>OY970805.1:5116825-9916825 GCA_963853775.1 Xanthia togata
ATATTGTTTACATCATTCATGTTGAAATTATACATGTGAGAACAATGTAGAAAGACGTGTACGTAAAAAGCGTCCGTAATAAAAAATAAAAATAAAAAACAATTCAAAAATTAAAATAAGCCGTGGCAGATAAGAGATGACCAGTCCCTACTGATGGCGCCCGTTCACGAACATGACGCATGGATCAGCACCGTTTAGCTCAACCATTTTGAAGGGAACTCGACGATCCAACACACACGCCACCACCAGCGAGACATTTGAGTGAGCATGACATACTCTTAGCCGCCAGGGCATATCGAGTCAATGAAAGACGTACCCAGCAAATGGCAGCTTTATAGAAGGTACATGGTCACAGTGCTCACACATGTGCTATGCAATTATACAATAAAAAAAAAAGAGATTGATGCTATACAATTCAAAGATAGTTTTTGCAATCTTCAGCAATTCCAACAATATTTTTGAATGCTAATCAATTAGTTTATGCGCCCTTGTGGAGCTGGGACCAGCGTTAAGCCAAGCATTTTTGTCAGCGATATAATCCCCAAGCTTATAATATGCTTGGCAGCATAGTGTGCGTTTTATACAAGATTTAAATTTCGTTTCATTTAGTTGTAGTATATGGGAAGGTATTTTATTGTAACATTTTAAACAGTACCCCATGAAAGATGAGTCTACTTTAGCCAGTCTGAAACCCGGTTGAACTAATTGGTCCCTATTTCTAGTACAATAATTGTGTCTTTCACCTCTTTTACTGAAAAGATTAAGATTTTTCCTGACGTACATGATGTTTTCATAAATATATTGACAAGGTACCGTCATGATGTTAATATTTTTAAACAGTTCCCTTAGAGAATCGCGCCTACGGAGGCAATATATTGCTCTAATGGCTCTTTTCTGCAGAATAAAAATAGAGTCGATATCTGCAGCCCGTCCCCAAAGTAAAATACCGTAAGACATGATACTATGAAAATAACTGAAATAGACTAGCCTCGCGGTATCTACATCAGTAAATTGACGGATTTTTCTGACAGCATATGCTGCTGAACTTAGCCGTCCTGCAAGAGATGTTAAATGAGGACCCCATTGCAGCCTTGAATCGAGCGTGATCCCCAGGAAAACAGTTTTATCTACAAATTCTAGCTTCTCCTTATTCAATACTATATCACAATCACTACTTTTAACATTCGGTAAAGCAAATCTTATGCATTTAGTTTTTTTCCCATTTAATACTAAATTATTAGCAGTAAACCAATTTTGGACCTGCAGTAGGGCGTTATTTACATCGTCAAGATTTGATGCACGTCTATTTATCTTAAAAATTAGGGAAGTATCGTCAGCAAATAACACCATTTGTGGTTGGTTTTTTAATAAACGGGGTAGATCATTAATATATACTAAAAAGAGGAAAGGACCCAATATCGAGCCTTGAGGAACACCCATTTTTACTTTTAGACCGAGTGAATTTACACCATTAATTTGAACTTGCTGTTGTCTATCGTTTAAATAAGATTTTACTAAACAGAGCGCAAGTTTACCTAGTCCGTAATGCTCAAGTTTCAAGAGTAAGGTTTCATGATTTACGCAGTCAAATGCCTTGGAGAGGTCACAAAAGATTCCTATGGCATCTTGAGCCTCCTCCCACGCTGTAAATATGTGTTTTAATAAGGTGACACCGGCGTCAGTTGTACAACGACCTTTGGTAAAACCATATTGCTGATCGTGTAAGATTTGGTTGGTGTTAAAATGATTAAGCATTTGGTTTAGCATTACCTTTTCGAACACTTTGCTGAATACCGGCAGCACGGATACTGGTCTATAATTGTTGGTGTCTTTACTGTCCCCAGATTTAAAAAGTGGTATAACCTTACTGTATTTCATTAAATCCGGGAAGACTCCTTGATCCACACACAAATTAAATATTAAAGCTAAGTATGGTGCTATAGTCTCGATTATGGATGTACAAACTTTGATAGATAGTCCCCATAGATCCTCGGTCAGTTTGATTTTAATTTGCCGAAAGGCTTTAATAACTATCATAGGGTTTATATGTTTAAATTGAAATTCAACCGGACAGCCTGGGACATTCGCTCTTAATAAATCAATTGAGACATCGGGTGAAGAATTTAAAGCTTCCGTCGTTTTAGATGGTATATTAGTAAAGAAATGTACAAATTCTTGAGCTACTTCTAAGTTAGAGCTTATTGCACCACGTGAAGTCTCCAATGTGTAATCAGTGTTTCGTTTTTTTTCCCTACTAGTTTCATTATTTATAACTTTCCAAACTGTTTTTATTTTATTTTCTGCTGATTTGATCTTATTGCTAATGTACAGAGCTTTAGCTATCTTGCAGGTATTTCTAAAAATTTTGGAATATGTAGCAACATACTTGTTGAAAGTTTCAGTGTTAATGTAAGGCTTAAGGCCATACAGCTCGAAAAGCCTTTCCCTACTTATCCTAATACCTCTAGTTGCCCAGTCACTAAATATAAAAATAGGGCTAATATTTTTTGTTTTCTTTTCAAAAGTTTTATTGAATTCAGTGTGCACTACTGAAAAGAAAACCTCATACAATTTATTTGCATCATCCATATTATGGCCTAGAACATTTAACTCCTTATTTAGGATACTATTGAATCTATTTAATTTGCCATTTGTTATTGGTCTAAATTGTATTTGCACTTTTTGCAAAGCTGTTTTAAACTTAAAAGTTACCGTTTGACCACTATGATCAGACGGCAAATAATTTACTATGGCTTTAGCTAAATAATCACAATCGCAGAAGACATTATCAATACAAGTAGCGGAAGTTGAAGTTACTCTAGTCGGTTCTGTAAAAATGTTAGATAAATTGAATGATTTAAAAAGACTTAATAATCGATTGCTATTTAAAGTATTTTCCAGAATATTAATATTAAAATCACCACAAATAATTGCGGTTTTGTTACTTATCGGGTTACTTACTCCTGTCTCAGATTCACTTCATGCACAGTCGTATTTCCGAGGATAGACGATGATTGCCGAAGCGCATACTTTTCTTTGGAAAGCTGTATATTTACCTGCTTGGCATAGTCGTCGAAGTGCGGGCCGACGGGCACGACGCACAGCTGGCGCGGGCTGAGCCAGAAGGGCCACTTGCCCGCGTACGACTCGCTCAGGATGGCGACCATTCGCTCCACTGAGCCCAGGATGGCGCGGTGGATGATTACTGGACGCTTTTTGTCACCGCTCTCACTGGAAAATAAGAAAAAGGTGGATATAAATGTGGGTGTATTTATTATAAAAAAAAAAAAACACGTGACCTACCCTTCCGGAGGTTCGGGAGCGATGTAAAGTTACCAGTTAATTTACAGTCAGGTAAATCAATTTTAAACAGATTGACATACTACGTCAAATTGCTTAGCAATCGTTTCCCCTACAGTACCTAGTGTTTTTTTTTTCGTTTATATGATGACTTTGAATTCTCCTAGACGTGACTGCCTCGTTGGTCTGGGTTCGATTCCCACGTTGTGAAAAGTTATATTGGGTTTTTACATAAAAAAATTCTTAGTAGTGGCTCAGGCTATGAATTTGCCGGGTTAGTGACAATACCAAATATGCACGTCATTCAAAACATATTAACTAATTAAATATACATTGCTTAAGAGTCAAGAAACAAATTCCTATTTTTTTTACTTTTTTGAATGCACAATTTATTTTAAATTATATTACTTTTAGTGCGTTTTTTTTTTTTGGTGAAACGGAACGCAAATTCAAAACGTGTCGCCTTCGGCAATGCCGGAAATGACGTAAAACTATGAGAATAAAAATCAATTCTTTGCAAAGTGCTTCAAATCTCACTAAGGCGAAGTAAGTGCGATTTCAGCTTGAATAAAGTACAAAAAATAATTTATTTTATATAATTTGGGGCTTAAAACACATTAAAAACAGAAAGCCGTAACATTGTAAATGACGTCACTTCTTCGATGGTACTACTTATAAACCTTCTCTTACTGCTTTGAGGATCTCGGGTGTTATCGCTATATTAATATCACCTGACATAAGTGAGGTTGAATCTCTCCGGCAGCTGGAAATCCAGCTGTATGGTGGCACACTGGTGCGACCTTCGCAGCGCGTCCTGTATGGTGATGTCTATCTTGGGCCCGTAGAACGCGCCGTCGCCCGGGTTGAGTTGCCACGGACGACCGAATTTGTTAAGGGAGTCGGCTAACGCCTGGAAAGGAGAAAGTGATATGATCATTTTGATCGATTGCATCACCTACTGTAGTGGTTACACCGCCACATACGAGTTACGCATCAAAGACATGACGTCACACAAATCCTGCATCGCGCAATTAGTGTTCACCGCGCGAACGACATATAAGACTATCCGACATCAACAGTCGGGCAGTCGGCCCGCCAGACAAAACACCCGTCTGGTCGGAGGATCCTCTCTTTTCTATGGTGGATGAGTGAACTTTACACCATGCCCCTAAACTACCACTAAATGCATTTGCATTTAGTGGTAGTGCTAATTGCTCTGTACTGTTAGGTCTTTAAATTAAACTATGAATAGTTTATAATAATTATATTGTATACAAAGGAACAAAACTTTACACACCCGCGCACTCCTGAATATTAGTGTCGACAATCGATCACTTTACACCCTGATATGCATACGGTTGGGACCACAATTTTATTGTATTGTCGTTATCATTACATCATTACAGTGATTTGTGGTGCAATCGGGCCTATGAGGTCGCAAGACCTGCATGTCTTACGCAATTTTGTGGATTATTAAAATGGTTAAACGTCGTCCGGACGCGTCCGGATTATCCGGCCTTGTTTTTTGTCATTTTTCGAAGAAAGGAAACTTTTGTAGAAAATAAAAAGTTAAATATTTTTGAATAATTAAAAAGTAAAAATGTCCAGGCTTTTTTCAATTGACCGTTTTGTCATGACTTTTCAAATGCTAACCCTTGTGGGAGAACAGTTAGTATACCTTCTCAGCCTGGTCCCACGTCGCCAGTTCTCCGAGGAACTTATCGGGTCGCGTGGACAGCTTCAGCTGGAAGGTGAAGCCGAACGTTGTGTATACGCAGTTCAGGAACTCCAGGCACGACAGCTGAGGACAAACAAGATTACGTTTTTAAGTGTTTGTAGCAAATAATGTGGGTGTCAGTTTGAGTTGAAATGTGGCTGTAATGTAACATACTGTGTTTATCAAGCTTATCACTAATTCCTGTCCAAGGCCATCCATAAAATACGTCACACTTTCCCCTTAAAGTCCCTCCCCCTTGAGGGAGTCGAAATCATGTGACAAAAGGGGGAGGGGAGCGTAGTAAGTATTAAAACTCTAAACAAATTTCTTATGGAAAAGAACAAATCTAACTTGATGAGAGATGTATTAATGGTTCCAATGATTATAATTCTGTAAATAATATATGTCATAGCCGCGAATCTATTTTGATCAAGATACAACCTGACACTGACCTGGAAATTCCGAAAATCCTAAGAAAATTAGAATTTCGCGGGATACAACTGCGGATCCACGAAACATAACGAAAAACTTCAAAATATTACCAACTATCAATATTATTATATGGTTTAATTGTGACGGCACACCAAGGGTCTCACAAATATGACCACCTGTGATAAGGACGGGAGGGGTGGGCAGACGATGTCAACAACAAGGAACTGGCAACATTCAGGTGAGCATCATTTCATAATGAAACGCATAAATGAGAGCGACAAATCAAGGGCTTTCAGTTTATAATAATTTTCTAAAAACCCAGAACAGTGAAGTTCATTATTCGTGGTTCTATTCATGGATCACGTCTAGAAAACATTATTCTAACCCAGATATGAGTGAATATACCTTTATGGAGGACTAGCTCCCGCCAGCGGCTTCGCTCGCGTGCTATCTTTATAAACTATAGCCTATGTTACTCAATGACAATACAGCATTCACAAGCGAAAGAATTTTTAAAATCGGTCCAGTAGTATTTGAGTTTATTCATCACAAACAAACATACAAATGTTTTGCGTGGATGTGACGCATATTTTTCCCCAAATTGATATTTTCGTGTTATTTTTTTCTTTGTTTGCGTCATGTGGTCCGCATCTAAACGTATTTGCTTTCTCTCTGTTTCTCTTTATAATATTAGTGTAGATACGTACTATCTCCTGCTCGATATGCTGCGGCGTGCAGAAGATATGCGCGTCGTCTTGCTGGAAGCGCCTCACTCGGGTCAGGCCGGTGAGCGCACCGCTCAGCTCGTTGCGATGCAATACGCCGAAGTCTGCGAGACGCAGTGGGAGTTCGCGCCAGGAACGGATGCGGTTGTCGAATAAAAGGCTGCGGGACAAGTATAGCGATGTTAATATAAGAAAACTAGCAGTAGATTAAAAATGTTACACCCAGTAACTAGAAGCAAAAGCTAAATACGTGAAAAGGTCAGTACGATTTATTTACTGAAATTCAGCGTTCTGTTGAAAACTGATAAATACTCAGTTTAGATTTCTAATTTTGTAACGAAGACGTTTACAAATTAATTAGAATGGTATGTTATAATAAAAGCCAGGAGTCACCAAAGGGCGGACGGCTGCGCTATATTTAAACTTCATAAAAATCATTTCAATTAAATTTTTAATAATATTTGCTAATAATCGTCTACCAAATGGACTGCAACAGTAATTTTTTTTTTTTTAATGGACCCCCAATAATACTAATTGGTGATGCCTGATATAAAACATAACTACTTTTAAAGTTAATTTAAACTTTAAACAAGGCAATCTCCTTCACAAGAATAATTTGTGGCTTTGAAACTGAGAAAAGCTTTTTATAAAAACTATCAATTAGAAAAAAACAGGTTCGTGCAGAATCTGATTAACTTGTTCCAACATCTTAGCTTATGTTAGATACTACTAATAAAAACTAATAATAAAAAAATAATCATTTTTTATTATTAGCTATGATCCTCAGAAGAATAACTATATGCTTTTGGCAGCATTTTTAGTAATTCTTCTGAGCATCAAAGTAAGAGTTTCGATTAAATCAACATTTCAGATTTTTACATTTTTATTATGAATAATAATAATAAAATACGACTATTTTCCCTTACATCATGAACACATCCCTTGTTTTCCTTTGTTACTTTTAGGTAACTAACATAAATGAATGTGTCCAAAATTTTGTTTTTGACCCTTATTGAAAGTGGCTATTGGCCAATAGCCACTTTTGAACTTCAAAAATTAACAAGAAAATAGAATGATTCTAGTCGCCCCTTCCAAAAGGTAGTTTCATATGAGGAATGGGCAAGAAATTCAACTGTGAAAAAAATGTTTTAGAATATTTTGTATACATTGATTATATCATTAAAAGGTGTAAGGACTCACCAATGGCCCGGGCAGTTCATGGGCTTGAGCGCGAAGGTTTCCTTCTCGACGTCGAAAGAGAACATGTTCTCAGCGTAGTGCGCCCAGTGGCCTGACGTCTGCCACAGTTTGGAGTTGTACATGTTCGGGGTTACGACTTCTTGGAAGCCGCGGAGTCTGAAGAGGAAAAGTGACGAAGAATTTTATTTAAAAAAATGGTTGAGGTGGGGACAGTGTTGCCAGATCCAAACGTATCGTGCTAAAGCCGATAGTGAGGTCAAAATGTAAATCCAAGATGGCAGCTGCGGTTTTTTTTTTTTTTCGTCATGTGTCGTCATCGTATTTATAGTTTTCGAGGGTGCTAAAGCCGATAGCGAGGTCAAAATGTAAATTCAAGATGGCAGCTGCAAAAATTTAGTTTTTGTTTTAAATCATACGAGAAGGAACTTCGTTCCTGACGGGGGTCGGAGTGCACACGTTTTTTTTTTCTCATAGAGGGTGGTAAAAATTAGTTTTCACCTCGGGAGCAACATTATTTTAAGCTCGAGGGACATTTTGATCCCTCGCTGCGCTCAGATTTCTACTTTAGAATCCTTCGCTTTACTCCCTAGACAAACAATCTACTATACTAACCAGTGCCACTTTTGTTTTAAGCATCTAACTTATATTTAATTATAAGTATGACATACCTGTATTGTTCTCTAATAAAGTTGACAAGTGTGTTGTAGATGTGAGCGCCGCGTGGCTGGAAGAAGCATGAGCCGGGCGACAGCTCGTGGAAGAAGAATAGCTCTTGTTCCTGTAACAACAGAGGTTCAATTAGCGTAAACGCTCATAACAGTAAATACTATATTTCTAGTATTTCCACAAAGGACAGGCTACTAAAGAAATAAGGATACCCATTATTATGAGACTATATGAATTACTTATGACTACAGAAAAGTTTCCAAATACTTGAGAAGGTTTGAATTACTCCAAGTCGATTCCGCTTGCCCTCCGAAGGCAGCAACCAAGCCAAAGTTATCGCCTAATATTTATAAAACTTCAGTTTGCAGCCCAAGTTGACTTCGCAGGCAGCCAAAGATCTTATAAGGCCTCCACGAAAGCGGAGATGTGCGGAGATGTCCGAAGCGGCGACGAGAAGAGATGTTTTTCAGCTAGGGTGTGTCCACGGAAGCTGTGTGGAGATGTGTGCTGGCTAGAGCGGTGACGTGTGCTAGCTAGAGCCGAACTGAGTTATGTAAGGTAAGAGTTAAATGTTGACCGCTCACTGCACGCTGCTCACATCTCTTCTCCTCTCCGCTGCGCGCCATCGCCAGCTTGCGAGGCACAGCTCACATCACTGCTTTGTACAGGCGCCCAGCTCAATCTCGGCGAGGCACATATCACATCTTCGCTTCGGTCGCGCCTTATAAATATGATGACATCTCCGCTCAGTGGTATCCACTGAAGCTGAGTGAAGACGAGATGTGTGAATAACGAAATTCTACTGGTGTTTACCAAATCTCCTCTCCTCTCCTCTCTGCTTTGGTGGAGTCTGGGCCAAAAAGGCTACAGACAACTCGGTGTAAGCGAGCCATTGTTATTTTTAGTGTTAATTTCTTTAGAAAAATAATCACAATAATCAATGCATATCAAGAATAGGCATCAAGAGGAATGTTTTAGAACTAGCCCGCTGAACTGCTAGAGGTCACAAAATATCTAAATTCAGTAATGAAGCATCAGTAACATGCTATAAATACCCTGCCAATCTTCCTGTGGTCTCTTTTTGCGGCCTCCTCTTGTATATGCTCCCACTCCTTCAGTTGCTTGGGCTCAGGGAACGACACTCCGTATACTCGCTGCAAGCTCTCTGCGTCCGCCTTACCCTCCCAGTAGGTCGCTGAGTTCTAAAGGAAAGATAGGCAATTAGCAATCTGGCTACATGGCTTCAAAACCAATTGAATAGGGTATTACACCCATTTTTGAAAAGTGTCTCAATTAGATTCTATAGTGCTAATGAACCACTAAAAATTCAATGCCATAAAAAGGCATTTAAATTTTGCATTTAAAAATTACGCGCGTAATTTGACGAAAACGCTGGACGCAGTGGACGCCATATTGCTCTGTGGTCATGACGTCAGTTGGCTGTGTAAGCAAATGCAGTAATATTTTTTATTTTATAAATTTGTGTTGTTTCCTTTTACAAATCCGTCCTCCATGGTATTATTTCAATAAAAATTACGTTGGTTACGAAAATAATAAAAAGCCGCAGTTAACAATTTCTAAGTTTACATAGCCGTATGACGTAATAAGATGGCGATTATGAAACAGATTAAAAAAACAGAAACCAGTAAATTTAATTTTAAAGATATTCTTGCTATATTGAATAACACTTCAGTTTAACGCAGTGAGGCCCGAGAAGACTAGAAAACTGTGTGATTATTAGCCCACCTTCGCACGGACATTATAAAATCGCGGCGATTATTTTTCGTGCACTGGATTTTTTAAGCTCTGCTTAGCGCCGAGAGTTGAAAATCCAACAGTGTGTTTTTTCAACGCGCTGGGACGAGCGTGCGTCCCAACGCGTTGGATTTTCAACGCTCGGCTCAACACCGAGAGTTGAAAAGCCAGTGTACAAAAAAAATCGCCGCGATAAAACACGTCCGTGCGAACCTGGGCTTAGTTTCTCGAAGCAAATCATCGCAGAATCTATGTGACAAATTTTCAATTATGCGTAAACCGCTACGATTGGTTCTTGACAATTTGTTACATAAAATTTGACAATTTGTCACATACAATTTGTCACATTAGTTGAAGGCATTGACAAGTAATAAGGTTACGTCAGACGCACGCAGATTAAATAAATATCCTATTTTTATTTGTTAAGAGCGCTTATCCTAAAATTTTGTAACGTCGGAAATAGCTGTCAAATATTTACCTGTTTTGATTAATTTGGCAATATTACTGTATGGAAATATGAAATATGGCTCGAGAACTAGCTAAAATATTGATTACTTTTAGTCTACACACTATGAGGTCTATGATTAAAAGTTGACGAAAGAAACGGTGTTTTTAATAATCATAGGACGTGGTGTTGAATAGTCTCTACCCACCCCCATGGTAAAAGAGGCGTGAGTTTTATAAAACCTAGTTCAAGGTCTAGAAAACTAAGATGGGTACGACAACTAGCCAGTTTGAAACACAACAACAACATATACATATAATGGTAGAACACACCATATCTATTATGTAATTGTAGAATGTAAAGAGGCCATTATAGTTTTAAGATCATAAATTGTAATCATATATTCTGGCAAATATATGAACTTGAATTTGAACAACTGTGTATGGATAAGACGCAATCTCCACGGGCGAGAAAATCGCGGCGATATTCTCGCCATCAAATTCAACTATGAATCAATTTCCATACGGCGATATCTTTAAAACTATGACACAATTTGAAGACACAGCGTGACTATCGCCATATCTTAATACAGATTACAAAAGAAATAAAAAATAAACATACCTTAGTAACCTTCAGCGCCTTAACTTTTCCCGTATGCCTGACGTGGGGTCCCCTGCACAGATCAATGAGCGGGCCGCATCTGTACACTGTGGTTTTGGGAGTGTTGACCTTCTCGTTCAGAATGCGTACTTTGAACTGGTTGTAGTCAAACATCTCGAGTAATTGCTCCTTGGTTAGCTCTAGGCGTTCAAACGGCTGCTTTTCTTTTGCAATTTTCTTTATTAGGCCTTCTAAGACGTGGAAGTCCGTTGATGAAATCTGTTGAAGATATTTTTTTTTTGTAAATATAATATAGGTACATCTAACACTAATAGATATAAATTATGTACAAGTATACAGAGGCAAAAATATAATGTAAATACTAAAGGAACAACTCATTGGGCATCAAAAAATTCGTCCGCATCGCTGTCAGTGGGAAAAGTGCCCAAAAGGCTGGCAGCATTGCCACGTTGGATGGCAATGCTGATTCTTTGACCTAAAAATTGGCCAGCCCTCTGGTCACGTAAAGATTCGAACAACCGCTTGGCGATGTCCCGAAATACTCGATGAGCACTCGGACCCCACGGCCCTAGTGTTTCAACCCCAAACGGCTCAAAAATATAGCTACCAATAAGATTGTTATATTTGCGCCGTTTGAGGTTTTCTGCACCTGCAGCAGCCGCCGCGGCACAGCCCGCCGTGCTAGGAAGATGGGATGGCGCAAGGGTGTCGACACAGGTTGCATCCCACACCAAGGGCCTACCCAACTTCCAGGTCAAAATTAATTTGAATTATTATTTATGTAACTACTAATTGTATATATGCTGTTTTGATTGGTTGAGCTAATAAGGAAAACCAATCATAAAGTCACAAAAACAAACAAGCATTCTTCCAAAAAGAATGCTTGTTTGTTTTTGTGACTTTATGATTGTTCACGTTGGAGTGATTACAACGTGAACTAATTTCGGAAGTTGGTATGTTTGGGTGTGACCGTCGGACTGCCAAGTCATAGGTCTCGAGTTCGAACCTACAGATGATTGCTTCGATTCAATGAGCGATCACGTACAGGGCGTGCAAGCGCACTCATGACTGGTATTTGTGTGAAATCGCCGTGCGTACGCGTCGTATGTGTGCGTGCGCCGACTTTCTGTACTATTCTGCGATTGAGTTGATATGGCATTTGACAACCGATTAGTTCCATTAAAAGGGTGGCTATAATCTTGTCATTTACATGTCAACTTTGTTTTGCTTAGTAAAAATTAGCGAAATTTAGCGAAATTGATCAGCAGATAAAAATCTACAAACACGAACATAAATTTTATTTATTTCTGGTTTACGCGGCGCACGCCAGTAAAGCTCCCAGTCGGCGTGATTTTTCCGACATATTCAACAATAATCGTCATATTTCAGTGAGTTTACACAAAACCTTGATAAATTATACACCAAAACCTTCCTCATGAATTACTCCGTCAATTGGTGAAAACCTTTAAGATATTAGAGTTTATATTTGAGTTTATCGCATTCAGACACACACGCGGCGGGGGTTTTGTTTTATAATATGTATAAGGATGAACAGTTAATTCTTACCCCCTTTTCCGGATGATACATGTCGTAATAGAAGCCTTCTTCGATCGGAGGTCCGTAGCATAAACAGCCACCGTATACCTGATGATAAATAACATTAGAAATTATTAGGCAATATTGAATTCTTACGTGCACAACTTTGATTTAACAAGTGTTTTGATACTAATGTTTTGAACATGAATCAAACCCACGACACTTAACGCAGCAGCCAATCGCTCAGTCGCTACTTCAACTGAGCCGTCATACATTTTTGCCAGTTAATTTTTAAAAGAAAATCAGAACAGGACCGTAATATTTAATGATGATTGCAATAATAACAACTGATAAAGATCTTTGTTATTTTATGGTATCAATCATCAGAAATAATAAGAATGATAACTTTTGTAGGGCAATTTTAAGAATAAGTCTAGAATAATCCTAGATTACTAATATTACAATTTTATTTTTTGGTTCTTCAAAATCTTGTTTATTCAAAATACGCTGAGAGTTTACGTCAAACTTAAATGAAAAAAAATAGCCTTCTGTCAAAGCCCAAAACAAAAGACAATCTCAATACTCACCCTCTCCATAGCTTCTCCCAGCATGTGTGCAGAAGAATGCCAGAATACTGCTTGAGCATCTGTATTGTCCCACCGCAGGAGTTCCAGCTTACAGTCACCTTCCAGCGGCCTGTCCAGGTCCCAGAGCTCATTGTTCACCCGTGCGATGATGGTGGAATCAGCCAGTCCCTGGCTGTGATGGAGGACAGTCATCATGAGGGTCGGGTGTGGAATAGCAGGGTGGAACTGGAGTGGCTTTTGACTGGGATTATTTTGAAGCTGGGTTTGGCTTGGCCAAAAGCTTAGTAATTTTTAACCAATGTCAAAAATGGATGAGGCATTCAAGAAGTTTTTTTTTTTATCTGCGATTGTTTGACAATATTATATGGTAGTAAGGTTGTTAATAAATGCTAATGAATAAATAGTATGCTTTGGTAATATCTACCAAGATTATGATTACCATAACAACAAGCATTGTTAGGGTTCCGTACCCAAAGTGTGAAACGGGACCCTATTACTAAGACTCCGCTGTCCGTCTGTCACCAGGCTGTATCTCATGAACCGTGATAGTTAGACAGTTGTGAATGTTCACAGATAATGTATTTCTGTTGCAGCTATAGCAACAAATACTAAGAACATAATAAAATAAATATTTAAGTGGGGCTCCCATACATGATTGTTTTGTCGTTTTTATCGATAATGGTACGGAACCCTTCGTGCGCGAGTCCGACTCGCACTTGGCCGGTTTTTTGTAAATTATTGTATTATAAACACCAAAAAGCGCAGTATATTATAGAAACATGCTACACATACTGCACACATAGCCAAATACAATTGTGTTTAAGCATGCTTCAAATAATTATATTACCCTCATATATTTTCTTTAAAATGCTTGCTTATAGAGCCTTCCAAATAGGAAATACCCAATCATTTCATACAGATAGATGATCTTATGTCTTATTATCATACAAAACATCAAATTCTCAACATTAACCATGCTTTAAGGCGGTACAGACATTAACCAGGTAAAGCCATCTCAACAGTCCACCCTTAAGTAAAGTACTTACTATTCTCTCCACCACTCGCTTGTGTGCAGGTAAATAAGTAATTAGTAATTATATACATTGGTCAACATTCAAACAGGGAGAGCTCTTTGCAAAATAAATACAATGTAATGAAATGAGGGTTTTCATGAAAATCCACCCCACCAGTTGGCGCCACTTTGACAAGAGGTCTTCCATTTCGACAATGAATTTAAATATATGATGACGTTCTAATTCGGTTATCATCCAGTAATTAACAACTAAAGAAAATATAGGTGCATTGACACTTTTGATAGGTGCCCGGACCTGATGTCTCAGTGCTGCCACCTGTTAAACGTCATTTCAGAAAACACTCATTGGACTGAATGGTGCCTGGTTTCTAGGGTATTCATAACCAGAGTATTAAGACCTAAAAGCCCTTATAAAGGCTGACTCAGATTTGGGCGAGCCACACCTAAATACAAAAAAAAAAAAACATAAGTAATTATTCCACTGCGAATAAGAGATGGTGATAGCACCATCTCTTATTCGCAGCGGCCTATGGCTCCGTCTTTCACTCACACTGGAAAAATGGTGGCATTAATACGTCATATTAGGGCCCTGAGAACCACAGAAACCTGACATCAAGTTACTTAGAAAGATTTTATTTTATTGAGCTTTTAACAAAAGGAAAATAGAATTAGTTTTTTTTTTCTTATTTTTATATTGTATAATTGCTAGAAATTATTGTATCAATTTCATGCAACTACCACCAAGGTAATTGTAAAGTATGATATTTTCACCATTTTTATTTCACTATCTACTCAAAAAAACTGTTGTCTAGATTATTTGGAATATCAGTCTTATCAAGAATAAATTCAATATCTATTATGGAAGTTGACTGCACATTTGATTGGAATCATCAATTTATTACAGTTACAATATCTTGAGAAAATGCTAGTACAAAGTAGCTTGAGTGCATGACTCATTTCATGAGTTTGCATGATGACATAGAGTCAGACTATTACAAAATATTGCTTAGGAATTGAACTCATTACAAACAATGTGCAGTTGCTTGCACAACCAATACTCAGGATGAAGTTAATGTACATTTTGATTATTAGTAGTATGTGGTCCTTTATAATTAAGACTTATGGATTTATTATTATTAGTGATTAACTAGTCGTATTTTAGCCCACAGCAACCGCAACAGTCCCTTATAACATTGAAAAATCGTCGAGCGGGAACATTCGCCTATTAGATGTACTTGTGCCATTGTGCTTACTAGTATCATTTGAAAGTCACTATCACTTCCGAGTTGAAAGTTAAAATTGAAACTTGTTTATACTGAATTATAATTTGACAAGGACTTATATTTAAGTAATTCTTCAACACAATATTCATTGTCAATACCAAAAATATTCCTATAACTCACCTAATTCCTTTAGCAACATCATACGGACTAGTTTTCCAGGCTTTAGCTTCTACGGTTTTGCCATCGGGTAGTGTAACCACTATGCTCAAGTCCGGTTTGCTTGCTATTTCTTCCGCATACTGGATTTTGAACTTATCCCAGAGATCAATGCGTTTCTGGATGAATTCGGGCCATGGGTTCAATTCAGCAGCTCCTCCGGAACCCTCGTCAGGTTTTTTCTTTTTTTCCTTCATTGCTTTGGTCTTTGACTGCAAAGAGAATTTCTTTGTTAGTACTTACCCAATATTATGGAACTGTTATTGATTGAATTTGGTTTTATATAAAATTGGTAATCATTTGTATTGTTAGGATATTTTTTATATTGCCGAACAATATACTGCAATCACAAGTACCTTTGGTGGTCAAGTGAGTGATTATGACAATAATACTTCACAATTTGTATTCTTGAAGAGGTAAGTAAATAATAATATATAGGTAAGATGTGTGTGATAGTAGGTAGGATTAATTAGTTTAAATTAACAATAACAATATTGTAGGTTGCATATTATTATTCTGATAAACAATTGAATACCAATGTATTACAAGGACACTTAAAAATCAATATTGTTTGAGATTCTTTTACGTAAAATCGAATTAATTGTACAGGTGTCTGACAATCAAGTTTATTTTAACCTGTTGTAGACTTTCTACTACGTTATATATGACCTAGGTCCCATAGAAACATCACAGTTTCTGACGTACGTTACAAGTTTTTATAGACAAAAATATCAAAAAATATCAATGGCTAGGATACAGAAAAAAATAATTATAAGCAAATGAAACCGCATGATATCATTCCAGCAAAAAACGCCGATGAAAGTCCTACAGACCCATGTGGCATATGCGTAGTCCTTGCAGTTGCAGCGGACCACACAGCCTCCACGGATGCCAATAAACTTTATCATGACTTACATAACGTACAAATATACTTTCTCAAACTAAATTATAATGTATAAAACCCTGCCTTTGCGTCAATGTTTAGTTTTGGGATTTCTTCAGCCACAGTGTCAACCATTGCAGAACGTGTATCTTTCGAATTTGACAGCCGAACAATGATGTTGCAAGCGTGCGTGCAAAGAAAAGAATTTCTATTTTATTTATTTTCCGTTTCACGTAATATGCCATGCAAGTAAAATAAAATAAATAAATTGTACAAAATGAATTTATTTTTGCCAAGGCCATTTTAGTAAAGTAAAAACTGTAATAAATGTATATTGTTAAATGTAAGGTTTGATTGATACGGTAACCTTAATAAATACTTAAATGCCCTTTTATGATAGAGATTGCCACAAGCCACAGTTTAACATCCGAATGCCACGATTTTTATTCCAGGCGCTATATTTTGGTGGGTCCTAAATTAGGGAGGGAGTATTGGGACTCCCAATACACCCTCCCAATGGGTGGCTCTAATCGTCAAGATTCGAATCGTCAAGATCTTTTACAAAAATTGTGCATACCATTTCTAATAGCTTCTCCATTTGGAGTGTAATTTTGGAAGAAGCCTCTAAAATTAATTCCCAATAAAAGTTTTGCATCATGGTATAGATAGTGCAATCCACGACGACGTGCCCCCGTGCTTCACTCCGCGTTGACTGTACTGTAAGCTGTAGGTACTTTAGTACGGAGCGGAGCGGAGCGAGTCGTCGTGGATTGCACTATCTAATATAATATATTTAGGTCTATATACACTCCACTCCGCCTCGCTGATTAATCGAAAGAGTTTTTAAACAAAAGTAGCATATTATCAACCCTGAGCAAAGAGTTTCTAAGCAAAGCAACCCTGAGCACAAAACTTGTTTATAGTGTATTCTCTATGCACAGAACACAAATCACAGAGAACTTTTTTATATTGACACAAATTACAATGTCCTGTCCCTGTTCCTAGGCTGTGACACAAAATTACTTAAAATTTTGAGTAAAATTAATTCAAAATTACATAGTGTATTAGTATCTACATAATTTAATTTACTAGAAAATTAAGATGTGTGCACAGAATACTCGTCCTATAGACGCTTTTCAGCGCATCATGACGTCCTTCAAGCATTTTGAAAATAAACTGGACCAGTTACAGGAAGATGTGAAGTATCATGGACAGACCCTTTCAGAACTTCGTATTATGGTAACAAATCTTTCAGGGGGGACAATACTTTCTCCAGACGGAAAAGCAGAAGATAAAAGGCGTCCTCCAATCAAAACAACGGCGATTCAATACGAGGATAGAGCAATGTATTTGGACGAGTCTAAAATAAAAAGGAAGAGTTATGTCCAGCCCTTGCCCCAGGCATTAAAAGTGAAAAGTTACCAAAGTCAGAAATCTAAGGTCTCTCCTCAAACTTCACCTTTTAAAGTTCACGGAAACAAATTGGATTTAGGTCCCAAAGGCATTAGCCCGAAGCATGCCCAAAGACACAGAAAAGCGGACGCTCTGCGAAAAACAAAAATACATCGAGGAGCCAAAAATTTACAGAAAAGAAACGAATTAGACGGGCAAAGTAGGGTTTAGACTAGAAAATTTAAAGTTTGGTATGTTTTTATTGTAACTTTTTTTTAACTTCTAGACAAAGAGGACTTTATGTACAGGAAATAAAACAAAAATATGTATATTTATTCATTTACTCAATTTTCAACGTTTAATTGGAATAACTTCAGACTAGAATAAACTGAGCACAATCAACCCAAACCCAAAAGAACGATAGCTATAAAGGCGCCATCTTCACGGACGAGAGATCCGCGGCGATATTCACGCTGAGCCTTCAAACTGTCACCGCGATGATATTGCCGTGTGGAGATTGATTCATAGTTTCTTTTGAAATTAATGGCACGATGACACTATCACAGCGATTTTCTCGCCCGTGGAGATGGCGCCTAAAGTGATAGTACCTACCTAGGTATCTAAAGCCAGGTTTACCTACGTTTTTCTAGCTTCTAATTCAGCAAATCTATCTACTAGGCAATTATGTATAGGATATAATACATTATAAGATTGTATTGGTGCAAACAAAGTCTCCATCCAAAGTGAGGGTAGCAGCGAGCCACAGCACCATTAACGCAAGGTCTTGATCATTTGCACTTTTGAGACCCTCTTGTGTCGATTCATTCTGAAACAAAGAATAATCCATGAGATTGTATTTGTTGTGGTTTGTGGTGTCTGGATTGGTGCCCGGTTGATGGCAATATTATAGGCTCGCCTCAATTACATGGGACTTAAACATAACTGGCGAAATGTGGATGACCTGCTGCTAGGGACTGTCAGTTCACTCCGAGCTCACTTCACCTAAGTTTTCACGGTGAGGTAGTTACAGAATAGCACTGCAGGTGTATACCTGTACACTCACATTTACCTACCACCCTAGAGGTATCTCTAGCCAATCCTGGGGGAACAAGGCGTGATGTTGTGTTATGTTATTGTGTAGGCAGAAGGCAGGGCCGGCCGTTCATATAGGCAAACTAAAATAAATCCTACTAATATTATAAAGGCGAAAGTTTATGAGTGTGTATGTTTGTCTCTTCTTCACGCTAAAACTACTGAACGGATTTGGATAAAATTTGGCACACAGATAGCTTATAACCTGGATTAACACATAATTATAATCCTTTTTATCCCAATATTCCCACGGGATCGAAACGTATGCGGGTGAAACCGCGGGGCGCAGCTAGTAAAAAAATATAATCAATAAATAGTTCACGAGTTTCAGTTTTTTTTTTACAATTGGCAAAACAACATTTTTCTCAAATTTTCAGTAAATATCGATACTAAGAATGCGCAGTTGCAGCCCGCGAAATTCATTTTTTTTTACGATTTTTGCAATTTGTTGGTCAGTGTCAGAAAAATCATTAGGTAATGTAATGTTCTTATGTAAAAAATCTAACTTAGAGAGATGTAAGATTATAATTCTGTAAATACATACCTGATATAGTCGCGAATCATACTTTGATCAAACGACGTGCAAAATGCAAAAAAACGTAAGAACATTTTAATTTCGCGGGCTGCAACTGCGGATTCTTATTATCGATATTTAACGCGCTAACGAGCGTTAATTTTGAAAGTGGGAACGACGCAAATAGATGTCAAATATTCCGCTGTTTTAATTTGGCTTTATTACAGTAGGATGTAAATAGGAAATAGGGGAGAGTAGCCCAAAACGGGTGAGCTAAGGTTGATGATAAAATAAAACAAATTATAGATGCAAATTGAACTTTTATTTGTACATTTTGAAATGTTTATTTAATTAGGAATATAAAATAAATGACAAATGTAATAATTTTCTACATTAAGAATTAAAAAATAACAAAAAACTTTACCTTTCGAAT
Source organism: Xanthia togata (assembly GCA_963853775.1). Classification (NCBI taxonomy): domain Eukaryota; kingdom Metazoa; phylum Arthropoda; class Insecta; order Lepidoptera; family Noctuidae; genus Xanthia; species Xanthia togata. Next base: position 5,136,596 of record OY970805.1, read on the forward strand.
TACCCGGTTTGCCCGTAGGGGGGGCCTAAAGCAGGTAAGGCTATTGGGCAAAGCGGGTAGGGACTAAATTAATGAGATCAACGTCAATCAATGACTAGAACAGTTTTATAACAATCAATTCCAAGAATACTGGCCCATTGATCTAACCATTGTCGCTGCAAGTAGCTGTTGATCCTGGTGGAGCTCCATCTAAAAACCTGTCTACCATTCGTTTGCGGCCAAAAATGAGAAATGGAGGTACAAAAGAACCTGCTGCATTACAGCAGTATACAAAAGTCGTCAGTTTGCCTCGTTCGACGCTGGATATAACACCAACTTGTTTTTTTCCTGTCCTACCTGCATAAGACTTGGAAGTTTGTTGCTTGAAGTTTGGATGCCGGTTTCGTCAACATTTTAAATTCGCGTTGCATCAATGTTGTGATTTTCGATTTCTGCTTCAAGTAAATCATAAAATCTTTCAACTTGAGGTCTGTTGAAGCCTCAGGCACGTGCAATTGATGTTGGTTCTGGACGGCGCAGACTAACTTCGGAGTGACGCATCTTCAAGCCAACGTACCAATCATCACCTACGGCACCGTATTTAATAGGATTTGTAATATTGTTTCTCTCAGCATATGGTACACTAGTTTCAAGAATTCTGTTTTTGTCAGTCCAAAAAACAGATTATCCATATGAAACAGATACTCAACTAGTTCTGATTCTGGAGCTGCTGTAAAATCCGTTGTAAATCTTCCTAGTTTATTTTTTGGACATCCCTTCTTTACATGTCTCTGTAAAGTCGAAAGGTTGATGCCATATTTTTTGGCTGCACCATTGACAAGTTTTGAGAGCTTATTCTATCGCAAGCTTCATAACTCCTTCATCCCACGATGCATTTGTGGTCTTTCTTATATTATATCTATTAACCATCTGCAAAAGTAATATTAGGTAACTAAATGGTAAAATAACTAATAAGCACTCATTTAATTTAGACAGGGCAAATCGGGTAGGGGCAAAACGGGTAACCACTTTACCCCTACCCTTTTTGCCCACAAACATGTTTTTTTAATTTTTTCAATCGACTCTTAGCCTTAGAACCGAAATGATATTCGCCAACCTATTGCACAAATAAAACGTCTATTTATTGCAAAATAATAAAACAAAACTAGTAAGAACATATCGTAAACCATTTTCGAGTATTCAAAAGTAATGTAACTCGATTTTTTTTAGTGGAAATTGCAAAAAAAAAAATTTTTGTCTTACCGTGACTTTGTGTCCGCGAGAGAAGCGCGCCGACTGCCTGTGATTGGCGAGCGGCAGGGGCCCCGCGCTGCATGCACACATTCTCACTAGCAATAACGATACCTGTTTTAGGCGGGCTACCCGTTTTGGGCTACTCTCCCCCATGGCTAACTAGTGAACTAAAATATTGAGAAATGCATTATCGTAACACCGAATATTTACTTTTAGATGTAAAAAAAGTATTGTGAAACTTACCAAATGACTTTTACCTAAAACGGTTACAACACCAAATTCAGTGTTATAATTTGTAATTCATTATTAATATTCTGGTTCGCTAGTTAGCGATATTTCATATTTCCATCGTACTGCGAAATTAATCAAAGCAAGTAGGTACCTACTTACTTAAATATTTGACAGCTATTTGTAACGTTACCAACTTTTAGAATAAACGCCGTTTTTTACTCATTTCCACATAAAAAATTGACGGTGTTTACAGAACATTCTGAGAAAAATTATGAGATTTTGTGAATTGTGAAAAATTGCTGACCTAGACAACGCTGTAACTCGTGAACTATATCTGATTAAAATATGCTTATATATATCATGGATGGCACTATCAGTACCTACATAGTAATGCCATCATGATTCTGGTCATGTAGGTATGTCTCGCATCTTTTTCATACTGAAACAATCATGATTATAAAACGTCATAGTAGGTACGGCTTCCTGCCAGAACATTGGGCCGGATCCCGAAGTACCATTAACCTTAGCAAACTTTTTTTTTCCGCTTATAAGGCGTCTTCAATAGTGGTATTATAAACTCACAGTTTATGCACAGCGATCTCTCCGACCGCGATAGTCACGGCGACCGCGACGCCGTACAGCATGAGGATCAAGACAGGTCGCATGTCCATCAGACCGACGCTGCTGAATGAGGACATCTTGGTGATGCAGTGGGGTTTGGAGACTAGGAAACGTTTGCGGATCGCTGATTGGATGCCGGACTCTCGGATTTGCTTGTGGCTGTAAAGCAGGATAATTAATTTGGTTCTCTGAAGATTTGAAGACCAAAGATGACAGTTTTTCTTCTTTTCTTTAGTTTATTTTCTTCAAGAAAATTAAATTATCAGAGTTTTTAAAAGTACGAGTTAGTTAGATACTCAGGCTTTAAATAAGGTTCAATAGGGAACTGAATGTACCTACTGCTATTTTAATCGTGAAGAAGTATTTGAAAATAACTAAAACACAATGATTTTCAAAATATATCTATAAATTCGAAATAACAATCTTGCTATGTTTTTTTCTGCAGTCGGGTAAAAAAGCGTGTAAAACTTGTATAGCCAATGTCTGTAAGTATATTTAAACGGAAATTTTCTCAGATAGCAAAATATATCTACAAAGCAAAGACTAACACGACTCTAATCAGCTCCAAATAGGGCGATCCCTTCCTGACAGGAGTGAAAGAGTCAAAGGTCACGAGGTAGTCCACTGTTGCAATGTCGCACTTCTCACTCTCTAGGAATGTGGCTTCGATCTGACGGTATACTGGCTCTGCCACTGAATGGAGGGCGAAAAGACCCTGGGAAGAAAGACCTGGTTAATTATTTCTAACCTTATCTTGCCCAAGAAGTATATTTTTCGGTGCATTTAAGATACAAGCTATGGATAACTTTAGGAAAGCGAAAATGTTGATGTAGGAACTTACAAGCAGTATGGATCGATGGATTATAAGTTCAATGATGATGATATTAATGGATGGGTAACCAATAATAATAATGGAGATAAGTAGTTACCTGTCGGATTCTTTCAACCCCGTCTGCCAGGCTGTAAAGTTTTGCTTTACCATTTTCCGGAAAGACTCGGTCACGTATTGAGATGTGCAGGGGTTCCTTGCTTTGATTCTGGAAACGTTATAAACAAATGTGTAGTTAGGTCCCCTAGAACCTTTTGCTGTTCGAATATGTTGAAAATAATACATAATGTAGGTATAAGAATAAGATCCACGTACAAAAACGAAATGGTTGTAATCGACATCGTTGGCTGCGAGCGTGATCTTGGCCCCGGCGAGCTGCGGGAGACTGCGGATGGAGTCGGATGGAGCCTGCAGCAGCACCACGATGTTGGCCGAGTACGCCGCGTACAGTGCCATCAGCGCCGTGAACAGCACGAACACCATCATGCGACCTGCATATTTTGACACATCAACATAGTAGGCGCCACTTACAGCGAACACCATCATGCGACCTGCACATTGCTACATATCAACATAGTAGGCACCATGAACAGCACGTTACGGACACCATCATGCGACCTGCACAGGTTCACAATGTGACACATCAACATAGTAGGAGCTAGACACCATCATGAGACCTGCACATTGTGACACAACAAACTAGTAAACGCCGCGTGCAGGCCACCAGCGCCAAGAACAGCACGGACACCATCATATTGTGACTTAAAGAGTAGATTTAGGAAGGTGAAGATAGTAATACCTGGTGCTCTTCTGGGTTCTATGTAACATCCTTGCTGAGTGACGGCGCTCATCGTCAGCAGTAAAGCGTCACATATTCCTCCATCCAGCTGCTGTTGTGTGCCAACCTAAAACACAAGCACCTTATTCATTTAGTGTATCACGGAATAAAATAATACTGGTTTTGAAAAGCGACTTGCTTATACTTATCGGTGGTCCAGGGAGTACCCTGGACCACCGATTTCTCCTTCGCTTGAACGGTAATGTACGGTACAATATAATTGAGCTGAACCATAATTATTAGAACCAATTGAACCACTCAAGCATACCTTTGAGAAGTGGTATCTTATAAACTTAATTACGTGAATGGGATTAAGAGATGCTGATGATAAAAGAAGAAAACCTGAAAGCCTAACATTCTGCTTTTGGATTACTTAAAGAGATTGATTTATTAATTTGGCGTATAACCTGTCAAGTCTTTTCACAAAAACCACTTACTTTCGTCAGAACCAGTTCCACCTTACTAGCCAGGAACAGAGTAACAGTCGCTATAGCAGTACACACGGCTATAGTGACCCAAACCCTGGTCGAGAAGGGTAAGTAGAACACGTTGGCCACGTATGCCAGGGGAGGCTGTCGGTAGATGAAGAGCATCCGCATGGGGGCCACCAGGTCAGTGTAGGTGACCACGTCGTAACGGTCGCGGAATATTACGCAATTTGTGCCTGTAGAGAAACATTTACCTACTGATAAGTGGGGCCGTAATTGGGAAAGTGCCGTAACAATGTGTCTTTCCATAATAATAATCCTAACTTCATGTCTCTTGCAAAATGGGATTCAAGAATCGATGCTTGAAATGATCATAATCCTATATTTTATGAGTTTTGATTCAGAAAAGCCATTTAATTTAACGTTAAAACTACTATTCTGACACCACATGCTAAACTGACTAATTTTTGTAGAGACCAAGAAGCCAACCATCTTTTCCAAACTCAAACTCAAAGCATTTATTTCAAATAAACCAATAACAGGCACTCTTGAATTGTCAAGGGGTCGGTCAGTCAGAAAGATAAAGCTAGTTGCCCATTCCAAAGCGTAGTAGGCTCCTATGGAGAAGAACTGGTAAGAAACTCCACTCACCCATATCAGCCTTGTTAGCGTACAGATCAGCGATCATACCAGACCACTGTCCATTCACTTTGTATCCGTATCTGTAACTGAAGATATACCGACTAGTCGCGTTTATCATCTCGAAGCCAATCTTAGCAGCTGACCAGCAGGCTTTTGTGATTGAATCGTATTGGAGCTCACTGAAAATGAAGGAGTAGCTACTTACAAAACTGCCGGAATTGAAGCTCTGTTAGGATTGAACAAGCATTATGAAAATCGAGGTTTCAATGGCGTCATTGATGGAGATACCCGACACTAGCTGGTGGTATAGCAACTTACATGTTATAGATTATAAAGAACCATTAGATCTTGAAAGCTTTTTAATCTGGTTAGATCCATGCATGGTGCACGAATGTTCGATAGACATTCATCATCCCAGCTGTATTCATCAAACAGTGTCACCGATTGTAACAAAATTCCTTTGTTTTACAAGCTGTATCCATATATCAAACCTAGGAACCGTGAATAAAGTAAGAAAAATGAGTAAATATGAAATCTTACAGTCGATCCTCCCTAGGCAGATGCAACCTAGTGGTATTACTATCCTGGATGACATTAGACATAATGATGGGATGTCCCATCATGTTCTTTCGTCTGCGGTACAGCTCTCTGTGGGGTCGTACGTCCACCAGGCTGCCGTTGTAGTAGCCACGTAGGGTTGATATCATGGAGCCTTTGAGACCTGGTCTGTGCACTTGGAAAAGGTAAATAAAATCGGTTGAATACTCAAAAGATAATCAATTTCATCATACTCGCTATGTATCGACATAAATGCATGACTTGAATAATGTCATATATAAAGTCTTCAATATAATAAGCATCTCAACTTTTGATCTCTTTTGGACTTAAAATTCGGTCAAGTCGACAGCGAGCAGCTGTATCCATATCGGTACTTAATTTTTTTTCTTTTCTTATACCGCTAAAGACTTTTTTATTGAACGATTAAATTATGATTCCTATTTATAGTTCTGAGTTTCTTCTTTTCCTTAGTTGACACGTATATATGTAACGATTATCTTATACGTGTTTTTATGCAACTTACTTTCCTCCATCTTGAACTGACTACCAATCCTCTCAGCAAGCACCAGGTCACTGTCAACCAGGACTGGTCCGTTCTTCATTAGAGTCAGCGTTGACTGCTGCACTTGGGGAGAGGTGACCAGGACCAGCCAGCGGTACGTGAATTGGAACAGTTCCTTGGACAAGGCCTGCAAACAATTTAGATAGAGATATGGTGGGACAGAATATATACTTCCAAAAGTCGAACTGATTAGTCTTTCGTAAATTCCTAATATAAATACATAAATAAATCAATTATTTGCCTAAAATATGGTATACAATGATGTTAAAATAAAATTATAATAGCACTTGAACATGTTTAGCTAGGATAAAACATAGGTAGCTGTAAAATTTTAAGGTATTTGAAAATGTTAAAAACGTAGGTACACACCCCAGCACGTCAACCTACTACACTCTGTCAGATTTCTTTAATAGATTTTCAACTTTATCGCTGAAACATAAGGTTCAAAGCTGATTGGGAAAATTTGACAGTTTCGTGTAGGTTGATGTGCTGGCGTCTGTACATCAACATTTTTTATCAATAAATTCTGTTGAAGTGGTGACGACGTGGCAACGACGCCTCTGCTTGGAGATGTCTTAATTCAAGGATTTGATCTTTGAGACGAATGGTCCAATCAAAAATGGTGTGGAATGAAAAATGGTGAAAGTACCTACATCATTCTTCTTGTTGAGGTTCGACACAAGTTAATCACTATGACTGAACAACACCCTGGTTATTGACTATGTTATGCTGTGAGTGTGCACGCAATTAATTAATTAAAGCGGTCATAAAAAAGAATATAGCAAGGTAGTTAACAAAGTTTGGCTAATATAGTGACTGTAGGGATTTACCATCGAGTTTAACACGTTCAGTGCCGGTAGCCCTCCTGGAGGGTTCACCTAGCCGCATATGGGATGCCGGGAGCCCTCACGGAGGGCTCATTTTAAATGTTGGTTTTTCTTAGCAAATACAGCATTATACAGTGAAAATAAAATCAGATGTATATTTTAACAAGATTTATTAGTAAGTATATGCGTTTGGTTTAAAATCCAAGCATTTTTTTGATTTTGTTTTTTTTTTGTTCACGGTTACAAATATTCAATAAGAAAATTAAAAGGTTGGAAACTACATATATATAGCGACAAGACCCTCTGAAAACACTATTTTACTTCGTTTTACAGTATTTTATAACACGGTTTTAAGCCTAATGCCGTTGACCGTTCGCGATGGTTAACTTTAGCACAAACGTAATGCCGGTAACTCTCCCGGAGGTTACAATTCCAATATGTATGACGGCATGGCGTATGAGTTCTATGAAGAGTGGGTGGAGTCGAAAGTGTTATCCATCTAAAATTATTTGCTTACTTACATAAGAAATAACAGATTTCGACTGAGCACAGTCCAGATCTGTGAGGTACAGGATAGCATGATCTTGATACTTGGACATTGGTTTGAATGATGCTGATGTTCGCACTCCTATGTTAGACATTTCCATTACAAACTTGTTTATTACGTCTGTAATAAAAAATAACTTTAAAAACCTATAACTTCGGCCTATTTGCACCATAGATTACTGACGGCGTTCAGCGCTAAATATATTTAAAACATCATTTTGTCTCTTTGTCGTCTTCAAACGATTGAAAGAAACAAAACGATATTTTAAATTCGTTTATCGCTAAACGTATAGAGAGGAACAGGGTGTACAGTTCACTCAGCCTCCATAGAAAATGGAGGATCCTTCAACCAGGCGGGTGTTGTGTCTGGTCGGGACGTTGTATACATACAGGGTGTTTGGTGCATCGTGTGCCAAATTGAAATGGTCGACTGAAGGGGTCATCCGCTAGCCTTTGAGAGCCCTTAACACCCCTCATGCTCTGTGGATTTTTTTTTATCGACTTTTTATTGTTTTCCAAAAAAAAGACCTAAATTTTACATTCAAATACAGATTTAAAAAAAAATATAAGGCGTAGACTCTGAATTTTAATTTTATTTCGATGTGTATTGCTTAAGAATACTTTTAAATACAAAATTAGTGATATTAGTCACCTAGTTTTTTTTTTATTCACTCGCAAAGGTAAAACTTAGGTAAATTAAAGCTGTACATGTTACAGCTATTTATAAGGCTACAAAAAAAAAAAAAGCGACCGGGATCTTCCAACTCCCTCATTAATTCTACAGTCTATCCTCTTTCTAATGATGTGCCACATGCCATAAAAGTATTTTAACAACTTAGTGAATTCGCTAGAATTGTGAATCAAGTCACATAAAACTACATTCCAAATTCTAATGAAAAAATATTTATTGCGGAACTGTTACTTGAGAAAGAGGTAAAATTTGTTTTCTCACTCTTTCACAGTAAAATCTATCTTCTATCTCTTTCTTGCATACCTTAAATCGGTTTGAACAAATCGCGCCGCCCGACCCGCCATTTTTTTAGTCGAGACATCACTGCCTCTGCTTCCTAACGTGTGTGCTAGTTCACCATACTCCGCGATTCTTTTATTACTTTGTTATCGTTGAGTTTTGTTGGTTCTTGTTACATTTGTTTAATTTTTGTTGTGTGTTGAATATGCGGACATCATGATGGCTTACGGAGCCGCTAATGGTTTCGCTCCTGCAGCGCAACGACTGTACCACGCACGCTTTCCTGGTAGACGATTACCTGGCCGCAGAGTCTTCCAAGACACATACCGACGCATACGCGAGACTGGCCGTGTTACTTTTAATGAACCAAGGGGCCATATTGTGCGACATAATGTTGAAGTAGACGAGAGAATACTGGCACTTTTTGAGGAAGACCCTACAAGAAGCATTAGAAATGTGGCATCACATCTTGATATTTCAATATGGAAAGTGTGGAAAGTACTTCGTCAAAACAAAAACCATCCATTCCACTATACCTATACTTCGGTGCAAGCTTTGTTTGACCTTGCCTTTGTTTAGCAGGTAATGGGTATGGTATGGCGTCACTTCCAGGTAGTGAATCTATTAGCACGAACAGCGGGTCCTTTCTTGTGCAATTACTTATTGCCCAAGAGAAATTTAAAAGAGTTTTTTGTTTGTTGCAGGTCTTGAGGGTGGCGACTTTGAGAGACGAGTGGCTTTTTGTCGGTTTCTTTTACACACGGATGTGGATGATCCTGATTTTTTAAAAATAATACTGTGGACGGATGAATCCAAATTTACCAAGGATGGGATCCTCAATTTACACAATTTGCACCACTGGACAACGAAAACGCAAAACCCACGTGTTAAAAGACAGAAATCTTCTCAAAGAAGGTTTAGTGTAAACGTTTGGGCAGGAGTGATTGGGAATCAGGTAATTGGACCGCATTACCTGCCCGATAATCTCAATGGCGAAGACTACCTGGAATTCCTACAAAATGACCTGCCCGAATTAGTGACCAATGTGCCCGTATTTAATGAACGTGTGCCCATTGTATTTCAAAATGACGGCTGTCCCGCGCATTGGCGATTGACTGTGAGGGAATATCTCGACAATGTGTTCCCCAATGCATGGATTGGACGCGATGGCCCTATTCCATGGCCGCCACGTTCCCCAGATCTAACTCCGTTAGACTTTTATGTCTGGGGACGTGCCAAAGAGTTGGTATATGCCACGGAGGTTCCAACTAGGGAGGTATTAGTCCAAAGCATAGAAGCGGTATTCAATACTATTAAGGAGGAAATATGACTTCGTACAACAACTTTTGAAGTACGAAACAGGTGTCGGGCCTGCATTCGCAACAGAGGCCAACAATTTGAGCAAGATTTGTAACAATGATTAAATAAATGTTAAAAATGCAATTTTGTGTTTTTATTTCAAGTAAATCCCACGAAAGATACAGATATGAGACACGAATTTACCTAACCATAAGAATGAGATAGCAGATTTATAGGTTTGACAGGTATCATTTATGAGTTTTTTTTTTAAATCATAATTTTGAATATTAGCCTTAGGTGACTCGATTCACAATTCTAGCGAATTCACAAAGTTGTTAAAATACTTTTATGGTATGTGGCACATCTTTAGAAAGAGAATAGACTGGAGAATTAATGAGGGAGTTGGAAGATCCCGGTCGCTTTTGTTTTTTTTTTTGTAGCCTTATAAACAGCTGTAACATGTACAGCTTTAATTTAAGTTTTACCTTTGCGAGTGAATTAAAAAAGAACTGGGTGACAAATATCACTAATTTTGTATTTAAAAGTATTCTTAAATAATACACATCGAAATAAAATTAAAATTCAGAGTCTACGCCTTATATTTTTTTAAAAATCTGTATTTGAATGTAAAATTTGGGTCTTTTTTTTGGAAAACAATAAAAAGTTGATAAAAAAAATCCACAGAGCATGAGGGGTGTTAAAGGGTCTGAAAGGCTAGCGGATGACTCCTTCAGTCGACCATTTCAATTTGGCACACGATGCACCAAACACCCTGTATATTCCAGTAGCGCGGTAAACCCTGCTTGCGCGATGCAGAATTTTGCATGACGTCAGTGTAATGCGTAGTTCGCATGTGGCGACACGTATTTAGTCAATTTTGGGACATAGTCTGTTTTACCATCTTTAGGTAAGCTCAGCTTACCTAAAGATGGTATTTGTCACCAAACTAACTAACTGCAAACTTACTTTTTTTCCAGCACAGTCCACCATAGATCAAATGTGTAGGCTTCCGATCATTTTGGATGAACAGCTTTATAAAATTTATAGTGTCCACATCTTTTGCGTGAATCAAACTTTGTATCAGCAGTAAAAATACAAAATAAATATTCATAATGCTTGGATGAAGATCAAGGGACCAAAGCAAAATGAAGACTTGGAATGGTGCCAGTCGTTTCGGTCGGAAAACCTTAGATCTTTTTCTAGGTAAAGTCAATAGGTTTTTGTTAGGTTGAACTAAATGTGATGTCAGCTGTAATTGCGAGCAATTGGAGCTGACAAGTCTTCAAACAAAGACAATTTGAGTCAGTAATACTGCGACTCTACATACACATAGAGTTGTGGTAGGTAATGCGTCCGTGTATCTGTAGAGCGCTTTTAAAAATGATTTAAGTAAGTAGATGGAAAATTTCGCATTGGCACATTGAGAGCCATTCTGTTTTTGCTAACTTCCCAATGTTGTTCTTGCAAGTCAGTTTGTGAAACCTTGTGTTGCAGTTCAGTAAGGCTATACCTAGGTACCTAGTGAATTATGTCCCTAGTGGAATTTCAGAATTTCGGAATTCAGTGACACAATAAAATCGATCTGCCTAGCCTTTTTCTATGTTGGGGTCGGCTTTCAGTCTAACCGGTTGTACCTGCTCTTCTGTCTATCCAGTAACTGGGTAATACGATACGCCTTGGTAAGGCTGGTTGTCAAACTTTACACAGTAAAACCGTTTATAGCACACTAGCTTTTACCCGCGGCTACGCCTTTGTGGGGTCGGAAAATTATATACTTACTATGTTTAAATCCAGGTAAAGTTTTTTTTTTTAAATGTTATACCTGTGTGCCAAATTTCATCGTAATCCGTACAGCCAATAAAGTGTGAAAAGGTAACAGAAACCCTAGTGTGAGTTTCTTTTAACCATCTCGACTCTACGCATCGACCGCGTTCAGCGCTCCGATTGGCCCTTCACCAGTGAAGGACAGTGAAGGGCCAATCGGAGCGGTGAACGCGGTCGATGCGTTAAGTCGAGATGGTTAAAAGAAACTAACACTAGGGCCTCAGATAGACCGAATTACTTTCGCATTTTTATTCTGAAATGAATGCTTTATTCGACCCTAAAGCGTCGTGCAGACCGGCGCGACACGAGGACGCCACGCGACTATATCAAAACAATTTCTGAAAACTTCACGGTTGAACAATTACCGGTGTCGCGTTAGTCTGCACGAGCATTAAGTAGGTTAAAACATATAGCTCCAACCCTCGAATAAAATAGCAACCAAAAACCTATAAAAAAATGAAACATATCCAGAGTACGCCACCCTAGTCGTTTAACAAGAAAGCATAGGTTTTCACTAAACATAATAGAACATATTTACTTAACATTTTCAACTGAATAATACATGACTTGAGTCGTTCTGTTTGACGACCCAATTGAAATGGTGACATCAAAAGAATATGTCTCATTAAGTATGAAAAGTGAAAAAAAAAACTTTAGGCGATGAATAAAACACGAATTTTGTACTAAGTATCTTTATTGTGAATATCGTTACTCGTATGTATTTAAATTGCGTTGAGTGATGTTTCGATGTTTGATTACTTATGTGATGTGATTTTAATGCTTCTACTGATATTACAAGTTTAATTATCATACCAGCACATTATAAAATGAGGCATTTCAGGTTTGTCTCTCAACACGTAGGTAATCGATATACCTAATCGGGGCTGTGCATGTGCAAGTCTTCATCCATACCTACCCGGTTCCGTCAGCTGGAACTGTCCGCCCTATACTTGTGCTTGTGCCTAACTACGCTCTTAAAACTTAGGTCGTCTTTTGTTAAACCAATGTTTGTCTGGCTTTACCGTCCTGTGTACTCCGATTGCGTTACACACTTTGAATCACAATCCGTAGGAAATTCCTATTCCACTGCCTCATAATTATGTTTGTTCTGCTCAACAACGTATAATAACGCAATGAAAGTTATTGAACTGTCAAATGGTATTGCCATTGTAGTGTATTACGCAATTTATGTTTCCCGCTGTTCTTCACCTTTTCGTGGTCCTCCACCACGCCATGCTTGCTACAACTGTGCTGTGAATATCTACTTGGTGCGTAACATCTTGCAAGAACTATTTCGTAATGCTCGTGATTTATTATCACGGCCCAATTTTTTTTTCTAGATATTTTAGTCAGTGCCGGAACGGGATGTGAGTATCAGCCATATATAATCTTCTTTGATGTCTGATCGTCATCCTGAAACAAAAGAGTCATCTACATATTCCTGTTTAAACGTCCGATTATCTATAAATCCAATTAACACAGGAGTAGGACGCTTCTGGCGATTTCTTGGGTATATTCAATAAAGGTTTTTTTTTGGACCTGCTTTCTAGATAGAAACAAGCAGAAATCCGAAATTGGGAGGCTCTAAACATGGTGAATAGATTAAACAAACGTAAAATGATTAGGGTGTAAGGAACTAGCAATAAATCTATTCATAATCTTTTTACACGTTAACTTACAATCTTTTATACAGGATCTCAACCACCAACACAGCTGGAGCCAGCAGCATGCCATACAACGTCATCAGCATGGCGGGGTACATGTCAGTGATGCCGACACTGCTGAAGGTGGACATCTGGCCGGAACACCGCGGACGAGGCACTGTGAGGCGCTGGTGGACGTTAGCTTGCACTCCAGACTCACGGATCTTGAGGAAGCTGGGAAAGTTAAGATGAAGTTTTATAATAAATACTAGATTGTTGTAGCATGCTAGTTAAGCTAAGCTAGTTTCCTAGCACTAACAGCCCTTGTTAGGAGGGTAGAGGAGGTTAGATTAGATACAGACGAGAAATGAGGAGAGAAACTTTGAAGTTAGTTAAAAATTAAGACCCATAAACAGCGGGAAATAAGTAGGTATGCAGAAACTCATTGAATCTTGGCAAATAATTGCATTATCTTATAGTAGTATAAGAGGGGGTGCATTTGGTGTGTGTGAATAAGAATTTCAGTTCGCCACCTTTTGGTGTCACTGGTAAATATACTTTTGCAGATTGCTACTGTACAGTGGCATATTGGTTATAGTAATAGTTCTGCACTCTGTACCAATTGTAACACAGAGTACACACACAGAGACAGAACACTGATACAATGAAACAGTGTGCAGAACTGTTAATATAACCAATATGGTATGTTGAAACACCACCATAATAAGAACTCACTTAATCTTAAACAGGTCTTTAAGCGGCGACCTCTTCTGCCCCGGCACCCAGGGATCATTCTCGTTGATATAGTCGATCTCCACCAAGTCACACTTCTCATCTTCTTGGTACGTCTCCTGAATCAGACGGTAGCCTGGGTTCAGCTCCATGTGGAATGCGAATAGACCCTGGAAAACAGAAAGAGATCGATGGCATAGTGCTGGCTCATTCTCGATGTGTTCGATTTCTGAATCGTATCGGATACGAATGTTTTTTTTTTGTAAAATTGTTATTTATTTATTTTTTAACTGCCTTACTAATAAACGTATTATATCAGGCGAATAGTTACACACCGTTTTCTCTCTTTCAGTCGTCAGTAATTTGAATTTCGAAAGAAGAAGACAAAGCGTTGTGCAACTACACAGACGCTATACAACGTTTATTAGTAAGGAGGTAATAGTATCCAGACTTTTTAGATTATTACTATTTACCAGATTAATTAGTACCTACGTTCCAACATTAAATATAATACTGAAACAAATTCAATTGATTTTATTTGAATTAATTAAATATTTATTGAATTGTTAATTTGCGTGTTCATTTTACGTCAAATGCCACAAGGTAGCGTTACTGGAACTTTACGTATCACAAAAATAAATTAAAATACCAAACGATTTAAAAATAGAACTACCACAATTCTCTTTAAACTTTTTCAAAACCAACAAATCCAATCAAAATAATACATAATTAAGAACGATAAGATAATTAATGTTATCATTTATCTTTTAATTATGTTTTATGAATTTTAATATAAAATGTGTTCGACGAGGATGGGATTCGAACCCACGCGTGCAGAGCACATTGGATTAGCAGTCCAACGCCTTAACCTCTCGGCCACCTCGTCTTACGATGCAATGGGTCAATTAAGGGTGATTTATGTACTTATTGTAGGTACTATTTTTTATCATGAAGTAGTATTATAGTAGAGCAGCTAATCTGCTGTAAGTAATCTGCAAGTTCTGGTGTTTTTGACATTAATTTAGTTGAAAATGGGCACATGCCCATTTTGGCACAATTTTAGGTATAATTGGAACGATGCACTTAGGTACGTACCTAAGTGCATCGTTACAATTATACCTACTAACGAGAACACAATGATAATGGCCAGTTTTCGCGAACTTTGGTACATACAGGGTATGGGTTACAGTGAGTGCCCTGGTACCTAAGTACATTAATTGAAAAGCCGAATTTATGGTTTACCGATAATTTTATAGTCTTCTTCGTCTCCAGGGCTTATCATATAACCTGAATGAAGATCATTCGGAAAATAGTGCAAATTACCTAAAAAAATTGGTCCATGATTTTACAATATTACATACAAATATACGTAGCCTTAACTGTAATTTTGATAATTTTGTATTATTTATGAATAGACTAACATACTTCCCAGAGGTCGTAATACTTTCAGTGCTGGTTAGGTAAATGTCAAATTATTCCAACCTTAAAAGCCTACAACTCACACATGTCGTCTTTCAAAAACCAAAATGATGACGTAGTGGTATGTATTAGAGACTGTTATAATCCTTCTATTGGAATACCTAGCTTTTCCGATGCCAACTGCCTAAATACTAAAATTCTCAAATACAGCTGCTGTTGTTGCTATGTACCGCTCTCCGTCATGTAGGGTTTTGACGCAGTTCTTATCCAGTCTTGACAGCATGCTTGAGTCTTTAGCTCAGTTCAAAACCGCTGCCATTATTGGCGATATCAATATAAATATTGCACCCGAAAGGTCAGATCCTAATGCAGACGAGTACCTTAATCTCACAGCTACTCACGCAATGCTTCTCGCTCATAATCTTCCTACTAGACAACTTTCAAAATAGGTACATGTATATAAAACTAACTAAGTATTAGAAATTTCATCCGCATCGCTGTCGACTGGTAATGTACCCATGAGACTACCATTGCCACGCTGTATGGCAATGCTTAGCCTCTAGCCGAGGTAAAAGCCAGCCCTTGGGTCACGGGAAGTGTCAACCAGTCGTTTGGAAATCTCATTGAACAGACCATGAACACTCGGACCCCACGGCCCTAGAGTTTCAACCCCAAATGTTTTTAAGTTAGTACTACAAAATAAATGTCAATGTAATAAAAAATAAAAAGAGGTATATATATATTCTTAATTATAAATTTAATTATTATTGCATGCATTATTATATAAAGTTATTTAAGAATATATTATAACAAAATTATTGTCATCATTTAATTACTAATTACTTTATTATTGGATGTCTTTATTAAATTTCTACATTATTACATTGCGTCAATCTTCAAATAATCTACAATATTGATGTTACAGAATATCAATTTGTTAAGAACTCATTTAGGCTATAATAACACTTCTGTATTAGGTGCATTTTAAGTGCGTTTATAAATTTATTGTCAAATTCTATGTCTTTAATCTCATTGGGTAATTTATAGTAAATTTGTATGCACATTACAAGAGGTCCTGAGTGAAACAAAGCTAGTTTTGAACTCGGCAATGCCAATTCATTTTTCACTCTTAAGGAGCGTTGCAGCGGTCTTCTCAACTCTAATGACCCGAATGACTCCTAAAATGCAGTGCTAATTACTCCCAATCAGTAAACATGGTAAATTGGCATCCAAAATTCAACAATCTGAAGCTCGTATTAGTACCACATTTAGCAATTATGATTCCACTTCTTCTAAATTGACGACACTACATACAATGACACTTCACGAGGTTAACGGTTCCGAGATAAATAATATTATCCTGAACCTAAAAGATAAATACACCGTTGGGTACGACGGTATCCCAAACTCAATTATGAATGCTATTATATTAATTATAACCCCTGTGCTTGTCTACATTTTTAATTTATGCCTCTCATCGGGTATCTTCCCAGACATCTTTAAGACTGCAGCTATCCACCAAATCTATAAATCTGGAGACAGAAACAGTGTCGCTAACTATAGACCTATATCAGTACTTACGATTTTATCCAAAATATTGGAGAAGGTTATTAATATTAGACTAACAAAATTTCTCACAAAATTCAACATACTCGTAGGTACTAGCTAGTAATTTGGCTTCAGAAGTGGCAAAGTACTGATGATGCCGTGTTGGAACTAACAGGTAGGTACTATTATTGATAATTTTGAAAATAAACAAAAGACACTGGCTATTTTCCTTGATCTATCGAAAGCCTTTGTCAGTGTTTCAGTCCCCATGCTCCTTTCGAAGTTAAATGATGTTGGTATACGCGGTACGGCTTGGGATTATGTTCAGAAGCTATCTGACTGGGCGTGCACAGTACGTAAAGGCGGATAACCATGTAAGTAGAAGGGAGTAGCTCACCTTTGGTGTGCCTTAGGGCAGCGTGCTTGGCCCGAGTCTCTTTCTTATTTATGTGAATGAGCTGTGTCGGTTATCTCTCCCTAACTGCAAAATATGTAGTAACTTACGCAGATGACACAGTTCTAATAATTAATGGCCGCAATTGTAGTGAATCTTGTAGAAATTCTGAGCTAGTCCTAAGTATTGTCATGAAATGGTTATCTACAAATCTTTTAACTTTAAATGTCGATAAAACTAAGTTCATTACTTTTTCTTTAAATAAGTCAGGTAAACCTCAGACTCCTTTTGCTCTCCAAGCTCATACGTGTACAAACCCTGGTTTTGACACTGCCTGTGACTGCCCCCAAATAGTAGGTACTGCAACTATTAATTATCTTGGTATTGTACTTGATAGTCACCTTAAATGGCATCAGCAAATTGACTCAGCCGTGACACGCCTGAGGAAGCTTATACGAGTATATTATATCTTTAAGAAACTTAGATCTGCGGCAGACTTTAGGACCGTTTTACCGACCGATTAATGTATATTTTGCACTAGCTCAGTCAGTGGTGGGATATTGCTTGACAGTGTGGGGTGGCGCTCATAAGACTTCTATGTTACGCATTGAGAGAGCTCAAAGAGCAGTTCTGAAAGTCCTTGCGAGGATACCGTTACGCTTTTCTACAATCTCCCTGTATTCTCTCTGCAAGGTACTAATAGTCAAACAGCTATTTGTTTCTCAGGTAGTGTTACGTAAACATACCCAGTCTCCCTATGAACCAGCCAGTTGTAACAATAGACGCCGTTCAGATCGAGTATGCGATATAAAACCTTGTACAAATGTAGCAGCACGTCGTCATTGTACCTACATATGCTCAAACTTATACAATATAATTAATAAAACGATCAACATCTATTCTTTTACCAAAAAAATATGCAAGAAAAGGCACGGTACTTGGCTAAAATAGCTAACATGTGATGCAACTGAAAAACTTGTGGAAGTGTAACACATTCACACTCACACATGCTAATACACATAAAACACACCCTCGCACACACTCACACATACACCCTCAAACACACACACACACACACACACACAGTCACCACAGATTACTTATCCCGTAATTTTGTTCTTTGTTTTTATTTTATTTTTTCCTTTTTATTTTTATATTTTAACTACATTAACCACCTATTTAAATTTTAAAATATATTTTTCTTATCTGGAACAAACTACTCTCTCACTAGGAGCCGGGCTTTGATAGCTGCGCCACAGTTATAGGTAACTTTTGCAGTTATCATCGTTTAACTATGTTTATGATTGTATCTTGTTTTGTTCCAAAATAAACGATTTTATTTTATTATTATTATTTATTTCTACACCCCGTTATAGCTATTGGTAATTTTCTTTTAACTGAATTTAAAGTAAGTAGTTAAATACTATAAAGTTTTATCAATATCATCCAAACTCCACATAAGCCTACGTTCGCACGGACGAACGTATTAAATCGCGGTGATTTTTTTTCGGGCAGGCACTGGATTCTCAACGCTCGGCTCAACACCGAGAGTTGAAAATCCAGTGCGCGATAAAATCCCGCCGCGTTATGGTATGGTATGGTAGGATGTACCTACCTACTTATATTATCTTGGTTATGAAAACATAATTTTGAAGCTGTTTTTGAGTTCTTGTGGAGGTTTATAAAGCATTGAATTATGATTGAGAGGACAGGTTTAAAATCGGCTGTATAAAGGAGGGTATGTAATGTAGCACAAGAATATTCCGAGTTGAGAACTGGTAGCAAATCTATGAGAGTATTTAGTGGAAATACTAACCTTCCTAATTCTTTCCACCCCGTCTTTCATTGAGTAGTAGTTTTGCCTCTTTCCTTTCGGAGCAATTTTCGTCTCGTAAATCGCCTTGCGTATTGGTTCGTTGAGTTTCTGAAAACCACAAAAGGAACTTAGATTTAGATAGTTATCATAGAACTAGGTAGGTACGTAGTAAAAGTCAAAGTATTTTAATCGTTGTTTAAGAATTTATTTTATTTTTATAAGTTTCTAAGGTTTCTCCGTCTGCTAAACTCACTGACCTTAAAGAAGTACCTATTATACTCAAAGTCGCTGGCACCCAACTTGAGGGGTGAATTAAGCAGATCAGATAAGCTCCTGACTGAAGAACTGGGGGCTCTGAGTAGTACCACGATGTTGGCAGAGTACGCCGCGTACAGGATCGTCAGAGCCACGAAGAGGATCAGGAATGCGCAGCGTCCTGGTGTATTTGGAGTGGAGTTAGTAGGAGTTAATAACGAAAATAAAAAGAAGGTAGTAGTTAAAAGTCAGTTACTAGTTAGTTGGTTCAAATATTGGTCTAAAGCTACAAACCGGCCCCATATCTTGGTTCCAGTGTGCATCCTTGCTGTAACACTGCTCCAATGATTAGGATCAACACGTCTGCCCAAGACCCGTCTAGTTGAAGTGGATGCTGTAATATTTAAAATAAGTAGGTACATAGGCATAACAGTGTTAAACAGTAGTTACTTTACCATTATAATTTATATACTTTATTGTACACACTTCTACACATCAATCTATACATTTCCAGCTTAGGATTTCCATACAATGCGAGGTCAGCTTGTACTGGAAATGTATAGCTTGATGTGTAGCCACAAAAATACATTAAAAAAAAACTACACAATCTACAATGAGCGATAGCCTTGTCGATTTCTGCGATCTTTTCTAGGCGATCGCGACCTTGGAATGGAAAGTGATTTGCCTGGACATAAAATGGGGCTGTCGTTGTTGCAAATAATAAGTATAATAACAAGATCAAAACGACAAGTAATGTTATGTTTATCAAAATCTAATTAATTTAGAAGTTCTCATTTCTTGGACGGTTTTGCTGATGTCACATATTGACTTTACTAGGGTTTTTCAACTTTTTTCGCAGCTTGTCTCGTATAGGTATTACAAAAGTATTTAAAGTCGTTATACTCCTGACATAACATCACGCCTATTAGCCCCGAAGGTTTAGGCAAAGGTGCGCCCTATAGCACACCCAAATTTCACCAGTGATGTAATAGGGGACGAGTCTATTGCCAGCAACCGGGCACAAATCCAAGACTCCGGACTGCCACTGAAAAATTCCAGATGGAAAAACTCAATAACACTGGCCGTCCCGGGAATTGAACCCAGGACCTCAAGCTCAGCAGTAGCGCTTGCGAACACTAGACCAACGAGACAGTCTTGAATAAGTGCTATAAAAGTGCAACAGAGAGAAGATCAATTGATTACGGTATGGTCAGACCAAGTGGGTTTATAATTGAGTGAATATGTTACATAAAATATATATTTACCATCCCTATAGTAGCTTCCCACTTCGAAGCTACATACAAGAAGATGGAACTTCCCAGCACACAGATAAATATGGCAAGCCAGACAGTCCCAGAGAATGGCAGCGTGAAGATATTGGATATGTAGGACAGAGGGGGCTCCCTGAAGACGAAGCGGACAGCCGTGGAACCGACCATGGCGATGTAGTCAACTTCCGTCATGCGCTCTTGTGTGAAGATTGTTAGGGTACCTGGGGTCAGCGAATTAAATAATGATATTAACCTCTTCTCGATACCACTTCTTCGGTTACCAATAAAAAAAACTTTTTTTATATACGTATTCCATAATATGTAGTTAATTTATATGTGTATTTATTATAAGTAACTTAATTATAAAGCAGTAAGTATAAAGGTACCTCGCACTCTCGTCCATGCGCGTTGAAAAAACACACTGTTGGATTTCAACCCTCGGCGCTAAGCGGAGCGTTGAAAACCCAGTGCACGAAAAAAAATCGGTAGGTAGGGTAGGTAGGGTAGGTAGGGTAGGTAGGGTAGGTAGGGTAGGTAGGGTAGGTAGGGTAGGTAGGGTAGGTAGGGTAGGTAGGGTAGGTAGGGTAGGTAGGGTAGGTAGGGTAGGTAGGGTAGGTAGGGTAGGTAGGGTAGGTAGGGTAGGGTAGGTAGGGTAGGTAGGGTAGGTAGGGTAGGTAGGGTAGGTAGGGTAGGTAGGGTAGGTAGGGTAGGTAGGGTAGGTAGGGTAGGTAGGGTAGGTAGGGTAGGTAGGTAGGGTAGGTAGGGTAGGTAGGGTAGGTAGGGTAGGTAGGTGCGCCGTAGATAAATACAGTTCTCGCAAAACTTTATGAGCCCTCTGAACGTAGGCCCGAGTACTAAGCCGCGCAGGGCACAGATGAGTGCAAAATCATTTATTGTAAGCTGTGAAACATTTTTCACTTACTGCGCAGCCACTCGCGTGCAACTTCCGAGAGCTCAAAAAGTTTTGCGCATACTGTACTTAGTGCTACCCGTGTGAAGCCGGGGCAGGTAACCATTTTATTAGTTTTTATTAGTTTTTCTTGAGGCGATTCGCACGAATTCAATTCATTTGTGGACGAATTGACAACTCTAGCAATACGTAGTAGTAAAGTAACTAGACACACAGAAGTGATTAGGGGAAAATATTTTGATATAATCAAGACGAAAAATTAAGTAGCATAATTAACGTGAAACTGAAAAAAATCCTGTATTTTTTTGGCGATTTAGTCATATATCCATCAAGGAATTCTACCTATCATACTGAACAATTCATAAACTTAATACAAGATTTCATAATTAGTTCCTAGTTCTGATTCGCATATACCTTGCTTATTATTTAATATTTATACACCAGCAATGGTAGTAGGTATGTGTCAAACAGTGTTTAATGTAAGTAAGATCTCAATGTACCATATACTGAGAAATAAATAAAATTCAATTCAATTAAACTTTCGCTATGAAATTCATAACGGATAAGTAAAAAAAAAACATAAATAAATCGAAATTGTCTACTACTGGAATATGGAAATTATTGATCATGGAAATATATTAATGGAAAAAAATAATGCCTACCCCGTCTATCTACTCCAAATTGCCAACTCCATTTTCCGCTTTTTTTCTAAGGTCAGCGCCGCCGGCAGCCTATTCAGCAACCGGCGCTGGCAGCCAGTTCGCGACATGGCGCCAGCAACTGAGGCTCTTCCAAGATTTATACATGATGCCAATTAAAAATAATAATAGGTAATCGTTTATTTATAAAAAGGGGCACATTTACAATAACTAACTTAACAATTAAAATAGAGCACTTATTTGCCCGAACTAGGTTGAACCTGTGCTTCAGGGTAAGAAGTGCATTTAATATCAGCAAAGTTATTCTTTTTGGGATTTCCAGTTTTACAAGATTGAATTTTATCAAACAAAAAAAAACAAGGAAATAAATAATTATTTATTGGTTATTGGCAGCGTTGTTGGCATGTTTTTAATTAATTTTCCCAGATTAAGGCTCAATCGTTTAAAAAAATAAAAACCTTTTGTTGTGGACTAGTGGAGAGACGGGTGATAGTTATCTATGGATTGGTATCTTTTAACGACGTCGCCGCCAGATTGGTTTATGTCCAGCTTCACCGGTGCATATTTTGTCGGGGTTAATTGCTTTTTCGGCTCTTTTCTATGTCACTGCTATGCTGTGTTACACATTGCTGTTTCCATTGTCTTCTTCTGGTTAATATCTATTTCAGGTTTCTTGTAAATCTCGCTAGCAGCCTTCTTAATCTTATCTCAGTCTTCAGCCGTCTTGAACTTCACAATTATTAAAATATGTAAACTTAAACACATCACTTCATCACAAAAATAACTTTACCACCCAACTAAACTCAAAACAACACTGGCCTTTAAAATCCAATGTCAGAGTAAAGAACACTAAAAACTAAAAGGATTTCTTTGTTTGTCAACAGCTACCTGCGACATTCGACTCACACCAAATGTCTAACAAAAGAATGCGCACTCGCAAAAAACATACCATTTTGGAATACTTGCACTACATAAATATCACACGCGTATAGTTTAAAGTTAGTCGAATAATTTTAAATACAGCATAAAAGATGTTTGGATTTATAATGAGACCCACTCTAGACTTTAGGCGGACCTCTTTAACGGATTCCTGAAATATATGGAAAGGTCTCACCAGGAAGTTTGCAACTGGGTCCTGCGGCAGTTCTAGACCGCTCGCCTGAGATCATAAACGCTTATTCCACCCACTTTTGTACTATTTGAATGTATTTTTGGCGATATAAAGTTACAACCACAGCAAAACACAAAAAAACCCTTCGATTTCGATACCTGGCTTGTAACGTAATATCTGGAGTGCACATTTCACTAAACTTATAATAAAACTTTGGCGGAGCACAATTAGGGAGCGTCCGTGCTCTTCCACGACCGATGATCGAAGCCTCAGTGTTTTGCGTGAATGAGTGTTGATATTAATTAATTAATCAAGATTTCGATTCAATAAAAGGGCAACAAGGCTTGGCTTGGCGTTTCCAACCCAGATGACCCTGCATCTACAACGATCGGTCAACAACCTTGGCGCCTGGTTTAGAAATTGTAGAATCGAGGTAAATCCCGACAAAAGTCAGGCGGTTTTATTTAAAAAACCGCGATCTAGACCCCCCCGCCCTTCCCGACAGCTCACCATGTTAGGCAAGCCCATTCCTTGGGAGAAGCAAGCCAAATACTTAGGTGTTGTCCTCGACCACAATCTTACCTTCACAGAGCACATAAAGTCTCTTCGCTCGCGAGCCGCTTTCGCTCTCAGTAGACTCTATTATGTCCTGAATGCACGCAGCAAGTTGTCACTCAAGTGCAAATTGCGCATCTATACAGCGTGCATTCACCCCATCATGACCTATGCGGGTACCGTCTTTGCACAGACATCCCCCTATAACATCTATAGGATGCAGACGATCCCAAACTGATTTCTTTGTAAAGCCACGGGAGCTCCTTGGTTTGTCAGTGCACAAATACACCCGACACCCATCCTACCGACCTCGCCGCCGAGGTCCTCTGCGATCGCGATCCTCACGAGTAAATAATACTCCCCCCCGACCCTTGCCCGATGAAGCGCCAGACCGCGCCGCAGCTGAGCGCGTAGCTTAAAATTCCCCGCATAATAATAATGATCTATCCTTGTTCCAGCCTATATATCCAATCTTGCTGTCCTCCCCTCAGCGACGCCCTAAGCCGAGGTTCGTACCCCACAGGGGGTGCCCTTAGCGAGCGTTTTCCTAATATTAATTATAATAGTTTATGCCCCTGGCTCTTGGCTTTGAGTTTAGCAGATTAAGACAGCCACAGGACAGTCCGGTTAAGCAGCTACTACCTTAGTGGTAACTTGCGAGATGACCTAGATAAAAAAAATGGGTGTTTGGATCACATTGGTCGGTCGACACCTTCACCAAATATGCTGACTTGCCTATATTTTTACTATCCTATGCCCGCAACTTCGTCCGCGTGAAATTCTAGCTACTCAACAATATGTACGGAGCGATGCACGGCGAGATTGCACAATATCTCCGCATGGTGGCGCGACTGTGCTACGTCACTGGAGAACATAGGGACGTGATGGCATACCAGCGGAAAGCTGTTCTAATTCCTACGACACTGTTACGGCCCCGCCGCCGCCAGGTGGCGCACGGCGGGTTAACTGTAGCCATGTCGCTACGCCAGCCAGTGCTATTCGCGGCTTCAGGGGCGCCGCAAGATTAAAAAAAGAAGAAAACGTATTATTCAGACGACGCATGGTGGATATCTTTTCAGATTTTTTCAGAAAACAAAATAGATTTATTACCAGGCCTAAAGTTCATCATTTTCGAAGCCGATTCACAGCGGTAACAGCCGGAACACACACTCGGATTTCAGATTACTTAAAAATAAACAGCTTAAATATTACCTAGATCAGCCTCCTTCTTCAGCAACTGATCGACGATCCCCTGCCACTGTCCGTTCTTGTCCTTATAACCCCAGGTATGCGTGAACACCAACCTCTCGGTTGCGTTCAGCATTTCGAAGCAGATGGTCACCACGCCATATGACATCTTTGTTATGGAGTCCTGGTGGAGTTGCCTGGGTAAAATAAGGAGTATTTATATTAAGAATAGTTTTGTGACATCTACATCGCCACTTTCGAACTACGCATGAAAGAGTTGGCGTCACACAAAATCCTGACGTCACAAATCCTGCATCGCGCAATTAGAGTTTACCGCGCAAACACCAACCCGCACTGGGCTCGCGTGGATTACAGCCCACGCCCTCTCGAAGAGAGGAGGCAACATTATAGGCTGATTATGCGCAAACACCATATAATATAACCTCCCCGACATCAATCGTTGGGCAGTTGCCCGCCACACACGTCACCCGTCTGGTCGGAGGATCCTCCCTTTTCTATAGAGGATGAGTGAACTTTACACCCTGTTCCTCATGCCTCTAAAGTTTTAAGAATGAAAAAGCATAGTTCATAAACGTCCTCTGTTGAATTATGACTTAAGTTCAAACCAATGTTTCTATTCACCACTATTGACAATACGTTTAGGGGTCGCAGGAGAAAGTTGTGAAAGACATTATGTACTGGAAAATGCTGCTGCCCATAATCCTGACATAAGAGTTGTATAGAAAAATCCAAGGACAGTTCTGTTGTAATTATTCCTTATTCGTCAATTTCTACCTACCTAGACGCCAGTGAGCAAGACAGAAGATGGGAAGGGATTACCTTTACCAGAAACGGAAACCACATAAGTATTGCGATCAACATATCACATCATAAAACATCACATCACGCCTGGATTCGCCGAAGGGTAGGCAGTCGTGTACCTATAGTACACCCACATTTCCCCAGCTATGTTTAAATCCCATGTAAGCAATAATGTAATGGTGAGTAATAATGTCTCGACGAATTAGTTGTACCTACTTGTGGAGCAGGACCAGCAATGAGCCAAGCATTTTTATCAGTGATGTAATCTTCCAACTTATAATATGCCTGCCTAAATAGTGTGCATTTTAAACAAGATTAGAATTTCGTCTCATTCAGTTGAAGTATGTGGGGAGGAATTTTATTGTAACATTTTAAACAGTACCCCATGAAAGATGAGTCTACCTTAGCCAATCTGAAACCTGGTTGTACTAATAGGTCCCCATTTCATATGTAATAGAAAAAAAAAATGTATAGAAATAGAGTATTTTAGACTCAATATAACTATACTCTTTTTTTTTTCTTCTTCCTACTTCTCGTGTTTGCCAACTACACATTACTGTTTTATTTGCAACAATTTTTATTCGTGATTATTTTATATGTACCTAATCGCAAGTCGCGGCCATTACCACTAGGCCACCATTACTCTCTTATCTATTCCGTGCTGATATCCCTTTGCGGGGTGCAAAGGGTTAGGATTATTTAAAAAAATACAAGAAGAACCAACCAGCTGAATACCATCATTTTACTTGAAGCGCCTGGCTATTTGAGAGGCGTAGAGTAAAAACTTAAATGAAATACTTACAGTCTATCATTCAAATGCCGTCGCGTCTCATTGCTGTCTGTAATAACATTCGTCAAAGTCAGAATATGTCCTCTTAAGTTATTTCTTCTAGAACACAGCACTTTGGAACTCCTGTAGTCTTCCATCCACCCGTATTTGGTAACAGTTATTTTTTGCAACGCCTTCTCTAGCACAACACTAGTATTTTCAGTATCAAATATCTGGTTCCCGTTTACTAAACTAGTATTCTGAGTATTGTAAACCAGGTTTTTGTTTATTAAACTGGTATCTTCGGTAACGGAATACTGTTGTGCTTTGGTGCTTTTCCATGTTAATCGTTTTGTGTAAATAACTTCGGAGTTTTCTGATATTTTGTATGCTGAAACAAGACGTGTTTTTTTTACAATTCTATTTCGATTGGTATATTTTATTCAGAACATTAAGGGTCAGTTCACAGCAAGACGTGACGCGAAGCGACGCTGCGCAGACTTTTTAAGATAGTGATACAAAATATAACTTTATTTACTTGTCCAGAAGATACACATTTAATTGAGATAATTCGAAAATGCCTCGCGGCGTCGCGCTACACCGCGCTGCGCCTCGAGATGCCTTGCAGCGTAGCGCGAGTCGCGACGCATCACGAAATGGGGCTGCCAGCGGCTTCACGATGCGCCTCGTGGCGTCGCGCTGTGCAGCGCGAAACCACTGGCCTCTTCAAGTCAAGCATCGTCACGTCGCGTCACGTCTCGGTGTGAACTGACCCTAACATTGTGAACTACATTGTCAAATTAAAATATTAGGTAGGTAGGTAATTAACTACCTAGCAAAACTACAGACATGATTGTTAAAAAACAATGTTGTAGGACGTTTGTATTGAAACAGCTACAAGTACTTCGTCCGCGTGAAATTTCTTGTTTTAATTTTTAAATATATCCTATGAAATTGTAGTTCAGAATACCAAGACTTAATTAGTGATTATTTCAAATGGTCACAAACGGTTAAACAAATACTAACCGATCAATAAAAATATGCCACTCAGCTATCTAATGACGCAACACATTTTCGTAAACAATTACGACAAATTTGTTTCATTTTGACAGTTCAACAACATTCATTGCGTTATTTACGTTGTTGTGCAGATTTTTTTTTCGAAATTATGAATCAATGGATTAGCAATTTGTTTCAAAATGATTAAAATTCCGATTGATCGTGTATAACGTAATTAGGGTACTCATAAAACTAGTAAATAAAACTAACCATGTTGCTCACATCTATCTGCTCAGTATTCAATAAGCGTAGCGCCGCGGTGTACCTACACACGTTCAGAAAGGAATTTATGATGTGACCTACAGCTGACCTACAGACTACCTGGGGCTGATTAACACAACATCACGCCTGCAATCCCCAAAGGGTTAAAGCAGAGGTGTACCTGTAGTACACCAACATTTCGCCAGTTTTGTTTAAGTCGACCGGGCCGACCGTATTGTCATCAACCGGCCAAAAATCCAAACTCTGGGTTGCTACTGAGAAATTCCTGATGGAAAAAACCCAATAACACTGCTCGACCTGGGAATGGAACCCAGGACCACATGCTCAGCAGTAGCGCTTGCGAACAATAGATCAACGAAGCAGTTTCAGGAAGAATGATTCTAGATCAGAATCTTCATCAGTCTTTGTCTTCTGTCTTGACTGTCTTTCTTACCTATTTTAAGAGGGTGGTAAAGATTTACAAATATTTTAATGCTATAAGAATTACTGCCGAAGCTTCCTCAAATGCAAAACACACTATTCATGTCCATTGAATATTATATACCTAACGTATGGTCTACTATAGTTCTCCAGCCAGACCGTGTTTCGGCCATGGTGGCCAATCTCAACGGAGATAGCCTCCGGCGGCGTGGGCGATATTATAGTGCACAAGTGTATGCGCGCAGACAGAGGTGCACTCTCTCTTCCCTCACTCTCATAGTCCGATGGGACGGCGCGCAATTTGACACGACCGGAGAGAGTTTGGTATCAAACCGCCAACTTCCAAACTATTACTAGAAATTCCCAATGGAAAAACCCAATAACACTGCCCGACCTGGGAATCGAACCCAGTACCCCCACGCTCAACAGTCGCGCTAGCGACCACGAGACCAACGGGGCAGTCAGCCAAGTAGAAAACGAATTGTGATTAAAACAAATTGATAAGGATCTAAACAGAATGTCGGTTTAGCTTGAAATATGCTATCTGAATTATCGTTCTTAAATCGTTCAGCTGTCTATGAAGACTTACGTTCCTGACCGTCTAAGGACGCAGTAATAGCAAAATGATCGAAATCGGCAACTGTTTAATGTAGACATGACACTGGCACAATGTTCTGGTTTATTTACCGTTCAGTCCAGAGCTAGGCTGTCCACCGGGGAAATTGCGTCTGTCTAAGGACGCAGTAATAGCAAAATGATCGAAATCGGCAACTGTTTAATGTAGACATGACACTGGCACAATGTTCTGGTTTATTTACCGTTCAGTCCAGAGCTAGGCTGTCCACCGGGGAAATTGCGTCTGTCTAAGGACGCAGTAATAGCAAAATGATCGAAATCGGCAACTGTTTAATGTAGACATGACACTGGCACAATGTTCTGGTTTATTTACCGTTCAGTCCAGAGCTAGGCTGTCCACCGGGGAAATTGCGTCTGTCTAAGGACGCAGTAATAGCAAAATGATCGAAATCGGCAACTGTTTAATGTAGACATGACACTGGCACAATGTTCTGGTTTATTTACCGTTCAGTCCAGAGCTAGGCTGTCCACCGGGGAAATTGCGTCTGTCTAAGGACGCAGTAATAGCAAAATGATCGAAATCGGCAACTGTTTAATGTAGACATGACACTGGCACAATGTTCTGGTTTATTTACCGTTCAGTCCAGAGCTAGGCTGTCCACCGGGGAAATTGCGTCCGTCTAAGGACGCAGTAATAGCAAAATGATCGAAATCGGCAACTGTTTAATGTAGATACGACACAGGCACAATGTTCTGGTTTATTTACCGTTCAGTCCAGAGCTAGGCTGTCCACCGGGGAAATTGCGTCTGTCTAAGGACGCAGTAATAGCAAAATGATCGAAATCGGCAACTGTTTAATGTAGACATGACACTGGCACAATGTTCTGGTTTATTTACCGTTCAGTCCAGAGCTAGGCTGTCCACCGGGGAAATTGCGTCCGTCTAAGGACGCAGTAATAGCAAAATGATCGAAATCGGCAACTGTTTAATGTAGATACGACACAGGCACAATGTTCTGGTTTATTTACCGTTCAGTCCAGAGCTAGGCTGTCCACCGGGGAAATTGCGTCCGTCTAAGGACGCAGTAATAGCAAAATGATCGAAATCGGCAACTGTTTAATGTAGACATGACACTGGCACAATGTTCTGGTTTATTTACCGTTCAGTCCAGAGCTAGGCTGTCCACCGGGGAAATTGCGTCTGTCTAAGGACGCAGTAATAGCAAAATGATCGAAATCGGCAACTGTTTAATGTAGACATGACACTGGCACAATGTTCTGGTTTATTTACCGTTCAGTCCAGAGCTAGGCTGTCCACCGGGGAAATTGCGTCCGTCTAAGGACGCAGTAATAGCAAAATGATCGAAATCGGCAACTGTTTAATGTAGATACGACACAGGCACAATGTTCTGGTTTATTTACCGTTCAGTCCAGAGCTAGGCTGTCCACCGGGGAAATTGCGTCCGTCTAAGGACGCAGTAATAGCAAAATGATCGAAATCGGCAACTGTTTAATGTAGACACGACACAGGCACAATGTTCTGGTTTATTTACCGTTCAGTCCAGAGCTAGGCTGTCCACCGGGGAAATTGCGTCCGTCTAAGGACGCAGTAATAGCAAAATGATCGAAATCGGCAACTGTTTAATGTAGACACGACACAGGCACAATGTTCTGGTTTATTTACCGTTCAGCTCTGAGCTAGGCTACCCACCGGGGTAATTGCGTAACACACTAACTGTACTCGTAGCAATGGGTTTCCTTTTGATAGTTCAACAACATTCACTGCGTTATTTACGTTGCTGAGCAGACAAATTTTTCGATTAGATGAAGCAATGGATAAGCAATTTCCTTCAAAATCATTCAGATTGCAATTGAAAGTGTGTTTTCCTCCAGAACTTACGAGTATCTAGTTGTAAGAAAGCTTGAAATAATTGAATTATTAAGTCAATGTAACTATAAAGGTACAGTTGTCGTGGTGCTAAACCATTCGTATCAGTCATAGCACCTATTGCATCACTTTTGCGCTCTCGGAAATATGGTTTATTTCGCCTTTGATTTTCTCAATGAAGACTGTTTAGTCATAAAATAACATTTTGATTTTATTTCAAGGATAGCTGAAGACTAATGTGTGATTTTTAAATTTTTTGATACAGTTTGCTAAATAATAGTAAAAAAATCATTACTGACAGGGTAAAAAGAAAAAAGATTTTTCTACATTATTTTTCTGATATATTTTGTATAGAAGTTGAAAAAGAGGTGGCTCAGCCACATGCAAGTAGACCATATAGCGATGTTGATGGTATTTTTAAATGTTTGAAATCAAAAGTAGTTTCTTCTAAAAAAATTATCAAACATCAGTCTCGCGACATTTTTCGGAAGACTGGCGAATTTTTGTGGTTTTCCATGAATACTTAACTTATTTGAGAACTCGACTATTCAAATCACAAATAATTTAATATTTTAATTATTTTTGCCTTTCTCACAAGTAATGAACAAAATTGATCAAAATCAGACAATTTCGTGCATGGCCTCTTAATTTATTAAAAGACTTCCTTAGTCTGGAACGAATGTCGTCCATGTATTTTGTGTTGGGCGTTGATAGCTGATATCTTCCATCTTTTGTTATGTTATAAGATACATAGGATGTTAAGTTATATATAAAATGTAAAAAGTTTATTAGGAACAATTTAAGTACTTAACCTAAATTGTTCCTAATAAACTTTTTACATTATTACATCTCCATGATAATCAGTCAGTAATTGAATACTGTACAGATATACCCAACCTGAAGGGGCGGTGAATAATGTAAGAGAAAATAATACTATTTGCGGATGATAGCACAGCCATTTTTACTGACCACGACGAAGTTGAATATGAGACAAATATAAATAGATCACTGGAAGCGATTATTAATTGGCTAACTCGTAATAACCTTAAAATCAATCTTGACAAAACAAATTACCATGACATTTACAAATATAAACACAAAACCAAAAAAGCTAAAAATAAGCTATAATGGCGAAATAATAAAAAAAGTCGATAACACAAAATTCTTAAGTATGCATATTGACCATGGACTGAATTGGAAGAAACATGTTAATCAGGTTTGTAAAAATTAAACCAACAGTCCTATGCCCTTTACATGCTAAGGAAAGTTGTAAACGATAGTGCATTATTAAACGCTTACCATGAATATGTGGGCTCCACGCTAAAATATGGCATTCTGTTTTGGGGTAATTCTCCTGATAGAGAAAATGCTCTTAAAGCCCAAAAAAGATGTGTGAGAAGTATAACCGGACTTAAACAGACTGACTCATGCAAAGAAATGTTTAGAAGGTTAAAATTTTTAACTCTGCCTTCATTATATATTTATGAAGCGGCAAGAATTATAAAAAGCGATATAAGAAAATATGAAACATTTCGAAGTGCACGACATAAAAATGAGCTATGCGGAATTAGGTGTAGAACAGTTAAATTTAAATCTAGTATATTTGGAATGGGAGTAAAAATTTATAACAAACTACCAAATTGTATTAAAGATATTTCAGCTATGAATATCTTTGAAATTAAGCTCAAGGAATTCTTGATAGGTAAAGCGTACTACACAATAAATGATTTTTTTAATGACAAAAACTTGGTTTAGTGTTTTCGTTTCATTGATAATGTATGACTATGGAATGTATGTTTTAATTTTAATGTGTAATTTGACTAATGTATAAATATTTTTAATGTATAATTTGACTAAAGCATACTAATTTTATAATATTTTTAAGGTATAATTTGATTAATGCAAAGAGTGACTAGACCAAAATTAAGAATGTTTACAAAATAATAACGTAATAGAATATTGTACACCTTATAGGTATGTTACAGTGCTACTATTATAATTACTATAAGATCTTTTTCTACATGTAACAAACAATAAACATTTATTTGAATTTGATAGTATAGAAATAAAGCATACTACCATTAATTTGAATTAAAAACATTACCCTCCTTTTGGGCTTCGTTGCAGTCGGGTAATAGAAGTAGAAAGATAAGTTTTGTTAGAAAACTGCTGCCTGCGGTATTTTTTGGTGAAAATGCTATAGACCATTTGGAAACTCGGTTTTTCATGGTTTTCAGCAAGTTTGACTCCTGAGCAGTGGTTCAGATAAATATACAAAACGACCCATTTCTTGTTGGAAAACCTTTAAGGCTCTCGCAGACAGGTGCGACGTGACAGCGCGACGTGACTCTGGTGGAACAATATCTATGAAAACATCACGGAAATTGTTTTACCGGTGTCGCGTCGCGCCGTTGCATCGCGCTGTCGCGTTGCTCCTTTCTGCGGGAGCCTTTATTTTGGACTTCTGGATGATAGTCGAAGACCTTTGGCGCACTTACCTTCCACAAACAAGTACTCCTCGTCGCTAATCTTCTCCACCACAACCATATCGCTATCAACCAGGACATCAACATCATTCAGAGCTACTGAGTCTTCTTCATAGTTTAGTAGAAGCCAGCGGTATGGCGCCTTGAAGAAGCCTTCTTTGCTTGCCTATAAAAAGAAAATAATTATTATAAACGGGTTACCTACAGTCCTTTCAAAGTTAGTTTACCTCTGACAGCAACCCACCAGTAACCTTATTGCAAGGGAATAAAGATCACTTTGATTTGGACAGTGATGCAAAATCAGAGGTACCTCTCGTTCGTCTTTTGTTTTTTCTGAACCAAAAGAGAAGGGAAAAAAGTGACAGTACACCCTACCAACTGAAAATATCATAATAACTTCCTGCCCGCTTTGCAATTATTTAGGGTTTTGAAAATATAATTTGTTTTTAGTCGGACTCAGGAGACCTACAGGCTAATAAAGACTCTAAGGCCATTGCCAAACATTTCTTTTTCTTGAAAAAAATATTGAATGTATTTTCAGTAGGTACTTACTTTGACCAGAAATCTGTCAGTCCCAGGACATGCCAAGTCAGCAAGGATCAAGACGTACTGCAGATAATTCTCGGTTCTGTTATACTGCAGTGAAGTGCCAGTACTGAAACCGATACTACTCACACTCCTGGTTAAGGATTTAAGTGCATCTGAAAGGAAATAGAAGCATCATTTGCAAACATAAATCCCAGAATAATAAACTTACCTTAGCGTGGAAACTCGTAAGAAGGAACTTAAGGAAAAAATAATGGGTTGACTAGGTGCAGAACTGCAGAAGGCAAAAACCCGGCTGGGGAACGCAACTTTAGAGAGGCCTATGTCCAGCAGTGCTGGCAAACTGCATCAATGCTAGGGCACAGACCTCATCGGTGAGACGGAGTGGGCCGTAACCCACCACGTGAGAACAGTGCGGATTAGTAGATGTAACATGTCTTCGAATTTTTGGTTCTAGGACATGCCGGTTTCCTCACGATGTTTACCTTCAGCGTTTTTAAGAGCAGATTTACACAAAGTAAAGCACCTGCCAGGGTTCGAACCTACGACCCACAACTCGCAAGTCGCGGTCGTTACCACTGTGCAAACAAGTATGCAACTGCAAGTATGCCATTATGATGATCAGTAAACCAAAAAGAAGGTTTACCAACAGATTTCAGAACAAGCAAAACAAGCAAGCTGATGAATTTCTTAATTTTTATTTTTCTACCTGTCCCTATGGTTAGACCACCTGTCTACGTCCCAGAGAGTCCCGGGTTCGATTCCCACTGGGCAATTTTTTTTTCTTGTTGGTCGTTGGTTTGGTTGGTGGTAGGGCTTGTTCTCCCGCCTGGCTAATTACCACCATCTTATTTAAGTCTGTCGCCATAAAAACAATGTTATCAACATTATTACGTTTCGGCAGTTAGAGGTAAGATAGCCAGTTCCTCTGTGGTTGAGGATTCCGGGACACCTTCGGCCTGATCATCACTTACCATCAGGTGAGATGGAGACCAAGAGCTTACCCGTTAAAGTAAAAAAAAAGTTGTACATTTCGTCAAAGGGTTACTTACGCTGACTCCAACACAAATGCGGTATCAGCAGAGATGTAGGCCTATTATCCATAGTCACAAACGACATAATCATATCAATATTATGATCACATTTTACTATTAAAACAAATGAAAAACTTATTAGAAGTAATGTTTTCACGTTCATTTTTCATCGGGTTTTGGTGAAATAATCATAAACGGATGAATATATCATGTAAGGAGAGGGCATTATATTGGCATTAGCATTTAATATGTAAGTAGGCTTCTCGTATTATTACAGTCGCGGTCAACAGTGACAAAAAAAAAAATACTCCTGCTTTTCTAATTTTTGTGTAATTCTGATTTATACTTACGTCAGTCTTGACAATTTAAATAAACTGGACAGTTATCACTTGCTACAAAAACGGTGAAGGAATATCATGAGGAAACGCGTAAAAGATGTTTCTCGAGGGCCATGTGAAGCCAAGTCAGAGGTCCATATTTGGTATGAAAACTCTGACACCACTTTAGTCACTAATAATAACCATACGAAAAAGAAAAGAACTGGATAATATTGTTTGGTAGAAATAGTAGATCGTTTGCCTAGGGAACAAACAACTATTTGTAAGGCGAGAACTTTTCTTTGAATCCGGAGCGGAGCGAAGGATTCTAAAGTAGAATCCTAAACGCAGCGATGGATTCAAAATACGTCACTCGAGCTTAAAATAGTGTTGCTCCCGAGGTGAACACTACTTTTCACACCCTCTATGAGAAAATAAAACGTGTGCGGTCCGACCCTCATCGAGAGATGAGAATGAAATGATGAAATCATACGTGAGAACGTATGATTTAAAACAAAACAAAAGTTTCGCAGCCGCCATCTTGGATTTACGTTTTGACCTCTTTGTCGACTTTAGCAGCTTTAAAAATTATAAAAACGATACCCATGATGAAAAATTTGAAAACGTTCGTAGCTGCCATCTTGGATTAACATTTTGACTTTAATATCTGCTTTAGAACATGACAAAAAAATTGAACATTTTCGTCATACGTCGTTGCCGCCATCTTGGATTTTCATTTTGACCAAATAATTCACACTTTCTCTCTCTTTCTTGCCTGCCTGTTACTTGTTCATACAATGTTCGAGATTGATCTCTTTGGTGATTGGAACTTTTATTAACAATATCCATATTAAAATTTCAAATCGCTTTTGGTCCCTAGGGATCAAAGAGCTATTTTGGTCCCTGTTTACGAAGAACAAACTAGCTCTTTTTGAATAGATGTGATGAAAATAATCAGGTGATAAGTTTCACTAACCATGAAAGTATGAAACCAATCATGTAATCAATCAACTAATTGCATTCTATTCTGGATGAGTCTACACCTTATAACAGCAACTTTTTATGTCATAATATTATTTTGCATAACAGCGGATAGCATAAACTTAATTTCCCAGAAAATCGTTTGGCATACACTCATATAATTCAAAACTCATAATTTTGTAAGTCAGAATCATCTTTAGACGTAAATTAAATGTTTTATGCGTTTCAAATATTGTTATGCAAAATAAATTTCGGAGCATCTAGATTATACCAGATAGAGGGATTCTGGATGTTTCGAGTTTCAAGAGCTTTGCCTCATGATTCTGACTTAATGCTCTACCTTAAGCTCTTTTTGACAAAGACATGAAAATTGAATAGGTATTTCAAAAGGGCATGGCACAGCTGGTGTGGTTATTTAAAATCCAAACCTTGGACCTAAAGATGATGAATACGAATAGAAGATATTGTGACTGCTTACGTAAATATGCAATTATAATTGTCATGTTTAACGCGAAGGGAAAAACTAAAAAACTTACGAGTACGTCCCATAATGATTTTCGTTTAGAATTCTGCAAAATCTGTAGAGAAAATGTACCTTAACTGAGGTTGCTTAGCCCATCATCTACGTAGAATTCTTTAAGATTTTAGGGGTATGAGGAACAGGGTGTAAAGTTCACTCATCCACCATAGAAAAGGAAGGATCCTCCAACCAGACGGGTGTTGTGTCTGGCGGGCCGACTGCCCGACTGTTGATGTCGGATAGTCTTCTATATGTCGTTCGCGCGGTAAACTCTAATTGCGCGATGCAGGATTTGTGTGACGTCATGTCTTTGATGCGTAGTTTGTATGTGGCTGTGTAACCGCTACAAGATCAGCATGTTGTGTGAGGTCATCATAATAAATAGTAACTTGTTTGTTTGTCTGGATGTATATTTCGGATTGACACGAAAAAGGCGGAACGGATTTGAATAAAATGGGCACACAGATAGTTTATAATCTGGATGAACACATAGGGTAGTTTTAACCCTAGTAGTACGTTCTTGTGTGTTTTTTTTTTACGTTTTTAATTTTTTTTTATGGTTACTTTTTCTAGAGCTCAAGAAACTCTTCTTCATGTTTTTTACGTTGTTTTTAAAATGAAGCCATTTTCCAATCTACATAATATTATTCTTATATTCACAGACACAACGCACAGCCTGAACTGCTGGGTCTTGAAGCATGTAATCTTACGAAAGAATGTCTTAATTAACGAAAATGAGCATTAAGGAAGGATTTTTGAACGTTCGTCCCATACCCCCTGTATGGGACGAACGTTAAAATAGGGGATGAAAGTTACTATGGAAGTTCGTAATTTTTTCCGATGGGAACACCTCGAGTGGACGGCTTGTATTATTATAATAATAGTACCTGATGAACCGAGCTCTGCTCGGGTGAAAAAAGAGAATGCTCAATTAATAGTATAGGATAATTCATACTAAATCCATGTATACTACATACTAATTCCATGCTGCCATGATAGTAGGTACTTACTAATTCCATGCTGCGATGATAGAGGTACTTACTTATTCCATGCTGCTATGTCATTATTCTAAGGTAGCCACCTTGTTCTAAACTTGTGAGCGACCGAGTTCTGCTCGGGTGAAAATACGGAGAAAACGAATTTTCCCAGATATGCGACCTAGCTAGATCGAGTTTTCGCCCCCATAAACCCCTATTAGGGTGTTTAATTTTTCCAAATTTTCGATTTTTCTTTGACTTCGCTCGAATTTTTGATCCGACTCATTTATAAGGCTCATACGCCAAAAATCTGTAAAATTAATTATCATCTAAAGGTTGCACAGTTTGATGAGTTTTATGTCAAGAAATTGGTATCGGTGTAGTGGAGGGTAGCCTATATTTCAAGACGCCACTAAGTCCACAAGTATACAATTGCAAGAAGTGTGGAAGAAGGCTAATATACCTGTCATTTGTGTAATTTTATTTCTTTAAGGTGGATGGCAAAGACCATATGAGCACTTAAAATTGTCTTGTTCACCCGACAACTCTAGAATGTTGCTGGTATTACTAAAAAGAACTGAAAGGTATGAAACAAGTGAGATATTTTGTCAGTCTAATATAATTATGTCTGATTTTGGCATGAAGCAATGGTAAGTCAATGGGCTCCCAAGAATGATTTGGATATGCTACAGTTTTTGAACTGTTATCCTGATAAGAATGTTAAGAAAATTGCCCTTACGGCGGCTAAAAGACACCTTTGGTATTTATCAGAAATGAACATAGGATTAGCATTTTTCGATGAACGTGTCCCTGAAGATGTATATCAAAAGATGT
Organism: Xanthia togata; assembly: GCA_963853775.1. Taxonomy (NCBI): domain Eukaryota; kingdom Metazoa; phylum Arthropoda; class Insecta; order Lepidoptera; family Noctuidae; genus Xanthia; species Xanthia togata. The sequence continues at coordinate 5,174,955 of OY970805.1, forward strand.
TCGTAAATTTAAAAACCCAACATAGATTAAAGAAATGACGTGGTTGGTTGGTAAAGTCATTAAATTTGAAGAAAAATACCTTAGTGACTTTGTTGGGTAATACAAAAACGAGGTTTTTCTTTGAATTATTCGGTGTTAAATGGATGAAAACGAATATTGTAGCACAACACTCAGAGGCTTGGTCGATAGTTTAAAGATAGTCAATGACACCGCAGAAAGGGGCATAGCTTCGATAAAAAAAAAAAAATGATTCGGTTAAAGACGAATAGCAGAAACAATAAATTCTTGTTATGAGTCGTCGAGCATCACAGAAAATGCGTGGCCAAGCGAACCAAAGATGAGGTTGCAGCTTATTAATCCCATGTATTAGTTAAATATTTAATAGTTAATGTTCTATTTTATGCTTAATTTAATTTTCTTTCACTTAATAATGTATGGCTACCGTATTGTACTATTTTGAAATAAACGTAACCAACCAATTTTATTTTGCGATTTTCTTTATAATTGTTCAATTGTTCATTTAGTGCAACCTCTAAACATGGTCCAATGCACTTGAAATTTGGCAAATATACTATTAAGATAAGGTAAAACCGGAAGCCGAGCGAAGTCAGAAAAATATCACTATAATTTTTTTCTCCTACAAAAGTGAAACACCCTAACCCCTATATTGCAACTTTCATCGAAATCGTTAGAGCCGGTTTCAAATTCAGATTACAAATATATTTATACAATATATATACGCAAGTATCTGTTAAATTAGAGAAAATCAACGTCAAAAGACCGTCTGAACACTATGCCTACAAATTCTTTCTGGCACAATCGAAAGTCCTAATATTCCTTGATGATAAGTTGTGGCCTCAGGGCATAATATTTCGGAAATTTGTACACTTTAAACCGAAACTCAGAAAACCAAGATCACGAAACTCAGATTAAAATGGATATTCTAGCTTCACAGCATTCAAAGAACGATTTTAGATCTTTTTGGAAGCATACAAATAGATTATGGGGCAAGCCTGGCTTCCGATGTTTGCGTCGATGGCGTGAGTGATGCTAGACAAATAGCTGACCTTTTTGTAGACCATTTTAGTGTGCACTCGCCATTATGCCCGTCGAGGTCGATGCTCAATGCTCAACACGGAAAAACCTGGGAGTTAAAATAACTACTAAAATGCTCTTGAACAGAATTAACGCAATGCGCAGAGGGAAGTCTCCTGGTCATGATGGTCTCAGCGTTGAGCATCTCCACTTTGCTGGTCTGCATTTGCCAGGAGTGTTGGCTATGCTTTTAACTTTTTGTCTGAATCATGCGTATATGCCGAACATGATCAAAATAACAGTAGTGCCAATTGTTAAAAATAGGACTGGTGATATGGGCGATTAGAATAATTACAGGCCAATATCTCTTGCCAGAATCATGTCAAAGGTCTTTGACAGTGTGCTAAGTGCTCAACTTAGCAGTCATATACATATTCACGATAACCAATTTGGTTTCTGTTCGGGATTATCCACTGACAGCGCTATTTTGAGTGTGACGCTCGCTGTGAAATACTACATGGATCACCGCACTCGAGTTTATCCCTGTTTCCTTGATCTGAGCAAGGCTTTTGACTTGGTTTCCTATGATATTTTATGGAGGAAGATGGAAGAGGTAAATTTGCCACCAGAGGTGATAAATAAACTATACAATATACTGGTATGGAAACCAAGTCAATAGTGTGAGGTGGGCGGATGCCCTGTCTAGGCGGGTTGGAGTGCGGGGTGAGGCAGGGGGTTATCCTCGCCTACGCTATTCAACCTATACGTGAATAATCTGATTGGAGCGCTTTACAGCATGCGTTTCGGGTATCATATTGATGGCGTGTGTGTTAATAACGTTAGCTACGCCGACGACATGGTGCTGCTAAGCGCGTCAGTCTGCGGGCTTAGGACACTCGTGGCCACTTGGAGCACTATGCCAGACTGCATGATCTGGCATATAATGTTAAGAAGAGCGTGGTCATGGTCTTTGGGGCCAGGGGCGGTGCCAAGGAGCTGTACCTTCAGTGAAGTTAAGCGGTATGCCCCATGTGAGGTAAATTGGTGATACATTTAAATATCTGGGTCACTTATTGACCACTGGCCTCAAAGATGATGAGGATATTGACAGGGAGCAGAGGGCGCTGTGTGTGAGAGCTAACATGATTGCCCGCAGATTCAGGCGTGCCTCTAAGGAGGTCAGGCACACTTTATTTAGTGCTTACTGCACGTCTTTTTACTCTTGCAGTCTGTGGGCTCATTATACTCAGAAATCATACGGTGCCGTTCGCGTTCAATATAATAACGCATTCAGGATGCTGATGGGGTTGCCTCGATACTGCAGCGCATCAGAGATGTTTGCTCACGTTGACTGCTTATATACTGTGATGCGGAAGCGGTGCGCATCCCTGGTAAGTAGGATGCGTGGCAGCACCAACAGCATCCTGTCTTGCAAGCAGGCTAAATTGTGCATTTGTTAGTCACTGCTGCAAGGTATCGGCTGGGCCTTTAGAGGCATGAGGAACAGGGTGTAAAGTTCACTCATCCACCACAGAAAAGGGAGGGAACTCCAACCAGACGGGTGTTGTCATGTTGTGTCTGGCGGGCCGACTGCAAAACTGTTGATGTTGGATAGTCTTATCTATGTCGTTCGCGCGGTAAACTCTAATTGCGCGATGCAGGATTTGTGTGACGTCATGTCTTTGATGTGTAGTTCGTATGTGGCGGTGTAACCGCTACAGGCCTGTCACCTTGCAACAGTGATGTCACTGATTGTTTCTAATTGTTCCTGTGTTATTGTTTTACTAACATATTTTGTAAGTTTATCTGTTACTATCACTATTAGTCTTGTTGCTTGATTATATAAATAAATAATAATATATATTATATTTAAATATATACAAATATTGCTCATTTAATAGTAAGTATTAGGATATTTTTTCTGCTTTTAGTCCTGTTGCTTTTATATAAAAGAAACATTCTATTAAACTTTTGTCAGTAACTGTACGCTGCTCTGGGATATCAAATTATACGCTAATGATACGTTAAAGTCTATGATTATCATAATATTTCTGTTTGTCGTTACGCATTCATACTGTGCACTCGTTAAGTAGGTATAAAATTTAAATTGATTGTATTGCTCATTTATTAATCATTTAAGTAAGGGGGGATTCCAGTTTTGATTTGAAAAATTCGTTTTACTTGTTCTTTTTAATGTTTGTGTTCTTTCTTTGTGTCATGTTTACCGCAAATAATCGTATTTCTCTTGTCTTTAAAATATTCAGCGTCGATATCCTTGCCACCCTGTATTTTTTTTATAAAAACAACGATCTCTCAGTTGGAAAAGAGTTTGTTTTCTAGTAAACATATACACAGCACAGCACGCCTGTATTGCCCTAAGGGTTAGACAGAGGTGTACTTAAAATAGGTATACCTACACCCACATTTCGCCGGTTATGTGTAAGTCCCATGTAATAGAGGGCGAGTCTATTATCACCAACCGGACTCAAATCCAGATTCTGGGCTGCTACTGAGCAATTCCAGATGGAAAAAACCCAATAACACTTTACCCGACCCGGGAATCGAACTCAGGACATCATCCTCAGCAGTAGCGCTTGCTACCACAAGACCAACGAGACAGCCACAAAAAAATATACACGATGATGAAAAATGTATTTTAGAATTATTACCTATAATACCTACTTGCATAAAAGCAAAAAAAAAAAAAAATACTTATAGATAGAATTTAATTGTAGAATAAAAATATAAATCGCGTCTCGAATTCGAAAGAAAACATCTAATATAATTAAATTAGACCGGTTTTTCGCATTTAATTAGAATAATTTCATATTTCAAGTACAAGGAGACAAATATTGAGGAGAGGTTTTAAGTCAAATACTCGTATGTCCGTGATATGAGAATTACCAAACTTAGGATCATAAATGTGTCTGGAATGTTTAATTTAAGAATTATATTATTTTTTGGTCATTAGAATGCAATGTTTGTCGATTTCTTTTTTTTTTTTAATTGTTATCAAACATGTTTCAGAGAGAGAAGCAAAAATAAATATTGGATTTCGAAAAGAAAACGGTACCCGGGTACCTACTTCATCTTCTTTAGATGTAAGTAAGTAAAATAATTATGTCGTTTTCCGATATAGGTAGTGCGATTGCTGGGATTCAATCAATCTGCCTAGTCTTTTCCGAACTATATTGGGGTTGGCATCCAGTCTAACCGGATGCAGCAGCTGGATACTAGTATTTTACAGGAAGCGACTGCTATCTGATCTCCACAACCCAGTTAACGATACCCCAAAATATTACCCCGATATTGGTAAGACTGGTTGTCAGACTTTCGGGCTTCTAGCTACCTGTAACGGGATTACTATCTATTTACTACCCATGTTTGCCATAACTAATCCAAATAATGAGAAAAGTCAAAATGTTTCTTAATTACTTAATAACATAAAAGATTAGAAAAAGTGGCAAAAAAGTAGAAAAATAAAAAAAACTCAAACCAACCATTTACAGGCACTTTTAAACTGTCAAGAATTCGGTCAGTCAGAAATATAAAGCTAGTTGCCCATTTCAAAGCGTAGTAGGTACCTATGGAGAAGAACGGACAAGAATCTCCACGGACACTCTTTTAAATCAACGATTTGATGCAAAATATTGGTAACATCATTAATTTTGAAATTATGCATGTGAGAACAATATAGAAAGACTTCCACGGTCGTAAAAGCGTCCGTCATAAAAAAAAAGAAGAATCATTCAAAAACTTAAAATAAGCCATGGCAGCTAAGAGTTGACCATTCCCAACTGACGACGCCCGTTCACGAACATGACGCATGGATCAGCACCATTCAGCTCAACCATTTTGAAGGGAGCTAAATGATCCAACACAGGCGCCATCATCAGCGAGACATCTGAGTGAGCATGACATACTCACAGCTGCCAGGGCACTTTCAAGTCAATGAAATACATATTATCTGGTAAATGGTAGCTCATTAGTACATATATAGTACTCAAACCTGTGCTATGCAATTATATAATACAAAGGAGATTGAGTTTAAACAAAACAAAGATGGTCTTACAATCTTCAGCAGCTCCAACAGTATTTTCAAAATGTTAATCAACTAGTTGTGGTTCTGGAGCAGGACCAGCAATGAGCCAAGCATTTTTATCAGTGATGTAATCCCCTAACTGCCTGCCTACATCGTGTGCGTTTTATACAAGATTTGAATTTCGTCTCATTCTGTTGAAATATATGGGGATTTTTGAATAAATGGAGTAGATCATTAATATACACTAAAAAGAGGAATGGACCCAATATCGAGCCTTGTGGCACACCCATTTTTACTTTTGAACCTAGTGAATTGATACCGTTAATTTGAGCTTGCTGTTGTCTATCATTTAAATAAGATTTTACTAAATTTAGCGCAAATTTTCCAAGTCCGTAATGCTCAAGTTTCCAGAGTAAGGTTTCGTGATCGACGCAATCAAACACCTTAGAGAGGTCACAAAAAAATCCTATTGCATCTTGGGCCTCTTCCCACGCGTTAAAAATGTGTCTTAATAAGGAAACACCGGTGTCGGTCGTACAACGTCCTTTGTTGAAACCATACTGTTGATCGTGGAGGATTTTATTTGTGTTAAAATGATTGAGCATTTGATTAAGCATTACCTTTTCAAACACCTTGCTAAACACCGGAAACACAGAAACGGGTCAATAATTATTGGTGTCTTTACTGTCTCCAAATTTGAAAAGTAGTATTATTACCTTGCTGTATTTCATTAAATCCGGGCAGACTCCTAGGTCCACTCACAAAATTATATATTAAAGCTAAGGCGCTATGGTCTCAATTATGGAGGTATGAATAATAATGGATATTCAAAGATCTTCGGTCAGTTTGATCTTGATTTGCTAAGCTTTTATTACTGTTATGAGGTTAATATGCTCAGTTTCACTGCCAGCCAGATTGTGAGGGTCGAGTGCCAAATGCCGAACTGTTTTTTGTTTTTATTTAGCTTCTTTGACATCAGTTATAAGGTATAAAAAATATTAAATACATGTAATTATTATTTTCGTAAATAAAAAAATAAAAAGAAATACCGCACCTGCGCGGGCCCGGCACTGCGGATGGAAGAAGCGCCAGTGCATGGTTAGGTATTTAGTGTTAATATTATTTATTATAAAACCAAATGAAGTTTTCAAGAAGTGCAATCACTAATATGAGTTATTAGGAACTAAAATGACACAGTGAATTAGTATAAGTAACAATATTAAGATAAACTAACATAATAATAAACAATTTTTGGCTTCAATTATAATTTTTGGCATGAAATCAAATATAATCAACCGATATCAAATTATCATCTTTTCAAATGGAAGAATGATATACTTCAAAACATTCAACACATAATCCAGGTTTTTCCATACAAGTAATGCAATGCCAAATAGTGTCTGTACGTTTTTTTTCTTTCGTGCATTGTTGGCATTACGTTTCAATTTTACTTTTGCATTTCTTTCCGTAATCTTACTGATTTTGTGCGGCATAGGAACTTGTCTTCTCACAGGTGCTGTAGTGATATTTTTGTCTGGTAGCAACGCGCTTATCACTGATAAGCGGTAATCATATAATGTCATTTTAGGTAGACCAGAGTATTTATGACAACTGGGTCGCCATTATCTACTTCAGACGTAAAATGGAGGCGGAACTTTAGTCAACCTCTCCATAATACCATGCTCTCATCTAAAGATAATTCTTTCGCGGGGTAATAACATTCGTTCATTTTCGTATTGAAATAGTCGATGACACTGCGAAGTTTTACAACTGGGTCGCCATTATCTACTTCAGACGTAAAATGGAGACATCTCATTATCAGTAGGAATCTATTCCGACCCATGTGTTCAGCGAAAATTGGTATGGAAAATAACCTGCCTGTTTTCCAGTATAATCCTGAAGGCGACTAAGCTGAATAGTGCCCATATGAAATAGTAGACCCAAAAAAACTCTCAACTCGGAAACAGTTAGTTCCTTCCATGCCGATATTCTAGATCTTTGTGACACTCCAGCTGATAATTTGACTGCTTGTTTATTAGTTTCATCACAAATCATGGTAAGAAAATCATCACTAAAGAAGTAGGTAGTCGAAATAATCAATAGGTCTTATCCCATGATTAGCGTAAAATTCGTTGAGTCGCGTAAAAGAAAAGTTTTTCATTTCGCCTACCTCATTCCACTCGGATGTCGAGCCTTCAACTGATGGTCTGATCGAAGACATATCTTCTTGGGATAGATTGAGTTGGTCTGCTGAAGTATCGGGCGTCGACTGTGGTGGGGCGGAATGTGGCCTTCTGATCGGTGAATTTGATTCTATGTTTATATCAGATACGCGGGAAAATGTTAGCTGCTCGTCGTTGCCATCCTCTGAAGATTGGTCCTCTTCCTCACTTCCAGGGTCAAACTCCTCGCTCGATTCAAGATCGACAATAATTCATTTTCGACGTCTGAATCACGTAAATAACTTTTATTACAACGACTTCTTTTAGGCCGCGAAGGGCCTGCCTCATCTGCCATTTTAATCGCTTGTAAAATAAAAACACGTGGCACGATTTAGAAACCGTTAGCTTTGTTTGAATCGTAAAAAATTCGAGCGCAGTGCCAACGTAAACACAACAAGTCAAACGCAGTGCCGGCTGCACACTGACTCATAGAAAATGTACTGAGCCTAGCCCGCGCCAGCGCGGGATCGGCCCCTCGCGCTATACCTCGCATTCCGCGCCAGCGCGGGCTCGGCAGCGACGTTGTTAAAGTTAAATTAAATCGGGCATGCTGAAACGTTCGCCCTTACTAAATCAAAAGAGAGCGAGGGCGAGGAATTTAAGGTTTCAGTAGTTTAGTGGGATACTGGTTAATTTTACAAATTCTCGAGCAACTTCTTTCCTATCGCAAATGAGACCACCACATGACGTCTTCAGGGTGTACACCGAACTATGCTTTTTGTTTCTGTTCGTTTTAGTATTGATAATTTTCCAAACCGTCTGTATTTTAATGTCTGCTGATTGTATGTATATGTATGTCCTTGTTGCTAATGTATAAGGCTTTAGCTGCCTTACAAGTGTTCTTCAAAGTTCCAGAGTAGGTAAGTAGTTATTAAATGTTTCTGTGTTAATATAAGGCTTAAGGCCATACAGCTCGAAAAGTCTATCCCTACTTTTCCTGAGTCCTTTAGTTGCCCAGTCACTTAATAAAAATTTACAATAACAATACAATACAATACAAAACATTTATTAGACACAGACACAACACAACAGCAACAAACACATTAAAAAAAATAACAAAAAACATAACAATAAAATTGCAGTAAAATTTTGCTGAGCGTGCCCATACCGAAAGGGTTACCATCTCAGCATTTAGGGCTGATAGTCTTTGTTGCCGATGGTGTCGCGGTCCGCTCGTCTAATAGCAATATTTAAGTAATAGTATAAATAGCGCGCGTGTGCTTTGATGGGTCAATGCGCGACCTCCTCACCCCGCTTAACACTGTGGACGCCATGTTGCATTAAAAATAAGAACGCCTTCTGCCCTGGGTGTCATTCTAGCCGCCGCACGATTAAGGTGCTCTAAACGCGCGCCCGCGCATTCCATTTTCTGTCGGTTGATTTTCCAAAAAGTTTGAGTATTTCTTCATTTCTCACCACCAAAGACTACGCACCGGTTACAGTCTTAGTGTTCTTCTTAAAAGAATTATCGAACTCGGTTTGGACGAACCAAAATAATTCTTTAGCCGGGTGACCTATTTGCCCACATAGGACACAGCTGGGTGGGCCGGGGCAGAGAGAGCGGGCCTTTGGACGGGTACACTTGGAGGTGCCGTGCTCACCCAGGCACTTGACGCACCTGGGTTTTGCGTGGCAATTCCTCTGAGAGTGGCCGTACAATTGGCATCGGTGACTGACCAATGGCACCGCTTTTCCAGGGTTTCTCTATGGAGAACCCCGTGAGGGAGCAGTTAGAAAATCGGGTGGTGACCCTCTACCGGGGAGCAGACGACAAGGACCATGTTGTATGCTTCACCGCGTTTACCGCAGTGCATACGGTGGACCTCATCGACAGGGACGTTTTGCGACTGAAGGTCGGCTAGAATGTCGGAGGGGGAGATTGCTTTGGGGGTAAGAGGACCCCCACACACCACAGACACAGACACCACACCCTACAGAGGATCACCACAGGGGATCTCACGTTCCTCTGGGAGGGAGAACGTCTGGAATGAGACACGTCTCTCTCTCAGAAGTTTTGTAAATTCCCTGTAGTCGCGGGAAGTGGGGATTTGAACTTTAATACCCTGTTGGGTATTACTGGCGCTGATGTATGCGATCTTTTGATCGCAACACCACTTTGAAATGTCTGTCCACTTTCCCTTGTCCTGTACGAACACAGGTGGTGGCAGAGGGACCTTTTTTGGCCCAGAAGTAGGTGGGTGGGGACAACCTGCGCGGAGGATGAAGCAATCGGGCGAGGGGCGGGGGAGGGGTGAGCTACGGGGGTGCAAGTAGCGGGTAGGGCTAGGGACCGTATGGACGATTCTGAGTCTTCCACCGTGACGACCTTGTTGGCCTGGGCGGAGCTCTGTTTCTTGTTCTTCCTCTTTTTCCCTTTTCCTTGGACGGGGACGAATCTATCTTCGTCGGAATGGGAAGAAGATTAAGAAGAGAACTTTGCCTCTTGGTCGGACTGTGGATAAGTGGACGTGGGGCGCTTTGAAGCGGAGGTGGTGGACTCGTCAGTATCCATCGACTCTTGACGGGCTGAGCGGGCTTCCCAGCTCGACGGCAGGGAGGGACGGTTCTAATGCGTCGCTGAATTCAGTAACGTTTGGGTCTGAGGGACCAAGAAGCGCTCGCTGTAAAGCAGCAAACCGAGCAACCCACTTGACTTCAAGCCAACCCCGGCTTGAAGTCAAGTGGGGTGCTCGGTTTGCCTCATCGAGGACACTGAAAAAATTCGAGGAACTTAGTGAGGCGAAGGTCCTCCATAGTTATCGGGGGGGATTTAAAATTGGGAGGGAATAAAGAAAAAAAAAAGAAAGAAAGAAAATACGTTTATTGTTGAATGGTTCCTAATTCTCCTAACTTTTTCCCTATACCTACCTCCCCAGGCGGGTTGGCCGGGGATGTGTAAACCCTCCCTGTCGGGTGTAGACAGGGAGGTTGTGTGCCTACGGGTGAGCCCTAAGCTTGCTTTCGCCCGTTGCCTATCTTATTGTGCCACGGGGTCCTAACCAGTCGAGTACGAAGGGTGTAGACACATCCAACCGACACTAAGTGTGTGGCTGTGAAAGGAAGACTGTCACCAATGCCGACTAAGAGATCCCCCAAGGCCGAACACTGGGACCCGTCCAATTGACTGCCTTACCCTGAAGGGGTTCGGCGGTTGTTATTAGGTCAACACCCCCTTGGCTTAGTTGGCACCGTATGGTATCCACCGAGGACCACGAAACTGTGGTTTTAACCAGAAGGGGCCAATAACGCGACAATGTACGTTTTTGTGACGATATTCGTTATCGAAATACTTTATTAATTGTGTCTTGAAAAAGACAAACAATTAATAGCGGTCGGTAGTCTATTCGACTACATAGCTCGTCGGTCTGGACGACGAAATCAGGAACCACAATCAGGAACTCTCGAACACACTGGACCGTACTGGAGCGCACGTCCGTCCGTGACCGGTGCCCAGTGTCGAACGAATCTGAGCAGCTGCGCTGGCGACGATAATCTTTATACCGTGCATGCAGACGACGCTATACTTAGCGTGTATGCTAGAGTGAGATGGGTGCTCGTACATCGTAGAACAATAGTTTTAAGTTTTATAAATATAGTAAATTCTATTGGTTGACGAAATATTTGTGTGTAGTAGCATAGGAACAATTTGTAAAACCAAAAATATAAAGTAAGGCAGAGATTCTGGTGAATAAAGAAGGACAATCATTTCTACAATTTGTAATCATTTTACGAAACCTTCTGATCCCAACAACTGGTAATCCCGACGTGATCATAATGCCACAAGACAACTTAGGCGAAGGAAGCAAAACGATGAAGTCCGAAGTCGACTTGGCTACAGTTTCCATCCAGTAAAGAATGTTGCCGATTTGGCGAGAGATTCCACGAGCCTGGTTTATCCAATTTGATGCCGTCGTGGATCCGTTGAAGACTTCGGATGATCAGAAATACCGATATGTATTACAGCAGTTACAAGCCACCGATCTTCAACATATAACGGATGTTTTGTACAATCTGCCAGCCACGGACAAATACGGAGCTGTGAATAATCGCCTGCTAACGGTGTATGACAAATCCGACGTGAAGAACTTTCAAAAGCTAATCAGCGGCCTGGAACTGGGAGACCAAAAACCAACACAGTTGCTACGCAAGATGCGAGAAACTGGGAAGCGGCATGATCACGGACGAAGGTTTGAAGATTGAATGGCTCAACCACCCACTCAAGTGCGCGTCGTGCTGTCATATAACACGAAATCGTCACTCGATAAACTCGCTGCAATGACCGACAAGATAGCAGAATATTCGGAACCCTCAACAACGACTGTCACCGCAGTATCCACCACGTTACAAGAACCCGTGATGTCCCCACAATTAGAAGTTTTGTCGAAACAAATGGAGAAACTATGCCTAGCTGTGGCCGAGCTACGTGGACGCTCAGCTCATGGCTACAGACGCCAGTTTCGTTTCCGGTTGCGTTTGCAGTCACAGTTACGACAGGGGAACAAGACATCTATCTCGACTTCAATCAGACTCGGCGATCCGACGTGGCAGTGCAGATTCCACTATCGCTACGGTGACAAGGCAAAGCGCTGCGAATAACCGTGTTGTAGAAGGAAGAAAAGTCAACCGTCGTTAAACTAGCTCTTACATCGACGGTGGCTGACGTCGGTGTCCCGTGTATTACCAACCGCCTTTGTGTTTTCGATCGAGATACCAGAGAACGTTTTCTTGTGGACACAGGCGCCGATATTTCAGTGTTAGCCGCCACAAGCAAAAGGGAAATGAAGACTGCCAGCGCATACAGATTATATGCGGCAAACAATACGCCCATAAATACCTACGGTAAAAAGACGCTCAGACTGAATTTTGGTTTTCGACGTAGTTTTCGATGGCAGTTCATCGTGTCCAAACAATACCCTGGGAGCCGATTTTCTATGACACTTCAAACTACTGGTAGATACCTAGATCTCCACAGAAAAAAGCTCATCGAAAATGTAACGGATCTATCGATTGATGCACTTGAAATATCGACCGGCGAAGGAACAGTACACGTCATTAGCTCCGATCAAGTTTATTACGAAGTCTTAAAGCAATATCCAGAGGTTCTGCGACCAATGTCCCTGAAGGAACCAACAAGACACGAAGTCCTTCACCACATAGAAACGGCAAGCCACATAGAGCGGGAGCTCTTCGCCCGACCCCACCCGCTTCCACCCAAAAAGTATAAGGCAGCAAAAGAAGAGTTTGATCACATGCTGGAGATGGGCATCTGCAGACCTTCTAAAAGCCCGTGGGCGAGCCCACTACATGTTGTGAAAATGAAGGACGGAGGACTACGGGTTTGCGGTGACTATCGTAGGCTAAACACAGTCACTCAACCCGACCAATACCCGATACAAGACTTCAATTAAATTATGAAAAACTTTGAAACATGAAGAGTTTTTCAAAATTTGATCTCAAAACAGCTATTACTACACCATACAAACAGCACACTGTTTGAATAAAATTCAAATGCATGACGTTTGGATTACTCCACGCCAGCCAAACATTCCAAAGATTTATGCACCAAGTGTTACGGGGCATAGACAACTGTTTCTGCTACATCGATGACATTTTACTCTTCTCACAAAGAGATGAGGATCACAAGCTTCTCTTACGTCAAGTGCTGGAACGTCTCAAGGAATACGGCGTCACGTTGAAAATAGAAAAGTGCGAGTTTGACAAGGAAAAGATAAATTTTCTTTGCTACGAATTATCAAAAAACGGCATCAAGCCCACAGAAGAGCGAACAGAAGTTATATCAAAGTACCCCATACTGAACACTGTCGCTGAGTTACGACGCTTCCTGGGCATGCTCAATTTTTACCGTAGCTGCTTACTCCGTCAAGCTGAATCACAGTCTGAACTCAACGAGTTTCTACACAACCGGAAGCGCAATGACAAAACACCCATCGAGTGGAACCCAGCAGCAAAAATAGCTTTTGAAAAGTGCCGTCAAAGCATTTTAGAAGCTACTGAACTAACGCATCCGGTACCCGGCTGTTCCCTCGCCATAATGACAGACGCTTCAGATTACAGCTTTTGCGCAGTTCTGCAACAGAAAATCGATAGCGCGTTGAAACCTCTCGCTTATTTCTCAAAGGCGATGAGTATGAAGCAGCGACGCTACAGTGTATACGATCGCGAGCTATTAGCGATTTATACAGCTGTGAAGCATTTTCGTACTCTTATTGAAGGAGGCAACGTGACGGTCTATACGGACCACAAGCCACTAGCCCACGCTCACACTCGCCCAGCAAGTAGCAGTGACAAACCTCGTCGAGAGAGACAGTTGCATTTTATCAGTCAGTTCTGCACCGGCATTAAGTACATTCAAGCAAAAGACAACACAGTAGCCGATGCCCTGTCACGCATAGAAGATATACAATGCCCTACCACTATCGACTATGATAAGTTAGCGAGCGAACAAGCAAGCAATCCCGTGCTAAAGCAACTCAAGTGTCAAACAAACTTGAAATTCAAAAATTCAAATTCAAAATTCAAAAGTCATTTATAAAAATTAGGCTGAGAATCAGCACTTTTCGAACGTCAAAGTTACATAAGACAGTCCCACAAAACGCCCACCCTTCACCACTTCCTAGTGCTTTCGCTGGGAAGAAGAAGTGGCGCAACAAACTCCCCAGCAGCACAGCTGTCTGTTCAATTAGGAAAAATAAAATGATTCTATACAATAAGTACTTATGCAAAATAATTTACATAATACAACACAAAACATTAAATTATTAGCCATATGACAGCTAGCACACGCCAATATACCAACCAAAAACTTCAAGATCTATACTCAAGCAGAAATAAAAATAACTAAACGTAAAGAATATCTAAAAAAGAAAATAAAGCCTCCAGGCATAAAGGGCGTGCCCGCTTACATATAGCTGTAACTAGAGTTATAATTGATAAACTAGGACCATCGAGGTAAAATAAATAAACAGTTAATTACTAATAACAATAACAAAACCATGATCAGCAAGACGACCAGTCACCACAAGCAGCACCCGTTCACGAGCTTAACGCAAAGATCAGCCATTACCCCCCTCGCCATATTTGAGGGAAGGAGGCAACCCGACCCCCGACGCTACCGCAAGCAGTGACATCTAAGGGAGCATGACGAACTTGCTGCCAGTTGTTCAAGAAAAAAAAAAAAAAAAAATATGATCAGTTTGTCGAGGTCGCTAGCTAACCACATATTGCAATACAACTCATGAAAATCATTCTAATGAGTAGATAATGTCAACAAAAAATTATTAAAATTAAAATAAATTTACATATAAAGTCAAATAAAATGAACAATTTACCTAAGCTTATATAACCTGTCAGTAGGTAGGCTAATTCTGGAGAAAGAACATAAACATTGTCTTGAGCCAATCACAGCGACCAACTATTCTTATCATTTAAGTAGTCGTTGATAGAATAGTATGCCTTTGAACAAAGGTTGGATTTTACTTTAGTTTTAAACGCATTAAAAGGCAAATATAGCAAAGAAGAGGGTAGCTTGTTGTAAAAGGTTATACCAAGCCCAACAAATGAGTTATGAACCTTATGAAGCCGGTGAAAGGGAGCTCGTAGTTTGTCCTTGTTTCTTGTGTTAACATTGTGAATATCACTGTTTTTAGTGTACAAGTGTATATTTTGCCTAATACTACGTGGAGCAGGACGCTTGACATTTCTTAAAACCACGTAAAGAGTGTCATGTTCTTTACCCGTATACAAAAAATCAATCAAATCCAATGAATACTTTAGCCACAGGAAATTATTTTTCATTTTCTTATTTTTCAACATGATGTAGATCTGAGTCCGTAATAATAGGTAAACATTGTAAGGTCAAGAACCTGTGCAAAACGTACGATTCTATCCTCTACGTCTCAATATGCTTGAGAGACAGAGAAAGGTGTCATACGATTCCACTCTGACGCGCCCCGCCCAGTCCCACAAAATAATACTACAATTAGAAAGAAAAAGAAATATTACTTACGCAAATTATGCATTAGTGGTGCATAGACAATTGCGAGTGTGTGTGTGAGCGGAATTTTTTCGGCAAAAAGTCTCGGGACTCGGTCCAGTCAGGCGGCGCCCTTTGAGGAGCGCGCACACGGCTACTTTTTTTATCACGAGACGAGCCGCGCGCGCATTGTTGTGATTTTGTGAAAAAATTTAGTTGTTATTTGTGATTAAGACGATTTAGTGTGACTTATTGTTCAGTGTTAGTTTAATATTAGTTAATTAGGTATCGATGTCGCTTGTGCATAATGAACAACGGTGGAAACCTTGAAAATTTAAAAATTTGACTATTGATGTAAATTCTGATTGTGATGTGTTATTATCTGATTAAATAATCAATCAGTGATCTTTTAATTAACAACGCGCAACTTAGTGAGTTTATGCCGCTAATTTGTTGTTCTCCGACTAAACTACCTACCCACGTCCACCTACGCCCCGCACCGCAGTGCAGGCGCCGCCCCCCGCCGCGACCCGCATCGGGCCGCGCAACAGGTTAGTGACTTTTCGTAGATAAAGCGTGTTTACTTTTTATGCAGTTGATTCTGCTATTTATTTTGTTTGAAAATTGCAATTTTTCAATTTTCCATTAACTATTAATCTTCGTCTTTTAAAATGTTTCTATGGACTAGTACTGTGCTTGTTTTAATTTAATGTCGTAAGTCCAGATCCACGTTGTATATAGAATGTTGGCGAAAATGAATTGTGATGCAACAGTGAGGATACCAATATCTTTAAAAAAATCTCTCAAAGAAATTCTGGCACCCAGCTGGTAAATTGCTCGAACAGCTCGTTTTTGAAGGACAAATATATTTTGAATATCGGCAGCTTTGCCCCACAGCAGAATACCGTAGGACATAACGCTATGGAAATAACTAAAATAGACTAACCGAGCTGTATCAACGTCAGTGTATTGTCTTACTTTCCTGACGGCGTAGGCGGCCGAACTGAGCCTTCCCGCTAGGCTAGATATATGATGCCCCCACTGAAGTTTGGCATCTACTGTTATGCCCAGAAACACTGCCGAGTTTACGGTTTCAAGCACCTCTTTATCTAAGACGATGTTGGGTCCTAGATTTCTAACATTTGGAAGGGCAAACTTTACACATTTCGTTTTTTTGGCATTGAGAACTAGGTTATTTGTCGTAAACCAACCCGTAATCATTGAGAGTGCACTGTTTACATCGACAAAATCTTGTCTGTTCCTGTCTACTTTAAAAATAAGAGAAGTATCATCTGCAAACAGTACAACTACACAGATACCCTTTACATAGAATGGTAAGTCATTGATATACACTAAGAACAAGAATGGACCCAGTATTGAGCCTTGAGGTACACCTAACTGAACTGGTAGCCCGGACGATTTCACACCATCAACATCTACACATTGGGACCTATTATGTAAATAAGAATTTATAACGTTGAGAGCTTCGTTTTGTACACCGTAATGTCGCAGTTTAGGCAAAAGCGTGTCATGGTGCACGCAGTCAAAGGCTTTGGAGAGATCACAGAAAACCCCAATAACATTTTGCGAGTTCTCCCATGCGTTAAATATGTGTTTCAGCAGAGCAACACCCGCATCTGTAGTGGAGCGACCCTTTGTAAAGCCATATTGTTCATTATGAAGGAGGCTATTTAAATTAAAATGTCTTAGCAACTGCTTGAGTATTAACTTTTAAAATATTTTGCTAAATGCTGGTAATATAGAAATAGGCCCGAAATTGCCAACGTCATTTTTATTACCTGATTTAAATAATGGTATGACTTTACTACTCTTCATGAGGTCAGGAAAAGTTCCTAAATCAACACATTTATTAAAAGTAACAGGTTCGTAGGGGGCTACGATGTCTATTATATTACTTAAAAGTTTAATGGAGATGCCCCAGTAATCACCAGTGTTTTTGGACTTGAGTGTGTTAAAAACATTAACTACATCACGAGGCGTTACATGTTCGAAGCCAAATAAGATACTACTTTTAGAAACACTAGTAAACAAAAGGTTTTCAGCTTTAGACGGGGACGAATTTAAATGAAGTTTACTGACGTCACAATGCCTGGGATAAGCCGACCAATCACGTGCGAAACTTCGACTGGAACGACCCGTCCATATATACCGAATACATGTAGTTTTGTTGCATTCAAAGCACAACATGATTTATGCCATCTCGGTGTCAGAACTGCATCGACTGCCAGCGAGCTAAAGTACATCGCCGCGTCGTAACTCCATTGAGCGAGTTCCCATCATCTGAACACTTTGAACACAAATACATATCCAATATGGACATCGTCGGCCCACTTAAAATATCAAATGATTGCCGTTAATGTGTGACTATAATCGATCGATGCACCAAGTAGCTCGAAGCTATTCCGTTAATGGACATAACGGCCGAAACGGTCGCAAAAGCCCTATACGAGAATTGGATAGCAAGATTTGATTGTCCCCTGTGAATATCAACGGATCAAGGCCGCCAATTTGAATTTGAATCGCTTATTAAGAAATTTGGCATAACACGAATACGCACTGCAGCATATCATCCACAGTCAAATGGCCAAATCGAAAGATGGCATCGGACATTGAAGGCAGAATTTATGGCTCGCGGTACTACAAATTAGTGGACAGAAGAGCTACCCGCTAATAATTTCAGCCTGGCAATGATGACATACGGAACTACACTTGGCCTGCCATCAGACTTCATAGTATCAACAAAAAACAAACATTAGTGAAAGCCTAGTCTAGTGCGAAGGGTGTAGACACACCCAACCGACACTAGGTGAGTCGTTGTTGAGGCAAAACTGTCACCATTGCCGACTAGGAGACCCAAGGCCGAAGGCCTGGGGGGGTCTCCTAGTCGTCACTGGGACCCGTCCAATTGACTGCCTTACCCTGAAGGGTTTCGGCGGTTGTTATTGGGTCAACACCCCCTTGGCTTCGTTGGCACCGTAGGTATGGTATCCACCGAGGACCACAAAACTGTGGTTTTGCTCTGAATGAACGTTTTATGGTGACAATTCCATTATTGAAATACTTTATTAATTGTGTCTTGAAAAAGACAAACAATTAATAGCTGATGAAAACACGATGAGCAGCTCAGGTCAGGAACTACAAGGTTGAAGCGGGAGAACTCGAACACGCAGCACAGCATGACCGTCCGCAACCGATGCCAGGTTCAGAGTGGCCAGAGTTGAGCAGCTGCGCTGGCGACGATAATATTTAAACCGTGCGTGCAGACGACGCTATACGTAGCGTGTATGCTAGAGTGAGATGGGTGCTCGTACATCGTAGAACAATAGTTTTTAGTTTTATAAATTGAAGTAAATTCTATTGATTGACGGAATATTTGTGTGTAGACTAGTAGCATAGGAACAATTTGTAAAACCAAAAATATAATGTAAGGCAGGGATTCTGGTGAATAAAGAAGAACAATCATTTCTACAATTTTATCATTTTACGAAACCTTCTGATCCCAACACTATACCAATAAAAAAACCAATAAAAAATGAAACATATCCAGGGCACGCCACTCTAGTCGTCTAACAAGAAAGCATAGGTGTTCACTAAACATAATAGAGCATAATATTTACTTAACATTTTCAACAGAATATTAGATGACATGTGTGTGACGACCCAATTAAAATGGTGACATCAAAAGAATGTATCTCAGTATGAAAAGTGACAAAAAAAACCGTAGGTGATGAATAAAACACGAATTTTGGTCCAAGTATTTTTATTGTGTATATCGTTATGTATCTAAATTGCTTTGAGTGATGTTTTGATATTTGATTACTTTTGTGATGTGATTTTGTTGCTTCTACTGATATTACAAGTTTAATTATTATACAAGCACATTATAAAATGAGACATTTTAGCTTTGTCTCTCAATACGTAGGCAATCGATATAATCGAGGCTGTGCATGTGCAAGTCTTCATCCATACCTACTCGGTTCCGTCAGCTGGAACTGTCCGCCCTATACTTGTGCTTGTGCCTAACTACGCTCTTAAAACTTAGGTCGTCTTTTGTTAAACCAATGTTTGTCTGGCTTTGCCGTCCTGTGTACTTCGATTGCGTTACACACATTTGAATTTGAATCACAATCCGTAGGAAGTTCCTATTCCACTGCTTCATAATTTATGTTTGAAAAATTTGTTTGCTCACCAACGTAAATAATGCAATGAAAGTTATTGTCAAATGCCATTGTAAGTGACGCAATTTATGTTCCCCGCTGTTCTTCATCTTTTCGTGGTCATTTAGAGATGTCTTCCACCACGCCATGCTTGCTAGGTAAAACTGTGCTGTGAATATTTACTTGGTGCGTAACATCTTACAAGAACTATTTCGTAATGCTCGTAATTTATTATCACGGCTCAATTTTTTTTCTAGATATCTTAGTCAATGCTGGAACGGGATGTGATCATCAGCCGTATATACTCTTTTTTGCTGCCTGATCTTCATCCTGAAACAAAACAGTCTTCTACATAATTCTGTTTAAACGTGAGTTTAAAAAAACTTTTTCTAAAAAAATAAAACCAACTTCCAAAAAAAAACACTACAAAGTGAAAAATAGTCGGTTTTATTTTTTGTGAAATAGTTTTTATTTTTCACTTTTTAGTTGTGATACCTACACAAAACCCCAACAAAAATTTGAATACCACTACCTGCTATGTAAATTACAGTGACAGGAACTAGGTAATAGGTAATACGGACTGGTTTCTGCAACTCCACGTCAAAGCGCGTATTTTGCGTACGGGTGCGAAAAATCAGTAATTCGATTCACCCCAGCTCCTCAAAGGCCTTGGTGTTACTGGCAATCTCGCGTAGGGTACCTGGGCTACCGAAGTACTATGCCCTGTAAGTGGCGACCACCGGGCAGTTTAACAGTGACATGAACTATTAGAACATCATCCACATATACTAGGTGGGAAAAATATGTATTATTGAAGCTAACTCAAAAACCCTTCATCAGATCTTGACCAAATTTATATGGGGCCACTTTTGAAGTATGCCCAATCAAACAAAAAAAGAATCATGAAAATCAATTCATAATTGGCGGAGTAATCGCCTAACAAATATACAAAAAAAAAAAAAAATACAACCGAATTGAGAACCTCCTTCTTTTTGAAGTCGGTTGAAAAGGAGCCGAATATCTGTAAATATAATTAACACAGAAGTAGGACGCTGTGGGGACGCCCATACAAGATGGTGTGGGAGAAACTCCGCCCATCGGCTCCTCCGCTGACGCAGAGTCTCCGGCCGCAGCTTGTGGGGGACGTGGTGAGCGCTCTGTTCCCTACGAGAGGGAAACATGCCCCCGCCCATGGCTCCGCCAACTGCGGCGCCCAGGGCACCTGCGAAGCCAGGGCGCCCTGCGGACTCTCCGTCCACTTACCGGCCCATCGTGCTGCTCGACGAGGTGGATAAGCTCTTTGAAAGAATAATTGCAGACCGCCTCGTCGGGCGGCTGGTGCGGGTGGGGCCGGATTTGGCAGAGAGCCAGTTTGGTTTCCACAGGGGGCGCTCTACGGTGGATACCATCATGCGCGTGCGAGCTCTCACGACGGGGGATGCTGTGGTCCGGGGTGGGATCGTCTTAACGGTGTCTTTAGACATCGCCAACGCCTTCAATCGCCCTGGAGTTGCATCCCTACCTTTGTCGTGTGGTCGAAGCCTATTTGACGGACAGGGCCGTCATCTACCCCGGTCACCAGGGAGAATGGAACCGGCGAGAGAAGTCGTGCGGGGTCCCACAGGGGTCGGTCCTGGGGCCGCATCTGTGGGACATCGGATACGACTGGGTGCTGCGCGCCGACCTCCCTAGCGGCGTCAGCGTCATTTGTAACGCTAACGACACGTTGGTCGAACCAGGCGGTGGTTGAACTAGCGACACACGGGGTTGCGACAATCGTTGACAAAATCCGGCAATTGGGACTCGAGGTCACCCTGCACAAGTCCGAGGCCTTGTGCTTTCATGATCCTCGGAACACGCCACCGTCGGTTTCCCAAATATCGGTGGGAGGGGTTCTCATCAGCGTCGAGTCGACGTTGAAGTACCTAGGACTCGTCCTCGACTGCCGGTGGAACTTCGTGGAGCATTTCAGACGTTTGGCTCCTAGACTGGAGCGGGCCGTGGCTGCCTTGAAGCGGCTCCTGCTAAATCTAGGGGGTCCACACGCCTCCTGCCGGAGGCTCTACGCGGGGGTCGTGAGGCCCATGGCCCTTTACGGGGCACTGCTGTGGGCGCGTTCATTGAGGCGGCGGCCAGCCCGCTGGTTGAACGCGTCCCAGAGGGTCATGACCACCCGGCTGGTCCGGGGATACCGCACGGTCTCCGGTGAGGTGGCGATCCTCCTTGCCGGATAACAGCCATGGGATCTGGAGGCAAAAGTCCTCGCGCACATTTGGGAGTGGTGCGAGGAGGCAAAACACCGGGACTTAACGCAGCTGCCGCAAGAAATCGCGAACTAGCAATAAATCTATTCACAATCTTTTACAGGTTAACTTTTATATTATTTTTATGATCTCAACCACCAACACAGCTGGAGCCAGCAGCATACCGTACAACCAAAGTCATCAGCATGGCGGGGTAAATGTCAGTGATGCCAACACTGCTGAAGGTGGACACGCGGCCTGACCACCGCGGACGAGGCTAGATACTGGTAGAAGTTAGCCTGGACTCCTACTTACAATCTCTTGTACAGGATCTCAACCACCAACACAGCTGGAGCCAGCAGCATGCCATACAACGTCATCAGCATGGCGGGGTACATGTCAGTGATGCCGACACTGCTGAAGGACGACATCTGGCCGGAACACCGCGGACGAGGCACTGCGAGGCGCTGGCGGGCGTTAGCTTGCACTCCTGACTCACGGATCTTGTGAAAGCTGGGAAAGTTAAGATGAAGTTTTATGATAAATACTAGATTGTAGCAGCAAGCTAGTTTAGCTAAAGCTCAATGACAATAACACTAGCAGGGGATTATATTGGGGGTTAAAGTATGAAATTGCCGATTTGTACTGAAAAATTGAAATTCGTTTTTTTTTTATTTATACACATATTTATTTAATCAAGATAATTACCATTATTATCTATACATTGCTACCATCTAATAGGAAGGTCATTTATGCCTTTGCGATAGAACTCTCGTGATCTAGATTCGACAAACTGTGTGAAAGCATTTCGTATTGCCTCCTGAGAAGAAAACTTTTTATCACGTAGAAAATTGACCAAATCACGAAAAAAATGGTAGTCCGTTGGAGCAAGGTCTGGCGAATACGGAGGGTGATGAATGTTTTCTAATTGCAGTTCCTGTAGAGTTAAAACGGCTTCTAGTGCTTTACGAGGTCTCGCGTTATCATGGAGCAATAATGGTGAAGATCGATTCATGAGTCGGCGCTGTTTCACTGCTAGTTTTGCTATCATTGTTCGGAGTTCGGCACAGTAGACATCTGCCGTTATTGCTTGACCATATCGGAGAAAGCTATAGTAAATAACACCATGCTGAGACCAGCAAAAAGTTACCATTACCTTTTTATTGGTAAGCTTTGCTTTAGAACACTGTTGCGGAGTTTGACCTGGGGTCAGCCATTGCATTTTTCGCTTACGGTTATCGTAAATAATCCACTTTTCATCACATGTCACAATTCGATCCAATATTCCTTCATTTCTGTATCGATTCAACAAGGCAACACAAGTTTCAACAAGCGTTTCTTTCTGCAGATCAGTCAAATCATGAGGCACCCATTTCTCATATTTTTTTATTTTATTAATTTGACGCAAATGAGTCAATATTGTTGGTAAGATAACGTTAAACCATGCCGCTAATTCCTGGGTACTCGGCTTCCCCCATCTCTTTCAATTCATTGTTATTCACCTGTGTGGGCGGTTTCCACGTGGTTCGTTCATCAAATCAAAGTTTCCATCACGAAAGCGTTTAAACCAAAATCGCACGGTGCGTTCATTAGCAGTCCCCTCTCCAAACGCAAAATTGATATTGCGAGCTGTTTCTGCCGCATTAGTTCCGCGTCGGAACTCGTATTCAAAAATAACTTGAATTTTTAAGTATCCATCTTTCTAGTCTAAGCTGAATAAAAAAAAAACAACTGAAAGTCAATAATCGAATGTTGCACATGTTTTAAAAGAAGAACTTCATAGGTACACACACACAGTCAGTCACTTTACATTATTCATTGCACCTCTTTCTAGCCTCATCTTAAATTTATTCACACATTGCTTAATTTGTATCTATAACTCTTGTTAGAGAGTAGTATAATCTCTGATCCACAATAAAATGTCTAAATTCGACATTACTTTTTGACAGCCGAATGCGTCGCAGATTTGCAGTGCGCCCGCGTCCCTTCGCTTGTCATCATAGATATTTGTCTATACCATGGACAATTGATGTTGGAATGTCGGGAGTGTTATTAGATAAAATATTATTTATAGTTGTTGTATAGTTGTTGTAGTTGTTTGTTGTGTTGTTGTTGTTTTGTTGTTGTTGTTGTTGTTGTTTTTTATAGTTGTTTTTAAATTTTTTTTATTATTATTTTATTGTTTTATCTTTTTTGTAATCCCCTTTATTGGGATTTATGTAAGTCCGAAGGTGTGTCCGTGGCATCACAGTGGGCCCTATCAGAATACCAGCGCGGTGGTATTTAATTATTATTTTTTAAATATCGCCGTATTATGCTGAGATAGGGGCCTTTTTGGCCTCGCACAGGTCTTTTTTATTTATTTTTAAGGTTAGTTTTGCTGTAAGCTCCTTTTTTATTTTATATAATTTTGTTCTTTTTTTTTTAATATTATTACTGTTTGTATTTCCTGTGCGTGTCTCAAATAAAATATTTTTCATTCTTTCTTTTCTTCTTTAGGTAGGTACCATGTGAAAAAAGTTTCACTCAAAAATCTCAAACCCTGAAGGTTCCATGTCAATTCGAAGTACTTATTACTATAAAACGACAATTTCACACTTTAACCCTTATTATTAGATACAGACGAGAAATGAGGATATAAACTTTTTAAAGTTAGCTAAAAATTAAGACTTCTAAACAGCAGGAAATAAGTAGGTATGCTCAACGCAGACTCATTGAATCTTGGCAAATAATTGCACTTAGGTTTAATTGAATTATTTGACATATATAATATAGTATAAGAGGGGGTGCATTTGGTGAGTGTGAATTTAAATTTCAGTTCGCTACCCTTTGACGTCACTGGTAAATATCCTTTTGCAGATTGCCATAGTGGCATATTGGTTATAGTAATAATTCTGCACTCTGTATTCATTGTGACACAGAGTACACACACAGAGACAGAACACGGATACACTGAAACAGAGTGCAGAACTGTTAATATAACCATTATAGAGTGTTGAAACCGTGACACCATAACAAGAACTCACTTAATCTTAAACACGTCTTTAAACGGTGACCTCTTCGGCGCCGGCACCCAGGGATCATTCTCGTTGATATAGTCGATCTCCACCAAATCACACTTCTCATCTTCTTGGTACGTCTCCTGCATCAGACGGTAGCCTGGGTTCAGCTCCATGTGGAATGCGAATAGACCCTGGAAAACAGAAAGAGATCGATGGCTTAGTGCTGGCTCATTCTCGATGTGTTCGATTTCTGGATCGAATCGAATAGGAATTGTTTTTTGTAAAATTGTAATTTATTTGAATATAATAAGTAAATTAGCAAATCTAATTTGAATACCTAGAATAATATCCACTTTTTAGATTTATTTACTAATTACCAGATTAATTAGTACCTACCTTCCAACATAAAATATAATACAGAAACAAATTCAATTGATTTTATTTGAATTAATTAAATATTTATTGAATTTTTAATTTGCATATTTATTTTACGTCAAATGCCACAAGGTGACGTTACTGGAACTTTACTTTACACAAAAATAAATAAAAAATACCAAACCATTTAAAAATAGAACTCTACTACTATTCTCTCTTTAACTTTAAAAAAAATAATACCAACAAATCTAATCGAAATAATACATAAGTAAGAATGATAAGACGATTTCATATTATCTTTTAATTATGTTTTATGAATTTTAATATAAAATGTGTTCGACGAGGATGGGATTCGAACCCACGCGTGCAGAGCACATTGGATTAGCAGTCCAACGCCTTAACCTCTCGGCCACCTCGTCTTACCAGACAATGGGACAATTAAGGGTGAGGTATTTATGTACTTATTGTAGGTACTATTTTTTATCATGAAGTAGTATTATAGTAGAGCAACTAATCTGCTAGTTCTAGTGTTTTTGACATTAATTTAGTTGAATACAAAAAGTAAAAAAAAAAACAAAAAAAACAGACTGCGTTAAAAAACATAAGTTAAAATAAAAACTGAAAAGCTAAAACCGCCCATTTTAAATAAAATAAAAGCTGGAAGCAGGCGGACCCATTTGAGTCTGAAAATATAAAAATGTCCCGGGTCCCGCCTGCTTTTAACTTTTATTTAATTTGAAATCGGCTTGTTTTAAGCTTCTCTGTTTTTTTTTTAACTTAAGTCTTTAGTCTTAAGTCGCAGTCGGTTTTTTTAGTTTGTTTAATTAATTACCTTTTTATTTCTAGCATTTTAATTTACAAAGGGAAAGATTTTGCAGACGATTTAGCTCTGGCAAGGAGTTTTGGTTATCTAAAATTACGATCTGTCACTTCGATGTACTTTTAACCATATGAGTTGTAGGTATATATTTTCGTAATCACCTTTTATAACCCTTTATTTTGATATCCCATCCCACACGATTAAATTTGAAAAAAAAAATTTGGAACTCCACAATATGGCACCCTAAATCTGCCATTTTAGGTATTTTGTTGTAGCCAGTGACACTCGCGCTACCAATACAAATTTATAGACGTATAATTTATCCAAATCTGTTTAGGAGTTACGAGGGAACAAAGAAACGGACATATATACATACCTACATACTTACATACAGGTCAAACACATAACCCTCCTTTTGGGCTTCGCCGCAGTCGGGTAAAAAGGGCATGTACTTAAGTGCATCGTTCCAAATTATACTAACGACAACACAATGATAATGGCCAGTTTTCGCGAACTTCGGAACATACAGGGCATGGATTACAGTCAGCGGGTTGTAGGGTCGCTGATTACAGTGAGTGCTAAGTCGGTACGGTGTCCTAAAGAAGACCTACCTGAATAGAAAAGTCGAATTTATGGATTACAGATAATTTTATAGTATATAAAATGGCTTAAGGCTTATAATATATGAAATCTGAATAAAGATCATTTCTTTTCTACACCCCATTACTAGCTATTGGTAATTTTCTTTTTACTGAATTTAAAGTAAGTAGGTATATAAGTACTATAAAGTTTTACCAATATCATCCAAACTCCATATAAGTCCACGTTCGCACGGACGTAGGTAATAAAATCGCAGCGATTTTTTTTCGGGCAGGCACTGGATTTTCAACGCTCTGCTTAGCGCCGAGAGTTAAAAATCCAACAGTGTGTTTTTACAACGCGCTGTGACGAGAGTGAGTGATTCTCAACGCTCGGCTGAACAACGAGAGTTGAAAATCCAGTGCACGATAAAATCCCAGTATTTGCATTTAGGTGTTAATGTGTAATTCGTTATAATATATTTTATTTGTAGCTTAAAGTTAATTTCAAACAATTGCCATTAAATTAAGAAAATACTTTTATTATTATTTTTAAAATGTCAAAGGTACAAGTAGATAGGTACATGGAGGTCATTAAAACAACATTTTGAAGCTGTTCTTGAGTTCTTGTGGAGGTTCAAATAAGCTAAAGCATTGAATTATGATTGAGAGGACAGGTTTAAAATCGGCTGTTCTTTCTAAAGGAGGGTATGCCCAATGTAGACAAGAATATTCCGAGTTGAGAACTGGTAGCAAATCAATGAGAGTATTTAGTGGAAATACTAACCTTCCTAATTCTTTCCACCCCCTCTTTCATTGAGTAGTAGTTTTGCCTCTTTCCTTTCGGAGCAATTTTCTTCTCGTAAATCGCCTTGCGTATTGGTTCGTTGAGTTTCTGAAAACCACAAAATGAACTTAGAATTAGATAGTTATCATAGAACTAGTTAGGTACGTAGTAAAAGGCAAAGTATTTTAATTGTTGTTTAGGAAATACAAAATTGATACTTAAATCAATGTTACACAACCTAGAAAGGTCAGACAATATTCCATTAACAAAAATCACGAACAGCAGCCTCATGATTTATATTAATTTACCGCGACTTCACTCTACATTACAGTCTGTTTCTATTAATTTACCGCGAGTTCACTCTACTTTACCGTCTATTTCTATTAATTTAGCGCGACTTCAATCTACTTTACCGTCTATTTCTATTAATTTACCGCGACTTCAATCTACTTTACCGTCTATTTCTATTAATTTACCGCGACTTCAATCTACTTTACAGTTTATTTCTATTAATTTACCGCGACTGCACTCTATTTCACAGTCTATATTTCTATTAATTTATAGTAACTTTACACTACTTTACAATCTATTTCTGCAAGAAAATAATACATTTTATTTTTATAAGTTTCTAAGGTTTCTCCGTCTGCTAAACTCACTGACCTTAAAGAAATACCTATTATACTCAAAGTCGCTGGCACCCACTTTGAGGGGTGAATTAAGCAGATCAGATAAGCTCCTGACTGAAGAACTGGGGGCTCTGAGTAGCACCACGATGTTGGCACAATACGCCGAGTACAGGATCGTCAGAGCCACGAAGAGGATCAGGAATGCGCAGCGTCCTGGTGTATTTGGAGTGGAGTTAGTAGGAGTTAATAATAAAAAAAGAAGTTAGTAGTTAAAAGTTAGTTAGTAGTTAGTTAGTTGGTTTAAATATTGGTCTAAAGCTACAAACCGGCCCCATATCTTGGTTCCAGTGTGCATCCTTGCTGTAATACTGCTCCAATGATTGGGATCAACACGTCTGCCCAAGACCCGTCTAGTTGAAGTGGATGCTGGAATATTTAAAATAAGTAGTACTTTTCCATTATAATTTATTTATTTAATCAAGCTATACATTTCCGGTTTATGCTGATCTCACATTGTATAGGATTTCCGTACAATACGAGGTAAGCTTGTACTGATAATGTATAGCTTTATAATTATGTAACCGCGTGTACTCCAAAAAAAAACATAAGAAACAAAAAAAAACAAAAAAATGCAATTGGCAGCCTTATCGATTTCTGCGATCTCATCCAGGTGACCTTGGAATGGACATTGATTTGCCTGGACATAAAATGGGACTGTCGTTGGTGAAAATAATAAGTATTATCCTTAATAATAGATACATAAATACAAAGCAACGAAAATAAATGAAGACTACAGTTACGAGAACAAGATCACAACGAAAAGTAATGTTATGTGTATGAGAACCTAATTAATTTAGAAGTTCTCATTTCTTGAACGGATTTACTGATGCCAGATGTTGACTTTACTAGGATTTTTCAACTTTTGTCGCAGCTTGTCTCGTATAAGTATTACAAATACGTAAATAGTATTTAAAGTCATTATACTCCTGACATAACGTCACGCCTGTTATCCCCAAAGGTTTAGGCATAGGTGCACCTATAGTACATCTATTCCAGTCATATAATAGGGGATGAGTCTATTGCCAGCAACCGAGCACAAATCCAAGACTCCGGACTGCCACTGAGAAATTCCAGATGGAAAAACTCAATAACACTTTGGCCGTCCCGGAAATTGAACCCAGTACCTCAAGCTTAGCAGCAGCGCTTGCGACCAGTAGACCAACGAGACAGTCTTGAATAAGTGCTATAAAAATGCAATAGAGAGAATACCTAGTGATTACGGTGTGGTCAGACCAAGTGGGTTTATAATTGAGTGAATATGTTACATAAAATATATATTTACCATCCCTATAGTAGCTTCCCACCTCGAAGCTACATACAAGAAGATGGAGCTTCCCAGCACACAGATAAAGATGGCCAGCCAGACAGTCCCAGAGAATGGCAGCGTGAAGATATTGGATATGTAGGCCAGAGGGGGCTCCCTGAAGACTAAGCGGACAGACGTGGAACCGACCATGGCGACGTAGTCAATTATCATCGTGCGCTCTGGTGTGAAGATTGCTAGGGTTCCTGGGGTCAGCAAATTAAATAATGATAATAACCTGTTCTCGATACTACTTCATCGGTTACCATAAAAAAAAATTGTTTAAACCTATATATTTCATAATATGTGGTTAATTTATTAAGGAACTCGTGGCTAAGTAATAACTGCCGCACGGGTCGATCCGTCAGGTTAAGCTACGCTTGCCGGGGTTGGTCTGTGGATGGGTGACCATCTTTACGTACCGAGACTCCTCCGTGCCTCGGAAAGCACGTGAAGCCGTTGGTCCCGGCTGTCATTCGTGGATCTTTGACAGTCGTTACGGGTCGTCAGAAGCCCGAAAGTCTGACAACCAGTCTTACCAAGGGGTATCGTATCACCCAATTACTGGGTTGTGGAGGTCAGATAGGCAGTCGCTCCATATAAAATACTGGTATTCAGCTGCATCCGGTTAGACTGGAAGCTGACCCCAACGTAGTTGGGAAAAGGCTAGGCAGATGATGATGAATATGTGGTTAATTTATATGTGTATTTAATATAACTTAATTATAAAGCAGATAATAATAATATTAATTTCAGAAAGCAGTACGGGTACCCACTCCTGACACAACACGCATAGTGAGAAGGTTTCTATCTGCAGAGCCCTGACCACCGCCAGCTTGGACCCTGTTCCTAATGCCGATGGGCTAAAAAAAATATTTTACCTATTTCTAAATGTTTTTTTAATGAAAATATTTTAAAATGTAAATCCAGACTTAATATTATAATTTCGATAATAACTGTCTGTCGGTCTGTCTGTTACCTTTTTACGGCTTAAACACTGAACGGATTTCGATAAAATTTGGCATTGGAGATAGATGGCATCCTGGAGAAGGATATAAGGTACCTTTTATCTCAAAAATAATCCTAAAGGGGGTGATATAAGGGATGAAAGAATTATGCCTTTCAGCGTTTTTGTAAAATTATCCCCCAAAGGGGTAAAATCATATTAAAATTCACATTTAATATTGATTTTGTTGGACACATTTGGGATTGGTGCGAGGAGGCGAAACACCGGGGCTTAACTACGATGCTGCGGACAGAGCTCCGGCGGGATCTCATGGCATCATGGAGACTGCGATTGTCGCAAACCAGTGCTGGGCACGCCACTATTGTGGCGATAAGTCCCCTCTTTGAGGAATGGCTAGAGAGGCGCCATGGCGTCCTCACCTTCCGCCTGACGCAGGTCCTCACCGGACACGGCTGTTTCGGGAGGTTTTTGTTTCGGATAAGGCGGGAGGAAACGCCTGGGTGTCATCACTGCGTGGATCGCCCGGAAGATACGGTGGAGCATACGGTGGAGGTCTGCCCGGCTTGGGAAGAGCACCACCGTGTCCTCGTGGAGTAGTGTCCACAGGTAAACCACGGGGCGTGGCTAGTGATTTTATATGATATAAACAAAAAACAGACAATTTGAAGGTCGTGATCATTACTTGAAACAGCTCGGTGAAGATTAAATACATGTGGGCAGGGTAGGGTAGGGCGTTCTTCTTCTTTTCGTGTGGTTAGTAAACTAACCTGGTGTCAGAGTTTTAAAGCCGCCCACGGCCACGGCCTCTGACTTGGCTTCAAATGCCGTCGAGAAATATCTCTCAGGCATGCCGGTTTCCTCACGATGTTTTCCTTCACCGTTTATTGAGCAAGTGATAATTATATAATACGCACATGAATCCGAAAAGTCAGAGGTGCGTGCCTTGGGTTCGAACTCGAGACCTACGACTTGTCAGTCTGACGGTCACACCACTAGGCTATCACTGCTTGGGGATTGTAGGGCGTTGTGGCGAAGCTTTGAGGTCTTTGTCGAGAAGTGACTGTCTTATATGTATCAGTTTCTGTCACCACGTTCGTGTTTTTAAGCTGTTGCTGTGCTTGTTGTTGTTGTTTGTGCTTCTGCGTCGCAACTAACTCTCCAACAACACGTTTCTTTCACAGTTATAGACTAAGCACTAGTTGTATAGATAGTGTAATCCACAACGACGCGCCCCACTCGGAGAAGGGCGCGACGTCGCGCGTCGTGCATTGCTCTATCTGTACCGTCAACTAAAACCAAATCCCAGAGGATTGTAGTTTATCTCATATGTCTGATCTACATTAATAAATTAATCAGCACCAACGGCTTAGTGGAATAACAAGCAACAAGTTTCATAGCTGTAACTTTTTTTTTCTACGCTCACTGATCAACTTTTATAAAAAAAACCGGCCAAGTGCGTGTCGGACCACGCACAATGAAGGGTTCCGTAGTTGGAATGAATTTATCGTAAGAACAGACTTAACTTTGTAGTTGAAAAAACATGTTCTCCTATACATTCCGTATCGGAGAATATGTTTTTTCAACCGCAAATGTAAGTTGGTCGATTATCACTCGTTAAATTGTAAAGCCTACTTAGCTGTAATAGTTTTCCTTTAAATTTAATTATATATAAGTACTATAGCCGTGACATTTGAATTTCTAACTATAACCGTTTAGTTGGTAGAGCGGGGGACACTTGACTCTAACGAAAATTGGTACTTTAAAGCTTGATAAATCACGAACGGTTTACTTAATCAAAAACGGTCTTCCCAAACCCCTAATATTTCGATATCCCACATGTGGATAATTTTTTTTTTGTCCTACCCATAGGTAGGACAAAAAAAAATATCCACAATATACCACTTTTTTGGCGACATTAACGTGTATACTCATGCCAAATTACAACTTTCTAGTACCAATAGTTTTTGAGCTAAACCGCGGACAGACAGAGAGACGGACATGGCGATACTATAAGGGTTACTTGTTGACTACGGAACCCTAAAAACAGGTCCTGCTTAAATATTG
This sequence comes from Xanthia togata, assembly GCA_963853775.1. Lineage (NCBI taxonomy): Eukaryota > Metazoa > Arthropoda > Insecta > Lepidoptera > Noctuidae > Xanthia > Xanthia togata. The sequence continues at coordinate 5,207,250 of OY970805.1, forward strand.
TTATCTACCGTTATATTATACCGTATTTATATTACGATTCGACCTGTGATTAATCATAATTAAATGCCTAATTACATATTTACTGATAAAAACTAAACCAAATTAACAAGGCCAGTGAACGACTAAAAGAGTAACGATGGAGTTTCTTGCCCATTCTTCTCCATACGAAAACTACATTTTGGAAGGGCCGACTAGAATCAATTCTGTTTTTTTGTAAATTTTGAAGTGCCATCTTATTTTTATTTTTTTGTTTTGACGACGAATAATCCTATATTAACGGTTAAATTCCTGATACAAACATCACTATCAAAAATAAATCAAAGATAATTTGATGTACCTATTTATTTCATTTTTGCAAATGATGTAAGATTTAGCATTTAGCCCACGTTCGCAAGGACGTAAAAATATCGCGGCGGGATTTTATCGCGCACTGGATTTTCAACTCTCGGTGTTGAGCCGAGTGTTGAGAATCCAATGGGTTGGGACGCATTCTCGTCCCAGCACGTTGAAAAAACACACTGTTGGATTTTCAACTCCTCTCGGCGCTAAGCAGACCGTTGAAAATCCAGAGCACGAAAAAAAAATCGCCGCGATTTTATTACGTCCATGCGAATGTGTTAGAGAGTGCCGCCGGCACACAAAAATATCGCCGTTGGGAATCGGCGGCATGTGCGAGATTAAAAACATCGGCTGCCGGTGCCGCCGCGCCGCCGGCTCCCACAATGGACACCATCGGCACACTTTATGGAAACCCTTCAAGTATTCAGAACCCCAACTAACTAATACTAACTAAAGTATTTTTGTCTTTATATTCTAGTCGTTTTTGGCGTAGGGGGTCATAGTTCTATTCTAACCTAACCTAACCTATTTTTGCGAGTAAATATATTTAACTTAGTCTAACTAGTTCGGTTCCGGGTAGTACTTGATTGGCTTATTGGTGACTAGCCCGAATCCGGGCGAATCGACCATTTTTAATAAATATTAGTTTTTCTTGAAGCGATTCACATGAATTCAATTTATTTGTGGACAAATTGACAACTCCAACAATACGTATTAGTAAAGTAACTACAGTGGTGCACAGAAGTGATTAGGGTAAAATATTTTGAAATAAACAAGACGAAAAATGAATACTTAAATTATTATTTAGATTAAAGGTAGCATAATTAACTTCCAACTGAAAATAATTCAGGGTGGCGATTTAGTCACCTGCATCCGTCAAGAAAAACTTAATACTTACAAGATTTCATAATTTTATATAATAGTTCTGATTTGCATATACCTTGCTTATTATTTAATATTTCGACACCAGTAATGGTAGTATGTGTGAAACAGGTTTTAATGTAAATAGATCTCAATGTACAGACGCCAGCAAGTCAACCTACCCAAAACTGTCACGTTTTCCCAATCAACTTTGAACCTTACATTTACCTAAGTGATATAAAGTTGAAAATAAAGAAATTTGACACATTGTAGTAGGTACTGAGAAATAAATAAAATACAATTCAATTTAACTTTCGCTATTAAATTCATAACCAATTCGTAAAAAAAAAAAACATAAATGCATCGAAATAGTCTGTCTTCTACTGGAATATGGAAATTATTGATCATGGAAATATACTATATTTTTTCGCTTTTTTTCCAAGGTCAGCGCCGGCAGCCTATTCAGTAACCGACGCTGGCAGCCAGTTCGGGACACGGCGCCAGCAGCTGAGGCACTTCCAAGATTTAAACATGATGCCAATTACAAATAATAATTATCGTTTATTTATAAAAAGGGGCACATTTACAATAAGTAATTTAACAATTAAAATAGACCACGATTGCTTATTTGCCTGTACTAGGTTGAACCTGTGCTTCGGGGTAGGAAGTGCATTAATATCAGGACAGTGATTCTTTTTGGTATATCCAGTTTACAAGATTGAATTTTATCGAACAAAAAAAAAGCAGGGAGATCAGTAATTATTTATTGTTTAATGGCAGCGTTGTTGGCATATGTTTGATGTATAACATCTTTCCTCTCACGTTCCTGCATTCTGCGGGAGTGAACAACGTGCACACTCATCGGTCGTGACTGTCAGCCGCAGCTTACGGACGCGTCCGATAATTTGTTCGCAGCTTAAGAGGGAACAGGGCCTGCGAGGAATATGAAAAATAGGTATTTGATGAAACTATTGCCGTCGCCTTACATCAAGTCTGCCTCCATAGAGTGCGATTGGGACAGCTACAGCTCAGACCGATTATATCACCAAAAAAAATGTAAGATATCGACGTTTCGTATATCCTTTTTTCTTCTCGAAAACTGAGCCGATTCAATTATTTTTTTACATTCAACTTTAAGAAAGAGTATGTATCATTTTCTTTTGTTAAAAACTTTTCGAATTTGTGTGGTATTCTTCTAATCACGGCGGTAAAAGGGGCATATTTGTAATTTTTGGAGGGTCATATTTTCTTCACCATTAAGTTGCTGAAAATAGGAAATAACTGGGCCGTGTCTACAGCAGACCTTGACTTTATGAGAAAAAAAAATTGCTCTAGAGGCATTACCATTCAGGAACAAAAACGGGGACTAAATTTGTATGGAGAATCGCAGGCCCTGTTCCCTCTTAAGGCTCACTTTTTTTTTATTTTTTTATTATATTAAAAAATAAGTCACCTTCTTATTTTAAATATAAATCAAGGTGACTTTTAGTGTTTTGAGTGGATGAATGACGAATTTAATTAATTAATCAAGTTTTCGAATCAATAACAGGACAACAAGATTTGGCTTGGCGTTTGGTTCACCTTGGGCGGTCGGCACCTTCACCAAATATGCTGACTTGCTTATATTTTTACTAGCTTATGCCCGCGACTTCGTCCGCGTGAAATTTCATATTTTAACATAACCTACTCAACAATCATGTACGGAGCGATGCCCGGCGAGATTGCACAATGTCTCCGCATGGTGACGCGACTGTGCTACGTCACTGGAGAACATAGGGACGTGATGGCATACCAGCGGAAAGCTGTTCTAATTCCTACGACACTGTTACGGCCCCGCCGCCGCCGGGTGGCGCACAGCGGGTTTACTGCAGCGATGCCGCTACGCCAGCCAGTGCTCTTCGCGCCGTCAGGGTCGTCGCAAAGAGATGTCAGCGAATGAAGGGGTCCGATGAGACCATTGCCTGCCGGCGTTGCGGGAAAGTCCGAAAGGGATACCGTGGCCCCCTGTCATTGCACAGGCAAGAGAAGGAACACAGGTGGGTTTTAGTCAGTAAGAGTCTGACACGCCCTCCCGCTCCACCCAGAGCGGGAGGAGTCATTTGATGATTTCCCACCCAAAAAAGAAATAAAAAAAATAGGGGCGTCGCACGTTTAAAAAAAAAAGAAGACGTTTTATTTAGATGTCGGATGTCTTTTCAGATTCTTTCACAAAATAAAATAGATTTAATACCAGGCCAGTTCATCATTTTCGAAGCCTATTCACAGCGGCAACAGCTGGAACAGAAACTCGGTAATACAGATTTCAGATTACCTACTTAAAAATAAACAACTTAAATATTACCTAGATCAGCCTCCTTCTTCAGCAACTGATCGACGAGCCCCTGCCACTGTCCGTTCTTGTCCTTATAGCCCCAGGTATGCGTGAACACCAACCTCTCGGTTGCGTTCAGCATTTCGAAGCAGATGGTCACCACGCCATATGTCATCTTTGTTATGAAGTCCTGGTGGAGTTGCCTGGGTAAATTCAAATTCAAATATATATTAGGTCTTTACCTATGAAATTGGAGATTTGTATGTTAATTTTAAAATATAAAAATTTTGGTATTTATTTTTATTTCAGCAAATCAAAGTTATGGCTGGCCGAAATTATGTATACAATTTTGCCATTTTGATGGCAGTTTGTTTATCCCTTTACTGTAGAAGTCAGGGACGGGAGGCGATGAAGTCACCGAAAGCGTTTTGTACTGCCTCTCGGGTGATGAATTTTTTCCCACTTAAAAAATTGTCTAAAGTTTGAAAAAGTAGAAATGTGTTGGGGCAAGGTCCGGTGAGTACGGTGGGTGACGGAGAGCTTCCAGCTGTAACTCTTGTAGCTTTGCGATGGTCTGTCGTGAAGTGTGAGCTCGCGCGTTGTCGTGGAGAAGCAATGGGGAAGAGCGATTAGTCTTGGTTGTTGAATTACGAGCTTCTCCATCATTGTTTGCAATTCTTGGCAATAGAAATCTGCCGTCACTGTTGTGCCATTCGATATGAAGCTGTGATGTACAAGTCCGGCACTGGTCCACCAGACAGTCACCATCATCTTCCTATGAGTAATCTTTTTTTTAGCGCACTGATTAGGTGCTGTACCTGGGTCCACCCACTGAGACGAACGCTTACGGTTGTCGTACAGGATCCACTTTTCATCGCAGGTAACAATCCGATTAAGAATTCCTACGTTTCTATGCCGATTCAGTAGTGCTATGGATGCTTCGATGCGTAAATGTCGTTGTTGGTCGCTTAGTTCGTGTGGCACCCACTTAACTAGCTTTTTTATCTTTCCGATTTGACGCAAGTGCTTTGATGTTATTTTGACACTAACTCCAAGGCCCGCAGCAAGCTCAGCCGTAGATTGAGTTGGATCCGCTTCCACTATTGCCTTCAATTCGTCGTTGTCGACAATGGTTACCGGCCGACCGTGAGGCTCGTTCTTCAACTCAAAATTTCCAGATTTAAAACGATTCAAACTCAAACTCAAACTCAAATCATTTATTCCAAATAAACCAATTACAGGTACTTTTGAATTGTCAAGGGGTCGGTCAGTCAGAAAGATGAAGCTAGTTGCCCATTCCAAAGCGTAGTAGGTTCCTATGGAGAAGAACGGGCAAGAAACTCCATGGACACTCTTTTAAATTAGAATATTGTTACAAAACATTGGTTACATCATTCATGTTGAAATTATATATGTGAGAACAATGTAGTAAATCGTGCACGTTAAAAGCGACCATAATAAAAATATAAAAACAAAAATAATTAAAATAAACCATGGCAGCTAAGAGATGACCAGTCCCCACTGACGGCGCCCGTTCACGAACATGACGCATGGATCAGCATCATTTAGCTCAACCATTTTGAAGGGAACTTAATGATCCAACACACACGCCACCACCAGCGAGACATTTGAGTGAGCATGACAAACTCTCAGCCGCCAGGGTACATTCAAGTCAATGAAAGACGTACTCAGTAAATGTTAAAGTAGGTAAACAGTGCTCACATATGTGCAATGCAATTATATAATACTAAGAGATTGAATTTATACAATGTAAATATAGTTTTTCAATCTTCAGCAGCTCCAACAATATTTTCCAATGCTAATCAATTAGTTTATGCGCCCTTGTGGAGCTGGACCAGCGTTGAGCCAAGCATTTTTGTCAGCGATGTAATCCCCCAACTTATAATATGCTTGGCAGCATAGTGTGCGTTTTATGCAAGATTTAAATTTCGTTTCATTCAATTGGAGTATGTGGGGAGGTATTTTATTGTAACATTTTACACAGTACCCCATGAAAGATGAGTCTACTTTAGCCAGTCTGAAACCCGGTTGAACTAATTGGTCCCTATTTCTAGTCCCATAATTGTGTCTATCACCTATTTTACTGAAAATACTTAAATTTTTCCTTACGTACATGATGTTCTCGTATATATATTGACAAGGTACCGTCATAATGTTAATATCTTTAAATAGTTCCCTTAGGGAATCGCGTCTGCGGAGGCCATATATTGCTCTGATGGCTCTTTTCTGCAGAATAAAAATCGATTCGATATCTGCAGCCCGTCCCCATAGTAAAATACCGTAAGACATGATACTATGAAAGTAACTGAAATAGACTACCCTCGCGGTATCTACATCAGTAAATTGACGGATTTTTCTCACAGCATATGCTGCTGAACTTAGCCGTCCTGCAAGAGATGTTAAATGAGGACCCCATTGCAGCCTTGAGTCGAGCGTGATCCCCAAGAAAACAGTTTTATCGACGAATTCTAGTTTCTCCTTATTCAATACTATTTCACAAACACTACTTTTAACATTCGGCAAAGCAAATCTTATGCATTTAGTTTTTTTCCCATTTAATACTAAATTGTTAGCAGTGAACCAATTTTGGACCTGCAGTAGGGCGTTATTTACGTCGTCAAGATTTGATTCACGTCTATTTATCTTAAAAATTAGAGAAGTATCGTCAGCAAATAACACCATTTGTGGTTTGTTTTTTAATAAATGGGGTAGATCATTAATATATACTAAAAAGAGGAAAGGACCCAATATTGAGCCTTGTGGAACACCCATTTTTACTTTTAGACCGAGTGAATTGACACCGTTAATTTGAACTTGCTGTTGTCTATCATTTAAATAAGAGTTTACCAAACTGAGCGCAAGCTTACCTAGTCCGTAATGCTCAAGTTTCAAGAGCAAGGTTTCGTGATTTACGCAGTCAAATGCCTTGGAAAGGTCACAAAAGATTCCTATGGCATCTTGGGCCGCCTCCCATGCTGTAAATATATGTTTTAATAAGGCGACACCGGCGTCAGTCGTACAACGTCCCTTGGTGAACCCATATTGTTGTTCGTGTAAGATTTGGTTGGTGTTAAAATGATTAAGCATTTGATTGAGCATTACCTTTTCGAACACCTTGCTGAATACCGGCAGCACGGATACTGGTCTAAAATTGTTGGTGTCTTTACTGTCCCCAGATTTAAAAAGTGGTATAACCTTACTGTATTTCATTAAATCCGGGAAAACTCCTTGATCCACGCACAAATTAAATATTAAAGCTAAATATGGTGCTATAGTCTCGATTATGGATGTACAAACTTTGATAGATAATCCCCATAGATCTTCAGTCAATTTGATTTTGATTTGCCGAAAAGCTTTTACAACTATCATAGGGTTTATATGTTTAAATTGAAATTCAACCGGGCAGCCTGTAACGTTCGCTTTTAATAAATCAATTGAGACATCGGGTGAGGAATTTAAAGCTTCCGTCGTTTTTGATGGTATATTAGTAAAGAAATTTACAAATTCTTGAGCTACTTCTAAGTTAGTGCTTATGGGACCACGTTCAGTCTCCAATGTGTACTCAGTGTTTCGTATTTTTTCCCTGTTAGTTTCATTATTTATTACTTTCCAAACCGTTTTTATTTTATTTTCTGCTGATTTGATCTTGTTGCTAATATACAGAGCTTTAGCTGTCTTGCAGGTATTTCTAAATATTTTCGAATATGTAGCAACATACTTGTTGAAAGTTTCTGTGTTAATGTAAGACTTAAGGCCATACAGCTCGAACAGTCTTTCCCTACTTATCCTAATACCTCTAGTTGCCCAGTCACTAAAAATAAAATTAGGGCAAATATTTTTTGTTTTCTTTTCAAAAGTTTGATTGAATTCAGTGTGCACTATTGAAAAGAAATCCTCATACAATTTATTTGCATCGTCCATATTATGGCCCAGAGCATTTAACTTATTATGTAGGGTACTATTGAATCTATTTAATTTGCCAGTTGTTATTGGTCTAAATTGTATTTGCACTTTTTGCTTAACTGTTTTAAACTTAAAAGTTACCGTTTGTCCACTATGATCAGACGGCAAATAATTTACGATGGATTTATCTAAATAATCGCAATCGCAGAAGACATTATCGATACAAGTAGCAGAAGTTGGGGTTACTCTAGTTGGTTCTGTAAAAACATTAGACAAATTGAACGATTTAAAAAGGCTTAATATTCTACTGCTATTTGAATTATTTTCTAGAATATTTATATTAAAATCACCACAAATAATTGTGGCTTTGTTACTTGATGCAAGTTTCGCTAGGACATCTTCCATTACTGACTCAAATAAAGAAAAGTTCAGATAATTAGGGGGTCTGTACACGCACACTACAACATGCTTATCCAGCTCAACACAGGACAGTTCGATGCAACGTTCAACTGATAAACCAACTATGTCATTACGTTGCTTAGATTTTAAACATTTTTTTATCAAGATTAGAGAACCTCCACGCAGCATAGTTTTCCGGTTAAAACAACTGCCCACACTATAGTTCTCATAATTAATCAGCATTTGGTAATCCTTTAACCAATGTTCAGTAAAACAACAAATGTCAAACTTTGTTTTTTCTAAAAACATTTCTATTTCTAATAATTTTGATGAAATACCTTGAATATTTTGATGAAATAATTTCAAGGCATTCTGCTGATTTCCTTTTTGATAATTATTTATTTTAGAGCAAGAAGACACCTTGTTGTTGTTAGCAATAAGAATATTCTTACTGGTACCTTCTGTTGTCTTACACACTAGTTTAAATGACTATCCGGAGTTAACCCCAAGATTTCAATGGCATCACTAGGCAGTGAGCTCATAGTGAGCGAGGGACATGGAACCTCCTTCGTACAATTTGTATAAATATTAATAGCATTTGAGCTACATTTATTCTGGTACACCACCTTATTATTAGTATTATTACTAATCATTGTGGTGTTAATAATACAAGACTTCGACATACTACCTATGTCTGAGTTTATATAAAAAGCTAATAGCCTTGCTATTATGTGTCTAAAACTAACAGGCAGATACACAGTATCCCTAGTCGATTTTAAAGTTTCCACAAAACTGTTGGTGTCAAGAAATACAAGCTTATCACTATAATGACTAACTAAAAAGTGCATATGCTTGTTAAGCATATGAATATAATTGTTTTGTCTTTTTGTCAATTTTTCAACCAATAATGGACCGTGTTTATGCAAGCAGTGTTAGGCCCGTAAACGTCGTTAATGTTTCGTGTTGTTTGCGCATCGGTATTTCCACGTAGGAAGTTAGGAACTCATATTCGAAAATTTTACTTATTTTCATTTTATCCTTGGCGGCAAAAACTACCACAATGTCACAACAAAGACTATCTAAAAATAAATTAAATGACTGAATTTGAAATTAAATTAACACGTCTTTCGAATAAAATTCATTTGAATTTCGAAATGCGCGCACAATCCACAGACAGGAATCCACAGATAATTAAATCTGAAAATGCTGGTTATAGAATCTCCTATTACATAGGTAAAGACCTATTATTTATTTGGGACAACTCAATCCAAGGGTTAGTTACATTTAGAAACTATTGTTAGTACATAAATCACTCTCACTCATCATAATATAATAAAAAATAAAAAAAATACCCTGTGCTGAGACACCCCGCTCCGTCAAGATAACCAATAGGGAGATACCTCCCTAGAAATCACCAGACGAACGAAATGCCTCAACACAGGTGCACGAACATCTTCAGCTACTGTTTTCAGGATGCTGTTGTGACTCCCCCGCACCCTCCTCATAAGTGATACGACTTTTTTTCCGAATGACGGCATGGAAATCTTTAGTTAATTGTCGATTTGAATTTGTTTTGTTGTCTAGCAAATAGCAATTATATTTAATTACTAGGATCTAACTATTTTAAATGATTAATTATTATTACTATATTATACAAATTTATTTTATTTAAGTATACATACACACGTTGCGGTATAAAACTGATTTACATCCGTCACCTCACACTTCGGGTTCAGTTGAAAACCAGCGTCAGGCACTAGTTGTCTGGCATATATGCTGAACTGGGCCTATTTGGCGTAGCCGCGAGGCACACATTCCTGCTGGTATCATGCAACGCAGTTTTTACACTTTTTATTTTGTATTCTTTCCTTTTATCTTATTTTTTTTTTCTCTTTCTACTTGTGTGCCTTTGCTTGTTGTACCAAATAAATGTATTTTCTTTCTTTCTTTCTTTATGAGCCTGCGCAAACATCTCGGAAGAACTGCAGAAACGAGGAAGTCCCAACATCATCCTAAAAATGTTATTGTATTTTGACGCGCAGAGTGCCTAGAGATTTTTTAGTATAACTAACCCATAGACCACCCGTGTACAGACCCTGACAATACTCTTTAAATAGCTTGATTTTGACTTGGTTAAGGAGAATTTATACTAGGAATAGTTTTGTGGTGGTATCAACATCGCCACATTCGAACTACGCATCAAAGAGTTGATGTCACACAAATCCTGCATTGCGCAATTAGAGTTTAACGCGCAAACACCAACCCGCACTGCGCTCGCGTGGTAGATTACAGCCCACTCCCTCTCAAAGTGAGGGCCACTGTTCCAGCAGTGGGAACATTATGGGCAATCGTTGAGCAGTTGCCCGCCACACACGTTACCCGTCTGGTCGGAGGATCCTCCCTTTTTTATAGAGGATGAGTGAACTTTACACCCTGCTCCTCATGCGTCTCAAGTTTTAAGAATGGAAAAAACACAGTTCATAAATGTCCTCTGTTGAATTATGACTTAAGTTCAAGCAAATGTTTCTATTCACCACTATTTACAATACGTTTAGGGGTCGCAAGAGAAAGTTGTGAAAGACGTTACGTACTGGAAAATGCTGCTTCCCATAATCCTGACAAAAGAGTTGTATAGACAAATCCAAGAACAGTTCTGTTGTAATAATTCAATTTCTACCTACCTAGTCGCCAGTGAGCAAGATATAAGATGGGATTACCTTTACCAGAAACGGAAACAACGTAAGTATTGCGGACAATAAACATCACATAATGCCTGGATTCGCCGAAGGGTAGGCAGAGGTGTACCTATAAATAGTACACCCACAACTCCCCAGCTATGTTTAAGCCCCATGTAATACGGGGCGAGCCTATTGCCATCAACTGGGTACAGATCCAGACTCCGGACTGCTACTGAGAAATTCCAGATCCCAGGACCTCATGCTCAGCAGTAGCGCTTAGTGCGTATTGCGGTTAATGTATTTAATAATAAAGATAAGAAACATAACTATTATTATGGACGTCGTATCTTTAGTCCCCCAGTCACGTCTGAGTAGATGACAATGAAACTTGGTCAGATAAAAGTTATGATACGACGATGTTATAAGTAGACCGCATCATAACCCAACAAGTCAATACTAAACAGAGAGACCGAATTTTGTTAGTTTCTGGCGACCAGAAACCTAAGGTCGTGCGCACTTTGGAGACGAATTGTATCGTATGTAAATATACGATCGTGGTCGTACGAATTGAGTGCGCACATTAAATACGTTTTTCTCCGTCCAATAGGTAGTGTTCTGAGGATATCGCATTTAACGCATGAAAAATCCCAACAATTTCGGATTGTTTTCGGACGTAGGACGTATACGTACGTATATGTACGACTAACACGCACTGTTTTTTTTTTGATATGGCATCCCGCATTTGACTCTCAGATTGAGGTCGCAGCTGCTTAACCGGACTATTCTGTGGATGCCTTAAGCTACTAACTTAAAGCCTCCAGCCAGGAGCATAAACTATTCTAGGTTAATTAAGCGAACGCTCGCTAAGGGCACCCCCTGTGGGGTACGAACCTCGGCTTAGGGCGTCGCTGGCGGGAGGACAGCAAGTTGGGACAGGCTGGATCAAACAGTTATTAATGAAAAATAAGAAAAAAAAGTAAAAAGAATAAAAAGTATTTATTATTATTATTATTATCGGGAGTGTTATTTTTCTCAGCTCTTAGGCTGGTTTTAGCTACATTTACGGGCCAAAGCCAAGTAAATGCAGCGTGTGGTGTGTATTTAAGATGAGGGTGTACTTTCGTCTAACTGCATAAATTTCCTAACGATTCTGCATGTGTTTAGGATGGCTGCTTTCTGCAGATTGATGTAAAGGGAATCTTCTAGCTCTATTAATTTCAGGCTACGGAGGAGATGGTTAGGAATAACACCTGTCGTGGAGAGAACTACAGGAACAACATAAACTTTTTCTTGTCTCCAGATTCTTGTTACTTCTTCTTTAAGCTCAGCGTATTTGCTTATTTTTTCAGCGATTGTTTTTTGTAGGTTATGAGTGTTGGGGACTGCAATGTCTATTAGGTAAGTGGTTTTTCTTAATTTATCCTGTAGGGTTATGTCTGGTCTATTATAGTGGATGGTCCTATCTGTAAGTATGGCGCGATCGTAATACAGTTTATGTGTGTCATTTTCTAGGATAGTTTGTGGTGCGTACTTATAGTAGGGAGTGTTAGTGTTTTGTATAAGACTGTGTTTGAGTGCTAGTTTTTGATGGATGATGTTTGCAACCTGGTTGTGCCTGTGAGTGTAGTCTGTCTGTGTGAGGGTTAAGCATGCTCCGGTTATGTGTTGTATGGTTTCTGATTGAATGTGGCATCTACGGCATTTATCGTTTGTGATGGTAGGGTCTTTAATTATAAATTTTCTGTAGTTTTTGGTGTTGATGATTTGATCTTGTATAGCTATGATAAAGCCTTCTGTTTCCGGGAACAGGTTTCCTATTTTAAGCCACTTATTTGATGCTAATTTGTTAATGTGGGACTGCTCTAGGTCATGAGGGTGTCTACCGTGAAGGACTTTCTTTTTCCAGTTTACAATTTTTTGGTTTTGCGGATCGGTGATGGTTATGTCTTGTATATTTTGTTCATTTAAATTTAGCGGGGTGTAATTCAAATCATTTAAAGCAATTGCTTTGTGTATGTTACTGGTGCGAGATTTAGTGTAGAAAAATGTTTTAAGTTTAGTGATTTGTTTCTGCCAAAGGTCATGTATGTCGATTAGGCCTCTCCCTCCATTTTCTCTTTTGATGGTGAGTCGTTCGATCGCAGATTTAGGATGTAGGTTGTTGTGTTTTGTAAGTGTTGTGCGTGTGATTCTTTCTAACTGTTCGATGTCAGTTTTTGACCATTTTATTACTCCGAATGAGTAGGTCAATATTGGTATGGCAAAGGTATTCAAAGCTTTTATAAGATGCTTTCCAGATAGCTGTGTTTTGCAAATTGCGTTAATTCTTCTCCTATATTCTGTATTTAGAGTCTGTTTAATTGCTGTGTGGTCGAGACCTTTAAGTTGCTTGTATCCTAAATATTTGTATAAATCTGTTGGTTCCATAGCTGCTATTGCATCGGTGTCGCTGACTGCGTAGTTGCCGGGTTTTACTTTTCCTTTTATAATATGCAATGTTCTGCACTTATCTAATCCAAATTGCATATTAATATCCTGACTAAATGTTGTCGTCACTTCTATAAGAGTTTTCATTTCTTTTTCGGTTTTAGCATATAATTTAATGTCATCCATATATATGAGATGCGAGATAATAGTTTCACCGGTATTGTTTTTAAAATTATATCCAGCGCGACACCGATTGAGTAAGTGAGACAAGGGGTTTAGAGCGAGACAGAACCAAAGAGGGCTCAAGGAATCCCCCTGGTAGATACCCTTCCTAATATGTATCTGTCGAGTTATAAGAGTGCTCAGACGATTATTTAACTGAAGTGTGGTTTTCCAACGTGTCATTATTATGCGCAAAAACTCAATTATTTTGGGATTAATTTTATAAATTTCTAGGATTTGTATAAGCCAAGAGTGTGGAATGCTATCGAAAGCTTTTTGGTAATCTATATAAGTACAGTGTAGGTTTCTATTTTTTGTGGTGGCATGTTTATGGATAGTAGAGTCTATGACTAACTGTTCTTTGCATCCCATGTGGCCTCTCCTGCATCCCTTCTGCTCCTCTGCTATCATTTTGTGGTGTTCAATGTGTGAGTTGATTTTATTAGTGATGGCTGATGTTAGTATTTTATAGATTGTGGGTAGGCATGTGATTGGTCTGTATTGCGAAGGCTCTGATGTGTATTTAGTTTTAGGTAGCATGTATGTTATTCCTGTGGCAATGAATTCGGGTATGTTCTGTTCTCCTAATACTATATCTGTTAAATTTTTTGCTATGGATTTGTGTAGTATCGTTAACTTTTTATACCAGAAATTTTGTATTTTGTCTATACCCGGTGACTTCCAATTATGTAATCTAGCTGTTAAATATGTAATTTCAGACTCTGTTATCTCTCTAAATTCCATTTCATCTATCTCTCCCCATTTTGTTGCTTTCATCTATCTCTCCCCATTTTGTTGCTTTTATTATTATATTTGGTAAACAAATTTTGTTTCTTAGCTCCTTGGCTAGTTTAAGCTACATCAACGGGCCAAGCCAAGTCAATGTAGCGTGTGTGTGGGTGACGATTATGTGTCTTTTTTATGTGGAATTTATGTTATGAGGAGTGATTTCATTTTCCTCAATTTGCATGAACTTTCTGACTATTCTGCAGGTGTTTAAAATTGCGGCTTTTTGGAGTGTTATATAAATTGAGTCTTTTAGGTCTATTAGTTTGAGGCTGTGGTGGAGGTGATTGGGTATAACACCCGTTGTGGAGACAACAATGGGTACTACGTAGACTTTTTGCTGTCTCCAAATTCTGGTCACTTCTTCTTTCAGTTCAGCATATTTACTGATTTTCTCACCTATTGTTTTTTGTAAATTATGTGTATTAGGGACTGATATATCTATGAGGTATGTGACTTTATTAACTTTATCTTGAAGGGTTATATCTGGTCTATTATAGTGAACGGTCCGGTCGGTTAGTATGGCACGATCGTAATAGAGTTTGTGTGTGGTATTTTCTAGAACTGTTTTTGGTATGTACTTGTAATAAGGAGTTTTTGTATCTTGTATGAGTTTATATTTAAGTGCTAGTTTTTGATGGATGATGTTTGCTACCTGATTGTGTCTGTGTGTATAGTCTGTTTGTGTGAGTGTTGTGCATGCCCCTGTTATGTGTTGTATGGTCTCTGGTTGACTGTGGCATTTGCGGCATTTATCGTTTGTTATTGTGGGATCTTTTATAATGAATTTCCTGTAGTTTTTAGTATTTATGATCTGATCCTGTATTGCAATAATAAATCCCTCGGTTTCCGGAAATAAGTTACCGATTTTAAGCCATTTATTTGAAGCTATTGTATCTATATGAGATTGTTCTAGATCATGAGGGTGCCGTCCATGCAACACTTTTTTTTTCCAGTCTTCTATCTTTTGTTTATGTGGGTCGTCATTCGTAGTGTCTTGTGTATCTATCTGTACGTGTAGGTTAAGTGGGGTATAACTGAAATCGTTCATAATTACAGCTTTATGAATGTTGCTTGTGTGTGATTTTGAATAAAAGAATGTTCTTAGTGTGGCTATCTGTTTTTGCCAAAGATGATGGACGTCTATAAGGCCTCTCCCTCCGTATTGCCGTTTGATGGTCAGTCTTTCTATTGCAGATTTAGGATGTAGGTTATTGTATTTAGTGAGTGTGGTGCGAGTGGTTCTCTGTATTTGCTGAATGTCCGTTTTTGACCATTTAATCACTCCAAACGAGTATGTTAATATAGGAATCGCATAGGTGTTCAGTGCCTTTATTAAATGTTTTCCGGAGAGTTGAGTTTTACATACTGCGATCACTCTTCTTTTGTATTCGGTGTTTAAGGTGTGTTTTATTGCTGTATGGTCTATTCCTTTGAGTTGCGTGTACCCTAAATATTTATATAAATCCGTTTGTTCCATAGCTGTGATTTTGTCTGTATTATTGATGAGATAGTCACCCGGTTTTATTTTGCCTCTTATTATATGAACTGTTTTGCATTTATCTAATCCGAATTGCATGTTTATGTCTTTACTAAAGTTTGTCGTGATATCTATTAATTTTTGCATCTCTTTTTCAGACTTTGCGTATAGTTTTATGTCATCCATATAAATAAGATGAGAGATTACTATATTATTAATATTATTATTAATTGGGGAATTTAAAGCTACATTTCTCAGCATTACGCGGGCTGGCGCTTCTGCGAGCAAGGGTCGGGGGGGAGTATTATTTACTCGGGAGGGTCGCGGTCGCGGAGGACCTCGGCGGCGAGGTCGGAATGCGGGTCTTTTTTTATTGTGGTGTGTTGTGCTGGAGGAGAGTTCATCTGGGTCGGTGAGAACATGCTTCGGACGGCGGATCTTACTGATTCTAGAGGGGACATAACTGGCCGCTTTGACAATCAGAGGGTTGCAGTGAAGGGTGCGCTGCCCCAGGAAATCAGGATGGCAACCAACCGATTATCCTTTAAAGTTAAAGTTCGCGAGTATATTCGTAAGAAGCTGGCAGTATCATCACAACGTTAATGTGTTCCCATTGTTTGTCTTATTTTTTTTAGTATATTCGTGTATTTATGTATATTTATTTGTGCTTATATTTATATATATGATTAGGCATATATATTATATATAAAGATTGTCATAGGTACCTATATGTGTATCTTTATAACTACTTTAAAAATATTCCTCAATTTCTAGTAATTGCAACTACCAAAGGTTGACTGGTAGCAAATGCCTATGGCATTAAGTTCGCCTCCGAACATTTCTGTGCCTGAAGTATTAAATAAATAAATAAATAAGGGCGGCTTTATCAAAGAAACGCTTTGAATTGCGTTTTAGAAATTGGGCTATAGTGGGGATTTTTAGGTCGAGATGGAGGATCTCGTTCCTAACGTACCAGGGGGCTCCCGTTGCCATTCGTAGGAAACGGTTTTCATTCTATGCACTTGTCGGGGTTTGGCTTAGTGCCCAGGCGGCGCACGCATAGGTCATGATAGGGCGGATGCACGCCAAGTACGTTCGCAATTTGCACCTAAGTGACAATTTGCTACGCGCATTTAGCATGGAGTGGAGTCTTCCTAGAGCGAAAGCGGCTCGCAAGCGGGCCTGCTTTATGTGCTCTGAAAATGACAGTTTTTCATCCAGGACCACACCTAGGTAGGCTTGCTTCTCCCAGGAGATCGGCTTGTCAAACATGGTGATTGGTCGGGGGAGGGGGATTTTTCTTCTGAGTCTCGATCTCTTGAAAAGGACCGCTTGGCTCTTATCGGGGTTAACTTCGATTCTCCACTTCTAGCCGAGCTGGTTGACGTACGAACTGGTTGGCTAGTTGTTGCACGAGACGGTCTGGCACGCCGAGTTGGTAGAGCTTATATAATAAGCCGTTGTGGGACCTGATGCACGCTACTGTGCTGGGCTCGAAGGTCGAACTGTTCGTCGGGGATAAGGCCCTTAGTCTCAGCGTAGTCTCTGAGGCTCTTATAAATAAGTCTCTCATAGACCTTGCCGAGAACTTTGAGCAAACTAATGGGGTGGTAGCTGGAGGCCTCGGATTTAGGCTTACCTAGCTTTGGGATGCCTATAACAATGGCTTCCTTCCACGATTGAGGGAAGATGTTGTTGCTAAGAGCTCCATTGAAGATGGTTGCCAGTAGCATTATTAGGTGGGCAGCGACGAGTTGGATTACCTTATTGGTGAGTCCATCTGAACCGGGGGCTTTTCGGGTTTTAAGACCTTTGATGATATCGTGCACTTCGTCTAGAGTGACGGGATGCAGAGGATTATCCGGGTCTTCGACTGGAGGGAGGTTAGTTCTACGTTCGACTTCCGCATCAACCTTTGCGAGGTGAGCTTGGTCTACTGGTAGGGTACTTGGTGAACACTGGGCTTCTAGACTGTCGGCTAGGCACTCAGCTTTTTCGTCGTCATCGAAGGCGATGGACTTATCGGGGCATATTAGAGGAGGCATGGAAGTGACTTTCTGGGACTGGAGTTTCCTCTGAAGTTCCCAGAAGGCAAGGTGGGTAGGCTCTAACTCACTCACTAACTCGCACTCAGTTTGCGCGCTCCTTTTATACTTGGAAGGTCGGGATCGTTCGTGCGTCTTCGTACGTGTTCGCCCGAGTGAAATTCGTACGCAAACGCGTCTAAAGTGCGCGCGGCCTATTGGTACTCGCGTCCTATAGAATGAACGATCTTTCCAACTCTTTGTTCGGTGAACCTGAACGCGTGGTCGCGCCGACAGGGGGCGCTTTCCAGTTTTCCGAACAAAAAGTGACATATTCCCGCGACCGATCGCGTGTTCACGCGACGATCGCTTTTAAATAGAACGCGGCCTTACAGCACAATTAAAACCCTGTGTTTTTACCCAGAAATGAAGAGTTGTGATCAAGAAAAGCTAAGAGGAAAAAATTAGTTCCTCATCGCTTAAAATAGAAATATTATTGCGACTTGCTACGTCTTTAGGAATCTTATAAGGATGCTGGCAAAACCTGAAATGCATTACGTTGCGATAGAGGTGAAGGCTAGGTAGGTATAATAAAATAAATACAATTTTATATATCTCTGCGCTTTAAGTAAATGTGTGGTCCATTAGCATAATATTTATATGCCAATAAATAATATCTGACCGCTGATAATACAATGTAAGACCAAACGGGTAGCTAGTTAAATTTATTTGACACACACTTTAACTTAAGATAGAATTTCATTCGTTGATTAGTTGATAATATAGTCCCAAAACTGGCACATCCAGCTTCTAGTTGCGTTTTCCTAGTTCAGAGCGTTAAACGTTAATAACTAAACTAGCAGCGCCCCGCGGTTTCCCTCACATAAGTCTCGATCCCGTGGGAATATCGGGATAAAAGTCATGGTCTACCCGTGTGCCAAATTTCATCCAAATCCGTTCTGCCGTTTTAGCGTGAAAGCGTAACAAACAAACACACTTTCGCATTTTTAATATTAACATTCCTATATAAAGTTAGAATTAAGGTTTTGTTTACCTACCTAAACATGACTATGTACCAAATTCTACACACTCAGCGTAATAAGACTAAAAGTTCAGACTCTGCATTGAAAAAATCTTGTGCCAGCACCAAGTTCCACTAACGTACCTACGTCCTGTAAAGAGCTACCATTTACCGGGTAATATGTATTTCATTGACTTGAATGTGCCCTGGCGGCTGTGAGTATGTCATGCTCACTCAGATGTCTCGCTGAGGGTGGCGCGTGTGTTGGATCATTTAGCTCCCTTCAAAATGGTTAAGTTGAATGGTGCTGATCCATGCGTCATGTTCGTGAACGGGCGCCATCAGTTGGGACTGGTCGTCTGTTAGCTGCCATGGCTTATTTTAATTTATTTTAAGTTTTTGAATGGTTCTTTATACTTTTTCTTTTTATTACGGACGCTTTAACAAACTTCTTCATTGTTCTCACATGCATAATTTCAAAATGAATGATATAACCAATATTTTTGTATCAAATTTTTGATTTAAAAGAGTGTCCGTGGAGTTTTTTGCCCGTTCTTCTCCATAGGTACTCGTACCTACTACGCTTTGGAATGGGCAACTAGCTTCATATTTCTGACTGACCGACCCCTTGACAATTCCAAAGTGCTAGTAAATGGTTTCATCATCTGCCTAGCCTTTTCCCAACTATATTGGGGTCGGCTTCCAGTCTAACCGGATGCAGCTGAATACCAGTATTTTACATGGAGCGACTGCCTATCTGACCTCCACAACCCAGTAACTGGGTAATACGATACCCCTTGGTAAGACTGGTTGTCAGATTTTCGGGCTTCTGACGACCCGTAACGACTATCAAAGATCCACGAATGACAGCCGGGACCAACGGCTTAACGTGCTTTCCGAGGCACGGAGGAGTCTCGGTATGTAAAGATGGTCACCCATCCACAGACCAACCCCGGCAAGCGTAGCTAGCAAATGGTTTAATTGAAATAAATGCTTTGAGTTTGAGTTTGTATAACTGTTTCCTCCATACTGTACCACACGTCAGTACATAACTTTACAACTGACGTATCTTTTGCAACCTCTTTGGTCTAAACTCAAACTCAAACTCAACTCAACTCAAACCCAAACTCAAACTCAAATCATTTATTCCAAATAAACCAATTACAGGTACTTTTGAATTGTCAAGGGGTCGGTCAGTCAGAAATATGAAGCTAGTTGCCCATTCCAAAGCGTAGTAGGTTCCTATGGAGAAGAACGGGCAAGAAACTCCATGGACACTCTTTTAAATTAGAATATTGTTACAAAACATTGGTTACATCATTTATGTTGAAATTATACATGTGAGAACAATGTAGTAAATCGTGCACGTTAAAAGCGACCATAATAAAAATATAAAAACAAAAATAATTAAAATAAGCCATGGCAGCTAAGAGATGTGATATGCAGCTAAGATATATGATCTAGTGGTCGCACGCGCTAAGTACTGCCAGCAGTAGCGCTTGCAGACCTGAGACAATAAGTCTTGAGTTCGATTCACAGGTCGGGCAGTGTTTTTAGGATTTTATATTTGGAATTTCTCAGTAGCAGCCCGGTTTCTGGATTTCTACCCGGTTGATGGCAAAAGGCTCGCCTCCATACATGACACATGGGACTTAGGCATAACTGGCGAAATGTGGGTGTACTATAGGTACAGCGTTGCCCAACTCTTCGGAAAAACAAGGCTATGTTATGTATCTTAGAGTTTACCTTCACTAAAATATGTATAATATATTCCTCTGTGCATAACAAACATAATGTGCTTCAATGTGCTTAATCTATGCATCATAGCTACTTCATACATGACCTGCATGACACAATTACAGCTTCTTCGAATCGTGCTGATCAGCACGATTGATAATGGTTCTTGTCATGTTCACGTCTTATTATAAAATAAATAAAATAATATAATATCAAGTTTTAACAAATTTTTATATTTTCAATATCAGACAAAATTGAGTTTTATTAACATACTATTCATTTTACATTTTATTTCAACACACTGTACTTTTAAACCCAGTACCTACAGATAAGAGAAGAAAAGATTTGGTTTGTGCTAACTCTCAGACTAAACATGCTTTCACTAGACGATTTTATTTATTCTTAGGACCCTACTTGTA
Source organism: Xanthia togata (assembly GCA_963853775.1). Classification (NCBI taxonomy): domain Eukaryota; kingdom Metazoa; phylum Arthropoda; class Insecta; order Lepidoptera; family Noctuidae; genus Xanthia; species Xanthia togata. The sequence continues at coordinate 5,227,878 of OY970805.1, forward strand.
TAACCAGTTCAATAGACTGCTAAAGATTTGTAGCTTATGTTATAATAGGTGTAATTTACTAGTACAAGAATATTTGGCAAAACTCAATTATACGGACACGGAAAAACTACTAGAAATATTAAAATAAACACTTTAATATTATTCGTTAATTTATTTTAACTTAATATAATATAATTTAGTTTTAAAATAATATACTTACCAAATTAATTACTCTTACAATCATTGAAAATATTGTATCTTCTTTTTTAAATGTTAATTTGTGAAATGCTGGCCAGAAACACAGGTTTTCATAAACCTAGATCAGGCAAGTCTACTTTACATCTAGAATTAGTTTTTCCTCAATTGCAATTAATGTAAATCATTATCTTACTTTATACTTGAATATTTTTTTTATTTATTTATTTTTTATTACACATTCTAAGATTGTAAACAAATTTTTATGATGTTACGGGGCAAAGATCGAAAAAGATTTGGTATAAATCGGGCTATGTCTCATGAATATAGACAGTTGAAATTTTCACAGTTTGTGTATTTTTATTACATTTGTTGACCCTAAAACTATCTCATTTGTTCAATCTACTTTCGGTAATGACAATAAAAGTTGTGAAGGCCTACGGAGATCAACAACGAAAGTAAAAAAATAATCCTTATCCTAACTATATTATTATTATAAATGCGAAAGTGAATTTGTTTGTTAAGCTTTCACGCTTAAACGGCTGAACGGATTTAGATGAAATTTAGCACATGGGTAGACCATGGCCTGGGTTAGGAGTTTAGGACATAGTATACTTAAATGTTAGGTTCCAAATATATGTGCTAAATTACGTCTGGCATTCTTTTTCATTTATGTGTGTAGCGGTTACACCGCCACATACGAACTACGCATCAAAGACATGACGTCACACAAATCCTGCATCGCTCAATTAGAGTTTACCGCGCGAACGACATATATGTATAAGACTATCCGACATCAACTCCTGGGGGGCAGTTGCTCGCCAGACACAACAACCGTCTGGTCGGAGGATCCTCCCTTTTCTATGATGGATGAGTAAACTTTAAACTCTGTTCCTCATGCTCCTAAATTTTTGACCCCGAGTATAAACGTGAACGCAGCCTTCGTGCAACTACTTCAGCGTGACGTCATCATCATCATCACTCCCGCAAGATTTCGTGAGGCGAGTCACACAGACAGCCAGCACCAACGGCTTCAACGGGTATCCTGACCACCAACATGCTGCGAACGCGTATTCCTGGTCATCACCCCCAGCCTTATCACCCCGACTCACTGGGGAATCACCGCAATCATCTCAATCACCGCAATCACTTCAATCACCACATTCACCGCAGACAGTTCCGACTGGCCGTGAGCTGTGCGGCACCCGGTTCCGACTCACTGGATCCTTAGCTCATAGTGCCATATGAAGCATCGCAAGATACAAGATTCAGCCCACTATCGACCTCCAGTCTCCGGAAGGGAGTGATGTAGCGGTTATACCACCACATACGAATTACGCATCAAAGACTTGACGTCACACAAATCCAGCACCGCTCAATTAGAGTTTACCGCGCGAGCGACATATATGTATAAGACTATCCGACATCAACTCCTGGGGGGCAGTTGCTCGCCAGACACAACACCCGTCTGGTCGGAGGATCCTCCCTTTTCTATGGTGGATGAGTGAACTTTACACCCTCTTCCACATGCCCTTAAATGTGAAGCATAAATTTTATCTCACATAACGTTTTCTGATAAAGCATGTAGATCGGCAACAAATTGTTATGCAAATTAATGGGTGGGTAACAAAAACTTGAATATCTACCTACTCTGAAGTGTCACGCTGTCACGTTATTACGTTAATTAGCATATTAATAGTCGAACTAATAATAAAATTATTGTTAATTAAAATACTTATTGTGACAGGTTCTCAGGTTCTCATCAAGTATTTTTCCTTGCAAATTCGAACGCGAGAATTCCTGATACAAACTAAAGTAGGGCCATTTTAATGTAACATTTGACAATTCATCAAAATTCAACAACGTAACCTTGTAACGGCGGGCATAAAATAATATATTTTTTCGTTTTATTAGAACTGCACAATTGCTTAACTTTTTTCAATTACGATTACATATTTATTGTAATAATGACCGATACGAGTAATTTTACGATTTGCTTTCACTAAAATGACAGACGTCAAATGTTACCTATTAAAATGGTCTGACTTTAACATATTGATTTTTTTAACCTCTAATAAGTACCTTTAATACTCAAGAAATAAATAAAAGGGGCCTCTCTTATATAACTAGCATAATCAGCCTATAATGTCCCAGTGCTGGGACAAACTCCTCCTCTCGATGAGGGAGTGGGCCGTAATCCACCACGCGGGCCCAGTGCGGGTTAGTTGATGTCACATGTCTTAAAAAATTTGGTTATAGAACAATTATTTCCTCACGATGTTTTCCTTCAACGTTTTGAGGGCAGTGGTGATGAAACAATTAACACAGAGTAAAGCGTCTGTCTGAGTTTGACCCTACGACCTACAACTCGCAAGTCACGGCGTTTAGCACTGGGCCACCATTACTCTCTTATCTATTCCGTGCTGATATCCCTTTGCGGGGTGCAAAGGGTTAGGATTATTTAAAAAATACAAGAAGAACCAACCAGCTGAATACCATCATTTTACTTGAAGCGCCTGGCTATTTGAGAGGCGTAGAGTAAAAACTTAAATGAAATACTTACAGTCTATCATTCATATGCCGTCTCGTATCATTGCTGTCCACAATGACATTCGTCAAAGTCAGAGTATGTCCTCTTAAGTCATTTCTTCTAGAAAACAGCACATTGGAACTTCTGTAGTCTTCCATCCACCCGTATTTGGTAACAGTTATTTTTTGCAACGCCTTCTCTAGCACAATACTAGTATTTTCAGTATCAAATATCTGGTTCCCGTTCACTAAACTAGTATTCTGAGTATTGTAAACCAGGTTTTTGTTTATTAAACTGCTAATTGCTTTGGTACTTTTCCATGTTAATCGTTTTGTGTAAATAACTTCGGAGCTATCTGATATTTTGTATGCTGTAACAAGACATGGTTTTTTACACGACTGCCTAAAAAGGATTGTAATGTATTAATTACACGACTGCCCAAAAAGGAGTGTAATTACACGACTGCCTAAAAAGGAATGTAATGTATTACACGACTGCCCAAAAAAGAGTGTAATGTATTCAGGGTTGTATGTATGTATGTAAGTATGTGAGTTTCTTTATTCCACCATAACTTTTAAACGCCTGAACAGATTTGGATGTATGGGGTATCGTTAGAATTCTTACATCATCCCGAGAGACACTGGCTATATTTTTTTGAAAAATTCAATATGGCGGCAATATGGATCCATTTTGAAAAGTGAAAAGAATATTTTTTTCTTCAATTATTACAATATGGGTATCAAATTGAAGGCCTTGATGAGCACATTTCAAATATATATAATTTATGGGTACCACTTTTACTTAGGTACGATGTACGTGCAAAACAAACATTTCATCTTTGGCTGTGCAAACGATTTAATCAGACTTTAGTACTCGTAAGACTGAGAATGTCTAAATGAGTGAATGGTTTCGTAGATGATTGAGTTTTAGAATTCTTTCATCATCAAACCGTCATACGAGTAACATACAAGGGCCGGTAAAAAAAAAAAAAACATTAGGGTCAATGACTGACGAGCAGTATGCAGCAGCGGCTGTTGTCTACGAACTGCGAGCAAGAGCCATTGCGAGTCTTTGTAACAGGGGGCGCTGGGACGGGTAAAACTTTTACCCTAAAAGTTGTGGTAGAAAAAATATGCCGCCTCAGTTATAATACCAGCGGTAAAGCCGTAGTGGTAGCAGCGCCAACTGGCGTAGCAGCTCGACTGATTGCGGGTTCTACCTTACATTCCACTTTTGCCTTTCCTTTTGAAAACGGCAGGATAGAAACCATGCGTCTCTTGACTGACGAGCGCCTTCAAAGAGAAAGGCAAAAGTGGAAAATCATAAAATGGCTCATCATTGATGAAATTTCAATGGTACCATATACGACTCTCAGAAATGTTCACCTTAGACTCCAACAAATGAAAGCGAGCGACCATTATTTTGGAGGTGTCAATGTTTTGCTCTTTGGGAACCTGATGCAGCTACCACCAGTCGCAAAATCTGCAGGCAGAGCATACTGCTTCAAGCAACCATCGCATTTAGAAGCCGAAATGGACTTATGGGCGCTGTTTAGCTTCTGCGAACTGCCACAAAACATGAGACAAGCAGATGATACTACTTTTGTGGATATTTTAAATAATTTGCGGGTCGGTCGGTTTGCAGCATCTCGAAATACTGGATCATCGTCGAGTCCCACTGACTGGTCCATTTGCAGATGGCGAGTGTGTGCGCATATTTCCCACATTTAAACAAGTGGATGAGTACAATACCGGCATGACCAATGAGCTCTCGAGAACATGCCGGATGTACGAAGTGAAGGCAGTGGATACATCTATAGAAGTCAAAACCTATGGACAGCGGCCGAGGTGTAGTTCGTTCCTTCCGATACCAATAAAACAGGAGTAATAGTCGCGTTTTAAAAAATTGTATTGGTGTTGGATCTAGAGTTATGTTACGAAAGAACATTAACGTTGGACACGGCTTAGTAAATGGCGCTATGGGGATCATCCGAAAATTCGAATGGCCAGCGCTACGCCGCCGCCGTGACCAACTTGAACCTGGAGAATTACTACAAGCCGTCTTCGTTGAATTCGATGATAAAACATTATGTGGAAACACAGTCGGCGTGGGTGTCAAAATTGGACCCAGTAGGTACAGTCGAATTTGACGCGTTAAGGGGTCATGGTAAAGTTGAGCGGCCCATGCTACCGCTTATACTATGCTGGGCCGTGACAGTGCACAAGCTGCAAGGGACGACACTGGACAGAGCCGTCGTGGATCTAGGCTCTAAAATGTTTGCCAAAGGCCAAGCTTATGTCGCGCTTAGTCGCGTGAGACAGCTAGAAGGTTTGGCAATCAGCGTTTTGAATCTACGAAAAATTATCCACGAGCCACATGATAAAAAGTCTTTAGACGAATTAAATCGCTTGAGAAATCTAGGAAATCACCCTAACAATGACTTGTTAGGCCATACCGATACGACCCAGCGCTAGCCCTCGCGAGTAAGCCCGACCGCGCGACTAAACGGGAGCAGTCCTTGTCCTCGTCCATCCTATCTAAGCCTCGCCTCGCCGTGAGACTAAACCACCTTTAGTGGTTAAATTAAAGCCACCTAGCATGAATAAAGCTTTTCACTAAAATGTATAAAATAAAAATAAATAATTGAAAAAAAATAAAACACGTCTGCCCTGGCAAAAACGAACTAAAAAGTAAAAAACAAGTTGTATTCCCTGACTAAACAGATAAATAAAATTGTCATTGCAGTCGGGGGACCTCTTAGATTAAAAAGTGTTCCACAGAATGGTCCCCCGACTTAAATTATTTATTTTTATTTAAAATTCTGTTTCGATTGGTAAATTTTATTCAGAACAGTAAGGGTCAGTTCACACCGAAACGTGTCGCGAAGCGACGCTGCGCGGACTTTTTAAGATAGTGATACAAAATATAACCTTATTTATTTCTCCAAAAGATACACATTTAATTGAGATAATTTGAAAATGCCTCGCGGCGTCGCGCTGCGCCTCACGGCGCTGCGCGAAACCACTGGCCGCATTATCCCCGGTAGCACACCTCCGCTGCGAAACCATAGCTGCGAAACCGGTGTAGTTTAATTCAATAGACTCGCGTTATTTTCCGCGACTCGCATCTGATTCGAGTAGCGGAACATGACGCGAGCCAGTAAAACTTTTTTAAGCTTAACATTTTTTTAAAGGGTAAAGATGTTGATTTGGAGCATATATTTTTATTTAACTTTATTCTGTATACGCTAACGTAATCAATGGTATTTTTTATTTTGAAATTGCTCTAATAGTTTTCTTTTGGCATTTTAGAAGCGCTGGCACTCGGGTGCCCCGTGACGTAAGCCCCACCAGACGGCTCGCGAGCACCATCGCGCGAGTGGCTACTGCAGTTTCGCGGCGGAGCGGAGGTGTGCTACCGGCAAGGAACTCGGCAATGCTGTAGCTTCCCATTGTGACATTTCGGGATCGGATCAGTATTTCCTAAGATTACATCTACATACGAACTCACAAATGTTTCCTTTTTATAATATTAGTATTTATTGGTAAGTATTAATTTATTGTTTGTGGCGATTTTACGTTTCCGCATTATAAGCATAGGTAGTTCAGAATACCATTACTAAATGAGTGACCATTTCCAATGGTCACGCACATTACACGGCCGTCGATGGACAAGCCCAAAGGCAGAAAGATATACCTACGTACTTAAAAAAAATACTAACCGATCAAAAAAATATGCCACTCAGCTATCTAATTACGCAACATATTTTCGTAAACAATATTATTCGACAACGTTATTTACGTTGTTGAGCAGTTTTTTTTTTCGAAATTATGAATCAATGGATTAGCAATTTATTTCAAAACGTTTCAAATTCCGATTGATCGTGTATTACGTAATTAGGGTACAGATAAAACTAATAAATATAAAATTAGCCATGTCACTCATGAATATCTATCTACTCAGTATTCATTATGCGTAGCGCCCGCCGCGGTGTAGGTACACACGTTCAGATTAAGGAATTTATGATCTGACCTACAGCTGACCTACAGACTACGTGGGGCTGATTTACACAACATCACGCCTGCAATCCCCAAAGGGTTAGCAGAGGTGTACCTGTAGTACACCCACATTTCGCCAGTCATGTTTAAGTCCCACGTAGTAGGGGCCGACCCTATTGCCATCAGCCGGGCAAAAATCCAAACTCTGGGCTGCTACTGACAAATTCCTGATGGGAAAAGCCCAATAACACTGCTCGACCTGGGAATGGAACCCGGAACCACATGCTCAGCAGTAGTGCTTGCGACCACGAGACCAACGAGGCAGTTTCAGGAAGAAATATTCTAGATCAGAATCTTCATCAGTCTTTATCTTCTGTCTTAACTGTCTTTCTTATCTATTTTAAGAGGGTGGTAAAAATTACAAAGAGTTTAATGCTAATGTTTAATGCTAATGAATAGCTGCCGAAGCTTCCTCAAATGCAAAACACTCAATTCATCTCTCAATTCATCTCCATTGAACATTTTATACCAAACTTATGGTCTAATAGTCCTCCCACAAGGACTAGGTTGGTACCGTTTGGTTATTTTTAAACAAATATCTAATCGATTTTAAAATTATTTAAATCTATCTATTTTTATTTATCTAAGAGACACTTACACACTATGAAACTGATTTACATCCATCCATCCATAAGACGTCCTCGTAATATAAGGTCCAGTTGAAAACCAGCGTCAGACACTAGTTGTCTGGCATTTATGATGAACGCAATTTGGCGCAGCCGTGAGGCATTCAATTATTTTTTTCAGAGTTTATTGTTTTTGTGTGTGGTTTAACCTGAGTCAAATAATTTTATTTTCTTTCTTTCCTTCTCCAGACCGTGTTTCGCTTGCCATGGCGGCCAATCTCAACGCAGATAGCTTTCGGCGCGGGAGATATTATAGTGCACTAGAGTGTTCGCAGACATAGGTGCACTCTCTCTTCCCTCACTCCCATAGTCCGATGGGACGGCAATCCGACACGACCGGAGAGAGATCAAAAGCAGGGCCAACGGCTTATCGTGCTTATCGAGGCACGGTAGTATCACACCGCCAACTTCCAAACTGTTAGTAGAAATTCCGGTTTAGTTCATGTTCATGTCCATGTGATTTTTACTCCCGACCATGTTGAACCCCTAAATTTACTAACTTTTATTAACTTTTATAACTTTTATTAACTTTGATTAACTTTTATTTTTGAATATATTTAATCCACGTTCAACCCTCAACGGACAGTAAAACACAAAATATATTCTCATCTACCCTAAATTTATTGCTATTAGAGCTTCTAATCCAACCAACGGGGCAGTCAACCAACCTAAGGTCGACTAGTGATGGAAAATGTAGAAAACTACTTGTGATTAAAATTCAAAATTCAAAAGACATTTATTCAAATTAGGCTGAGAATCAGCACTTTTCGAACGTCAAAATTACATAAGACAGTCCCCCAAAACGCCCACCCTTCACCACTTCCTAGTGCTTTGCTGGGATGAAGAAGTGGCGCAACAAACTCCCCAGCAGCACAGCTGTCTGTTCAGTTAGGAAAAAAAAAAATGATTCTATACAATAATTTATAAGATAATTACATTACGCAAAACACAATTTAAATTATAAATTAATAGCCATATATTAAAACAAATTGATAAGAATCTAAATGGAATGTCTGTTCAGCATGAAATGTGCTATCTGAGCTATCGTTTTTAAATCGTCCAGCTGTCTATGAAGACGAACGTTCCTGACCGTCTAAGGACGTAGTAATAGCAAAATGATCGAAATCGGCAACTGTTTAATGTAGACATGACACTGGCACAATGTTCAGGTTTATTTACCGTTCAGTTCAAGCTAGGCTATCCACCGGGGTAATTGCGTAACACACTAACTGTAGCAACGGGTTTAATTTTGTCAGTTCAACAAAATTCACTGCGTTATTTAAAGCGTTATCTAAAGGGCTGTTCGAGCCATTTACAACCTAGGTCCCACACAAATCATAATAGGATAGGGTCATATTGTTTCTTTACATGGTAACAATCCGTGTATATTCTTCAGGTGTTAACGACATGATATTGCACTGAATACTCTGATTAATCCAAGGAATCATTTATAATGACACTCCTTGGAAACAAAAGCAGAAGAAATATTATTTTGCGAATTTAAAATTTAATTTTTTTTCAAGAAGCAGTTTTTTTTTAAATCTGTTACTTGTACAAATGAAACCTCTTTAGAGATTTAGAACAAGCATTAGTAATCTGTTTAGTACATATTATTTACTCTAGCGATCTAGGTATGTAATTTATGGAGATATCACGGTTTTTTTGCGACTCGGAATTTTTGCGATCCAGTGTAATAAATTAATAATATTTTTATACAACTGCCACGTAAAATCGAATTTGATTCATTAGTTTAGCTTTAGTTGGTAGTCACAGCTGCAGTTGCTTATACAGTGCTGTGTGGCGTATAAAACTGCTTATAAGAATTACCTTGTAAGTAGACAACTAGAAAGGATTATGAGTTTTTTTTCCTGGACCTCGATTAAAAATTTCAACAGTATCCGGACCCCATTTAAAATTACTTGCCAACCCCAGCTTTAGGGTAACACAACCTACTTTTTAATCATCATTGTGACGAAATTGATGTAGAAAAACCCTTTTACTTAACATAGGACAATGACAATGCATGCTAAAAAACAAAATTGTAGAAAAAATATTTAAGTTTTACAAATCTAATTTGCATGCCACTCATGTCGGTGAACAAAGACTCATATTTTTTTTGCGTGTCTAGATAAGGTATATTAAGTAAGTATATGTGCAAGTATTTGCATCAGTCTAAAATCGATAGTTAGGTAATCTAAATAAAGCAACTGTAATAAAATACGTGGTTTGCATATTCAGTGCTAGACACAAAAACTGAATTCCCAGGCGAACACAAAAAGTCACCTTGAAATAATAGCTAGTTATCGCTCAAGGACATCTTAAAATAAACACAGGTCTACTTACTAAGTACATACCTACTTTTATTTTTGTAACCTACCTACGGTTTTTGCACTCGACATGTCATTCTCGTTCATTCGCAAATTTTTGTCAATATCAAATTATTTGATTTACTTCATAGACAGAGGAGCAACAAATAATAATTTGGATAACTTGACTTGGACTGCTACTTGCAATACTTCCAGTGGATTTTCAGGTACTGACTCTGTCATAAGTACTATTAAGTTTACAGATAAACAAATTTTTAACAAGCACAAACTTATAGATGCCTCCAAAGGTGCTGGACCTGACTCTAAACCACCTGTTGGATTTCGTATTCGTTTATAATTTTCATTGTAGGGTAGAAGTAAAAATGACTTGCAAACTGCGACACTATCCTATCATGTCCCATCCTTTTCCCACATGCACACCTGGACTATCGCTGTCCTTGTCACCACCGACGGTGACTGTGTGAAGATTCTCGAACACTTGAACGAGAGTAGCGTTACTAAGAGCATGCTCCCTATTAATTTATTACTAATTTACGGTTGCGAATTGCCTCGAATGCATTTACGAACTATTGTCTAAAACACTACGGAAAGTGCGTGTTTATGTGGTGAAAGGCGTCTGTGCGGCCCCTCGTGCGCTGCCCTGAATCCAGCAAGGACTCGAACCCTCTGCCGACCGACGCGGAGGACATATTGAAGACGGCGATTCTACAGGTCAGTGGTGCTGCAAGTTTCCTGCCAAATTCCTTTGTCCATGTTCACCAGTTCGTCGTCCTAATTCGTGTCGCATTTGCAAGGTCAGACCTACCTACGTACTTTTCAACCCCCGCAATAATACAGTCCACTAATCAATCAACCAGCTCCCTGCGTCTGGGATAAACGCAAACTATTTTATATTTCCGCCCAAGTATTTGGTGTAAGGCGCCACCACCAACTTTGTTTATAAAACGCTGCTGCCATGTTTTTGATTCTTCTATTGCTGAAGGAATCTTCCCTGATGTATGGAAAAGCGCAAGAATTGTCCCAGTTTTTAAAAAAGGAGATCCTGCTAATGTTAAAAATTACCGCCCTATTTCAATATTATCATGTTTTTCAAAGATCTTCGAGTCTCTTGTCTGTCCAATCATTACTCGCTACATTGATATAATTGTTTCATCAAGTCAGCATGGTTTCAAAGCTGGACGCAGCGTAGAAACAAACCTCGTCGAGTTTGTATCTGATGTGACCTTGCGAAGATCTCATATTATGCTGTGTATACGGACTTTAGCAGTGCGTTTGACAAAGTTGACTATTTTCTGTTGCTGTCCAAGTTAGAATATAATGGTATACATGGCTCACTTGTAAACTGGTTCACATCTTATTTATTCCGCAGATCGCAAATTCTTATTGTTAATGGCTATAAATCTTATGCCTACTATGCAGACTCAGGAGTTCCTCAGGGTTCTCACATAGCACCGGTTCTATTTTTACTCTTCATTAACAATATTACTGTCTAAATCCATCACTGAAAATATCTAATGTTTGCCGACGATCTTAAAACTTATAAAACTATAACTTCTAATGAAGAAGCTACACTAATTCAGGAGGATTTGGACAGAATTGAGCATTGGTGCAGCCTTAAACACATGAGACTGAATGTACAAAAATATAGCCAAATAAGATTCACGAGGAAAAAACAGTCCAATACTGCCTCGTATAATATAAAAGGACTCACTATTGAAAACTGTAAATGAGGTTCGTGATCTTGGCATCATCATAGACAGTAAAGTCAACTTCAGAACACATATTGATAATATTGTTACGAAATCGGCACGGCTACTAGGATTTCTTAAGAGAAGTACTAAAGGATTTAAGCCGGTAAAAACCAAAAATTGTGCTATATAATTCCTTAGCTCGGAACCACCTTGAATTTGCCAGCGTGGTGTGGTGTGGAGCCTGCACTAGCAGTACACTCACAAAGAGTAGAAAGCATCCAAAGAGCCTTCACAAAACACCTAGCATATGTCTTCGGTGATATATCTCCTCGGTATACATACGAACAGCGTACTCAATGTTACAAAATAATTACTCTGCGCGACCCCGACAGGTACAAGATCTCGTGTTCTTTTTTAAATTGGTTAACAATAGATTAGACTGCAATAATTTAACTGAGAAAATTGGAAAAAAGATCCCATACAATTCCAGATACCCAGATATCCCATTACCCATTTATTCTGCACTAAAGCATCCAATACAAATACGAGTATAGGAGTAAACTCACCTTTCAATAGGCTCAGTCGAGAGATTAATTCTTATGTATATAAAATTCACTCCACATGTTGACATATGTACCTAGTCTTGCCACGAAGAAAACATTTTTTTTTATTGCAAATAATATTAATTACTTTTACAGTGTGTTACTTTAATACATAAATATAAAACAATTTAAAATATAAAAAGCTTATTCGAAGTGGTCTCCATTGGCTGCAATACAATCCTTTAAACGTTGAGGCCAGTTATCAATAGAAGCACGCACTCTTTCCATGGGAAAATTCTTCACTGCCAATCGTATGGATCGTTTTAGGGACTCAAAATTATCATGGCGTTTAGAGCAAGCCGTACTCTCTAAAACTGACCATAAATCATAATCCAGCGGATTAAGATCGGGACTAGACGACGGCCAGTCTTCAGCTCTGATGAAGTCCAAAACGTTCACTTCCAACCAAGACTGCGTGGACCGAGCTTTAATGACACGGCGCCGAGTCTTGTTGGAAGGACCATACTTGGTTATTGAATATGGTGTTGTTATGGGGCTTAACTACCCTCTCAAGAATGGTATCTTGATACATTTGTGCCGATGTTTTGATACCTTTTTGACAAAAATATGGCTCTGTCACTCCTTCATAGCTAACACCCCACCAAACCATCACTGAAGTCGGACAATGCCCACTTTACACTCTGTCGACTAATTGGGAAGCTTCCTTAGAGCTTTGAGCATAAATACGGTCATTTTGTTTGTTAAAATGTTGCTCAATTGTAAAGATTTTCTTATACGTAAACTATTTTTTTCTGTGACCTCCCTTTGCGTACCGCTTCAGTAGTTGTTTAAATTTTACCACCCTATTCTTTTTTAAATTATCAGTTAAAAAATGACCAGTGCGTCTCTTATAGGCTGCAAGTCCTAAGTCATCTTGTTTTATAATTTTGTATATTATAATGTAGTTTATAATATTGTCTCTTCTGTTTTTATAATGTTTGTTACTGTAATTGGTTGTAACCGTTGTAGCTAAATAAATAAATAAATAAATCTTTTAAAATACGCGACATGATTCTGGGTGCTAGCTTCATCTCCCGAGATAAAATCTTTTGCTTTCGGACAGGATTTCTTCAAATTCTTTCCCTTACTGCTTTGACCACCTTTTTCGTACGAACACTACGTGGACGGTCAGATCTTTTTCTGTCACAAACAGAGGAGGTCTCATTGTACCTATTAATAGGTCCCGGTACACAAACATTTGACTAATACCAAGCGTATGGAGAGTTTATATCATTAATATCTTTCTTATTTTTAATGGTAACAGTATTTATGGCCAGACTAAGTATATCATGACTCCCTAAAAAACTTTAAAATCCAAATTTTAAGGTCCCAAAGCAGGCAACCCGCACAATCTAAAGATTCGTTGTATTAGTATGTAAGTATTTCTTGTAACCTTTGTAACTTTTTTACTTATATCATTTTATATTTCTGTTTACATAGTTTGCTACCACTTCATCTTTATAAAAAAAAATATAGGTACATTTCGTTTTTACCTTAGGTTAGCACTGTATTTGAGAATTGTTCACCTGTTATTGGCAACTGTATAAGCACATAGCTATTAACTACTGTTATTTTATATTTTGTATACAGAAGCTGCTAGTGTACCTTTACAAATAAAAAAATATCAGACCTTGAGTCCTTTTCTTCATATCGGATTTTTAGTCTGGTTTTTGAAGTCATGTACAGTACAACTATTTTATTAATGTTCTCTTGATATTGTTTCTTAATGTTGTTGTACTCGTATAGCACACCCATATTTCGCCAGCTATGTTTAAGTCCCATGTAAAAGGTGGCGAGCCTATTGCCATCAACCGGGCACAAATCCAGACTCCGGGCGGCTACTGAAATTTCTAATGGAAAAACTCTGTGCCCCATCTGGGAATCAAACACAGGACCTCATGCTCAGCAGTAGCGCTTGCGACCATTAGACCAACGAGGCAGTCTAATCAAGACTAGATTCCCGGTTCCAAAGATCCCGGTTACAAAGACATGTAAATTTCTCAATAATTTTAAAGGCAAATATGTACCCACACCTTCTCAACACACGCACAAGGCGATATCAGCACACGAAACGCGTGCGCGGCTCCCGCTCCCGCTCCGCTCCCGATACGCAACTGCCATGTGTGTGCATTGGGCTTTAAAAAAAAAGCCTCATATATTAACACATTCCGTATAATGTCATGTAACAATTAGAATATAAAAAAAGAAACTCACATTGAAATGTAATTATTTTGAAGGGTTCGGTAGTCAACAAGGAACCCTTATAGTCGTCGAATTCTAGACATTGGTAAATCATGATTACGTAACGGAGGAAAGATGGAAATCACATTACATTTCTTAAAGATACTGGACCGTAATTGCGTCCTACACTTTCAATTACAATCTGAATGATTTAGAAGGATATTGCTAATCCATTGATTCATCTAATCGCAAAATTTGTCTGATCAGCAACGCAAATGAAATTGTTTATTCTGTAAATAGGATACCTATTCAAATCGTTTTTACACGTAATCTTAAAAAAATTAAAAATTTGCTAGATGGGTTCGGCGTTTCCTATCTGACTACTCTGAGAAGAAAGGCCGAAATAAACTCAGAGGTCAGAGTCTCTTTTAAAGTCCAGACATAATCTTGGTCAGACCATATGAGGACCATGTAGATTAGTCAGAAATGGTCTTTTGAGAAAAGAACCACACAGATTTAAGTGGACCTGTCAGTGCAAGAATTTGTCAGTACCTAATCGTGGAGCTCAACTCAGAATTTAAGGAGCTCAACTCGACGAACAATACCAAAGAATGGACATTTGGGTAGGTCACATAAATACTCAAACTGCCAGACCATCATTTAAACTAACTAAGAAAGAAGAAAAAAACCACATAGTCGTCACATTCACAAAAATTAAAATACCATGTCATTTTGTATGTTATATTCAACAATTTCAATGTTTATATAATTCTGGTATATTTTGATGATTTTACTGAATAATTAGATACAATGAAATTTTTTTTGATTGTATCACAAGGCTTAGCAGAGCGACCAGAAACGCTTGGGATTGAGTCCCAAGCGTTTTGTCTTCTAAATAATCTGAAATTTTATAGTTACCTTTTTTATAAAGTTTGGTTTTAATACAGCTTTTAAATCGTTTTTGTAAGTTTCGAATGTCGATGGGAAGTTTGTTGTGAAAGCGTATACATTGACCCATGAACGAGTTGCCTACTCTGTGGAGACGATTCAAACTCAAACTCAAATCATTTATTCCAAATAAACCAATTACAGGTACTTTTGAATTGTCAAGAGGTCGGTCAGTCAGAAAGATGAAGCTAGTTGCCCATTCCAAAGCGTAGTAGGTTCCTATGGAGAAGAACGGGCAAGAAACTCCATGGACTCTCTTTTAAATCAGAATATTGTTACAAAATTTTGTTTACATCATTCATGTTGAAATTATACATGTGAGAAAAATGTAGAAAAACGTGCACGTTAAAAGCGTCCATAATAAAAAATAAAAACAAAAATAATTAAAAAAATAAAATAAGCCATGGCAGCTAAGAGATGACCAGTCCCCACTGACGGCGCCCGTTCACGAACATGACGCATGGATCAGCATCATTTAGCTCAACCATTTTGAAGGGAACTTAATGATGATAAAGATGAGTGCGATGTATAAGCAAGGTTGTGTTTATTCCTGGTATTTAAACTATGAATATCGGAAATCTTCTTAAAATTTGATATATTTTTGTGTACATACAATAGGTTTTCAAAAATATATTGTGAGGTGTAGCCTCACAATATATTGTCAGAATATTTATTTCTTTGAATTTTTCTCGAAGGGAATCTCTCGGACCTATAAATAGCAACATGAAACAATATGAAGGAAGAAGTCAGCTTAGCACTGCTAGAACAGTAGGAGTATCTTTATCAACGGTCCAAAGACTCCAGCGATTTCAAGAGATCGGCATGAACATAAGGAGACCAGGAAATAGCAGGCCAAGGTGCACAACTACACGAGAAAATCGATTCATCGTGAGCACTATGTTAAGAAATCGACATCTCACGGCTGTTCAGGTCCGAAACAGTCTTCAAGAAATTCACCACATCAATGTGAGCTCTGACGGCTAAGTTCAGCAGCATATGCTGTCAAAAAAATCCGTCAATTTACATAAGTAGATACCGCGAGGCTAGTCTATTTCAGTTATTTTCATAGTATCATGTCTTACGGTATTTTACTGTGGAGACAGCGCAGACATCGAGTCTATTTTTATTCTGCAGAAAAGAGCGATCAGAGCCATATAATATATTATTTCCGCAGGCGCGCCTCTCTAAGGGAACTGTTTAAGGATATTAACATCATGTCAATATTGAAAACATAATGTACGTAAGAAAAAAATTACATCTTTTTAGTAAAAGAGGTGATAGACATAATTGTAGTACAAGAAATAGGGACCTACTAGTACAACCAGGTTTCAGATTGGCTAAGGTAGACTCATCTTTCATCGGGTACTGTTTAAAATGTTACAATAAAATTCCTCCCCACATACTTCAACTGAATGAGACGCAATTCAAAACTTGTATAAAACACACTATGTAGGCATATTATAAGTTGGGGAATTACATCTCTGATAAAAATGCTTGGCTCATTGCTGGTCCTGCTCCACAACCACAACTAATCAATTAAAATTTTGAAAATACTGTTGGAGCTGCTGAAGATTGTAAGACCATCTTTGTATTGTATAAACTCAATCTCTTTTGTGTTATATAATTGCATATCACAGGTGTGAGTACTATGTACTAAAGAGCTACCATATATTATGTATTTCATTGATCAAGTCAATGTGCCCTGGCGGCTATGAGTATGTCATGCTCACTCAGATGTCTCGCTGATGGTGGCGCGTGTGTTGGATCATTTAGCTCCTTTCAAAATGGTTGAGCTGAATGGTGCTGATCCATGCGTCATGTTCGTGAACGGGCGCCGTCAGTTGGGACTGGTCATCTCTTAGCTGCCATAGCTTATTTTAATTTATTTTTAATTTTAAAATGGTTTTTTTTTTCTTTTTATTACGGAAGCTTTTACGAACGTGCACGTCTTTATACATTTTTCTCACATGCATAATTTCAAAATGAATGATGTAACCAATATTTTGTATCAAATTTTTGATTTAAAAGAGTGTCCATGGAGTTTCTTGCCCGTTCTTCTCCATAGGTACCTACGCTTTGGAATGAGCAACTTGCTTCATATTTCTGACTGACCGAATTCTTGACAGTTCATGCCTGTATATGGTTTAATTGAAATAAATGCTTTGAGTTTGAGTTTTAATTTGATACGATTCTGCGACGTCTTCGTGAAGCTGATATAAAGCCTTTTAAGCCAGGCGCGCCTATGACTTCAATCACATAAATCAAATACGTCAAGTACCGGTCGCCGACATGATGACGTTTTTACGACCGCGATAACAAAAAACACTCGTCAGCTTGTTTTTATGAGTTCTTGTTACGTATTGTAAATATTTTTTGGGTTCGTGAATGAACAGACCATATTATGAAGTGTAAGCTAAGCTCGTGTTATGAGAATTGTATTTATAATAAAATGATGTTATCAGATAACTGGCTGAAAATGTTTTTGTGTCTGTTTTTTCTTGTTCTGATAAAACTACTTGATCAATGTACACGAAATTTTGTAAATAGCAATGGGAATAGATAAACTATCTAAAAACAGCGTTTTTTTGAGAGTCCTACGTAACATTTTCATAATATGATTGTCGAAAATTGTACGACTTTGAATACCGGTTTTTGTCGAACATAACTTTGTTCGTTATAAAGTTTTTATTTTACTATTTCGTGATAATACTATATAATAGTATTCATTTACTACTAATAAGTAATAAACACTGACATACCTTCCGATTACACGCACAAAACACACACTAAAATCTTTTATTCACAATATTCACTTTTTTCACTAATGGTTTGTTTACATTTTTTTGGTTGGTTCAAAACTGGTATAATACGATATTATTTAGTGCAAATATTATCTACCACGATGTAAAAACTACTTAATAAGCGAAATAACACCACTTCCCGTCGATTTACACACAAAAACAATTAAAAAATACCGAAATTCTTTAACAAGCGCGCACTCGACCACACGAAAACAAGATGGCGAGAAGTAGCGAGAACAAGAACGAGAACTGCCAGTTTCAACTTTTATTCTAATGTTGCCTATTGATATTTTTGTATTTAAATGCTTTTGTTGACGAGTCTATGAGAGAGAGAATCTATGGCCTGACGGAATCCGTCAGGCCATAGATTAAAACTGCGTTCAAATGATATTAACCTTTATTTGTAGTACAAATAGAGTTATAAGCCGCGTGAGTCGGCCGTCACGTATACGGGTCGGCCGCGATCGACGCCATGACGCATGCGGTGACCCGCATACGAGACAGGTGTATTTCGCCGGTGTATGAGCATGCTGGTCCTTTCTTAGTGAATATGGGTGCAAATTCCATTTTTATGCACGATAATGTGCGACCACATACTACTCGCTTGGTCAATATGTATATTCAAGACGTCGGTATTACCTGCATGGAGTGGCCAGCTCGCAGCCAGACTTAAATCCCATTGAACATGCATGGGACGAGCTCGGGAGATGCGTGAGACAACGCTCTCCTGCTCCCGTTACCTTACACGAGCTATGGAGTGTGCTAGTGAAAGAATGGGCAAACATAGACCAAATCGTATTAAAAATTTGATTTACAGCATGCCACATCGTCTTAATGAAGTGATACGGGCTCGTGGAGGAAATAAAAAATATTAAATTGACAAAAAATCTTTTATTTTTTAAGATTTACTGCGAAGTGTATTTGTTGTCATAAGTTGGAAGCGATATTTTCTTATTTTTTGTATTTAATAAAGTCATATAGTGTACAAAACGTGTTACACATTTTTTATATATACCTATATTTATCAGTCATCTACAATAAACCATAGTTTCGCAAATTAGTCTTATGTCTTTAAGAAACTATCACGCCATTTATTAACGACCCGGAATTTTTCCGATCCAGGGTATTTAATGTACCTATAGTAGGTGTGTTATTTAACAATATTTAACGGTCCAAGTCCGACGGCGCGGTCCGAACTCGTACCGCGGTCCGCATGTTGCCGACCGTTGGCCTAAAGGCTTTGTTACTCTAGGAATTTTCGTAGGTTATAGGATATTGAGAAGATTCCAAGACAGATGGTGATAATGAGTACGTTAGCGTGGGTTTAAGTAAGTACCCACAAATCATCACTATTGCATGTTTCTCTCTAATATGCTGAGTATGAGACACTACTATCAATGGCAGTTCCATGAGAGATCTCACACACACAAACACTCACCCTCTCAATACAAACAATTTGTATTTTTTTCTTTTTATTTTGTATGTTTTAATTTATTTTAAGACTTCCTTAGAACAAATGTCTTCCATGTATGTTGTGTTGGGCGTTGATAACTGCGCCACAGTCATTGATGTATTAAATACGGGACTTCACACACGTCACAGCGCCTGGTCCTGCTCAACTACGAGATTGCCCGTAGTTGGCACTCAGTCGCGCACGGAACATCGTAGATCACACAGCTCAATAATTTCAGTATTTTTGTAATAAATACGCATCAAAATGACTTCTTGTGCAGCGAAACAGTGCTTTAATAATGCAAGAAAGAAAAACAAGACACATGGGATTACCTACCACTTGTAAGTACAGCCAAAAATGTTAATTTGTTGAAAATTACAATAATATTTTGACGTTTGCTTCGCCATATTTGTGAGAGCGAGATAGATATTAAAAACATGCGTGAAAGACACGACACGCACACAATGCGCGAGGTGCTAACGCGATTTCGCTCTATCCTCGACTATCGGTAATTGTAGCTTTGCGACTGTGAGATGACACTGATCACAGATGTGTGAGTTTCAGTGCATGTAGTCGTGCGCCGAGCCCAAGTTTACTGATTAGCGCGTAACATATCTTCCTCCTTTTAATACATCAATACTTACTCGACAGCGATCCGGACCCCGCCGACCACTATGTGTGATCCAGGCGGCGGCGCGCGCCGGGGACCATGAAACACCATGGCCTCCGACTTGTTGAGGGCCACCTCCAGGCCAAGGCGCCGTATGCGGCCCACCACCTGTGAGACCGCAGCCGTCGCCAGCAACGCTGCCTCCCTGTGCGAACTCCCCCGGGCCGTGACCAGCGTGTCGTCCGCATAGAGGACGGAGGGCGCCTGCCCTAACCTGCTCGGCAGAGCACCCCCCAGCCCTAACAACAGCGGCCACCACCTGTCCCTCCGTCACTGAGTCATCCAGGCCCAGAATACGCATGTCTGCGCATTTGGTGGGCCTGGACACTCGGGCCTCGTCCGCATCTAGGGACGCCCTAAGCCTTTCGGCCAGAGCGTCAGCGGCCGGGCCGCTTGCCGCACCGGGGACCTCCAGCATCCGGGCCCCAGTCGCAGTGACCCTCACCCGGATGCCATCAGCGGCGCCGATCTCTTTGAGGTCCACCGCCGCCCCCACCTTGTCGAGCACGTCGCGGTAGGACACGCCCTTCTTCTCCGCCTCTGGCTGTAGTGTAATCACTACAGCTGCGGACTTCGGGGCGCGGAGCCTATTCGCGACGCTTCGCTCCTTGCGCCACAGTACTTATTTTACTGGCTTATTGGTGACTCGCCAGAATTAACTTTTGCACCAATCTTCGTGTCTTTTGTTTAAGTTATGCCTAAATTGTTCCCAATAAGCTTTTTTAATTTTTACATCTCCATGATAATCAGTCAGTAATTGAATATGTACCCAACCCGAAGGGGCGGTGAATAGTGTAAGAGAAAAATAATAGTAAATAGATAGTATAGTAATAAAGCATACCATTCATTTGAATTAAAAACATTACCCTCCTTTTGGGCTTCGTTGCAGTCGGGTAATATAAATGGACAGATAAGTTTTGTTAGAAAACTACTGCACGCGGTTTTCTTTTTCTTTTGTGAAAAAGCGGCTCTTTGTAAACTCGTTTTTTCAGGGTTTTCAGCAAGTTTGACTCCTGAGCTGTATGTGCTCGTTTTAATAAATACAGAAAACGATCGATTTCTTGTTGCGCAGACAAGTGCAACACGACAGCGCGACGTGATTCTGGTGGAACAATATCTATGAAAACTTCACAGAAATTGTTCTACCGGTGTCGCGTCGCGCCGTCGCGTCGGTCGGTCGCATCGTGCCGATTATTTTGGACTTCTGGATGATAGTCCACCTTTGGCGCACTTACCTTCCACAAACAAGTACTCCTCGTCGCTAATCTTCTCCACCACAACCATATCGCTATCAACCAGGACATCAACATCATTCAGAGCTACTGAGTCTTCTTCATAGTTTAGTAGAAGCCAGCGGTATGGCGCCTTGAAGAAGCCTTCTTTGCTTGCCTATAAAAACAAAATAATTATTATAAACGGGTTACCTACAGTCCTTTCAAAGTTAGTTTACCTCTGACAGCAACCCACCAGTAACCTTATTGCAAGGGAATAAAGATCACTTTGATTTGGACAGTGATGCAAAATCAGAGGTACCTCTCGTTCGTCTTTTATTTTTTCTGAACCAAAAGAGAAGGAAAAAAAACCGACAGAACACCTACCTATTGAAAACATCATAATAACTTCCTGTATCGCAATTGTTTAGGGTTTTGAAAATATAATTAGTTTTTTGTCGGACTCAGGAGACCTACAGGTGAATAAAGACTCTAAGGCCATTGCCAAACGTTGCTTTTTCTTGAAAAAAAATAAAGAATGTATTTTAGGTACTTACTTTGACCAGAAATCTGTCAGTCCCAGGACATGCCAAGTCAGCAATGATCAAGACGTACTGCAGATAATTCTCGGTTCTGTTATACTGCAGTGAAGTGCCAGTACTGAAACCGATACTACTCACACTCCTGGTTAAGGATTTAAGTGCATCTGAAAGGAAATAGAAGAATCCATAAATCCCAGAATAATAAACTTCCCTTTAGCGTGGAAACCCCTAAGAAGCAACATAAGGAAAAAAAAATGGCTTGACTAGTTGCGGAACTGCAGAAGGCAAAAAATCTGCTGGGTGACGCAACTTCAGAGAGACCCAGCAGTGCTGGCAAACTGCATAATCAACTGAAGTGTGCATAATCGGCCTCTAATGTTCCATTTCATCACTGCTGGGATAAAGACCTCGAGTCGGTGAGAGGGAGTGGGCCGCAGTCCACCACGCGAGTTGGTAGATGTCACATGTCTTCGAATTTTTGGTTCTAGGACATGACGGTTTCCTCACGATGTTTTCCTTCACCGTTTTCAAGAGCAGATTTACACAAAGTAAGCGCCTGCCAGGGTTTGAACCTAAGAGCTACAACTCGTTAGTCACGGTCGTTACCACTGGGCAAACACGTATGCCGTTATGATGATTTGATGATTTGAACCAAAACCAATTTTGTAACAGCGCTCTCCTCTACAGAGAAACAGCTACCTACCTTATGTCCATACAAATGTACAACCATATTCCAAAAGTAATAAGAGAACTACCATTTAATTACTACAAAAAAAATCTAAAAGCGTGGCTTCTCCAAAATAAATTTTGTACTTTGAAAGATTTTTTTGATTACAAGAGTAATACATATTAGATTTATTTAGTTTTATAATATCTACAAATATTAATGTTGTTGTGTTTTATTTTATTTTATATTTTAATAGTCTAAATGTCAAAATGTAAATGTGTGTCTTTGTGTCTATAGTCTAAGCGTTTTGTATTGTTATTAGAATATAAGTAATAAATAAGTTAGGTTTTAACCATGTAAATATTCGTGTGTCGGTTTTAGCGGCGGATTTGTCCTGAAAATAATTACTTCACTTAAACAACTTGTATGTACCATATCCGACGAATAAATATCTTTATCTAACAAGGTTTACCAACAGATTTCAGAACGAGCAAGACAGAATCAAGCTGATGAATTTCTTAATTTTTATATTTCAACATGTCTCTATGGTTAGACCACCTGTCTCAGACCCAGAGAGTCCCGGGTTCAATTAGGGGCAAATTTTGTTGGTTGTTGGTTTGGTTGGTGGTAAGGCTTGTTCTAAGCCCGCCTGGCTAGATACCACCATCTTATCTAAGTCTGTCGCCATAACAACAATGTTAAGAGCATTGTTGTGTTTCGGCAGTTAGAGGTAAGATAGCCAGTTCCTCTGTGGTTCAGGGTTTCGGGTGAAGCTCGCTTCCACCTTCGATCTGATCATCACTTACCATCAGGTGAGATGGAGACCAAGAGCTTAATAGTTGTGGTAAAAAAAGTTGTAGATTTCGTCAAAGGGTTACTTACGCTGACTCCAACACAAATGCGGTATCAGCAGAGATGTAGGCCTATTATCCATAGTCACAAACGACATAATCATATCAATATTATGATCACCAATACATTTTACTATTAAAAAAAATGAAAAGCTTATTAGAAGTAATGTTTTCACGTTCATTTTTCATCGGGTTTTGGTGAAATAATCGTAAACGGATGATATACCATGTAAGGAGAGGGTATTATGTTGGCATTAGCATTTAATATGTAAGTAGGCTTTTCGTATTAATGCGATGGAGGTACAGTTACGGTCAACAGTGACAAACATTTTTACTCCTGCTGTTCTGATTTTTGTGTAATTCTGATATAATTACGTCATAATCTTGACAATTTAAATAAACTGGACAGTTATCACTTGCTACAAAAACGGTGAAGAAAAACATCCATCATTTGCCTGAGAGATATTTCTCGACGGCATGTGAAGCCAAGTCAGAGGCCCACAGGCGGCATGAAAACTCTGACACCAGTTTAGTCACTAATAATAACCATACGAAGAAGAAAAGATCTGGATAATATTTTTGGTTAGAAAATATTCAGGTGATGAGTTTCAGTAACCATGAAAGTATGCAAACAATCATGTAATCAATCAACTACTGACGCTTTTACGAACGTACATTCACATTACGGTCTTTCTACATTGTTCTCACATGCATAATTTCAAAATGAATGATGTAACCAATATTTTGATTTACAAGAGTGTCCGTGGAGTTTCTTGCCCGTTCTTCTCCATAGGTACCTACTACGCTTTGGAATGGGCAACTAGCTTCATATTTTTGACTGACCGACCCCTTGACAGTTCAAAAGTGCCTGTAAATGGTTCAATTGAAATAAATGGTTTGAGTTTGAACTAATCGCATTCTATTCTGGATGTTTAGAGATTCAAGAGCGTTGCCTCATGATTCTGACTTGATGCTCTACCTAAAGCTCTTTTAGACAAAGACATAAAAAATGATTAGGTAGGTATTTCAAAAGGGCATGGCACAGCGGGTGTGGTTATTTAAAATCTGAACCTTAGAACTAAAGATGATGAATACGAACTAATAGAAGACATTGTTACTTGTCATTTTTAAATGCGAAGGGAATAACGTGTCGTTGTACTTACGTCCCTTACTCATTCCCGTTTAGAATCCTGCTAAATCTGTCGAGAAAAAGTACCTGTTTTCACTGACGTTGCTTAGCTCATCGTCCACGTAGTAATAATTCTTTAAGATCAGCATGTTGTGTTAGGTCATCTATCTATTGTTAGCTTGTATCTGTAACCCTACTTATTTAATCGAAGAATACTCGTATGTCACCCAATCGATTATCCGTTCATCACGATATTTACTGTCATTATATAGGAGGGACCACTGACAGCCGGCCTTCTTGTTCGAGACGCCGAGCAGAGAATACCTAGAACTTTGTTATTTGTAAGTAAGTACAAGACTTTAGGCATTTTTATTTTTGGATATTTTTCGTATTGGACATTTATAATTGATGACATTACTATAGTAAACCCTTATTACTTTTTAGTGTTTGAACAAATATTGTGGAGAAGGAAATAAATATGTTTGTGTTTAAATAATGTATTTCTTGTTTGTGTTTATATATATATATATATATATTTATATATATATACAAATATTGCTCATTTAATAGTAAGTAAAGGATACTTTTTCTGCTTCTCGTTCTGTTGCTTTTAAGTAAAAGAAACATTCTATTAAACTTTTGTCAGTAACTGTACGCTGCTCTGGGATATCAAATTATACGCTTAGCCCTAATGATACTTTATAGTCTATGATTATCATAATATTTCTGTTTGTCGTTACACATTCATACTGTGAACTTGTTAAGTAGGTAAAATTTACATTGATTGACTTGCTCATTTATTAATCATTTAAGCTATGGTGGGATTCCAGTTTTGCTTGGAAAAACTCGTTTAAGGTTCTGCTTCTTTTACTTGTTCTTTTTAGTGGTTGTGTTCTTTTTTTGCGTCATTTTTACCGCTAATAAACGTGTTTCTCTTGTCTTTAAAATATACAAGGTGGCGCAGGGACATCGAATCGAAAGTTGCGTGAAGAAATTTCAACGCAGGGGGCGTTGAAATTTCTCGAATGTTATTAAAAAAAAAAAAAACTGTTGTTCCATACATTTTTTCCGCGTAGGTATTGCACTTTTCTATGAAACAGCTGATATTTTTGTTAATAACCGACGAAAAATTTCAATCAAGGGGATTTCAGATTCATGAACTGAATCCATGGTAACAGTTTCCTCGTCAATGTCCCTGCCATCCTGTACTTTTTATAGAAACAACGATATCTCAGTTGGAAAAGAGTTTTTTTTTTCTAGTAAAAATATACACATCACGCCTGTATTGTCCTAAGGGTTAGGCAGAGGTGTAGGTACTTAAAATAGGTATTAGGGCTGATGGGCTTAGCATCGTGCACCTTCAAAATGCTGGAATACATATGTCGAGAATGTTGACTATGTTATTCAATTTGTGTTTGGGACATTCTTACTTACCTCAGGAGTTACTGGATACAATTGTTGTACCTGTTGTGAAGAATCGGACAGGGGCCATAGCAGACAAAGGTAACGACAGGCCTATTTCACTGGCAACTGTGATAGCCAAAGTGTTTGACAGTGTGCTCGACTCACACCTCGGTAGGTACACCCAGTTACACGACACACAGTTTGGTTTCCGTGCTGGGCTATCTACTGAAAGTGCTATACTTGCGTTGAAGCATACTGTCAAATATTATACTGACAGGAAAAGTCCTGTGTATGCTTTTTTCCTGGACCTTTCTAAGGCCTTTGACCTGGTTTCTTATAATTTCTTATGGGAGAAACTTTTGGAGGCGGGCGTTCCTACTGCATTAGTGTCTACATTATCTTGTTGGTATGACAAGCAGAGGAACTTCGTCAAATGGTCTAATGCATTGTCTGACCCGTATAAACTTGAGTGCGGCGTTAGGCAGGGAGGTCTAACTTCCCCGAGGCTTTTTAATATCTATGTCAATAATCTGCTTGTTGAGCTCAGCAGCACTCATGTCGGGTGCCATATAGATGGGGTATGTTTAAATAACTTAAGTTATGCTGACGACATGGTGCTGGTGAGCCCTACTATCAGTGGGATTAGAAAGTTGCTCTCCAGTTGTGAGCTATATGTAAGCCGAACAGCATGGGCTAAGGTATAATCCTACAAAGAGTGAGCTGTTGGTGTTTTGAGGTAGGAATAAAAATCCAACAATTGTCCCTCCTGTAAATCTAAATGGTTTGCAGAGAGTTGCCCACTTTAAATAGTTAGGCCACATTGCCACTCAAGAATTAAAATATTACTTGGATATGGAAAGGGAGCCCAGGGCACTGGCTGTGAGGGGAAATATGATATGCAGAAGGTTTCATGGCTGTTCAGTTCCTGTGAAAGTAACTCTTTTTAAGGCCTACTGCCAAACATTTAACACCAGCAGCCTTTGGGAAGACCATACCCTAAAAGCAGACAATGCCCTGCGCATTCAATACAACAATGCCTTCAGGGCGCTGTTGAGGCTTCCACCTTACTGTAGTGCGTCAGGTATGTTCGCCGATGCACACACTGACGATTACTTTGCGATAATGCGGGAGAAAGTTGCCTCAGTAATAACCCGAGTGAGGGGAAGCAGCAACAACATTCTGAAGGTGTTTGCAGAGAGGCTGGATGGGCCTACAATGGGGAGGCTTACCAAGCTACATGTTGGCAACAAAGCTTGTTAAACCTTCCCGTGCTTGTGATTTTTTTAAATCTTTTTAGTGTTCCTCCTTGCTACTAATATAGCTGTTATGTACTAACACAAACAACTAACACCTTATGGGCCTTGATGCCTGAAAATAAAATATTTTTATTTTATTATTTATTATTATACAGGGTGATTGGGAAGATGTTGCACCCATCTTCCAAAAAAATTGGTAAGACTTCGTCTGAGACAACCATGGCTTAAATGGTTCCAAATGGTCTGTACTATCTTCGCCTTAAAGCTTTGCACCCATCTTCCAATCACCCTGTATAAGTACACCCACATTTCGCCGGTTATGTTTAAGTAATAGGGGGCGAGTCTATTACCACCAACCGGACTCAAATCCAGATTCTGGGCTGCTACTGAGTAATTCCAGATGGAAAAACCCAATAACACTACCCGACCCGGGAATGGAACACAGGACCTCATGCTCAGCAGTAGCACTTGCGACCACAAGATCAAATAGGCAGCCACAAAAAAATAAACAAGATGATGAAAAATGTATTTTAGAATTATTATAATACCTAGTTGCAAAATAGCAAAAAAATAAAAAAATACTTGATGATATGATATGAAAATAAATAAAATTATAAAATAAAAATATAAATCGCGTATCGAATTCGAAAGACAACTTCTAATTTAATTCAATTGGACCGGTTTTTACATTTTACATAACATATTTAATACAAGTTATTGGAGACAAATATTGAGGAACAGGTTTAAATCCAAATATGTCCGTAATAATGAGAATTAACAAACATAGGAACATAAATGTGTCCGGAATGTTTAATAAGATTTATATTATTTTTTGGACATTAGAATGGAATGTTAGTGGAATTACAACAATTTTTTAAATAATATCAAACATGTTTTAGAGAGAGAAGCATAAAGAAATACTGGATTTCGACAAGAAAACGGTACCTGGGTACCTACTTCATCTTCTGTAGATGTAAGTAAAATAATTATGTCTTTTTCCGATAAACCTAGTGAGATTGCTGGGATTCAATCAATCTGCCTATCCTTTTTCCAACTATGGTGGGGTTGGCTTCCAGTCTAACCGGATGCAGCATCTGAATATCAGTTTTTTACATGGAGCGACTGCCTATCTGACCTCCACAACCCAGTAATTGGGTAATACGATACCCCTTGATACGACTGGTTGTCAGACTTTCGGGCTTGTGACGACCCGTAACGACTGTCAAAGATCTACGAATGACAACCAGGACCAACGAAAAGGCACGGAGGAGTCTCGGTATGTAAAGATGGTCACCCATCCACAGACCAACCCCGGCAAGCGTAGCTTAACCTGATTGATCGACCCGTGCGGCTGCCAATCACCCCCTTTACGGATGGAGGTCACTAAATCGCCACCTTGTATACTTGGTTAGTGTTTTTTCAATGATGTTTGTCTGCCATCCATCCTAAACTGAAGTGCTGATTACGTGACTATCAAACGTTAATCTTTTAGCTGCTCATAGTTCTACAATTGTTTTTCCCTTTAGTTCGTCTACATTCTTTCTCATCGATCTCCCTCTACCCGACTGCGGAAATTCTAAGATAATAGTTATGTTTTTCACGAGTGTCTTTGTATGTGGGATTATTTATATCTCGAAAAGCAGTCTGATGCAGTTACTGGCATCAGATCTGAGATTGAACTAAACAAACTGCCATCACCTGCATCAAACTGCTTGAAATTAGTTGAATTTTCGTTTCAGTCTTTTTTTTTTTTTTTCAACTTCTTTGCCACTTTTTCTCTTAATTTATGTTAGTAATTACGCAATATTTTGACCTTTCTCATCATTTGGATTAGATATGGCAAATATGGGTAATAAATAGATAGTAATCCCGTTAAAGGTAGCTAGAAGCCCGAAAGTCTGACAACCAGTCTTACCAAGGGGTATCGTATTACCCAGTTACTGGGTTGTGCAGGTCAGATAGGCAGTCGCTCCATGTAAAATAATGATATTGTAATGGATGGGTTGTTACATGAGTGTCACATGTGTTGGGAGCTTGCCCCATTTAATAAAAATGTGTAAAGATGGTGTGTTCTCCTATAAAAAAATACAAATTAAACAATAAAATAATTTCGGGCGGCTTGGAGATGCACACAGTATGTTTTAAATAAACAAACTTGCCAGATAGAACACTTCGGAGAGTCAGACTTTTAATCTGCCGGTGGGCTAACTAAAGGAATAAAATAATGGAATTTCCTTTGCTAATACCTTGTTTAATTGATTGCCAGTAGCTTCAGAGTAAATATGAACTTATATATAAAATATTATAGTTACAGATAAGTAGTATTACTATTATTTATTTTATATTATTATTCCCTATTTATTATTATTATTGCATCTTTGTTGATAATAAGGTAATGAAAAAGATGGATTAAATAAAACCTCTAGGATCGTGGCGTTGAAGGTAGGAAATAAAGTGTAGAAATACCGTAAAGATGTATTCTGTAGAAATATACCAAGAAAAAGAAAAAAACAACAGAATAGTCCAGCGTCTTTTCCAACAAATGGCAAATCTAAGTGCACCACAAAATTCAGGCGGGCGACAAACCACTTAGAAGAAGCCAAAGAAATGAAGGATTATTCCTACGTCACCACGTCCTGAGGGAAAGTTTTTGAAGTTTACGGCATCAATAGACCGCCAATACCCAGGATTTATCCCGATTGGAAAAAATTTAGTTGGAGTTCAAGACTCCATCAAGAATGTTGGTCGCAAAAGTGCTGGACGTCAAAATTGACAGCTCCCACCAAACATCAAAGACAATCGATGACAGCAAAAAAAATACGTTCTGAAATCGACTAACTGACGAGAAGCATGTAACGATATTTTAAACTCGTTACAATATTCAGCTGCATCCGGTTAGACTGGAAGCCGACCCCAATATAGTTGGGAAAAGGCTAGGCAGATTGATCCGTCAAGGGGGTGATTCTAACTGCCATACTAAACAAGTTTCGCTATAAAACACATAAACGTATAAGAGTCGTAAAAAAAGATTCCGTTACATAGTTACATATATTACAGGACAATCTAATAAAAGCGTATTTCAAAAAAAATCTACGTGTATCGAAAAAGTCTGTCTACTGTTGTATAGGAATTTGTTTTTTTTCACGAATCTGATATGAGCGTCGTTGTAAAACTTGTTTAGTATGTCGGGTAGAATCACCCCCTTGATGGATGCAGGTCACTAAATCGCCACCTATAAATTGCCTTTCGATTTATAGGGAAGTAAGTACCTTACATAGCTGCAGTATGTAAGCGACTTGTAGATCCACGTCATATTATTCATTCGCTATTATTCGTCTTTTTTATGTTCCTTAATCCATTATTTTAAAGTGTGTCATAGCCAATAGTGTCATTACAATGTCTTGTTTTCTTCATTTTTAATTTTTTGTTTGTTTGTATATTGGCATCTTGCAGCTATTTCCTAATAGCTAATTAGGTATTATTTAATCATGCTTTTGAATGTTGTGCTGTCTTTTGTGTGCACTAAATAAACGATTTATCTGTCTATCTATCTATCTATATTGCAAATAGTTTATCTACAAAACTAGAAACATTTGCAGTCCTAGTTAAGTGATTAATAGATTCTTCAGCATTTATCTCAGCGAAGTATTTAGTTTACACCTAATGAATATAGCAGTGCTGGCCCAGTGATATCGGCCCAACACTGCTATAATTAGTATTAGTGGCTTTTGTTATTAAATAGTATTAGTGGCTTTTGTCTGTTGTTACAGCTGTAATAGCAATCACGTCATTTCGTTTAAAATTCGTTTTTATTTTTATTAATTTATTTATCTTTATGTAAATTCTTTTCTATTTTGTGAATATGAGAACGCTGTAGGCTTAGTGGACTGTAGGTTTATTGACAATCTTCTATTTTGTTAGCTACCTGGTACTTGTTGAAAGACCTACACTGTCCTCCCATGCCTATTAACACTGTTATTTGAAAATATTGCAAAAGCCAATTATTAAAAATATTCTCATTCAAAATATCTGAGAATCAGCACTTTTCGAATGTCAAAATTACATAAGACAGTCCCCCAGAAATGCCCACCCTTCACCACTTCCTAGTGCTTTAGCTGGGAAGAAGTGGCGCAACAAACTCCCCAGCAGCACAGCTGTCTGTCTACTTAGTTATAAAAACTTGATTCTATACAAATATGAAAAATAATTTACATTACGCTACACAAAACATCAAATTAAATTATTTTCTAAATGTCACCTAGGCCACACGCCAATATACCATCAAAAGATCATCGAAAATACTCAAGCGAAAATAAAATTTTAAATGTAAAAAGAACTTAATACCCGAATGAAAGTCTTCAGGCATTAAAGCCGTAACTCGGAAATCACAAATCATAACCTAGGACAATCGAAGTAAAAAAAAAGGTAATTACTTTCAATAACGTGTCAATTAAAACTAAATTCAGCAACATTCCTTCTTTCTCGAGAAAGAAGGAATGTTGTTGCAATGATCTAGCTACTCTAGAGAGTCTAGATCATTGCAACAACATTCGGCTACAACCCGTTTACCTTATGAAAAACAAATACTTTCCTTCCACACTACCAAGAAAGAATGAGGATAAAAACAGCTTCATTCATAAAAGTTCCATGATTAACAATTATTATTTTCAAAACAAGTAGACCACGGCGACCGTGACCCAAAATCCTTTGAGGATAAATAACGAAAAGTTGACGCGCCTAAAATGAATCAGCCATCTTAAATTCTTCGAACTCGATACATTACGTTTATTTTGTAGTACTACGCTGTTTTTGTACTTTGTCAGATAGGACATAGGGTTTCATATTACCAGTGGTTTGTTGCTACAAATTGCTGGTGGAACGTGACGATCGCCAGGCGTTTGTTTTCTTAGGTTTATTTCTGAGTTCAAAACAATTGGTTGATTTATTTTGTATAATTTGGTGTGTTTTAGTTTTGGCACGATTTTCGTGGTTGATATATCTACGACCTACGACTGCTGTATATTTCCTACGGCAATTCCAAGCTTCAGTCAATGTCTGTCTGTCAAATTTTAATGAATCATTGCT
Source organism: Xanthia togata (assembly GCA_963853775.1). Taxonomy (NCBI): domain Eukaryota; kingdom Metazoa; phylum Arthropoda; class Insecta; order Lepidoptera; family Noctuidae; genus Xanthia; species Xanthia togata. The sequence continues at coordinate 5,260,084 of OY970805.1, forward strand.
TGTGTGATTAAATATTCGACACACTACAACTTGAATGTCTATCTTTGGGAGTAATTCCATGTTTGCGTCATGTTATCGACCTCCGAGACATGTATGAATCACATAGGTAGGTGTGTAGCCAAACTGAATGGCTCATTACGAGATGAAGATTTTACACCACAATAAAAAAAAGAAAAAAAAAAAAGACTTCCCAACCCTTCTAAAAAAGAATGCCTTTGAATTATCCTGCTTTTGTTTACAAAGCATGGTAACCCTAGTTACAGCAGCTACATACAGTATCCCTTGAATGCCCATGATTGCATTCTCGAATGTATGTCAAGAACATGCGTCCTGTACATTGGACCATAAGTCATATTCCACAGTAATAAGCATGCAAGGGTCTCGGAAAGGCCGTATATGACTTACTAGTTATTGCTCTTAATTACATAGTTACATACTTACATCTATGTTTATTATTATTATTAAAATTAATGATCCTTGAAGACAAAGTTTCTATGTGTTTATGAATAGGGGTTCTATGGCTCATGGCTTTCGTGAATTGCAACTATGGAACTTATGGAAGTGGCTTTTAGGTATATAATCAGCTGTGCTATTCTGTGCTATTCTGTAACCACCAAGTGAACTCGGAGTGTGCTGTCAGTCCCTAGCAGCAGGTGGAATGACAGCTCACTTCAAGCTTACTTCACCTAATTGCTAAGTGACCGTTATCGGTGTTTAAACCCATTTTTCCGTGGTCATATGAATATCAATGACAGTCGATTATGCTCAGTAGTTTAGAAGTTATGAGATAACAGATGAACATACATACATAGGTACCGGCCAAAATCATAACCCTCCTTTTTGCTTCGCCGTAGTCGGGTAAAAAATAGCACATCTGAGGCCCATTTTTTTTTTGTTAGTCTTGCTGCTCCTTAAAAAAGAACAAAATTATATAAAATATTTTTTTTATATAATTTTGTTCTTTTTTAAAAAAAATATTATTACTGTTTGTATTTCCTGTGTCCCAAATAAAATATTTTTCTTTCTTTCTTTCTTTCTTTATTTAATAAAACCGCGAGGACATGACAATCCGATAATTTGTCAACTGTACAAGTTTCGTTTATAAATTTTCTGCTTTATGAAACAGCACCTGCCGAGAAAATGTGAAAATGTGTCATTTTTAGGGTTCCGTACCTCAAGAGAAAAAAACGGAACCCTTATAGGATCACTTCGTTGTCCATCCGTCAGTCTGTCAAGACCCTTTTTCTCAGGAACGCCTCGAGGTATCAAGTTGAAATTAACATACGTAGATCTATGGTCCCTTGGAGCTCTAAAGCTCGTTTCTGTGCCTGTTGTGCCAAAGAGGAATAGAAAGGAGCTACATGAACTTAAAGACAAAGTAAAGAACAAAACAATGAAAAGAAAAACTAAGGCAAAGGACGTGGCCATAAAGGTACTTGAACTGAAATGGAAATGGGCCGGACATTTCCAAAGAGTACCAGAAGATACGTGGACGAAAATCACCACCAACTGGTACCCACTGAACAAAAAGCGCAGACAAGGTCGACCACAAATGAGATAGAGTGAAATATTAAAATAGTAGGCAAAATTTGGAGCAGAGTAGCGAGAGATAGAATAGCATGGAAACGAATGATATCGCTAGCGGTCCTTGTACATAAATAACGGTAGATATAAATCAAGAAACATATTATTATTATTACTAACACTATACAGGGTGTTTGGCGCATGGACCGACACAATTTTTTCAGGGATTTGGGAGGTCATTAGCTAGGTTCTACCCATACACCCTTTGTCCCAAATGTCACGGTTGGTTACATATGATTATTTTTTTAAAATGAAAAAAATTCCCAAAATGTGTCCTTTAATTTGAAATAACTTTTTTGTTTGTGGGTGTAGTGGCACAAAACAAATTTTGTTGCATTCTCCAAAGTCTTTTAAATCTAAAAACATATTTGTTTTATACAACTGGTTTCAAGAAAATTCCTTACAGGCTTCCAAAGTTATTTTTTTTATTTAATGAATGAAATTTTACAACTTCTAAATTAATTATAAAAAAAACTTTTGGGACAAAGGGTGTATGGGTAGAACCTAGCTAATGACCTCCCAAATTCCTGAAAAAATTGTGTCGGTCCATGCGCCAAACACCCTGTATAAGTCAAATTTGTAACACTAATCATTAGTGAAATCAAACAAAAATTGTAGAAGGAAAATAAAGCTATTTTTTTTTTTTTTAAGGTACCTACAACAAATGTAAACAAAAAAATCCAGAATCGCTTTTTTGCCATTACAAACTTACATTTGTAGTCTGGGAATTGACCGTGACTTATATCGATGTATGGGAGAACATGGTTTGTTTTTGGGATAAATTTATCCCAACTACGGAACCCTTTATTAGTCTAGTTTTTATGATAAATGTAGAGTATTATCCGTTAGCCGTACTTTTACGTATTAAATAGGGCCTTGGTTAAACTGGGAGCTGACTCCAATCTTCAATGTAATGAAGATTAAAGTGTAGTTGAAAAACGGCTAGACAGAATACCTATTGATAAAGACTAATAGAGATATTTTATTAAAATAATGCCTTTTTGGTATCGCTATTAACTATGCGTGTTATTATGACAGTGTCCATTTATTAGGATTTATCCTGTATAACTCTATTACATATCCTTACATATTAAAAAAACAGTCCCCCGCCGCGTCTGTCTGTCTGTCTGAACGCGATAAACTCAAAAACTACCGAATGGATTTTTAAACGATTGTCACCAATGGACGGAGTGATTCATGAGGAATATTTTGGTTTATACTTAATTAAGATTTTGTGTAAATTGGCTGAAATATGACGACTATTGTTGGATATGTCGGAAAAAATCATGCCGACTGGGAGCTTTACTGGTATGCGCCGCGTAATCCGTAAAACATACATAAAAAATATGTTCTACAGGATTGTTTATCTTAAAAAGTTCAACAAAAAAGTTCGGGATGGCAATATGTCTATCTTCTAAGAATGACGCACAGTAACCATTATTATCTTTCAGAGTTTTATAAAAACTTCATTGTTATTTCGGAAGCTATTTTATTAAAATTGATACAGTATTATATTAAAATCCTTATCAAAAAAATATGTTTTTTTACATTGGGCATTTCATTTAGATTAAAATATGCCTTAACATCATACCATTTAAATGAATAGTTTAAAAGATATCTCAGATTCAAAATTATCCTGCGGCGCTGCGGTAGGAATCAATGACTTTTTCCTCGGCTATTAGGTATGTAATCCCAGTAGTACGTTCCCGTGGGATATTTTGCGACATCCACGTGAAATAGAAGAATTTATCTTTTTCGAAACAAAAGGATTGGTAAACACAACGATTCGTTATAGATAAAGATGTAGATACTTAAGATGAATATGATGATTGAAGAATATGATGATTGATGAATATGATGATTGAATTATATAATAAATATGACTGCCTCGTTGGTCGCCTCGCTGAGCATGAGGTCCTGGGTTCGATTCCCAGGTCGGGCGGTTTTTCCATTAGGATTTTTTCAGTAGCAGTCTGCATGGTATCTAGATTTGAAGCCGGTTGATGGCAATAGACTCGCCCCCTATTTTAAGGGAGTTAAACCAAAGTAACTAGAGAAATGTGGATGTACTATAAAAACTCTTACAAAACGTAAACTCTTCGGGTGTGATGTTATGTTATGTTAACTAGTAATTTCAAACTTATCTGATAAACGAAATCATCCTATAGGTAAATGTTGAATCAAGACAAATGTAAAGGCGAGCAATAGTAACAATACATTTCGTATAGGTATTGTAATGTTTTATACTGCGCTTCAATTAGTTTTTGTATTAGTTGATTGCATTACCTTTAGTAGGTAAACAGTAGCTGTATGCGTTTAGAGTCAGTGCTACTCACGGAAACTATGTCACTCAAGTCGGCCAGCTCGCTATGAAGTTATGTTATAGGTATTATAAATATGATTTCTTACTCAGAATGAGAGGCGGCTATGTGATAACTGCCGCACGGGTGGATCCATCAGGTTAAGCTATGCTTGCCGGGGTTGGTCTGTGGATGGGTGACCATCTTTACATATTTTTTTTTTCCGTGCCTCGGAAAGTACGTTAAGCCGTTGGCCCCGGCTGTCATTCGTGGATCTTTTACAATTGTTACGGGTCGTCAGAAGCCCGAAAGTCTGACAACCAGTCTTACCAAGGGGTATCGTATTACCCAGTTACTGGGTTGTGGAGGTCAGATAGGCAGTCGCTCCATGTAAAATAATGGTATTCAGCTGCATCCGGTTAGACTGGAAGCCGACCCCTTTAAAGTTGGGAAAAGGCTAGGCAATTTTTTGAAATTCAGAATCTTGACAGCCGCAGAACATAATATAGAAAACAATGTCTCGAAATTAACATAAACTACCTGACCCTAATCTTTAAGCCTCGTGGTTTTCCTTACACGAATAGGCAACACAACTTCATATCCATAGGCCTAATACGTCCAAGAGATTATCGCCTTTCCATTGCTAGACTTGCAGTCTAAAATACCGTAATTATATACTTTTGTGGTGGTGGTATTACGTGTTACGTGTCAATTATACGGTTTGTCAGTTACGCGTGTAATAGTTTGATCGTTTATTCTCAAAAGCTGTTATTACTGTAATTCAATAAATTGTAATGACTATCTGATTGTCGAGTATTTCTAGCATTCACTTGCTATATATAATTATGGATTGGTATTGATAGATAGATAGATAGAATACTCTTTATTGTACACCATAAAAATTACAGACATAAATTTAGAAATTTTACATAGGGTGACACAATGGGCGGTCTTATCGCTTAAAGCGATGTTTTACAGACAACCTTTGGATGGATTAAAGGTATATAACAGGAGAGACAATACTGCAGGTAGTCATCGGTGTACCATCTACATATACAATAAATATGTACATACATACATAAAGCATAAACTTATTCATATATATATATATATATATATATATATATATATATACATAGATATACTTATAATATAAATCTATAAACATGAAACAAGAGCAAGGAACTAAATGTAATGATGATGTAAGCATTGCATTGTTTTGTCATGAAATCTTTAGAGCCTATCTACTTACAGGTACCTACATACAGATAGTGCAATCCACGACGACCAAACATAAAAAAACACATAAAAGGGGGCGAGGCTAATGCCTAACAAGGTCCCCCAGGACAGGGTTGGTGGAATTCGACCACAAAGAGGAGGCCTGTGTCAGATCCATCCACTCCGCGATTATTGTACTGTAAGCTGTATTTTGTACGGAGCGGAGCGGAGAGGGCGCGTCGTCGAGGATTGCACTGCACATCTATACCTCATTATGGTAGAGGAGCTCGTGCAGTTTACCTACTAGGCGAGTTCCTTTCAACATGTGTGCTATATTTTTCGTTCTACCCAGCAATGTTATGATTTTACAAAAAAAGAAGCAACCTCTTAAAAATAAATGGTATTTTATTTATTCCTTCCTGAATATTTCAGGTTCTAAATAACAGGTGTCAACATGACGAGAAAATGTAAAAAAAAAAAAACACAAGGATAAACAGGGTGAATTGTGAATGAATTCAGCTAGTCGATAATCAATCAATCAATCAATCATGTTTATTGTGGACCATAGGTACAGACGCCAGCACATTAACCTACTACAATCTGTCAAATTTCTCTTATAGATATTCAACTTTATCACTAAAGCATAAGGTTCAAAGTTGATTGGGAAAATTTGACAGTTTCGGGTAGGTTGACCTGCTGGCGTCTGTACAGAAATAGATACAGGTGTTAAGAATTACCTACAGTGATGTTGATCAGCTATGTCCCGCCTTTTGGGCATACAATACCTGTTCCTCCCGTTACACAGTGTAGGTATTTTAATAGCTAAGGAGGTAAACCCCCTAAGGTTTTTTGCAGGTAAGTATTCTTTATTTTCTAAGAAGGTGCCATCAGTACTGAGTCAAAAACAAAGAACTTGGGTGTTCTTGTTTACGTTTTTAAACCATGACGGTTAAGTCATCATCACCGTAGATTCCTCTGTATGACTGGTGATCGTAGCCTCGTAGGCGGATCTAGTGCGCATACGCATGACTAACATAGCTCAGGAATTATTAGTATTAGTAATGCGGTAACAAAGAAATTGGCCGACCATGGCTTTTTGCTATTAATACTATTTATGAGTCAGTATGGTGATGTATGGGTCCATTCCCTTACATACACCATACTGACTCATAATAATATCGTGGATGACTGCGCAAGAGATAGACATGGCGCCAGTGTAGGATGACCCATCGGTCATCGTGGGTTTTAGCCGGTGAGAGTCTGACCTCCCTTCATCTTTTCTAGGTCAAATCGGGGGTGAATTTATTTAGGTATTAAACTTTGTGCGCATGCTCTAGTCAGTCAACCAAGGGTGGTGGAGAGATAACATGACAGGTGCATTGTTAGTGAGGCGAAGACAAAAAAAGATGAACCGGTTAGTGGGATATCCACCTTAGGATTACTTACGTCTTGCGGGAAAGTCCGAAAGGGATACCGTGGCCCCCTGGCATTGCACAGGCAAGAGAAGGAATACGGGTGGGTTTTAGTCAGTAAGAGTCTGACACGCCCTCCCGCTCCACCCAGAGCGGGAAGAGTCATTTGATGATTTCCCACCCAAAAAAAAAGGATTACTTACGTCAAGCTAAAGAAGCTGATGTATTTGTATGAATTATAGCCAGTAGCGGATCCGGGGGGGGGGGGGGTACTAAGGGGCTCAAAAGGGAACTGTAATATCATTCATCCGTGGTCTTTCCCGCGGGACCCGTTATTAAAAAAAAACGAAAGAAAACTAAGCTTTCTAATGATAAAAGATTTTTTCAAATCGGTCCAGTAGTTTCGGAGCTCAATACAAACAAACAATCAAATTAAATTGATGATTTATATGGGGTCATCAGCCGCAGTGTAGTTGAATTATCAGTTTAAAAAAAAACCGGGTAAGTGCGTGTCGTACCATGCACAATGAAGGGTTCTGTAGATGAGTTAAATTTATCCCAAGAATAAACCAAAAAAAGTATTTCGCGATACTCAAACGTCATGATTTATAATGATTCATCTTGATAGAACTCGTAAGTTAGGTATTGTAAAGTGTGATAATTATTTTGATTATCATATTCATTTGGCAAGGGATTACCTTTGTGGGGAACTCAAGCTTCCGTATGCGTCTGTCAATGGACTGTTTATAATAAACTATGACTTAATAATGTCGTTACTCTACGTTTATTATGAGTACCAAGTACTAAGAATAGATTATTTTGCAGACAGAACGAAGAAGTATTGAAAAATTACGACTAATTTTTGTTAGAATTGATAAGAAACTAACGTGCACTGGGTCTGCGTGGTGGACCACGACCCATTCCTAACCGTAGGCCTCGGCCTCGAATTTTGCGGGCAGCGGGGCGGCGGCGGCGGCGGCGCGGGTAGTCACCGCTTGACTGGAGTGCACCGCTCGTTGCCCGCCCCCGCGCCGCTGTTTTCGAGAACCGGTCCATTTGATTTTACGCATAAGATCCTGCCGCTCCCGCGCCGCCGCCGCCGCCACTCCGCTGCCCGCAAAATTCGAGGCCGAGGCCTAAGAAGCCCTTTGGCCCAGCGCGGCGGCGCGGCGGCGGTGGGAACATTATAGGCTGATGTTTATGCTAATATAATATGTTGAAAAGACTGTCGAAGTAGGAATGATGTGCAAAATAATAAAGAGAGGCAAGAAGATAAAGACAATAGGTAGGTGTCTTACCTACCTAGTCTACCTACCCGTCTACAGACGAGAGGTGGCCATCGCCATGTTGTGTGTCAAAATAACAAGTCAGTGCAGCTTAGCAACAATAGAAACGGGTTTTGTCGACGGAAGAATAGACAAAATGACAGATAAACAATCAAAATCGGTCATTTTAGGGTTCCGTACCCAAAGGGTCAATCGGGACCCTATTACTAAGACTCCGCTGCCCGTCTGTGTCCATCCATCCAGGCTGTATCTCATGAACAGTGATAGTTAGACAGTTGAAATTTTAGATGATGTATTTCTGTTGCTGCTATAACAACAAATACTAAAAACAGAATAAAATAAATATTTAAGGGGGCTCTCATACAACAGACATGATCTTTTTGCCGTTTTTATAGAGAATGGTACGGAACCCTTCGTGAACGAGTCCGACTCGCACTTGGCCGGTTTTTACTGTCTATTCTTCCGTCGACAAAACCCGTAGAAAACCCGTTTCTATGGGTGTCATGCTACGCGTGCTGGTGGGAAGTTCGAATGATCAATTAGGCACCACATTCAATAAAATAAGTACTGAAATTGAAAGTTTTAAAATAATAATTATTAATTCGTCTGTGTTATCAAAAGTTTCATGGAGAGTCACCGCGGGGTGAAAACAATTAAGATTAGCCCGTATCAAAGAACTCTGCAATTTGGCCAGCCATTATCGTAAATAATAATATTTTATGCTATACCTACAAAATTATTTGATTCATTTAGGTAGGTAGTTTGATTCAAACATATGAGCGTTTATCCTAAAAGTTGGCAACGTCGCAAATAGCTGTCAAATACCTGTTTTGATTAATTTAGCAATATTACTGTATGGAAATATGAAATGTGGCTAACTAGTGAACTTATTGATTATGAAATGCAATAATTAATATCGTAACACCGAATAATTAGTTTTAAATGTAAAAAAAAACTATTTGGAAACTTTCCTAATGCCTTTTTTACACCTAAAACGGTTACAACCTAAATATAAAATTCAATGTAATAAAAATTGCAATTCATTATTAATATTCTAGTTCGCTAGTTAGCCACATTTCTTATTTCCACACAGTAATATTGCCAAATTAATCAAAACAGCGAAATATTTGAAATCTATTTGCGACATTGCCCACTTTCAGAATAAACGTTCTTAATGGCGGGTCGGAAGTGCGCTACTCGCTGCGCAGTACCCCACCCCTCACCCCCGCTGACCCATGAAACCGTGACTGCGCAGCGATTCGCCTCATGTTCCGAACCGCCAAGAAATTTGAATTGGTGGTAAAAAGCTCGATTGGTTATTCCATTTTGCAACAAAACCGTATTCGACTGAATCATGATCCAAGCCAACGACCCATTTATTGCAAAATTAATTAATTTGAACCTTAACTAACTAATAATAGGAACAGCAATCACAAAAACCTGTTTCCGTATTACTCTTGGACTACAAATCGGATTAATTAAGGTCTCCATCATCCAGTTGATGACCTTCATATTGAAAAAAAATATTGCTTCTTGGTCAACATATTATGGTGGCGATACTTGTGGTCATGAGGTAACTGGCTGGTATGAGACTTTAGCTCTTAGTCCTTTCAACAAATAAATTAATTCTGACTGATTGTAACGTTTAAACGATACAATCAACTTTTGAGGAAGCTTTGCACTACTTTTCAGTTATCCAAACTGCCTTCTGTACCAAATTTGTTTGCAATGTTTCCAAAAAATAAGATATTTACCGTTGTTTTAAATCTGAAAACACCCAGATCTCTCTCTCCAGTCGTGTCGGATTGCCGTCTCATCGAACAATGAGAGTGAGGGAAGAGAGTGCACCTGTTTCTGCGCAAATACTTGTGCACTTTATGCAATATTTATCTCCCGCATCGATGGTTAGTCCACGCTGAGACTGACCGCCATAGCGAAATTCGGTCTATTAAACTATTATCTGAAATCATCATTTTGAAAGTCATCAATAATTTACTCTTTTATTCGTATCAATTAAATCACCGAACATGACAACACGGTCGTCAATACTCGATCGCAATGACCGAATTCGCCATGCCTATCTTCGTCAAAAACCAGTTCACAAAACAACGTTAATGGTTTCCTCTTTCGTAAATTGACCATTAATCTTTAATCTGTTTTAAGAATATTTTTTTTAATACACACCATCTCTTTATGTAATGCAGTGAATAGGTACTGGCTAATATACTCAGCTGTAACTGACTGTATAGTTTTGCAACGACTCTGTGCTTCAGTAGAGTACACTTGTGGATAGATCGGTTCCAAAATAAAAATATGCAAAAGTAAAATGAAAGCTTTTCTGTCAGTGAATATATAAGATAGTGTAAGAAAAATAGATGTAGTGATAGCCTAGTGGTGTAACCGTCAGACTTTCAAGTCATAGGTCTCGAGTTCGAACCCAAGGCACCTCAGACTTCGGATTTATGTGTGTAATGTACCTAATTATCACTTGCTTCAAAAACAGTGAAGGAAAACATCGTGGGGAAACCAGCTTGCCTGAGAAATATTTCTCGACGGCATGTGAACCCAAGTGAGGGGCCCATGGGCGGCTTTAAAACTCTAACATCAGGTTATTCACTAACCACACGAAAATAAGAAGAAGTAAGAAAAATTGAAAAATTGACAGTCGTTACGGGTAGTTAGAAGCCCAGAAGTCTGACAACCTATCTTACCAAGAGGTATCTTGTTACCTAGTAACGGGGTTTTGGACTTAAGATATGCAGTCGCTTCATGTAAAATACTGGTAGGGGAGACCGGGGTTGGTTGACTATAGGGGCAGGTTGACTAACAGGCAATAACTTCTGAAATATTCGTCATAATACGATGTCCATCAGAGGGTGCGTTCAAAGTGAGGCGACGCTTAGTTACTCGTCTCGGCGCGCCGGAGGCGGACGCATTTTAGGAGTAACGACGACATTTTAAAAATTCAGTTAAGAACTTAAATATTTTTATCGACATTTCTTTTGTTTTTTTGACTGCAGTGTATATTGAAAGGTTTTGTAGTCTTCACTATTGCGAAGTACGGTTATTAGACTATAGATTAATGCCACATATTTGCTTTATTAATGTTATGAGTCGTGTCCATGGGCTCCGGTTTACAAAATGGCCGAGCGGGGATGGTAGGCTAACATGTTTACGGGGTTCCTTGACTAATGAGTCAACCAACCCCTTAAGTTTATTGTGTTGACTTTTATATTTATTTTAAATAAATTGAGTTGGGCCGATTTCTACAATATAATTATATTCGCACTAGTTTTATTTATTTTAAGGCCATTTAGGTGTAAACTACATGAACTAGGGTAAATCAAGTAGGTATTTAATAAGGCCTTTTTTTTGTAGGACAATGAGAACTGATATTCGAAAATCGGATCGAGGCAAAACAACGCAAAGTGTAACTAATGGAAACCGCTTGTGATGAAGTAATTGCAGGAAAGAAAAGTATACGCTCGGTGGCTATTGACTATGAATATGTGTATGTAATTTGATATTCTTGTGAGTTTATTGTTTAGGTGCAAAAAGGGTCCTAATGGAAGGAATACTTTACGTGTTGTTACCTACTTGATTAATTACAAATAAATGACGTTGATTTGTGAAGTTATGTATTATTTATCAGTCATATGCAATGATTTTTTAGTATGGTCAACCTACCCCATAAAGTGTGTCAACCAACCCCGACAACGGGGTTGGTTGATTAGCTAGACTTGTTTTAAAAAAAACTAAAAATAATCGTCTTCTTATTTAGTAAGAAAATTCAAATTAGCTGAATTAATAATCAATAAAATACTCGATTTAGAAGTGCTCTATATCATTTTGTATCTAATTTAGTTTTGCAGTTATTAGCTAAAATATAAAAAACTAGTCAACCAACCCCGGTCTCCCCTATTCAGCTGCATCTGGTTAGACTGGACGCCAACCCCAAGTATAGATAGTGCAATCCACGACGACGCGCCCCACTTCGCTCCGCTCCGTACTGAAGTACAGCTTACAGAACAGTAAGACGCGCGCGAGCAGTGGGGCGCGTCGTCGTGGATTGCACTATCTATAGTTGGGAAAAGGCGAGGCCGATTGATTCTCATACAGCCCCACTTTTGTATATGACAAACCTAATCTGAATAACTAAACCCACATCACAGATCCACGATGCATTGTCTTAAAATAGCAATGATCATAATAACAATTTGCAGAATCAAAACTTATGTAATCAAGCTCACGACTGATTGTGTTTTAATTAATTGTCCTGCGATGTTCGTTGAGTACGTAATTACCTTATATGTTTATGGTGTTCTTTATTTGATGACAAAAACCTGTTAATTGTCTAGCCACGTGTATAATAGGTACTTTATTATAAGGCCGTTGGATCAGTCGAGTGATGTAGAGACTGCGAACCATACTTTGATTTTCTGTAAATAGACAGCATAGTATTTTTTCTATGGCCAGATCTGTAAACAGATTTATAGGCAATGCGCATTATTTTATTGGCCTGTATTTTTGTGGTCTGTGATTCCAGACCAAACATTTTATTGACCACTCCTGTCCAGATTAGATGTTTATATGCTAGACTTCGCAAGGCTAAAACAAAAAGTTTTGATCTCTTGCCAAAAACATGCCCAGATTTATATTTTAGTATTTTTTTTTCCTGTTGAAGACTTTTATTTTTATAAGTAATAGCTGTGCCCCGCGGTTTCAATCGCATAAGTCTCGATCCCGTGGTAATATCGGGATAAAAAGTATCCTATGTCCTAATCCAGATCATGGCCTACCTATGTACTAAATTTCATCCAAATCTGTTCAGCCGTTTTAGCGTGCAAGCGTAACAAACAAACAAACTCACTTTTGCATTTATAATATTAGATAAGACTATTTAGTTTCTGTTTGATTTGAACAGTTGATTAATGTTTTTGATCAAATGAATTTATTTTTGTAAGAACCAACAAAATTTTGTCGATCTGTTGATTATTCAATTTTTGGTTCGATATATCATTTTAAATTTGGTTTTGCGCATTTTTTTACTTTCTCAAGAGCTCTGCCTAACCTATCATAGAATATAAGCATGATGTTGTGTGTGTAACTGTAGTAGTGATGGACCGACTAAGGATCTTGCCAATCATCAGCTGACTATTGAGAACGTGGATATATATTTGATTGCATTTTCGTATAGTGTACCTGGGAACATCATTAATTATACGAAGTATTTTTTTTGTCGTATTGTAGATATGTTTGCAGTTATAATACCGGCACGGTTGGCGCAGTGGTTATGCGATTGACTGCTTGCAGCGCTGCGTGTCGCGGGTTCGATTCCCGCACGGAACAAATATTTGTATGACCTAGGTACAAGTAGTTGTTCCGGGTATGGCTGATTGTGAGTATAAATGTTTGTAAACGCACGTTTTTAATACCGGGTTCCTCTTATTTGTTCGTTTGCGTAAATATAATAGGTAGTTATGTACGTTTTCCTTATAAGAGCTAAAATAATGATAAAAGAGTCAATGAACTTGAATAAAAGCAAATATTATTTATTATTCTCTTTGGTATCCGGTTGGCATTTTAAATTTGATATAAAAATAATAATCCCCATGTAAGCGCCGCCAAAAACCTAGGTTCGATTCTTAGGTGAAGAGAGAAAGTTTCCGGAAGCAACCTTTTTTTTTTTTTTGTCGGTGGGAAATCATCAAATGACTTCTCCCGCTGACCCCTTCACTCGCTGACATCTCTTTGAGGCGCGCCTGGAACACAACGCGCCGTCGACCCGGGCTTGGTCCTTACCGGACGGCGAGCTACCCATTGCTCACCGTCCGTCCGGAAGCAACCTGAGGTTTGTGCGAACTGCGTGATGCGTTACCTACCTATATCTAAAGTATTTACTAGATCAGAGCACTGTGTTTGGGATCGTTAAACGCACTCATGCAATGGTGACTTTTATTATAATTTGGGAAATATCAGGAGTGATACTTACGTTCATAAGTTTTTTTTTTTATCGCGAGTTTCACCTTAATGCCTGATCTAAGCACAGAATACAATAGAAAGACCCGCATTTGCCCGCTTCGCCCGCGTGGAGGTCGGAAATTATCTCACGGGAGCGTACTACCGGATAAAAAGTTTCCTATGTCCTAACCCAGGTCATGGTCTATCCGTGTGCCCCAACAAATCCCTTCAGCCGTTTTAAGGCCGTCAAAAGTAACAAGCAGACAGATTTACTTTCGCATTTACAATAATAGTATCCACAGACTACATAGGGATGCGAAAGTAAATCTGTCTGCTTGTTACTTTTGACGGCCTTAAAACGGCTGAAGGGATTTGTTGGGGCACACGGATAGACCATGACCTGGGTTAGGACATAGGAAACTTCACAGACTCTATGGATTTTATCGATGGATTTCAGCAATGTATTCATCAATGGATTTCTTCTATGGATTTCATCTATCCTCTTTGGAGTGTCCCTGACTTTTTACCTCTAGTTAAAAACCAGCGTCAGGCACTGGCATTTTTGCTGTACTGGACCTATTTGGCGCAGCCGCAAGGCACACTTTCCTGCAAATTTCTTACAACGCACTTTACACTTTTTACTTATTTGTTTTCTTTTTGTTGTTTCTTTTTTACTGTACACACGGCTACACATCAAGATTATACATTTCCAGTATAAGCTGACCTCGCATTGTACGAAAATCCTATACAATGCAGATAAACTGGAAATGTATAGTTTGATGTGTAGCCGTGTGTACGAGTAGGTACCTATAATATTTTATTGTTGTGAGGTTTTTAGTCTGTACCCTTACCTACGATAAAATACCGTGAACTTTACCGCGATCGTAAGAGTTGAGTAATCACAATCATCAAGATACCTTCCGTGATTCCTGCTTGCGTCAGAATTGTCACGATGCGTTACATCGTTAGTCATAAACGCATCATAGTCCTTAGGATGAACAAAGTCCAATGCTGGGGCTTAGAGAATGTTCTCTGTCTGTGATCATCGGAGTAAAGTGCAAGACCCCGTGACCTAACCGGCAGCGACCGTCCCGCGAGCACATGATCGACGCAACCGTTTAAGTAAATTATGAGTTTATGACGTACAAACGCTACTTGATTGATTACACGGGAATATGATGCATATTCAAAACCCCGGGTTCTAACCAAAAGAGTACCTTCACAAGAGTACACGGTCGTTAGTATGAATACTGACGTTCCTAGGCGACTTGATTGATCACGCGAGTATGTCATATTCATATAAATGAGCGCGACGATCGCTTATTCTCGCGTCGCTCGTTTTCGGTTAGGACATGACCTGAAAGCTTTAGGTATGCATAGTGCGAAGATGCCATTCGTGTTCTCTTGTAAAAAGGTGAGTAAGGTAAAAATTTATCCGGTTATTTGTTTATTTATTTAACCATTTATGTACACACATTAATAAACAGACAAGATGAAAAGAACAGAAAAATACGTACAAAGGTGATGCTTATTTCTAAAGAAATCTCTTCCAGCATACCTGCAATAGGACAGAGGGTAAAAAGAGACTAGGACCGAGAGGAGGAGGTGACCGGATAGTCAACTGACTAAACTTTTTGGGTAGTATCTCAGGTAACTTTGGAGCTGGACGTATATATGATATAAGAATAGTTGGTCGCTGTGATTGGCTCAAGACAATTTTTATGTTCTTTCTCCAGAATTAGCCTACCTACTGACAGGTTATATAAGCTTAGGTAAATTGTTCATTTTATTTGACTTTATAAGTCAATTTATTTTAATTTTATTAATTTTTTGTTGACATAATCTACTCATTAGAATGATTTTCATGAGTTGTATTGCAATATGTGGTTAGCTAGCGACCTCGACAAATTAATCTTCTTTTTTTTTTTTCCTGAAAAACCGGCAGCAAGTTCGTCATGCTCCCTTAGATGTCACTGCTTGCGGTAGCGTCGGGGGTCGGGTTGCCTCCTTCCCTCAAATATGGCGAGGGGGGTAATGTTTGATCTTCGCGGATGCTGCTTGTGGTGACTGGTCGTCTTGCTGATCATGGTTTTGTTATTAGTAATTAACTGTTTATTTATTTTACCTCGATGGTCCTAGTTTATCAATTATAACTTCTAGTTACAGCTATATGTAAGCGGGCACGCCCTTTATGCCTGGAGGCTATATTTCCTTTTTTAGATATTGTTTACGTTTAGTTATTTTTATTTCTGCTTGAGTATAGATCTCGATGTTTTTGGTTGGTACCTATATTGGCGTATGCTAGCTGTCATATGGCTATTAATTTATAATTTAATGTTTTGTGTTGCGTTATGTAAATTATTTTGCATAAGTACAAATTGTATAGAATCAAGATTTTCTAACTGAACAGACAGCTGTGCTGCTGGGGAGTTTGTTGCGCCACTTCTTCTTCCCAGCGAAAGCACTAGGAAGTGGTGAAGGGTGGGCGTTTTGTGGGACTGTCTTATGTAACTTTGACGTTCGAAAAGTGC
Organism: Xanthia togata; assembly: GCA_963853775.1. Taxonomy (NCBI): domain Eukaryota; kingdom Metazoa; phylum Arthropoda; class Insecta; order Lepidoptera; family Noctuidae; genus Xanthia; species Xanthia togata. Next base: position 5,276,376 of record OY970805.1, read on the forward strand.
TGATTCTCTGCCTAGTTTGAATAAATAAATGACTTTTGAATTTCGAATTTATGTAGGACTATTGGAATCAGTGTTAGAACACCGAAAACATAGTGGTAAGGTAAGGTAAACACTTTTAAACGTCAGTAATATTTTAAATTTAATAATTACGCCTGGAGCCGAGTATAACGCCGGTAGCATACCTCCGCCGCGAAACCGTAGCAGCGAAACCGCAGTAGTTCAATTCAATAGACTCGCGTCATTTATTTATTTATTTATCTTCGTCATTCGTCATGTATCGCTACTCGAATCGGATGAGAGTAGCGGAAAATGACGCGAGTCTATTGAATTTAACTACAGCGGTTTCGCTGCTAAGGTTTCGCGGCGGAGGTATGCTACCGGCGCACAGTATATTATTTTGAGAATCTAGACAGACAAAAGTCAATTTATGAACATGTCAACAAGATCCTTTAAACGGAATAAATTCAAAGCTAACAAGTTATACTACAATCTACTAAATTTTCTGGGAATCCACAAGAAACGATAGCAGGTAAAAAAAGTTCGGGACGGCCGGCTACATGAGCCATACTCACCGACCGCTCGCTGCTATCGTTTCATTCGTCTGAGTTCTTTCGATTAATACGCTGTGATTCTGTGTGCTAGTGGTGATTTTGTGTTTTTATCGTTTTTGTGGGACTTTTAAGGTAAATAATAATATATTTTTTTTGTTAGTATGTATATTAGTTTAATCGTAAATATTTCATTAACAGAGTGAGGTTTTTATTTAATCATAAACAGTACTTCTTTAGTTTCAGCTAAGGTTTCAGTTGGTTTCCCTTCATTTCCCTGTGCATTGGGTATATTTTTCTGAAAGGTGTATTTATATACTACAAGAAAACATTTCATTTACGTGCGAAAGTTTGCGACACTCATACAAAATTTTCTTATTTTCAGAATGACTTCACAAATTTCTCGACGTTTGTTTTTTGATGTTTAGTTTGCTAACGCAAAAGAATCAAGACAGGATGCTATGTTAAATTATATTTTACAAGAACTTGATGTCCATTCCGTTACGTATGATATTTTGATAAGTTTAAAAGCAACCATCAGTAGAGTCAGTCAAAAAATTGACGAAAAATGGTCGAAATCAGGAAGACATCGTGAACGCTTCGTTCGAACATATCATTTACAGATACCCGTAAATGAAACTATCTTTCATTTTTCACTAACAACAACCGAACCTCTGGAACAAGTAACCGGGCCGGAAGACCACCGAAAGACTTTGAATCTTCCAGTGAAAAAACAAAGAGACGGCGAATTCGTTATCTTCTTAAAACTACGTGTCCAAAAGATATATCGATGGCAAACGAAATACAGGTTCGCCAGACAGGAAAAAGGGATTCAGCAGCTCTTGTAGCTATAGCTTTGCCTGTTTTCACCCAGAAGAGGTACAGTAATGAAGAAAGCACAAATGTTGTTTAATCAACCCAAAGCGAGGTGGGCTTTCGAATGACCAAGCTCTGGCATTAATCATTGATGCAAAACTGTCAACACACCAATATGGTATCATACGCGAGCAATCAAAATTTGATGAACAAAAAAACTTTTTCACAAAAAATAAAACCGACTTCCAAAAAAAAACACTACAAAGTGAAAAATAACTTTGATTTCGGAAGTCGGTGTCTTTGGTTTTTTATTTTCGTTTTTTTGCCACCGACTTCCGAAATCAAAGTTATTTTTCACTTTGTAGTGTTTTTTTTTGGAAGTCGGTTTTATTTTTTGTGAAAAAGTTTTTATTTTTCACTTTTTAGTTGTGGTACCTACACAAAACCCTCACAAAAATTTGAATACCCATTACCTGCTATGTAAATTACAGTGATAGGAACTATTAGAATATCATCCACATATACTAGATGGGAAAAATACGTATTATTGAAGCTAACTCAAAAACCCCTCATCAGATCATGACCAAATTTATATGGGACAATTTCTGAAGTATGCCCTACCAAAAAAAAAAAGAATCATCAAAATCAAATCATAATTGGCGGAGTAATCGCGTAACAAACATACAAAAAAAAAATACAACCGAATTGAGAACCTCCTCCTTTTTGAAGTCGGTTGAAAATATGTATCCACCATACTACAAAGTTAAAGCGGCAAAACATTTGTGTTATCCAAGTGAAATTAATGTTTCAGAAACACATGCCGAAGTTAAACTTCAATCTTTAATGGATCACACTGTATTAAGAATATGCAAAATGCAAGAAGAGGTCCTGAAAACGATAAAAGACTTAAAAAGCCTAGATGTTATTGTTAAATGGGGTTATGGTTATGTTTCGTCTACTAGTATGTAGTAATTAATCATAATTGTACTAAACTTTGCGTAGTTTTTTTTATTGTATTTAGTTTTATATTAATTTTGATGTATAGTTGTGAAAATATGTTCTATTATTAAATTATACATCTAAAACGATACATTTTTTAATTTATTTTTTCTTCTTTTAAATATTACCTAATTTTTAATTACCTAATATAACATATAAATGCGGCAAAATAATTTTGTCCCGCTAGATTTTCATAATAACACACTGTGCGGCGTAAGCGATTCAGCGACGAATATACGCGATTCAGCGTCACCGACCGATTCGAGCCGAGTATACCCGATTCAGCGTCATCGACCCGAGCGCGACAGTTCAGTTTCGTTTTGCCTAAAGAGGTTTTCACTTAAGGGATGGTGTGACACATAAGGATGCTGATTAGGGCTTCCAATCCCGCAAACCCTTGCGGGGTCTCGGTATAGGCGAGATCAAAGTAATTCAGTGACGCGGGATCTCGGTATAACGGGTTCCCGCATTTGTTACCAGTGAGTAGTAAAAAAAAGTACGCATAGAGACACATAGATAAAATAGTAATATTTATTATAAAACTCAAAGTAATCAATATGGCGATCACGCGCAACGCAGCCGAGCCGACAATTTTCGCACCTGCATGCTGCAGTCCGTATGCATTGCCGCAGTGCGCGCAGCATCAGGGCCTCAAGTCTGCTATAACAATAGTGTCAGAATGGTCTATCATTGATTTCATAATTGTTGATTTTGACAAGTTTGGTAATCTACTAACATAATGGCGACATTATGACTTTCCAATGGTCTGCCACTGACACTCCATTGAAAGAAATGGCATCTGTTGGTAATCTCGTACATAATGAAAAATGAATGACTGCCTTAGGCGGTAATCTGCTAAAATTTTGACAGTTCCTTTGATCAGTGACCTACCATGAGAACGTCATTGTGCAGTCATTTCTATTAATTCGTTACGATTATCGTGTTTGTGGAATACAATTATCAACCAATGATCGACCATTATGAATTTAGCAGATTACGAACTTTTAGCAAAATGACAATGGCAGCAGACTTGGGCCCCAGTAAGTATGTCGAAAATATATTATGCCCGTAATAATTTTCCGCTAATCCCGCGGGATACCGCACTCTAATCCCGCAGTGTGCGAAACTGATGTAATCATTCGGGATCTCAGTATACCGAGGTTGGAAGCCCTAAATGCTGATGATAGCTTTATCATCACGAGGAATTCCCTACACACGTTACGAGAACAAATTCACGTAGATAACTATTTCAAATTAAAAATCATCATCACATACAAGGAAATTATGTGATGACGATTTTGACATTGACATACTTAAATAATAATAAACAATTATCAATAATTACAATGACGTAGAAATAGTAATGATTAATAACCATTGTATTTGTCAATGTTAATAACACAATTCGCGCGTTTATTTGCTTGCGCACTGGAATTAGAATAATTTAGTTTTTTTTTTCCCCCTGAAATTAAGCTCTTTATTAAACTCAAGAGAAATTTATTTTCGGTAAGAGTAGAAAGAATGTCTCTGAAAGTAGCGATAAAACTCAAACTCAAAACATTTATCCTAACTAATATTATAAATGCGTAAGTGAGTTTGTTAGTAACGCTTTCACGCTAAAACGGCTGACCGTATTTGGATGAAATTTGACACATGGTTAGACCATGAGCTGGAGCAACAGTCGCAGGCAACAGCTAGTTTCAAATAAACCAATAAAAGTCATTTTTTAATTGTCAAGGGGTCGGTCAGTCTGAAAGATGAAGCTAGTAGGTCGTTCCAAAGCGTAGTAGGTTCCTATGGAGAAGAACGGGCAAGAAACTCTACGGACACTCATTTAATTCAAAATATTGGTTTTAGCATTCATGTTGAAATTATGAGTCGTGGCGGCTCTGAGATGACCAGTCCTACTGACGGTGCCGTTCACGAACATGACGCATGGATCATCACGATTCATCTCAACCATTTTGAAGGAAACTTAACAATCCGATACACGCCACCACCAGCGCGACATTTGAGTGAGCAACTGAGCATGATATACTCTCAGCCACCAGGGCATATTCAAGTCAATAAAAAACGTACCCAGTAAATGGTAGCTTTATAGAAGGTACATGGTCATAGTGCTCACACATGGTGCTATGCAATTTTGTTATACAATACAAAGAGATTGAATTTATACAATGAAAAGATAGTTTTTGAAATCTTCAGCAGGTCCAACAATATTTTCGAATGCTAATCAATTAGTTTATGCGCCCTTGTGGAGCTGGACCAGCGTTGAGCCAAGCATTTTCGTCAGCGATGTACTCCCTCAACTAATAAAATCTATAGCCCACCATAGCCCACACGTAGTTTGAGTCCAATTATCTAATCCTCAGTCATCATTTGCCTAAACTTTTCCCAACAAATTGGGGTCGACTTCCAGTCTAACCGGATGCAACTGAATACATGGAGCGACTGAAGAGCATGAGCGACAATCTTACCTGGAGCGACTGCCTATCTGAGCTCCACAACCCAGACTTGGTGATACGATACCCCTTGGTAAGACTGGTTGTTAGACATTCGGGCTTCTGACGACCTGTAACGACTGTCAAAGATTCACGAATGACAGCTGGTTTAACGTGCTTTCCAGCCCTCCTGATCAGAAGGTCTAAGTAGCTAAATGTCCAACAGCGCGAAACATCTAATGAGCAGTAAGTCTAATTAGCAAAATGTCCATGTAGCAAAACTTCTAACTATCAGATGGGCATGGAGGTGTCTTGGTATGTAAATATGGTCACCCGTCAACGGTGGTGATCATAGGTACATAAACCTCTAAAATTCTATAATGTTCTTTTGGTGCGTGGTCAAAATCGGAACCAGGTCGCCATCTTGTTTCTTGAATACATTTCAAGTGACATTTCACAAAACAATTGCACAAATGTCAACCAACAGCGCCCTCCTTTCAACGTCTTTCGAGCGCCAAAAGATCTCAGACTAAGGTTCCTTAGTCTGAGCAAAAGATCCTTGTAGGAGTGCATCTATGACACTACCTTACTGTCATTTTGTTGTGTTGCCTGTCAAATGTTAATATTTTGTATGGGTACTGACCATCATCATAATCTGCTTGTAATGTTCCCACTCAGGTCTTTACCCGGGGGTGCAAGGGCTGCGTGGCACCCGGGCGCAGGGTCTTAGAGGGCTCCAGCCGATCGCCTATACCTACACCAAACCACGATTAATCACAATCATAATATACCTTTAAAAATATAGGCACCCAATATTGTTTGCAAAAAATACGCATCATGCAGCTTTCGGCAAATTCGCCTTGCTGCTTGCGATGTGCAAGCCAATTTAGATCTTATTACTATCAGAATTTTTATATTCCAACAAATACACTTGGCAAATTCGAAGCTTGAGAAGATTGATTGCTTTAGAGCTCCAAGAGACCGTACACCTACGTATTTGATATTAATTTCAATTTTATACCTTGACGCGTTCCTGAGAAATAGGGTCTTGACAGAGTGACAGACACAGACAAACATACGGACAACGAAGTGATCCTAAAAGGGTTCCGTTTCTTCCTTTTGAGGTACGGAAACAAAAACAGGAACAATTTTTTTTAATTGCTGTCCAGGGTTTTTTAATTGCTGGCCAGGGTGGCAACCTGATTTTCGCACACCGGCTGGCACCCAATACAGTTAAGACGGCCCTACTACTCTACTCTATGAGAAGAACTACTGGGTCTATTTTAGGCCGTTTCATCGGAATATCTTTTCAAATCGATGTCTTTGAAAAGAAAACATAGTCGCTAGGAAATTCCATGACATACATGTCATTGCATCAAGCACTGAAATTACCTACATCACCAATTCTTAGGTTAACCCCCGAACTGAAAAACCATGTAAAAACAATTCCAGGATTAGGTAGTTTTAAAGTCCTAATATTACTCTAATTAATACTAATTCGTCACAGTAATGACGTGTAAGATCGATGTGACCTCTGCGAGGTTGGCCTTTGGGAAACTCTTGCGGTAGACATACGTAACATTATAATAGTAGGTATTAATAGCTATACTGTGAATTCGGTGATAAATATAACGTCAGAGTACGGTGCGTATGATTTTGTTGTTTAGATGGACATTCCGTCATTAGAAGATTAGATTTTCTTTAGACATTTTTCTGAAATATGTTAATCAAACAACTAGGTAACATAACATCACGCCTGTATTCCCCGAAGGGTTAGGCAGAGGTGTTCCTATAGTTCACCCACATTTCGCCAGTTAGGTTTAAGTCCCATATAATAGGGGGTGACCTAATTGCCATATCAACCGGGCACAAATCCAGACTTCAAGCTGCTACTGAGAAATTCAAAATGGAAAACCCAATATCACCTTGCCCGACCCAGGAAATGAACCCAGGACCTCATGCTCAGGAGTAGCGTTTGCAAATTAAACAAGTAAGTAAGTAGAGTTAACTTGTTTCATTTGAGTATTGATTAAATATGCTTGAGATGATGTTGCGGATGCTTTTGATTCTAGGATTTCTTATTTTAAAGCGGTTATCTCTTCCCCTCCCTTTAAATCTATCTAAAGGATGTATTTAAAAGATCGCTTTTAGTGATAAGACCGCCCATTATGTCACTTTAGGTAAAATTTCTACATTTATATTCTGTAATTCGATTGGTGTACATAATAAATAATAGTCTACTATGTTATATTTTGTTAAATATAAATAAAAAGGGACAATTAACAAACTAACTATCATGAAATTACTGAAATGTACCTGAATTTCATAGTCTAGATATTAACATCATCAGCTGAACTAATAGTGGGTTTTCCTATTTACTTATTTATTTATAATTATTCCTAGAACGTTAAAGGCGACTTTAGTCACAGTTTCCCGAAATCGTGGAGCTCCTATATCGTCGCCGGCGCCGGTCGCCGATCGCGGTCATATACATACTCGAGCGTTGAGCATTTCATGTCAGTCGAGCAGCGTTTGCGCATCCTACGGGTTATATTTTTATTGATATATTAATTTATTTAATATTGTATTAACGTGTTCGCGTTCCGAAAGAATTGTTACTGTGTGTTGTGGTTTAGTGTTTTTTTTTTTTTAAGTAATTAATTTTGAAGGTACGTGTTTTTACTTGGGTTTTTTTACTTTTATATTTTATTTTTATGAGTTTTTATTAAGATGATTTCACATTAAACAAAAATAAAAGAATAACGTTTTTCAAAATCTAGGTTGTCATCGCCGCTAACTAGTATCCATTTAGTATATTTTACGTCTATTCGTGCAAAACTATCTATTCTAGTAAGGGATATAAATAAATATGAGTTAATGAACTTTCGCCGAAAAAATATTAGGTGTATAATACATATTTGCTGTAAATCAGTTGGCTGGTAAATAAACTAGACAGCATGCATATATTTATTGACTACTTGTTTACGATATTCCATTTAAAAGAAAACTATTTTTTTAGGTTTTGAATACAATAATAATTAATAAGAAATAATGTCATTTTTTCTCAAAATAAATAGAATGTTCTCCTTAGATCATACTTTTATCTGACATTATTATGATAGATATCATTAAAAAAAACATGTTATAAAACTATCAGTGATGTGCAATGCTGTCTTTAGATTGTTTACTTTCGATGTCACGACTAAAAATACTCTCTTTACAGAGATAGCGATAAACGATTGTAAAAGAAATGTGTGTTGTTTCAAACTGCTCCATAGTAAACATGTTGTAAAGAACATGATTATGTCAATGCATAGATTTTGATAGGTAGCGTTTTATTTGAAAGTTTACATTCAGAATCTTATCTCAGCGACAGTCAATGTCAAAACCGTTGGGAAATTAGATGTATTTTTGACAGACTGAGACTAAGATTAGAAAGAGACGTAGGTGTTATTAAAAGACGGAAATTGCCCCTTAGATAATATCTCATGTCCACAAAGCGTCTGAGCTTTTTCGTGATTATTATTGCAGTTTACGGACTTTACTCTAGCTAGATTCTCCCATAACTAGGGCTATGCAGGAGACATTATTTTCAGTGGGTTTTTCAACGGGTGACAGTTTTGAACTCCCGGCCTCTTGATAGTTCAACTGTCATTATCTACATCGTTATCAAGTATTTTTTAAACGAATGCCACCTATGCTGTAGGTAAAGTTCTTTTATGAGTCTGTAAAAACTCGGGTTAATATTTCAATTAGTGATATAACTGGAAATCGTTAAATTTTATTGAAAATATTATGGAGTTTAATTGGGTTCTCAAGAGCTATTCGATTAATTAAGGACGTTATAACTATTGCCTATTAACTTTTTGCTAGTTTTCCTTAAAACAGTAAATGAAAAACAAAACTAAATTGATTACATGTACAATTAAAATACATAATTCGTAGATATATAGGATATTTTGAAGCTCATAGTTATCAAGAACGAGTTTATAACAATAATGATTGTGTATAATTTTAAATGAAGCTGAACGTAATTACTTATTTTTACTAAATTATGGAAACGGTTAAGATGCATAATTAACTAAATTGGAACCTTCACTGTCATAGTAGTAATTCAAAAATTTCTCAAATACATAGTAGTACTTAGGGTGTTTCTCATATATTGTCCCTCCTCTTACGTAGATATAAAGTCATTGTATCCCCTGACCAGGGGCCCAAGTCTGCTATTTTTATAAATTCGTTATTCCAACACGATGCCATTGTCATTTTTCTGAAAGTTCGTAATCTGCTAAATTCATAATGGTCGATCATTGGTTAATTTTTTCATCATTCTATTCCACAAACACGATACTCGTAACGAATTAAAAGAAATGACTGCACAATGACGTTCTCATGGTAGGTCACTGATCAAAGGAACTGTCAAAATTTTAGCATATTACCGCCTAAGTCAGTCATTCATTTTTCATTATGCACGAGATTACCAATAGATGCCATTTCTTTCAATGGAGTGTCAGTGGCTGACAATTGGAAAGTCATAATGACGCCAATATGTTAGTAGATTACCAAACTTGTCAAAATCAACAATTATGTAATCAATGATAGACCACTCTGACACTATTGTAATAGCAGACTTGAGGCCCAGTCAGTACACAAACCCGATGAAAAAGTACGCCACGAAACTGAAGTAAGTACCTATTTCTACTTCTTATTTTCATGGAATTGTGTACTAAAATGTCGAAAGAGACAAAAACTTCGCTCCAGAGAGATCTCTATCTCTGAGAAGCGCCTAATAACACGAACAAATCTTCTACAAACTAAAGCTTTAATGAAGCTGTAAATGTCAGTCATAAAAAATAAGATTAGGTAATTCATTCGAAAACAAACATTGGTTTTGGTAGGTACGACACATTAATGAACTTTAAGTGCCTACCTACTAACGACTAGTAACCGGTTACAAATTGAACTATAAAGCTTCGTGCAGCCTAGCGCGACGCGACACCGGCTATTGTTATACCGTGATGTTTTCTTGGAATTTGTATTGTTCGAGTCGCGTTGCGCCGTCGCGTCGCGCTGGTCTGAACGAGGCTTAAATCGTTGTAATGAGTTAACTAAAAGTTGTTATCTTCATGGGGTAGTAATCTTTTATGGGAAAATTGAAGAACTTAAAACAAGCAAATAAGAATAATCCGCCGGTAATATTGCCCTTGCTGCCTCACAGGTCTCCTGTTTTAGTGAGAGGGAGTGGGCCGTTACCCACCACGCGTGCCCAGTGCTGGCTGATAGATGAAACAATATTATTTCTTCGAATTTTCAGTTCAAGGACATGCCTCGTTGGTCTAGTGGTCGCAAGCGCTACTGCTAAGCATGAGGTCCTGGGTTTGGTTCCCAAGTCGGGCAAAGTATTATTGGGTTTTTCCAACAGGACTTTCTTCCCGGAGTCTGGAATTGTGCCCGGTTGATGGCAATAGGCTCGCCCCCTATTGCATGGGACGTAAAAAACATAACTGGCGAAATGTGGTGTACTACAGGTACACCTCTGCCTAACCCTCCAGGGAACCAAGGCGTGATGTTATGTTATGGTGATGAAATAATTGACACAAAGTAGTATCTGCTTGGGTTCGAACCCACGACCTACTACTCGTAAGTCACAGTCGTTACCATTGCCACCTCGGCTCTAAACAAGCAAATATTAAACTAAAAACATTGTTTTCATGTTTGCCAAATTTTAAGGGAACTCACATGTCAACAACATAAGCATATTCAAACATATAGGTATAAGGTATATTTGAAGTTCAAGGTTATATTCTCGTTAAAATAGGTATTCATTCACTTACATAACTTATTGTCTCGTAAAAAGGTAAAGTAAACAAATAGCAAATAAAATATTGCTGTCAAAAATATTAAGACGTCTTGTCAACGATGATTTTTATGGATATCTTAAAATCATTTAAAGATTTTATTTTTTATTATAATAAAATTAATTATCTTACGAATTTCCTAAAGGTTGATGAACAACACATTTTTTGTTTGTCAAAGTTTATCATTATCAATATGGAAATAAAGGTTAGTCCTTATTCATTAATTATGCACTGAAAGTTATCAACCAATTTTATACAAACAATCGCGTATTTTACGAAACAATAATACGTCTACTGTTTAGACTAATGTATTTATCGTACCTACCAATAAACAGGTGATCAATAATGATATCATAAATCTGCCTAGCCTTTCCCCAACTATGTTGGGGCGGCTTCTAGTCTAACCGGATGCAGCTGAATACCAGTATTTTACATGGATCGACTGCCTATCTGACCTCCACAACCCAGTTTCTGGGTAATAATACCCCTTGGTAAGACTGGCTGTCAGACTTTCGGACTTCTGACGACCCGTAACGACTGTCAAAGATCCACGAATGACAGCCGGGACCAACTTCCGAGGCACGGAGGAGTCTCGGTATGTAAAGACGGTCACCCATCCACGGACCAACCCCGGCAAGCTGAACTTGATAGATCGACGGAGTTATTTATGATTAGTTATGACATCATAGTTTCCTGATTAATCGCCACAGACTATGCAAAGCACATAATATCTAGAATTCTTGAACTAGCTCAATCAAATCATATCGTACCGCACAGCCGAGAAGGTGAGAATCCAGTACAATAATAGCAAATGATCACAATGGCATCATTGCTACAAATAGTAGATTGAATTTATGTTTCGTTGCATCGGTATGTACATGTAACCGATATTTATAAGCAGGCCTAGATTCGGTTTCATTTGCTTGGTCTGGTCAAGTTGTGTCTGGATTTTGATTAAATATTTTGGCCACAAATATCGCGGAGCTGTGGTTTGATCTCTTTATACCTACTTTAGACGTTTCATGAAGTCGAATCCGCGCCACCACTCAAGTCCGGTAGACGCGGCGAAAATCTAATTTCAAAATGCATTTTAAAAAATTCAAAAAGAATTTTTTTTTTATTGGTTTACTTCCACTATATTCTGCCGGACATAGTGGTGGCACGGACTCTAGTACTGTATACCTAAATGAACATGCCATTGACTGTCAGTTTCTCAAAATTGGTGACACCTGCAACCACACGCAATCTCTTCAAAAGTCCCCTGAGTGGACCCTGTGATTTTTTTTTGTAGGTTAAATAGGTTAAGGTAGCCGCTTTGGCCTTGCCGACGGGTTTTTTTATACCTAGCTGTAAATAACGTGTTTTTTTTTACAATTCTGAACCTGAACATGCACTATTTGCTAAAACATGATTTTTTTAAACCAGGTTTACTACCTACCAGGTTTTCTTCTAATCATCATAATCATTGAAAGCATTGTTTCCACCCACTGCCGAGTCTAATAGTTTTCCTTGAGTGTACCAAACTGACGAATACACGAAACTGGCAACACTAGAAACCGTCAAGTTGACGCAACTGTCTAATCCGCCATATTGACCAATCAGCGAAACTGACTAATAAACGAAAATGGCGAAATAAATAAACTGACGAGTGATGGAAACTGACCAGTGATACGCGGACTCGATGGCAGCTCCCTTTTGTGCCATGCATCCCTCTATCTAATTACGCAACACATTTTCGTACTTAATTAATACTAATCTGTTTCATTTTGACAGTTCAACAATATTCATTGCATTATTTACGTTGTTGAGCAGATATTTTTTTTGAACTTATGAAGTAATGGATTAGCAATCTATTTCAAAATGATGTATGTGTACGTGTATTTCGCAATTAGGGTGTTGGTGTTGATTGTTGGTGACCAGTATTGTTTAAATACTGATAAAATTGGTGACCAGCTTTTGCTTTTACAAATTATTAATATTGTATGATTTGTCGTCTTGACTCTACACCGCAAAAACATACCTATTTAATTCACATAATATTTCACTGTTTGACATTCAAATTTGTCCAAAAATATCAACATTATGGGTCTCAGAATATTATGTTATGTAGACCATAAATCATATTAATACATTTTTATCGACATGAGGTGCAATAACGTCAAGTTTACGACGTTTACAAAACACCGACGTTGTATTTAGGTAACTTTGTTTTTGTGATTATTTCGAGAACTTCTAGACATTGTTGATGAATTTTAGTTTCAACATCGATGACGTGCTTAGGTTTTTATTAGACAAACATGTTGTAAATTTCAATGTAGGGAATGAATCAAAAGTAATGTAAATGTACTACGGCATTGCCAGAATACCATACTAATAGATAATAATAAGGTATAGCCGAACGTACATAGATGAAATAAAATCCATATAGGTTGTCCTGTAAGTAGTACGACAGCTATTATGTAGAATGACATGGATAGGTACATTAGGTACTCATTGTCAAAGTTTTATTTATTGGATAAATACGAGGCTTTTGGCTACTTTTGTATGTTTGTATTTAGTATTTTTTTTCTTTTTAATTGTGCTATTTGTTTGTGCAGAATAAACAATTTTTCTTTCTTTATTTTCTTTATTTTCTTTCCTTTCTTTCTTTTCTTTCTTTTTTCTTTTCTTTTCTTTATTTTCTCTTTTCTTTCTTTTCTTTTTTTCTTTTCTTTCTTTACTGTGAGGGGTAATAGCATGGGTCAGTACCCACCCACCAATAGAGCACAATGTATTTGTTGATATTCTACATTGCTCTGGCGAAAGAACCCAAAGTGTTGGTCCCGTCGTATGGACTGCCTACTCCTTTTAAGCAAGATACATCAATAAAGACAAAAAATATTGATATATTCTAAGTGATCGAGTCAAGGTCAACATCCTGTGACTATTTAACTTACACGTCATCTTAACCTTTCGAGCCGTGATTACTCCTTTACATTGTCAATGTCTTGGTCAATTTTAGTAATAAGTAGGTAGGTACCAACAGTACAACAGTACCTACCTATATATATACCTACTATGTTTATGGGTTTATCTTATGGGAAGACCCTGCTTTCGGAGAAACTTGAATGAGTCGTTATAAATCCAAGTATACGGTCAAGTTATGGTGGCAATAACTAAATAAGTACGTAATAACAGCTATTATTGAGTTCGTAATTTATATTGGTAGAAGAAGTTTCCACAGTTTCCAGCATGCATAGGTTCATACAGCAATATTATCTAGGTATATTGCTGGTACAGTCGGCAAAAAAAAGTTCATCATTGTTCTATCAAAAACCGCCAATTTAAAACAATGTTTTTTTTTTTTTTAAAGTCCGGAGTTTTATTACAGTCCAAAGTTTGCTACGCTTTTAGAAAGATAAACGATAGCTTCTGTGGATTTTCTTTTAACTAACTACTTATTGATTACTGTGATAACGGTACCTACAATCAGACCTTACCTCATCTAATCCAAGATGCGGAATCTGAGTACTTATCTGACGCATCTCGCAGTCATAGTCGTGACATCGTAATAGTGTGTAAACGGTTAGCTATTTCTGGACACGGCATGTGAATGCATTCGACATGGTTTCCGACTTCAATCAAATACAGCAATACTATTTAGTTCGTGACTAAAATTCTATGCAATAAGTTCCTAGGTATGCAATTTGTGACTAAAATACCGTTGCTCATTTTGCCTTGTAGTTGCTAACTAAATATTTTTAGAACTCTAGATACTACATTATGTAGCAACTCCGTAAAATATTTACACCGTAACGCCAATTTTGATAGTGTGCGCGTGAGAAATAATTTCCTGAACTATTTAAAGCAAACGTTAAACCGATGGCTCCAATTATATTTCGATTCGATGGTACAGGCAGCAAAAATAATCGGTGAATAATATCCTAAGTTTCCGTTGAAATCGAGAAGAAATATTCCTTAGACTTTTTAGGGTTCCGTAAGTCCGAATGAAAAAAACGGAACCTTTAGAGGATCACTCTGTCTGTCACAGCAATTTACTCCGAATCTAATAGATGGTTGAAATTTGGAATTTCGGTGACTCAAACACGGTTGTGTTAGGTACGTAAACAAATGAATTTTGAATACCTATGGGGGTAACTTTTGGGAAACAAATAAAATTATTAAAAAAGTTAATAGTTTTAAAGTTATTTAATTAAGAAAATATATGTAAATTGACCAATCCCCCCTAATCTCCGAAGCTATACTGAGCCTAAAATTTTGAAAAATACAGGAAATTGTTCTATACTTATAGATTACAGGAAAACCTATAAGAAGTATATGGCCTTAAAATACCAAGGTAAATCACTCAATACAATAATATCACCTTATGGCACCAAATATACCTAAATCTATATCTGTCTTTAGTTAGATAATTATATTGGTTATTTGGTGAAGTAATTTTTCAAGTGCATTGGCCGAATCAATACCTAAAATGTTTGCTCGAGCCAGAGAACGAGGAGTACCTAGGTATGAGGCATCTCCTGAAAATGAGGCACCTTATAAAAACTACCCTGTCGGTAGTAGAATTTAAGTACTAACATAGCAAATAAGTTAAATTGTTAACATCTAGAATAATTTCTAAGTATTTTTTTTTGTAATTGGATCTGTCTGTAGAATATATAAATTAACTATAATTTAAAAAATAAAACCATATAAACTAGCACTGCCGAGGGTAACAAAGATTCCCCTTTTGCATATATTATGGTAAGCTTCATGTTTTTATTTTATTTGTTTCAGACTTTAACTCAAGATGGAGCCACTGCAAGTAGATGTCGTTCACTTCTATCCGCGGGAAAACGCACAGCCACACAACACCGTCAAGTTAGTAATTATCAATTAATAAACCAATCCTAACTAATATTATAAATGCGAATGTGAGTTTGTTTGTTACCTACGCTTTCACGCTAAAGCGGTTGACCAGATTTTGATGAGATTTGGCACATGAGTAGACCATGGATTAGGACATAGGATGAGTATTATCACGTTATTCCCACGGGATCGAGACTTAAGGCTCGTGTAGACCAGCGCGACGTGACGTCGCGACGCGACTCAAACAATACGATTTCTAAGAAAATTCACGGTATAACAATAACCGGTGTCGTGTCGCGCTGTCGCGTCGCACTAGTCTGCACAAAGCTTTATGCTGGTGAACCGCGGGGCACAGCTAATTAAATACCTAAATTTCAGTATGAATATTTAAAAAAAAATTGGTATATTTTATCAATATCCATTTTAAACCAAGACGTGGGAGGTATCTAAACTTGATCTAAACTCTGTTGACTAAATCTGCAGTGAAAACATAATCATATTTAAGTTGGCATGAAATTATCCAGGGATGGTGAAACAATAGCAATTGACAAGCATAATGCTAGCACTCAACAATATGATAGGAAGTGATGAAGGGCGGGCGTATGAGGGGCTGTTATGTTACACGTTTAATATAAAAAGCGCTGAAGCGAAAACTCAGCCCGATTTTTTTTTGCAATTAATTACCTCATTGTATTTGTTTTTCCTTCAGATACGAGGTGGTGAACGACGAGAACCCGACGACCACAATCGTGAGACGTGGACAGCCGTTCAGCGGTGTGGTGAGGTTCTCAAGACCTTACGATGAGGCTACCGATATTGTGCAGCTTGTGTTTTCCATTGGTGAGATTTTGTTTTTATTCTCGGGCTGATTTATCAAAATAATAAGCTATTGTCCAGCCGCATTGCACCGACGCACACGGTCCATGTGGTACATTGCAGCACCAGTGAAAACATAGGCTGATTTTGTAGCATAAACATAATCAATCAGCCTATAATATTCCAAGTCTAAAATGTACTGCTGGGACAAAGGCCTCCTCTTTCTGTTAGAGGCCGTAATTCACCACATGGGCCCAGTGTGGGTTGGTGGATATTATGTCTTCGAATTTTTAGCTCTCTGACATGTCGGTTTCCTCACGATGTTTTCCTTCATCGGTTTGAGAGCAGTGGTGAATAAATAATAATGACGGCACGGTTGGCGCAGTGGTTGAGCAATTGACTGCTGCAC
The DNA here is from genome assembly GCA_963853775.1 of Xanthia togata. NCBI lineage: Eukaryota > Metazoa > Arthropoda > Insecta > Lepidoptera > Noctuidae > Xanthia > Xanthia togata. Next base: position 5,293,111 of record OY970805.1, read on the forward strand.
TGCGTGTCGCAGGTTCGATTCCCGCACGGAACAAATATTTGTATGACCTACAAGTAGTTGCTCCGGATCTGGCTGTTTGTGTAGGTATGTGAGTTTAAATGTTTGCAAACGCACCCACGATACAGGAGAAATTCCTAGTGGGCCACGACTACTCTGATAATGTAGTAGTCCAACCGAATATCAGATGGATTGTTGGCAAAAAAGAACCACTGAGAACGCTAAGGCCTTTTGTACACGGCACGGATTCTTTACGCTTCGGCGAGAAACCGCGTCGTAGGAAAAACGTATCTGCCAACAAACTTCCGTAATGATCCATACAACTAGGCATGGGTTGTACTTGCAAAATCGAGTCAACTAGGACAAGAATCAACCAGGACTTGAAATACTTTCAAGTACTTTTTCTTTCTGTATCGAAAATAGATCCATAAGTTCATACAAATAATACGCGATTCGTATCCAAAAAATGATACTTCCAAGCCTCGGTGGAAGAAAAATACTTGCATAGAACATTGATCCGTAAATGAAAATAAATAAGGAGCAGAATTGCGTCGAGTGTCGAAGAAGCGAGTAGCCGAATTAAATACTTTGAAGTCTTGTAAGTATTTCGGGTCGACACTTGCAAGTAAATACCTGGTGTAAAAACCTGGTTGCGTAAATACGCACCTTCCCTACATACAACACTGACGACTGTGCCTACACGCATGGCGAATAAACCGTAGTTTTTCAAGGCAAGAAAAACCTGTCTGTACAAAGTGCCTAGCTGATTGAAAGCTAGGCGAAATTGTGGCAGACCAAGTTGAAGATACACTTGAATCCTATCGAAATTACTGGCATCGATTGAAAATGAACGTGGACATGGAAGAGATTTGAGCCTTTACCCATCGATTAATACAGATGGTTGACTTGAATAAAAGGCGACTCTTGCTACTATACAATAAAGTGCAATTCAGGTCGCACAGCGCTAATTACCTACAATTATATTCACCTAGAAATTGCCTCTCTTTCTATCGCGTAAGTCTTAGATCTTCTCACTGCGGTACACTCACTGAATTGGCCCAACAAGTCGAACCCGCCTCGTTCTTGTAGCTTCATACATAAAATGCGGAGTGAACCATCTGTACTAGTCTGTGCAAGGCTAGATAGTTAGATAATGCAGTTTTTATTCTACAACATACTTAGTAAAAAACTATACATGACATATCTACGGTTACCTTTAACTTGAACATCTTTGTTCACAGGAGATAAACCATCAATGGAAACTACAGGGAAGATGTTTACACGACGTGACGTGGTCACAGACAAATACACATGGAGCGCCAATCTCTTGGACGTGCAGGAGGAAAACACACTTTCTTTTAAGGTAAGCCTCAAGATAAGGGCTTCAGCAATGTGTGATAAAGCAGGCATGCTCCATAACAGGCATATCGTACGGGAAGACGAAGGTGATAGCAAGTTTACGAAATAAACATCACATTACAGAGGTGTTCCATCACAAAGGCCAGTTATGTGATAGGGTTTTTTCTTTTTTGGGGTGTGAAATTATCAAAAAACTTCTAGGGCGGATTGTCAGACTCTTACTGACTAAAACCCATCCGTGTTCCTTCAGTCGCCTGTACGTTGCCAGGGGCCACGGTATCCCTTTCAGACTTTCCGGCGACCCCGGCAGGCATCGGTCCTAGCGGACCCCGTCAGTTGTGCTGACATCTCTTTGAGGCGCGCGTGGATCACAACGCGCCGTCCTTATCGGACGGCGAGCTACCCATTGCTCACCGTCATGTGATAGGGGTATTACCATCGAACGGTCACAAATCCAGACCCCGGTCTGCTATTTGATACATAATGGACAATCTTATAGGTTAATTGTTTTTTTTGTATTAATTGTGTCAGTAATATGAACAGTTCTTCAATTAGATAAATATTAATTTTAGCAGTCGCACATGGGAATTTAGAGGCATGAGGAACAGGGTATAAAGTTCACTCATTCTCATTAGAAAAGGGAGGTTCCTCCGACCAGACGGGTAATGTGTCTGGCGGGCAACTGCCCAACGATTGATATTCCGATGATTGTATAAATTTCGTTCGCACAGTAAACTCTAGTTGCACGATGCAGGATTTGTGTGACGTCAGGATTTTGTGTGACGTCAGGTGTTTAATGCGTAGTTCGCATATATGTAGATACACACCACACAGCCACAGAACAATGAGGCAATAGACGTAAAAAATATTTGGTATAAATACGTAGATACTGCATAACAATTATCTATAGCCTACCTAAAGTTATTTAAAAATATCTAGCTGCATGTAGGTATATTATAAGCATAAATCAGCAATCTAGACACGAAATTATTGGCTATTTTAGAATTTGTTTTTACTTAAATTGGTATGCTAATTTTGGCACGTATCAAATTGCATCTGAGCAAAAAATTAAATATTTCCACGTAGTGTAGTGAACAATCCAATAATACAGGTCTACCATTAGTGAATTCAAAGTGGAATATTATTTTAATAGACTATTTCAAATACAGATACTAGAGGAGATCGTGGCTAAGTATTAACAGCCACAGGCACCGATCGAAGGTTAAGCCACGCTTACGAAGGTCAGTCCGTGGATGGATGACCATCCTTTACATAACGACTCCTCCGTGCCTCCCGGCTGTCATTCATACATCTTTGACATTCATTACGGTTAGTCAGAAGCCGGAAAGTCCGACAACCTTTCTTTTCAATGGGTATCGTATTACCCAGTTACTGGGTTGTGGAGGTCAGATAGGCAGTCGCTCCATGTAAAATACTGGTATTCAGCTGCAGCTGGTTAGACTGGAAGCTGACGCCAACGCCAACATAGTTGGGAAAAGGCTAGGTATTCGAAGATGATGATGATTAAGAGTCTATTTCAAATACGTGGTAGGTTAGGTTAGCATAAGAAAAACCGTAAAGGATATCTCCTATTTTTAAGAACGTTTGAATTCTAATCTCAGTCTTAATCAATCTAAAATAGGTACCTCTCAAATCAATCCACTCAGCCTATCGCAGACCATTGCTGGACATAAGCCTCTCCCAGGCTGCGCCACAACACCCGGTCCTCCGCCTTCCATATCCCAGCCACCTTCTTAATGTCGTCGGTACATCTAGCTGGGGTGCCCCACACACTACGTTTGCCGGTACGCTGTCTCCACTCCAGGACTCGTCTGCTCCACCGGCCATCGGTCCTTCGTCAAACATGGCTCGTCCACCACCACTTCAGCTTGTTTACTCTGCAGGCTATGTCGGTAACTCCGGTTCTTTTCCTGATAACTTAATTTCTGATCTTCTTCTATCCAAAATACCCCTAATTTTTTATAATATTAGAGGATCCGACCTAGGAACGACCTTCACCAATCTGTTTAATGGATGAAAGTATGTTAAACCAGTAGGTATGTTAGAAAATATATCGCAAGTCGGTTGGCAAAAAAAGTCTAAAATGACTTTTTTTAACATTGCAAGATATTCACCAATGGAAAGAGCTTTTCAAGGAGAACCTTTGCTACTAACTCGACTTTTGCCAATTGTTAGTCAATTCGGAGTTAATGACCTAAATAGGTGATTACTTGGCCACCTACGAATGTTCTTGCCGCCCAATAGCCATATGTGATATATCAATGGATAGTGTTTTTTAAGCACAATTGTTACTAAAACGAAATAATCGTTAAACGAATGAGTCTATTAAAAAAAAAAACATATAGAATTTTGTTTTAATCATAGTCTGGCTAGGATTTTTTTTGCCAACCCACTCGCGTTTTATTTTTTAACATACTTTTGATATAAAATATTTTTCATCCATTAAACAGATCGGTGAAGGTCGTCTCTAGGTCGGATCTTAGTCTAGAGTTTGGACTTTTCTAATTTATTATATTAATGCATTACTTTGCATACTGAATCAGCAAGAATTTGTGTAAATGTATTTATTGTTGCTAACATTAAATTATAATTCAAATTAAATAAAAAATAACACGTAATATTAACATCATCTTCATCTGCCTAGCCTTTTCCCAAAGGTCAGCTTCCAGTCTAACCGGATCCAGCTGAATACCGGTATTTTACATGGAGCGAATGCCTATCTGACCTCCACAACCCAGTTGCAGAGTAATACGATACCCCTTGGCCCTTGGTAAGACTGATTGTCAGACTTTCGGGTTTCTGACGACCCGTAACGACTGTCAAAGACGCACGAATGACAGCCGGGACCAACGGCTTACAGTGCTTTCCGAGGCACGGAGGGGTCTTGGTATGTAAAGATGGTAAGCCTGATGGATCGACCCGTGCGGCTGCTATTAAGTACCTACCTATTAACATTTAAGTAACTTCCCAAATAAAATAAAAAATAAACCGGCCAAGTGCGTGTCGGACCACGCACAATGAAGGGTTCCGTAGTTGGAATGAATTTATCGTAAGAACAAACTTAACTTTGTAATTGAAAAACATGTTCTCCCTTACGGAATATATGGGAGAACAATATTTTTGCAACCGCAAATTTAAGTTGGTCGATTATTACTCGTAAACTTGTAAAGCCCACTTAAGTGTGATAGTTTTCCTTTAAACTTCGTTATATATAAGTACTAATACCGTGACATTTGAATTTCGAACTACAACCGTTTAGTTGGTAGAGGGGGGGACACTTGACTCTAACGAAAATTTGTACTTTAAAGCTTGATAAGTTACGAACGGTTTACTTAATCAAAAAACGGTCTTCGTAAACCCCTAATATTTTTGAACGTATCTAACGATATCTCACACCACGGGAAGGACGAAAAAAAAAATTATCATCCCCACTCTACATGTAGGGGAGGTACCCTAAATAATGTTTTTTTCAAAATTTTATTTGACCACTTTTTTGGCGTCATTAACTTGTATACTCATGCCAAATTAAAACTTTCTAGTACCAATAGTTTTTGAGCTAAACCGCGGACAGACTGACAGACGGACATGGCGAAACTATGAGGGTTCCTTGTTGACTACGGAACCCTAATAAAAATAAACTTAATATTATTTAAACAACACTTTTATAGCCAAGTACGTAGTACTGGGTGTACTTAGCAGGTGCCAAAATTGGAGCTGACTACACTCGTACTAATGTGAATTGTTTTTCTGACAACAAAAATGCCGCCCATAGTCCTAATTCATTCAAATCACCACTAACGCGCATACAACGCTCCCAATTAATTCAAATTACAACTAGATAATTATAGTGCTTAGAATATTAATCTATTTAATTTGAAACAATAGAATATTGTGAGCCAGTTTCGTATAAACGATGGCACTCGAATATCTAATGCTTGATTAAAAACAATCTATTTTAGAGGTAATTCGATAGATTATGTGCATAGTAATAGTGTAATATTTTATTATCATTGGTGCCGTTTCTCTTGTCACAAATGCCTCTAAACTAGACTAAAAATCACCAAAATGTATTTTATTCCTGTCAAACGATGATTTCCCATTCTGAAATAGACGAAAGTGACACAATTTAACTGTATTTTAGCTTGACAGCACTAAGATGGTACTGAGATTTTAATTTTGTGAAAATGACAATTTTGCTATTCTGAATTTGACGTTTTTCACCTAAAATTTTAATTGTCTAACTAAATATGACCATTTGAAACATTTGACCATTTTTTTTTAATGGTGTGGAGTACTATTAGCTGTCATGAACTAAAATTCACACGAACACCTCGACTTCAAGTGCAAAAACAGTACTGTACTGGTTTTTTTTTCTTTTCATAACACGTAGGCACTAATTTTTCATATTTTCTATACAAAAAGTGAAAAATTCCATATAAAACACGTCGATGCTGCCCACCCAAAGCGCCTCTGGCTTTAAAAAAATCACAGAGTAGGGCAAACAAGTATGTAGTACCACGTGGAGTCGCGATTGTCAAATTCGATTTTAATTGCGTCAAAATAATTTTTAAGTTTAGAGAATTTTTATTGCAGAATAGCTTTAAGATTCTCATCTAGCCAAAAGTAAGGAATTTTAGTGATAGTTTATTTCCGTGTACAAGAGAATCGGCACCAATGTCTGATTATTAAAGGTTTGAGTTTAAAATTAAATGTTAAATATTTTGTTAGGATGAGACCCTCTAAAGAACAAGCACCAGAAACCCTTCCGATCCACCAACCCGCACTGGGCCCGCGTGGTGTATTAGGCCCACTACCGGTTACAGAGAGGAGGTCTGTGTGCCAGGGACATTATAGGCTGATTAAGATAAATAGATTATAATGAAGCACCAGGTTATGGGTTTTCAACATAATTATCCACTTCTAAATAAAAAAACTACAATAAACATCTTGTAGGTACTTGAAGTATTATCATTATCATACATCAGTTAATAATAATACGAAGAAACTTTATTATAATAACACTTAAAATAACAATTTATGAGCATTCAAGTGTTGGTCAAGACCAGTTTGTTTAGACAGCGATACTCAAACCGCGAGTTGCTTTAACTTTAACATAACCAAACGAAACCGGTGAAATCACGTCTGGTATTCCCGAAGAGGAAAAATCAAACTCAAACTCGGCAATTATTTCAACTAAACCAATTACAGTTACTTTTGAATTGTCAAGGGGTTGGTCAGTTAGAAAGATGAAGCTAGTTGCCCATTCCAAAGCGTAGCGTAGGTTCCTATGGAGAAGAACGGACAAGGAACTCCACGGACACTCTTTTAGGCGGAAGGCAGTAGTGTCCCACCAGCCCCACCAACATTTCACCTGTTATGTTTAAGCCCAGGTAATAGGGGGCGACACTTTTGTCGCTAACCTGTCGCAAATCTTAACTCTCTGGATTCCTTAAGGGAAAACTCAATTACACTTTGACCAATCTGGGGATCGAAAAGGCCTTAAACACTGACTTATTATTAGTATTACTTGTTAAAATGTTAGGAATATCGTATAATTTTACAATGTTTGTAAATTATGTGAGCATCATGCATCTATCACATAATTAATTTACCTGTCATTCCTTCATTTTTCATTGTCTTCACTTAAAATTATATAATTAATATAGGTACTTATACAAGATATTGTGAAAACGTTTTAAAAGAGTAACGGTGGAGTTTCTTGCCCATTCTTCTCCATACAAAAACTACCTTTTGGAAGGGGCGACTAGTTTTGTTTTTTTTTTTTTTTTTGTAAATTTTGAAATAAATTATTTGACTGACTTTGACCTCAGGCACGAACCGCCACTTGACGAAAGGAGCTGTTTTTTAGGCAGATAGGGTTAAAGTGTATGCAAGATATACTAAGCAGTATTTGTGCGAATCGATATCATAGCTATTAGTAAGCGTAGTCCATGGCTTAGTGTTACTATCATAATCATAAATCTTTATTGATCTCGACATGATTATTAATGGTTAATAAAATTCACAATCTTAAATAGAGAAAGGTGTCTTAGGGACGAGGGTCCTGAGTTACAGGTTACAGATCACCTAGATAGGACTAAATAAGCTAACTTACAAAACGGTTAAATCTATAATACCTCAAATTGCTTAGCACTCCGTTATATCTAAAATAATGCAGCATTATTTTTGAAATAAATATATGGTAAAGATGAGGATTTCATGTGAAGTAAGTTTGACGAAAACACGATTCCATAAAATTTTCTCGAGAGATTTTTTTTAATTACCTCGAAAATTAACAATAAACCGCTGGTATTCCAAAAATGCTTCAAATTAAATCATGAAACTGTAAATTTTTATCGTAAAAAGAAATTACCTAAACTACAGTATCGTGCGAGCGAGATAAGGAGAGAATTTCAGCTGAGGTACGAGTATCATAATCATCTTTAATGAGCACCATGCAGGTTGAGAACCGCTTGCCGAAGAAGATGATGTTCACACAAACACATTACGTTAGGTACAGGACAGGTTTTAAACGCAAATCTCGGATTGGTTATTTATTATGAGAATACAAACCATTAATTACACTTAGAAGACGTGATGAAAAGTAGCAATTAAACATTGTTATTCACGATGTTGTGACTAAATATATCTTTTACAGATAGCTTGGATTTTAGGGTTCAAATATACAAGATACATTAAGAGATACTTTGTGTCTTACCATGTGGCTGTCTATGTAAGCTCTGTTTTAACTCAAAGACAATCGTAACCACTGTCATCGTTTCTTCTAAAAACCACAGGGAGATATAATCATTTCACTCACTAAACCTCTTGGAGCAACCCAGCCTAAAGATAAAGGATGACGCACACTACAACCTCGACAGGCCGCAGCGCAACGCATTTCAATATAAAAAGCTGCGGTGCGGCCCGCCTAAATGTGCACTGCGCTTAACTGTATACATATAAAACCTACCTTTACTATACCTAAATTATCCTTATTTCAACAGGTATCAACTCCAGTAACCGCCCCTGTTGGTGCGTGGGTGCTCAGAGTGATCACCTGGAAGCGAGACTCTCCTGAACGGGCGTACTATGACTTCGATCAGGACATCTACATCCTCTTCAACCCATGGAACCCTGGTAAGTGCGCCTGAAATGTAGGATCCATCGTATATAGCAATGCTATTGTTATAAACTGTATATTATATGCTCCATCTCCTTTCCTGCCGTTTGTGCCTCAAAACATGCAGTCAGTGTCATCTGTGTTGCCACCGACGACGCCATGTAGGTAAATGGCGAAGTTTTGGGGCAACAAAATCTGAAATACTGTCGCCGTGTAGGCGACACGAAGAAGAAGAATCAGGCGACTGTTGTGAGCGACAAAAAGAAGCAGGCTACTGTTTTGAGCGACAAGAAGAAGCAGGCTACTGTTTTGACCGACAAGAAGAAGTAGGCTACAGTTTTGAACGACAAGAAGAAGAAGGCTACTGTTTTGAGCAACAAGTTGAAACAGACTACTGTTTTGAGCGACTAAAAGAAACAGGCTACTATTTTGAGCGACAAGAAGATGCAGGCGACTGTTCTAAGCCTGATTTTAAAAACAAACGGGAAAAGTGACGCAACGCACAGCAACCAAATCGATTAACACCGTTACATTCACTTATAATCTAAATTGGCACATAAATATTTGACACACTGTTTTTAATCTTATTAATTATTGGTATTAATTAATTACGTTTTACTCCTTTGTTCCGTTGTGTAACTAAATAATGAGTTCAATATGATTTAAATTCATCGATTTTCGATGCTGACTGAACCCAGTTTAGTTCATGACGTAGGCATTCAGTATTAACATTGAACAGCGTATAAACACAAAAGAAAAATAAATGAAACGGATTGCTAACCAATGTACGTTTGTTTCATTTTGTTGTATTACTCGTGCAATGCAATCTTCTCAATTTAAACTTTAAATAAGTTGGAGAAGAATACAGTGTTGTAAAAACATTGCTAGTCTAATTTATTTATGAGTTTGGGATTTGTTTTTGCGATGCAACTGTGGGTAGAGAAATTAAGTTTAAGGCCGCGCGCACTTTGGACACGAATTTGTATTGTACGTAAATGTACGATCGTGGTCGTACGAATTGAGTGCGCACACTTAATACGTTTCTCTCCGTCAAATAGTGTTCACGCACGAAAAATCCCAACAAGTTCGGATTGTTTTCGGACGTCGGAACTATAGGGATGTTAGGATGGCGTTCCGTGGGTCCTTTTTAACACTTTGATTCTGCTACACTGAATTTATTTATACTTGCACATAAAAATGACAGATTATAAAGTAAAGTCAGCAATAATTGCTGTTCAGTTAAATTATGTAGGTATAGCAGTAGGTACGTATACGTGCGACTATCTCGTACTCAGTCTACGTGCGGGCTCCTTTAGTACTTGGTAGGTCGGGATCGTTCGTGCGAGTTCGTATGTGTTCGCACGAGTAAAATTCGTACGAAAACCATCAATCCATTTGTCTTTCTAGTAGCCTAAGATTTTTTTACGTACTAAATAAATGTACTTAGATAGTTATAGTTTTGTACTTGGTCCAGTTAAACTATGTATAACAGTAAGTATACATGCGAATATCTCGTACTCAGTCTGCGTGCGCGCTCCCTTAGTCCTTAGAAAGTCGGGATCGTTCGTGCGTTCGTATGTGTTCGCACATGTAAAATTCCTACGAAAACCATCCATCCATCCAACTGTCTTTCAAGTAGCCTAAGATTTTTTCACGTTACCACTGACCCCACGCGACACCTAAAAGTAATGCAGTAAATTCGTAGTGTTGGGTTTTTAACTCTCGGCCCTGAGCCTAGTGTTGAAAATTCAACAGTGCGCTTTTTATTTTAGGGAATAAATTTACTTGTCCCTTATTTTTAATGAAAACGGGCATTAAAATGGTTAAAGTAGATAAGCACGTGCCCTTTTATTAGACCAGTCTGATAACAAGCCAGTTATGACCCAGGTCAAAAATTAAATAAGATTTAATTGATTAAAGCATTTGAGCGTGGTCCTAACAACTGCCTCGATCCTAGATTCGATCCTCCTAAGACCAACATCGATCAATACTTACCTAATCCTCCTTCCAGATGACCAGACCTTCATGGAGGATAAGCCTCTTCTTCAAGAGTACGTGCTGAATGACGTGGGCAAGGTGTGGGTGGGGCCCATCAAGACCACACGTGGGAAACCCTGGCTCTATGGCCAGTTCGACGCCGTTGTACTACCGGCCTGCATGTTCATGCTAGATAGGGCTGAGGTGCCTTTTAACCAGTAAGTAAAAAAATATATAATATGGGGATAAACTGTTCTAGTTCGTTGAGAAACTGATTTTGCTGGGGTGGGTAGTTTTTGCCAGCCCAAAACAGATTGAACCTTCCGCACTCTTTGAAATAGCCCCCCGAGCTGTAAATCGGGAAATGTAGGTAAAGTAGGACCTACGACGCTTTTCTAGGTGGAGCGATGATCTCCAAAGTGGCTAATAGCAGCTCCATGCGAGTAGTCAATTAGCAACGACTAAGGAGTGCGATTTGTGAAGTCTGTTTCAGAGTGAGTCAGTCTTGCTATAGGTTGATGATGATATCTCCTATTAAATATGCTTGATACCTTTTAAATTATTACTACACAACAAACAAACTAGTCATGCGTTTCTAATAAACGATTATAATCTCAACCAAAAATAGAATTTGCATACAAAACTTGTAACCACTGATTTATTACTTACATTGGCAAATCTTCAACCGTGTGTGAACACTATTTCATTGGAGAGTAATTGTCCAGGTTTTACCTGACATAATGTGCCACTAAACAAGACAAGAATTGGCAGTCGAGACGACTATTTAGAATCTAAAATACAGATTAAGGAAAATAAATAAAACAATAAACAAATAAGGCGTAACTAGTTCTATTTCTACGCTACGCACTTGTCCTTAACTTGGCTCTGTATAATAAAACGTAACGGGATCGACCACTGCGAACCACGTACGGCCACGCTAACCTCTCCGTGCACATCTTACGCAGCAGTAGTATTGCGCCTTTTTAGTATATTATGTAATATATCTTCCTGGAAAAAGACTTGTGTTTCTGAAGACTGGTCTATGATTCTGCCGTCATGTTACGTGACCAGCTCTTCAATTGTAGACGTTGTATGAATACGGAGCTAAAAGGAAGCTGGTATTTTAGAGGCGTTTAAAAATATTGGTCTGTTGTTGAGCATCTTGCATAGCAATTTGGTTAGCAATGAGTTGAATAATTTAGAATGAGATTAACTAAAACTGGATCTATTTTGTTTTTAATACATTCTGTTTTATAATGTTATTTGAGATTATCATTCTTTCCCTACCAAGTACCTACTTAGAGCTTGCATTCTGAAAGTGGGCAATGTAGCAAACAGCTGACTGGATTAGCAATATCCTTCAAATCTCTCGGATTATGATTGAAAGTGTGTTACGCAATTCAGATGCAGGAAAGTGTTGCATCACCCACTACAATTGCATTTTCCTCATTTTCCGCAGTACCTACGTAATCTTATAAGGCACATTATTGACAAAAAGTACCTATTTGCAAAAAATGTCCCAAATCTTCAAAAATCTTCGCAGAATTTCCTTTGTGGGATTCTGAACTTAATTAACAAAACGTTTCTTCCAGCCGTGGTGATCCCGTAAAGGTGACTCGTGCCATCTCTCGCATAGTAAACTCCAACGACGATGGCGGGGTCCTGGTAGGACGTTGGGATGGCGTCTACGATGACGGAACAGCCCCTTCGGAATGGACCGGCTCTGTGGACATCCTGGCACAGTTCCTCGAGACCCAGGACCCGGTGTCCTATGGACAGTGTTGGGTCTTCGCAGGAGTTGTTACTGCTGGTGAGTAGACAATATTCTTAGAGTGATATTTTCCTATACGTGCTATGAAAAGGTTCATCTTGAGGGAGAGCGTATATGGTGGGAGGAGGAGACAAGAATTCTTCAATGCGGAAAAATTTGGCTACCTCAATTGGTTGTTCAGAAATGCGTAATTTAGAAGGCAACTATTTTTTTTCGGAATACATGTAGGAATTTTGGTAGACAAACAAACATTCGGTCCTCGTTTAATCATCAGGGTTTTCGGAATAATATTTTTTATTAGTCAGTCAGAAATAACTTATAAGTACCTACCTAAAGTGAGTAGATACCTACCATTAAATAGTGCATAGGAAAGTTTATGGTCATGTAATTTCCTCAAATAATCTTGAAAGTGGCTAAGTGAAGCAAAAACTGGCATCAGGCCAACCAGCACACAGATAAGAAGTACCAAGGACGGTGCAAACGTAACTATTACTTTCGCGTTTAAGTTCAGTTAGTATCTAGGAGAATCAGATCGTTCATCACCATTAAACTGTGCATTTAGTTTAGTTTATAAATTATTTGAAGCAGTTACGTGGTTAAGCCAGAAAATGTTAATTGTGCAGATAAATTAATATTCGGACAGCTCATTAAGATACGCTGGGTTATCTATGTCTTCAATTGCTTTGATAAAACGTTTTAAAAATAACGATGTTCCTTGAACTGATTTTTAATCTAATAATCATGAGATTCTTGGGACTCGGTCCAAAAAAAACACGATTGAAGATTTATACCAAGTACAGGCGACTGCATCTCATTCATCTAATCTCAAACCACAATAAAAAAGTATCTTCTTGTCTGGGTTTGGGTTATACTTTTGCTGACATATTTGGAAGATGACCAACTTCATATCAATAACCTGAAAATAAAGACAATCGCAATGAGTAATCTCTTAGGAAGTTCATCTGGGCTAGGATATACCTAGCCAAAACGATGTCAATGTTTGAAAGTATAGTTTTACCGACACCATCCAAGCCAAAATACAGCAATAATGCTTCGCATCAGAAATCAATCCGATACAAATTCCTAATCGATTTTCTCTTTCCAGTCTGCCGTGCCCTGGGCATCCCATCCCGCGTGGTCTCCAACTTGGTGTCAGCTCACGACGCCAACAACACCCTGACGGTCGACAAGTACTACTCAGAGACCATGGAGGAGCTAGGCTATGACCCTAGCAACGCTGAGCCTGAACAAACTGACTCCATCTGGAACTATCATGTGTGGAACGATGTTTGGATGGCGAGACCTGATTTGACTGCTGGTGAGTTGGCTGTTATTTTATATTAATTAGCTTTATAAGAACTTATTAAAAGAACTTAGAATGCAAATCTTTTAGAGACAGCACATGAATTATGCTGAATAACTGATACTGATAGAACGGTTCGGAATATACCAGCGAAAAGTGAAATAGTTCTTGAATGATGCTTCTTATAACCCCAAAAGTGAAGCTGGCCTTTATACATAATTTATGGGCAGCTTTACTAGTAGGCACAAGGGCACCAATGGTTTCCAATCCGAACTTCACAAACCTTCAGAATTTGAGTTTTCTTTAACATGGTGTTAATCCGTCATCTCTCCTAGGATACGGAGGCTGGCAAGCCATTGATGCCACTCCTCAAGAGACCTCTAAGGGAGTATACCAATGCGGCCCAGCGCCACTGGAAGCCATCAAGCAAGGAGTCATCGGAATGAACTACGACGTGGAGTTCATGCTGGCTTCAGTCAACGCTGACCTGATGAGGTGGAGAATCGACTCTAATGAGGAGACTGGATATGCTATGGTGGACAGTAATACTTACCAGTAAGTTTTTTTTTTACCACATGGTCTATTGCTAATTGATATGCCACCTCATGGGTGCAAAGGTGATCAAGATTTCAAGTTCAAAGACAAAGTTCGCAACATTAATTTATATCTTCGATAGCGAAAACATCGGTTTGTACAATATTTTGCTTTGAGAGAAAAACTTCTTAATAACTTATTATTGCTTAAAACTTATCTCAACAAGGATACTGAAGGTACGAGATGCATCCATCTTAGATTACAAAATAAATATAACCCGCCTACTGCCTAGGCTTGACAAAGCAGTTCCTTGTTTAATAATTATTCATCAAAGGATTATTGAAGCTCAAGACACATTTCTAGTTGAATTTCTGCTCTTGTAATCCTTATTCGATCGGCGTGTGAATTCTCAATGGATACATATTTCCAGAATGAACTTCTTTGGGCTCAAATAATTAATGAAGCCTAATTTCAATTTAACTTCCTAACACCCATTTTTCTTTCCAGCATCGGCCGCATGGTCCTCACAAAGAAACCGTACGTGTTCGATCCCATCGGTGACGAAGATAGAGAGGACATTACAGAGCAGTACAAGTTTAGAGAAGGAACAGCATCCGAGCGACTTGCTCTCATGAACGGAGTCAGGTTCTCCGAGAGGGCGAAGAGATATTACTCTGTGGCCAGCAACTTACAGAATGATATCACGTTTAAGCTTTGTGATGTGGATAGCGTTCCCATTGGGAAAGACTTCAGGGTTACTGTTGATATCGAGAATATTTCTGGAGAGGTAAGAGAATGCTTACCTGCTACTTACCTTTCTTACCTACTCCTTTTCGCTGTAAAGAAACCTTTTTAATTTAAATGGTACTTACTGGCGTTGGTTTAATACGACCACCATTTTGGTGATTGTCAAAGGAAGTTTTAAACGATTCGCTGACCTTGCTCCATCCATAGACAATTTTTTTTTGTAGCTCTGTGCAGCTGCTATGTAGAAATCCCATAATATATGCTCACAACCCGTATATAAAAAAAGTACTCTGTGTCACAACCTTAACAATGTTACCGAACCGAACCAATATTGAAAGAGCTAAATAACTTACCTATGCATTACTTCCAGGGTCGTAACATCAAGGCGTCGCTATCAACCAACAGCGTGTTCTATAACGGAGTGAGAGCCGACGTCATCAAGAAGGTCGAAGGAAAGATGTTCGTAGGACCTGGCAAAAGTAAGCTTATTTCTGCAGCTGTTTAATAAATAACGCTAGTAGCGATAAGATTGCTTACATTCATATTTTGTAATCCATGTTATGGTGTACAAAATAAAGACTATTCTATTCTATATTATATAAAGTCGAAAATAAATAACCAAAGACGCGCGCCTCTGACCGCTTTGATGCGTTCTCGGGAAAATGGAAGTTTATTAATTTTTACTTTAGGTATTTCAACTTTCGACGGGTCGATATTTGCTTGGCACTGACAACCGCGCTGCGCTGCAACGCGACAGATATTTCCCGGATCTAAGAGTTATCAGCTGTACCTAGTGAATTGGTTAAACACGATTTAAGTATAATAAAACATAAGTAATTATCTTGTTTTGCAGAGGAACAAATCAGCATCCTAGTGAAATCAGATGACTACTTACCTAAACTAGTGGAGTACTGCAACGTGAAGATATCAGCGATGGCCATCGTTGATGAGACCAAGCAGTCTTGGGCAGATGACGACGACTTCCAAGTTATCAAGCCTAATATTAACATAAAGGTAAGTTAGGAATAAAAGAAAATCTGGAAACAGTGTGTGCCTACAGTACTTGAACGTTGACCTGGTCTAGGTCGCGGGAATCTGCTGGTTTGTGACAATCCTTGGAGGTGGCCCTAGGTCTAGTAGTGGACATCTTTCGGTCAAAATAATGATGATAATGAACTGGAACTTGTTAAATTCATATTTAGTCGAATTTTGATAGGATAGGATATCTGATCCTATCCGATCATAATTGAACAGGTAAAAATCTTGAAAATATTAGATAACACGCGTCCCTGTTATTTCCCCTACGTTCACTATTTTGGCCCCCAAAATAGATAGTGCCATCCACAAAGACGCGCCCCACTCCGTACTAAGTTCCAGCATACAGCAATCGCGGAGTGGGGACGTCTTTGTGGAGGCACTATCTGTAGCAGATGACCGCAGGCTCTTAATAAATGTAATTTATCTGCCCAGTTCCTCGTTCTTCAGAAATCAGTATTTTATGGTAGTATGACAATAAATACTTAGAATACCTGAATCAATATTCCTTCGCAATAACTAATTACCCATTTGACTCATTCCTCTGGGACTCATTGAGCTTCATTATTGCGGCGCTTTTCTGGTTAATCGCGACCACATTCCAGCCTTCACTATCGTTCTTCAGGATCATTATCCCAATGAATTACTCTTACTTAGAGAATATCATCTACATAGGTACGAGTATCACCAGTTCTGTCAATGATACGCCTCCAAACACTAATAACTCACATTTATTTTCACCTTCGCAGTTCAACGACGACCTAATCCTGAACCAGCCGACAGTAGCCTTCCTCTCGTTCACCAACCCATTGGACCGTGCGCTGACCGGCTGCGAGTTCCGATTGACGTCATCGGGCATAGCGGGCCGCACACTCAAGCTGCAGTCCGCAGACGCGGGACCATTGAAACAAATCACTGCTGAGCTGCCTATACAGCCTAATGTAAGTAAAGCCCCATATACACGATGCAACTTTCGTGCCTGTAACATACTTATACAATAAAATTGAAGCAATAAATGACATCGTAATCGTGAAAAAATAATCAGTAATCCCATACATTTGGATCGAGTAGGTACCATCGAAGAAGTTCATATCTATACACCGTTAGGACTATTTCTGCTTGCACCGCTCGGCGGCTATAGAACCGGGGCGGTAACAGATGTGGTCATCGTGTTCACAGGATTTTGTTTTTACATATGAAGTTCTTCAATAGTACTCATTGAAGTTTTATATGGGACGACTGATTATTTTGACCACACTTTTCTGATACTCTGTTTGTTTGGTGACCATCACTTACCTACCATCAGGTGAAACCGTGTGCCTGTTTACCTCCTATGCAAAAAATCCACATTTGTATGTGGATTTTTTGTTAAAACAAGTTTTGTTTTTTGTTGTTGTGTGTGTTTTGTTGTGGTATTGTTACCTGATAATGTTAAAATCCACTTCTTAAAAGTCTTGCTTATATCTTTTCTTTTTATTTGCAGAAAGTCGGTAATATCAACTTCGTGGCGACATTCAAATCCGTTGAATTGAAGGACATCAGTGGTGCAGCTACCGGTGAAGTATTCGAAGCATAAGCTACCTTATATCTTAGTGATTAAGTCATATTTTCTGTTGTACTATTGTAAAATTTCGCGAGTATATTAGTCAGGTATTTTTAAGCATTTTTCTCGTATTGGCTAGACCATATATTTTTTTAAATAATAAGTATAAGATTAAAAAATACTTACGTAAGAATAGCTAAGTATTTGTGCATTTTAAAATATATTTTATTTTTCTAAAGATAAGTGATAAGTTTTTTAAACGTAAAAAAAAATCATTTGAAAAGAGTTTATTTAGATAATATGTGAGTTGTAAGTGCCAATTTAAACTAATAATTAATTATATTTTACCAGGCAGCACCGTAAAACGGTACACACGTAATTATAAGTTTTAAAAAGTAATAGTCATGTAATGGTTTACAGCATTTTATAGTTACGTAGTGTTGTAGTTTATTTTTTTACGAATTTTGTATTGAAATCTCCAAAACTATAATTATTATTAACGTGAGTTGTTTTCTAAACACCCACGCTGAAAAATTAAAAATGTTTTCAGTATGACTGCATCGAAAACTGTTTTATCACTGTGTTTAAATATATTTTGTAAGAGTTATGTTTCTACTATTTTTGTTTAAGAAAACGCTTTCTACTACAGTAAATAAAAAGTTTTTATTATATTTTGTTTTTTTTTTATTGTAAAACTCCTTCTTTTTATGCATGCAATTACTTCGTAAGGCTAATTTGGCCACAAAAATTCGTTCAGGGGCAAAATGTCCAATTCTCAAAATGTCCAACGGTGTCAAAATGTCCAAATACCCAAAATGTCCAATTGTCAAAATGTCAAATTCTCAAAATGTCCAATGGTCAAAATGTCCAATTCTCAAAATGTCCAATGGCCAAAATGTCCAACTCCCAAAATGTCCAATCTTTGAGAATGTAGCAAATTTGTTCAATAACTCATCAAAACGCTTTTTTAATACTTATGACAAATAATAAATACAAAAAACAAAACAAATGGGTTCAAAATAGGTTTTATTTATAAATAACAAATTAAGACCAGAGAAGACTAAATCATACCCGAAATCACTATTTTTGTCATAATGTAATATTATAAAAATGCAGTATTCAACACCATATTTTTTATTATTATAAATTGAATCAAACATTAAACATAGTTTTATATAACAAGGTAAGACATAAAAAAATACTTTTATTATTTTAGCTTAGTCAAGCAAGTAATAATCAACATAATTTTGATTTATAATCAACAAGCATTTTTTTTATAATATGTTAATAATCAACATAATTATTTTTATGATTTGTAATTTAAACCACATTAAGTTTTACTATTTAAACAAGCTAAATCTCAAAAAAAAAATTTTTTTCAAAAATCGTTGTAATGTGAGATCTCTGTTTCGTAATTTTATTAAATATTTTTTGTATTTCCGATCAAACTGGATGTCTCTAGGTCTTCTTTTAGTTCTCATTTTCTTAAACAGCGAATCCTCTAAACGACAGTCCCAATATTTACTTTCATTTCTCAATTATTTATATAAAAAGAAGTACAAATTTGGATTTTTCTGTATACGGCTATTTAATCGTCTGTGCCATCCTTTTATTGCGTTAGTAGTTCTATGACGCTGTCCAGCACAGCTCAATAAAGCTGGCGACTTTTTTGGGTACCATGTGGACTCAAAGTACCTACGAAACTTATCCATTTCGCGCGAGTTTGGGCTAGTCTCTAAAATATAGTGCCATGCAGATGGTATTTCATTTGCCGGAACTAACGGTATAGTGGCACTCATTCGGGTAGTATTTCGTCCTGCGCTTGTTACATTTAATTTAATTTTTGTCGAATACTTCCAGATGGCTTCATTGAAGTGGTGGTAACATCCGGTCACTTCAGCTTGCGAATAAACTTAAGATACGGCATTTAATATAGCGACTTCGTAATCTGATTTAAACTTTCGGATCTGGACACGTAGCTTAACTTTTAAGAGCGAAAATAAACGCACATAAGTGTGTTCCATTTTATTTGGCAAAAGGGCGTAGATCACTGGTATAATGTTTGTTGTTTTTTCGTCAGAACTAATATCTAAATGTAGAGTGTACTACGTGAGCTCGACAAATGGATGTGCGATTAACGCTTATGCGACAAAACTGTACTGCGACTCACCATAGTTCGAATGCACGCTTGTGCGACACGCTGAAGATCGACATCACGCTAGTGTGACAAGCGATAGCTCGACAGTAGTTCGACACTACGGTAGTGCGACAGTACTGTAATTCGACAGTACGTTGGTGCAGTATTACAGAAGTACGACACTACCCAAGTGCGATAAACGATTATGCGATACTGCCGTCTGTAGATATTAAATAAAAAATAAGAAAGCATTAAATTCATCTAGTAGTTGTAATAGTTGTAGTAGTTGTTGCAGTTGTAGTAGTTGTAGTAGCAGTTGCAGTTGCAGTTTCAGTTGCAGTAGCAGTTACAATTGTACTTGTTATTAATTATAAGGCGGTACGAGGTTCGCCAAGGGATCTAGTGTATAAATAAAAGAAACAACAGTGCAATATAATCAAAATTATTTTAAAACAATTTTAGGCTGAAAAACGGTATTCATCTCGTTTAAAACGTAGGTGCGAGTAATTTCCAATAAGATAACATAACAATGATGAGTCTTGCGTGATAGTAATCCATATATTAACGGCGCTGTTTTGTCAGAGGTTTCAGTTTGTCCTATCACTGCGTGGATGATATATAACCGAGCAAACATTGCTGGACATGTCATAAAACTTCCATCCATTAACCAATATGGAGAATTGTGAAGCAATTTTAAATTATTTTTAGTACTGAATACTAAAACACACTCTACTTCATCATGTAACTATATAATGTCCAATTAAAAATTGTTCATCGTTAAACTTTGTATATTGAGAAGGCACTTTTACATCTGCAAGTCGTTTCGGCAAATCTGGGAAAGTCTTCGTCCTTGCTAGATGAATAATCATTCTCTTCGCGTTAGGTTCATGGGTATGTTGACTAATATATTTGCTCACAAGTTCGTGTTTACCTTGTTTGTTTATTCTTCATAAATACACATTACACTGCAACCGATTTTTTGCATTGCAACACCAGTAGTATAAATCACCACGTTGTTTGTTTTTATTGTTATTAATATTTTAAATCAGTAAACTTATATCTACTTGTAGATTTATTAGTTCTCTTCTAAGGATGCTATGCTAGTCATATCCCATACACTAATCACGTTACCAATAAACGAAGTATACTTACTATGTATAAGTAGCATCAACAAATGTATTGTTTAGCAATATTATAGTTTATTGCTTTCGATGTAAGGCATATGGCCAAATAATCTTTTAACTTAATAAAAAAAACTGTTTTGTTTATTCAAACAGGGCAAAATATACATTTGTAATGTTTCCGTAATTAGAAGAAAATCATGAAATGTTCACAAGGTAATTTAAGAATTATATCGTTAAAAGTGCTAGCAAGTTTTATAACCCGTAATCGAATCCGGGTACATTACCAAGAGTTTGTAACTAACTAAGCCATCAATTTCATCATATACAGGGTGTTCAGTAAATAGCACGACATACTGCAGGGGGTGATAGCTTGGGTCACTACCTATCAATACAACACAATATAATAATATGTTCAGCAAAATCTTACATTTTTTTTTCACCACTGTAGGTTAAACTTAAGTGATAAGAAAATAGTTCTGTGAAAATTTAAACAAAAAATAGTATTTCTTGAAAACATTCTTGTCTTTGATAGAAAAAAGACTTATCAATGAGTAAAGTAGCTATTCACGAATAATTTGATGTAAAAAAAAGTACTAGAAAAGGATTTTTTCATTACGAGATGCTTAAAAATCTGTTTCAAGGTAGAGATTTTTCGGTATTTCGGAAAATTTTGTAAAACTGTAAATCCGTAAGATTTTGCTGTATTTAACTGTATTATCATATTTTGACAAGTGAGGTATCGTTGGGAGCGTCTTGATTGTCCGCTGGTTATAGGCTATGCGAAATCACATTAATTTGTATAAGTATGGTGCCCTCTAGAGGGCATAAACTTATGAACTAAAGTATTAAAAAAGCGCTTAGATGACTTATTGAACAAATTTGCTACAGTCTCAAAGATTGGACATTTTGGGAGTTGGACATTTTGAGAATTGGACATTTTGACCATTGGACATTTTGAGAATTGGACATTTTGACAATTGGACATTTTGGGTATTTGGACATTTTGACACCGTTGGACATTTTGAGAATTGGACATTTTGCCCCTGAACGCAAAAATTGGCTACTAAGATTTAGGGACGATTTATACTGACCAAGATCATTACGAGCGCGAGCCGCATTCGTGTCTGCTCATTTTGTAAGGACCAAAACTCGGACGGGACAGGGATGCTGCACGGTGTAGAACGAACTGCTTCATATAAAATGTTCGTGAAGTTTTGGATCTGTGCCTCGCCCACACCTCGTATATGGCACGGCTCGCGCCCGACTCGTTCTAGCATAAATCATCCTTTAATGGATTCAAATCATTGGAATCATTGGGATTTCAATCATTTCAGGTTCTTTTTATAAAGAAAAAAAAAACTCCCTGGATACAGTAAATAAAAAGCATAATTTTAAAACAAAATTTTATTCAATTCCATGCTGCGTCCACCATTTACGCTTACAAACACAAACAGTTTGACATTTTGTTCAAAACTATCCACTTAAATTGAAATAGGACAGACTAGGCAAACTTGGATACACATCACTTTTTACTTTTAGCCAGGTTTTATCAGAAAAGTATGCTATCAAAACGCATGTTAGCTGTTTTGAAGAAAATATTTGTAGTTCATCAAATTGATAACAATTACCTGATCAACCTCAATGAGCATGAACGAATAGAGAACACAAAGGTGTACAAAGATGCACTTGATATGCTAAGAGGAAGAAATCCAAAATTAGCTAGCAAGAATCCATCTTAATGTGAAAACGTCAAGGAAGCCCGCAAAAATAAAAATGGTTGGAAGGTTGTATGTTGATCTAAATATGATTCGCGGCCGTATCAAATATTTATTTATAGAATTGTAATCATAAAAACCATCAATAGAACTCCCTAAGTTCATATAATCCTATTGAATGACTATTTCATGAAATCATGACATTTTAGGATTATTCTAACATAAGGAGTTGTATTGCTGATTCTAATGATCATAATTCTGTATACTAAAATTTAAATTTCACTGGCTATCTTAGCGCATCCCCCTAATATACCAAGTGTAAACCAAAGTGACCTAACCACACCTGCTAAATAAACCTCAATGGGTAATTTCAAGAAATTATTTACAAGTTTGCCTAGCCGTATCCCTGAGAACCATCAATTTAGATGCACCCAAAACCATACGATATTAAACCTTAACCTATTTGATTAAACTAAATGGAAAACACAACATCGCCATACATAAATAAAACAATATATTTTATCACATAATATTCGGTTAACTTGGTGCCCACATTGTTATTATAAAATGGCGCTAATTTCGAAGAATAATGAAGGAAATCCTTAATTATTTAATAACAATAATTATGAAAATCATTTTCCATTTAAGAAATAAACTTAGACTGTCAAAAAGTTCTGAAACCTTAAAGAGGTTATCGTTCTACATTACGCCTGTATTACTCGTTGGGGTATAGTTAAGTTGAGTCCTATGTAATAGGGGGCGAGCCTATAGTCATAAACTAGGATAAAATCCAGACCGCTATACTACTGAGAAATTCCTGATGACCAAACCCAATACGATACACACAGACTTAGAGGAATTGTGTTTGTTTTTCCTTTTTAGAAAAAAATATTCTGAGACAATTTGAAGATTCTTTGAGCATCAAAAGTGGACACCAAGCAAATGAAAATAATTTGAAAGGAAATAATGTAGCACAAATGTATCTGTACAAGGAACTTCAAGCTTAAAGGACGGCCAACAAAACCACTGTATATTTATAAACTTCTGTATTTATATTAAATCTATTCTTTGACCAAACAAAGTTTGCAAAAGTAAAAAAAAAACTTTTTCTGCTGACTATACTAAGGATGACATAACAGATAAATGATATCAATGACAAATTGATATTAATTTGCAAAAAGAAAATAATTTTCTGTTCTACAAATTGAAAACATTCATTTATTTTTTACAATTCATAACTAAGATAAAAATTCATTGCCGTTTCGAAAACCAATTGCGACTAAAATTTATATAAATAGTAGTTCGCATAATTTAGAAAATAAAACACAAATAAATAATTTGGCATAATGGACTTTTCAAAATAATCAGAATAATACTTGGCTGAGATATAAGCACTTCTTTTTCAATAAATTATCTTTCACAATAATTACTATTATTCTTAATTCATAAACTTGGAAATATTGCTTTCGATCTTATTCTACACACGATATAGACTTCTTGGTAAACTGCTGTATAGCTGTACAAGAATCTTTTGGCGTGTGGACAAAATCTGAACTAACGCCGCCATCTTGTTTTTGCAATACATTTCACAAAATAATTGCATAAATGTTCACCAACAGCGCCCCCCTGTCAACGTCATTCGAACGCCAAAAGATGCTTGTAGCAGCGTATTTCAAAAATAATAAAAAATCACTCCTTAGAGGATGACTGAACTAAATATTCCGCCGATTCTTTTAAGCACGAACTAATCTTAGCTAAAAGTATTGCAATCTCTTACGCACAAGTAAAACCATCAGGAGATGCATGATTATTTGAATTGCCACCATAGACATAGAGAATGGACTGAGCGTTGGCCTCACTAAAGTGACCACTCTCTAGAACGAGACAAAGCGACTGTGCGGCCAATACCTGATTCTTTTAGCTTACAGTTGTACATGCAGTGCAGAACGATACACTCGTGGTGACGTGGACCAATCAGAATTCTAGAAAGAGGAACTATTGGCCGCACATTCGCTTTGTCTTTCTAGTACTTATCGGTCTGTATTCAGTGTACAATTGAAAACGGAACGCTCAGTCCAGTATCTGTCTATGATTGTCACAGATCAGGTTCTTCAACTTTCGAACAGGTTTGCATACTTCTTCGAAATATCCAGTTAAAACTCAAAACATAAATGGACTAACAGGACATTAATTTTTACCCGAATGCGTTTGTTTTGTCTGATAGTAAGAGCCAGCTATATTTGTGTGTAGTTTAGAGTTGGTGTCAAAATGAATCGTCGGCATTGTCAGTCGAAATCGTGATTAACTATAAAGAATTAGAAGCTCAAACAGATCACTCTTAGATGAGCTATTAAAAACCAGAATAAATGATGATTTGCAATGCCAATAGAAAACAAAAACCATCGGATTACGGTAAGACGGTGAACACTTCACAAGTTTCGATACGATATCAAGCTACGGTTTCCTAGAAGAGCGCTGGTCGCACATAACGGTCGCAGTGACGGCTGCCATGATAATTTTGGCAGCGCCAAGATTGAAATCGTTAGATTCACCCTACTGCATCCAAAGATAGTCGCGTTTCTGTCTTGTTTTGACACTTCTGACAAACAATGACGCAGTGACTTGACTGTCATAGAAACGCTATTGAATAATTTGTGAGCTCACTCTTCTCAGCATGGACACTTTTTCGCGTGACTAAGTACGGTGAGGGCAATCTAGCGATTTGAATGGATTTTCATGGCGGCCGCTATAATATGACAGAACCGCTTGCCTAGGAAACGGAACGCTTGCTTTAGTCATAAAATTTCTGAATGAAACCGTTACCGTTTACAAAAATCGAACCATGAAACTGACAACAATTTAGTTCACCATCAAGTAACAATATAGACTGCTTTATATATAAACAATATTATTGAAAATTATTCCTTCTCTCATAAATTATTTGTGAAAACTTACGCCATAATATGTACAGTGTATTTTTTCTTACACGTCTTATTTGGTAAACAAACCCGGTATACAGTTTTCACATCAATCACACACACTCAATACTTTAGGTTAGGTATGAACGTCTAGATATTTATAAGAAACACATACGGTATGAATTAAGTTTATAACCGATTGGAATGAACCATTAAAAATAAAAAAATTGGAGCACGCCGCTTTTTGTTTACAAAATACGACAAGTAAAGAAAAACACACTTTAAATGAAATTGTTCAACACTTACACACTAAGATTGACTTCTCCGTGGTGTGGGGAATGTGGTAACAAGTATTTTAGGAGAGTTTGGGTTTAGACTACAATGTACTATGTACTACCCATTAGGTTACTATAGTTTGACCGGGACCGTTGTACCGCGCTTTAGAAATGCGCGACGAGGCGCGGGGGCAGCGTTCACGAATGAGTACTACACTACTCCTCCCCGTGAGCCGCGCACATACCAAAGGCGCGCAACAGCGGTTCGGTCAAACTATAGCTACTACCTTCAATAAACGATTAGCCGCGCTCACGGTTAACAAAAGTTTCATATTCTTTCAGCAACTTGTTTTTGTGTAATTTGAAATATGTTTTAAAAACATAATTTATTTGTGTTGCCAGCAACATTTTGCCACAAACATAATAATAAATTATGCCTGTATTCGAAGGAGTATCTAGAAGTGTATACATAACATTACATCACGCCTTGTTTCCCCAAAGGGTTAGGCAGAGGTGTACCTATACTAGGTACACCCACATTTCACCAGTTATATTCTTAAGAACTTATGTTAGCTACCTATATTCTTGCAACTAAAATATATATCATAAGTCCCAAGCAATAGGGGACAGCCTATTGTAAAAAACCGGGCACAAATCCGCACTGAACGAAAACCGAAAACAATTTTTAGTCAAATGCTGTTTTGAACCAATTCAATTGTTGTAGTAAATAGTACAATGATATCGTCATTAATCTAAATAGTTTTAGACCTCATGTGACAAATAAGCCTATATGACCAAATAGTTATGCTAATGAAATGTACAGATATTTTGAAACTAATTCGATATAAATGTATTCAAAGACTGTAATAACATTTCAATATTAAAACCTCTTTTATTGAATAACCAATCCTTTTATAAAAATTGATTTCAATCGTCAGATACCGAGTAGTTGTTTCAATATCATCATTTTTAATCGAGTTTTAAGTAATCTGTCCAAAAATACGTTACAATAACGATACGTAGGAGTCGTTATTTTTTGAGCTAAAGATACAGAATGTCAAGTTGTAATTGTTCTAGTGCGAAAAAGGGACGGCACTATGTGTCCTGTATAGCTCCCTCTCTTGTTCGCATTGGACCAATAATGACACTTGCCTATAAGCGCGATCGGTCCAATAAATAATTTTCAACTTTCGACGCAGGCGCATACGCTCCGTATAACGATTCAAATCGACATTTATTTCCATATTTTTCTACATAAAAACCAAACAAACTATATCCACCGAGTGTCACCTATACATTTCACTAACATAACATCTAAAGGTACGTTCACACTCGTCACACCACAGCTGACTAAGCTAGTGTACTTTGGCTTTACCTGTGACGATCTTGGCGTATTCTTCGTAGAAACGCGGGAACAGCTGTATGGCGAAGTATACCAAGGAGAGATATGCGACGATCGCTAGCGTCAGTATTAGGTCGAAGACTGCTGGTTTTACACTGTGGGAGAAAAAAGAGACTAAGAGTCTATGTCCACCCGACGCCAGCACATCAACCTACTACAATCTGTCAAATTTATTTAATAGATTTTCAACTTTATCACTAAAGCATAAGGTTCAAAGTTGATTGGGAAAATTTGACAGTTTCGGGTAGGTTGACCTGCTGGCGTCTGTACATCCTCGTGTTAATCAACCTACAGCAGTCCATTGTTGGACACAGGCACTCCGATTGCACACCCTTCTAGTCGATTCTCGGAACCACTTATCCTGCTGCTACCAACCATCCTACAAAGATTGTCGCTCCACCCAGTTTGAAGGCGTCCTACCTTACTTCTAACGATTCGTGGTCTCGACTCAAGAACACGTAAATACATACAGGGTGGAAGGCACATCGACGCGAAAACTGATACCATGGATCAGTACATGATTCTGAACCACTGAGTATTTAAAAAAAATCTGCTGTTCCATACATTTTGACCGCGTAATTATTGAAATTTTCTATGAAACACCTGTTTTTTTTTATAACCGACTTTGAAAATTTTAACGGAGGGGGATTCAGAATCATGTACTGAATCCATGGTATCAGTTTTCGCGTCGATGTCCCTTCCACCCTGTATAGATATTTCGTATTTCTACCATTAATGTGGATCAACATTATCAGATCAGCCTATAAAGAAGCATTGCTGGTTTGTTTCTAAAAACCGAGTTCTTCCATCTGTTTTCCTGGATGTTAAATCCACTGTTCCATAAAAAAATCATTACACTGGTCCATCAAACGGTCGTATCTTACTTCCGAGCATGAGGGTAAGACCCCATACCCGAAAGGGCTAACATACGTAAAGATACCATTTTAAAACAGTCTTCAATAGGGATGATGCCTGGGTCAAAAAAAAAGAAATTCTATTTAGTCCGTCACTCAGATAATAAAAAAATTTAGACCCGTATTTTTTGCTTTATCATATTAATAAAAAATGACTTAGATACAACTCATTAAAGTTGGGGAGTGGGGGTTGATACGTCACAAGTATGTATAAAATCTGCATACTCGTGACGTCATGGCACATTTTAACTCAATATATCGCCGTAATCTTTTCATACCGTAAACAAAGAAAAAATACGTGTACGTTATTTTTTTAGTCATCATCCCTATTGAAATATAGACGAATGTACAGCAATTTTTTTTTTTTTACATAATTGAATTATTATTAATTGAATAGTCTTACCTGTACACATATAAAGCCGCTCTCGTGGCTCCATACAGCGTGTACTCTGGCTCTCTCTTGTCTACGAGGTGCGTGCTCACTGTGACCTCCATGTAACGGGACAGAGCTCGCTCGAGCGCGCCCGTCACTCCTGCCAATAAATTTTTTATGTTAGAATTTAATATATGCATTAGGTATGGGCTTTATTTCACGTCACTAGTTACAATAACTGGCTACGGGGCATGTAGCTAGTTTCGAGTCAAACTGTAAACACGTTATTTTGTAAGTAGTTACATTTTTCCATCATCAGTCCTAAGCCTGACTGAAGCATGAAGGGAAGTTAATTTTTGTTAGTAATACGTTAATGACGTATCTGCATAGGTAGCTACAAAAACTTTAAAACTTGTGATAAGTAACGTATTACGTAGGTAAGCATTTATATTATCGTTTCGCAAATAACTGTAATACTTCGATAAAATCACCATGCTCAATCACCATATAGAATTTGAAAAAATAACTAGTTACTAAAATCACGTGTTTTCAAAACCAAGTGAGGACTTCGAAGTCACTAGTTACGTTGCGTTTCGCGAAAATCACGTAACGAACGTAACTAGTGTGTGTAAGTAACGAACATTTAAATTGGTTTCTAAATGATGCATAGTATTTTTATCTCACCAAGCGACGCGCGTTTTTTTGTGGTTACCAAGTGAAAAAGCACGCTGTGAATGTGCATGTAAGCGCAGGAGCTCTCGGTACCGTCCGAGACACGGGAGAAGTCGGAGGTGTGTGTGTGTGTGTGTGTAGGAGACTCCGCTCTTAACTCACCCGCACTCGGCAGTGTGGTGGTGATAACCTGTGGCGCTCTCGCTTGCGATGATAAGTATTTGTACCAATGTCTTATTGACGCTTCATCTACATTCTGAAAAGAAGAATAGTATACGTTTAATTTAATTGAAGTTCATATAGTAACATAAATTGGCCCCGAAGGGTTGGGCAGAGGTGTACATGTAGTAGATACACCCACATTTGGCCAGTTATGTTTAAGTCTCATGTAATAAATAGGGGGCGAGCCTACTGCCATCAACCGGGCACAAATCCAGACTCCGGGCTGCTACTGAGAAATTTCAGATAGAAAAACACCAAAATGAAAAAAATGTATTTTTTTAAGATTCGACAAAGCTAGGAAATATTAATATTGGCATGTGGGATAGGCACATGGTCTCGGCTCTAAATTCTTAACTCCAAGGCATGGTTTACATGTAGGCCACATTCCATTCCCATCCAAATACGTTCAGCAGTTAAAGCGTGATTCAGTAACAAACATTCAAAGATTTGTATTGTTGCTATTAATAGGAGCATCATTATAAAGCGCAGGATCTTCCTGATTCGGTTCGTCTATCAAATTATAAATATGAGGAGTGAGCGCCTTTGCTGTCACCTCGATGTTTTCTTCAAGATTCTTGAGAATAATAATTTACAATATGTTTCTCATTCTCACCAAGTACCTGGCTCTTTGAACTGCTGAGCATGATATCGTAGGTTCGATTCCCAAGTTGGACAAAGTTTTATTGGGTTTTACCCATACCCAGTCAGGATTTGAGCCAGGCTCAATATCGTGAGCCTGGCTCAAATCCTTGGATAGTGATGTTGAGTGTTTTTTTTATATTACTTACCAATGCATCATTATACAACGCAGAATCTTCGTCATTCAGCTCGTCCGTCAGATTATAAATATGAGAAGCCAGCGCTTTCGCCGTGACCTCAATGTTCTCTACCAGATTCTTGATGGATGACTCGTTTGGTTGGTCTAGGACTGTACTGCGAGATGGGTCTTTGTGACTCTGGAATAAAGAACGAGAAATTGGAGAAGGAATGTTTAAAAAAAACCTGAAATATGTTTCTAAACTGCGAAAAATATCATGGAGTACGTGATAGTCAAGTTAAAATAACCACGAAATAATAAACGCGAGTACACATGGCAAATTTAAGTTATTAATGAGTTCGCGTGCATTCTGAATGTGGGCAACGTCGCTAATAGCTGTCAAATATTTCGCTGTTTTATTTAATTTGCCAATATGTGCATATTGCTGTATGGTAATATCGCTAACTAGTGAACTAAAATATTGATTATGAAATGCAATCATTAATATCGTAAAACAGAATATTAAGTTTTGGATTTAAAAAAGTATTTGGAACCGTTTTAGGTGTAAATTGCCATTCATTATTAACATTTTAGTTCACTAGTAAGCGATGTTTCATATTTCCATACAGTAATATTGCCAAAATAATTAAAACAGGTTTATATATATATACATAATATATATTTGACAGCTATTTGCGACGTTGCCAATTTTTAGAATAAACTTAATGTCATTAGAAAAAAATGCAAATTTAGCAGAAAGGTTCTTTTGCTGATTTGATCATTTCTTACTACTATGAACTCAGGTTTCATTCATAATTCATAACAATAGTTTTGAGTATTCTCTGTTTACTATTTGCATTCAAGATGTTGATAACCCTAAGACGAAACATTTTTCTCATTAAAATGAAACGCTTTTTTGGTGAAACGGTCAAAGTTTCACCCTTCACTTGAAGCTTTTAGGTTTTTACCAGGATATGGTTCAGGAGAAAAAGTAGATTGTTTGCCTAGGGAGCAAACAACTATTTTTAAGGCGAGAGCGGAGCGAAGGATTCTAAAGTACAATCCTGAACGCAGCGAGGGATTCAAAGTACGTCACTGGAGCTTAAAATAGTGCTGCTCCCGAAGTGAACACTACTTCTTATCACCCTCTATGAGAAAATAAAACGTGTGCGTTCCGACCCTTATCTCTCACGTATGATTTAAAACCTAAACAAAATTTTCGCAGCCGCTTTCTTGGATTTACGTTTTGACCTCTATAGCGACTTTAGCAGCTATAAAAAACATTTTCGCAGGCGCCATCTTGGATTTTCATATTGACCTCATTAGCAGCTTTGGCGCCCTCGAAAACTATGAAAACGACACCAATGACGAAAAAGCTTTCGTCATGTGTCGTTGCCGCCATCTTGGATTTTCATTTTGACCAAATAATTCACACTTTCTCTCTTTCTTGCCAGCCTGTTACTTGTTCATACAAGTTTCGTGATTGATCTAATTGGTGATTGGAACCTTTACTAACAATATCCAGATTCCAAATTCAAATCGCTTTTGGTCCCTGGGGATCAAAAAGAGCTATTTTGCTCCCTGTTTACGAAGAACAAACTAGCTCTTTTTGAATAGATGTGATGAAAACAAAATTAGAGACTATTAACACATACCTGCAACGAACTAAGCGTAAAAGCCGTCATCCTTCTGATGCTGAACCGCTCATGCTGCCACGCCAGCAGCTCATCAGCCAGGTTGATCTTTTTATGGTTGATGGTGACGCCCAGCCGAGACTTGAGGCTGTGCGCCGCGCCGCCCGGCCGGGGGGGCTTCGACACGTGCATCGTCAGCGCGCGGGACGACGAGATGGAGTCCACGCACATTACGAAGGACACGTCCTGGTGAGAGAAATAAAGGTTTATTTGAAGACAATTGATTACTGGTATTGAACCTTTGGGGAATTGCTTCTTCTTTTTTTAAAGAATCGCTTGATTTAAATCAATTGTTTTGTGCACCGCAACGAAAGCAGAAACCAGACAAAATGTCAATACAAAAAAAATACATAAGTAAGTATGTGGGATTACTAAAGCAGTGTGTTTGTAAAAAAGAATTAATGGGCATAGTAGCGAGAATGAATAAAAATCCTTACAGCGACATAAAAACATAAGACTATAATAATAAAAAACATTCTCACAAATAGTGATCAAAATTGTCAAAAATGAGTTGAGTTTGAATTTAATATTACGTTGATTTTATGTTTATTATTACACAATGATTATAAACCATATTGATTGTGTTTTTTTCCCACATAAATCCTTTAAATTATTATGAAAATAAAAAAAGTCCAAATATGTTTTTGTTAATCCGATTTTTTTTTCCAAACCAGATATTGGGTTGAAAATAATAACTGGTTTAAAATAAACGTATTTTAACTCATTTGTTCGATTAATTCAAATTCATTTTTTTTATTTCAGACCAAGCAAGGGATCCATATAACATAGACTTAGTTAAAGCAATGTTTAAATTCGTTTAGGGTTAATATTTCATGATTGATTGTGCAAGTGGGCCTAAAAGATTCGAAATTCGAAGAGTTTTAGAAATGATATGGTTCCCTTATAGAGATTTACGATATTCATAGAGGATTGATATTGAGCTGTAATATTTCAAATAAATAATTTAAAATCTAGAATATTTTGTGAAAAAAATTAAAAGGCATTTTGGACTTTGATCCATGGAATTAACATGCTTTCCGAGCCACAGAGTTTCAGATTGTAAAGATGGTCACCCATCCATTCTAATAAAAACACCTCCACTTACTTGCAACAACGAAGCATCAGCCGAATCCAGTTGTTCCTCCAACCATTTCTTAGCAGAGAAGTAGTTGAGCGAGTGTCCCAATGATGTAAGTACGAACAAAAGGGACGGCGCGCCGCGAACGGACGTGCTCGAGTACAGGCGCGAGAAGATACGAGCGAGCTCGAGGACAGCTACTGCGCCTGACGCGTTCGAGTCCGCGCCTTGGGAGAGCTCCTGTTGAGCAAAGTGTTATTTTCACATGAGTTTTTTTTGAGTAGTAGAGTTCTTTGTTAAAGAGCTCGTACGCTAAAGTGCGCACGTTCGCACGGACGCGGACGTAACAAAATCGCGGCGATTTTTTTTCGTGCACTGGATTTTCAACGCTTTGCTTAGCGCCGAGAATTGATAATCCAACAGTGTGTTTTTTCAACGCGCGCTGGGACGAGAGTGCGTCCCAACGCGTTGGATTCTCAACGTTCGGCTCAACAGCGAGAGTTGAAAATCCAGTGTACGAAAAAAATCGGCTTATATATTTTGGGGATACATTTTCACGTAAGAAATTTCAACTTTGTCTCTAGTGTGGACGGTGCACTTGCGTTGCTTCTGGTATTGTAGATTCCTACAGGCAACAGTGACATACTGACTATCAACTGTGCCACCTGTTTAGTTTGCCTCTCAATCTATACATCTATCGAAATAAATAAAATTGAAGTGTCTGTTTTGTAATGTCAAAATAACAGCTTTTTACTAAATGCATATTGAAGTATGTATATTAGTTAAGGAAGTATGTATTCGGTAGGACGGAGATACGTCTTGTCAATCAAACTCGCTAGTCTATTGCACATTTGTTTAATCCTTGGAAGTTACCACCCGACGCAGGGAGGGGCTCGGCGCAGCCCGCTTGCCTACATAGCACTTGTACACATACATAACACTTAAGAAAGTATGTATACACGTTAAACATTTTTTTTTTTTTTACATTTTTGTCTTTCTGTCTGTTTGTTCCGGCATAACTCCAAAACGGCTGGACCGACTTTGACAGAACAGTCACTGGCAGATAGCTAATGTTATACGGAGCAACTGAAACTGATTTTATTTTAGAAACGAATTCGATTCAAACTAGGGGAAGCAGCTAGTATTATCGTAAAATCGTATTGATTCGAGAATAGCAAGTTATTTTTAAACAATAGTTCATGCTGGCCACTTGACCAATTTAATATCGTCATACCAGCGCCACCTACGCTGACTGCGTTTTGAGCATGCGAGTTTACATTCATACTTACAGGAACAATAGCTGAAGAGTCATAGTGCGCTGCAATGACGATGGTCTGCGCCGATCCGGAGCGGCCGACCAGCTTGCCGTGAAGAGTCACCGGTTTCGACTCCAGCTTCTGAGGAGTTGAGGCTGACACCACTGTGGAAGAAGAGAATAATGAGTGGAAATGGTGAAGGCTTTTTGGAGGACCGTTTTATATAATTTTGACTTTCAAAAAGGTGCTGATTCTCTTTCTAGGGTTCCGTACCCCAAAAGGAATAAACGGAACCCTTATAGGACCACTTGTGTGTCTGTCTGTCTGTCACAGCCAATTTGCTTCGAATCTAATAGACCGATTAAGTTGAAATTTGGTATGCATATTAATTTTAATATAAATACTTTTAAAATTCCATAATTTTTACTTTAATTTTAAGCCTACCAACTGTATGGAACATTATGTAATGCCACAAGGATTTGAAATTTGAACATATAAAAAAAAATGCATCCCCCCCCCCTGAGAGTTATCTCTGAAACTTTTGAAACTACTGAGCCAAAAATTTTGAAAAACATACAAAAAATAGTTCTATACTCATAGATTAAAACCTATAAATAGTCTTAAAATTAAATCTTAATGGTCTTAAAATAACATGGTAAATCTCCCAATATTGTGCGTACAAACTTACATTTGCAGTTGGAATGTATGGGAGAACATGTTTTTCAACTACAATGTTAATAAATTAACAAGTGATTTAATAAATTAACATGGACAGTTCTATCTTTGAAAAGCCTATACAAATAATACATGCAGCAAACTTGTGCGATTTAGATAGACAGTTTGAGTTAGTACAGTATAGTATCTTTTGCTTGCTATATGATCTAGGCCAAGATATGTATGATAATATTAAAATCTTTGAAGATCTGTCCATTTTTATAAGCAGGCCTAACATGACACACGCGACAGTTACTCGCTCTCGCGTGAGTAATTTTTGTCTATTTCGGTCACTTTCTCGTTTTCTGACAGCTCTTCCATACAAAATAGTCGACTCCTTCTGTCAAAATTGATGTTTTCTCGACAAACCCTAACATGGCACCATAGTTATCTCGATTTTTGACAATTCAACACGAGATAATCTCCGATTTTTCTATCATTTACTCGTATTTACTCGTCGTCGATTTTGACGACGAGAAGAGTAGACAAAATTATGGTACAAAAAAAACTCCAAAATAACATGGCAGTTTCATAATTGTACTTATTTTAGTCATAATTTTATTTTACAATATATTATAATGAAAATACTTAGTTTTAAACTACTATTTATATTGGAACGACGTGTTTTATATGGAATTTTTCGTTTTTTGTATGGAAAATATGAAAAAATATTACCAAAATGATGAGTGTTAGAGGTTTATGTGTTTCATATAGGGGGTCGAAATTTTCATTATTTTTGCGATAGGACATACCATTTTCGAGATATAAGCGAGAGAAAAGAAAAAAAGACAGTATTGTTTTTGCACCGTCGAGGTGTTGGTGTGAATTTTAGTTCATTTTTTAATCGTTATTAAATACTTAGACAATCAAAATTTGAGGTGAAGAACGTAAAATTCTGAACAGCAAAATTGCCATTTTCACTCAATTTAATAGCTCAGTGCCCTCAAACTAAAATATAGTTAAGTAGTGTCACTTTAGTCTATTTCAGAATGGAAAATCGTCGGTTGACAAGAATAATCAAAACTTTGGTGATTTTTAGTCTAGTTTAGAGGCATTTGTGACAACAGAATCGGCACCATTGAATTAATTAAACGGAATCTCAAGCCGATGTTGCTATCATAAAAATAATTTGTTTCTAATAACTTGCAACATCGGTTTCTCGTCGCGAGATATAGAAGTGTCAAAGTGCCTTTTTCGAGATATCTCGTCGTTTACGGTCATGTTAGGGATTAGAATGACGTCAGAATCGTAGACAAATTTCGACAAAACGAGATAAAGAGCTTTCTCGCGCTTGCCATGTTAGCCCTGCTGATACCTTTCTCAATTTTTTCACACGAAAAAGTAATATTATTATTTTTAGAAGCATTATTATTAATAGGCAAATAGTTTTTCACCAGACACAATTACAGGCTCTAGGTGGCAAATGAGAACCACTAGAGCTAGACCAACAAGGTGGAAGGTTCATGTGTAAATATATTAATATACTACAGCATGGTCGGCGCAGTGGATAAGCAATCGTTTGCTGCACTGCGTGACGCGGTTTCGATTCCCGCACGGAACAAATATTTGTATGACAGTTGTTCCGGGTCTAGCTGTTTGTAAATGCACCTGTGATACAGGAGAAATTACTAGTGAGTGCGAACGTTAAAAAAAAAAGCTTACATTTTAGCTGGCATTCTGTCAAATCGTAAAAACTGTATGAATTAGTGCGTGAACACATACACGTACTAGAACAATAGAAACCTTACCAATTTGATAGCCATTAGAAGACACGGAGTTCATCATAGCTTCGAGAGCCGTTCCAGACTTGTCATCAGTGATGAAGCTGTGCTGCAGGTCTCTAAGAATATCCTCAAAGTCAGGAGTCCAGCGAGCAAAGTACACTGGTGCGTTCACTTCCTGCTGGATCATTGCCATCTCTAGGAGTTGGATGTGCTGTGGAAAATAAATAATGTTAGTAATATGAAGTTTTAGGCTTGTTTTCATAAAGAGAAGAAATTATTCTTGATTAGTATTGCTGCTTGTTTGCAGTTACAAACAATTTTGGCAAGTTTTCCTAACAATGTTTCTTTCTACATAATTGAGTATAAAACTTATGAGACGACTGGGTTGTGGAGGTCTGATTGGCAGTCGCTCCATGTAAAATACTGGTATTCAGCTACATCTGGTTAGACTGGAAGCCGGTCTCAACATAGTTTGGAAAAGATTAGGCGTATTGATTGATGTATGGGAAGGAAAATTTGCCCTGCACTGAGAAAATTGCAGGTTCAAGAATTGTTTTGGGTGTGTTCATTAATAGTTAACAGAATCATTCACTGAATGTAATAACCTTCCTTTTGGCATTTCACACTAAACTAAAAATAACACTCTTTTACAAACCTCTTTCTCTTCAGGTGTCAGGACCGTGTCATTCTTGGGTAAAACCAGCAGCAATGCTCCCGCTTTGCTACGGATCTCCATGAACTGTTCAATGGTTATATCCTGTACCCTAGCAACTACGCAGTGACGAGAAGTGCTCCATGACGTCAGAGAACGGCCTTCAAGGTTGAAGCTGGCACTACGGCATCCTGATTAATGGAAAAAGTAATAAAAAATCTTAGTAGCATTATTATTTATGGTTAATAATGAATAATTTAAAAAATAGCCAGATAGTTTAACTATGTTTTTTCTTTCAAGATAATAATTTTCACAATATTTCTTGGGTAGCACAATAAATACACCAATGAACAACAACATTCTGGCAGCCTTTGACAGGAACTAGGAGATGAATTAGTAGATAAACCCATAAAAGTTATGAAGATTTGTGTTTTAAGTTAATGTGGAACTGTTACCATGATAATGTTGACTGTTTAGTTTTATCAAACAAGGAAATACACAAATAAATGGACATTCAATGCCTTATCAAGTAAAACTTCTTATAAATTAAAGAACTATTTGATCACCATTTGCAAAACTAGGAATGTTTTACTATTTTTTTATTTGCCGCTGGCGACAATCATAAAATAAACAGCCTATGGAGTACCTAGCAATATAACCTCAAAAGTGTTACGAATCGATATTTTGTTTTATAAATTACAACTTCAGTAACGTTCCGAACTTACCATGGGGAACGGTGTGTAGGTCGTAATGTTGCATTCTATATACGGAAAACTCATGAGACGCAGCGACCGGGTTCACAGGCGACATTATGATAAAAATAGGAAGAGCCACAAGCAAATAGTAGGGCAAGTAGCCCTTAAAAATCTCGGCAAAGCCGTCCGCCTCATCTAGCCACATCTTGGTGACTTGTATTTTCAGTTAACAATATTAACACCAAATACGATTTTTAGTAATAACCATAATCCAATTAGAAACCCTACGTGTGATAAGTCGGTCAATGACATTCGATTTGCGTGACACTAGTGATGTAAGATGGTGCAGTTTGTTAGTATTTCTAAATCGAGGTAGTCGAGTTGGAAAAAGATACGTTTTTATTGTATGCGTGCGATGTTTAGCATGTTTTAATACAAATGACTACTGGAATATGTAGATAGACTACAGATTTTGACAGTGGTGGAATATCAGAGGTAAACTGACTGTTAAAGGACTGTACTGAAATTATAACACTTCATGTTTTGGAGTAGGTAAGTAGATGAAGTCATATTTATTACACTAAAAATAATAAAAAATAAAATAATTATGTATTGAAAACAATGACAATTGATCAATAGATATTCAGTTGGTTTAGTAAAAAGTACAAACTAAGAAAAATAAAACATAGCATCACTACCTACGACAGTAAGTTTTGTTTTACGCAAAAAGCTATTTGCTTGGTGTAAAAAATACAATTTTATAGTATACTTTCTTCATGAGGCCAGGACTAATTGAGCTCAGAACAATGAATTTTAATAAAGCTAAGATATTTTTGCATTTTGAATAGTTTAGTACGTATATTATAGTCATGTAGGGTAGTTCCTTCTTCGACCGCCTACTTCGATAAATCTTGGGCGCGCTGTGGACCTGCAGTCAAGGATTTTACCATATTCTGTTAGATAAATATTGAAGACTCACCGTGAGTTCACCCTATCGTACCACTCCTGTATGACCGCGATTTTGATTTGATAGTTCAGCTAGTAGAAAGTCGGAGGCGGTCATAACCGTTGTAGGTACCTACCTATACACAACTTCCTTATTTGAAGTTGGTAATTTTTAAAATAATATTTAAGAATAGGCAGGTTTTTTGTATTGCACAGTTCAAATTATTTTGTAGTGATAGCCTAGTGGTGTGGCCGTCAGACTGCCAAGTCACAGGTCTCGACTTCGAACCACTGGCTTTTCGGAATCATGTGCGTATTGTATAAATTATCACTTTTTTAAAAAATGGTGAAGGAAAACATTGTGAGCAAACCAACCGCAAAGTCATTCCTGTCCTGAGGGATATTTTCAACGGCGTGTGAAGCCATCCATGGGTGGCATTTATAACTCTGACACCAGATTAGTCACTAACCACACGAAAAGAAAGAGAAGAAGAATTATTTTGCTGATATGAATTAAGTTAGAAATGTTAATTGAATATTAGTTTGGTGACAAAATATGCAATTTTTGTTTTGTCCCTCAAAACACCTTTTTTTACGGAAAAATAAGATTGGGTAAGAAGTCTACTTTGTAAGCTGTGGGTAATCCCATCCTGCACATCATTTTAGGTACCTACTTAAATGACAGGTAACGATGTGTAATCTCTTCAGATTCAGATTCGATTCTCTTGTTGCGATTATGTAGTTTAACTGGACTATTTACAAAATTCGAAAGGTTACCGTGATTAGATCTATGCGCTCTCAGTCGCAGGAATCAGATATCGCGATCCGATCATAATGGAATATCCAACTTGGACTCTTTCCTATTATTTAGATACCAGTCATCCGACCGAAAATTGATAACCTGTACGGCAATCGCAATAATAATAACTGTAACTGCATGGTTATTATCTAGCTTTCGATATCATTATCAATATCAAGTGGTGTCAAAACAGACAGAAACAGCTTAAAATGGATCTCCTCGCTTCCAACCACGCCACTAAGGACTTTAAGCCTTTTTTGAAAAAACACAAACAAAATGAATGTGAGGCCTAGTCTACCGATGAGTGTCGGTGGCATCAATGACCACAAACAGATAGCCAAAGTCTTTAGGGCCCATTTTTCTGTACAGTCGCCCCTGAACCCGAAATCTCGTCACGGGACCGATGCTGAAGCCATCGCGACACGCCAGAACGTAAAAATTCCTGCCAAGAGAGTGTCTAGAATTGTTTCAAATAGGATACAACGTGGAAAGTCACCGGGTCATGATGGCCTCAGTATCGAACATTTTAAACACGCTGGGGTCCATCTGCCTAGAGTGTTGTCACTGTTTTTTTTACCCTGTGCATGGGTCACTCTTATTTACCAGAACCGCTTATGCGGACGATAGTGGTCCCCATAGTTAAAAATAAGACGGGTGACAAATCCGAAATAAATCTAGCTCTGTCAATGTTGTATTCTATACTCGAGAAACCCACTTCTCCTTCTTACCTGACTTCCCATGTTCAATACCTATGCTGTGCCCATAGCAAAAATCTTCTTTCTACAAACAATCGTCTTCTACGATGTCCTTCTCACCGCTCTGGTTTTATTCACTCTTATTTCTTTGTCCGTGCGATATTTCTTTGGAATGCGCTTCCTCTGAACATCAGGATGGCAACCAGTCGGTTATCCTTCAAGTTGAAGGCACGTGAACATATTCGTGAAAAGTTGGCAGAATCTTTACAGCGCTGATTTGCTGGATTGGTTTTCTCCTCTACCAATCGTTATTTCTCCTGACAAAGTTTATTCGGTTTATATGTATGTATCTATGTATTACGAGTAGTAGGTATTAATTTTCAAGTTATCTAGCACTTATGTTGCACCTGCAATGTTTTGTCTCTGCACCACCCTAAGGTTGACTGGTAGAAAATGCCTCAGGCATTAAGTCCGCCTTTGTACAGTATTTTTTTACCTGTGCATAAAGTTTTAATAAATAACTAAAGGCCCATCTCGCTCGCTACCATCACTGCGAAGGTACTGGACGGTTTGTTGAATGGCATTCTTTCAGGGCACGTGACGGTGCATGACGCCCAGTTCGGCTTTAAGGCTGGTGTGTCCACGGAGAGCGCCATCTTTAGCCTAAAACACATCGTCAAGTACTATACCGCGAGAAAAACACCGGTGTTCTCGACTTGTCGAAAGCGTTTGAATAGAATAGAATAGAATAGAATATATTTATTGTAAAAACATGAGTATACATCAAATAATATGTGCAAGGTCTTAAAATAACAGGTAGATCTGCATGTTTTGCCATTTATGGCGTACAAAATAACGTTTTTTTGGTTTAGAATAAACCATAACACTTGAGTCTACACAGCAAACTAAAAAATTTGAAATATACCTAATGCTAATTAAAAAATAAAACTTAAAGTATTGTTTTTACAGATTTGGGGGTCAAATTCAAATTGTGAAAATGTCGTAATTATAGGAATCTATGTAGGTAATTAATTGCGTTCATTTAAAAATTCCGATATGGTATAATAGCACTTGGCTATGAGATATTTTTTTAAATTTATTTTAAACAGAGCAGTTGGCATTTGTCTAATAGGTTTTGGGATTTTATTATAAATGATTGGTGCTAAACAAAAAATACTTTTACGCATTAAAGCCGTGGTTGATCTTGGTACGCATAGTTTATTATTATACCGTCGATTACGAATAGAGACGTCTGATAGTTTCTTAAATAGTTTAGGATTGGTTCGTATAAAAATTGCTATTTCATAAATGAATAAGGAAGGCAGACTTAAAATGTTATATTTTAAGTCTGCCTTCCTTGATGTCGTCGTCTACGATGTGCTATGGGACAAGTTGAGGAGCGCGGGTGTGCCGGTGAGATATATAGCTATTCTCAGATACTGGTATGCTCACCAGACAAACCGAGTGAGATGGGTCCGTACAATGTCGGATGAGTACAGAATGGAATGCGGTGTAAGGCAGTAAGGGGTGCGGTGTAAGGAGGTTAAGCTCGCCTTTGTTATTTAATTTATACATGAATCAGCTTATCGACTGAGCAGGGCCTCAAGTCTGCTATTACAATAGTGTCAGAATGGTCTATCATTGATTTCTTATTTATTGTTGACTTTGACAAGTTTGGTAATCTACTAACACATTGGCGTCATTATGACTTTCCAATGGTCGGCCACTGACACTCCATTGAAAGAAATGGCATCTATTGGTCATGGTATAATAACATACTTCGGCGAAGTATGTTATTATACCATGCTATTGGTAATCTCGTACGTATTGAAAAATGAATGACAGACTAATCTGCTACAATTTGACAGTTCCTTTGATTAGTGACATATTATGAGAACGTCATTGTGCAGTCATTTCTTATAATTCGTTACGAGTATCGTGTTTGTGGAATACAATGATCAACCAATGATCGACCATTATGAATTTAGCAGATTACGAACTTTTAGCAAAATGAAAATGGGATCATGTTGGAATGACGAATTTATAAAAATAGCAAACTTGGGCCCCAGCGCACGTGTTGGCTGGTACATTGATGGCACCTTTTATTTTTTTGTGGGAAATCATCAAATGACTTCTCCCGCTCTGGGTGGAGCGGGAGGGCGTGTCAGACTCTTACTGACTAAAACCCACCCGTGTTCCTTCTGTTGCCTGTGTGTTAATAACATTAGCTATGCGGATGACATGGCGCTGCTCGGTCGATCGATAAGTGGGTTGAAAGAGTTACTGTCGACCTGCAAGATGTATGCGGAGGTGCATGGCCTTAAATACAACTCAAAGAAGAGTGAGCTCTTGGTGTTCAGAGCACCTAAACAACGGCCTCGCGATGTATCTTCGGTATATCGCAACGGCGCAGTACTCAAAGTAGTGAATAATTTTAAGTACCTGGGCCATGTTGTCACCGGTGACTTTCGGGATGACGACAACATAGAGCGCGAACGCAGGGCGTTGGCGGTGGGGGGCAATATGCTTGCCCGCTCGATGTACTGTAGACGTTAAAGTGAGTTTATTTAAGGAGTAAAAATACTGACTTTTTACTCGAGTGGTCTGTGGGTGTCACACACGAGCCGAGCCTACAACGTCCTGCGTGTACAATATAACAACGCCTTCAGGATGCTATTACGGCTGCCGTGGCGTTGTAGTGCGTCGAGCAAGTTTGCGGAAGCACAAACGGATGGCGAGTTATCTACTAACATAGATAAGCACAAATTGTTACTAACTAATTCCTAACAATCTCATCTGCCTAGCCTTTTCCCAACTACGTTGGTGTCAGCTTCCAGTCTAACCGGATGCAGCTGAATACCAGTATTTTATATGGAGCGACTGCCTATCAACCTATCTGCTTATCCACAACCCAGTAATTGGGTGATACGATACCCCTTGGTAAGACTTTCGGGCTTCTGACGACCCGTAACGACTGTCACAGATCCACGAATGACAGCCGGGACCAACGGCTTAACGTGCTTTCCGAGGCACGGAGGAGTCTCAGTACGTAAAGATGGTCACCCATCCACAGACCAACCCCGGCAAGCGTAGCTTAACCTGACGGATCGACCCGTGCGGCAGTTATTACTTAGCCACGAGCCACGAATTCCTAACAATCTATGGACGGTAATGTCTGAAATAAATATT
Organism: Xanthia togata; assembly: GCA_963853775.1. NCBI lineage: Eukaryota > Metazoa > Arthropoda > Insecta > Lepidoptera > Noctuidae > Xanthia > Xanthia togata. Next base: position 5,336,468 of record OY970805.1, read on the forward strand.
TTTTATTTATTATTGCGATACTCATATTTATTTATGTCCTATCTCAATGAAGCACAATGAACCGACACCTAAAATCCATGAGTGAGCAATACGGCCAGGCGCCCTGCGCGTTTTAGGTATTAGCTACAAATACCCGGCGGGCTCGACTTGTCGGGCTAATTCAGTTTGCGTAACGTAGTCAGAAGATACTAGAGTTACGTGATAGAAAGAGAGGCAACTTCTAGGTGAAAATAACTGTAGCCCTGTAGGTACCTAATTATCACTGTGCGACCTGAATTGCACTTTATTGTGTATATACCTATACCAAAAGTCGCTATTCATTTAAACGATTTTGTGGATTATGTATTCTGTGACAATACTATTGTTTTAAGGTTTTTCATTAAATAATCAAAAATTATATTTTTTGCGATTATAAAATTTGAAAGAACTTAACCAATTCATTAACTGCGGTTTAGTCTAGTAAAGTTATTTAAATTACTGCACGAAAACCAAAAAATAATGCAAGGCTGCATTTGCCTACACAATTTGTAATAGCGTCTACGAAAGCTACGCGAGACTACGCTTTCGTAGACGTGTGCTACGGTTGCTACGAATCTACGAGCTACGCGAGAGGTCTAGTTTATTGAGCTATATTTTGACTGTTATTTAATAATGCAAGGCTTCATACAACCACAAGGAAATCCTACAGCTGTTTGGAAAAAACAAAGTTATATTTTACCTAGATATGTACTAAGTAATGTATCTAGCATATGGCAGGACCAAGAGTAGGTTTGGACTTTAAAAGAGACTGTGACCTCAGAGTTAAATTCGATCTTCTCCGAGCAGTCGGGTCAGTAGGAAACACCGAACTCATCTAGTTTTAAAACAAAAAATATTTTTAAGATGTACTTTAATGTATTTTTTTTAAATCAATTTACTGAAATATATCTGTTATAATTTATAATTAGCATCATTTAGTGATTTAAGACATATTTAGTTACTTTAATTTAAAAAGACGCAATAGTATAATTAACCGACTGGCATATAGTTTATTGAAGACTTTTTGTGTACATCTAAGTTTACCAAAAAACATGAAGAAAAATCCCATACACATTTCTCGAAGGCATTCGCTGCGATAGCTACGAACCTCTACGCGGTGTCTACGTTAGAGAGAAGACGGTACGACACAAATTGCAGCGCAAGTGTCTTACACCGACCGCAATTTATGTCGCCAGCGGACATTTAGAGTACGACACTAATGGGGAACAGTGACTACAATTCGTAACTCTCTGCGAGAAATGAAAGATTTGTCTCGAAATATACGCAGCAGGCAGAGTACTTTCTTGAATCGTCTCGTGGGCTTATGCCACATGAGCTTATTTGTTTATTGGATCTCCAACAGAGGCTACACAATTACATGCATGTTTACAAGAACGGGGAAAATACTAATGTGCGCTTCCAATTATAGGAGACCATATCATTTACATAGAATTTAGGTAGGTAAAATGATGGGCACGCCACTATTGCGGCGATAAGTCCCCTCTTTGAGGAGTGGCTGGAGTGGCGCCACGGCGTTCTCACCTTCTGCCTGACGCAGGTCCTCACCGGACACGGCTGTTTCGGGAGGTACCTGTTTCAGATAAGGCGGGAGGAAACGCCCGAGTGTCATCACTGCGTGGATCGCCCGGAGGACACGGTGGACCATACGGTGGAGGTATGCCCGGCTTGGGCAGAGCACCGCCGTGTCCTCGTGGAAGCGATCGGTGGCTCTCGCGTCCGGCCCTGGTCCAGGCCATGGTATGGAGCGAGAGGGCATGGGAGGCCGTCACCTCCTTCTGCGAAGCAGTAATGCTCGCAAAGGAGGAGGCGGAGCGCGTGAGGGAGAGGCAAATTTAGCGCCCTCACACCCCTAGCCGCCGCAGGAGGAGACGCCCTGGGCGTCGGGAATCGATTGCCGATTCCCGGCCACCGTAGGCGCGGGCTTGCGGATGGTGAGCAATGGGTAGCTCGCCGTCCGGTAAGGAACAGGCCCGGGTCGACGGCGCGTTCCACGCGCGCCTCAAAGAGTGTCAGCGGTGAAGGGGTCCGATAAGACCATTGCCTGCCGGGGTAGCGGGAAAGTCCGAAAGGGATACCGTGGCCCCCTGGCATTGCACAGGCAACAGAAGGAACACGGGTGGGTTTTAGTCAGTAAGATTCAGACACGCCCTCCCGCTCCACCCAGAGCGGGACGAGTCATTTGATGATTTCTCATCCATAAAAAAAAAGGTAGGTGCAATTTTGACAAGGACCAAAACATTAAAATAAATCAACAAAATACATTACACAAAAACCATGTAAAGGAAATAAAAATAAATTGCAAAACAATAACAGTATAAATTAATAATAAAAAAGGAAATAACCATAAAAGACAACAGACAAACATAACAAAATATTATGAGTTGTGTACCAACTGACTTTTATAATCCTTGTTATCTTTTTTAAAGTTACATGTTTATCTACGCTTCAATACATCGTTCTGCTGCCTTTGTCCTTGGGATGGTAAAGTACCTATCTAGTTTGTGCCTTGTCCCTGGTAGACATTGCAGATATCCTAACAGCGGTGGCCCTGTCACCAGTCGGATAAAAAAGCCAATAACAAAAAAAAAAAAAAACATTCTACTTATACCTACACACACACTTAACATAAACATAATATCATAATCAGCTTATAATCTGCCAATTGATGGGACAGAGGCCTCCTCTCTGTGAGAGGGAATGCGCCAAAATCCACCACGCGGGCCCAGTGCGGGTTGGCGGATGTCACATGACTTCGAATTTTTCCGGTTTCCTCACGATGTTTTCCATCGTGGTTTTGAAAGCACTGTTGATGAAATAATTTACACACACACTTACAATACATAAACTCACACCTTTTTCAAGGTTTACGTAGAAATTTCTCGTCTTCGACCTGTGAGTCTTGCCAGTGATGATGTATTAGATATTGAAACGTGGTCGCTCATAATGGGCGTTATTAGAAGGCTCAGGCCATATTCTCAGCGACAGCGGGTAGCGGGGCGGGTGGCGGCGACAGCGGCGCGATCAAATGCATACTTTTATATTGTACTGTTCTCGATGGCAGGCGGCGTGGGGAGCGAGAACTGCAGTGCTATTCTGTAACCATCTCACCGTGAAAACTTAGGTGAAGTGAGTTGTCATTCCAACAGGGTGAGATGACACTGACAGCTCACTCCACGCTCACTTCACGTGTTTTCACGGTGAAGTGATTACGGGAATCGATATGCTGTTCCATATAAAACTATGCCTTTGAACGCGCCGCTATCGCCGCCGCCCCGCTGCCCGCTGCCGCTGAGAATACGGCCTAAAAGACACTCAAGTGGCAATGGAGAGGGCTATGCTTGGAGTTTCCCTACGTGATCGAGTTAGAAATGAAGAGATTCAAAAGTTATTTATTCAAACTAGGCTGAGAATCAGCACTTTTCGAACATCAAAGTGACATAAGACAGTCCCCCAAAACGTTCACCCTTTACCACTTCCTATTGCTTTTGCTGGGAAGAAGAAGTGGCGCAACAAACTCCCCAGCAGCACAGCTGTCTGTTCAGTTAGAAAAAAAAAGATTTTATATGCAAAATAATAAACATTACGCAACTCAAAACATAATTTAAATTTTAAATTAATAGCCTTATGTCAGCAAGCCAAGCCAATATACAAACCAAAAATACCGAAAACTATACTCAGGCAGAAATTAAAAAAAATAAGATTAAACGTAAGCAATATCTAAATAAGCCTCCAGGCATAAAGGGCGTGCCCGCTTACATATAGCTATTATAAATGATAAACTAGGACCATCGAGGCAAAATAAATAAACAGTTAACTACTAATAACAAAACCAAGATCAGCAAGACGACCTGTCACCACAAGCAGCACCCGTTCACGAGCATAACGCAAAGATCAGCCATTAACCCCTCGCCATATTTGAGGGAAGGAGGCAACCCGACCCCCGATGCCACCACAAGCAGAGACATCTAAGGGAGCATGACGAACTTGCTGCCGGTTGTTCAGTCAAAAAATAATATGATCAATTGTCGAGGTCCGCAGGTGAACCAATTACGTAACCGATATAGCCCGAAAAATTACCAAACTTAAGTGGCAATGGGTAGGGCACATTGCTCGCAGAACTGATAGCCGATGTGGCCCATCGGTTGTTGAGTGGCGACCGCGAACCGGAAGACGTAGCGTTGGCAGGCCTCTCACAAGGTGGACCTCTGACCTAGTGAAGGCCGCAGGAACTCATAATGGATACAGGAAGCATAGAACCGGTCGAAGTGGCTGCGCTTAGAGGCCTAAGTTCAGCAGTGGACGTCTTTCGGCTTAAATGATGAATGAGGTAGAAACTATAGAACGCCACTTGTTACAATCCTATTGCTTTGTATGCGCTCACCGAAAACAAATTACACTTTTGAATAAAAAGTGGAGGCTTCCTCACCTACTGACTTTGTTTTTTTTCTATGCAATAATGCTGAACTGCATAAAAAGCTATTATTAGGACGTTCTGTGTGAACAATCACACAGAACGTCCTAATAGTAGCTAGAAGCAAGACAAAACAACCAAATTGAAATTTTCGTTCAAAAACCTCTCTTTTATTTCATTTCCGGTAAATTCTTTTCGCCATTACCTCTTGAATTTTATCTTTGCATCAGGATAGGAACGCGAACGCAAAAACGTGTCGCAATTATTCTGAAAAATCACGTTCTACGTCGAAGCTGAAATGGGCCAGGAGATGTTTGTGCGGCAATGTTTTCTAAAGACTTGCCCTTCCTTACTCATTGTACTAGGTTATGGACGAAAGCATTAATAATATTAGTGTGTTTACATTTTGCGGAATAACAGACCACTTAGATGAAGAGTCTGAAAAGTTTTGAAAATACTATAACTTATTGTTTCAAGAAAGTCTTTTTTTAATATTGGTTTTGTAAAGCTGGCTTTCCGAATATGGCGTTATTGGTATCCAAGGTAAATCGATACCATCTCGACAGTTTAATGAAATAATTAAAGTATTTACGCAACTAATTTTAGGTAGTTACGTTAAGATAATTTGAAGTAATAAGGTTTTGGAGGTGTATAGTAGGAGCGGTTGTCGCGCGTCCCGGGGCGACGGGAGCCGGGGCTGCGTCGTGGAGTACGCGTAACCATCAAGAAGGTGGATACAGAAGGCCTTGTTCCAAAATGGAGTTCTAGGATGGTCACTGAAGAAAAATCCTTGTTGTTGAGACCAATGGGACAGTTTAAGAACCACTTTCGCATCATATTGCGTGTGTTTTTTTGCTTGTTTTCCAGATATTCGGAAGTGAGAGCATATTATTAGGTTTTGTGGTAAATGGAGGTTCTTCGCTTCTCTTTTCAGTGGAAGCGGTGTGGTGTGCGAGGCGCGAGGCGGCGCGGCGCAGTGCGGCGCTATCGAGCGGGTCCGCGGGGGGCGCGGGGGCGCGGGGGGCGCGCGGCCGGCGCGCGGGGCGGCCGGTGCACGCGGCAGTGTGCGCTGAGCCCCCGGGAGCGCGGCATGGGTGGCGCGCTGCTGCTAGCGCTGCTGGCGGCGGCGCGGGCCAGCGAGCCCAATGCCACCGAACTCAGCCCCTCGCCGCCACCAGAAGATGAAAAAACCCCGCTGTTCCCCATCGACCTGTTTAACGAAGAGCAGCGGCGGTCCGGCGCCGTGCTGCTGCACATAGTGGGCATGGGCTACATGTTCGTGGCCCTCGCCATCGTGTGCGACGAGTTCTTCGTGCCAGCGCTGGACGTCATCATCGAGAGACTGGCCATCCGGGACGACGTGGCCGGCGCCACCTTCATGGCGGCGGGGGGCTCGGCACCCGAGCTGTTCACCTCCATCATCGGCGTATTCGTCTCGTTCGACGATGTCGGCATCGGGACGATCGTGGGCTCGGCTGTCTTCAACATTCTGTTCGTGATCGGTGCGTGCGCGCTGTTCTCTAGAACGACTTTGACACTAACTTGGTGGCCCCTGTTCCGCGATTGCTCCTTCTATTCCGTGAGCCTTCTCGTGTTGATATACTGTTTCCGGGACAGCGAGATATACTGGCAGGAGGCGTTGGTGCTGTTCTCGCTGTACGGGGCGTACGTGATGTTCATGAGGTGGAACCAGCCGGTGGAGCGAGCGCTGAAGAAGCTCATCTACAAGAACAAGGTGACGCGAGTGCGGAGTACTGATCAGCTGATGCCAACGGTGAGCTCGCCCGCACACACCCAAGCATGCATGTTGCAGTTTGGCGCAGATTTGGCAGGCATTCAACTTTCCTCAATGCCAAATCCCTCTAATCTTTTCATCTAGAAACAAAAGACGTCGATTCTGACACAATGATGCGTATAAAGTAACACCTTTCATTGAGAAATTCGAAGAAAATGAGAAAAGTATGAATTGCGTTGTTATCAAATCTGCGCCAAAATTTAGAGTATCGACTTCCAATAGAGCCTGCGATGTGTTGAACCTTCTAAACATTAGATGAAAGACCTTCTTCTATCCCTAATCGTCTTAATAGTGCATTACCTCGATTAGAAAATGCGATAAATAAAGTATCATCCCGTCAGAAAGGGAATAAAATTCCGAAATGTAGTGAAAATTAGGGAATTTCTAACATTTGACCTGAATTTTAACAAATCGTTCATTTGTAACGTTAACATCTAACTACTGTTTGCTAACTAGACTGTTATCGTGATCGCGTTTATGTTACACGCCGTGGAATACTTTGTTTCTCATTTTGGTCCTGCCACTAATTTTCGTATGAAAAACACTTTATTATTTTAAGTAGGGCTCGACCGAATACTGACTTCGGTGTTATTGGATTATTGTTACTAGGAATCAAACATAAATAATATTTATTTTCAAAATTCCACGTAAACCACATAACCGCCATAATTCGTGGTGTTTGAAATAAGAACAGTCGATTTCGATATTTCAAAACTTGAATTCCATTCGTCTATTGATTTGGTGGCAGTGAACGAAGGATTTAGGTAGGACTTATTACGGATTGCGCGCCGTACGGGCTACGGTACAAACCTTTGAAGTATTTCTATTTATTATAGGTATTTAGTAATATCAAAGCGCCTACAGAAAATCTTAATAAAATTCTTTACTAATCGAGAGCGTCGGAATTGTAATTTCGTTTTGTCACGCTCTTGTTCTCTGGGAAACTAAATTCAATTTTGGAATGAATGTGATTTTGAATCGAGCTTGATTTTAATGGAAATATTTGAATTTTAGGTGATATTAAATTATTGTTACAATAGTAATTTAATGGGCATTGATTTAGAGGCCGCTTCTATGATAGATATTTATCGTTATCGGAGCGTTAATTATTAGTAAAAGTGTATTAGCTGTATTGTTGTAAGCAATTAGATTATCCATCCATTTTTTCTAGAACTTACCTACTTTAAGTAATAAAAGTTTTCTGCGCGTACATAAAAGTTACATTACCATTAAAAAAAAATACTCTGTTACATGAAACAGACAACACACGCATGTCAGTAATTTCTGCAAAGTAATAAAGCAGGTCATGTTTAAGGCTAAAAAGAGAGATGTCAGTGCCGTGTATCAGGTATCATAAAAACTAGCGACGGTTTTTTTTATATTCATGGTTGCATGACAAAGTTTTAAACTATATATTTATAGACACGATTTATGTAAATAATATATAAGCTAACAGTCTAATAATTAAGAAACTTTATTGGTTTCCCAGTGACAGATCGTCAGATTTTATTCAAATATATATATATATTTTGCTCAAAAATGCTAGTAAGAATTGTTTTGCATAATTCAAATACAGAAACTGTTTTCGAAGGTGAAATTGAAACTGCTTTAGCTACTGATAGAGAACAAGTTATAGTTTTTATTCAAAGATGAACAATTAACATAATCACGCCTGTATTCTCCAAGGGTTAGGCAGAGGTGTAGGTACCTATTATATAGTTCACCCACATTTCGCCAGTTATGTTTAAGTCCCATGAAATAAAGGGCGAGATTATTTCCATCAACCGGGCACAAATCCAGACTCCGGGCTGCTACTGAGAAATACCCGTTAGAAAAACCCAAAACACTTTTCCCGACCCGGAAATCGAACCCGGCTCAGCAGTACCGCTTGGGACCACTTTTCCAACGAAATAAAAGTCTTTTATACGAGATTTCGGTAGATTCTACCACTGAAGCGTTTTGATATATCTTCCATATTTCAATAAATAGCAAAAATTTCGCCCATTGCATTATTATAAACAGAATAGGTACACCAATGCAATGAATATTATGTTAACTAAGTACTTATACTAGATATATTCTGACACTAATAGCCTATCAGCACTTAACAAGCCATATTAGTGTTGAATGCTAATCAGCATGTCATCAATACAATGTATATGATATACCAGCCAACTGGGGGCCTGAGGGGCTCGTGGCTAAATAATAAATAAAAATATAGAAGGTTAAGCTACGATTGCCGCGGTCGGTTCATGGATGGGTGGCCATCCATTACGTATCAAGACTCCTCCATACCTCGAAAAGCATGTTAAACCGTTGGTCCCGGCTGTCATTCGAAGATTTTTGACAGTCGTAACGGCACGTCAGAAGCCCGAAGTCTGACAACCAGTCTTACCAAGGGGTATCGGTATTACCCTGTTACTGGGTTGTGGAGGTCAGATAAGCTGTCGGTCCTTGTAAAATACTGGTATTTAGCTGCATCCTGTTAGACTGGAAGCTGATCCTAACATAGTTACAGAAAAGGCTTGGCAGATTGGTTGAATTACTAGCTACCTCGATATTTATAACGACGCAGAAATGTTTATCTATGTTTGAACTGTATTGTCTCATAAGAGGCTCATTCTCCATAACAATGATCACTCTGGTCTCAATTAAACCTAAATATTTCTAAAACTGACAACCTCTTTGGTCTAGGGGTCGCAAGCGCTACTGCTGAGCATGAGGTCCTGAGTTCGATTCCCATGTCGGGCAAAGTATTATTGGGTTTTTCCACCTTAAATTTCTCTGTAGCAGCCCGGAGTCTGGATTTGTGCCCGGTTGATGGCAGTAGACTCGCCTCTTATTACATGGGACTTAAAGATAACTGTTAAAATATATGGGTGTACCATTTGGTAGGCACACTTCTGCCTAACACTCTGGTGAATACAGACGTAATCTAATGTTATTTCTAAAACTGGTTGGTTAAATTCAAGACCATTATAAAAGTAGGCTTATTTATTTATTTATTAATAGGAGAACCAACAACAGCAATAACAAATGGATAACAGTTGATTAAGAAACATAAAGCCAATTACAGGTTCTCAAATGGGTACAAACACAAAAATTTGTAGAAATCTTAGGATCACTAACAAGCACGATAAAAAATATTAAGAATATATTAAAATATATATAAAAGGCACCTCCTTTTAAGCATCATAATGTTCAACTAAACAAACTGATTTCGGAGAACGCAATTAGCTGGGACTTTCTTTGGAATTCATCATCACCCTTTATTTAGGTAATTAACTAAAAGGTGAAAACTAAGCAGAATTACAAAAAAAAAAAAAGATTTTTGATGTTTTTATTTTTTGAAGCGTTTCTAAAATAACTCTATAGACAGCATATTAATTGCAACCCGCAGGGTAATTACGTAACACTTTTTTTCTATTTTGCCATCCACGTCCATGGTGTTTTAAAACCCTGAGGAAAATACCTACATTTTCATATTTCGTTTTATCTCCGAGCAAGCATAGAACAATATTACGAGTATCATCACTTCAAAACATAAAATTGCTTTACAAATTGTGTTATCATCGTTAAACAGATCGTGATGAAATTCTACCGAGTGCATGAAATATGGAAATGGATACAATAATTTTAATTGACGTGCTACTGAATTGAAATAGCAATTTCAGTCTGGTTTTAAATGGATTTTTGAGGTTCTCTGTTATTGCATTGTTAACACAAATGCATTAACAAAATTATACATCGCTGTAAATGCTTAATGGTTCGTGTTGAATAAATTATTATAATGTTTTTTTTTATTCGCAACGGGGAACATCTTGGCCAGCATCTCACCTGATGATAAGTGATGATCGGGCCGAAGGTGGAAGCGAGCTTCACCCAGAATCCTCGACCACAGAGGAACTGGCTATCTTACCTCTAACTGCCGAAACACAACAATGCTGTTAACATTGTTGTTATACTGACAGACTTAGATAATATGGTGGTAGCTAGCCAGGCGGACTTAGAGCCTTATCACCAACCAAACCGAGCAGAAATGTTGTCCCCACTTGCAATCGAACCCGGGACCTCTGGGTCTGAGACAGGTGATCTAACCACTAGGCCACAGAGGCGGCAATTGATGAATTATAACTGTTTTCATTGAGTTATCGTAGTCTATTTAATAAACGTAGGTATACTAAGCCGCGTAATCTCGTTTTTCGTTAACGTACCGTTCACGGTGTGGTGGACAAACAATGAATGGACGATTAATTTCACCATTATAATTTTCAGTGGTTTACAACTGAATTTTCTACAGATAGGCTTATAATTTTATTAAATGATAAACAAAAATATCAATTAACTACAACGGGAAGCAGAGCAACTCCCCAAACATAGATTGTAAGTCAAAAGCCTAGAATAAAACTATCAACCATAAACCATATTTCATGAAACCAGTCGAATACCCCCAAAGTGAAGCGTAATCTTTTGCATTACAGACTTTAGCAAAGCTTGTTGAAAAACCAGGACGGAAACAAAGACTCCACAAACACGAGATCTTTAATATCCGAACAAATAACTTCCCTTCACTACAACCGTAACTTCAAACAAACCCAAAGACAATGTTCATCAGGACTTTAACAATGATATTTGCAAAGTAAAAACCTATCTAGAAGTTTTTAACGAAACAAAAGCTAGGGAAAGCACGCGAAATGAACAGAATTTTATGAAAATTGTTCTTTTGACTTTTCTCATGAAATACTTCGAAGACACGAACGCAATTTAAGGATTGCAATTTTTTAAGGAACACCCAGTCGATAAAGGAATCAAGTTTACGGCTTGAGAGAGCAGAGGCTTTGCCCTAGACATCTATGCAGAATACAGTCAGTACTTTGTTTGCTTTGAGGTGTAGATCTCGGCTTTAGCTTTCATTCTTTAAATTCTTCACATCTTTGACCCTGGCACGATCACGCGGAGTAAGTGTTACGTAAATTGGAATGATTACATAAACATAACATCACGCCTTGTTTCCCCGAAGGGTTTGGCAGAGGTAGTACACCCACATTTCGCCAGTTATGTTTTCTAAGCCCCCTGTAATAGGGGGCGAGCCTATTGCCAATAACTGGGTGAAATTATTCCAGACTCCGGGCTACTACTGAGAAATTCCTGTTGGAAAAACCCAATAATACATTGCCTGACTTGGGAATCGAACCCAAGACCTCATGCTCAGTAGTAGCGCTTGCGACCACTAGACCAACGAGGTAGTCCGATGGAACGATTACAATATTGTAAATACTCGTTTCGCACTAAAATTAAGACTATAGTCATATCCATGGTTACTAATTATGGCAAAATAGAAAAACTAAACTCTATAGGATTGTTGTATTTTCAATTCAATAATCATTCGTACATATTTACGTAAAGACGCTTCCTCACCAGAGCATTCGGAGTAATGGGACAATCCAAGATGCGATAAGATTCTCATTCATGTTACAAATTATTGTTTTACGGGTGCTTCCACTCCGAATGGGCCCGGTGAAAGTAATGTTACAAATTGTATCATTACAGGTTGCGCACTGTAATGCTCGGTTCTCCTCACTCACTACTACTTCATAATATAGCATTACTTCATAATGCTCGAATCTGAACTGTCCTTACAGATGAATGATCCCCGTGAGGGAGCGCCTTTACGTTTACTTCGCGCGTTCTTGCTAGGGCCTCTGGTTCCATTTAATTCAGCGGAAAGCTGTATATAAAATAAAATACAATAATATTCATTTAATTCAGGCAAAACCCATATTACATAAAATAAAATTACTATACACACTATATTGCAACATAATAAATCAAAATAGAATATAATAAAACATCAATGCAATTAAAATGGGTACTAATTACAAAGGTCACAGAATACAAATTACGATAAAATGTCAAATCCAATTAAAATAAACTAATGAGTAATACAATTATACGGGTCACAGAATTGAAATTAAAATTATATGTCAAATTTTAAGGGTCACAGAATTAATATTAAATAAAAATAATAATTTTATCAAACAAGTCATTATTAAAAATATAGGTCAGTGTCAATCTGAATTAAGTGCACATGTCTGTTACAGCATTTACGTATGTAGGTGCAGTCAAATCGCACAGTGATCATTTTCATGACAGTATTGGAGCTGGCCCGCATCCTGCGCACTAAGGACGCGCACCGCTTGCGCATGGTGGCGTGAAAACAGTCGGTGCGCGCTTCCGCAAACATGCCCGAGGCGCTGCAGAAGCGGGGGAGCCCCAACACTGCCTTGAACGCGTTATTATACTGGAGGTGGAGGGCGCTGTAGCACGCTTGTGTGTAGCGAGCCCACAGGCTGCACGTGTACAGTGATGTGCAATATGACTTGAAATGGTGACCTTAACTGCAGCAACGTGCAAACCTGCGAGCTAACATATTCGCTCTTTTCGACAAGGCCCTCCGCTCCCGTTCGATGTCAGCATGGTCCTTGAAGTCAGCCGTGACTATAAGCAAGGTATTGTTCCTCGGAAAGTAAGTGTTTCCGTAAGTAACACTCCTATATGGCCATAGTGAGAATAAGCCTAGTTATTTTACATTGACCTGACGTAGTATATATACAGGGTGTTTGGCGCATGGACCGACACAATTTTTTCAGGGATTTGGGAGGTCATTAGCTAGGTTCTACCCATACACCCTTTGTCCCAAATGTCACGGTTGGTTACATATGATTATTTTTTTAAAATGAAAAAAAATCCCAAAATGTGTCCTTTAATTTGAAATAACTTTTTTGTTTGTGGGTGTAGTGGCACAAAACAAATTTTGTTGCATTCTCCAAAGTCCTTTAAATCTAAAAACATCTTTGTTTTATACAACTGGTTTCAAGAAAATTCCTTACAAGCTTCCAAAGTTAATTTTTGTATTTAATTAATGAAATTTTACAACTTCTAAATTAATTATAAAAGAAACTAAAAGCTATTTTGAACTTAGCTAGAACCTAGCTAATGACCTCCCAAATCCCTGAAAAAATTGTGTCGGTCCATGCGCCAAACACCCTGTATAGTCCTCCAGACCGTATTTTGGCCACGGCAGCCAATCTCAACGGGGACTAACCTTCGGCGCGGGAGGTATTATAGTGCACAAGTGTGTGCGCAAACACAGGTGCACTCTCGCTTCCCTCACTCCCATAGTCCGATGGGACGGCAATCCGACACGACCGGAGAGAGATCAGACGCAGGACCAATGGCTTAACGTGCTTTCTAAGAAATTCCTCATGGAAAAACCCAATAACACTTTGACTGACTCGGAAATCGAACTCAGGACCCCACGTAGTACCCACCTGACGTAGTATGTATGGATCGTTCCAGGTGGCATTCTATTGTTACTGCCTTCCCCCTAGGATTAAGGCTTGAGTTTATGCTAACGTAGGCAGGTGTTAACCCGTAAAATCAAAATATTGCTCACTTTTATACTATGTATTCGCTTACTTTTACCATAGTTATTTACATACAAAATCTATGAGCAAATATTTGGAAGCCGCGCCCGTCTTGGTTACCCGAGGTAGGTAACAAATTCACGGACCTTCTTACGGAACTTGCTATAAAGATAGCTTGCCGTCTACATCAATGAAAACTATGCAGGTCATATCCAATTATGTGCTGCAAAGAAAAGCATTTTTTTACACCTACTTCAATCAAATATTTGTGACCTAACATAATTTTTTACCAACAAAAAAAACAAGGCAACACTACTAGCATTACGCAAGGGTGGCGTGCTAAGTTCACGTGTGTAGTCGTTTTGATTTCAAACGATTACGTATATTTTTATGTTAACGTTTGCGTTTTGACGGCCATGATTTTATGCGTTACGATGACACGCGAATTAGGTTACAGGGTTATAAGTTTGCGCAGTAGTGAGGGGAAATATTAGTCGATTCTTTTGACGTTTGTGGTGCAACGGAAATGAGAGTTGTTTGAGGGCTGTTTGATTTTTAATAGGGTGGTTTTTACCTTTAAGGTGTAACACTTAATTGTTGCGCAAGACCATCTTGTTTTATTTGAGATTGCTTTTAAATTATTTATGACCAGATGTATGAACGTAAACGAGGCAAAAAGAGTATCTAAGGATCGTAGCAGGTGGCGTTCTGTAGTTTCTGCCTACCCTAATGGGAAGAAGGCGTGAGTTTATGTATGTATGCTTTTAAATTTTTGAAGCTTACACATATATTTTCTGCTTCTGGGCTCCACCACAGTCAGGTTATTAAATTATAAAACACTTGATGATTTTCAAAATTGAAAAATATTTTCTCTTAGGAATCCAAAAAACAAAAGTTCATCAGAAACAAAAGACAAAGTAATGTACGCATTATTTTTACACTGCAGAGCTTCTAATTTCAAAAGCGCCCTTTTTCTTGCACCGTAAGTAGAAAACTATGTGAATGCCCGACAGTGTAGTAACTAGTTTTTCGTGCGTGTATTTCCTGAAAAATTGCTGAAAGTGGAAATGATTTTTTTTCTCAAAGCCTGTGACCGTTTCATAAGAATCAGAATCACAATTATTTATTTATAAAACAGGTTAAAGGTCTTATATAATAATTATATGTTGCGCTATGTTTTGTCATTGATGACATAAAAATATCAGTGAAGATTATATAAAATAAAGACAAAAAAAATTCACCATAGAAAACAAACAAAAAATATCAAAACAAAAGAAAAAAAATGACTTCTATTTACTGGTCAAGTAGTAAATATTGTATGGATCAAGTGTTAAGTAAAAGTAAATTTAATTAAGAAGGTTTGTTTTAAAATGTTGCATGCTGAATATAAAATTGAGTTTAAATTGCAGTTACTTTAATTATTGTGAGGGAGACTTCTGAAGCATATTTTAATAGTTAAAATCTTTTGAATATTTTTATTTTCAACTCAAACATAATTTGCATAAATTACTTTTTTTTTTTATTAATATATAACTGATTTTATTAACTAAAAATAATTATAATCTTAGGTAGAAATAATTCAACAGAAGACTCAACATCAGTGAATCTATTCGAGCTTAAATACGGGGTACAAAACACGTCAATACCGCTACGGGCGTCTACGGGCCTACGCTCGTAGCTCTCGTAGATAGGTCTACGGTAATAGCTACGCCGGCGTAGCTGCTATTAAAAATGATGCATTGTATTGTCGGCAAGCAAATGGATGAAGGTTTTAAGGTTCCGCACCTTTTGTTTTATTTGCTTGAGGCTTTTCTTCTTTGTTGTGGGGTAAGGTTTGGGATTTAGTGAAGTCGAAGGCTATTTATGGTTTTGGCGATGCGATGTATTGAAAACTTTTGTAGATATTTTATTTCGTCTATAATATTCGGAAAAAAACTCTATAATCTTCTTCTTCTTTTCATGTGGTTAGTGACTGACCTGGTGTCAGAGTTTTTAAGCCGCCCGTGGGCCTCTGACTTGGCTTCACATGCCGTTGAACATCGTCGGTTTAGGCTTAATCTATTAAAATATTATTAAAAAAAAAAAAAAACTTTATTAAGATTTACTCAGCCATTGCGTGTTTTTCGTATTTTATATTATGTTGATTGTTTACATTTGCGTTTTATATATATACTAGCGACCAGCCCCTGCTTCACACGGTTTTTATGAATAAACAAAATTACAAGATTTCTTAATTATATACACATACATAAACTCACGCCTTCTTCCCATGGGGGTAGGCAAAAACTACAGAACGCCACCTGCTACGATCCTTACATACTCCTTTTGCCTCGTTTACGTTCATACATCTGGTCATACACGCACGCCGGTTGCGAGTACTACGCACCTGTCCTTTCTGAAGAACATCACCAATAAGGTCAGTATATGTCCTCCTAGGGCGTCCCCTCCCGGCGTTTCCATTCACATCTGCCTTGTAAATACATTTTGTTAGTCGCCTTTCATTCATCCTCTCAACATGAACAAACCATCTCAGCATACCCTTTTCAATTTTGTCACTACATCTTTTAACCGTTGTCTTATCACAACAATTAACAACACAATTACATGTAAGTTTAATATCAACGTAATATAAACATAAATAAGCCAACGGAGTAAGCCTCATCATCGAATTACCTACATCTACCTTGAATACTACATTTAACAGCGCCCTTACACGTATGGCAAGGCAGTATAATTAAAGGTCCAACTTGACGGATTACCCTATTGATATTTTCTCCATGACTTTCGCTTCATACAGACGCTCCCTATTTAAACAGTATGATGAGTGCCCGTCTATCTAGCTCAAAGTGGTTTGTTTTTGCAGTGTTGTAGATTTATGTCTACTAGACACACTTTAAAATAACACACACACACTCCCACACACACTTCACACTTTAATTGTAATTATATTCAAATGATTGTGGCAAATTAAATTAAATTAACTATACCTATGTAACTATAATTTTGCATGCCCGTAATGAGGGTGAAATATGACCTGCGCTATAATATAATTTAACATCTTATGTACACACCATGTTTCAGGCAAATAAATGATTTTTACTTTTTTTTACTTTTTATTTCGTTCTTATTAGTCTCTAAATTTCGTGAATGTCATGCATTCATGTCATTTGCATGGTTACTGAAATGCTAATTTTAGATGTTATTTAATTTGAATTGTAAGTGACTGTGCTGTTGGTGTGCTTATGATAAATAAATAAACCTTTCTAAATAAATTGTCTAAATGGTGGTGAAAACAGCCGAGGTTTAGAAGAATGACGCGGTCACACAGACCGATACGAAAAGCGGCTTTAATTTATAATATCATAATCATCACCTGCCTAGCGTTTGCTCACCTATGTGGGGGTCAGCTTCCAGTCTAACCGGATGCAGCTGAATACCAGTATTTTACAAGGAGCGACTGCCTATCTGACCTCCACAACCCAGTTACTGGTTAATACTGAATTCTTTATTGCATTCCACAATGTAGGCTTAGGTGGTAAATATTTGGCAAAAGAAACAGTCATAGACCCTGTCGGGCACAGCAAAAGAAATATATGTGGAGAAGAGGGCTTACGAGTATGATTTACATAATTTATAATCTAACTTATTCTCAACACACTTTTACAAAATAATTATTTTTTATAATAATAATAATGTTACATAGATGCTGGTAGGGATCTTGACCTTACTTCCGGGATTGTCCTGATAGCCGTGAAATACCGCTCCACTCCTTATAATCACCTCAGGACATGTTGCCCCCTTGTCGCTTCGACACTTTGTGCTAGCGACTGTTTTCGGGGGCCTATTATTGAGTGTGCAAGTCACCCCCTGCCATTTTACCTGTGTATTTTATATAAAATATTGGTCAGGCAGGGGCCACAGTCTATCCATAGTTCTAGATAACCAGTTCACTTAGCCACCCAAACCCATAATCCAATATCTTTGTTTCCATATCTTGCAATAGTCCTGTACCAACCGGCAACCCCCGGTTGGTACAGGACTATTGGGGTCCTTGGAGCATAGTGCGTACAGGAATAATTGTAGGTTGGTGCCTCGTTTAATTAAACACGTCTAACGGGCCTCTGCGAGTTGGCTTCGGCCCCTCGTACGCCTTCCAAAGGTCCGGGACCCTGGGGTCCCGAGAAATGTCCAACATTAAAAATATAATTTTACATTTAGCTTACGAGTATTATATACTTATGTGTTTTAAGGATATATCATTTAAAAATATTCGTTGACACTGTAATAATATACGATACCCCTTGGTAAGACTGGTTGTCAGACTTTCGGGCTTCTGGCGACCGATAATGACTCCACGAATGACAACGGTTTAACCTGCTTTTCCAGGCACGGAGGGGTATGTACTCGTAAATATGGTCACCCATCTACGGACCGAGCAAGCGAAGCTTACCCTGATCGACGTGTGTGGCTGTTATTACTTAGCCACGAGCCCCTCAATTTATACTATGTATATATAGACGTATTAAAATGTACTAAAAATAATCATTTAGAGCGGTCCTTCTGAGACTAAGGGCACCACACAGACTTAAGGGTACCCTAGTCGGTCATTCTTCCATACAAACGTAGTATGGTAATTTACTCGTCTGTTTGGCGATATATTTCAAAACTAAAAATTATATAGATTTTTCTCGTCATTATCTAGCCTTGAATGGAAGCAGAATTGATAAAAAAAATGGTTTGGAAGTTATGAGCGTCGAAACTTCCATATTTAAACACTAATTTTAACTCGGTTTTGGGCGTGTATAAATAAATTATGTAGTAAGAAAATGGCAAAATAAAAACCGTATAGGTATACAGGGTGTTTGGCAGAACGTTGAACATACGAAAATGGTGGATAGGTTGGGTCATCTGCTACTTACTCAGCCCTAATTTAATTGGCCCTGGACCCCAGGATATTAAAAAAAAAATTTTTTTGCTTTCTTCTAGTTTCACCACTTTCTTAACTTTAGAGTGTAATTTTTATCACAAATGGATAAAACGGGCATTTTTTTTAAATCTTTGATGTTGGTAGATTCTTATAAAATTATTGCTTTATTCAGATGTTAGCTAGAAAAAAAGTTATGAGTCCTCAAACTTACAGAAAGATCTAAAAAATATTTAAATCTAAATCAAACTGTCCTGCAGTTTGGCAGAAGATTTGTGAAATACACCTATGTAACTTTTGTTGAAATAAATAAAAAAAAAAAAAATATCAACTTGCATTAAAAAAAAAATGGCTTGAGTAAGTAGCAGATGACCCCACCTATCCACCATTTTCGTATGTTCAACGTTCTGCCAAACACCCTGTAGATAATTTATTAAATAATAAAAATGCTTTTATTTTGAGTAAATACATACAGTAGTTTTTTCATGATATCTATACGTCTAAAAGCCTGTTCATGAAGTTTTACGCGCTCGTTTTCGTTATAAATCATCGATTATTTCACTAAATAAATATATAAATAAAAACTAGATAAATAAATACTTAATAAATAAAACAAAATAAATAAATAATTTGACAAATTAGCATGCATACTCATATTAGTCACGACCACCAACAAATTGGAGCAGTCGACTATTGTACCCTTAAGTGTCGTTTACTTAATCCGGCTCCGTCCTAATGTGTTTCAGGCTACAGACGGAGTTTTCAAACTTCATTTAATTTTGTAATTAAATATGATTTGAAGGCCTTAATGAAGTTGATCAGAATTTGATGTTTATATGGCAGGTAACTGATGAGGAAAGTTTTAAGTATGATTTTTAATAGCTATAAGATTGGGAAGGCGAGGGCCTTTTCAAACCTATTTATGAACGAGATCTAAAGAGGACCGAAAAGCCTCTTTCTAGCTTCTAATTTCGACCTATTTATATGAAAGTTTTCTGCTATTGCGTTTGTATTAAACCATGAAATTATTTAAAAATAACAGCACTCCTATTTTCACCAAATAGTTAGGCGTTTAGTACATCCATATTTCGCCAGTTATCTTTAAGATATATTATAACATTTTATTCTTCACAAAACATTATTTATAAAACATAATACAATAATAATAGACACTAATAACCCCACTTCAACATTCATTGATTTCTCACTGAGTAGCTATACTATACACTGACCTTCAGTGAACTCACGGAGCAATGTACGCTAAAGTCATTATAATGGTCATCACTACATAATGTATTACTGGTTCATGGCCAATCGGACAGGTGGTCTCACCATCGTTTATACACACATACACACTCCACGTAAACACGTACAGTTAAACCAGAAAAGATATGCGCTTCGATAATATTCGTGTTTTGAAATCACGAACGTCTCGCTTCAGAGTAACCCTCCTCAGAAGCAAAGGTTTGTTCTACCGCGCTTTGTATGAATTACATCTATAATTGCGCGTTTCTATGAAGTATTCTCTGTATGTCGGGTTACCTAAACCTACTCTGGTAACAGGTCGTCACCTTTCACTCAAAAGTTTTTTTTAGGATTGCATAGAGCTGTTAATCTATAATTTGTAATCATGGTAACGCAAAGTAGGCAAGTACTTCTATGGCTGTAACAGCTTTATATTAGATCTCATCATAGCTCGTTCGTATTTCCGAAGATAGACGATGATTCTCGAAGCGCACACTCTTCTTGGGATATCTTTAAGTACATTTATTATTTATACAACTTCATTGGTTACCTGTGGGTACTTAGATGAGCATCGGGCGCTTAGGGCCTTAGGGCACTAGAATTATTAGGCCAAGAAACTCTTTCTTAAAGCTACCTACAGATTTCACGAGTTCGGAGTCTGGATCTGTGCCCACTTATTTACTTATTTACAATAGGTACACACCCCCTATTACATAGTGAAGGTTCTTTAACCAGTAATTGTGTTGAGAAGGTCAGATAGACAGTCGCTCAATGTAAAATACTGGAATTCAGCTACAACCGGTTTGACTGGAAGGAAAGGCAAAGAAAAGGCTACGCAAATGATGGTGGACATAACAGGTGAAATGTGAGTGATACACTGCCTAACCTTTCAAGGAATACAGGCGAGATGTTATGTTATCCTACTATCGAACCATCCATCCTTGTTATGTTTTCCTGTTATTCTTGTTTCAATGTTTGTTACTCAATCACGCAAAAATGGCTGAACGGATTTGGATTAAATTTGGCACACAGATAGTTTATAACCTGGATTAACATATAAAATATTTTAGTCCCGATATTACGTTCCCGTGGGATAATTTCTGCCCTCCAGGCGGGTGAAGCCGCGGGTGAAAGCTAGTAAGTTAATCATAATACACACTCACAAACTTTCGCCTTTATAATATTAGTGTGGTAAATTCAGGTTTCCTCACGATGTTTTCCTTAACCGACGCCAGTGAAGGCCAAGATAAGTAAAAAAGACCCCCGTAACCTTTGTTTAACACACTTAATTACTCCCCAACAGACCAACACACTTGAGTACCTCAAGCAATTCTATAAAAGCAATCTAAGCATCGTTCACAAAGCGCGGTCGACTGTCCACGGCCACATACTGTGCCACTACAGGCAGGCGATTGGCGAGCCGCCAAAGTGTTCCGATGCTGCAGTTTCAATAGTCCACGTTATGTGTTTTATGGTGACATTACTGTATAATAGGTAAAAGAGGGTAATTAATTCTGGAGGCTATTAGATAGTTAAAGGGGGTGTTTTGGTGGTGGTGCAGTCTGTGATGTTTTGCTTTTGTTTGCTGTAGTATAAAGGCATAGACAAGTAGCTGATGTTACGTCAGATGCAGACACGCGGACTTTTTAATTTTTTATTAATTTTTGTTATATTATATTTTTATTATGTGTTTTGTATTATGTTTTATATAGTATTTTTATCTTTCCGTGACATCACTGCGGATATCAGAATACCAGCGCTGCGGCATTTATTATTAAATGTCACAGCATCATGCTGAGATAGGAGCCTTTTGGCCTCGCACAGGACTTTCTGTTATATTTTAAGCTTACTTGTGTGTTAGATAAATTGATATCTCTTGTGCTTGTCCCAATAAATACTCTTTCTTTCTTTCTCTTTCTAGTATCCATAAGACTTGGTGCGGATTTCACAAATGAAACAGCTCACAGCTCACAGCCCTTGAACGCAGTTTCATTCGTAAAATCAGCCCTAAGGTATAAAACTGGGAAATAAAAACTATTAGAATGCACCAGATACATAGGTATCAAAGAAGAAGGTAGAAAATCTTGGGTTCTTGGGAGCAGTTTAGCTTGCAGCTGTAGCACTGTAAATAATTTTATTTCAATAAGTAGGTTGGTACAAACACTTTTACACGTCAATCATATTTTAAAAACTAACTACGCGGTCGGTGTTTCCTATCTGACTACTCTGAGAAGAAAGGCCGAAACAAACTCGGAGGTCAGTCTCTTTTAAAGTCCAGACATAATCTTTGTCAGAGTAATTTAACGTTACCATTTTAAAAGCTGTCATCATTTTTTTTCGACAAACACAATTAGTATCACCCTGTAAATAAGAGTATTATGTTCGAAACAAGTATGTTTAACCGATTATACAAAGAAAACACTACAAAGTTCAAACTAACTTGAAGTCGGTGGCAACTGGCAAGAAATAAAACAAAACCAAAGACAAAAGTTATTTTTGAAAATCTATTTTTATTTTGAAAGAAAAAACTATTTTTTCGACCTAAAAATTGACCGAACTTGCGTTACGATTATATAAGTGAATCCTGATTAGTTTAATGCACCTACAGGTCTGAACTTACCGAAAACACTAAGTACCTAACTTTCACTAAGTCTAATAACATTTCTCATAAATTTAAAACACAACTAGTAAGTGAAATCTCTCGTCAAGTTTGGAAGCACTTCGGGGCGCTCGTGTTCGTCGAGGTGAGGTGTGAACCGACATCTAAGGGGCTCGTCAGGGAGGTGACGAGCACCTTAGATAGCTATAGTTGAAAGAGGGTACTTAGTTAATTCTTTATTTAAAAAATTAAAATGCGAAAAATTGAAAATGCTTATGCATTTATTAACAATTGTATGATTGTTTCATACATTCTTAATGCACTCTAGATATCTATAGAAAATCTTGGGTTCTCAAGTGGCACTTTAAGGTTTAAACCAGCAAAGCTTTAAGGCCTGAACCTGTTCATATTTAAGGTCTTGACAGCATTTTGTCAGCTCTGTTCTCAATACTGACGTGAATCATGATAAATATAAGATATAGCTCTTAGTGTAAAACATCATATACCTACTTGTATGTGGCTTTCCATCAAGACTAATATCAGCCCTTTCAAATTAAAACTAAACTAGTAAAATCTCTCGTCAAGTTTGAAGCACTTCGCGGCGCTCGTGTTCGTCGAAGCGAGGTGTGAATCGACATCTAAGGTGCTCGTCACCTCTCGCCAGTTGAAACGACGGCTTTAGGAGGGTACTTAGTTATTGCTGTGCATGTTAAGTTAAAGTTAGGGTTAAGTAATAGTGATTGGGCGAAGTTAAGTCATTTGAATAGGATTTGTCAGTGGGTTTTAGTTCGTGGATATATCTAATGATTCGAGTATGAGTAATTTATTTGGTTTATTTTTTTTCTCTGGAAGTCTTACAGCTAATCAATATACTCGTATAATAAATTTAGTAAGTGTTACTAATTACTCGTAAAAGTCTTCACAAAACAGCAAAATGATAAAATGATTGTAGTAATTGCTTACAGTATTTTTATTAGATACTTGACGATTATGTGCGTCATTCCCAGTCAAACCATTTTATCCTTTCATTCTAAACTATTTTCCTTTAAATAATTATGTTGGTACCTACTAAAGTTTTTATTGTATCTTTGCGTCCTAATATAAGGGGTACAATCTCGTACGCTCGACTTCCTTATATAAAATTTTGTTGAGTACATAAAAGGTCCTATATATGTCTTCTAGTGCGTACTAGGCTTTACGGTCATTACTCTTACATAAAGCTCATCACGAATGTTACAACAGTAACAACTAAAACCATAACCTAAAAGTTTCTTAGTGCTTTTAGTCTAGATTATCCACAAAGGATTCCTCAAACCGTATCCTTTCCTACATTTGCGTAGTGTCAGGTGTTTCGTTACACCTAAGAAATCACCGCGAAATCTGGCTATAAATCGGTGTCGAGATCAGCACTGAATGACATATTTATATAGACAGTTTTAAAACCTGTAAAGAACTGAAGCCTGTTTGATCATAAGATGTACACAAAACACATAAACAAAGGTTAACATCAGGTATTCAGTAGATGCACTCCTTCACTTATAGGAGACACACAGCATGCACAATAACGTTTACAACTAAGCTTATAAATTTTTAAAGGAAAAAATACCATACATTACATTACAATTAACATTTAATAATATATATTTATATTTAGAGATACTATCAACAACAAAAAACATGCGATCCGTAACATAATTATGTACCTACAGATAGTGATCCACGACGACGCGCCCCACTCCGCGATTACTGTACTGTAAGCTGTACTTTAGTACGGAGCAGAGCGGAGTGGGGCGCGTCGTCGTGGATTGCACTATCTATATATTTGTTAAAAAGGGGAGGGTTTTTCCTATGTCCTTGGGCAATACGGGCTTGATATTATGTCATATTTCTTGTGACTCGACCAAGCGTTGTGATTGAGTTCATTATGAGATTTGCGTTATATTGTCAATGCAACAATTCATCTGGTAGGACTCAGACGTCCGCTCTGTGAGAGGGAGTGATTAATAACATTACATTTTATTGTGCAGTTGACTTTAACATGGTGATAAGTGTTTGTTCAATGTGACTATTCTGTCTGTAAACAAGAGGAATTCCGGAAGAGGGCTAAATTAAACGGAATCCGCCAAACTAGCTTTCCTTAACATAGTTTATATTTGCATGTCATCACGCGAGTGCTAACCACCGTTTACATGAATTGAGGAGTGATTTTTCAAAGGGGCTTATGTCCAAGATAAACAATTTTTGAATAATGGAGAAAAACCCGTCTAATCATTTTAAAATTATACTGGAAACGTATCCTTCTGTACGAAAATGAGATTTTAGTTTGTAAGTTTCCTTAGAAAATATGTACTTTTTGTATTTGATTTTGGACTAAAGGCTAGTTTTTTCAGATTTTTTCAGTTTCTAGCAAAAATGGAAATATCCTTTGAAAAATCTCTCCTCAATTGTGTTGTCATGTTGTCGTATTTAAATCGAGTTCGTTAGGTATGTTGTTATCGGGTTATGGGATGGATATAATAGGTAGTGTGTTTTACAGATTTTTATTACCTACTTGGTATTTTCATTATTTTCTTCAAACACTTGCGATACTAACTACTTATACTAAAATATATACATATTGGTAAAGATGATAGAATAGTGTGACATTGGTAGGAGCAACGTCTTCCTAAAGTAATTTATGTATTAGAAAGTATTATTAGTCGACACTTCTGTTTTTTTTCTTCTGAAGGTACGTAGGTACGAGCATCATACAGATCTCACCTAAATATCAATATCCTACCACCCAGACATAGTGCTATCTGTAGGCCAAAATCGGTTATGTAATCCTGCTATAGGAGTGACCCACACTAGTATTTTCAGTATCAAATATCTGGTTCCCGATTACTAAACTAGTATTCTGAGTATTGTAAACCAGGTTTTGGTTTATTAAACTGGTATCTTGGGTAACGGAATGCTTTTATGCTTTGGTGCATTTACATGATAATCGTTTTGTGTAAATAACTTCGGAGTTTCCTGATATTTTTTATGCTGAAACAAGACATGTTTTTTTTTATTCAGAACATTAAGGTTCAGTTAACACCGAGATGTAACGCGAAGCGAAGTTGGGCGCACTTTTTAAGATAGTGATACAAAATATAACTATATTTACTACTCAAAAAAATACACATTTAATTGAGATAATTCGAAAATGCCTCGCGGCGTAGCGCAACGCGTCACGAAGCAGCGAGGCGTGGGGCTGCCAGCGGCTTCACGGTGGCCTCTTCAAGCATCGTCGTGTTGCGTCACGACTCGGTGTGAACTGACCCTTATTTCAAAAAACAATCTTAAATTATCCAATTTTCAGAAAAAAAAAAATAGTCTTGAAAACTACATTCCTTGTCAACACCGGATGTTTGTTGCCATGTCCATAAGCTCACAAGCTCTCTATAGAGCTCCATAGAGCTAATATTGAACTTGCTATAATAGCCGGAAGTACGGAGATGGGAAATAATAAACTCGCCACGTCTAGACGTCAGTCTAGACTAGAGGAATTTATTAATACACACATCAACACGGTCTAGGGATATTTCATACTCAATTAAATAACTCGAAAAGTACTGGCCGCATTGGAATCTTTTATACACCGATTTGTTTGTAATTTATCTCAGACTAATTCCAAATTCAAATTTTTGAAAATTCTTTTGTTTCGGTGGCATAAAAATGTCTTGATGTATAGGAGAGGGAATTTTCATTTGTGCGAAATTTAGAAAACAATACGAATTACGTTTTGTTACAGTCTTTTTTCATTTTTAAACGAAAGATAAAGTTAAAATTGAGGTATTGTAGCCATGCAACGCCGACATTTGACGAGGGCGGAGATGTTACGAGCTGTGGGAATGCTGGAAGCTGGATCTGTTCAGCGTAATGTTGCTGAGGCCATAGGGATCCATCAAAATGTAATTTCAAGATTGTGGACACGCTATCGTGCCACAGGTGAAGTAGCGGAGAGGCACCGGGGGCCAAGTCGCATCACTACCCCCAGACAAGACCGATTTTTGCAAATTACTGCGCGAGCTCAACCAAATGCAACGGCGACTCAATTGGTCCAAAGGCTGCGAGTGGAACACCAAGTGCTTGTGAGTGACCAAACTGTAAGAAGGCGACTGCATGAAAGCAATCTACGCTCTCGTAGACCACTCCGGGTCCCACCTTTACGGAGAGGCAATCGTGGACGACGATTAGAATGGGTTCGGAACCACGTGGACTGGGGCCGTGAGCAATGGTCCAATGTGCTGTTCACGGATGAATCCAGGTTCGGCTTCCATCCAGATTCACGAAGGACGCGTGTTTGGCGAGTTCCTGGACGATGGAGCCGTCTCCAGAACCCTCAGGAAGTTCACCCATACCAAGGAGGAACAATTATGGTTTGGGCAGGAATTCGTCTTGGAGGACGGACGGATCTCGTTTGGGTGCGGGGCAATATGACGGCAGAACGATACGTCCAACAGGTGCTGGGGCCCGTAATCTTGCCCCACAGAACACAAATGGGGCAAGATTTCCTGCTCATGCACGACAATGCCCGGGCACACACGGCGAGAACGGTAGCAGCTTGGTTACATACACATAATGTTAGGGCCTTAGACTGGCCTGCTCAATCGCCAGATCTAAATCCCATTGAGCATGCGTGGGATATGCTGCAAAGAAGAGCTCTGAAGGAAGTTCCTGAAAATCTGGCTACAGAAGATCAACTTTTTGCGCACCTCAGAAGGACATGGGACAATATTCCGCAGCAAGACATTGACAACCTTGTTCTGAGCATGCCGAATCGTTGCCGATGTGTTATGAACATCATGGGCGCTTTCTCAGACTACTAAATTCAAGTTTATAAACACAAATTAAATGATTTTTCTATTTTTTTCAGTTTTTACTCACAAATTAAAAGTTAATTCATATACGGTTTCCGTCTATGCTTCATTTTTTTTCCATAAAATCCTGAAATTTTAATCTAAGTACCTTAACCATTATTAAAAAATGGTAGAATATTAAATAACGTATCTTTTAAATATATACATGTCATATAAATAATTAACACATTGATAGTAATTCGCTTTTTTAAAAATATCCCTAGACCGTGTTGATGTGTGTATTATGGCTGGCTGGCGATTGTAACAAGCTTGATTTTATCACGAGAGTAATACCTTAGTATAAATAGAGAGACGGGTTGGTCGTCGAACAGTAAGGTCGTTTCGGGAGCGAGCTCCGACCCATTATTATTTTGCGAAAAAAAAACTGTTTGTACATATGGCAAGATCGCGTCGCTTGCCGGCGAATTCGAACAGTGCGTTGATACTGGTGTTTTTATATTGTTTTTGATAATGTTGTGACCTTATTAATCGCCAAATAAATACATTAAAATAGTGCAAGTGTGGTGTAAGTGCGTTCCGGACATCAGGCGAGCGTTCCAGAGCATTCAAGGATCTCAAATTTATCTGGTGAAATCTTTCTTTATCTTTCAGGGCGGTGCTTGCAATGCAAAATCTGTATTTTATTGGATAGATTAAAGGACAACATTTGCAGCGGTGAAGTGCCAAGCGCACATTAAACTCTTATTTTCTAAGATAATGTTATAAATACTATTAATATTATTCTATTATTTATTATGCGCATATTAAATACCTATATAATGGCATTATCGCTTTAGATTTCGTACAAAACTATTTTCTCGTATAAGACCATCAATTTAAGTCACTTGTTCATTCTGCCCCTACACAGGTTTAATTGTTTCGGGTATCCCAATAAATGCTCTGTATAATCTGACATTGAAAGCGTAACGGTAGATGGTGTTAAATGTGACATACCTACTTTGTTTTATATCATTTATTATTTTTAAGTATTACATAAGTTGAGTTGCTGCACTCTACAAAATACACACCTCGACTTGATAAGGACTGCGCCAACAGACGCAAAAAGTACAGTATTTTACAAAATACCAAACTAATATAATCACTCAGTCAATTAATCGGGTTCCCATATTTCAAACTCATGGTTAATGTTAACTCCAACGATAGATCCAGATACAGAAATGATTTCCATTTTGAATTGGCTCTAGTATCTAAGTGTGGCGAACAGGGGTACTGAGCTAAGCTCCCGGCACTACTTCGATTACGTGGCTAAAATTCAATGGCAAAGCTCGGTATATTATTGGATAAATTAAGGGTCAGCATAGTGAGCGCGAATTTGCAGTTGCGTAGCGTCTGGTGAAATTGGAAGGTTTGATGCTACGCGCAGAATCAACTTTTATCTGTAAGCTGCATGTATAAGATTATAATTGTGCATAATAAAAGGATAATGGCAAGATAAAATAACATACTGTATGATTCTAACGAAAATAACAGCTAACTATGGCGCTGTTGATGTCGTGACATCTTGCATGCAGATAACTATAACATCAAGCGACCCTAAACAATTTGGCAATTTCGTTAGCCTTACAAAGGCAACCCTTTTTTTGTGTTTTGTAGAACAATTTACAGGAGTTTTTGTGAAGAAAGGCACGTGAGCGGTTACGCTTAAGTCCATCTAGCAAAAACAAAAAACTTCAAAATGAGATACATTTCTATAGAAAAACGAAGAGGAACTCATAAATTTCAAGTCAACGCACGACCCTGTCAAAGTTTTGTATCTCTGTCTCGAAACTTAATCTGCTCGCCCGGCCATTGGCACCATGGGGTTCCGACTCCCAAACAATATTTTTACAATGGTAATAATAGCAGCCATTCAAGGGGACGGCAATTGTCTGTTGGCGCGATTGCGCACCAAATAAATAGCATAATGGGCCTAACTTTCGACCACATGTCTGTCTGCCGAGACCTCGCTACCTAGGTATGTTTCGGATAACCGCGGTGACGCCAGAATTTGCCTAGCATAAAGGAATAACATTCAAGACTTTATTCCTAACAGCAAGCTTTCTCAGGAGCAAATGATAGCAGAATACATAGCCGCGCAGTTTAACGAGACCTTCTGTGGAGGAGAAGACATCATAATCGCCGCGGCAGAGTTTTATCTCGTAAATATGCATGCGCATATAAATCACGGGAACACACTGTTGTGTTCACCGGCCGGCAACAGTACTCGGAAATATACATAATTATCCTTTACAATGATCATCACTATGATAGCTGGGTCATGAGCGCCAAGTCCAAGTTCAAATTCAAATATTTTATTTCACATAAACCTGCCTAAACTTACCGCCGACGAACAGTACAACAATAATCCTCAAAGACTAACGCAAGAAACAGCCCACAAAAGTACACCACAGAATGCCTAAACGGTAGGTAATAATTAAATACAACAAAAAGAGACGAACAAAGGTAGTCTACGGGACCCCGCTTCCTGAACAGCCCCCAATAAGTTAGCTCATTAACACCGTATCAACAATTAACATTGTGTACACCGTTATCGGTTGAAGTCGCGGATGACAATGGATACACAATACTTGGAAATCAGCCTTCTACCGCAACTAAGTACACTTGCTCAGAGCTGTACCTGCGTTTGCAACGTGGAACGTCCGTGGGGCCTTGAAACCGCCATAAAACCCGACACGTGGCTAGAAACAATGCAAGTACCAATTCCGAAGAAAAACAACCCTAAAGATCCAAATCCAAAGACGATCCACGAATATCGGTTTGCAATACGGGCTACAGAATCTAAGATTCCTACATTTATTAAAAAAAAAAAAAAAAAAAAAAAATAGAAACTTATCATAACATCACGCCTGTAATCCCCGAAGGGTTGGGCAGAGGTGTACCTAGTACACCCACATTTTTCCAGTTGTGTTTGAATCCCATGTAATTGGAGGCGAGCCTATTGCCGTCGACCGGGCACATATCCAGACTCCGGGCTGCTACTGAGGAATTTCTGATGAAAGAACCCAATAACACTGCCCGACCCGGAAATCGAGCCCGGGACCTCATGCTCTGCAGTGGCGCTTGCGACCACCAAACCAACGAGGCAGTTAGTAAAAAAAAGAAAACGAAGCAATAAAACAATTAGACAGCTACCAAGCGGCCTTTTTAAACAACAGATCTACAGACGATCGCTAAAAAGGGTTTTGGACGAAGAATGGCGCGCAGGTAAAAGAATTTATGTACTCGCTCTGGACATAGAAAAAGCTTTAGACAACGTCGACCTCCCAAGCACTGCAAGACATTTCAACACATAGAACAAAGAAGTCACTAACCAACAGGATAATCAAGGTTTGCATGAATGAACGCACACACATCAAATGGTGTGGTCAGCAAAATAGTTGGATTATTAAAGGAAAGGGAGCCAAACAAAGTTGCCCGTTATCCCCTCGCCTTTTTACACTGGTCATGGATGAGGTCCTTACTCAATTGATCAAACTAGACCAAGATCGCGAAATCTCACTCCCCCTGGTGCTAGACTGACGACCTCATCTTCATTACAGATGATCTAAAAGGGTTAGACGGAAACGTATAACATATTAAACCCATACTATACCTAGTAGGGGTTTAATATGGTATATGACACTACCGTGTCGGCCTACAAATAAACGAAACAAAACAAATATACTAATTGGAGACCGAATAGCTAAGCAGAAAGCGACCTACGTGCCAATTAACGGATTAAATCTTCATACTGTCGAGGAAATTAAATACCTAGGCACATACATAGGAAAAGCACACTATTACCATTCATAAGAAACTCAAAGGTGGACTGGAAGCTAGCCAGACTCATGTATGGAATGGTGCTCGTACCTTGTATGATACATATTGAAAGTGTCGGCAATCACTAAAGCTAACAACTCGGTCAAGACCGAGAAGATATGAGAGAATCATCATGAGAGACTTGATTAACTACGCCAGAAATAAACCAAGACAAAAGCAAATGCATGAAATCTTAGACGGAAAGACAGTAACCAAACGCATCAAGAATCGCAGGATGTGCTATCTCGCACACGTTCACACGGCACGGCAAACCGCACCAGTTACACGCAGCAATGCAGAACAAGGCCAAATCCAAGAAAGTAGGCCGTCCTATTAACACATGGAACGACAAACTTAAACAGTAGTCGACCAACTCCGACAAGGAATTCAACTTTTGGATGGACACAGCTACAGACCGATACAGACCGAGATAAGCTTAAGAAGACTGCTAACGAGATTTACAAGAAACCTGAAACGGATAGCAGCGAAATCCTCAGAGGAAGACTTTGAAAACAACAAAAACTGGAACTTAAAAAGAGCCCTTCCACAGATAAAAATCACCCGTCTCTCCACTAGTCCATTGCTTACTCAAGGATGCATATCCGGTATGGCTCGTAAATCCTTTCCTATCCTGAGGGCACGTCTTCCTTACCATTACCGCGCCCCCCGGTCTACTCCTTGATATGCAATGGCCTTTGTAGCCCCATGAAATATGAGACTTCATGGGCTAGTGCAAATCTTGGGGTTCATTCGATTTATCGAGTCTGGTTAAACCACGCTGGGATCGGTGCCTTTCATTCATTCATTCATTCATTCGAGAGTAATACCTTAGTATAAATAAGTAACAGTATTGAAGCGGTTACTCCGCCACATACGAACTACGCATCAAAGACATGACGTCACACAAATCCTGCATCGCGCAATTAAAGTTTACCGCGCGAACGACAAAATTAAAATAAAAAATTCAAAAGTCATTTATTCAAACTAGGAACGTCAAATTTACCTAAGATAGTCCCACAAAACGCCCAACCTTCACCCTTCCTCATGCCTCCAAAGTATTATATCTTCATAGAAAACGGCCTAAACGTCGCGATTCGAAATCTAAGTACGCAACAGTATCGAGTGCGTGGCAGTTACGTACGGACGCGGTTTACCTACCGAGCGGCCGTAGGTAATTATTTCAAGGTCACTGCCGAGATATAATACCGTTACTTATATACTGTGCGATAATACGAAAACGTTTACCCACTTTTTTGGCCCGAACAAACGCTATTAAATAGCCAGCGCGCGCGCAGGCGACGAGATGATGAGGGTGGGAGCGAGACAGAACAACAACTCAATACAATTACCCAATATTATTATATATTATATTATTACTTACTCAATATTTACACACTTTATTTATTAATATTTATACACTTGATTTATTCATATTTATTTACTGGCTTGATTTCCGTACGTATTTTTCGGGTGACCACTGAAAATCAGCGCTGTGCTGTGGGTCCCCCCATAGCACAGCATTATGCTGAGTGGAAGCCTTCTTGTCACAGTCATGACGTGCAGCTACCGAATATTTGTTATGTTTATATTGTTGTTTTTTTGTATGCACGTGTTTCTGTGACAAATAAACTTAAATAAGTTTATTCAAAATTAAAGAAAAGAAAGAAAAATTTCTTCCCTTCAAGACTATTGAAGATACAGGATATTTCATATTTAAAAATAGGTGAATAAGTACTGTTTTCATCTCCTCAAAACAATCTCTTACACTCAAACGAGGTTCCATATCCTGTCATTATTTCCAGAAAAATATAGTCTAAACACCTACAATGCATATGGCATTAGGAAATACGGTGTATACCTGAGCACAAATGGCAGACTGTAGTACAAATATTTTTTAATTTAATATTATTGTTATACAAGATGTCAACTTCATTAAAATGTACAAAATGCTGGTCACTGCAGTAATTACGAAAGCGCGCCGAATTAATTATTCGTACCTCGGTTCATGAGCCCCGCAATACCGTATCGTTGCAAAGTTCGTAACCTAAATGATAGTACTAGCTGTATGCCGTGAGTGCATTTTTTTGCATAAAAATAATTTAATTATTTACTTATTTTACAGTTTAATACACACATATAAACAGACAAGAAAAAAAGGAGTAGAAAAATACGTACAAAGGTGATGCTTATTTCTAAAGAAATCTCTTCCAGCTTATAGATATTCCAGAGATAGGAAAGTGGATAAAAAGAGATGTAGACAACGTTTGTAAGAGTAGAAGAGAAAATAAAATAAGAACATTTAACTTTTCACTAATTTAAAAATAAACATACAATGAGAATATATATACTTACATAATTCTAAAATAAATATCACTAAAATATATATACTAATAATTGTAATGTAGTAATGTAGTATAATATGCAATATAATAATAAATACAAAATATGCAACTATGACGAAGTGGAAAGAGTGTTCTTTCTTTAAACTTCTTTGAAAAACTGCAACAGTCAGACAGTCGTAGTACTTTATAGTGCTACAAGGATCTTTTGGCGCTCGAACGACGTTGACAGGGCTGTTGGTAAACATTTGCGCAATTCTTTTGTGAAATTTCACTTGAAATGCATTCAAAAAACAAGATGGCGGCGTAATTTTCGATTTTGGCCAGACGCCATAAAACCTTTGTGGCGTTTCGTGGTTTTCAACCAGCCAATAGAGAGAGAAGAGAACAGAGAAGAAGCGTAAAATTTTATTTCAGCAATAGCTAAGGTCTATTTTTAATCCTTGTTTCCAATTGATTTTATTTCCACTTACACAAACATCAACTTTATGCAGGTGTAAATAAAATTGATTTCAGACTGACTAGCACTGTTGGTCATAAAAAAATATGAAGTTGTAGCGCAAACTGAACTTTATGTGTAGGTGTTACAATTGTTTTTACTAAAAACTCATTTTTTTTACATGTTTGGCAAATAAATTGCGAACGCAGATTTCATGCATCACAAAATATTTTAAAATATTGATTTCTATATCCCAAGAGGATCAGCAGAGGGATTTTTACTGTCGACAGGAAAATCTGTTTCTTAGAAGTATCTTCACTGCATATTTTACGTTCAATTCGGACTGTAGCTGCTCCGATATTGATAACATTCTAGCAGCTAAAACTGTTTGAAAACCAACATAATATAACATCAAACCAGTAGTTCTCTTATGGGGTAGGTAAAGGTGTATAATTATAGTACACCTATATTTTACCAGAAATGATTGATTCCCATGTAATAATGGGCATCAAAATTCAAAAGTCATTTATTCAAACTAGGCTGAGAATCAGCACTTTTCGAACGTCAAAGTTACATAAGACAGTCCCACAAAACGCCCACCCTTCACCACTTCCTAGTGCTTTCGCTGGGAAGAAGAAGTGGCGCAACAAACTCCCCAGCAGCACAGCTGTCTGTTCAGTTAGAAAAACTTGATTCTATACATTAAGTACTTATGCAAAATAATTTACATAACGCAACACAAAACATTAAATTATAAATTAATAGCCATATGACAGCTAGCACACGCCAATATACCAACCAAAAACATCGAGATCTATACTCAAGCAGAAATAAAAATAACTAAACGTAAACAATATCTAAAAAAGGAAATAAAGCCTCCAGGCATAAAGGGCGTGCCCGCTTACATATAGCTGTAACTAGAAATTATAATTGATAAACTAGGACCATCGAGGTAAAATAAAAAAAACAGTTAATTACTAATAACAATAACAAAACCATGATCAGCAAGACGACCAGTCACCACAAGCAGCACCCGTTCACGAGCTTAACGCAAAGATCAGCCATTACCCCCCTCGCCATATTTGAGGGAAGGAGGCAACCCGACCCCCGACGCTACCGCAAGCAGTGACATCTAAGGGAGCATGACGAACTTGCTGCCGGTTTTTCAGGAAAAAAATATATTATATGATCAATTTGTCGAGGTCGCTAGCTAACCACATATTGCAATACAACTCATGAAAATCATTCTAATGAGTAGATTGTGTCAACAAAAAAAAAAAAAAAAAAAAAAAAATTGACTTATAAAGTCAAATAAAATGAAAAATTACCTAAGCTTATATAACCTGTCAGTAGGTAGGCTAATTCTGGAGAAAGAACATAAACATTGTCTTGAGCCAATCACAGCGACCAACTATTCTTATCATTTAAGTAGTCGTTGATAGAATAGTATGCCTTTGAACAAAGGTTGGATTTTACTTTAGTTTTAAACGCATTAAAAGGCAGGATCCATCCTTTATTACATGGGAATCAAACATTATTGCCAGGCACAAATCTAGACTCTGGGCTGCCCTTACGAATACGCGACGCGAACGTTCGGGGAATTCAATAACACTACAATATTTTTGTTAAATGCAAATATTTGAATTATGAAATACAAATCGTAGGTAAATGAAATCATATATAGAAACTTGTATGAGAACGCACAATATTGATTTAAAAACTTACGATTTCTGCGAACTAGAGTGGACAGTGCTCATTTTTTTTTTTTGTAGACTTATTATTTTCTGGCTTAGTTCCAGAATTTTAAACTAACAGTCTGTGTGAGGCTCACCGTTGTCTGGCGTGGATGTGACGGGCACAAAACAAGCCTTGAATTTAATGATATATGAAAGATTTAAATTAAATTAAATTAAATTAAATTAAATTAAATTAAATGTATTTATTTCCAAGTATATGGTATTTTGAGATCTTACACTAATAATGTTCCACATATACTACCATTGCTGGCGTAGAAATATAAAAAAAAAGTTAAGCACATTCAAATCATCACTAAGTTAATTAAAAAGTAAAATAAAAATAAAAATTAATTTGATAAGTCCAAAATACAAATTCTAAAGTCAAAGTAATACAGTGATATTAAGATTAATTGCAATGTCAGAAAATATAATTAAAATGTCAAAATATACAATGCTATGTCCAAAATATAAGCTCTATAGTAAAGTAATAATTATAGATATTATGCCAAAATACTAAAAACATATATTCATTACAATGTCAAAAAGTATGATTTAAAAATTCATTAACTGAATAAAAGCACATCTCTAATAGCCAAGCAAACATTTTACATTTAAATTTATCTATTGGTAACATTCTGAACGCAGTTGGTAATTTATTATAAATTTTGATCGTCATACAACTGGCATTTCTACTATAGAGATGCAGTCTCTGAGGAGGAACTAACAGTTTGCCAGCATTTTTTTTATTCAATCTTTCCGAGACTTGTTCATTCAATGAAAATAAATGAGGGTATTTTTTAACAAATAAACAAACCTCAAAAATATACAGACACGGGAGTGGGAGAATTTTTAATTCTTTAAATAATGGTCTGCAATGGTCTAAATATTCTGCTCCACTCATGGCTCGGATACACTTTTTTTGTACTTTAAACGCTCTGTCCACGTCCACTGAATTACCCCATATAACTAGACCGTAACGTAATACTGATGAAACATAACCATGATACGCATTTAGGACTGTTTTTTTACTGGAAACTAGTCTCAACTTGCGAAGAGCATATACAAACTTATCAAGCTTACTGCATACTCTTTCTAAATGTTCCTTCCAATTCAGTTTGTTGTCAATTATTATACCCAAAAATAAGGCCGATGGTTCTGGTTGTAAAATTGTAGTGTCATGTCGAATTATTGTTGGTGTAGCTGACAAGTTGCTTGTTTGAAATTGTACTACTTTGGTTTTATTAATATTAACATGAAGATTATTGTCCGCTAACCAGTTTATTACATTAATTAATTCAATATTAGTGTCAATTTCTATGTCAGTTTTGTTGGAACATTTTATCGTCAATGTTGTATCGTCAGCAAATTGAATACATTCACATTTTAGGCATTTTATGAGGTCATTTATATATAATAAAAATAGTGGCGGACCTAGTATGCTTCCCTGTGGAACGCCAGAAGGATTAATTTTTAATTCTGAGCAATATGTTTTACTAGCATTGTTTTCTACTCTAGAAATAACAGTTCTCTGTTGGCGATCAGACAAATAGCTTTTAAGCCAATCGTGCGCCTTGCCTCTTATTCCATACTTCTCCAGTTTGTGAAGCAGTCGTTTATGTGAGACAAAATCAAATGCCTTGCTCATGTCTAGGAATACCGACAATGCAGACATTTTTTTATTAAGAGCCTCAGTGATTAATCTCACTAAGGAGAAACAGGCTAGAGTTGTTGAACAGTTTTTTCTGAAGCCAAACTGAGTCTCGACAATCAAGTTATATTTAGTTACAAAGCTATTTATTTTTTCATGCATTGCTTTTTCAAAAATCTTAGCAAAGATTGGAATCAGTGTGATGGGCCTATAATTACCCATATCAGAACAGTTACCCTTTTTGTATAATGGTTTAATTATAGACTCTTTAAGTTTTGTTGGGAAAATACCTTCTTCAAATGAGAGATTTATTAGGTAAGCAAGTGGGGATGCTATAATTTTTGCACTTAATTTAATTATTGTAGTGGTTACTTCGTCATGTCCAGTAGAATTGGTGTTATTTAATGAATTAATTAATTTAATAATGTCAATTTCATTTACAGGAGTCAAAAATAAAGTATTTGGATTATTGTCAATGTCAATGTTATTTACGTTATAATTATTATTGTTAGATTTTTGTGTCAGTTCGATAAAATAATCATTAAAATGGTTACATATGGCATAAGGATTAGTAATTTTTTTTTCACAGATTATTAATTCATGTAAGTAGTTGTTGTTATTTGGTTTGTTTGAGTTATTTTTTATGATTGAGCACATGTCGCTTTACATTTATTTTTAGCATTATTAAAAAAATTGTTGTTGTTTATCTGCTGTGATTTTGATATGCATTTTTTTAAGATCTTAGTGTAATTTCGGTATTTTTTCTTGTGGTAGCCTTTACTTATAGCATCGTGTTGATATGCGTAATATAAAGCTCTCTTCTTTATACATGATATTTTTAAACCTCTACTAAGCCATTTGTTTTTAATAGGCTTATTGGTCTTTTTGATGAGTATTTCGGGAAAACACAATTTATAAAAGAGCGTGAACAAGTCGTGGAATATATTAAATGCTTTATTGCAGTCTGTCTCCACGTACATTTCACTAAAACTTAAGGCTGCTAAACAATCTAAAAACTTTGTTATGTTGCTCTTGTCGTAGTCTCTTTTCGTTTCATATTAGAGATATAGGTACCAAGATATAATTCATAAAAAGATTTATACGTTTATCGAGCCAAGTCTTTTAACGAGTGACTACACTTTTACTTCATGGATTTATTTATGAATATTTTGTGGGGTTCGTGGCAAAAGTATGCAAGGATTGATTGATTTGGAAAATCAAATTGCGTTTGTCTGTAAATATAAGTTTTCTTTAACAATGAAGACCTCCAACCTCTGATCTTTATAGCCTTGGCTACTAAAGTGTCTGTTTGACTAACGACAGTTTAATATTAGTGTAAGATCCTTGATCCTTAATTTCCAATTAACTTTTCGAAATAAAATTTTCCTTTATTTATATATTTTTATTAATTAAGCCTTTCCATACACACTATACTTCGGCAGCAGCCGTAACAATGAGTCTACTAACCAATGATAATTCATTGGTTTATACTTACTAGAAGACTGAAACCTGAAATTCTATTATTAAAATATGAAGAAAAGAAATCAATGAAAGGATTAAGACAATGTGTTAACATTTTAGGTCAGTTATAATAGACGCATTATAATTACGCCCATATTTTAACAATGACGGTGCCTATTAAAGCCCAGATACGAACGTTAAGGAGTAGCGTTCTGAAAACGGTTTTTTTTTAAAAGCAGTGTATCTCTTAAACCGTAAATAATTTTGACCAAAAAAAAAAAGAATGATATTTTCAAGTCTTATTTTAATACAGTGATGGAACTCAAATCATAATTAAACATATATTAATGCTTCAAAAAAATCTTCAAACACACCTCTTAATTGTCTTTAAAATTAGTTTATACCTTCACTAACAATTATAATATTATAGTTAAAAATATACCATAAAATGTCTAATGCCAAGCTGCATTCAGTGATGGATTATGATGAGTAATATGAGCAATATGATGAAAAAAACAACGAAAAGCATTGAAAAAGTACAAAAGTTTGGTTATTTTCTTTACTCTTCACACGTACAGAAAAAGATAGAGACAAAGGCAAATGGTCGGTAGGCCCTTAAGCCTCGTGCAGACCAGCGCGACGCGAAGGCACGACGCGACTCAAACAATACAATTTCTAACAAAACTTCACGGTATAACAATAGCCGGTGTCGCGTCGCGCTAGTCTGCACGAAGCTTTATTCGAGAGCCTATTTGCATTGATTGGTCGCAGTTTCAGTCAGTTATGGCCATAATAGCCGCGCTTGGAACTTTGTGATAAGATGTTAATAGTATGCAAAAGTGCCTCTGACATGATTATCACAGGCTATTCTAAAGCCATTAGTGACTGGCAGTTTGAGAAGTCATGCTCGCTCTGTAACTGGTTTTCAGTTGAGTTGAGTTTCAGGTCGCTGAACAAAACCAATTTTAACTGGCATAATGAATGTACCTATTTAGTATGAATGAATGAATGAATGAAAGGCACCGATCCCAGCGTGGTTTAACCAGACTCGATAAATCGAATGAACCCCAAGATTTGCACTAGCCCATGAAGTCTCATATTTCATGGGGCTACAAAGGCCATTGCATATCAAGGAGTAGACCGGGGGGCGCGGTAATGGTAAGGAAGACGTGCCCTCAGGATAGGAAAGGATTTACGAGCCATACCGGATATGCATCCTTGAGTAAGCAATGGACTAGTGGAGAGACGGGTGATTTTTATCTGTGGAAGGGCTCTTTTTAAGTTCCAGTTTTTGTTGTTTTCAAAGTCTTCCTCTGAGGATTTCGCTGCTATCCGTTTCAGGTTTCTTGTAAATCTCGTTAGCAGTCTTCTTAAGCTTATCTCGGTCTGTATCGGTCTGTAGCTGTGTCCATCCAAAAGTTGAATTCCTTGTCGGAGTTGGTCGACTACTGTTTAAGTTTGTCGTTCCATGTGTTAATAGGACGGCCTACTTTCTTGGATTTGGCCTTGTTCTGCATTGCTGCGTGTAACTGGTGCGGTTTGCCGTGCCGTGTGAACGTGTGCGAGATAGCACATCCTGCGATTCTTGATGCGTTTGGTTACTGTCTTTCCGTCTAAGATTTCATGCATTTGCTTTTGTCTTGGTTTATTTCTGGCGTAGTTAATCAAGTCTCTCATGATGATTCTCTCATATCTTCTCGGTCTTGACCGAGTTGTTAGCTTTAGTGATTGCCGACACTTTCAATATGTATCATACAAGGTACGAGCACCATTCCATACATGAGTCTGGCTAGCTTCCAGTCCACCTTTGAGTTTCTTATGAATGGTAATAGTGTGCTTTTCCTATGTATGTGCCTAGGTATTTAATTTCCTCGACAGTATGAAGATTTAATCCGTTAATTGGCACGTAGGTCGCTTTCTGCTTAGCTATTCGGTCTCCAATTAGTATATTTGTTTTGTTTCGTTTATTTGTAGGCCGACACGGTAGTGTCATATACCATATTAAACCCCTACTAGGTATAGTATGGGTTTAATATGTTATACGTTTCCGTCTAACCCTTTTAGATCATCTGTAATGAAGATGAGGTCGTCAGTCTAGCACCAGGGGGAGTGAGATTTCGCGATCTTGGTCTAGTTTGATCAATTGAGTAAGGACCTCATCCATGACCAGTGTAAAAAGGCGAGGGGATAACGGGCAACTTTGTTTGGCTCCCTTTCCTTTAATAATCCAACTATTTTGCTGACCACACCATTTGATGTGTGTGCGTTCATTCATGCAAACCTTGATTATCCTGTTGGTTAGTGACTTCTTTGTTCTATGTGTTGAAATGTCTTGCAGTGCTTGGGAGGTCGACGTTGTCTAAAGCTTTTTCTATGTCCAGAGCGAGTACATAAATTCTTTTACCTGCGCGCCATTCTTCGTCCAAAACCCTTTTTAGCGATCGTCTGTAGATCTGTTGTTTAAAAAGGCCGCTTGGTAGCTGTCTAATTGTTTTATTGCTTCGTTTTCTTTTTTTTACTAACTGCCTCGTTGGTTTGGTGGTCGCAAGCGCCACTGCAGAGCATGAGGTCCCGGGCTCGATTTCCGGGTCGGGCAGTGTTATTGGGTTCTTTCATCAGAAATTCCTCAGTAGCAGCCCGGAGTCTGGATATGTGCCCGGTCGACGGCAATAGGCTCGCCTCCAATTACATGGGATTCAAACACAACTGGAAAAATGTGGGTGTACTAGGTACACCTCTGCCCAACCCTTCGGGGATTACAGGCGTGAAGTTATGATAAGTTTCTATTTTTTTTTTTTTTTTTTTTTTTATAAATGTAGGAATCTTAGATTCTGTAGCCCGTATTGCAAACCGATATTCGTGGATCGTCTTTGGATTTGGATCTTTAGGGTTGTTTTTCTTCGGAATTGGTACTTGCATTGTTTCTAGCCACGTGTCGGGTTTTATGGCGGTTTCAAGGCCCCACGGACGTTCCACGTTGCAAACGCAGGTACAGCTCTGAGCAAGTGTACTTAGTTGCGGTAGAAGGCTGATTTCCAAGTATTGTGTATCCATTGTCATCCGCGACTTCAACCGATAACGGTGTACACAATGTTAATTGTTGATACGGTGTTAATGAGCTAACT
Organism: Xanthia togata; assembly: GCA_963853775.1. Lineage (NCBI taxonomy): Eukaryota > Metazoa > Arthropoda > Insecta > Lepidoptera > Noctuidae > Xanthia > Xanthia togata. The sequence continues at coordinate 5,378,358 of OY970805.1, forward strand.
TATTGGGGGCTGTTCAGGAAGCGGGGTCCCGTAGACTACCTTTGTTCGTCTCTTTTTGTTGTATTTAATTATTACCTACCGTTTAGGCATTCTGTGGTGTACTTTTGTGGGCTGTTTCTTGCGTTAGTCTTTGAGGATTATTGTTGTACTGTTCGTCGGCGGTAAGTTTAGGCAGGTTTATGTGAAATAAAATATTTGAATTTGAACTTGGACTTGGCGCTCATGACCCAGCTATCATAGTGATGATCATTGTAAAGGATAATTATGTATATTTCCGAGTACTGTTGCCGGCCGGTGAACACAACAGTGTGTTCCCGTGATTTATATGCGCATGCATATTTACGAGATAAAACTCTGCCGCGGCGATTATGATGTCTTCTCCTCCACAGAAGGTCTCGTTAAACTGCGCGGCTATGTATTCTGCTATCATTTGCTCCTGAGAAAGCTTGCTGTTAGGAATAAAGTCTTGAATGTTATTCCTTTATGCTAGGCAAATTCTGGCGTCACCGCGGTTATCCGAAACATACCTAGGTAGCGAGGTCTCGGCAGACAGACATGTGGTCGAAAGTTAGGCCCATTATGCTATTTATTTGGTGCGCAATCGCGCCAACAGACAATTGCCGTCCCCTTGAATGGCTGCTATTATTACCATTGTAAAAATATTGTTTGGGAGTCGGAACCCCATGGTGCCAATGGCCGGGCGAGCAGATTAAGTTTCGAGACAGAGATACAAAACTTTGACAGGGTCGTGCGTTGACTTGAAATTTATGAGTTCCTCTTCGTTTTTCTATAGAAATGTATCTCATTTTGAAGTTTTTTGTTTTTGCTAGATGGACTTAAGCGTAACCGCTCACGTGCCTTTCTTCACAAAAACTCCTGTAAATTGTTCTACAAAACACAAAAAAAGGGTTGCCTTTGTAAGGCTAACGAAATTGCCAAATTGTTTAGGGTCGCTTGATGTTATAGTTATCTGCATGCAAGATGTCACGACATCAACAGCGCCATAGTTAGCTGTTATTTTCGTTAGAATCATACAGTATGTTATTTTATCTTGCCATTATCCTTTTATTATGCACAATTATAATCTTATACATGCAGCTTACAGATAAAAGTTGATTCTGCGCGTAGCATCAAACCTTCCAATTTCACCAGACGCTACGCAACTGCAAATTCGCGCTCACTATGCTGACCCTTAATTTATCCAATAATATACCGAGCTTTGCCATTGAATTTTAGCCACGTAATCGAAGTAGTGCCGGGAGCTTAGCTCAGTACCCCTGTTCGCCACACTTAGATACTAGAGCCAATTCAAAATGGAAATCATTTCTGTATCTGGATCTATCGTTGGAGTTAACATTAACCATGAGTTTGAAATATGGGAACCCGATTAATTGACTGAGTGATTATATTAGTTTGGTATTTTGTAAAATACTGTACTTTTTGCGTCTGTTGGCGCAGTCCTTATCAAGTCGAGGTGTGTATTTTGTAGAGTGCAGCAACTCAACTTATGTAATACTTAAAAATAATAAATGATATAAAACAAAGTAGGTATGTCACATTTAACACCATCTACCGTTACGCTTTCAATGTCAGATTATACAGAGCATTTATTGGGATACCCGAAACAATTAAACCTGTGTAGGGGCAGAATGAACAAGTGACTTAAATTGATGGTCTTATACGAGAAAATAGTTTTGTACGAAATCTAAAGCGATAATGCCATTATATAGGTATTTAATATGCGCATAATAAATAATAGAATAATATTAATAGTATTTATAACATTATCTTAGAAAATAAGAGTTTAATGTGCGCTTGGCACTTCACCGCTGCAAATGTTGTCCTTTAATCTATCCAATAAAATACAGATTTTGCATTGCAAGCACCGCCCTGAAAGATAAAGAAAGATTTCACCAGATAAATTTGAGATCCTTGAATGCTCTGGAACGCTCGCCTGATGTCCGGAACGCACTTACACCACACTTGCACTATTTTAATGTATTTATTTGGCGATTAATAAGGTCACAACATTATCAAAAACAATATAAAAACACCAGTATCAACGCACTGTTCGAATTCGCCGGCAAGCGACGCGATCTTGCCATATGTACAAACAGTTTTTTTTTCGCAAAATAATAATGGGTCGGAGCTCGCTCCCGAAACGACCTTACTGTTCGACGACCAACCCGTCTCTCTCATAATGAATGTACCTATTTAGTAAGTGTAAAAAAGTATTTTGTTTTATTCAAATTCTAAAATTCTGTTTGTAAAAAAAAAACGAAGTATTTTTAAAATTCTTTGCTTTTTATGTTGTTTTTTTATAAACACATCAAGTTAGGTAGGATATTTATCAATGTGGCATGAATTTCCACATTACCTTCCATAGCTAGCGACACGTCGCCTTCATAGAAATTTATAGAAACTAGTCGTGTCGCGGCGACACGTCGTCGCTTGTAGTTGCCACCTGCGGTCGCCTACGGAATGGTACCTTTAGGTACAAGCTTCAAAGAGATGTCAGCGAGTGAAGGGGTCCGATGAGGCCATTGCCTGCCGGGGTTGCGGGAAAGTCCGAAAGGGATACCGTAGCCCCCTGGCATTGCACAGGCAACAGAAGGAACACGGGTGGGTTTTAGTCAGTAAGAGTCTGACACCCCCTCCCGCTCCACCCAGAGCGGGAGGAGTCATTTGATGATTTCCCACCCAAAAAAAAAAAAAAAAGGTACAAGCTTTTTAAGCTAGTTCAAGTTGTATAAGTACCTCACATCTATTCTATGCTGGTTTGTACACAAGGCCCAACCATCTCGACATAGGTACGTACCTATCATAAACACCATCGTTGCAAGACTTTTAAGAGTTTGAACAATTCGTCTTTGTTTCCCTATTGTTTATACTAATTGTACTACTGTTTTAGGTCATGTACAAGTGTACCTAATAAGAGTGGTGGTACAAATTGTCCGCATCTACTCGTACCAATTCAATTAGACACAGGTGGCCATATATTGTGTTAATTATCTCAACGCCCTGATTAACGCGGCCAGTGTGTCTACTGTTCATCAGGAATCAGTCACGCTCGAACCCCCCTGTGGGGTCACAATTAATATGTGTTGTTAATGAGGCTAGGATTGGACTTAATTATGATTGTGTTTATCTACTGTCTAGTAGTTACAAGCGCGATTCCTAGGTTGGGCAAAGTGTTATTGGGTTTTTCCATCAGGAATTTCTCAGTAGCAGCCCGGAGTCTGGATTTGTACCCGGTTGATGGTAATAGGCTCGCCCCCTATTACATGGGACTTAAACATAACTGGCGAGTTGTGGGTGTACTATTAGGTACAGTACACTTAGTAACTTTTAAAATTGATTTTCTCCTCCTGTGTTGATTGTAATTTTGTATTATTACGAACATAGTATATTGGAAACCCATACTATTATGGAATAGGTCGTATTTCAAAGTTGCAATCGTAATTCCCCGAGTAAATCGCTTTGCATTTTGCCAAGTGTTTACATATTATTGTTCATGACTGTACTCCTCTGCCTAACCCTTTGAGGATTACAGGTGTGATGTTATGTTATGTATGTGTTTAAGTATTATATTTATTTATATTAGTACTTAACTGCCTCGTTGGTCTAGTGGTCGCAAGCGCGACTGCTGAACATGAGGTCCTGGGTTCGATTCCCAGGTCGGGCAAAGTGTCATTGGGTTTTTCAATCTGAAATTTCTCAGTAGCAGCCCGGAGTCTGGATTTGTGCCCGGTTGATGGCAATAGGCTCGCCCCCTATTACATGGGACATAAAACATAACTGGCGAAATGTGGGTGTACTATAAGCACACCTCTGCCCAACCCTTCGGGGAAACAAGGCGTGATGTTATGTTATGTAGTACTTAAGTATCTACTTAAGTACTATTAGTACTTAAGTACTAATTTATTTATCTATATATATATATATATAGGTAAATACAAGTAATAGAGTTGAAGTTGTATTTTTGTTTGTTTGTTTGAACGCGCTTATCTCTGGAACTGCCCGTCGTATATGAATAAAAACTTTTGCATTTGGTAGCCCAATTCTTGAGAAAGATTATAGGCTTTTCAACATCACGCTAAGACCCTTAGGAACAGAGCATAAAGAGAAAAGTCAGAAAGAACGCTAAGCGAAAACGAAGTAATAGCGCGGGTGGGCGAGGCGATGTGATGCGGTGGGCCCGACGCACCAGAGGGAATTTTATATAAATGAGGCTGTTATTTTAGTATTAGGTCCCTACCTATGAAATCAGCGTTTTGTATGGACAATTTAAAGAAGTTGCATTTTTCATTCTAACATTTTCATAATTTATTTAACAACCATGAACACTAATGTTTTAAAACTTTTGTGCACTGTTTAAAAACTTGGGTGTACTATAGGTACACCTCTGCCCAACTCTTCGGGGAAACAAGGCATAATGTTATGTTATGTTTAAAAACTAAGATAACGTATGCCACTTAGATTAACCGACAAAAAATTAACTTTTAGCTAAGTTTTAAAACAAATAGTGGTCATTTCTGCTAACAAAAGAGGAGTAATTTTTAAGGGTTTTTTATGTTTAGAAAACTATAAGGTATTTTTACTATTGGTAGTTGTCTATGATGGTCATTATTCGATATAATATGAAGCAATTGATGAATATTTTTAATCATAGAAGTGACGAGGTTCTCTATTTGTGAAAAAAAAAAACGCCAATTTCATAGGGACCTAATATAATGTGTATCTACGACTTCCACGGGAATGAAGTCGAGGGTAGAAGCCAGTAATAGGGATGTTGACAAAGAATTTTGTTTTGTCAGGTAGGTATCGAAATCGAAACGTACAGCAGGACACGTAATTTTTTCTTTTTTTATGTTTTTTCTTTTGTTATTGTTAATATTAAATGGCGGATTATTAAATGCCAAATAAAATCTTAGAATTTATCTGATAGATACAGCCTATCCGGGGACTGAAACTGGCCCTTAACTTTATTTCTATTCGCTTGTATGTTAAGTATGTTATCCACCCTCGCGTTAAACACTGGCTGGCTGCTATACCTACATGACTAACCGCCCTGTATGGCCTAACACTGTCTCCTAAGACACAGGACTACGTATTAGAAACGCCATGCGGGGACTCACCCATCATAAATAGTCAAAAGTTTTTCCCTTTGATTGCCCTTGGTCGCAGATGGAGTTACACCCTCATAGCGCTAAAAGATCACGCGTTTAAGTCGCTTAGCTGCGTAAGGAGGATGCAATTTTGTAAAGAGAGGGCCTCGGAAAAGGTGGGCCTCTAATTAGAACGAGTCGTTAAAGATCTCTGTTTAGGGGCTATTGTAAGAAGGAAATGGTGTGCTTATGGAGTTACGTTTGTAAGGTATGAAAGTGTATAGGAGAAAAAAAAAACTTTATTTTGATTTTTATAAAACTTTGCCCCACACTAGGAATTTCACCTGTATTGTGGGTGTTTACAAATATTTAAAGTCACATACACAAACAGCCAGACCCGGAACAACTACTTGTAGTTCGTACAAATATTTTTTCCGTGCGGGAATCGAATCCGCGACACGCAGCGCAGCAGTCAATCGCTTAACTACTGCGTCAACCATGCCGTAAAAATATTATGATGATTATTTGTCACAAAAGTCTTTAAAACTTTAGATTTTATTCCCGAGGAATATTTAACAATTTCTAACAATCGTTTGAAACCTGCTTCAAGCAATGTCTATATTTTTAGTAAAAACTCGGGATTGTGAAATAGATACTATACCTACGTACTATCTATGTACTCTACCTACCTATGTACTATCGCGGCCTGACACAAGATTGAAGGATGATCGTAAAAATGTGAGCCGAGGCGAAGACGAGGCAAGCATACATGACTCCATCAATGCCTGGTTGCGGCCAAGGCTAGTATAGTACTTTTCTCAAATAATGCGCGGAAATTCAAACTAAGTAAATTAATTATAAGACTAGTGACGAACAACGATCATTTTTCAATGTACATTTTTTTCTTCTTTACTTTAAACAGCTCTATTTGCAAACCAAAACCAAATTGAAATTTAAAAACAATTATAGTCTATTCAAATATTAACAATTTATAATCTTTGATAAATTACCTCCTTGGTAGCCATGTGTGTTGAAGTAAAAAGTTGGTTCCAATTTTAAATAACACGACACGTACAGTTCGCGTCAAATAACTTTGCCGCTCGCAAGTAGGTTACAAATGACTGCGCAGTAGTAAATCTTAAAAATATGAGTAATATGAGTTTTCATAGTAATTTATTCGGCCGCTAAACACGACAGGTATGGATTTTCATACAAACATTGCCGGCCGGGCGCTCGCATGTATTTGACCAGTACAGCATTTTCGATTTATCTTGAAGAAGGTTGTCAAAATAACGCTCGAATTTTCAAGCATGTTTTAGAAAAGAATCTTTCACAGTTTGCAGCCAGTCCATTGTGAGTGAACTAAAAGGGTAGAGAATTTTAAGAAGCAAATATCTAACGAAACAAAAGAAAAGGCTTTTGATTTTTGAATAAAGAACACGTCAAAGTAGGTTTTGTTCTTATTTACAAAATAAGAGAACAGTTTTGCAAACCAGTTATGTTTTTATAATTAATTTTTAAGTGTGGCAACATAATTGTTTGACTGTGTGACTGGAGAATAAAGGACATCCAAAATAAGCTGTAGACACGAAGCATTGGAAACGGAAAATCGCGCCATTGTGAGTTTGTCTTGAAACAATTCATTAGTTTGTTTTAATTAGGTTTATTAAATAATCGTAAAGATCTTTTTAACAAGCGAAGTAGAAAAAGTTTTGGACAAGGGACTTGTTGAAAAAAAAAGTTGATAGCTAGAGTAACTATATATATACAGTGGAGTGCTACTTAAGGAGGCTTAATATGTAGAAAGACATGAATAGTGTGCAATATTTATTAACATAACATCACTTAAGTCCAAATCGAGCAGCCTGCACTGACAAAAAAAAGGAATATTCTTACGAATGTGGTGGCATATTATTTAAGTAAAACACCTTCTTCTATTTCTTAAAAATATTGAATTTACTGACAAACAATGAACAGCCTAAACTGCTGGGAGGGGTTCTAAAAGCTTGAAATGCACAAGTTCCTTTTATAACAAAGGTGAGCACTAAAGATGTAACAAATATTTTGTAACAATATAATTTAAAAGAGTGTCCATGGAGTTTCTGCCCGCTCTTCTCTATAGCTTCCTACTACGCTTTGGAATGGGCAACTAGCTTCATATTTCTGACTGACCGACTCCTTGACAATTCAAAAATGCAATAAATGTTTGAATTTGAGTAAAAAATGCTTGTTTAAGTAAGAAACGATTTTTTAAAATTCGTCCCCTGAAAGGGTCAAAAAGCGGATAAAAGTTTTTGTGTAAGTCGTCGTTTGCCCAGGAAATCCCTTAAAGCATACGGCTGATTGATAGGTGGTGCATAAATCAAATACAGAAATTGACTTTTATTTTATCTACACAAAAAAAAACTACACTACGTAGTTATGTTTTTTCGTATGCCTGGATAAAATTAATTACACCCTCTTTGAAAAATTCATTCCGTAATTGAATGTGTGTCCGATAAGTGGCGACAGACCAGCCTATCACGTTGAAATCTAATAATAACGTTATTAACAGGTGGACACTGGTATTCCGTGTATTATCACATTGTATACCTATGTGGATAATTTAGTCACCTGTTATAAAACCGATAACAATAACGATACATCTATAAAATAATCTATGACGCTGTTTTAAGTAGGTCCATTGCATTTAGTCTTTTCCTTCAATACTTACTGTTTCATTATCCTGGACCACCTATGCCGAAATTACACTTTTACTGCAATTACACATTTTTACCGCAAAAAGAGAGAACTGTCAAAAAAATACACCTTTAATACCTACAGATATCTGACGGAGATAAGCTCTGAAAACCACCCAACTCCATTCCTAAATAATTAAACCCCAATTCCTCAGAAGTATCCACCAACATTCCCTCCATACCTCGTACGGTCAGCACCTACAGTTCCCACAAACATACTAGGTACCCCTGGCTAGTTGCCAACTCGAGCAATTTATCTAACAGACCCCGATACGGGTTGACAATCGCTCGAGTATTTGGTTCTGTTTGCCCATATCGGCTTGTTATCGGAGCTTCGATGTTTGGACTGCTCTGCAGCTTCTGTTTTTGAGTTTGGTCTTTCGAAGCCTGTTTTGGCACTGAGTTTTTTGGTTGATATGTTATAAGAGGTATTTTATAGATTTTTACACTTGAATATCGGCCTCTAAAAGGTATAGGTTTTTTAGTTGCACATCAGTGGTATTCTAAGCTGACGCAGATCTGCAGACATAACAGATTTAATATTGGGTCCCCACCTATGAAATTGGCGTTTTTTTCTCACAAATAGAGAACCTCGTCACTTCCATGATTTAAAATATTCTTCAATTGCTTGATATTATATTGAATAATGAACATCATAGACAACTACCGAAAGTAAAAAAAAGTTTTCTAAACATAAAAAAATACCTTAAAAATGACTCCTCTTTTTGATAGCAGAATGACCACTATTTGTTTTAAAACTTAGCCAAAACTTATTTTTGTCGCTTAATCTAAGTGGCATACGGTATCTTAATTTTTAAACATTAGTGCATAAAAGTTTTAAAATATTAGTATTCATGGTTGTTAAATAAATTAAAAAAATGTTAGTATGAAAAATGCAACTTCTTTAAACCTAATATTTGTCTAGTCAACTGTGGGTGCAAAATTGCTTGTCGTGTTTAATAAATTAGAAAGATAGAAAATACGTTTATTTGCGATAAACATGACGCAAGGAAAGAACACTAACGTAAAAAAGAACAGTTAATATGCGTCACATTCCATGCAAAACGGCCATCGCTCAGCATAATGCTGCGACCCTATGCGAGACAGCCCCAGCGCTGGTTTTCAGCGACAGATATTTGGGTTTTTTTTTGACCCCGGAAAGAAAGGACCTACATTAATTTACAATTATTTATCAAACTAATATTTAAAACAAAACTAAATCGGTAGGTAGCCATATGTTTTTGTATTTTTTGCGTCACACAAAATCATCGAACCTTTTCAAAAAACATTTAAAAATTTACACTCAGAATGATTTAAAAAGCCCTCCACATCCATCAAGATCACGCGAAAAGTAAACATTTCAAGCAATTAACCCTTCACTCGCAATAAAATGCATTATAGGCCATACAATCAGGCCCCAATCCCACCGCCAGCCGCCCCGCGCCTTAGAAGCGGCTTGCACCTGACAGCTGCTGAGCGAAAACCGTTAATAACCACCGCACGTATCAATGTACCACTTTTCAAGTACTTTATAGAGTTAATCATACTTCTGTTTCCGACGGATTTATTTTCGTTTTCCGATTTCTGTAACATTGTTTCACTTTAAGTTTTGTATTTATCGTAGATTCTCGCTTTTGAGTATTTAAAAACTATAATATTAATAGTATTTACGGAATAGCAAATTAGGTTTTTGAACTAAATCGGCTAAAAATAGGATGTTGATAAAAATAACTTTAAATGAAACCTACGAGTGAAAACATTCATGCAAGCTAGTTTATGACCTGACAATTATAACCTAAAAACAGAATCCTACCCCAAAACAGTTTAATCCATTCAAGCGCAACATCATTGACTAATGTATGAGAAAACTCATTAATAACAGACAACAATGCAGAAATGAGAAAACCAACACAGAATTAAGTCTCAACCTTGATCCACAGACTGCTTAAACATTAACGATTTACTGTAGGTACTTCTTCTCGGTAGTAATGAAAAACATTGAATATACCTCCGGAGTGCAATTTCTCTGGGTTGCAATTTGCAAGCTGTCTTGGCCTCTCGAAGGCGTTTTGCTAACGACCTGAACTATTTATGCAGAATTGCTAGATATATCATTCCGACTGTGTAACTGTTTGCGCGGATTAAGCTAGCTTTTTTGGACTGAGAGCAGAAAATGGAATATTATACTATATAGCGTGCTACTTCAGTCCACACGGTCGGAAGTCGCGAACAGAAGCTCGAAGTCAATTAAGTATACCATGAAACACATTCTATTGCAGTAGTGTAGCCGACAGTCAGTGTTTTGTTTTTTTTTTTTGTAATCTGGTCACTTGTTTCAAAGATTACCTTTTACAAATAAACAAACAAAAAATGTTTGACCTCATTATAGTTTACCTTGTTAGTTTAGATTTAGACTTGTAACAGACGATGTTTTGAATCCTCTTATGTCATAAGAAAAACACTGTCATCGGCATGTTTCCTAAGCGCAGTATTTATGACAAAATGTGTTGCCCCAACATAATAATAATGATGTGTGAATTAGGACGAAATAATGACAACATTCTGCCTAACATTAGCTAAAGACCTTGACAGACTGCTATGAAATACAATAATAATTACTTAAAGAAGGCCGTATTATTGAAATAAAAAATAATAAATTGATCTTTCGTCGCACCGAAATCGTATCATCCGGTTTTTTTTTCTATATTACATTGCTCTATGTACATCGACGCGAAAACTGTTACCATGGATTCAGTAAGTGATTCTGAACCCCTCTGCGTTGAAACTTTTCGCCAGTGATTAAAAAAAAAAAACAGTTGTTCCATAAATTTTGACCGCGTAGGTATTGCACTTTTCTATGAAACAGCAGATTTAAAAAAAATAGATTACTAAAAATTTCAACGTAGGGTTGTTCAGAATCATGTACTGAATCCATTGTAAAAGTTTTCGCGTCTATTTCCATGCTACCCTGTATAAAGTCTACTCAATAATAGATAACTTCTTACTCAAGTCTACCGCAGCTGGTTCATTCCAGCGGCCGATTCGTAAATAACAAATGAGGCCGATTAACCTATTGGTTAATTGAGCAACTGGGTAGCATTCGCGGGGTTAGTTACATTTCGATAAAACTGTGCAAGCCGTAATGTTGGTTACCAATGATTCGCTTTTACCAACTGGACGGTCTGCTGACCGCAAGAAAATTACTTGACCGTTCCACTGAAGATTATTATTTTAACAATGAAAGAAAATATTGAACCACGTTTAGCAAACATTGTTTTCATTACTTTTTTATATTTTTACAATACTAAACTTTAAATCATAATTAGATACAATATGCTACATGAAACCATGAATATGAACCATGAACCATGTTTCCTTTTATTTTATTTTTTTTCTTTCTACTTGTGTGTCTTTTAGTCTGTGCCAAATAAATGTATTTTCTTTAATGACATGATGACAATGATAATTATAGTATTGCGAACTCATTATAAATGGTAGATACATAGAACATTAATTAACGTATATTACCTACAAATAGTCTTCACTACGTTCATCTGCAATAGGTCAACACATTTAACATACTGATGGGAATTCAATATAGCTTATCGCAATCCAATCATGCTTCTAAAAAATCTCATGATTCATAGATATAAAACACAATCAGTCGAACTCTAAACATATGCACATTTAACAATATAAAATGAATCCTTCCAAACATGTCGGGGGCAATTGTCTGACCACTCCACAGATTCTGATCATGCGGCGATTTCTGATCGCGCGGCGGTATCTGATCGCTCGATCGATCAGCCGCAGCCGCGCCCGCAGTTTGAACAATCACTCGCCGTCTCTCTACAAAATACTGTTCTTATCACTCTGCTTTACTCTAAAATGATTCTTCTATTACTGGCTTAACTGACTGAAGCCTGTTTTTACAGCACCAGACAGCTGCCCAAACTTTGGTGAGTGATTGCCTAATACAGCACTTCTTTTTTTCCTTTTTACTGCACTGTTCAAACTGCGGGTGAGTTCAAAATTTGACCACTGCACAGACTGCACAGGTCACGATTAATCCTTGCTATTTAATTGTGCAAAAGTTTATTTTTTTGATCCATCGGTAGTTTCACGAGGGATTGTTCTTGAATGACTGATCTAAACTTTCAATGCACTTCTAACAAACCGATTGCACAGTTAAAACGATACGATGCGAAGTGTGTAGCGAGTTTCAAATAAATGAAATAGCGTGGTTATACGCCCTACGCATTCGCTAAAGCGTTCTCTCGCCCGCATTTTGAACAATTTCAAATTATTTCTTCATATTTTGCTTTTATTCAACTTGTTTAATTATTCGCTTTACACTGACATACATTAATTTTGATCACTACTTTACTTAACATTTTTACATTTCTGCTTTTACGAAACAGCTGGAAGTTTTATAACTTTTTGTTTTTAAATATTTATCCTTTTTCTTTACTCTTCAAGAACAACACATTGACACGACACCGCGAGACACGATTTTCAAGTATCAATGCGCATACACTTTACATAGAAGACTGGATGGCTGCGCGGAATAACTTTAGCTACTCCGTGAAATCTTTTGGAGTTAACCGTGCGCACAGACACCTGGTGTACTATTTTTGTTGTTAATCTTTTGGCATGACTTTCTACTTTATTCCCCAGAACTTGAGCTGCCCTCAGTCTGTTCCATATCTGCCTTCTGTGCAACGCGCAGAACCGTAACACCATTCAGTAAGCGTATACTGTGATGTGTTGAGGCCATCTTTGTTTTAGTGTGAGAGAGAGATAAAACTATACGGTACGAATAGTGCTATCTCTTTTTCTCACCAAAACAGACTTTGACTTCATGGAACAGTATCCAGGTGTTAATATGGCACACCGAGTTTTAGAAACAGACATGCCACACAGGGAAAACGCTCTACAAAGCCGAAATCATACTAAGGACCAATTTCACAACTGAAACAAAACGCGACCAGCACATCTAAGCGCGTTCAAGAGCTATCAGTGTCAATATTTCAAAACAATAATGACACTGACAGATCTTGCACGTAGTTTAGATGTGCTGATCGCGTTCAGTTTAATGGTGGAATTCGCGTATAAACTCCTTGTGCCATACTAAAGCCCAGGTACACACGGCTACATATCCAGCTGTACATTTCCAGTATAAGCTGACCTCTCTTTGTGCCGAAATTCTACACAATGCGAGATTAGCATAAACTGGACATGTACAGCTTGATGTGTAGCCGAGTGTATTATACGGTCCCTGATCACATTATTATGATAATATTAACGTACCCTTTCATCCAATAATTAAAGTAAGTAAAATGAATAGTGTATGGCCGTTTGACGAGCTTTATCAGCAGATTATACTTGACCTATTAAAGCTTGCGGCCGATTTGACAGATTTTGGCACTCCGCCGAGCATGTTGGTAGATGATACGCTATTATAATTTTATGGATTAAAACTGTTTTATCTGCATTGTGTCACAGGAAGAACAGTAAGTTGATGACATTTAGGTACTTTTTATTTGTGACATAACATCACGTTTTTATTCCCCGATGGGTTAGGCAGTAGTGTACTTAAAGTACACCCACATTTCGCCAGTTATGTTTAAGTTCCATGTAATAGGGGGCGAGCCTCTTGCTGTCAACCGGGCACAAATCCAGACTCCGGGCTGCTAATGAGAAATTCTAGATGGAAAAATCCAATAGCACTTTGCCCGACCCGGGAATTGAACTTAGGTCCTCATGCTCAGCAGTACCGCTTGCGACTACTAGACCAGTGAGGCAGTACTTTTTACTTAAGTCTTGATATTATATGTACGATGATCTGGTAATAATATAATAATTCTTTGCTTTTATTTATTTATTTTATTGTACCCCAATACGATTTTATCTACGTATTTATTTATTGAACACTAGCTTTTCCCAGCGGCTTCGTCCACGTGGATGTCAGAAAATATTTCACGGGAACGTACTACCGGGATTTAAAGTACCTCATGTGATAACCAGGTTATAAATAAAATAAATAAAATAAATAAATAAACGGTACATAAATCGGTTTGCCAAATTTCATCCAAATCCGTTAAGTCGTTTTTGTGTTCATCCGGAACATACAGCCAGACAAACAGACAAATGAACCAAAAATCTTCGTTACTATTATAATAAATGTGTAGATAAAACAGCCTAGAACAAATACAAATGAAGACACAAAAAAAAAAATCTTCTAGTTTATTTATATCGGGGTTGAAAAAAATTACCAGTTCCAATGGTGGCAAGCTTGGTGACTGCCCAGGGTGCAACTTATCCTGACTCATGAAAACACTTACACTTAATAGGTGTTAATACCTACACGCAATAGGCCAAAGTAGAGTTGTACAAGGATCTTTTGGCACCTGAATGACATTGACAGGGGCGTTGTTGGTAAATATTTGTGAAATTGTATTGAAAAACAAGCTTGAACAAATGTACGGGCGAGTGATTGAGATGCCACGACTTTGCTTCGTCACCAAAAGTCTGTCAATGGCCAGGCTCTTAGATAGAATTTCGGCCACGCGCCAAAAGAACTTTGTAGCGCTGTAGAAGGATGCTTCCAGAATACCTGTGATATTCATTAACTGTGCCAAAACTCCGCGTTCATTTGTTCGGAGAACTGTAACAAAGAAGGTAGCACGAGTTCACGAGGAGGCCTACCTATGTCAAACTGCGAACTACGATGGTCGGGAGTTGATGAAAAAAAGTTTGTCTCTAGTTTGTACGGTCAACCATCCGTGATAAATAATATTTGGAACTAGGAAAACCACCCCAACTGCTACGACATAAAGGCACTGTCAATGTGAAATTGTACCATGGAGATTCAGCGAGTGTACGACCCACTTTTGTTTGTTTATTTCAGTGTCCGTAATCCATTAATGCAAACTACTTTTCCAGGTCCCACTGTATAATATTTAACTTTTGCATTCCCCGCTTTTGAGTACTATGCTGTGATAACACTCGCGGATTTGGCTCATTTTTTCTGCTCTGAAGTGCTCAGAGCATCAGGAAATGGAAAAAGATAATTCAAATGCGATATCGGTGCCGATTCTCTTGTACACCGGACTAAACTAACTAAACTATCACTAAAATTCCTTACTTTTGGCTATGAGAATCTTAACGCTATTCTGTAGTAAAACGTCTCTAAATTAAAAAAAAATATTTTGACACAACTAAATTGAATTTGACAATTACGTCTCGATGTGGTACATACTTGTTTGCCCTACCCCGTGAATTTTTTTAGAGCCGGAGGCGCGCAGTGGGGGCATCCTCGACGTGTTTTATATGGAATTTTTCACTTTTTGTATGGTAAAAAAATACCTACGTGTTGAGAATTAAGGGTATAGGGGTTTTATAAAGGGGGTCGAAATTTTCATTATTTTTGCGATAGGACACACCATTTTCGAGTTATAAGCAAAAGAAAAGAAAAAAATCCAGTACAGTACTGTTTTTGCACCCGAAGTCGAGATGTTCCTGTGAATTTTAGTTCATGACAACTAATAATATTCCACACCATTTTCAGTGGCGATTAAAAATGGTCAGAATTAGTTAGAAAATTAAAATTTTAGGTGAAAAACGTCAAATTCAGAATAGCAAAATTGTCATTTCCACTAAATTAAAATCTCAGTACAATCTTAGTGCTGGCAAACTAAAATATAGTTAAGTTGTGCCACTTTAGTCTATTTCAGAATGGGAAATCATCGTTTGACAGGAGTACCTAAACTAAATTTTGGTGATTTTTAGTTTAGTTTAGACGCATTTGTGACAAGAGAATCGGCACCATTATCTGCGAACTTAGTATCATTTTAATGCAAAACGTTTGCGTGAATGTCAGATATAGGTGCTCACATAAATCGCTCCAGTCATTATCATGATTCAAACAGAAGTTTATCAAAGAGGAGTGCTGAGTATTACAAAACTTGCATAACAATTGACCTAGCTTTGCGTTCACTATCTGAATTTAACTGAGCACAATTGTGTCGGGATTCAAAGACTGGATTCTATTCAAAACTTAAAGTGTTTCAGATGTGAAAGCTGTGTCTAGTTTTTCTTACTCAACTGCTTTGCTCGATCAAAATGAAGCGATGAAAATTAAAATAGAACTTTAATGCAAATTTCCTAGCTTCATAGATCTGATTTATTATGGATTTGATACTATGATACTCCAAGTATCTAAAGTAAATACATCTTTTATGGGGTACTGTGTTAAATGTTACAACAAAATACCTTGTCATATATATACTAGAATTAAATGAAAGAAAATTTAAAACTCATATAAAAAGTACACTTTGTAAACAAGCATATTACAAATTAGAGGATTATATCAAAGATAAAAATGCTTGGAAACATGCTGGTCCTGCTCCATAGGACAATTTAGAATCTAGACAAAATCTAACTGGTTGCCAATTTAATTGTATAATATTATTTTTTTAAACATTAATTTTATATTCTGTGATTACTTGAACTCACACACTGACTTATTATTAGTAGTACTTGTTAAAATGTTAAGAATATCGTATAACTTTACAATGTTTGTAAATATGTGAGCACCATCTATCACATAATTAATTTATGTCATTCCTTCATTTTTCATTCTTTTTACCCATCGTGGTATAGTAATCTTATTCTAGGTGCATCGTCTTCACATATTATTATATAATTAATGTATATAGGATATTGTGAAAATATTTTAAAAGAGTAACGGTGGAGTTTCTTGCCAATTCTTCTCCAAACGAAAACGACCTTTTGGAATGGGCGACTAGAATCAATTATTATATTTTTTTTTTTATAAATGTTGACGTTCATAAGTGCCTTTTTTGTGCCTAATTGAAATAAATTATTTGACTTTGACTTTGACAAGAATAATACTCCACACCTTAGACCGACATACACTGAAAATTCTCGAGGTCAAACGCGTAGTTATTTAGAATTTGCAGCCGGTGCGAATTAGGTATGTTATGTAATGCAATTGCCACTAAGTGCTAAAAAGGCCATTGTTTATAACTGCGACGCAGAACGATGCTCCCAATTAGTTACAAATCCTAAGAAAAACAATAAAATTGATTAATGAACATCTAATCCATCCCTCCTACAATTATCTATGGTATTAGGTAACCAAAACGCATTACCGCTCCTTCGCTCACCCTGTCACTGAGCACTGGAACAAAGTGTTCGCATCCACAGCTGTTTATAATACAAACCCTATTGCAAGTCACGCACTTCCTGCTGGAACATGATTAATTCAACCTTCAGTATTGCTAATGGAAAGTTTTCCTAATTTGGAACATTGGAGGCCATTGTTGTTGTCTGATGTTAGTGCAACCGTAGACTAGGCAGTTGGTTAGCCACAGCAAAAATACCAAACTGTTTCATAGAAATCTATCTGATTTTCAGAATGTAATTGAACAATAGATTTTAGATACCGATTTTTTTTAAACCAGTAGCGTTACACGTACATTTGGAGACCATTTGAAAAAAAAAACGGGTTGCACTCCGGGAGTGTCGGCAGAAGTGAAAACTTGAATATTAACGTTGTGCATTTTTGATATTTTGGAATGGTTAGGGAATAATTTTGCACCGGTCTACTCTCCCTCCGTCTTACGAATTTTCGATCAGGTCACGTGTTCTGACACGAGTTTAACATTTGACAGATAGAAGTGTAGCAAGCGCCGCGCGTTTGCCGGGCGACTCCGAAACGTTTTTTTTTTTTTTTTTTTTTTGATATGGCATCTCGAATTTGGCTCTCAGATTGAGGTCGCAGCTGCTTAACCGGACTATCCTGTGTGTATGCCTTAAGCTACTAACTTAAAGCCTCCAGCCAGGGGCATAAACTATTCTATGTTATACTAAGCGAACGCTCGCTAAGGGCACCCCCTGTGGGGTATGGACCTCGGCTTAGGGCGTCGCTGGCGGGAGGAAAGCAAGATGGGACAGGCTGGATCAAACAGATATTAATATTATTATTAATTGGGGAATTTAGTGCTACATTTCTCAGCATAACGCGGGCTGGCGCTTCTGCGAGCAAGAGTCGGGGGGGAGTATTATTTACTCGGAAATGTCGCGATCGCAATGGACCTCGTCGGCGAGGTCGGTATGCGGGTCTTTTTTTATTGTTTTGTAACGTGCTGGTGTCCCTATTGCTTTCCTGCAGGAGGGTTATAGGGTCATCTGGGTCGGAGAGAACATGCCTCGGACGGCGAATCTTACTGATTTTAGAGGGGACATAACTGGCCGCTTTAACAATCAGAGGGTTGCGGTGAAGGGCGGCTTTATCAAAGAAACGCTTTGAATTGCGTTTTAGAAATTGGGCTATAGTGGGGATTTTTAGGTCGAGATGGAGGATCTCGTTCCTAACGTACCAGGGGGCTCCCGTCGCCATTCGTAGGAAACGGTTTTGTAGCGTTTGCATTCTATGCACGTGTCGGGGTTTGGCTTGTGCCCAGGCGGCGCACGCATAGGTCATGATAAGGATGCATGCCAAGTACGTTCGCAATTTGCACCTAAGTGACAGTTTGCTACGCGCATTTAGCATGGAGTGGAGTCTTCCTAGAGCGAAAGCGGCTCGCGAGCGGAACTTCTTTATGTGCTCTGAAAATGACAGTTTTTCATCTAGGACCACACCTAGGTATTTGGCTTGCTTCTTCCAGGGGATCGGCTTGTCAAACAGGGTGATTGGTCGGGGGAGGGGGATTTTTCTTCGGAGTCTCGGTCTCCTGAAAAGGACCGCTTGACTTTTATCGGGGTTAACTTCGATTCTCCACTTCCTGAACCAGGAGCCGAGCTGGTTGGCTTCGGTTTGGAGAGTGTGAGCTATCGCTATGGGGCTTTTGCCTGAATAGTAAATGGCCGTGTCGTCTGCGAACAGAGCCAACTTCGCCTTTTTACTAGAAGGGATATCGCTAGTGAATAGCGTGAAAATGAGAGGGGAGAGCACGGAGTCCTGGGGGACACCGGCGCGGATGGGGCGGGGGGAGGAGTCCGAAACGTTCTTTTGGTTTTAGGAGTTATAGGTGACATTAAAAAATTCTTAAAACAAGTTTTCAGTAACCCTGGTATACAAAAGTTAAAACGAAAAAAAAAAAAACAACTGTCTGAAAACAAACTTTTTCATAATAAAATTACGAAACCTATGTACATACATTATTAATATCAGACAGATGAAACCGTCTGCCTATTTTATTTTTGAAATAGCAGAAATAGTCTCCCGTAAAACTGGGATGTTTCTGACTGGTACTTCCTACCGACTCGAGTCATCTAAACTAGCGATTTTATACGGTTTTGGGCGTAAAACGATGTTACATAGTTTTAGTCGTCGGCTCTCGTACCAACAATATAGAACATTTGCTCACGTCGTCGTCGTTGCCGCGGTCCGTCAACAATAAAATAAAAGTGAATGACTTTTTTTTTATACACTAATATAAAGAGAAAAGATTTGTAGTTTTGTTTATTTATGGAGCACGAGGAACAGGGTGTAAAGTTCACTCATCCACCATACAAAAGGGAGGATCCTCCGACCAGACGGGTGTTGTGTCTGGCGGGCCGACTGCCCGACTGTTGATGTCGGATAGTCCTATTATATGTCGTTCGCGCGGTAAACTCTAATTGCGCGATGCAGGATTTGTGTGACGTCATGTCTTTGATGCGTAGTTCGTATGTGGCGGTGTAACCGCTACATTTATAATTAATAAACTCAAAAACTACTGGACCTCTTTTAAAAATTCTTTCACCAGTAAAATGCTATATTATCACTGAGTAATATAGGCTATAAATAAATATATCATGCGGGCGAAGCCGCTGGTGGAAGCTAGTCTGATAATAAAATAGAAAAGGTATTTAAAAATATAATTTTATCACATCTGGTAAGAAGTTCATTAATATTCAAATCTTTCTTCACGACTGAGGAAAAAGGTGTCGTGAGTAGTTTTATATGAATGTGGATGCCTATAAGAGTAGGCGAAGACGAAAGAAATTATGAAGTACAGAAAATGGGGTGATTACCTATACGACGACTGAAAGAGAAGTATGGAAGAAAAATACATGTTGCTCCAACCACAAATAAATTGGTATAGGGGCAGGATCGGAACGTGATGATTTGGTAAGACAATAAAAAACATTATTTACTAACGGTGAAGATAAACATCGTGCGGAAACTTGGACATGGATGGACAGTCTGAAACCGTCATCGCGCTGTGAGCAATACCATATCTGTATGAGAAGAACCGTTTGCGCTGCATAATAACAGTGGGCAGTAACAGACTTGTATGATGTGCAGTAAGCATGCATTGATCGAGTAAAAGAAGTGAAATAAATAACATTTGCGTAGGCATTCTAGTAGTTTGCAACCAGGGGCCATACCACCACCTCTTTTAGCAGTATTATTTAATCTTACTTGTGCGTGGGAAAGAGATGGAGCTAGACGTCCTGTATAGCTCCACTTCTTTCTCGCACTGAAGTAACATTAAAATATTACTGCTAAAAGAGGTGGTGGTTGGCACCCTGGGTTTGGAACCGGTACCAAAAGTACAGGTACTGTACCGGTACTAAGCGGTTCTTGCCATTTCGGTATTTGTGTACCAGTTCCAAACGGTTTGTACTACACCTAACACCGGTACCAAAATCAGGTACCCTCCGCGTACCAGAAATCTCGTATTTGTACATTAAAGTTATTTTTCTAAAGCTTATTAACTATCCATTTTACTTACTATCACTCTAAGTTACGGAAATATTTGTTTGGTACCGGTACAGTAATATCGGATGTACTATCGATGTGATTAGTAATATAAATAGGACAGGTACTACGTCTGGTACCTACGTCCGGTACCCATAGTACAGGAACTATTCTTGTATGGGTATCACTTTGGTACCGGTTTCCAAAAATAACGGTATTTTAAGCCCTGATTAGAACTGACCAGTGACTACTAAGGCGACTGCTAGCAGGTCAAGTAGGCGACAGAGGAAATACGATCCTACTAGTCAGTTGCAAAGTCTCATCTTGCTTGGCGTAATTTGTCGGCAACCTTTTATCTGTCGTCTGGTTACGGTAAAACATTTTTACCAAAATTTAGGTAAAAATTTTAGCGTGGTCGTTAATGTAACGTCTCTAGTTCGGGAATAAGTATTTTTGTACTGAAGTTATCGAAGTAATTTTGTAATATGAAAGTTTTGATGTAAATAATGGTTTCGTTAATTTATCTATTTTAAATCTGAAGGTAAATAAAACTTTGGTCAGTAACTGTTTGTCGATAGCATGAAAAAATTCCATTTAAATGATAGAAGGCATTCCTATTTCAGCCATCAATTTTAATAATTAAAAGGGGCTCGTGGCTAAATTACAACAGTTTACCGAGGTCGGTCCGTGGATTGGTGACCATTTATTAGATACCGAGACCCCTCCGTGCCTCGGAAAGCACGTTAAACCGTTGGTCCCGGCTATCATCTTTGGCAGTCGTTACCGGTAGTCGGAAGCCCGAAATTCTGACAATCAGTACCACCAAGGGGTATGGTGTTACCCAGTAGCCAGGTGGAGGTCAGATAGGATGTCGCTCCGTGAAAATACTGGTATTTATTGGCATCCGATTAGACTGGAAGCCGACTCCAATGTAGTTGGAAAAGGTTAGGCAAACTGCTACAATCCTAACATACTCCTTTTGCTTCGTTTACGTTCATACAGGGTCATGGGTTGCGTAGTACTCGCAACCCATGACCAGGTGCGGCCAGGAAAATCACCAGTAAGGCCACTATACAATATACTTATTATTATTATGTCCTTCTGGGGCAGCCCCTCCCAGCGTTTCATTATTAATATTTCAACTAAATAACAATAGAGCAACAGAGTAGGTATAATATTTCCGCCGCTTATATGAAACCCGTCTCTAAAATGTAACAGCTGTTCGTTGCTTTCACTGACGCGCTCGTAAACGGCAACTGTTGGTGTGACTCATATTGGATCGCTGAAACTTTGCTTGGCTTAGCTTCACACTACTCGTAGATGAGAGAAATACTTACCAAGTATTACCCCGGTCACCGGTATCACGGTTTAATATATAAACATTAATTTATATGTCATCATCATCTGCCTAGCCTTTTCCCAACTATATTGGGGTCGGCTTCCAGTCTAACTGGATGCAGCTGAATACCAGTATTTTACATGGAGCGACTGCCTATCTTACCTCCACAACCCAGTAACTGGGTAATACGATACCCCTTGGTAAGACTGGTTGTCAGATTTTCGGGCTTCTGACGACCCGTAACGACTATCAAAGATCCACGAATGACAGCCGGGACCCGTTGGTCCCGAAGGTTGGACCGTTGGTCCGTTGGTTGGTTGGTTAGACTCCTCCGTGCCTCGGAAAGCACGTTAAGCCGTTGCTTAACGTGCTTTCCGAGGCACGGAGGAGTCTCGGTATGTAAAGATGGTCACCCATCCACAGACCAACCCCGGCAAGCGTAGCTTAACCTGATGGATCGACCCATGCGGCAGTTATTACTTAGCTACGAGCTCCCATTAATTTATATGTATTATATAAAAAATAAAAATACGAAAATATTAATAAGCTAGATAAAAAATAAATACTAAAATATCGTAGAGATAGATAATTAAACACATAAATACATAGAATACTTATAATCATTGGTTATACATGGTGGAAGGGACATCGACGCAAAAACTGATACCATGAATTCAGTAGATACATGATTGAAACCCCTCCGTTGAATTTTTTTGTGGGTTATTAAAAAAAAAGGTGTTTCATAGAATAGTTCAACACCTACGCGGTCAAAATGTATGGAACAGCAGATTTTTTTTTAAATAGCCGACGAAAAATTTCAACGGAGGGGGGTTCAGAATCATGTACTGAATCCATGGTATCAGTTTTCGCGTCGATGTCCCTTCCACCCTGTATATACATTAGATATAGTCAATTTTCGTTTTTAAGATATCTAATGCGTTTTTATTTTTTTATTATCGTATTACCTAGTCACTGGACCGTGGAGGTTAGATAGGCATTCGCTTCATGTGTACATAATATACTGGTATTCAGCTGCATCCGATCAGACTGGAAGCCGAAAACAATATAGTTGGGAAAAGGCTAGGTGAGGCTAGATGATGAGGAAGGTAGGTCTCGCAACGTAGGTAGAAATCTATGGTATTCTTGTAAACTTAACGGACGATTATTTGCTTGCGGCTGTTTATTTTGTTTGGGATGTTCCCCATGTTCTTGATAAACTTACTTCTTGATTGCCAGTTTAATATCTACCTTATACCTGTAAGGCACTTGGCCCATATTTCTCCCTATCGAAATTTTATTTCCCTGGTATTAAGCCCGAGAGTTCGCTCAAAAGGATGCCACCTCTACAGGGAACTAATAATGTTGAATAATAACTTTGCTTCACCTTTTTCTGTTCCACTAAAATTCTTTTTTTTTTGTGGATGTATTATCGAAGCCGATTAACAGCTTCAATTAAGTAGGTAAGTAACCTGTTTTCTCTTAAATGTTATTTAATAAAATCTCCATCTAGCTATCAGTGCACCTTGTAGTTCTAATCTAGGTATTGATATAGGGCGGAGTAGGGTCACTCTGCTCTTTGCGGTTGCAAAACACACGAGTACGTTCCCGTCTAGCCCTGTCAAACGCCAAAATAACCGCGGTATAAGCTTTGATGGAAGCGTTACAAAATATATGCATCTGTGTATCTAGAATCGTGTTAACGTCTTGCGTACCTACAGTAGTCCTTTGGATGGTAATTCCAAAATGAATGAATAACAAAACAACACCCAATCATGTCACAATATTCCCATGAATGCAAAACTCGAAGACTCGCTCAAAGCAGAACGTCACTTAATGTCTTTTATTCTGAATATAATTATCATCTCTTTGATAAAGGATAGACACTGTAGACAGTCGTTACAATCGCTGTAGTAGCCAAGTTTCCACCTGAAGTCTCTAGAACGTCATATTTTTCAACTTTTGGTGAGTATCTCTTGAATTATGGGATGAAGTAGATAAGTAGTCCCAAAAGTCATTTAACTATTATGAAATTAAGAAAGCTCGATGAAACATAACATTAAGCCTGTATTCATAAAAGGTTCGGCAGACGTGCAACTATATTACTCCCACATTTCGCCAGTTATGTTTAAGTCCCATGTTTCAGGGGGCGAGACTATTGCCATCAACCGGGCACAAATCCAGACTCCGGACTGCTACTGAGTAATCCCCCATAGAAAAACTCAATAACAATTTGCCCTACCCGGGAATATAACCCAGGACCATGCTCCTAGGATCATGCATGTATTTTAATCCTAAAAGCCATAATATTGGAAAAGAACAATTAAATAGCTAATGGCGAAAATAGCTATAGTACCTAGGAGACCGAGCTTAGCGGATTATGACCACTGTCCACCCCCGGCTTGTCTACACGGGTGGACAGTGTCACAGTTTTTAATAATCAGCTCGGTAAAAAATGGAGAAAAAATATTTTCCCAGTTATGAGACCTAGCTAAATGTATTATACAAGTATTGCTCATTTAATAGTATAGGATAGAAGACTAGAAACATGCAATGCTCAATGGTACAGACTAGTTCAAGCAAACAAACCAACAAGACAAAGTTCCTTACAGAAAGAAAAAGACAAACGGCATTGTTTGTATCGAACGCTAAACAGAAAGCGTCGTAGAACAACAGCTCGTTCATGTATGAAATGTATTTATTCTATTGCTACAGCCTGTCGAAACGTTTTGAGAATCAGTGAGCTGAATCGATACCACAAAACAGATAGGTACGGAAGGATACCTTTATACGACAAGCGAAAATAGACGCGTATGTACGGCGATTTCAAATGAATACCGGTCGCGAGTACACTTGCAGTTGCTGTACGTGTACGCTGTACGAGCGAATAAACCTCGCACATAATGTATATTATGTGCGAGGTTTTTTCGCTCGTAGTACTCGTACGAAGCTGACCTACTGTACCTATCTCTTATCTATATTATCTAGATACATAGCTCGAATAGCTTCGGATCATCACTCGAATAACAATATCGATTGTGGATGATTCAAAGGCGGGAAGCACGCGATGGAATCGCGGATGTTTTGAATAGTGCAGATTTACCTGTCAATTATCAATAATTAATTCCTGATTTGTTATTAATAATGAAGGTTATGTAAGGCAGTTTTGTGAATATGCATTGTGGGAGACAATTTGTGATGCCAGTAACTTTAGATTGGTTATCACAGAATGTGACAATAATTCAGCGAGCTGGTTTAATTATTAACGAGTTAATAGGATCATGTGAAAATACCGCGGATTTGATAAAACATGGAATGTCATCCTTGATTTATCTGAAATTAGTTAGACAAAGTTACATTTTATAAATTATAACCGAAAAAAGGGTACCAGCGTACCAGCCACTAACCAGTACGGTAATGCTAAGGATAGATTCACAAATTCAATAAAACTTTTTAATAGAGCTATGTAATAATAAACTTTCATGAAATATAAGAACAAAACTAACAATAATAACTATATCAATATCATCTCCTCGCGGCGTCGGTCCAGCAGAATCTAGCAGGAATCCTATTCAGACGATCAGGTTTCACGCCAACGGAATAAGAGTCTTTCAACCTCCCAGCATCTTCCCCACCTCCTAAACTTGGTTGTTTTCTCTCTAATGTTTCTTCTGACACTAATTCTGTAACTGCACTCTTACTTCTCCTGTACAACAGTTCCTGGTGAATTTCTTCTTCTGAGCTATAATCTTCTTTACTCTCTATTAAATTTTCTTGTAATTCTTCCAACGCTGATACTTTAACTTCAGGCACATTCTGCACTGCATGTAAAGAGTTATTTTCTGATGCACGAGTTTCTGAATTTCTTCCTATTGCTTGGAAATCCAATTTCTTTTCAATGCATGATATCCTTTCTAGAATTGTATCCAGTTTGCTTGTATTACACTTTAAGATATTTTTGACGTTAGTTATATCAGAAGCATTATTGCAGTTGCTTATTTCTGCTATACATTCTCTGAGAGCGGTCAAAATCGGTGCTTTAATACTGTCACTAAGAAAGTGTTTATCCTTTTCGTTCATAAGATGTATTTTAATCTTCGATTCACCTTGGTTTTCGGTCGCCACAGCTTCGAAAGATTCTGAAACCACCAACTTTGAACCATTATTAATTTTTTTATGGTGACTCCTTTCCTTCTTGTTACATTTTTTTTCCGACACTTCAGATAATGTGCAACATAATGATTGATTAATGTTTAAATCATCTATAGTGTTGCTCGAACCATGGCTTAGGGACTCTCTGACACTGAAACTTTCTTTCCTGACCTTTCTGTAAGTTTCAAAAACTTTTTTAGTATCCCCCTTTTCTGCCCCGTGATGATCGAAACAAGTTTCATGAGGTTTCTTTTCTTTCGTCTTATGCCTTTTTGATGTTTGTATAGTATAAAACACAGGTAGTTTATCATCACTCGGTGGCATAACTAAAGGCACTAGATCTTTAGCAAATCGAATAGCCTGATCTAACACATGATCATTATTATTGCTAACTTTATACGTCCTATTATTGGTGGAGACTTCAGTATTTTTCTCACTATTGAACTGTTGACCTTTATCAACTAACTTGTATTTCTTTTCTTTTTTTAGCTTAAGTTTTTCCATCTTTACTTCAGGACTTTTATAATCGTCTAAATATTTCTTATGTATAAATACGACGGAATTGTGTGAGCGTTGATGAGGAAAGTAATTAGCTAGGTTCACGCCGTTGATTTCTCTGAGGGAGGTCTTCCATTCTGTGGGCAAAAGAGTTAGGTTAATATTAATGTGGAAATTGTTCGGTTTATTGCCGTCATCGTGAACTCGATTAACTAAGTGGGTGTGGCGCATTTTATAGCAGATAATTAGGGGCTAGTTTTATGAACACTCGTTGTTTAGTGTCGTGTTTGCATTGACCAGTGTGACTGAGGGTCATAACTCTTAAGCATTTGATTCTGGCTTTATTAAAAACTCTTCCTTTAAGATTAGGCAATTGGAAATCTGCATGGCTAAGCATACACATTAAGATCGAAAAATTTCCTACGTTTGAAGATAATCCATAGATAGAATGTTCCTTTTCCCACGGAAAAATAGACAGAATGCGTTTTATTTAAGAAAAAATTACATAAATAGGTAATTAAAGTCATACCTGAGGCCATCCAGTAATATAATATACGATAAACAATACGCTTTATAGTAAATTAAAATTAATTATTTAAAATTCGCATGGTAAATATTGACAAGTCGACATTGACACAAATAATTTATAAATCGTTGACAAAACAAGGTTTTATGGCATTCAAGTTTCTTTACGACTCAAAAAGTTTATATTATGTGGGTAATAACTTCTCATCTAAAATTCATCAAATTAAATCTCATTAAAAAAGCACTAAAGGGATTATTGCAAGTGTCTGCAGTATTTACACGGACATTCGCTTTTCCCGCGACTTCGCCCGTGTGTAGATCAAAAATAAATTAACTTTTTATCCCTAAATTTTCATAGTTGTGTTGTCCGTCAGGGTTTTATTGATGAAAATAAGTATAGTGATAGAACGAGATTGAGACTAAAAGAAAAAGATAAGAAGGTTACCAGAAATTCACCCCCTTAGGGGTAAAATGGGGTGTTGAATTTTATATAGGAATATCTAAAATTCACGTGAACGAAGCCGCGGTCTAAGCTAGCCCCCTAATTAATAAACTCGGAGTAAAGTTGCAACCAGTTTACTACAGATATACCATACATGTTTTGAGGATTAAGTTTGGCATATGGGGAGTCTTGAACTTCCTTTTACTTTAACACAGGTGCCAGCGAACTCGATGCCGTGATTCTTTAAAAGATTTCGGCGACCTAGGCTCTCGGTTTAATTTATTTATCAGGCTCTTCAACAATGAGTATACTATTACATAATAATTTGTACATTGCAAACTTAAGTCCTCTAACTTTACTCCACGTTTATCATTAAGGAGGTAGAAGTTACATATACATACATACATCAGAAGGCCAACTCTCGTACTTAAAAAACGTTTACATCAAACTTGTCAAAAATGTTGGTAAATTGATTGAATTTTGGACAAATGCGAACCTTCTTAAAAATTACGCGAATTACCCCTCTGGTCATTACGCACGCCGATCCCGAGTACTACGCACCTGACCTAAGAGCCGTGGTGTAGTAGATGGCGTTCTATAGTCTGTTAAATTGAAATAAATTCACATTGTCAACTAAGCTTCATTTAAATCATTAACATTTTAACACTGCAATTAATATCAACCTGAACCGTAATCACACCAACAATGCACGGTCGTGTTACTCGTAAATGACATAATCGCTAGTTTAATCAATTACAATGTTTGTTTTAATAATACAACCAACTGACCGTGATTATTAAGTGATACAGGGGCCGTATTATGACGTATTAATGCCACCATTATTCCAGTGTGAGTGAGAGACAGAGCTATGCAAGGCCGCTAGCACTATCCTTTTTTCACATTGGAATAATGATGGCATTAATACTTCATAATAAGGCCCCAGACCGAGTACAGGTGCATTTAACGTGGTTATTATTATCAAGCGTTAAACATAATGCAAGTATTCCTCGAAGGGGAAGGGGGGGCCTTAGTTCTGAAGGCATAGGTACCCATATTTTGCCAGTTATGTTTAAGACTGCCTCGCTGGTCTAGTGATCGCGTATGCTACTTCTGAGCATGAGGTCCTGGCTTCAATTCCCGGGCCGGAAAAGTGATATTGGGTTTTTCCACCTGGAATTTCTCATTAGCAGCCCGGAGTCTGGATTTGTGCCCGGTTAATGGCAATAGGCAAGCCTATATCCATTGGACAGCATAAATTCAGACTCCGGGCTGCTACAAAAAAATAACATAACATGACATAAGATCGCTCAATGATCAGGTGTACCTATAAAATCAATCTGCCTAGCCTTTTCCCAACTGTTTTGGGGTCGACTTCCAGTCTAACCGTCTACTTGTATTCAGCTGAATACAAGTATTTTACATGGAGCGACTGCCTATCTGACCTCCACAACCTGTAATACGATACCCCTTGGTAAGACTGGTTGTCAGACTTTCGGGCTTCTGACAACCCATAACGACTGTCAAAGATCCACGAATGACAGCCGGGACCGTGCTTTCCGATGCACGGAGAAGTCTCGGTATGTAAAGATGGTCACCCATCCACGGACCATGATGTTTTAGGGGCATGAGGAACAGGGTGTAAAGTTGACTCATCCACCATAGAAAAGGGAGGATCCTCCAACCAGACGGGTGTTATGTCTGGCGGGCCGACTGCCCGACTGTTGATGTCAGATAGTCTTATATATGTTGTTCGCTCGGTAAACTCTAATTGCGCGATGCAGGATTTGTGTGACTTCATGTCTTTGATCCGTAGTTCGTATGTGGCGGTGTAACCGCTACATCACTCCCCTCCGGAGACCGGAGGTCGATAGTGGGCTGAATCTTGTATCTTGCGATGCTTCACAGTACCAGTGGAGGTTCCAGTGAGTCGGAACCGGGTGCCGCATAGTTCACGGTGAGTCGAAACTGTCTGCGATGATTCCCCAGTGAGTCGGGGTGGCGCTGCGTCACGATCCAGTGAGTCGGATGTGGTATAGCGCCGGGTTGTGGCGGACTGCTAGCGTCAACCAGGAGAGGGTAGAAAGAACTCTGCTTGTGAGACCGGCCGAAGATGCAGATGCTGTGCCAAGGTTGCTGATGAGGCTGAGGGTGATGACCAGGAATGCGCGTTCGCTGCATGCTGGAGGTCAGGATACCCGTTGAAGCCATGGGTGCTGGCTGTCTGTGTGACTCGCCTCACGAAAGCTTGCGGGAGTGATGATGATGATGACGTCACGCTGAAGTAGTTGCACGAAGGCTGCGTTGACGTTCATCACGTCGGGGTCACCAATTTAGGGGCATGAGGAACAGGGTGTAAAATTTACTCATCCACCTTAGAAAAGGGAGGATCCTCCAACCAGACGGGTGTTATGTCTGGCGGGCCGACTGCCCGACTGTTGATGTCGGATAGTCTTATATATGTTGTTCGCTCGGTAAACTCTAATTGCGCGATGCAGGATTTGTGTGACGTCATGTCTTTGATCCGTAGTTCGTATGTGGCGGTGTAACCGCTACAATGTATCGACCCGTGTGTTTAGGTTAGTTAACAATTGTTTACACAATAAATTTGAAATCAATTTCTTATTACTACGTTTGTAAGTACAACAATTACTTATACTCTAACACAACATGCACCAATTATGGTTTTACATATTATAAAAGCCAAAAAGGAAAATTAATATTTATGTTTTACATAAATTTTTGGTAATTTATGAGTAGAAATAATAATAATTAACAAACATTGCATTCTAAATATTAAAAAAAATATGAAACAGATTGATAACAATAACATTAAACTCTCAATTTAAAGACAAAAAATCTTAAAGTTACTTAGCCACGAGCTTCTATAGCATCGAGCGCGTCAGGTGTACCTATAGTACACCCACATTTCGCCAATTACGTTTAAGTTCCATGTAATAGGGGGCGACGCTATTGCCATGAACCGCACAAATCCAGACTCCGGGCTACCACTGAGGCTTCCTGATAGGAAAACCAAATATTACGTTGACCGACCCGGAGATCGTAACCAGGACCTTTAACTAAACAGTCGCGTATTCACAATGGCCCAATTTCAGTCTGATATTATTGTTACAAGGCAATACGAATCATCTAAATTAGAAGCAGTGACTTACAAAGCTTGGTGTGCACGCAACGCAAATCAGAAAGTTCAGCTTTTCAACGACCTTGCTCGAATCACGCGATGTCTAAGTATTGGATCCTTTAAAGGAAAATTAGATTATTTGTGGCATTCATTTCACCTATTTTTCAAGATAAAATACCCTTCTTAATATTCAAAATGTGAATGTATGTATGTGTGTACTCAGTCACGCGGATACACCATGGCCTAGTTTAAGACAGTATACTTTTACCTCGATAGTATGTTACTGTGAGATAATTTCCGACATCCACGCGCGCGAAAGCTAGTATTAAAAAAAAAAACAAAAGCTATAAAATCTATGGCCAATCCGTAATAAGCGCGACTCTCCCGCAGCTTTATTTTATTTAGATCATGAGAGGGCCGCGCTTACCGCGGTCGGGCTATAACAGTGTCTAGCTGATGCGTAACAGAATTGTTTCTAAAGTCAAGTTAAATTAAAACGACGTCGACGTCGAGTAAAACGTCCTCGGAACATAAGGTCCAGTTGAAAACCAGCGTCAGACACTAGTTGTCTAGCATTTATGCTGAATTGGCCCTATTTGGCGCAGCCGTGAGGTACACAGTACTATTCTAAGTTTTTTTTTTGTTTTTGTGTGAATATTGTGTGCCTTGACCTGAGTCAAATAAATTTATTTTCTTTCTTTCTTTCAAATACTCTAAGTAAAAAAAATCCTAATAACTACAATAAATATCTCTAAATAGGTAGCATTACCTTGGTTAAATTGTCTTGCTCGCATTTCCTGCCTATAACTTTACATAAAGTGTAACGACCGTACCTAATGTTTATATTTATTTTTGTCAACCTCTCTAAATAACATTAGAATAAAGCTGTACTATTCATTCATAACCCTGTATATTTTTATCCGCTAAGTCGAGCAAGAACAAGCAAACAAAGGCACACAGCCGTACCATCCTTTTCTCGCAGCCGTTCAGGTCATTTTTGACCCCCTGTAGCTTCGTTGTGTATTAAGCTAGAAGCCTGAATTTTCTTTGATTACTATTCAACAGGAAAACATAAGTTTATTTGCAGTAGAGATGACACAAAGAAAGAACACGGACACAAAAAAGAACAAGTTGGGGGAAAATATGCGCCACATCCACGCAAAACGGCCATCGCTCAGCATAATGCTGCGATCCTATGAGAAACAGAGCCCCAGCGCCAGTTTTCAGCGACCGTCGGCGTTGACGTGATTACGTCGACCGGTGCAGCATACAATTAAGATATAAATAGGGAATAAAAAATAAAATAAATACACAATACTTATTAGTTAAACCGCGGTAAACCATACCGATGGATTCCATGCCATCATCCGCAATAAAACAGCCTCACTTCTGAGCAGAATAAGGGGCAATCACAATAGCATCCTGAAGGCTGTGGCGGCAGATACTTCCTCGCCCATAATAAGGCAATTTATGAGAAGACTTATACCCCAGTTTCCAATTCTCGTTGTGTCTAGTTGATGGGTGGTCTTCTCATTAGTTCGTGTTTAGTTTAAGTTACTAACAATAGTGTTTTACGTGCAAACCTGTTACTAACAATTTAAGGATCTCTTAATTGTCCGATTTTTAAAAAAAAAATTTTTTTCTAAAATGGCATCAGCGTCCGTTCCGTCGGCAAAAATGGGCGATTTTCCGAAGGACACTATTTCCTCGCTTTCTTTTGGTCATTTTTACATCCGTAAAACTGACAAAGACCTAGCGAGACTCTATCTCAAAAATGTTCCATAATTTCGAACCGAAAGTAGTAGAAAGCCTCGTCCTAATTCCGGCGAGCAGCATTATCAACTCTTTGGCTCGTCTCTCTATTAGCGGGAGTGGGTGCTTATCCCTTTTAGAGACAAAACCCTTTTATGCATACGACGGTATCAAGTCTAAAGCCAAGACGGATGACGGGATTTAGTATATTGTGAATTTTATTCGACTACCTATGAGAAAATGTACAATATTATTTCAGTTTTAGATAAATGTGATTGTAGCTTTGACTAACACTAATATTTTGACTTTGCTCTGCTCTATACAGTCGGGTGATCGTGACCATAGATGTATTATTCAATAGCGTTACATCTATGCTCGTGATTCTTCACGGGTCCATAGAGAGCAAACTATTTATGTTTCTACATGAATTGTGAAAAAACCCTACAAGTTTGAATGTCTCTTACTGTTCCCAAAAAGCAAGAGCCTTAGCATGGGGCTTCATTGTGCAGGCTTTGCATTTTTACATCATCATCATCATCAGCCTATAACGTTCCCACTGCAGGGACACCGCCTCCTCTCAATGAGAGGGAGTGGGCTATAATCCACCACGCGTGCCCAGTGCGGATTGGTAGATGTCACATGTCTTCGAATTTTTGGTTCTAGGACATGCCGGTTTCCTCACGATGTTTTCCTTCACCGTTTTGAGAGCAGTGGTGATGAAATAAATTACACAAAGTAATGCGCCTGTCTGGGTTCGATCCCACGACTTACTGTTCGTAAGTCGGGGCCGCCACCACTGGGCCACCGCTGCTCTCCATACATTTTACATACCTACCTACTTACCTAATAGAAATAGAAAAAAAGCATATCTACAATGGTAGCTCCCTACCGTAAAACGAAAAGTACAAAACGTAATCATTCTAAATCCCTTTGATGTTAGCAGACAAACAAAATGAAAGAACAGCTTTTCAATTCCTACCTATTCCCCAGATGGGGGAGAAAATTAATACCCACATTTATGAACTGTATCCTTTTACTGAGTACCTATGAAAAAAGATAGATAGACACACACTTATTTATGTTTCCTCCCTCCTCGGTGTGCTTAATTAGGGTGAATGCAATCTTGCAATGCACCGTATTTCTGCTTTGCGCTTGTGGCGACATCTATATTGACACATGTGAACTACGCATCACACTGACGTCACGCAAAATCCCCCATATTCAAAATTCATTTATTTACGTTACACGTCCGTGTTTGGGTCACAGAAATTAATATTTGTACCAAATTTCAATTAAATTAGTCCAGTAGATTCGGAGCAAATTGGCTGTGACAGACGGACAGATCCTATAAGGGTTTTGTTTTTTCTCTTTTGAGGTACGGAACCCTAAAAACATAAAAAAATAAAATATTTTCTTTTCAAAATGCAACAATAAAAGCCGATATCACAGACAACTTACAAACAGCCAGACAACAACCCTTTATAGAATTCATTCAGCATCTGCATACATAGACAGATAACTGGCGGCTCCACCCAGCCAGACATGTACCCCACATGCCCCCCCATTATGTGTCTGCCAAGGGAGACGGAATCTATATACAGGATGTATGAACTCATCCCGTCTCCCCTGTGTTCCCCTGCGTTCCTCTGTGTTCCCCTGTGCAATAGTTTTACCTGTGGGGATATTAATTTGGGTTCGGACTTCCCCTAATGAACGGGCCGGTGGTTCTTTTGTACTGAATTTCGCTTTGAACTTGTTTTTAAAAACGGGCTCTGCTGTCTGCTGCTGATGTGCGATATGGATAGAGTATGGCTTGTTCATGTGTTGGATTCATTTGGTGCGATTTTATGCCTTCATCTGGCTTCTCTTAATAATTTGGGAAGGCTAAATTGAAGCTCCAGCTTTGTATTACACTGCCTGTTCTTCCCCTTGGGGATACAATGCCATATAAAATATTTTAGGAGTAATAAGAATATTCTGCAATTTGCATTATAGAATCAGTAGCGGTCATTATACATACATATATACTTGCACGAAGATGATAATAGTTACTCAGCATAAAGTCTGACGTGACTATACTAGAAAATTTTCTTTAAAAACTTCATAGAAATTGTTCTTCTAGAAGCGTGTCGCATCGTCGCGTCGAGCTTGTCTGCGGGAAACTAAGTTTATTAAAGAAGAAACTGTATTATAGTTAGTTTTTACAAGTTTACATTACATGACTTGCCCCAAAGCTATCACATTCTAACTTTCAACCAATGCAGCTTTACCTGAAAAGTTAAAATATTTATCCAAAACCCACCTTTTAAACCACGGCAGAGTAAACACACGACCGACTCTCACGAGCCCACCACAAAAAGTTATACCCAGAAAAATAATTTTCACAAACAGAACGCCGTTTTAAATGAAATTTCTCACTGGCGTAAAGGTAAACGTGGTAAGCCGACGTTTAATAATAAATAAGCTAGGTGTTAGCTCTGCGACGATGTCGCCACCTGTCGGTAGCTGTCAGCGTCTCCTTCATCATTAAGGAGTTCACACGACCATTTAGTATGTACTTAAGTTGTAATAACGTCTAGTTAGTTAAGTACATAGGCTTATGTTTGATAGGTTTCTGTGATAGATGTATAAAAAAAAGAGAAAGAGAAAAAGATAGTATAAAGAGTTATAGAGTCTCCTTGAAAGGTTAACTGAAAGAAAAAAAATACTCTGCGGCCGGGCAATGGTCATTATTCACATGTTTTTATGTCAGTGGATGGAAAACAACCAAAACAAGCCGGCCAGCATCCCAGATCAAATCTGAAATGTCTCATAATGTTTCATAAATGGCGGTGAGAAAATAAGCCCGTCAACCAGACATGATATAAATAATACAAGGAAAATTAAATGTCTTAATTAGTTAAGCCCGCTCTAAGTCCTAAGTTTAATAATAAATAAGCTGTCTGTTGCGTCACGACAGTCCTGCCACCTGTCGGCGCCAACCTGTAAACTTATCCACCAATGGGGAGTTCACACACTCATTCATGTTAAATATAAATTATAGGTCCAAAGAAAGCATAATGTGCCTTCCTACGAGTCATACTCCCGGTTTCTGAATTGAAAAGTTGAAGTTGTGTACGATTCTTAAGATAGCTCGAGATACTGCCTCGTTGGTCTAGTAGTCGCAAGCACTACTGCTGAGCATAAGGTCTTGGGTTCGATTCCCGGGTCAAGCAAATTGTTATTGGGTTTCTCTATCTGGAACTTCTCAAAAGCAGCCCGGAGTCTAGATTTGTGCCCGGCTGATAAGCTCAAAATTTCAGTTCAATACATAACTGGTGAAGTGTGGGTGTACTATAGGTACATCTATGCCTAACCTAATATTTCATGTTATGTGATAGCTCGCGAAATTCAAACTTAGGTACGTTTTTTGCTTTGCAAATAATGTTTTTATTTTACAGCATATTATTATATACATTAAAGGAATCACCTTAAGGATCTCGTGGCTAACTAATAATAGCCGCACGGGTCGATCCATCAGGTTAAGTTACGCTTGCCAGCGTTGGTCCGTGGTGACCATCTGTACATACCGAGACTCCTCCGTACCTCGGAAAGCACGTTAAGCCGTTGCATTGGCACCGGGTGTCATTCGTGGAATTCGGACAGCCGTTACGAGTCGTCAGAAGCCCGAAAGTCTGACAACCAGTCTTCCCAAGGGGTATCGTATTACCCAGTTACTGGGTTGTGGAGGTCCGACAAGCAGTCGCTCCATGTAAAATAATGGTATTCAGTACATCCGGTTAGACTGGAAGCTGAACCCAACATAGTTGTGAAAAGAATAGGTAGATTGATTGAAGGAATCACCAGGTAATGCTAAAGTAGAGTTTGTCAAGTTCTCAAATTCAAATTCTCTAAAAAAAATAAACCGGTTATTTCTTTTTTTTTATCATAGATCATTTCACTTGAGAGGTAAAATTGCGCTTGCAGTTTGTTTTGGGATGCGCCCATCCCATATACACTAATCTTTAAACCTCTAGGCACTTCTGAGCCTCAGAGAGTTAGTTATAACATTGTTTCTATGCACAAACAAGGCAGTTATGACGGACGAAGCCAAATACTGCTATATGTAGCTGCCTCTATTTCCATTGAAATTAAACGGTTGCTTCTTTAGAAAAGTTAAACAGATTCATTGAAACCATAAACGATCAAATTCCACATCTCAAACTCATATAAAAGTACCTACATTTTAATAAAAACATACCGTAAATAACTAAATATGTTACAAAACGCGGTATTTCGTATCAAATCCGAGTCAAATTACCAAATATTTCCCTCGGCGGTACTCAGCAAAGGAATAAATTAACTTTCACGGTATATACATACATACTTGTGTGTATATCATACATATATGTACGTAAATACGCTACGTTGGGCAATTAATCACTTCTTGGCGGTACTGTAAGGCTTTTGCGTACAGTCAGCGTGAAAAGTGAGTAACAGTTTGACAAATCACTTTTTTTTTGTTCATTGAAGATTTAGTTTATGAATAAAATTGTTTAAGAACTAGTTGCGCTCGCGGTTTCATCCACATAAGCCTCGATCCATTAGGAATATCGGAATAAAAGTTATCCTTTGTCCTTTTCCAGGCCATGGTATACCCATGTGCCTAACCGAATCCGTTTAGTCATTTTTTAGCGTGAAAGCGTAACAAACAAATAAATTGTTTAATTGTTACGCTTTCAAAAAACTCACTTTCACATTTATAATATCAGTTAGGTTAAAGAATAGTTAGAAAAGTAGTGATAAGTATGATAATCTACTTGTTTTCAATTTTCAATTTTTATCAGAGTAAAACACTTTGTAGCGCCATATTAGCATCCAGAAACGAAGAAAATATAATTGAATACAAGACTTGTTTGATAAGTTTTGCAACCACTTAATTATTTTATGGAGATCATCTAGATTTGTTACCAAACAATAAGGTAAGGTACTTTTATGAATGTAACTTTAATGCATTCTTATAAGTACTTTTATATAAACATGCATTTAGTTCTAAATGACTATACTACTGAGCGATAGGAATGAACGGACTTGCCGTTAAAAATTATTGGGAAAATCTAAAATTATCATCGTACTGCGTTACCGAGCGTACCACACTGTTGTACAAAGGCGAGAAATTTTGCCCTTTCGTGTTCAAACCCTTTTGTTGTGTTTTTATTTTTTAGGTTTAAGCATATGGAAATAAAACGGAAACGTTGTGACTTGTCAGATTATTCCGTGCCGATAATTTTAGTAAACCGTGCTTGGGTACTTAAATGTAGTTTCTACATTGTTATAAAATACAAAATTAGTACCCTATTCACGTGGTTTACACAGCTTTCGTGAAGTCTCACGAAAGCTGTGTAAGGCCGAGATCTATAAGCGTTATTTAGCTCGTGCTTTGACTAAGACATGGTCCCGTCATTGTCTTGCCATTTCAGTTACCAGTTGTGAGACAGTACAGACAATAAGGTAAAGCCTAAGTAGGTACTGCTAAGTCCTTTGATACTCTAGTTACTAGACTGTACTATAAGGATTTAGGGCAAGATCTACAAACGATCTACTAGAGTCTAGTAGATTGTCTGGCCAGTGTCATCACCTGATGGTAAGGTAATGCAGTCAACGACAGTTCCTGTCGCCTAGAAGTATTTATCCGATACTGGAAAATAAGGAGTTTTCATTTACGTGTTTATTTCGTGATTATCCGAGTAGTTAATAAAAAGTAACCAGGCGTCGTGGACGATGGGTCGCAAGCGCTACTGCTGAGCATGAGGTCCTAGGTTCGATTCCTAGGTCAGGCAAAGTGCTTTTCTATATGAAATTTCTCAGTAGCAGCCCGGAGTCTGGAATTTGTGCCCGGTTGATGGCAATAGGCTCGCCCCTATTACATGGGACTTTAACATAACTGGCGAAATGTGTGTGTACTATAGCTACACCTCTGCCAAACCCTTCGGGGAAACAAGGCATGATGTTATGTATAGGTTATGATCCGGTTTTACCAACATTTTTGTCTTCCCAGTTTTACCTACAGGCAGATATGAACAAAACCAACATCCTAAACTTTTATGTAACTAACATCAACATGTAGATATTAAAAGTACCCACAAACCTTTTGTTTTTCATGCCTCATATCAGAAAACAGAAAAACCCATATTTAGCGACAAAACCCAGACAGTTGTCTCTTTAACAGTGGGAT
Organism: Xanthia togata; assembly: GCA_963853775.1. Taxonomy (NCBI): domain Eukaryota; kingdom Metazoa; phylum Arthropoda; class Insecta; order Lepidoptera; family Noctuidae; genus Xanthia; species Xanthia togata. Next base: position 5,416,977 of record OY970805.1, read on the forward strand.
ATAAAAACGGCATTCGCTTGGAGATAAGAAAGAGAAGTACCGCCATCCGTAAGGATTTTACGAGGCCTCTCTGACCCCGTGTTTGGGAGCCGCAAATGATGTAATAAATAACGGTTCTTGCCTACTTTTTAGGGCATACTTTAAATGCCTCGTTCTCAGTAGTAGCCCGGAGTCTGGAATCTGTACCCAATACTGGCAATAGGCTCGCCCCCTATTACATGGGAATTAAGCATAACTGACGAAATGTGGGTGCACTATAAGCACACCTCTGCCCAACCATTTGGGGAAACAAGGCGTGATCTTATGTTATGTTATTCATGTTTTAAATGCAAGAAGAAAAAAGTTGCCTTGTCAGTCAGTGTCTGTCTTCCCTTCCCTATTAACCCGTCTGCCTTCAAAACAAGAGTGAACAGGCATCTCCTGGGCACGCTCGTTCCATCGTAGACCTGATCCATCGGTTTCCATCAGGCGAGATTGAGGTCAGGAGCAGGTACATTTTCCACAAAAATAAAAGCATTCCAAACATTGAAATTGACCGCAGAAGGATAGGTTATGGTTCAAAACTGGGGTACCTAATTAGAAGCTGGCAGTATCATCACAACGTTAGTGTTTTCCCATTGTTTGTCTTATTTGTTTAAGTATATTCATGTATTTATATTTATATTATATGACGGAGGATATGTCTCTTTCGTTAAGCCATTATCAGCCATATTTTAACTACTGTGGGTAATATTGGTTATTGCGCAATAGAAAAACCGTTTGCAGTTCAGATCACATTTTAATTAACTATCAAATTAATCACACTAGCAATTCACACGCTGTAGGTACAAGACACAAGTATTCGGAACGCGCGACAGTTTCTTGACGTATATTCACCGCTTGACCGCCACCCATGAAGTCTGCTCTTCCGAGCGTTATGTTGTAGACTCTGTCTAACGATTAGTCAACTCAGTGACGTATTCCTGACATACCTATATAATTAGTTTTAATTATTATAACATAGTTTTAATAGGTTTAAGTATATCCTTATATTAAAATAAAAAGTGGAATAGACCACTCATTTGGTTATTACGCCCCTGCATTACTCAAAGGATGACTGGTAGAAAATGCCTATATCATTAAAGAAAGAAAAAGTATTTATTGGGACAAGCACAGGAGATCTCAATTAAACTAAACACACACTTATTAAAAATCAGAACGATATTAAGTCCACCTCTGTACATTTCTGTGCTTAAAGTCCTAATAAATAAATTAATACTTTACCCACCTGTGCAGAATTTTCTACATTATGATACAAAATTATCTCCGACTAGCTGCACCCCGCGGTTTCACCCGCATAAGTTTCGATCCCGTAGAAATATCGAGATAAAAAGTATTTTATCTGTTAATCCAGGTTATAAACTATCTGTGTGCCAAATTTTATCCAAATCCGTTCAGTAATTTTAGCGTGAAGAAGAGACAAACATACACTCACAAACTTTCTACTTTATAATATTAGTAGGACACTTATTTAGTGCTTGCCACAAGTTATAATTTGAATGACTGCTTCTAGCTTAAACAACATTGAGCCGTCTTAAATTGCAATGTTTTTTTGTAAAAATCCGGTACGTCTCCGTCTCCACTCATGGGCGTCGTAAACAAGGTCAGGTAAGGGAAATCCTTTGAAATATTAAAGGAGGATTCCAGCAGTTTCTACGTCTGTACCTAATAAAAAGGCATTGGGAGCACTTTTTATGCAAAACGTCAAATGAAAAAAAAAAAGTTTGGTTTCATTATTCCTTATTACAGTTCAACAGAGATCGTTACGAACTCCAGTATAGGTACCTCATATACCATAGGTATACCTACGTGGTTAGATTGTTTCAACTGCAATACGGTTCGCGAATTTTAAACTCCAAATTACGAAACCAATATTTGCGTGGCCAGTCCCGCCACCTTTTAGTAGGAGTCAAGCTAGTCCCACCAGGACCTTTCAGTACTAGTAAAGCTAGTTCCACCATCTTCGCCTTGGCCTCCCGCCACGATGTCGTCGTGCGTTAACTGGGACCCACTCGGTGGTTCTTTTAGCCCACATTTATAAGTAGGCCACACAAATAATAGAAAAGGGACATATGCCTTTGATAGTACAGGCTAGTTATAGTAGTTCCTTGTAGTTTCTTGTTTGGGAAAGAGCATGAGAATTATATTTAGGTATAAAAGCAACGGCCAATATGGAAAATATCGGCCAAGTGCGTGTCGGACCACGCAACATGAAGGGTTCCTTAGCTGGGATGAATTTATCCCAAGAATCTACATGTTTTTCAACTACAATGTTAAATTTGTACATTGGAAGTAAGTAAGTAAGTATTTATTTGCATAAAATATGGTATCCACGGTGTTACAATAATTTACAATAAAGATCTTACATGTTTTGCCATAATTGTACTTAGCATGCATAAATGTTCCCTTAATACTAACATGAGAATTTCTTATCCATAAATTCTTTGAGACAATAGAAATTTTTCGAGTTTATCCAGTCAAACAATTTTCCCTTGAATAATCTGGATCTGTAGTTGAAAAACATGTAGATTCCAACAGCAAATGTAAATTTATACGCACAATATTGGGAGATTTACCATGTTATTATAAGATATAGATATTTCTTTCAAAATGTTAGTGTTAGTAGTTTTGGACATAAGGGGAATGGTGTAAAACAATTTACTTAAAAGTTATAAAAAAATATACTTCAGACCCAGTCAGACTACAGTCAGTCCTTTTATTTGATATGTCACATGGTACAGTTTCAAAAACTTTTTTTTTATTATGTTCTTATTTGTCTCCCAAAAGTGACCCATATTCAAAATCTATTTATTTACGTAACACGTCCATGTTAGGGACACAGAAATTTAAAAAATGAGTAACATTTTTCAACTTAATCGGTCCATTAGAGTCGGAGCAAATTGACTGTGACAGACAGACAGACAGATACATTTGGACATACGGAACCCTAAAACATTACTGTTTCATATTCCTGTTAAGATTTATAAATTAAACCTCTCCTTCTACTTACCTACACAAGTCCCATTCCAAAAGATTATACGGCTTCACACAATAATTACAGCTCCTAAATTGGTTGTCGATTCGGGTGACAAATGGCTTGCCTATAAGTACGATTCCATATTTCGTCAATTAATTTATTCATTTAATTAATAGCTGTGGAGGCTGTAACGCTATTAGGCACTGATCTTGATATATTATTATTACAAGAAGGCATAAGACCAGATGTGCCTGCAGTTCTACCTGTAAAATTATCAAAATCAAAAATCATTTATTCAAATTAAGCTGAGAATCAGCACTTTTTGAACGTCAAAATTACATAAGACAGTCCCCCAAAGCGCCCGCTCTTCACCACTTTCTAGTGCTTTAACTGGGAAGAAGTGGCGCAGCGAACTACCAAGCATTCAGTTTTCATCTTGTTTTCTTAAGGATAAGGGTAAATTCATGTCGTGATTTTCAATGGATTAGTCAGTCAACAGGGTTGTTCACAGTCTGTGGCATGCAGGTGCTTCAGTGTCGAAGGCCCTTTTAATTATGAACCCATTTTCCTGCATGAATGAATGAATGAATGATGAATGTTTTTTTTTTTTTTTTGATTAACACTTGTACATTTGGTCTTCAGTGAAAATTCAGTTGGCTTTCTATGTTTTGCCAGTGGCGTACAAATTTTATACTTACAGTAGATAGGTAAATAATCAATCAATCTGCCTAGCCTTTTCCCAACTATATTGGGGTCGACTTCCAGTCTAACCGGATGCAGCTGAATATCAGTATTTTACATGAAGCGACTGCCTATCTGACCTCAACAACCCAGTAACTGGGTAATACGATACCCCTTGGTAAGACTGGTTGTCAGACTTTCGGGCTTCTGACGACCCGTAACGACTGTCAAAGATCCACGAATGACAGCCGGGACGAACGGCTTAACGTGCTTTCCGAGGCACGGAGGAGTCTCGGTATGTAAAGATGGTCACCCATCCACAGACCAACCCCGGCAAGCGTAGCTTAACCTGACGGATCGACCCACGAGCTCCGAGCTCGAGCTCTAGATGGGTAAATAATATTAAAATTAAATTCAGAATCATAATTAATTAATGATGAAAAAAATACTTTTATACTTTATTTAGTTTTATTAAGAAGAATAGTTAAATCTATGCTAAATACATTACCTGCCATAAATATGTTCTGTGCCTTATCATGTGTTTTTCCGCGTCGTGTAAGTTGCATTAAGCACCTCATAGGGTCCAGCTTTGCAATAGCATTAACTAAACGCACCATTCTCACTGCATTATTGGTGAAATAGTTTTGTGATTGCACTCACTCTTAAAAGTCTTCGGTTGTTGTATTATTGCCGGACAAAAAACCTGTTTTACTAATTGAATTTTAAGTTGTGTGTCCAAAAAGTAATCGATTAGCTTACCACTGGTTATTATTATTCTTCCTTGGGAGGACCAACTGGTTCATGAAGAATAATAAACGCTTCTATGTCGAAAGTGTATACTGTGTCAAGCAACTAGATACTTTTTGATACAGCCAACGATAAGGGAATTTTGATGTAGGTAGGTAGGACCTATATTCGTGACAAAAACGTCTCATCACAGCCTCAAAAACACTCAAAGCACAAATATACAAACGTAAAAGCCACTAAGTAAAACACTTCTCCTTGCAACTCGATAACCAGCTCTCTGGGAAGACCATCAGCTCACGAACGTACCACTCTAGCTATCCCAACTTGAATTCTGTAACCTCACTGCTAAGGATCAATTTGCTTTGTCGCAATCGTGCCCTACAATACGGAATGAGAATTGAAGTGGCCAAAGTTTCGGAATTGGGTCGCAAGGGCGGTTTAAAAATCCTCACAAGAGAATTGAAGTGAATTTTGGATAACTCTATGTATATAAATCGAATTTCCTTGGGCTTTATACTTGGACAGGCGTTTTATTTTTTATAGTTTTGTATCTTTTTTGTTACTTCGGGGATTTCTTTAGCGAAGATTTCAGATTTTCAAATCAATGAGTCTGTGAAACTTGAAATAAATGATATTTGAAATGAGATATTTTGAATGCCAATTGTTTTGAGATGTTTATATAAATGAACTAGCTATCCGCCCCGGCTTCGCACGGGTAGCACTAAGTACCTACCTACTCTACCTACCTACCCTACCTACCTACCTACCCTACCTACCTACCCTACCTACCTACCCTACCTACCTACCCTACCTACCTACCCTACCTACCTACCCTACCTACCTACCCTACCTACCTACCCTACCTACCTACCCTACCTACCCTACCTACCCTACCTACCCTACCTACCCTACCTACCCTACCTACCCTACCTACCCTACCTACCCTACCTACCCTACCTACCCTACCTACCCTACCTACCCTACCTACCCTACCTACCCTACCTACCCTACCTACCCTACCTACCTACCCTACCTACCTACCCTACCTACCTACCCTACCTACCTACCCTACCTACCTACCCTACCTACCTACCCTACCTACCTACCCTACCTACCTACCCTACCTACCTACCCTACCTACCTACCCTACCTACCTACCCTACCTACCTACCCTACCTACCTACCCTACCTACCTACCCTACCTACCTACCCTACCTACCTACCCTACCTACCTACCCTACCTACCTACCCTACCTACCTACCCTACCTACCTACCCTACCTACCTACCCTACCTACCTACCCTACCTACCTACCCTACCTACCTACCCTACCTACCTACCCTACCTACCTACCCTACCTACCTACCCTACCTACCTACCCTACCTACCTACCCTACCTACCTACCCTACCTACCTACCCTACCTACCTACCCTACCTACCTACCCTACCTACCTACCCTACCTACCTACCCTACCTACCTACCCTACCTACCTACCCTACCTACCTACCCTACCTACCTACCCTACCTACCTACCCTACCTACCTACCCTACCTACCTACCCTACCTACCTACCCTACCTACCTACCCTACCTACCTACCCTACCTACCTACCCTACCTACCTACCCTACCTACCTACCTACACTACTTACCTACCCTACCTACCTACCCTACCTACCTACCCTACCTAGGGGTATGAAAAATAGATGTTAGCCGATTCTCAGACCTACTCAATATGCTCACAAAATTTCACGAGAATCGGTCAAGCCGTTTCGGAGGAGTACGGGAACGAACATTGTGACACGAGAATTTTATATATAAGATAAGGTAGCCTAACCAGACCTAGGTGTACCTACGTAAGTATATGGAAGTTTTATTGTAGTTTTTGCGGTATTCCTTTAGCGGGCTAAGTTAGAAATAGACAAAACCATTTTTTTTAAACAAACCAATAAATTCAAAATGTCGATAATCTACCTCATCGCTAAAACAGTGCAGTACCATAAGTAAGCTGGTCCTTTATCGGACCGCTTATCATGACGATCCTTTATCCCTCGTCAGTCTGATATCGAGCCGCGCCTGTTAAGCCTTCTGACAGATCAGTGAAACCGAGTACCCTAGAGACTTAACTCGGAGTCTTCGAATCAAAAGGAACAAGGAATTATTACGTAAGATTTCATGAGGATGTGTAAATGTAGACTTCCTCATTGTCTTGGACAAGACTCTTGAATGAACACATCAAACATTCGTGACCAGTGTTCAAATATTTGGTCACACGGGTAGTGATGTCTTTTCTGCTCTTAAATGGCACAGCTATCAACGAGTGTTTTGATTAATAACGATTATGCCAATATTAAATATACTAGCTGCAGCTACCCGTAACAATATCGGGATAAAAAAGTATTATATACGAGCAGGTCATTGTCCACCCATTTACAAAATTTCATCCAGGAGGTCGAAAATTATCCCAAGGGAACGTACTACTTATAATAAAAAAATACTACTAATAATAAAATTAATTCGGTAGTACGTTCCGGTTCGGTCATGGTCTACCTATGTGCCAAATTTCATCTAAATCTATTCAGCCGTTTTAGCGTGAAAGAGTAACAAACAAAAAAATACTTTCGCATTTATAATATTAGTTAGGATAAGTTAAGATTAGGATTAGTCCTTTGACCATTATTTTTCAGTAGTGGCCATTGCGAGGCTTATTTTGTTCAGCAATGCATCTTTACACAATGATGAGAGAAGGAAATGTGCAAATGATATACATTGTATAATCTTGGAACACATATTTTTTTTTTTTTTTTTTGTCATAGGCCATTGTCTCGTTATGTAACTCAAAACTAGATTAGTTTAGTTAGATTAGTTTAATTTAATATATTTTTTTGCTTCTTTTTTCTCTCTTCACGTACAACTTCCTTATGCATGCGGTGTTTACCTTTAAGTGATTGTTGCACTAATGTACCTATAATAATTCATTGCATGATATCTTTTGTATAAAACCAGTGTGAACAATTGTTGGTGAACCAATAAATAAATAAAATGAGTTTTAACCATCTCGTTCAGAACAAAATTATAAATCCTCTCGTTAATTCGAACATTAGTTTATTTAGTTTTTGATCCTGCTTCCACGTTTCAGCGCCTTAATCTTAAATTTAATTAAATTGAACACTCGAATTACTTGTGACACAAAGACACATAGGCTACTTTTCATCTTAACAAGCTGAGAAAAAACAGTCAATAACACTAAAACAGAAACCAGATTAAAACCCATAAAGTGAGTCTGCAACTCGATCTAGCTAGCCGGTCTCCACTCACTTAGCTCGGCCCTCTGGAGACCGCGACAAACTTCAGACGTGAGCAACTATTAATATAGTTGACAACTTTCACTGCGGCTTAATTAAGTGGTCTCGCTTTTAACCGAGAACTATCTCGGTTTAACTGATAGATTGTTAACTTTTAGATAACTGTAGCTGCATGTAAGGAGCTTATTAAAATCTTGGTCCTTTTACCCGCGGTTTCATCTGCTGATCAAGTTAATCAGTACTCTAATTGCGTAACACATTTTCAATCACAATCTGAATGATTTTGAAGGATATTGTAATGCATTGCTTCGTATGTTCGAATAATTTGTCTGCTCAAAAACGTAAATAACGCAATGAATGTTGTTGAACTATCAAAATACAAGTCATATACTAATGTTTTTGGCTCCGTAAGAACACGTACTGCATTAGCCAGACGTCAAACGCTTTTTTTTTCTATGTATATTTACAATAATATTAATATAATCTGAAAAAAGTACCCGCTCTCTTTTCATGAATGCAAGTCTAAGGTTAAGGAACTGGCTTCTTACTCTTAACTATGAAGAAACGGAAAAATATTTTATTCGGTAAAGTGAACACACCCTCACACACCCACACATTCACCCACACTTCACATCCACACACTACTTCTACACTACATTTTCAATACCTTAAAGTACTATTGTAATTTCTGCAAGCTCAAAATTATCATGTTCATTAAAAATCTTAAATGGTATAAAAAATTTAATGAATGGCGCTGAAATCTGACATACAGGTTTTTACCTAGTTTGGGTTTCAGAGACTTCATAGGTATTTGTAGCTCTTAACTTATTTCAATAAAGATTTTATTATTATTATTTTATTGCTACTGTGTGTTTCGCAATGACCCCCGCTGTAAACTCTCATGTCGTGATTGTAACGCCAAAGTTAAATCTGTCAAACTTAATAATGAAGTTTCTAACCGACCAGGGGCCCAAGTCTGCTATTTTTATAAATTCGTCATTCCAACACGATCCCATTGTCATTTTGCTAAAAGTTCGTATTCTGCTAAATTCATAACGGTCGATCATTGGTTGATCATTGTATTCCACAAACACGATACTCGTAACGAATTAAAAGAAATGACTGCACAATGACGTTCTTATCAAATGTCACTGATCAAATGAACTGCAAAATTTTAGCAGATTACCGCCTAAGTCAGTCATTCATTTATCAATATGTACGAGATTACCAATAGATGCCATTTCTTTCAAAGTAGTGTCAGTGGCTGATCATTGGAAAGTCATAATGACGACAATATGTTAGTAGATTACCAAACTTGTCAATATCAACCATTATGAAATCAATGATAGACCATTCTGACACTATTGTAATAGCAGAATTGAAGCCCAGTTTTACTTCCCAACAAAAACTGGGTCAGCACAAACCAGACCGTCATTTTTATAGAGAGTGCTCTAAAAACATACCTAGGTTCTTTTTTACCCCTATTTCCTCTGTGCCCCAAAATCTAGAACAGACGTAATAATTAACAAGCTATCCCGCATAAATTATCCAATTAGTTTGTGGAAAAGAGGACGTTTAATAAGCCACAAGTGGTACATTTAAATTATTTGCGGCAAGGCCGGGTTTGTCAGAATCCCGACGATAAGCCTGTTATGTGGCACGGTTACTGATGAGGCCGGTTTTTGGACGCATTACAGTAACGAGGCACAAAGTGCTCTAATTAAAAAATATGTTATTTTTGTTTATTGTATACGGTATTAGGGTCGGTAGGGTAAGAGAGAGAGTTGAGTTACAATATTTGCTTGTGTTACAATTATCTTAATTAAGACGTTCAACGTATCCGCGCTATCTATAAAATGAGTCCTCGCGAATCCCTTCGAAACAAATTCAAAGAAATTGATATACTGACTCTGCCTTCTCTTTATATAAGAAGCGATTTCCATAATATAAATACACATAATAGACATGAAATTGTGATACCCAAATTTAGATTAACTAAAACAAGCAAGTCATTTCTTATAAACAGTATCCGCTTTTATAGCAAGTTGCCTAAGTCGGTTACAGAACTTAGCGATGGGAAGTTCAAAACCCACATTAAACACGTTCTCAAGAATGCATATTATAAAATTAAAGACTACATTGAAGACAAGGAAATTTGGCAATAATTCCTTCTGCACATGTGGCTTCCCTGGTAGCTCATTAACGGCAAATTATGTAAGTCTATAACTGCTCCCAAATTACCATGTTTTTAATTTTATTTTTTATTTTTACTTTCTTCCTTGACATGAGCAGACAATTATTTGACATTATACAATTAATTTCAACTCTTTATTGGCTTTTGTGGACATGATAATTATTCAGATTTGTTACAGCTGCAATAGCAAACACGTCATTTCGTTTAAAATACGTTTTTATTTTTAATTTTTTTTTCTTTATATAGATTCTTTTCTATTTTATGAATGTGAGCAAGCTTGGCTGGTTGGCCAGCCAAGCGATGATTTGGTGTGGCTTGGCTTAGTGGACTGTAGAGCCACCATCATTAGTTTGTTAAGTACCTGGTACTTGTTGAAAGACCTACACTGTCCTCCCATACCTAATAACACTGTTATTTGAAAATATTGTAAAGGCCAATTATTTTTAAAAGAGTAACCGTGGAGTTTCTTGCCGGCTCTTCTCCATAGGAAACGTCCAAGTGGAACCGTGCACCTAGCTTCTGACGTTTCATAAGTGCCCATGTAGGTTTAAGTGAAATAAAATATTTTGAATTTTGAAAACGCCAAGTCCGTCAATGCTGGGCGACATCTGATTTCTTGGTAGATTGTAAAATTACCAAATATAAGTTATTTTTTTTAAATTATTGCTCCTATAAAATAATCATTTTCAACCACTGATGCATTGATTAAACTCAGTAATAAAAATATTTTCTAACATTTTGTCTAACGTTCTCTCGCTCTAACTCTCTGTCTAACGCTCTGAATGATTATCGTAAATCCTACCGCTCAGAACACATGGGCCAAGATATCTCTAGTTTCTAAATATAACGCGAAATTCTTAAAACCTTTTATGAATAAGTCTAAATAAAGATATAATTAACATAATTATAACAATAACAAAGTAACCCACTAGTTTTTAATCCTAACTTATCCTAGCTAAGATGTATTATAAATGTGAAAATTAGTTTGTTTGTTTGTTACGCTTTCACGCTAAAACGGCTGAACCGATTTACATGGAATTTGGCTTATAGGTAGGCTATAACCTAGGCTAGGACATAGAATACTTTTTAATTCAGTAGCACGTTTCCTTGGGATAATTTTCGACCTCCACGCGGGCTGAGCCGCGGGAAAAACCCAGGTTATTGAATAATTTATTCTTCAAAAATTATTCACCGACGCAATAAACCCTAGTGATAACCTTCTACAAACCAGCATAAAGACACAGATTACTCCTCAAGGTACATGAGGCATAGCTTAAGAGGCAGCTATAAAATGTATATCTCGATTTGTACGGTATTCCCCTTACCTACAGTTACTTCATGAGTCTCGAGGGAGGCGGAACTTATACCTACCTACCTTATACTACTATATTAATACGTGTCGAGGTGAAAAGTAAGATTTAGCTATTATATAAATAGTTTTGAATGTCTTTGAATTTGTGATAAAGAGTTTTGGAATCAAACATCAAAGTTTTTTAGAGTTGTGTCATTTTTCGTCTCAGAAGTTTTCTGTCCTTCTCATGTTAATGAATGTTTTGCAGAAATGGCTTATTAGGACAAAGCGTATCCTGGATCGTATTTTATATATATAAGTGTTAGAAAAAAGTAGCCAGAGAATTTGGTACTCACTGCATTATATTTTTAACTAAACGTATTTTACACCTACCGACAATAATTCAAAACACAATCAGAATGATTGTATGTATATTAATAAGGTTCCGTACATCAAAAATAAAAAACGGAACTCATAAAGGATCAGTTCGATGTCCGTCCGTCAGTCTGTCAACACCCTTTTTCTCAGGAATGTGTGGAGGTATTAAAAATTCAAACTAGGCTCAGAATCAGCACTTTACGAACGTCGAAATGACACAGTCCCCCAAAAACCCTTCACCACTCCATTGTGCTTTCGCTGGGAAGAAGAAGTGGCGCAACAAACTCCCCAGCTGTCTGTTAAGTTAGAAAAAAATCATTCTATAATAATAGTATGCAAAATACTCGTAATTTACATTACGCAACACAAAACATAATATTTTAAATTATAAATTAATAGCCGTATGTCAGCTAGCACACGCCAATATACCAAACAAAAATATCGAGAACTATACTCAGGCAGATAGAAAAAATAAAGACCAAATGTAAACAATATCTATATAAAAGCCTCCAGGCATAAAGGGCTGAGGGCCCGCTTACAACTATATACGTGTTTAAAGCTATATAGCTGTAACTGGAAGTTATAAATGATATACTAGGACCATCGAGGTAAAATGAATAAAGTATCAAGTTGAAATTAATATCATACACGTAGGTATGTGGTCCTTTAGAGCTCTAAAAGTTTCTAAGTCAACGCAATAAAAATATGGCCATTTAAGTGACATATTTTGATACTCGCAAATAAATCAAAAACTATAGGGTACTTTCCGTGGACCTAGAATTAAGAAATAAAAATGACAAAAAATCGTAAATGTTTAGTTTTATCTATTTTTTTGCGGGTTTTTTTTTACAAACTTAAATTTGCAGTTGGAGAATTGACCGTGACGTATATCGATGTATTTGAGAACATGTTTTTCAACTACAAAGTTCAGTTTGTTTTTCCCCTTTTTGAACCATTCATTGTGCGTGGTCCGACACGCGCTTATTTTTATCGCATCAAATAAGTGCTATAATGTTTTTAACACACTATCTAATTAACATAATTATATCTAGACGAATTACTTATTTTTTAATTTTTATTCTGCAGTGGATTATATACTTTAAGGCATTACAAGGCTGCATTTCCAAAGATGAGCGAGGAATGTGTGTGAGACTAACCAATAACATCGCTTCACTGTAATAGCTTGACCTAAGCTAGCGTTCTTGTTGGTTAGTTTTACGGAAATTCCTCGCTATGCATCCTCGCTCATCTCTAGTGGAAACGCAGTCTTAACCTTGCGTTTAGTTCCTGGACTACAGGAGCTAAACGCAAGTTTAAGGCTGCGTTTAGTAAGTTAAGTCCCATGTTATATGGGGCGAGCATTATATTTAAATTGACTGAAAATAAGCGCTGAATCGTATCTAAATTATTTTCGTTTTCTAAATTATTTTTTTTGTGTAAGCTCTTTTTTGCGTCATGTTTACCGCAAATAAACGTATTTTCTTTCTTTCTTTCTTTCTTTCTTTCTTTATTATAATGATTAAGGCAATAAAATCAAATAGTTTTATTTCCATAATAATATAATATTAAGGTTATATTATTATGGAAATAATCCTCTGAATGGCGCTTTGAATAACATTATTTAAAGAGGTAAAATTTATTTACTACGGTATCTCATTGCGCTCGTGAACCGCAAATAAAGTATTAAATTGACTGAAATAATCATTTGAAATTCGATATGAATTTCATGTTCAGCCTTTTCATGTTCATTATTTTGTTTGTTTTTATTCACACAAATTAACATTCCACCAAGAGAAATCCTTATATCGATCGTTAGATGACCAATTATTGTGTAGTACCGTCCATAAATACGTCAGAAAAAAATCTCCCTTTATCTCGCTCGCACTCACGGACTGAGTGAGAGCGTGACTGACCGGGGTGGGGAGTAGGCTCCAAGGCGCCGATAGTTTAGGTAATTTCTATTTACAGTGAAAATAATTTTAATAAAAAACATAGTGCAGTACGACACAACTTAGATGTGACATAAATTTGAAAATTTGCATCTATTCATTTCAATTTTACGAATGAATTTGGATAAATGACTACAAGTTATTGCTTTTGCTTAAACTTCATTTTGGTGATTTTGAAGCGCACTCATTTCGGATGGTGATCGGTTTTACGAATTTTGCCGATGCTACATCTAAGTAGTGTGGTACTGTACCTGCTCTATAGTTAGTTCAGTTATCATGCAGTTTCATGATCTAATTTGAAGTTTTTTTTATTTTATATTAGCGGTTGATTGTTCGGTTTGGAGATAACTTTGTATTATTTTTCTGTAGACAAGATTTTATGGAATCATGTTTTCGTCAAACTTAGTATATACCTAACATTAATCCTCAACTTTACCATAAATATTTATTTCAAAATGAATGATGCAATATTTTAGTTTCGACGGAGGATCATGCAAAGTATTGAGGTATTATAGACTCTTAGCTTCACTGTAGTCCTTCTACAGTGAAGCCAAAAAGGCTATAACTTTTGGGTGAAAAGAGCTTCTAAAATCCGACATAGACAAATAATCTTCTTAAATTAGCGTAAATTAAGGCGGGTCCTATGACTGTTATCCAATTTTCATGTATCAATCGCGGGCTTAAGATTCTACGCAGTTTATTCGTAAATGCATTATCTAATAACATTACAAATACCACCACAGCCTTACTACAACCAATATACAGCCTAACTTAATTTGTGAGTAGATCCTATCAACAGAGGCAGTATACCCAGTCTGTGTTCAATTTAACTCGTGGTCCCCGGGTGCGCCACACAAAGTTAAGTCAAGTTAAACTAACAGTAGTTGACAACTTGTCGTTTTCATCCATTAACTATTGAGTAGTTTTATTTACCAATTTAAGTTTTGCGGATTTTCGAACTTGTCTTGACAGTTTTTTGGGTTCCGTACCCAAAGGGTCCCGACGGGACCCTATTACTAAGACTCCGCTGTCCGTCCGTCCATCCGCCTGTCTTTCATAGGGCTGTATCTTTTGGACGATAATAGGTAGACAATTTAAACTTCCACAGAGTGTGTACTTCTATGGCCGCTATAACAACAAATAATAAAAAAGTAAATCATGAAGGGGGTTCCAACATAAAAATGTAGTGTTAAATATTGTGCGGTGTACGGGATCCTTCATCTGCTACTCCAACTCGCACTAGGCTGCCTTTTATTTTCTGTCGTAAGTTGAGGGAATTAAGGCGTAAGTGAACATACGTTATTATAAAAAAATAATAGTTTTAAAAATCTTATCTGCTGCTGGGGAGTTCGTTGCGTCACTTCTTCCCAGCTAAAGCACTAGGAAGTGGTGAAGGGTGGGCGATTTGGGGGACTGTCTTATGTAATTTTGTCGCTCCAAAAGTGCTGATTCTCAGCCTAGTTTGAATAAATGGCTTTTTGTTGCTTTTTTTTCTCAACAGACAAATAATCTACACATCCCTATTATACACTCGAAGATACGTCAATAATAAAATATAAATACCATGTATTTTATTTAGAGTATATTTTACCATTTCAGTACTTCACATAGTGTATTTTAATTTACCTACCATCTATAATTGTTATTTCATTTATATTGTGCATCCTGTCCGATCTATCATGTCTAGATATCTAGATTATTTCGACCCCGTACACGGTGGCAATGGCCATTTAAATAATGGCTTCAGTGGGTCATTGTGTACAGAGGTCATTAGAGCATGGTCTAGAGTCTAACCTAGTGTTACCATTTAACATTAGATTGTTAGATAATCCCTTTATAAAAGCGGGCGAGCTCACTGTTTAATTATAATAGTATAATTAGATACATAATTTTAATAATTTAATTGTGTGTATCTCTTTTTATGCTCGTCAACAGATGTCGCTTATCCAAAGCTACGGCGTGGCGGCGTTTATTTTGATCCCAATTTTAAATACGAAAAAAGCATATTTTTTTCTAGATCATGAGAAGAATTGTTTTATTGCAATTGATTTATTAATTTTTCAAGAGCACCACATACAATACACAACACACTGCACCCGAGACGAATAAAGACGTAAGTACACTTGCGTCATTTATTAATTAAACGGATAAATAGTTTTAATTTAGATAATACTAAATTCTAAGTTAGGTAACCAGCCTTTTCAGTGTGCAAATTCCAGAAGCCTTCATCGTGCCTAAAAAATATAACATGTACATAAATCATAAATGATCAAACCAGACATCTATAGGTACTAATTATAAATTAAAGTTGCTTTTCATGCCTGTTTTTGAGATCGCGTTCTTCTTCGAAACTACGCAACGGATTTTAATACGGTCTTCGACACTAATTAAAAAATGTATTAGGGAAGGTTTATATGTAGTTATATTATTAGATAAATGTATTTCATTCAAATTGTGGCAACACCAAAATATTACTACGGCGTAGCCGATGTCGTAGTGCTGCCTACGCGGCTACGCCGTCGTAGTCGCTAGTTATTATAGAGAAATTATTTAATTCAAATTGTGTAGCAACGCCAAAATATTACTATGGCGTAGCCGATGTCGTAGTGCTGCATATGCGGCTACGCCGTCGTAGTCGCTAGTTATTATAGATAAATTATTTCATTCAAATGGTGTAGCAACACCAAAATATGACTACGGCGTAGCCGATGACGTAGCGCTGTCTACGCGGCTACGCCGTCGTAGCAGCTACGAGCTTCTACAGGATGTGAGATGATCTTATCGACTCGACGACTTTTTGAAATTCATTGTGATTTCTTAAGATACCTAACTACGCTATACGTTAGCTAGAAATGTTTTCTATCCAGATATAAGAAAAACAGATACCTATCGGAGCGTCTACGTGGATACAAAAATATAAGATGTACTTATAAATCGACTGGATGATCCTTCGAAAATCACTGAAGTATTCAGTTCGCAATATGGTTCAAACGAAAACACTTCTCACCACCCCAAGTGCTGTGTAGTGTTTAGCACTACAAATCAAACGATAGTTACTTCAATAAAATCAAGATTTTTTGTGTACTGTGTAAGTATGACCAAAATACGTGAAAAACAAAACCTAAAGCCTCGATCACACGCAGAGAATATTCGCTGCGAGTGAATTCGCCGCGAATTATACTCACAGCGAGTATTCGCTGCGTCACACACAGCGATATCGACACGCGAATTTTGACAGAGCGGCGCGCTGAACGGAATGGCTACTGGCAGCGAGTACCCTGTCACACACAACGTATGCTCGTTTAATTGAACATACTCAATTCTAATCTAGAATGTAGTCGCAGCAAATAGCCTGTTACACGCCGTGAAATAAAATTGACGTCTGACAGTTTTCGAATGGAAAAGATGTCAAATATTCAAAAAAAAAATGCAATCTACCATATACAAAGGTATAAAAGTTTGGTCGAATTCGCCTTAAGTCGGGTAATTAATCTTTTCGTCGGAAAAAAAGTTTAAAAAAACCAAATTATTTCGCTAAACCTAAAGTTGACTGGTAGAACAAACTAAACTAATAAACCTGAAAAGTTAAGACCGACTTAATTTTTTTACTTGCGCATAATGTTATAATAAATAAATAAATGAAAAATCGTTGTTTAAAAAGCAAAACTGAACTAAATCTATTCTCCAATTTCGTGAACAGAGCCCATGGGACCCTAAAACAGTACGACCATTGAATTAAAAAATCGTAAACGAATTTTTATCGTTCTCTTAATGGCCGATTAATGCGGCGATTAGGGCTGTAGGGCGGCTAAAGTGGCTATACCAGCTATATCGGCCACCGTTACAGAACTTTTTATGATAACCAGATAAAAAATATTTTGTTGAGTTAACTAAATGCCTTACTTTAAGAGCTCAGCATTTGTTTAATGAAGGATCTAAAAAAATAAGCAAATGTTTTTGCTTAATGTAAGTTTTGATGTTTAATTTCTCAAACACTCGTGAAAGGCACACAGATAGATTTCTTTATTTAATGGATCAAGTCGTCAAATACTTTTGGAAAAACCATATGACATTTAAGGCCCTTTCCCTAGCGAGCGATCTTGGTTTTCATTTGTGCACGAAGCATGAAATAAGCAAGATTAAAACCAACATGGCAAATCTCTAGTTGTACAAAATCTTACTTTTGTGACGAGGACTGGACAAAATTGTGAAGGTGGCAACCCTAAGAGAGTAGACTATTATTAGTTAGGTTAGGATTACACAGAATGTCAGCACATAAACTGGGGATAAATCAGTGGCCGAGAAATATTACTTCTTATCTTAAGAAATTCTTACCCTGTCGCCCCGAGCAATAAAACGCGTAAGTAGACTTACAGCATTATTCGGGGTGCATTAAATAAAATAGTCTTCATGGGTCGGGAAACTTAATGTACGGTCACGAGCACTAATATGTACATACAGCAACTTATAGAAGTAATTTTCGACTTCTGTAACCATTTTAATTTTATGTTGTTACATACCTAATACCTAACCTAACCGGCCGATTTGGAAATTATTGGGGGAGGCCTATGTTCAGCAGTGGACGTCCTATGGTTGAAGTGATGATGATGATGACATACCTAATAATTATAGTATATTGGATGATTATGAAATAGGTCATAACTCAAGGTTTTAATCATTATTCCTCGAGGAAATCGATTTTAAATTTTTGCTAAGTGTATACTCATGGCTGTGTTTTTGTTGTGTGTGTGTGTGTGTGTGCCTGTACTGAACTGAACGTCCAGTCAGCCTGGCTTCACGGTAAAAAACTGAGCGTTTTTCCATAGTATGAATGGCACATGGTAAAAAAGCTTTTAGAAAGTTTTTTTGGCAGTTTGAAGATTTTAATTAATATTTTAAAATTCAAGATCTAATATTAGATCTTTACCTATGTAATTGGAGATTCTATAACCAGCATTTTCAGATTTTATTATCTGTGGATTGGCGCGCAATTCGAAATTCAAATAAATTTTATTCGACAGATGTGTTAATTTAATTTCAAATTCAGTTATTTATTTTTAGATAGTTTTTTTGTTTTTGTGACATTGTGGTAGATTTTGGCGCCATGGATAAACTGAAAATTCGTACAATTTTCGAATATGTTTCAATTTTCGAATATGGTTCCTACGTAGAAATACCGCTGCGCAAACAACACGAAACATTAACGACGTGTACGGGCCTAACACTGCTTGCATAAACACGGTCATTTATTGGTTCAATCGTTTTAAATCTGGAAATTTTGAGTTGAAGAACGAGCCATTCAACAACCAAGACTAGTCAATCGCTCTTCCCCATTGCTTCTCCAAGTTCTCGGCGACAAACCACACTCACACTTCACGACAGACCATCGTAAAGCTACAAGAGTTTCAGCTGGAAGCTCCCCGTCACCCACCGTACTCAGCGGACTTTGCCCCAACAGATTTTTAATTAATTCAAAATTTAGATATTTTTTTAAGTGGTAAAAAATTCAACACCCGGGGCAGTACAAAACGCTTTCGCTGACTTCATCGCCTCCCGTCCGGCTGACTTCTACAGTAAAGGGACATACACACTGCCATCAAAATGGCAAAATTGTATAGATAATTTAGGCCAGTACATTGATTAGCTGAAAAAAAAAAATATATACATCATACAAATTTCCAATTTCATACCTAATATTATATCAACCAAATGCGTTGCTCATCTCCTCAGTTTTAGTTGCTCATCTCCTGTGTACAGCTGACACAAACAGGAAAAAATAAATTTAAGTTAAAAAAACGTAGGTTACATACTTACAACTTTTTTCTGCGACAACAGACATGTAGACCGCTTTTCCTAACCCAGAGGCAGAGTGGGCGGAACTAAGCATCGACGTTAAGTTCTACAGACTAGTAACCTAAAACTTACTCGAGGAAATGTTTTGACTGTTGTGTCTAGCTTAGGGTTCCGCTAAATTAAAGCAAAAGCCTTAACGGTTAAGACAAGGGTTACTAGGGTATACTTCCTTTTCTAAAAGCTTTTATTACACTGCTACAAGGTTATATTTTTCGCTCGAAAGAAGTTGATAAGGCGCTATTGGTTTTTTATTTTTTTTTTTATTTATTTATTTGGCACTTCAACGACTTACTCACTAAATCATACATAGACAAAAAGCACCTAAAGATAATGTACTCTATGACTTAAAGTTTTAGGTATAGTGAATACGTCACTTAAAGAAGTGCACAGCACTAGCATGGAACGTAATGAATACAGGACGTATGTGATACCGTTATTTGAGTTGGTTGCAAGTTACATAATAAAGCGATACTAATCGTTCACAAGTACAAACGATAGGAAGCATTTAATTAACAAAACAATAACAAAATAAGATAAAACTGAAAAAGAAGTAAATGGAAGTGGATACAATTTTAATATGTTAAAAGATAATTAGGCGGCTCGTGTTGCACAGAGGTCTTGAGACTCTGAGCTGGTTAAAAGTCTCGTACGAAATTGACGGAAAGGGTTAGAGTAGATGTCGATGCTATTGGTTCGTGTAACGAATTTATTATAGTTTCCCATTAGACGGTTCATGGGTGCGGTGCTACCAAGGTTAGTACGACTTGCAGTTGTGGCAAAGGTAATGGTTTCGCGACCAGACCTAGAAGTTATCTGTCGAGGTACAGCTATATTTAGTTCCGCCAAAAGATCAGAAACATTTAGCAAACCGTTAACGATCTTATAAAGTAGGATTTGGTCTGTTACGTCTCTTCGGTGTTCAAGTGAAAACATTTTAAAATGAGTTAGCCTATGACCATAACAAGAATCACGTGGACAGCTAGGACTTCTAAAACGAGATATCTGGTGAAGCTTCTCTGGATCCGTTCAATCCTGTTTACGTGAACACGGTAAGACGGGTTCCATACTGGAGATGCGTAGTCCAGAAGACTTCTCACCAGAGTATTGAAGAGCACCTTCAGGGTAGAGATGGACTGGAAATCTCGACATATTCTTTTTATAAAGCCAGACATTTTTGCAGCTTTGGCAGTGATAATGTCAATGTGTTTGACGAATGTGAGTTTAGAGTCGAGGTGGACTCCCAGGTCACGAATTGTGTCCACTGATTGTAATGTTACCCCATTTATTGAGTAAGACGTAGGTAAAGGTTTACGTTTTTTGGTAAATGTGATGTGGTAGCACTTTTTCACATTGAGGGACATGCGGTTATTTAAGCACCAATCGTGAACTGCGTCGAGGTCAGCCTGAAGTAAATTGACGTCGACAGAAGAGTTTATTTCTTTATATATCTTCAAATCATCAGCGAAAATAGAGCAGTTGCTGTGTTTTACTGAGAGAACTATATCATTGACGAACATGAGAAAGAGAATTGGGCCCAAGTGCGAACCTTGGGGGACACCAGATGTTGAGAAATAAATTGGTGACTCATAGCCCTTTACAACCACTCTTTGTTTTCTTTCTGTGAGATAAGATTTAAACCAGAGAAGCAACTGACCAAATATGCCGAATTCTTCAAGCTTCTTTAAGAGGATTTTATGGTCCACTTTGTCGAATGCACTGCTGAAATCAGTGTAAATTGAGTCGATCTGGGCACGAGAGTCCATCAATTTACTCATTTCATTGACGTAGTGGACCAAATTAGTAGTCGTAGATTTACGAACACAGAAACCATGTTGTTGGGGTGCCAACTGTGGATTAATGTGTGATGAAAGTAAAGGACATAGCAGGGATTCAAAGACTTTAGCGAAAACTGAGAGAAGTGAGATAGGACGGTAGTTCTGCACGTCATTAGAGTCTCCCTTTTTAAAAATCGGTGTAACATTTGCCATTTTCCATTCCGTCGGAAACTGTGATGTCGCAATCGAATGGTTAAATATTAATTTAAGCGGTAAAGATAGACTACCAGCACACTTCTTTACAAATACCGGTGGCAAACCATCTGGCCCTGACCCATTGCAGATGTTAAGTTTTTTCAGTGCTTTCAGGACATCTCGTTCCGTAAATACGACTCTTCCCAATGCATGTTGATGATACTTGTTTAACGTTTTGTAAAATGTCACTTGAAATGTATTTAAAAAAACAAGATGGTGGTTAGTTCCGACTTTGGCCACGCGCCACTTTAAGCTTGTAAGTTTATTGTATAGGTATATAGGTAATTTGTTGTCTGTCTCTGTCTGTCAGCTAGGCCAGTAAAGAGGTGACTGCATTTTTTTTTATTAAAAGAAGAATATTAAAAACAGATACCTCAAAAAAAATCTTTTTTTTTTAACAATCATGTTTTTCATGAACTGATTCCGGGACAAGTGTTATTGCAGTTTGTCACTTGACTTGAAATCCAATCGAAAAAGAAAATTGCGGCATTAGTTCCACGTGTGTTGGCCACGAGCCATAATTATCTTGTAAAAACAAAATGGCGGCATTAGTTCCACGTGTGTTGGCCACGAGCCATAATTATCTTGAAAAACAAAATGGCGGCGTTAGTTCCACGTGTGTTGGCCACGAGCCATAATTATCTTGTAAAAACAAAATGGTGGCGTTAGTTCCACGTGTGTTGGCCACGAGCCATAATTATCTTGAAAAACAAAATGGCGGCGTTACTTCCACGTCTGTTGGCCACGAGCCATAATTATCTCGTATCGCTATTATTACTTAGAATAATAGATTAATCAGCCTTTAATGTTTCCACTGCTGGAAATAGGCCTCTTCTATGTGAGAGGGACTGGGCCGTAATCCACCACGCGGGCCCAGTGCGGGTTGATAGATATCACCATGACATCGAATTTTTGGTTTCCTCACGATGTTTCCTTCACCGTTTTGAAGTTGCTATTATTACTAACTGCTAGCTTTTACCCGCGGCTTCGCCCGCGTAAATTTCGGAAAATATCCCACAGGGACGTACTACCGGCGAAGCAGTAATGCTCGCGAAGGAGGAAACGGAACGCGTGAGGGAGAGGCAAAATTCGCGCCCTCACGCCCCTAGCCACCGCAGGAGGAGACGCTCTGGGCGTCGGTAATCAATAGCCGATTCCCGGCCACCGTAGTCGCGGGCTTGCGGACGGTGAGCAATGGGTAGCTCGCCGTCCGGTAAGGAGCAGGCCCGGGTCGACGGCGCATTGTGTTCCACGCGCGCCTCAAAGAGATGTCAGCGGGTGAAGGGGTCCGATGGGACCGATGCGGGAAAGTCTGAAAGGGATACCGTGGCCCCTGGCAATGCACAGGCAACTGAAGGAACACGGATGGGTTTTAGTCAGTAAGAGTCTGACACGCCCTCCCGCTCTATGAGTGGGAGAAGTCATTTGATGAATACCCAACCAAAAAAAAAAGGGATGTTCTACCGGAATTTAGAGTATCTTATGTCCTAACCCAGGTCATGGCCTATCTGCATGCCATTCAACTAAATCCGTTCTGCCGTTGTGGCATGAAAGGGTAACAGTCAGATTTTAGGGTTGCGTACCTCAAAATAAAGATTTAAACCCTTATACTTATAGGATGACTTCGTTGTCTGTCAAGACCCTTTTCCTCCGGAACGCGTGGAGAAATCAAGTTGAAATAGATATAAAAGACTTGAGATCTACGGTCCCTCGAATTTTGTAACGAAAATCAAACTTCCAAGTCAACTAAATAAAAAAAATAAGGCCATTTATGCCGCATATTTTGACACTCGCAAATAAAACAAAGCCTATTTTACTTATATTAAGTTCCCGTCGGTCCAGCAGTCAGAAATTTGGCGAGAAGCAAGAACAAGTAAAAAGATAAATCCGGAAATCGGTAATTTATAGTTGTTATTATTATGAACTGCAAAGTGAAGTTTGTTCTTCAATCTGGGATCAAAAATTCATAGGCCGTGTCTTGAAGTAACATTTAGTCTGATTTTCATTCAAATCGGTACTCTCCAATCTATTAAAAAATATTTATTAATCGAAAAGTTAAGTTCGTCCTTCAATCCGGATTTAGGAATTCGGGCAGCCGAGCAAGCACAGCTTTGAGACGGAACCCTGAGGGAGCGAGACCTACTCACACCTTGTCCGGGTTTTTCAAACAAATAAAACAGGTTTATATGATTTTAAATTTTTAAATACTAATTATTCATTTTACTATTATTATCACCATTAATTTGTAATACCTACTCAGTGCAGTCATTGACCACGTAATACTTAATAACCTACACATTAGAAAGGTTGGCTTATGACTTTAAATTTTAATTAAATAAAGACTAAATATTAATTCAAGATACGGTCTATAACTATATTTCCAATCCCTTAAATCTCTTGAAAAGAAGACACAAAAAAACAATATTACTTGTGTATTTTTAAATCGACCCCTATTTTACCCCTTTGGGGGGATGATTTTACAAAAACGCTGATACGCATAATTCTTTACTTCTTACCAAAAGCATAAATTAGAATTTTCTTATCCCTAACTTAAGAAATGCTTGGTTTCTCATACAAACTTTCATCCCTTATATCACCCCCTTTAGGATTATTTTTCAAACAATGAGTACTCTATGTCCTTCTCCAGGACGCCATCTATCTCCTTGCCAAATTTTATCAAAATCCGTTTTGTGGTTTAGCCGTGAAAAGGTAACATACAGACAGACAGACAGACAGAGTTACTTTCGAATTTATAATATTAGTATGGATTACAGTTATCAATAAATACAGAAGTAATTGTGAGGTAATTGACGACAAGCCATTTACAAGCCTCCACAGTTAGCAATAGAGTATTGTTGTACAAATTTTCAAATTGATTAACTAGTCATTAACCATAACACTAACTATTTTTAACATTAAATTAACTATTAAATTAAGAACCTGCATAGGCAAAAATGCATGCGCCACCGACTATATTATAGTGTTTAGATAAGACAGTAGTACAGTAATGGTCGCTAAGCTTCTTGCAAACAAATCGATTGAGGGGTCTTTACTCACAACAATTTGGTTCAATACTTTGACTGATTATCCCCGTGTCATACGTCCATAAAAAAAGGATTGCGTTAATTTTGAAAAAAAAATAACAGTCTTTTACAAAAATGAAATCATTTTCCCATTCACAAAAAGATCGATATCGTATCGTAAAACAATTTGCTTTTAAAACGATATACCGATTATAGAGGTGTTGAAATATCGGCTTCGAATTGGCGATACACGATCGACGCCATGATTGCGTTGTGAACCAATTTACGGGTCCTGTCCCACCGCCGGCGATTAACGGGAAGCGAGTAGAGCTAGCAACTACTAACAAGTTGGCGAGCAGTGAGTATGCAGCGGTGACGAGCGATTTCTCGCAGCTCGCTTACCATGATCACAATAGAAACGGGTTTTGCCGGCGGAAGAATAGACAAAATTACAGATAAACATTCACAATCTGTCATACCGTTGACGAAACCCGTAGAAAACCCATTTCTATGGTTCTCAGACTACGCGTGCTGGTGTGCGAAATCAAGCGGAGTCTCTCAGCGAGTGTTCTGCCTGCCAGGCGAGCGTCGCTGACCTCGTACTTTCTTTGATGTCTTGTCGCTGCGTCAAACGAGTACTCACAGGCGGTGCGAACAGTCAGCGATCAATCATTCATCTGCCTAGCCTTTTCCCAACTATATTGGGGTCGGCTTCCAGTCTAACCGGATGCAGCTGAATACCAGTATTTTACATGGAGCGACTGCCTATCTGACCTCCACAACCCAGTAACTGGGTAATACGATACCCCTTGGTAAGACTGGTTGTCAGATTTTCGGGCTTCTGACGACCCGTAACGACTGTCAAAGATCCACGAATGACAGCCGGGACCAACGGCTTAACGTGCTTTCCGAGGCACGGAGGAGTCTCGGTATGTAAAGATGGTCACCCATCCACAGACCAACCCCAGCAAGTCAGCGATCAATCATTAATACATAGATATAATATGTATCTATTTTACTTACACGGGACCTTCAATCTTTTATACGTTTCTCGAACGAGGAAATCGTTGATAGCTAGTCGCTCCCTCTTCGGTGGCGCTCTGGGACAGGTCCCTAGGGCTATAGGTACCCGTGTGATTGTGTTCCGTGTCTCGAACCAGCGGATTTTTAATTGCCGAGCTACTGTAGACTCGGTATTGAATTATTTTTCGGCGATTAATTAAAGCTATTGCCGTTGTATAGGACGGCTTATCTGGGGGTGGCAATTTACCTGGATGAAAGGATTTTTGAGTAGCTAAGGGATGTGTGCATTTGTTTACAAAAAAAGTTTTTTTTTTTTTTCAAAATGAACAACAAACAGCATGTACAGAATAGAAAAATAAATATACATAACATTTGAACAATATTGTAGTCCAGAACGCTGTTCACAGATTAATAATACATAATAATATTAAAAACTAAACTCACTTAACTATCATGTTTATCCATACTTTTCCAAATAAATCGACACGACGAAAAAGTTACAGTCTAGAAGAGTTTATAAGTGAACTGCCTTCGATGTATTTTGTGTTGGGCGTTGATAACTGCGCCACAATATTTTACTTTTGCAGCTATCTTCCTATCTTTTGTTAAGTTATGCCTAAATTTGCTGTACTGTTTTTGTGTAATTTGTGTTTTTACCTATATTTGGCTGTTTGTGTACATATGTGAGTTTAAATGTTTGTAATCGCACCCACGATACAGGAGAAAATCCTAGTGTATGGCAACGTTTTTTCACAAAAATAAACAAACCTTTTTTTTCTAATAAACATTTTACAATACAACTGTTATCCTTAAGCCAGGTACACGTTGGGCGAGCCCGTCGCTCGACCAAAGATGCTGGGCCTTTTTGCGTGATTTGATTTTCGTGTTTTTTACGTTGGCCGATCGATCGCGCTCGGCCAATGGATACTTGGGGGCTTTATAAAATTCAATCGAGTTATTTCTCATGTCAATATCACTCTCAGTAACAAGTCTCGAACCCGTGGGAATATCGAGATTAAAATTATTCTATGTCCTAACCTAGGTCATGATCTACTCTTGTGCCAAATTTTATCCAAATTCGTACAGCGTTTTAGCGTGAATGCGTAACAAACAAACTCGCATTTATAATTAGTATATATATCGTAGGGGAGAGTCCGGCAGTACCGTCACCTTAAGATTTATGAAGGATAAAAGTATGTTAAATATCAGCTAAAATGTGTTAAGGAACTCAAGTGCTGTAAATAAAAACAATAAAATACTATTATATTTAGAAATAATCAACTTTATTAATAAAATTTTAAGAAAATGCAAAATCAATTTAAAAAAATTTGGCCTCCAGTACCGGCCAGCATAAAAATGATAATTTATACCAGGCAAAAATCACAAGTGTATTGATCTGTTAGCTCTGATATATTTGCACAAGCCTCATGGACCCAAACCTTGCAGTTTCCACATTGAATCCAAACCTCTTCATGAGATTCAAGGCACAAAGGACAAATTGTCTCTTCCTGATTCATTCTGTGGGGAGGGCTCTGATTTTCTTTTCTCCTCTTTTCCTGAAGCCAAGTTCTTGCCTTTCTTACTGGTATCTTGTCCTGAAAGCAAACTACTGCCTCGCTTAGCTGAATCAACACTTTTATCTGCTCTTTTCTGTTCCAGCATCTTTTTGTATAGAGAACTTGTGTAAATTTCACTTTTTTCAGCTTTGCTACGTCGCGGTCGTGCAGTAGTTCGTCTCTTTGAAGCATCAGGATCCGGTGACAATTGTGCAACTATTGCCTTAAAATTGTCAACCGATAAGTCGATTTGAAAGAAAAGAAAGAAAGAAAGAAAATACGTTTATTTGCGGTAAAATATTTCGATTTCATTTTGTTAGTTTCTTGAGACTTGGATTGTCTGACTTGACTGTGGCCTGACGCGCACTCATTTCATTACTTAGCACCTTTTGCACGGCTTTAAGCATATTGGCGGGATCACAGTCACCCTTCTTTTTCTTCGTCTGACCATCACTATTATCGCCTGGCATCTTTGTGTACCTATAAGAAAATAAAATTACTCAAAAGCAAACTTAAATAGTGGCCGGTACTGGAGGACAATTTTATGGCTATTACTATATGGAACGAAAAAATAATAATGTGCAACTCTAGAAAATAATTTACAAATAAATATTCAAATTAAACATATTTTATAATAGCTTTATAAATAACCAATACATACCAGGTTTAACTACTTTCGAACTCGTTATATAAACTTCTGTAATCACCCACAGAACTTTAGTTGTGTATCGTGCGTTCTCCATACGCATCACAAATCGGCGTACTGACAGTAAGCGTGTCGCGACATGTCGCCGCCGCGCGGAGCATATACTTGTAAGAACGTATTACTTTAACGGCAAAAACCATATCAGCGCCATCTCCTATAGAGTTCAGGAAACTCTAACTGGCCAATACCGGATGCCGGCCGGTACTGGAGGACTTTCCCTATAACGTGTATAGGTGGTTGCTATCCACATCAACGTGAAAACTGATACCATGGATTCAGTACAAAATTCTGAACTCTCCTGCGTTCCCATGTTTTTTAGAAAATTGCAATATGAAAGACTTACACACTTTTCACTTCGCGGTGAAAATTTTAAACGCGGTTTCTGAATCATGTTCTGAATCCATGGTAACAGTTTTTGCTTCGAGGTCCCTTTTTTTTTTTTTTTTTTTTTGGGTGGGAAATCATCAAATGACGTCTCCCGCTCTGGGTGGAGTGGGAGGGCGTGTCAGACTCTTACTGACTAAAACCCACCCGTGTTCCTTCTGTTGCCTGTGCAATGCCAGGGGGCCACGGTATCCCTTTCGGACTTTCCCGTAACCCCGGCAGGCAATCAACTAGCCAACTAGCTTCAACTTTCTGACTAACTGACTCTTTGACAATTCAAAAGTGCCTGTAAAGGGTTTAATTGAAATAAATGGTTTGAGTTTGAGTTTGAATGGTCTCATCGGACCCCTTCACTTGCTGACATCTCTTTGAGGCGCGCGTGGAACACTACGCGCCGTCGACCCGGGCCTGGTCCTTACCGGACGGCGAGCTACCCATTGCTCACCGTCCGCAAGCCCGCGCCTACGGTGGCCGGGAATCGGCAATCGATTCCCGACGCCCAGGGCGTCTCCTCCTGCGGCGGCTAGGGGCGTGAGGGCGCGAAATTTGCCTCTCCCTCACGCGCTCCGCCTCCTCCTTCGCGAGCATCTTCGAGCTCGAAGATGCTTCGAGCTTATGCTTCGAGGTCCCTGCCACCCTGTATATTAGGCTGTGTGTCTACCAGAGAATAGCGAGGATGCGTAGCGAGGGATGTGTGTTAGGATTAGAATAATTATTTACATTGCATTTTATAATCTGTATTCGAATGAAATATGACAACTGTCTTGTGTTTATTATGAGAAGCTCACTTGATATGCAGCGGTCGAACAGAACAGGGGCGGACGTCTCGACATAAATAGCGATCGCTATGTACCGAATTCGGTCGCAAAGTCTAAATGACGTCCCTAGACGGTCAAAATTACTTGACAAGCACGAAAAAATCACGTGCTTGAGAAGTACATCGCGCGCGAGGCCGCATTAAATATAAATATTTCTACGCAATGTGTTTTACTCGAGTGACCGTGCACCGTTCCTTCACAACAAACACCAGTACAGTAAGCATTTCATGATATCAAAGGTTATAAATACCTAGATTAGTATATTCTGCATCTTCCATCGATAACTCATACTTATTTTGTCCAACCAGTACACCTCTGTACAGCCTCGTTGAACTTAGGTACCTAGCATGGTACAATAATATCAGGTATAGCATTCCGAGACACAGTGGTCACGTGGGAGACACAAGTCTACGTCATCACATCTGTGTTACCAGTAGTGTGTAATAATAACTCCCCAACCACCTTTATTACCAGTGCGGATCCGATAAAACAATGACGTTTTAACTAACAATATGTTTAAATTGAATTGTTTTGTTTGATTAGACAAACGAAATGACAATTTAAATTCTTTGTATATATTTTTTAATAGAACGGTGGCTGAAAATCTTTCCTTAATTCGTGTTTTGTTGCAATAATATGGCAACTGGATAGTTCAAATTCAAATTCATTTACTAATTTTGTGCACTTATGGTAATATTATACAGATGTTATATTTAAAAAAAACGTTCGGTCGTAAAATAAACTGTCAATACTATGTTCCGCCAGAAGGCCTACAAAATAACTTAGGTAATCGAATGTCACATTAGAGGAGCTCGTGGCTAAGTAGTAACTGCCGCACGGGTCGATCCGTCAGGTTAAGCTACGCTTGCCGGGGTTGGTCTGTGGATGGGTGACCATCTTTACATACCGAGACTCCTCCGTGCCTCGGAAAGCACGTTAAGCCGTTGGTCCCGGTTGTCATTCGTGGATCTTTGACAGTCGTTACGGGTTGTCAGAAGCCCGAAAGTCTGACAACCAGTCTTACCAAGGGGTATCGTATTGCCCAGTTACTGGGTTGTGGAGGTCAGATAGGCAGTCGATCCATGTAAAATACTGGTATTCAGCTGCACCCGATTAGACTGGAAGCCGACCCCAATATAGTTGGGAAAAGGCTAGGCAGATTGAATCGAATGTCACATTGACAAAATATAAACAAAACATATAAAATAAAATCAATCGGTAAGTAGATGTCACAATTTCATGCCAAACACTAATAGTTAATAATCCAATAATATGTCAATAAATTAAGACGGCACATAAACAAATGGTAGTATTTAGTCACAATTTCGTATAAAATAATAAATGAAATAAAAAATGACAGTATCTTTATCTTAGGGGAGCAACATTTTAATTATTCAGATAGTTATAAAATTATACAAATATTATTTTAATTTGTCATTAAAATATTAATTAACAGAATAATACGCCTTGTCATTCAATAAATTTAAAAAGCTTACGTTTAAATTCATTTATGTTGCTGCTTGATACAATTTCCAGCCATTGCATTGCATATATACCTACTGTTGTAGAGACATTTGGTTTTAGCCTTGAGCCATTGCATATATACCTACTGTTGTAGAGACATTTGGTTTTAGTCCTTAACGGGTGCAACTTTTTTGAGCGCCACGCGCCGTTGACTTTCTACAGATTTATATAAGAACATGTTGTTTTTTACAAATATACAGGCTTCATAGACATAGAGGGATTGTACAGTCAATATTTTTCAGTTTTGGTAATGTGGCTTGCATGAATCCGGTTGTTTTATTTTCCATATAGCTCGAATACATTTTTTCTGTGCTATTAATACCTCCTCAACCTTAGTAGCATTGCCCCAAAATATTATGCCATATCGAAATGTAGAAGCGACATAACCATGATAAGCTGCTAGGAGCGCTGGCATATTCACAATTTTGCCCAGCATATAAAGAGCATAGGAAAACTTGCTGAGCTGCCCACATACATTATCGATTTGAGTCCTCCTTGACATATTTTTATCAATATGCAGTCCAAGAAATAACATTAGTTTCAAATATTTGGTCACATTTGTAGTTTACCTGAAAATGTGTCAGTTGTTTTTGTCTAATTTTAAAATTCTAATTTTAGTTTTAGTTAGGTTAATTTTGAGGTTATTAGCGTCCAGCCAGTCAACAATCGTAACAAGACTACTGTTAATGTCATCTTCTATTTCTTTGTTACTACCAGTATCATATATAACTGTGCTGTCATCAGCAAATAAGGACATTTGGTGCATGATTACTTGGGGAAAGTCGTTTATATAGCAATTGAACAGCAAGGGTCCCACCACAGAACCCTGCGGAACACCGTTACAAAGAACTCTTGAGTAAACTACTTAATTTTTGGATCTACTATCCACTTGACTAATTTGCGTAATTTATTTTCTGTCCTCCAAGTAAGATTGTATGAGATTAAGCACGTTACCTGTGATGCCGTATTTTTTTAGCTTAGTTAACAGTACTTTATCTACATAATCAAATGCCCTTGTCATATCCATATACATTGCCATTACTAGTTTCCTTTTGTCCATGTTGTGATGTATTTTTTCAAAATAGTGACGTAAGCATGTGTCACTCCCGGAATTCCAGACCTTGTTTTTTTAGACCATAGTACCTAGTAATACCACTAACCACCAACACAAACTATTACTATAACTTAGGTATTGAGTAAAGATGATTTATATATATTCCAAAACACAGGGGCGTGAACACGACACCTTGGTTTCGTTTTAGCTCATCCTAGATCTAGTAATAGAAAGGAAATTTACAGTGTCAGACTGATTTTTAAACACAGAATTGATTGTGCCCCAATCATAGGAAAACAATCTATTAGCAAATACACTACATAAATTACCAGAACAGGTAAAGTGTCATCACCTACCTAAACAATGATAAGAAATACCTATACAACGATAATGATACGATATAATATACAATGTCCCCCCACAAGGACGACTGATGAGCTGGTAAGGCCGCTACATGCGAGAAGCACAGAACCGGTCGAAGTGGGGGTGCTTGGAGGAGGCCTATGTCCAGCAGTATTTGCAGAAGCAGTATATAATATTTATATATTGCTTCTGCAAATACAAAAAAGGGAGGGGTAGGTTTTTTAAAATAAATTACCACAATATTGGTCGGGTTTTTTGTTTTTTTTAATGTTTTGCGTTACGCATTAGGATTCTATTTTTAACCGTGACAATTTATATATACCTAATAATATTGTTATGTATATTATGTCTAACATTGTCACGGTTAAAATGATTACGGCGGAAAATATGGAGTAAACATGGCAAAATGTGTCATCGCACAAGAATATTTTTTAACACCTTTTGTATTACCGCATTTAAAGCAAATAAATTGCTTGACTTTTGAAAATTATCCCAACGCGTAACCGCAAGCAAAACAAGATTGATCTTAAAAAAAATTATCTTCGCAAAAAATTCAAAGACATTTTAAATACTACATCCAAGCATTAAATTACATTTTCTTCCCCATTTCTCTTCCACGATAGGTACAGCTCATTCATTACAAGTGGATGTTTCTCACAGTAACCAGCAAGAATAATAGAGATGATCCCGCGTAATGACCGGGCTAAGTGTGTTTGTATATTAAATTAAAACTTCAAATGATGTAAATTAATTAGTTCTTCATTCGTTTTTGTTTGGCTGAGATGTGATGGTTGAATAAGAAAAAAGATTTTGGATGTGTTGTCTGGAATCTACTTGAATGAGTAATTAACAGTGGCCCAGTGAGTGGGAACGGTTAAGAAGGCAGCACACTATAGTATCGGCCCAGACTTGCGAGTTATAGCTCATAGCATATGGGTTCAAAGGTCAAACCTAGGCAGAAGCCTGCCTGCAGTAAGGTGCAGGTGGGCCATCTACACTACACTGCTCCCAGAACAGTTAAGGAAAACATAATGAAGAAACCGATGAATTGGGCAAAGAGTTAGAGGCCCAAAGCTGTACTGCTGTAGGCCCTGACTTATGAACGAAGGTCGTGATTTCCACCCGCCAGTATACACTATCACCACTGCTCTAACGCGGTGGATAAGCCTCGTGAGAAAACCGGCACGTGTTAGACCCAAAAATGACGTAGCGCCTGCGCAGTGGATTAAACCGACTCCTTCTCACAGGGAGGACGCCTGGGCCCCAGCAGTAGAAACATTACAGGCTGATTACGTAGGTCTACTTATTAGCCAAGCTTAAGATTATTACTCTCCTATGCATCACATAATTCGGTTAATATGTATGTATCTAAGTATTAGTAGGTATTAATTTTCAAGTTATCTATCACTTATGTTGCACCTGCCATGTTTTGTCTCTGCACCACCCTAGGGTTGACTGGTAGAAAATTCCTCAGGCATTAAGTCCGCCTTTGTACAGTATTTTTTTACCTGTGCATAAAGTTTTAATAAATAATGGCATTGCAGGTGTGAGTACCTACTTATGTACTATAGAGCTACCATTTACCGCGAAATAATATGTCTTTCATTGTCTTGAATGTGCCCTGGCGGCTGTGAGTATGTCATGCTCACTCAGATGTCTCGCTGATGGTGGCGCGTGTGTTGGATCATTTAGCTCCCTACAAAATGGTTGAGCTGAATGGTGCTGATCCATGCGTCATGTTATTGACGGACTGGACGCTTTACATATAACTATAAATTCAACATTCATGATATGAATATTTTTGTAACATTAAATTTAAAAGCATGTCCGTGGAGGTTCTTGCCCATTCTTCTCCATATGTACCTATACCTACTACGCTTTGGAATGGCCACCTATCTTCATATTTCTGACTGTCCGACTTCTTGAGTGTCTGTAAATGGCTTAATGCTTTAAGTTTGAGCCCCATAGCATGTCAAAGTCAAATAATTTATTTCAATTAGGGACAAAAAAGGCACTTATGAACGTCAACATTTACAACAAAAAAAAAAAAAATTGATTCTAGTCGCCCATTCCAAAAGGTAGTTTTCGTATGGAGAAGAATGGGCGAGAAACTCCACCGTTACTCTTTTAAAATATTTTCACAATATCTTGTTTATATTAATTATATAATAATATGTGAAGACGATGCACCTAGAATAAGATTAATATACCACGATAGGTAAAAATAATGAAAAATGAAGGAATGACATAAATTAATTATGTGATAGATACATGGTCACATATTTACAAACACTGTAAAATTATACGATATTCCTAACATTTTTACAATACTACATGAGAACATTCCTTTATCTTACACTGGAACATTAACAGTCACTATAAACTCCAACTAAACACTAAAATAAAAGCCACACAGCTATTCCCATATGCAGGAAACTTTCCACTCGAAGTATAAAGACGGTATGTTTGAGTCTGGATCACAATTACTTTGTCCCCTTTGTTCAGCGCCAATCTTCGCCAGTAGCAGAACAAAGGCGCATCGTCCAGTGAGACTATTGTATGCTGTATGTGCGATTATTAACCAAAATGTTGGTGAATGTGCAACAGTATATTATGTTGGAGATTTACATGTATTTAGGAATGTTTGATAGTGTTTTTGTTGTTATGTGGGGTTGCTTTGTAAAGCCGATATCACTCGACTTTGCACTTGTTTAAGCCCACGTTCGCACGGGCGTAAAAACATCGCGGCGGGATTATATCGCGCACTGGATTTTCAATTCTCGGTATTGAGCCGAGCGTTGAGAATCCAACGCGCTGGTACGCACTCTCGCCCTGGCGCGGCGCGTTGAAAAAACACACTGTTGGGTTTTCAACTCACGGCGCTAAGCAAAGCGTTGAAAATCCAGTGCACGAAAAAAATCGCCACGGGAAAAATCGCCCGTGCGCACCTGGGCTAAAGGTTATTTTTTTCAACCGACCTAAAAAAAGAGGAAGAGGTTCTGAATCCGATTTTATTTTTAAGGTTTATTAATTCAGAATTCCGTAATTTATAAAACTATTTGTTTTTATTTTTATTTGAAAGGATATACTTCCAGATTAGTCCCATATAAATTTGGTCAATGTTTGACTACAGCCGGTCTATTCTGTAATAATCTCACGGTGAAAACTTAGGTGAAGTGAGCTGTCATTCCACCTGCTGCTAGGGACTGACAGCTCACTCCGAGCTCACTTCACCTAAGTTTTCACGGTGAGATGGTTACAGAATAGCATTGCTGGTTTTTGAGTTAGCTTCATGTGGTATGCAGTGATAGCCTAGTGGTGTGACCGTCGGACTGCCAAGTCACAGGTCTCGAGTTCGAACCCAAGGCACGCACCTCTTACTTTTCGAATTCATGTGCGTATTGTATAATTATCACTTGCTTGAAAAAC
Organism: Xanthia togata; assembly: GCA_963853775.1. Classification (NCBI taxonomy): domain Eukaryota; kingdom Metazoa; phylum Arthropoda; class Insecta; order Lepidoptera; family Noctuidae; genus Xanthia; species Xanthia togata. Next base: position 5,452,301 of record OY970805.1, read on the forward strand.
GGTGACGGAAAACATCATGAGGCAACCGGCATGCCTGTGAGATATTTCTCGATGGCATGTGAAGCCAAGTCAGACGCCCATGGGCGGCTTTAAAACTGACACCAGGTTAGTCACCAACCACACGAAAAGAAGAAGTTAGCTTCCTATTACGATTTTTTTCCACTTAGTGTAATTAATGTGTTATAATAACTTTCTGTCATTGTTATTTACATTGCAAGTAGTGGTACGAAAGGTACCACAACTTAAAAGAAAACAAATTTACAACTGAAAATAAAAACTAAAGCTGAAGTCGATGGCAAAAAACGAAAACTCAAAACTAAAAAAATCGACTTCTGAAATTAAAGGTATTTTTCGCTGTGTAGTGTTTTTTTCGGAAGCCGGTTTTTTTTTTAAACTTTTTTTTTCATGGTTCGTTGTGTTGCCTACCCCACTCAAATTCGAATACCATTACCTGCTATGTAAATGACAGTGTCAGTAACTTATTCCAGCATCATTCATACAGACATAAGTGGGAAAAATACGTATTACTGAAGCTAACTCTTAAAACTACCCAAGGAAAGTTAATAAAATTTATATGGGACCTCCTCTGAAGTATGATATACTCGTACCAAACAAAATCATCAAAATCAATTCATAATTGACGGATTTTAAGCTATTTAAGTTTATTTTAAGAAACAGATGAATATCGCTTTTCACCACCACAAAACCGAGTGATATCAATCAATCTATCAAGTTTAAGAATATCTCACTGCTGGTCAAAAACCTCAAAATTATGAAAATACCTAGGTATATATTATAATATTCACAGAGCATGACATCAAGTGTTCCATGATCTTTAGGTTATTACGCCGCCACGCCATGCAAGATAGTTCAACTACACAGAAACTCCTGAAGAAATTCACAAAAAAGCCCATAGAGATAACCTATTTTATTTTTGCCCACAGCACGGCAACGCGACGACTTCAAGCGAGACTTCGGTCGGGACGAACACGGCAACCGCCGCGCCCTCCGCCGGCCCCAGCAAGGGCCCGCCACCGGCCGCCAAGTTCCGCCACGGTCTGCTGCAGCTCATGATACACACGATCGATCCCATGCATGACGGTGAGTTAGGTATGCACGCGGCTTCGCCTACACTTTACACCTGTGCTACGTTCAGTTTTGGGTAGTTGATGATAAAGTTAATCGAACCTCAAATAATTCCCATGTTGCTTTCCTAAAAATATTATTGAACACTCTAATATAGAAAAAATAAAGAAAATGCGTTTATTTGACAAAACACGAAAATAACAAATTTTGGGGTAAATATGCGTCACATCCACGCAAAACGTGCAACAACCAACTTGGATGTAGCGTTCACCGGCCGCTACCGCGGCACCGAATATTTCCCGCAAAGTTACCCGCCCGTCTGGTACTCGTATATATACAACGTCCCGACATCAACCCTCGTTAACCCACCAGACACGACACCCGTCTGGTCAGAGGATCCTACCTTTTCTATGGAAGATGATGAACTTTACACTCCGTTTATAATGACTTTCCAAAACCCGCGGGAAAAAAACCTCCCATGAACGAAAGATTTCAAATGAATTTAGAGTTTTGGAAATCAAAGTTGGCTTAAATAAAGCCTGCTTGGTATTGATTTTGCCTGTCTGAACGTTCTATAGTTTTAAAAGCCCCAGAAATGTTCTGCATTTGATAGTTGTCAATCATTCTTCTAAAAACCTTAAGAAATAAATAGAACAATATCTTTTGGAAAACAAAGGTTATTTTTTTTTAATAAAGCCAATCTCACTAGTTTTAAACCCAGTTACAAATGTGCTATTTTTTATTAAATCAATCAAATATCTCCATAAAAAATAACCGATCTTTAAAACCTCCTAGAATCAAGTTCCATTTTCCGATTATTTACAAAATCCGAACCCAATTAGCCCACAGCATTGTATTAAAAACCCAATTTATCATCAATTACCCGAAGTTAACCTCATAACAACTGCCTTACGTGAGCAAATCTCGCCACGCAACCATAATTATTACGACAACAATCAATTAATAAAAAAAACATTTTCATTCGTGTGACGCTTGCTTTTCTCACATAAGTCAGGAAAATTTGTATACCAATATTTTAGTAATGGTACAAAAACGGATTCCGACGGCACTTGGTACGAAAACGGATCCAAATTAGGTCAAATTAAGGAGAACACACGTACCTAATGTTACACGGAGGTACGCACTGCGCTTTGCAATCACTAACGCCACGGCTGCTGAAATTTAGAGCTCCTGAAACGTTCAGTGGAGCTCTGAAATAGCCCCGAAAGGAGCCCAACATTGCCTTAAACTGCAAGTGTTATTCGGGGTAAAATAAGGAGCTTGTATCGATGCAACAATAGAATCATGCTTGATTCGTGTGCTATTAGAAGCACAAGCATCGATCATACATAACATTGCAATATTGTACGTTTTTATATTTATTGTGTTGTTTTGTGTCTGTTTTTAGGTATTTTATTAACATGTTAAGATTATTTACCTGTACCTACTTATGTTATAAGAAGGGAATAAAACACAATATTATGAGGTAAAAACGTACCTTGTGGTAGCGGAAAATCGAACCATAGACAAGTTGTAAGAACATATAGGTATACAGCAACAGAACAAGTGCAAAATGTAACAATAATGAGGAAAACAATTTATGGTACCTACCCCACACCAATTCGTATATCAGCTCGCTATGTAAACAACAGTGACAGGAAGTATTATAACACCATCGCAAAGTGGATTAAATTCGTATTATCAAAGCTAACTCGAAAACTACTCAAGCAAAATTAATATAATATAAATGGGACTACCGCGCAATTATCAAAATCGGCCCGCAATTGACGACATTATCGTAGAAAATACAAAAAAAAAAAAACTTACAGTCGAACATATAACCTCCTCCTTTTTTGAAGTCGGTTCAAAATATAAAGAAATTAAAACCAATATATGCAAGAGAAATACCTATAATATCTTACACTACACCATTTGCAAGTCTACCACCTGGCTTCTGAATTGAACTCCACTTGAGACTCCGGACCGCGAAATTAAAAAAACGCATAAATTTCGTGGACACATTGGAATAACCTATGACATCTACTAAGCCCGTTATTTTAGTCATGTTTTAGTCCCTCTACCTAAGGATTAAGATCTTTTAAAGCCATTGTAAATTGGAACGGCCCCGCTACCATCTATCACATTGATAGATGTAGCCGAGTGTTCCATGTTTACATGTCCAGGCACGGTCATACAAACCAACCATTAAGTTTGCGTGAGACATTTAATTTATAGGAACTACAGATTAACCAACGATTGAGCACGCGTGAATCCAGTCTTTCTGCGAAACAATATTTCAGTAGGTTTTGTTCACAGTTAAAACCTACAGCTACCGTCTTCTCTCTTATCACTACGAATTAAATTAATAGTTCTTTCTTGGTAATTTAACCAGTCAGCATGGGGGCTGACTGAGGTTGCATATATGTAACTTGCATTTATGTAACACCAGCCATCTTTACAGTTATTCTCAGTGTCACAGTGACCTTTATTTCATCATCATCATCACCCTCGGCCTGGCTTCACCCACTGCTAAGTATACGGCCTCTGTTTTCTTGTACCAATCCCCACGCTCCTGTGCCAGCCTCCTCCAGGTTCTATCCACGATGGTAACAATATTGTCCGCCCATCTCGCCGCCGTACGACCGTCATCTCGTCTTCCAGGGGCCCAAGTATGCTATTTTTATAAATTCTTCATTCCAACACGATCCCATTGTCATTTTGCTAAAAGTTCGTAATCTGCTAAATTCATAATGGTTGATCATTGTATTCCACAAACACGATACTCGTAACGAATTAAAAGAAATGACTGAACTATGACGTTCTCGTGGTAGGTCACTGATCAAAGGAACTGTCAAAATTTTAGCAGATTACCGCCTAAGTCAGTCATTCATTTTTCTTTATGTACGAGATTACCAATAGATGCCATTTCTTTCAATGGAGTGTCAGTGGCTGACCATTGGAACGTCATAATGACGCCAATATGTTAGTAGATTACCAAACTTGTCAAAATCAACAATTATGAAATCAATGATTGACCATTCTGACACTATTGTAATAGCAGACTTGAGGCCCTGTCCTTGGACGCCACTCCGTCACAGCCTTACTCTACCTGTCATCGCTGTACCTTGCCAGATGTCCTACCCAACACCATTTGAGTTCCATAATACGCTTCCCGATATCGACGACCTTTGTACATCTTCAGATCTTGACGTTTGGAACACGGTCTATTAGCCTGATGCCAAGCATGGAACGCTCCATGGCTCTCTATGTAACTTTACACTTTATGTAACTTTGCCTGTAGGTACACAGCCGATCTTTGCTTAGTGTCCGTCAAAATCACAGCGATCTTTATGTTCGTTACAATAAGGTTGCTGTTGGGTTGCTGCTGGCAGAGGTAAAATAACTGCGAAAGGATTGTAGACTACTTGAGTGAACTAAGAGACTCTGATCGCATGCTTTTCGGATTACGTGCTTCCGATTACGTAACGGAACAAAAATGTAATGTTAGTAGATTTATGTATTTAGGCAATGATGTTGCTTATTTTATCAGCCAAAAAGCGTCCGATGAACGGTCAAAGAGAAAATTGCCGAAATCTCGGAACGCGAATTATTGACAAGGACAAACTTGGGAATACGGATCGTAAAGTTTTTTGAGTAGGTATACATACCTAGTTCAAAATAGACGATATCTTTTTTATTTCTGACCTAGCTGAGCCCCGCGATTTCCCCCGCATAATATAGCCATGCAATAGTGGTCGAAAACTCAATGAAAATAGTTGAAAATTCGAAAAAAAATGCAAATACCTAATTCACGGCGCAATGAAAGGAGCGCGCTACTGAATCAGCTGTCAAAGGACAATTCTAAAATACAGCACATTAAGCCTTCTACTGGCATTACCGGAACCTTATACTTGACAACGAGATGTTAATTTTTGTCGGTGTTTAATTTCTAACATGTATCAGAGATGGAATTGTATACGGATTTATGTGTTTTTTACTTTTCTAATGCGCGAGTAAACTTCTCGAAACCGAGACGAATTAAAAAAAAAATTGAGACGTTATGAAAAAAGCCGTTCCATACAAAATATATTTAGTGATACGGATGAAATACTATCGTGAATTCATGCAAGCCTAGTACTTTTTGTTAGAATTTATGGCATTTATACCGGGACTGCCTCGTTGGTCTAGTGGTTGCAAGCGCTACTGCTGAGAATGAGGTCCTGGGTTCGATTCCTGAGTCGGGCAAAGTGTTATTGGGTTTTTCTATCTGGAATTTCTCATTAGTAGGCCGGAGTCTGGACTTGTGCCCAGTTGATAGCAATAGGCTCGCCCCCTATTACATGGGACTTAAAACATAACTGGCGAAATGTGGGTGTACCTACTACAGGTACACCTCTGCCCAACTCTTCGGGGAAACAAGGCGTGATGTTATGTTATACCGGGATATCATGAGTGTAAAATTTATAAAAACATGATATATCTCCATGTCTTTTTTTTCGTCAATTATTCCAATGTTTTAAAAGTTATTCTGTTATTCGGGGCGGAAAAAAATCCAACAAAACAAAAATCATCAAAATCGGTCCAGCTGTTCTTGAGTTTTTTATATAATATAAAAGATGGAATCTCGCAAGCCAACCTTGGTCTTATAAATAACATATTAAAGTAGTATCTGAAGTTCTGTTAAGGAGCAGAACCTTCATGTCACCTTCTCCGTCAACAGTTCTATCCAATTCTGATCAACAATCATAGGTCACCGCAAAATCTACAGTCACGCATAGTTCGTATCAGCGGAACTAATTACAAATAGTGAATATGCCAGCCTATCTGCTCATCAGCAGGCAAGATTGGCTATCTGCCCATCAGTAGGCAAGATTGCCTGTCTGGCACGCAATGTGAGCTACACCGCAGTACACCAATGTATGTTGGGGATACTTTGCCTTGTCTTGTAGGACTGCTAAACACACACTCGGCAAGGTTTGTTGAAATTCGTTATTGAAGATTGCAAAATATTTTATCCAAGTATAGATATTATTGAAGTAATAGCATTATCCTACATTACCAAACCATCATCGACGCATTCTGTACATCAAACTAAGTAAATTTGAGCAGAAAATATTGCTGGTAAACGATTTATAATTGGTAAGAAAATTCGCGGGAGTGCGCAATGTAACGCACACAAAGTATTGTGCGTAGGGGCATGCAACATTATTGGGATTGTGGAAGTATTTAAAGATAAGTTACCAAAACAATAACCAAAAGGTACCCAGGTATGGTACCTACAGACGCCAGCACGTCAACCTATTACAATCTGTCAAATTTCTTTAATAGATCTTCAACTTTATCATTAAAAGCATAAGGTTCAAAGTTGATTGGGAAAATTTAACAGTTTCGGGTAGGTTTATGTGCTGGCGTCTGTACAAAAAAATACGAGTAGAATAAGTGAGTATGGGCTTTGTTAAGCGTCTTTTTACACCCGTCATTGAGATGATCGATATATTGGTTGGTATTTTAATCAATTACAGTAATATTTAACCGCGCACAATTTAATAACGTGCTTTTAAACCCGAAAAAATGCATAAGGAGCTACAGATAGTGCAATCCACGACGACGCGCCCCACTCCGCGATTACTGTACTGTAAGCTGTACTTTAGTACGGAGCGGAGCGGAGTGGGGCGCGTCGTCGTGGATTGCACTATCTATAGAGTATTATTGCACACATAACTAGAATATAATAAATTGATTTGATACAACACAAGCCATGTAAGGACAACTTACCTATTATGCAGGCAGTGAATATATTCATAGCTGATATCATACTATTGTGAGGCCAGTGTGACACTTCGTCCTAAATTAAGTTCTCGCTACTGCCCAACCCTACACCTACATAAAGGCGTAAAGGCGGAAACAGACTTGTAACACGCGACGCGATTATGTGACCACATATTACCGTGTGTAGCACATACTTTTAGACAGCCAATGAGCGTGATTTTGTAGTATGCTATAACTTACGTTCCTATTCTTAGTTAAGTTTAGAATTGAAGAAGATATAGAAGACGGAGAAGCAATTACTAGCACATTCGGGATTTAGTAATTTTAAGTACTAAATGTTTTGTAGTAACTCGGTAAGTACTTGTTGTTACTAAGCCCCGCGTGCGCTCATTCATCCATCAAGAAAAAGAAGATTGAAGATTATCACTGCTCGATTGAGGAAATACAAGTTTTAAGAGATTTTTTCAATAGTTGCTACAAATGGTATCCTGCCTTTTCGCCGAAAATGGTTTGGCAGATTATCACTTGCCAACCAACATTTCGCCGATGTTTCACTTTGACAACTAACGATTAGCAAATTTTTGTATGACAGCGTTTCATTTGGTAGAATTATTGTTAAGCTGATTATTATAATGACACCAAACGTTTGGGACATTTATCATTTGTCAAACATTTCACTAGGCCACTCAACTATAGACGGATGACGTTTGGCAGTGTAACAGTTCCCTTTTCATACATTGATATAATGATAATATGATAGGATAATGATACGATATGATGATAGGTTATGTTAGAGGTTAGAGTATGACAAACAACGCCGCGGAAGCGGCCGGCGATGTGCCAGAAGCGAATCGCTTTTGTAAAAGGAAACAGATAATTGAGGTTAGTTCACATTAAAGATAAAGTAAAAAAAAAAAAAAAACTCGATAACCTACTAGATTCGGTAAACAATAAACAACTAAATGAATATTACGCAAACTAAAACATTCTGCTGGGTCCATATTGGCTCAACTAAAGTTCTTTACCCGAAATTGTTCTTCCTAACGATTTGTAATCCGAATGATCACTCTTCCTAAAATTTTTCATCCTAAAGTTTTCATTCATACTATTTGTAGTGCTACCGGCGATGTTCATAACACTCATGTTTCCGAAAATTGTAATTAATAATATCATTAATGTAAATATATTTAAACTCCTACTGTTTTTTATCATAACGCTTTTATCCCTAAACATAATTACCATATGGCCTGGGAGTTTATACCGCGGTTTTAACCGTACCTAAACCAATAACTATAGGACTGATTCGGTTCTGGCACTTCGCCGGCCGCTGCCGCGGCACGCTCGCTTCGCTCGCTCGGCTCGTGCGTTGTGGTCACAGTTCTAACCTAACCTAAACCAATAATTATGAATAAGACCGATTCGTTTCTGGAACTTGACTGAATGACTGGAGCGTGATTCTGGCTTCCAAAAATACACCAATAAAAGTGATTATTTGAAAGCTATAGCCGCTAATATTAAACTAATTTAATTGAAAAGTGTATATGAAAATATGTATGTAACTACTTGTACCATGGTACTATTATTCTTATTGTATGTTATGTGACAATAAAGTTACGCAAAATTAATGTATATAATACTGACTATTATGAATAAAAAGAAATCTAAACAAAAAGATATGACTTTGAATAATAGTGTAAAAGATGGTTATGCTGAGAAAATATAGGAAAACAAATAAAAGTATAATAGATGTTTATTGCTACTGACATTATGAAGTTGAATGCTTCGGAATTATGAACATTAGAGACAGAGTAGTTAGGAATTGTGATTGTTAGGATGAAAAATGTTAGGAAGAACATTTTCGGATTTCCAATTATCGGAGTTGAAAATTTAGGTGAACTTTGGCGCACCCCATTCTGCTACTTGAAAGTTGGCATTTTAAAAAGTGTCATTATGTAAAGCAGACCAAACGTACAGTTGGTAACTCTGAGTTTGGGTAATAAAACAAAATTATATGATATGTTGGCAAATGATTATAAGGCGAAATAAAATTTGCGAAACGTTAGTTGGCAAGTGAAAATCTGGCAAACAATTTTCGGCGAAAGGGCAGAGAACCGCTACAAATACATCGTTCCGTTTTTGTCATTCGTTTGAAGATGACAGAGCCAGAATGATGTTTTATTATTATGTTATTATGTTTAGCGGTACACGTATTTAATAATATGTGGTGCGTACGTGCCCTAGTGATGTTCTATCGTGTTGTCATATCTAATATTTAATAGACTTGATTTTTTTAAAGTTTGTATGTTACGATTTCGCGCTAAAATGGCTAAACGGATTTAAATGAAATTTGGCGCATGGCTAGACCATGTCCTGAATTAGGACATTGGATACCTTGTATCCCGAAATTCCCACGGGATCGAGACTTATGCGGGTGAAAGTGCGTAGCGCAACTAGTACCTAAATAAATGTATGTAGATATTGAAATATATTTGTTCCACACACATTATTCGAGACTCAAACCGCGTGATGTGTTACAAATCTGTTCGCACCTGTCCTGTTGTAACCGTTTTAGCATAAACCTACGCTCATTTGCTATACTCATAGTATTAGGTAGGGGTAGGGTCACTGCCGCCCGCCTGTCTAATGTTACCCGTAAAGTTATTTTGGTCTGGTTTACCTGAATGAGAGGCACGACAGCAATGTAGCCAGAAACATGTATAGAATGTACCGAGATAGTTTTTAGGGTTCCGTACCACGAACTTCTACGGACGGAAAGCAGAGGCTTAGTAAGTGTTTTCCGTCCATCTGTCTGTCAGCGGGCTGTATTTTATGAACCGTAATAAGTAGACCGTTGAAATATTCACAGGTTATTTATTTCTATTGCCGGTATAATAATAAATAAAATAAAATAAGTGGGACCCATATAAGCAACATGTTTTTTGGCGTTTTTTTGCTAAATATTTGTACGGTGATGCGGAACCCTTCAAGTACGAATCCGAATCGCACATGGCCGGTTTTTTGTTGTTGTAATGAAGCTCGAGAATATACAGTAGGTAGGTACTAACTGGTACTCTCGTCTGGTATTCGCATACATAAAACGTAACTCGAAATCTCTGTTTGACGATAGACTAGATTTACAAAGTAATTTTTAAATTGCACTTATACTTCTACAACTACACATTTAAAGATTGAAATTAAATTAAATAATTATAATAATATTTTATGAAAATTTTGGTTATAGTCTTTCCATAGTTCTAAATAACCAGTTCACTTAGCCACCCAAACCCATAATCCAATATTTTTGTTTCCATATCCTGCAATAGTCCTGCACCAACCGAGGGTTGTCCTTGGGTGCACTAGCATATTGCGTACTGGGATAATCGGCGCGACGGTTGCTGCCACGTTTCCTTAAACACGTCTAACGGGCCTCTGCGAGTTGGCTTCGGCCCCTCGTACGCCTTCCAAAGGTCCGGGACCCTAGGGTCCCGAGACATGTCAGAGATGTAAAAAATGGTTTATGAAACATGTCATCCAATTTCATATTTCTATCTTTAGGATTAGGTTATTTTGAGCGTTATTAATTGAATAAATAAATCAAAAGAATTGAACTAGAATACCTCGATTAAAAGGTAAAACCTTGTTTTAGTTAATACGAAACATATTTCAATCAACATATTAACATAACATCACGCCTGTGTTCCCCGAAGGGTTAGGCAGAGGTGTACCTTTAGTACACCCACTCTTCGCCAGCTATGTTTGAGTCCTTTGTAATAGGGGGCGACCCTAATGCCATCAACCGAGACTCCGGGCTGCTACTGAGAAATTCCAGATGGAAAAACCCGATAACACTTTGCCCGACCCGCGAATCGAACCCAGAACCTCATGCTCAGCAGTAGTGCTTATGACCACGAGACTGTGGCGTGGTGGCATCTACAACGCCACATGCGAACTACGCATCAAAGACCTGACGTCACACAAATCCTGCATCGCGCAATTAGTTTACCGCGCGAACGACCAATCGTTGGGCTGTGCCCGCCAGACACGACACCCGTCTGGTCGGAGGATCCTCCCTTTTTTTATTCAGTATCTATGAGTTAACTTTACATCCTGTTTCTCATGTCTCTAAACGACCAACGAGGCAGGTCAATTTATTTCAATAAGAATTTTAATATTACCAACACCCCATGCACCACACTACCTTCCTTTTACCTAATTATCTTAATAAATCACTACATTGATAAAACTGACCGTCGTCAAAATTGCTTAATAGTAACCTAACCATAGGTACACAAAGGTAATTAATGAGTACCAAAGGATAATTTACACCTTCGATAATATTTAGGTACCATAAATTTCAAGGGTCATAAAAGGTACTTTCAGTGGGAGTTTCGAACTCGTATCCGCAGGGGCAACAAGACTTGTTATTATAGGCTTGGCTTCAATCTCCAGATCAATCAAGAAGGGTTGTAATTCAAACGCAGACTCAGATCATTAATTTCAATTAAACCATTTACAAGCACTTTTGAACTGTCAAAAGAGTCGGTCAGTTAGTCAGAAAGTTGAAGCTAGTTGCCATTCCAAAACGTAGATCTCTATGGAGAAGAACGGGCAAGAAACTACAAGGGCAATCTTTTAAATATAAATATTACATAATCGTGGGTACATTATTCTTGTTGCTTCTACATGAGAGAACAAAGAAAAAAAACTATCAGCACTACTATGATCTACACACATACCATACATACCTACTTACCTATTATAAATTAAAGTCGGTTTCCGTGTCTGTCTGTGTGTCTGTTTGTCCTACTAAACTACGCATCGGATTTGGATGCGGTTTTCACCATCAATTAGAAAATTGATTCCGGAAGGTTTGTGTCTATAATAAATAAACACATTAATATTGAACCTGATCAACCTCTTCCCACTGTCACCATTTGGTTGAGACGGAATTTTATGGAATATGCCTATAAATCGAGTCTTTTCAGCCAGAGTTGAAGTTTGTGGGGCGGTTCAAATCCAAGCAGTCGTTACCTGCCTTTTACCTAAAACTTATTTTATGAAACCAGGTAATTTTCTGCCTGCAAACTCTAGCCATGCACAAATCAGCGATGTCATAGCACAGCATTATGCTGAGCGGAAGCCTTCTTGTCACAGTCATGACTTGTGATGCCGAATATTTCTGTTATGTTTAAGTATATGTTTATATTGTTATCTTTTTGTATGCACGTGTTTCTGTGTCAAATAAACCTATTTTTCTTTCTTTTTTTCTTTCAAATTGAGACACTAACATTAGATTCACCTACGAACATTACATTTAGATTATTAGATTTCTTTATTCTTTAGACACTAATTCCTCATTAGAAATGAATTTTGTTCGTCAGAATAAAGAACAAAACAGAGAAATTCGGAAGGAAACAGGGGAGAACTTTGCCCAGCAGTAGGACACAATATAGACTAATAAAAATAAAAATAAAGAAGACAGTGCATGGTGGGAATTAAACCACCAAGAATGGAGTCGGTGGAACAATGAATTCTGCAAAAATGAGACACCTCAAAATTCGGTTATTTTCCAAGGTTAAAAAGCAGATCTATAAATATTTAATTACATAAGCGATATAAGCCCGTAAAATCCATAAGCATCGAATACCTAATAAAAATCAGTTTTTTTTTTTTTTTTTTTTCAAAAATAACTTTTTTAGAACCACAAAAAACATCTAAACTTAGCCTTTTTAACATTCTTAAAAAATTTACATTACAAAATTTTAAACAAAACAAAAACCTGACTCAAAACTGATCTCCACCACACATAGAATCTTCTGACTTCCACTCAAAAAGCACGCTTACTTTTACCAATTCAATGCAAAATGCTGCCTCCAATAATATAAGCAATATGATCCTTAATATACAGCGTGTATCGAAATCGAAACAGACCCCGAAAATAGTCGGTACACACAGAGCGACTTTGTTGACCCCACCTTGACCGAAAAGGCGCTAAGGTATCGATTCCACTGTTTTCGTAAGGCACACAAACACTCGGTGTTAGTAACACTTTGTTCAGCGTAGGGTTATTCTACAACCTGATGTTATTATTGTCAAGAAGTATTATTTTAGAGGCCTTTACCCTGTCGATTTAAAGTCAAAGTCAAATAATTTATTTCAATTAGGCACAAAAAAGGCACTTTTGAACGTCAAACTTTACAAAAAATAATAATAACTGATTCTAGTCGCCCATTCCAAAAGGTAGTTTTCGTTTTAAAGATGTAGGATTACGGTAAATATTTCTGTAGTAGTAGTGTTCTGTAAAAACCGCCGTGATTCGAACTTTAACTATGAATATCAACTTTGTTAACGACGTCAGTATTTTTAATTATCCCCTGGTTACTTTTTATTTTTGGATTTAATACAGGTTACACTTTACGTGTGTGCCAATTATTACCCAGTTTTTTTTGTGATTTTAAATTCTAAATTCTATTTCATTTTCATTTCATTTCATTTATTCAATAACAATTTACATTGTGTCTGAATGTTTTACAAGAATACTATTTCACAAATAATTAAAATAATAACAAATTAAACAGAATTAAATTAGTTCCATACAATGTCATTGCCTACCTAAGTTATATTATTTACACACAAAAATTCAAAATAATCTAATATAACAATATTTTATCAAAAATACACTACATTAATAAAATTCAAACATGTCAGAACCAGTTACTATTGTCATTATGATTAAAAATTCACACATCCCTTTATTTCCCTTATTCAATGTCACAATTAAATTATTTAAGTCAGCATTTCAAATTTGTTGTTAATTTTTTTTTTTAATTATGGTCCAGCTAAAATACGTCATTGAGAAACTCATCAACAGTATAATAGCATTTTTCTACCAGAAAAGATTTAACTTGCTGCTTAAACTGGTTTATATATTCTTTTTATATAAGGACTTTAATTGCGTAGGTAGTGTATTGTACAATTTGATCGATTGAAAACTTGCCAAAAGCTTGCTATGATTGTGTTTAGTTTAGTTTGTGATATTCCTGTCCGAGTCCCAATAAATGAGTTTTGTTTATTTATTTTCTAAATCAGAAACAACAAAACGTTTTATAAAGTTGCGGAATCACCCATCTTATACTCATGTTTACCTAGAGCTACTAAAACGTATACATTATTGGTCCCCGCACAACATCTTCTTATTAAACTGATGTCAGAGAAATAAAAACGCTGCTTCGCTGAAAGTAATATCAGTGTCTTCTGATATAATATTGTGAGAATAGAATTGCCGTTTTTATTTGGTATCACTTTATTTTTTTAATTAAGTTTGTTAGCAATGTGGTTTGAACATTATTCTGTTTGTAATAAGAGTAGGATTTACTCCAATAGTGCAACAGACTGAGCTCCTAACTTCTAACTGAAAAACTTACTATTGCCTTACATACATTCGTATAGACGTATTACATGTACGCTTTTGGAAGTTTTTAACTACACCTTTTAACTGAACCTGCATGAATGTTATACATGAATAAAGAAAGAAAGAATAATATTTATTTGAACACAGTTCGTGAAACACAATAACAAAATAATAAAATGAAAATAATCTTAAATGTGTGCCTCACGGCTGCGCCGAAAAGGTTCATTTCAGCATTAATGCCAGACAGATGCTGTCTGACGCTGGTTTTCTAATGAACCCTTATGGACAAGTGACGGGGAGCACCAACAAACAGCCTCAACATACCTAATAAATATATTTTTTATGCATCTAAATAAATAAATAAACTACTTAAGGTCTATGAATCAACCAATCAACTCAGCCTATCGCAATCCACTGCTGGACATAGGTTTCTCCCAGGCTGCGCCAGAATTCTCTGTCCTCCAATCCGTCCCAGCCACCTTTTTAAGGTCATTAGTCCATCTAGCTGGGGGTATACCACACTACGCTTGCCGATACCCGGACTCCACTCCAGAACTCGTCGGCTCCCCTAGCCATCGATCCTTCGACAAACATGGCCAGCCCACTGCCACTCAAGCTTGCTTAGTCTGCAAACTATGTCGGTAAATCCGGTTCTTTTACGAATAATTTCGTTTCTGATGTTATCTTTCAAAGAAACTCCGAGCATAGCCCTGCCCTCAAAGAAACTCTGAGCAACCTTGAATACATAGTTGTTATACATAGTTTGGGATAACGACAGGAATAATAACACAGCACAGATATTTCTAAAGCTAGCTATCTATTACCCAAGATTCCTCTCATATGTAATGTCCCACAGATATTCCTAGTTACACGTAATTCTAAGCTCAACTCATTTCCAATAGGCCTAAGATTATAGTGAGGTCCGATCCACAGCTGCAGCCGTACGCGATAAGCTAACGACCTATAAATACTAAGTGCACTATTTGTGGTCATCTGTGGTCTTAGGCAAATAAGTTACGGTTTTTAGAGCCAAATCGAACGAGGGAATATAAACCACATCATTAATTTGTTTAAAGCTGTTAAATCGTTTGGAAGCAGTCGAGCTAAAAACGTCTACTGGCTGCCTGCTGCTTCGTCTGTATGGAGGTCAGAAATTATTCCATGAAAACGTCATCATCATCATAATTTTCCTGCTCTTGTACCATGTCACTTGCCGTCAAGTGACGGCAAGTGACGTGATGTGGTCGTCTTGCTGATCATGGTTTTGTTATTGTTATTAGTTTATTTATTTTACCTCGATGGTCCTAGTTTATCATTTATAACTTCCAGTCACAGCTATATATAGCTATATGTAAGCGGACACGCCCTTTATGACTGGAGGCTTTTATTTAGATATCGATTGTCGTTTAGCCTTTATTTTTTTTTAATTTCTGCTTTTGTACAGTTTTCTATATTTTTGGTTGGTATATTAGCGTGTGCTAGCTGGCATATGGCTATTAATTTATAATTCAAATTATGTTTAGTGTTGCGTAATGTAAATAATTTTGCATACTATTATATAGAATCTTTCTAATCGAACAGACAGCTGTGCTGCTGGGGAGTTTCTGCTTGAGTACAGTTTTCTATATTTTTGGTTGGTATATTAGCGTGTGCTAGCTGGCATATGGCTATTAATTTATAATTCAAATTATGTTTAGTGTTGCGTAATGTAAATAATTTTGCATACTATTATATAGAATCTCTCTAATCGAACAGACAACTGTGCTTTTGGATAGTTTGTTGCGCCTCTTCTTCTCAGCTAAAGCAATAGGAATTGGTGAAGGGTGGGCGTTTTGGGGGACTGTCTTATGTAACTTTGACGTTCGAAAAGTGCTGATTCTCAGCCTACTTTGAATAAATGACTTTTGAATTTTGAATCTTGCGGTCGGCACAACACGTTTTTTTATGTTTTAACCAGGTCATGGTATATTCGTATGCCAAATTTCACCGAAATCCGTTCAACCGTTAAGGCGAGAAAAGGACAGACAGGCAGAGTTTCTTTCGCATTTATAATATCTACTAGCTGATGCCCGCGACTTCGTCCGCGTGAAATTTCGGCCTCGGCCCACCGCGTCGCATCGCATCGCCCGCCCGCGCCATGATTTCGTTTTCACTTAGCGTTCTTTCTGACTCTTTTTCTTTTTGGTCAGCTCTTAGGGTCGTAGCGTGATGTTACATAGCCTATATTTCCTCAAGAATTGGGATATACAATCGAAAATAATGTTTCAAATCCGACCGGCAGTTCCGGAGATTACTCTCTACATTAATACTGCTTTATAATATTATTATCACTATAGAGTAAGTAAGTAATATGGTTAGTAATATATCGGGTCTAAATTTACTGTAAGTATACAAATTCATCCTCCATCCTTCTATTGATAAAAGGACTTCTTTAAATTTTCCGAAGCCCATAAGCCCTGGTACTTTAAAATTCCTGTCGAAGTGCCGATAAGCCGGCCAAAGAAGTGTGTTCCCCTTTTGACAAGGGATGATGTAGGTTGAATCAAATACGCATAAGTAAGCAGGTTTCGTAAATTTAGCATGGGATGCGGTAAAAAGTCGCGTTGATGACACATTATCGTTTTGGGTACGCCGCCGCCGGTTACATAAACTTTTTATCTTTCCTTTAACATAGGTTAATATCTATGTTTAAAAAAGTCTTCCCCGTTGGTCTTGTATTCGCAAGCGTGACCGCTGAGCGTGGGGTCCTGAGTTTGATTCTCAGGTCGGATAAAGTGTTATTGAGTTTTTCCATTAGGAATATCTTAGTAACAACAGCCCGGAGCTTAGAAGTTGGCGGTTGGATACCCCGTGCCTCGGAAAGCACGTTTAGCCGTTGGTCCTAGGCCTGATCTCTCTCCGGTCGTGTCGGATTTCCGTCCCATCGAACTATGAGAATGAGAGAAGAGAGAGGAGAAAGTGCACCTGTGTCTGCGCACACTTGTGCTCTATAATATCTCCCGCGCCAAAGGCTAGTCTCCGCTGAGATTGGTCGCCATGGCCGAAATACGGTCTGGAGGACTATTAAAGGAAAGATTAAGCTGCAGCTGCTGCGTGTGCTGTGCCTATAATTTTCCTACTGCTAGGTCTTGGCTTCCTCTCTGTGAGAAATAATGGCTCCACCTTGCGACTCCAGTGGGATATCTTTGCCTATACCTAGTAATGTCTCCTTAAACTTCATCATTACATACAGTTCCTTGCTCTTGTTTCATTTTTATGATTTTATATAAGTATATCTATGTATATATATATTTACCTATATGAATAAGTTAATGCTTTATGTATTTATTGTATATACCTATAAATGGTACACCGCTGACTACCTGCAGTATTGTCTCTCCTGTTACCTTTAATCCATCCAAAGGTTGTCTGTAAAAGATCGCTTTAAGCGATAAGACCGTCCATTGTGTCACCCTATGTAAAATTTCTAAATTTATGGTGTACAATAAAGAGTATTTATCTATCTTTTATCTATCTCATGAATGATACACGTATATTTTTATGATTTTTAACACAAAACCGCTTATGAATTTTGCGTTACTGTAAGGTATTTATGCTCGTGACTGTGCTTCGACTATGTGTTATTCGTGACACTGTCGCACAACTGTCAAACTAAACGTACAAGATAGAGACAGGAACATGTCGAACTGAAAGCACGAGTGCTCAGTGCTCAGTGCGAGACGCTTTAAAAACTAGCAATATTTAAGTACAAAAATCTACATTTCACTTTAAAACGAAACCGCCTACTTCTCTTAATATCAAAACGCAGCGATTGACCTCTAGGAGCACTCAAACTAGGTTGGAATGGAACTGAAACATACATTGTGCTTGTTGATGAAAATAGGTCAAACAGAAGTACAATGTGCACTAGTTGTGGTCTCCTCTAGAGTAGTTAGGACATGCTGCAGATGGAATGAGATTATTCCGTGAACTGTTTGTAACTTTATTAAACTCGGCCGCGAATGTTTTGTGTGAAAATGCGACCGCGGACTATTGTTGGGGTTCCAAGATGTGGAATAGTTTTGCTTGACAATTACGTTGAACTGAAATATTATTGGAGTTGTCTTGTTCTACGATTTTCATTATGTAAGGTGAACTGTACAACTTTAGGTACTGCCTGCGTAAGGTTGCTATAAATACAGTTTATATAGTTGGATAAAATATCCTTTATTATTACTCATATCGATTTAATAGAGTTTCTTGCCGTTCTTCTCCATAGGAATCTACGCTTTGGAATAGGCAACTAGTTTCCTCTTTCTGACTGACCGAATCCTTGAAAATTCAAAGGTGCCTGTAATTGATTTAATTGTAAATGCTTTGAGTTTGACACCACAATAAATTATAATAAACTTACCATCAGGTGAGATGCAGGCCAAGAGCTTCCCCGAAAACAAAAAATACACACTTTTTTCAAAACTTTCGAGGTTTGCTTTCAATACATATTTGAATGTATGAATATCTCCAAACAGGTCTCCATTCCAAGGTACAAAAATCATCTAAGCAGCATTGTTTTATTTTAGACAGTTTTTTTCTATGCAATGTCCTTAAAACCCCTTACCGATACCGTTCAAGATGACCAAAATTCCCAAAAAAAAAACCGTCCAATTATAGGTGTCAAGCATCTATTGGCGCGCCTTGGGGGTAAGATCGACTCGTATGCCGTGACGGCAAACGGCATGACGCTTTATGCCGTCATACTTCCTTCAGTATGTTTTTTTTTTCTTTCTCTAACCACCATAATCCAATCCTTTCTCTTATTGTCCTCAGGCAAGGTCGACGAGAAAGCGACGCAGTTACATGCGATAGCTTCTCTCAAAGTGTTGCTGGAGGCGACGCGGCCCACAGCTGGGGGAGCCGGCGCGGCGGTGGCGCGGCATTCCGCTGCGGCTGCGCTGGCCAAGGAGACGCCTCTCGATCTGCCCAACGGCGGGATCGGGGATGTCCAGTTAGATGCTATAGAAGAGGTGAGAATACTATTTGATTCTGTCTAACCTATCCATGTTAGAATATTATTTTATTTATTTTCTTATTATTGTACACCATATAGGTAAGTTGTAAAGAAACTGTGGCTGCATCTACATCGCCACGTCCGAACTACGCATCAAAGACCTGACATCACACAAATCCTGCATCGCGCACAGTTTACCGCGCGATCAACCTATATATATATCTTTCCGACATCAATCATTGGGCAGTTGCCCGCCAGACACGACACCCGTCCGGTCGGAGGCTCCTTCCTTTTCTATAGAGGATGAGTAAACTTTACAACCTGTTCCACATAGCTCTAAAAAACTTTTTGAATTTTGACCAGTTTTATTTGTTAACCACCTGCAACAAAATTCTATTGTATTTTTTTTTTATACTGTTGGTGAGATTATGGGATGAGGCTGTACAATGTAGGTATAGATACTTTAATTAAGTGTAATGTAAGAGTTAATAATTCTGAAAATTTACTGTCCTACACTGTTTATTGTCACTGTGTAATTATTACCTATGTATATTAAGGTATTGCAAACTGAAGGGGTTTTTTAATATTAAAATTTGTTTGTGTACATATACCTTATAACATATATTTTAGGCACCGGGCGTTTATTTTTCAGATTCATCATCATCATCCACTGTACAAACCTTTAAATGATCCTTCATTCTTCACATTGGTTAAATAAGTGTTGCTATTAAGTATTGGAAAGACGATCGATTTCAACTGTACATTTGTATGTTATTATTTATGAATTACTAACGATTCAATGCATTTTCTCTGCTGCAATATTATAAAATGTATTTCATTGTTATGCCTCTGTGTTGCTTTACTTCTTTAGTTGATAGGATTGCCGAGGACAGAACCGAGTTGTCACAGACAGTGTATGACGATAGTTCTTTTTCCTTTCAGTATCGTCTTCCCCTTACCTTGATAGCCAAATATATTGTAATACCAAACCATCTTCATTTTTTTTTCGGGAGGGCGTGTCAGACTCTTACTGACTAAACCCCACCCTTGTTCCTTCTGTTGCCTGTGCAATGCCAGGGGACCACGGTATCCCTTTCGGACTTTCCCGCAACCCCGGCAGGCAATGGTCTCATCGGACCCCTTCACTTGCTGACATCTATTTGAGGCGCGCGTGGAACACAACGCGCCGTCGACCCAGGCTTGGTCCTTACCGGACGGCGAGCTACCCATTGCTCACCGTCCGCAAGCCTGCGCCTACGGTGTCGCCCAGGGCGTCTCCTCCTGTGGCGGCTACGGGCGTAAGGGCGCGAAATTTGCCTTTCCCTCACGCGTTCCGCCTCCTCCTTCGCGAGCATTATTCTTTATTATTGCCTCTGTGTTGATTTGCTTCATTAATCGATAGGATTGCTGAGGAAAGAACCGTGTTGTTACAGACAGTCAATGATGATAGTTCATTTTGGTCTTCCTCTTACCTTGGAAGCCAAATATATAAAAAATATCAAACCATCTTCCCAAATTATTGCACCAAGATATTCTACATAGTTCTTAAAACCCCAAACAGAAAACTAGCAAAATCGTGGCCAAAATCCTGTCATATCAAGATAAATGCTACCATTGTTCGATTTAAGAGATTTATAGACTCGGCAAGTCTGTCTCTCATTGTGTGGAACGTGGCAAATGATTAATTGATTCTACGACCTGAATCATGCTCCCAGTAATCTGCTTCGTTGCCTCTGGAGTTTTTGTGGCCAGCTAATCCAATTTTTTGGTCACCTAACAGATTTCTGTTGTTGACCCCGAAAATGTAATGTGCGAACGTGATAGATGGCGTGGTTGCAAGGGAGGGATGTTGTTTTTGTAATAATAATAAATACTTTTTATTGTATACCAAGTATAGTGACATAAGAATATAAAAATATACTGAGCGGTATAACTGAGCGGTGTTCTTTTACTTTTCACTTTATGGTAGTCTTCGCACAATCCACAATAATCCTTTGATTGTACATCATCATCATTATCTTGTCCTTATAGAGGTAACTAGGAAACTCTGCTTACGCGATGCAGGATTTTGGGTGTTGCGAGTGTGATCCGTAGTTCGCATGTGGCGTTAAAGATGCCGCCACATTCTAATCCGTATTTAATTGGGGTTGGCATAACATGTCTTCTTCCATACTATTCTTTAATTTGTCTATAATGTATTTTAAAAAAGCAGTGGTAATGACTCCGACTTATGAGTTGTAGGTCGAGGATTCGAACCTAGGTAGGTGCTTTACTTTGTGTAAATAATTTAATCACCACTGCTCTCAAAACGGTGCAGGAAAACATCGTGAGGAACCGCCATATCCTAGAACCAAAAATTCGAAGACATGTGATATCTTTCAATCCGCCTTGGGCCCGCGAGGTGGATTACAGCCCACAGGCCTGAGTCCCAGCAGAGGAACATTATAGGCTTAACAACAGCCAGATTCATTATCGACATCAAAGATTGTTTTCCTGTGTATGCATATAGAGTATAGTAATTTGTGTGTATGTATTTAAGTATAGTAGACCCTACAGTTGAATGTCACTTGCGCGTCGGAAAACGACAAGGTCTATTTGTAATATATGTGACAGTTAGAGACCGACTGTCGAGAGATCCGTTCCTGACACCTGTCAGTTGGAAAATTCTAGTAGTAATAAGGATCAAATTCACAAAACACTTATTCGTTAGTATGAAACTGACAGCTGTCAAGAACGTATTCTCTGCAGCCAGACTGTAGATACTTTCAACCATAAAGAAGTTTCGTTAATACGAGGTCGACTATACTATCATACATGGCCAGCTATCGTAAAACTGGCGCAGGATGAAGGTTCCAATATGGCTTTTGGCTTGCATTTTCGATTTGTGTATAACTATACAGTAGGTTACTTTTTGTTTAATCTCGAATGGTTAGAATTTATTTCAGGCTGGTGTTGGTTGGGGTGTGCCTACTCTTACTGAGTAACCCCCACTCTCTCGTTCTTGTGTTGCCATTTCACAAAAAGGAGCCAATGGGGATTATTCGGCTGGGTACTGAAGCGGCTGGATGGTTTTCTCTGAAATAATTAACTGTTATAAAGTATACTGTACCGGACTTTTAATAGGCATACAGCCTTCGTTTCAAACTGTCCGTTAAATTTTCATGACATGTTAAGTCGGAATCGATCGAAGTTTTCTACACAAAACGGACATGATCCTGAATTTATTTTTAGGTTTTTTTTATACTGTAACGCAGTGTGTTATATTTTTATAGCGTCTACCTACTAGTGTGCCCACCAGTTTCCGTTCAGTCATTTTACTAATTTACTAGAAACATTTGACATAGTGACTAGTAATCTGACCTTTTAATATAGAATTATCTCCTTTTAAGCATTGACAAAGTATTGTCTCACTGTGAACAACAGTCGTCAAAATATTGAACGTGACATTTTGAGTTTTTTGCAAATTTTGGTGAAATTAGGTCTCGATGCTTTGAAAATCACAGGTTATTTATTTTATTGACTCTTTGTCAAACGATTGCTCTTCCATCTTCGTTTATTCCATTCATAAACCTAACTAACTTTTTCAAAATTTTACCAATATTAAAATAAGTAAATAAGTATAAATACTTTTTTATTCATAAGTTCACATATAAATTACATAGAAGTGACATCAGTACAGAGTTACATATTAAAATTATTAAGCAAATATTAAACTATGCCTAAAATAAATCTAGTGTAGGTATAACTTATATAATATATTGGATAAAGGCCTAATGAAAAACAATAGCGACCTGCCTGATGTAGGTTTATTCAAACCTGTGTTTCAGGCCTTCACGTAACAACGCTGAGTGTTTTATTGGACTATTAAATTAATGTACATAGAGCTAGCATTGATACATAATAATTATATTATTAAATAAAAATTGCCTTAACATTAATAAACTTATTGCATGATTTCTAGCAATTTTTCAGTGTCTGAGTAATTTAATGTCGCTAAGTATTCACTTAACATTTCACTACATTTATAAAATATATATGTATATATTATTTCAATTTTGTTATCTTAGTTGTTAACTTTATTGTGCATGCTGCGGTCTCCTATAAGTGAAGGAGTACACCTACTTATTACCTGATGTTGGTCTTTATTTATGTATCATGTAGATATTGTGTACGTCTTTATTTGGAGATCCTAAATAAATAACATACATTTCCCATGGCAGCTTTACGTCTGACAGTTCGGATTTAAATCAAAATGGGACACAACACATCCCTGATCCCCGAATGAAAAACATTCTTCTTTTGTTTTTTATCAAATCGACATTGACGGGAGAAGGGAATTATTTAGCCGGGATTATAGGCAGCCAATCGTTTTGGAGTCGATAACATTTTAAATGCAATAATAATATTTTTACCTGAGAGTTTTCATTTGAATATTTTCTGACAAAGAAAGATACATATTAACATAACATCATGCCTTCTTTCCCCGAAGGGTAGGGCAGAGGTGTGCCTGTAGTACCTACACCCACATTTCGCCAGTTATGTTTTTTAAGTCCCATGTAATAGGAGGCGAGTCTATTGCCATCAAGCGGGCACAATTCCAGACTCCGGGCTACTACTGAGAAATTCCTGTTGGAAAAACCCAATAATACTTTGCCTGACTTGGGAATCGAACCCAGGACCTCATGCTCAGCAGTAGCGCTTTCGACCACTAGACCAACGAGGCAGTCACATATTATTTAAGGTCCTCTAAAAATGTTTTACTTGTTACTACTAATTTAAACCTACGAGTATAACAATTTCTATTAAAAACAACTTCGGTAGTTCATTAATTAACTTCATCTGGTACAGGCAATTAACTTTTTGGTAAAAACCAATTATTGTTAAATATATTAATTAAATAATTTTGCTCAGAATTTCACGAAGACCGGTCAATTCCCATGAAACTTTTTCTGTAATCTATTCTCTGTGACACAGTACATACTCCGTCTGTTTCATTCACCAAAACGCCTCTATCTTCATGTAAAACTTTTAAACTTTTCCTTTTAACTGTCCCCCTAACAACATAAAGGTTTATGAGTGGGTCCTCATAATAGAATGCCAAAATTGGGTACTCGTGATAGTTTTAACCCTTTGTAGTTGAATTTATTGTGTTTTAACCTTGGGCGGGACAGTTTCACGCCTTACCGACTAACTTTGAAATAGTTTTCTTTCATTAGGCCAGAATTATGAGCTGTTTTTGTACATCTCTTGTCTCATCTAAAATGTCTACATTCCAACTTCCTTATGTGATTATCTTTAAACTATGCAGAATTGTAATGTCATCTGTTTTATTTTAGTTGGATTATTAATGTCTTATTTTTTGTTCTCATGTTCCTGATATTCAATGTCGACAACATACCGTCATTTATATGTGTCGCATATACATACCTACCTACATATGATGGACGTGCTCGCAATTTCAGCTTAGACGATCACTGTACTTTATCTATCAATGTTTCTCTTCTTGTTACAGATTGGAGACCTGGACGAGGACACGACTCCGCTGGACATGTCGTGGCCGTCAGGTTTCCGCAAGCGAATAACATACTTGTTAGTCGCACCAATTGTCTTCCCGCTCTGGATGACCCTGCCAGACACTAGAACGCCGAAGGGTGAGTATTTTACTGATGAGTTCAGCATCATCACCATCTTCATCATCGTTCTGCAATTCACTTAGGGTTGGCACTCCTTGCCTTCTATTACCATACATACCTATATCTTTATCATACTCAAATTTATTTGGGGTTACCACAACTCGTTTTCTTCCGTAAATATCTTTATCAGCCGTTATCTTACTATTCACCTCCTTTGTAGCCATATTATAGTTCACTAAAAGAAAGACCATTCTTCACCTTATTTCAATTTTATTTGGGTTCGCCACAACCTGTCTTCTTTCGGTACATCTCGATCAGTTGTCATTTTATTATTCACCCACACTTTCACACGAACATTTATCATTTCTTGTAGTCATCATACACTAATTTTTTTTAATGTATTTATTTCAGTATCTTCATTTGCAATCGCTATCATTTTATTTTCTATGCTTAAGACGCAGTACTATAAAGTGTTAAAGCCTTCAATTTCTGTTGCGAAAAAGAGATGGTGCTATTCGTTTTCTCCATCTCTATCTTGTATTGAAACAATGACAAGTCACAATACAGATCACGGACGTACGTCTCGGCGACCGCTGCGGGCGCGGTGATTCCGAGCTTTGTGTGACATGACCTTGACCTTTTTTAACAACTCCATTTTCTTTTTCAGGAAAACGATTTTTCCCAGTAACATTTATAGGGTCAATAGTTTGGATAGCTTTCTTCTCGTACCTGATGGTGTGGTGGGCGAACGTGGCGGGGGCGACAGCCCACGTGCCCCCCGAGGTTATGGGGCTGACGCTCCTGGCTGCGGGGACTTCGGTGCCTGACCTCATCACGTCCGTGATCGTCGCTAGGAAGGGGTTCGGAGACATGGCGGTGTCCAGCTCAGTCGGCAGCAATATTTTTGATGTTACTGTTGGGTGAGTGTATTTTTAATACTCTTGTCTGTTTCAAATGTTTCTGAAAATATTCTACGAGGTGTTAGGTACGGAGAACCGTGCAGTTTGAAAGCGGGCGTAATCTTGGCCCAAAAGTGAGATATTCTGGGAATCCCAAATAGATTACGCTTTCCTGCTTTCAAAACTTTGTATAGAAAAGGAAATACTTGATACAATATAAAACGGTTGCAATGCAACTAGATAAAACAATTTTTAAAAGTCTGTAATCTTACCACTTAAACTAATTTCGTTTCTAGAGAATAGTCAAATTAATATTCCTCTAAAATTAGGTCAAAACAAGACCACAATAACACATTAAATTAAACTTAATTCAGCATTACATTGCACCAAAAACTTTGATTCCCCAGTTTTCAGCACTGCAGTTCTTTGCCCCAAGAGAAATATAAACTATGTGGCAAATGCTATTTCAGCTATTGCAGCTGAAACTGATATTTTAGCAGCCGGCATTCCCCTCCTGTCGAATACTTTACCGGAGGAATTCCTTAGTGAAACTTCAGCATAGTTCGTTCCAAATTTTGGTACCGCTGAGAGTTACGACTTTTTAGAATCAGAGAAAATATTTAAATCCATATGTCGTGGCCAGATCTTAAAATTGATCATTTTATGAAATGAACATCGACTACTGGTTACATCATGATGTGGCCTGGCCCGATCATTGAATACACAACGTTTAACGATATGAACGGTTAAGCGCACGACTACTTCATGATGTAGCCAAACATTAGTGATCATAATTATCGTAAAATACTCCACCGGTAGATTCGTTGAGGTCGTTTTGTTGTGTTTTTGTTGTGCATCATGGCGGGGGATACAACAAATCAAACAAAGTAGGGTGACCACGCAAAAATTTTCGATGGATTTATTGGGTTTCCTAATATGTTATTATGGAAAGTGATCAACTTGGAAGTATCGCTCGCCGGCCGCTGCCACGGCGTGAAATGCAACATAGCACTTAAAATAGTTTTAAAAAAATACAAATTTACGCTGCTTATGTGGCACCCCGACCAAATGGGTTAGGTTAGGTTAGAACTGTGACCATCCGCGCGTGAGCCGAGCAAGCGAAGCGAGCGGTGCCGCGGCAGCGGCCGCCGAGCGCTTCTTCCAAGTTGGTCGCAGTTACTTGGCTATTTTTACTACACCTTACACCATGGATACCCTACATTAATGATATAGCCTAACGTTGACTGACATATCATTAAACGTTGACTTTTAAACGATATGGCCAATGTTAGCTGGTCATTTCATGAAATGATCAATTCTAAGATCTGGCCACGACACATGTAAGATCCTTATAATATAATAAATGTTTAAGTAACATGGCCATTCCCATGCATCATGACCTGGGTTAGGACTTAGGATTTTTTTTATCCCGGTAGTACGTTCCCGTGGGATAATTTCCGATCTCCACGCAGGTGAAACCGCGAGCAGAAGCTAGTTTATTATACGCATTTCCATCTGTACTGTACTTTCCCAGTGGGAGTTATTTGAATTTGAATTGTATGTTAGTGTACATAAGAGTTTCTACGCTACCAACTTGATTTCGCAGAAGTGCGACCGTTTTTACTGAAAGTAGCTCACTTTATTTATTTAATACTTTAAGCGAAAATATGTACAGAGGTAGTATGCATATCCGGTACGGTTCGCAAACCCTTCCATATCCTAAGGGCACGTCTTCCTTACCATCACCGCGCCCCCCGGTCTACTCCTTGATATGCAATAGCCTCTGTATCACCATGAAACATGAGACTTCAGGGCCTAGTGCAAATCTTGTGGTTCATTCGATTTATCGAGTCTGGTTAAACCATTCATTTAAAGCACACAAATGACTTAATGCCATAGACATTTTCTATGCAAGTTAATGAAACAAATTTCTTTTCTTTCTTTTACGACTCTAAAAAGAAAGAAAATTTCCCTGTGATAGACAGAAGTTATTGGCTTAGTAATATAATATACCTATAAGGTACTGTTAGAACTCTCTGGATACGGAAACCTATAAAAGTAGGAGTTGATTGGAAAGGTATTTCAGTCTGGAACACAAAAGCGAACGTGTTCATTATTGAGGAAAATAGTTCGTTAATGAGATTTCAATTCCCGGCGGTCATTGCGTAATTATATTCTTTGATTGGTTACGGGAATAGTCAGGATACGTTATAACTAAATGTCATTTACATTTTGTTATTTAAAAGCATTCCACGCTAAGAAGAAATAATATCTAGCAGTTGTTTTTATTTAGTCAGAGACCTGCAGATTAATTCTGGTACATAAAAAACGTTCACATTCAATCGCAATCGCAATCTATTCAATTCGCAATCTGTCAAACTTGTCAAAAATGTTGGTAAATTGATTTTATTTTTGACAGATTGCGAATGAGAGTTTGCAATCTGTTTCGTTCTTAAACGTTACCTACGGGAATTGCCCCTCTGTTAGGTAAATTCGTCGACTAATACAGATAGTTAATAGGTAATACGGGCTGGTTTCCGCAACTCCACGTCAAAGCGCGTATTTTGCGTAGGGCCAGGGGTGGGAAAATCGGTTATTCGATCCACCCCAGCTCCTCAAAGAAGGCCAGCAACGCCTTGGTGTTACTGGCAATCTCGCATAGGCTACCTGGGTTACCGAAGTACTGCCCTATAAGTAGCGACCACCGGGCAGTTTAACAACACATGAGCTGCTGTCTTGTCGTCTTCCATTCAGGCCTGCAGAGTGGACTGTCTGTGACTTCTATGACAAAGATGTGTTTATTAAATGACCCATGCAGCCAATACAGATTAAGGAAGAATAATGCTGCACCAAACCAAAATCAACAAGGATAATAGACAGAAGGATTTCTCAGTAGCAGCGTTTTGCACTTGGTAGCCGAATTCTTGAGGAAGATTATAGGCTTTTCAACATCACGCTAAGACCCTTAGGAACAGAGTGTAAAGAGAAAAGTCAGAAAGAACGCTAAACGAAAACGAAGTAAAAGCGCGGGCGGGCGATGCGATGCGATGCGACGGGATGGGTCGGGGGGCCGAGAAATTTCATGCGAATGAAGTCGCGGCTAGTAAAAATATAAAACCGTAATGAATCCAAACCTAGCTAATTATAAAAGGCCGTGCACGAAATCGACTGATTTTGATTAATTTTGTTAATAAGTTGTAAGAAAGGGAAAAGAATTTAAACAAAACTATTTTTTGATTTGGATAGTCGAGTTCTTTGTTTTGCATATACTCGTATAATAATTTAAGTACCTATTCATGGAAAATCAACAATATTCGCAACAAGTTTTCCGAAAAATGACGCGAGACTGATGTTTGATCACTGTTTTACAAGAAACTACTTTTGATTTTGAACATTTAAAAATATTATCAACATCGCTATGTGGTCTACTTGCATATGGTTGAACCACTTTTTTCAACTTATATACAAAATATAGCAGAAAAATAATGTTGAAAAAGCCATCTTTTTTTTAAACCCTTTCAGTAATGTATTTTTTCCTGTTATTTAGCAAACCATATCAAGAAATTTAAAAATCAGACATTGTACTTCAGCTATCCTTGAGATAAAATCAAAATTTTATTTTATGATTATACAATATCTTTATTGAGTAAATCAAAGGCGAAATAAACCATACTTTCAAGAGCGCAAAAGTGATGCAACTACACTCGAGAGCAATGAATCCGAGTCACTTAAAGAATCCTAAAAATCTCGGAAACTAAAAATGCTAGGTTAATGCAATAAATTGTATTTAATAGACAATGTAATACTCCTTAAATGAAGGTATTAAAACTTCTTAGTTATTGTAAAGTTATATCATAAAAAAATCAAATTTGAAAAAGGGCCACTTTCGAAGATGGAACTACGAAATTACAGCATTTGGTTTTGCTTTTGTTTGTAATCTGTCATTTATGTGGGTACATAAACCATGTTGATAGTGCTCTATATTCATTATATCAAGCTGAAATTATGTCGCTTACGCCTGAAGAATGCACCAGAATACTTACAATGCTGGAAACCGGCCGGAGTCAGCGCGATACAGCCAGGACTGTCGGTGTGTCGCTGTCAACAGTACAAAGAGTTCTCCGACGTTACGAAGAAACTGGTTCTAACCTACGCAGACCAGGAACGGGCAGAACCAGGTGTACCACAGCACGAGAAGACCGATACTTGGTGAACACCATGCTTCGAAATCGCTTTCTTACAGGAACTGAACTCACAAATCAGTTTCGACGCCTCGGAGGAAGTAACCCAAGTGCATGGACAGTAAGACGTCGGCTTGCTGAATCTAACTTAAAACCCCTTAGACCTGCAAACGGCCCTAAACTGGAGCGTGGGCATCGTATTTCAAGACTAAGATATGCCCAGAGCCACGTAAATTGGAGTATTGAAGATTGGTCAAAAGTTATGTTCTCCGACGAATCAAAATTTATGCTCTACAAGCACGATGGAAGACACAGAGTGTATCGAAGACCAGGGGAAAGATTCAAGCAAGCATGCATCGAAGAAAAAGTAGCCTACGGTGGTGGGTCTGTACTTGTGTGGGCCGGAATTTCTTCTGAAAGTCGCACAGAGCTGGTGATCATAGAAAACGGCTCTTTAACTAGCGAAAGATATGTGGAAGAAATCCTCAATGATCACGTTGGTCCATTTATGGTCAATTTAGGTGAGGATGCTATATTTATGCATGACAATGCCCGACCTCATACAGGTAGGATTGTGAATGACTACCTTCAAGAGATGAACATTACTCGTATGGAGTGGCCAGCGCGCAGCCCGGATATCAACCCGATCGAGCATGCTTGGGACGAGCTAGGCAGATGCGTAAAACAACGAAACCCTCCCCCAATCACGCTTCGTGAGCTCAAAATTGCTCTCACAGAGGAATGGGAGAATATTCCCCAAAATCGTATAAGGAACTTGGTGTACAGCATGCCAAACCGCGTAAACGCAGTAATGGAAGCACGAGGAGGCAATACGAAGTATTAAAATTCAAGAAAATCGTAATAAAGTTCAAAAATTTCATGTTTCCTATTTTTGTTTTAAGGAGAGATCAGCAGTTTTTTTCTTTATGTAATTTTGTGTTAATAAAATGTATGGTGACTCATATTTTTTTTACTTTCATTTAAGGAGTATTACATTGTCTATTAAATACAATTTATTGCATTAACCTATCATTTTTAGTTTCCGAGATTTTTAACATTCTTTAAGTGACCCGGATTCATTGCTCTCGAGTGTATTAACAGGTACTGTGACTGATACGCATGGTTTAACATCACGAAAACTGTACCTTTATAGAATATAATGTTTCAACTATTTCAAGCTTTCTTACAATTAGATAAGTTATTGACGAAAAAGGGTATTTTCGTGCACGGAGCCTCAAGTACAACATACATGGTTTGCAACATCTGGTTACCAAAAAACATAAATAACGTTATCAAATGAACTTTCCCAAACTGTGCTCTAAGATAAGAAAATTCTTAAATATGTAGACCTTAAATAACGGACGCCATCTTAAGTGCTTACCTACTCAGCTTGGAGCAGCGCCAAAAATGAGGGTAGATGTGAAATTGCGCGCTTTTTTCTGCACACGTATGGCAGATAGCGGTATGTATTTTAAAGGATGTGTTGCAAATTTTCTTTGTTAGGTATTCGGAATCTTATAGTAAGAAGGTAAACTGGTCGAGTGGTACTCAAACTCTTAAAAGAACGATTCTCTACATAATTCTCACATTTTATATAGTTAGATATATTTTTTTAAATATTGGTTACATCAACATGGATGATGTAACAACACTGGGTACTATAATGCAGCTGACTTTATTGCACTGAAATGGAGCTTTAGAGACTATTTATAATTTTTCTCTATTATGTAAGTTGACATTTTATAGTCTGTTCCGAAATTATCTCATGAAAATGTAAACAATTGGTTCAAAAAACCTACCTGTGTGACTTTCAAATTGAGTGCGCTGAATTGATTATTTAATCAAATACTTAATAAATCCGAAATTCTAATCTTATAACACCTTAAAGACGTTATTCATTTGACAATTGAGGTTATTTTTTTAACCTCAATCATCTTCGATATTTTTCATTTACAATTTAATCATGTTATTCAATCAATAATTGTTGGGAAAAGTGGTGATATAATAAAGTTGAAACCTTCTAAATACAGATGAATATGTTTAAGAATTCAAACTGAACAGTTTGTTTACACTTTCATGATATACTTTTGAAAAAGACCATAGCAGTACAAACAACGTTACCACAGTATAAAAAAGTAACAGTATATATGTTCATAGAAAGAAATGCTTTGAAATCTCAGTGTATATCAGTACGCAATAGTATCCAGTGCGCGGCAGTAACGCACGGACGCGGAAGGTTTATTTATTGAGCCGTAGGTAATTAATTAAATGTCACTGCTGATATATAATACTGTTACTTATTTATACTGTTATGTTGCTATAGTAGGTACGTTTAGTAGGTATTTCCTGAACAATACCGATTGCCCTCCCGACCTTCAATAAACACCTACTCTTGAACTTCGTAGGATCGCACCTACCTGACACCTACGGCCTTGTAACTAATTTTATATCAATACTCTTTACTAAAATAAAAGGTAGATAGGTAGCTTTGTTTGGCGTGGTTTTCAGGGAAAATAATTAAAACTTGATGGTACTAATCTATACAAATAAATAAAATTGAAGTGCCTGCTTGTAATGTCAACTTTTTACTAAATTCATGTTTCTCAAATTCAAATTGTCCTTCTGTTTGTTATCTTATCTCCAAAACGGCTGGACCGATTTTTTTATTTTACTGGTAGGTAGCTGATGTTATTAGGAGTAACTTAGGCTACTTTTATTAAAGTAAAATAAAACATAATGTCGAACATAGAACCTCCTCCACAAATAACGCGGGTAGCTAGCACATAATAAAAATATTCGATTAGAAACTTGTTAAAAACCTGCGAAATGTTATGTTACAACATCATGCATGTAGTTCCCAAAATGGTAAGCTGTGTATATAGTTCACCCACACTTCACCAGTTACGTCTACATATCACGGAATAGGGGCGAGCCTATTGCCATTAAGGTTTTGTTCTCAAATGTCATGATTTCATGAAAAACTCATTCAATGGAACAAATCTAACTAAAAAGATATTAGATATTAATTATTTTAATGCTTATAAGTCTGTAAATACATATTATTATTTGTCATAGTCGCAAAACTTATAAATTAAAAATTTAAAATATATAAAATATAAATCGACCAGTACCCTAATTACGTAATGCAAAATCAATCCGAATCTGAATCGTTTTGAAACAGATTGCTAATCCATTGCTCCGTAAGTTCGAAAAAAAAACTGCAGAGCAACGTAAATAACGCAATGAATGTTGTTGAACTGTCAAAATGAAACAGATTTGTCTTTACCGTTTAGGAAAATATGTTGCGTAATTAGAAAGCAGATTACGTTAGCCAGCGGACAATCAAGACGCTCCCAACGATACCACATTTGTCAAATTATATTAAGTAGTTTAGAAGTTATGAGGGAACAGATGAGCCTAAATACATACGGCCTAAATCATAACCCTCCTTTTTGCTCCTCCGTAGTCGGGTAACAAATTGAGTTATGTTAGCATAATATCGAAAGCCAGCCCCCATGCTTACGAAACACCATCCAAACGGGGTCAAAGGATACGATCTCTGACCCAATTTAGTAACCAGTTGTGGTGCAAATCACCCGAACACCCTTGAGACTCGAAACAATCGCTTTTAAACAGCCCTTATTTGAGTATAGATGGCAATAACCAGCTGATTTGGCTTATATCGAATTTATATCTATCTCTTCGTATAAGCATAGGAATGGCACTTTTACCATGTTCGGAAGTTAATAGGTACTTTGTACAGTCACGTACGAAAATGTACAGGTAGGTACAAAAATGAAAATGGTTTTTTCTTTTTTTCTCGTGTATTTTTTTAAGTTCCATGGATACGTACGACACGACGTGTTGCCACGCCAAGCGCTGGTTGCAGCACTTGGCGTGGCAACATGTCGTGTTCGGGTCCGCGTCAAGTTACTCGTCATCCTGAAGATGCCTCTTTGAGAGGTAAAACACGTGTCGATTTCTTACAGAGTTTTTATGACTCTTTAGGAATAGTTAATATATCTGCGTCTATTGTACTTTATAATGGATTTCCGCAAAGTCACGCCTGATTCAATTAAATATCTTCATGGATAGCCGTCTATATATCGGACGATTATTTCGGACTCTCAGGTAGTGAATCAAATTCCACGGTATTGCTACTGCTACCATGAGTCGGCAATATTAGCATTATTGATTGAAGTTATGAGTGTTTTCGTTCGAATAATTGTTTCATATTATAATACTAACTTTTGCCTGCGGAAAATATCCTTCGGAAATATACGATCGGGATTAAAAGTTATGTGTAAATCCAGGTTATAAACTATCTGTGAGCCAAATTGCATCCAAATCCGTTCAGCCGTTTTTAAGCCAATCCGGAACATACATACAGACGAACGGACAACAATTCTTCGTTACTACTTTATTATATGTATAAATTTAAATCTAAACTACGAAAAAAAAAAAAATAAGAATATTGAAAGGTGTCCACATATTTTTGCATGTGACTGTACATAGAGTCGATTCTGCGAGAAATAAAAATGAATGGGAAAAATGAAAGCGTGACACAATATTACACTCTACAGTGTAATATTGTGTCACGCTTTGGGGAATACATGAAACGTTTGAAATACAATATTATTTATAGTGACATGTTGGAAAGACAGGCCTATGTTATTGGAATATATTCCAATAAAATAAACACTGTTGACGCCCAATGTTTACGACCAAGAACGAATTTTAAAAAAAAAATAAGAAAAAAATTTAATAAACAGCAGAAAGTCGCGCGCGCTCGTGTGTGCGTTTAGTGTGTGTGTGTGGTCATATTTAAGGGTGTCTCCATGGGAACAACAATGTAATCGTAAAGAAATAATAAGCTGTCCCATAAATTTTGGTCGAGCAGCTAATGGTATTGCAGTTTTGTATGGGACGCTGTATAAATATCGCAGTATGATGGTTATAATGATTATATTATAATGTAATGTTATGAATGGTGATAATAAACCTATAGTTATATGAAAGCGGTTCATAACTGTAGGAGTGCCCTAATTTTGTTACTGCTACCAATTTCGACTTAGAGCTCGCCGGACGCTGCCGTGGCACCGCTCGCTTCGCTCGCTCGGCTCGCGCATTACAGTTTTAACCTAACCTAACCTTTTTGGTCGGAGTGCGATAATCTTACTAGATCGTACTCGTATCATAGTTATATTGCTAGTGTGATAGTTATGAACCACTTTCATATAAGTATTTTACGGTATATAGCTATATCCCTAGGGACATCACCGTATCACGGCTATAACCATCTTACTGCGACATATACTATCTATACTAATATTATAAAGAGGAAAGATTTGATTGTTTGTTTGTTTGTATTGAATAGGCTCCGAAACTACTGGACCGATTTAAAAAATCTTAATGATATAAAGTCATATGTCCTAATTATTGTAGGTATTAGGTAGGTATATATATATATATTTTTTTTTTTTTTATTGACAATTAGGTTATTTCAGTGATAGTTTAGTTAGTTTAGTTTTTATACCGGGAAAAATAACGGGTCGCACGGGAAAGACCACTTGAGCGAAGCCGCGGGCAAAGTGCTAGTAGTAAATATTTAAATAAAATTAAGAATATTCACAGTAGTGTTATTCTGTAAACTAGGTGAAGTGAGCTCAGAGTGAGCTGTCAAGGAACTTATGTGAAGTGAGTTTGTTTTTGCTTGGAATTGACACTATTGACAGCTCACTCCACGCTCACTTCACCGAAGTTTTCACGGTGAGATTTTTACAGAATAGCACCGCAGATTAGGTATCAATCAACTCAGCCTAACGCAGCCAACTCCTGGACATAGGCCTCTAGTCTAGGCCATAGACTAGGTACAACAGAACGAATTATTTTTGTTTAAAATAATTACAGCACCATATATAAGGTTAACCGTAACACAAGTCATGAACAACGATGAATAATTACACCACAAGTCTCTCTTCCTGGCAGTTTGGCATTTGGCAAAACACGTCATAATGCATTTGGCACTAGGCTTATTTAACTTTGCCAAGCGGTAACATAAACTAAACTGGGTTGGTATAGGCACAGTATAAATAAGTGACAGTAGTATATCTTCATAGAAAACTGCCAAAACGACGGGCTTGGAAATCTCAGTGTATATCAGTATGCAACAGTATCATATCTCTAAGTAGTCTGTGAACAGTATCGAATGCGCGGCGGTTACGTTCGGACGCGGAAAGTTTATTTACCGAGCGGCTGTAGGTGATTATTTCAAGGTCACTGCCGAGATATAATACTGTTAGTTTATTATACCGTGGTATAGGTATAGTGAGTCTTTGAAATAGTATTTTTGGATGACGTTTGTAAGTACTTGGGTAATATGAACTCCTATTAGACCTTAGCGCGTTTTTTTTTTCTAAGGCATCCCTCTGGCTAACCTAAGAGGTTGTCGGCTGCTTAACCGGAATATCCTGTGGATGCCCTAATAAAATGTGGCGTCCAACCATAGCATATAAACTGTCCTTAGCACTTTTACCTAGGAGGCAAATTTTTATACTTACAAGATTACGTTAACTTCAATACGTAGATACTGAATTAGCGCCGTCTGGTGACTATAATGAGGAACTACTATTTACGACTGCCTGGTTGGTCCAACCAGGCAGTAGCTGAGCATGAGTCCTGGGTTCGATTCCCAAGTCGGGCAAAGTGTTATTGGGTTTTTCCAACAGGAATTTATCAGTAGTAGCTCGGAGTCTGGAATTGTGCCCGGTTGATGGCAATAGGCTCGGCCCCTATTACATGGGACTTAAAAAACATAACTGGCGAAATGTGGGTGTACTACAGGTACACCTCTGCCCAACCCTTCGGGGAAACAATGCGTGATGTTATGTTATGTTACTATTTACTATTTTCTAAACAAATTGACGTAAATGAACGTTAACGTTAACGCTATCGAGTAAGTATAAAAACTCGCACTAAGGCCGCAGAAATTTGAGCATCCTTTATGTGATATATTTACAAAGTATTGAAGACTCGTGATTACCTATAATTGCTACTATCCTTGTAAATAAGTTGGTGTGCCTGGCTGAATAAATATACCTACTTACTGACGCTACGTTGAGTTTTCTACGTGTTAAAAAAATCTATGATGTTGTATGTACAGTCGAGGAACATTAGTTTAAACACATTTAGGTCAATTTTTACTATATAATAAGACTTCTTATTTTTCAATATTGTTTTGAAAAATGCCTATTGTTTCCTTGTCAACGTCTTAGGCACAGCTACGATTCATCAAATAAACTCGCATTTAAGCCCCAATAGTTATAATAAACAGTTAATCTGCCTTACTCTATCCGTACCGACCTCAGCCTCTAGCAATTGTAGATCAAGAAACCGCAACATAAATCCTCAGAGCAAACGTGTTTCGGATACCAAACCTTCTCAAATAACAATACATCTTACCTCCATAGATATAAAGTCGTAATTTCAACAACATTTGGGCTATATATCAGGAAAATAAAACTTATGTCGTAAACAAGGAGGACTTATAGGAGTCCTCCAGTACATAAGGGTGTGCGGGGAAGGGGAATGAATATCGCAATGCAGCTTGGAACAATTTGCAATTTATCTTCGAACGTATTTTGTATTTGGGTCATGCTTGAGAACTCTCCGAGTGTAAAATTTGTTTTTCTCCTTTGTTTGTAAGTGACCCCGTTTTAATGTTTAATGGTGTAATACACTTTGTAACAGCTTCGACTTTCGGTACCTCGGGTCGCTTGTTCAAGGGGATGGCGTAACGCGCCGGATCAACTCAGGATGGATGAAACGTTGACAGGGTACAGGAACAACTTGTGACCCACGGATGCCCCTCAAGTTAGGGGAAAGTCTGTGATAAGGCCTGTCGTACTGTATGAATCGGAAGGCTGGGCCGTGAAGAAGGCGGCTGAAAAAATGGAAATGAAAATGGCGCATGTAACGGAGATGAGAATGTCGAGATGAATGTGTGGAGTGACGAAAATGGATAAAGTAAGAATATATGGGAAAGTTTAAAAGTGGCGCCAGAGACAGAAAAGTTAAAAGGAAATCGTTTGGCCTGGTATGGGCATGTGATGAGGAGAGAGGAAACGCATGTGACCAAAAGACTGATGCATATTTATTTTATTTATTTATTATAACAACACCTTAAATCTATCTTTACAGGTTGCCCTAATGCGATGGTTAAGTCTACATATTTTCATACAAGTAGTCAATATAGACTAAATTAAATAAAAACTACAAAACGATAATATTCTAAACTAAATTCACAATAACTAAACACACATAACACATTAATTAACTTAATTATAACATAACACCCTAGAGGTCGCCAAAGTAAAGTCATTCAGAGAACAAGAAAACAAGTAAATTTTATCGGCTACCCTGTTGAGCGTGCACAGCGCACGCGTCAGTGTTAATGGATGGAGTGAGAGAGGAAGGCCAAAGAAAAGATGTATGGATTGTGTGAGGAATGATATAAAAGAGAAGGGAGTGGATAGCGTGACGGTTAACTGGGGAGAGTGGAAAAAGAAAACGTGTTGCAACGACACCAAGTAACATGGGAGAAGGGCAGGAAAATGATGATAACATTTTGTAACCTTTCGGAATTATCAATCAATCAATCATTTATTTTGTTAATCATAGGTATGGTTAAAGATAGTATATTGTCTAAAATAATGTGCTCTCTTGCTCTCTGCTGAAATTAATTCTCGTTCTAGAACCTTTTCTGCTAAAGGTCTATGCACACATTTCAGAGCCATGCAGGGCCGCGACAACACAGGGGAGGCACTGAAGCTCCGTCTCCGGCTCGGTCACGCATGTGTGAACGAGTTCATATAAAATATACACACCGATATATTTTTGAGCCCCTGAACCATTTGGCCCATCCACGCACGAGACGGCCTTGATATGTGAGGATAGACTTTAGTCTTTGTAACATATGGTTTCGTGTTAGGTTAGTCAGTCAGTTAGTTATCATACGATGCTGAGGCTGAAAGGTTCTGGAGTAAGGCCGCGTACTGGAAGAAGCTGGACCGATATATTATGAAGGCCTACCTTGTGAAGGCCACAGGAATCCGCTGGATGCGGGAAGCACAGAATCGATCGAAGTGGCGGTGCTTGGGGGAGGCCTATATCCAGCAGTGGACGTCTTTCAGCTGAAATGATGATGAATGATCATACGAGACTTGTATTGAGACCAATGTCACAACGCAATGACTAATCTTGACCCTATTTCATAGCATCTATATTTTTGTCAACGCTAAAACGCTACAAGACAAAGAGAAAGCCGAAGTTACAAAGCATTTTATTGGCAGAATGTAATCTATTGGGAAACGCATCAAGTGTTTGAGAAACTATAAAACTGGCAAATACATATCCCAACATTTTGTTATTGAACTCAGTCGAGACCATAAAACACTTCCATTTCAGATCGTCCGTTAACAGTATTTTACTGCATCCTAGCAATATATTTTACACTCGTAGTACTAAAATAACTCATACAAAATCACTAGCAAATCTTTAAATTAATAGAAATGTAAGTTTTTATTTTAAAGTTTTTGTTTTTACTTACATTAATATCAAAGTAGGCATACTTTTTTTTTTTTCAAAAAAAGTGAAAATATAAAGCTCTCCTTATTGCCAAATAACCATCCTGTATGATGTCAAAGTTAAACCGTGAGATTCCTGTCAAAACACACATCAAATGACAATCGATCGCAATGGGTTTCATTTTGACAGTTCACCAATGTCAATTGCGCTATTTACGTTGTTAAACCTACACATTTCAATTCGTTTCTAAATATAGTCTTGTTTCTCGGCAAGACTATATTTAGAAACGAAATTGTTACTATTTTAAGTGATCTCGTCGATCGTTTATTCTTCGTTTTTCTAACAACTAGTAGATCTGTTTACTTATATGTGGATAACGTTGTGAATAGTGTAC
Organism: Xanthia togata; assembly: GCA_963853775.1. Classification (NCBI taxonomy): domain Eukaryota; kingdom Metazoa; phylum Arthropoda; class Insecta; order Lepidoptera; family Noctuidae; genus Xanthia; species Xanthia togata. The sequence goes on from OY970805.1 coordinate 5,492,246, forward strand.
TTGTAACATTTATTATTAATTTCGAACTTGTTTACTTATTAATACACTGCTGTTTGTTGTCCCTAAATGAAATAAAATAAAATAAACCTATAAATCCTTCAATATCCTTCAAAACTCTCGGATTGTGATTCAAAGTGTATTTCGTAATTAGGGTGCTGTGTTGGACGTTGACTTTAAGTCTTCATGATTGATTAATTACTATTCCCAACAAGGTTAAAATATCACTATCGCATCTACCAAAAATAGTTTTAAAAATGTAACAGATCTCGTTAACTAAACTTGAAAATAGAACTAAAAAGTTAACCGTCTACTGAATCGAAGAAAAACCCTAATTATAATTGCACAGTTCCTCAAAACTCATTTTTCATTACAATAAACACGAATTCGCCATAAAAGAAAGTCGGCCATTTTAAATACGATTTAAAATGTAACCATTCGTGTCGCTCTCCATTTTATTAAAAGATTTGTGTGTAACGCGAACATTCGTTTATTTAATAGTGATATATTGTTTTGTTGCTTATTATTTCTTAACATGCTTCTATTTCTGTGTTTAGGTAATTATATACCTACTTCTGTAATGATGTATTGTCTACTATTATATTTCTTATTATGGAAAGCAAAGCCGACGTCGACCATTCTGCCAATGTCTAAAGTGAATTGGAATTTAATAGCAAACAAGTGTATTCTCTAAATACGTTGATCACTTTTGAATTTTGGCAGATTCAACTCGTTACTTGTCAATTGATGTAATGATATACATCACATTTTTTACTTCGCATCCAGTAATACTAAATCTACGGTCGCATCATATAATGCTGCGACCGCCCTGCGTCTATGTTGACAAAGAAATGCCAGCCGAAGCTTCGTATGTCTTGCTCGCTAAAATGTTATCGCGCTATTGCGGTGGTCACTTTTTTTTTTTTTTTTAAACGTTGCCCCACACTAGGATTTCTCCTGTATCGTGGGTGCGTTTACAAACATTTATTGCTCACATACACAAACAGCCAGACCCGAAACAACCACTTGTAGGTCATACAAATATTTGTTCGGTGCGGGAATCGAATCCGCGACACGCAGCGCAGCAGTCAATCGCTTAACCACTGCGCTAACCGTGCCGTCAAACTTTAGAATGTCTGATTTTCTGCAAACCACGAAGGTCGCTGATTGATCTAAAAAAAGTTACAAGCCAAGCTAAGCTTTATGAGCGTGACTGAACTAAAATGTACGTGAAATGAACTGAATCAAAAATCTCTCCTTGCAGCAGCTTTAAAAGAAACCAAAATTACTTCTCCAGCCCTGTAAAGTACCTAATAAAACTAAAGTTAGCACATTATACGGTGAATTAAAAGCAATAAATTAAATGGAGCCTACTTTCACAGCCTTCTAATAAATGCCGGTCCTTTGTTTACAAAATACGCTGAAATTCAGTAGCTTCTGGTTACACGCAGACCACAACATACGAGTAGTTCGGAAAAGGGATTTCAAATAACAACTTTGTATTATACATTATACAAATTGACGTCGAATTATGCCTAGCGTTATACAATCTAACGTCGAGGTTGACATGCTAAAAAGTATGATAGGTATAAAAGCTAACATTAGTGATTTCTAAGAGTATGTTTAACTGCAATAATAAGAATCACTCGAATCGGCTTTGAATCTTACTAGTTAATAGAAAATAACCCAATTAAACCTATAACAATACCAGAAACCAGGGTAACTAAAATAACAGGCAACCGTATGACCTCACCATAACAACCCCTGTGCCCGAAATTACGATAAAAAATAACACTATGATATTTATCAATGTAATTCGGCTCGACCTTGCTCCAAATATCGGCGAAACAAATGCCAAATATAGTTACAACTCATAACTAAATGTTGAACATAGCCGTGTTTATGTTACAACATTGATTTTTACTGGCAGTATGTCGAACAATGTTGTTGTTTTAGTTACATATGATTTATTGCTAAATTGGTTACTTACATTGTGGTAAAACGTTTTAAACAGCGGTAGTACTTAAAATTACTGGGTAACACCATACCCCTTGGTAAGACTGGTTGTCAGACTTTTGGGCTTCTGACCACCTGTAACGACTGTTGAAGGTCTACGAATGACAGCCGGTACCAACTCATGTTAAAAAAAAATAAAAAAAAAATGTGCAAATAAATTATATTTCTATTTCTAAATATGTAATGGATGGTGACCCATCCACAAATCGACCGCGGCAAGTATTGCTTAACCTTCGATCGACCCATACGGCTGTTATGATTTAGCCACAATTCCCTCATAGAGATTCTTAAGTAATATACCTAATTTGATGAGTAAGCGAACGCACTATCAATAGACCGTGAAGTTCAAGTTTCAACTTCAAACATCGCGATGCTTGCTTAAATCTTTGTAGTTTCTTTTTTTCATTTCATTCGTCTATGCTCGATTATCTATTCTTAAGTTGCTTATTTCTATTGGGCAATCAAGGACGAGGCCCTGTGGTGTAACTACACTCGAGAGCAATGAATCCGGGTCACTTAAAGAATGTTAAAAATCTCGGTAACTAAAAATGATAGGTTAATGCAATAAATTGTATTTAATAGACAATGTAATACTCCTTAAATGAAAGTAAAAAAAAAATGAGTCACCATACATTTTATTAACACAAAATTACATAAAGAAAAAAACTGCTGATCTCTCCTTAAAACAAAAATAGGAAACATGAAATTTTTGAACTTTATTACGATTTTCTTGAATTTTAATACTTCGTATTGCCTCCTCGTGCTTCCATTACTGCGTTTACGCGGTTTGGCATGCTGTACACCAAGTTCCTTATACGATTTTGGGGAATATTCTCCCATTCCTCTGTGAGAGCAATTTTGAGCTCACGAAGCGTGATTGGGGGAGGGTTTCGTTGTTTTACGCATCTGCCTAGCTCGTCCCAAGCATGCTCGATCGGGTTGATATCCGGGCTGCGCGCTGGCCACTCCATACGAGTAATGTTCATCTCTTGAAGGTAGTCATTCACAATCCTACCTGTATGAGGTCGGGCATTGTCATGCATAAATATAGCATCCTCACCTAAATTGACCATAAATGGACCAACGTGATCATTGAGGATTTCTTCCACATATCTTTCGCTAGTTAAAGAGCCGTTTTCTATGATCACCAGCTCTGTGCGACTTTCAGAAGAAATTCCGGCCCACACAAGTACAGACCCACCACCGTAGGCTACTTTTTCTTCGATGCATGCTTGCTTGAATCTTTCCCCTGGTCTTCGATACACTCTGTGTCTTCCATCGTGCTTGTAGAGCATAAATTTTGATTCGTCGGAGAACATAACTTTTGACCAATCTTCAATACTCCAATTTACGTGGCTCTGGGCATATCTTAGTCTTGAAATACGATGCCCACGCTCCAGTTTAGGGCCGTTTGCAGGTCTAAGGGGTTTTAAGTTAGATTCAGCAAGCCGACGTCTTACTGTCCATGCACTTGGGTTACTTCCTCCGAGGCGTCGAAACTGATTTGTGAGTTCAGTTCCTGTAAGAAAGCGATTTCGAAGCATGGTGTTCACCAAGTATCGGTCTTCTCGTGCTGTGGTACACCTGGTTCTGCCCGTTCCTGGTCTGCGTAGGTTAGAACCAGTTTCTTCGTAACGTCGGAGAACTCTTTGTACTGTTGACAGCGACACACCGACAGTCCTGGCTGTATCGCGCTGACTCCGGCCGGTTTCCAGCATTGTAAGTATTCTGGTGCATTCTTCAGGCGTAAGCGACATAATTTCAGCTTGAATAATGAATATAGAGCACTATCAACATGGTTTATGTACCCACATAAATGACAGATTACAAACAAAAGCAAAACCAAATGCTGTAATTTCGTAGTTCCATCTTCGAAAGTGGCCCTTTTTCAAATTTGATTTTTTTATGATATAACTTTACAATAACTAAGAAGTTTTAATACCTTCATTTAAGGAGTATTACATTGTCTATTAAATACAATTTATTGCATTAACCTAGCATTTTTAGTTTCCGAGATTTTTAGGATTCTTTAAGTGACCCGGATTCATTGCTCTCGAGTGTATAATAGTTTAGTATCAATAATTGCGTATAATTAACAGTTTGACCTCATTATGGCAAGTATAATTAATGAGTCTGCATGTTTGTACTGATAAAATCAATTTTCGGTGAGGCTTGGTTTACAAAGAATATTAGTAAGCACGCAGCAGTAGGGCCATATTAAATTTTATTTAAATAATCATGTAGCTTAGACATTGGTGCCGATTCTCTTGTACACCGAACTGAACTAACTAAACTATCACTAAAATTCCTTACTTTTGGCTATGAGAATCTTAAAGCTATTCTGTAGTAAAAAGTCTCTAAAAAATATATTTTGACACAACTAAATCGAATTTGAAAATTGCGACTCCACGTGGTACATACTTGTTTGCACTACCCCGTGTTTTTTTTTAGAGCCGGAGGCGCGCATTCGGGGTAGCCTCGACATGTTTTATAAGGACTTTTTCACTTTTTACATGGAAAAAAAAAAACCTACGTGTTGAGTATTAGGGGTATAAGGGTCTTATAAAGGGGGTCGAAATTTTCATTATTTTTGCGATAGGACACACCATTTTCGAGATATAAGCAAAAGAAAAGAAAAAAATTCAGTACAGTACTGTTTTTGCACCCGAAGTCGAGATGTTCGTGTGAATTTTAGTTCATGACAACTAATAATATTCCACACCATTTTCAGTGGCGATTAAAAATGGTCAGAATTAATTAGACAATTAAAATTTTAGGTGAAAAACGTCAAATTCAGAATAGCAAAATAGTCATTTTCACAAAATTAAAATCTCAGTACAATCTTAGTGCTGTCAAGCTAAAATATAGTTAAGTTGTGCCACTTTAGTCTATTTCAGAATGGGAAATCATCGTTTGACAGGAGTAAACTAAATTTTGGTGATTTTTAGTCTAGTTTATTTATTTATTTATTGAATAAAACACAATATAAGCTTACAGTTACGACCAAAACGCTTACATGCTAACAATTTCCACAATCCATTTAAAACAAATAATCAAGCATTAACGAAATTGAGAAACAAATTATAATAGAAAATTGATACATGTCAATAGAAATATGTCAAAGAAATTCAACATTATAAGCAACAAAAAAATAATAATAAGAAAAATGATATAATAATGTCAAAGATGTCAAAAAAAAAAAAAAAAACAATTTATCAAATACAAAAAAAATAAAAAATAATAACATGTCCAAATTCAATATCTCGGTCAAATTCAAATAATTACAATAGAACATTTAAAAATAACAATACCACATAGTTCACATAATCAACTAAACTACAGTAAGTACAATTATGTTATTAACTACAGTCTATTTAAAAACGACAATACATCTTTCCTTGTGCTGTTGATACTATCCACAAATATGTCGGCATCTGGACTACTATCAAGGTAACTATTCATGAGAGAAATTGCTCTTGCGGTTGGACTGTTATTGACCTGATGGGTGCGCCATGCCGGTGGGCACGCGAAAAGCTGATGCCGCCGCCGCCCTATGCCCCGCATGTATTGCTGCGGAACATACAAATGGATATGCTCTCTAGCCGATGGATTATCAATCTTATTGCTTAATATAAGACAATAATGCAAAATATGCATTAAGTTGCGTCTCAGCTGTAAAGTATCCAATCCGATCATACCCGACACGAATAAAGAAGGATATAAGAATGGGTAATACCCGTAAGTCAGCTTATACACATAACGGCAAAATTTCCTCTGAATTTTTTCTACCATTAGTACATACAACTTCTCCGTAGGATTCCAGACAATTGCATTATACTCCAGTTTACTGCGCACATATGCATTGTACAGCAACTTGACAACCCTGACGCTATGAAATTGAGAGGAAGTTCTAATGACGAAGCCCAATGCCTTATTTGCATCTTTGCACACTTTTCTAACGTGCTCGTGAAAATTTAAACTACTATCTAAGGTAAGTCCCAGGTCCCGTATTATTGAGACACGTTCAAGTGAAACATCCGCCAGCTTGTAGGCAGTAGTGATCGGCGCACGAGACCTGGAGAATGTGATGACTTTACACTTAGACATATTAAGCGGTAACTTATTTCTCACACTCCAATCCAAAACTGCATCAATGTCCCGCTGAAATGCCAAACAATCCTCTGCTCCAGTGACCGACAAAAACAGCTTTAAATCATCTGCAAACATTAAGCATTCTGACGCAGATAAAACTTTCGGCAAATCATTAATCATCATTATGAATTGGAGAGGACCCAGTGTACTGCCTTGACTAACGCCCGATCGAGTAAAATATTCCGGTGACTGATAGCTATTGATTTTTACAAACTGTCGTCTATCTCTGAGATAGTCTGCTAGAAATCGGAGAAGTTGGGGACCGAATCCGAGAGATGCAAACTTCACCAGAAGTATATCATTGTCTACCAAATCGAACGCCTTCCTAAAATCAAAATATGCTGCATCAACCTGACTCCCAGCGGTCATTTTGGCCTTCAAGTAGTCAGCAAAACATATATGATTAGTTAAGGTGGAACGAGCAGGACGAAAACCATGCTGGGAATTATCTAATAAACCTCTGACTTGTTTCGAGATAGAATTATTTAAAATAGACTCGAAAATTTTCCCGAAGACTGGCAGCACAGCAATGGGTCTAAAGTTTGTCACGTCTGTTGATGATCCACTCTTTGGGACGGGTGTGACCCTGGAAACCTTCCAGAGAGTGGGATATACAGAATGCTGCAGTGACAGATTGAAGACAAACAAGAGAGGCTTCTCTAATACGGACAGACAGTCTTTTAAAATAAAAGATGGAATAGCATCTGGCCCATAGGCAGACGAAGCATTAAGCTTGCGGACTGCTTGACGCAATTCTGATCCATTAATGTGATCTACACTGATCACTGGTAAACAGCCTCTATCAGTTGCACCGCGCTCAGCTGCCTCAGGATCTAACTTAGGAGAGTCACTATGGAAAACGGAACTAAAATAATCTGCAAACGCATTTACGGCTCCCTGTCCTTCCACAACCTTGTCCTCATATATGAATTCGTTATTCTGTTCTTTATTTTTCTTTTTATCTTTTACGTACTTCCAAAACTTTGAAGGATCACCACTGATAGTGTTCTCCATTGAAGTAATATAATTTTTAAAAGCAATTTCAGTAAGATCCTTGACTTTAGTTCTATAATATTTAAATATCTCCCTATTGAATTGAAGGCCATGTTGTTTAAATTTTTTTAAGTTAAAATATTTTAATTTAATATAATGTTTAATTTCCGAAGTATACCACGTTGGATAACTATATTTAGAAACAAAAGTTGGAATTTTCTTTTTCGGGACATTATCATTGAAGATGCTGAATATTTTTTTATATAATATGTCTATTGATAAATCGACATCCTGCTGTAGCAGCAATTCAGTCCAATCCATTTTAGCAATATCCATGTACAACCCATAGAGATTAGCCTTACGAAAATTCCAGTCAGCGCTTCGACTGCTGGGTATTGCAGATAAACGGTCCTTGACAACTGCACTTTTTGGTAAAGTAACAGTTATCTCCAGGGCAGGATGATACGCATCCATCGGAACCAGAGGATCGATACACGATACCACACAGACGCTCTCAGAGTCACAATTTGATAACACCAGATCCAAAATGCCGCCATATTTGTTGCAAATTTCATTAAATTGCTGTAGTTTATTATAATCAGTAAAATAATCAAATTGTGTTACAACACAATTAGAACATGATTTTAGATTGAAGTCACCAACTATAATAATTTTATATTCCGGAAATCTACTTATCACATTCTCTAAACACTCTAGAACACTAAGGTATTGCTTCTTACTATAGCTAGGAGGTAAATAGACTACACAGATCAAAAACATAACATTTCTCCATGTTATCAATGCAAACAATAATTCTTTATCATCAGTTAAGTCATCCACATCTGTTATTCTCTTAACTGTGTAACAATCCCTAACAGCCAGGAGAACTCCGCCCCATCCAACGTCACCAGGTCGATCCTTCCGCAGCACGACATAACCCCGAGGAAACAATTCAGCATCATTCACGGAACTGTTAAGGAAAGTTTCCGTTAGTGCTATTAGATCACCAGAACAGAGGGCCAAGTTATTGCTAAACGTTGCAGTCTTTGTTCGGAGGCCTCGCACATTCTGATAGATGATAACAATTTCCTTAGTTAGTTTTTTGTTCCTGAAAGGGCTTAGTACTTTTGATACGAAAATTCTGTCGCCATGGCTTTATGCAAATATTCTCTGGCCAATGCTCTGAACTCATCACACAGTTTTCCAATTTTGATGGCACGCCCAGCTTAAATGAAGCATAATTGCCACGTGCTTTGAGGCCTTCAACTGTATATCCTTCACTGTTCACAATTGATTTAAGGTGATCAAGTACCTGTTCTTCCGTTGTACCAACCTTTACGTAGTAGAGATGTACATATCGGACCCGCTCAGCCGCCTCAAGTGGTGTCAGACTAGAAGTAGCAGAACCTCTTATTACATTTTTAAGCGATTTGATAGGGCGTTTTTTAGTAACTTCTACCCATTCACCATGGCTGTGATCAGAGCTGTCATGTGGGTCTTGCGTCTTGGCAGCAGATGTCTCCAAGTCAGCAATTTTCCTGCTGATTTCCTCCTCTTGGGTGAGCAGTGTCGTGGACAGAACTGTAGGTTTATTATTTTTCTGAGACAAGCTTGCGCTTTTGCCAAAAGCAGGTACTGGTACAATAATTGCATCCAAAAAAGGCGTTGTCTGAGGTTTGCCAGGGTTTGCATCCTGTTTGAGCACTGGAGCAGGAGTTGTTGGCTTTTGGGCATCTGGACTCTTATTTTTGCAGACGTGCAAATCTTTGGAGACATCAAGCTTCGCAGCAGTCTGCTTGCAGTTGGCTGATTCACAGACAGATCGCGAAGCAATCAGGTTTAGTTGTTTTTCCAACCTAATAATTTGCTCATTAAGATTAGAAAAGTTTTTTTTAATAATCAGATCAACTTGCTTTGCGACAACATTGCTAATCATATTTGCCAGGCGTTCATTTATGGCCTGCTTGAATTCCTCTTGGATTACAACTCGAAGGTTATCCAAATATGTCTCATCTGGATGCATATACTCGTCATACAGTTGGTCAGTGCTGTTCCGGTTTCGGCTAAATTGTGTTTTACGAATTGTTACATTCATGTTCTGGTCATCGCAGTGGATTGAGCCCGCCTCCATTCTTGTAGATCGAACCGGAGTATTCGAGTTGTCCCCTCTAGGTTGCTTGCATTTGCACTCGAGGCAGATCCACTTTTCCTTTCGGTCTGTAGCCATAGTGCTATAAGTAGCTACCGGAACATTGGCGCATAGGAGATCGTAAACTTGCGCGCATATATAACATCGTAGCCACTGCTCATTGCCTATAGAATTCTTACAGCCACTACACACAAACACATCCAATACCGGTGCCACTGAAGCCATTTCTCAAAAATTATAGCTATATTTAAAATTTTACTATAGTATGTCAATGAAATATCGCCAACTATCCTTATATTTACTGATGTCACAATATTATCAGGTGTAAACAACACGCAGAACAATTCATAAATCACAAAAAGAGAACGTCTTCACTCGGATTCGAACTCGCCTTCATTCCAGTCGCAGGTACAAGTATCAATTACTAAGCCAAATGTACAATTATTGGCAAACTGAAATACATCTTCTTACTCGGCGGAAAGTATTTCCAGACTTAAGAAGTCGTTATTATGACTCATGTTGCAAAAATTCTGCGCACTGACAAACTCGTTTTGACGTTAACTGTTTAAAACTTTTGTCACTTTGTTTTTTCCTTATACTTTTTTTTTTTGTTGTTGAATTTTGATACACTTGTTTAATGTTCTAATGTTAGTTATTATTATTTTAACTTCAAATGATAACAAATGTACCGGTACACACTGTTTTGGTTGTCAGTATAGTTGACTTTGTTCACCACACTTTGTTCCAGTTTACACTTTATGAGTAGCACTTGGAGTCCAATTAACAATATCAGAGTACAATTAGTATTAGTTTAACGTAATAACACTACTTTTCACATTAGTTACACTGTATTTGCATTTTAATTAATTCTTATTTACGGAGCAAATATTGACGTCTAATAGGCTTACTGATTCATCCGCATTTGTGACCATTAAGTACTTTATTTAATTCCAGACTCCCTTTTCTACTCTATTTTGCTAAGCTATATCTTCGATAAAAAAACAATCGTGTTACACAGCTGTATTACTTCCCAAAGTTCAGTTCTCTCTATTAGAGAATACGATATTAGGTACATTTGCAAAACTATAAAAAATCTAAATTATTGCAAATCCGTCTTTATGGTCTCTCAACCCTAACCTGCAATAACCTACTTATAAGAGTTATAAAACTTTCAACTAATATTTTTACTACTGACGTGACCTACTTTAGAACCACATTACTTACTTTGGACGACAATAACTAAAGTTTCTAGCAGTCGCAGCTCGGCCCGCATGAAAAGTTTTTCATTTTCCGGAATGTTATTGTCCATTTCCAAGTTCCTACTACGAGCGGTCAAATGGTAGTAAAAGATACCAGACTTGATTATCTTTTTTTTATTAAACGATACCAGACGAATATGCCGCATAAAATGCAAAATTCTAAATTCAAAAGTCATTTATTCAAACTAGGCTGGGAATCAGTCATTTTTTTAACGTCAATATTACATAAGAGAGTCCCCCAAAACGCCCACCCTTCACCACTTCCTAGTGCTTTAGCTGGGAAGAAGAAGTTGTGCAACAAACATAAGTCTCAATCCCGTGGGAATATCGGGATGAAAAGTCTGTGTCCTTCTCCAGGTCAAATTCTACCCCTGTGGAAAATTTCATTCAAATCCGTTCAGCCATTTTAGCGTGAAAGCGTAACAAACAAACAAATTCACTTTCGCATTTATAATATTAAGTTAGGATTACTAGCTGCAACCCGCGGTTTCACTCGCATAAGTCTCGATCCCGTGGGAATATCGGGATAAAAGCGTGAGAATTTTATTGCCTTCTCAAGATCATCATTACCCATGCGGTAAATTTTATCCAAATCAGTTCAATCGTCAGTTTTAGCGTGAAAGCGTAACAAATATACAAAAAATCTAATCTTTTCTCTTTATATTATTAGTTTCGATAGCATAATTAAATGAAATACGTTTAACTGTTCCAGGCTGCCACTCCCATGGCTCCTATACGGGATCATCTACGGCGCGCCAGTCCAGGTGAACTCCAAGGGCATGGTGTGCAGCATAGTGCTACTGTTCGCCATGCTCATCTTCGTCATCATCAGCATCGCCTGCTTCAGATGGAAAATGAACAGAGGACTAGGGTTCACCATGTTCCTCCTATACTTCGTCTTCGTTGGAGTCAGTTTAGCACTCGAGTACGGGTACCTGCACTGTCCGAGCGAATAGACTGGTCTTTTCGTCTTTTGGTCTCCTGAATTATTGAATAAGGGATTGGTTAAAACGATTTTCAATGTTGAACGTTTGATAGTGACTATTCGTTTTGGGAATGATCGGGTTTAAATAAGAAATTAATAGAAAAGCTGATGAAAAGTTTTTATTGTAGAATCCTATAGAGGAAAGAGGGAAGCAGAATTTAAAATAGTTTATGGTAAATAGTGGAGAGCGCTAGATTGCAGAACTGTTTACCTAAAACAAATAGTCGACAGTCAAATAGTAGCAGGTTGGTACTTCCAGCAATATTGCAACTCGATTGCAGCAAACTATGCAACGGAAAACCTAGTAGAGGTTTTAATGTAAATTCAACGTCACTTTGTATAATGCCCGTATACATTCTGACATCAGAATGTATAAAATATTTTTTAAAATTCATTATACAAGGTGGTGTCTTGAATAAGAAGATTATTCGTTAAATTATTTTATATGAATAATTAAATCCAATGATCTAGTTTTACATGGGATAATTTAACATAGTTTTGCTGTAACCGAGAATAAAATTCTATAAAAATATTTAAAGACAATGTAAGTATTATAAGAAAGTTACTTTAGCGTTGTGAATTATTTAGTTTTGTATTTTAGTTTTCTAGTTGCCATAGCACAAGCAGTAAGATATTGCTCAAAGATACTCCTTTACTTTGTGATTGCTTTGCTACGTAGTTTCGTTTAGGTGTTTTTAAATGGACGCTTGTAATAGATGTATTGATCGAAATGACGAGAGATAAAGTGCACCAAGTATACATTTAAGAGAAACTTAAAGACAGTAGAACGATTAACGAAAATACAATTCCTATGAAATGCAATAATGAAAGCTTCAGTGGTTCTGATCATATTAATAAGAATTTTGCATTGTAAATTATTATGAGGTACAGCATTTTTGTATCCGAAGTAAATATTTAGCCATGATAGAGACTGTAGTTATTTATATGAATGTTAGTTGTTTAACTCGATGGCGCTTTTACGAAGTTTTAAGGCTAAGTTCTTAATCTATCGGTAAATGTACGTGTCGATTTTTTTTGTAAATATTCAACGCGTTTGTGTTGGTCTTCTGTTTCTTCTTTAATTTATCTGTTCGGTCGCAGACCGTCGGTCCATTTGGATGATTTAGGTACATTTTAATGTGTCGTTATAATAAAAGCGATTTGATGTAAGTGTGTGTGGCGAGCACAAACAGCTAGATTGTACATACACACATAGAGGGTGGAAGAGCGGGGCAAATGTAAAAGATTATTTTATTTAAATCTCATTCCATAAAATGTGCCTAAGAGTTTTACGAACTCAGTAACATTTAGCTTCGATTTTTATAAATTAATAGTAAAAAATAAAATGTTATAAAAGTCATTTTATCATCTGTTAGCGGACTATGCTTACATATAGCGTTATAGACTATCCGAGGACGCATCTGTCCCGCTCTACGATATTATACGGTAGTTAGAGTTTACACAATCTCTATAAAGTCTATCTATAATTATAATGAACCTCCATACTCTTCGTTTCATCTATTGACTTTCAGAAATTATTGAATAGTGATGTCTGACTAGTCAATTCTTAATGTTACGGCTATGTCTTAAAAAATCTCTTCTTCCTTAATATGTAAAAGGCACGGTTCGGTAAATTTAATAAAATTAAAAACATCTTGTTAACCGTCCATAGTTTCTGTTTTTTTTATATATACTTTCCGCTTCTGCACGTGATATCACTCTGTTATCTATGTCTCATGAGAAACTTTAATGGAAATGATGGTAAGTTCAATTGTTGATACCCAAAAAGTTTTATATTAATAACCCGCCTATTTGACATAGCAATAAATAGTCTAGAATAGATAGTTAAATATTTATATTGTTAAGCTTTAACACTTCAGACCATAGTGTCGCTCAAATGATGGAGAAAGCATTATCGAATTTCAAAGAAACTCTGGCGTGGAGGAGTGACATGAAAGGGCTACAAAACAGTCTTCGAGATAGTACAATACAAGCCCATTGCCACTTCTCTAGCCACGATCTAATATTCTACTTAATAAACGCACAAGTAACCGACAATTCTTAAAGTTCGCTTCATACGTCAACAAGGAATGTTTTGTTGGACTAGACTTCTTCATATAATAGAGTTTATACTATATCATTCTATAGTTTATAAACTAAAACTATGGTCGCAAATTTAATTGGAACATTTTGTTTGAAAAATGACTTGATATTTCAAAAAGAAGTCATGTTGTAGGATGTCATGAATGTAAAAAGTCAATTATTTCCATAATCTGACGTTGACCTCCGGTCTCTTAAATGCCGATGTCATCAAGTACTTTGATTGGCTGCTGTTTTATCATCAAACAGCTAACGTGAGAGACAAGAGATTGCTTGACATGCGCTGACCACGCTTTTACAAAACGGGGGTAGTTTGGAAGTTACTTTTCGATATCCGTATTTTTTACTTGTTCTACAAATATTCCTAAACTATTTGCGCTGTTCTAACCTTTTAAAAGACATGTTATAACAGATTACTGTACTAGCTGCGCTATTTAGAGTAAAATGAGTTTCATGAAAGGGTGAAATATAATTATGATGATTAATTATCTTTTGGGATCTTCTTCTTCTTCTTCTTTCTTCTATGATCCTCGGCTATCAGAGATTAGTCTTTTACCATGCACTAAAATTAGAACCTTTTAATCTGAACAACGCATCTAGTACAAAATGAATATTATTGCAATACTCAAATATAAAAACGTTAATACAAAATGATAATTCGCTGCGATAAGTAACGACATATAGGTAGCTACCGAACATCGTTTAGGTCATAATCTGTGATAAGGGCATGCTTATGACGTATATACTAAATATTTATATGAACATCATCTTTCTTCAAATTCTCACATAGTATTATGTATGTATAAGCTTGGATTTGATAGCCTTCTGTAGTTCGCTTAGCGACGCCACTACTAAACAGTGCCTAATTTAAAAAAAAAAAAACGTAATTACAAAAAAGTATATAATGTTGTCACTGCTGAAACCCAGGCCTCCTCTCTATAAGAGTGCCGTAACCTAGCGAATCAATCATCTGTATGTACTTGAGATATCCAAAATATCTCAGAACATAAATGATGGATGTGTGTAAGAATAATATGATAATGCTCTGACATCCAGCAATCATTGAAACATTTACATAATCATTGCATTTGGGCTATAGGTACTGCTGCTTGCAGCAACCTTGACAATGCTATCGTGTTTTCTATTAAATTAATGTCGCAGAAAGTACTTTGCTAAAACATGACGGCTTAGAACTAAACTGCTGACAACCCCTGTTTTCAAGAACCATGTATAAACACAGTTTGATTCTAAACTTGGCATGTTTCTATATCCATTTCTCCAAAATACAAAATTATCTAAAATTTACAAAAAACTGTATGAAGTAGTGGCCACTCTATAAAAAAATAAGAATTTGACTCTATAAAGTAACTTATATCGATTTGAATATAATTTTCTTTACGATGATACAAGCTAGTTTGTAGTTATCAAAAATATCCTTAAAATTATTATCTGACGCACCAAGTACCAAAAGTACGTTATGCCTATACTGAGGAGTGCCAAAAATGAACTGCTGAAGGTAATAAATCCACAAAAAAGTTATACTTGTAGATAATTCGACGAACGTCAGTCGAACATTTTTAAACTATTATTTCAGCTGATAATAGTGGCCAAGTAATAACGAATACTAAAACAGTCCTGCAGTACATTTTTGGGTCCCTCAAAAATATTCTATATGCTATTAAATTATAAACTATGTACGCTAGATTTCTATATATCTATCTCTTGTATATTGTACTTAATTAGGCTTTGTAAATTAACCATCCTTCCATTTGTTTAAAGCGGTAAATTATTGAACTGATAAAGAATATTTATAATCATATCACGAGGTTCTATTTTTTGACGTCAGGATGTAGAAAAAGGTTCTCTGTTCGACGTCAAACTGTATATTTGACGTTACGTTTTCTACAATTTGAAATCAAAATATCATAGTTAAAACTCGCCTTTATGCATGTCAAATCACGTAGTTACATTAAAATTGCATTTGTTCAGTACCAAATAGCACAAGCCGAGCTAGAACTCATTAAATTCCAAAATTCGTTATAACTACTAGTGTCTGTAAGAGTTACAATTTATCAATATAAAACGGTGTCGACTACAGACGCCGATTGAACACATTAAATATCCTTTATAACTTCTTCGTAGTCTAAGATCTAGGCTTAAACGCTATCATTAATATTAAACAAAATGTTTATTAATAAAAAAAATGAAATATGATATCCAGGTAGAGATTGTTACTAGAAATGATGGTTTTTATAAAAAAATATAAAGTAAATTATTGCAGATTATAAAAAATATTTTTCATTCCACTTTTTTGTTACGACAATAAATTATTGTATTAATATTTGATGTGAACACCATAATTATTATTTAGTGGAAATAAGTGATTATTCTTTCTCTTACTGTTTCAGCTTTAAAATTGATCGTCAAGGAAAAAGTGGAGTGATTTTAAATAGTCATCGATTTCGTTTATAGCTGACAAGTCTCGATTTCGAATGACATTATTAAAATGTATAATTATATTAGTTTGCACTTGTTATGTCAATTTATTTCACAGCTTTAAAATTAACAAAAAGCGATTGTAAAACCTAATTGGCTACAAATTGAGTTACAATGTAAAATTGACGTCGACCTCAATGTAAAATTGACGTCGACCTCATTGTAAAATTAACGTCAAATGACGTTGTTATGATATTGTAACTGTAATACTGACAAAATGTAAGTAAAAAGCTGATAAAATTTTAAGTTAAAAGTCACATGAAGTCGTTGAAATCGAGATGACAGCGTAGGTTGTTAATAGTGATATTACAAATTAGGTAAAAGAAAAAAAAATGTTATTAATTTTAAAAACTGTAGATAAGTTTTAGGAATTTTCATCATGTTGTAACGAGTAAAATGGGAGGAGAAATAAGCTCTTGTTGGATTTATTATTTCCATTCAAATGATATGTTATTGTGGTTTTTATAAAATTTTAAGCAGTATTATGACTTCCGTAGTTTATTTGAGCTAGTGATTTTTTTCGACCTTTGTGATTTTTTGCTATGAATCTCGGTCGGAAAATTATTACAGAAAATAAATTATATAGTTGATACTAGGATGTTTTAATATATACGATATAGAGCACGTATTTACATATATTTTTCGATAGATCTGAATATTTTACGCTACGTTCAAAAATGGTGATTTTAATAATGTTCTTTGAACGTAGGACTCCTCATTTTCAAGATAATAGTAGTGCATAAATAAGTGAAGCACACAGTTATATATAAATATTAAGTAATAAATAAATATATATTCCGATCGAGTGGTTGTTGTTCTATTAAAAGCTTTTAATGATTGTTGACGATTAAACGATTGTGATAGTTTTAATAATTCACTAGTTTATTGCGTATATTGTGAGATAATTTGATATGTATCAGTGTTTTTAATTTGACGTACAAAGAGCATGGCGTACCCAAGCGTCGACTGTCGACGGTATTATGAAAAATTACAATAAAAATAATAAAATAGTGAGTGAAAAAATTATTTAGCTTTTATTATTTTTAACCTCTGAATAATCACTAAAGATACCTCAGGCCAACCCACAGGGTAGCCCACGGAGTAAGCAAGCCGAAATGTCAATAAGCCGGCCATATAATCCTTGCACCGATGACCGTTAAGGTCCTAGATCTAAGTTGGGGTATAGCTGTTTTTCACTGGACACCGATCAATAGGCTAATAAAATTCATGCTAATTCACTTATCTAACGAGGTTCAATAGCAGTGCAGTTGCAGATTAAAACAACGCTTATGAGATTTTATTCTGAAAGTGGGCAACGTCGCAAATAGATGTCAAATATTTTGCTGTTTTAATTAATTTGGCAATATTACTGTATGGAAATCTGAAATGTGGCTAACTATTAAACTAGAATATTAAGAATTGCAATTTTAACACGGAATTTGATGTTGTAACCGTTTTAGGTAAATATTCGGTGTTACGATTGTAATGATTGCATTTTAAAATCAATGTTTTAGTTCACTAGTTAGCCACATTTCATATTTCCATGCAGTATCTAATATTGCCAAATTAATTAAAACAGGTAAATATTTGACAGCTATTTGCGACGTTGTCAACTTTTAGGATAAGCTCGTTGCTTTTCTACCGCTGTCAGATACGCTCGCATCAAGTGCATGTCACGCGAGCGTAATCAGAGCGTTATTATACTGCTGGTTATCTCTCAAGAATTTCTCAGTAGCAGCCCGTAGTCTGGATTTGTGCCCCGTTGACGACAGTAATTAAAGAGGATATGTGGGTTTGCTACAGGTACACGTCTAGCTAACCCTTCGGGGATTACAGGCGTAATGTTGTGTTCTACTGGTTTAGCACTATAACTTGAATTGCAACTGCACCGCAACATGATCGGAGAGTCACGAAATTACCTAATATAGCCTATAGGAAATCTCAGGCTACGTAGACCGATGATGTTAGCGAGTTAGCTGATAACAGCTTTTTAAGGCTCCCGCAGAAATGCACAACACGAATCCGGTAGAGCAATTTCCATTAAGTTTTCACAAAAATTGTTCTACCAGAGTCGCGTCGCGTCTTCGCTCTGGGTGGAGCGGGAGGGCGTTCTATGTTCTATGTTATGGGGTTTGGTTTCCGCACTCAGTCCGTCAGGTGGACCATTGTGCGTGGGCCATAGCGGCCGTTTGGGGGGTTATTCCAACCAGCCCACCTCCCTCCAGAAGTTGATTAGGTCTCCTGGTTTGCTTAGAACATCTGTGTATGATCTGGGTGACCCGAGGGTGTTTATTCTGATCTGGGTGACGCCCGTGTATTCAAAGAGCACGTGCGCAACGGTCTCCTCAGCCTCCATGCACGCCCTGCACAGAGGACTGTCCGTTATGCCTATTGTGTGGAAAGTGTTTGTTTAGCGAGCAGTGTCCCGTGATGGTCCCTGTCACCAGGCGCAGGCAGTTCCTGTCCAGGCGTAAAAGACGCTTGGTCAGCCTGCTATCCAAGGATGGCATAGCTTCCTTTGACAGCCGGCAGCCCGCTGTCGAGGACCACCATTGTTCTGCTTGTGTGTACGATTTCCTGTAACCACTTACGTATTTAGTTGAAAGGAATGGGTACGACAGGCTCGGGTCCACAGACTGCCGTGCTGGATCCTCGTCTAGCAAGTTCGTCAGCTGCGTCATTACCTAGAGACCCGCTGTGTCCTTTTATCCATTGCAGTGCCACCGCGGGAGAGCGTGTCAGACTCTTACTGACTAAGACCCACCCGTGTTCCTTCAGTTGCCTTTCAGTTGCCAAGGGCCAGGGTATCCCTTTCGGACTTTCCCCCAACCCCGGCAGGCATTGGTCCCATCGGACCCCTTCACTTGCTGACATCTCTTTGAGGCGCGCGTGGAACACAACGCGCCGTTGACACAGGCCTGGTCCTTATCGGACAGCGAGCTACCCATTACTCACCGTCCGCAAGCCCGCGCCTACGGTGGCCGGGAATCGGCCTGTGATTCCCGACGCCCAGGGCGTCACCTGCGGCGGCTAGGGGCGTGAGGGCACGAAATTTGCCTCTTCCTCACGCGTTCCGCCTCCTCCTTTGCATAGCATTACTGCTTCGCAGAAGGAGGTGGCGGCTTCCCATGCCCTCTCGCTCCGTACCATGGCCTGGACCAGGGCCGGACGTGAGAGATCCCCGCCACCGATCGCCTCCACGAGGACACGGCGGTGCTCTGCCCAAGCCGGGCATACCTCCACCGTATGCTCCACCGTGTCCTCCGGGTGTTCCACGCAGTGATGACACCCGGGCGTTTCCTCCCGCCTGATACGGAACAGGAACCTCCCAAAACAACCGTTTCCAGTGAGGACCTGCGTCAGGCGGAAGGTGAGGACGCCGTGGCGCCTCTCTAGCCACTCCTTAAAGAGGGGACTTATCGCCGCGTAATAGTGGCGTGCCCAGTACTGGGTTGCGACAATCGCACTCTCCATAATGCCATGAGATCACGCCGGAGCTCTGTCCGCTGTGCAGCGATTTCTCGGCATCGGAGTTAAGCCCCGGCGTTTCGCCTCCTCGAGCCACTTACAAATGTGCGCGAGGACTTTTACTTCCAGATCCCATGGCAATCCGACAAGGAGACTCGCCGCCTCACCGGAGACCGTGCGGTATCGCTGGACCAGCCGGGTGGCAAACCCTCTGGGACGCGTTCAACCGGCGGGCTGGCCGCCACCTCAACGGACGCGCCCACACCGGTGCCCCCGGGTCGTGCGACCCATGGCCCTTTGCCATCTCATCTCATCACGACCCCCGCGTATAGCCTCCGACCAAACGCCTCCTGCGTTTGGTCCAAACGCCTCCTCCTCCCTAGATTGGGCAGGAGCCGCTTCAAGACAACCCCGGCCCGCTCCAGTCTGGGAGCCAAACGTTGGTAATGCTCCACAAAGTTCCATCGGCTGTCGAGGTCGAGTCCTAGGTACTTCATAGTCGATTCGACGCGACTTTAAAAACACATGGCCTCGGACTTGTGCAGGGCCACCTCGAGTCTCAACTGCCGGATTCTGTCTACGATTGTCGCAACCCCGTGTGTCGCTAGATCGGCCGGCGCCTGGTGCGACCTCCCCTGCGCCAGCACCAACGTGTTGTCAGCGTAACAAACGACGCTGACGCCGCTGGGGAGTTCGGCGCGCAGCACCCAGGCGTATCCGATGTCCCACAGATGCGGCCCCAGGACCGATCCCTGTGGGACACCGCACGACATCTCTTGCCGGTTCCATTCTCCCTGGTGACCGGAGTAGATAACGGCCCTGTCCGCATGATGGCGTACACCGAAGAGCGCCCCCTGCGGAAACCAAACTGGCTCTCCGCCAAATCCGGCCCCACCCTCACCAGCCGCCCGACGAGGCGGTCTGCAATGACTCTTTCTTTCTTCAAAGAGCTTGCCCACCTCGTCGAGCAGCACGATGATGTTCCGATAAGCGGACGGAGAGTCCGCAGGGCGCCCCGGCTTCTTAAGAATACCAGTTTCCCAGTCTTCCAACGAAGTGGGAACTGGCCTCTCTCCAAACATGCCCCCTTAGTCGAGACCTGAGAGCCTCTAAGGCCAGGACTTCCCAGGCTATCCCAGGTAAGCTGTCGGGTCCTGGGGCGGTATTTTTGGCATTCAGCCTACATACCGCCACTCTCATCTCTAAATCGGTCACCTCCGGAGTATCGTCGTCGTCGTCTGGTCGCGCCTGTCTGCGGGCTAAATAAGAGAGAGACTACAAGGACCAATATTTTTACCCAAATAAACATCAGTCAAGTTTTATTTTAGGTTCTACCAGTTTCAATGAAACAGACTTCCAATCAAAATATTTTAATAAAGCTAAAACTTGTGTTAGAAAAGTAAAACAAAATACAATTTGGAACTAAACTAAACATTTGGAACTAAAAACTAAGGCTAATTTGTGGCACACAGTATACTCCGAACATTTAATAAAAACTTAGGTAGGTACAACTTTATAAATAGGAATCACGATCACATTGACATAATTTGGACATCGATAGGTACAAGTAATTAATTTCTAAACAAACTAACACATCTAATAATTATTAAACGCATGTAACATCACGCTTTCACTCATAAGGGATGGACAGAAATATTATACTGTTTTGCATTTTTTCCACTAGCAACATTGAGTTAGAATAGAATATTGTTATTGTTGTTGTAGGTGCACAGGTGGTGGGTGGTGTGGTGTGTTCAATAACCCTATTAAGGCTCCCGCAGACAGGCGGGACACGAATCTAGTAGGACAATTGTCATGAAGTTTTCATAGAAATTGTTCTATTATAGTCCTTTCGCGTACATGGAACTGACGACATGCCAATGACTCAATGTTATAGGCTTGACAAATAGGTACACACCCATCCGAAATAAAAAAAAAGCTCTTAATAAATAACTTTCCGCATTGGGGTTTCTTTTCAAAATCAAACTTAAAATCTCTTGGTATAGGATCGGTATTACAGTAAAATTTTGAACCGGAGCAAAAAAGGATGAGCGTGATGCAATCTTAAAAAATCTAAACCTTAAAAGTGTTTACAAAAATAATAATAAAATTGTGCCGAAAAACTCCTAAACATCACATTTAGACTTAATTATTATTATTTTAATAATACGTTACATTAATATCGAATACAGACATTCTGAGACAGTTCTTACAATAGACAACTTCTCCATACCCTGGCCTTGAAGAGTTTAGACCACGGAGACTTTACAGGGTAATTTAAACCATCATCAGACCAACCTCCAAGTTGGGTCGGTTTCTAGTCTAGATCCAGCAGAATACTGATATTCCAGCCAATACAAAGACATATAAATGATGGTTGTAATCCAGTCGCTTAAAGCGTTTCAACTGATCCCGTGAGTGTGCGAGGGTAGTTTTACAAAAGCGCAGAGCGCATGCGCGCGCGGCAGAACAGCAAGAACGCCAGTAGCGCCGCGAATGCCGCGCCGGCCAGTAGTGTGGTCTCGTCGCGACGTGCACCGCCTGCACGCTCTACCACTGTGCTCTGAAATTAGAAGCAATGGTGATAAACATGAGATTGGAAAAGGAAGACTTACAAAAGCATCAGAAATGGCCAAGTATGGGAGCTTGTATTATGAACTTATTTATTTCCTCTGAAAGACTCACAGACAGACTAAAACGTATGCGAGACTATCAATCACAAGAAAAAAATAAAAAATAATACATAGTAAAAAAGAAACCCGTCTTGAGCAAGCTGGATGATCGATGCTCGTGCCTTCTCTGTATGAGAAGAGGCCTGTGCCCTGCAGTGAGACAATCATTGGCTGGTACTAGATAAGAAAAGAAAAGTAATCACAAGAAAGTCAACTAATAGTAGACAGACTGTGGTTGATAGTTCAAGATTCAAGATTGTTTATTTGTGGAAACATGAGTACACATACAGAGCATGCTAGTTATTAAATTATATTATAGCTTGAGATCAGTCATGTTTGGCCTTAGTGGAGTACAAATATTTAAATTTCAGTAATAAAAGTTATTGGATAAAGTGTTAGATTAGATAAGAACAAAATAGTAAATGTCAATTTTGAAAAAAAAAAACATTAAATATTATGGTCATAGTTACGTAACAATTATTAAATGTCAATTAAAATTATCATCATACAAATAATATGTTGCTTTATGTAGATTATGTCAAAGTTGTGTTGATAATATTGGTTACTACACGGCATTAGATGTTGTCATTATGAAATTCTAGAATACTGTAGTATGCTTTCCCTTCCAGCTGTATCTTTAATTTCTTTTTTAATAATAATTGACGGACATTAAGCTCCTTCCGACCTACATATTTGGGAGTTTATTGAAAATTTTAGGGGCCATACAGAAAAACCTCTTAAGCATTAATGCTGTTTTCGATCTATGTAGACAGAGAATACTGTCATCGCGTCTACTATGGTTGCGATCGACCACTTCTGATTGACGTGGAAATAAATGTCGATTTGATTTGACAAACATGACAATGTCTAAAACGTAAAGGCAAGGCAGAGTTAATATTTTATATGTTTTAAAGTAGGGCTTACAAGTTTCGGTTGACTGTAATTTAAACATAGTCCTGATGCACCTTTTTTGGGCTTTAAAGGGTAAGTCCTTGTCAGTTGTGTTTCCCCAGAAAATGATCCCACATCTTAAATGTGAAGAAACCAAACCGTGATAAACCGTGAGCAATGATTCAGTGTTTAGCACTGGGACCAGTTTGAACAGCGCGTTTTCTCACGCATGGAAAATATATGCCCACAGGCAATTCTACATCTTTGGTCTTCGCAGAGACCAATGCTCGAAATGGATTTCCCTTTTTATATTTACCCCCTTATTCATAAGCGATGATTAAAGTTAAGAGACGTTTAAACGTCAAAAATTTATGTTTAAACAGTCCCTAATCATTACTAAACTTTAAGCAACGTTTATGAATTAATATTTAAACTGAATTTTCTTTCGTTTCCTTACCCATCCGCCATGCCTGATGGCCCATGGTGTGGCGCACTGGGCTACGTGCTTGGCGGCCCAGTCCACTGCTCTGCACCATCCTCCCACTCTCACGGCGCGCGCGCAGACTTCACACAGAAACGCTAGCACTACCAGTGCTCTTTGTTCCGTGTGAACGCATGCCTGAAAAGAGACAGAAAAGCTGAATTGGAAGACTTCTTGAAGTAAGAAGCTATGCTTGGAAAAGTTCTTTTGAGTTTGAAGATTTTTTTTTTATTTCAATGTGGGTTTGCTATTGACCTCGATCTCGCCTGATGGAAAGCGATGGATGACGACTATGATCGAACGAGTAAGCCTAGAAGATGCCTGTTCACTCTTGCTTTAAAGGCTGACGGATGATACGTGGAAGGGAACACGCAGACGCAGGCATAGAGTTCCTCACTTTGAGCGTGCGGTGCGCATAATAAATGTGGAGGAGAAGCGCTGAGTTCGACTAGTCGGTATGTCGGCCAAGTGCGGATGGTACCCTGGAGTACGTCTAGTATTCCAATAGTAAAAAGGAGAAGGGTCGGCAGGGTCCACAATGATCTAAAATTATGTATATTTTATAATGTACCTACCACCTATGTTAACATTGTGGAATGCAAATAAATATATTGAGTATCGAGTATTGAGAAGGTCAATATGTCATGTCATAGAGCTCCTTACCGAAGTACAGTCTGTAGAAAACTGAGAAGCAGGCAACATTACGCCGATGAGCTAGGCTGTGAAGCCTAGCCCCCAGCGCTTCGTCGCTTACGAGCCTTTTTGCTCTGTGTTGCACCAAGTCAATTGCAACAAGCTGGTATTTTGCTGAGCCCTCCCATATGTGGCTGCAATAATCCATACGGGAACGGACCTGAGAGTTGTACAAACCCAGAAGCTGTCCAGATGTGAAGTACCGCCTCACATTATTTAGGATACCCAGCTTTTTGGCTACAGTCTGCTTTTGACACGATGTTGTCTGTGCTTTTGAGCCGAAGTTGAGATCTGACGTCAACTCCATGCCCCTAAAGCTCCAGGTGGTTGGCAACGGGTACAGATGTACTTCGAAAAGTAGGAGATAATTGGAAATTTGGCAGTAAAAACACAGGCCTGTGTTTTCTGAGCGTTGAACTTGACCAGATTATCGTCGTCCCACTTGTAAACGAGATGAAATTTGGCATTTCAACAGCTATACCTACGTTTTACATCTTCGTGGTGTTTATTTTATTTGATACTATGTATAGACTGAAGAATCTCATCACGAAGTAGAACCATAAAATATTATTTTGTATAGAATATGAATATCGTTGAAACAAAGATAGTCTGTCTACCAGGAACTACATCATATGCGATGATGATGAGGCCTCCCTAATCGCTTGTCATTTAACTTGATCCTCTCATCCAGCTGCTACCAGAACTATTATTAGCTATCTGAGTCCTTAAGAAAATGAGTCTACCTACCTGACACAACTCCTGCATAATATCCTCAAACTCCACCTCATCGAGACACAGCAGGGATATGTGTTCTGCCTCAGCTGCTAGTCGCGCTCGTGCTTTCGTCTCTCTGAACCTTCGGGCTGCCCGCTCCAATGACCGCCAGTCGCGCCAGTACATCCACCATCCTCTGAATTAATAAGTAGGAGAATGATCGCAGATCATTTTAGATTGTATTTTTTCTCTGATTAGATAAGTAACAGTAGTAGTATATTTTCTCTTCTTGATTAAACTAAATGTAGAAAGTTTAAAAGAAGAAGATAAAATATCGGCTGCATGAGCAATATCACTGCCTTTCGTCACTTATCTCGACATATATTTTGTAAGTTCAAAGTACAAGCATTCGACAACAGGGAAAGAGATTAATTCAGAAGCAACTGAGAACATATTTTACTTCACGCAGGAGCGATGGTTTATCGAAGCTGGGCTTTATATTATTTTGATCTTCATCATCATCTATACTAGCAATCCACAGCTGTTTAAATGGCTCTCCAATCACAAGCCCATACATTCAACTCCTTAAAGTAACACAAATTCGAGAAGACCAAAAAACAAAAGAACTACCTCTGATCAGGTTTCGCCGGCGCTACAAAGCAGGGCGGCGGCCTCAGCTGTTCCAGCCTTAAATGATGCAGCAGCAGCGCCCGGAACAGCCGCACCCCCCTCTCCTCCTCCTCCCCCTGCAGGTCAGGACCTCGCCAGTGACCCTGGCACTCGTCTCGTCGCTCTTCGTCTAGAGAGACCTGGCGGACGAGAGGGGCGCGGGGGGTGTCATAGTCTTCGAGACCTTGGACGCTGCATGCTGGAAGAAGTTGGTGGTTAATGGTAGGATTCGAGGGGGATATGCCTACAGCGCATATTGTGACAGATCTGGGTCATACCAATGACAGATTTAGAATAAACTATACTCCATTTGAAATAAGATTAGACATTTAAATAAACCTTTTTTACAGTCCGTTCAACCGAATTTGACTTCTATTGCGTTAGCGGCATGATAAATGGCAGCTGCAGTAAACAGTTGGTATTGTAACCATTTTTTTGCATTAAATGCCATCTTATGCCTATGCCTCCCGGTTTCGCAAGATATGTTTAAGTCCCAAGTAACAGGAGGCGAGCCTATTGCCATCAACCGGGAAAAAAATCCAGACTCTGGGCTGCTACTGAGAAATCCCAGATGGAAAAACCCAATAACACTTTGCCTGACTCGGGAATCGAACCCAGGACCTCATGCTCAGCAGTAACGCTTATGACCACGAGACTGTGACGGCATCTACACCACCACATGCGAACTACGCATCAAAGACCTGACGTCACACAAATCGCGCAATTAGAGTTAAGTTAACAACGAGGTAGTTGACAAGAAATATGTTAACATTAGGAAAATCTTTAGATTATAATAACTCTTATTGATACACGTTATAATTATTATTAAGTAGACCACAACACAACGCTAATGGCTAATAGCCCAACGGAGTAAAAAACCTTGACACGGTGTCAAAGTATAACAACAATAGGTAGGTATCTACATAATTATACTCGTGTTAATTAAACCACTTTGTAAAGCAATCAAGGTTTTAATTGTACATAGTTTTACACGCACACTTTACACCATACGAGTCACAAACGCGTGGTTGGAAAATATTTGTTGAAACACACGATTATGAAGGTTTAGGTACCTTCACAACTAAAAGTTGCCTGATGACTGTAAAGTTGTGTGGAAATCAGGGTGGAAAATTTTGAGTATGGCAATAAATAAAAAACAATTGCAAAGGGCATTTAGATACATGTTTTGGAGATCATCAAGTGCTTGTGCTAGGAGACTTCCCCTTATCATTATCCACATATTAATATGCAATTGAAATGTAAATATACAAAACTAAAAATAAATGAGTAAGTTTAAATTATACAAAGAGCTAGATAGCTTAGATAAATTAATAAGCTATAAGAGTAGGAGAAGACCAAAAAAACGATGGAAAAACTGAGTGAAAGATGATATGGCAAGAGAGAGGGTGACTACCGTGACTACGGCTAATAGGGATGTATGGAAGAAAATATTATGCTGCGCTAACCCCAAATAAATTAAGATGAGGGAAGGAATCCTCATCATCCGCCTGCCTTTTCCCAACTATGTTGGGGTTAGCTTCCAGTCTTACCAGATGCAGATGAATACCAGTATTTTACACAGAGAGAGTTCATAAACCTATAGCCAAACCGCTTAGCGACCGAATAAAATAACTGTCAATAACCGCAATAACCCATGTATAAACAGTTTTGGCATACTGGAAATAGAAAAGCCTATCTAATCTATAGTTTTAACGTCCTAATACTCTGTCAAAAATTTGGAATCCTGTGACACAATGACAGATAGAATTATACTGTCTACCATCAATGTGATCTGTCTTTTACTGACAATAGGTTATTGGGTGCAGCCGAAAGTGAGTCGTTTCCTAAAGTAGCTGCGCGGTGCAGGCGGGGTTTGGTGAGGGTGACATGATGCGTCAACTTGTGACAGCTGTCCCCCCTCCTGCACCGCGCAGCTACCTCAGGAAACGTCTCAGTTAGGTATACATATGTACCTACTGTACCAGCCAACAACTGTCCCATTGCACAGAACAACTGCCAAAATGATTTTACTTTTAAATAGAGAATAACTTTAGCCAAGCATACATTCTCACCCCACGTCCTAATCAAAAGCGATCGGCGCGCGAATACGCAGTCGACGCGGCCATTTATGTTTGGTGAACCTGTACCCTAATTACGTAATGCAAAATCAATCCGAATCTGAATCGTTTTTAAACAGATTGCTAATCCATTGCTCCGTAAGTTCGAAAAAAAAATCTGCAGAGCAACGTAAATAACGCAATGAAAATGAATGTTGTTGAACTGTCAAAATGAAACAGATTTGTCGTTATCGTTTACGAAAATATGTTGCGTAATTAGAAAGCTGAACGCGTGGTGAAATAACTTATTTCGGGAGTCGGTGTATTTGGATCTGTATTTTAGTTTTCTGCCGCCGACTTCCGAAATAATTTATTTTTCACTTTGTATTGTTTGTTTTTGAAGTCTATGGTTTTTTTTTTTTGTTAAAAAGTTTTATATTTTTTTCTTTTTAGTTACATTAAATCACGCCTGTATTCCCCGAAGGGTTAGGCAGAGGTGTATCTATAGTACACCCACAGTTTGCCAGTTATGTTTAAGTCCTATGTAATAGGGGGCGAGTTATGGACCACTCGATACGTATACTCTCAGATAACATGGCTGTTCTGCAAGCGCTGAACAGTCACACTGTGGACTCTGGGCTTATATACGAGTGCCACCAGCGCCTTAACCAGGTGGGTGACCTCATTAAAATTACCATTCAATGGATCAAAGGACACAGCGGTTCGCTGGGGAACGATGCTGCCGGCGAACTTGCCAGAAGGGGATCGAGCATGGCACCAATGGGGCCCGAACCCATCGTACCACTAACCTTCGGTTACCTACGCACTCTGGTAAGAAAACGAACTAGGGATCAGCATCAGAAACTACGCACTCCCATCAATCGATGGCCGCCTCACGAGAAGGGTTCTTCGACTAACTATGTAAACTACAGCTGCGTACGGTTACAGCACCTATAACTGGCCATGGGTCATTTAATAAATACCTCTTTGTCATAGGAGTCACAGACAGTCCGCTCTGCAGAGCCTGCATGGAGGACGACGAGACATCAGCTCATGTGCTGTTAAACTGCCCAGAGGTCGCCACTTACAGGGCAAAGTACTTCGGTAACCCAGGTACCCTACGCGGGATTGCCAAGTAATACCTAGGCGTTGCTGGCCTTCTTTGAGGAGCTGGGGTGGATCGAATAACCGATTTTTCCCACCCGTACGAAATACCTACACGATTTGACGTCGAGTTGCAGAAACCAGCCTGTTTTACCTGTATCCTATTACCTAATAGGGGGCGAGCCTATTGCCACCAACCGGGCACAAATCCAGACTCCGGGCTGCTACTGAGAAATTCGAGATGGAAAAACCCAATAACACTTTGCCTGACCCGGGAATCGAACCCAGGACCTCATGCTCAGCAGTAGCGCTTGTGATCACTAGACCAACGAGGCAGTCTTTTTAGTGACGGTACCACCAATAAATTCATATACCACTACTTTCTAAGAAAACAACAGTGACAGGAAGTTTTATAATATCATCAAGATACACATTAAATACGTTTTATCGAAGCTAACTCAAAAACCACCCAAGGAAAGTTTCTTCTACCAAATGAAAAAATAATTTTTAAAATCGGTCTACAATTGATGAAAATATCGATTAAAAACATTTAAAAAAATACATACAGAGAACATTATAACCCCATCCTTTTTTGAAGTTGTTTTAAAAAATTACATATGACAGCGACGATCGCATTAAATAGGACGTGGCCTTAAAGTCAAGCAAGAGTATTATTAAAGTTCTGAGGATAATAAAAATAAAAATAATTCCAACATTTCAGTTTTAAACCAATCCTGAACTTGTTAACACCAATCAAAAAGTTGTAAATCAATTTGTTTCAATAAAAACAAATTAAAACAACGCGAATAACGCTACGTAAGTAGCTAGTTTATTTGATAGGCATTGTTTCAGATAACAAGTCTATAAACTAGCTTTGTTTCTGTTTATTTGTTTTAACTTTTTTTTTGTTAAAACGTACCTAATTCAATCAATCTGCCTAGCCTTTAACCGGATTCAGCTGAATATCAGTATTTTAGTATTATTAAAACGAAATTATTATACCTAATTACACACACACACTCGCCCTCATTACTACTCTACATTTTGACATACAAACTTCTAGTTTATTTTTTTCAATTATTAATTTATTATGCACGCACGGCACGCGTCAACGTCAGAGACAACTGCAGCCGTCGACAACGAGCCGCAAGTGTATTTGAGCACTGTATATGTCGCAGTCACATAACATAAACATAACATCACGCCTTGTTTCCCCGAAGGGTTGGGCAGAGGTGTACCTGTAGTAGTTACACCCATCACAGTCATCTGGTTAAATTAGCCAGCTAATTGGACGCCTAGGCCGTTCATTAAAAGCCGGCATCCAATTTGATGCCTAGGCCGATAGTTATTTGAATTAGTACCATTCAACGTGTAACAACTTGGCGTATTGAAAGTCAGCCCTTTGAAGTTGTCTGACCAAGACTCAGCCAAGTGTTACAAATGGTGAAAAAAATTCTGCGAGCAACTTGGTAATAGCGCTCGCTCGGCTCGCGCGCGGTTGGTCATAGTTCTAACCTAACCTAACCTATTTCACCCAGTTTAACTAAATTACTACACGACATTCAGCCATCTGGTTAAACGTTGTGCTCAATGACTTGGTCAGTTGTCTTTCAGCTATTTAATTGGATGATTGATTTAATGAACGCGCTAGTCGTTCAATCAAATAGCAGCACGCAACGCAACGCCAGCACATCAACCTACCAATCTGTCAAATTTCTTTAATAGATTTTTAACTTTATCACTAAAGCATAAGGTTCAAAGTTGATTGGGAAAATTTTACAGTTTCGAGTAAGTTGACCTGCTACCGGGTGTACCTACTCGAATACACGAGCGACACGTTGTCAATGTATCGATGATTATAGGCATTGTGTAAAGGCTCAGACAGGCGCGAAGCATCAGTGCGACGCGATTCTGGTAGAACAATTTCCATGAAGTTTTCACAGAAATGGTTCTACTATAGAGTCGCGTCGCGCTTGTCTGCGGGAGCCTAAAATCAACTCATCTTAGGAAAACTGTCCGAAGGTCAATCTTTATTGTCTAAGTGCTAGAGAAAAAGTCTTGAGACAATGGTCCTCCCACAGTCAACTACAGGCGCTCTGTAGAAACAAGTCGTAAAACTAAGTTGTAAACACAATCACAATGATATTTTTTCAAGTGGAAATAGGTCATATAGAATCCAACATGTTCGAGTCTTGAAGTCTCGATTGAAAAGAAGTAGGTCAGGCAAGAGTGAACCAGCGTCGAACGTATCATCACGACAGAACCTCCTTTTTAAGATTCCGTATCTGAAGAGTGCCAAACGGACCCTATTACTAAGCCTCCGCTGTCCGCCCGTCACCGGACTGTATCTCATGAACCGTAATAATCAGACAGTTTAAATTTTCACAGATTGAAGGGTCCCTATACAAGAAACGTGTTTTTTCGACGTTTGTTGCTCGATCCTAATACGGTACGGAAGCCTACGTGTGTGAGTCCGACTCGCTGTGGGCCGGTTTTTAAATAGAAAAAAGAAAGAATTAAAAAAAGAAATATTTATTTGACTTAGAATAAGGAACACAATAGGTATAACAATATAAATCGGATATGTAAATGTTATCAGCAAAACGTTACCTACTTCTTAGATATGTGTTTGCATGTGACTGGACCAAAATCTCTGCAACATCTTTCCATTCTATACAAGGCCAGAACGCAAAGGTGTGAAACTAATCGCGTATAGATTGGAAATCACTTTTTTTGTAAGGTCTTCCAATCTATACAAAGAGTAGTATGCAGATACTGGAGTATACTTCGTAGTGACCTAATTAACGACCTCATTCCATAATATACAGTGCCAGTACGCATACGGAATACGGTTGTTTTCCCTTTTCTTTATAATTCAATTAATTAAAAAATATCTATCTACACTCATCAAAAGCTATACGTAAAAGAAAATTACGCTTTTGGCTATTAAATCTGGACTACATTGCCACTGAAAAGTTATTAAAACCAATGTCTTAAAACCCACACATTTACACACATACCTACACTTACATTCATTCAATACACACAACAGTTCCCCATTTCCATTCTTCATTTTTAGGGTTCCGTACGGAACGTAGGAACGCGTAAAGGTATCAAGCTGGAATTGATATCAAATACTCAAGTCTACTGTCCCTTGGAGCTGTGAAAAAATCAAACTTCTAACCCAACGCAATCAAAAGATACAGCCGTTTATGCCGCAAATTTTCAAACTCGCTACTACTCGCAAGGGAATCTAAACCACCAAGTACTTCCAGTCGACCTGGAATCTTGAAATTTGGCATGAAGCAATGTTTTATAGCACATATAAAGAATAAATTCCGAAAACCTTAAATTTTAAGTTACATCACAATTTTTTTTAAATAATTATAAACTTATTTTCCTTTTCCTCATGAACGCGTAGAGATATGAAGTTGAAACTCATATAAAATACTTAGGTCTAATTGCCTATAAGCTGCGAAAATAAAACAAATTTCTAAGTCAACAGCATTGTTTGTTGAAACCTGGGGGTGTCGTAGAGACACTTTTGAACTTGATGGGTTTTACGAGGTGTGCAGAGTGGATGGTCCAGCTATATCGAATACAAATCCAGGTTGGGGATCTATGGCGTATGTACGTTGCAATCTTAAGGATGCCGTGACAGATGGATCATGTAAAAGATATTATTTAAATAACCCAGGCGCTGCAAACGGCCATTGTGAATGCTTGCATTTTGAAATGTTTAATGTCAGAGCGATAACTGTATATAGGTCACCACAACGTCCAATTAATGTTGCATTAGAATGCATAAATACAGCAATATACGGCAGCAACCTCAATAGGTTTACTTCATGTTCTCGTCTGAAGGCTCGTGCAGACCAATGCGACGCGACTCGAACAATATAATTTCTAAGAAAACTTCACGGTATAACAATAGCCGGTGTCACGTCACGCTGTCGCGTCGCGCTAGTCTGCACAAAGCTTGATTGTTGTGGGAGACTTCAATATCGATTTTAGAATGAATCCCCAAATTGGACTTTCCACATATTTTTCATCCATAAACACGTTATTAAACACTGGCACTACACGAAGTAGTACAACAGAACTATAGATAACGTTTTTTCGAACTTCAGTGTTCAATGTGGTAAAATTCATACCCTTTTCAGTCACCATTTACAGATCTGGTTCAAATTTAATACTTCATTAGTATTTTTGTACCAGATTTCTAAATAGTGACTAAAAAACTTTGTAAATAAATAACTTTAATAAAAAAAACTTGCCATCATTCATCAGCAGACTTTTGCAAGGTTGCTGCAAAGCTAGTGTAGATATTTCAGTTATATTATAAAATAAATGATATGTGTTAATATAAAATAAAGGATTACTGAAACGATAATAAGACCTTTGTCTTTAATTTATGCTCCTCCAGCTATTGTAATGTTATGGATTTCATTTTGCAATAAAAATACCATATATATGACTCGAATGTCGAGATGGATGAACTGAACGGTGAACTTATATACCTACAGGTTTGTACGGAACCCTCGGTGCGCGAGTCCGACTCGCACTTGGCTGGTTTTTTTTGTTATGCTCATTAATATTTTATTTTGTTATTCAGATACCTAAGTATTTATTTCTGAATAATAATATAATTACGTAATGTACCTACTTATTGTCTATATTTCTTTTAATTTTAGGTCTACTTGCTTTTCTTTGATTTTGATTTAATTTTGTTAGGTCTTTTAAACTGTTGTTACACCATTAATATCTTGACTCTACTGTTTTGTTAGTTATCATGTCCTAAGAGAGCCGGGTGATCTGTAACTCAGGACCCTCCTACCTCAGACACCTTTCCCTGTTTAAGATTGTGCATTTTATTGAAGTTGAGATAAATAAAGATTTATGATTATGCTTATGAATTATCTTGTATAGATTGCGACAAATTATGAACTGTACCCTAATTACGTAAAACACGATCAATCGGAATTTGAATCGTTTTGAAACAAATTGCAAATCCATTGCTTCATTAGTTCGAAAAAAAATCTGCTCAACAACGTAAATAACGCAATGAATGTTGTTGAACTGTCAACATGAAACAAATTTGTCGCAATCGTTTACGTAAATGTGTTGCGTAATTAGACAGCAGGACTTGTTTGCGACGTAATGCACCTTGCGTTAATAATAAATAGCCTGCCTGGCTGCGAGCAACTTGGACGTAGCGGTTTGTCACAATTCCAACCTTACCTAACCCATTTCACCCAGTTCACATTTTTGTCTTTTTTTATTTTTTAAAACTTTATCTTTATATCTCTTGCCAGGCGTAAAGTGATGAAGTATGGTTTGGAACGGAGCACGAGCAGTGCACAAAATTTGTGTATACATTGTAATCACAGATTTAGTTAAAAATAGCATTACAATGTATACGCGAACAGTTTCCTATGGCTGCGGTCTGGCCTTGTATATATTGGAAATACGCATCTCTGCACAGCAAAAACAAGCCAAGTATGGCATAGGTAGAAATAATTGTAGTAACCTCTAAGTCTACTTACCCCTCAAAAACGATGACTGCGACCGACCGTTCATTGTTACTGTAACACTGAAAAATAACATTTAAAATTGTTAGTGAAAGTGCTGTCAAAAACTACACGCTAACGTCATTTTTGTTGGTGGTATGGCAACTTCTAGGATAGCCACAGCACAGTCATGGAAATTAGTGAAATTACTTTGTTTATCAAATTGACACGCCAAATCAATTAGCAGTGATATAGTCATTTCATACTCGTACAACTGTCAAAGGACGAGAGTTGTGAATTAAAAATTAACAAGGTAAGTAGTCATGACCTCAGAAGTCAACTACGAGACGCCCTATAAAAAAAATCAAAAAAGTTGCGATTTAAGAGCCCGCATTCTGAAAGTGGGCAACAAGACATCTGCATTGCTATACCTACAGATGACTAAATATTAAAATATTGTATTGTGATAATAGAATACTTAAGTATTTTGGGAGACCAAATATTTATTGCTACAGTACCAGACGTAATACCTACCTACTCCAATTATGACCTAGTCTAGACAACTATCAATTTAGAACTCTTGGAGACACCGTTCCCAATCTCAGATCCTCTTTTCTCTCTGGCTGTACCAGACAGGGGCCACATAATCAATATTTAAATATTTGAGAGAATGCAAAAAATCTAAATTTATTGCACATATTTATTTACACGTACAATAAATTATTACTAAAATATCTAAAATACCGAAAAGTCAAAATTTCACAAAAACCGGGATTTTTTTAAACCGGCGGCAGTTTTAAGTCCATCATTTGGTCCGTTTCCGGTATTTTCGAAATCCGAGATCCCAATTTGCGATCCCTATTTGGTGCAGCTCGGTTCGGGTCGGTTTCGTGCCTGCTTCATCTTTCTGTTGATGAATCGTAAACCGAAAGAATGCAAAAAGAAGTTTTTTTGTATTAACATGTTTAGCGTTACACACATTTAGTGATTTTTGGTGCCAGCGGGTCTTAATAAAACCCGCTGATTAATAGACCTGCTGGCACCAAAAAACACAAAATGCGTTTAGCGCTAAACACGTTTAAAACCTCATTCTGAATTTACCATTTTCAAAAAATTGCCAGCACTGGAACAATGTTTCAAATGCGTTAAGCGCTAAACATAGCTATATAATGATTTATGGTATAAGCGGGCCTAAATAATTCAGAATGTGAACATTGAGTAGATCACCTAAACACCAACCCATTACTATAGGTGCCACTGCAATGGCCTCTTCTCCTATAGAGAAGGCACGAGCACTGATCACCACGCTTGCTCAAGACGGAATGACGATTTCAGACTTATATTAACTATAAGTTCAGGCTTCCTCACGATGTTTTCCTTCACCGATGTCAGAAATGTCTAAGATAAACTCAGAAAGTCACCACACCGACCATTATTCTGAAGACTAGTAACTACTAAAATCATACAAACAGGCCGAGCAAAAAACAATCTAAAGGTAGGTAACATAAGTTATTAATCTAGTTCACACATAATATTCCGAGTAAATAGTATTAACTCGCGCAATTTTACATGTAACTACACATTTGTGTGCGTCACGATGACTGGACCAATAGAGATTTTGGAAGATTGAGCAACATCAAGCTTTTGTACCTATTTGGTACCAGACATCAAATAATTGGTACCACGCTAAAGAGGGAAAACTATTACGAAGAAATTGGCCAGCCATTCTGACTTCAGAATGGCTGGACCAAGTCGGTTCATGTTTTCGTTAAAATTTTGTATCTCATTGGTACCTCAATATATGTTTTACTAATTTTTTTTCAATAAGTTAAAAAAAAGTTATACAAAGAAGTTTTGCATGTACTCGTAATCTGGGCCACGTCGGTTTAACCTAGTTGTAGGCGTTAAATTAGTACATCTTTTCTTTAAAATTTAGTACCTCATTGGAACCTCAACATATCTTTTTTTCTTTTTTTTTTCCATAAACCAAAAAGTTACACTTAGAAGTTTTCCGCATAATGTTTATTTTTGTACGAAGGAAATAAATTCCTGCCTGCCTCGTGGTCTAGTGGTCGCAAACGCTAATGCTGAGCATGAAGTCCTGGGTTCGATTCCCAGGTCGAGCAGTGTTATGTGTTAAAATAAATTACCAAAAATATTTTTATACACACATTAATTGTAATCGTAACTATAATATTGATTGATTTTAAAGGTCTTTATTTCGTATGAGGTACTAAATTTTAACGAAACCATGAACTAGTTATAACGCCTAAAACAAGGTGAAATCGATTTGGTCCAGCCATTCTGAATTCAGAATGGCTGGACCAAATGGCCACTTTCTTCTTCATAGTTTTCCCTCTTTAGCGAGGTACCAAATTGTATTTGATGTCTGGTACCAGATAGATACAAAAACTTGGTATTGCTCAATCTTTCAAAATCTGTCTTGGTCCAGTCATCCTGACGCACACTCTACATTACTGCCTTCTTTGTTTGTGTAGTGTAGCACTGATACGTAGTAATTACCTTAGCGTTTTAAATAAAATAAATGAAACATTAAATGCAGCATTTGAAATCTAAATAATATTTGGATCAAACACAAAAAGATAGTTGGGAAAGTGAGTGGAACGCCTTGTTTTTAAAGCTCAATAAAGTACAACTAAGTAAGTTATGTTCTCGAACTTAGGATAATAAAAAAAAACTATGTAAGTATGCATGTAAATTTGCCATTTGAACCATAGCCAGTATTATTTTACGTAGGTTACTTCTTCATAAATATTTGTCCGCATACAGATCTTTTTCCCTTGCAAACAATAAAGGCATAGACTACATAGGTAGGTACTTTGGAGGCAAAGCTGTTTAAATAATCATAAACTCTTCTAGGTACCTAATCTTCAAAAACGAGACAAAGAAAACACTATTTCAAAGCACGATCGTATTATTTTTCCTTACAAAAAACAAAACCTAACATCCCTAACCTTTTTAAACAATACACAAGCGCTTAGCAACAGCCCTAGTTTGAAAAATGAACAACACATCGAAATTCAAAACGCACTGGAAAAACACTTCTCCAGTATATAACACGTACCTGGTATCACTTTAGAAGTCTGGAAATCCATTCTGAGGACCTGTTTCCACCAGGCAGCGTGTGTTTCCAAGAATGTCTGCGGACTGACAGTGAGTTAAACAGTAGCGACCTTGCAGCACGGGTCATGACCCTGACACACATTTGTACGCATGCGCGTGGAACTGGGGGTTGTTCGGAACTTCCAAGGGGCTGTAGTTCCAAGTACGTCGCTAGGCTATCGTACTACACTCGTGTCATGTTATTGAGCTTGATGTTGTATGAGGCATGTTTTGTAAACAATTATTAATTGACTTATTTTTTTTAAATAAGAAAATGGATAATTTTTTCTAAGACATTAACTTTTCTGATAAGAGTACACGACAATGCAAAAGCCTAACTGTTTGAAAGAGGTGTTTGAAGCGGCGATTCGAAAATTGGACGAGAATTGGAGTGAAAATTCAAGGACGCATCACGTTTCAGGACATTTCGTTACATGAGAGAAAATAAAAAATAGCTCTCTTTCTCTGTCGCTCACACTTAATCTCTCTTATTCTTTATTTTTTAAGAAGTTCCACTTCAATCACGTGTATTTTTTTCAATGGTCTAATTTTATTCATCTGGAATATTTTAAACTGATAATGATTTGACTGCCTCGTTGGTCAAGCACTACTGCTGAGCATGAGGTTCCCAGGTCCAGCCCGAAGTCTGGAATTGTACCCAGTTGATGGCAATAGGCTCGAGGCCTTCCCCCTATTACATGGGACTTAAAAACATAACTGGCGAAATGTGGGTGTACCTACTACAGGTACACCTCTGCCCAACCCTTCGGGCAAACAAGGCGTGATGTTGTGTGTAATAATGATTTTCGCCCATGAACGAAAAAAACCTTATTTTTTTTTTTACTTTCATTCGTCCTTATTATGTAGAACAAAGACCGGATTATGTGGACTAATTGGATAATTTGTCACTTAGCCTTGATAAATGGATTGATAATAATGTATCGATTCTCTATTATCGTGCCCACCTCTATCACTTGTTCTATCCACCTAAATAGAAAATTTAATTCAAAATTCAAAAGTCATTTATTCTAACTAGGCTGGGCAGGCTAGGTCAAAGTTACATAAGACAGTCCCACAAAACGCCCACCCTTCACCAATTCCTAGTGCTTTAGCTGGGGAGAAGAAGGGGCGCAACAAACTCCCCAGCAGCACAGCTGTCTGTTCAATTAGAAAAAAAAAATGATTTTTACATAGTATGCAAAATTATTTACATTACGCAACACTAATTTAAATTATAAATTAATAGCCATATGTCAGCTAGCACACGCCAATATACCAACCAAAAATATCGAGAACTGTCGTATCGAGACTATACGTAAACCATACATAAATATAAGCCTCCAGTCATAAAGGGCGTGCCCTCTTACATATAGAATTAATATGGGCGTTATTTTTTACTGTTTCCTACTTCTTTATAATGGTATTAATGTCAGGAATAATCTTAGGAAATAAGCCTAGGATTTCATCAGCCTGTCTGCATCACTATGACAAAAAACTATGTTTCTTCACACAGATAATTACCTCACTATTACAATTACCTAAGCTTTGATCACCAGGCTTTTAGGTGTTGAAGAAGTTGTTCCAACGCTGTATCAATCTGGAAAAATAAACTACCGTTTATTTATATTCTGCCTTCGCCTCCGTAGTTCAAACAACCACGGTTTGATTGAAACAATTAAAGAACTTCATCTAA
The DNA here is from genome assembly GCA_963853775.1 of Xanthia togata. Classification (NCBI taxonomy): domain Eukaryota; kingdom Metazoa; phylum Arthropoda; class Insecta; order Lepidoptera; family Noctuidae; genus Xanthia; species Xanthia togata. Next base: position 5,531,468 of record OY970805.1, read on the forward strand.
GGACCAACATTAAACACGAATGTTTTACCATTAAACATGAAAATAATCTTATAAATCAATAGGTATAAAATTATTTCGAATGAATAGGTAAAATAGTAGAGTAGAAATCATATAGAATAAGTAAAATAGTCCCATAAACTAAGTAATGAAATGAAATGAAGTTGTTTATTGTGTATATAGGATATTGGAATCACTTTTACAAGTTATCTTAAAAATTAAAATTTGCAAGATGAGTTTGGCGTATTAGAAAACAACACGATACGTGAAATATATCTGTCATACGCACACATGTTAGTAACATGCGTAGTACTCGCAACCGGCATACCAAAAGGAGTATGTAAGGATCGTAGCAGGTGGCGTTCTGCAGTTTCTGCTTACCCCCATGGGAAAAAGGCATGAGCTTATATGTTTGTCTATATTGACCTAAAATGAACAGAAATAACAGTTCCATTATCGCGAAAGTTTTCGTTTTCTTTTACTAGAACAAAACCATAACAATAATTCAAGATCAAATAAATGTCAGCGGTTTATTTGTTCAGCAAGACCTTCCAGACGAAGTTTGTTCGTAATTAGTTCTTACACGCGAATTTACTTTATTAAACATTGGTAAGTATATAAAGTGAAACTTTGCGAAACGACTTAATATTTCAATAAATTAGAAATTAAAGGTCACTTCATTATATCCTTCTAGGGCTAGTTTGGACACTTCTTTTATGCATATTTTATTTGAGAAAATAAATGACTTTCTCTTGCCAGCTCTTCTGAAGAATGAACTCTAAATTAGACTCCTGGGGCCGTATTGTTACGTATCAATGCCACCATTATTCCAGTGTGAGTGAAAGACGGAGCTATACAAGGCCGCTAACACCATCCTTTTTTCTTAGTGGAATAATGATAGCATTAATACTTCATAATAAGGCCCCTGGACCTCATTTCTGACGTTAAACAAGTGCCTTGCTTTGCCTCCTAAGGCTAGATATGTATGTAAATAAAACTTTGTAATCTTGAAGCTTCGATATTTTTAAGTTCTAGCCCAATCTATACATCTACTAATACAATTAAATAAAATTAAAGTGTCTGTTTGTAATGTCAAAATAACAGCTTTTTTATTTATTTTGTCTGTTGTTTGTTCCGGCTAATCTCCGAAACGGTTCGACCGATTTTGACGAGACTTTCACTGGCAGATAGCTGATGTTAAAGGAGTAACTTACTAGTTTTATTTTAACTACCTTGTAATTGTAACTAATTTTAGTTTAGGAAAAGAATTGGAGTTCACGCGGGCAACAACAGCTAATCTATCCTAAAAAGATAAACCAAAAGAAATCGGACTTGATTCGTTAGTGTAACCTCGTAGATATTATTTTAAGATCCTGTGTATTATTTCAAATCATCTTTATTCATACGAAATACTGTTCCTACGCCTGTCGATGTCTGATTGAGTTAGTTCATTGGTTTAATAGTCCGGGACTCAATTGGTTATCGGCGGTCGTTGTGCAACTACTCGTATCGTGCCGGAAGATCCACATTGGTCAGGATTACGTCCAGATAACTCGCACAGAGAACACGTGTCCATACTCCCGAAAATTAAGGACTTTGTTGAACGAAAATGGTCGCGAATTGAATAAAAAGTGTCAAAAAAACTGGAGGAGTGTTACTGGACTTTACTTTTGTGTTCAAAAACATGTGTAATCAAACAAAATGAAAAATAGTTCAAAGAAAAAAGTGTCAACGGAATCAGAACCGTTTTGCTGCAAAAAACTCTCAGTGATTGCTTGTGCTTTTGCCGTAGCGTCTTTACTAGTACAAACGTATAATTATATAGATAGCGGTGAAGTGAACTTTGATTTAGAAGCTAGGAAGTTAATGAAGAATGTTCTAGAAGAAAGGATAGAAGAGAAAATAGAGGCGTATCTGATGGAGATTAGTACGTCTCACAGGTTAAAAAGGGAAGCAATGTTGGTAAGTGGTGCCGAAGTAAGTATTGTATGAAAGGTTTGTCTTTCCTCCACATTTAAAATGTATCAATGTAACCCATTGATATTTATTAAAAGTGACGGTTGATTTGAATTGAAATAATCGATAAGATTATGTCTAAATATAGTCTCAATTGCGGTTGTAGTACGCGAAAAACCCACGTCCAAGCGCCCACGAGTTTCACTTCCTCCTAATTGAATTAATTTAACGACATAGTAAATTCCATCTTCATACGATCAAAACACTTTAGTCCTACGGTCCTAAGTCTGTTTTCGACTCCTAACTTTGAAATAAGAAACGTATTCTCGTGTTCATCTTCAGAAACAGTCAGTTAATCAGGAAGACAACACTGTGACTCCTCATGTGGAGTTCTTTAACCCTAAAATGCGGCCAGAACTTGAAGAGAAGGATGCTGCAGAAATGAGAAAGACTGGTGCTAAGGGTCCTGCTCCTGGTGGAGACACGTGGGTCTGGTTGACCAGCTATTCTAGAGTGCCAGTAAGTTTTTTAAAGATGGATCATCTTTAACTATCCCCGCTAAATACACTCTCGGAGTCCTAAATCGAGCCCCTGCTCTTTTTGCATAAAAGTATATAACTTTTTTAAATGGTCGTGAATTTAATTTCGTAAAAATGACGACACCAAAATGATGACCAGTATGTCGGCTTCAAAACTGCATACAAACTACTTTCTCTTTTTTGTTTTTTTTCTGCTTTCTTTGACTCACAGAACGTAAACAACTGTTGTACGCGGAACAACTACTTGTAGGTCATACAAATATTTGTTCCGTGCGGGAATCGAACCCACGACACGCAGCGCAGCAGTCAATCGCTTAACCACTGTGCCAACCGTGTCGTCAAAAAAAGTTTCTCAAGAGAAATTGGTATTGGCATTAATTATTTAGTGAAGAGCGCTATCTTTAGCCGGATCAATGTTTGTCGTCGCTTCATCGACAACGGTTTTATTAGGATTGCTACTGTGAGCGCTTAAAGAAACGATATAATTTTCGCGACAGACAAAAATCAAATTAATAATTCTTTATTGCATGGCCAGGCACAGACACCAACAGTCATCTAAGTTCAGTAACGCTCTACAATGACTGATTTCACTAATAATAGTATGAGTAATCTCTTATTTGCATTTTGATTGATTGTAATACCTAGTACGAAAAAAACTAGAAGTCAAAAAAAAACTAGAGCTTAAAAACCACTTTTTAAATTACCTTTTTCATAACTTCCAGTACAAGGTAGTGCAAGGTTTTTGCAAAGCGACCCAAGATTACTGTCCTCCTGGCGTGCAAGGTCCCAAAGGACCAACGGGTATGCCAGGACCAAAAGGAGAGAGAGGAGACTTCGGAGCCCCTGGGCCACTGGGACATTCTGGGGGCAGAGGGCCTGTGGGACCACCTGGACCAAAAGGTAAACGTCCAGAGATTTTATCTCAGGGAACTCCAGTAGGATTCCTTGTTACTGGCCCATTAAAAAATTATCTGAAAAGTTTTGTGAAAAATTTGATTCGAGCGAACGTTTTACTCTATAATAATATCAATAATATAATAAAACAGTAGAATCCGGTGTCTGTCTGTTTGTTTGTTCGCGCACATCTCGGGAGCTACTGAACGGATTTTCATGTAGTTTTCACAGGTAGAGTTTAATTTGGAAGCGAATATAGGATTTCTTTCATTAAAATCGGATGTTTCAACAAACAGTTGTCGTTATACAAGACGTTGTTGTTCACGGCACGTTGTGCACAATTTCTGAGAGTAACCTAACAAAGACACGTTTAATTTATTTTGCGTACTTAAAAAAATGCTATTAAATAAAAAATCTATTTCGGCATGTATGGTAGATCATCATTAGGAAATGGCTCGATCGATTCGGCTGTTTTTTTGTTGTATTCTTAATTGTCTAGAAGTTTGCATGAAAGAAAATTTTGAAAAATCCACCTGAAAAATCGGAAATACACCCGGGAGACGCTGGGTATGAACAGCTAGTATGCTATAATCTTGTCTGGACACAGTTGCTACTACCATAAATAGATTTGTGACCAATTAATCTCAATAGATCTGGAGCATGAGACAGAACAGTGTCATCAGCGAAGTAAATATGAGTGCACAACAGTAAAAGCATTCATAATTTTTATGTTCAATATTTACAGCCGTCAGTCACCATTTATGTAGCACCCGAGTATAACCATTATACTAACTCGAAGAAATCGTTAGTACTTATATTTTCTAACGTAGATTATTTATTACAAACCAATAGGATTTCCAATCGGCAAAAACAACGAACTTCCAAAACATTACAAACATTTAAAAAAAAAAAACATTCCATTGTAGTAATTTCCATTCAATCAACAATTCTTCCTTAGCTTACTTTTGTTATACAATGGTGCCGATTCTCTTGTACACCGAACTAAAATAACTAAACGATCACTAAAATTCCTTACTTTTGGCTAAAGCTATTCTGTAGTAAGAAGTCTCTAAATTTAATTTTTTTTTTGACACAACTAAATCGAATTTGACAATTGTGACTCCACGTGGTACATACTTGTTTGCCCTACCCTGTGATTTTTTTTAGACCCGGAGGCGCGCAGTGGGGGCAGCCTCGACGTGTTTTATATGGAATTTTTCACTTTTTGTATGGAACATATAAAAAAAATATTACCTACGTGTTGAGTATTAGGGGTATAAGGGTTCTATAAAGGGGGTTGAAATTTTCATTATTTTTTCGATAGGACACACCATTTTCGAGTTATAAGCAAAAGAAAAGGAAAAAATCCAGTACAGTACTGTTTTTGCACCCGAAGTCGAGATGTTCGTGTGAATTTTAGTAAATGACCACTAATAATATTCCACACCATTTTCAGTGGCGATTAAAAAAGGTCAGAATTAGTTAGACAATTAAAATTTTAGGTGAAAAACGTCAAATTCAGAATAGCAAAATTGACATTTTAACTAAATTAAAATCTCAGTACAATCTTAGTGCTGTCAAACTAAAATATAGTTAAGTTGTGCCACTTTAGTCTATTTCAGAATGGGAAATCATCGTTTGACAGGAGTAAACTAAATTTTGGTCATTTTTAGTCTAGTCTAGACGCATTTGTGACAAGAGAATCGGCACCAATTTGTAACTAAATTAATGCGCATTATGAAAGTAGCAGTAGAGCAGTGGTGGCTCAGTGGTATCGGCCGCGACTTACGAGTAGGTCGTAGCTTCGAACCCTGACAGGCGCGTTACTTTTTGTAAATTATTTCATCACCACTGCTCTAAAATTGGTAAAGGAAAACATCTTGAGGAAACTGGCATATCCTAGAACCAAAAAATTATTTATTTATTTAATTAACATGGAGGACTAACAGCTACATTAACACAAGATGGTAATAGAGTAGTAAACAGTGAGCCAATAATAAGTCCTCATACAAGGAGAAAGAAAAAAAAAACTAAGCGAACACATATAATAATATAAAACACATAACTATACTAATAATCTATACTACTCGTAATATTATATAGAGACAGATTTCAAATTTAAATTATAAAGAGAGAGAGATTTGATTGTTTGTTTGTTACTACTTTTTACCCCGGGAAAAATAACGGGTCCCGTGAGAAAGACCACGGGAGTGAAGCCGCGGGCAAAGTGCTAGTATATTTTAAACATATATTTTAAGACTTGTGACATCTATATGTATACGAAACTCGCATGGCTCACGGAGAGGAGGCCTGTCCCAGCAGTGGAAACATTATAGGCTGATTATGCTATGAAAATAGTTTGTTGAAAATAGTTTGTTGAAAATAGTTTGTTGAAAATAGTTTGCTGAAAATAGTTTGTTGAAAATAGTTTGCTGAAAATAGTTTGCTGAAAATAGTTTGTTGAAAATCAAAGTCAAAGTCAAATAATTGATTTCAATTAGGCACAAAAAAGGCACTTTTGAACGTCAAACTTTACAAAAAATAATAATAACTGATTCTAGTCGCCCATTCCAAAAGGTAGTTTTCGTATGGAGAAGAATGGGCAAGAAACTCCACCGTTAGTCTTTTAAAACAAAACATTATATCTTGTTTACACTAATTATATGAAGACAATGCACCTAGAATAAGATTACTATACCACGATAGGTAAAAAGAATGAAAAATGAAGGAATGACATAAACTAATTATGTGATAGATGCTCACATACTTACAAACATTGTAAAATTATACTATTTTTCTAACATTATAATAAGTAATACTAATAATAATAAGTCAGTGTGTGAGGTCAAGTAATCACAAAAAATAAAATATATGTAAAAAAAAAAAAAAACTTAAATTAGCAACCAGTTCGATTTTGTCTAGATTCTGAATTGTCCTATGGAGCAGGAGCATGTTTCCAAGCATTTTTATCTTGGATATAATCCTCTAATTTGTAATATACTTGTTTACAAAGTGTACTTTTTATATGATTTTTAAATTTTCTTTCATTTAATTCTAATATATCACAAGGTATTCTGTTGTAACATTTAACACAGTACCCCATAAAAGATGTATTTACTTTAGATAGTCTGAAAAATTGTTGATCTATTTTATCTTTATTTCTAGTATTAAAATTATGTCCATCACTTATTTTATTAAAAAGATGTAGATTTTTTCTCACATACATAATATTTGCATAAATGAATTGGCAAGGTACCGTCATAATATTAATCTTTTTAAATAGTTCCCTGAGAGATTCGCCACGACGTAGATTATAAATAGCTTTGACAGCTCTTTTTTGTAAAACAAAGATGGATTCGATGTCAGCAGCCCGACCCCACAGTAAAATGCCATACGACACAATACTGTGGAAGTAGCTAAAATAGACCAAAAGCGCGGTTTCTAAGATCTGTTAACTGTCTTATCTTTCTAACAGCATAAGCGGCTGAGCTTAGCCGCCCCGCGAGAGATGTTATATGGGGTCCCCATTGTAATTTCTCGTCTAGCGTGATTCCAAGGAGAACTGTTTGATTAATAAATTCCAGTTTTTCTCCATTCAATATGATGTCACATTCGCTACTTCTAACATTTGGTAATTTAAATCTATTGCATTTGTTTTTTTTTATTATTTAGTACCAAATTATTTACCGTAAACCAATCTTGGACCTGAACAATAGAGCTATTCACGTCGTTAAGATTTGGTGACCGTCGGTTTATTTTAAAGATCAAGGATGTGTCATCTGCAAATAACACCATCTTTGGTTGATTTAGAAATAATTGGGGTAAATCATTAATATAAACTAAAAAGAGGAATGGACCTAATATCGAACCTTGAGGAACGCCCATTACCATTTCAGACCCTAATGAGTTTGTGCCGTTGACTTGAACTTTAACCTTTCTATCTTTCAGATATGATCTTAACAAATCATGAGCTGTATTCCTAATCCCATAGTGGTCCAGTTTCAGCAGAAGTGTCTCATGGTCTACGCAATCGAACGCCTTCGAGAGGTCGCAGAAGATTCCAATGGCATCTTAACTGCTTCTTCCTAAGCGTTAAAAATGTTCTTTATTAGGGTGACACCGGCGTCAGTGGTACAGCGCCCTTTGGTGAAACCGTACTGTTGGTCATGAAAGATGGAATTTTTATTAAAGTGACGTAACATTTGATTGAGTATCAACTTTTCAAACACCTTACTGAGAACTGGCAGAATTGACACAGGCCTATAATTGTTGGGTTCCTTACTATCACCGGATTTGAACAAAGGAACTACTTTACTGTGTTTCATGAGATCCGGAAAGACGCCTTGGTCTACACTAGTGTTAAATATGAAAGCTAAATAAGGCGCAATGGTTTCGATGACTGATCTACATACTTTTACAGACATTCCCCACAGATCTTCTGTTGATTTAATTTTAAGATCTTTAAAAGCTTTTATAACAGCCTGGGGGTTTGTATGCTGAAACCTAAACTCCAAAGGGCATGCCTTTACATTCTTTCTAAGTAAGGCAGCAGAAAGCGCGGGTGAGGAATTTAAAGCTTCAGTGGTTTTATGGGGAATATTGGCAAAAAAGTTTTCAAATTCCTGAGCTATTTCTACATCTGAGTTGATGGGACCATGTGCAGTCTCTAAAATAATTCAGTATTACGCTGTCCTACCGGTTTCATTATTTATTATTTGCCAGGTAGTTTTTATTTTATCATCAGCTGATTTTATTTTATTGCTAATGTGAAGAGCTTTAGCCATTTTGCACACACTTTTAAAAGTTTTAGAATATTTTGCAACATACTGATGAAAGCTTGTATTATTCATATGTTGCTTTAGGCCATAATGTTCAAAAAGTTTTTCCCTCGTTTACTGATTCGATTTCAGTAATTATTAATTTATCCCAAATATAATTAAAACTACGTAAATTACAGTCACACTTCTGCAGTTAGTCAGAACAAACCAATATGGACGAAGTACCTACTGCCACATATTAGTACTATTATGCGCGTGCGACTGTGTTCGTGCGTACATTTGTAATGTGACCTCAGTTTTCTTCCACAATTTTTAATTAATAAATAATGTTTTATGCCAGTCAAAATTCAGTGTTGTTTGATGGTGATGATTGGTCGTGATTGACGAGCCATGTGTCATATTTAAACGCGGGTAGATACTACCAATATTAGGTAGTAAAATATCTTACTCTCTCGCTTCCGGACATGGTCCAGTCCATGGTCGGAAGTGAGAGCGCGTGGGACAACGTCGCCTCCTTCTGCGAGGAATTGATGGTCGCGAAGGAGGCCGCGGAAAGGGAGAGGGAGGATACAAGCTCCCTTCCAATCCGCAGCAGACGCACCGGGTACCGGTGGGCGCGGAACGATCTCCGGCCGCCCTAGGGTGAGGCCTGCAGGCAACAGACTTGGGGAGTTTGTTGCCTGAACAGTCAAAGGCCCGAGACGGCGTCACGTCGTGTTCCGCGCGCGCCTCTTTCTGGAGGAATTGCGACCTTATGTGGCCGCTGAGGGTGACGGGGTCCGCATGAATTTATGCGGGTCAACACCTAGCCGGGGGAGCGTGATGAAATGCGCAAGCACTCCAGCACCCCGGCCAAAGGTAGCAGCAGGACACCGTGTGGTTTTAGTCAGTAAAAGTCTGACAGACTCCTCCACCCGACCCAGGGACATCCATGAGTGACACACAAAAAAAAAGGTAGTCAAATACAGATTTTGTAGGCCCGTTCCTGTAATTTGTAGTAAAACCCTTAACAAGTTACAGGACGTTGAGGTGGCTCCTCAATTCAGTCTGTGTGTTAATATGAATTTAAGATTTTTGCTAAGCAGAAAGAAAGAAAATAAATTTAGTTTAAGTAGATAGATCGACGAAACCAGCTAACACCGTAAAAACATGGTGTCCCAGTCTCATTTTGTCCCTTATCTTGATCCATTGTTTCATAATTAATTTTTAACATCAACAGGAGAACGAGGTTTCCCCGGTAACGTATGTCTAGACGGCCGGGATGGAGTGCCAGGAGAACCAGGACTTGACGGCATGTCAGGAAGAAATGGTGCTGATGGAGCGCCAGGCAAAGATGGGCGGGATGGTGTGCCAGGCAGGGATGGCAGTCCCGGCAAGAACGGGAAGGATGGGAAAGATGGTAAGTTGGAAAATGAACAAATTGTAAAAAAAAATGTAAATTGCGCTGTCGATAAATTGTAATAATATGATGAGGGTATTAATAACAGGGTTGGAAACGATGTCTTTTAAATAATACTAATAAAACCCAGCCTTGAAAGCGAAGGATTTTAATTTATTATTTAAGAAATACGTACATGTACCTAAGTAGTTTCTTTTAATGCCTTGCCGGAACTTTTTAATTTCTTTTTTCGGCAAGGGTCTTAAACTTAGGAATGTAAAGCTGGACATACATTTTTGGCCTTCGTTGTATTGACTCTCTACAACGCAGGCCATGAAGGGCATGTTGCGCCTAAAAATTGCGATATGGGCAGTAGAATGGATGATCGTAGTGGGTATCACGTGCACGCGGTGCACGAAACAATATGTACGAGCATATCATTATAAACTTTATCTACGCCCATGCTCTAAATCCTCTATAAAAGTTTCTGAAACAGTTAGCTTATTGCCAACATTAAAACATCCAGTGTCATAGTAACCATAATAGCATCCAAACGGGAGTTATAATGTTGTACTAAATTTTATTATGCATCTCCTTTTCAAAAAAAGAACATTGTCATGCCCACGCGTTTCAATACCATAGCGCCATAATTAAAAAAAATTAAAAAAATGTTATTCGAATTAACGTCGTATCCCGCCATTTGTGTTCAATATTAATATTGCAATTTTTTTTTAAGTACTCCGTTTCGTTTTTTTTACTTTTTCATTTGTTTTGTTGGTTTGTCCTACACATAGTTTGTTTGTAGGTATTAGATACTCAGCAATTAAACTTTCCATGAATTTACATAGAGTTCTTACCACACTGTAAACCCTATGGTTTCAGAACGTTTTATAGAAGATTCATAACATGGGTGTAGATAAAGTCTTGTATGCAACTGTACATAATTAGGTATTAAAACACTCATGTGATAAACCCACATTCATGTTTTAATACCCCATAATATACAACAGTTGCATAAATAACTATTAACAGGTAGAGCAGGGGCCCCAGGACCACCAGGGATGCGAGGACTGAAGGGAGACAAAGGACCAATGGGATCTAAAGGCCAGAGAGGCAACGATGGACGTGATGGGGCTGCGGGTAGGCCAGGCCTCTCAATCTACAACTATACCCTGGAGAAGGAGCTGTTCATACCACCTACTTTTGCACGTGAGTAGTTCGTCCAATTAGAAATAATGAATTATTAGCATAATATCATAATGGTCCTACTGCTGGTACACAGGCCTGCTCTCTGGGCTGGGAGTGGGGCGTAACCCACCAAGCGGGCCCAGTGCATGTTGGTAGATTATGTCACAATCTTGTCTTCCAATCTTTTGGTTCGTCACGATTTTTTCCTTCACCGTTTTGAGAACAGCAGTGGTGATGCAATAATTCGATTGGCTCGAACTTACGACCTATAATTCGTAAATCGCAGTCGTTACCGCTCACTGGGCCACCACAACTTTCTTAATTACAACAGCACACATAACATCACCCCTTGTTTCCCCGAAGGGTTGTGCAGAGGTGTATCTATAGTACACCCACATTTCGCCAGTTATGTTTAAGTCCCATGTAATATCGGTCGAGCCTATTGCCACCAACCGGGCACAAACCCAGACTCCGGGCTGCTACTGAGAAATTCCAGAAAGAAAAACCCAATGACACTTTGCCCGACCTGGGAATCGAACCCAGGACCTCATGTTCAAGAGTAGCTTGCGATCACTAGACCAACGAGGCAGTCTTAGTAGAGTAGTTATTATTATTATAGAATTAACTATAACTATAGAATTGTTATTAACTAGCATTCCGCTCGAAGCAGGGGGTATTTCCGTAAGTGAGACAGAGAAAGAAGCGCTCGTAACTTCGACTACGGATTTTGCTTAGGGAGTAGACTCCCAGGGCCGAGGACCCCTGCTTCGGACGGGGGCAATGGCGACATGTTAAAACATCCAGATTTCTGTTCTATATCTAAGTTAAATTTTAATGTTTTATACACATAAATTTTCCAGAATAAATGCTCTAAATGATGTGTCTTATGCGGGATAAGAATCCATTGTAAAGTTTAGAAGATCCAAGCGATCTTACAGACCCGCAAAAAGTGACCTTTTAATACTTCATAATATTAATCTTATATATTATAAATATAGGTACCTGTTTACTGAAGTCGTTTTCGCACGTCGAGTGTTTCAAGCTATATTGATTTTAGGGTATGTTTTATGTATTTAGTAGCTTTTGCCTGTGGCTTCACCCACGCAGATGTCGGAAAATATCCCACGGGAACGTCCTAGCAGGATTAAAAGTATCTTGTGTCCAAACCCAGGTCATGGATGACCCATGTGCCAAATTTCATCCGAATCCGTTCAACCGTTGTAGCGTGAAAGCGTAAAAAATCCCCAGTAGCACACCTCCGCCGCGAAACCGTAGCAGCGAAACCGCTGTTGTTATATTCAATAGACTCGCGTCATTTTCCGCTACTCTCATCCGATTCGAGTAGCGAAACTTGACGCGAGTCTATTGAATTTTAACTACAGCGATTTCGCTGCTAAGGTTTCGCAGCGGAGGTGTGCTACTGGGGTGAAACAAACTCACTTTCGCATTTATAATATTACTGGCTGCGCCCCGCTGTTTCACTCGCATGAGTCTCAATCCCGTGAAAATATCGCCATAAAAAGTATTTTATGTTCTATTCTAGGTCATGGTCTACCCATGTGCCAAATTTTATGCAAATCCGTTCAGCCGTTTCAGAGTGAAATCGTAACAAACAAACAAACTCACTTTCGCATTTATAATATTAAAGATAAGATTTATTAGTGAAGTATATTTATCAAGAAACGACGAAGTAGTCATCACAACTTTAAGAGATCTTAGTGCAAATAACTTTCAAGTACTCTTTTTGCATCTTAATAATTACACCACAATCACAATTTACACTTAATTTGTGGATTAATTAGTCGCAGGTATTCTCAGTATGCTCCAAAATGCGATAATGCAAATCTTAATCCTCTAACCCTCCTCAGAGGACCAAACTCGCGTGATAGTCCGGGAGGCAGACACCATGCGCATCAGCTGCAACCCCATGGGACGTCCGGAGCCTACCGTGGAGTGGAGGAGGTACGATGGAACTGCTGTCATTCAGGTGAGGAATTTTATACACAACACTGTACAACATTGTGTTGAAACTGGCATGTAATGGTAGAGCTTGGGTACCATCACTGGAAACCTTACATAGGCTGAAATAGTTTTAATAAGAAATAATGAAGGTAAGGGCAAACAGATCTCATCTTACTGAGGCAAGTCGTGAACGCATTGCGTATGAAAACTTGCCAAGTGGACTGCATACTCCACATAAGTATAATTGATGAAAACACTTTGTTCTTGTGTTACATGTATATCACAGCATTGTTACTATTACTCATTCGCTTTTTATACATTACACTATGTCTGTGTTGTCTATCAGCAGGATTGCCTCTCCATTCACATGTCGATGAAGTCTGTGGTCGTGGGCTTCAGCAAATTTTTGGATGATGGTGGTGACGAGTGCCATTATAAGATCTCAGTGGACGTTGTCATTTCTAATGTACCATGGTGCATCCTTGAGTACTTTAATTTGTAATTTTTGTATTATTTTAACGATGCTTCGTTTACGAGTAGTACAGCCCCAAAGTTGGATACCGTACGTCCAAATTCGCACAAGAATATGTTTGTATTAATAAAATTTTATCATAAATTAGCTTTTGCCGTTTGCGTGTGGAATGGATGTTGGAAAATATCCCACGGGAACGTACTACCGGGATTACATATCTAATAGCCGAGGAAAAGGTCATTGACTCCTACCGCTGCGCCCGCGTTGCCGTCAACCATAATTATTTTGCTACGCGTAATTTTGAATCTGTGATGTGTCAAACTATTCATTTAAATGATAATTATGATGTCAAAGCAAATTTTAATGTAAATTAAAAGCCCAATTTAAATAATATATTTTATTGGATAAAGATTAATATCTTCGGAAATAACAATTCAATTTTTATCAAATTCTTATAGATAATAATGGTTACTGTGAGTCATCCTTAGAAGATAGTCATAGGCCATTGCCGATTTTTTGTTGATCTTTTTAAAATGTACAATTCTGTAGAACATCACTTTTAGGTATCTCTCAAGGTTTACGCGGCGCACGCCAGTAAAGCTCCCAGTCGGCATGATTTTTTCCGACATCTTCAACAATAATCGTCATATTTCAACCAATTTTTACAACATCATAATGCATTATACATTAAAACCTTCCTCATGAATCACTCCGTCCATTGGTGAAAACCGTTTGAAAATCCGTTCGATAGTTTTTGAGTTTATCGCGTTCAGACAGGCAGACGCGGCGGGGGAATTTGTTTTATAATACGTAAGGATATTGATAGCTTGGATTTCCTTCCGAAACCAATATCTACATACTTTTGTAACGTATCTATCTAATATTAAAAGTAAGGCAAAGTTATTTTTTTACGTCTTCTGCTCTTTGAGGAGCTCGTGGCTAAATAATAACAGCCGCATGGGTCGACCCATCAGGTTAAGCTATGCTTGGCGGGGTTAGTCCGTGGATGGGTGACCATCTTTACATACCGAGACTCCTCCGTGCCTCGGATAGCACGTTAAGCAGTTGGTCCCGGGTGTCATTCGTGGATCTTTGACAGTCGTTACAGGTTGATATAATCCCGATTCCCCTTTCCCGATTCTAGGTGCATTGTCTTCACATATAATTATATAATAAGTGTATACAAGATATAATGATTTTTTTAAAAGAGTAACGGTGGAGTTTCTTGCCCATTCTTCTCCATACGAAAACTACATTTTGGAATGGGCGACTAGAATCAGTTTTATTATTTTTTGTAAAGTTTGACGTTCAAAAGTGCCTTTTTTGTGCCTAATTGAAATAAATTATTTGACTTTGACTTTGACCCGAAAGTCTGACAAGCAGTCTTCCCAAGGGTTCGATATCGTACTTTTGTATTTTAGTATGTTTTTCTGCTACTTTTGTATTTTTGTGTGTTTTGTTTGTGCAAAATAAACATATTTTGTTTCTTTTCTTTTTTTCTTCTTTCTTTCGTATTACCCAGTTACTGGGTCAGATAGGCCGAACCCAACTAGGAAAAGGCTAGGCAGATTGATTTTTGTTCTTTGCCCACTATCGCCTCACGTACCACCGACGTACCACCGACGATGCCGTCGTCGAAGTGGAGAAGTTTTGGGCCAAACAAAATCGACACTATCCTGCCATCGACATTACGATAAACTTACAAGGCCCAAAATTAGGACAATATATTTTGCATGCAATGCAGATATGACCTTGTTTCCTGGCGCTTAATTGTCCTGGCGGATTGCCCGCCACGCCCATGTGTTCTGAGAAACTGTTTACGTAGGTTTCGTCTTAAGAAAGCATACAGTATTGGATAACGAAATCAATTTTGATTCAGACGTAATAGAAGTGAATGTTGAAATATTTTTATTTAGCGCCAATATTGTAATATGAGGGAATCTTGTTTTACTTAATTGATTTCCAATGAAAAGATTTAGGGTGAATTTCACCAATGAGACTGAACGTGATCAGAAAATTTAAACCAGCAGCATTCAGTGTCAATATTCTATGACAATAATGACACTGACAGCTCTTGATCGCGGCTTAGATGTGGTGAACGCATTCAGTTTCGTTGGTGAAATTCGCCCTTAGAGTATTTCTCCAAGGCATGTATAGTATGCTATAACTACATTAGGCATTTCCCGATTATCCTAAATAACTATTCCATTTTTAGGGTTCCGTACCCAAAGGGTAAAAACGGGACCCTATTACTAAGACTTCGCTATCCGTCCGTCTGTCACCAGGCTGTAAAGTTAACGTATACTTAACTGTCTAACCGTGATAGTTAGACTTAGACAGTTGAAATTTTCACAGATGATGTATTTCTTTTTTCGCTATAACAACAAGTACTAAAAACAGAATCAAATAAATATTAGCCCCCTTAAAACAGACGTGTTTTTTTTGCCGTTTTTATAGATAATGCTACGAAACCCTTCGTGCGCGAGTCCGACTCGCACTTGGTCGGTTTTTAATGTCTTGCCAGAACCTTTACCGTCTCATTACAAAACAAAACTGCTCAAACTTAAGCCAAGCTTGAACCTTCGGTCAGTTTCTGTATTATGAACTGTATGCCGTCTCAAGTAAAGATCTTTTCTGTCTATCCAGGGATCATGGCGCGACGCGTCAGTCAGTGGTCACGTCCTGAACATCCCCAACGTGTCTCGCTGGCACACCGGCAAGTACGTCTGCTTGGCTAATAACGGGATGCTGCCCTCCAGCAATCAGACCACTGATGTTGAAGTCCATTGTAAGTACGACAAAAACACATGGAATCAATCTATGTACTTTTGATGCGTTAAGATAGGTCATGATTATGAGCCCTCTCTTTTAGTAAGTGTGTGGCGGCATCTACATTGCCATATACGAACTACGCCTAGACCTTCTCCTACATCGCGCAAGCAAAGTTTACCGTGCGATCAACATATATATTATTATATAACCTTCCGACATCAATTGTTGGGCAGTTGCCCGCCAGACACGACACCCGTCTGGTCGGAGGATCCTCCCTTTTCTATTATGGATGAGTGAACTTTACATCCTGTTCCTCAAGCCTCTAAAAGTGTGATATACTGCATCATTATTGTAAATCATAGAACTGCTTGCTATAGCTTGTATTTTTAATTTGTCCAAGAACAACAGGCGACGGCTGGTCCAAAATAAACGCCTAATACGTCTAAAATTAATGTAAATTGTAAGAACCATGATGAGCGTAGAATGAAGACGACAAGAAGTAAAGACAATGATTATTCCCCAAGTATTTATGTTTAAAAAAAAGAATCGTCTAACAAACTGCACCTATACGTCTTACTTGTTCCAGTTAGT
The DNA here is from genome assembly GCA_963853775.1 of Xanthia togata. Lineage (NCBI taxonomy): Eukaryota > Metazoa > Arthropoda > Insecta > Lepidoptera > Noctuidae > Xanthia > Xanthia togata. The sequence goes on from OY970805.1 coordinate 5,547,995, forward strand.
CCTTACATACGGGTGCCGAACAATGTCGTCTACGTCACTAACAAGACTGTGAAAATTGAATGTGAGGTAAGTCAATCAATCAATTCATTACTTTCGTGACACCTGTCAAACTCAGAGGAAGGTAAAACAAACAATAATCTGCGAACCATCAACCACATTATAATTTTCATGATACAATAAGAAAATGCATTGACAATTATTTCTAATTATTTGCACCCTGTTTCTGGGGGTCTACTCTAAGGAAGATACGGGCCCGTCCAAAAGTAGTCGATCCGTCAAAACAAGGCTAAAATTATTATTTCCGTACATATCGAGAGTAGGAACAACTGTCAAATGGTGTTGCCATTCATTCTTAGTTCTGGCTCCGAACTAATCATATATCCGTAAGTGATGCGGAGTAGTAACCGACCGTAGCTTAGGCTGAAACTACGGATTTCGTGGTTCTAGTAGACCTGGTATTAAAATCAATTGGGACAAAAATCAAATCACTTGTCACGAGTACAGAAGACGATTAACTCCGCAAAATCATTTAAATAAATAGTTACTCTAGTAACGACACAATAAAGTGCAATTCAGGTCGCACAGCGCTAATGATCTTGTTATAATTCACCTAGAAGTTGCCTCTCTTTCTTACGCGTAACTTTTATATCTTCTGACTACGTTACTCCCACTGAAATGGCCCGACAAGTCGAGCCTGCCGCGTACTTGTAACTTTATACCCAAAATGCGGAGTACGCCTAGCCTGTCATAAGTTTAATTTTGTTCCAGAAACAGGGTATTTATCTTAAAGATATACTGATGTGAAAGATTATTACAGGGTTTCCAGATGAAATCCTTGTATAAAACTACATGACGTCAATTCTATAACGCTTCATTCATTTCCGTTCCCAGATCCAAGCCTGGCCAGAACCGGTGCTAGCTTGGGAGATCGACGGCCTCACTCTTGAAAGTCTGCGGTACAGAACTGAAGTGGCGCCGACGAGAGAACCATGGCGCTGGATCATGAGGCTCGAGATCCCAGGAGTCAGGGATAACGACTTTCGAAAGTACAGCTGCGTAGCCAAGAATGAGCTTAATAACCAAACTGTTAAAGGAGATATTACGTTGATGAGTGAGTAACAGATTTCAGTCTCTTTGAGGCATTTTAGAAAGGTATTTTGATTAGACCCGCCCGTGTTCTAACACCAGACATGGCTATAAGGATCGCTTAAAATTAATGGTCCTTTGAGGTCCTTGTAGAATACCCATCTAAAACAGTAACTGACTGCCTCGTTGGTTGACATTCACGACTCAGGCAGCGTGTTGTTGAGTTTTTATCTATCTGGAATTTCTCAGTAACAGTCTGGATTTGGGCCCGGTTGATGGCATATTGCCATCAACCGGGCCGGATATCCCTACACATGTCGCTGTCCCTATTATATGGGACTTAAACATAACTGGCGAAACGTGGGTGTACCTGCAACAGTTACACCTCTGCCCAACCCATCGAAAAAACGAGGCGTGATGTTATGTTATGTAAAATAACCCTTATTCAGAAATGTGGGTATCCTACAACCACAAGAGTTCTTAACAGTAACGTTAACAAGATGGCTAGCAGCTTTAAACATTATACAGGCTGTAAGGGACAGCCCTCCGCAGACTGATGGGGTGAATTCAGTATATCATACTAAGATGACCGGTACATGAAATTATTTCATTAACGTTATGGGAATCCAATAAACCTGATTTGTTTTACTAACTTACACGCAATGTATCGCTACCGTGGCAAAACGCACGTAGTGAACGGCAGCGCAGCGAGCTTTCGGACGCCCTCCCCGCCCCCCGCGGTGGTTGAACAGCTGATTTCACGCGTAGTTCGTTAGAGAATTTCAACATCCATTGCTGTTTTTTTTTATCTTAACTGTTTTATTTACATTAATAGAGTACTGTGCACAGATAATGTAAATTAACATTGAAATAAAGGAATAGTAACTGAAAAGTAGAAAAAAAATATGAAAATTTTCCTGAATTTTTTTTTCAGTGGAATATGATTTAAAATAAAGAGCTGAATGCACCCTCTTAGTTTGCGGAGGGCTGTCCCTTACACCCTGTATATCCAATCACAAATACTTGTCGTTCATTGTAGCGACCATTGGAAAACCAATATTCAGGAGTGGATGGGTTTCGCTGATATAATAGAATTTTTAATCTTCAAATACTGAAGAATCCATGGCCCTCATCCAGATCCAGGGCCAAACGGCCAGGTGCCGAAGCAGCAACCCGTGGAGTACGGCTCGCGGCCTCCGACCCTGACGTCTTACGAGGAGTTGTGTGAGGTGCAGCGCTGCCCGACGTGCCCGAGGTGTGACCGCGCCCAGCTGCTTATTACTCCTATGAATGGAACCGCCGGGCTGAAACCTAGGCGGAACACCAGTAAGTCATACCTACATAGAATGTAGACTTCAAAAAATGGAAGAAGAAGGAAGGAAGGAAGAAGGAGGTTATGCATTGCGCGGGATTTTTTATGTGAATGCTAGTTACCAGATACAAACCACGAGGAAACACCGTGTTTAAAACTATTGGTCTGAATTTTGATCTAACCTCAATGGCCACACAATTTACTTATTTTCCACTTAGATATGTGTGAAAAATGGCCTGACTTTATTGGGATAATCCCAAAATGAGTTTGTCATTACGTAATTTGTTTACAGATTGTCAACTATATGCAATTGGTAAGCCAGTTTACCATCGCTACAAAGAAGAATTGTTTGGAGCCTGGCTCAGAGACTCAAATGGCTCCGATGCTCAGGTAAACTTACTTATACCTATTTATGATCGAAAACAAACTTAGTTACAACAGAACAGGCACAGCACAATTTCTTTCATCTGAATAGCGCTCTTTTGACTTCATTGAAGGTCACCGTGTAACTTGGTCAGTTACCTATATATCTGGGAAAAAAAATGTAACAAAGACGACCAAGATTTATTATAAAGAGACCAGGGGTTCTACCACCACCTATTTTAGCAGTATTATTTTAATCTTACTTGAGCGTGGGAAAGAGATGGAGCTAGACGTCCTGTATAGCTCCACTTCTTTCTCGCACTGAAGTAACATCAAAATAATACCGCTTAAAGAGGTGGTGGTTGGCCCCCTGGTCAAGAGAATCCTCATTCATCCTACTCTTTAACTAACTGCAATTTCCAAGCTTCCGTTGAAATTATGCCAATTTACCTTTTAATCGTTGACTTCTAGCTGATGCTGATCTCATTTTATGTCATTCTTTCAGAAAGAGAAGTTATGGACTACTCAAGAGACTGACGTGGAAAGACTGAGGGAATACAGAACTAAGGCAAGCTTCAAGGCAGACCACGTGGACGAGTATCACAAACTGCAGAAACCGTTCTTTGTAAGCATAACTGTTCACATTCTGTCCGTAATTTTTTCCTAGTTATCATATTCCTATGTTAAATCTGAACTCTTAAAACGTGTAAGCAAGGTAAACATTTATTATTATGCCAGTATCTACACAATACAAATGTAGGGGGCTCGCTCCCTGGACTTGCCAGACGAATATTATATATCATAGCTTCTACAGTTCTTTGTAGGGGTTTGGAGGGGCTTGTGGCTAAGTAATAGCCGCACGGGTCGATCGATCAGGTTAAGCTACGCTTGCCGCGGTTGGTTCGTAAATGGGTGACTATCTTTACATAGCAAAACCCTTCGGTGCCTCGGAAAGCAGGTTAAGTAGGTAGTTGATTCCGGCTGTCATTCGTAGATCTTTGATAGTCGTTACAGGTCGTCAGATGCTCGAAAGTCTGACAACCAGTCTAAGTGGTAGTAGTGTCAGGCAGTCGCTACATGTAAAATACTGGTAGCTGCATCTGGTTAAACTGGAAGCCGACCCCAACATAGTTGGGGAAAGGCTAGGCATAATTATGATGATGAGCTCGTACAGTTGTTTAACCTATTGACCGCCCCAGTCGGATTAATACGACAAATGTTTTCGTGTCCGTGCCACCTCAGTCGTAATAAAACTGAGAACTTATACGTTCTTTTTTGTTTTTTTATGTCATTGCACGACCCTATTCGTCGTAGGATTTATTTTTCGATATGAGAGACATATGAAACTTAATCACCAGTGATTCTCAAGGTGTAGAACTTCCTCCTGATATACCTACAAATAAAGTATATCTTCATATCAATAACCTGGATATCCTCTCCACAGGGCAACGGCCACATTGTGTACAGCGGCTCGTTCTTCTACCAGGCCAATGAGTCTGGCAACCCTGGTGACATCATCCGCTACGATCTGACGCAGAGCCGCATCAAGTCTGTCAAACTGCCAAACGCTGAGGGTAGACTGTATGCTGCACAGCATAATCAGGTACCGACTATGGCCAGACTAAAATGACCCACCTAATGGGAAGACGCCAATGGCGCTCATTTGCAATGCTCAATTGATTGTTGATTGAACAGCGGGGTAATTGCGTTAGTGACACATAAAATTACAATTGAGCGCAATGGATTTCATTTTGACAATTCAGCCATGTTCATTGCGTTATTTCAGGCAGCAATGGATTAGCAAATACCCTTCAAAACTCTCGGATTGTGATTCAAAGTGATTTACTTACTTAGGGTGCTGATGTCAGACTTATGTGAAATTTCAACTTTGTGCGATAACGGTTTATGTTACCGGAAGAGACCCTTAAACTTAAAAGGCTCTGCAGGATGTTGGCAAGCTGTGCCTAGCAACTTTGCAATCAGATTAAGTACATCTAGAATATTCTACAGCATGGAATTCTGATCTGCTGTAACACACGATCAATCACAGTCTGAATTACTTTGAAGGACATTGCTTCATATGTTCGAAAATATTGTCTGTTCAACAACGTAATAACGCAATGAATGTTGTTGAACTGTCAAAATGAAACAGTTTGTGATTGATCGTGTCACAATCTGTTTCATTTTGACAGTTCAACACATTTCATAGGATTAAGACCTAGTGGGCAGGATTATGTGTAGGGTTCCAAAAATGTTATATACACATTATTGTATAAATGTTTCAGGTAGACTTCAGTGCTGACGACAATGGTCTATGGGCGATTTACTCAATAGAGTCATCCAATAATACTGCTGTTGCTAAGGTATTTAAAAAGTCTTTGGTTTTTGCCAAACTATTGGAATATGTATTTGAAACACGACATTATTTAAATCGTGTTTGATTTCAGCTCAGTTTTGATCCCAGCAAGGATGGCTTGAATATTGACTACGTTTGGAATATATCTTTGAATCATAAACAAGTGAGTTAAGTTTCTTATATTCTTTACTAGCGACCCGTTCCTGCTTCGCACGGTTTTTACGACTTGACAAAACATCGAGATTTCTTAGGTAAACGTAACTTTATTAGTAACGCATTATACACTTTAACCTTCCGGAATAGATTCTCTAAGCGTTGGTGAAAATCTCATCAGAATCTGTTGCGTGGTTTAGAAGAACAACGCGGACATAGGTACAGACAAACGCGAAAAGCGCCTTTGTTTTATAATACGTATCAATGATATTATATGTAAAAAGAGGTAGATAGGTTATAAACGTTCCGCTAGTGGCACGTCAAAAGTTGGCTAATTAGCCACATTTTCTTCGTTTTGTCTCTTTTTCGCTCTCGATAATTACGACATGCCATCCTACTTCCACGTGTCATATAATAGTGTGACATAGTGCCGTTTTTGAAGATAGAATGTTAGGTAGGTAACTTATCTACGTCTTGTTACTTCTAATATCATTGATACGTATAGATATTACTTACTTTTCTGGAGTTTCTTGCCGGTTCTTCTTTTACATAGGAAATGAACAATTGGCCTAACCTATCTGACGACGTTTCATAAGTACCCATGTAGGTTTCAGGGAAAAAAATATATTTTGAATTTTAAATTTCACCTATGCTTACCAACAGGCAAAGAATCTGCGGGGTAATTGCGTAACACATTAACAGTAGCAATGGCTTTCATTTTGACATTTTATCAAAATTCATTGCGTTATTAACGTTTGAGCAGACAAACTTTTCGAACACATGAAGCAATGGATTAGCAATATCCTTCAAAATCATTCACATTGTGAATGAAAATGTGTTACGCAAAATATTAGGTTGCCGGCATTGATATAAGTATTAAATTTAATATATCAACGGTTGCAGGTTCTTGATTTGATATTTTGAGCAGTAACAGGCTATATTTTATCTTGTCTTGAAGTAATGCTTACCTTTACACTATAATTTTAGATGGTATCCTAAAAAGATGCGTTTCCTTGCACGCTCGATAATTATTGCAGTGTTCTGTTCAACTTTAACATCATCCATCTTACAATGTTATTGAAGCTTCTGATTTTTTATGTGTAACATCTTTCCTTTTGACCAATGAGCTCGCGCGATGCTAGAGTTGGCTATCAGAACAGACCTTGACGAGGCCCCCGCCCCTTTAATGTTGTTTATTAACAAGTTGAAATGTTAATGTTACACATCATCAGCAACTACTGTAACGCTCGCTCGTTTTTTTATTTATTGCACAATGCACAGACGCCAGCACATCAAACTACTACAATCTATCAAATTTCTTTAATAGATTTTCAACTTTATTACTAAAGTATAAGGTTCAAAGTTGATTGGGAAAGTTTTACAGTTTCGGGTAGGTTGACGTGCTGGCGTCTGTACCTACAGAAAGTACCAGGCTAAACTATTGAGAAAATGACCCTGTTAGGGCGTTTTAACTAGGTCAATATCACAGATCGGCGGATCTTCATTGTCAGTCAACGAACTTCCAAATGATGCATCACGTCTCATTGATTCAAAACCAATCAAAATCTGTATAACATCCCCAGGTTGGAGAAATGTTCATAGTATGCGGGGTGCTGTATGCCCTGGACTCAGCGACAGAACGAGAGAGCAAGGTGTCAGTCGCCATAGACTTGTACCTCAACAAACAGGTTGAGGTTGCACTGCAGTTCACCAACCCGTTCCGGAAGACCACCCAGCTTGGATATGATCATATGCATAAGGTACGTTTTCTATTTCGTTCTGGTCCTTCGAGACGAATTTGAATCCGTGGTTGATTAATTTTAAAATTAATGCATACGAGAAAATTAATCAATATGTATCCACCTTGTAGATAGTTTATTTAACTAGTTGAGTAAGAGCACAATCAAGCCCCGCGACTAAAACTAATAATACCTTTGAGGAAATAGCCTAACACAGAAAATTACGCTTTATCGCAATGTGTTTCATTTTGACAGTCCACCGGCGTTCATTACGTTATTTACGTTGCTAGGCAGACGAGTTTTTCAAACCTATAAAGCAATGGATCAGCAATTTGCTTCAAAACTGTCGGATTGTGATTAAAAGTGTGTTAGGGTGCTGAACGAAAAAATCCATTTATTCTTCTTCTTTTCGAGTGGTTAGTGACTAACCTGGTGTCAGAGTTTTAAAGCCGCCCATGGGTATCTGACTTAACTTCACATGCCGTCGAGAAATATCTCTTAGGCATGCCATTCCTCAGGATGTTTTCCTTCACCGTTTTTGAAGCAAGTGATAATTATACAATACGCACATGAATCCGAAAATTCAGAGGTGCGTGCCTTAGGTTCGAACTCGAGACCTATGACTTGGCAGTCCGACGGTCACACCACTAGGCTATCACTGCTCCATCAATTTATTGACCTAGTGAGTGACGAAGATTGAATCCAGGATTTTGATAATTCATTTGCTTTGCAGTCGTTCTTCTTTCGACTTTATTCATTCCTACTTACCTTTAATTTCAGGAGCTGTACTCTTGGGACCGAGGGAATCAGCTCACGTACCCTGTGAGATACAACGAACTGCCTTGATTTAGTACCAATAAGATAATATTAACGACAATGTGAAAATATTTTTATACCAACATTTTTGCAAATACATAATCTTTTAATCGATCTTTTGTTTGTATTCATAATGTTTTCACAGCTAGGACACGTACGTCCTCGCTGTGAGAGTTCGTAGTAGATAGGTGTGTATTGCTGTGCTGAGAATAGATGAGAGTGAAGTGGCTTTATCACTTTATCAGTCACATCTTTGCTCACTGCCACCAATTAATAACAAAACCCTCTAACGGAAAATGGTATCACTAATTTGCCTTTACACAGATCACTCCCATTGGTCCTAAGTTACGAGTCTTACTAGTACTTCACTTCTCCACAAGAGGGCGCTGCTGGAAACTAAAGAACTAACATGATAGATGGCGCCACGAGCTATTATCATAAAAAATAGATTACTATCGACCCTTTCATAATTTAATCAAGGAACTTTATTGAAAATTATAGGAAATTCTCCAACTTAATAATTGATGGCATGGCTACCCTTATTACGTATGTATGTGTAAGTAGTGTGATGGAAAAGGCCACGCCACGGGTCTTAATGTATCTCTTTGAACTTGTGTGATGAACCCATTGCCCGTTCAAGCATTATTTCATTAGAGGGGTAAACAGGAATGTCAGCTACACATACTAAGATGGGAACGGAAAAAGGTGCCTAATTCGATCGTATGGAGCAAGAGTACATATTTAAAAAAGTTAGAGTAGATGAGTACCTACGTAATTAAGTGTGAACCTGAAGACCGAGGAAAATAAATTAATGAAATAGGTTAGAGTTAAACTGTCAAGCTAGGTGCTTTCTTTCTTTTTAGGGTTCCGTTCCCCAAAAGGGAATACGGAATCTTTATAGGATCACACGTGTGTCTGTCTTTCTGTCTCTGTCCGTCTGTCACAGCCAATTTGCTCCTAATCTAATAGTCTCCGATTAAGTTGAAATTTGGTACACAATTACACATAAAATACTTATGTATTTCTGTGACCCAAACACGGACGTGTAATCTAAATAAATGAATTTTGAATATGGGGGTGCGGAGACAAACTGAAAATTTAAAGGAAAAGTTTTGCAAATTGTACTGTGTCAAAATGAAAGGGATAGTGACGATTTTTTTTTTTTTTGTAAATTTTGACTTTTCAAAAGTGCTTTTTTGTGCCCAATTGAAATAAATTATTTGACTGACTTTGTAAGTAGCCTTAGTCGTTTTATGTTAAACTAGCTTCCACCAGCGGTTTCACCCGCGTGATATTTTATAAATTATAGCCTATGGTACTCTGTGATAAATTGATAATATAGAATTCTACTGGCGAATTCTATTTAAAATCGGTGCAGTAGTTTTTGAGTTTACTCATTACAAACAAACAAACATACAAAAAATCAAATCTTTTCTCTTTATAATATTAGTTTAGATAAATAAATAAATCTTGGATCGATTAAAGTAGGTAAGTACATAAGTACTTGTCTTATCGGTGGTGTTTACTGATCAAATTGCTAAAATATACCAGTTGGTAAGTTCCTAAATATGGAGGCTCATTGTCCATTGTTCAGGAATCCCATGAATATATTTATTAATAATTATATATCTTACCAATGCTTTTGTAAAATGATTTAACCCCAAGAATCAATATTGTCTTCAAAATGGTAATAACTACCAGTTAAACCATGTTTTATTTTATTTGTACAGACGCCACAGCAGGTCTACAATTTTCCCAATCCACTTTGAACCTTATGCTTTAGTGATAAAGTTTAAAATCTATTAAATAAATTTGACAGATTGTAGCAGGTTGATGTGCCGGCCGGCGTCTGTACCTTTACCCTAATAATGAAATCATTGAACCAAATTGATTTTTGTTATTTCGGTATATTTTACCATAACCACATTTCAGACGTCCAGTTTTATAAGGAAACTTGAGGGATGATGCCTGGGTCAAAAAAAAAGACATTCTATTTAGTCCGTCAGTCAAATAATAAAAAAATATTAGAAACGTATTTTTTGCTTTATCATATTAATGAAAAATAACTTAGATACAACGCATTAAAGTTAGGGAGTGGGGGTTGATACGTCACAAGTATGTATAAAATCTACATACAAGTGACGTCATGGCACATTATAACTCAATGTATCGCCGTAATCTTTTCATAACGTAAAAAAAGAAAAAATACGTGTGCGTTATTTTTTCATAATCTACATTACGGACTAAAAACATTTTTTTAGTCATCATCCCTAACCAATTTAAATTTTTGAAACATGAGAACAGTTTCTTTTTTAATTATTTTAGAACTTATTGTGGTGTATATTCATTATGATGCTATGTTTCAGAAATCTGTAGGTAGGTAACAACTAAATCAGGTAGAAATTGATTTTTAATTTCGAAGCCACTAAAATGTGTTCGAACCTCCATCTAAGTATAGGTACACTCAGTACCTACAGATAATCTGCTAACTAGCATTTTCACGTACAGACGCCAGCACATATACCTAAACAATCTGTCAAAATTCTTTAATAGATTTTCAACTTTATCACTGAAGCATAAGGCTCAAAGTTGATTGGGAAAATTTGACAGTTTCGGGTAGGTTGATCTGCTGGCGTCTGTACATAAAATATCATGTACGATAAGGTAATACTTCGGCACACATAAGCGAGTAGTTTCTACCATAGTTCATTAAATATCAAGGAAAGTTCTCCTTCAATATCCCATTGGTAAAATATTCACACAGTGTAATTGCCACCGTATCCGCATTCCGGAAATACCAGGCTGTATCAATATTTCAGTGCCTTTGTAATTATGTATTAGAAAGTAGCGGTAAGGAAACTACCCCCACTTTACGAAAATACTAGGATTTTATGTGTTTGAGTTTATGATAACGTTTCTATGGTTTATTTTTATTTTTATGTGATAAAAGTGGATAGATACGATCGTTTTGGTTCCTTTTAAGTTATATAAAACTTATATTTATTTAAAATTCTATTATTTTCATCACTGCTAGGTATTGATTTTGCTATTTGTACTAAAGGACCAAATTTTATTTGAATTACCTATCTGTGTTAATCACATAATTTATACGAGAATTCCAGTGTATAAAACGATCTAAACTATTAAACCACTACATTAACAAGTAAATATCCTTTGAAACACCTGAACACTCTTTACAACTAAAGAGGACCAAAGACGCAGTAAACAAAAAGAATGGCTCACGCATAGTGACGGCGCGGCTCTCATAAATCGTCGCCTCACACTAGATGCGCCCTAAGCGCGGGCAGGCATTCCACGCTCATCTCAACCCCCCATTTTTCGCCACAATAGCTAGCAATACATTCCGTGACTTGGCAGAACCCGATGTCGAGATATTTGGCCCCCATCGCGCGATCAATACGTGCGCACAGCGCCATCTAACAGCCATCGCGCATCCAAATTGCAGTTTAATAGTTCATTAGATCCGGCAAAAATGGCGGGGACACGACATTTTAAATTCGGAACGCGGTATCGATTCGCGGGAGCGCCATTATGGTATACAGGTTATAAAATTATGAGTAACAACTTTTTTTAACAGAAGTTGGCTGAAAGCCGGTTCGATTCCGGGTCAGTACTGGATACTGAGAGTTGATACGTTTTAGTCAAGTCAAGATACCGTAGTGTAAGTATAATGGTGATCGAACGAATTCCTGCTTTTATCGGTAATCAGCATTCTAAATGATTATTAAATGGTCAGAAAAGTCGGTAGTTTTGAATGTAATATTAGGTATATCAAGATTATTGTACTTTCGCTGTAGATAATGCTATAACCATAACGTTTCTTCTTCCGAAAATCACCACTGTAAAACCCTCTCAAATATTTCAAAAACCTGAAAATGGTGTTTCACGAAACGTTTGGCCGAGGCAAGGAGAATGATTTTTTTAATTTGCCAAGAACGTACCTACACACAGCCTGTATGCAGAACTGCTTTGCAGTCTCCATTTATATAGACTGTGGTGATTTCGCGCCACCCGCCTCCCTCCCGACAGTTGTAATGAATGAATCATTCGAATTCAATTGATCACCGTTGTTAATACTAATCAAACATATTACCGTTTATTTGTTTACTTTGAAGATTTTAAATGGTTTAATTGTGTTAATCATGTAATTTATGAATGTGCAAATGTACTTCGTAAAGGCCGATTGATTGGTACCTACTTTGATTTATTTATGAAAGTGCCATTACCTACATACAGCTGCAGTTTTCCCGCGCAATTTAAAAGTCGAATGTTGTAAATGAATTATTGTCAATTGCCGCGGGTTTCAGAGGGAGTTTTTTTTAAGTTTTATATTGGTGCATGCTATTTTATATGCAGGCTACAGGCTACGAACACACAAGAAGGATGATTTATTTATTCATTTCTACGAAATAGAAACAAATATCTGGTTTGTGACGTCAACTTGCGCCATGAAGGACTAAAAAATGTTAATCGAAACCCGCTCTTTTAGCAATCAGGAGCTACATGACTCGCCAAAAATTACATATTTGAAATTTGAACAATGTTATGTCTTATTTTTGGAAGCGCGGCTGCCAGGGTGCACCGAGCAATCGGATTTCTGGTATCGTCTATCGCACAGCCTCATTCCTTGTAATCCATACTAACTTCTTTTTATACTAGACCTCACATTTTTACTATTCCTCGAGTATCCACACCGTACATTTAACGGTTCCTCACATTTTTACTATTCCTCACGTATCCACACCTGACATTTAACTGTTCCTCACAATTTTAATATTCCTCGAGTATCCACACCGTACATTTAACTGTTCCTCACATTTTTACTATTCCTCACGTATCTACACCTGACATTTAACTATTCCTCACATTTTTAATATTCCTCGAGTATCCACACCTTACATTTAACTGTCCCTCACATTTTTACTATTCCTCACGTATCCACACCTGACATTTAACTGTTCCTCACATTTTTTATATTCCTCTAGTATCCACACCTGACATTTAACTGTTCCTCACATTTTTTCTATTCCTCACGTATCCACACCAGACATTTAACTGATCCTCACATGAAGTTTGACACATAGGGGCTAAAGAGAGAACAGGAGGTCACTCTGAAATATATGGACACTGTTTGTAGAGAGCTAACTCAGATAGGTGACATAAATAACGATGACCATTGAAATAACACGTGGCGCATACTTAAAGCAGCCCTGTCTACGGCTGCGAATGAAGTTCTTGGAGTGGTAAAATACTAAATCGTAATAGGTGTTACGACGATGTTACCAAGCTACTTACCATAAAAATGAGACACATACATGTGCCTCTGCACACATAATACTACAACAGAAATTCACTCGCAGACGTAGAGAGAGGTACCAAGACACCAGAAAAAAAGAGAATCACATTCTGAAGAGGAAGATAAAGTTGCACGAAGAATAGGAAATATCTAATTATGCGAAAAAAGACAGGAGACAGTTTTACAGCGAAATTAAAAAAGGGCGAAAGGAATTTAAACCCAGGATAAAAGCAAAAGTAAAGGGGTTTGTTATACTTAACAACAAGAGTGACTTTTTTAAGAGATGGGCAGAGTTCTTTCAAGAGCTACTTAGTGGGTCAGTGACTACCGAGTCGTCCCCAATCGCTGATTTTCAAACAGAAGAGCAAGATGATAATACTGATGTTCTAGAGCCCACTCAAGAACTAAAAAGACACTGATTTAGCCATAAACAATCTTAAAAACAACAAGGCAGCAGGCGGGGATAAGGGATAACATCCAGGGTGAACTTATAAACTATGATAGGGTTCGTTTCAAGAGGGAGCTCCACAAGCTCATTATCTGGAACGGAATGTCCATGCCAGACGAGTGGAACACGGCTGTCATATGTCCCTTGTATAAGATAGATGAAGTCTTGGAGCGGTTTTTTTTTTTCTTATGAGTGCCCAAATCTACTGAGGCATCTCTCTATTGAACACTGTGTATAAGTTGTTTGCGAACATTCTCCTCAACAAGTTAAAATCTTAATCCGAACCCTCAATAGGAGAGTATCACCAATAGACCAAGTTACTCTGAGGCGAATTCTTGAAAGGACCCTCACCACACACACCACCTGTTATTTGTCTTCAGAGCTGCATATAACAGCATACACCGTAATTACTTGTCCATACCAGTTGTATCAGAGTATGGAAGAGATTGATATCCCTGACCGAAAACTTTTAGAACTCATAACGTTCTCAGACAGGGCGATGCGCTCTCATGTTTACTTTTCAATATTGCTCTTGAAAAGTGTATCCGAGACACATAGAAGAGAGAGCGAGCAGCATCTTTTATAAATCCATTCAGGTATTGGGGTACGGACAACCTCGATGTGATCAGTAAAAGTCTGGCTGCAGTGGAACGTGCTTTTCGGGTCCAAGCAAAATCATCTGCGGAGAATGGTCTTCGGGTCAACACGACTAAATATTTAAGAGTGTCCAAAGACCAGCACGAGCTGCCGCTCGATATTATCATTGACGATAACACTTTTGCCTATGTCAGCGAATTCGTGTATCTATCTCGGCGCCTTAGTAACGGACAAAAACGATATATCTTCTGAAATAAGCAGTAGAATAATGGCAGTTAATAAATGCTATTTCAGCCTGTAAGCATTAAACTTCTCCTCTACCAATAACTGACATACGGAATGCTGGGTACTAAGCAAAAAAGCCGAGAGCTGTCTTAGTTGTACAACGAAAAATCCTCAGGCACATTATTTGGTGCAGTGCTGGAAAACAAGCAATGGCGAACGCGGTACTTGCATGACCTCTCTACGAGATGTATGACGAGCCTAATGTTATTAAGACCATTTAAATAGGAAGTCTTCGATGGGTAGTCTTCGATTGTATTAAGTCTGCGGCGCGTGAGTCCCGACGATTCGAAATGTTGCCATTTTAAATATTATTATATTTTATATATTTAGTATTAACCATTTTATTTATTTTTATTTTGTTATTTCTGTATAAGCTGCACCGGCTTGACGTCATCACGTCAACGCCGGCTGTCACTGAAAACCAGCGCTGGGGCTCTGTCTCGCATTATGCTGAGAGATGGCCGTTTTGCGTGGATGTGACGCATATTTTCCCCCAAATTGTTTTTTAGTGTTTGTTCCTTTGCTTGCGTCATACATGTACCGCAAATAAACGTATTTTCTTTCTTTCTTTCTTTTCTTATGTCGTAAGAATGGACGAGACCAGGGCACCCAAACGTTTACTTGATAGTAAACCAGATGGCCGGAAAAGACGAGGCTGGCCCAAGCTCAGACGGATGGATGGCGTAGACCAAGATTTAAGAACTGTTACAGTGGGAAATTGAAGCGAAAAACCCGGAAATAGGTCACGTTGGAGAAATATACATGGCCAGGCTAAGACAGACCCACGGCTGTAGGCGTGTGCGGCCTCAAATGATGATGATTTTCATGATTCATGTGGGAGCCATGTTCTAGACTTAATAAAGGATTGTGGCAGCATAGAACCTTTTCCCTTGCGGAATTACAAGTTTTTACATTTTGGGTTGGAAGTTTATTTCCGTGAATTACCTAGAAGAGTTTTTTTTTTCGATTCTAAGTAGGACACATCGCTATGTCTACGCAGACCTTGCATTGCATCCTCACATTAGCAGCATCAAAAAATTATAACGTAATCGGAAGTAGGGTACCATAACAAAAAAAGTTAATTCACTTTCAATGGCGATCAGCTGACTGCTTTCACATAAATCGACATAATAGCATTATATATAAACAGTTAGGTATGTATTGTATACATAGGTATGTTCGCGTTCAGTCGGGATTTCCTCGTTGTCGTCCGAGACATGATAGCGAGAGCTTTCAGCGGATACAGCGCTTTTATTGTAATTCTATTGTTTTTGAATGAGTTTTTTCTTCGTATAATTTTGTTTGATGAGAGTAATAATAATATGTGATGGATAAATTTTTTCGCTGTTTCGTTTAGTATACAGACTGATTCGTTTTTTTTTGTTTTTTATTTATTTTAAAAAAAAATCGTAGAAGCTATGATTTACCAAACAATTTTTTTTTTAAAGTCCATGTCCTTATCTTTTCTGCAAAACTATTGCCCTCAATGAAAGCGTTTTTTGAAAATTACACAAAGAAATTAAATAACACCACTAGAATAATAAAATAGGTACTTAATAGGCTTTACTAATAGGCTTTACTTTTGTCATCTGACTCGATTTCCATAACCAGTTTACAACAGGCCATCCTCCATATACCGCAGTTTCTAAGACAATAGATGCTAAAACCATACTTTGTTTCCTTCGAGCCCGGCTGAGTGAGTAATGTTTACAAAAAAATGATAAACAAAAAGGTCAATGTACATGCGTTGCAAGTAAGCGGCTGCAGCGCTGAGCGGCGCGCTCAATCACAGCTGAGCCAGCAGGTCGGACACCTGACGTCGGCGGCCCCGCCCCCCGCCCGGCCGCCC
Source organism: Xanthia togata (assembly GCA_963853775.1). Lineage (NCBI taxonomy): Eukaryota > Metazoa > Arthropoda > Insecta > Lepidoptera > Noctuidae > Xanthia > Xanthia togata. The sequence goes on from OY970805.1 coordinate 5,564,316, forward strand.
GCGCCCCCCTGCCATCAGCTGTTAATGTACCCTCTGCCCCCGCCACACCGCACCAGCCTTTCCCCTTCGTTTGTGTAATGCGAGGAGCGTCGGCTATCAACGACACGCACCGACATTATATTTTTATGAGTATTGTTCTTATTTATTTCTGTACCAAGTTTTTGATGTTCAGTGTTATGTTTCGAATTTCATAATGGCTGAATATAAAGCTATAATATCCACGGCATCATTTTGAACAAAAATACAACGTGACTAACTAGTTATTAGAGGCATAGGTGTACATACAATACAACAAACGCTAAGCACTTTCAATACAATTAATAATTAGCAAATGCTAACCACAGCGATTCCGACTAGTTATGGATTCTATTTGAGGCCACAGAGAACAACAAAAATGCCAACTTTTAATAATATATCGCACATTATGCCTGCCAAATGAATAATTTATCGCTGTGTGTCGATTCGGGGCTCGCATCCCCGGGGTTCGCGGGGTGTCCCCCCGAGGGGGCGCGCGGCGGGAGGGGCGCGCCGGCCGTCAGTCCGCGCCGAGCGGCCGAGCGAGCGCCATGTCCGCGTGTGCGCCGCGCGCCTGCTGCCGGCCGCGCGCCCCGCCGACGTTACTCGACATCACAGCTAAAATAGTCGCCGCCGCGATCCCGTTCCAACGCATCGAGGAGCGCTATGAACGCATCCCGGAGCCGGTGCAGCGCCGCGTCGTGTACTGGTCGTTCCCGCGGGATGAGCGGGACATCTGCATGTACTCGTCGCTGGCGCGGGCGCCGCCCGACGACCACCGCAACATCGCCTTCTGCCGCGGCCTGAAGCTGCTGGAGGCTGGCTGCGTGGAGAACGTGCTACAAGTCGGTGAGTGTCTGCCCCGACGCGCCTGCGCCTGTTTACTAATATGCGCCTCGCCCACCCGCGCCGTATAAATAAAAACCTCGACGTGTGCGATCGATAGCTGCTCCTCTCGGGAATTATTCATGCGTCGGCTCGTAAAAGTTTCAGGAGATTAGGGCCTACCGGGGACGGTGATGGTAACCCCACAACCTCCGCTGATCACTGAGGTCGGCCGGTCGCGCCGCTCACTATCCGTGTGACGCAACTAATAGGCTTATCTCGCTACGATATCGATAACCCGGTAGTTGCATTGACGTTTAATCGATCCAAAGTTAAACATATTCACGATTTTACAGCGAACACTGGTACTTGGCCAATAATGTCTCCCTGAGGCACGCCGGGCGACCGATAGGAAATCGGAGCGCCCGTAATTAATTGGGACTCATTACTATGCATCGATTCCGTTCCGCATCCATAATCCATTTCCAAATAAAATGGCTTTATTTTCCTCGTCACAATATCGATATAAAATCGTGTGGTATTATTAATCGAACGCCTAATTAAGATCGACTTTCGAAACTATGCAGATGCATCGTGAAATTCGGCTGAGATTTACATAACTGGAAGTCCCGTTACATAGGGAATTACTCAACCGGATCGGCGTGGTGTCCGCGGCATCGGTGTCGCGGCCGCGAGACGCGCTCGCCTCCGATGGCATTAATCCATGCAGACGTCGTTTGTTACTGTCGCCGCTCTGAATAACGGACGCGAATAAACAATATTAATTGCCTGTTTTTATTTTTATAGGGTCAGACCCGGTTTTATTGTGCTCGGTCGTGGGAGGACGGGCGTTACATATTCATTTGTGCTTATCTGCCATCAGAACGGCGATTACTGGTCATTTTGGGCCGTTTCGGGTCGCACTGCGGTCGCATACGCCACATTTGGTGGGGCCGCGTCGTTCATAATGCTGTCACGTCTCAGGAGAACTTCAGACGCATTCATGTAATAAAAGATATGGAGCATAAACACGAATTCATAGTTGAATCATGTCCGCAGTACGATTTTAGGCACTGGCTTACGTCCAACTTTAGGGCGGTGGAAGAGCCGCCTCGGCGAGATAGCGTTTCCGATATGAATCGTATACCTACTTATGTTACAGATAAACGCGTTAGTGGTCGGCGGCATGCTTCTCGTGTCCAAAGTGATATAAGTTCCCACACCCATATCATCTGAGTCACACAATCTACGATCAGGAGGAACCGCCCACTTGAAGTAAAAACAGGCTGAAATATGTTCCGAGAATTTAGTCGTAGCTAACAAAGGTTGAAGCCAAGGAAGGATTAAATTGTCTGCTATGTAAATTTGTAGGTCAGACGAGGTCTGCGCGAATGAAAAAGGAGATCTTATTAAATTCCTATTGAAAGAAACTCGATTTCTATGAAGTCCTGCTCGTGCAATCGGCATCGGAACTTTTAATGGAGTGTGAATAACTTATGGACGCTTTTAAATTTTTAATGCATGCATATCGAGTTCCATCGGTGACAGCGTACAGACAGCACGAAATGTCATGTGAAGGAAAAAATATCTGGTTGGCACCATTCGAAAAACTCACCAAACGAGAATAGCCAGATTCGTGTGTATGAATAAATGAACGCTGTGCCCTCAAGGTACATGCAAATGATCGAAAATGAACCCCACGTTTTAAATGTATTGGAGTCGCATATACATATTTAATTGTCATGCAAAAATAAACGAGCGCACCCGGCACAGCTCTGTAAATATTTTAATTCAATGTTAATAACTTCATATCAATTCAGTTCGGACGAATCTCTGTGCGCTCCGACCGGTTCCCTGGCTGATCGAGAGCGCGGCCACAGGGGTGTGTTTGATCAAACCATCGATATCACTCTTTGTTTGGATTTCATTTCACATAACTGCAGCACGTTTCTAACACTGCAGTTCAATTATAATTAGTAATTCCAAGGAAAAAGCATTTTCCGTACTGTGTCGACAGCGATCGTAGATTATTCAATAGAATCGATTTTCATTGGCTAGCATAATGGATGCATTAAATTTGTAAGTGCTACTGCAACGTTCTTCTTATTAAATATTATATTGCTTTTCTGTTATACAATTCACGAGGCATTTCTAAGGGAGGATTTTGTTTGTCACGACACTGGAAAATGTGTTTTAACAAAAAAATATGGCGACATGTCAGTCGCACGCAGTCATGAAGATTCATCTTCGAAACCGTACATATTTCTACCGAAATTGCCACATATATCACAAACAAAATATGAAATACTGGAAACAAATATTTTTACAGTCTGTAAGCAATCACTCTTGCGCGTTCGACTGACAAACATGAGGCGTCCGTCATGTCAAAAAAGATACTTGATACATATTCAAATTGCGAATTTGAACAGAATGCAGATGAAGGTAGGTACTCGTATAATTAAAACAATTTTGACGTAGTCTGAATAACTAAATACAAAGTAAAGTTGATACGAATATCACTGTCCACATGTCGGTCTCACGGCGTGTCGTCACCAATTTAAGAGTTCAAGGCATGACTGCAGTTCTGAGAAGGACTGTAACGCCGCCATTATTCATAAGATGATCGTATGATATCCATGCTTGTACATAACAAGTTTGGAGCTTATCGTCTGCGGTTTTTGTCGGATCCTTTTAGATTTTTGGAGCAATATTTTATGTGGTATGACCAGTTTTATTTGTGACCTTTGTGAGTAAGCGTTTTGTAATGTAATGCAATGTTTCTTCGTCAAAAGTCAGAATCGAGTTCAAATGGTTAGTACCCTAATGTCCACAGTAAAAGAAAAAGGGTTATTCCCCAGTTACAGGATACGTTTGTGGCTGACTAACAATGGTCACAAGTAGCGAATATAGTCATTGATTATATCAGTATCATCATGAAATGTAGCGGAAACAGGAAAATCCCATAAATACTGGATGTTTTATCTCGATTTTTGTAAATGACCGGAAATTAATCAACCCGCGCTGAAAATGACCTAGATCCTTAAATGGAATTACTACTAAGTAGGTACCAAAGATAAGACAAATCAGAACGAATTTTAAACTCTACATGAATCAGTATCGTTCAGCCGAAAGACAAACACTGCTGAATAAATACCGCCCTCAAATGAAAGTCCAAGCAAAACTCTAAACCAATATCGATAAAACTACTTGATTTATCAATTTAAACTAAAGCAGACCATCCGCATGACTGTTTATATTGGGACCCTATTGTTACAATTGGGAAACATGTTTCAATAGACAACATAGCCATCTGACATTATTAACGTTTAACTCGAAAAGAGACTATGTTGGACCCTGGACGCTCCTAAATGATGATGTTAAAGAATTATTAGCTACCGGAAAGCTATACAATATAATAATAGTCCGGTAGCTAATAATTTCGTATATTCCCATAAAGCAAAGAGGAGATCGAGACGATTATCATATCATCTATGTATAAGAAAAAAACATGGAGGACAAAATGCTTCAGACGTGGTCAGAGCATGCATTTTGCTGACATTTTGGACACTGACTAGAGCCTATACTTGGGTTATGATAATAAGCTTATTTATCATTATCACAGCCCGATTTCACCTTCTGCGAGCATAGGCCTCTTTTGCTTATCCTTGATCTTCTATAGGATACAGTACTTAAACAAAAATAAGCCTAATCCCACTGCCTGGCAAAAATTTATGCACATTTCTGTTTAAATATACCTACACACATTGTTTGTACGACAATGGTTTTTACAAAACCATCAAAGTGGAATATGTCGTTGTAATTACTTCTTATCGTAGTTTAAATAACCATAATCTGATGTGTGTAATTGTAAAACAATCTCTGTGCGCTATTATGTCTGGTAATAATCTCGTGTTCGTCCGCAAGCCTAATGGCTGTAGATATATGAGAATAGAAACATTTTGGTGACACACTGTTGTAATTGTGATAGTCTATAATACCTCAAATTGCTGACGAAAACATGATTCCATAAAAAAAACGATAGAAAAAAAAACCAGTTACCTCGCAAACGAACAATAAACTGCTAATATTCAAAATGTACTTCAAATTCGATCCTAAAACTTTGCATAATAATTAATAACTGAACTAAATATAAAAAAGATGATACGAAGTTTTTTATTTTTTAAATTTCCTTTATTTTCACCGTAAAAAGAAATTACCTAAAATATCGGCGCCTTGGAGCTGCCAACACCCCACTCGGTGTCGCTCTCACTCAGTCCGCGAGCAGTATGGTGCGAACGAAATAATAAGTGAATTTGAGCTGAGGTATTATGGGCTCTTAAGAATCTGCATCCTTTTTAGAAATAAAGTCCAGACCCTTGTAAGAGTTCGAAGTGCGAAAAAATTTGAACAGTTCCAGTAAAATCACGAATTGGTCGTTGATCTTTCCCTTTCTGATGCGTAAATCCTTCTCAACGCAATGCAACGAAAACCAAAGAATACTGGAAGATCACACGATGAAAATGGCACGAAGCGAACAGTTCTACAGAATTTTATGTATAAGCCAAGCATTTAGATTTAAGAGACAACGAGGCTATTGATATTTTTGTTTGGCTAGCCTCGGTTTCCCTTCGCATTATTTGCAATACTACAATGACTCACTCAACTAAACCATATCCGTTAGTATTTCAACAACTAAAGCATCTATTCACGAACACACCATCACATCCGTAAAAAACCACCAACCACATGTCAATACAATCGCGATTCATAGCAACAAAGAAATTACAGAGCAAACTGACAAACAGACAAACTCAATGCTCCTCTGTCCAATAACAGTGTTTCATAGTTTCCACACAAGAACAGTTCTGTCGCGCGACCTCGCACCAAAAACTAAAATAACACGCCCCCCATATGCTCCACTTCAGCCCCTCTAACACCTATATCAATAAGCAATGGGAAAGACGAGGTAGATCTCGATATACTGGTTGCGCTCACAAAGACCTGCTTGTGAGTACCAAAAGCACCTCCGCATTTTAGAATCCAATTGCAAGTTTACGCGTGCAATTCAGGAGGTCCTTAATGTTCAAGGAATAGAGGATGTTTTGCAATGAATAGAGGCATTGTTGGTGAACGCACACAGTGAATCTTTGAAGCCAAACAAGCTTGTGAAGAGTATTGAATGCTTGATTTGATGGTGTAAAGATAAACTTGCGAGTACCTGAGAAATTTGGTACTGTTGGAATGTTTCATCTAATACGTTACAGAACTATTTCGTTCGAACTTGTTTAAAATTGAATTCTATAAACAACAATGTGTTTTGTAAATATGTGTATTATTACTTTTCCAGTTTATTTTCTTTGGTTATTACCAAGTATGTGTTGATATTATAATCTAGGACAGAATTGCTTTGTGATACGGCAGCGTTCACGCAAATACTGGTTTGGATTGTTCCATCGATATCCATTGATGTGGACATATTCAATTAGATGTTAACGAGTAATGGATTTATGACGTTGGTAATGATGGAGCACTCAATAGCTATTACAGGCTTCGGCTGACTACAACGCTGTAACTGTAGTACTTGTCGATTCTTCACAGATTGTAAAAAGGCAGCCTATTAAATCACTTACAGAATTTAATTAAGGAAAGATTTGCTGTGCGAAGAGGCTATGAAGCAAATCGAAATATACGATGATGTCTTGATTGACAACAATTCAGACGGTGCTTCCATTTAATGCAATGATTTGCTAATCACACGACCTCCTAATAAGGATTAAAATCTAAGACCCAATCTAAATGTTGATACTGCAGGAAATTCCGAATTCAAATCCAAGGTCTAACCAATCCATATTAATGCAGAACCAATTATATGATGACTAAACTAAATAAGTAAATAATTATTCAATTTAACGTGGGAACTATTAGTACATATACATTGGGTGTTAATTGATATAGAGTTCAGGGTCAAATATAGTCAATTGCAAAGCTTTTGACCTTCACGATCAATCGGGCTCAAATTGCTTCTTTATACTATCTGAATTATGATCGATTATCTTGGCTGAGACAAACAAGTAATGGGTAGGCAAGCAACTGTGAGTCTTTTATACTAATGCTTGCGGCTTGCCGTGCGATCTTTTATTCGGTAACGATTAATCGTGTTTATGATCTAATGTGTGCTAGTTTCTGAATTATAAGCAAGTTCGAACAGTTCAAAATAAGCAAGAGCCTAAAAAGTAGACAGAAGAAGGAAATGAGGGCATTGATGAGCATTTCATATGCCTATCACATATTCGAAACTTGCTTGATCAGTTTTTCAAACAAGTTTCGATATTGTGCGTGTTTTAAAATTTATTTAGGCCGTGTTTTGAAGTCAGTTCTTTGAGCAACATTCATGTTAATTTTGAGACTCAGCTGCATAAAAATTGAGTGTCTTTAATAATCGTAAAGCAGCTTAATCTAAATTGATGGGTAATCAACGACCCAGTTCTAACACATCGTCATTCAAACTGATTTCGTCAGCCATCCGAATTCTGATGAGTGTTCCGATGACATACGTATTACCGTGGTGACTACTAGTGACTCACTTCCATGTTTATTTTGTATTAATTAATGTAATAAACAGTTGTACAATTTAGATACAATGATTTTATATGAGCTCATTGTATGCAATCAAGATTACGTATCCTTCTGATTCTTTATTTGTTGGAGCTTCTTGGTTGGTAGAAAGAAGTGTAAGAACCTTAAATATGACTTATCGATAAAAGCCAATTCATTATTAGGTCTTTTGTGCCATTCCATGAATTATTGGAGAATCGATTCGATCGATGACAAACTGTCAGAATTGTTAGGGATGTCCACATTTTAAATTGCAAAACGCCTGAATACATTCTCGGGGATTTACAGCAAACATCACCTGTCCAAGTAATTCCTTTTAAATTTTTGAGGGAAACTCATAGTTGTATCCGTACCGTACATAAAGAGTACTACTGTCACCAAATTCTTTGAAGCAGTTTGCATGTTATTCGCGATGTAACAATGAGAATTTAATTATTTTGTAAATAAAACCAGGACAGACATGACGCTACCAAGAAGACTCACAAAGAAAATGTTGCAACACATAATTATGTTCTTAAGAAATCATATGTTTGTTTTACCGTTACGAAATCATGCTTTTCTTGTGTCGAGAGCAAATTGCAATGAGGATATTATTTTGTAATTATGCAGATAAGGGATAAGTCACAGAATGAGCATCGCCCGTATTGTGATTCGTCATCATCGTTTGTGTCTTGATGTTTTCAGTGGAAGCCTCGAGAGCAAGACAAATATGGGACCGGTAAAAGACAACAAAACATGCCTCAAACATAAACCTATTGGTCTTTTGATTCACCTCCAAAATAGGAACCAAAACGAGGAAAACCGACATGACATTAAAAAGAGAGAAGATTAACCAGTTAATTTATATACCAAACAAGGCTTGCCAAATGAACTCAAAATAGTCCAATCTAAAAATAGGATCACATTAAATACTTTTATCACCACGCCCGGGTCAAATACAGTCAGGTCAGATCCAATTACCGCCACAAAGGGGCGAAAGGTGGGAGGTCGCGCAATTAGCTTCAATCAGACGCCAGGAAGACGGAATTAAGTTATTAGGTGGCAGGCTTTGGCACTGACCCGGGGAAATATGCGTATTCCTTGACATTTTACATTTTCAATAATTGTAATTTATTTGGTGTTGTGTTACGAAGGGATGAATCACTTACCACCATTGATTTGGAAGATACAGGCTTTTCATTTTGTGTTTTCGTACATACCATTTTGAAAGAAGTTATAGTTCTGTACAGTTTCTCTCTCTCTCAAGGCGGTCAGAATTAATATTTTTCTAAAATAATGCAATGCTTATGATAGATGATTTTGAAGACGAGTTCATTCTTAATCGTTTTTATGTAAGCGTAATTAAACTTAGAGACAGATCAAATCGAACTATTGAAAATCGATTGTAATATAAATTGATATTCTCCGAACATTTATATTGTTCTGATTTTATCGACTTGGTACGAAAATGCCATTTAAATACTATAAATTGTTAATATGACTAAAAATCTGCCTGATTTGGTATATTTAAGCATCCAATCACCACCAAAATATGAATCCTCTAAAACGAGAACTTTGAATTCTAAATGAAAAGCTACAATTTTGAAGCTCAAATTGCAGTAATAGAGCATTTGGCTATTCCTTAGAGATCTCAGATTCTATTCACGCTTAGCAACGTTGTAAATGTAAAATATTTTTTGGAACTAAGTTCCCTACCGCAGGTTACACTCTGCACACTAGGGCATGAGAGCTAGCCCAAAAAAAGTGTAACATTTTGACCGTCACGACACATGTTATACCAAGCCACGAGGTGTTTTATTCTGAGTTTATACGCACACAAAGATCGTCTACTAATGCAACCACAAAACAGAAGAGATCCCAAAGTTGTAATTGAAAAACCATAAAAAATTCCTCCAACTTTTAAATCGACCGAAGTTTAATACGACTTTTAAATCCGTAGCGTCACAATAGACTCCAATATCCATCAAGCTGTAGACATAGACAAGGAGGTTTTGTAATGTAGATGTGTATCATTTGTTATTGTCAATTATAATGATACGAGCTTGCTTGAAGGCTGGCTTGGCTTGTAATATCGGCGAACATAAAACGGTTTGTGACAACGATTTAGTTCGTGGATCGTTGGCTGACGTTTGATTGTTTTTTGTTTGCTCTAAATTAAGATCTTGTTTCTATTATCTCTTTGAGGTATTCGATTATGTCTCTTTTGAGCATTATATAGGTGCTTTCAGTACACTCAATCTGCGCGTATCAATGCAACGTTTGCAAAGACCTCCTTTTCAAGCCGACCTATGTTTCTACTACTTACTCGAAGAACGACTGCTAATCTCGATTTCTGTAAGAGAACCCTTATCCATCATCAATTCATCATCATTATTAATTTGGCTAATTTCTGCCTATTACTGGTTAACTGGCAATGTCCCAGCTTTGTCGTTTTTTTACGTCAAGCATCTTGATTCTCTTTCGTCCATTGGTTTCCTGCGATCTTCCATCTCTACCAACATCATGTGCTCCATTTCCCTGTTACCAGATACCTATCAACCATCAACAATTCCTCGTTTGTTGACAAACCTTTCACCCACATTTCACACACTCTAAAGACCAAAATGAGGTCGGTACACTTAAAAACTAACAATTTTATCTAGTTTCGCAACTCCGGTTACTATCGACCGATATGCAGGCTCGCATGGTTGACCCAATATTCAATCACAGATATCGTAAGTGTGTCAAAAGATTTTGACAAGCGCTACTAATAATATTACATGTACTATTTAATTTGGTTTGTGCTGATTGGCTGTAGGTACTGCCGCATGACTATTGCAAAACAGATTCGAGCTTTGTAGTAGGTACTTAGGTAGAAATTGTAGTAAAATTCTAGAAGTTGGAGTAGCTCTTGTGGGTGGTTCTCTCCTAAACAGTATGATTTTTCTGAGTAGGATTCCCAGTTGATTTTTTGGTGTTTTTGCACTGCCTGTACGGTTAAAACGGCTAAAAGGTTAGTGGAGAAGTTGGAAGATCAATAGCTAGGTCGTCCTACAGAAGATCTCGAGGAAGACCTGGGTGACATTCCCACAGAATAGAGAAGCATGGTACCAAAAGAGAAGGCCTATAAACAACCATGGCTGGTACAAAGCTACCAATAATGGTAACGATAATAAAGGTCTTGTATGAAGATTTTTTGTTTGGTATTCTTCAGAAAACCACTCATTAATCTTTTTACCTTACCTATAATGCAGTACACAATTTTAAGATATTTAAAACTGATACCCTCCTACCGAGTCCCAGGCAACAAAATGCGAGTTCACCTTCTTCATTCATACTAAACTGGACTGAAAGTCCTTCACCCGTGGAAGCGGAACCAAGCATCCTACTCATTTGTCTGTACATGAAAAACCTTGTTCTGCGAAACAATAAACAATTACTCTAACATTACTAACGCTTCGCAGTAGTTCTATCATCCTTAGGTCAGTGGTATCATTAACACCATTCAAAGGTTCCTTCTCACTAGATCCTTTGTGCTCTTCTATCTTTCTATATATATTTTTCTTTTTTCAAGTGTTTTTTTTGTGTGTACATTAAAAAATAAGTCAAAATAATAGAACATTATGTGATGTATTTAATCACCTATGCTGTTTTGACAGTCGTTACGGGAGTCAGAAGCCTAAAAGTCTGACAGCCAGTCTTACCAAGGGGACATCGTGTTACTCAGTAACTGGGCTGTGGAGGTCAGATAGGCAGTCGCTCCATGTAAAATACTGGTATTCAGCTGCAACAGGTTGGACTGGAAGCTGACCCCAACACAGTTGGGAAAAGGCTAGGCAGATTGATTGCTGCTTTAGTTGGTGCAACGCAAAAGCTTTGGGAGATAGTGACAAAGAAAAAAGCTTGACTCACAGATAAGTGAACGAAAAATGCTCATGACAATAAGAAAGACTGCAGAGAGTAGTGTATTTAAAAATCAATCGTCATAACACCTGTTGTAAGATTAATTTACCAATTCGTATCAAAGGACTACTTATGTAATTACTTAAAATTTTATAGTTAGTTTTTTCAAGTGATATCTGCCCAACAATATTAGCTCCAATCACGCCCATGCAATACAAAAGTCAAGATAGACATTTAGTTTTTTGACTGATCCTCGTGAGTGACTCTGCCTTGTCTCAACTGACATTTTGGGTTGGACTGTCGACCTTCCTTTTTCGCGAGCTTCATTTCAGCAGGGATATTAACTGCGTACTACGTTCGAGGGTGATCGTTCGACGCTACACCTCAATGTACCAACACCTTAACCATGGTCTTGCGCTCGGAACGGACCGGAAGCGAGTAGTTGAGAATAGCATTTAACTTTACATTGTGTGATTTAGTACCTACCTACCCCATGATTATGTATTCATCAAGTTTTTTTATCTCTCCTTAATTATCTTGTAGAAAAGACAAAAAAAAGATTCTTTTTTTCTCTGAATATAACAATGTAGGTTGGAAATCTTGGGAGTCGTTGTTCTAGATGCTTTGGGCTAGCTATATCTTACGTATAGCTGTTAGGTGGTTGTTCGGTCGTATTCAGGGTTCTGGGGAGTAAAATTATCTGCTAGATGTGACTGCCAGCATTCGTCAACATAACCAACACCAGGCCTGTAGTCCCCGAAGGGCTGGCAGAGGCACACACATTTTTCCAGCATTCATTCAGTGTTAAAACATTATCATGCGTTCAGCAGATAAAAAAGCGCTTGTCTTGCTCTGGGGGCCAACCACCACCTCTTTAAGCAGTATTATTTTGATGTTACTTCAGTGCAGAAAGAAGTGGAGCTTTAGGGGGTATGAGGAACAGGGTATAAAGTTCACTCATCCACCATAGAAAAGGGAGGATCCTCCGACCAGACGGGTGTTATGTCTGGCGGGCCGACTGCCCGACTGTTGATGTCGGATAGTCTTATATATGTCGTTCGCGCGGTAAACTCTAATTGCGCGATGCAGGATCTGTGTGACGTCATGTCTTTGATGCGTAGTTTGTATGTGGCGGTGTAACCGCTACAGAGCTACATAGGCCGTCTAGCTCCATCTCATTCCCACGCTCAAGTAAGATTAAAATAATACTGCAAAAAGATGTGGTGGTAGGGCCCCTGAACGTACCGATACAATTACATCTAGCTCCATCTCAATCTACCTTTTTTCTAAAATCGACCGAAAAATCAGAAAACAAGTGAAGATCAATTTAGTAAATTCGACACAAAAACCGATCGAAACTATAAATAAGCCCGAGGCGACGAGGGCTAATCGTAGCAAAGCGCACGTACCAGCCAATCATGTGTAATTTGGTACCACTTTGTACCAATAATAAAACAAATTACTATTGTAACGGCCCTTTGGACCTACGGTATGCCACTCAGGTTATTATAGCTAAAATCGGTTTTTTATAGTTTTTTTTTTTTGTGACTACGCAGACTTAGGGATATAAAATGTGAGGAAAAAGAAGCGGGGTAAAATTGCGTAACGCACTAACAGTAGGAATGGCTTTCATTTTGACAGTTCAACAACATTCATTTTTCGAGCATTTTGCAGCAATGGATTAGCAAAATCCTTCAAAATCATTCAGATTGTTATTAAAAGTGTGTTACGCAATTGCGTATTTCCAATCTATACACGGCCAGAACGCAGCCATAGGAAACTGGAACTATTTTTAAATCTGTGATTACAATGTATACACAAATTTTGCGTACTACTCGTGTATAGTTTGTAACGTGGACGCGTGCGTCTTGGTTCCAAACCATGCTACATCCTGCATGAGTTTTAACGATAATAGTTTAATAAATTAAAAATGTGAACTGGGTGCAATGGGTTAGGTTAAGTTAGAAATGTGACCAACCGCGCGAGCCGAGCGAGCGTACCGAGCGGTGCCGCGGCTGCGCCCAGCGAGCGCTACTTCCAAGTTGCCAGGCAAGCTATTTAGTACTAACGCAAGGTGCATTACGTCGCAAAGAAGTTGGATACCAGCAGTGCTATTCTGTAACCATGTCACCGTGAACACTTAGGTGAAGTGAGCTCGGAGTGAGCTGTCAGTCCCTAGCAGCAGGTGGAATGACAGCTCACTTCACGTTCACTTCACCTAAGTTTTCATCGTGAGATGGTTACAGAATAGACCGGCTGTTCACAATTTATCGCAATCTATACACGATTATTCCGAATGCGTATGTACTGGCACTGTATATTACGGAATAAGGTAGTTAATTAGGTCACTACGAAGTATACGCGAGTATTTGCATACTACTCTTGTATAAAATGGAAGACCTTAGTACCTAATAAAGTGATTTACAATCTATACGCGATTAGTTTTACACCCCTGCGTCCTGGCCTTGTATAGAATAGAGACGCTACGCAATTAGGATGCAATCTATTATCTATCCATACTAATATTGTAAATGCCAAAGTAACTGGGTCTGAACCACTGAACCGATCGTTATATACTATAAAAGACAAATAGATATCCGGGTACCTAAATGAAAAACAAAATAGAAGCAGGCGAAGTCGCGGGCAACAGCTTGTCTACTATAACTTCACGGTATAACAATAGCTGGTGTCGCGTCGCGCTGTCGTTTCGCGCTGGTCTGCACGAGCCTTAATCCCAAAGTTAGTAGGTAGCCTTATGAAAAGTAAGACCAGAACCGATCAAGTTAGTAAGTTGACAAACTTTAGGCTTGTGCTTTAATATTACCTTTATATATGACTGTTTTTTTTTTTGGTGGTGAATCATCAAATAACTTCTCCCGTTCTGGGCGTGTCAGACTCTTACTGACTAAAACCCACCCGTGTTCTTTCAGTTGCCTGTACATTGCCAGGTTTATATATATGTATATCCTTATACCTTACCATGTAATCTAGTTCTAGTTAAACAATAAATCTTATTATTATTAAAAAAGTGTGTTGTGGTCCTAAGTCCTGGTACTGGCGTTTTGCCAGCGTTTTTTCAGCGAGGCGATTTGTGAACGTGCTCTTCGCGAGTGTGAAGCGAACTAGCCGCGATCACTTGACCTGTTCTCTGCGTTGTCACAATATTTTACACTCCCTAGTCTCCCCTCTCGTACACTCACATCAATTTGCTCTCGTTCCGAAAACGCGGCGAACACGTGGCGTGCTCGCTACGCACACGCAGCGAGCGTGTTAAACAATCACGTCGCCGGTAACAGGCTGTTAAATCGTCAGTGTGATAAGGCCTTTACTCCTTTAGTGCTGTAAGTTCTGAATTTCGTGAATACAGTAAATTGTCGTTCATCTAAAAATCATAAACAAAATGGTTTTCTGGCTGAACCATGTGCACAGTAAAAGAGTCAAATGTTCACATAACTCACAAAGACCGCGCAACTTCAGTTAAAATTTATTATCCAACTTTTGGCCATTCCACCATCAGCTTAATATGCAAAAACAAAAAAATATCAGTAAATCAATCAAGCGCAACATCGCCGTCGGTCGTAACAGCGATCGGTTTAGTGTTGCCATAAACAACAAAGTATGAATGTACTAATTTAACAATAACCCTATAACGCGAACGGGGGTAGGGAGGACCAAATTGCCTGCGGGGGTACTCCCGACCCGACTTGATGCCCCCAAGTGGGAGGGCTGTAACTCTTTAGAATTCAACAGATTTTTAATAGATGCGACGTTTTAGAGTATTTTCTACTGTTATTGCTGTCTTTGTGCATCGCTGATATTGTTTTGTTTTTGTGTATTATGATGTTTTATGCCTTACGGTCTGGGGTATAGCATTAAAATTTTACGTGAATAAAGATTTTGGTCTTGAAAATTACTTGCCTGTATACTGGAGCAAAATAACTATAAATCTTATACAGAAACATCATTATTTCTATCTATAGAGCCAAAAGGCAACTAAAACCTTTGCTGCGGCCCTCTCAGGTAAATGTGGATGAGTAATGGTTATCATGACACATCCATGCACAAAGAAAATAACACAGGTATACATACGTATAGAGCATATATTATCATGACCAAAGGGGAAGAATCACAAAGGAGAACCATAAATAATTAATAAGGTGAAAGTCCCCGGTTGCCTATTCGCATTAATAATCTCCTTTTAATAATGATAGGTGCAGAATCTTATTTGGCGAAATTGGCTCCCTGCCCGCACCGAGGACGCCTAGAACGCCCAACTTTACATAATTTACTTTTGGCAAAAAACCTACAAAATTATTCATTCTCCGTTCGAAAACCAATATCGGGTCCGCCATGTTGGCTGAATCCGAAATAGGCTTCACAAATTTGTTTTGTGAAAAAAAGCGGGGAGATTTGGCAGTTGGCAAGGTACCTGGCACGGCGGCCGGTCGTCGGCACTTGGCAGCGCCCTTAATGCGCCTGCCAATGTGCACTGGCCGGCCCGGAGATTTGGCAAGCCAACATATTTCGACACCTTGTAGGAAAGGATTTAGCATTGTTTCCTTTGGCATGGCGGAGGCACCATCAAAGTGAAGCGTCAGCCGCAGACTTACGAGCAGTTCCTCACGCACATATATTTTGCGGTGTAATTTTGTTGTTCGTAATGCGCGGCGGTAAATCATTGTTGCGAATCTGATGTTGGGTTCAAGGTTTTAAATCAACTCCTTACTCAATGTTTATTTTCATCGAAAAAATAATCCAGCATGAAAATGACATTCTTCCCCAGTCCCTGGGTCGTTGGGACCGCAAGCGGGAGCCGGTTAATAACTCCAGGCGCCGCAAACAACGATCTCCACTACAACCAATTAAAATAGAATTAGTGAAAACACAAAAAAGCTAAGAATCTCAACTCTAATTAACTGAAACTATCCAAAAAAATATCATATAAAAACGTCTCGCGTGTCATTAGACCCCTGCGTTCCTGTGGTGTTATATTACAAACAAAATGTATCCCTTTTCGACTCAATCTATAAGCATTAAGGTTCAATTTTCACTAGCAAGTACGTAGAAGTAAATATGCTCTTACCCCCTCGGAGAGTGGTCCTTTTTTTGTCCAATTTTTTCGTCGTTTCGTACCTGTGGGCTCAACAAAAAGTGTTGCCGGGTGAAGCCAGATGCCTGCACTTGTATCAACACATGGATGTCCCATTGTGCAAAACGAACAGAAATGGGTTGAGTATCTTGAAACGCTACATTTTGTACAATAAGTTTCATATTACTGCGAGCTGGTATTGAAATGTCAGTATTTTTATAAAAAATAATGCTTGTATACGTGTGTTTGAAATTTTGGCGACGCCACGCCTATAAATTTTGGTAAGAATGTACAAACTGTGAGAAATGATTTTGTTTCGGCGAGCAACGCAACGCCATTTCACAAATAAGTTTTGTTATTTTACATGTTTGATCAAAGAGGTTATTTATCTACAAGATTTATTCTTAAGAAGTTGTGTTTTTACTTTTTCGCAGAGCATTAATATTCAAACAATGATTTTAACACTATTGCTTGTTTAAAAACTGCTGTTTCTTCCGTATGTTCCAAGAACGGTAAAACAGCAGCGCGTAAAGCTCACATTAAAACCCTTTCTGAATCTTTCCTCAACCTTTAACGTTAATCAAAAAATAATACCTTCAAAGGAGCACTTCAACCGCAAGCCGAATCTGACATTCTGACCACAATACAACCTTGCAAACTTACCACGCCACTTATACAAAGAAAATAGACACTTAAAACCTATCACTTAAGGTTTGTATGATCTGCACGTGTAAGTTAGTTCTCTTAACCCGTTAAACGAGTTCGGGCTATTGTTTTGAACGTATTTTTTACTTCAGTTTACTTCCCAGCCCACCCGGATGCCTGCAATCAATAGATTAGATTTAATCTTAGATTATCGCATGGCAGGATGCGTAGCGAACCACCTTGTAATAGCAGCCTTGGATGCCACTAACATGGAAGTGGTTTTAGAATAGGAATAAAGTTTGAATTTAGGTGTGGTTTGCTAGAAAGATTGGGAAAGATACACATTTTTATCATACGTTAGGAGGAAAGTTATCTTCAGTTACGGTTTTTATCTATACAAATATTATAAACTTATGGGGAGTTTGTTGCGCCACTTCTTCTTCCCAGTGTTTTGGGGGATTGTCTTATGTAATTTTGACGTTCGATAGAGTGCTGATTCTCAGCCTAGTTTGAATAAATGACTTTTGAATTTAGAAAAAAGTTATTTGTTTGTAAGTTTGTATACAGGGGGTAATCTCCGGAACTAACAGTCGAATTTGTTTTTTTTTTTGCATTGGATACGCGAACAGAAGCTAGTTATAAATATAAAGTTAAAAGCAGGAAATCTGACGCTATAGTGCCGGTCCTTGGTGATCCACACCTAGCACGTAATAATGAAGAATAAAACATAGGTAAGTATTTTGTTTATTTCCAAAGATAATTGCGACCTAAAGGACCAAAGGTTTTTTTTTAATATTTATTTTTCCTAAAATATTAAGCAACCACTCATTTTGCAAACATTACAAGTTCTTGTCAAACATTGCATCCTTGCAAATAAACCAAAGTAAATACAAATGGCAGGTAACGTCATAAATATGGTCTTTTAAAGCTGTGCGGTATAATTTCAACTTCAATTCATGACATTTTACTAAAGAGGAAAAAACTTTTTTATTACTATTTCACGTTACGAGGAAAACTATCCAAAGATAATTTCATTGCGTTATTTAGGAATTTCGTTCAAAATCCTTCGGATCGTGGGGTACTGAATGCATGAATAACGAAAAAATTGTGGATGTTAAAAATATAATCAAACCGTCACAAAGTAAAAACGAAGTATTACTAGCTGCAATCCGCGGTTTTACCTGCATAAGTCTCGATCCCGTAGGAATATCGGGATGAAAGACTATTAGTATTTCTCCTGGTTATGGCCTACTCATGTGCCAAATTTCATCCAAATCCGTTCAGCCATTTTAGCGTGAAAGCGTAACAAACAAACATATAAAAAATCAAATCTTTTATTTTTATAATATTAATTTAGATTATTATTTGCTCGCAGCTCGAAAATTATTCCACGGGAACGTACTAGCGGGATAAAAATATCCCATGTCCTAACCCAGGTCAACTCTACCCGTGTGCCATTTCATGGAAATCCGGGTACCTACCTCACAAACGGACAGAGTTACTAACTATCCATACGTGTGTCTATCCATCCATACTAATTGTACTTATGGATAGATAACACAGACACGTTCCTTACTTGATGTGGATATCTTTTGCTTACACGTTTAACTTCTGACCCTATCTATCAAAAGAAGCAATAAATGTCCCGAGATATTATAAACATTGATTAGTGTGTTATTGAATGGTTAATTTTCATCTATTAAATATCAAGCATATTATATGTAATAATAAAGTATTTACATTAAAATTATTTTAAAAAATTGAGATCCTTTCTTTTGATGCGCGTTACAGATTAGGTACTACAGATATCAAAACTTTTTTATTTTTTATTTTCTGGTTTGGCCCCGTAGTGTCCCCCATATTCAAAATTCAATTATTTACGTTACACGTCCGTGTTTAGGTCACAGAAATTCATATTTGAACCAAATTTCAACCATATTTGGTCCAGTAGATTCGGAGCAAATCGGCTGTGACAGACGGACAGACACAAGAGTGATCATATAAGAGTTTCGTTATGAGGTAACGGAAAACCCTAAAAAGCTCATAAAATTTGGTAAAATATTTTTTGTTGCTATTTTAATTCACCCTGTAGTATCTTAAATCTCCTTGTATGGAGAAGACTAGCTACCATTACATTAGCAGAAATACAAAATATTTTAGGGAAAATCAGCGAAAAAACTAAAATATGCGCGTAGGCATCTTCTATGAACTAAAAGCCAATTTTTAAGCTGACGAGTATGCTATGTGGCTTAATATGTAATTTAACAATCTCAGATTACTCATTTACAAAATTCTAAATTCTACGCTAAATTCACATTTTTGTTTAGAATTTGTTGTTTAGTCGTAGGTACCCACACACCAAAAAATGCTAAATTAACAAGTCCAAAAGAGTACATATTCAAGTCGTCCATTAGCAGTGCATTAACCTCTTTTTTTGAGTCATTGTTACAAGAATCATGTAATTAGTGTTAACATTTTTTCCTCAACTCAATCCTTAAGTTTAAAGAGGTATTTTCTCATATTTTTTTACGGATTTGCCTCTCTTGCCATATAAAGGTAATCAAAGTAGAACTAATTATTATTATCATGTGCCTAGCCTTTACCAAGTACTATCGAAGAAGTTCATATCTATACACCCGCTATATCTATGCTTGCAGCGCTCGGCCGCTATAGAACTGAGGCGGTAACAGATGTAGTCATCGTGTTCACGGGATTTTGTTTTCAATCTACTTAGATATGAAGTTCTTCGATAGTTATACCTATGTTGGGGTCGGGGGTCGGGTTCCAGTAAGGCCTAGCCCGCACTGGCGATTATACTTGTAATGTCGCGCGAATGAAATTCGCAATATGGGCTAGGCCTTACCTGATGCAGCTGAATACCAGTATTGTACATGGAGCGAATTGATATAGGTACAGTCAATCACAAAACAGTAGTAACAATTTTACTTTGACAGTGCCGTTATTTAGTGCGATTTTCAAAGTGCAAGTGTTACCACTGATGTTGTGGTTGACTGTACTATCGAAGAACTTCATATCTAAGCAGTTTGAAAACAAAATCTCGTGAACACGATGACCACATCTGTTACCGACCCAGTTCTATAGCGGCCGAGCGCTGCAAGTAGAAATAGTCCTTACGGTGTATAGTTATATGAACTATTTCGATGGTAGGTACCTAAGTTAATATAATTTAAAGAATTATTTTCATGTTACTCGACATATTAAAATATATCGGTCAACAGGACCTTATCAAAAACACATTATAATAGCTTGAATACCACGATTAATCCCCGCTTTGGATCTTTTTCGTCTAATAGTTCTAAGACTTCTAACACATCTAGAACACACAATAGTTATAATATACCTACATTAATGTAGTATAACTAATAATAATGTACCATTGTAAACCATTTGTATAGAACCACTAAAAATATTTTATATCAAATAATAATTATAGCAACTTTGTGTATAACTCTCATTGTATCTTAAGCCACTAGGAGTAAGTAAGTAGGTATAACTTGTGGGATTACGTAGTCGGAAAAGCGAACTGAATTATATTTCAAGTAAATTATTTTATATTATAAAGAGTCAGTTGGCACGAAACCGATATGGGAAACAACCAGTTTATTTTCATTAAATTACTTTGTGCGTGATTACTGAATCATGGTCATATAAAAATAATTAAATAATTTGTGCACTATTAAAGGAAATACCACCCTTTATGTATCATTATTAATTTAATTAAAGAATGATTTCATTAATTGCCTCAACACTCTTATATAATAATTATGTCAAATATCTATTAGGATACCGTTTCGGAATTCGGCTAAAGAATCAATCGGGTAACTGAAAAAGCAGTCTCACGTTTTCGAATTTCAAATTTAACAACGAACATCACAGCAGTCGATACACCCCAATGTCACCCCAACCCGTATGTTTTGCATTTGAAAGCGTTTGAGGTCCAAATATAAACAGGCCCAACCCTTGCGCTGCCGCTGACACGCTAATCTGACGTTGTAGACGTTGTAGTGTTTTGACAACACAGTTCATACGCGTACTTTGACGTCAGAACTCAGTCGGCGGAATTGAGTTTTGACTATTTTTATTGTTAACTATTTTGCGAATTGATTTAATATTATTGTAATTTATTTGTATTTATTAATTGTAAAGCATTTCAACCAAGACTGCACCTTCAAGTTTCAAGTCACTGCAAAAGTAACACAAGTCTGTCATAAAAGATAATCGTAAAAAACCGTTAACCACTCACATTCTTGTCTTTCACAACAGCAACAATTATAAACCCTTTATGTCTTCATCTTCAATCACAAATATAAAGCCCATAGTTTTTTGTCAAATTTAACTGCCATTTGTCATGCTGACAACAATTACTATAAAACAAAACAATCTTAATCAACAATTTGACGGAACCATTATTCAAATTAAGAATAAAGAAATCAATTTTGACGTTTGAAATGCCAATTAGTTGTCTTAATGTCATGTCAATCAGAGATGTCACTAGCTAAACTTATTCGACCGGTTAATGTCTCACCGTTTGGCAAGTTTACCTTACAGCCAGGATCTTTGAAGGCAACATTAGCAAGTGGCGAAATAGAATAGACAGATTGTTGACAGTCAATAATAGTGCTTTAATTATTTAAATCCAAAGTGAACTTTGCATTAGTCGTAAACTATTAAGTACTGAAGAAGGTTAAGCTTAATCTACTAAGTACTCAAATAATCCATAAGGAACAAACAGCATACTTACTTGAAGGTACATATACGCTAGTAACCAATAACAGAAAACGGGTAGAAATTAAATTAGACTAAGTTCGGGCCCTCTGAGCCTTAGATTAAGGTAGATTAGTTGGGCGGGCCCCTTCCATAGGATTATGGGAGACGTATGGGGAATTGGCTTATTCTATGGCTTCAGGATATTTGATTAGGCAGGATGAGATCTAAGTTTAATGCAAATATACAGTTTACGATTATTTAACAACGCGGCAGGAACAGGGTTATTACAGAATAAGCATTTGGCTCTATTACCGCAACATGAATAAAATATACAGACATTTCAGCACTGGAACTTGACAGCTATTAAGAGCTATTCTTTTATGCTTAAAACTTTTCCGAATTAGTCTGGTAGTCCTCTAATCACGGCGGTAAAAATGGGGCATTTTTGTAATTTTTGGAGGGTCATAGTTTCCTTACTTATTAATTGCAGAAAAAAAGGAAATGACAGGGACATGCCTATAGAGACACTGATCTTATACAAAAAAATTACAGCTCTAGAGGCATTATTCAGGAAGAAAAACGGGGAATACGTTTGTATGGAGAATCGCGGGCCCTGGCCCTGTTCCCTCTTAACATGTTGCCAATTGAAAAAAAAGGGTTAATGGTAGGTAGGTACTTTTTTGCCAAGCTTCATTTTGTTTTTTCATAACTATAATAATCAATGATCACTTTAAAAGTCTACGCGTACAGGGGCCTTATTATGAAGTATTAATGCCATCATTATTCCACTGCGAAAAAAGGATGGTGCTAGCGGCCTCATATAGCTCCGTCTCGCACTCACACTGGAATAATGGTGGCATTAATACGTCAGACGGCCCCAGTAAAATTTAAGATCTCAGATGTAGCAACCTTCTTCAATGCGGTCTAAAACAAAAACTGTACCTTGATGCAGCCGAGAACCGAACCGGCTGTAGTCCGGAAATGCCAGTGACATACCGACATCGACACGGGTCGATGACAGACTGATGCATTGTATAAACTGAGGTACCTTGGTACTACTGGGTCCAGTGATGCAATCAGTCGGTAATTTATTCGATAATAATTTATTAGGTCGATAGTAATTTATTAGATTGTTTTTTTTTTTGTTGTTAATTTTTAGGCAGGCAAAAGGGTAGGCAGGGTTGGTACAATAGTACCTCTACCCATAGTAAATAAATTACTATTTAAAAATTTCTGATTACATAATTATTATATAATTTTCTTATGGAAATTTTGCTGTCATTATTAAAGAATTACTTAAACTAATGCTATCAACAGGAAACTATGAATCCAAAAATATTATTTTAATTTTAAAATTTAATATTTTTTTAAGTCAGATATTGTATCGACTGTATAAAATATATTAAAACTTGAAATTTTTTGTCACTTTTATTTGAACTTACGCCATGTTGGCTCATGCATAAGCAAAGCATAAGTAGGCCGAGGGTGCAACACCCCTACTGCCGCTGCGCATGTCACTGCAACCCGTTGCCCTCAATTAATGACAGCTTGCACCGAATGATAAGCAGTTGATAACACCTAGGGTTCCGTAGTCAATCAGTGTCCCTTCATAACTAAACCAAAAAAAAAAAAATGGCTTAGCATCAGCACTTTGTGAACGTCAAAATGACATCACACAGTCCTAGCTTACGCCTAAAATAATCTTGAATTTGTGGTAAATAGGTACAAGCTAATCCTTTCTGAAGAGAAAAAGAGATTTTGGGGATGAACTGATTTAGTGCTTACTAGAATTGAATTAAGGAATAAAGTTGGATGAATTTCAATACAAAACACCGGATAACATAAAAACGACTACAGATTCCTGTTCTAAAGACGGATACACATTGCCTTTCCGAACACTATCGCTAAATTCCACAAGATACACGAGTGAAGCCACACCTTAGTACCAGCTAATATCCCAGTGGGGTTAGTGGGGGAGGCGGGGATGTGGGGAGCACCCCACACGACATATTGGAATGCCCACAGCGGACTACAAGTTTGTCTGATTAAAATTACTTTTCCTACACATTTATCTGAGAAGTTTGAGCTTCGCAGGTTTAAGATTTTCTCGGGAAATTTTGTAGTCGTATTTCTATGCTTTTTTTTTGGGTTCATTCTAAGTTGGCATTGTTCCTGGAGCTGACCCACTTCTGCTGAAAATGTATCAGAACTGACACTTTGTGGTAGTGATGATCACCCAAATACGAAGGCCATTCTCAACATATTTTGATAAAAAATGATTACGAATATTTTTTTAAATTTTTTAAAATAATATTAAATTCAATGAAAATGCAGCCCTACTTTATGTAACGGGATGTAAGAGTTTTTTGCAGCGAAGGACACATTAGGTTAGGCAAAGCCAAATTATCTTAACGTTCCCTTTTAGTTCATTATGGTCCCCCCTTGACCCTTTCCTCGCAATAAATAATAAATTGTACACGGTCCCTGCATTACTTTCTCGTAAAACATGCATTTCCTAGAGGTTTATTTTTGTAACTTCGAGTTTGTGGCGCCATGGAAATGTTTTATTCTCTCATTCTCTGTGAGCTTGGAAAATTAATAATGAATGCAACACAATGTTCAATGCCTCTTGGATTGAAAAAATAGATAAGTAGGTACCCACAGAAGATTTTTCTAACAAACTACCCACTTCAGTGGTGTCCTTATAAAATAATAATACATAAAATAATATGAAATGGAAGCAACTGGAGAATTGTTGCTGTCCCATTTCCTTAAATTCGAAAAAAAAAACTTCTTTTTTGGTGTTGTTAAACACTGAGGTATTTCATATTTTAACCTTCGTTAGTATTTTTAAACTCTTGTATAGGTTGGTCCTGTTCTAAATATTTTAATTTGAGATCCATGTTTTATCAAAACTACAATAATATGGACGTACTCAATTTATTTTATCAACGTACTTGTACAGTCGGCAATATAAAAGCATCCGGGAGATAAGTCCACATCCTTGCAGCATCCATCTTCAATCTTCATGAGTGTATTTAATCTTAGAGCCATGCTTAAGTGGCTCACTTCCCATAGAAACTCGAGTGGTTCGGGGGCTACTGGGGCCCGGCTATTATGCCCACATGTGGGGTTCCAGGGGTACCATTGGGAAGTGGAGATTGGAAACCTGTTATGTTTAAAATGTTAGCACGATTTTTTTATATATTTTGGCATTGGCATGATGTTCTTGTAAGACCAGACTTCTTTTTAGTTTTTATCAAAGCAATTTGTGTTTTAATTTTGAGTTGTTAATTTTTTGCTGATTTACAGGGTGTATTCTCCTATTAATCAACTAAAACGGATAAAACTTGATTCTCCTCCCAATAACGCTAAAAATTGTTCCTAAAATAAACCCCTTCTCAAAATAACACAAATTCCAAATTTAAACGCGCAGGCCCCA
This sequence comes from Xanthia togata, assembly GCA_963853775.1. Lineage (NCBI taxonomy): Eukaryota > Metazoa > Arthropoda > Insecta > Lepidoptera > Noctuidae > Xanthia > Xanthia togata. Next base: position 5,589,557 of record OY970805.1, read on the forward strand.
GGCTCGCGTCCATTGTTTTTATTAAATTTCATATTTTATGCAACCGAACAGATGCGTCACGATCTTACACCATAAATGGAACGCACCCCGGTGATAGCTGACATAAATTGAGCCCCCACTCCCCCCTCGCGTCTTTATAACTAAACGCCACAGGGGAATCGGTGTAGAATGTCAGAGGTCTGGCTTTAATGGCGTTTCTAGGCCGAGGGGGCCACACATTGGCGCCATTGGCACTTGATATCGATCTTTGTTCGGGCTCCCCCGCGTCTTAAGGGGTTAGTAGTCGATTCGCACGAAAATTATTCCCACGATCGTGCGAATCGTCCCCTTTCAATAAAAATATTTTTTTAGTAGGCGATTCGCACGGAAGTATTTAAATTGCGTGCGAATCGACCCCTTCAAGAATTAGTAGTATGCGATTCGCACACTTAACAAAATGTGCGAATAATAAATCTAAGTACAGTCATGTACAATATTCTAGAATATTAATATTAAAATTCAATAATTCTCTATTCGCATCGCAGTCAGGCACAAAATACTAGTTAAGAGGTAAGATGAAAAGTTTTGTCAGTATTTAATATGAAAACTTATAATATGAACACCATAAATGAGAGATTTAATAAATTGCCGGTGTATTTTTATACAAATAATACTAACTGTTAAAGATAACAAAGAAACTAATAACAAGAAACGCCCTTAAGTACTCACAATAGCAGATCCCAAAAATAATGAAGAAATATTTTTTATTAGCTCCAGGGGATTAATTTTTATTGCGGCTTGCCGAGTAGCCCTTTGTTTTGTATTTTACTTACCACAAATATTGCCTAAAAAATATTGCCATAAGACTGAAACTGATTATTCTTTATAAGAACTTTAAAAAAAAACAGTTTTAAAATGCTACATAAATAAATAATAATGTTACATTTTTAAGAACTTTGTACCTATTAATACTACAGATTACTCTGTTTAACAAACTGTGATTTTGTGATTGTTTTAACTTCCAGTGATGCCAATGCTCCTATCATCGTAAAATTTTTGTGTTAAGAAATATTTATAATATTGTTGATTAGTTAAGTGTTACATTTTTAAGAACTTTGTACCTATTAATACAACAGATGACTCTGTTTAACTGTGATTTTGTGATTGTTTTAACTTTCAGTGATGCTAATGTTCCTATCATCGTAAAATTTTTGTGTTAAGAAATATTTATAATATTGTTGATTAGTTAAGTGTTACATTTTTAAGAACTTTGTACCTATTAATACAACAGATGACTCTGTTTAACTGTGATTTTGTGATTGTTTTAACTTTCAGTGATGATAATGCTCCTATCATCGTAAAATTTTTGTGTTAAGAAATATTTATATTATTATTGATTAGTTGATTGTTATTTTTTACCTATTAGAGCAAAATATTGTTGTTATAGTAACTGTGATTTTGTGACTGTTATTTTATTACATTTACTATAATACTCCAAAATTGTACTAGTTAATACTTAATAGAGAAAAAATATTTTGTTTTTGTTTATTTAATTGCCACATTTAAAACCATACCTTAGCTAATTAAAACGATTTTTATATTGTTATTACGAATATTTAAAAAGATTTATATATTTATAGTTTCGTTATATTTTTCGTTGTTTTTAAAATTAGCTTTTAGACCATTATAACGTTAATTATTTAATTTTGACTTACCTTTTCTAAACAACATTATTTTTAACAAGACTCAGGGGTTCATAAAAAGTTGATTTCGGTAAAAACTCTAATAAGTAGTAATTTGTGATGATTTAAGGTAAATGCAAGTGTACGGAAAAAGAGTACTTACTTGTAAAAATGCAAAACCAAATATTTGATTATAAATCGTACCTACTAACTGTGATTTTATTTGTAATCTTGGTTATAATTATGGTTTTAAGTTATTTAAACTGTGAATGATGTAAAATCACTTTCTGATAGATACAAAGTAAAATATAAAAACTTGATTTCCTTAAAAATCGTTTTATTTGTGTCCTGTATTAAAAGAAAGCATTTTGTACGTGATAGTACTTTTTTCTTGAAACTTTTCGATAAAGTATAGGTGTGTGCGAATCGCATACTACTAATTCTTGAAGGGGTCGATTCGCACGCAATTTAAATACTTCCGTGCGAATCGCCTACTAAAAAAATATTTTTATTGAAAGGGGACGATTCGCACGATCGTGCGAATAATTTTCGTGCGAATCGACTACTAACCCGTCTTAAGCCGTGCTCTCTGAATTAGGGCTTGAAATTTATGTTACTGGCTTACAGCGGAGGGATTGATACAGTTTGTAACTGTAAACCGGCTTAAACTTTGACGGAGACTAATTTTCTGAATCGCTAAAATTGTATTTTATGGCGCGTTTCGCAAAACGAGTTATTCTGCAAACTATTGAGATGAGATGAGAAGATGTCAAGACGGTTTAGCTGCTTTCAACTTTGGAAGTAGGTATAAAAAGTAGGGTTTTATATAAATATTTTTTTGACTACTTACTTCAATTAAAAATACATACCAAGTAGGTGATTAATTTTATAAATTCACTAGTTCAATGTAGCCGGCGCAGGAATCCGCAAAAGGTAGCAAATGTTCAGCAAAAACATAACGTAGGTATTTTGCATGACAAAGCAGGCTGTCGAGTAAAATGTAGTAAGTAGGTACAATCTTATCTCCCATTTATTTATCTAAGTACGGAACACAAGCGCAGGCCGCTCGTTCATCACTGCTCCGCCCCCTCACGTTCGTTCGTGATGATACATAAAACCAGACTGCGACATTACTAAAGGCGATTCTAACAAAGCAAAGAAATAAAACGTTCTCAATAACAATGCAGATTAATGAAAACAATGTTAGACACGAACAAATTTTTCCGTCGTGCCTGCAAGCCGACCCCCGCAGACAATACGAACTTATCGGTCCGACTAAACAAGTTTTCGAGTGGGGATGCCGCCGCTTATCTGTCCGGGCACATGTGAGCCCGTGCCTTGGGGCCTTTAAACTAATACCACCATAAAAAGGCCCCCTCGGCCCCCGCCAGGCATCATAAAAGAGGCCATAGAAGGAAATGGGCGTGTAAACTGGGAGGTCAGGCTACGCTGGTGGTTCGTATAAAAGCTTTTGCCCGATTACTTGGTTGGCTGGCTCGCGTGCGTTCTATTTTCAAACGTGATAATGATAACCGGATAGTTGGGACGATGCGAGTGTACGCAGTTCGGTGTTTGAAAGTGGAACAAAAAGTATTCTTTGTTCTGTGGCGAAGGCATTTACCATACAACCCTTTCGGCTGTTCTGATTTTTTATTTTTTTCCATGATTGAACTGGCTCTGAACTTGGTTTCATCTGATTTATCGATAAATTGCTGAACATTTTTGTTTTATATCCTCGAACACATTATGTTTATTAAGCTTGCCGAACTGGATTACAAATTGTTTTGAGCAAAAACTCGTTTCCTCACAGTTACTTCATACCAAATATTCTTGTACTTACTTGGCAATATACCGAAAAAAGCGACATTTAAAAAACTACATGCATTTAAAAAAAAAACCTGGAAGCACTATTTTTAAAGAGATCCAATTCTCTATTTATTTTGTGTTTCCGTTGCTGGCTGTGGCTGTGCGTGCCTGTGCCACACAAACGAATGGAACCAAAGCGCGCACCCTTGTTTGTTGTGCAGATTACTGAGCTTACCGCGCGGGTGACCAAGCTCCGCGGTGTTGCCAATAGACGGAACACAAGAGAAAAACAAAAAAATACAGATTAACTTTTTATGCAAAAAATAATACCCGAGTTCTAAAAACAGGAGAATCTTTGTGTTTTGGTAATATTTGCTTTCAGTCGGTATATACTGAAAAACTTCAATATCGGTAACAAAGATATAATATCCTTACCGCAGTGCATCGGTTCAAACCAGTACACTCAGCCGAAGGCTCAAAAAGCAAAAACACCTAGGCGTGGTCTGCCAGCCCATAAGTCCTGATTAAGTCTAATGGTGGAAATGGTCATGCTGCCCGTGAGGGGGGTTATAGCGCCCCTGGGAAGGGGGGGGGAGCTACCATTAAATGGTCATCACTGGCCCAGGTAAACCTCGGTACTACGTAAACTCGCTTTTGTGTCCCAAAACGCGTTGTAATAGAAAATTGGGTGACATTATGAAAGGTCGTTTCACTGATTATGTTTTCACTTGTTTGAAGATTTTGTGGAGTTTTAATATAATTTGAAAAGTGAAAACTTTTTAAATTCGGCTCATTTATTTCAGGTTTCGTATGAGTTTTCAGATTTTAAATAGAAATAGAGCAGCTAAGGACATAAAAAAATATGCGCTGGTTTTTTTAAAAAATAAGTATTAACTTTTAATGCATAGACAGCATGACCATCAAACTGAAGAATTGTCTTCATGGGACCAACATCGTAATCGCAAAAAAAATATCAGCCGTTCCATACAAAACTTCAAGACCTACTCGTCCCTAATGTATGTGACGGCTAATTTTGTAGTTCTACTCACTCTGACAAATATCAAGTCTAAGATCTCCTTCAATACCTACTCGTCCCAAATGTATGGGACGAAAACTTTAATATCTACTCGACCCAAATGTATGGGACGCAAACTTCAATATCTGCTCGACTCAAATTTAAGGGACGGCTGATTTTGTAGTACTACTCAAAGATCAAGTCTAAGATCTCCTTTTTTATTTATAGAAACCATTATGATCGTCCTTTCCTCAGGTAGAGTCTAGTTAGTACCTCATTTTTTACCCTATCATCGTCCGTACAAATTCTTGCCAAGCTGCAGCGGACATACAAACGTACGGACATAAATTTATGTTTGCAACGTAAAATTTTCGTTGTATTTTACGGAATCCCTACGTAGGATTTATGTGCGTCTGTGGCGTATAAAATATGAGTACGTTTTTACGATGCAGGGTTATTGATTGAACGAGTTTTAGTTACTTTATTTTTGGCTTTTTTATTCTGGATTAATGCCAGTACTGGATTTATTAAAACTGTCAGTGTCGTTTGTGGTTCTGAATGATTTCTGATTCGTATTTTTTGTAGGGTCGATGATGTGCGTATGAAACAAACACGTCCAATGTAAAATGTCCACGTAAAATGTCATTTTAGGTGTGCAAATACCTATTTAAATAAAAGAAAGAAAGAAAGAAAATAAATTTATTTGATTCAGGTCAAGGCACACAACATTCACATAAAAACAAAAACAGAAAAAAAAAAGTGTATAAAATAACTTAGTAGTACTGTGTGCCTCACGCACGTCTGCGCCAAAATAGGGCCAGTTCAGCATAAATGCCAGACAACTAGTGTCTGACGCTGGTTTTCAACTGGACAGGTATTTGCACACCTAAAATTACATTATTAAGTACCTACATAAAGTAAAATATTAAGTATTTAAAAAAAATGTTATGTATTAGGTATTTGCACACCTAAAATAACATTTTACCTGTAAGAATATTATCACGAGTCGCAATTATGGTCCTCAACATAGATTGATCGAGCCGAAAAATCCAAAATTAAATCAGCCGTCGATTGCAACCGGGAAAAACCTGCAGAAACCCAATTAGTGCTCAAATTCAATCTAGTTCCAGCATCTAGTTGAATATAAACCTCGGGGCTCCGTGTCAGAACATAATGCGCCATCCGTGGCTCAGCATAACGCTAATCCTCCAACGGGTTCGATTCTTGAGCACGTACGACGGTATTTAGTTAGAAACCGTCCTTCAGCGGTCACGTCTCACCGTTTGTTCTACGGATTCTATTAATTGTACGTTTTTATCTTCGCTCTCTATCGCCTCGCTCGCTTAGGTGCGCGCACGTTTTATGGCTGTAACGAAAGAGGCTGGTTCTTGAAGCCTTTGAAGTTTTTGTACTAAATTCTTGGCTTTTTACAGAATAGCCCATCAACAGTTTAACGTGCATTGCTCCGTCACTCATTAAAATATATTTATCAAAGTAGGAAACAATCAACTTCGGTCGTATAAGTATGCCGTATGGATGAGAGGTTTTGGAGTTTCCGAAAATATTTCCTAAAGCTGCGTCTGCGCCAGGCGAGTTAAAAGTACGAGTCGAGCACTGCGGAGCCGGGAGCACTAATTAAGTTTTGTGCAGACCTGCGCGACACGACAGTGCGACGCGACACTGCTTTTTGTTATACCGTGAAGTTTTCTTATAAATTGTATTGTTCGAGTCGCGTCGCGCCGTCGCGTCGCGCTGGTCTGCACGAGCCTTTAGCGTAGTTAAGCGTGCTCGTTCGAGCTTCGAGGCTCCTAAGTACCTTCGAAGAACTTCATATCTATACATCGTAAGGACTAATTCCGCTTGCAGCGCTCGGCGGATATAGAACCGGGGCGGTAACAGATGTGGTCATTGTGTTCACGGGATTTTGTTTTCAAACTGCTTAGATATGAAGTTCTTCGATAGTACGGCTACGCTGCGAGAATTCATGCTCTGCTCATGTTCGCCTAGCCTAGACGCAGCTTAACATATTCAGAGCACTCATTTATCTGCAGTGCTCCAAATTCACAGATTAAAAACCACCCTTCTTTACAACTGTTATAATTTAAAATAAACTGCGCGAATCGAATCGGCCATCTAAACGTACCCTCGCAAGCGGTGCAGTTACGAAACGCAGATTTCAATGTTTTACGACGCAGCCAATTTTTCGTGAGCCCCCCCGCCTCTTTGAACTCATACTCTAGAGGGACATTGAGGGGGAGTGGTGGGTGATGTCTGGGATCATAGCATAATGGTCATGTTTATAACACGGCCCCCCCCGCATTAAGGCGTGGGCCGCGTATAAAACGCGTAATAGAATTTCAGTGACGACTGCCACCCTTGATAGCGCTTCACTTTACTGCCCATGTAACGATGTTAGCGACGCGCATGCGCCCACCAGCCGCCGCGAGTTATGTCAAAGCCCAAGACGTGACAATGGCAACATTGTGACAAGGATTATAATTTTGTCTCGTTTCTAAGGAATACTTCGCGTGAACATATTGCTGGGAATTTCTGACGGCAATTTGCTTGAACGAATTAATTCAGCCAGATTAATGATCAAATTAAACTTTACTCCTTTTTAGTCTTTATCAAAATTTTGCAAAATGATGGCTATACAATTTTACACCCTGTACAGTCGTACAATTATGCTGTGCAAAAGAAAATAAGATGGGGTAGTGAGTGTGCCAGTTCATCTCAAAACAAACAGACAAAACTTCGCCACCCCTATTCGATTAAACCTGACTACCCGCACATTTCCCAAGGAACATCACACAAACAACTGACTACACAAGATGACCGTTCCCGCCAATCAGCGCGTCCAAAGTTTTCCCAGCAGAGGCGTTATGTCCAAACCACCAATGGGGGAGGTTGGCGCCCTCATTGTTATCCAATTACGGCCTCCCGCCTGATAATACGCCGCGAATTCAAATTAGGATCGGGGAGAGCGGTCGCCGACCCCGCTCTGATCAATCGGTGACCGCGCCCGGCATCGATATGTGGACTCGATCGTCGCACGCGATACTTAATCGGTTCCCGCGAGCGATTTTTGTAAATCGAACTCCATTTTGATTGGGATGTGATTTGTGAGTGTCGGAGCTGTTAAAAACGGCGGAGATTTTTTTTATCTGAAAATGGGAATGCGCCACCGCTTTTTGGCGAAGTATCTTTAGTTACAGACAACAAAATCAAAGGATCTATTATTTTTAATAAGTATTCTCGTGCGTCTCCCTCTCTGTACAAAGATCACATCATTAGTACTGCGTATTAAAAAACCTATTAAATTAATTAAGAAAATGGCCGTTCAAATACGAGGTCTTCATAAACGTACCTACATTAAAATCTTTCGGTATAATTATGCAATAATTTCGATACATCGTGTGGGAAGCCTGCAATGGCGGAACAAGTTCGACGGCTAATATCGGACAATGTAAACGAGAATTAAGTAGGTACAACAAACGCCCGAGGCGTTTCTTGTTCATTGTCGTTCTTATTCTGTTATTTGGTCAGACATCTTCGCGCCACGCGTCATGCCACTCTTATAATTATAAGAGCAAAAACATGCACGCTCCGCCATCTTCTCAAGTTTTCAGCCAGAAATGGCATGACGCGTGACGCGAAGATGTCTGACCAAATAACAGAATATTTTTTTATTGTAGACCCCAAAATAATAAAGAAGTATCCTATAAGAAAAAGAAGTGTGTACCTATGTAGTATTTTTGCACGCCACACTTGGCAGAATGTGATGATACTATTGACTTCAGTCAACAGTGCGTTCAATAGAACTTGACCCAAGGTGCGATTGGTAGTACTGTTCTATCAGTCGCCATTTTGAACTCTACTGCTAGGTATATAAACTAAGCTTGACAAGCAATGGTGCCAACATGACGGCAAGGGACGAGTTATAGTGTAACGGTCTGTAATCTTAAGACCATTTATTGTACCATAATCTTAGAACTAAATGATTATGATTATCTAGTAAAATTTCATGTACCTACCTACTCGTTTGAAATTGCTGTTAGTTGAGGCTGCCCACGTTTTTAATGCTATAAACTGGCCAAGTGCGGCTCGGACTCGCACACGAAGGGTTCCGTACCACCGTACACTATTTAGCACGAAACGCCGAAAAAAAACACGTTTCTTGCATAGGCGGACCCGCTTTCATTATATAGTGGCAATAGAAATACACAATCTGCGAACATTTCAACTGTCTACCTATTATGGTTTATGAGATATAGCCCGCTGACTGACAGACGGACGGACAAACAGCCGAACAACGCGTGCGGCAGTGCTGCCGCGTCAGCCCACGTCTGCACGGACGTAAAAATATCGCGACGGGATTTTCAACTCTCGGTGTTGAGCCGAGCGTTGAGAATCCAACGCGTTGAGACGCACTCGTCCGAGCGCGTTGAAAAAACACACTGTTGGATTTTCTGCTCTCGGCGCTGAGCATAGCGTGGAAAATCCAGTGCACGATAAAAATCGCCGCGATTTTATTACGTCTGTGCGAACCTGGGGGCCAATTCTCGATTTTAGAGATGGTGTCGAACTCGACAAAAATTTCTAATGACGTCATTTTTTCGACAAATTTTAAAAGTTGCTATTCTGGGGATGTCGAATTCGACATTTGTCGAAGGCTAACGTTAGAGTTCATGTCGAGTGCTTCTGAGCAGTAGAGATGTCATGTCGATTGTAGAGATACGTCATTTCTGAGTGAATTCGTTGAGTTTTGGATTGTACACTGTGTTTTCTTTTCTTTAATTTTTAAATAAAATACGGCTTGGCATCTCATACCTACTGGAAATTCGATTTATACTCTTTGATTTGTGCATTGTGTTTTCTTGAAACGACGACCTTCGCGCAAATAACAGACTCTGTAAGATAAAGATTTAATAAGGGTTCTAATAGATCTATTGGCTCCTGTAATTCAGGATACCACGAAAATAGACCTGAAAACGAAGAAAAAAAAAAAAAAAAAATTGTAAATAATCGTCTGCTTCATAATTTTATTAGTCATGTATAACTGTTCACTAAACAAACCTTACCCACCAAAAATACTAATTGCACACCCTAAAATACCTAAATTAATTATACAGTCAACTGTCAATTTGTCAAACTGATTATTTTTACACTAAACGTTTCGTTTTATACTTAAATAATTAGGTTTAGTCAGCGTTTTAAAACAAAATCATTCATTAACTCATAGCTACCTAAAACGGAACGTGCGATTCTTCATAATGGTAACATTATCTTCACTCGACTCGACATTTTCGTGACATTTATTTCTATTTTGACTGAGAATACGGAATTCTGCTCAATCCGACATTTTTTGGTAGAGATAGAGATATTTTTAATAGACATAGAGATAGACTTACGATCTCGAACTAGAGATAAATGGCGAAAATCGAGAATTGGCCCCCTGGGCTCACTACTACTGGTCCCCATACATTTTCTATAGGTGAGCGCTTAGTGTAGCGTTGTTCGGAATGATACCTTTAGTAATAGGGTTCCGTTTGGCACCCTTCTGGTACAGAACCCTTAAAACTAGCTGACAGATTGTCAAATTCTTGTCAAGTGATTTGATTGGCTGCTGATATTTTACTCAGCCAGCATGAGGTTCACAATCTAATAGTGGCAGCAAATTGTCCTGAATGAGACATAAGATTTTTAACATTTTTAAAGACAAGCAAAGAAACCCCGGATCACAGGCCACGATGCTATATTAGGTACCTATGCACATTTCTTTCCAGACCACAATATTGAAACAGTGATATGTCCGGGAACGCATAACGGAACATTACGCAACCCGGGAACACTTCTCACGGGCGGCGGCGACCCGCCATGCTGGATTACTGTGGTTTTTGCCGCCGCGCGCTTTTATTATTTTTAATTTCACCCGTATTGCTGCCAGTTGTATCATTATTGGCTCTCGGAAATGGAATCGGTTCGAATTTATATTTCGAACGTAATCATTAATTTGTGGATGATAAATTTATTTCGTAATTATTTTTGTATTCGATATTCAAACTTCAGTACCTAATTTTTTTTTTGGCATTGGCAATATAGCTTCAGCCTTAATTCACCTACAGGTCACTCCTGACTATTGGGCTCCTCCTTTTCCGCAGACAGTGCCTTAGTGCCATGCTTCCTTCATTAGTCTGTGCGAGAATCATCCAGGTCTTAATTGCAGATCTATGCAGACCATCCATCCATCTGCTGTTCGGTTGGTCTGCCTGCCAATAACACTACCTACCTATTACCTTCTTGTGTCTATCTTTGTCTTGTGAGTTGTGTCTTGTATAACATCAAAGTTATCTACCCTACTCTCTAATCCTTATCCAGACAATAACCCATGAATCACGCTTTTATCCCTCGTGGCAACAATATAATACTTTTCATTCATTGAAGCTTTTGAGCCTTTGGCACAAATGCGTAAAGAATTAATACGTGCACCAAAATGCGTCGTATTTTCAGTGCTGCCAGCATTCCTACACTGTCAGGTGGCACCACCTACCGCCATTCACACACGTGTACCATGTATTATTAAACTTGCGGCTTTCAGCGGCACTTTCCATCACTGTTAGCGACTCATGATAGATTTAAAGCTATGAGTTCGAAACGGGTGTCTACTCCCTAGAAGAAATCCAAAGTTACGGGCGCTTAGAACTCCGTCTCACTTGCGGTATGTCCGTAAGTGAGACGGAGAACGTAGCGCCCGTAACTTCGGCCGAACCTTCGAATAACTATAGTTGACCCCCAAGTACGGCTCAAATGATTATTATCGCGTACATTTCGCTGTCAATATTCGCTATAAACCAAAACGGGATAAATATTTTAAAAGCGGCATTCTTCTTTTAAAAAAAGCATTAATAAGTCATTCCTCCTCTACAAAAAGAGTTTCGTGGTTTTTGAAGAGTCGTCATCGCTAAACTTGATACAGCCGATCTACATTCCATACTGTATCAATCTCGCCAAGGAAACTGAGGTGAAGTGAGCTGTCGACACGACAGTTCACTTCTAGCTCACTTCACCTCAGTTTTCACCAGAATTGGACTGAGCGTTCCGTCTTCAGATGTACAGTGAATACGAAGTAGGTACGAGAGAGACAAAGCGAATGTGCGGCCAGTTAGTTGTGTCACTAGGCTCAGTCCATTTTCATCATGATCATGAATACATAGAACGGCTGGCCTCCTCTGTGAGACGCAGTGGACATTTATTCACCACCACCAAGCCCAGTGCGGGTTCGTAGATAAGACGTCACATGGATGTTAGGTTCTAGGATATGCCGATTTCCTCACGATGTTTTGCAGTGGTAATGCAATAAATACGTTCGCAAACATGATAAACACATCTATTGTGTGCTCTATTTTATTATAATATTTATGGATGCTAAAGTATTTGTTATTTGTTTCAGGTAAGTCGGGGTTTGCCAGTGAGGTCACATAGTCCCAGTGACTATAGTCATGTCCTTCCTGTTGCTAAACTTGGACTATTGGTTAGTATTGAGATAACGCGTGTTTGTGGTAAAACGCGTTCATTGTAGTTTAAAAGAAGCATTCCCGTTTGAGCACGTATGTTTTGGGCACTATGCGTTGAGCACCAAAGGTATTCCCATTTGAGCACCAAGTAATGGTCAATGAGCAGGATGTGATAAATAATTATGACTCTACCCAAGCTACAGCATCATTTTGTCATTGGCGGTGACATAAGTCCAAACACCTACTACGCGATTAAACGTATCAAAATATTAATAGAAGTCACAGCGTGGAAAAACGCATTCTTATTTTGATTGCATTATTTCACGGTTCAATATCTAGCTTAGCCTTTTCCCAATATGTTTGGGTCAGCTTCCAGTCTATCCGGATGCAGCCGAATACCAGTATTTTACATGTAGCGACTGCCTATCGGACCTCCACAACCCAGTTACCGGGTACCACGATACCGCTTGTCAAGACTGGTTGTCTGACTACGCGTCTGACGTCGACTGAGCCAATTCAATTTTGTTTTTACATTAAACTTTTATGAAAGAGAATGTCCAGGTTCCTATAATTTTCTTGTATTTTAAAAACTTTTCGAATTTGTCTTATAGTCCTCTAATCACGGCGGTAAATAAAAATGAGGCGTTTTTGTAATTTTTCGAGGGTCATATTTTCATTACCAATAGTTGCTGAAAAAGAGGAAATAACAGGAACGTGTCTTCAGCAAACCTTGATTTTATGAAAATATAAATATTGCTCTAGACTTCTAGAGGCATTATTCAGGAAGAAAAAAGGGGAATTCATTTGTATGGAGAATCGCAGGCCCTATTCCCTCTTTAGTGTTTAAAAGTTAAAGAGGTATAGTCACGCTGAAATTAATTAAAAGATTAACTATATGAAACTAAAATATATCGCGAAAAATGGAAGGAATGGAGGGGGGACTTTGCCCAGGGGTTGACATTGCGGGCAAAAACAAAAAAATAAAGTGACCAGTCATAAGTATCAGCTACCTAGAAGGCATTATTTCAATGAAGTTAAGTTTTTCATTCTTTTATAACCTCAATTATTTTGTTTAAATCCTCGTCATCTTGCTTAATGATTCTATATTTCAATGGCGAGAAAAATACAATTAAAGCAGATAATTATCATACGTGTATTTTTTTTTTCTACAATATAATTGGTAATTTAAATATCTACAATTGTACAGGTCAATTACTAGTACTTTGTGGTAACAAAAAAGACAATTTAGTAAGCAATAGGAAAATTTGAGGATCATATCATTCGCAGCACGTAGCTTTTGTAGTATCTGTTTAAAAGGGTCAGTGACAGCTCGGCCCGAGTCAACTCAACCCGAAGAGCAGCGAGTTTATACATTTATGGGTAATATAGGTATGTATGGTGGTCTATCTTGGACATCACTTAGGTACAGACGCCAGCAGGTCAACCTACCCGAAACTGTAAAATTTTCCCAATCAACTTTGAACCTTATGCTGTAGTACTAAAGTTGAAAATCTATTAAGGAAACTTGACAGATATAAGAATAGGTTGATGTGCTGGGGAAAACATTGTGAGGAAACATGGACTAATTTTATAAAATAGCCTGAAGCGTGGTGATCAATGCTCGTGCCTTCTCTGTATGAGAAGAGGCCTTTGCCCTGCAGTGGGACAATAATATAGTCCTCCAGACCGTATTTCGGCCACGGCGGCCAATCTCAACGCATACTAGCCTTCGCATGGGATGGCAATCCGACACGACCGGAGAGAGATCAGGCGCAGGACCAACGGCTTAACGCGCTCTCCGAGGCACGGGGGTATCACACCGCCAACTTCCAAACTCCGGGCTGTTACTAAGAAATTTCTTATGGAAAAACTCAATAACACTTTGCCCGACCCGGGAATCGAACCCAGGACCCCACGCTCAGCAGTCGCTCTTGCTGCGACCGCGAGACCAACGGGGCGGGGCAGGCAACGGGACAATAGGCTGGTATTGTAAAATATGTAGAGACTATAGCTAGATATTTTCAGGCCATAACCACAAAAATGCCTAACGAATGAAGCAGTTACCCATAATTATCCTGTTGTCTAGTATTTGAATAAAAGCTGGCATAACGAGATTATTTTCGTCACACAATTTAATACTGTGAATTACTGTGATTCGCAACGTAGGTACAAGAAAACGAGACTTATGTAGGTACCTCTTAAATGATTCTTCATAATTTATAAATTTTATTCTATTTTCAACCGACTTCAAAAAGGAGGAGGTTCTCAATTCGGTTGTATGTTTTTTTTTTTTGTATATTTGTTACGCGATTACTCCACCAATTATGAATTGATTTTGATGGGTCTTTTTTTTGTTTGGTAGGGCATACTTCAGAAGTGGCCCCATATAAATTTGGTCAAGATCTGATGAGGGGTTTTTGAGTTAGCTTCAATAATACGTATTTTTCCCATCTAGTAAATGTGGACGATATTCTAATAGTTCCTGTCACTGTAATTTACATAACAGGTAATGGGTATTCAAATTTTTGTGGGGGTTTTGTGTAGGTACCACAACTCATCATCTGCCTCATCTGCCTAGCCTTTTCCCAACTATATTGGGGTCGGCTTCCAGTCTAACCGGATGCAGCTGAATACCAGTATTTTACATGGAGCGACTGCCTATCTGACCTCCACAACCCAGTAACTGGGTAATACGATACCCCTTGGGAAGACTGGTTGTCAGATTTTCGGGCTTCTGACGACCCGTAACGACTGTCAAAGATCCACGAATGACAGCCGGGACCAACGGCTTAACGTGCTTTCCGAGGCACGGAGGAGTCTCGGTATGTAAAGATGGTCACCCATCCACAGACCAACCCCGGCAAGCGTAGCTTAACCTGATGGATCGACCCGTGCGGCAGTTATTACTTAGCCACGAGCTCCTCAGGTAGGTACCACAACTAAAAAGTGAAAAATAAAAACATTTTCACAAAACAAAAAAACGAAAATAAAACCCCAGACACCGACTTCCGAAATCAAAGTTATTTTTCACTTTGTAGTGTTTTTTTTGGAAGTCGGTTTTATTTTTTGTGAAAAAGTTTTTTTATAAACGTTAAATCAACATTTTGGTTTCGATAATTGAAATTGAACCACTCACAGTAAGTATACATTTCACAATCCGAAGGGTTTTCAAAGAAATTCCTAAACCATTGCTTCTTTAAACATTTCGTCTGCTCGACAACGTGTATACCGCAATGAATGTTGTTGAACTGTCAAAATGAAACAGATGTATATGATATTTATTATATTTATATGATTATTAAAATTAAAAAATCAATATTCATTGCGTTGTTTACGTTGTTGAGCAGACAAATTTCGAACATAATTGAAGCAATGGATTAACAATATCCTTCAAAATTATTCAGATTACGATTGATCGTGTGTTACGCAATAAAGGTGCTGATCTTTAAATGAATACTATTGCATGAATAACCAAATTAGACCATTTCCGAAACAAATATTTATTTTTAAATATGACTCTTTTCTATAAAGGGATACAGGAAAGTTAGTAGGGAAAACTCAA
Source organism: Xanthia togata (assembly GCA_963853775.1). Taxonomy (NCBI): domain Eukaryota; kingdom Metazoa; phylum Arthropoda; class Insecta; order Lepidoptera; family Noctuidae; genus Xanthia; species Xanthia togata. Next base: position 5,605,115 of record OY970805.1, read on the forward strand.
GGATAAATTTGCGTAAAATAGTCTGCAATTAATTAGTAGGTAGGTAGTTAGGTACCTATATATCCTTCTCAGTATTTATAACGATAAATATAACAATATAAATAGGTAATAAGATAGTATTACCTATATATTTTTATATTTATCGTCTGCAATAAATAAAACAACAGGTTTCGTCCGCCTTACCCAATCAATGTTTCAAAATGTTTTTTTTTTTTGTTAAATACAAACATAAAGTTTAAACAAATATTTATTTTAATATTGCTAAAAAATCGTTTTTGTTATTTGACATGACCAATGTTCATTATTTAATTCTATGTAAAAAAAAATATATCTATATGTATAATAACAAAGTTTTCAAACAGCACACAAAACTTCCGTACCTAACTGTTTCCATTTAAAGCCTAGAAAAAGGGCCTTGTTGAAACTGAACCCTAATAAACATAACACATTCTTCTTCTTTTCGTGTGGTTAGTGACTAACTGGTGTCAGAGTTTAAAGGCCTCTGACTTGGCTTCACATGCCGTCGAGAAATATCTCTCAGGCATGCTGGTTTCCTCACGATGTTTTCCTTCACCACACAAAACACATTAAAATATGCGCAAATGTAATAAATAGGCAGTATACAGCGAGTTCATTGTCTTCAAAGTAAATAATGTGAACGTTGTCACTGCCTGTGTAAAAAATTCTAAGGTTGTTTACGCAACTGGCAACACTTTTTATCGAAACTTGAATGTTCGCACGTATTGTAATGCTATCGATAGATTTAGACACACAATGATAAAATTTTCACAGTTAGGATGATTTATAATTTCGACCACCACATACAATACCTAGGTAACATAGGTACCATAGTAGATTTTACAACTAGTGCACAAAATGGTTTTGTGCACGAGTTATAAACTCTGCTTTTCACTGCGAGCAAATAAAACAGTAGTATACCATAACATTTCTTTAATTAAAATTCAAAGTAAAATTAAACGACATTGATATTAGGCTTGGGCTGCAGACCTATACAGCCTACTATTAAATTAATGTAATAATAATTTTCTTAAATTAATTAAATAACCTACCGTACTTGACTTTAAATTTTAATATTAAAAAAATTTATGCCTTATAAACACGGCAAATAAATTAAAGTAAATATTATAAAATAACGAATTATATCTATGAACTTCTTTCTTATTGTAGCACTTCCTGGAAAATCAATTTCCTTCAGTATTCAAAACTGTACTAATTTTACTTTTGAAAGAAAAAAAAAAAGAAAGAAAATACGTTTATTTGCGGTAAAATGACAACTAACTAATGGTAACTTTGAATTTTAATTAAAGATATGTTATGTTATACTACTGTTTTATTTCCTCTCAATCGAAGTGAAAAGCAGAGCTTATAACTCGTTCACAAAAACCATTTTAACCTCGACATTACTATCAGCCCGGATAAAAATGGTCCGTTTTGTGCACTAGTTGTAAAATCCACTATTATTCTATTGTTGGATTTTTTGCAGAAAGATAATTATGACCACTAGGGGCAGTGGCAATTAGATATTATCTTCACCAGTTTGAACCATCAACCTGTTGCCTAAATTACGTAACGCACTCCTAATGACAATCGCTGTCATTTGACAATTCAACAAAATTGCGTTGGATTTCGTGATCTCGTATAATAAAACCCAATGGAATGGATATTTTAGAAATGTCAAAATGAAAACGATTGTGGCGTGGATGGAAGTGTGCTAACTGCTACGCAAAATTAGGCATGCCGTGCCCATGAGTCGTTTTAAACTCCAGGGCAATACAGGGGGCTAAACGTGGCAGTTATTTCACGACGCGGCCTTACAAATTAGCAGTTCTTTACCACAATGTATTTGTCTTCGATAGTCTGCGGTTTGACGTCAGCTGCGACAATTTATCGGCCTATCCCTTTTTCCAGCAAATAATAATTTAGTAAGATATTATCGTTGGTATAATGAGCCATTACGATACAACGGACGATTGCTATACATTTCCGAGACGTCGCGCGTCCCCTGCGCACAGTGCGCACATCTGGCCCGCATCGCATCGTACGGTCATCCTTTTTTATTGCATCTTTCTTTTCTTTACCAGGGCCGCACTTTGGATTAAAATGTATTAGAAAATGTGTATAACTCAGACCAATTCGGTGCAGTTTTAGTTTGCACTGCTAGGACTCAGACCTTTTTACTGTGTGGTTCTCCAAATTGACCTTACCCTTATTTTACCTTTAAAATAAGTTGAGCAACTTGCTCCATCGAATGGCAGACTTATTTACAACAATCAATTTCAAGCTTCAGGTTTTTATTATCTTATTGTTGTGCAGGTCAAGATTACACTGAAATTATCAGTCTTCAGACAGATTATGACTTTATGACTCTAAGCTATGCCTTACCTTGTCTTACTCTCTGAAATTTCGGAGAGTTTAATGCTCGTTTTAAAGGCTTCTGGCCCATATCTATATAGATTACATAGACTTACTTCTCGAGATATCTAACTCAGCATTTGTAACGACAATCGATTGCACGATCTACATGACAAGCGAAGCAAGATTTAGAAACGACCTCGTCACTAACCATGAAGCCACAAAAAACACGCCTTGGAATTTAACACTACAAAGACCATTACAAAAAGAAAGAAAACTGAAGTTTGAATACAGTTAGCAAATTGAATAAAAAATCTTGTCCTCCAAACGCACTATTGTGTGTACTCTATTATTTATGTAGGACGTTAGCTAATGAATTGACTGTCGGTATAATGTATAGCAAATACGAGGAATAACTTCGCCTCGAGTCATTAACGAGTGCAAAACTATTTCCGCCCTTGCCCCTAACTACGGCCCTTGACCGGCCATTGCGTTGTAAAAAGCATTTGCAAGCAATAAATTTGAACATCCGGGAAATTATTTAGCATGCGGCTAGCGTGTGCCACGTTTTGTCGCGATAACCCACCATTTAATGGAAACGAGTGTCAGTGAGGAAAAAATGACAGCTGTCATGCGGGCACCCCGCCATGTTTGAAACGTCTTGCCGCGACATAAAAACGAATGAGTGACTCGTCAACTGATCTGTCACTAGATTACCTGATTAAACTTAAGTTATTAAGAAGTCGTTAAGCTCAGAACATGCTCGGAACGAAGTGAAGCAGTTAATACTAATCATGAACAACATTAGTAAATTATTTATATTACTGCGTAGTTTTATTTTATGCACTCGTAAATCCGAGTTTTGATTGGCTTATAAGTGCAGTTTAACATAAATGTAGACGGTTATTGTGCTATAACACGGTTTCTATCGAAGTATATTGCGTTTCGTACATCAATTCCACTTCGATTGCTCATAGCAGCTAACATTTTAAAGCCACACAGGTTTAACGAGTTACCTTCGAAACTCGACATTCAAGTAAAGACAATATCGTCAATATCGGAAAGCAAACATGGCGCCCATAAAGATGCGTTCAAACGTCGCGTCGGAACAAAGGGCACGTTCAGAATACGTGTTAAGTGCTAATAGATTTCCGGCACCTGTAAGGCAGGTGCGTTAGCGATTGCGATTCGGAACGCAACCGACACGCCTACACGCGATATTGGATTTACTGTGCGTAGGACGCGTTTGATGTATGTTTAGGGCGCGATAATGAGAATGGTTTTAAAGGCGTTGGTAGGTTTCATTTTCAGCGTATTTTTCTAACAAGCATTTTGGACTCCTAGCAAAATGCTTAAAGTCAAGTCAATAGAAGGATCCACATTTATTGAGCGGAAATTTATCCAAATCACTAAAGAAGACGTTGAAAATTCCATTCAGAGGCAGCATCGGTTATACTGCTGAGACCATACAGCTTAAACAACTGGTGGAATATGTATCAGATGCATGGAAATCAACTTTCCAACTGCGACAAAGTTATCCAAAACAATATCGTGCCGTTTTCGAGACTTGACACCCAAACCAACTTTCACTTTATAATAATCTTATGCGGATATTTAGGTAATTAATATTTAACCAACCGAAGCAAAAGAAAATAATAATGTTCCGTGTTAATGAATGGTAAACCGCGAACATCTGTTGCCTATATAATTCTTAAACACAATGGAAGAAAGAATCAGGTTATTTTTTGTCCTCGTGTTTTGAAATTTAGGTTCCTTTTTAGTTTTACCAAAGGGCCTTACTCTTTTACCAAAAAAATGTACAAGAAACTGAGGGGCAAAATGAACAAGCACACAATCGCAACAATTTTCATTTCAACATTTGAATATAATTCAAAGCAATCAATTTCATTGAACTGTCAAAATGACACTCGTAATGGACTTCCCATTACGAATGTGTTATATAAGACTGTAGTTTCTTGATCCATAGCAAAACAATTTTTCGCAGAACGTCTGCCATTTACCCTTAACTCTTCCCTGAACTCATAAGAAATACAGTTTTTACATTGAATCATGATCAATATTCAAGATAACGCCATCCATCTCCTTTATAAAATGCCTCAGTGGCCATTTTCAACACCTTAGGGGAATAAATACCCATAGCTTGGTCTGACTTGTGTCCATACTCTGTTATAAACCGGTTTCAAAACAACATGCTTGCATGCAAATCTGGATATGATGGAGAACTAGATTGGTATATCCACTGTTGATATTTCCACGAATATTTGCTATGTTACAAGGGTCGGTACGTCACTGGTATCAACACTTTCTGTGGCGTTCGTGCTGGAATTTGGCGGGACTCCTGCCGTTAGAATTTCGTTGCAGTTTGGCCAAAAAGGAAACACGCTTGACTTTCTGAGTTAATTAGGGGAAAGTGTCAAAATGTTGGCATTAAAAGCCTGGGATTGGACTTCTTGATTCGGTTCCATTATTTTCTATCTTTAGCAAAAGGAACAGAATCATGGGTTCTTGGCCTTCATGTTACAAGCAGGATCCCAGTTTTCTGTTTCACTTCTTGCTAAATTATTTATAAGAGGTTTTTTTTTCTTTCATTCACAAAATTCGTTATGTGAAATTCAACCAAACCTTGAAAGTAACGTATTTTGCCAACTGATCCGACATTGATTACATACTGCAACAGCGACGTCGCAACAAGTTCCGCCAATTTTATCCTTCGCTTACAAAACTGTATTTTTCGTAACCCTCAATGCCGTGGGAATAAGGAGCAAAATCGCGTGGGAGGTTAGTTTGTTGGCCGGTAAAGATAACTTTGTAGGGTAGTACCCCTCCCCAAGGGTCGGTCCCCGATGTCGCAGATGTTTAAGCGTTTACAAACACTTGTTACTTACAATACAACGTGCTCCAATACCCAACGTTGGTGCCACTGTATTGGACAAACGTTTGGGTAAAACTTGAAATTATTTCGAAATTAAGTTGGTTCAATATTGTTTTGTGATTAGGCCTCCAGCTCCAGGTTTAAAGCGAATTCAAAGACATCATTTTCTAATCCGGTTTGTGAGCTTTTCCTGAGTTTAATAAGGCCCTAACGACACCTAATGTAGAAATAATTCTGCACCCTAATTTTGTAACATGCTTTCAATCACAATCCAAGGGTTTTGAAGGAAACTCCTACCCATTGCTTCATACGTTTGAAAAAATCGTCTGCTCAACAACGTAAATAACGCAATGAACGTGGTTGAACTGTCAAAATCAATCGTCATTCTGTGTGTGTTACGCAGACATATCTGCGTAACACACACAGAACTTGTATTGCTAACTTATACTGACATATCCATAATGTTCCTAAAAGTCTCGAAAGGCTACTCAAAAGGTCTCTCACCAGTTAGGACTCGTAAATATTTCATATGACAACTATCGCCAGATGTCCCTAAGACACCATCAAAACCAATGCGCAACAGTATACATTCCATTCCTAGAACTTGCCCGAAAATGCTATAAAAACATAATTTGTCATTCAACCTTACTTTTTTTTTTACCACCCTTAAAGACAATAAACTGGATATTTAAAACTTGTGACTTCATAGAAATTGAGACTTCGAACGTCAAGAAAGAGATGGAGCTATATGCGACGCATAGCGCCATCTCCTTTTCGCACTGTCACAATGATGACTGATACGGCCATGACACTTCAGTAGCATTAACTTTTATGAAGTATTGTAAAAAAAAACAAGGTGTATCACTGACCATTATACAGGGTGTTTGGCGCATGGACCGACACAATTATTTGGGGGATTGGGAGCGTCATTTGGGAGGTTTCACCCAAAGACCCCATGTCCTAAGTGTCACGGTTATTGAGATGTTTTTTTTTGATTTTTTCACAAAATTACCCGAAATCTCGCCTTTAAATAGTCATTACTTTTTTGTTTATTGTTCTAATTGCACGAAATAACTTTTATTGTATTCTGCAATGTATTCTTATTCTAAATAAATAAAGAACTTTTTTAAATAAAACTATGTTCATAATTTTTGGAAAAAATCTAAAAAAATCATATCTTATTAACCGTGACACTTAGGACATGGGATCTTTGGGTGAAACTTCGCAAATGACCCTCTCAACTCCCCAAAAAATTGTGTCGGTCCATGCGCCAAACATCCTGTATACATAGAACCTTCATTATTTTCGTTTTATTGAACAGATAAAAGAGGAGTCAAGAGGAATCAGGTATTTATGAGCAATTGAATGTGAGGTGTGTCACAAGCAGTCCTTTGATTTACATAATTATAATATACTTAATATGCGCACGCACTTAGACCATTTTTGACTCCGATTAGGACCGGTTTTTTTTTTGTCCAACTGCAAAGAATATTTGTTTCGAGTTGAAAGTTTGATCTAAGCCCTCAATAGTACCTAAACAATTACTTTTTTTTTACTATTACCGCGATGCTCCTCAATATAATTAATATTAAACTGAGGTGCGCTGCTACAACTGCGAACAAAATTCGAGACAGTTCCGTTAATTGCGTATCACACTTACAATGGCAATGCTTTTTATTTTGACAGTTCAACAACATTATTCACGTTGTTGAGCAGATCAATTTTTCAAACATACGAATCAATGGATTGGCCATTTCCTTCTTTCGGATAGTGATTGAAAAAAAAAATGTGTTTCGCCATTACAACCACTCAAGTATCTTTTGGCGCCTGAATGACATTGACAGGTGGGCGTTGTTGGTGTTTTTTTTTAAATATATTGAAAAAACAAGATGGCTAGTAAGTACCGATTTTGGCCAGGCGCCAAAAGATGCTTAGTACAACTATAAGGTGCTAAGGGGTAATTCCAGTAATTTTTAAGAACTTTTTCAAAAATACAATCAATTTACCTATATTTTTGACAAGTTTGACAGATTGCGACTTGAATGTGAACGTTTTTCTAGTACGAGAATTGGCCTTCTGGCTTCTTGCTGACTCTGTCAAATTCAGAATGTGTCAAACAGACTCGAAACAGCATCAAACACGTTTGGTCCAAGTAGTCAGCAGCTTATTAATAATTATCTCTTATCAACTCATTCGACCTTGTCATTGTGACCGAACGTTGTAATTGGATGCATTATCAGCTTGTCAATTGGCATACATACTTGTCGGTTATTTGACTAGATACGAGATATTAGTAGTGGTCTAATAGGCTACCTGTGATATGCTGGCTTTCCACCAGAGCAAAAAATCCACCATTAGAATTACTTTATTTTGAATATAATAAAACAAATTCTATTGGTGGATTTTTTCTTCGATCTCCGCTCTGCTTCTTTAAACAGATCAGGTGGAAAATGCAAATTATTGTGGGACAACCATGGTTGTATATAATGTATAAGGTTAAAATGCGAATAGTTGTGTTTAATATTAATAATAACCAGCTGGCTGACAGTCGTTGCCTGTCGAAATTTCAATAATTCATATAAAAAAACGCCCATAGGTTATAGGTACTTAGTTAAAAGACGTTCTGGTTTTCCCGAATTTGCACATTTTTCTTTCGATAAAATCTGATTCGGACTATTACGAAAATTTTAAAATAAAGTAAAGATAATTCGGTCCAGCGGTTCTCAAGTGATGCGCATTAACGAACAGCATTTAAATATTATTACAGAAGACTAGCTCGTGCACGCGGCTTCGTCCATGGACCTTAATTGCTTATCTAAAAATGTACTAAAGTTACTCCTTATAACATCAGCTTTCTGCCAGTGAAAGTCCCGTCAAAATCGGTCCAGCCGTTTCGGAGATTAGCCGAAACAAACATAGACAGACAGACAGACAAAAAAACATAAATTATTGTTTTTTGTTTTAAGTACCGTCCCTTCGGGCGTGTACTTGCGCGCGTGAAAGTTCACATGCAGGGCAGGGTCAGGCGCGTGAACGCGCGTCTACGGCGCGTGTAATTCAAACAACAATATCTCTTAAATTACGCTAAGTAGCTGTATAGAAGTTATGTCCCTGGAATCATTACTAAATAAGCTAACTCATTCTAAATGGATTAGTCCAGTTTAATTTTCTAATTAGATACCGATTCTAATTAGAATTTAGTTAGGGGGGTTTTCCCAGTTTTTGGTACAAAAGACGTTCTAATTACAAAATAGAACCATTATTTCAAAAAGTATTTGTTTTATCTTCATAAATATACATCATTTCACATTAATAAATAAAAAGAACAGACCTCCTTGAACATTTTTTTCTTATCACACATGTTTACATTATCGTGACTCATTTGTTTGACCGTGCGCGCCGAGCGATAACAATAGGGTCTATTCATTGTTCGATTCCTTTGTAACTGAAGGCCAAGTGGCTTGGGTTACTATTTTAATCTATTGTTTGGTTTTAACATGCATATCACAGACGGAGTTTCGGCTGCTACAAATATTTATTTAGAATGTATCGTATACCCAACCCAACCACTTGAAAAATGCCTTAATTTGGCCGTAAAAAAACTACCTCTTGAACTTAGGGTCTCAAATTACATTCGGATCCTTTTTTTAAATACAAATTAACATTCTATATTTTGAAGATATTTATAAATCGATAAGTACAATAAAAATGCATGCTGCCTTACAAAAACATTATGGGAATCAACGACAAAAACGCCCTATGAGGAGCCCTAACAGCAACCGAATTTGGCGGCCCGAGTAGGTATTTTTCATTTCAATTTTATGCAAGTATAATACGATAATATTTAAACTAAATGCCTAATATCAATAATACGATACATATAAACATATGTAATAGCGACAGTTTCTATCATTCACATATTTACTAATAGTATTACCTCGAAATAAGTTCCGGCCGGCGCGGGATGTCACTATGCCGCCGCAACGGGTCACTATTTTCACAAAAATCACTATTTTCTGTTGAAATCTTTATAAATTACACTTTACAGGTAGTTAAAACTGTTTATTAACTACCCAGGCATGATATTATACACGTTTACACCCACTTTCACTGCACTTTCACTTTATTTATGTAATTTTTGGCGGACTTTTGATGATCGCGTTTTGCGCGCGCGACCTCTACTGAGCGGCCGAACGAATAGCGACTATTACGCGTCAGTCATTCATTCAATGTACTTGACAAGGACAATATATCTTTCTTGTTTTGTTTCCTAGACTCTGTGCAAGTTAGAACAGGATAGATACAGGTTATTTATGGAAATTTCCGTCATAATTGACGGCAGACAGTGCTAGCCCGAAACGGGCTTCGACACCAAACTCGTACTTTGACAGATTCCCGAAACGGGCTTCGACACGCCTGAGGGGATATACTTTCATAATACATATGTATTTAGTAAAAAGCTGTTATTTTGAAATTTCAAACAGACATTTCAATTTTATTTATTTGTACCTACATAACTACCTACAGATTATGTTCAACAGCGTCTGAAATTAAAAGAGTACCAGTATAACACAAACCAGAACCTCAGAATTGTAGATTTTATGTTAAAACAAGTACATAATGGGGAAGGCCAGACAAATAAACAAATAGAACGTGATTTTGTTTATTTATAAACTTAATAAACAGGTTTTATAGTTTATTCTGAGTATTTCCCATTAACTTTACATACCACTTGATAGCTTAATATAAAATTAAAGGCTCAGCAGACAGGCGCGGCGCGACTCTCGTAAAACAATTTCTAAAAATGCTCCATGGAAATTGTTCTAATATAATCGCGCCTGTCTGCAAGAGGCTTAAATCAGCATCACGCACCTAGATGATATCACAACATCATATTGGAACTTGTTTAATCAGTGAACAAAATAGGTACTACGATTACGATTAATAATATAAATGAATATAATCAACAAATAATACAGATCTCCTTTTAATACAACAATGCAGATACCTACCTATAAAAATAGATTAAAACAGTTCATCCATTTTTTAAGTACTTAAGTACCTATATGTTTCAGTTAATCATTAACTGATTATAAATACACGAATAAGTGACGTCATTTTGAAAGTATGTTTTGCGGGGTTGAATTTTAAGTTGAATATCCTGTATACCAAATTAAACAGATAGTGCAATCCACGACGACGCGCCCCACTCCGCTCCGCTCCGTACTAAAGTACAGCTTACAGTACAGTCATCGCGGAGTTGTCGCGCCCCGCGTAATCGCAACTGAGTATACACACTATCTGTATGATGAGTTTATACAATATAAACTCACGCATTTTCCCATGGGCAGGCCGGGTAGGCTAATACTACAGAACAGAACGTCATCTGCTACAATCCTTTACATACCTACTCCATTTTTTTATTTTTTTGATGTAATTAAATATAGATGCAGCGGTGGCCCAGTGATGCAATGGATTATCAATTTCCTTAAAAATCCGTCGAATAGATTGAAAGTGTGTTACGTAATTGGAGTGCTAAGTCGAGAAATCGTTTCTCTTTGACAATTTAACCTAAAAAACACAATCTGATTAGATTATGTATGTAAACAAATGTCAGTAGGTACATAAAGTCAATAAAGTTGAATATAAATTCTTATTTCGTGATGGCAACATGCCTAAATGATGAGTAGGATTGCCAGTTCGAGACACACACACAAATAAATGTATGATAGTTTACCTGGATCTGCGCGTGAGTGTGTGTCAGCCATGTTTAAATGTAAATGCGGTTTTAATTTATCAGTCGTCATGCTCTTGATTTTAAAGGGTTATGCAGATATAATAGCACTTTACTTCCTTGTTTGAAAATGTAGATATAAACATACTTACCATAAAGGAACAGAGAGGAAGTGAGGGTGGGGGGGGGGGGGGAGCGATAGGTTGTGTACTGTGTGATGTAGGTTTCTAGGTAGGTTTTGATATTGACCAAGTGTAGTTTCAAATTGTTTAGATATGAAGTTGTTCGATAGTACAGTCAAGGAATAGAAATAGTAAGCAAAGCACATCTTTCTTTAATTTTTCTTCTATTGCCCTACATTTTGAATGACGATGACAGTTCGCAAAGGTGACATGCATGACGTCTGTCAATGTAACCCGGTTTTACCCGGGCAGGTTATATGGACTTATGGCACAACAAATTAAAAGGGAAATGTATCGATCTATTTTTTATATTTTTATGATAATACCCAATGATATTAGAAGTAAAAAGACGTAGATAGGTTACCTACCTAACATTCTATCTTCAAAAACGTCACTATGTCACACTATTATATGACACGTGGAAGTAGGAGGGCATGTCGTAATTATCGGGAGCGAAAAAGAGACAAAACGAAGAAAATGTGGCTAATTAGCCAACTTTTGACGTGCCACTTGCGGAACGTTTATAACCTATCTACCTCTTTTTACATATAATATCATTGATAATACCTATTCCAGTCGTGTTCTCCAGTACCTAGGTACTCACCTACTTTATTTAGCTATTGTATTTTCATGGGAGGAAAACGAAACGTAGGGTAGGTAGGTATAGTACAATAAGTGTAAAGATCATCCTTAGGCAATTTGTTTATTGTTGAGAGCCAAGAAAACTGGCATAGACTTACTCAAACTCAAAGCATTTATTTCAATTAAACCATTTACAGGCACTTTTGAATTGTCAAAGAGTCAGTCAGTTAGTCAGAAAGTTGAAGCTAGTTGCCCATTCCAAAACGTAGATCTCTATGGAGAAGAACGGGCAAGAAACTCCAAGGACACTCTTTTAAATATAGAAATTACAAAATCCTGGGTACATTGCTCTTGTTGATTATATACATATGAGAACAATGTAAAAAAAACGAAAAAAATACCTATAAGGTTAAAAATACTCCCTGGCAGTTATGAGATGACCAGTCTCAACTGACGGCACTACAGTTGTAACATACATTTAACTCAATTAAGTAGGTACCTACTTATTCAATAGACTAATAACTCCACAACTATTTCCTCAGTCGCTAATTATGCGAAGGACAAAGATTCTCAACATATTTGACGGTTAAGGTCACAAAAATGTAACATTGACTTGACGGTTGACACGCCCGCGTGCACACCGACCCAACGTACACAAACACGCGTCCCACACAGCGGCGCGCGTGACGAAACGACGTGACGTCATCCGCGGCACGCGAACACACCCACACTCGCGCGTGAAGCGGCGTGACGTGTCCACGCACATTATGAAACACGCTGCTGTATAGACGCACACTTACGTCGATGTAAACAAAGTGACGTAAAGATATGACTCACACAGTCACATCGGCGCACACTAGGCGCGCGCTTGTGATTAATGTAAACAAACCAGTCTCGTTCATACTTCATAGCTCTTGCTACGCACACATTGAAAAGCCCTTACAAAAGTGGGCCATCTGGATGGATACTATACTGTCTGTATATCTATGCCTACCTATACGTTATACATATTTATTGATAAACAAACAGAAATAGAATAGAATAGAACATTTAGAAGAGTATTAAAATACCGTTCTATTTCTGCTTATTTATTTGCGTAATGTAGTAATGAACTCGTTTAAATTCTGTACCTAATAATGCTGTAGGCTTTAGTTACTTATCCTTTGTACTTCTGAATTAAACCAAACTTAATACCATTTTTAAAAAGCCGAAAGCTTCCAATTTCAACAACAAAGAACAATAAAAACCAACGGAATACAGATAGCGTTATAAAAAAATTAAAATAAAAATCACAATACAGTCGCGCACAAAAGTTATAACCGGCTGAATGTGAAACAAGTACAGTCGTAAATAAAAACGAATAGCGCGCGGGCCGACGCGTACTGTTATTACTCGAAAATTTATGGCATTTACCCAAAAATTACCAGTTCCAGCCACTTTATGACGCACTGAATTCCGGCAATAACCGTCCTTTTCTATATAATATTCCAAGTTACTACGTAGTTATTAACTAAAACATGTTTTTTTTTGTTAAACCGAACTTTTTACATCAATTTCTTAAAGCCATAATCATAATCCAGATATAAAAATAAAGAAACATTAGGTTTTTTTTTGTTTTCTTTCCATCCTGTTTGTGTCGAGATATAACTATAAACATACCGAAATATGAAGTCGTTATGCCGAATATAAAATCGTGAAAGCCGTCGTTATTTGTAATTCTAAACCTAACAACTTTCTAAAACATCGGACTTCCTCTAAATAAATTCGAACATGAATAAATTCGTTAAATATGTGTTCACACACTTCACACTGTTTAAACCAAGTGATGAATATAATTCACATTCGAATGTGAAAACAATGTTTAAGAATAATGCAGCTTGCTCTTCAAGCTATATTTACTGAGTTTCTCAAAATAAATATAACCAGACTAAATAGTTTATAGCTATATTATTGAAACGCCTGTGGATTAATAATAACGCTATATGCACGATGATCATAATACATTTATACCTAATTACATTGTTTGTAAATAATTATAATTTATTTAGATTAGCGAGGTATAATTATGAATACCATTAAGTTAAATACATGTTTTAACAAACAAATGAAAGGATGAGTCTTTATAATAACTAGCTATTGATTATTCTAAAATATCTAATAATTTAGTTGTGAACATAAATAAAAATTTATGCTGCAAAACATTTTCATTTATTCTACTCTAAAACACACACATACACTACTAAATTCTACAGCATTGCTATTCAATCCAGCCAGCGTCAATCACACAGTACTAAATTAATACCTAATTCCGTTTACTCGATTGTTCTGCGTAACACCTCCGTTCACGAGCGTACAGCTGTAATTTGACCTGGATAAATGTATCTAGGTCAATAGCGGGGTCAAGGCGTCCGCCATTGTTAGCTCGGCAATCAGCTGTAATTACATGTAATTGTGTTATTACCAGCCATGCTGATCTGCTGATCTGATGATAACAGAATTTCAGCCGCTCATCAAGCCGTCATCGTCATCTCACCTGCAAAAGGGGTTTCTAGTTTCTACTGTGTTGGTCACCTGCAATCAAAACAATCTGAATCATTTTGAAGGATATTGCTAATCCATTGCTTCATATGTTCGAAACATGTATCTGCTAAACAATGTAAATAACGCAATGAATGTTGTTGAACTGTCAAAATCATAATTGTGATTGATCGTTGTGACACAATTAGGGTGCTGTTCCTAATTTACTATTTCTTCAATTGGTTTCCTCTAGATCACTCTAATCATAACGTAACACAAAGCATCAGGAACGGGGTCCAATCTAACTTTGGTTTTCAAATCAGGCCTCCAGAGAGAAAAATCTCTTTACAATGCGTGCCAAATCCAGATACTTGCTTTGTTGGTCGAGGTTCTGGTCTATGTATTATGCTATCGGTACAGACGCCAGCACATCAACCTACTACACTCTGTCAAATTTCTTAAATAGATTTTCAACTTTATCACTAAAGGATAAGGTTCAAATTTGATTGGGAAGATTTGACCTCTTCGGGTAGGTTGACCTGCTGGCGTCTGTACAATGACTGAAGAGTCCACCTCCCAAATGTCAACAAACGCTTGTTAACTCAAGATGTTTAATTTGTTATTTACTTATCACATTATTCTGGTCCTTGTCATATATATCTATAATATACAATAATATATACTTTTTGAAAACAATAATAACCTCTTCACGCGAACGAAGCCGCAGCCAGAAGCGAATTACTTATATTTACTTAAGTTTTCTTATTTTTATATAATAAACCTGTATGAATAACATAAGCTGTGAATACGGTTTTGACAAAAACGTAAGCCTTCCATACTACTTTCAACTTTTATAGTTCCACATAACCTCTTTAGTTTTAATTAAAATGTAAAATCTGTAGGTGTGTATGTTATTTATATTCTAGCCAAAGGGCATATCAATAAACTTTAATATTTCTATGCTAATTCTGTTTTTTATCAATATTAATTCCATAGATATATCATAAAGAATCGGTTTATTTATACTTTTTTTGTTTAATTTGTTTCTATTATTTCTGCCCAGTTTTATGTCGCGGTCGTCCAAAGGGTCATTCGTTAACAATCGCTAACGAAAGCCCCTTAAAAATGAACTTGTCGAATTTTGGACGACCGCGACAAGACTTCGAGCTCATGTTATACTTAACCAATTACGGTACCGCTTTTATGGAAGTACCCTTGTAAAGGTACTTTACAACATAAAGTACGATATCTATACTAATGGAACGCGTATATCAGGATTAAAAAGTTTTTTTTTGCATTTGATAGCCCAATTCTTGACGAAGGTTATAATACATATAGAGGCTAAGAGTACAGACCTTAGAAGCCAGGCAAAACCAAAAAAAATAGTCGAAAAAAACGCTGGGCGATGCGATGCGACGAGAGAAGTATAAAGTTGTATGACTTGTATGATAGTTTAGCCGCAGGGCCATTCAACAAGTAACAGCAGGCCTGTTAGTCTGGTTTGTGCTGAGGCCAACAGGGCTCTATTGATTTCCTGATGAGCGCTGAGATGTATGCAGCTTTGTTCTGATGTAACGGTAAATATGGCGAGAGTTTCTATGAGGAATATCTGGATTGGGGTTAGTTGCGCGATCCATTTCATCCACTTGCTAGCATTTTCAACTAGGTAATTACAAAAAAAAAAACCTATAGTATCTTAAAAAATAAATTTATTGTTCCCGTACCGTTTTGTCTGTGACTGTACTTGTCACAAAATACAAAAATAACATAATTTCTCTACTTGAAGCACATGACTATATTTCTGTAACTTACACTGTGGCTTTAGGTACTTACTCTGATAGCATGCCACTTCCTCCATTCGATCGAGAGGCATGAGATTCTCCTCTAATAACGAACGTGACGGTACGCGTGTCCCTCGCATCAGCACCGACCACGTTCCGAATTTGAATGTAATTTGCAAATGGTGATGAGAATTTTTACGTAGCAAAAAAATTAAGAATTTAAATTTTTAGTTTTTTGCATGTAAAATCGAGTGGTTTTGTTGTAAGTACAACATTTACATTTTGTATTTTTTTTTAACGGAACCAACGTATTTTAAGTAGGTACTTATAGACGCAAGCCATAATATTGTAAGTAGGTACCTAAGTACTTAAGTACTTGAAGACACAGAACGAAAACGTAGGCTTTTTTGTACTAGTGAAAAAGCCTACGTCTGAGATGAGCAGACCTTGGAAAATTTGTCAATTTGTCCGCGGACAATTTGGAATCGTATGGAAATCTAACGCGCACGTAGTATGACAAAATGGCGGATTTCCATACGATTCTAAACTGTCCATCGTCTGCTCAGCGCCTTATGAGGCCTTTGCCCTGCACTGGGGCAATTTACAAGTCATTATTATAAAAAACACATTTAAAACATCGACTATTGATTGAGTCTTGTGCTCCCGCCATTAGCTGCTTATTACCCAAGCCACTTTGCGTTTCGCTCAAGGAACTTGAATATGTATGACAATACAGAAAATTAACATACATACCGGGTACCTACAAGTGAAGTAAGTTATACCAAATATGTATAGGAATTATACAGTCCTCTGAATATAATTAAACATATTGTGAATATCTTATGAATCAGGAATCTGTTTCAATCACGGATATCTATGGTTTCAATCGATAAAGATTTGGTAAAGGTACCTACTTACGATTTTTTATTTTTATTTTGGCTTGTTTGTATTATTGTCAGTCACACCTGCATCATAAAATAAATCCTTTATACAGACGCCAGCACGACAACCTACCCGAAAATGTCAAATTTTCCCAATCAACTTTGAACCTTATGTTTTAGCTATAAAGTTAAAAATCTATTAAGTAAATAAATTTGACAGATTTTGGTAAGTTGATGTGCTAGCGTCTGTACAATGCACAGTCAGGTTGGTAAAATCGTTTAGCAGATTGACATTGATAAACAACCAGTTTCTCTGACTGTTCATCAGTTTAGTAGGTACCTATACCACAAATTAAATAAATCATTATTTATTATGTAGGTACCTACATCGTAAATCAGTTCTTGTCAGAAATAATCCTTAACGCGATGCGACGCGATGTCAGACGATAAATTACCGCGCAATAAAACCGCCCCGCAAACGCAGCTGTGCTAACAATTTTTTTAAGTTTTCCTTTCAACAAAAAACCTTACTTTATCTAGAGACGAGACTCCTATCCAAACTTAAAAATGTAGACCTTCCGAAAAACAACCCAAACTCAACCGTAGTGCGTCGTAATAACTTTGTGGTTTCACTATTGTTCCACGCTCAAACGCTTTCAAATAGTTTTTTTCACCATTTGGTTTCGATCGATTTCGCATTGATCCGTTGCGATTTATCGCACCGAATACTTGGGTAATTGATTGTGTTAAAAAAATACTCGATTCGTTCCCAATGCTGATAAAATCAATAATTGCCTTTGTAAGTTCTACGCAAACCGGTCGTTTTCTATTACACTTTTTAGATATAAATAAATTGACTGAAAATTATTGTTCTGTTTGCATTGGACATGCGTATTGTTACGTTGCTTGGCATAAAAACCAGATGGATGAAATATTTTGATTTTAAAAGTCGTTTCGTTTTGTAACACTTGTAACAGAAATTATTGACAAATTAGGACAAGCATTGTGCGTGGAAAATGGAAAAGTAGGCTAAGTAGGATGTATTAAGGCTCGTGCAGACCAGCGCGACGCGACGGCGCGACACGACTTGAACAATACAAGTTCTAAGAGAACTTCACGGTATAACAATAGCCGGTGTCGCGTCGCGCTAGTCTGCACGAAGCTTTAGGAATGAAAAATATTTACTACATTATTGAAGTGGACTGTATGATGTTGGGAAGACTTGAATTTAAAAGACTTCTTCGAATTTTTCTTGATTTATTCTTGACTTGTTTCCTTGTTGAGAGCTGGGATCCGACTGTGGAAACTACCAAAAACAGGGTTATGCGTAACGAGGACATAGCGAAAATTAAGAGTTTAATTGTTTCAAAAATCAAGGGCCTCGTTACGGTAACAAGCGCTTAGCGCATTTAGTATAAAAAACGGACCATTGGGCCGGAACGTTACAGTCGGATCCCAGCTCTCAACAAGGAAACAAGTCAAGAATAAATCAAGAAAAATTCGAAGAAGTCTTTTAATTCAAGTCTTCCCAACATCATACAGTCCACTTCAGTCTGGTCCATCGAGCGGCGGATAATTGAAGAAACGAAGAAACCCGCCACAGGATCCTGGTCCACCAAGCTGCAAGGAAGAAAAAGTGCGTCAAAGTGCATCAAGAAAACCTGCAGCAAGAGCGAAGAACGGCCGACAGTCAAAAAACTGGTATAAACCTGCCCGTCAGTATCGCAGGTTTAAACCCGACCGGTTGGATTAACGACCCAACCGATCAACCCGACGAGTCTACGGACTAGTCAAGTGACCGACGTGACAACCCGACGCTCAAGAGGAACGCCGAGTTGAAGTATCGTCATCGAGTCAAGAACGTGTGAACCCGCACCAGTGACGCAGGTTCAAACCCGACGAGTCTACCGACGAGTCAAGCGACCGACGTGACGACCCGACGCTCAAGAGGAACGCCGAGTCGAAGTATCGTCATCAAGTCAAAAACGTGTGAACCCGCCCACCAGTGACGCAGGTTCAAACCCGACGAGTCTACCGACTAGTCGACCAACCGACGTGACGACCCGACGCTCAAGAGGAACGCCGAGTCGAAGTATCGTCAACAAGTCAAAAAAACGTGAACCCGCCCATCAGTGTCGCAGGTTCAAAACCCAACAGGTCGACCCAACGAATCGGCCGACTAGTCAAACGACGTGACGACCCGACGCTCAAGAGGAACGCCGAGTTGAAGTATCGTCACCGACCTGTCGTGCTGTAGTACGAGGGTGCCGACCTAGTGTTGAAGTATCGCCGAACAAGTCAAGAGGATTTGAAGATGGTGGTCACAAGGAGCCAAGGAGACGCAGCGGAGGTGGAAGAGCAGCGACGCATCCAGCTGCAACAGGAAACCCGACGCAGGGAAGCGGAGCTGATAGAACGAGAGCGCCGAAGAAGACTCTCACTGGACCCGCCGGCGTCACCATTCTCCAAGCTAGCAGCAGACACCAGTACGGCAGGACCTTCAGGAATTCAAGCATCAACAGTTACGGTGCAAAGAAGATTAGGATCGCCGACCAGATCAGTCAGGTCGCAACGATCAACAGTGAGTGTGAGTACCAGGCTGCGGATGGTGGAACTGGAGGCAGCAGAGAAGATGGCTGCCATAAGAAGAAGGGAGTTGGAGATGGAAGCGGACCTGGTCAAGAAGCGACTAGCCGTGGAAGTGTCAGTGATCAACGATGACGACAGCGTGCATGAAGAGGAACCCGCCCCTCCCCGTGAGGAACCACATCAGAAGGTGGACGAATGGCTGAGGACCAACCCCCTCAGCACACGGGGGGAGGAGGCACGGGACCATCAAGAGGGAACTCGCGAAGAACAGAAACAGCTGCGATTCGAAGTTCAACGAGCAAGATCACCGACTCCAACGAGGACCAGGAACAGCATCGAGCACCTGGCAGCCACACTAGAGAAGATGGCCAGGCCCAGGCCTAGGCACACGGACCTGCCGACGTTCTCCGGAGCAGCCAACGAGTGGTTGCCGTTCAAAGCAGCAGTACGAGATACGACCAACATGTACCAGATCTCAGCAGCAGAGAACATCCAGCGACTGAGGAGCTGCCTCAAAGGGGAAGCAAGAGACGCCGTGGCCGCCCTTCTGCATACGGCCACCGATCCAGACGTCGTCATGAAGACCCTAGAGCAGTGCTTCGGAAGACCGGAAGTAATCATTGACAAAGCGCTGGAAGACCTCAAGAAGCTGCCGAAACCGGGAACGTCAGCGGCCGAGCTCAACAGCTTCGCCGTCAAGCTGCAGAACATCATCTGCGTGCTGAAGACAATAGACCGAAGAGGGTACCTATTCAACCCCCTGATGTCAAGAGAAGTGCTGGAAAAGCTGAGCCCGCACCTACGATCAAGATGGTGCGACTACGCCTACGATCACGAAGGGACAACGGATCCAGAGATCGTCGTGATGTCACGCTTCCTGATGCGTGAAGCGGACCGAGCACTGAGGTACACGTACGCTCCGGCTGCATGCGCTACCAACGTGAAAAGGGAAACTCGGCCGACAGTGACATTCAAGAAGAAGGCAAACGTATTCAACACTACTTCAGGAGCGGAAGAAGAAAAGGAAAGGTGCCCTAAGTGTGAGCAAGATCACGTCTTACTGAAGTGCCCTAAATACAAGGCGCTCTCATTAGAAGCAAAATGGAGATTCCTAAAAGAAAAGGGAATATGCTTCAAGTGCGTTCAGAAGAGACACAGGCGCATGACCTGTCAAGCAGATCCATGCGGTGTGAACCAGTGCAACCGACCACATCATGCGACCCTCCATTCAGAGCGAGCGGTAAGAAGGGAAGATCCGAAGCCAGCGGAACCGCCAAAAGAAGAAGCGGTCATGTCAATAGCGCCGCGCCTAGCTGTCGGATCAAGGACCGTTCTGCTGAAGATGTGCCCCATCATCGTATCCGGACCACGGGGGGAGGCGAAGACATACGCCCTCCTGGATGAAGGAGCCACCATTACCCTCGTCGATAAGGACCTGGCGGAGAGCATCGGAGCAGAAGGACCGTCACAACCACTTCACCTGAACGGGGTCAACATGTCGCAGAAGGAGATGGAGAGTCAGCTGGTGAACGTCCAAGTCAGAGGACTGAAGAACGAAGACAGCTACAAGGTCAGAGCAAGGACCATGAAGAACCTTCGACTGCACCAGCAGTCCATTCCGGACACGCTACTGGACTACGAGCACCTGAGGGACCTGGCACCAGAAGAGGTGTGCTACGAGAAGGCGCGCCCCGGGCTTCTAGTGGGAACGGACCACTGGGAGTGCATAGTGTCCCGCGAGCTCCGAGTCGGCGGTCCGAATGAACCAGCTGCATCAAAGACACAGCTGGGATGGGTGGTGCATGGAACGGCGCCACGGAACGCGATATACCAAGAGGGAAACGTGCTGCACGTGTACGAGCCCGACCGAACGACGGGAGCAAGCAGCCAAGATCTCCACGACTTAGTCGAGAGCCACTTCAAGATCGACGCGCTCGGCATACAAGGCACGCCGAGGATCAAGGACGCGGATCTACGGGCCATGGACATAGTCGGGAGGACCGTGAAGAAGGTTGACAGCGGGTACGAGGTTGGACTGCCGTGGCGACGGGATGACGTCACCATGCCACCGAGCTACGGACAAGCGCTCCGGCGGCTGAAGAAGATTGAGCAGAAGATGGACGCAGACACAGAGTTCGCGGTCGAATACTCCAAACAGATCGTCAACCTGCTGGACAAAGGATACGCGACGCTATGCGACGGATCCGAAGAAAGAAGCGCCATCTGTTGGTACCTGCCACACTTCGCCGTGCAGAATCCAAACAAGCCCGGAAAACAACGACTGGTGTTCGACGCAGCGGCCAAGAGCAACGGCGTGTGTCTGAACGACGAACTGCTGGAGGGACCCGACCTACTGCTGTCGCTGCCCGGAATCCTCTTCCGATTCCGAGAGAAGGCGGTGGCGATCACAGCGGACGTGCAAGAGATGTTCCTGAGAATCAAGATAAGGCCGGAGGACCAACCAGCACAACAGTTCCTGTGGAGAGGCGACAACAGAGAAGAGCCTCCGAAGAAGTACAAGATGACTAGCATGATATTCGGCGCTGCGAGCTCTCCGTACATGGCCCACTTCGTCCGCAACTACAACGCGGACATATACGGGCAGGAGTGTCCACGCGCGCTGGAAGCCATCAAGAAGAGTCATTACATGGATGACCTGGTGGCCAGCTTCGAGGATACCAAGGAAGCATGGAAGGCGGTCGAAGAAACAAGAACGGTGCACGCGCACGCTGGATTCACACTAAGGGGATGGAGCTCCAGCGACAAGGCGGTGCTACGCGACGTGCCTCCCGAGCTACACGCTACCTCTCCCACGCAACTGGGGGGAGAACAGCCCGAGAGCAAGATCTTGGGGCTGTACTGGAACGCGGAACGAGATGAGCTGGGATTCAACACATCGATGAATCGAGTTCCAGCTGAAGTCCGAGCGAGAACCCGCGCGCCAACCAAGCGAGAAGCCCTCAGCGCAGTGATGTCTATTTACGACCCGCTGGGATTGCTGAGCCACTACACCATACGATCGAAGATAATACTGCAGAGCCTGTGGCGACTCCAGATAACGTGGGACGAGCAGGTGCCGGACGAAGAAAACGAGCTGTTCGCGTCCTGGCTCGCCCGCCTGAACGAACTCACCCAGCTGCGACTGCCCAGGTGTTATCTAACGAAGAGGTACGAGCGCGTCGACCTACACATCCTGTGCGACGCCAGTGAGCAAGCCTATGCAACCGTGGCTTACTGGCGAGTGAAAAACGTCGATGGAAGTGTGAACGTCGTGTTGGTGGCCGCCAAGGCCCAAGTAGCGCCTCGTCGAGTTCAGACCATACCGCGTCTCGAACTACAAGCAGCGGTCATCGGAGCAAGATTGGCCGACACAATCAAGAAGGAGCATCGCATCGACATCGGCCAGACTACTTACTGGACCGACTCGACAACCGTGGTGCATTGGATTCATCACGACATGCGACGCTACACGCCGTTCGTTGCACATCGACTGGGAGAGATCGCCGAGCTGACGAAGAAAGAAGAATGGCGTTGGCTACCCACAGCTAGCAACGTCGCCGACGACGCCACACGGCTTGTCGACACGCCTATCAGCGAAGCAGATCGATGGTTCCAGGGGCCGGAATTCCTATTCCTGCCGGAAGAACAGTGGCCCACAGCGGCAACGGACGAGCAAGAGGACGAAGAGGTCCTTCATGTCACCGAGAAGACGGAAGAAGATAGCTGGCTACCGAACCCAGCCCGTTTCTCGAAATACGAGGTGTTGGTGAGAGCCACAGCGCGAGCAATCGCCTTCACCGACATATGCAGGAAGAAAGCGACCGCAATGGAACATCGTCACATTCAGCGTGCCGAGGCCGAGCTCATCAAGCGAGCTCAAGAAGAAAGCTTCGGGGAAGAGCTGAAGAAGATCCGGTCTGCTCGTCCACTTACGAAGACGAGTCGATTATATCGACTGGACCCAGTGCTGGAAGATGGTGTCCTGAAGGTGCGGGGCCGAATCGAGGCTTCTTCCGCACCCACCGAAACGAAACGACCGACCATATTGGACGGCCGTCATCAACTGACCAAGCTCCTCGTCCTACGGGAGCATTGTGCTGCAGGTCACGCCAACAGAGAGCGCGTGACAAACGACCTACGGCAGCGGTACTGGGTTATCCACTTGCGACCCACGGTACGCGCCGTAGAAAGAAACTGCGCGTCCTGCCGAAGACGCCGAGCAACGCCGCAGCCGCCAGCAACAGGGGACCTGCCACACGCCCGCCTTGACCCCTTCCACCGCCCGTTTACCAATTGCGGGGTGGACTACTTCGGGCCAATGATGGTCAAGGTGGGGCGCCGCCGAGAGAAGAGGTGGGGCGCACTATTCACGTGCCTCACTTCCCGCGCCGTGCACATCGAGCTCGTCACATCACTCTCCACCGACTCAGCCATCATGGCGCTGAGACGTATGGCTGCGCGCAGAGGCTGGCCGAGACTAATGTACTCCGACAACGCGACGAACTTCCGCGGAGCTGATCAAGAGCTTCGCAACGCCTACACCGAGTGGATGCCTACTCTGCAAGACGAGGGGCTACTACACCGGATGGAGTGGCGCTTCATACCTCCTGGCGCGCCCAACCAAGGCGGCGCGTGGGAGCGAATGGTACGCTCTGTGAAGACGGCCCTCAGCGTCACTCTACGAGAGAAGGCACCGGCAGAAGAGATCCTGAGAACACTGCTAACTGAGGCGGAGTTCTCCATCAACGCAAGACCGCTGACCCATGTCAGCGTGAGCCCCAGCGATCCCGAGGCCCTGACCCCGAATCACTTCTTGTTGGGGTCATCGGACGGGCTGCCAACGACGGGACCC
The DNA here is from genome assembly GCA_963853775.1 of Xanthia togata. Classification (NCBI taxonomy): domain Eukaryota; kingdom Metazoa; phylum Arthropoda; class Insecta; order Lepidoptera; family Noctuidae; genus Xanthia; species Xanthia togata. The sequence goes on from OY970805.1 coordinate 5,629,499, forward strand.
TGCGACGACGCCGACAGAAGAACCTGGCGAGCTAGTCAAGCGCTTGCTGACCACTTCTGGCGACGCTGGCTGCGCGAGTACCTACCTACCCTGGTACCTCGCGGCGAGCCGCAGAACGACGTGCGACCGATGCAGGCTGGCGACGTGGTCCTCGTGGTCGACAACACGCTGCCCCGGAACACCTGGCCGATGGGAGTCGTCGAGCGCACGCACCGCGGACCGGATGGCGGCATACGAGTCGTCGAGGTGCGCACCAGAACCGGCACCTTCCGACGCCCAGTGAGCAAGCTCGTCGTCGTGATGAAAACAGAAGAGGCTACGCGAGCTGCGCCGGGGGGAGGAATGTAAAGGACGCCGAGCATGTTCGTATTTAATTTAGAATATTCAATAAGTAAGATCAAACGTAAATTTAGAGTCAATGTTGAGACCCTATCTGTGCACCATGGCACAAGTAGCGGCGGGGTCTCGACGAACTTTTGTTGTTTTTATTGGAAAAAGTTAACTTGTAACTAGGTTTTTAGTATCTAATTAGAATCTAATTAGCATTTGAATACTGAAAATAGTATGTGTATTCCATTAAGAATCGTATAAGATTACTAGAAATAATGTTTGTGTAGAAATTAATATGTGTGAAAAAGTTTGGTAATAATTACGTAACTTGAAAATGAGAATTTTTGTTTGTTAAGATATCAGCTTGAAATTAGTGTCAAATGAAAGGTCTAGACTCAAAACCATTTGTGGCGTTTAAATCATGTAAATCGGTCCACGGGTTTTTTAGATATTTTAAGATTTGTATAACGAAAATGTGTCACAATCAGAGTGGCAACAGTCTATGTTCTGGAAAGTTTTTTATACGTCTAGTTAAGGAAAATCTGGTTATGTAATTAGACTAAGGTGTAAATAAACTGTAATATGGGCAAAAACTGTAACGATCCGACGATGGAAACTACCAAAAACAGGGTTATGCGTAACGAGGACATAGCGAAAATTAAGAGTTTAATTGTTTCAAAAATCAAGGGCCTCGTTACGGTAACAAGCGCTTAGCGCATTTAGTATAAAAAACGGACCATTGGGCCGGAACGTTACAGTCGGATCCCAGCTCTCAACAAGGAAACAAGTCAAGAATAAATCAAGAAAAATTCGAAGAAGTCTTTTAATTCAAGTCTTCCCAACATCATACAGTCCACTTCAATTATGTTACTTACGTTGAATATTTACCGCTATAAAATAAAAACAAAAGAAAAAGTTCGAAGAAAATACGTTAAATAAACCTATTAACAGGATATCTAACAATATTTTTGAGAACGTAAGTTTTTAAAAATATATACAGGGTGTTTGGCGCATGGACCGACACAATTATTTGGGGGATTGGGAGCGTCATTTGGGAGGTTTCACCCAAAGACCCCATGTCCTAAGTGTCACGGTTATTGAGATGTTTTTTTTTGTTTTTTTCACAAAATTACTCGAAATCTCGCCTTTAAATAGTCATTACTTTTTTGTTTATTGTTCTAATTGCACGAAATAACTTTTATTGTATTCTGCAATGTATTCTTATTCTAAATAAATAAAGAACTTTTGTAGATAAAACTATGTTCATAATTTATGGAAAAAATCTAAAAAAATCATATCTTATTAACCGTGACACTTAGGACATGGGATCTTTGGGTGAAACTTCGCAAATGACCCTCTCAACTCCCCAAAAAATTGTGTCGGTCCATGCGCCAAACACCCTGTATATATTTCATCCGGTTTCATCACCAACAGAATAGCACGCATTTTAGTTTAAAAAAACGCTCCGTGCGTAAAAAAATATTGAGTAGAAAAAAAAGTTGCACAAGCAAAAGGAGCTCGAATTTCAAAGCCTGACGAATCGTAATCGATTTGCTTTAGAACTCGATGCTATGATTACTCGACTCGAACAATTTCGTACCGAATCTATTCACTCCAATAACTAGGGTGCCACTATATTGTGATCGAATGCACTTGAATTCGAAGTCTTTCTTCCGTGTTCGTGAGAACTCTAAATTAGTTTGGAAATCAGAGTATTATATAATTTGTTCATGGAGCTATTTAAAATATCGTGTACACTGCAGCTCACGCTTTTAATTCTCTTTTTTGATTAATTGAACCGGACGTGGGACCAGCGGAGTAATTGCGTAACGCATATAAAATGACAATTGATCTCATTTTCTTTCATTTCGACAGTTCATTCGCGTTTATTGCGTTATTTACGTGGTTATGCAGACGAATTTATTAAACCTATGAAGGAATGTATTACAATATATCCTTCAAAACTCTCGGATTGTGAGTGAGAAACTGTGTAACGTAATAACGATGCAGAAACTGCCTTAGCAGTCACGCACAATTCGCAAATGAAACAAAAAAGGTTTTAAATTTGAATGGAATGAATAGCTTTTGTATTCAATATTGGCAGAACACTCATTTTGCCTCTGAAACGTCTTAGGGACATGCGCAAGAGTTAATTCGCGAACCACAACAACATTTAATTGGGTCACCAAATTAAATACCATGTTTATCGTATAAACAGGTTTATTCAAAAATATCCACAGGATATGAACACTTAAGTTCGTTACGTTCAAATTTAACAGCAAAGCAGTTAAAGTATTAATGGCAGTCAGTTATTTTGTAAACCATTGCCGTTCTAATGGGCTATTTACAAAATATTAAACAGTTTTGGAGTCGTTAAAATTGATGCAAATATACTTTCTAACATGTTTTCCATAATGAAGTCGAAGGGGCTTGCTGTATGAAGTAATATTTTTGGAACGAGTCTCGATGCTCCATCAAAGTTAATATTCCTATACTTAAAGATCTTCCGTTTTGCTTCTAATAAAAAGCAGTGTATCCGATGATTTGTCTACGCAAGTTTTTGCTAAACGTAGGTCTGAGTACAACCTTTGCTAAGTAGTGTTCCTTGGTCATCACTACCGTCTCCAACAATATTATGTACCAGTCTAACCAAGGGGTACAGTATGCGCAAAACTTTTTGAACTCTCGGAAGTTGCACGCGGGTGGCTGCGCAGTAAGTAAAAAATGTTTCACAGCTTACAATAAATGATTTTGCACTCATCTGTGCCCTGCGCGGTTTAGTACTCGGGCCTACGTTCAGAGGGCTCATAAAGTTTTGCGAGAACTGTATCATGTTACCCTGTACCGATTGTCATTCGTGGATCTTTGACAGTCGTTACGGGTCCTCAGAAAGTCAGAAGCCAGAAAGTCAGACTTACCAAGGGGTCGTATAAAGGCTCGTACATACAAGCGCGACTTGTCGCGCGACGTGTCGCGTGGCGATTCTGCGATATTATCGCCACGCAACACCTTTCACACTACCGCGATATCGCGCGCGATTCGCAGCGCGACACCGACAAAGGAATGACCCTTTGTTGATGCCGCCACTCTGCGAGTATAAAGGGCGGTCCATTCCGAGGTGAGTTCAGTAGTAGACGATCTTCGTCAGAGGACGAAGGCTGGTCTGTGCGCGTTTGCTGAGCGTGCGGTCCTAGGTTCGATTCGCCAGTCGATTAACATAACCCAACCTCCAGTAGTACTCCAACCTAAGTACCTAAGCTTGACCACAAGCACGAATGACTAAACTTCCGAATTCGGTCGTGTTTTTACGAAGTATTTATTTCAAAATCAAGATTTGTAATTACTTTCATATTTATGTTACGGAAAAATAACTTAATTTCAACATGTTAGGTGTACTTTCGGCTGCAAAACGTTTTTATGAGTAGGTATGAACTTTCGAATCATTTTAAAATCAACAACATACGAGTAGGTAGGTACCTATATTGGAAGTGCAACTAACCTAGGGTGTACTATAATAGGTACCTATAGCTCTGTCTAATCCTTAGGGGATTACAGGCGTGATGTTTAAGAAATACTCGGTTATAATAACTGAATACCTATGTCTAATAAATGAGTGATCCAATTATAAAATTATAGTAGGTAACTACTTACAAACTGCCTCGTTGGTCTAGTGGTCGCAAGTACAACTGCGCTTGAGGTCCTGGGACAATGACGGGGGACTTGTAATGTTAAACAGCCGTACGCATTCAGACGTTGTACGCGAAATGACTCTCAGACAGCTGATATCACGCACTCGACTGCTAGCGAAGCCCTAGCGCTCTAAAAGCCGCCACGCGCCGCCCGCCGCCGCTGTCCGTCCGTGCTCATGGCCGAATCCCGACTTGTACGTGCCTGGTTTTTTTTATTATCAACTAGCTGTCCGCCCCGGCTAGGCTTCGCACGGGTAGCACTAAGTAGGTAGGTACTTATCTACGGCGCACCTACCTACCTACCTACCCTACCTACCTACCTACCCTGCCTACCTACCTACCCTGCCCACCTACCTTACTTACCTAACCTACCTACCTACCCCTACCTACGTTGCCTATACCCTACCTACCTAGCTACCCTACCTACCTACCTACCCTACCTACCTACCCTGCCCACCTACCTTACCTACCTAACCTACCTACCTACCCCTACCTACGTTGCCTATACCCTACCTACCTACCTAGCTACCTAACCTACCTACCTACCTACCCTACCTACCTACCTACCTACCTACTTACCTTACCGGGATAAAAAGTATCCTATTTCCGTCTCCTGGTTCTAAGCTACCATCCCACCAATTTTCATCCAAATCGGGTTTCACCGCGTGCCGCCAAAACCATTAGTAAGTCATTGCAATGTAACTCTTTTATAATTAATTGCTATAAGGGATTAATTAGAATGTTTTTTTTTTTTTTTTTTTTTGATTGACATTTGCGAGAACATTCTTTATTAGAAATGGAGAAATCATAGGTATAAATTACGTCAAAAATCCTAATTATTACCTTACAAAAATGAGATAAGAGTCACATTGCGATGACTTACTAGGTAGGTATTTTGCTAATGATTTTATTTCACTTTGGAATAAAACGCCCAGGAATCGCCGTCATGCTTGTGTGGTCAAGTTTAGGTAGGTACCTGCTGTTAGGTTTGGTTTAAACGACGAACCAACGAACATGATCGTTCGATTAGACATATTATTATATAAATTCAATAGGCTAACAGTCTACGTCCGCGTCGGCGTCGGTTTCGTTGCTGTGTGGCTCAGGTCAGGAGGGCCAGCTAGATAGAAAGAAACATATAGATACCTATAGCAGTGGTGTGAGCGGCGCGGGCGCGGCACGGGCGGCTGCAGCGAGCGGCAACTATAAAAGATACCTAGTTCTTTGACCACGCCGCCGCCGCCCGCGCGCCGCCGAAATCATTATTAAGTCAGTGCAATGTAATTCTTATGGGATTGCAATAAGGTATAAATTAGAATGATTGACATATACGGGGACTTTTTAGTTTGAAATGGAGAAATGATTATTTTTTTGTAAAATTAGTCAAACATTCTAATTTATATCTTAAAGCAATGACCAAAGAACCACATTGCAATGACTTACTATTTTGCTTATGATTTTATTTCACTTTGGAATAGTCATCAATAGTCTATCAGTCTGCCTAGCCTTTTCCCAACCAGCTTCCAATCTTACTGGATGCAGCTGAACTTTACTTGGAGCGACTACCTATCTGACTGGTTGTCAGACTTCTGACGACCCGTAACGACTGTCAAAAATCCATGAATGACAGCTGGGACCACGCGAGGAACGGAGGAGTCTCGGTACCTATGTAAAGATCGTCACTCATCCACGGACCAACCCCCGCCAAAGTATACGATTGATCGACCCGTGAGGCTGTTATTACTTTTTGGAATAAAACGTTAAATAAAACTAAGCCGCTCGCGTGGGCAAGTTTAGGTACCTACCTACCTAGGTTAGGTTGGGTTATGTTGACCAACCGGGGAATCGAAACTAGGACCCCACGTTCAGCAAACGCGCACAGATCTGCCTTCGTCCTCTGACGAAGATCGTCTGCTACTGAGCTCAGCTCGGAATGCACCGCCATTTATACTCTCTTGGTGTCGCGTCGCGCCAGCTACGCGATATCGCCGCGATATCGCGGCGACGCCATACAAAATGTTCCTATTTTAGGTGTCGCGCTGCGAATCGCGCCCGCTACGCGATATCGCGGCGATATCGCAGCGCGACAAGAACAAAGGAACATTTCTTTGTTGATGCCGCTCTGCGAATCGCCGCGATATCGCGTAGCTGGCGCGACGCGACACCAAGAGAGTATAAATGGCGGTGCATTCCGAGCTAAGCTCAGTAGCAGACGATCTTCGTCAGAGGATGAAGGCAGGTCTGTGCGCGTTTGCTGAGCGTGGGGTGCTAGGTTCGATTCCCCGGTCGGTCAACATAACCCACCCAAACCTAAGTAGGTACCTAAGCTTGACCACACAAGCACGAATGATGAAACTTCCGAATTCAGTCGTGCTTTTACGAAGTATTTATTTAAAAATCAATATTTTTATTTACTTTCCTAAAAAAAACAACTACCCAACAACACACAACAACAACTACTACTATACTAACTTTGATTTTGGAAAAATAACTGCAATACGTTTTTAGAGCCTTTTTATGAGTAGGTAGGAAATTTGAAATCATCTTATTTACACACCCATAAAGTTGACAACACATGAGTAACCTTTATTGACACTAGTGGCACTAACCTAGGTAGGTACCTACTTACTTTTAATTTACTTAATATCAAACTAATTAAATAGGTAGTCTTAATTTGAAATTAAAATATGACTATAGGTTCTAGCTATATTGGTTCCTATTCATTCAGACCTCATATTTAGGGTTCCGCACTTCCGAATGAAATAACGGAATCCGTGAGTCACAGCCGATTTGCTCCGAATCTACTGGATCGATTAAGGGGCCGGCGGAGCATGCGTAGTTAATACAAACATAATTCCAACATAATTTGTAAATCAAACATATTCTTAAGGTAGTGTGTATTTATTCCGATTAGAAAACAGAATATCTAGGCTCCCAAATATATATTTTGAATGGACACTGATACAAAGACGAGATAATAATATGAGGAATTTCTATAGAAAACTTATTTTTCTCATACTCGTAATTCGTCTAATCTATAATCCAATCAGAATAAATACACACTACCTTAAGAATGTGTGATTTACAAATTATTTTGGTACTTATTACGTTTGTACCTATGAACTACGCATGCTCCGCCCGCCCCTTAAGTTATTTGGTTCACATACGAATTTCTGTGACCCAAACATTAATTAATTTTGAACAAGTACCTATGGGGTTTATTTTTAGGAAAAAAAAAAAAAATTGTACCGGATGTCATTTTCATCTAAGTAACTATTTCATTTGCTAAGGAAACACGGTTCGGTTCATTTTCATGTCTTAGCAAATGAAATAGGTACCTACTTAGATGAAAATTGACCATTTGTAATCCCCATAATTACAAAACTACCGAGCCTAAAATATTGAAAACAAAAACAGATAATAATTCTATACTTACGTATAGATAACAGGAAAACCTATAAGAAGTCTATGGTCTTAAAATAACATGGTAAATTACTCAATATTGTGCGTAAAAACTTACATTTAATTTTGCAGTTGAAATGTATGGGGGATCATGTTTTTCAACTACAATGTTAAGTTTGTTTTTGGGAAGTAAAAGGCTAAACATTTTGTTTAATGATTTTATTTTAGGTAGGTACCCACCACTTATTGTCGGCGTGATTAATATATCCATGCCAAATTACAGCTTTCTAGAAATAGGTAATAATTTGAAAAGTACTTAGGTAAGTAGGTGCATTGGAAGGAGTAGGTACCTATCTCCAATAAAATTTTCTAATCTCCAAGCAATAGAATAACGAAGGGCTCCCCCGCTGGATAGAAATCGAAAGTAAATGCCGTTTCTGTCTATTAGTGGCGAGGGCGCAGGAACTTCAAGCTATACATTTCCAGTATAAGCTGATCTCGCAGTGATTTCCGTACAATGAGAGGTCGGTCAGCTGATACTGGAAATGTATAGCTTGATATGTAGCCGCGTGTACTTACATTGAATATTTTCGTTCGATTAGACATATAGGTACATTTATTAAGCTAACAGGTAGACTGTTATCGGTTTTGTTGCATCAGCTCAGGAGGGCCACCTAGGTAGAAACATCTATATCCGCGAATAATATAGATAGGTACATATAGCAGTGGTGTGTGCGGCATGGCGGCAGCCGGCGGCGGCCTTTGACTGCGTCGCCGCCTTTGACCGCACCGCCTCGCCGCCGCCGCGCGCCGACAAAACCATTAATAAGTCAGTGTAATGTAATTCTTATTAAATTGTAATAAGGTATAAATTAGAATGATTGACAAATACGAGGATTTTTTTAGTTTGAAATGGAGAAATGATTATTTTTTTGTTAAGTTAGTCAACATCGTAATTTATATCTTAAAACAATGACAAAAGAACCACATTGCAATGATTTACTATTTTGCTTATGATTTTATTAGAATAGTCTATCAGTATGCCTAGCCTTTTGCCAACTATGTTGGGGTCGGCTTCCAGTCTTACTGGACGCAGCTGAATCTTACTTGGAGCAACTGCTTATCTGACTGGTTGTCAAACTTTCGGGCTTCTGACGACCCGTAACGACTATCAAAGATCCACGAATGACAGTTAGGACCACGAGCCACGGAGGAGGCCTATGTAAAGATCGTCACTCATCCACGGAACAACCCCCGCCAAGCGAAGCACGATTGATCGACCCGTGAAGCTGTTAATGCTGAACTGGGTTCAGGGTTAGGTTCAATTTTCACCGTTTCTTCTCCATGTGGTGAACTTATGGGCGCATTATATTCATTCTCTTCTTCCTACCCCACTTTTGTACCTATTACTTTTTGGAATAAAACGTCAAATAGAACGAGGCCCGCTGTTAGCACGGACGTAAAAAAGCGCCGTTCGTACTCGCGTGGGCCAGTTTAGGTACCTACCTACCTAGGTTAGGTTATGTTGACAAACCGCGGAATCAAAGCTAGGACCCCACGCTCAGCAAACGCGCACAGACCTGCCTTCGTCCTCTGGCGAAGATCGTCTGCTACTGAGCTCAGCTCGGAATGCACCGCCATTTATACTCTCTTGGTGTCGCGTCGCGCCAGCTACGCGATATCGCGGCGATATCGCAGCGCGACAAGAACAAAGGAACATTCCTTTGTTGAATGCCGCGCTGCGATTCGCGTGGCGCAATGTTATTGCATCACGTGACGCGATATATCTGTGTCGCGGCGCTACAGATCGCTCCTGTGTGAAGTGTCGCGCTCGTTTTCATAGAAATTGTTCTACGGATATAATATCGCAGGATCGCGTCGCGCGACAAGTCGCGCTGGTATGTACGAGCCTTTACCCAGTTACAGAGTTTAGGAGATCAGATAGGAAGTCACTCCATGTAAAATACTGTTTTTCAGTTGCATTCGGTTATACTGGAAGCCGACCCCAACATAGTTTGGAAAAGGCTAGGCAGATTGATTGATAACACAATAAGTCCTAGAATGAGGAGCTATATTTTGGAATTGAAAGACCACTTCAAATATAACTCTCACGCTCACTATAGAGGCATGAGGAACAGGGAAGTTCACTCATCCTCTATAGAAAAGGGAGGATCCTCCGACCAGACGGGTGTTGTGTCTGGTGGGCGACTGCCCGACGACTCCTCTGTTAGCGCGATGCAGGATTTTGCGTGACGTCAGTGTGATGCGTAGTTCGCATGTGGCGAGGTAGAGGCCGCCACAGTGCTGCTAACATCTGTAGTTTACAGAATAACCCAGCTGTACAGACATCAGCAGGTCAACCTAACCGAAACTGTCAAATTTTCACAATCAACTTTGAACCTTATACTTTAGTTATAAAGTTGAAAATCTATTAAAGAAATTTTACAGATTGTAGTTGGTTAGTACAATGACGAGTGCAAGTCACCTGTTTTCCATTTACTGAGCATTATTTTGTATTGTTTGCAGGTTTCCATTTGAGTGGCGTGGTGCGCGCGCCTGCCGCGGTGCCGCCATGCTCGGATCCGGAACGGCTATACAGGGTCACTGTCTCGTTCGACAGGTAAGCACCATAATTTTAATGAATAAATTAAGAACAGATTTATGAAATAGGAACTCGAAGAACAATAGAGTAAAGACTTAAGGTCCTAACTCACCAGGACACCAGTGGTGGCGCAACTACGATCGCACTGCTAAAAAAATATGGTTACAAGCTATACATTTCCAATTTATGCTGATCTCGCATTGTATAGGATTTCCGTACAATGCGAGGTCAGCTTATACTGGAAATGTATAGCTTGAGGTGTAGCCGTGTGTACCTATATTTTGCTGACAGCGCGACCATGATTGTGCCAACGAGGTGTTCTAGTGAGAAGGGAATAAGGGTCACAGCAATCGACATTCAACCAATGAACATTAAAAAGTTAATGAGGTCACGCATGCAACCCATTTTTTGAACTGAAGGATCAAACACCTTTAGAAAAAAATAATCGATTGGTACAAATTAACGGTAAGCGAACCTTTTTACTTTGAGTTCCAATCCAAAATATCTGCACCTATTCAATATCAACGTAAGTACGTTGGTATTTTTAATGAATTACAAGAACGTCTTATTTAAATGCAGAACTTTTCGATTACCTATGTTTCATAATTACAAGCGATGTGTAATCGCGGTTCTTTTTCTTTTCTATGCAGTCCGACAGTGACCGCGGTCTAGCTCTTGTCAGCGTCTGAACCTTGACGTAAAGACGAAGAAGCTTACAAAACAAAAAGACCAAGAAAAATCAATCAACGTTCAAGCAAGCGAAATAAAAAGTTCCTTCAACCATCAGCTTACAAGAAACAATGAAGTTTTACTAGAAAGGGTCACAAAGGCCCTACTATTGTTTGTTCTAAAAGGGCACTTTTTACCCAAAGGCCGATACCCACATAATGGCCATTGTGTAGAAAACTTTGTCACTTCCAATAATGGTGATTGTCGTTTACTTTACGATAGTGTTCTCTGGCGCTAAGTTGTGAGACTTCTGGAAATATGTCATGGATAAATAAACTCTTATGAATTCTGAGATTAGGAGAGATTAGAATCGTTATTCTGAGCAACGTTGAGTCTTTTAGATAGCAAGCTTGATTGAAGACATTCCGGTACCGGATTAAAGCGTTCCACTAATTTTAGTCCGCTATTTCCGGGTCAATCAAAGACCTAGGCTACTATAAGGTAAGTAATGAAAAGGTGAAAATTCCTGAGTACCTATTCAAAAGAAGTACCACTAAGGTGCTGAGCAGGCGATGGACAATTTGGCATCGTATGAAATTTTGACCTACGTGCACGTTAGATTTCCATACGATTCCAAATTGTCCATCGTCTGCTCAGCGCAGAACCGAAAGCGTCGTGCGTGTATTGATAGTGCAAACCACGACGACGTGCCCCACTCCGCGATTTTACTGTACTGTAAGCTGTACTTTAGTACGGAGCGGAGCGGAGTGGGCGCGTCGTCGTGGATTGCACTATTTTGCTACGACGCGATATCTTGTATGAATATTATGAAGAACAAGCGGGACTTGATTGAACGCGCGATATGTCATCTTCATATACAAGCCCGCGACGGCCGTCGAGTTACAATATCACCGAGCTAATTCCATCTTCCCCACAGATGCAAGATTACCGGAGTGACGTGCAGCTGCGAAGCCCGCGACATCTTCTGGTGCCAGCACGTCGTGGCGCTGGCGTTGTACCGCATCAGGAACGCAGACTCCGTCAGGCTGAGGGTGCCTATCTCAGGTGAGACTTCAGACCTACATCACAACTGTCTATCGGCTCTGCACGTCAGTAATAAACCTTGAAAACCGACCTTACTACTAAGACATAAAGGCGCTTTAAAACCATTGTTTTTAAGTATTCATATTCGTTCCTGTTCCGTAACACTGCTAGTCACGGATCAGGAACGAATACATCCCTATTTTCTAAAACTTTGATCAAGTATAGCGGTGAAAAGAATATTTTGATGCGATGTGATAAGTTGGCATAAATAATAGACACCTAAATAATGTATTAGGTGGCGTATTATGTAGATTAAACAGACCTTCGGAAGCTGAGAAATATCTGGCCTTCCTGTCTGTTCAAAAGCGATGACTGATCAGTAATTATAATACCTTTTCATTGTCAGCTTTTAGCAACATTCGTGTCATTGTATTTAAACACTTCTCAACATAGCGACCCTAAAGTTAAGTTCAAGAAATAAAACTAGTAAATTTTCTTTCAGAAACCCTTCTGCAGATGGACAGACAACAGCTCCAGAAGTTCGTGCAGTACTTAATAGCGGAACATCACACGGAGGTGCTTCCGACGGCGCAGAAGTTGGCTGACGAGGTCCTGCAGGCCAGGTCGGCTATCAACAGGATCTGCGGAGCGCCTGACCCCACGGCTGGGCCTCCGCCTGATGCACACCATGCCTGGCACTTGGATGAGCAGCAGGTTCGTGAGAAAAATAGTATTTTAGTAGTATAAAATCCCAATAGTCCATAAGCAGATCCAAGGTCTTTCTTAGATCACTGCTGCTCAAAATATATTGCTGAGAATGGCAATTTTTTCCACTATTCGCTGTTATCTTGTCATTTATCTTTGTGGTTTCATTGATTGAGCTATAGATTAAATTGAGCCATAGGAACTGCGCGCAAAGAGATAATAAGTGTCTATAGATTGAATAGCTACGACAATCCAATGGTTGTGCCAATCCTATTTGTATCAGGGCGGGCACCACTAGCGATCGGCACAAAGTGGTCGATAGACGACACTAATATTCGGGAGTGCGCGGGAGTAACGTGTTGTTTCTTTATATACAATGTAATTATTATTCAGTATTCATAGATTTCTTTCAAGACCTATCAGAGTTATTGAATTGAGCTAAAGGAACCGCATGCAAAGAGATTAGAGCGAGAGATTTATTATTACGGATTTTACTTTAAAATTCTAATCGTTTTGTTGTGTTGGTTTCAGGTCTGCGAACAAGTGCGAGCGTACTTATTACAGGGGACATATTACAATGCAAATAAACAACTTAACTCATTATTTTCTAAGGTAAGTTACATAAGGACTTTATTTGCATGAAATAGCTACGCTAGGCTTGGCTATAGGTTTTGCAAATTCTCTAGGTTGGGAAATGGGACAGTCTTATCTGGAACTGAAGACATTTTTATCTGCAACCATATGAAGCGTGCATTATGAAATAGTCTGCTCCAAATAATTAATGTCGATTTTCTATAAATCTAATTAACTTTATCTACGTCTTAACCCACGTTTGCACGGACATAAAAATGTCGCGGCGGGAGTTTATCGCACACTGGATTTTCAACTCTCGGTGTTGAGCCGAGCGTTGAGAATCCAACGCGTTGAGACGCACTCTCGCCCCAGCGCGTTTGAAAAAACACACTATTGGATTTTCAACTCTCGGTGCTAAGCAGAGCGTTGAAAATCCAGTGTACGAAAAAAAATCGCAGGGATGACTTTTCAAAGAGGAATGAAGTCCCAAAACTTTTTCCAAATACGGAAAGTATTAAATCTTTACAATAAGTACTCATTTTATCTTCTAGGTAAGAGAAATGCTCCGAGCCCAAGACTCCAACGGTCCACGGATGCTGATGCTGATGACAGAACAGTTCCTATCAGACCCTCGGCTCCTGCTGTGGAGGAACCAGAACACCCCCATGACAGAGAAGTGCAGGCAGTTGTGGGAACAGCTAGGGGCGCTGTGGGTCAGCATAGTTCTGGACCCAGGCAGTAATAAGCACCATAGGATACAATGGAGGCATCTGTTGGAGAAATGGTCTGCTGTTGAAGTGTGCCCCACTGAGGATCCGGATTATCGATCTTTTCCTTTGGTACGTACGTTTTATTAACTCTGATAGCTTCGGAGTATTGATACTTGTTGGTATTCCAAGAACTACCAATCCACAGTACGGTAAACTGCACGTCATTTGAACCCCGAAAACCGCCTTATTTCTATAATAACCGCCTATTTTCATAATGAATAACATAGTTTGGACTTTGTAAGGTTGGCTGTAGTTGTGTTTGGAAAATTGCTTCATCTTCCGCAACATACAAAGTATTTAAAATAAAAAAAGATTTTTGTTCCAACTTTCCTAATTCAAAATTCAAAAATATTTTTAAAAAAATACTCCACATTTTTACAGCAATAATATCTGCATGCTTGTTCCACAGTACGCGAGAGAAAGGGAAAGAAACGAGAGGGATCGAGACAGAGACCACAGAGACAGGGACAGAGAGAGGCACCGCGACAGGGAGGAGAGGGACAGAGAGAGACTGCGCGAAAGAGAGGAGAGAGATAGGTGAGCTTAAAATAGACATTTAATGTAGAGTCACAGATGAATACAAATGGCTCACTCTGCATTTTAGATATGAAGCTACAAGCACGCGACGACCCCGTCTTGTCGGGCCAATTCAGTGAGTATAACGTAGTTAGAAGATATAAGAGTTACGCGATAGAAAGAGAGGCAACTTCTAGGTTAATATAAGAGTAGGTAATTAGCGCTGTGCGACCTGAATTGCACTTTATTGTGCTCTAGCAAGAGTCGTTTTTTATTTCAATGATTTTGCGGAGTGAACCATCTGTATTCGTCTGTGGTAGAATGCTACAAGGAGCCTTTGGCGCTTGAATGAATGACAAAGGGTTGGTAAACATGTGACATGGGTATGTTAAATAATATTGAAAAACAAGATGGCGGCGCTAGGTCCGTTTTTCCCCGCGTCAAAAGATGCTTGTACAGGAAACTAGACGAAAATTAAGTCAATTTGCGTTTTGTCAATAAGCTTTGCCGACCAACTATTACTTCTCGGTTTCAAAAAGCCCATTTTAAATCTATTGTTCTATGGCGAGGTATATCACCAGAGATTTGGGCTGCCTTTTTGGTCTAGTGATCGTAAGCGCCAGATTTGTGCCCGGTTGATGGCAATAGGCTCGCCTGCTTACATAAAACTTAAACATAACTGGAGAATTATGGGTGTACTGTAGGTACAACTCTGCCTAACCCTTCGGGGATTGCAGGCGTAATGTTATTTGTCATTGTGGTCTACTTGAATTCTAAATGTTTTTTTAAATATATTTTCAGAGAAAGACATAGAGAAAGACAGAGAAGAGAAATGCATTCCCATTCCGAGAGTTCCGACGAAGAATCTAGGCCTAACAAGTAAGTAGCTTAGTTCTCTTACCCAACAAATTCTACCAAGAGTAGGTATTAACGTACTCTCTCTGTCTAAATATCTTTAGATAGACTGAGATAGAGATATGTCAATACCTTCATCTTCAAAACGTACGCTGTGTTACTTTTGTAAGCCTATGGTCGCCAACGTTTTCTGGAAGTTTCTGTATATTATTACTGATGCAATTATTTTATTTGCAGTTATGAACGTGAATACAGGAGAGCAAGCAAGAGACTAAGACTAAACAACCAAAGATCCGCACCGCAACTGACGCCACGCACTGTTTTTCATAAGTAAGTCTATCTACGACCAATATTTATAGTGGACTTGGTACTATCAGTAATAATGACATCAATATTACTGTCATTCCTTCCAATATTGACGTAAATATATTAAAATATTTAGATCAAATCATCATTCCAACCACCACACAGTCAGTAGTAGACATTACTTGCGTTGTAATGTCATTCTTATTCATAGTGTTTGATTTTGAAGTGAAAACTTCTATAACGGCGTTGTGCACCTTTTTTGTGATGGGTAAAAAATGTTAAACTCGCGTCAGGTCACGTGACCTGATCGAAAATTCGTAAGACTGAGGGAGAGTAGACCGTGCGTTAATATTCAAGTTTTCACTTCTGCCGGCACTCCCCGAGTGCAACCCAGTGTTTTTTTTTAAAGGCGATGTATAAGGTAACTTACGTTTTTTTTTGCAATTGTCCGATCAGTGTCAGGTTGTATGTTGATCAAATATGATTATCCAAGATACTGTTTCTGAAAATTTATATTTAGTCTGGTGTTGCCTATGAGTAATTGTGTCCTAAATAAATTTTGGTTGCACTGGAATTAGAATTTTGTGTTTTAGGACATTGAGTTCATTGTTACAAAACTTATTAATTTCATCTCTCCAGGGCGCTGGATGCGGTAGACATATCCTGGGAGAACGAACACCTGAAGAACATACTGGGCAGCGACGAGTACTCCGACCCTGACAAGCCGGAGAAGCCAGGCACTTCCACCACCACCACCCTGCTGCCTTACCCCAAGTTCAATGAGGACGGTCAGCCGCTGTGGCATGGTGAGTCAGAGAATACTGCACAGATAAGCTGGTTTTGTGATAGTCTTAGACCAATAATATCACGTAAATTATTGGTTGCAAAATGGAATTTTGCCTAAATTAAAGAAACCTTGATCGGTAGCAGTATTAGTGACTGAGTTCTCAACGCATAGCATGACCAGAACCACTTTTATCTCTAGTTTGAGGCTCGTGCAGACTAGCGCGACGCAACACCGGTAATTGTTCTACCGTGAAGTTTTCTTAGAAATTGTTTTGCGTCGCGCCGTCGCATCGCACCAGTCTGATCAACACACATCTCTTTCTGCTCAAAGTGACATTTCTTAATGTTTGCCATCGCGCGCTTTAGAAATCGTTCTACGGTCTGTAATTTTGTCTTTCGTTTCAGCTGAAGACCAAATATTCCAATTTTCAGTCTATCCATACTTCTCTCGTATTATCGAAGATCATATCTAAGCAGTTTGAAAACACAATCCCGTGAACACGATGACCACATCTGTTACCGCCCCGGTTCTATAGCGGCCGAGCGCTGCAAGCAGAAATAGTCCTTACGATGCATAGATATGAAGTTATTGGATGGTACTTACATCAACATTCCGTCAGAATAACCTGACATCGTTTTTTTAATTGCAGAACACTTGCCAGTAGTGGGGGCTCGTATCGAGGCCCTGAGAGCGCACGGCCGCGCGCCCGCAGCCCTCAGGCTCGCCGTTAGTGCCGCCCGGGCCATGAGACATCGACAGGTAACGTGTTTCCCATAGTTCATTGGCAGTGATAGTGGGTACTTCTCTGTGTTGGCTTTTAGTAGTTCTTTGGGGGCATGAGGAACATGGTATAAAGTTCACTCATCCACCATAGAGAAGGGAGGATCCTCCGACCAGACGGGAGTTGTGTCTGGCGGGCCGACTGCCCGACTGTTGATGTCGGATAGTCTTAATATATGTCGTTTGCGCGCCTAAACTTGAAATGGAGATATAATATGATACTAACAAAATTAAAATTTACAAAGTTTACATTGAATCTAAAATGTCAAGTAGTTAAATTAAAATAAATTACAATACAAAAAATTAAAAAAAAAAACAATTACATTGGAACATAAAAACAATTACAGAGGTTTCTTTTGGTTTGTTGCTGTAAGAGGTAAAAGAACTGTACCTTTATAGTAATGATGTGTATCTGTGTACAGGAGGTATCCCAGCAGCGCTGGCAGTCGGCCGGCGGCGGCGAGGCGTCGTCGTCGGGCGTGTGCGGCAGCGCGGACGCGTGCGCGGGCGCGTGCGGCGAGCGCGCCAAGCTGTCGCAGGTGTGCGCGCACATGGACTCCGGCGCCTGCCTGGCCGGCGCCGCCACCTGCGCGCTGTCGCACTCGCAGCGCTGTATCGGCAGAGGTGAGGGTCTATCTGTCGGATATTAGCTTTAGAACATCACACTTATTACGCGGTAGGCAGAGATATAAATTATAATTTCGAAAATATACGATAGCTGCCGAAAAATCTGTAAAAATCAAATCTTTAACTAACCACATTTTACCGCCATCATCGGCATGTAATGCTTTGATAGATGAAGTGAATTGTCACGTCAAAAACTAAAACCCCGACGTATAAAGAGGGGTGCTAAAATCCAACGTTCGCTCGGACGTAATAAAATCGCGGCGATTTTTTTTCGTGCACTGGATTTTCAACTCTCTGCTTAGCGCCGAGAGTTGAAAATCCAACAGTGTGTTTTTTCAACGCTGGGATGAGTGTGCTTCCCAACGTGTTGAATTCTCGGTGTTGAATTTTCAACTCTCGATTTTGACCCGAGAGTTGAAAATCCAGTGCGCGATAAAATCCAGATATTTTTGCGTCCGTGCGAACGTGGGCTAAGTTGAACGGCTCTGTCGTTCTGTGTCTGTCTGTGACACCCAAACGGGTGATCCGATTTCAATGCGGTATTTTTCGCCTTACAGACAGTCGATGTTGGACGGGCTGGACGTTAGAAGCCATTTGGTGCGTGTACGAGTGTCTAGCAGACGCCTGTCTAGCGCCCGACGACCAGCGGGCGTCTCCTAGACTACACACCGCGTACCTAGACGAGGAGCCCAACACCGGCCTGCCACCTAGGTAAGCTAGTATAGTGGTGGAGATAGAATATTTTGAAATAACGTTTTCTAAGTAGTTACTGACCCCGAAAGAGACTGTCACATGTACCATCAAAGAAGTTCATATCTATAAAACGTAAGGACTATTTCTGCTTGCAGCGCTCGGCCGCTATAGAACCGGGGCGGTAAAAGATATGGTCATCGTGTTCACGGGATTTTGTTTTCAAACTGCTTATATATGAAATCGGAACTTGTTTAAAACACGATGTGCGACGTTAACGCCTGAGTACTGTAGTCACGCAGGAAATTCCTTACTCTGTCGATTATGTATTTTTGACAGATTTATCATACAAAATGTGTCAAAAACACGTGACGGAAATCAGAAACTTTTGTTAATTAATGAACACATGGCCCAGCTACCTCGTAAAATAAAATAAAGAATATTTTATTAATGTCCTACATACGTAATGATTTAATTTTATCACAGATATCAACACGTCCCCGTGGCGGGCAGCAAAAACCCTGAGGAGACGTACCTAGCGCTGGCGCTGGAGGCAGCCCTATTAGGTCTGGGGGTGCAGCGCATGCTCCCCATGGGGCTGTATGCGCAGGAGCGGCATTGCAAGCAGGTGAGTCCTCGTCGATGAGCTGTGGCTAGGACTGCAGTGACTGGATAAGGCAGTGCAATTTAGCGTCCACAACTTCAAACCATGTCATTAGTATGGATAAGCTCGCGGAAATCCCGGAATTTAGAAAGTTTACAGATATAATTGGACTGCGTTATGTAAGAACCGATTAAGCGCCATTTAACGAATCCTGAGAAAATGAGCTTCAAAAATTTCAAACTTAAAATGGTCGCTGTGCATACATTTAATATGTCAAGAGTATAATTTTTATTCTGAACATATAAAATATGTATAAGTTCACATTAGTTAAAAAAATATAAGGCTAAACTATACAGTTTTGTAGTTATAGCCATTTTTCCGCTTAATTTGTTAATGTGTTTTAAGCCATATTCAGACCATTTTATTTATCAATAACGTACTATACGGCATTATTGTCGTTTGATACTTTATTGCGATTTTTTTCGGGTGAAATAAATTGGAACATAATTAAATCCAGTTATTTTAATAAAATTTACTTAAACAAAACAAATGTTGTAACACTTCTACATCTTACTAATACTTTTATTCCTTTTTTTTCTTTTATTAATTACCTATACACTGTACCATATTATTTTTTATTCTTCATCTTCTACTTCAAAATCAATGGATCCATCAAAACCTTCAACATCATCTTCTAAATCACGAGATCTAGTTAAATTTTCGTAATATTTTCTCGCATCAGAGATGAAGGATATATAATTATTTTATATCATCTAGCTTCGGTTGAGAAATAGGTTTTCCTTGTGGCCGAAGTTGCTCATAATGCCTTGATAATGACAATGGGTTATTTATTGCCCCTCTTTTTGGTATTTTATTAAGATCTACTTCATGGGTTTGACCGCCATGACAGGTTGAAAGAAATATTCGACCAGGTCTATCCTTAAAAATGCTTATTTCTTTAGTTTTCAACCAGCTTATAGGATTTCCTTCTATATCTTTTTTTCTATTCACTATTGTCTTCAGCATTTTAGAAACTCCGACAAAGTCTAAACTTTCCATTTTATTAGCTATTAACTTGTTTCTCTTACGACAACTGGTCATCACATCAATGTAGTCTTGTGGACTGTAAAGCCGAGTATGGGTTTTTAACGCTGATTCGATATCACTAAACTCGCTATCATTTTCTAAGAAGCTATGCCCAGGGACCATAAATCGTAGGGTGATTTTTCTAGGTTGTCATTTTCTTCTAGTACTGCAAATAGTAGCAGAGTCAACTTAATATTTCGGTTCTGGCCACCACAGGAGTCTGACCATAGGATTAGTTCTTTGAATTTTGAGTCTAGATTTTAAGATATATGTTTGCGTAAAGTGGACCCTACTTCTTGTGCTCCCCTGCCTGCTATTCCTTCCACCCAGACGTAACAAAACCCTTTACCGGTTTTTCCTGAATGCACACCGCAGTTGTAAAGCCACAGTTGGCGTTTGTAAAATACGATGTTGGTTGGAATTCTTGGCAGTGGCAGTGTTTTTTCCATATCAAATGTCAGGGTTTCAATATGATCATAAGTCTTAGCCAAAGTTATATCTTGTCTTTTCATTGCACGTGCGTCTTCGGTTTCTTTATGGTGCTGCTCTCTTTCCTTCTCTAAATAATTTAATTTGGTTTCTTGTGAAGTAGTATCTCTGATTTTTACAGCAAATAGGTCGCACTTATTACACGTGTCTTTCTGTGGCTTTTTCCTTTGTAGATTAAATTTGGTATACAATATTCTTTTATACGATGCAAATGAAACTGTCTTTCTTGATTCATCAAAGCTTGCTTCCGATAAATATAAGTCGTACATTTTCGACAAAGTCATATCCAGTGGTAAATACATCCTGTCTGTTTGCGCTCTACAGTAATGGGACTTATATTTTGGGAATTTATCAATGTGTTTGATAATACTTTGTTCAACATCCTGAGGCATCTTACGAGTGTTTCCTGATACTTTTCCCCTTTTGTCTTCAATTTCCCACGCTATCCCGTACGCAAAAACCCGCGAAAATAGAATGCAATAACGAATGAAATGCCAGAAGCTGGCGCTTCATTCACGAACGGATGAAAGATTGCGCGTGTGGTGATACGCATTAACGAATTAAATACCATTTTAGGTAGTTAATTCGATGCTGCGGTTTAAAAACGGTTAAATCAAAAGGCAAAACTGAATTATCTTCATCGTGGACGTGTTTAATTCGTTTATGCAATTTGAAAACTGTTTGTAACTGTAACTTTGACGCATAATTCTTTAATACAAAACGAATGTGTGCACAAATTCTAGCAAAGTTCGAAATGTCGCTTGATTCAACCCCTTATTATAAGGCCGTAAGAGTGATTTTTGAACACTAAAATAGCTGAATACATAGTTTATCATACCTATAGTCGATCTGCATTCATAACTCTTTTTTTTAGATTTCGTCGCTTAATTCGTTATTACATAACGCAGTCCAATTTTTCTTACCAAATGTTTATAGTGTTTTTGGGTAACCTTTGTACTCATAATTATGATTATGTCTTATCTGTATCTATTTTTCTGTGTGTACATAAATAATAAAAATAAATAAATTTACAAAAAATTAGAAAAAATTTTGTGGCGTGGAAGAAAGAAAATTAAAATACAGTCGAAATATTTTTTTCTAAATATAAAATGTTGCTACCCACTTCAGGCAAAAACATTTTTTAGTTTGGATTAACCACTAAATTTGTCATCACGCTGGTTGTCCCCAATATGATTCTGATGGTAATTTTGCCTCGTACATGAAAAACTATTTGTTATTTAATTTTGCGTTTACTTTTATTTAATAGGCTAGTAGTGTTATAGTCCGTGGTTATAGTATTGACAGACAGTGGTATTATTCTTATACCTACCCAGGGAAGTTACTGATAAGTGAAAATATTTTTTCCCGCTAAATACATTCAATTTCATCACTGTGAGCAAAAGAGACAGGCATAGTTTGCCTACGGCATAAGGCCTGCCATCCCGCGTCCACCTAGCTATAGTCAGTCAATGCCACAGAGTTTTATGGTCAACGCTGAGCGCTCGACGTGGAGCAGCGGTCGCTAGCTCACTGCTTTTTCCTGCTAAAAACGTACGTAATTCATTTCGGTGAATGAGTACAAAAAAAATATCGTGTGTTTATTACTTTTAATTTTGTGTGTCGTACAAATGGTTCTATTCGCACAATACAATAGCCCATTTGTATTAACGACTCCCGACGTACCCCGCCCCGGTACGTAAATGAACTGAGGTATCAACATATTCATTTCGGCGACGTAAATCTAATTTCGGTGGTAAGATCAATAATTTCGGTGCACCGCTTTATCATTTCGGTGGAATTTAAAATGAATCTCAAATATCTCGTATGTTTCTTACGATATTTTGATCCCATCTAACATACATTCATTAAAATAGACTGGAGGACAACTTGAAATTGAACCGTTACAAGCTTTTGTTTAATACCTATGCTTTGTAAAGAAAAGAGAGAAAATAAGTTTATTTGACTTACGGTTTGTTTGTGTGTCTACCACTCTACAAAAGAACAATAAGTCTGACACTTCCTATCTTTTTCTCTCAGTTACTTCTCTAAAGATATAATTCCGTAGCCGAATGCTGGCAGCCGCAACTTACCTTCCGTAGCTAGCCACACGTCGATTACCTATAAAGAAACCAGTTGAATCGCGGCGACACGTCGCCTGCTGCTGCTGTCTGCAGTCGGCTACGGACTCGTACCTTAACGCTGTTATCAGCTTCTGAGAAAACAATGCATTTTGCGAGTGTTTTAGTTAAATTTATGAACAACAATAGGGTGAGCAGTTTTTAGAATATCAGTAGGTACCTACCTAGATTATTAAACAGGTTGTGTGAAAAATAGTGTCATTCGTTTCGTTCAGGAGGAGCGGCTGATCGCGCAGCTGCAGCGCGTGGAGGGCGAGGCGGCGGGCGGCGTGTGCGCGCGCGCGGCGGGCGCGCTGCTGGCGGGCGGCCCGGCGTCGTGCCTGGGCGCGCGCGTGCACCCGCGCGCCGCGCCCGCGCACACCTTCGCGCGCTTCCTGTTCCTGGCGCTGCTGCCGGCGCACGCCGACCTGGCCTACCGCGTGGGGCTGCGCGCCATGAGGTCAGTGAGAACATTTACATTGCACTCGCTTACGGTTCAAATGGGCATTTCAATAAACATACCAGTAAGCACCAAATGACAGATTTGCACGACATCGACATATGAATGTGAGAAACAAAAGAAAACAATGAAAATTCTCGAACTACTCTTGACTCCCCGGAAAAGTTATTTTTTTTTTCAATATATTTCTAAAATCACTATGAAGACTGACGCAGATATACCTATATTATATGGGCGGCCCACGCCGCATTGTAAAAATCCTCCTACATCACATTCGTACATTTCGTATGAACCATCGCACCTTACAGGCGGGCCGCATCGCACTTTTTTATATTAAAATGCGTTGCACTGTGGCCCACTGCAGCTGTAATTTGTGCACTTACCCCGTGGCCATGAGCTACACGCTCAAGCGTCACGCGTCTTGCGACACAGGAGAAAACAATTTAAAGAAGTAGTTTAAAGCACGACACGAGTCACCGCGACACGAATTGCGGAGCGACGGACGGAACCAGGAGAAGCGTGCGCGTGTGGCTTAACGCAAGGCATCGCTCGAGGCCTTGAACGGGTCTTAGGCATACAAAATATTTGAATGATAATTAATGTGGTATTTCCGTGTGCGCAGGTTGCCGATGGTGGAGGAGGCGTACGCGCTGGACGGCAGCGCGGCGGGCGGCGCGGGCGGCGCGGCGGGCGCCTGGCACACGCTGCAGCACGCCGAGCAGCAGCAGGCCGCGCTCGCCAGCGCGCTGCTGGGTAACGCAGCTGACTATTTGTACTCGGTCCCTGTGCTGAGGATCGTGACCCATTTTGTTGCTTGGCGCCTTGGCGCTAATTATGTCGGTGCTGGGCCACTATTGAAGTTTCCTGAAAAGACCTCAAAGAGCGGTCCAACGTTTTGATCGACGATTAAAACGGTGACTGGGAAAGTCCTGGTTCTGAAGTGGAAAGTGACTGAGGAAAAGACCTAGAAGTTTTGATAAGGCCCTTAATATCCTGTCCTGTGAATGTGACTCGGCTTGGCGACGGGTCTTTCTACACCCAACAGCGCGTGCCGATTCAAAAAAAGATGAAGATTTTGGATTCGTTCTATAACGTTAATATCCTCCGTCAGGTGCAGCCCGCGGCAACCCGGGCCGCCTGCGAGCCGCGCTGGGAGCCGCCCAGCGCCACGTCCGCTCGGCGGCGCAGCTGTTCCGCCTGGCGCAGGACGCGCTGCGCCACGCCGCGCCGCCCGCCGCGCCGCACCACCACCGCGACCTGCTGGCGGCTGCCTTCGAGCTGGGCTTGCAGGTACTGTACACACGTCCACACAGTGGCCCAGCGCACGTCCGCTCGGCGGCGCAGCTGTTCCGCCTGGCGCAGGACGCGCTGCGCCACGCCGCGCCGCCCGCCGCGCCGCACCACCACCGCGACCTGCTGGCGGCTGCCTTCGAGCTGGGCTTGCAGGTACTGTACACACGTCCACACAGTGGCCCAGCGCACGTCCGCTCGGCGGCGCAGCTGTTCCGCCTGGCGCAGGACGCGCTGCGCCACGCCGCGCCGCCCGCCGCGCCGCACCACCACCGCGACCTGCTGGCGGCTGCCTTCGAGCTGGGCTTGCAGGTACTGTACACACGTCCACACAGTGGCCCAGCGCACGTCCGCTCGGCGGCGCAGCTGTTCCGCCTGGCGCAGGACGCGCTGCGCCACGCCGCGCCGCCCGCCGCGCCGCACCACCACCGCGACCTGCTGGCGGCTGCCTTCGAGCTGGGCTTGCAGGTACTGTTTCCGCCTGGCGCAGGACGCGCTGCGCCACGCCGCGCCGCCCGCCGCGCCGCACCACCACCGCGACCTGCTGGCGGCTGCCTTCGAGCTGGGCTTGCAGGTACTGTACACACGTCCACACAGTGGCCCAGCGCACGTCCGCTCGGCGGCGCAGCTGTTCCGCCTGGCGCAGGACGCGCTGCGCCACGCCGCGCCGCCCGCCGCGCCGCACCACCACCGCGACCTGCTGGCGGCTGCCTTCGAGCTGGGCTTGCAGGTACTGTACACACGTCCACACAGTGGCCCAGCGCACGTCCGCTCGGCGGCGCAGCTGTTCCGCCTGGCGCAGGACGCGCTGCGCCACGCCGCGCCGCCCGCCGCGCCGCACCACCACCGCGACCTGCTGGCGGCTGCCTTCGAGCTGGGCTTGCAGGTACTGTACACACGTCCACACAGTGGCCCAGCGCACGTCCGCTCGGCGGCGCAGCTGTTCCGCCTGGCGCAGGACGCGCTGCGCCACGCCGCGCCGCCCGCCGCGCCGCACCACCACCGCGACCTGCTGGCGGCTGCCTTCGAGCTGGGCTTGCAGGTACTGTACACACGTCCACACAGTGGCCCAGCGCACGTCCGCTCGGCGGCGCAGCTGTTCCGCCTGGCGCAGGACGCGCTGCGCCACGCCGCGCCGCCCGCCGCGCCGCACCACCACCGCGACCTGCTGGCGGCTGCCTTCGAGCTGGGCTTGCAGGTACTGTACACACGTCCACACAGTGGCCCAGCGCACGTCCGCTCGGCGGCGCAGCTGTTCCGCCTGGCGCAGGACGCGCTGCGCCACGCCGCGCCGCCCGCCGCGCCGCACCACCACCGCGACCTGCTGGCGGCTGCCTTCGAGCTGGGCTTGCAGGTACTGTACACACGTCCACACAGTGGCCCAGCGCACGTCCGCTTGGCGGCGCAGCTGTTCCGCCTGGCGCAGGACGCGCTGCGCCACGCCGCGCCGCCCGCCGCGCCGCACCACCACCGCGACCTGCTGGCGGCTGCCTTCGAGCTGGGCTTGCAGGTACTGTACACACGTCCACACAGTGGCCCAGCGCACGTCCGCTCGGCGGCGCAGCTGTTCCGCCTGGCGCAGGACGCGCTGCGCCACGCCGCGCCGCCCGCCGCGCCGCACCACCACCGCGACCTGCTGGCGGCTGCCTTCGAGCTGGGCTTGCAGGTACTGTACACACGTCCACACAGTGGCCCAGCGCACGTCCGCTCGGCGGCGCAGCTGTTCCGGCCTGGCGCAGGACGCGCTGCGCCACGCCGCGCCGCCCGCCGCGCCGCACCACCACCGCGACCTGCTGGCGGCTGCCTTCGAGCTGGGCTTGCAGGTACTGTACACACGTCCACACAGTGGCCCAGCGCACGTCCGCTCGGCGGCGCAGCTGTTCCGCCTGGCGCAGGACGCGCTGCGCCACGCCGCGCCGCCCGCCGCGCCGCACCACCACCGCGACCTGCTGGCGGCTGCCTTCGAGCTGGGCTTGCAGGTACTGTACACACGTCCACACAGTGGCCCAGCGCACGTCCGCTCGGCGGCGCAGCTGTTCCGCCTGGCGCAGGACGCGCTGCGCCACGCCGCGCCGCCCGCCGCGCCGCACCACCACCGCGACCTGCTGGCGGCTGCCTTCGAGCTGGGCTTGCAGGTACTGTACACACGTCCACACAGTGGCCCAGCGCACGTCCGCTCGGCGGCGCAGCTGTTCCGCCTGGCGCAGGACGCGCTGCGCCACGCCGCGCCGCCCGCCGCGCCGCACCACCACCGCGACCTGCTGGCGGCTGCCTTCGAGCTGGGCTTGCAGGTACTGTACACACGTCCACACAGTGGCCCAGCGCACGTCCGCTCGGCGGCGCAGCTGTTCCGCCTGGCGCAGGACGCGCTGCGCCACGCCGCGCCGCCCGCCGCGCCGCACCACCACCGCGACCTGCTGGCGGCTGCCTTCGAGCTGGGCTTGCAGGTACTGTACACACGTCCACACAGTGGCCCAGCGCACGTCCGCTCGGCGGCGCAGCTGTTCCGCCTGGCGCAGGACGCGCTGCGCCACGCCGCGCCGCCCGCCGCGCCGCACCACCACCGCGACCTGCTGGCGGCTGCCTTCGAGCTGGGCTTGCAGGTACTGTACACACGTCCACACAGTGGCCCAGCGCACGTCCGCTCGGCGGCGCAGCTGTTCCGCCTGGCGCAGGACGCGCTGCGCCACGCCGCGCCGCCCGCCGCGCCGCACCACCACCGCGACCTGCTGGCGGCTGCCTTCGAGCTGGGCTTGCAGGTACTGTACACACGTCCACACAGTGGCCCAGCGCACGTCCGCTCGGCGGCGCAGCTGTTCCGCCTGGCGCAGGACGCGCTGCGCCACGCCGCGCCGCCCGCCGCGCCGCACCACCACCGCGACCTGCTGGCGGCTGCCTTCGAGCTGGGCTTGCAGGTACTGTACACACGTCCACACAGTGGCCCAGCGCACGTCCGCTCGGCGGCGCAGCTGTTCCGCCTGGCGCAGGACGCGCTGCGCCACGCCGCGCCGCCCGCCGCGCCGCACCACCACCGCGACCTGCTGGCGGCTGCCTTCGAGCTGGGCTTGCAGGTACTGTACACACGTCCACACAGTGGCCCAGCGCACGTCCGCTCGGCGGCGCAGCTGTTCCGCCTGGCGCAGGACGCGCTGCGCCACGCCGCGCCGCCCGCCGCGCCGCACCACCACCGCGACCTGCTGGCGGCTGCCTTCGAGCTGGGCTTGCAGGTACTGTACACACGTCCACACAGTGGCCCAGCGCACGTCCGCTCGGCGGCGCAGCTGTTCCGCCTGGCGCAGGACGCGCTGCGCCACGCCGCGCCGCCCGCCGCGCCGCACCACCACCGCGACCTGCTGGCGGCTGCCTTCGAGCTGGGCTTGCAGGTACTGTACACACGTCCACACAGTGGCCCAGCGCACGTCCGCTCGGCGGCGCAGCTGTTCCGCCTGGCGCAGGACGCGCTGCGCCACGCCGCGCCGCCCGCCGCGCCGCACCACCACCGCGACCTGCTGGCGGCTGCCTTCGAGCTGGGCTTGCAGGTACTGTACACACGTCCACACAGTGGCCCAGCGCACGTCCGCTCGGCGGCGCAGCTGTTCCGCCTGGCGCAGGACGCGCTGCGCCACGCCGCGCCGCCCGCCGCGCCGCACCACCACCGCGACCTGCTGGCGGCTGCCTTCGAGCTGGGCTTGCAGGTACTGTACACACGTCCACACAGTGGCCCAGCGCACGTCCGCTCGGCGGCGCAGCTGTTCCGCCTGGCGCAGGACGCGCTGCGCCACGCCGCGCCGCCCGCCGCGCCGCACCACCACCGCGACCTGCTGGCGGCTGCCTTCGAGCTGGGCTTGCAGGTACTGTACACACGTCCACACAGTGGCCCAGCGCACGTCCGCTCGGCGGCGCAGCTGTTCCGCCTGGCGCAGGACGCGCTGCGCCACGCCGCGCCGCCCGCCGCGCCGCACCACCACCGCGACCTGCTGGCGGCTGCCTTCGAGCTGGGCTTGCAGGTACTGTACACACGTCCACACAGTGGCCCAGCGCACGTCCGCTTGGCGGCGCAGCTGTTCCGCCTGGCGTTTTCTCCGCAATCGATTTCGCTAGACGCGTGTCGTTGAACGTGTACTCGTAGCTCGTGGCCACGGGGTTACACTTACAGGCGGGACTTTTCTTGGTATATGGAGTACAATAAACTAGCCTTTCGAGGTTTTCGTTGATGACGAAATATTTCTGCACACGTCCTAGTAAACTAGACTTAGTTAGTACGGATGAGTGTGACCCGTTAGTTTGAGTTGCGTTGTAGAAATATTTGAGTTTACCACCAACCAAAAAACGATCCCACTCAGTTTGCGTCGAATGTAATGCCGGATACAGGTTAGTGAAACCCGAGATACCTACATTGAAACAAATTCGCCTAGTTGTGGTGTTACATTTCCTGTTACATTGCTTATAATAAGACGGCTAATTAGTGTTTTATTTCATGTTACGTTTCGCCAATCTGTACCGCGACTTAACATAAATTGCAACATTTTATGAGAAAAATGCTACGTCATTTCGGCGACTCACTTTGCGTTCTAACTGTTTGACAAACTTTTTAACAAACAACTGTTTTACAAAACTAACAGGTTCTCTTTAACCTGCAGGTGCTAAGGATGACGCTATCCTCAGTAAACTGGCGTCGGCGCGAGATGGTTCGCTGGCTCGTCACGTGCGCCACGGAACTGGGGCTGGACGCGTTGCTGTCCATCATGCAGAACTGGTCAGTATACTGGGACGACAGAGAAACTCAGTGATGAAAATATTATGCCTTCATTTACAGGAGAAAAAAAAACTAGAAGTCGAAGTTCCCTATCCGACTACCCTGAGAAGAAACAAACTGAGAGGTCACAGACTCTTTTCTAATACAACTTAATTTGGAAGATGGGTGCAAAATTACCTTGAATGTCTTTCGAAGCTACGCGCAAAAAATAAGCCCATAATTTTCTTCAGAGTACCTAGGGGAAAAATCACCTTGTGGAAGGTGCCATTGAACATATTGTGAAAGGTTTTACAAAAATGAGCACCACTGAACAATCAAGTAATAGAGCCAACGCTTTGTCCGGTCCACAGTTTTCTTGACAAGAATGCCCCTCCCCATTCCTTCATGTCTCTTTGGCGCGTGGCGAAAATAATGCCGCCATCTTGATTTTTCAATTAATTTCACAAATTTTTACCAGTAACACTGTAAAAATGGTGCACTGTAAAAGTGTAGCAATAGGGATGATGACTAAAAAAATGTTTTTTGTCCGTAATGTAGATTATGAAAAAATAACGTACACGTATTTTTTCTTTTTTTACTTTGTCAAAAGATTACGGCGATACATTGGGTTATAATGTGCCATGACGTCACTTGTATGTAGATTTTATACATACTTGTGACGTATCAACCCCCACTCCCCAACTTTAATGCGTTGTATCTAAGTCATTTATTATTAATATGATAAAGAAAAAAATACGTGTCTAATATTTTTTCATTATCTGACTGACGGACTAAATAGAATTTCATTTTTTTGACCCAGGCATCATCCCTATTAAAATTTTGATATAACCCCTATAATCTTCCTTTTCCTGTAGGTACGAGCTGTTCACGCCAACGGAAGCGACGGGTCCTGTGGCCGCAGCGGCGATGTCTCACACGACGGCACTGCGGCTCGGCCTGAGCTTCGAGCAACAGGAGAAACTAAGTGCCTGCGCCAGAACTTTAGCGCTACAGTGTGCTGCTAAGGTATGTTTTTTTATAATATAATTTTAACTTAAAATATTTGCCAATTATCCACTAGAGCACAAACAGAACTCTTAGTAAATTACGAATATTTAATTTCAACCAATGTTGAAATACATTTTTAATTTAATCTATGTAACTTACAATTTAGTTTAAATTAAAATGTTGTATAAAAATAGGTCGTTTTTCTTATTTTTCAACCTTTTACTGTGTTTATACTTTTGGAATTGTCTTCTCAAGGGCTTTAATTTGATACCTACCCTAAATGGACATGGTACTAAATTTTCTGATTCAAGACGTTACTCATTCACGTCTAAAAAAAAATACCACATTTTTGCCTATAGGAAAATAGCCTAGCCTATAAACCACGGGACCAAGATGACTCGAAGAGACAATTCATTCATTAAAATGTTAGGAAGCTTCGAGGGTATAAATAACCATTCCCCTCCCTGTCCCAGGACCCGCCGGGCTGCGCCCTGAGCGCGCTGTCGGTGTGCGAGGGCTCGGCGGGCGCCTTCGAGGCGGCGTGCGCGGCCGTGGGCGGCGCGGCGGCGCGCGGCGCGCTGGCGTCCAGCCAGCTGTTCGCCGTGGCGCGCTACATGGAGCAGCGCGGCCAGCCCGCGCGCGCCATGCGCCTGGCCACGCTGGCCATGCGGAACCTGCACTTGCATTACAACCAGGTGAGCAAGAGTTGATCCCTCTCGAATACTCTCGATTTAGAACATCCAGAGGATTCTAAATACATAGTGATTTTAAGGGTAGGTACGCTAGTCGGTCATTCTTCCATACAAACGTAGTATGGTGATAACTCGTCAGTTTGACGGTGTACGTTCAAAACTAAAAATTGTATCAATTTATTTTGTCATTATCTAGCCCTTTATAGAAGAAGAATTGGAAAAAAAAAATTGGTTTAGAAGTTATGACCGTCGAAACTACCATATTTCAACACTAATTTAACTCGTCTTTGGGCGTAAATGAATAACTTTTGTAGTAGAAAAATGTCAAAATAGAAACCGTACAGGGATAGATAATTTATACAATAGTTCAAATAATGTTATTTTGAGTAAATATATTCAGTAATTTTTTCATAAATATCTATTGGCCCAAAAGTCTGTTCATGAAATTTTACGCGCTCGTTTTCGTTATAAATCATCATCTATTTCACTAAATAAATAATATATATAAAATTATAAATAATTAGACTAATTAGCATACATATTAACCCGTCGCGCGCGCAATTAGCGACACAATAGAATTTTATTGTTATTTGCACACATGGGGTGCAATCGACATTTTAAGAGTTAATTAAGAGTTCGTGCCTTCGACTAGTAGGTACTTAACTAGAGGTTCTTTTAACCCTCCTTATGTTGCAATCCCTTACGCAACCAACCAAGTCTTTTAAAACGAACCGTTCCACCCATCCGTTTAGGGCTGGTTTCAACACCTCCGAGAACGTAAGTTTCCTTTTAGTTACCTTCATGGCAGATAATTTTATACAAATTCCGTTCTATTATTGAATTTACTTTGTGAGAAGTGTCGATTTAGCATATTAAAACAAGCTGAGCAAAAAAAAAAAATGCATAGATAATGTCTTCCCGACCATAATTTATCTTTGGTTTTGCTCTCTGAGTTTGTCTCAGCATTTCTTCTCAGGGATCAATCAGCTAGGAAATGTTGGCGCCATCTAGTTTTAAAAATATTTACCGAAAAATTTACGTGTAATAGTGTCTAAAAGTGTGTAAAAATAAACATTTCTTAAATCATTACTATCTCTCTGCTACAGGACAGTCACCCAGCGATCGCGGACATCCACTGGGCCGTGGCGCTGGCGCACTCGCTGGGCCGCGCCGAGCTGCAGGCGATGTTGCCTCTCTTGGTGAAGAACGTGCAGTGTGCGCCTGTGCTTGTGAGTAACATTCAAGAAAATCTATATCTATACATAACTAGCTTTTGCCCGCGGCCTAGCCCGTGTGGATGTCGGAAAATCTCCCAACGGAACGTACTACCGGGATTACATACCGCCGATGAAAAGGTCATTGACTCTTACCGCTGCGTCCGCGTAGTCGTCAACCATAATTATTCTGCTATGCGTGATTTTGAATGTAAAAATCTCTTAAGTAAACTATTCATTTATAAGATATGATGTCATGGCATATTTTAATCTAAATTAAATGCCCAACTTAAATAACATATTTTATTGGATATGAATTAATATGATACCGGTCAAAATAGCTTCGGAAATAACAATTATTTTTTTATTAGATACCTTAGAAGATAGAAATGTTATTATGCCATCGCGGATTTTTTGTTTAACTTTTTAAGATGTACAAACCTGTGGATGCATACTCGGCGCACGCCAGTCATGATTTTTTTCGATATCTTCACCAATAATCGTCATATTCCAGCCAATTTACACAAAACCGTAATGTATATAATACACCAAGATCTTCCTCATGAATCCGCCGCCCACGCCGCTGCGGCCGTTAGACCTAGCCCGGTGTACATTGTCCCCCCCCCCACAGTCGGACGTGCTGCGGCGCTGCTGCGTGGCGGCGGCGGGCGTGTCGCGGCGCGGCGCGCCCCCGCGGCCGTTAGACCTAGCCCGGTGTACATTGTCCCCCCCCCCACAGTCGGACGTGCTGCGGCGCTGCTGCGTGGCGGCGGCGGGCGTGTCGCGGCGCGGCGCGCCCCCGCGGCCGTTAGACCTAGCCCGGTGTACATTGTCCCCCCCCCCACAGTCGGACGTGCTGCGGCGCTGCTGCGTGGCGGCGGCGGGCGTGTCGCGGCGCGGCGCGCCCCCGCGGCCGCCCACGCCGCTGCGGCCGTTAGACCTAGCCCGGTGTACATTGTCCCCCCCCCCACAGTCGGACGTGCTGCGGCGCTGCTGCGTGGCGGCGGCGGGCGTGTCGCGGCGCGGCGCGCCCCCGCGGCCGCCCACGCCCCTGCGGCCGCTGCTGGAGGCCGCGCTGCGCGCCTACGCCTCCACAACGCACGCGCGCCTGGCGCACATCTCGCCCAGGCATTACGCGGACTTCGTCGACTTTCTTGGTATGTATAATAATACCAGCCTAATGCTGTCCCTCTCTTCTCATATGTGATCGCCGCGCTAGCTCGAGATGAGTTGGCAGTATGTATAACGTGCTCATTTTATTGGACACTGAATACCTCGTTGGTCTAGTAGTCGAAAGCGCGACTGCTAAGCTACCGAAGCGGATCTCCAGTTCAGGCAATGCGTTATTGAGTTTTTCCATTAGAAGTTCTCTATTACATGGAACTAAAAAATAATTTGCAGAATGTGGATGCGCTATTACACCTGCTGCTATTCCTTTGGGAAATATGGCCATAAATCGGCGTCATGTTATAGTGGTTAAAGTGTTATTTATAACCACTGTGTTCCTTTGTTACAATACCGAATCTATTCAAACCGTCGTCGAACCTCTTACCTTACCGATCTAGCTCGAGCGTATGAAAGCAAAATGTTTAACGGTTCTGTGCCTTTTCGCCGAAAATTGTTTGCCAGATTTTCACTTGCCAACTAACGTTTCGCATAATTTTATTTCGCCGAATAATCATTTGCCAACTTATCATATAACTTTGTTTTATTTCCCAACTTCACAGTTACCAATACGTTTGGTCTGCTTTTCATAATGACACTTTTTAAAATGCCAACTTTCAAGTAGCAGAATGTTTTAGTTTGCGTAATATTCATTTAGTTGTTTATTGTTTACCCAAATCTAGTAGTATTCGTTTTTTTTTTTACTTTAATTTTATTGTGACCTAACCTAACTTATCTGTTTCCTTTTGCAAAAGAGATTTGCTTCTGGCTGGATTGGCTTCGTTGTTTGTCATACTCTAACCTAATCTAAACTATCATTTTAGCGTATCAGTATCCTATCATATTATCATTATATCAATGAATGAAAAGGGAACTGTTACACTGACAAAACGTCATTCGTATAATAGTTGTTATTGTGGGGTTATGCCATAGTAAGACACCATAAGTTATTGAGAGTGATATTTATTACAGAACAATTACAATGTAAAAGAACACCATGTTGCAGAGCGAGTTCAGGGTAGAGATGTGTGTAAAAAGGCGGGCTGTCAACTTCAACTTTTTGACAACTATAACTTAGACAGCTCTCAGTGTTTAAGATGCGTTCCAATGTTATTGTACTAATTATTTCTTAATTCGTAACACCCTTCCTCAATAAAATTGGTACGCATTCTTTACACTTAGAATACTTATAACTATTTATATATCTTCTATTATAACTATCCTAGGAACTTACACATCTACCATCTATACTATGTATCTATTTATGAATTTAATTATTTAACATACTACACATCTTGTTAAACATTTCTTTATTTAAACCTTTAGTAAATATATCTGCTATTTGCTTCCCTGTTGCTACATATCTCAACTCTACAATATTATTTTCTACCTTATCTCTAACAAAATGATATTTCAAATCAATGTGTTTTAATCTTTGATGTTTTTCAGGGTTTTTGGCAACATGAATAGCTGACTGATTATCAATGTAAATAATAAAATTATTGCAACCTAAACCAATTTCTTTTAATAAATTGTAAATCCAACAACCTTCAGCAACCCCTTTTGCTAATGCCACATATTCTGACTCCGTTGATGATAGAGCAGTACATTGTTGCTTTGAGCTGCACCAAGATACCGTGCAACCAAAAAGCTTCATGATGTACCCTGACGTAGACTTTCTTTCTAGCTTATCTCCAGCCCAATCTGCATCTGTATAACCTACTAGAACATCCTTTGAATTTCTTCTGTAAATTAATTTGTAGTCTAATGTTCCTTTGATATATCTGAGTATTCTTTTTAATGCCTTCCATAAGTTTTCATCTGCATAAACTTGATATCTACTCAGATAACTTACAGCAAAACAGATGTCTGGCCTTGTGCCCAACATAGCATACATAAGGCTGCCAACTACCTGTCTGCATCTTTTCACCATATCATTGTCTTTCGCTGGTTCTGTTGATAGTACTAAGCCTGTCTCTATAGGTGTCATCGCCGGGTTACATTCTTCCATTCCATACTTCTTAAGTAGGTCTTCTAAATACTGTCTCTGGTCTAGTTCAAGCCTGTCTTCTTCTTCTGTTATATTTATTCCCAAGTATTTCATCTTCTTATTACCCATGTCAGTCATTTCAAAGTTTCTTTTTAGTGATTGTTTCAGTTTCTCAACATCTTCCTGGTTCTCTGCTATAATTATTAAATCGTCAACATAGAGGAGTGTGTAGAATCTTTTATTCGCTTTGTAGTACATGCAGTAGTCAGACTTGCTTCGAATAAACCCTTCCTCTTTCATATAATTATTGAATCTGTCATTCCAGTTTCTTGGTGACTTCTTTAAACCGTAAAGTGACTTCTGTAGTTTTAGTACTTTTCCATCATATTTCTCAATTCCATTTGGTATCTTTATGTATACTTCCTCTTCTATAGTCCCATAAAGGAATGCACTCTTCACGTCCATCTGTGTCATTTTCAAGTTGTACTTACAAGCTATGGATAAAAGAATTCTCAAAGTTGGCAATTTTGCCACTGGTGTGTATATCTCTGAGTGGTCAAAATCATCTTCCTGCTGAAAACCCCTTGCTACTAGTCTTGCTTTATAGATATCTTTATTGTTCTCTCCTCTCTTTATTTTAAGAACCCATTTTGTATATATCACTTTCTTTCCTTTCAATGGTTCTTCTATTATCCATGTATTGTTTTTCTCTAATGCTGACAGTTCTCTTTCTATTGCTTCTTTCCATCTGTGCGAGTCTTCTCCTTTTATTGCTTGATCATAAGTTAATTGTTCTTCTGTGCATGCTTTAAATCCTGTATAATAATCTCCATACTTTTGTGGCTTCTTGATCTCCCTTGTCCTAGTCTTCTGTGGTTTCTCAACCGGTAACTCTCTAAAAGGACTTTCATCTTCTGTTTCTTCACATGACTCGTAGTGCTCTTCTCTTCTGTGTCCACTTCTCTCTTCTTCAAGCATATTACTCTCTTGCTGTATATTAGTCTCTCTTCTGTTGATTTCTTCTTTTGCATCTATCTTCTGTAAGTCTTTTTCTGTTCTTCTATCTTCTGTTTCTATTCTTCTATCTTGTGTTATTGTGTCATCCAAAGTTTCTGTTTTCTGTTCTTGTCTTCTGTCTTCTTCTTGCTGTCTGTGTCTTCCGTTTAAGCTATTTGTGTCATCCTTGCAATCAATGTAAACTATTCTGCTCTTCTGTTTATCTTCTGTCTTATCTTGGATAAATACCACATCCCTATATGTGTTGACTTCTTTGTTTTGTAAACATACTCTGTAACCTTTGCAATTTATCCCATAACCAACAAATATTCCTTTCTTGCTTTTTGCATCCCACTTGAGTCTTCTTTCTTTTGGTGTGTGTACATAAACTTCTGTTCCAAATGTTTTCAACTCTTCTATATTAAAACTCTTATTATATAGTAATTCAAATGGTGTTTTGCCAGGAACTGGTGATTTACCTGTCCTATTTAACGTATAAACTGCTGTGCTAGTGGCTTCTGCCCATAGTTCCTTCTGTAACTTCTTTGCGTAGAGCATGGTTCTGGCTGCTTCTACTATTGTTCTCATCTCCCGTTCGGCTCGACCATTTTGTTCAGGTGTGTAAGCAACTGTGGTCTGGTGAGTAATCCCCTTTATTTTCAATATTTGACTTACCTCTTTATTGCCAAATTCTCCTCCATTATCTGATCTCATTTTCTGAATTTTGTAACCACTTTCATTTTTAAATGTTATTATAAAATTTTGAATACTATTTTTGGTCTCATATTTATTTTTTAGAAAATATACAAACCTGTAACCCGTAAAGTCATCTTTGAATAACAAAAAATATTTAGAACCACCTATTGAAAGTTTTTCCATGGGACCACATAAATCCATATGAATCAATTCTCCAGGTACACTAGCTCTGTTATCACTA
The DNA here is from genome assembly GCA_963853775.1 of Xanthia togata. Lineage (NCBI taxonomy): Eukaryota > Metazoa > Arthropoda > Insecta > Lepidoptera > Noctuidae > Xanthia > Xanthia togata. Next base: position 5,666,626 of record OY970805.1, read on the forward strand.
CTATGAAAAGGTATCCTACTCTGCTTACCCTCCAAACATGCTGTACATTGATCAGTCAACCCTTCATGTTTTACATTATTTTTGGTTAAAATCTCCTTGACATAACCCATATTTTGGTGTGCAAGTCGTTCATGCCATTCTGTAATTGATGTTAAAGCCACTTCTATATTAAATTTAAAATTCATGTAATACAATTTACCTACTCTGTTTGCAGTACACATAACCTCTCTATTTTTGGTAAATTGACATCCATCTTTTGTTGAAGTCATAGTATAATCTTTATCTAAGCAACATGATACAGAAAATAAATTTATTGTTAAATCAGGTACAAATAAAACATCCAACATTACATAAGGTGCATACTGTTTGCCATTGTATCCCTGAAAATTAATTTTGCCTATCCCCTGTACTTTAAGTTTATTACCGTCTCCTAATATGACAAATCTATTTTCTAAAATATCTGTATAGTCTGTAAACAACTCTCTTTTGAAACACATATGTTCACTCGCCCCTGTATCCATAATCCAATCATCTTTTTGAATTGAATTGTAATTATTCAGGATAAAAGCATTGTGGTTACATTTATTTTGTCCTTGCCTGTTTCTGCAGTCCTTGTATAAATGACCTAATTTTCCACAAAAGTTACACTTACGCACTTTGCAGTCTTTCTTAAAGTGTCCAGCTTTACCACAGACATAACACTTCAGTTCAGTTTTATTGACCTGTACTTTTCTGTTGATGTTTCTTTTCGCCATAAGGGCTGATGATGATGGAGTGTCCTTTCCTATACGCTCCTCTTCCACGAGTAATCTTGCTGTCAAATTCTTCATATTCTGTTCACTTTCAGGTACTGATTCCCATGCCGAGATAAAGTGTCTGTATTTATCCGGTAGGCTCATGACAATCTTTGTGACTACCATCTTTTCAGAGAGATCCTCTGTATTATTTCTTAACTGATTGACAAGTTCCTCAACTTTGGATATGAATGCTGCCATTGGTTCCTCGAACTCCATGCTATAAAACTTCTGTTGAATAAGATGTACTCCTACCTTAGATTTTGCTTCAAAAATTGTGTTCAATTTCTCCCACATTTGACAATCGGATGTGCATACCAGTAAATAAGAAAGTATCTTCTCTTCTATTCTTGTAACTATTATTTCTTGCGCTTTTCTGTCTACTTCTTTGCCTTCTGTGGACGACGGCTCTTTTAGTAACGCGTCGTACCACCCCTTGGACTTAAGTACAACCATGATTTGGAACTTCCAGAGTGCCCAATTGTTGTCGTTAAGAACTAACGCGCCGTCTTTTCTTTCCATCTTCTATCGTCTTCTTTATATCTTCTGTACTAAGATATCTTCTGTTATTCCCGTCTGTAATGACCCGGAAGCGGTCGACTTCGTCTGTTGTTGGAGTACGTGCTCAGTGCCGGTAATCCAAGCACGTGGAGCTTTCTTCTGTCGTCTGTTGGTGTCTTACTTCTGTGTGATTTCCATGCCTGAGCCCATAACCTATTGTGGGGTTATGCCATAGTAAGACACCATAAGTTATTGAGAGTGATATTTATTACAGAACAATTACAATGTAAAAGAACACCATGTTGCAGAGCGAGTTCAGGGTAGAGATGTGTGTAAAAAGGCGGGCTGTCAACTTCAACTTTTTGACAACTATAACTTAGACAGCTCTCAGTGTTTAAGATGCGTTCCAATGTTATTGTACTAATTATTTCTTAATTCGTAACAGTTGTGTGGCCTAGTGAAATGTTTGACAAATGATAAATGTCCCAAACGTTTTGTGTCATTATAATAATCAGCTTAACAATAATTCTACCAAATGGACCGTTGTCATACAAAAAATTGCTAATCGTTAGTTGTCAAAGTGAAACATCGGCGAAACGTTGGTTGGCAAGTGATAAATCTGCCAAACAATTTTCGGCGAAAAAGCAGGATACCATTTTTAACATGAAAAATATAGGTAGGTACACGAAAAATTCTTCGACAAGGTATTTTCATCCTGTTTTTCTTTTCCGCAGGCAAAGCCCGCGACACATTCGCGCTAGCCCCGGACGGCCCGCACCAGTTCGCCGCACTACTACAAGAGATCAAGCTCAAATACAAGGGGAAAAAGAAACTCATGTTCCTCGTCAAGGAAAGATTCGGATGATCCAACATTACTCGTTACAAAACCCACCGAGTTTGCAACGGTTTCTAGATACGGCATTCCATATTGATAGAAAGAAGCAATTTTGTTTCGATGCGTGTAAATTTTGTCGAAAACTTTTGGGTATAGCATCGTGTTTTGTGCTTTTGTTAATCTCACAATGCTGTGGTAAAAGGCCTCAAGATGTTTCATATGGCTGATTATTTTACTGTTATCATGTTTTTTTGAATACTGGCTCACAAGAAATACTACAAAAAAATGCCTACGTGCTAAACTCAGTGTAGACAGGCCTTTATGCGTACTATTGCGGACGCGCATATCTGAACGCCGTAAGGACTATTCCTGCTTGCAGCGCTCGGCCGCTATAGTATCGATAACCTACAAAAAAGGGCCATAAACAGATGTGGTCATTGTGTGCACGGGATTTGGTTTTCAAAGTGGTTAGATATGCGTGACCGTGATAGTACACATAGTTGACCAATTGGACTGTGTTACTTCTACGAGGTGTTTGGCCATAGTTGTAGCAATCAAACAAGATAATGTGAAACTCATGGCATGCTACATAATTGTTTAAATCGTGCAATCATTGTTTTCATTTCAAGTTATTGTTTTTATTTTGTTAATATCGTGCAATAAGCTGCCATGATTAAAATACAAATTTAGGCCATACAGGCCTTGGTCGTGACGCATAATAATTTTAGAAATAATGTCGTGGAAAATGATAAGTTGACTAATGTATCGAATAAAATTATTTACACTTTTTGTTAAGAGATCGTCATAAAAATGCTAATGACTTGTCAAGCACTAGTGTGACAATGCTACTTTCATAAAAACGAGGACATGAATCATTTCGTTCCACGGTAATTTAGGCTCGAAATAATTTTACCGTTGCGGTAGAAATCATTACCTCATGCTCGGTACACATAATCTCGTGTACCCGCCGTGTACCAAACCAGTCTATTCTAAAGTATTATTTTTTATTTAATAATAATTATAAATACGGCTGACCTCGTAATTTTCATTTTTTTATAATCGTAAGAAATGATCTCAATAATTCCATTTGTGTAAATAGAAACGAGTTTGTAAATATAGTACGAAGACAAGTTTAGTATTGGAGAATATTAGTTAATTAATGTAATAATTAGTTATGTGATCTGTGCGAGGATTGCGTGTTGTACAAATTGTGTAAATGTCGGTGAGTTGTGAGATGACGGAGTATCGACGGTGTGGAGCGGGTCGCACAGGTCGCAAGCTGTAAGTAGGTATAGCGCGTCACTCGTATAGCGTCCAATAGCAATGGGATAATTCATAAAATATGACACAACACCAAAGAACTATATCGTAAGTCCAAGTGTGAGGTAAGCAACGCCATCATATTTTCAGTATTCTTGAGTATTCTGTATCTGTAGATATTTGTTTATATGTTAGCTCCCGGTATTATTGTTATCTTGAGCGGCACATCTACAATGCTGAACATGGGACGCATGCTGTAAAGGCTCCCGTAGTCAGGCGCGATTTTGGTAGAACAATTTCCATGAACTTTTCATAGAAATTGTTTTACGAGTCGCGCCGCGCCTGTTTGCGGAAGCCTTAGTACGAAATATTGTAACAATCGGCGCTGCAGTAGTCTTCTGTAAACCATTTTATAAATATTATTTCAAAAGACGTTATTTAACTAATCATGCCGTATATCTTGTCTATTTTCTATAACTTGGTCGCATTAGCTGTGCACCTGGACTTGATGACGTAATTTGGACGTGACGAGCGCGGGGAGGCGAGCGGGAGTTCGCGGGGAAGCATGGCATTCCAACGAGGTGCATAGTTAATTCGACCGAGTAGTATATCGTTACACAAATCTTATTTAAGAGTTGATTACTTTGAATATTATTAATTTTACTTCAATCATTATTATTTCTAAAACTCAGCCTTTTCCTTGTTTAGAGTAGAATATAAAATTTTAACAAGAAGTGCATTTATAAAGATAGAAATGATTAATATTTAAATAGAGATGATGTATGGATAATGTTGAGAGAATAGTATGAATTGAATAGTATATAGACTTAATGAAGGACTTTTGTACTTTTTGTGGTATGTATGAGGGTTGCGCATAAATTATTTTGACACTGTACAAAGAAACATACAAAAAATATTGTATCCGTTCATTATATCAAAATTTTGGCAACCCTATAATGTGTCAAATAAAAAAAAACAGGACATTAGTACTCATTATAATATTGATATGATTGTAAATATAAAAAATATGATTTTTAGTTAGAGCGCTGATAGTAGACACATCCAATATCTTCCTTATCAGAGACTTTTACACGAAGAAGTAAGGGAAGCACTTCGGAAGTCTCCCCAGCGCGTATTTATAGTAGGTATTTTTTTTTGGATAGAGTAGACCATTTCTATTGTATTTTTGAAATCCCCAAAATGAGCAAAACCATAGGTGCCGAGAAAAAAATTGCCAAAGTTTCAAGAAAATGACCAAAAATCGCCAGAGTATTACGGGCGGGGAAGATCACGTGGCGGGTCTAAATTAGTTTCCAAGCAATACCAAGGTCAAACACATCGTCAAGGTCAAGGTCAGCACCCAAAAGTCAAGGTCATACACATCAAAAGTCAAGGTCAAACCAAAATATGCTCAAATCTTGGAATATTACCTTGTAACAATCAAGGTTATTTATAGTAAAGCGTTGTCGACGGAGCCCCGCTTCGCGGGGCTCCTATTTCTGGGTGGTTTAGAAAAAAATAACCACGAAGGGGATGGCGGGGTCTATTCGCTCGCTACGCTCGCTCACTAGACCCCGCCATCCCCTTCTAACCTAACCTGTCCGTGTCGGGGTGCCCCAAGTCCCGAGCTCGCTTCGCTCGCTCTTGCATCCTACGTCGTGTTGGGACTTGCCTAGCTCGCTTTTACATACAAAGTTTTCATTGACTTTTTACTAAGTCCTTGATCCTTGGTACAGCGCGCACAAGCAGCTCACTGGAGTCCAAAACTTGCACGACACTTATAGGCTCGATCTGTGCTACAGCGCGCCCAAGCGGCTCACTGGAGTCCAAAACTTGCACGACACTTAACACTTCGCGATCGGGAGACGCAGCAGAACTCGAAGACGGGGGCTTCGGGGACGCCATGGTGTCAATATACCGTTGTTGCAAACAGGAGTACGATATACGCTCTCGACTGTGTGTACATACGATGAATGACAACTGTCAAACGTTTGCTTCACTGACATTGGATTACGTTTCGTTACAGACAATCTTTTAATAGTACAAATAAAACTATATTTTTTAAATTTAATTTACTATATTATTTACTTTATAATTAAGTTAATTGCGGTAGCAACTATTTAAAAGTGAACGAAAGTTAAAAACTTACAATATTTATACAAAAAACCATAAGAGTCCGCTTTCACTTTGTCTGAACGTAAAATGGAACAACTTAGGAGTGAAACTCGTACATTATCTGTGGTAAAATGACAATTAATTTACGTAAATTGGTTAAAATTTCTGAAACTTTAGGATTTTTTTTCTCAAAAACTAGGCGTTTGCTTAGTGTGAAATTTTGGGAAAACGTTTTATTTGAAGACATCTACACACTATAAAATTCTGAAGCTCCGCACGATTGGGGAGAGAAACGAAGTGGAGCCGAAGTAAGTAATATCAGGTAGGAGAGTGATCAATAGTAACAGTAAAATTTATGTTATTTATTAAACTGCTTTACACATGTTACATACATAGATCAGCGTAACATAGCTAATTTTAGGCTTATTTTAGCGGAAAAATATTTAGCTTGAGAAAAATCTGATTTAATAGCTATTATACCAACTAATATGGCAATAACCTTTTTAATATTCATTTTATTAAAGGCACGAGATGTCTTAAGTTTCTGTGATCTACATCTCAAGTTAAATATATTACCCGCAAAAAAAAAATGTAAAAGTTACAAAATATCAGAAAAGGAGTGTTACTGTGTAAGTGAAGCATCTCAGTCTGAACGCAGCATGGCGTAAGTGGTGTTTATAAAATTATTTTTTGTATGAAAAGAGAATTTAATTTCATAAGCAAATAACTTTTAAATGTCGAGCAATAATTTTGAAGCCTTCGGCCGGTCTGCCGTCATTTTGTGTACAACTTTATTGGTTGTCGAGAACATGTGTTTGTGTAGCTTATTTAGTCAGTATGTGAGTCAGTCCAAATGCGATAGAGATATTTTTATTAAAAAATTGTAGCAACAATATTATTTGGAGATTATTTTGTCTGTAAAATCTTTTAATTAAAAGCATTTTTTTATCATAATTTCTGTACTTTTTCTGGTTGTTTCTTATTTTTGTAACTTTACTGATACCTAACTTTATTAATTATGTAGGTTTTTCAAACATCGACTTGCCAACTTGTAACTCCAAGCAAATATTTGACCTCAAGTGCCTTCAGGCGAGTCCAAATAAGCCAGACCGGCTATTACTTGGTTTTGTTGTATTTTTATTTTGTACTCTGTCAGTGGTTATATTGTAATTGTGTTGTACGTCAAACGTGGACACCCTTCAGTGCTGGTATTATGAAGGTGATAATTTCAATATAAATAATTGAAAAAAAAAATGTCTTGTTTTATTCAGATTGACCGCCAGTGACTAATTGCCACCACCCCAGACTGAATTATGTTCAGAGGGGTAATTCCCGTAGTTTTAAGAACGTTCACAATCTCAGTACCAATCTGGGGTCTCCCTTGTTTCATCGAAAAGAAATTGCCAAATTATCACTTCCCAAACAATTTTTCGCATAATTTCATTTGCCAAATTATTACTTAGCAAAAAATCTCTTTACAAATAATTGTAACGCAAACCTAATGTTTAGCATGTGAACGTTTATACAATAACTTGTTTACCAACTAGAACTTTTACCAATTTTTATGTAGTCAAATATTTCAGTTCGAATTACTCATTTTACGCAAAAAAAAATTGCCAAATATTTAGTAGATTTTTTTTTAATAATTAATTTCGTGTAACTATGTAGTTCAGTTTCGGGTAGCCTGTTTTTTTCCATAGTTTCTTTCTATATAATCTAGTCGTTTTTGGCACTCGCCGGCCGCTGCCGCGGCACCGCTCGCTTCGCTCGCTCGGCTCGTGCGTAGCTCACAGTTTTAACCTAACCTAACCTAATCTTTATATTTTTGTCATACCAAATCGTATGACGAAACGTTTATTGTCTAAAGATTGTTTGTTGTAATAAATAATTATATTAAAGACCAAATGCCTAAATGACATTATCCTTGATAATATTCTGCCAAGTAAAAATTTTACCAAATGAAAATGTGCGTACTAAAATAATTCCAAACATTGCATTGGTATAAAAAAAGGTTGCAAAAATTTGTTTGGGTAGTGATATTTTGGCAAAATCTTTTCGGCAAAACGGCAGGATCCCACCAATCTGTCAAACACTGCATAGATTTTGATAGTCGTTGAGATGAGAATGCATGAATTCCATTTTTTTTACAGCTGTAACGTTATCCCTATGTCTATTGAACCTCCTTAATATCTATTCGATACAAACATTTCGGCACACACAACACTCGCATGTAAACAGACGGTTTTCGACGGTAGTTGTCGCGTAAGGAATACGCTTGTTGCTTTTTGCAGATATTTAATTGATCTGTGTGTACCTATACAATGTGTGAGTACCTAACCATGCAGCTGGGAAAAATCGTTGTTCGACGGCATTTAGGCAACCTTGTTGGTAGACTAGGTGGATAAAAGACACATTAATAAAGTTTTCAACTGAAATGTTCCTCAAATTGGTGACGAGTTACGTATTGCTATTCTGTGAACTCAAAATGGAAGCCAAACATGGTTAAAAAATATTGTAAGTAAATAGTTGCACGCGCTGAATTGACAACAGCTGGTGAACAGTGGACGTGGAAGTGGCGGTACCCCTAATAATAATGTATTCTGTGGGCGAACCTTTAAAAACCGCGCGCTCATGTCGTAAGTTCGTAATTCGTTGTTTGTACGCGTCAGGGTATAATTATGTTTTGTCACTGTCATTCTGTGTTTGTGCGAGGCTGCGAGGGAAGCGATGCCACGATGCCCGTATGCGCTATGCGGACACGAATCGGCCAATCAGAGCGCCGCGCAGCACTTGCGGCTAACCGCATTGTGTTGTGTAGTAACTCCCTTCAGACCCCTCAACTTCCTGCTACCTCAGTTGCCGTGTGCTATTCAAAGGTTGATCACGTACGCCAAATTGACAAAATGAGTGTCCATTTCACCGAGTCTGAAATGGTACAACTTGTAGAAATCTACAAGGAATACGATTGTCTGTGGAATATGAAGCACGAACAATATAGAGACAGAGGAGCAAGACACACCGCCTATAATCAAATCGCGAAAATATTAAACATTCCTAACCTAAGAGCTAAAGATATCCCGAACAAAATTAAAAATTTAAGGTCATCATACTACCAGGAGATCAAAAAGGTTAGCAGAAGTGTTCGTTTAGGTGGGAAGGTTTATAAACCGAAAGTGTTATGGTTTTCAATGGTAGATAGTTTTTTAAGACCATTCAGGCATGAACGGGAATTTATTTCGAAGGTAAGAAAAAAAATCTGTTTACAATCATAATAATAATATATTTAGAGTTCCGTAGCCGAATGTCAAAAACGGAAACCCTTATAATTTCGTTAGATCCGTCTGTCCGACCGTCGTGATGACACACCCATTTAATTAGCACCATAGCTAGGCTAATAAAATACTATGCTGATGCTATTGGAAAGAAAGCGTATCAATACGTGTATTCTATTTTTTTTTTTTTTTTTTTTTACTATGTCATCTCGTAGCTGACGTCTGAGGTCATGACTACTTAACTGGACATTCCTGTGGCTGCCTTAAGCTACTACACCCAAAGCCTCCAGCCAGGGGCAAAAACTATTCTAATTAAAACTAGGCGAGCGCTCGCTAAGGGCACCCGGGGTGTGGGGTACGGACCTCGGCTTAGGGCGTCGCTGGTGGGAAGACAGCAAGTTGGGACAGGCTGGATCAAGGATGGTTCATTATTATTATCTGGGGAATTTAAAGCTACTGGCTCAGCATCGACGCGGGCTAGCGCATCAACGAGCAAGGGTCGGTGAGTATTATTTACTCGGGTGAGACGCGATCGCGGAGGACCTCGGTGGCGAGGTCTGAATGCGGGTCGGTGTCTGTGTTTGTGCACTGTACTTGTGGCCCTATTGCTCTCCTGGAGGAGGGTTATGGGGTCGTCTGGGTCGGTAAGGATTTGCCTCGGGCGGCGGATCTGACTGATTCTACTAGGGACATAGTTGGCGGTCTCGACAACCAGAGGGTTGCGATGTTTGGCGGCGGACTCAAAGAAACGCTTGGAATTGCGTTTGAGAAATTGGTGGATTGTGGGGTCTTTAGGTCGAGATGGAGGATCTCGTTCCTAACGTATCAGGGGGGTGTATTATGTGCGCCGCGCAAAGGTTTTATAGTGCCACTGACTTTTAGATCGTATTTATGTCTATTCTATTTTCTGTATGGCAATGGTGCCGATGTCTGATACGTTACGAGAAAACGTGCGAAGGAGGTATATTTATGTCAGCGATTAGTGTTTGAAGATTCTTTTGGCGCCTGATTCTGACCTGATTGACTTTGACACAGGGGGCATAGTTGTTAAACATTTTTGTGAGATTGTATTGACAAGATGGTGGCGTTAGTTCTAATTTTGGCCACGCGACAAAATTACCTTGTAGGTAAATAGGGTTGTAGTGAAACTATTGACTTATAATTGAACTATGCACATATAGTATAGTTGTATATAGTATATATAATAATAGTTGATAATATTATGATGTTCTAGCTGAGTTTGCTATAATACTTTTAAGTCAATACTTTTAAAGGGACATTTTCGGTTACAACCGCACAGATAACTTTGTTTTTCAGTTTTTTTTTTCGAGAAATACTATTGGAATTTAAATTATTTTGCGGCCAATAAAAATAAAATCTAAGTGTGTTCAGACACGTATTTTTCCTTTTTACAGAGACCAATGAAAGGAATTGAAAAAGTTGATTCCAATTTATTATCTTTAAAAGACGACAGTAACAGAATCCAGAAAGAAATGAAAAAAAAGGACTCAATAGCTGAAAGGATAAATCCGTCAAACAAAAAAGTTGAAGATGAGTTTGATAGTTTTGGCAAATATATCGCCTCCTCTCTGCGATCGATGCCGCAAGAATTTTCAATAATCGCAAAAACAGAACTACAAAAGACTATATCGGACATTCAATTAAAAATAGTAAGGCAAACGAATGCTGGGACTGATCACCATAACCGGTCACCATCTCCGTGTGGCAGAGGCAGTGCGTCAACTTCAAGTGACGACGAAAACCAACGTATAGAATGTTCGTCTCCTACGTCTGATTCTTGCATTTCTACTACTAAGATAGAAATTAAGTAAACGTTTGTCCCAATTTTTATTTTGTACAAATAAAAAATACCTACGATAAAAACACTTAGCCATTTGTTTTTTTATTATTTTGTTTTTAAGATTGTATAAATAAATACTATAGAGTTTTCACTAATTCCATGGGTCCCTCAAAAACAGATTTTTGTCCACAGACTACTTTATTGGTTTTATAATTTTTTTTCCGATTTCCATCTGTCTTTAAAAATATTTTTAGTGTGATCACTTCATTGTCCGCCTGTCTTTCCATCTGTCTGTCAAGAGTCAAGACCCATTTTCTCAGGAACGCGTGAAGGTAATAAGTTGAAATGAATATCTAATAATTTAGTCTACGTTTCCTTGGAGCTTTAAAAACATTAAGGTTCTCAGTCAACGCAGCAAAATAATATAATCATTTATGTCGCATAGGTATTTGGCTCACTCGCAAGTAAATCAAAACCTACAGGGTAGTTCCCGTTGACCTAAAATCATGAAATTTGGCTAGGAGCAAGCTCTTAAAGCACAAAAAAGGAAACATCTGAAACTTGATAATTTGTAGCTATAGCACAAAAATATTATTTATGCGATTACACATTTACATTTGCAGTTGAAGAATCGACCGCTCCGCAACGTATACCGATGTATGGGAGAATATTTTCTGAACTGCAATGCAAAAGTACAGCACAGCGCAGCTTATCTCGATGTTGATTTGTCACCCTGAGACGAAACCCCTTGGGCGTGAGTCCTACTCGCACTTGTCCGGTTTTTTAATGTTGGCACTAGTCATCTGATATCAGTCAAATGTCAATTCTGTCTAAATTACAGATAGACTGGATAAACAGCTGTTTTCAATCAACAAGAGAAAAATTGGAATGTATTAAAAGCAGTAAAATAAACTCAAACAAACTTATAAATATTTAGGGGAATAGTATTTGAAGATACAAAATAAGATGCACTATGTAAAATAAAATTGAAATTATATAGGTACACATTGAATGAGTTGCAATTTAATGAAGTTTAGCTCTCGATTTGTGAAACCAATATAAAATGATAATAAAGGTTTGTATAAATTATATTTACATGTCTTTGATTGTACATAAACAATTATTATTTCTGAATATATTATATGTAATTTCAAACGTAGGTAGGTACCTATTGTGAGTAAATTTCCTTAATTTCTGTGATTAATTAGTTATTATATTAGTTATTGTAACATTTTATTTAATCATTTCTAACTTGAGATGTCAGTATGCTAGAGTCTAGAGAGTATGAATAGAATACAATCTACATCCTATTATATTAAAATCAATGTTTGGGCTCCACTTCGTTTTTCTCCCCAATCGTGCGGAGCTTCAGAATTTTATAGTGTGTAGATGTCTTCAAATTAAACGTTTTCCCAAAATTTCACACTGAGCAAACGCCTAGTTTTTGAGAAAAAAAATCCTAAAGTTTCAGAAATGTTAACCAATTTACGTAAATTAATTGTCATTTTACCACAGATAATGTAAGAGTTTCACTCCTAGGTTGTTTCATTTTACGTTCAGACAAAGTGACAGCGGACTTTTATGGTTTTTTGTATAAATATTGTAAGTTTTTAACTTTCGTTCACTTTTAAATAGTTGCTACCGCAATTAACTTAATTATAAAGTAAATAATATAGTAAATTAAATTTAAAAAATATAGTTTTATTTGTACTATTAAAAGATTGTCTGTAACGAAACATAATCCAATATCAGTGAAGCGAGCTCGGGACTTGGGGCACCCCGACACGGACAAGTTAGGTTAGAAGGGGATGGCGGGGTCTAGTGAGCGAGCGTAGCGAGCGAATAGACCCCGCCATCCCCTTCGTGGTTAATTTTTTTTAAACTACCCAGAAATAGGAGCCCCGCGAAGCGGGGCTCCGTCGTCAACGCTTTACTAAAAATATCCTTGATTGTTACAAGGTACTATTCCAAGATTTGAGCAAATTTTGGTTTGACCTTGCCTTTTGATGTGTATGACCTTGACTTTTGGGTGCTGACCTTGATCTTGACTATGTGTTTGACCTTAGTATTGCTCGGAAACTAATTTAGACCCGCCACGTGATCTTCCCCGCCCTTAATATTCCGACGATTTTTGGCAATTTTTTTGAAACTGGCAATTTTTTTCTCAGCACCTATGGTTTTGCTCATTTTGGGGATTTCAAAAATACAATAGAAATGGTCTACTCTATCCAAAAAAAAATACCTACTATAAATAAGAGCTGGGGAGAAAACCGATAGTGCTTCCGCCCAATTATCATTTGCAGCTATTTAACATCATGATAGGTCGTAACATCAGGAGCCGAGCAAAAAGAAAACGTCTGAGAAAAAAAGGTTAAACGAAAGTGAAGTAACGGGGCATAGTTAAAGTTATTGAATAGGATATTTTATGCTTAAATAAGAAATTTCACATGGTCACTGAGCCGTACTTTGTCCCGCCCAGGGATGACTGCGTGGAGGACCTGAGCGGCTCAGTGGCCCGAATTTCGTCGGCCGCCGCCGGTACCCCGTCCCTCGAGGCTGTTAAGAGAGGACGGGGTTGCGTTGCAGCACGGTTCGGCGAGATTGTCGTGGTAGGGGCATACTTCTCCCCGAACCGAACTCTGGCCGAGTTCCACAACTCCCTTGCGGAGTTGAGAGTCGTCGTCGTCGGGTTCTGTTCCCTCCCCGTGCTCGTCCTCGGGGACTTCAATGCCAAGAATGTGGCTTGGGGTTCCCGGTATACGGACACACGGGGCAGGATGGTGGAGGACTGGGCGCTGGAGACAGGCCTAGTCGTCCTTAACCGGGGTTCTGTCCCCACGTGTGTGCGGATGCGGGGTGAATCAGTGGTGGACATCTCGTTCGCCAGCCCCGCTCTGTCGCCGCGTGTCATTGACTGGCGCGTCATGGAGGGGGTGGAGACGTATTCCGATCACCGGTACATCCGGTCTGACGTGGTGAGCGCTCTGTTCCCTTCGAGAGGGGAACATGCCTCCCCACCCATGGCTCCGCCTACTGCGGTGCCCGATGCGGACCACACTGCCGATGACGACGACGATGCTCCGGAGGTGACTGAGGTAGAGATGAGGGTAGCGGTACGTAGGCTGAATGCCAGAAATACCGCCCCAGGACCCGACGGCTTACCTGGGAAAGAGTGGGTCCTGGCCTCAGAGGCTCTCGGGCCTCGACTAATAGGGCTCTTAAGCGCATGTATGTAGAGGGGCCAGATCCCATCACTTCGTTGGAAGACGATTCGAGCAATTTACCAGCTAGGTGCCAGAGTTTCTATGAGAGATTTTTTCAATGATATCGGTATCCTCACAGTGGCATCACAATACACCTTCGCCAATATCTTATATATTAGGCAGAATATACACTTACCCACTAAAAACATTGATATTCACAATGTTAAAACTAGAAGTAAGGATAAACTACGTGCTCCCTTTCACCGGCTTCATAAGGTTCATAACTCATTTGTTGGGCTTGTTATAACCTTTTATAACAAGCTACCCTCTTCTTTGCTAGATTTGCCTTATAATGCGTTTAAAACTAAAGTAAAGTCCAACCTTTGTTCAAAGGCATACTATTCTATCAACGACTACTTAAATGATAAGAATAGTTGGTCGCTGTGATTAACTCAAGACAATGTTTAAATGTTCTTTCTCCAGAATTAGTTTACCAACTGACAGGTTATATGAGTTTATATAAAAGTATATAATTTTACTTTTTATGTAAATTTATTTTATTTTTATTTATTGTTGACATAATCTACTCATTACATTTTTTTTTTTTATGAGTTGTATTGCAATATGTGGTTAGCTAGCGACCTCGACAATTATTTATTTTACCTCGATGGTCCTAGTTTATCAATTATAACTTCTAGTTACACCTCTATGTAAGCGGGCACGCCCTTTATGCTTGGAGGCTTTATTTTCTTTTTTTAGATATTGTTTACGTTTAGTTATTTTTATTTCTGCTTCAGTATAGTTCTCGATGTTTTTGGTTGGTATATTGGCGTGTGCTAGCTGTCTTAAGGCTATTAATTTATAATTTTAATTGTGTTTTGCGTAATGTAAATTATCTTATAAATTATTGTATAGAATCATTTTTTTTTCCTAACTGAACAGACAGCTGTGCTGCTGGGGAGTTTGTTGCGCCACTTCTTCTTCCCAGCAAAAGCACTAGGAAGTGGTGAAGGGTGGGCGTTTTGGGGGACTGTCTTATGTAATTTTGACGTTCGAAAAGTGCTGTTTCTCAGCCTAGTTTGAATAAATGACTTTTGAATTTGAATTTTGACGGGGAAACTGGTCCTTATCAAGAAGCCGGGGCGCCCTGCGGACTCTCCGTCCGCTTACCGGCCAAAAGTGCTGCTTGACGAGGTGGGCAAGCTCTTTGAAAGAGTCATTGCAGACCGCCTCGTCAGGCGGCTGGTGCGGGTGGGGCCGGATTTGGTGGAGAGCCAGTTTGGTTTCCGCAGGGGGCGCTCCACGGTGGACGCCATCATGCGCGTGCGAGCCCTCACGACGGGGGATGCGGTGGCTCGGGGTGGGGTCGCCTCGGCGGTGTCACTAGACATCGCCAACGCCTTCAATACCCTGCCCTGGAGTTGGATCAGGGAGGCACTCCGGTATCACCGGATGCCGAACTACCTCTGTCGTGTGGTCGAGGCATATTTGACGGACAGGGCCATCATCTACCCTGGTCACCAGGGAGAGTGGAACCGGCGAGAGATGTCGTGCGGTGTCCCACAGGGATCGGTCCTGGGGCCGCATCTGTGGGACATCGGATACGACTGGCTGCTGCTCGCCAACCTCCCCAATGACGTCAGCGTCGTTTGTTACGCTGACGACACGTTGGTCCTGGCGCAGGGGAGGTTGCACCAGGCGGCGGCCGATCTAGCGACACACGGGGTTGTGACAAGCGTGGCCAGAATCCGGCAGTTGGGACTCGAGGTGGCCTTGCACAAGTCCGAGGCCATGTGTTTTCATGGTCCTCGGAACGCGCCACCGTCGGGTTCCCAAATAACGGTAGGAGGGGTTCACATCGGCGTCGAGTCGACGATGAAGTACCTGGGACTCGTCCTCGACAGTCGGTGGAACTTCGTGGAGCATTTCCGACGTTTGGCTCCCAGACTGGAGCGGGCCGGGGCTGCCTTGAAGCGGCTCCTGCCCAATCTAGGGGGTCCAAACGCCTCCTGCCGGAGGCTATACGCGGGGATCGTGCGGTCCATGGCCCTGTACGGGGCACCGGTGTGGGCCGCGTTCGTTGAGGCGGCGGCCTGCCCGCTGGTTGAACGCGTCCCAGAGGGTCATGGCCACCCAGCTGGTCCGGGGATACCGCACGGTCTCCGGTGAGGCGGCGAGCCTCCTTGCCGGATTGCCGCCATGGGATCTGGAGGCAAAAGTCCTCGCGCATATTTATAGTGGCGCGAGGAGGCGAAACGCCGGGGCTTGACTCCGATGCCGCGAGAAATTGCGGCACAGCGGATAGAGCTCCGACGGGATCTCATGGCGTCATGGAGAGTGAGATTGTCGCAACCCAGTGCTGGGCACGCCACTATTGCGGCGATAAGTCCCCTCTTTGAGGAGTGGCTGGAGAGGCACCACGGCGTCCTCACCTTCCGCCTGACGCAGGTCCTCAACGGACACGGCTGTTTCGGGAGGTACCTGTTTCGGATAAGGCGGGAGGAAACACCCGGGTGTCTACACTGCGTGGATCGCCCGGAGGACACGGTGGAGCATACGGTGGAGGTATGCCCGGCTTGGGCAGAGCACCGCCGTGTCCTCGTGGAGGCGATTGGTGGCTGGGATCTCTCGCGGCCGGCCCTGGTCCAGGCCATGGTACGGAGCGAGAGGGCATGGGAGGCCGTCACCTCCTTCTGCGAAGCAGTAATGCTCGCGAAGGAGGAGGCGGAGCGCGTGAGGGAGAGGCAAATTTCGCGCCCTCACGCCCCTAGCCGCCGCAGGAGGAGACGCCCTGGGCGTCGGGAATCTATTGTCGATTCCTGGCCACCGTAGGCGCGGGCTTGCGGACGGTGAGCAATGGGTAGCTCACCGTCCGGTAAGGACCAGGCCCGGGTCGACGGCGCGTTGTGTTCCACGCGCGCCTCAAAGAGATGTCAGCAAGTGAAGGGGTCCGATGAGACCATTGCCTGCCGGGGTTGCGGGAAAGTCCTAAAGGGATACCGTGGCCCCCTGGCATTGCACAGGCAACAGAAGGAACACGGGTGGGGTTAGTCAGTAAGAGTCTGACACGCCCTCCCGCTCCACCCAGAGCGGGAGACGCCATTTGATGATTTTTGATGATTTACCCAAAAAAAAAAAAAAAAAGGCTTCTTCTGGATAACCTCCAGTGTTGCCAGAGCGGGAGACGTCATTTGATGATTTCCCACCCAAAAAAAAAAAAAAAAAAAAGTGTTGCCAACTAGGCTAATACGAAATGTGCTAGTGCTGTTAAAAAAATATGCTAATTTTTTTAAGTGTAAGTCAACGCTGGTCACCTCTGACCTAGACTAGAGTCAAGAGCGAACCCATCTTACTTACCCATCGTAAAATAAATAATTAAAGTATTTCCAAGTTCTCCAACATACCTCTAGGGCAGTGGTCGGCAAACCGCGGCTCGCGAGCCGCCTGCGGCTATTTGGCCTATAGGGAGCAGCTCTGTATAAAATGTCGATGAATGCGAGCGAAAATAGGCGCGGGGGTCGGGGTTTCGGTCATTAAAGCAAATAATAAGTTTTTTTCAAAATTCTAACTATATTTCAAAGATTTATTTAGATTTATATTGAAATATAGTTAAATTATTAATCATTTACTTTACCTTTCAAAGTTTTCCAAGGTTAACTTGCTAATAAGTAAGTTACCATCATCATAAATATTATTATCAGCCGATGTGATGTTATGAAGGCATTCTACTTCTTAGCAAGTTAATTTTAGGAAGCGTTGTGGAGTCAAAGAACATGGAAGTTTAGTGTATTGAGAGAGTTTGGACACAGAAAGAATTGGCTCTCTGAAATCTTATTTGTTAAAGTAGGTATTGATATTTGGCTCTATTGACTAATAACTTTGCCAACCACTGCTCTAGGGTGTACAATAATAAGAAAATAAATGTTCTAACATGGATAGCAATCAATCTGCCTAGCCTTTTCCCAACTACACTCAGCGTCACAAAAATCGCACCTCTCCGAAAATAAGTTTCAAGCAAGTCCCGCCATCAACGTACACATTAAACCCTATTAATATTGGTATCAATTGAAAGTATGTTTAACGACCTTTAAATTAACAACAGTTAGAATTCCTAAACACAACAGATCTCATTAGCGCGTAACGTTAAAGAAAATGTTGTCAAAATACGCATTACAACGGCCACTAATTGCACCTCCCTACAATAGGGTATAAAACGGGCGACCCGGGTCAAATGTGAGTCATTCAATTAAATTCAATTCAATTCAAAATATTTTATTTCACATAAACCTACAAGGGCACTTATGAAACGTCAGAAGCTAGGTGCACGGTTCCAATTGGTCGTTTCCTATGGAGAAGAGCCGGCAAGAAACTCCACGGTTACTCTTTTAAAAATAAATGGTATTTACAATCTTTTCGAGTTACAGTGTTTATAGGTATGAGAGGACACTGTAGGCCTATCAACAAGTACCAGGTACTTAGCAAGATAGAAAACGATCGACAGATCTAAAAGTCGGTTATGCCTACAACGTTCTCACATTCACAAAATATAAAAGAGAATCTATATTAAAAAAAAAAAAACAATTAAAAACCTATTTAAACTAAATGGCATGACTGCCACTAAAGCTGTAACAAATCTATAAAAAATATAGTATAGTGAAGTTATATAATGTCAAATAATGAAAAGATTATGTCAAAAAGTACGTAAATGAAAAAAAATGAAAAATAGGTAAAATCAAATAATCATCTTAATTTGGGAGCAGTTAATAGACATAATTACATAGTAATGCCGTTATTGAGGTACCAGGGAAGCCACATGTGCAGAAGGAATTATTGCCAAACTTCGTTGTCTTCAACGTAGTCTTTAATCTTATAATGGTGCCGATTCTCTTGTACACCGGACTAAACTAACTAAACTATCACTAAAATTCCTTACTTTTGGCTATGAGAATCTTAAACGCTATTCTGTAGTAAATAGTCTCTAAATTAAAAAAAAAATATTTTGACACAACTAAATCGAATTTGACAATTGCGACTCCACGTGGTACATACTTTTTAGAGCCGGAGGCGCGCAGTGGGGGCAGCCTCGACGTGTTTTATATGGAATTTTTCACTTTTTGTATGGAAAATAAAAAAAATATTACCTACGTGTTGAGTATTAGGGGTATAAGGGTTTTCCACTGAACAGTCCAAGGGTACTACATTCCCCCAAAAAACTATTGCCTTAACTGTCCATGGGGAATACATTCCCCGAACGAAATCGTTCATTTTAAACGTGTACAGCACTAAAGTCCGGTGATAGTCGTACAGTAACAAAATACTAGATGGCGCTATATGAAATTTGTCATCCGCGCGAGTAAATTTAACCTGTGCAAGGAAAACATAATATTTAGAAAAAAAAAAGTGAAAGTGACAGTTTGACTTTCTTGTCAACAAACTGTTATTGTGTGTGGATCTCAAAGTAAAATGTGTAAGATTGCTGTTTTTATACCTTATTTCTATTGTTATTGTACATCAAATTAAACGTAAAGATATTTTCTTGACGAAATATGCATTACTACGAAATTTTCAAAATGGTTAATAGAATAATTTTGCTGGAAAGCTATATGATCACTACGCGATCATCGTTTGATGATTCTATATTGTTTACATGTATTCTAATTGGATTCTAATTGGTTCTTTGTAATAAATATAAGATAATTCTTCACTATTAGTACGATAGCCATTAACAAACGAAATATATTGAGATGGGGTCTAGAAATGATTAAAATGAAACTCGTTACAGTGTTGGTGAGTGGACCTTTTGAGAAGTACTTGACTTTGTTTATTTTTTCATGACAGAAAACTAAATATTTATACTGAGATATTGGTGTAATTTTAAAGGGTATATTATATACTATTAGAATAGAAAAAAATTGTAACCAGTAACTTTTATAATTTTCTTGTAAAACTCGAAAAAAAAAAAAAAACCTTTCTTTTTTATTTCTCCAACTTTATGATTTATTTTCATCCTTTATTGTTATTTAGAGTAATTTACTTGTAATTAAATTAAAATTTGGATTCTTTGAGCTTTCCGTGAGTATTTTTTATTCGAATGTAGCTATAACAGTTTTTCAGTAGTAATCGTTTTTGTTGAGAGCGTCTCGCGCGGTCATAAAAAAAAAAGTGAGATTTCATGCGCGGACCGGCGGGGGGGGAATCGCCGCGCGGCTTGGACCGTAGAGTGGATAAAGAGGGTCGAAATTTTCATTATTTTTGCGATAGGACACACCATATTCGAGATATAAGCAAAAGAAAAGAAAAAAATCCAGTAGGTACAGTACTGTTTTTGCACCCGAAGTCGAGATGTTCGTGTGAATTTTAGTTCATGACAACTAATAATATTCCACACCATTTTCGGTGGCGATTAAAAATGGTCAGAATTAGTTAGAAAATTAAAATTTTAGGTGAAAAACGTCAAATTCAGAATAGCAAAATTGTCATTTTCACTAAATTAAAATCTCAGTACAATCTTAGTGCTGTCAAGCTAAAATATAGTTAAGTTGTGCCACTTTAGTCTATTTCAGAATGGGAAATCATCGATTGACAGGAGTAAACTAAATTTTGGAGATTTTTAGTCTAGTTTAGACGCATTTGTGACAAGAGAATCGGCACCAATATGCTTTTTTGATAAGGACACGTTTAATGTGGGTTTTGAACTTTCCATCACTAAGTTCTGTAACCGACTTTGGCAACATGTTATAAAATCGAATACTGTTTATAACAAATTACTTACTAGTTTTAGCTAACCTAAATTTGGGTATCACAATTTCATGTTTTCTACGTGTATTTATATTATGGATATCGCTTCTAATTTTGAAAAGTCCTAAGTTTTTCCGAACATACAAAATACTTTCTAAGATATAAAGAGAAGGCTGAGTTAGTATATCAATTTCTTTGAATTTATTTCTAAGGGACTCACGAGGACCCATTTTATAGATAGCGCGAATAGCCCTCTTTTGTAAAATAAAAATGGAATCTACGTCAGCTGCCGATCCCCACAGCAAAACGCCATAAGACATAATACTGTGGAAATAAGCAAAGTATACTAACCTAGCTGTGGCTACATCAGTCATCTGCCTTATTTTTCTTACTGCATATGCAGCCGAACTTAATCTACCTGAAAGAACTCTAATGTGGGCGCCCCATTGCAATCTCGAATCTAAAGTAATTCCTAGAAATACGGTTTCCGTAATAGCTTCTAGTTTCTTACCATCAAGTTTTAAATTTAGACCTACTTGAGGTACATTTGGTAATGAGAACTTAAGACATTTAGTTTTGTTCGCATTAAGTAAAAGATTATTAGCTGCGAACCATTTCGAAAGAACTGCTAGACTATCGTTGACATGTATAACATCCGTATCTTTTCTATCAATGTTAAAAATAAGAGAAGTGTCATCAGCGAATAGAATTATGTCTGATAAGTTAGCCATCATGTAAGGAAGGTCATAACTAGGAATAGAAAAGGGCCAAGAATTGATCCTTGAGGCACGCCCATCTTAACTAGATACCCCAAGGATGTCGCCCCGTTAATGTTTACTTTTTGCTGCCTGTTTGATAGATAGGAAAGAACAAGATCACCAGCTTGCCCACGAATTCCGTAGTGGTGTAATTTACAGATCAGTGTTTTGTGGTCAACGCAGTCAAACGCTTTTGAGAGGTCACAGAAAATGCCAATTGCATCCTGGGACTTCTCCCAGGATTCCAAAATGTGACTGATGAGTTTTACTCCAGCGTCAGTCGTCGACCTACCTTTCGTGAAACCAAACTGGTAACTATGTAAAATCCCATTTGAATTAAAATGTGACAACATCTGGTCTAGCATGATTTTTTCATATATTTTACTCAATGCTGGCAGCACAGATATAGGTCTATAATTAGAGGGATCACTCTCAGTACCTGATTTGAAAATTGGTACTACTTTACTATGTTTCATTAAATCAGGAAACGTACCGCTATCTAAACATTGATTAAATATGCCTGTTAGGACAGGGGCAATTGAGTCAATGATATCTCCAAGAACCTTAACGGGAATCCCCCATAAGTCTTCAGTGTTTTTTTATGTTAAGACTTTTGAATGCTTTTGTAATTGTGACAATAGAAATAGGCTTGAATTCAAAACTTGGAATGTCCTTACTGAAGTTTTCTTTTAGAAGAGATTCAGCTAATATAGATGATGAGGGGAGAGATTTCGTAACCTCTATTGGGATGTTTGTAAAGAAATTTTCTAATGCCTCAGCAACTTTTAACTTATCTGAAATGGTTTCATTATCAATTTTTAAAGACAATTCATTCTGATCTCGCTGTTTTGTGTTCCCAGTTTCTTTGTTAATTACCTGCCACACAGCTTTTATTTTATTGTTAGAAGTACTAATTTTGTTACTTATTAATTTAGATTTAGCTTGGGCGCAGACTCGTTTGAATATTCTAGAGTAGTTTCTGACATAATTATGAAGGGCTTGATCAGAAGTCAATGATTTCTCGTTGTACAAATTATATAAAATATCTCTGCTTTTTCTAATGCCAGCAGTAGCCCATTCATTAAATTTTGGTTTAGCATTGATTGTTACTTTTTTTACAGGACATGCTTTATTGAATTCATGGCATACTGTAGAAAATAATGTACCGTAGTTTATATTGGGGTCTTGTGAATCATAACTAGCAGTTGAGAGATTGCTAAGAACATTATTATTAAACGTTTTCAATTATTTTTTTGTGAGAGGTCTTAATTCTATGGTTTTGTCTAGGTGTAACTTTTTATGTAAGTCAAATGATACAAGTTGACCAGTATGGTCAGACCTGACACCACTAATTAAGCACGAGTCTTGTACTTGACAATTAGTAAATATATTGTCAATGCATGAAGCTGAGGTTGCTGTTATTCTAGTCGCTTCATTAAATATACATTTTAAATTAAATGATTTAAACAATGATATTAGCTTACATTTATCTGGTGAGTTAACTAATAGATCAATATTTAGGTCACCACAAACAAAAACTAATTTATTATCTTTAAAAAGTTTGCATAGTATTTCTTCCATAATTATTAAAAAAGATGACAAGTTTGAGGCTGGTGGTCTATAAACACATAAGAAAGTATGGCCCTCAATCATACGGTATGGTCTGCACATGCTACCTCACATAAGCGATCAACAGAGCAAGCAGTGATATCCTTCCTTTCCTTATGTCTGAAGCAACTATTGCATAATATCAAGGTACCACCCCCTATTGAGGACCTGTTAAACGCATTCGCTATCCAACCTTTGAAGTGAACACACGTGAACAGCTGCAGCAAGAAAAATACCCCAGAAGATGGATACCACTGCAGATGAAGCCGCTCAAGTCATTGCACTACTGCAATCAGGGATGCGGCAATGTGATGTTGCTCGGCAACTGAACTTGAGTCGTTTTTCCGTTCGACGAGTGTTCCAACGCTTCCAAGAGACTGGTGGCTATATCCGAAGACGTGGATCTGGAAGACAACGGTGCACATCCGAAAGAGACGATCGCTTCATTGTTTCAACGTCTTTACGTAATCGGTTCTCCAATGCTGTTGAGCTGCAACAACTGCGATCAGCTCGCAGAACTTCTGTCAGCGTCTCCACGATTAGAAGAAGAATGAAGGAGAAGAAAATTGCAGCTCACAGGGCTGCTACAGGGCCAAAATTGACTGCACAGCATAGGAGAGACCGGTTGCAATTTGCCCGTGACCATGTGGATTGGACAATAGACCAATGGAGGGCTGTACTCTTCTCGGATGAGACGAGGGTGCGTCTTTTCTGCAACGACAGGCGTAGAAGAGTGTACAGGAGGCAAGGGGAACGATTCGCACAAGCCTGTATTCAAGAGACAGTGGAATACGGGGGTGGCTCGTGCATGTTCTGGGGCGGCATGTCAATCGAAGGCAAAACGAACCTTGTGTGTGTTTCTCGGACTGGAAGTGCTCGCGGGCAAGGGTCGCTGACTGCTCCTCGGTACATAACAGAGATCTTAGAGGAGCAGGTTGTCCCTTATGCGGGTTTTGTTGGCAGTGGGTTCACGTTAATGCACGATAACGCCCGCTGTCACACCGCATTAATTGTAAGAGACTACCTGCAAGAAGTTGGGATCCCTGTTATGCGCTGGCCGGCGCGAAGTCCAGACCTGGACCCTATCGAGCACCTTTGGGATGAACTGAAACGGCGAGTACGGGCACGTGATCCTACCCCTACCACTCTCCAAGACCTCCAAGATGCCGTCGTTGCAGAATGGGACAACATTCCTCAAGAGACTGTTGTCACATTAATTAGGTCCATGAGAGAACGCATGGAAGCTGTCATCAGAGCTAGGGGGGGTAACACTAGGTTTTAAGTTGATTTTATGGAATTTTTTAAAATTTTCACTGATAAAATAAAATTTAAGTTTTTAATCATTTGCATTAGCGTGTTTTTTTTTATTCCCTGGCAAACAAAAAAACAAATTTATTGATTTATTCTGAAATTTAAATAAATTGCCTTTCCAATGATACCTTATAGTCATATGTGTACCATTGATTAATGGGGTTAAAATGACTTTGAAGGGAATTCTTAAAGAGGTGCGATTTTTGTGACGCCGAGTGTTTATTGGGGTCGGCTTCCAGTCTAACCGGATGCAGCTGAATACCAGTATTTTACATGGAGCGACTGCCTAAGATCTGACCTCCACAACCCAGTAACTGGGTAATACGATACCCCTTGGTAAGACTGGTTGTCAGATTTCGGGCTTCTGGCGACCCGTAACGTCTGTCAAAGATCCACGAATGACAACCGGGACCAACGGCTTAACGCGCTTTCCGAGGCACGGAGGAGTCTCGGTATGAAAAGATGGTCACCCATCCACAGACCAACCCCGGCAAGCGTAGCGTGCGTTCTAACATGGATAGCATAAACCGAAAACGAAACTATGCACAAGAACTATGCTAAGAAATACAGGGAAAGCTTGAAATACATAGGTTCGAGGTTCAGTACTTTTTTTTTTAATATGTATACAAAATGTAAGAATATCTTAATATTTTTTTCTTTAATCGAATATTTAGTGTTAGTTATTCATTAGTGACTGTACTAGTGTACTTGACTGCCTCGTTGGTCTAGTGGTCGCAAGCGCTACTGCTGAGCATGAGGTCCTGGGTTCGATTCCCGGGTCGGGTAAAGTGTTATTGGGTTTTTCTATCTGGAATTTCTCAGTAGCAGCTCGGAGTCTGGATTTGTGCCTGGTTGATGGCAATAGGCTCGCCCCCTATTAAATGGGACTTAAACATAACTGGCGAAATGTGGGTGTACCTACAGGTACACCTCTGCCCAACCCTCCGGGGAAACAAGACGTGATGTTATGTTATGTTATGTGTTATTCATTAGTTATGGAAAATGATGTCAGGCAAATGGGCGCCTCTGAACCTTTTGCAGCAGGCCAGCAGTTGATTCTTTCAAGGCCATTTTCGCAAAACGTGGGTTATCTCGGCAATAACTAGGGGATGTTAGTTTTTAGGTGATCCAACGTTGCAGTTGTGTTCGTATAGATGCGACTCTTAAGAAAATCCCACAAAAATAAACCATCGACGTTTAATCGCACGATCTTAGCGGCCAGTTGACGTCACCGTAACCTGAAATAATGCGACTTATGAACGTTTCACGCAAAACATCTAACGTTTCGCCGCGCGTTTTTCTTTTTAGAAAGAATGTTAGAAAGTTTTGACGTCTGAAACACGCGCCATTAGTAACCGCTGTAGAAGTTACAGTGTTGCCAATAAATGAACTTCAAAATGGATCATCCTATAAAAGGTAGGAATAGGCACACATAGATGTAGTAAAAAAGAAAGTAAGTAAAAGTCTTGCGGTCTACAAAATATTCATTGAGTACTAACATTTCTGTAATAAAAAATAGAATATAGGCTTTTTTTATTTATTTACATTTCTGTAATAGTAAAATTCACTGTTGATTTGTATGAAACTGCTGTGCACAGTGTAATTCTCAAACTGCACCTTTCTTTATCACAAGTTGGGTGGTGACAGATGCCGTGGCAGTGGGTTGCATCCCCCCTTGGCTTCAATATGCTTCTATCTATGCTCAAAGAGAACTCACCAACAGTGGAACAATATACACAGGTATTTATTTATTGTTGATCTTGCCTGCAGCTCTACTTAGTCTGGCCATAAATACTGTTACAATTAAAAATAAGAAAGATATTACATTTGAATTTAGAATTTGTCATTTTTATACGATTGTTCATTGAGTTTTCTAATTTTGGCGCCAATACATTGTACAATATTTTGCGATATTAAAATGGAGTGGGGTGATAAAGAGAACCGAATCGCTGTGATTGCATTACACAAAGTTGGTATGGAGCCAAATGCAATTTTTAAACTAACACACTGTAATAGTAGATTTTACAACGAGTGCACAAAACGAACCATTTTTATCCGAGGCTTTTAGCAGCCCGAGATGAAGGCGAGGACTGATAGTAATGTCGAGGATTAAATGGTTTTTTGGACGAGTTATAAACTCTGCTTTTCACTTCGATTGCGAGGAAATAAAACAGTAGTATAACATAACATTTCTTTAATTAAAATTCAAAGTAAAAGTTAGTACAGTTTTGAATACTGAAGGAAATTGTTTTTCCGGTGTTTTTATTAACGGTATTTTTCTGAATTTTACGACATTGATATTAGGCTTGGGCTGCAGACCTAGACAGCCTATTATAGTAACTATTGTTATAAGTTCGTGCCCTAGGGCATTCATTTATTGCCCTATGGATATTATTTTTATTATTTGTTGATAAAGCGGCTATAGTAGTACCTACCAGCTACACACTGTGAAAGTTTCAAGTGTCTAACTATTACGGTTCATAAGGTACCTACAGCCCTGTGACGGATCAGTACAAGGGCTAATTCTTATACAGAAAAGGCATGAGCATTGATCACCACGCTTGCTCAAGACGGGTTGGCGATTTCAGAATTATGTTAACTATAAGTTCAGCTTTCTAATTACGCAACATATTTTCGTAAACGATAAAGACAAATCTGTTTCATTTTGACAGTTCAACAACATTCATTGCGTTATTTACGTTGCTCTGCAGTTTTTTTTTCGAACTTACGGAGCTATGGATTAGCAATCTGTTTCAAAACGATTCAGATTCGGACTGATTTTGCATTACGTAATTAGGGTACTGGTTTCCTTACGGTGTTTTACTTCACCGATGTCAGAACGTTTACTAAACAACAATGATAACAACTTTAACTACAAGAACGTATCGATATAGATATAGATGTAGACATATGATTGCTATGTTAATAGCATATAATATTAACGAGGTTATAGCTAATATAACAAATTGTAGTATTAGTGACGAGTCTGTGTTGTCTAGCTATACTAACAACATAGGTAGTGATTAATTATGAGTCATCATGTACGAAGGAGGATCCACCTATAATACCAACATCTTTGGAGGCCACTACCAGTCAGATAGGGTATTCTCTTCCTGCTGGAATTCATACAGACATTCTAGACTCTTCCATTGTAGTTGTGGAGGTCACTCCGGATAACTTTTTAAACTAGTTAGTAAGACAACAGAAGTTACCCCTTCAAATAACCAATTATTATTAGAGAATAATAAAAATGTATCTTCTGGCAATATTACACATAAGAAAAAACCAAAAGGGGGGCAACATACTTTAAAATTATTCAATCAAAATATCCAAGGTTGCTCTTCCAAATTACTGGAAATAGAATTGTTTTTAGAAAATACTAAGTTTGATGTTGTTTGTATAACAGAACATTGGTTAAAAGATCATCAAGTAATGTCAATTAACTATGATAATTATTATGTAGTTAGCCATTTCAGCCGAAAACGTATGATACATGGCGGATCATTAATATTAGTAAAAAATTATATTCAATCGAAAGAACGAAAAGACATCGGGCTTTCTGTTGAACACACCATTGAATTGTCCTGTGTTGAGCTAGATAAGCATGTTATAGTATGTGTATACAGACCTCCAAGTTACCAGAATCTATCTATGTTTGATTCTGTAATGGAAGATGTGTTAAATAAACTAAATGGTAGTAGTAAGTCAATAATCATATGTGGTGATTTTAATATTAATATACACTCGGCGTCACAAAAATCGCACCTCTTTAAGAATTCCCTTCAAAGTCATTTTAACCCCATTAATCAATGGTACACATATGACTATAAGGTATCATTGGAAAGGCAATTTATTTAAATTTCAGAATAAATCAATAAATTTGGTTTTTTGTTAGCCAGGGAATAAAAAAAACACGCTAATGCAAATGATTAAAAACTTAAATTTTATTTTATCAGTGAAAATTTTAAAAAAGTCCATAAAATCAACTTAAAACCTAGTGCTAGCTCTGATGACAGCTTCCATGCGTTCTCTCGTGGACCTAATTATTGTGACAACAGTCTCCTGAGGAATGTTGTCCCATTCTGCAACGACGGCATCTTGGAGGTCTTGGAGAGTGGTAGGGGTTGGATCACGTGCCCGTACTCGCCGTTTCAGTTCATCCCAAAGGTGCTCGATAGGGTTCAGGTCTGGACTTCGCGCCGGCCAGCGCATAACAGGGATCCCAACTTCTTGCAGGTAGTCTCTTACAATTAATGCGGTGTGACAGCGGGCGTTATCGTGCATTAACGTGAACCCACTGCCAACAAAACCCACATAAGGGACAACCTGCTCCTCTAAGATCTCTGTTATGTACCGAGGAGCAGTCAGCGACCCTTGCCCGCGAGCACTTCCAGTCCGAGAAACACACACAAGGTTCGTTTTGCCTTCGATTGACATGCCGCCCCAGAACATGCACGAGCCACCCCCGTATTCCACTGTCTCTTGAATACAGGCTTGTGCGAATCGTTCCCCTTGCCTCCTGTACACTCTTCTACGCCTGTCGTTGCAGAAAAGACACACCCTCGTCTCATCCGAGAAGAGTACAGCCCTCCATTGGTCTATTGTCCAATCCACATGGTCACGGGCAAATTGCAACCGGTCTCTCCTATGCTGTGCAGTCAATTTTGGCCCTGTAGCAGCCCTGTGAGCTGCAATTTTCTTCTCCTTCATTCTTCTTCTAATCGTGGAGACGCTGACAGAAGTTCTGCGAGCTGATCGCAGTTGTTGTTGCAGCTCAACAGCATTGGAGAACCGATTACGTAAAGACGTTGAAACAATGAAGCGATCGTCTCTTTCGGATGTGCACCGTTGTCTTCCAGATCCACGTCTTCGGATATAGCCACCAGTCTCTTGGAAGCGTTGGAACACTCGTCGAACGGAAAAACGACTCAAGTTCAGTTGCCGAGCAACATCACATTGCCGCATCCCTGATTGCAGTAGTGCAATGACTTGAGCGGCTTCATCTGCAGTGGTATCCATCTTCTGGGGTATTTTTCTTACTGCAGCTGTTCACGTGTGTTCACTTCAAAGGTTGGATAGCGAATGACTCACATTTGACCCGGGTCGCCCGTTTTATACCCTTGTAGGGAGGTGCAATTAGTGGCCGTTGTAATGCGTATTTTGACAACATTTTCTTTAACGTTACGCGCTAATGAGATCTGTTGTGTTTAGGAATTCTAACTGTTGTTAATTTAAAGGTCGTTAAACATACTTTCAATTGATACCAATATTAATAGGGTTTAATGTATACGTTGATGGCGGGACTTGCTTGAAACTTATTTTCGGAGAGGTGCGATTTTTGTGACGCTGAGTGTATTAGAAAATAACGTTAATACTGTCAAACTATTAAGTCTTTTCAGGTCATTTGACTTGTCAAATGTTTTTAATTAACCAACCCGAGTGACAGCTTCTTCTGCCACTTGTATAGATAATATTTTCTGTAATTGTGATTACTTACATAAACAAATTGTAAATAAGTTGCCATCTGATCACAGTGGACAAACAATAACATTTTGCTCCTACACGCCTTTACAAAAAATTCAATTAAGGTTTAGGCCAATTACATGTAGAAATCTAGAGAAATTAAATAATGTTTTGGCAAGTAAATTATGTATTCAGAGTTTTGATAATATATGTGACCCAAATGAGTTCTACGCAGTTCTTTTCATTATTAAACAAACAATTCATTGACACTTTTCCACTAAAGACTAAAACTATTTACACAAAATTCTTATTTAGTGATTGGGCGACTCCAGGTATTCGTAAAAGCAGGGAAAAGCTTTTTGAACTTTATGGCCTAAAGCAACATATGAATAATACAAGCTTTCATCAGTATGTTGCAAAATATTCTAAAACTTTTAAAAAAAAAACTTTGTGCAAAATGGCTAAAGCTCTTCACATTAGCAATAAAATAAAATCAGCTGATGATAAAGTAAAAACTACCTGGCAAATAATTAATAATGAAACCGGTAGGAAAAAACAGCGTAATACTGAATTTAATTTAGAGACTGCACATGGTCCCATCAACTCAGATGTAGAAATAGCTCAGGAATTTGAAAACTTTTTTGCTAATATTCCCCATAAAACCACTGAAGCTTTGAATTCCTCACCCGCGCTTTCTGATGCCTTACTTAGAAAGAATGTAAAGGCATGCCCTTTAGAGTTTAGGTTTCAGCATACAGACCCCCAGGCTGTTATAAAAGCTTTTAAAGATCTTAAAATTAAATCAACAGAAGATCTGTGGGGAATGTCTGTAAAAGTATGTAGATCAGTCATCGAAACCATTGCGCCTTATTTAGCTTTCATATTTATCACTACTGTAGGCCAAGGCGTCTTTCCGGATCTCATGAAACACAGTAAAGTAGTTCCTTTGTTCAAATCCGGTGATAGTAAGGAACCCAACAATTATAGGCCTGTGTCAATTCTGCCAGTTCTCAGTAAGATGTTTGAAAAGTTGATACTCAATCAAATGTTACGTCACTTTAATAAAAATTCCATCTTTCATGACCAACAGTACGGTTTCACCAAAGAGCGCTGTACCACTGACGCCGGTGTCACCCTAATAAAGAACATTTTTAACGCTTGGGAAGAAGCACAAGATGCCATTGGAATCTTCTGCGACCTCTCGAAGGCGTTCGATTGCGTACACCATGAGACACTTCTGCTGAAACTGGACCACTATGGGATTAGGAATACAGCTCATGATTTGTTCAGATCATACCTGAAAGATAGAAAGGTTAAAGTTCAAGTCAACGGCACAAACTCATTAGGGTCTGAAATGGTAATGGGCGTTCCTCAAGGTTCAATATTGGGTCCATTCCTCTTTTTAGTTTATATTAATGATTTACCCCAAATATTTCTAAATCAACCAAAGATGGCGTTATTTGCAGATGACACATCATTGATCTTTAAAATAAACCGACGGTCACCAAATCTTGACGACGTGAATAGCTCTATTGTTCAGGTCCAAGATTGGTTTACGGTAAATAATTTGGTACTAAATAATAAAAAAACCAAATGCATTAGATTTAAATTACCAAATGTTAGAAGTAGCGAATGTGACATCATATTGAATGGAGAAAAACTGGAATTTATTAATCAAACAGTTTTCCTTGGAATCACGCTAGACGAGAAATTACAATGGGGACCCCATATAACATCTCTCGCGGGGCGGCTAAGCTCGGCCGCTTATGCTGTTAGAAAGATAAGACAGTTAACAGATGTAGAAACCGCGCGTTTGGTCTATTTTAGCTACTTCCACAGTATTATGTCGTATGGCATTTTACTGTGGGGTCGGGCTGCTGACATTGAATCCATCTTTGTTTTACAAAAAAGAGCTGTCAGAGCCATTTATAATCTACGTCGTCGCGAATCTCTCAGGGAACTATTTAAAAATATTAATATTATGACGGTACCTTGCCAATTCATTTATGAAAATATTATGTATGTGAGAAAAAATCTACATCTTTTTAATAAAATAAGTGATAGACATAATTTTAATACTAGAAATAAAGATAAAATAGATCAACCATTTTTCAGACTATCTAAAGTAAATACATCTTTTATGGGGTACTGTGTTAAATGTTACAACAGAATACCTTGTGATATATTAGAATTAAATGAAAGAAAATTTAAAAATCATATAAAAAGTACACTTTGTAAACAAGCATATCACAAATTAGAGGATTAAAGATAAAAATGCTTGGAAACATGCTGGTCCTGCTCCATAGGACAATTCAGAATCTAGACAAAATCGAACTGGTTGCTAATTTAATTGTATAATTTTTTTTTTTTTTTTTTAAACATTTATTTTATTTTTTGTGATTACTTGAACTCACGCACTGACTTATTATTATTAGTATTACTTATTATAATGTTTGAAATATAGTATAATTTTACAATGTTTGTAAGTATGTGAGCACCATGCATCTATTACATAATTATGTCATTCCTTCATTTTTTATTCTTTTTACCTATCGTGGTATAGTAATTTTATTCCAGGTGCATTGTCTTCACATATAATTATATAATAAGTGTATACAAGATATAATGTTTTTTTTTTAAAAGAGTAACGGTGGAGTTTCTTGCCCATTCTTCTCCATACGAAAACTACCTTTTGGAATGGGCGACTAGAATCAGTTTTATTATTTTTTGTAAAGTTTGACGTTCAAAAGTGCCTTTTTTGTGCCTAATTGAAATAAATTATTTGACTTTGACTTTGATATAAAAGGGATTTAAAGGTCTCTTCAATTATTTCCAGTTGATGGAACTTCCCCTCCGTTCCGAAGATTTCAAGCTAGTGTTAGTTCTCCCGAACGAGAGCGATGTGTTGGTAAACTTTCTGTTCGCGACGCTGACCAATCAGGGCCTTGATGCAGCTATCAGCAGCATACAGCCACTGTTTACTGTAAACACGACATTGTCGACATCTACGGGCATTAATGTCAAATCAAGAGTTGAAATTACGGATGTAAGTTTTAAACGTATTACTTCACATCGTCCAAGAACTGCATCAACACCCTCATCTACCCATCTTATACAACGTGTTCCTTTTGATGTCCCTTAACTCATTAAGGTTACATGTTATAATTAAGAAACTAGTTTTTGTAGTGATGTTTTTTATTATGTATTAGTTTATTATTATATAAGATTATTTTGTGTATTTTGTCTATGGGCCTTAGTCGCCTGAAAATAAAGCAATTATTATTATTATTATTATTAAGTAAAAATAACGCAAAAAGACCTAGAACAAGTGTTCCAAAAATACATAGTTTCGAAGATATTATTAGTTAAACGTAAAATTGATTAAGTTTAATCAAACCAATATCATGCATGTTTAGAGTGATGTGCATGAAAACAAATAATAGTAGATTATGCTCCGAGGGGCTAAAGTTGTGTCTTATGTCACGGGCGTCATATTGAATCTCGAGCGCAAAATATAGACCTAGTATTAAAAATCTGCAGTTTTCACTGCTAAGCAAATATCAACTTTGAAGTCGTGGAAATAAAGTTGAAATTAATTACTGCGTGCATCAGTTTTGTTGCTCTCGTGTAAATTAATTTATTTTGACTATGATAGTGCATTGATTCGAAAGGCTTATGGCGGCCCTAAATGAGTGTGTAGATATAATAAAGTATTATTTTTCAGAAGATCGGTGCTTTACATAGAAATATTAAAAACAGGCAAGTGGCAAGGGGGCGTGTCGCCGACCACGTGGAGTTGAGCGTCTCGCTCAGCTATTGAAAAAATGGCCGTCACCGCGAGTTAGTGTGTTGTCAACCGCGATCGTAAAAAAAACGATAATGCCGTCTTGTTCAGTGGTTTCGTGCAAAAATAGAAGACAAAACAAAATTTTTAGAAGTTATGGCATCAGTTACCACAGGTAAGTACAAGTATTTTACAATATTTGTCTTAAAAATCACGAAAAACAACAAGCCGTAAAATATATCTGACTTGTACTACTTTATTTTTGTTTTCCTATATTTTCCGGACAGTATTATTTTTGCATTAAATACATTTCTCTTTTACAACCACCTCAGTCTGTCACTGAGTGACTGAACAAGCAATGTAAAACTGACATAACGAAACCTCACCACCTCAGTCTGTCACTGAGTGACTGAACAAGCAATGTAAAACTGACACAAGGAAACCTCATTAAGCCGTAATGTCGCATGGTGCGTCCGCTGCTCCGGGCCGCCGTATTTGAGCGCGAGCTAGTGATGTGCTCGTGGAAGTCTGACAAAGTCTATCGACAAGAAAGTCGACTGCGAATTGTTATATTACAATTTCATTTAATTGATTTTTCTTCAATTTGTTAACTCTAGTAATCCGGTTGGAAGGCCGATGTGGTTCTATGCATTTTTACCCATTTTTATTATTTTACAGCGTAATAGACAAATGCGTAACCAAAGATCGTGAAGTAAGTTCAATAATGTTTAGTTTAGTAATCTATGGAATGTCCTTGGGTTTGAATTATGAGATGATCAGCCTTAGCCTCAAGCTACTTGGTCACTTGTTATGGTTATGGTATTTTACTGAAGTCTTCATAAATGCACCATTTGCTTCGTATGCATAATATGCATAATAATCAGCATCATATAGTGATAATTATTTACTATGCCGCAGAACTTCTAAAGAGGGTTTGAAGCCATATTGTGACGTCATGCATGCTCTTAAATAAACAATTATAATATAAAAATTACTTTAATAAGGTTATTATTAAAAATTTGGCAATGGGTCAACATTCATGCTATTTATTTCTTATGCATGCGTGTGTGTTTCTGTCACATAAACCCCTAGTTACTAAAGAAAGAAGAATTTAATTTCTTAAAAATACGGGTTTTTTAAGAGCCTGCAAACTTACAAGTTTATGATTAGCTTCGTATATAATTCAGTAAGTCACTAACAAATTGTAATTGTACCGTTTCAGTTTCCCAAAAGAAGCAAGTTTAAAAAATCAATGGATTGATGCCAGCTAACTGGTTCCCTACAAAAACGAGAATCTTTTTGAACTTTTTATGGCAACATAATCATATACGAGTATAACTACGTATAACTATGTGTCGTTTGATTTGTAATTGTTTTTAAAATATTTTTATTAATTAAATAATGTTTTGTTGGTTTCATATCGTTTTTGTTTACTTTATTTCCAAAACCTTTATAGTAAATTTATCGATATATTTATCGATAACTCTTCGATTTAGTCAAGCACTATGTCGTATCCGCCCCCGAGTCCCGACAACACACAATGACAATTGTTTTATTGTGAGTAATTATACGGAAAAAGTACGCTGTATCTTAAAGAATAAGGTTTATATTTAAATGACTGAGTTATCGATGGCGCGTGTGTGCACTTGTTCGTAGTATTGTTTTGACAGAACTGTGTGTGCAATATTAGCGTTATGGAGGGGCAATTGTGGCTTCATCGGTTTTCTATACATTTTGAACTCCACGCCATATCTCCTTCTTTATTATATCTATGGGTGCTTTATCTAATGGATTAGCTATCCAGTATGGAACTGTAACCGTGTCCATTGAAGGAACTCGAGTGAAGGTATTAACTTGTAAGTATACCGTAGTACAGACGCCAGCACATCAACCTACCCGCGACTGTAAATTTTTCTCAATCTATTAAAGAAATTTGACAGATTGTAGTAGGTTGGCGTGCTGGCGTCTGTACCACATCGTTATATTAATTATTTTGTTTCTATATTTTCTTGAAAACCTTTAGACCTCATAGCGATTCAAAATTATCTGTAAAGGGTTTAAATTAAAATAAATACTTCAACTTTAGCCCTTAGCAGCTCCATTATATTTATCTGAAAAGCCAATCTTACCATTGCGTTTAATTTTCCAGGTTTATATTTACCTGCGGACACGGTAGGTAAAATTTATTTATTATTTATTTAATTAATAAAGTCGAGAATTACACCTTAAAACCCGCCACACCACCGCCGCTGTTTTTCTTCTTTTTTACGGAGATTTTAAAACGCGATTATTGGCTCAAGATATTTAAGGAAAATGATGTAAAAGGCTTACCAGTGTGAATGTACCACAGAATGTACCAAGGATATGTGTTGCAATACGAATGTGTAGAGCACACCAACTTACACGACGAAGCGGCCGCCAAATTGTTTCTGGAACCCAAATACGTGGAGTAGGCAACCAACCACCTACACTGTTTCTGGGTGTGCATCTTTTGGCGCTCGAATGACGTTGACAGGGGGGCGCTATTAGTCCTCGCGCATATTTGGGAGTGGCGCGGGGAGGCGAAACGCCGGGGCTTGACTCCGATGCCGCGAGAAATCGCGGCACGGCAGACAGAGCTCCGACGGGATCTCATGGCGTCATGGAGAGTGCGATTGTCGCAACCCAGTGCTGGGCACGCCACTATTGCGGCGATAAGTCCCCTCTTTGAGGAGTGGCTGGAGAGGCGCCACGGCGTCCTCACCTTCCGCCTGACGCAGGTCCTCACCGGACACGGCTGTTTCGGGAGGTACCTGTTTCGGATAAGGCGGGAGGAAACGCCCGGGTGTCATCACTGCGTGGATCGCCCGGAGGGCACAGTGGAGCATACGGTGGAGGTATGCCCGGCTTGGGCAGAGCACCGCCGTATCCTCGTGGAGGCGATCGGTGGCGGGGATCTCTCGCGTCCGGCCCTGGTCCAGGCCATGGTACGGAGCGAGAGGGCATGGGAGGCCGTCACCTCCTTCTGCGAAGCAGTAATGCTCGCGAAGGAGGAGGCGGAGCGAAGAGTAAACATTTGTGCAATTGTTTTGAGAAATGTCACTTGAAATGTATTCAAAAAACAAGATGGCGGTGTTAGTTCTAAGCCACGCGTCAAAAATACCTACCACGTGACTGTGGTGAATCACCAAGAAAGTAAAAAGTGGTGTGCTCGAAGCGTACGCATTTATAGTAAAATGTTTTTCAAAATCTAATTTATTTGAATAAAAAAAGGAGTTAAAATGTGTTTTTTATTAAATAGATTAGAGCAATGATTTTGTATGCTAGACAAAAATAACACACAACATACACTTGCATGACATCAAACTTAAGTGTGTTTTATCATAGTTTTATATTAATAAAATCGAAAAGATGCACTTAATTAAATACTTATTTAATATAACGAGTACCTCATAATAACTTCAAATGAAGTCCAATTAACTTTGTTTTTGATACTTTTGACACTTCATAATGATGCTCTCTAATTATTTACGCAACACATATTCGTAAACGATTACGGATTTGTTTCATTTTGACAGTTCAACAACATTCCTTGCGTTATTTACGTTGTTGAGCAAACTTTTTTCGAACTTATGAAGCAATGGATTTGCAATTTGTTTCAAAACGATTCAGATTCCGAGTGATCGTGTATTACGCAATTAGGGTACTGGGGGCCAACCACCACCTCTTTAAGCAGTATTATTTTGATATTACTTCAGTGCGAGAAAGAAGTGGAGCTATACAGGACGTCTAGCTCCATCTCTTTCCCACGCTCAAGTAAGATTAAAATAATACTGCTAAAAGAGGTGGTGGTAGGGCCCCAGTTCACAAACTTATCAATATACCTCGTCCTGTGGAATTAATTTGACATGTTGTGCATTTTTTTTTTTTTTCAATATACTTCTATAGTTCCTTCTGAAATTTCGTCTGCCTTTTGTGTCTATGATTATATTGCGTTGTCGTTTTTTATCGATTTTCGTTTTTTTTGTCGTTGCGTTTTTCTTTGTTGAAACATCAGATTCCTTATTTTTTGAAGAGGCAGGTCGTTCCTTTTTTAGTGGCAACGCAGGTATTTCTTCTTTTTCTGGTGGTGCTATTACCTCTTTTTTTGTTACTGCCATTTCCCTCCTTTTTGGTGGCGCATGTTTCATCTGCATATCTTGGTATAGCTCATCGTAACCTAGCACCAGAGGCGGCAAGACGACCAGACTAGCAATGCGCTCCTTTGTTTCGCACTGCAAATAAAATTCACAATTAAAGTGCAACTATAACACTGTAATCGATTTGACCGTGCTAGAACACATATAAAATTATGATAAGCAAGTTTTGACGTTGAGCGAGTACCGCGCGTTCACGAGCGTTCCGAATTGTAGACAGTCCTCAGCGACAGACATCGGTAATTATTACCGATGTCAGCACTGTGAGCGATTATTTTCTTATTCGGAAAGCGGCCTCTGAATGCACCCCTAGTTTTAATCCCTAGCATCAGCATGTCGATTCCCGTAATCACTTCACCGTGAAAACATGTGAAGTGAGCGTGGAGTGAGCTGTCAGTGTCATCTCACCCTGTTGGAATGACAACTCACTTCACCTAAGTTTTCACGGTGAGATGGTTACAGAATAGCACTGCAGGTGGAGTGACAGCTCACTTCCAGCTCAGTACACCAAGTTTGATGGTGAGGTTTTTACAGAATAGACAACAATCAAGCTACTGCTCAGACCAAATATAAAAACAAGACAGCGCTGCGAACAAAACAGTGAAGCATGCCGAAAGTACACCTCCGCTCTGTGCATTTCTTCGCTTCGCTCTTTTCATAGTTATCTAAGTATCTATCTGCTTAGCCTTTTCCCAACTATATTGGGGTCGGCTTCCAGTCTAACCGGATGCAGCTGAATACCTACCAGTATTTTACGTGGAGCGACTGCCTATCTGACCTCCACAACCCAGTAACTGGGTAATACGAAACTCCTTGATAAGACTGGTTGTCAGACTTTCGGGCTTCTGACGACTCGTAACGACTGTCAAAGATCCACGAATGACAGCCGGGACCAACGGCTTAACGTGCTTTCCGAGGCACGGAGGAGTCTCGGTATATGTACAGATGGTCACCCCTCCACAGACCAACTCTGGCAAGCGTAGCTTAACCTAA
The DNA here is from genome assembly GCA_963853775.1 of Xanthia togata. Taxonomy (NCBI): domain Eukaryota; kingdom Metazoa; phylum Arthropoda; class Insecta; order Lepidoptera; family Noctuidae; genus Xanthia; species Xanthia togata. The sequence goes on from OY970805.1 coordinate 5,705,237, forward strand.
TGGATCGGCCTGTGCGGCAGTTATTACTTAGCCACGAGCTCCTTTCATCCTTTCATAGTTAACTATTAAACCCATTTAAGTTTGAAGCCCAAAATCCACCAAAGCCCCGAGGGATGACGTATCGCAAAATCCGCAAACGACATAATTTTTGACTAGGCTGTTGGATACCAGGGGGGTGGCTCGGCTGTCTCGACATAAATACCGATCGCTATACGACCGAATTCGGTTGCAAAGTCGTAATGGCGTCCCCAGCCGCGTGCGACGTGCTTCACAAAGCACGGGATTTTTAGAGCTTGTCAAGTAATTTTGACCGTCTAGTGTAGGGAAACCATTAAGACTTTGCGACCTAGTTTTTTTAATAGTTAACTTATTGAGATAGGACAAAAACAAAATCTATTAGAAAAAGAACAACGGGTTCGGAGGTTCTATAAGGTCTAGTAGGACCTTATAGAACAAACGAAATAAGTCTAGATTTTATTTTGAAATTCATGACTGTTGTAGGATCTTCTTATTTTCGTGTGGTTAGTGACTAACCTGGTGTCAGAGTTTTAAAGCCGCCCAAGGGCCTCTGACTTACTTGGCTTCACATGTCGTCGAGAAATATCTCTCAGGAGGCATGCTGGTTTCCTCAAGAGATGTTTCTAGGATGGGTCTTATTTATATATTCTATGGTAAGTACATCGCAGCCTGAGCACCATCTTGCTAACAAGCTACTATTGTTAACATGTCAGACAGAAAAATAATTAATTTACGTACTCACCACCGTGAAACAAATGGTAACTACGATCAAAACCAGCAATAAGGACATTCTTATATAATCAATCACTTACAATTGTATATGGTTCATACTTTATAGCCAGTCGTAAACTTTCAATTTATTTCAAAATGCGATATACATACGTTACCTACAGCACGCATTTTACTTTAATTCCATATTAATGGTGTGTTTTCATTACGTTTCGTACAGATACCTACGTCTAAATACTAATCGGAAGTTAGTTGGGTTCGAATTTAACGTTATTATGTTTTCTTTGAATACAGTTATGTATAACTTTAGTTACCTACCTACCTCGTTCCGAGGATAGAAAATACGAGCTCAGCGCGGTGAGAAAGAGAGGGGGGTCGCCGAGCCGAGTGGGACGAGAGTCGTAGCGTTACGAGCTCGAGGCGACAGCTGTCTGACCCGCCGTAATAGATGTTTCACATCAAAAAGCTCCCGAATTGGTCTTCCATAAATGATACTAATGTAGGTATACGAACCAACTTTATTCTCACTTCAAATCACCATCTAAACTTCGTCAGGTGCAAACTGTTCCGCCTCTGCAGCTTCTACGGCTGGCAGCTCCTCTTCAACATCAGGGTTAAAGGCTGGCGGACGAGACAGCCCAGCCTCACTCAGTAGCTCAAACAGTGATACCATCGAACTGGCAAGCTGGAGACAAAGAATCAGATCATAATGAAAAGTATACAGGATTATGACAGGAGTCCTGTCACAGGACCTATTAAACCGCAACCTGGGGAGGCCTACGAACAGCAGTTGTCTGTCATAGGTGGAGTTGATGACACTGAGGGCAAGATTCACAGATTGCACCTTGATTTTACTTTGGTGAGTAGGTAGTTAGCGTTACATACGAATATGAAGGTTATCAAATCAAATTACTTAAATCTTTTTATTGTGGGCATAGGTTATACAGATAGATTTTAGGTGAATTACAGTCTTATTATAACAATAATAAGGTTTATATATTCTTATGAAACGCTAACTGCCAAGTAAGTGTTTACACGGGGTACCCGCATCTCGGTAAGCACGTGCCGCCAGCGCCTGATCTCCCTCCGGTCGTTTCGAATTGCCGTCCCATCGGACTATGAGAGTGAGGGGATAGAGAGTGCACCTGTGTCTGCGCACACACTTGTGTACTATAATATCTCCCGCGCCGAAGGCTAGTACCTACCTATCCGTTGAGATTGGCCACAAAACTCAACAAGCTGCGCCCCGCGGTTTCACCCGCATAAGTCTCGATCCCGTGAGAAAATCGGGATAAAAAGTATATCCTATGTCCCAATCCAGGTCATGGTCTACCCATGTGCCAAATTAAATCCAAATCTTTTCAGCCGTTTTAGCTTGAAAGCGTAACAAACAAACAAACTTACTTTCGCATTTATAATTATAAATATTATAAATTATAACGTTAGGAAGATAAGATAGGATACAATTTATGCATGAATTCACCAACCCGCCTTGAGCAAGCGTGGTGAACTAGTGACCAATGCTCGTGCCTCCTCTTCTTTGTATGAGAAAAGAACTTTGCCCTGCAGTAGGATAGTTGGCTGATTCACGGCTGTTTCGCGAAGAAAAAGCTTATACCTGTGCATCTGCCGTTTCCTCCTTCGCCAGCAGCTCAGCAGTGACGGCGGCCTCCTCGCCGGCCGCCCGCAGGCGCCCCGCGCGCGCGTGCCGGGCGGCCACGTTGAGCCGCAGCAGCGCGTCGTCCGGCGCCAGCGCCAGCGCGCGCGCGTACGCCGCGTCGGCCCGGCTGTCCCCCAGGCGCTCCAGGGCTATGCCTATCAGCAGCACCTGTATCAGAACTTGAGTTGTCCAGGTTGTGCTCGGAACAGATGGAGTTCTTGCCTGGCACAGACCAGCACGTGGCACTAAAAGGAGGAGCCCTTACTCAACAGAGGCTTCTAATGAAGTTGAATGGTGTAGTTGTCGTACTGAAAGTAGAGCAACATTCCGTTAATTCGTTGCTAGGAGTGGACGTGTGTCTGTTGTTTATTTAAATCTCTGTTTAAGTATCAGGCAATAGTAGTGTTTTCTAATAAGTTTATAGTGATTAATATCGTGTGAAGCTTACGCCAAAAAAAACCAAATAATATTAAGTGAACACTGTGCGGCAGCAGCGAGCGGGGTGCCCGCACACCTCACCTCTGCGATAAGAGACAGTCGTCATAATTGCTCTCTCTGTCCATCACCGCTACATCACTGCCCTGCTGAGTGTAGCTGTACTCGATAACTGCCGTCATCATGAGACATTGTGAAGCTTGTAATACCGACATAATAGACAATGACTGTATTAAGTGTGTTCGTTGTAATAAACGATATCACGCATTATGCATAAACATTTCGAATGAGGATGTGCAAAATGAGCAAAACTCAAACAACTGGCTGTGCCCGCATTGTCGCAATAAACAACCAAAAGGGGATAATTCCAATATCCCGGTTCGCCCTTCGACACCAACATCAATGGCAGACGTAACTTTCAACGTCACTCGCCGTAAAATCAATCAAGCAAGGCCTGAGCCGCTTCAAACCACTGGTATATCCGCGGAGTCCTGGCGCCAGGAAATACGGGATATCATACGGGAAGAGGTACGCGGTGCTTTGCAAGAAACTGTGGGCACGTTAACTTCAACTATAACTGCAAAACTGAAGGAAATGAATGAGGAAATAAACGAGTTTAAGATATCCATGAATTTCATAAATAGCGAGTTCGAGAAGCTTAAGGATGACAGCATTGTATACAGTAAGAATATGAGCCAAATGACGAAAGAGAATGACAGTTTACGCATTGAATTAATCGATATCAAGAAAAAATACGATCAGATTGATCAATCGTTACGTGCTAATAATATTGAGATACAGTGCGTTCCGGAGAACAAATCGGAAAAATTAGTAAACATCGTCAAAGAACTTGGTCGCACCGTAAATGTTGGTATAAATGAAACTGATATACAATACTGTTCCAGAATTGCAAAAATGAAGCCGGACAGTGTCCGTCCACGATCTATCCTAATCAAATTCAACACATCTCGCCTCCGTGACACCCTCTTAGCGGCAGTGAGTACATATAACAGGACCCATATACAGGACAAACTTAATACCCATGACCTAGGATTTACTTCTACCGAAAAGTCACCGGTGTTTGTTGCGGAGAACTTATCACCGGAGAATAAAAACTTACACGCCGCAGCCCGTTTTCGTGCTAAAGAGTTAAAATATAAGTTTGTCTGGGTACGAGGAGGTCGTATTTATATGAGGAAAAATGAGATTGCTGAGAAGATATTTATCCGTAATCTCGACTCGTTGAATAAACTTACCTGATGTAATTATTAATAATACTTACCTGATATCAGTTTATAATGTGCCTTAAATTCTATAAATACCCGCTTTCTTTCAGTTAATTAAGATTCTATACCGTAAATGTGTAAGTTACAATTTATGTCGTGTTTATTACAGTGATATTAACTGCTTTGTTTACGTAATTAATTCATTGTTTATTAGTTCCTTACATGTGGAAAAGGTTAATCTCGAATGCTATATATTTGACTATTGTACGCGTTATTGTTTACTTATTATGGTGAGTTATAATACATATACTAATTTATGCCTAACAAGTGACATAGTTATTGTTTATTACTTTAGTTTAAACACCCACTTGCAAAGCGAGTGCTGTCGGTCATACAGCAACCTATGTACAAATACAACAGTAACTAGCATTTGTTATTGCAGCATAACAATATACGTAGTAGTGCAATTTGTTATGGTATCTACAGCATTATATATCTATTGCGTAATATACTTTTGCCTTATCAGTTACTTATGTTTTAAATTATGGAAAACACAAAATTAAGTTTTTATTATCAGAATGTACGTGGTCTGAGGACCAAGGTATTGGAGACTTTTAACAATATTTTAAGTTGTAATTATGACATTTTGCTTTTTACGGAGACATGGCTGCAGAATGATATCCTTGATACGGAATTGTGTGATAATAGATATCGGGTATTTCGGCAGGATCGTGATTTGGGTTTGACAGGCAAAAAGACTGGAGGTGGAGTTATGTTGTGCATAAACCATAAAATTGATGCCACAAGGTGTCACGATTTTCTATGTAACGGAATTGAAATACTACATGTCAGACTTTCAGCTCTAAGTATTGCTGCTGTAAGGGACTTACACATTATACTAGTATACATTCCGCCTGATGTCTCCAGTATCCCATCGCAATTAGACTCGATTGTGGAATCCCTAACTAACATGCAGAGTGCGTGTGACAACCATGACTATGTATTTATTGGTGATTTTAACTTACCCTGTTTAACGTGGACTGGTGAGGGTTTCTTTACATTAAATGACTATCCACAACATATGCGAATTGCAGCAACTTCGTTTGCAGATAACATTGGTATACTAGGCTTCACACAGTATAATTTCACTCCTAATTGCAAAAACCGTACCTTAGATCTATGTTTCTCAACGACACCTATCACTGTCAGCCGATGCGATGACCCTCTTCTTCGCGAAGATGCTTACCACCCTGCTTTAGTTCTGAAGGCTAATGATTTGTTTCTAACACCCCTCCGAGAAATACACACACCGCGACCTAATTATCACAGAGCTAATTATGAGGAACTCAATAAACACTTTAGTAAAATAGACTGGGATAAAAAGTTAGCAGTTAGCTCGATAGACAATGCAGTTGATGTGTTTTATAAAGAAATAAATGCCGGAGTTGCGCGATACATTCCACTTAGTAATAAATCAAAATATCGGTACCCCGTCTGGTACAGCCGTTCTCTCACTAGAATTATTCGAGAAAAAACTAAAATCCACAGTAGGTGGAAGAAATATGGGAACCCCCGTGACTACCATGAATTTTCAATTCTACGTGCTAGACAGCATAATATTCAAAACTCTTGTTTTCGTAACTATGTGACGCATACAGAAAAAATGATAAGTCATTCTCCCAAAACTTTCTGGACCTACGTCAAAAGTAAAAGAGGCGGTAGTCAATACCCAAATGTTTTTACAGTGGATAATGAGACTTATGATGATGGTAATGGTGTATGTAATGCATTCAGTAAATATTTCCACAGTGTTTTTGCTAAACCATCTATGCACCTACCCACAAATGTGGGGCCTACATGTACCACAAGTGAACAAGTGGAAAATTCGAGTAATGTAGTATCTACACTAAATATCACTCAGGACTCAGTACTTGGCATCTTGCGAACGCTGGACAAAGCTAAGGGTCCCGGAACGGACGGTTTACCAGCAGTATTTCTGCGTGGTTGTGCTGATAGTCTAGCACGCCCTATAACGCTATTGTTTAGAAGGTCTCTCGCCGAGGGTGTCTTCCCTTCTTTGTGGAAGGCTGCGCTTATTGTCCCTGTACATAAGAAAGGTTCAAAATCTGATATTAAAAACTATCGCCCGATATCTATTCTCAATACTCTTAGCAAGGTGTTTGAGAAAATCGTTCATGGCAACATTTACTCGACGATAGCCAATGGCATAGGCCCTTATCAACATGGTTTCATCAAGCGACGCTCAACAACATCTAACTTAGCTACCTTTATTAACTATGTTACCTGTAATATGGAAACTTGTGGGCAGGTTGACGTGATCTACACGGACTTCGAAAAAGCATTTGATCGTGTGGATCATGTTATCCTGCTTTCAAAATTGCAAAACCTTGGCATCCATGGTGACCTACTCAGATGGATCAGTTCTTATTTATCCAAGCGTTCGCAGGCCGTTGTTGTGGGAGGTTATAGATCAGATTTCGTGAACATACCGTCAGGTGTGCCTCAGGGATCCTTACTTGGACCTCTTTTTTACTGTGCATACTTGTACGATATCCATACATGTTTTAAATATGCTAAGCACCTTCTATACGCAGATGATATGAAGATATATCTGCGTGTCCGATCGAAACTAGATTGTGAACTCATACAACGTGATCTTAATTCATTATACCAATACTACTCATTAAATAACATCACTGTTAATATCTCGAAATGTCAGTGCATTAGTTTTACTCGTTGCAAAAAACCAATCAATTTTATGTATAGTTTTGATGATAAAATTATTGAAAGAGTCAATGTAGTCAGAGATCTTGGTATAATGCTTGACTCCAAATTACTGTTCTCTCAACATATAGATAGCATAGTCAGTAAAGCCTCCCGTAATCTTGGCTTTGTAATGCGCACCTGTAAACCATTCAGAAACATCCACTGTCTTAAGATTGTATACTGTGCCTATGTTCGAAGCATTCTAGAGTATTGCAGTCCAATCTGGTCACCTCAATATAATGTTTATATTTCTAGAATAGAAAGTCTCCAAAAACGATTTGTAAAATTTTTAAACTTTAAAGGCAACAAGCGTCATGTTTCTTATCTTGCTGACTCTAGTCACTATTGCTTGCTTCCACTCAACGATAGACGTAAAATGTTGGATATGCTGCTCCTTTTTGATATTCTTCGTGGGGAGATTGACAGCAGTGACCTTTTGTCATGCATAGAATTTTGCACGCAAAGGTGTCGCACAAGACACACCCACCTATTTAGTGTACCTTTACACCGTTCCAATTATGGGCAAAATGCTGTTATGACTCGGCTGCCTCGCTTATACATAGACAAATTTGAAAGCCTGGATATTTTCCAGTTATCCAAGGTATCTTTTCGTAAATCTCTTGTAAAAATACTCACCAGTAAGTGAATAATATTCGTGTATTATTGTTGTTATATTTTCCTTTTCTTTTAGTTAAAATTGTATAACTACAATTTTTTTTATATTTTTTCTAGATACAATATTTAAGCTATATTTTCCTCTGCTTTCTAGTTTTATATAATGCATGCTGTGGAACTCTATAATTGGCTTCAGACCCCATATGACGTTGTAACCATATCTTGAAAGTTGTAAAAATAGCTGTTGAGTTTCCTATCAATAAATAAATAAATAAATAGAGTCCGCGCTACCACTGGGGGCCAACCACAACCTCTTTTAGCAGTAGGTATTATTTTGATGTTACTTCAGTGCGAGAAAGAAGTAGAGCTATACAGGACGTCTAGCTCCATCTCTTTACCACGCTCAAGAAAGATTAAAATAATACTGCTAAAATATATGGTGGTAGGGCCCCAGAAGTCTGACGGAACTACTTACATTTTTTAAATGCAATTTGATGACATAGACACTAGCGCCGCGTCTATCCGACTTGAGTGGTGGCGCGGACTCTTGGTATATCTTGGTACTAATTAAACTTAACGTATAAAATTTACTACTGCATGTAGGTAAATGCGGATTTCACGAATGAAATTGAACGCGTTCAACACATATAAACGCGTTCAAGAGTTGTCAGTGTACAATATTCCATAACAATTTTGACACTGACAGCTCTTGAACGCGTTTAAGAAATGCTAAGAGTGTCCATGGAATTTCTTACTCGTTCTACTCCATAGGAACTTTTTTTCCCTCTCTACATCGTACATCCCATATCAATTTCAACTACGGTGACTGCTTTTTTTTTCTGACGAATATGAATAGAAACCTACTCAAGATTTAGAATGGACATCCAGCTTCATCTTTCTGACTGAACGAATTTTAACGGTCCACTAAGGACCTGCCACAGCTGGGGGGCTATGGCGGAATGTTAGTTCTGGCAATAGGAATGCCATGTACCTAAGTAGTTTAAGAACTTAAATTGAACAGCCATTGTGCTTGGAGCACATTCTGCACAGTCCCAACACCATTCGTAGGTGGCCGTCCCTACCGTGTAAGGCTGGAAAGGTTGCAAGGCCGCAGCTGTGGCGAGCCGGCAGAAGGCAGAAGCTGGTCTCTTGCACACGAGCAGCGCTACTCCGAGATCATGCGCCGCACGCGCACTCAGCGGTGCAGCCCACGATGCGCGCTGAAGACACGTAAGGGCCTGCATGAGAAAATAACCATCTGTCTGTCACAATATCTTGAAATAAGACTAACTCCCCTCCCGACCCCTCCATACTTCTTCTGTCCCTTTTTAGGGTTCCTAGATCCCTTATAGGATCACTTCTTTGACTGTCTGTCAGTCTGTTAAGACCCTTTTTCTCAGGAACGCGTGGAGATATCAAGTTCAAATTAATATCAAATAAGTCTACGGTTCTTTTGAGCTCTAAAAAACAAGCTTCTAAGTCAACGCAATAAAAAATACGGCCATTTATGGGACATATTTTTTTGATAGTCGCAAATAAATAAAAACTTATATGAGTACTTCCCGTTGACCTAGAATCGTGAAATTTGGCAAAAATTAAGGTCTTACAGTACAAGTAAAAAAAGAAGTCCAAAAATCGTTAATTTGCTGTTTTTATTAAAATTAAAAAAAAAACAAAATTCAAGTCATTTATTCAAACTAGGCTGAGAATCAGCACTTTTCGAACGTCAAAATTACATAAGACAGTCCCCCAAAACGCCCACCCTTCACCACTTCCTAGTGCTTTTGCTGGGAAGAAGAAGTGGCGCAACAAACTCCCCAGCTGCACAGCTGTCTGTTCAGTTAGAAAAAAAATAAAAAATGATTCTATACTATAATTATAATATGCAAGACAATTTACAATACGCAAAAAATAATTTAAATTACAAATTAAATAGCTATAATTAATAGCCATATGACAGCTTAGCACACGCCAACATACCAACCAAAAGCATCGAGAACTATACTCAAGCAGAAATAAAAACAACTAAAAGTTAACAATATTATAAAAAAGAAAATAAAGCCTCCAGGCATAAAGGGCGTGCCCGCTTACATATAGCTGTAAGAAGTTACAATTGATAAACTAGGACCATCGAGGTAAAATAAATAATTGTCGAGGTCGCTAGCTAACCACATATTGCAATACAACTCATAAAAAAACATTGTAATGAGTAGATTATGTCAACACTAAATTAAAATAAAATTAAAATAAATTTACATATAAAGTAAAATTATAAAAAATTATATAAACTCATATAACCTGTCAGTAGGTAAACTAATTCTGGAGAAAGAACATTTAAACATTGTCTTGAGTTAATCACAGCGACCTTATCATTTAAGTAGTCGTTGATAGAATAGTATGCCTTTGAACAAAGGTTGGACTTTAATTTAGTTTTAAACGCATTAAAAGGCAAATCTAGCAAAGAAGAGGGTAGCTTTTTATAAAAGGTTATACCAAGCCCAACAAATGAGTTATGAACCTTATGAAGCCGGTGAAAGGGAGCACGTAGTTTATCCTTACTTCTTGTGTTAACATTGTGAAATCACTGTTTTTAGTGTATAAGTGTATATTTTGCCTAATATATAAGATGTTGGCGAAGATGAATTTTGATGCAACTGTGAGAATACCGATATCTTTGAAAAAATCTCTCAGAGAAACTCTGGCACCTAGCTGGTAAATTGCTCGAATAGCTCGTTTTTGGAGGACAAATATATTTTTAATATCTGCAGCTTTGCCCCACAGCAGAATACCGTAGGACATACGCTATGAAAATAACTAAAATAGACTAACCGAGCTGTATCAACGTCAGTGTATTGTCTTACTTTTCTGACGGCGTAGGCGGCCGAACTGAGCCTTCCCGCTAGGCTCGATATATGTTGGCCCCACTGAAGTTTGGCATCTACTGTTATGCCCAGAAAAACTGCCCAGTTTACAGTTTCAAGCACCTCTTTATCTAAGACGATGTTGGGTCCTAGATTTCTAACATTTGGAAGGGCAAACTTTACACATTTCGTTTTTTTGGCATTGAGAACTAGGTTATTTGTCGTAAACCAATCCGTAACCATTGACAGTGCACTGTTTACATCGTCAAAATCTTGTCTATTCCTGTCTACTTTAAAAATAAGAGAGGTATCATCTGCAAACAGTACAACTTCACAGATACCCTTTAAATAGAATGGTAAGTCATTGATATATACTAAGAACAAGAATGGACCCAGTATTGAGCCTTGAGGTACACCTAACTGAACTGGTAGCCCGGAAGATTTTACACCATCAACATCTACACATTGCGACCTATTATTTAAATATGAATTTAAAACGTTGAGAGCTTCGTTTAGCACACCATAATGACGCAGTTTACGCAAAAGCGTGTCATGGTGCACGCAATCAAAGGCTTTGGAGAGATCACAGAAAACTCCAAAGCACTTTGAGAGTTCTCCCATGCGTTATATGTGTGTCAGGAGAGCAACACCAGCATCTGTAGTCGAACGACCCTTTGTAATACAAATATCTAATAATTACAAACTTATCTACATTTTGCATTTGAAGAATTGACCGTGGCGTCCATATATCGATGTATGGGAGAACATGTTTTTCAACTACAATGTTAAGTTTGATTTTGGGATAAATTCATCCCAACTACGGAACCCCACATTGTGCGTGGTCTGCGTCTGAGACGCACTTGGCTGGTTTTTTCTATATTATGGCTAAGGCGCTGCCCAAAAAGGGACACCGTAAAACGTCCACTTTTTCGTCGCACAAATATTAGCCTTGTTACTACATATTACAAGTCCAAAAAAATACAATATACGTCAAGCGTATAAAAAAAGACTAAAGGGATATTTTATACAGGGTGTCCAAGAACCTGGCGTCCAACTGGATTCCCACGATGCCCCAAGTTCTAACAGTACTCAGAAAAATATTTTAAAAAATCCACCCCATGTACTTACAGAATTATACTGATTTCAAAAAAAAAGGGGAAATGAGCACCCTGTGACATACTTTTGAATGCTGTGACTGCTAATGCTGATAATTTCGATATTTCTTGGAGGTTTTGTAATCTAGGGTATTGCTGTGTCTAAATAAAATGTAAAAATAAAGTACTTATTGTACCATTTTAAAATAAAATATTATTTTAACTAAAGGTGATATGGAAAACTATTGAATTTCGCAACTTTGACCGACTGTAGTGTAAACAAAATGTACCAAAATAGTATGGCAAGTGACGTCAAATTTTGACGCGTTTATTCCTCTTTTTAAAAAGGTATAATACTTACACATTAATTTGAAAAAAAAAAATTTGATAATATTTTTACTCAACAACCCAATTTTTACGAAGTGCCTACCTACTAACGGTAACTGTCGGACCCTTTCTTATCTTAGAAACTGTTATGTTACTACTATTATTTACTTCGGTTCCAAGAGTGAGCAAGAAGGAAATACACACAGGTAGATGGGTTCAAAGTAGAATAAAAGCAAAGAATGTTAGTTTAAAGATATTTTATTACAATAAATGTTCAAAATGTTGACCACCCGCGGCAATACAAGCTCTCACTCTCCTTAAAAAGGACCGCTTTATGTTTCGCGAGTAACTTTTTTGACGTATCACCTGCACTGCTTGTGTTATCTTCTCACGAAGGTCAGCGATGTCATTAATGGGCTTCGCATAAACGAGCTCCTTCATAGTTCCCCAGAAAAAAAAATCCAGCGGATTTAAGTCAGGTGAGCGGGCTGGCCACGGGATTTTTCCTGATCGCCCAATCCACCTGTTCGGGTATTGCTCGTCCAAAAACTCTCTAACGGATACGCGAAAATGTGCTGGACAGCCGTCGTGTTGGAACCACATATCTGGTGGGGTCTCTTCTAGTAAGTTTGGCAAATCATTTTGAAGAAAATTTAAATATGATTCGCCAGTCAAATTCTCGGGCATCTCAAATGGACCAATAATATTCCCACAGAGAATACCGGTCCACATGTTCACTTTGAACCGGTACTGGGATCTATCTTCTCGCATCAAGTGCGGATTTTCCACATGCCACTCGTGCAAGTTGTGTAGGTTCATGTAGCCATCCTTCTTAAATGTTGATTCATCTGACCACAAAATTTTGTCGATAAAGTTTTCGTCTTCTCGATGTTTTTGCAGGATTGTTTCACAAAACGCGACTCGGCTCGGATAGTCTCGAGGTAAAAGACTTTGCACTCGCTGTACGTGGTACGGATGATATTCTTCTTTTTGGAGAATACTGTGTGCTGTGCTCTTCGGTATCCCCGTATCAGCTTCTATTCCTCGCACAGAGATGCTTGGATTTGCCGACACCGCCTCTAAAACTTCATCGCGTATGAAGTCATTTACGGGTCGTCCTTCACCAGCTACTTGATTGGGGAACCGCCCGTCACATAGTGATCTGTGCACATTAATGAAAACTCGATGGTCGGGATATCGCGTAGCCCTCGGATACCTTTCTCTGTAAAGTCTCGCTGCAGCTCGTCCATTACCTCTACATTCTCCATAAATGTAGTGCATATTTGCGTATTCTTGCGGAGTGTAGGTCGCCATGGTAGCACACACAAAACACAAACTGTCCAAACACAGGCAAAGGTCGTCGTAAAGAGTTCGTTTCAAAGTCCAGAGCACAAAGAGTAATCGAGTCCAATAAACAAAGCTTTAAATCGTAGTACGTGATCAATGGTAACAATAAGAGAGAGGTGCGTAGTAACGGCAGGAGGCAGTGACGCGTACTGACCGTACTGTTATCCTAAATAGCACGATCCCAGATAGCGTCACTATCTATCTCACTCGCACCTCTAACCTTTTTCTCCCTCACTCTTACCTGAATAATGGGGTACCATAAAGAAGAACCAGCAAATCGCAAAGATAGTTTCTGTCTTGCTCCCTCCTGTTGTAATAACGAATCACTATGGTGAGATGCATGCACATACCGTCCCTTACGGTCTAACCTGTTTTTTGAGAGGCCTGTTGTTATTTTTATGAGCATACAATAGTAATTCTTTAGAGGTTAGATTCAATTCGTCGTAAATTTTTCTTTCTAAGAATTCTGTAAGACATCGTAAAAATTGGGTTGTTGAGTAAAAATATTATCAAAAATTTTTTTTTTCAAATTAATGTGTAAGTATTATACCTTTTTAAAAAGAGGAATAAACGCGTCAAAATTTGACGTCACTTGCCATACTATTTTGGTACATTTTTTTTACACTACAGTCGGTCAAAGTTGCGAAATTCAATAGTTTTCCATATCACCTTTAGTTAAAATAATATTTTATTTTAAAATGGTACAATAAGTACATTATTTTTACATTCTATTTAGACACAGCAATACCCTAGATTACAAAACCTCCAAGAAATATCGAAATTATCAGCATTAGCAGTCACAGCATTCAAAAGTATGTCACAGGGTGCTCATTTCCCCTTTTTTTTTGAAATCAGTATAATTCTGTAAGTACATGGGGTGGATTTTTTAAAATATTTTTCTGAGTACTGTTAGAACTTGGGGCATCGTGGGAATCCAGTTGGACGCCAGGTTCTTGGACACCCTGTATAAATTATCAAGCATCTTGAAAAAAAATGCCACGAAAGAACATGAAACAATTGTTTCGTCTCGAAATGCTCAATATTACATTTCTGTACATAACTATCAAAAAAGGAAAAATCAACTAACGAAATATGTAAGTATATAATTTTTTTTTAACATTATGGTTATTAGTTTTTTTTTTTAATGAAATTAAAACTGCTATCATAGCATCACCATTTTCAACCGTATTTGTATACTACGATGCACCTGTCGCTTCACCTCCTGCAAAGTCTAAAGACTTGCTTCTTATCGCGCCCTGACGTTTCTAAAAATTAAACCATGAACCGATCTACCTACAGCAAAAATTGAATAGAAAATCTGATTGGATGGGCCAGACCTATGGATTGGACTAGTCGTGCCTACCTACAGTCGTAAGGTCTATTATCTATGTCAGAATAGGTAGACACCTAACACACTTACCGCAATATACTTCTTCTTAGCCAACAACGCCATTCCCAGATTGGCATGAGCCGCCACGCAGGTTGGATGTGCTGTAAGGGCAGCTTTGAGCCTGGATAGGGCGGCGTCCAGGTCCTTATGCTGCAGCATCATGGCTGCGAGGGCCAGGGCGGCTGCGTGCTGCGTCGGCTGCTGCGCCAGAGCTGCCCCCAGAAGCTGGAAGGCCCGTCGAGGGTCCCCAGCTTGGAGACGTAGCGCTCCAGCGGCCGCTAAAGTGTCTGCCCCGCATGCGTGCGTACTGCGAGAATGCGTGGTTTAATTTAAGCGAAAATTGGGTTAAGACCTAAATTTATTCTTATGGCGAAAAGCCTCGGAAAGCGCGTTTAGGCGTTGGTCCCGGCTGTCATTCGTGGATTTTTGACAGTCGTGACGGGCTGTCAGAAGCCCGAAAGTCTGACAACCAGGCTTTCCGAGGGGTATCGTATTACCCAGTTACTGAGTTGTGGAGGTCAGATAGGCAGTCGCTCCACTAAAATACTGGTATTCGCATCCGGTTAGACTGGAAGCAGACCACAATAAAGTTGGAAAAGGCTAGGCAGATTTTTTGAGTCTTATGGCGCAATTACACGTGGTCGTTCTCCCGAATTCGATTGGGTCTGTTTGTAATTAACAACAAACCATTGCTAAGGATTTTGGCCTTGAACTTGAGAATACGCCAACTTCACAATGTTCAGTTCAATAGAGAGTTTCAATGCAGTTATATCAACTGCATCCAAACTGCAACTTGCAGCTGGCGTGCAGTCCAAATGCAGACCGTCTTTTTAGACCCCTAGAATAAGGTAAGTACACTGCTGCAATAGCTGTTTATGGGCACACAATCAAATAAATTACTCCACTAGTTCTAAGTATTCTCGCGGTTTCGATCAAGAAATAGTTTATACTGACGTTAAAGCCTGGTCGTATGCCACTAAAGCGCCTTGCACATCATCACAGGCCAGGAGTAACTTCGCCAGGAGAGCGCCGGCTCGCTCCCCACCCCCCGCCTGTACTGCAGATCTGGCCCATTCCACACCATTCTCCAGCTCGCCTAAGTTCCATGAACATTCCGCTGAAAATATTTTATTAGGAAAGCTTCAGGGTATGTTTTCAAATAGTCAAATCAATCAAGCCTATCTCGGTCTACTACTCGAAATAGGTTTGTTACAAGTTGAGCCATACCACGCAGCTCTCCAAGTTACGAATCCAGTGTGATTGAGGTCCAGCACCCTAATTGCGTCACAACAATTCAATAACATTCATTGCGTTATTTACGTTGTTGAGCAGACACATTTTTCGAACATAATTATGAAGCTAATCCATGTTCGAAAAGTTTGTCTGCTCAACAACTCTGTCTGTTCGACAGTTCAACAACATTCATTGCGTTATTTACGTTGTTGAGCAGACACATTTTTCGAACATAATTATGAAGCTAATCCATGTTCGAAAAGTTTGTCTGCTCAACAACTCTGTCTGTTCGACAGTCCAACAACATTCATTGCGTTATTTACGTTGTTGAGCAGACACATTTTTCGAACATAATTATGAAGCTAATCCATGTTCGAAAAGTTTGTCTGCTCAACAACTCTGTCTGTTCGACAGTTCAAAAACATTCATTGCGTTATTTATGTTGTTGAGCAGACAAACTTTTCGAACATATGGAGCAATGGATAGTAATCTCTTTCAAAATGATTCATGAGATTATGATTCATCATGTGTTACGAGATTTAGGGTACAGCTGCTTTTTAGAGGTTGTCGATCCATTTAGCTGGAGGTTGCAAATCTTTGAGAGTCTGCAAAGATTTGCAGTCTCCATTCAAGGACTCGTCTATTTCAGGGTGCAAAGACCTTATAATGGCGGCCTGTGAGACTGGCTAGATGCGGAAGTTGGAGGACCGGGTGTTATGGCGTAACCAGAGACGCCTGTGGACTGCAAAAGGCCGAGTTGAATTTACCTAAAGCGCAGTATATATCAGGATCAGGATGTTTTGACAACTTATCAGCTTCTAAATAAGCCTCAAGAGATAACTGGAACCGATGCTGTCGAGACCTGCAATGTTATTTAAAATGTATGTATGCTGTGATTGATTGCTGACTGATCATAAAACTACGACAAAGATGATACATACAAGCAGCTGGCAACTTGTTTCAACGGCTCGGGGTCCTGAGGATGCAGTCGTATACAACTGTGGTATCTCTCTAGAGCTTCCTGCAGTCTGCCAGCATCAGCCAACACTGAACCCTGGCCAATAGAAACGTAGAAATTTAATCTATAACTATCTACATTATACTTACAGTCAGTCAGTGGATTGTAAAATAAGTCACTTTTCGAGTCTGTCTGTGTGACCGCGTTGCTCTTCTAAACTACCTAGGCAACGGATTTTGATGCGGTTTCCACTGTGATATTAGAGAAATTATTCCGTAAGGTTTATGTGTTACTAATATGAAACTACATATCGCTGACTGAATTCGATAGTGGCACAAGTCGAAATTGTGGCAATTTTTGTTATTAATGAATTCTTGCTTTATTCTATAGACCTAACTCGTTAGTTCATCAAATACCCGGTTGGAGGCTACGTGTTGTGCCGGTGTAATTGATAATCATGATGCCAACCAAAAATAATTATGAGTGCTGTTACACGGTAAGTATCTAGTAATTTATTTTGTTTTAGATAAAAATAACCATTAATAATTAATGTACCTAAATAAAATACCTACACGAACTGTTTTTTTTTTTCGAACCTAAGGAACAAACCCCTTACCTATTGAAGTAAACACGACTGCTTCATCAGTAAGTGACCCTGGTGTAGAAGAGGCGTGAGATGATTGTGCAGTCTTTAAACAATGCGCTCAAGTACCGGCAGCTCAATAGACGGATCTCTAAGTCCTTACAATGCGACCTTCACCGCTTTAGTGCAGACCGCATTAAGGACGCGATACTCGTATAGAAAAATGAAGGTTCTAAGATCTTTGCAAGAGTCAAGTCTATTGGGCAGAATCAGCTTGCGAAACTGAAGACCAAACCTGAGCTATTGAGAGAGATCGACAGGTTCTATGGACCGTTATACAAATCAACAAGTAACCCCGTTACGAATCTGGCAAACGACCCAAGAGCTAGACTGACCCAACACTACACTGAAGACTTCCTGGACATCAGCTCGTACGAGATCAGGATGGCTCTGAAGCAGCTCAAAAACAATAACGCGCCGGGTGATGACGGAATTACGGCCGAACTCCTAAAAGCTACTAGGAAAACCCGCTCTGAAGGCCCTCCAGAAGCTGTTTGATTCCGTCAAACTCGAGGGCAATACGCCACAGGCACGGAACCGAGGTGTGGTGATACTTTTCTTAACAAGGGCGACAATCCTTAAGAATTATTGGCCCATCACACTTCTGTGCCATGTCTACAAGCAGTTATCGAGAGTCAACACGAACCGTCTCGCGCGCAGTTTTGAAGACTTCCAGCCTCACGAACAAGCCGGATTTCGTAAGCCTTTAGCACCGTAGGCATACGCTGCCGCAGGTTAAACAGAAGACCGAAGAGTATAAACTGCTTCTCTGCTAGCGTTTGTGGACTATGAGAAAGCCATCGATTCGATCAAGACATGGGCTGCACTGCAATCTCTTCAACGATGCCAGATCGACTACCGGTAGGTACATCGAGGTGCTGCAGTGTGCAGTGTCTGTACTCTCCAGTACCAGACCTCGAAACATATCCTCCTGCATCGAGGTGTGAGACAGGGAGACGTCATCTCTCCGCAATTGTTCACAGCTGCACTGGAGGATGTCTTCAAGGTTCTGGACTGGAAAGGGCTAGACATTGACATAAATGGCGAGTATATCACTAACCTTCGGTTTGTCAACGATATAGTTATCATGGTCTCACCATGGAGGACCTCAGTACAATGCTCGATGACCTCCGTAGAGCCTCCGAAAGAGTGGGTCTAAAAATGAACATGGACAAGACAAAGGTCATGTCAAATGCCCATTAACTAACACCCACTCGAAGTTGTGTTTACCTAGAGCAAACTGTCTAGTTAGGCACACCCAACTTCGAGAATAATCGTTGAATCCGACTCGGCTGGGCAGCATTCGAGAAGTTACGCAATATCTTCTCGTCCCACATACCGCAGCGTCTCAAGACGAAAGTCTTTGACCAGTGCTTGTTGACAGTGATGAACTATGGCACTGGAACGTAGTCGCTCACAAAGGGGCTTATTAGAAGGCTAAAATTGTTTGGCCCAAATTATTTTTTGTGTTTGTTCCTTAGCTTGCGTCATATTATGTACCGAAAATAAAAGTATTTTCGTTCTTTAAAGGTCACCCAAAGGACAATGAAGGGATGCTACGAGTTTCCCTACGTGATCGAATCAGAAATGAAGAGATAACCAAGACATGAGGAGAACCAAGCTAGCCGACATAGCCCGAAAAATTGCCAAACTTAAGTGGCAATGGGCAGGGCACATTGCTCGCAGAATAGATGGCTGATGGCGCCGAAAGGTTCTGGAATGGCGACCGCGTACCAGAAGACCTAGCGTTGGAATGCCTCCCACAAGGTGGACCGATGTCCTTGCGCAGGCCGCAGGAATCATCTGGATGCGCGAAGCACAGAATCGGTCGAAGTGGCGGTGCTTAGGGGAGGTCTAACTCCAGCAGTTAAAGTCTTCTTTCGGCTGAAATGATGATGATGATTCTCAATACGTTTTAGGAAATAACAGACTCAAAAGTATGCTAATAAATATTAATTTACTAAACATTTATGGTAGTTTTATTATTTATGACTAGCAATTTGCTCGCGGCTTCGCTCCCGTGGTCTTTCCCACGGGACCCGTTATTTTTCCCAGGATAAAAAGTAGCCTATGTTACTCCCTGAAAACTAAGCTTCAAATCGGTCCAGTAGTTTCGGAGCCTATTCAATACAAACAAACAATCAAATATTTCCTCTTTATAATATTAAAGTATAAATTTAACAATTCCATTGATGAGCACTTCCAGTTTTTAAAATGTTCTATTTAGCTAGTTTCTCGTGAAATTGTATTCTTATTTTCTTAACTTTTATAAGATAATTTCTGGTATTAATCAAAAAAGTGAAAAAAACTGCACAACTCGGAGTCGCCATCTTCTGAGCCTCTCAAAATAACAAAAACGATTTCAAAATTATTACTGACGGCAACTGAAGCTATAACGTAGATGTAGTCGTATATAACAAACATGAACTACATATTATTCCATAACGTCCAGTCATTAAGAGCTAATTTGTGCGCGCACACTTGTCTTCGAATATTTTTATTTGTGCGTTTTCTCAAATTGTTGAATTTTGTCTTGTGTCACTATGAATTCAGCCAGTGGCCCAGTGATAGAAATCTCGATGTTCTGTAAGTCGTACAAACCGTGCGGGCGGGTCGCTAGTGTTAAAATAAACGGATTGCGGCACTAGAATATTAGTTTTTTGTTCCGTTTAACTCGTTTAGGTACCTAGAAAAGCGGGGTCCTGTCCTGTCAGTCTTCTGACTCCAGGAGCGTCCTGCCTGGAAGAATATCAATCTAGGGGCAGGAGGATTAACTAATCATTAAAGATGCAATAGTAGGTAGATACTACATTGTGGCTAGCAGGAAGAGCCTTCTAACTTAGTTAGTGACTAGTGACATACTATCTGGCTCTGCGTTAGGCATGAAGTAACAAACTACATTCGTCTCTCAAGGAATACTCTTTATGTATTTAGGTACTTTCTTTTAATGGTAGGTACGCATCAATACCTTTATGTAATGCGCATATCTATGTTTGTTGCCGTGTTGTTTCTGCAGATCATCGGCGAGGTCCAGGCATAACGAATGCTCTCCTCTAACGTAGCGCGCGTGAAGTAGCCAGTTGCGAGAACCAGTGTTGAAACCTGGTGAAAATCATGCATAAGTCATCATTACCACCAACATCGTCCTCTCCAAAGACCTACATACTTCCACCACAATATTTCGTACTTTTGTTGAGCCAGGAGGCCCGTCATTAAATATGAAAAGGTGTGCGTTACCCCAGCCAGATAATGTCAAAAATCGTCATCTAAGTGCAATAGATAATTAGAAATACAGCTCCTGTAATTGGTAAGCAGATTTTTAAATTTGGTAAGCTGATAGTTTTTTTAATTATTTGATAAAAACACTTCGGCTGGAGTAACGTTACCCCAGCCAGATCTTTTGTTTTCTAATGGATATTTTTAAATAAATGTTATCTAAATAATTAGAAATCAATTTGAAATAAATGGTACAACTTAATTTGTATTTGCTATGGTTGCGAAGATATTTAAAATCCTGCTGGACGTTTGGGAGTTTGCACGATTGCTGTATCTCGGAATTGACTATACGTATGGTTGTAATATTTGTACATGAGATCTGGCTAATTAGTTATAATTTGTTACGCACTAAACGAATCCACTACGAAAAGCAACGATATACTATGGTTTCGGAAGAATGTTAAATATAAGGCACAAACAAACATCGAAGAAAAAATAAAAAAAGAATTAGTGCCTACCATCCGCATTGCTTTCTAAAGAGAATCGGCGTTTCTTCATTGCTCTTATAAGTTTAACACCAATGATATTATAAGTAATACTTATAATATCATTGTTTAACACCTCGTTTGTTTGTATCGGTACCACTATGGTTACTACTATGCCAGTATACTATCTATAGTAAGTCTTTGGTTACTATAGCAGTAGTTAAGTACCTACATAGCGCAATGTAGGTAAATAACTATGTATGATTTTTACCGGTTTTTCACTATATATAGATAATACAAGGGTAATTTCAAAAAATATTGGGTAGGTAGTCAAAATAAATTAGTTGAGGTCGGTTGTACGGTAGGTAAAGTTTTAAAAAACCAAAAAATGTTTCTTTCCCCTATTGAAAAAAAGATGAACTCTATACATATAATAGTTTATTTTAACTATTCTTTGATATTTTTTTTACATATCTTTAGAAATTGGACCAAGTGTCCACTTGGTCCAATTTCTAAAAAACACAAAATAAAATTATAATATTGTAATAATGAAAACTGATTCCAAGAAATCCTTGCCTCCGAATAAATATCAAATCGATTAATCGACGTTTCCGAACGAAAATGACAAATCAAAATTTGACAAGTGTACTGTTGCAATGAATTTCATAGATTCGTAAATACGGCGATAATAATAAATCATTTTCACAAGTTTTAAGCTTCGAACATTCGTAAAAACATATTAAATCGAAAATGGAAGATACGGCGAGACTCGCTGTGGTAGAACAAAGTTTGAGAGATGTGGATAAATTTCATAAAATACTATATGAACTTTTGCGGCAAATAAATCATATTTTAGAAAATCCCCATGACTATGAATTGAGGACAATAAAAAGCGATATTCTTAAAGATTTGTTAAAGTGTGAGGCTTTCAATGAATACTTGAAATATGTCGGCTTTCAACCGGTAAGTACAGAAAATATATAAAACAAATAATACTATTCTCATTACATTTCAATTCTGAAGGAAATAGAAACAAAATCTATAGGGACATGAGAATGAACCATACCTATTTAGTATAGAGATCTTAGTTCTATAGAATATTTCTATAAACATCTTAAAACATTTTAACATTCAGTTCTTAGTTGTTTAGGTACTTACTTGTTATCTAAATCAGCTGTTATCAAACGCTATTTATAGTTTTTAATTATGAATATGATGTCATGCATAAGTTTTTTTGTGCAAAAATTTTACATGGTGCCAGGGAGATAGACGTGCAACTTGTTAGCATGGTGCCAGGGAGATAGACGTGCAACTTGTTAGCATGGATTCAGTACAATCATGATTCTTGGGAGTTTGTTGCACAACTTCTTCCCAGCTAAAGCACTAGGAAGTGGTGAAGGGGTGGCGTTTTGGGGGACAGTCTTATGTAATTTTGATGAAAAGTGCTGATTCTCAGTCTAGTTTGAATAAATCACTTTTGATTGATTTGACCTCCTTGAGTTGAATTTTTTTGTCTGTTATTAAAAAAAAGAAAACATTAAATAGGAATTTTTTTAGTGTTGTGGGGTCCAGAATCATGTAGTGGATCCATGGTAACAGGTTCTGTGTCAATGTCCCTGCCACCCTGTATAATACCAGCCTAAAATGCCCTGTTGTTCTTCAACAGAAGTTCATTAAATTATATCAATAAAATGTCTAAAATTGCAGGAGGGTACCAACGTCATTTACCCAAAGGAACAAACACTAAACAACTTGAGAATGGCACAAGCTGCGATTGAGAGAAAGATAAGTTTTTGTTACGGTAGCCCGAGCAAGCGAACCAGTGTCAAAATCAGTCACAGTCCCAAGATGAGGAAGTTAACACCCACAAAGATTCTGGTATTGTATGTTAATGTTTTCGCTTTTTGTTGAGAACGCTAATTGCATAGTTTATACGAGTTTAGTACTTGTTATTAACAATTAAGGCAAAAGTGCCAGGGTAGTCTGTGATATTCAAATTATCCTAAATTTTGCAATTTGCAGGTCTGGATTTATTTATTCTGAACAAAAATACATTTGTGTCGAATACAGGATTAACAATAATCAATAAAAGTTACAATCAATAAATAGATAATGTCAAAAATTTAAATAAGAAATCAACAATCAAAAAAAGAATAACATGTCAAGAATTAGACTTAAACAATAAACAAGTTACACTGTGGCATTATTTTTGTCCCTAAAAAACTCTTCTACTTATACTATAGTAGCACTTCGTCAATAGGAATGAGTTTAATTTGAATTTAAATATTCTTGGACTATTAATAATTTTTAGTTCTAAAGGCAATTTATTGAAAATTTTTACAGTACAGACTGTACTTTAGAGCTATGTTTGACAACATTTAATTTTGGCTGCAAATAATTAGACAAATCTTTCCTGCGCGTTTCCACCTTAGTTTCCCTTTCTTCCTTTGTCTCGTATTTCTCTAGGTTTTTTAAAAAACTACTTAGTAGGACCAAAATATAAAGACAAGGTACAGGTAAAGTTTTTAATTTCACAAAATGCTCTCTACAAGATTCAGTTTGCTCTTTGCGAAGAATAGTTCTGAGGGCTCTTTTTGCATAACAAAGGCTGCATTTATATTGTATTTATAACTGTTCCCCCATAGTTTAATACTGTACCTCAGCTTGGACTAAACTAAGGCAAAATAAACATTTCGTAACTGAGCAATGGTTAGTTCATCCCTTAAACTTCTCAAGGCATAGCATGCATTGCTGAGAGTATTTGTGATTGCTTCCAGTTCTTGTTTCCAGCTTAAGAGCGCATCAATTTGTATCCCTAAAAAAAAAAAAATTGTACAATTTCCTCTTTATTTCCCAATGAAGCTATTTTAATACTATCATTATTCCTCACAGTTGATTTGAATAGCATACATTTAGTTTTCTCCACATTGAGTTTTAAATTGTTAGTGGAAAACCAATGTTCAAAAGTAGACAGTGCATGATTTACTTTATTTTCTAAGTCCCTTACAGAGATATCGTTCATAGCGGCACTTGTGTCATCAGCAAAAATAACCATTTTGATATCTGGTACTATCTTATACATATAGTTTGCTAAGTCGTTAAGAAATATTATAAAAAATATTGGACCCAAGACTGAGCCCTGTGGAACTCCCTTTTGTACTCTAACAAGCTTAGATTTGTTAATTTTTTCATGCCTGCTTTCAACTGACTTAATTTCGACATACTGATCTATTCTGTAAGTAAGAACTGAAAAGCTTTAAGACGTTATCTCTTATCCCATAGTGTTCTAGTTTGTCTAAAAGGATTTTATGTTCAACAGTATCGAAGGCAGAGCTAAGATCTAAGAATAGTCCTGCCACTTTTCCTTTATTATTCAATTTGCTAACCACATCATCCACTAGTGAGTCTATTGCATCAATGGTTCCTATGCTTCTTTGATACCCGAACTGTTGATAGCTAATGATATTGTTTTTAATCAAATGTTTGACAAGCCTATCTTTCATTACCTTTTCAAATATTTTAGAGAATACCGGTAATAGTGAAATGAGTCTATAGTTTTTCGCATCTAATTTGGAGCCTTTTTTAAATATGGGCAAAACACGAGCAATTTTATATTGCTCAGGGAAAACACATTGCTCAATACATCTGTTTAAAAAGTCAGCTATTGGTTCAGCTAATATGTCAATGTTATATATGATTAGGTTATATGTTGATCAAAATATGATTTATGACAAAAAAAACATGTTTTTTCTGATTCATAATCATTAGAATTATCAATTATATTGTTATATGTAATTAACATCAGTAAAAGTGAATAGAAACCAATACTAAAACTAACACACTACAAAATTTCAAAATCTATGTGTGTAATTTTTATGGTGTACATTAAAGAGTATTCTATCTATCTACGATTTTAATAAGTGAAAGGCGGTTGTTAAAAGATACCCTACTCTTTTTGCTGATAATATTCTGCCAAAATAGAAACCGGATGCTTTTATAGTTATAATAAGCTTAATTGCAACTCCAGTTTTATAACTGGAGTTGAGTTGTTACACAGGGGCTCATTTTTCACTAGGTGATTTTGGAAAATGAACCTAAACCTACACATAAAGATTATAGAGTTCCAACTTTCATATTTATATGGGCACTAATCATTCTGTAATCAACCTCATTTACAGAAATGTAAAGTTGATATTTGTTCAAGTGGAAATAATATGTATTGGAACTTGAAACAAGATGTCTTTTGTGAATATGTGTTATGGTGTGGGTCAACTTTTTTTTTATACAATCACTTCACACTCCTGTAAACTTCCTTTGCAGACAACAAACAACCATCTACTACTAAAAATCGAGAGGTTGTTGAATGACGTCCTAGTATATGAGGAAGAAGAGTTGTTGGAGCTTGCACGGGATGAAATACCCATGGTCACCCTGCAGCTCTTGGCTCTCGACAGGGTTCGTGAGGACCAGAAATTGATCAAAGCTGGTGAGGATATAAGTTGCAATATAGCTGTGGTGTCTGGTATATATGTCACAGATGAATTGTAGAATCCGTTGTTTTACATAACCGCTTGCTGTCTTATAAAACAACTCCGTTAGGAGCGACCCGACCCCAACCCGTCATACATTTTATACAAACGCTCGTACGTGATTATGGCGTTGTAACACGGTCATGTTTCATTGACATTTTTAAATGTATCTTGTGCACTATATCTAGGTTACTATGAAAGCAAAAAATAGAAAATTTGAGAAACAAATTCAGTATAAGCCTCCAAAAATCCGGTTTTTTGCACAAATTTTACCTGAACTTTGGCCAGTCATAATGAAATCATAAATTGTAAAAGTAAAGAAAATATCTTCATAGAGATCTCGCACATGTAATGAAGATTCTAAATGACAAATATTTATTTCACAAACTTGTAAGTCTTAAAACAAAACACGTATTTCCAGAAAAAAAAATTACACTATTTTTCGTACAATGTTATCGCATTCTCACTTGCTTGTTAGCAGCACTGTGGTTAGCAGTTCTCACTTGCAACAACAAGCTTGTCGACCATGCTCGCGTTGACGATAGACGGACTGGAAAGGGCCCTATAAGTAAAACAGCTGAACGACGTTTAGCATTTTCCATAATTACTTAACGTTAACACGCAGAATTACATCAACGTTTTGCATTTATCACGCAGCTGGTCAACGTTTAGAGGTTATGTAAAACAGCGGGAAGTGAAATGTAAGATTATAGATTCTGATTCTAGTTCTAAATTTTGTCGCTCATGGCTGTGTGGCGGTTTTGCATAACGGAGCTATTTTGTTAAACAGCTAGCGGTTATGTTAAATAGCGGACTCTACAATCATTATGATAAATCGAAATATCTGATTTTACACTATGAACATTTGAAACTTAAATAAAATGCTACAAATGGAAATGCACATTGACAAAATTAGCAGACTGAGTTAGCTTGACTATTGTCTACCTCTCCGCTTCTTACCGCTCACATACGCCAGGCGGTGACCAGCAGTCAAATCAAATTATATTTATTCGTAAATGTAGGTTTCATTACAATAGGCTGTTATAATAAGATAGTCAGTTCGCTACATTTTACTCGAGGGCATACAAATAATAATAAAGTTAGTTGTGTCCAACCAACATACACATTTAAAATGAAATTACTCAATTAATTACAATACTAACACACAATTCTAATGTCAAAATAATAATAGTATCTGTAATATTGTAAAAATCTAAATGTCAGTGGTGTCCTCCATAAACTCAGTTGTGGAATAGTAACATTTATGAGTTAAAAATTGTTTCAGCTTCTTTTTATACATAGTAATATTAAGATTCTTTATCTGTCGTGGAATTTTATTGAAAATGACTGGAGCCATCCGATAAATACTTTTATGTAGGAGAGCCCTCCTACGTAAAAGTATTTATCGTTATATATAGTTTTACTGCGATCAACACAAAGAATGTTCGAATCCCTTTTTCTTAACCGTGGATCAGCTGGGGCTCTTACTTTGAAAAGTTGTGGGTTTGTCTTAACAAACACTGCTACCTCAAAGATGTATAATGACGGCAATGTTAGAAGCTTCAATGATTTAAAATATGGCCTACAACTGTCCCTAGAGTGTAGATTACATATAGCGCGTACGCATTTTTTTTGTGCGATGAATACGTCATTTTTGTCTGTCGAGTTTCCCCAGAAAATGACTCCGTATCTTAGAATTGATTCTACGTAGCTATGGTAGGCAATAAGTACGGCGTGACGGCTTACAAATTTGGACAGCTTATGAAGAGCAAAAGCAAAACTGTTAAGTTTTTTACAAATTTCTTCAACATGCGGTTTCCACGTACCCTGTCAGTCTATCACTAACCCTAAAAACTTTGTTGTATCCGTTTTTGTAACTGAATGTCCATTGTGACTAATATTAACCGGTAGTTGTCGTTGTCGCTGACTGAAATGCATTATACACGTCTTTTCTAAATTAATATTTAAATTATTCGACTGCAACCAATCTATAGTTTGCTTTAGCGTGTCATTGATTTCTTGTTCATAATCGTAGGACTCATGTTTTTTTATCATTATTGTACAATCATCGGCAAATAATACTGTTGGGTGATTAATACTTTTTGGAAGATCATTTATATATACTAGAAATAAAGGGGGACCCAATACGCTCCCCTGAGGTGAGGTACCCCGTATTTGACCATTCTAGGTTTTGACCGATATTTGATCTCACGCTTTGTCTTAATATTTATATTTGTTATTTCTGTGTATTGTTGCCGGTTGATTAAATATGATGTGATAAGATCAAGACCAATGCCGCGAATGCCATATCTTTCAAGTTTGTCGATAAGTATATTATGATCAACATGATCGAAGGCTTTTGTCGTGTCCATATATAGGGCACAGATTGGTAGTGTGTTATCTACACTTGATATAATTTCTTTGAGAAAATCATAAATAGCAACATTAATTGATTTATTTTTTCTAAAACCTTTTTGTTCATTAACCAGTACATTCTTACTTTCAAGAAAATTGTACATTCGGTGGTGTATTATTTTTTCTATGACTTTCGAGAATATCGGTATTAAAGCCACTGGTCGATAATTTTTAATTGAAGTCTGC
The DNA here is from genome assembly GCA_963853775.1 of Xanthia togata. NCBI lineage: Eukaryota > Metazoa > Arthropoda > Insecta > Lepidoptera > Noctuidae > Xanthia > Xanthia togata. The sequence goes on from OY970805.1 coordinate 5,733,391, forward strand.
TCCCCTTTCTTATACACCGGCTTAGTAATAGATATTTTAAGCTTATCTGGGAAGACTCCTTTTTCAAAACATAAGTTTATAATATAAGACGCGCGCGGACTATTCGTTATAACAATGGCACGTAAAATTTAATCGGATAGGCAACCGGATGGCGAGTTGTAATCTGGGTCTTGAAATGATACCGAACCCCCGTATGGAACCGAATGGACCCCAAATGGACGGGGGTGGAGACATAGTTCGGGGGGGGGGTGGCAAATTTAATTTTCTTTACGAAGCAACCTGATGGAAATGCGGTTGCAGTGGATATTTATATCATATTTTAAAAAATGCCACTGATGATTACCGATGATTTATCACCGAAAATGAGGGTGAATTTATCAAAACCGGATGGCATTGATACACACAATTACTTGCTTAGAATATGAGCTAAAATTTCGAATGCAATGTCAAAAGAAAACATGTCACGGCGAGTGCTACGTCGAAATTGGTCGCAGTAACAAATTAGGGCACTCCGACAGTTATGAACCGCTTTCATATAACTATATTATCTACGGTATATAGCTATATACCTAGGGATATATATATCTATATATATTACCAAACACCACAGGTTGGAAACTTGAATCTCTTGATGTGTAGTCACGTTCAATATAATGTCCATCACCAACTCGACATTGATCAAAAGAGTATGCTATTTTGATCTTTGTTATCAAGTAATTAAATATAGTTTTGTTTGCAATAGACTGCTTGGTGTTGTAGCTTCAAAAGGTATTGTGTATCCTGACTTGATACAGGAAAGGATTTGAAAACTGACAAACATAATAATTATAAAAGACTTGACTGGAATAAGGGAATTAAATAAATAATGGGAATAAATAATAGGGAATTTAATAAATAATGAAGGAATTAATAGTTTTCCAGATTGACGTGACACGACTTCAATTTGCCGTTTGCCATTTCATACCACTGAAAAAGAAGGACTGTTGTCATTTGATTTTACGGACAATTTAAGTTGATTGTCAATTTGCTTATCAATCAAGTTTCATGACTTTACATGTGCTTGTGTAGATCTACCAAGGCTCGCCATTGTTATTATTCTTTTATTTGAAGTTTGAAGTGTCATGCGAATTTTTCACACAGTTTTAAAACCTTGCGCCAATGTTAAAATTACATTCTCAAAACAAAAATGTACTCAAAACAATTTTTTGGTAGCCACACACTACGATATAGTTACTTGCGCAAATTTGGATTTGCACAAGTATCCAGTGGCAGTGAAAGTGTTAATGAGTGGGTTGAATTAGCACAAGTATCCGAGCCCAAATGGCTCGGATACTTGTCTGTGTGGGAGACTGAGATTTGAAAGCTGAGAAAGAAAGAAAGAAACAAACTAATACCAAATGTATTAGTTCAAACTAATACCAAATGTTTCTTTATCAGCTGTCTAATCTCAGTCTGAATCAGTCAAAAAATAACTCAAGATTTCCTTATTTTTTGACAATATTTTGACATTGATTGTCGCTGAGATGAGTTTGCGATTAGATTTTGAACGTTTCAAATACGAGAATTGGCCTTCTGTGATGTTTACCTTACGTATTTTTCATCATCTCATAGGCCAAAAGGATACCTTGGACCTGCCGTTCGACATAGCTCTTCTAATGGAACTGATGGGCTGGTTCAAACACAATTTCTTCACGTGGGTCGACCAGCCGGCCTGCGACGGTTGCGGTGGTCGCACCACTTTCAGCAAGAACTATACCATCAACACGGAAAGGGAGACTTGTAAGATGGAAGTGAGTGCGAATGACATTGATTTCTCGTTTTAGCGGTTGATAATGCGGTGACAATGGGTACTACAGCCCGATTCAAACTTAATGGCGGTTCTGAAGTGCGCTAGTCTCTGCGCAGCACCCCACCCCTCATACCCACTGACACGTGAATTTGTTACTGAGTTGCGAATTGCGACTCGCCGCATGTTCCCACTTCCGAGCCGCCATAAAGTTTGAATCGGGCTGTACTACACTCATTTGCAAAAAAAACGGGAACCTTGCAGTCATTGTCTTTTCTATGGATAATATTAATATCAAAGAGAATGTAAACAGAGCCGTGTTAAAATGGTCATTTTTATCGGTTTAATGAAATTAAGACTACGATTATTTTTCTGGTATTTTAATTTAAAAAAAACATTTAAAAAAAAATCATAACGATTATGACCTTCCCTTGCAGCGATTACGGCATGTAATTGTCTTGGCATGCTTTCCACCAGGCTTTTGATGGTGTCATTTGGAATGCATTCCCACTCAGCTGAGATCACACGGTTAAGCTCCCTGATGTTTTGTGGAAGTGGTTGGACACATCGTACTCGCCTAGACGTGCTCAGTGGGGCTAAGGTCGGGGCTCCGCGCTGGATGATCCAAACGAATACCGACCTCTTGCATATAAGCATCTACGTCAGAACGGTGGGCCCGAGCATTATCGTCCATGTAAATGGCATCTACATTAATTACAGTCAGTGCGGGTTGTGCTTGTATACAAAGAATTTATGTTACATACCTTTGCGCATTTAGTGAGCCATTTTCGATGTCTCGGTACGATAGCTGGAAGTTGCGCACGCCCAAAACATAACAGACCCTCCACCATAAGGGGTGATTTCTTTAAAACACACGTCAGCATAGCGTTCCCCTGCTCATCGTAACACTCGCCGACGTCAGTCCTCAAAATTCAGGCAAATTCGAGCCTCATCGGAGGAGAGTACGCTACTCCAGTTACCTAGTGTCCAAGATAGGCAATTTCTAGCGAACCTCAATCGGGCAATCCGGTGCTCTTGGAGTGACTTGGGGGCCCGCGCTGGTCGTCGACTGCGTATATCAGCCGCTAAACGCCTCGTCATTTTCCATAGGCTAACTTGTGCTCCTCGAACCTCTTCAAGGTTTCTTTTGAGGTCTATGTAACAGCATTTGCAGTTCCTCAGCGCCTGAGTCACTAAAAAGCGGTCGTCTCGTGGTTGTTTGCAACGTTTTCTCCCAGAACCTTGCTTTCTCTGAACAGAACCTGTATCTTGGTATCGAGTCCAGGTTCTTTGGACGGTTGAACCACTCATGTTTAACCGCTGTGAGACGTAACATTGGCTGCACCCCTCTTCCAGCAGCGCTATAATTTACTAGCTCTTATTGCTTTTTCTGCCATTACAATCGAAACAAAGATATCTGTTTTAAGCCACAATAAGGCAGCATTATGCGGCAAACATCAATTATTCTACAAAAAATAACAAGAAGTTAGTTTTAGTTGCCTGATAACCTTTTAACCGCAAACCTGTGAAAATTAAGTAAAAAGTCACAAACTGAAAAAGGGATTTTAATTTTTTTAAACAAAGGTTCGAATTTAGAATTAACTTTTTTTCATAGGTACCCAGACTCTTTAGTAAGTGCCCGTAACATAGTTGCTATTAAAACTATTAAAACCTCTTTACAACTAAATGATTACCAATAATGTATAAAAATCAAAACCGCCCGTTTTTTTTTTGCAAAGGAGTGTGGTATATAATGGCTGTACAAGGATCTTTTGGCACGTGGCCAAAATCGGAACTAACGCCGTCATCTTGATATTCCAACAGTTTACCAACAGCGCCCCCCCTATAAACTTAATTCCAGCGCCAAAAGATCCTTGTACAGATAGTGCAATCCACGACGACGCGCCCCACTCCGCGATTACTTTACTGTAAGCTGTACTTTAGTACGGAGCGGAGCGGACTGGGGCGCGTCGTCGTGGATTGCATTATCTATACCCAACATACAAACTCAAATTTTACCTCTTTATAATATTAGTATCGTTAAAATAATTTGGTTTTGAATAGAGTGTATTATCTATCTAGGCGTACACCTGCAGCGCCTGTGGCATCGGCTCGAAGTTCGTGCGGTACAACGACCCGCGCACGCTGCTGCGGACGCGGCGCGGGCGCTGCGGCGAGTGGGCCAACTGCTTCGCGCTGCTGTGTCGCGCGCTCGGGTACGACACGCGCTTCGTGTATGACACCACGGACCATGTGTGGTGCGAGGTAACACCATAGACTATTTATGTTTGTTTAGGTACTACGAGTACCTATGCCCCTTATCAGCCTGTAAATTTCCCTCTGCCTGGTCACAGGCTTCTGAAAGGGAGGGAATATCTATGTATTAGTTATACGTGTAATGTGCTCGTCAAGCCTTTCTTTTGATACCAGACATGTCATGATTAACAATGTTTTTTTTCAAGGTCAGAAATTTTCGTGTAAAGTCCACCATATTAAATTTAGGGACAATTTATATATTTTACCTCTTATCTGCTTTTGCTAGTGATCACAAACTTGTTTTGATGTGTGTACAAACTGCTAAATCATAACCCTTCCTTTTGGCTTTGCCTCAGTCAGGTAAAAATACGCTATATAGTTCCCGCATCATGCGACGGAAGACGACTTTTTCCTCGGAATAAGTAGTAAGCACTTAAAGGATTTCATCGAACTAAATTCATAAATAAAATACATTTAATAAAACGCCTGCATATTTTTTTTCATCTTGTCCTAAAAGTTATTAGCATAATTATGAAGTCGGGAATGCGTGGAAAGAGGCACTTCGTGATGTTTTGTTGGTTCATTTAGCTCCCTTCAAAATGGTTGAGCTGAATGGTGCTAATCCATGCGTCATGTTCGTGAACGGGCGCCGTCAGTTGGGACTGGTCATCTCTTAGCTGCCATGGCTTATTTTAAAATTTTGAATGGTTCTTTGTTTGTTTTCTTCTTATTACGGACGCTTTTACGAACGTGCACGGCTTTATACATTGTTCTCACATGCATAATTTCAAAATGAATGATGTAACCAATATTTTGTATCTTGATTTAAAAGAGTGCCCGTAGAGTTTCTTGCCCGTTCTTCGCCATAGGTACCTACTTCACTTTGGAATGGGCAACTGCTTCATATTTCTCACTGACTGACTTCTTGACAGTTCAAAAGTGCCTGTAAATAGTTTAATTTAAATAAATGCTTTGAAATTGAGTTTTTCTATCGAGAAAATTGTATTATTTAATGTTTCTGTTCCACAAGAAGTTTGGAAATACATATCATCTAATTACTCATATTATTATTGATATCGGCCCGCTCTTAAGTCCACGTTGCTTCGGTCACTTGAATAAACGATATTTTATTGTTCTTATTTTTTAGATTTTCGACTACGATTCAAACACGTGGATCCACGCCGACCCGTGCGAGGCCAAACTCAACGCGCCCCTGTTGTACTCCCACGGCTGGGGCAAGAAACTGTCTTACGTTATCGCGGTGTCCCGAGACGACGTCCAAGACGTCACCTGGAGGTATACCATGGACCACAAAGAGGTAAGTCATTGTTTTTTTTTTTTCTATACATATTTAAATAAGTAATTCGAGTAATATTAAAAATTTGCTGCAATAAAGCGTGGTCTCGATGCGGTAAACCTATAGCATGCCATAGTTCATCCATACCATACTAATATTATCAATGTGAAAGTAATTCTGTATGTCTGTTTACACTAACGGCACAAATTCCATTAAATTTGGCACCTGGGTTTGGACATAGGACTCTATATCCCGGTAGTACGTTTCCCTGGGATCATTTCTCACCACCACACGGGCGAAACCGCGCCAAAAGCTAGTATTGCAAAATGTAGGAAAGTGATGTAGAAGGTTTTCTCATTGCGGAGCGGCCAAAATGAGCGTTAGTCTTTAATGTTTGGTCTTGTCTCTCCGTTCAGTCCATCCAAAGGTGGTCTTGAAAAGATCGCTTAGCCCACGTTCGTAGAAAGGTAAAAATATCGCGGTGGAATTATATCGCGCACTGGATTTCCAACTCTCGGTGTGGAGCCGAGAATTGAGAATCCAACAGAGAGCATACCGGCACGTCAAAAAACAAACTGTACGGATTTTCAACTCTCGGCGCTAAGCAGGGCGTTGAAAATCCAGTGCGTAAAAAAACATCGCCGCGGGAATAATCGCTCCTGTGAACTTGAACTTATAGCGATAAGTTCTAGTTCACCCTGCCCCGCCCATTATGTCACCCTGTGTAAAATGTTTCCAAAAAATTATGTCATGTAAAAAATTTACCATTACCATTCATATGGTATGCATAATTCTCTACACACACTCTATATATACATTAAATCCCATAGGGATTGGCAGAAACAACAGAACACCATCTGCTACTATTCTTAAAAAAAGAGAGAGTAAAGAGTAAAAAGAAAAGTGGAACAAAAATGTGTTTTAAAAGATCTTATGTACAGAAATAAACATTTTATTTCATCAACATCATTTTATTTAATCTAAACTAATATTATTTAAGTACATATTATATTATTATAAATAAAGAGAAAAGATTGGATTTTGTAGGTATGTTTATTTGCTACACTTTCACGATAAAACGGCCGAACGGAATTTTATCCCGATATTCGATCGAGACTTATGCGGGTGAAACCGCGAGGCGCAGCTAGTTTCAGAATAAACAGCAATCTATTCTATTCTTGCAGGTGCTGAAACGTCGTACGGAATGTACGGAACAGGAGTTGATTGAGTGCATCCTGACGCTGCGCGAACATCGGCAGAGGCAGGTGTCGGAGCCGCGGAGGCGGTACCTGGCCAAGAGAACCGTGCAGGAACTGGCTGGGCTCATGGTCCAGAAGTATGATCCACGTATGCTTACTAAAGAAATAAAGATAAATACGTTTATTGACATTACAAACAAATAATACCTTAAAACTATAAAAATCTGGCCGAGTGCGTGTCGGACCACGCACAATGAAGGGACACACAATGAGGCGTATTAAGATCGAGCGACAAACGCCGAGAAAAAAACACGTTTCTTTTATGGGGACCTTTAACTATTAATTTTATTAAATGTTTATTATTTGTTGATATAGCGGCAATAGAAACATAATCTGCGAAAATTTCAACTTTCTACCTATTACGGTTCGTGAGATACAGCCAAAGAAATCAACACACTACACAGTTATTTTAACCTCTGACAGCAACAAACCAACAACCTTATTTAAATGACAATAAAGATCACTATGGTTTTGTCACAGGTGTCAGTACTAGCAACCTAAAAGCAACCTTATTTTAATGACAATAAAGATCACTGTAACTGATCTGTCAAAGTTACAGTGCAACTCAACAGCAACTTTATTCTGAGTCAGAGGTAAAATAAGTGAACGGACTGTAGCTATCGTTGCGGTACTATAAAGAAGATATATACTATACAAAAATCAAATCAATTTGTTCATTACCGAATCATCTTGCAATGCTGATTATCATGATTCATTCATTGCGTTCCATAAAGTTAGGTCTAAAATGGAAGTACCCACATCTTAACAGAAACGGTATAGATATGCGCAAACTATAATTTTTCAATTACAACCAATGGTGCCGATTCTCTTGTACACCGAACTAAACTAACTAAACTATCACTAAAATTCCTTACTTTTGGCTATGAGAATCTTAAAGCTATTCTGCAATAAAACGTCTAAATTTAAAAATTATTTTGACATCTAAAATCGAATTTGACAATTGCGACTCCTCGTGGTACATACTTGTATGCCCCCGTGAATTTTTTTAGAGCCGAAGGCGCGCTGCTGTCCAGCCTCGACGTTTTTTTTATGGAATTTTTCACTTTGTGTATGGAAAATAAAAATAAAATATTACCTACGTGTTGAGTATTAGGGGTATAAGGGTTCTATAATGGGGTCGAAATTATCATTATTTTTGCGATAGGACACACCATTTTCGAGATATAAGCAAAAGAAAAGAAAAAAATCCAGTACAGTACTGTTTTTGCACCCGAAGTCGAGATGTTCGTGTGAATTTTAGTTCATGACAACTAATATTATTCCACACCATTTTTAGTGGTGATTAAAAATGCTCAGATTTAAGTTAGACAATTAAAATTTTAGGTGAAAAACGACAAATTCAGAATAGCAAAATTGACATTTTCACTAAATTAAAATCTCAGTACCATCTTATTGCTGTCAAACTAAAATACAGTTAAGTTGTGCCACTTTAGTCTATTTCAGAATGGGAAATCATCGTTTGACAGGAGTGAGCTAAATTTTGGTGATTTTTAGTCTAGTTTAGAGGCATTTGTGACAAGAGAATTGGGACCAATGTCTGACAACGAGACTTACCAATGGGGATCGTGTTACCGAGTAACTGGGTTGTGGAGGTCAGATAGGCAGTCGCTCCATACTGGTATTCAGCTGCATTCAGTTAACCTGGAAGCCGACCCCAATATAGTTAGGAAAAGCCTAGACAGTATTTTTTTATCTCGTATTGCGTATGTATGTTTTGTATGGCGTATTGTAAGCTGGCTTTCAACTAACACGATGTTATGACCACAGGAAACCAACAGACTACGAAACCCACGGCCGGATTTCGGGGTCTGAGCAATGGCGTGCCAAACGCGGGGAAATGGGCAGCCAGATCTCCAAAACTTTCGAGTTTAAGAAACCCGGCCACTACACAATCAGTTACTTCATAACGAAGGACTTGTACCGTGTCCAACACCAGAATGAGGAACTGGAATCCATAGCTACCTGGTCCGCAGGAGTCTACCATGCTGAAAACGTATTCAGAAAAGAAGAACACGATTGGAAGCAAGTTTATCTAGCTAGAGAAGGTAAGGTCTGTTTGTTTCCTTCCAAATACTTCCAATGAGGTTGGCTGGTAAAAACTTTAGATAGATGGCGCTAGCATAACTTTCATCTGTCAAGTTTGTGTTGTGTTTTGACTTGCCTTGTCAACTGCGTTTTTTTTAAAATAATATTGAAAGAACTGTTATGTAAAACATGTATTCGACATGGCGGATAAGTGATTTAAAAGCTGAATTGAAGAAACGAGGTGCATCTTTACGAGAAAGGAAAGCAGACCTTGTCAACACTAACTATTGACAGTTAAAAAAATAAGGTGACAAATTGTCTTGTGCGAGTAAGCTGCTGTGGCTGTTGATAAATCATTCAACCAATCACAACAGTTACACAAAATTATCGCAAAATTAATGTGACAAATTGTCAAACGCGCGTACGCTTGACAATTTGTCACATTAATTCTGCAATAATTTTCATTCGAGAAACTGGCCCTACATGTGGCATACGTGGCAGCGTACTGCTTAATGAAGATTTATTTTTAATTTTACTTGACGAAGTCAAAGCCAAAGACGGTTTATGATTTTTTGATTATGTTATTTTGATCGGTAGAGGGTTCGTCGGTGGGCAGCGTGTCGTGGCGCGTGTGCGCAGGCGCCGGCCTGCAGCTGTCGGAGCTGCAGCTGCGCGTGAGCTCGCAGCTGTACGACACCGGCAAGCTCTCCTGGAGCCTGCAGTACGACGACAAGCCGCCAGTAGCCGCCGACTTCGACGCCGAAGCCTTGCGTAAGTGGCCTATATATCCATCTATCTGGAGTTCCCAACCTTTTGACATACGCGCCCCCTAACTCTAATTTAAAATAACTACGCTCCTGAGTTACTTTTTCGACAACAAGTGAGGTCGTAAATGTTTGCACCCCCTTGGATAGGTCCGGTTTTCACGTTTTCTTTAGTCCATTCAAACAGAAATAGAAAAACTTATTTTATCGACTTATACAGAAAAGCTGAACCTCATTTTACAGCACCTAAGTAAGTATTATCTACACTTATGTCCAGATGCTGTTTCAAACTTTACAATTTAAATTTCAAACACACAATATTGATATAATAATCCTCCAATTAGGGGACCGGCAGTCTCTCCTTAACACAGGCTAAATTCTAGCCTATCTAGGAGAACAGTGCTTCACCCGTCTTTATTGTATAGTTGTACCTAAAAAAAATACATAAATATGCAACATTTGTAAACTTTGCAATCCCATTTTTTTAAATAAATTATTACTGTTATGAAACGTTTGGGCTATGGAAACTAGTGCTGTGCGTGTATGTATTAATGGGTCCTGAATAAAGATGTAATGAATACTCGTAATGGATATACTCATTGCTTAATCTTGTTCCAAAATAACTTGGTTAGTTAATACAGTGAGATATGACGTGGCAAGGCGGTGGTATGTGAGCGACTGGCGAGCCACATGCTAGCGCTCCGTTAAATTATCAAACATCCAATTCAGCATATCGCATCGCTAGGGTCCCTACTTAGGGCATGGAAGGCCATCACCTCCTTCTGCGAAGCAGTAATGCTCGCGAAGGAGGAGGCGGAGCGCGTGAGGGAGAGGCAGATTTCGCGCCCTCATGCCCCTAGCCGCCGCAGGCCACCGTAGGCGCGGGCTGGCGGACGGTGAGCAATGGGTAGCTCGCCGTCCGGTAAGGACCAAGCCCGGGTCGACGGCGCGTTGTGTTCCACGCGCGCCTCAAAGAGATGTCAGCGAGTGAAGGGGTCCGATGCCTGCCGGGGTTGCGGGAAAGTCCGAAAGGGATACCGTGGCCCTCTGGCATTGCACAGGCAACAGAAGGAACACGGGTGGGTTTTAGTCAGTAAGAGTGACACGCCCTCCCGCTCCACCCAGAGCGGGAGAAGTCATTTGATGATTTCCCACCCAAAAAAAAAAAAAGGGTCGCTACTTACATCACATTCTCCAAAATTTTACAATATAGGAAAAAAATATATAAGTTTGGTCCTTATTTTTAATCGACTTTTAAAAAGGAGGAGGTTCTATGTTCGTAGCGTATGTTTCTTTTTATGTTTGTCCATCGATTTCTCCGTCAATTGTTTTTTTTTTTTTTTTTTTTGATATGGCATCTCGTAGTTGACTTTCAGATTAAGGTCGCAGCTGCTTAACCGGACTATCTTGTGGATGCCTTAATCTACTAACTTAAAGCCTCCAGCCAGGGGCATAAACTATTCTAAGGGCACCCCCTGTGGGGTACGAACCTCGGCTTAGGGCGTCGCTGGCGGGCGGGCAGCAAGATGGGACAGACTGGATCAAACTGTTATTAATATTATTATTAATTGGGGAATTTAAAGCTATATTTCTCAGCATTACGCGGGCTGGCGCTTCTGCGAGCAAGGGTCAGGGAGACCCGTCAATTGTGGACCGATTTTGAAAATTATTTTTTTGTTTGAAAGGGTATGCCTTCGAGGTGGTCCCGTATAAATTTTATTAACTTTGTAGGGATAGTTTTTGAGTTAGCTTCAATAATACGTATTTTTCCCACGTAGTCCCACGATGGGGATGATAGTATTTGTTAAGAAAAGTTCCTGTCAATGTTATTTACATAGCATCTAGTGATATTCGAATGTGTGTGGGGTAGGTACCACAACAATAATTACACAAGTAATTTGTATTTTTATAACTTACTAGCTGCGTCCTTCAGTTTTACCCGCATAAGACGCCATCTGTCGAAGATTGGTCGTACCAACTCAGAAACCTTCGTGGGCTCATGCACAACACTTTGCTGAAGATCATCACGATCAATTGCATAGCTTACGTTTCTATAAAGGACATACAGACAAACAATAATTTTTATACACATAGATTTCGGAAGTGAGTGGCAAAAAACGAAAATTCAAAACCAAACAACAAACACTGACTTCCGAAATTAAAGTTATTTTACACTTTGTATTTTTTTTTTTTTTTTTTGTAAAACGTTATTACAGCTTACAATGTTACTTACACACTATCTTATCTAATAGATTGCGGTCTCTCCACACTTGAGAACCGTCTTGAAATATTATAAATATAAGAATTGAATGACTAAGGGTAGCTGTCATAACGTCCGCTCTGCAATAATCAATAACACCAATAGGGTCGGCAGCGTCCGTTATGTCAGCGCCAGTAAATAAAATAAATACACAATACTTACATAATTAAACGAACTTACCTGAAGTGAAGTTCTATTGTAATTATACGAAGGGCTTAGTCCGATAAATCTTCTATATTCACGAAGGGCGTAGTTTCATAATCCTCGCATTGTGGGTGCCGCGAATAAACTCAACTTAAACTCAAAGCATTTATTTCAATTAAACCATTTACAGGCATTTTTGAATTGTCAAAGAGTCAGTCAGTTACTCAGAAAGTTGAAGCTATTTGCCCATTCCAAAACGTAGATCTCTATGGAGAAGAACGGGCAAGAAACTCCAAGGACACTCTTTTAAATATAGAAATTACAAAATCCTGGGTACATTACTCTTGTTGATTCTATATGTGAGAACAATGTGAAAAAAATATATATATAAAAATCAAAAACGATTAAAAATAAGCCCTGGCAGATATGAGATGACCAGTCTCAACTGACAGCGCCCGTTCACGAACATGACGCGTGGATCAGCACCATCCAGCTCAACCATTTTGTAGGGAACCGAATGATCCAACACACTCGCCTCCATCAGCTAGACATTAAGTGAGCATGACATACTCTCAACTACCCTGCTCTTTCAAGTCAAAATCAACATAATAACATAGTAAACACATGGTACTCACATTTACACAATTTGAAAATAAAAATGCGTCTAAGTTATACAAAACTATAGTTTGCAATGTATTTGTAACCTATAAAAAATTCTACCACCAAAAGAAAGAAAATCAATATTATCTATTGGAGTATTCAATAATTAAAACTTGGTTAAATAAAAATAAACATTATGTTCGTAGTCAGAAAAAATAAAAAAGGGGAAGCAACTCTACCAATTTTTTCATTTTTAACTAGTGAGCCCAAGAGGCTGTGGAGCAGGACCAGCATTTAGCCAAGCATTTTTTTCTACGATATAATCATCCGACTTATAGTATGCTTGTCTACATAGTGTGGGTTTAATGCAAGTTTTAAATTTCTTCTCATTTAGTTGAAGAATATCGAGTGGTATTTTATTATAACATTTTACACAGTACCCCACAAAAGAAGTGTGTACTTTAGACAATCTGAAACGTGGTTGATCTAATTTGTTCCTATTTCTTGTGTTTTAAAATTATGTATATCACTTATCTTACTATAGAGATGTAGATTTTTTCGAACATACATAATGTTTTCATATATATACTGACAAGGTACCGTCATGATGTTAATTTTCTTAAACAGCTCCCTTAGAAATTCACGTCTGCGGAGGTTGTAAATGGCTCTAACAGCCCTCTTTTGCAGAATAAAGATAGAATCAATATCTGCGGCCCGTCCCCACAGCAAAATACCGTAAGACATGATTCTATGAAAGTAACTAAAATAGACCAGTCTCGCGGTATCCACGTCTGTTAGTAATACGCCGCTTACGCTGTTTGGAAAATCCGCCAAGATTTTCCAAACAGCGTAAGCGGCTGCACTTATCCGCCCTGCAAGTGATGTTAAGTGAGGACCCCACTGTAGTTTTGAGTCAAGCGTGATTCCCCGGAAAGCCGTTTTTTCGACGAATTCTAGTGTCTCCTTATTCAGTACAACGTGACATTCACTACTTCTAACATTTGGTAAGGCGGATCTTATGCATTTAGTTTTCTTCTCATTAAATGCTAAATTATTTACAGTAAACCAATTATGGACTTTTAGCATAGCGTTGTTTACGTCGTCAAGCTCCTGCGCATGTCTGTTTACCTTAAAAATCAGTGATGTGTCATCAGCAAATAACACCATTTTTTCAACCACCACGGTTTTTCAGTAAATTAGGTAAATCATTTATATATACTAAAAAGAGGAATGGACCCAATATCGAGCCCTGTGGTACCAGTCTATCATTCAAATATGATTTTACTAAGTTAAGCGCAAGTTTAGCCAGTCCGTAATGCTAAAGTTTCAAGAGCAGTGTTTCGTGATTAACGCAATCAAATGCTTTGGATAGGTCGCAGAAGATACCTATTGCATCCTGTGCCTCTTCCCATGCGTTAAAGATGTGTTTTTAATAAAGTGACACCGGCGTCAGTTGTGCAACGTCCTTTGGTAAAACCATACTGTTGATCGTGTAAGATGTTATTACGATTAAAATGATTGAGCATTTGATTTAACATTACTTTTTCGAACACCTTGCTGAAAACTGGCAAAACCGATACGGGTCTATAATTATTAGTGTCTTTGCTGTCCCCGGATTTTAAAAGTGGAATAACTTTACTGTACTTCATTAAATCCGGGAATACCCCTTGGTCTACACACAAATTAAATATTAAAGCTAAATTGGGTGCAATTGTCTCAATAATTCATTGACAAACTTTAGTAGACATGCCCCACAGATCTTCGGTAATTTTGATCTTAAGTTGCTTAGAAGCCTTAACAACGACCACAGGGTTTATATGATTAAATTTAAATTCTAAAGGACAGGCTGAAACATTTGCTCTTAATAAATCAATAGCAAGTAAGGGGGAGGAATTTAAAGTTTATGTAGTTTTAAATGGAATATTGGTAAAGAAAGTTGCAAATTCCTGAGCAACTTCGATCTTATCGCTAATGAGACCGCGGGATGTGTCCAGTGTGTAATCAGTATTATGTCTTTTGTTCTTGTTCGTTTCATTCTTAATAATTTTCCAAACTGTCTTTATTTTATTTTCTGCTGATTTAACCTTGTTGATAATGAAAGACGCTTTAGCTGCTTTGCAGATAGTTTTAAAAGTTTTAGAGTAAGTAGCAACATACCTATTAAAAGTTTCCGTGTTAATATACGGCTTAAGCCAAAAAAAAACAAATAATCTTTCCCTACTTTTCCTGATGCCTTTAGTAGGATTAGATTATGTAGGATAGGATTATGATTTCCAACCTGACTCTAGGGACACTATAATCTATGATTATGAAAAGGGCGGGTAGGAAATTGATATCTCGGACTAAGCCCTTCGTATAATTACAATAGAACTTACCAAATTTAGAAGTACCTAATTTTAAGGTCAACATTCTCTGCATATGGATCTCTATGCCACGTTAAAATATCTATAACATTTTTTATTTGTTCTGGTTGCAAACAAATCCATATCGGGTTCTCCAAGTGACTTGGTAATATTTAGAAATATTTTATTTTGCACATTTCCCATTCTGAATCTATATTTTTTACTCTGGATAGTATAGTAGTCTCCACTTTTAAAATCCGGGGACAGCAAAGACACTAATAATTATAGACCCGTATCGGTTTTGCCAGTTTTCAGCAAGGTGTTCGAAAAAGTAATGTTAAATCAAATGCTCAATCATTTTAATCGTAATAACATCTTACACGATCAACAGTATGGTTTTACCAAAGGACGTTGCACAACTGACGCCGGTGTCACTTTATTAAAAACACATCTTTAACGCATGGGAAGAGGCACAGGATGCAATAGGTATCTTCTGCGACCTATCCAAAGCATTTGATTGCGTTAATCACGAAACACTGCTCTTGAAACTTTAGCATTACGGACTGGCTAAACTTGCGCTTAACTTAGTAAAATCATATTTGAATGATAGACTGCAACGGCAGCAAGTTCAAATAAACGGTGTAAATTTATTGGGTTTAAAAGTTAAATTGGGTGTACCACAGGGCTCGATATTGGGTCCATTCCTCTTTTTAGTATATATAAATGATTTACCTAATTTACTGAAAAACCGTGGTGGTTGAAAAAATGGTGTTATTTGCTGATGACACATCACTGATTTTTAAGGTAAACAGACATGCGCAGGAGCTTGACGACGTAAACAACGCTATGCTAAAAGTCCATAATTGGTTTACTGTAAATAATTTAGCATTTAATGAGAAGAAAACTAAATGCATAAGATCCGCCTTACCAAATGTTAGAAGTAGTGAATGTCACGTTGTACTGAATAAGGAGACACTAGAATTCGTCGAAAAAACGGCTTTCCGGGGAATCATGCTTGACTCAAAACTACAGTGGGGTCCTCACTTAACATCACTTGCAGGGCGGATAAGTGCAGCCGCTTACGCTGTTTGGAAAATCTTGGCGGATTTTCCAAACAGCGTAAGCGGCGTATTACTAACAGACGTGGATACCGCGAGACTGGTCTATTTTAGTTACTTTCATAGCATCATGTCTTACGGTATTTTGCTGTGGGGACGGGCCGCAGATATTGATTCTATCTTTATTCTGCAAAAGAGGGCTGTTAGAGCCATCTACAACCTCCGCAGACGTGAATTTCTAAGGGAGCTGTTTAAGAAAATTAACATCATGACGGTACCTTGTCAGTATATATATGAAAACATTATGTATGTTCGAAAAAATCTACATCTCTATAGTAAGATAAGTGACATGCATAATTTTAACACAAGAAATAGGAACAAATTAGATCAACCACGTTTCAGATTGTCTAAAGTACACACTTCTTTTGTGGGGTACTGTGTAAAATGTTATAATAAAATACCACTCGATATTCTTCAACTAAATGAGAAGAAATTTAAAACTTGCATTAAACCCACACTATGTAGACAAGCATACTATAAGTTGGATGATTATATCGTAGAAAAAAATGCTTGGCTAAATGCTGGTCCTGCTCCACAGCCTCTTGGGCTCACTAGTTAAAAATGAAAAAATTGGTAGAGTTGCTTCCCCTTTTTTATTTTTTCTGACTACGAACATAATGTTTATTTTTATTTAACCAAGTTTTAATTATTGAATACTCCAATAGATAATATTGATTTTCTTTCTTTTGGTGGTAGAATTCTTTATAGGTTACAAATACATTGCAAACTATAGTTTTGTATAACTTAGACGCATTTTTATTTTCAAATTTTGTAAATGTGAGTACCATGGAGTCGTTTACTATGTTATTATGTTGATTTTGACTTGAAAGAGCAGGGTAGTTGAGAGTATGTCATGCTCACTTAATGTCTAGCTGATGGAGGCGAGTGTGTTGGATCATTCGGTTCCCTACAAAATGGTTGAGCTGGATGGTGCTGATCCACGCGTCATGTTCGTGAACGGGCGCTGTCAGTTGAGACTGGTCATCTCATATCTGCCAGGGCTTATTTTTAATCGTTTTTGATTTTTATATATATATTTTTTTCACATTGTTCTCACATATAGAATCAACAAGAGTAATGTACCCAGGATTTTGTAATTTCTATATTTAAAAGAGTGTCCTTGGAGTTTCTTGCCCGTTCTTCTCCATAGAGATCTACGTTTTGGTGTAAGTAACATTGTAAGCTGTCATAACGTTTTACAAAAAAAAAAAAAAAAAAACTACAAAGTGAAAAATAACTTTAATTTCGGAAGTCAGTGTTTGTTGTTTGGTTTTGAATTTTCGTTTTTTGCCACTCACTTCCGAAATCTATGTGTATAAAAATGATTGTTTGTCTGTATGTCCTTTATAGAATCGTAAACTATGCATTTGATCGTGATGATCTTCAGCAAAGTGTTGTGCATGAGCCCACGAAGGTTTCTGAGTTGGTACGACCAATCTTCGACAGATGGCGTCTTATGCGGGTAAAACCGAAGGACGCAGCTAGTAAGTTATAAAAATACAAATTACTTGTGTAATTATTGTTGTGGTACCTACCCCACACACATTCGAATATCACTAGATGCTATGTAAATAACATTGCCTGCAAAGTTAATAAAATTTATACGGGACAACCTCAAAGGGTATCCTTTCAAACAAAAAAATAATTTTCAAAATCGGTCCACAATTGACGGGTCCCCCCGACCCTTGCTCGCAGAAGCGCCAGCCCGCGTAATGCTGAGAAATTTAGCTTTAAATTCCCCAATTAATTAATAACAGTTTGATCCAGCCTGTCCCATCTTGCTGCCCTCCCGCCAGCGACGCACTTTTTTTTTTTTTTTTTTTGGGTGGGAAATCATCAAATGACGTCTCCCGCTCTGGGTGGAGCGGGAGGGCGTGTCAGACTCTTACTGACTAAAACCCACCCGTGTTCCTTCTGTTGCCTGTGCAATGTCAGGGGGCCACGGTATCCCTTTCGGACTTTCCCGCAACCCCGGCAGGCAATGGTCTCATCGGACCCCTTCACTCGCTGACACTCTTTGAGGCGCGCGTGGAACACAACGCGCCGTCGACCCGGGCCTGGTCCTTACCGGACGGCGAGCTACCCATCGGGAATCAGCGATTGATTCCCGACGCCCAGGGCGTCTCCTCCTGCGGCGGCTAGGGGCGTGAGGGCGCGAAATTTGCCTCTCCCTCACGCGTTCCGCCTCCTCCTTTGCGAGCATTACTGCTTCGCAGAAGGAGGTGACGGCCTCCCATGCCCTCTCGCTCCGTACCATGGCCTGTACCAGGGCCGGACGCGAGAGATCCCCGCCACCGATCGCCTCCACGAGGACACGGCGGTGCTCTGCCCAAGCCGGGCATACCTCCACCGTATGCTCCACCGTGTCCTCCGGGCGATCCACGCAGTGATGACACCCGGGCGTTTCCTCCCGCCTTATCCGAAACAGGTACCTCCCGAAACAGCCGTGTCCGGTGTGGACCTGCGTCAGGTGGAAGGTGAGGACGCCGTGGCGCCTCTCCAGCCACTCCTCAAAGAGGGGGCCAGCGACGCCCTAAGCCGAGGTTCGTACCCCACAGGGGGTGCCCTTAGAATAGTTTATGCCCCTGGCTGGAGGCTTTAAGTTAGTCTCTTAAGGCATCCACAAGATAGTCCGGTTAAGCAGCTGCGACCTTAATCTGAGAGTCAAATACGAGATGCCATATCAAAAAAAAAAAAAAAAACAATTGACGGAGAAATCGATGGACAAACATAAAAAGAAACATACGCTACGAACATAGAACCTCCTCCTTTTTAAAAGTCGATTAAAAATAAGGACCAAACTTATATATTTTTTTCCTATAGGTATTGTAAAATTTTGGAGAATGTGATGTAAGTAGCGACCCTTTTTTTTTTTTGGGTGGGAAATCATCAAATGACTTCTCCCGCTCTGGGTGGAGCGGGAGGGCGTGTCACTCTTACTGGCTAAAACCCACCCGTGTTCCTTCTGTTGCCTGTGCAATGCCAGGGGGCCACGGTATCCCTTTCGGACTTTCCCGCAACCCCGGCAGGCAATGGTCTCATCGGACCCCTTCACTCGCTGACACTCTTTGAGGCGCACGTGGAAAACAACGCGTCGTCGACCCGGACTTGGTCCTTACCGGACGGCGAGCTACCCATTGCTCACCGTCCGCCAGCCCGCGCCTACGGTGGCCTGCAGCGGCTAGGGGCATGAGGGCGCGAAATCTGCCTCTCCCTCACGCGCTCCGCCTCCTCCTTCGCGAGCATTACTGCTTCGCAGAAGGAGGTGATGGCCTCCCATGCCCTAAGTAGCGACCCTAGCGATGCGATATGCTGAATTGGATTTTTGATAATTTTTCTTTACAATAGAACGTTGTTTTTACAAAACAACGTTCTATTGTAAAAACATTGTACACGGCGGGATATCCGCGTGGTGATCTCACTACCCCGGAGTTCCTGTAATGACCCCCTCTAGGGTTGGCAGCTTCCGTTATGACAGCGCCAGTAAATAAAATAAATACACAATACTTCAACTATGTAACCATACAAGGTTCCCGATAACAAACACAATATATCAGCTTGTTACGTTAGCAACGAACTGAGTCTGATTAACACGTAATATGAAATTTAATGATTCTTGCACTTTTCATTCTCCGTACATGGTTAAACATTTAACTTGCTGCGGTCCCAACTTATGGCCGGGTTTCCCATGGTTCCGGGATTACCTAGCATTGCCAATGACCCAGTCAGTATGAGCGGCACTTCTCTTCTCAATCACCCTCTCATGTCGCCTATGCAGCCTCTTCTTACTCTCGGGTGCCAATTGAAAATCTAAATCGTGATTCAAAGCGTAGTCGATCAAGTACGGCGTCATCCAGCATATGGTTACGCTGGATGACCCGCACCTGATCCGACACGTTGACAGCTGGTTCAAGCACCTGAAACAGAGAGAGCATCCGACCACGGTACGCAGTCAAGTTACTTCCCCCCTCTGTAGCCCCAAAGTATGCGCGCATGACATTTTCGTTGACAGTTTGTGTCCACCTCATGTCATGACGTGCAGCTGCCGTGATGTGCAGCTCACAGTCATGACTGCTGCCGAATATTTCTGTTATGTTTAGATTAATATTTATATTATTGCGCTACTGCTGAGCATGAGGTCCTTGGTTCGATTCCCAGGTCGGGAAAAGTGTTATTGGGTTTTCCATCAGCAATTTCTCAGTAGCAGCCCGGAGTCTGGATTTGTGCCCGGTTAATGGCAATAGGCTCGCCCCCTATTACGTGGAACTTAAACATAACTGGTGAAATGTGGGTGAACTATAGAACTCTGCCTGACCCTTCGGGGATTACAGGCATGATGTTATGTTTATGTTTGTTATTGATCTATTTTGTTTTCTGCTTACTTACTCTTGTCTTTTTGTATGCACGTGTTTCTGTGACAAATAAATCTATTTATCTTCTTTTCATAAAGCGTAACATAGCAGAATGCCCCGTAGGTACTGCAGCGATAATGATGAGCATTATTCCAAAATAGTTCAGTTAACTTTCTAATTGTTGTGCGGTCACTACTTGGGCTTGTGCCATAGAAATGTACCTATTCTTTATTGGGAAAGTTACCCATTTCAAATACTTGGTGTCTGTAAACTTTATCTAATTTGTGACAATTCTGTAGCTGTAGTGAAATGTACAAGAATTCCTTACAGAGGCGAATATACAGTACAACTATTTTCTTAATGTCCCTCGGCAAACTTCGTGTTTCGTCAGTCGTCTGATTTACATCAGTTGCCCTTTGCACTTGGTGCAGACCGGACTCAATCGACTTGGAAGTATATGGAATGGAGTTGTTAATACTCTTTTAACCTAATGTAATTAATTTAGGGATACGGATGAATGTATTTATATGTAAGGAAAATAGTTTTACAGCTCTATATAGTTCACACGAAAATCAAAACAAAACAACAATAAAGTACTTAGTTCTGAATTCAAATTATTATACACGATAAATCTAATAATTGATGGACATGGAAATTAACATTCGTTTGTATTCGGAAATGCGATGATTCCCGAAGGACATTAAGAAAATAGTTGTACTGTATGTTACTTTTGCTAGGCGATCAGAATTCCGAATTGCCGGAGTAGTAGTCATAGGCGGTTGCGAGTTCTGTTCGACCTGCTGATTTCGTTTTTCACTGTTATCATTATTGTATACGCTTTATCCTCAGCTATAATATATGTGGGTTTTAACCTATCTATAGACACGGTTGATTGACGATCATCCCTTTGTATGCCAAAAGTCTTCTCACTTTTGCTAATAACTTGGTATGGGCCACCGTACGACGGCGACGGTGTCAATGGCTTCCATACCATGTAATTTCTTACGAATACGTGTGTACAAGTGTTCAAATCCTTATGAACGAATATTGTCCTTAAATCGCTAAACGCTCGTGACTGAGGAAGCATATCATTAATAATACTTCTTAGTTTGCTTACGAATGTAGGTAAATGGTCTACTTGTATTTTCTCTGCCTCGTGAACTCGTAAACGCAATGTGTGTCCTAATACCAATTCTGCTGAACTTACGTTTTGATCACTGTCACAGGCCGCGCGAGCTCCCAACAATACTGTCGGTAGTTCATCGACCCTTGACCGATTGTCTGACAACCTAGTGTAACTTTATATTGGCATAGATCACTAACTATGAACTGAAACAACTTTATATTAACTATAATACAACAATATATTAACTTCAAACAACAGTACATGAAACGACTGCTTCTTACAAAGGTCTTAGAACAAGTATAAAGATAGTGCAATCCAACGACGACTCGCCCCACTCCGCTCTGCTCCGTACTAAAGTACACCTTACAGTACAGTAATCGCGGAGTGGGGCGCTTCGTCATGGATTGCACTATCTGTACTTATATAGTCTTAATATACCAATGGTCACTCACAACGCTGCTCTTGTTAGTGTTCCCATGCTGAACTTTGACCCTATCTTATCGATGTTTACGTTCGGCTCGGGATACAGCAGCGCACGCAACTCGTCTCGCCGTGGGTCACCATGCCGCTGCGGTGATGTCACTCGTTAACTTTGTAAAGAGGGCGCGGCAATCGCCAACATTAGCCTTAATTGCTACATTTGCTACCTTTAGGGAGCGATGATCTATACGTTGTTGTACGGATTTTCTGTATTCCTAAAATATTCCTCAAACTGCTAAAAAGTTCGCTCTCGAATTCCTTCCTTGATCGCTCGTTAACGTTTTTGGACCACTGAATCTACATAAATAGCCTAATAGCCTTAGCTACTGTGTCAGCAGTAATATTGGCAACTGGAACAGCCTCTGGCCAACGTGTGAACCTATCTATGACGGTGACGCATTAGCGAAAACCTTTCTGTGAAGTCGACAGTGGCCCTAATACGTGTATATGTTCAAATCGCTCTGTTATCGGGAAGTTACCTAGTTTTGAAACCGTTGGTCTGTGTACTTTTATTTTCTGACATTGAATACACGATCTAACCTATTTAGTGACGTCTTTGTTCATTTCCGGCAAAAAATAGCGTGTGGCTCTAACGCCACATGGATGGCTCATGTCATGAACAGAGGCCCTAGTGTGAGTTTCGTTTAACCATCTCGACATTACGCATCGACCGCGTTCGGCGCTCCGAATGGCAGCCGGCCGGCCTTTACCAATGAAGGCCCAAAGTCGAGATGGTTACAAGAATCTCACACTAGGGCCTCTGTATCAAAAGCTAACGAAACCTGAATGGGAGGTAGGTATAGTCTTACTTGATTTTTTGAAATATTTCAATATTTCATTGTATTAAATAGTGGTGAATGTATTTGTTCTAGTACAATGTTGCCTCGTGTTTCTGCTCGCATGCGCGTCATTTGATCGTCGGTTTCCTGTGCCTCTGCGACTTCGTCGAAATCGATGCTCGTGGAACACACAACGGACTCTACACGAAATAATGCGTCAGCAACCGCGTTCTCGTTTCCTGCCACGTATTGTTTATACACATATCGTTTGTGTTGTGAATTCGCTGATGAAGCTAGTTGCCCATTCCAAAGCGTAGGTTCCTATGGAGAAGAACGGGCAAGAAACTCCACGGACACTCTTTTAAATCATAATATTCTTACAAAATTCATATTGGTTACCTACATCATTCATGTTAAAATTATACATGTGAGAACAATGTAGAAAGACGTGCACGTAAAAAGCGTCCGTAATAAAAAGATAAAAACACATCAAAAATTAAAATAAGCCGTGGCAGATAAGAGATGAGCAGTCCTTACTGATGGCGTCCGTTCACGAACATGACGCATGGATCAGCACCGTTTAGCTCAACCATTTTGAAGGGAATTTAACGATCCAACACACACGCCACCACCAGCGAGACATTTGAGCAAAGACTATAAAACCACAATTTGAGTGAGCATGACATACTCTCAGCCGCCAGGGCACATCAAGTCAATGAAAGACGTACCCAGTAAATAGTAGCTTTATAGAAGATACATGGTCACAGTGCTCACACATATGCCATACCTCCCATTAAGTTTTCATAAGATAGCTTTTGAAACAGTTCGCGCGCCCCACCGGTTGGGAATCCCCTATATCAATAAGAGTTGTTAAGCATCACTTGAGAACGGCTCGGCCGATTTGACAATTTTTTGTTTTAAAATGTTCGAAATAATGCTAACAAGGTGTTAATGCAAAGAAAAAATGGCCAATCGTCCGAAAAATTGGAAAATCCGGGAAAAACTAAAAGTACTTTTTTACTATGGGATTTATATGAATTCAAAGTCAAAGTCAAATAATTTATTTCAATTAGGCACAAAAAAGGCACTTATGAACGTCAACATTTACAAAAAAAAAAAAAAAAAAAAAATTCTAGTCGCCCATTCCAAAAGGTCGTTTTCGTATGGAGAAGAATGGGCAGGAAACTCCACCGTTACTCTTTTAAAATATTTTCACAATATCTTTTATACATTAATTATATATTTATACGTGAAGACGATGCACCTAGAATAAGATTACTATACCACGATAGGTAAGAAAAATGAAAAATGAAGGAATGACATAAATTAATTATGTGATAGATGCATGGTGCTCACATATTTACAAACATTGTAAAATTATACGATATTCTTAACATTTTAACAAGTACTACTAATAATAAGTCAGTGTGTGAGTTCAAGTAATCACAGCATATAAAATTTATGTTTAAAAAAACAATATTATACAATTAAATTGGCAACCAGTTAGATTTTGTCTAGATTCTAAATTGTCCTATGGAGCAGGACCAGCATGTTTCCAAGCAAGACCATAATGCAATTTTGACTTGGCAACATCTGTCGGGTCAGCTAGTATATACCATTCTATTATTGTCTCACTGCGGGGCAAAGGCCTATTCTCATCCACAGAAAGCACGAGCTTTGATGAAAAGTCTGCGATTACTTTGACTTTTCTATTATTCACAAAAAAATAGACAGATAACTGACGTAGACACAGCCAGAATTGTTTATTTTAGTTATTTTCATAGTCTTATGTTATATGGAATTCTTTCCTGGGGAACCTGTTTGGACATTAATACTATCTTTGTTCTACAGAAAAGGGCTGTTCGAACCATTTACAACCTAGGTCCCAGAGATTCCCTTCGAGAAAAATTCAAAGAAATAGATATTCTGACTGTAGCTTCACAATATATTTTTGAATATATTTTGTATACTAAAATATATTATATAATTTTTTAAGAAGATTTCCGATATTCATAGTTTAAATACCAGGAATAAACACAACCTTGCTATACATCGCACTCGTCTCCACAGAGTAGGCAACTCGTTCATGGGTCTCGTCAATGATCGACATTCGAAACTTACCCATTAAACGATTTAAAAGCTGTATTAAAACCAAACTTTGTAAAAAAGAGTACCTAATATAAAATTATTTCAGATTATTTAGTTAGAAGATAAAAAAAGTTTGGGATTGAGCTGCTCGCTCTGCTAAGCCTTGTGATAAAATCGTAAAAAATAACATTATACCTAATTATTCAGTAAAATCATTCAAAATATAATTTATCCATTTACCAGTATTATATAAATATTTACATTGTTGAATATATTATACAAAATGACAAGATTACTTTGTAAAGTATTATATTATTTTAATTTTTGTGAATGTGAGGACTGCTAATTTTTTTTTTTTTCTCAGTTAGTTTTAATGATGGTCTGGCAGTTTGAGTAGTTTATGTGGCCTACCCAAATGTCCTTTCTTTCGTCGAGTTGAGCTCCTTAAGTTCTGAGTTGAGCTCCACGATTACTGACAAATGCTTGCACTGACAAACTCAAACTCAAAGCATTTATTTCAATTAAACCATTTACAGGCACTTTTGAATTGTCAAAGAGTCAGTCAGTTAGAAAGTTGAAGCTAGTTGCCCATTCCAAAACGTAGATCTCTAT
The DNA here is from genome assembly GCA_963853775.1 of Xanthia togata. NCBI lineage: Eukaryota > Metazoa > Arthropoda > Insecta > Lepidoptera > Noctuidae > Xanthia > Xanthia togata. Next base: position 5,758,700 of record OY970805.1, read on the forward strand.
GGAGAAGACCGGGCAAGAAACTCCATGGACCAAAATCCTGGGTACATTACTCTTGTTGATTCTATATGTGAGAACAATGTAAAAAAAAATATAAAAATCAAAAACGTTTAAAAATAAGCCCTGGCAGATAAGAGATGACCAGTCTCAACTGACGGCGCCCCTTCACGAACAAAACGCGTGGATCAGCACCATCCAGCTCAACCATTTTGTAGGGAACCGAATGATCCAACACACTCGCCACCATCAGCGAGACATTACAGGACAGGACAGGTCCACTCAAATCTGTGTGGTTCTTTTCTCAAAAGACCATTTCAGACTAATCTACATGGTCCTAATATGGCCTGACCAAGATTATGTCTGGACTTTAAAAGAGACTGTGACCTCTGAGTTTGTTTCGGCCTTTTTTCTCAGAGTAGTCAGATAGGAAACGCCGAACTCATCTAGCAAATTTTTTATTATTTTTTTAAGATGACGTGTAAAAGTGATTCCAATATCTAATTCAAATTTAAATTCATTTATTTGTCCGAATATGGTACATTGCATGGTCTTAAATTTAATTAAATGGTTTCATCACATTCTACCACGTGGGGCGTGCAAATATCAGATAAGTACACAAATAAAATTATTGCAATACAAAATAAAAGATAAAATAAAAATAATAAGTTAATATTGATAAATTAAATTAATAATTAGGTACGAATTAATATTACATTATGAGGTTAAAAATATTATCTAGGTTAATGTCAAAGTATTATTCAATGTCAAACTATCAAAGAGATATTTGAAAGTTCAAAAGATTACCATTACATTCAGATGTCAGTATCATTCAAAAAATCGTTTAAAATTATAATAACACTTTTTACATAGCAACTCTTTAAGTTCCTTTTTAAACCCATTTAAATTAAGTTGTTTTATTTTGTTTGGGATTTTGTTAAAAACTTGCGGGGTTATGCAGAATATGCTCTTCCACGTTAATGATAAGAATGATAAGAATAGATGGTCGCTGTGATTAACTCAAGACAATGTTTAAATGTTCTTTCTCCAGAATTAGTTTACCTACTGACAGGTTATATGAGTTTATATAATTGTTTATAATTTTACTTTATAAGTCAATTTATTTTAATTTTATTTTAATTTTGTGCTGACATAATCTACTCATTACAATGTTTTTTTTTATGAGTTGTATTGCAATATGTGGTTAGCTAGCGACCTCGACCATTATTTATTTTACCTCGATGGTCCTAGTTTATCAATTGTAAACTTCTAGTTACAGCTATATGTAAGCGGGCACGCCCTTTATGCCTGAAGGCTTTTTCTTTTTTTTTAGATATTGTTTACTTTTAGTTATTTTTATTTCTGCTTGAGTATAGTTCTCGATGCTTTTGGTTGGTATATTGGCGTGTGCTAGCTGTCATATGGCTATGAATTATAGCTATTTAATTTAAATTATTTTTTGCATATTGTAAATTGTCTAGCATACTGTTGTATAGAATCATTTTTTATTTTTTTTCTAACTGAACAGACAGCTGTGCTGCTGGGGAGTTTGTTGCGCCACTTCTTCTTCCCAGCAAAAGCACTAGGAAGTGGTGAAGGGTGGGCGTTTTGGGGGACTGTCTTATGTAATTTTGACGTTCGAAAAGTGCTGATTCTCAGCCTAGTTTGAATAAATGACTTTTGAATTTTGAATTTTGAATGCTGTTTTAGCTCTTCGTCCGCGTAACATATCATTCCGACTGTTACGTTTAACTGTATCTGATAATTTAGGAAATGGGTGTGAATTCAGCTTAACAAATAAGGCAGTTTCATAAATATACAAAGACGGTGTTAAAATTTTGTATTTCTTGAAAAATGGTCCACAACTGTCCGTTATTTGTAGTCTGAATATGGCTCTGATGGCGCTTTTGCGCTTTAAAAGCGATTTCTCTATTTGTAGAGTTACCCCAGAATATAATACCGTAACGTAATACAGATGCTACAAGACCATGATAAGCTGTAAGTAGTGCATCTATGTTAACTGTTGGGGCAAGTTTATACAGGGCATAGGATGAAGAACTAATTTTCTTGCATAGTGCTTCAATGTGATCCTTCCAATTGACCTGCCTGTCAATTATCAAACCTAGAAATTTTGCACTATCAACATCGTGAATTTTGTTATTCTGGTATTGGACCTCCATTTTCGAACTAGGTTTTTTATGGCCAAAGTGCATTATTTGTGTTTTGCCAAGATTGATTCTTAGATTATTATTATCAAGCCAAGATATTATTGAAGTTACCGCGTTATTAAGTTCAGCTTCATATGATTCTGGTTTATCACATGCAATTATTACCGTACTATCGTCAGCAAAGAGTGTTATTAGGAAGTCTATAGCTTTGGGCAGGTCGTTAATGTAAATTAGGAACAGTAGAGGACCCAATACACTGCCCTGTGGTACACCAAAGTATATTGTGCGCTCTATAGACAGGTATGTTACTTCTTCTTTAGCCTTTAAGTTTGTTATAGCGGTAGATTGTTTTCTTTTTGAAAGGTAAGTGCTTAATAAGTCCAGAACGTTACCTCTTATACCATAGGAGTCAAGTTTGTTTCTTAAGATAGTATGGTCAACGCAGTCAAAAGCTTGCGTCATATCACAGTACACAGCACAAACAGGTGTCTTACTATCAATATTAGTCATAATTTTATTTAAAAACTCATATATAGCCATGTCTATTGTCATGTTCTTTCGGAAACCTTTTTGTTCGTTGCAGAGAATCTTTTGTTTTTCTAAGTAAGTGTAGATAGCTCATTATAAATATATTTCTCGTATATTTTGTAAAAAATTGGCAAAAGCGCAATAGGTTTATAATTTTGCATATGTTGCTTATTACCTTTTTTAAATATAGGCTTCACTATGGAGAATTTAAGACGATCCGGAAAAATACCGTGGCTGATACATAGGTTAAGAATATGACTCAAATGTTTAGAGATTAAGTCGGCAACATGTTTTATAATTTTAATAGAAATTTCGTCATACTATACGCTATTAGTGTTTTTAATACATTTTATAATGTTAAATATTTGTATCGGTTGACATGGAGGCATGAACATTGACTTTTGTTTGTTTGTGATATACGCACTCGATCTTTTGTCTGACCCGGGTATTGGCATAATTTTTTCTCCAAAATAGTCGTTGAAGTGTTCAGCAATTAATTGCGGTTTGTTAATCGTTTTATTGTCAACTTGTATAGTATTTATTGAGTCATTAGGTAGATTTAATTTAGAGTTCTTTATTATTTTCCATGTCATTTTGCTTTTATTGTCAGAAGATTTAATAGGTCATTTTGTGAACGTTTAGTCAGATTAATATTTTTTTTAAATATGTTTGTGTATTTTTTTTTTTTTTATGTATTTATTTGAGTAGGATTAAGTCTAGACGTCCATAATAATTGCCTTTTTTTTAAGCTACATAGTTTATGTCCTCGCGATATCCATTTAGGTTTTTCGCTTGTTGGTATTTTAATACGTCTACGGGGGAAGCACAGGTCATAAAATAATTTAATTTGTTCAATAAACAAGTTGAATGCATCATTTGGATCATCATTGTCATTGATTTCAGAGAATGTTAGTTTTTCCATGCAGGTTCTAAATTTAATAACATTCTCCGAGCTAAAATCCCGTTGTGACTTATACCAGTATTTCAGAACACAGTTCAGACGTACGGGGCATTTCAGCAGTTGCGCAGTGTGATCCGATAGGGCAAGTTCTATCACCTCCGTCTTGCATTTTTCTCGAAATTGTGAGCAAAATTATCAATGCAGGTCTGGCTTTGCATCCTGGTTGCTTTTTTTATTGCACATGTCATGTTGAAACTTGTTAAAAGATACTTTAGTTCGGAAGTCATATTGTTATTTTTCAAAACGTCAATATTTATATCACCTGCTATAATAATATTCCCACAATTTCTTCTCGTTAGTAGTATTAACAAATTGCTCTAATTTGCTAAAAAATACATTTAAATTCCCTGTCTTTGGTACTCTATATATAGATACTATAACTATTTTATAACTTGTCAATTCAATTGCACAGCATTCTACAACATTAGATATTGAAAGTTCTGCAGCCTCTAGTAACTCCCTCCCTCATAAATGACCAGACCGGACCAGAATACAAGATCCACCTCTTTTACTATTTTCTCTACAGAAACCTATCCTATTTATAGAATAAACAATTTCATTTCATTTCAAACCTCAGTTGGTCTGATAGAGTTTTTTGATCAGAATATGAAACATTTGGCATCAAAAAAAGTATTTGTGAAAATTGCCAATTTTCTTGCAGTTTGTAGTTTCTTTTTCAAAATCTGTGAATGCAGATCAAAATATCTAAAAAAGCATTCTCCTAACTGCTGCATCTGAAAAATCCAACCTGTATGGATGTCATGCCTTGTTATTCCAGTGGTTGTATTTGTAAGCACTACGGCCGAGTATGAAGTTAATGGGTTCGATTCCCAGGTCGGGTAAAGTATTATTAGTATTTTCAATCAGGAATTTCTCAGTAGCAGCACGGCGGCGTCTGGATTTGTGGCCGGTTGATGGCAATAAACTCGTCTATTGCATGGGGCTTTAAACATAACTGACGAAATGTTGGTGTACTATAGGTAGGTACACCAACCCTTATGTATGTGTTTATATGATTGCATTGTTAATTCCCAGAGAGCGGCGTGGCCCTGCAGGTCGCGTGCAGTGCCGTCGTGCTGCGTGTGCGACTGTCGGGCGGCCGCGGCGGCGCGGCGTGGCAGCACGCGCAGCTGTGCCGCGCGCCGCTCGGCCACGACGCGCCCGCCGGGCTCGCGCTCGCGGCGCGCGTCACCAGGAGAACATAACACCACCCATCCAAATCAACAATCAAACTATAATAATAATACCAGCCTATTATATTCCCACTGCAGAGCACAGGCCACAGGGATGTATGGCTTGTCCACTCTGAAATGACGCGCCCCACCACCGCATTTTACACGATTCGATGATGTGATTTTCATCATATTTATCCAGTTAATTAAATTAGAGCGTGTATGTACACATTCCACACCATCACTACATTCTGACTTGAGGTGAATTCGCATCGGCAAGTGTTTGTATACTGTTCAGAGGGAGGGAGTGTTGTGTATACAGGATGTCGTTACATAACTCTGCCTGAGCCTGTATGTCGTCCGCAGTAACAAAGATTATTAAAAACAATTTTTACACTCCACATAAATAATCATAGTTCTTGAATATACTTAAGCTAGCATAGTTTCGACTGTCAGTGTCAGCTAAATAAAGACGATAATTTGATATTGAGTATTTTTCATTCCATCTCAACATAGAAATTAATATTATATTAAGTCGTTTTTCATGTCTGTATGTGTGACCGCTAAGCTCGTCTAAACTAAACTATAGAGTTTGATGCGGTTTTCACCATCATTTACACTTCAACTTAGATATAGCCACATCAGTACATTGCAACCGTGCGAAGCAGGGTCGGTTCGCTAGTTAAAGTATAAAGTACGATCTGGCCCGGCAGTCTAAGGACTACTGTTTTATTTCCTCGCAATCGAAGTGAAAAGCAGTTTATAACTCGTGCACAAAACCATTTTATTTAAAATCTACTATTAAGATCTCGTTTTTTAAAGAAGACTGATTAAAATACGTATTACTATTATGATAAGTATAACTGACTGATTAGATAAAAATATAATTTATTGGGTAATTATTTTCTTATTTGTAAATGGGAGGGTCGATCGCTGGTCGCCGAACAGTACGGTCGTTTCGGGAGCGAGCTCAGACCCAAAATTTTTTTTTGCGAAAAAATAAAAAAATCTCTTCCTGCACATATGGCAAGATCGCGTCTCTTGCCGGCGAATTGGAACAGTGCGTTGGTACTGGTGTTTTATTAGGTTGCGGAAAAAGTCTTTTCGCATTATAGTATGTATGAACTTGTAATAAAATCTCCTTGGCTATACTATTTGTATCTGGCTGGTTTTGGTATCATTGAAAGTTTAAATTTTAAAGAACATAATTCCAAATTCAAATTAGAAAAATGTGTGATTTTCATTTGTTTTTCGTACCGTCAAGATGAGTGAATCTAATGAAGAAATTCGATACATTTTAAAATTTTACTACAAAAAAGGTAAAAATGCAACGCAAGCCGCGAAAAAAAAATGCGATGTTTATGCACCTAGTGCAGTGTCTGTGAGAGTAGCACAAATTTGGTTTAAGCGTTTCCAATCTGGAAATTTTGATGTCAAAGATGCACGTCGCTCTGGTCATGGATACCATTTTTGAAAAAGTGGAGCAATATCGGCATATCAGTAGTTACGACGTAGCTGAAGAACTGGGAATTGACCACAAAACAGTTTTGTCGCATTTGAAAGAAACCTAATGAACCATGTACTCATTTGTGATTCTTTATTACGACGTAATGAAAACGAACCATTTTTGAAAAAGCTGATAACTGGTGATGAAAAGTGGATCACGTACGATAAGAACGTGCGAAAAAGGTCGTGGTCAAAGGCCGGTCAGGCTTCACAGACTGTGGCGAAACCCAGGTTAACTCGCAACAAGGTGATGCTGTGTGTGTGGTGGGATTGGAAGGGCATTATTCATTATGAGCTATTACCACCAGGCAGGACCATCGATTCTGAACTCTACTGCGAACAACTGATGAGATTAAAGCAAGAGGTTGAGAGAAAGCGGCCAGAATTAATCAACAGAAGGGGTGTGGTTTTTCATCATGATAAGGCTAGACCTCACACATCTTTAGCCACTCAGCAAAAATTAAGAGAGTTTGGCTGGGAGGTGTTAATGCATCCGCCGTATAGTCCAGACCTTGGACCTTCAGATTTCCACCTGTTTCGGTCTCTTCAGAATTTCTTAGGCAGTGTCAGGTTAACATCACGAGACGACTGCCAAAACCACTTGTCGTGGTATTTTGATCAAAAGTCCCAAAATTTCTATAGCAATGGGATCATGTCCTACCTACAAGATGGCAAAAAGTTATCGAACAAAATGGTACCTACATACTTTAGTTAAATGTAAATAAACTATATTAAAAAATGTTTTGAATTTTCTTAAAAAATGCGATGCAACTTTTTTCCCAACCTATTATTTGTTGGGCACTCAATGTCATATTTCATTTTTTTTAAATCTGAAACATTTTAATACAAGATGTTTATCGAACATTGTTATTATTTCATGATTATGAACTGTAATGAATGGATGCTGAGTACTAGGTATCTCTCAGTACCTATAGTTTCTTTGAAATATCAAAATCATTGAGTTTGAAATTGATCGACTAAGACATACGAGTTTTCATAAATTGCAATTTTCGATAGCTTTTATTTAGATAATTTTTATTTAAATATTATTTAGATAAGATTTGGTAAAATATTTTCTGTAAATTTTAATAACAAATATGCTCCTAAGCAAAAGAGTAGGCCATCAGTAATTTATAGATTACACCAAAGTTATTCATCTACAAAATCATGGGACATTCCACAAATGTGTAATGGCAAAAAAAAGAGAAATGCTCTTAAGTAGGTATTATAACTACAAATAATAAACTATTCATTTGGAGAAAACAATCTACCCCTGGCATGTGGGACGTAATTGTCTAGAGCCCATCGAGTAGAGAACAATTTTTATTTTTTATTTTATTGTCTTCGAAAATAATTATACAGGGTGTTTGGCGCATGGACCGACACAATTTTTTGGGGAGTTGAGAGAGTCATTTGCGAAGTTTCACCCAAAGATCCCATGTCCTAAGTGTCACGGTTAATAAGATATGATTTTTTTAGATTTTTTCCAAAAATTATGAACATAGTTTTATTTAAAAAAGTTATTTATTTATTTAGAATAAGAATACATTGCAGAATACAATAAAAGTTATTTCGTGCAATTAGAACAATAAACAAAAAAGTAATGACTATTTAAAGGCGAGATTTCGGGTAATTTTGTGAAAAAAACAAAAAAAAACATCTCAATAACCGTGACACTTAGGACATGGGGTCTTTGGGTGAAACCTCCCAAATGACGCTCCCAATCCCCCAAAAAATTGTGTCGGTCCATGCGCCAAACACCCTGTATAGGGGCCCGTAAAAGTTGTCAGTTTTAGGCCATTTTTGTACGAGCTAATCTCAACAACTAAACAAGTTGGGAATTTGAAACTTGTATATTATTATGAAGTATTTTTTTTTCTTTTTTTTTTAGAAACGTTGCCCCACACTAGGAATTTCTCCTGTATCGTGGGTGCGTTTACAAATATTTAAACTCACATACACAAACAGCCAGACCCGGAACAACTACTTGTAGGTCATACAAATATTTGTTCCGTGCGGGAATCGAACCCGCAACACGCAGTGCAGCAGTCAATTGCTTTAACCACTGCGCCAACCGTGCCGTCAAAAGTACTATAATCAACAAATACTAAAAACGCCGATTCATAAGGTATTTTATTTAAATATGGGTAAGGGCGTCGCCAGCCGATGGTCAAGGGAGGGCAAGTTGATATATGGAGGATGGGAAAATTATGTTCTGTAGGTACCTACAGCCAATAGTACATGAAGTTTTACACTTGTAGTGCCAATCCTACCTCTACGGCGTTTGATTTTTGGCAGATCTATTTCAAACTCAAAACTCAAACTCAAAGCATTTATTTCAATTAAACCATTTACAGGCACTTTTGAACTGTCAAGGGGTCGGTCAGTCAAAAGTATGAAGCTAGTTGCCCATTCCAAAGCGTAGAAGGTACCTATGGAGAAGAATGGGCAAGAAACTCCACAGACACTCTTTTAAATCAAAAATTTTATACAAAATATTGGTTACATCATTCATTTTGAAATTATGCATGTGAGAACAATGTAGAAAGACGTGCAGCTCCCTAATAAAATGAAAAAAAAAAGAATCTTTCAAAAACTTAAAATAAGCCATGGCAGGTAAGAGATGACCAGTCCCAACTGACGGCGCCCGTTCACGAACATGACGCATGGATCAGCACCATTCAGCTCAACCATTTTGAAGGGAGCTAAATGATCCAACACACGCGCCACCATCAGCGAGACATTTCAGTGAGCATGACATACTCACAGCCGCCAGGGCACATTCAAGTCAATGAAATACTACATATTACCCGGTAAATGGTAGCTCTTTAGTACATAGTACTCACACCTGTGCTATGCAATTATATAATACAAAGGAAATTGAGTTTATACAATACAAAGATGGTCTTACAATCTTCAGCAGCTCCATCTGTACCTATTTTTAAAATGCTATTCAATTAGTTGTACCTACTTGTAGAGCAGGACCAGCAATGAGACAAGTATTTTTATCAGTGATGTAATCCCCCAACTTATAATATGCCTGCCTACATAGTGTGCGTTTTATACAAGATTTGAATTTCGTCTCATTCAGTTGAAGTTCGGTTTCAACTCGGTAGTCTCAATATGAACTAAGAAAAATAATTATTTCCATTTTGAATGTATGGATTGGAAACGGACCTATCGGGTAGTTTTCCCCAAAACTATTCAGAATTGTAGACCTGAAACCTAATAAAACCTAATGCCGAATGAAAGGCAAATATGAACAAAAAGTGAAGCGTCTGATATCGGCTTTACTTAGTCCAGTACCCTAATTGCTTAATACACGATCAATCAGAATCTAAATCGTTTCGAAACAGATTGCTAATCCATTGCTTCATAAGTTAGAAAAAAAAGTCTGCTCAACAACGTAAATAACCCAATGAATGTTGTTGAACTGTCAAAATGAAACAGATATGTCGTAATCGCTTACGAAAATGTGTTGCGTAATTAGATAGCCGGTACTTAAGAGCGGCCAACCCGTCATAGTTTTCATACAAACGCTCGTACGTGATTATGGCGTTGTAACACATCTTTATTTGATTTTTAGTAACTAATATGTATCTTGTGCACTATACCTAGGATTCTATGAAAGCAAAATATAGAAAATTTGAGAAACAAATTCAGTATAAGCCTCCAAAAATCAGCTTTTTTGCACAAATTTCACCTGAACTTTGGCCGGTCATAATGTACTCATAAATAGTAAAAGTAAAGAAAACATCTGCATAGAAACCTTGCACATGTAATGGAGATTCTAAATGACAAAAATTTATTTCAAAAGCTTGTAAGGCTTACTGAATAACACGTATTTCCTGAAACAATATTTTACACACTATTTTTCGTACAATGTTATCGCGTTCTCACTTGCTTGATAGTAGTTCTCACTTGCGCTCGATGAAACAACAAGCTTTTTGAACATGCTCGCGTTGTCGATAGACGGGCCGGGAAGGGCCCTCTTAAGTCAGATTTTGTATTCAAAACTTTATCTCGGAATAAAGTTTTTCGTGGTACAAAAACTAGTTTGAAAGATCAAGTTTGGACTAGTTAGACGTAGTTTCGTAATAATAGCGACAGTCAGGGACCCCGACTGTCGGCGACCCCGAGTCAGGTCAAACCCGTGGCTTCATGGGTTGTTTAGTCACCCTCGTAATTGCTTTACAAAAACTCCCAGTTATTCGAAACTTCACTATGGACGCTGAACTTGAAACTATCTAACTGTCACATTGGTCTTAAAATAAATTGGCAAAAATAGAACTTGACGTTTTAAGGCACCCACAGACGACTAGGTCGCGACGCGACTTCGGTCGAACAATGAACAATTTCTATGAAAACTTCACGGAAATTGTTCTACCGGCGGCGGCGTCGCGCCTGTTTGCGGGGCCTTAATGTTGTGCAAGAGACATTTAAGTTTAGGGTGACAAGGGTGGTAAAGCAATTACGAGGTCGACTATACCTACTTACTTATAAATAACCTAGGAACATACATTTTATAGAAATAGCAATTTATGAGCATTTTGTATTTTCAGTGGTCTACACACCAAAGCCGCTGACCCGGCGGCACGGATCGCCGGCCCAACCCGCCGGCCTTATTTTGAACAATCATGCCGCCGGTTTGCGCCCGCGCGGGCAAGCCGGCGGGGCAGCATGCCGATGCCGACGGCATCCCTCTCCACTCACTCAGTCAGTTGCCCGCCGGCTTTCATAGAGTAGTGACGTATCACTTATTCATTCTCTGTTGTTGTGAAGTGTCGGCACTTTTATTTTTTATCAACTAACCAATATGGAGTGGGACGATGCAACAGTTATAAAACTAATAGACCTCTATCATTTAAAAGAAATATTATGGAACCCAAAAAACCGTGACTACAAAAGCCGGCCAAAGCGTTACGACGCATTTAATGAAATTGCCAGTGAATTTGCTACTGATGTTCCGGAAATCGAGAGAAAGATAAAAAAATTAACTAGTCATTATTACCGAGAGAAAAAAAAAGAAGATAATTCAAATAAGTCTGGTGCGGGTACTGATGATATTTATCATAGTAAATGGTTTGCCTACAAATCACTAAATTTTCTGCGGAACAAAAATGTGCCTACTGGAACCACCGATACTGTAAGTAAAGATTTAATTTTTTTTTATTTATAATCAGGCAACTAGGGCCCCATAGACATATAATTATATTAGTTTATTTATTAGTGTATCTTTGTATTTACATTTTAACCCTTTCCCGGGCATTGGCAAAATAGTTGCCACTCAGGTAAAAAAAAGTGTTTGAAAAAAAAAAATTGAAATGTTGAAGACTTATTCAGTGCCTTTAATAAAATCCATAATAAAAAAATACACATAAAATGTTGATTTTGACTAGATATAAGTACTTATTTATTTTTTATTAAATAAAAGTAAAACGGCTAAACGGGCAGTCTTTTTCGTCTTTTTTCGCAGAACACACCGTCGACGAACCACGATTCACAACGAGATTCACAATCAAATCAAAATGATTTACCACAGATGTCGCCAGGTGATTCACAATCAAATCAAAATGATTTACCACAGATGTCGCCAGAAAATACAACTTGGCAACGAAATATACGTCCTAAAATCAACCCTAATAAAGAGTTGATATCCGAAGCATTGAATATTATGAAGAATGTCTCCCAACGACCAAATGTGACAAAAGATGAGGATGGTTTATTTGGAGATTATATTGCGGGTCAGTTAAGACAAATGGATCGACAAATGAAAGCTATTGTGAGACATCGGATCAACAATATAATATTTGAAGCCGAAACTGGATATAGATCCGATACATTTACGGAATTTGCAAGACCAAGTAGTGTTTCTAGTTCACACAGTCATCCAGGATACTATACAGCATCTTCACTTCAACAGACGGTTGTAAGCCCTTCTACAAATAACTTAACTTCTTCTGAATACTCTGCCCAAACAAACCCAGATCCACAAACAATTCAACCTTCGTCACTAGAAACATTTGCTGAAGAATACCTAGCTCTAAATCCTTCTGATAGTGTTATAAAGTAATCTTCAAAATATGTTATAAATATTTAATTTTCTTTTTGGTATAATAAAGGTAGCTATAGGTAGCCCCATTAAAGTTAAATTTAAAATTAGTGTTGACTATTCCCTTCACACGAGTAGAGCTTGACATATGTGCGAAAGGAATAGCAAGGTTTTTTTAGTTTAGTGACACTTCTACTGTTACCAATAGTTAATATCATGTTATTGGTTTACAAAAACACATTTCTTATTTTGTTTAAAACTTTATTATACGAATCACAATAAAAGTGTATCTCACTATGTGTAATTTACGATTTTAGATTTAATGGATAATACATGGAACTACTTTAATGATTAAAAATAATATTGATTATATGAGTTGAGTTATTGGTTATATTGCCATTCTAATCCTCCGACACTAGAAAGAAAATAATGAGTCAACTCCACTCTTGTATCCTCAGCGGTCACTGTAGTATCCGAGGTTTGATTGTCTTCTCCTGACATATTATCTAAGCAACTGTCGTTTTCAAGATGTCTACGCCATTCACCGGGAAAGACTTCTCCTTGATTATTATCAGTATCGTTTTCGTTTTTCTGAGTTGCAGCGGTTCGTTTGATATAATTAAATAAATGTATACACGCCAAAGTTACAGTAGTAGCTTTTTCTGGGATTAGCTGAATAGGTCTATGAAAAATCTTAAATTTGTGTGTTAACTGCTCAAACACGTTTTCAACTACTCTTCGCCCTCGACATACGCGATAGTTAAAAACCCTCTTAGATGATCCCATTGTGTGATTACCATCATAAGCCTTTATAATATGGGGTTGCAGAGGAAACGCGTCATCACCCAAAAAAAAATACGGTACTGGTAGATTCCTTCCGGGTAAAGAGGTTTTATGTGGTATATTCAATTCATTATCATTTAACAATCGACATAATGCTGAATTATTAAAAACCCCACCATCTGAAATCCGACCCTGACATCCCACATTAGCGTACAAAAAGTTGTAATCAGCATCTACTAAAGCAAAGAGCACAATACTGAAATATTTTTTATAGTTTATATAATCACTTCCACTTTTTGGGGGACATTAAAGTTTTATGTGTTTCCCATCCATTGACCCAAGACAATTGGGTATTTGCCATCTTTTTAAATATTCATCTGCAATTTCTCTCCATCCTTCCTGACTTCTTGGAATTTTCACATAATCTGAAAGTCCTTCAACTAAAGCATCACATACTTCAGGAATAATGCTTGAAATTAGTTGAGGAGATACTTTAAAGACGTCGCACAGGCTACTAAAAGAATTTCCTGAGCTTAGGTATTTTAACGTTATTGACAATCTTTCCACTGGTGAAACTGCTTTTCTGTAATTTGTGTCTTGTTTAGCTATTTTCAACCGACTTCAAAAAGGAGGAGGTTCTCAATTCGGTTGTATGTTTTTTTTTTTTTTTTTTTGTATGTTTGTTACGCGATTCTTCCGCCTATTATGCATTGATTTTGATGATTCTTTTTTTGTTTGGTAGGGCATACTTCCGAAATGGTCCCATATAAATTTGGTCAAGATCTGATGAGAGGTTTTTGAGTTAGCTTCAATAATACGTATTTTTCCCATCTAGTATATGTGGACGATATTCTAATAGTTCCTGTCACTGTAATTTACATAGCAGGTAATGGGTATTCAATTTTTTGTGGGGGTTTTGTGTAGGTACCACAACTAAAAAGTGAAAAATAAAAACTTTTTCACAAAAAATAAAACCGACTTCCAAAAAAAAACACTACAAAGTGAAAAATAACTTTGATTTCGGAAGTCGGTGGCAAAAAAACGAAAATAAAACCCCAAAGACACCGCCGGGTCAGCGGCTTTGGTGTGTAGACCACTTTCTACGCACGACACCGCATAGTAGGTGTATCAAAAGATGTTGGGATCAATACAAAACTGCAATAAATATTATTATGAAATCTAATTAATTTTTAATATTATGTGTTCAAATGTCGTATAATGTCCGATATGTAACAGTTTTGTACAAGTTTCATTGTATCTAATCAATAGATACGAATTGCCTTGCCAGCCATGGACTTAGCAATTCCTATCATTATACAGTTTCTACGGCAGCCGAGCAACGTCTACTAAAATAGTGAAAACCAATACTTCTAAACTTTATGGAAATAACCAAAAGACAAAATGTTAAACATCACTACTATTTAGGGCCGGTGTAGAAATCAATAAACCTAACTGCGTGTACTGCATCTTTGTTTGGCAGTGAAAACCGTGATACGCTGTGCACTTCGCTTCGCCAGCTCCGCGCTGGCACTTATTCTCCAGTTATGTACTAATCGCTATTTGTGTAATTGACTTGCTTTATCAAATAAAATCGAGTAGGTAAGTGGGTAGTTCTTAGTCTGTTTATATACATAGAGTCCTGCTTAATCATTACATTAAAAAGCGTCACATGAACAACGTTTAAGGCCTGTTTCGCAGTATCTTGATGAGTGATGAGCACTATCATCCAGATACATTGAAATATTAATGAATTGGCATCTGCCAGATAACTTAGCCAAAACTCATCAGGAGGACGTATCTCATTCGTTAGGTGCTTGGTACAAAAAATAATAGGGAATATAACTATTATTATAATATCACGGTTAAATAAATGAGAATAGAGCGTAACACAGATTTATAGTAGGAGCGTAACTTTATAAAAGAGAGTTCACATAAGGTATTATGCTTATTCTTTGTCTGAATCATCGCACTTAATCTCATTGAGGTGGTCGCGTATTTCGGTGACACTGATGGCGCCGTTCTGCACGCACTCGAGCACCGCGAGCAGCAGTCGCTTCACGTTGTTCTTGGCCGCGAACTCGATGAGATCGCACGCGTTCCCTGCGCTCACGTCGCGCACCAGTCTGTCCACGCACAGCCGCTCCAGCTCCGGCATTATGTAGCACGAGGACAACAGCAGCAGCTGCTCCAATCCCGACTCGGGCAGCACGTGTAGGTACAGATATCGTTTTAAGTGCTCGAGAGTGGCCTTGGACGTGCCGGTGACGTTCACGAGCCCCTCGGCGGTCTCACGCCACGCGCCGCTCAGCATGCGCCGCAGCACGGGGCTGGCAGCCGCCAGCACGGTGCGGTGCATGCGCACGGAGCCGTCCTCGCCACGCAGCTCGAAGTCCGTCAGCTCCGTGTCCTCGTGCAGGCTCGCGAATGAGGTCGCGCTCGGCTGCAGGCGCATCTCTACCACCACGTCGAACGTGAACTGATACCTTTGGTGTATGAAGCGCCACGTGCTCTCGTCGCTGGTGAACGTCTTGCCCACAATTTTCAGCTCCACGCTGTTAAAGTATAACTTGTAGGTGAGGTCGTCGGCGTCGCTCCGCTTGGCAAACCGCACGAACAACAAGTTGTTGTACATAGCACGGTTGTACTCGCTGTAGCACGTGGCAATCAGTCGCACCTGGAACAGCGCCGCGCCACTGATCACGAACTCGGGGCTCAAATATACAGCGAAGGCAGTTTTGTTCATTACGGTTAGGTTCGCTTTCAGTATGTTGCCTTTTTGTGTTACATCTTTTGTTTCCATTCTGCAAAGAAGAATAAAATACATTTTACCTGAGACACCTGGCATAGTAGGTAGAACTGCTTGCGAAAACAACTCTACTTATCTATTTTTTGTTATCCAATCGAAATCCAGTAGGTATATTAGGTAGGTAGGTTTTTTTGGTGTACAATAAAATGTTTTCTATCTATCTATCTATAGCTACAACCGCGAGGCTATATTATTATACCTATCTGTACCTACTTCTGTTGGTTTTATTTGAGACTAGGAAACTTGAGTTTTTATTTAAGTATTTATTATTATTATTACTTGGGTATTTACAATAATAAAATTAATGTTTATGTGTTTATGTAATTGGTGTATTAAATTCGACTCCTTTTTTAGGGATGGGAAATCATCAAATTACTTCTACCGCTCTGGGCGTGCCAGACTCTTACTGACTAAAACATACGCGTGTTCCTTCAGTTGCCTGTACGTTGCCAGGTGCCACGGTATCCCTTTCGGACTTTCCCGCGACCCCTCGGTCCCATCGGACCCCGTCAGCTGTGCTGACATCTCTTTGAGGCGCGCGGGGAACACAACGCGCCGTCGACCCTGGCCTGGTCCGGACGGCGAGCTATTGCTCTCCGTCCGCAAGCCGGCGTCTACGGTGGCCGGGAATCAGTTTGCGATTCCCGGCCTGTGGCGGCTAGGGGCATGAAGGCGCGAAGTTTGCTTCTCCCTTACGCTTTCCGCCTCTTCCTTCGCAAGCATTACTGAGGTGACGGCCTCCCTTGCCCTCTCGCTTCATACTGTAGCGGTTACACCGCCACATACGAACTACGCATCAAAGACATGACGTCACACAAATCCTGCATCGCGCAATTAGAGTTTACCGCGCGAACGACATAGATAAGATTATCCGAAATCAACAGTCGGGCAGTCGGCCCGCCAGACACAACACCCGTCTGGTCGGAGGATCCTCCCTTTTCTATGGTGGATGAGTGTACTTTATACCCTGTTCCTCATACTCCTAAAATACCATGGCCTGGACCAGGGCCGGACGCGAGAGATAGCCTCCACGAGGACACGGCGATGCTCTGCTGTAGTGTGCAGTACGCCTAACCCTATATAACTGCAACTGCACACATACTAATGGGCATTATTATATCGGTATTGGAACCAAACAGTTCTCTTTATTTAATAACTACGTCACCCTATTACATGGCAACCCTTGGCCAGTTTTTA
Source organism: Xanthia togata (assembly GCA_963853775.1). NCBI lineage: Eukaryota > Metazoa > Arthropoda > Insecta > Lepidoptera > Noctuidae > Xanthia > Xanthia togata. The sequence continues at coordinate 5,775,867 of OY970805.1, forward strand.
TTTACGATCGAGTGGTAACATAATTAACATGAAGAGAAAACAAAGAAAATCTGGAATCTTGAAAAAAAAAATTCGGAACAAAGGAGAAGGTGGAAAAGAAGCAGGAAGGAACGTGTTGAAGATTAACATGAAAGAACACTACAAGAAGACACATAAGATATAATATAAAGAATAATGTGAAGAACGAAACGGTGCAGAAACATCAAAAAAAGGAAGAATAGGAGTGATGGTGCCAGGTGCTGGGAGAATGTTCAAGCCTATGACGAGAGGATATGCAGGGCGCCGGGAGATAAATCGTACAGGTCCGATGTGGAGCAGCCAGGTGTCAGTTCGAGTCCAATGCTGAGGAGGTCATTCATTCACGCCATCCACGTTACCTACATAACCGGGAAATACTTGTTGCACATTGCGTTGTACAGTAAGTTTTCGCAATACTGTTTTGTTTTTTGTCATTAGGTACTCATCTTTATTTGTTACTTGTAAGATCGTTAGCGAATTTAGGTCACGTTTATAAGTAAATAATATTGTATTATGTCCCAACAGCTGTTAGAGTTGCATTCGAAGTTGAAATATTTAAGAGAGTATTTAATAAAATTTGGTCTAGAAAGACGTAAGCAAGAATTGGCTTATAAAAAATTAGATGAGGCTAACAAGGAATACAGCAAATTAGAAAGTATTTGGCACAGTTGAACCAAGAGGTTAAATAGCGTAAGCTAAGCACTGAGTCTTGTGAGGGTTTTCAGAAAATAATTAATGAAAGTAAAGTACTATTTCAGGAAATAAAGAGTTGGTTGTCTCAAATAGATAATAGTAGCCAAACTAGTTCTGACAACTTTATAGATGAGTCTAATTGCTTCTCAAAAATGGCTAATTCATTTGATATTAAAACGGCAATTATCCCAATTACTGGTAATGGATGGCCAGGAACAGGTGATGACCAGGAATAAATGACTGCGTTTGTAAAGCTACAATAGACTTTTTGGGCAACAAATATTTCCGAATATCGTATCGGCATTATCCGACTTCAGCTATGAAGGAGTGACAGAGCCATATTTTTGTGAAAAAGGTATCAAAACATCGGCACATGTGTATCAAGATACCATTCTTGAGAAGGTAGGTAGTTAAGCCCCTTAACAACACCATATTCAATAGCCAAGTATGGTCCTTCCAACAAGACTCAGCGCCGGGTCATAAAGCTCGGTCACGCAGTCTTGGTTGGAAGTGAACGTTTTGGACTTCATCAGAGCTGAAGACTGGCCGTCGTCTAGTCCCGATCTTAATCCGCTGGATTATGATTTATGGTCAATTTTAGAGAGTAAGAGGAATGAGTGGTAATTTAGAATCTTTCGGATATATTTATTTAGATATGTAAATTTCCAATAAGTAGAAGTTTTACATTTTTGAAAACTTATCTTGCACCGCAGAAGGAATACTCGGTCAAGACTTTCTCATGCGATATAACGCGGTGTTTAATTACAGAGATGGTACTCTGAGTTTGGAAAACCGAGACCAGTCTGTATTATTGTACAAGTAAATAGTAATTTGTTTACAATTCCGCCACGATGCGAGGTAATTAAACACATACCGACGACATACATTAGAGATTGCGTCATTTCAGCAAAAGAAATTCATAAAGGTGTGTACGGCCATATTCCTGTTAGAATTTTAAATACGACCGACGAATCGTTCAGAATACATATTTCTGATTTTAACATTAGATACTAGTCTAGATAGTTATTATGTCTGTAAGTTTGACGAAGACAGTATCACTACAAATAGACTCAAAACCTTGTTCCTTACAACTGCATACTTATTTAAATAAAGAGGAGCAACGAGGCATTGAAAACGTGTGTACCAAGTAACAATGCCAATGTTTTTCATTTGCCAGGAGACACGCTGTCTACTACCAATTTAGTTAAAAAAATCAATTAAATTAAAGGAAAATACGTCCCCAGTGTACGTTAGGCCGTATACGCTGCCTAAGCCAACGGCCAGACAGAAAAGACGCAAGACGAGGGCGGGGCGCGGACCCGTCGCAGACAGGGCGCCGCGCGACTTTTTATGGCGCGCATTAGAAGCTTTTCCCGGCATTCAACCGTCCGATTTTGATACGACAACATGTCTTCTTCTGAAGATGAAGATGTATTGGCACTTGGCGGGCGAGCGCTGTGAGAACCTGCCCTCCGCGCCCTTTCCGCTCCCCCGCTTGCGCCCGTGCAGGCCCGCGCCCTGTCCTTTCTATATGTTTTCCAATAGGGCGCCGACGAGTTAACGTCGTGACAGCGTCCCATCTTTTCTGTATGTTTTACGTCGCGACGGCTGTATACATTTTATATGCAAGTAGATTAAACGGGCGGGCGCCGCGACTGCGACGGGTCCGTGCCTTGCGTCTGTTCTGTGTGGCCGGTGCCTAAGGCATTAAAAGGAGAGGTTCAAAGACAAATAGATGAGATGATTAGGAACGATATACATATAGAAGAGACAGTGTCTGAGTGGTCAATCCCTGTTCTTTTAGTTCCCAAAAATACAGATCGGTCACGGGAAAAAAAATGGAGACTTGTAGTGGACTATCGTCAACTTAACAATAGGATAGTTACAGGACGATAAGTTCCCATTGCCCAATATTACGGATATTTTAGATTCCTTGTCCAATAACATTTATTTTTCAAAATTAGATCTCAGCCAAGGTTACTACCAACTATCTCTTCAAGAACAGTCAAGAAAGTACACTGCATTCACAACAGACAAGCAGTATCAGATGAAAAGGGTTAAAAACAACTCCTAGTGCTTTTTCACGTCTCATGACGATAATAGTGATGTCTGGTTTATATTATAAGGCTTGCTTAATTTATCAAGATGACTGCGTCGTGGTAGGCAATAGTCTAGAAACTCATAACAAAAATCTTATAGAAATTTTAGAATGTCTGCGAAAAGTAAAGGAGATGGCTAAATGGAAGTATAGACGACTGCCCCAGCAATGTATAAACATGGAACACGAAACACCTTAAGTCCTGTTTTAACAACGTAAAAATACTTTATCCTCTTTGTAACTAACTCCTTGATTCCTTTTTTTTATTTTTATTTTCTATGCTATGCTACGATTTTTTATTCAATGAATGCGCCACGTAGCTTGGGGTAGCGCCTTAAAACAGATTCTCATTAGTCCAACGGTATTGGACTACCCAGACTTTACTGGCAGTAACGTTTTTACGCTACAGAGCAGACTGACGCTTCAAAACTTGGATTAGGCGCCGTACTGTCTAATAGCAATAGCAAGATGGTCGCGTACGCAAGCCGTAACTTGAAACCCGCCGAGACTCGATACTCTGTAATCGAGTTGGAGTTACTTGTTATTGTTTGGACTGTACGACATTTTAGACCATATTTATATGGGAAAAAGTTTCTAATAAAAACGGACCATGAGCCGTTAGTATATTATTTTGTTCAACATGACCGACCCTTTAAGACATTTGACAAAATTTAGACTTTATCTGGAGGAATATGATTTTCAGATAAGTTATGTTCCGGGACGGCACAACGCAGCTGCAGATGCATTGAGCCGAATAGATACCCATCACATCCACCGATTTGAAAAATATGCATAAGCATGTAGTATCGGTCATGACTAGGGCACAAGTTCGTAGGTTGCGTACTGCAATGCGATTCACTAACAGACTCATCATGGATGTTAACAACGACGAGTTCAATGATGTTGCATCGTAAATATCGCTTTTAAAAACAACGTTGATAAAAACCGTATTCGCTAAGCTACATAGGCTCGTCGACGATCTGCCGAACAACGATGAAGAGTAAGATGTTTACAGTGTTGCTATGTTTAATCTAGAGTATAATCGAGAAAATCTCGACTAACCTATTTTTAAGTTATTTCGTCATTTTAAATTAATACAAATGCACAACACGTATGTATAAAACACGTTATATTTATTATGCAACAAATATTTAATTTATTATATCATTTTCGACTTGGAAAATAATTATTTTTGATTATAGCAATAAAACGATTCCAAATCTTTGACATTTGTAATTGTAGATTCTGTGTTTCAAAACAAACAACTTCATCTGGTTCATCTTATCTTGATTAGTTTTTTCTATCAAAATACGAAATTCCAAAGTTCCAAGTGGTTTTAAGTGGCTAAGTGGACTTTAAAAAAATGCTGCACCCCAACCCAATGGCGTTCTACTCGTTCTGTGTTTTAGTTTGGTTCCAAACCTATCGAAAGTAAGTACACATTAACATTTCTATTTAAATATACAGCACAGTATCTGGAACTACTATCTATGTAACCAAAATATTTATCTTTTAGTGTCTCGCAACGCAGCTCCTGCGTTAAATCAGCTGGAAAAGCTAGTAAGCTTTTTGGAAAGCAAACCATGGTTGGCTACGGGCCATGCTCGTACTGCGAATGCTCGCATTCGCAGTCGTCAGGCATGGTCCGAAATAACAACAGCCCTGAACAGTGATGGTAGTGGGTGTACGAAAACATCGGAACAGTGGTGTAAGGTTGGTAATTATATGTATTGTGTGTATACTGTTGCATTGAGTAGGTAGCCTTCTACGGTATATTACCCTTTTACACTGACAGCCGCTGTGTATGTCCTTTATTACTAAATTAGTATTAACTACAGGCATATACTGTAACTTTAGGCTAGGATTCTAATTTCAATTATAAAAGCATTTAAAATTGCAACAGAAAGTTAAACCAAACCGAGCAAATAGGTGTTCTATTTATTTAATACTTGCATCAAATCATATAATTCTTACTGGTGTTGCAGTACTGGAAGGACAAAAAAGGAGCAGTTAAGAGGAAGTCCAGCTTAATTGCAGCTGCGAGGCGGCGCACTGGTGGTGGCATAGAGGATTTGCCAGAACTCAGTGAAATAGAAATTAAAATCCAAACCATTATGGGAGGAGAAAGTTTTGGTTGCGGAGATAGGAGCTTAGAAATAAATCCTTTTGAGGTTTGTAATTTTCAAGGCTATACACCTTTACAAATTTATTGATTTGATTTAAATTAATAAGTAATACAATACTTTTACATTTTTAGGAACAGCCATTGGATAGAACTGTGGAAAGTGAAGAGTCTCCCAGCATTTTACTTGTAAGTTTTTTTTTGTCAGTTTAATGACAGTTAACCTATTTATAAATATAATATTATGTAATCATTCTATTTTCAGAATATTGTTCCTTCAAATGAGCAGCAGGCTGACCAAAGTGAGGTTCTTATACATGAGCCAGGCCATGAAATGCAATGGGTATAAGATTTGTTTATTCTTTTATTTTCCACTAAGCGTTAGGTACTACCTATGCTTATATCTCTCATAATAAGTAACCTCTACACTAAGGTGCATAACACCCATGTTATGTCTGTTATGTTTGATCAATACAAATACCTATATATAATAAATAAAATAGCATCAAACCTATATTGCTAAATACTGGACATGGTATTGCTGTGAGTGTAATTTTAAATGTTATCTCGAATAATTAAAAGAACCTAACAAAACATTCTATTCCAGTCTAATCTTGCTACTTTTGATGGGGATAGTGTGCAAGACAATGTGGCACAGATACCTACAATTTCTGTATCACAGCAAGCAATTGAAGCCGCACCTGATGCTCAAAGTCCTGAAGCTGAAGAAAACAGGGTATGGTTTTGGAAAATTATGATTTAAACTATTCTATAGATATTTTTTTTTTTTTAACAACTGTCATATATTTTCAGGTTTCGTTTACTGAGCCAACAAGACCTGCGTCACAGCCAAATGATGTTTTGGAAAGGGGCAGTCAAAGTAAGTTGCATTCTCTAACCAAATATTTATAACTACATATAATATAGGATAGAGACAAATAGAAAGAGGGAAAGGAGGCCTTTGCCCTGCAGTGGGACACTATGGGCTAATACAATAAGATAAGAATAACTATAATAAGTACAAAATGTTAATTGCAGCTCCTACTCAGCGTGTGCATAGAGAGACATTACACGGTCGTCGACGCATTCACCAGCTATCTCCGCGTCAATCTGCAGCGCGCCGGCGACTATTGAGAAGGTCACCTCCGTCACAACGCCGCTCTGAAATGGTTAGCATCACAGAGCGCTTCATAGCCATCGAAGAACGCCGAGCACAAGCAGAACTTTTGATTGCCCAAGCAATTAGTCGACAAGTAGAGGGCCATCAGGCTATGGCTCAGGCTCTAGATAGAATAAGTAGTGCAATTCGAGATTTAATAAATAAATAAAATGTGTGCTAAAATATTGTTTTATTTATTAATTCATTATATTAAAATGACTTTTATTAGGTACATACTATTTTGTTAGACTATATTAATGTTATCTAAGTAAAACATTATAAAAAACAACATTTAAAAAACATCCACTTAACTATATTTTATGATGAACAATATACATTACTATTTTAACATACTTACAATTTATTTTTTAATTAACAATCTACCTGAATTAGTAATATCTTAAGTCTATTGTTAGTATTTACTTCTATTATTAACTATTTTGTCCACGCCACAGTCTATTAATTAGACGACTTCTAGCAAGACGTCCACTGTCCAAATCATTGATAGAGTTCTGGCTTCCTTGTTGTAGTGACTGGATCACCCTCGCTTCTTGTCTCTGTAAATGAGCTGGTAATTCTACTGGAGGAACTCCGGCTTGATTGCAAATGTTATGTAACACACAACAAGCTTTAATAATTTTTCCCACCATCTCTGGATCATAGTGAAGAACACGATGAACCAAAAGGCACCTAAAACGGCCTTTAAGTATGCCAATGGTTCGTTCTGCAGTATTTCTTGTAGTGGCATGCAGATCATTATAGTATTCTTCCCTTGATCCAGGCTCAGGGTTGTTACATGGAACCATCATGTATGGCCTAAGAGCGAAACCGGAGTCCCCTGAAATAAATAAATTAAGAATTTCATTTAATTTTAAAATAACAAAAATAACTGAATTATTTTATTATTAATATTTAAATACCCCCGAAAACAGGTACAATTTCTGATGGTAAAAGTAAAGAAACATTTTAAAATACATACCAAGCAGATACACTGTTTCTCCTGTATTATTTAGCTGCTCCAAATGCGTTTTTATGACTGAATTATTAAATATAAAGCTGTCATGTGTTGCACCTCCAAAAGTTACATCTACATGCATTATATTTAAGTCTGGATCATTCATCTTAAAAAGGCAAGAATAAAAGATTAAAATATGGTTTGAAACAGATAGGTTCTACAATACGGTTAATGAAATAATAATAAAACTTACAATAACAGCATTTCGAGCATGATACCCTTTTCTACAATAATATCTTTCTTCATGTTCTTTGGGCCGAACCATTGATACTAAGGTACCATCAACACAACCAATGGTTCCAGGCATTTTGAAGTTTTCATAAAATCTAAATAAAAGATAGACAATTTAAAAATATTATTTAAGTATGTAACATAAAAATTAATAGCTAGGATATGGTTTGATTCATGAAAGTATCTACTTAGTAAAAATAAAACATAAGTGTGAAACTTAAGAAATACTTACTTTTCTTTGAGAATTTGCCTTTCGTTTGTATTTTGAGGAAATCGTATGTACCTACTTATTAATAATAACTGGGTGGTTGATGGCATCTACTACGGTTCTTATAGCCCTCGAGGCAGATGCTTGCGAGATAAAGGTTCTTGCATTCTCACATAATATTTTTTGGTAACTCCCACTAGCTAAAAATGCGAGAGTGCATAAAACCTGGAATGAGAGTAAGTTTTAGACCTTTTTGCACATATGTTGATTTATATTAGGTATATTGATTTAATAGTAATACCTTGGTTCGGTTGCTAATTCCTCCTCGACGTTTCGCCTTTGCTAAGAACGGGGAAATATCTTCTTCCAATTGTTTAATTAGCTCTTCAGTCAACCTGAATACCTTAATATAGTTTATATCAGTAGTAAGAAGATCCATATTACGTATCACATGTGCCTGACGTCTTTTTTCTAAATTATCTTGACGCTTAGCTTCTTCCAACAAAAAAATCATACAGGAAACACGAACTGCCATCTAAAACATTAAAAATACGCACACAGGTTTCAGGAATTAAAGTACGTTAAACAAAACAATACTAAGAATTTAAATTTTAATAAAAACTTTTTTTACTTACATTTTAATGGTCTACAACCAAGGAAACATCTACAATTTACAAGCTTTACGGTTTGACAGTTAAAATCGAAGGCGTAGGCGCAGTTGTCGTCGAAGGCGAGGATGTTTTGTGTCTCTGAATACCGTTTTTCATACATTATGAACCATATTTTAGTTCTATGTCGCGCCATCGACATCGTTGAGGCGCTACGATCGCGCAGTTTTAACTAAAGAATACCGAAATGTTTTCATCAGATGTTACAACGATGATTTCTTGGTTGTAAAGATGTTTTGCCTTAGAGAATCGCACTCCTGACAACAATGACAGACTTCAGAGGTGCCCTCTACTTCAAGGCCTGATCAACCTAAAGTAGTGGAAATCCTCAAGTGACGAGTTGACAGTGAAGAATTAATTTTATTGTAGGTACAACAAGACTGCCTTAAAGCAGATAGAAAAGAGTACGCACTTCACCAGTGAAAATGGTAATTGCATTTTTGTGCCTGAAAAATCGGCAATATTTATAATGTCTCGATCGTTATCGACCGTAAGTGAGGAGCTCGTTATAATTAAAAGTAAGCCATATGAAAAATTAGTGAATACTTATAATTATAAAGGAAATATGAGTCAGCTAAAAGATATTGCAAAATTACTTGTAATCCAAGACGTCACGAGAGTTACAGACAAAGACACGAAGACTGTGATATTAAATGAATGACTTTCATCTGTTACCCACCGGTGGCCACGCAGGGGTTAACAGAATGAGAAATAATGTTAGGAAATATTAATATTGGTCAGGAATGACGAATGACGTTAACGAATACGTTAAAAAGTACAAAAGTTGCCAAATTCAAAAGCATTCCAATAGACTTATCAAGGAACCTATGGTCATCAAATCCACAGCGTCCACAACAAAAGACTTAGCTTAGAAATAATGGGACCTTTAGATGTAGATAATTTAAATTATAAATACATTTTAACATTACAATGCGACTTGACAAAATACGTCGAAGCATATCCAATAAAAAAGAAGGATAGTGTTTCAGTGGCTAGGTTATTTGTTAACAACTTAATTTTAAGGTATGATATCCTGAAGGAAATAATAACAGACCAGGGTACAGAATATAAATGTCTTCAGTGTTTGCAGAGATTTGTAGTTTACCTACTAAGTGTCAATAACTGCATTCGACAGCATATCGCCATGAAACTATAGGAGCGTTAGAAAACACTCATAAGATCTTAGGGACTTATCTTACAAAAAAAGCAACAGAACCGACTGGAGCAGTTGGATTCCATTTTGGTCTTTTTCCTATAACATCACGGTTCACACTGAGACAAAATACACTCCATTTGAATTAGTATTTGGGAAAAAATGTATTTTACTTAGTAATTTAGCACAAAACACATTCATTGAACCATTGTACAATACCGACTGTTATCCTTTAGAACTAAAATATAGACTTCAGAGAGCCCAAGTAGAAGCTAAAAACATATTACAAAGTAAACAATTGCGAAAAAACAAATTTGATAAAAATGTCAATCCAGTAAAGTATAAGAGTGGAGATCTAGTTTTAATATAGAATCAGGTAGGAGATAAGTTAAATATAATATATTTAGGACCATATAGAGTAATAGAAGAAACAGCACCTAATGTTAAGATTTTAAAAAACAGAAAAGAGTGTGTAATACATAAAAACAACACTAAATTGTTTGTAACATAAAATATTAAAGAATGATTATTATACATCCACGTATAGTTTTTCAAATTAATCATATTGTATTGTCAGGTTAATTTAAGTTTAATATAAATTAATATAAGCTTAATATAAATTAGTTTAAGATAATCTAATATAATATAATATGGTTTCTAATTTAATATAATATAATATGGTTTTCGGTTATTTATAAAAGGGAAGGTGTAGTGTGCAGTACCTACGCCTAACCCTATGGTAAAACTGTAACTGCACACATACTAATGTGCATTATTATATCGGTATTGGAACCAAACAGTGCTCTTTATTTAATAACCACGTCACCCTATTACACTGCCCAAGCCGGGCAGAACTCCACCGTAAGCTCCACCGTGTCCTCCGGGCGGTCCACGCAGTGATGACACCCGGGCGTTTCCTCCCGCCTTATCTGGAACAGAAACCTCCTAAAACAACCGTGTTCGGTGAGGACCTGCGTCAGGCGGAAGGTGAGGACGCTGTGGCGCCTCTCTAGCCACTCCTAAAAAGAGGGGACTTATCGCCGCAATTGTGGCCTGCCCAAAATTAACATCATTCCATTTGATCTAAACTAAGTTTTGTTTAAAAACAAAATAAATTGGTCTGTACAGACTGTATTATTTTACTGTTTTTCAAAAGATCAGGAAACTCACCACCGGTCAATACAATCTTCTTCTATAATGAGACCATGTCAAAGAATCAACTAGCATCAGTATTTTTCTACCTATTTATTAAGATAATTTTCCAAGTTTAATTAATAAGTATGATTAAATCATTTTCATTCAAGAAAAACGACGTCTTATTTTCTTTTTATGAACAAAAATATTTTGAATTAAATGTTTTTTAGATTTTTTTATTTCACCAAGCGTTTTGGTACTTAAATAATCGTGACTCTTGAATTATTTTGAATGAAAAATGAAAAAAAAATAACAAACAAAGAAATGAACTTTTATTGTCGCCAATTGAAACTAACAAAATTAAATATAATGCGAAAACTATATTATGGAACTGATGGGTGAACCAATTGACAGTCTATGAAGCGCGGAATCTTGGTCTTAATATGGACAAAGGCTTCGTTTCGAAAAGCATGTAGCCGACTTGGTGAAAAACTGCTTTTACCGCCTGAAAGTTTTGTACAAGATTAGGCCTTACTGGTCCGAAAGACTACGGGAACAGCTCGTGGAAACCCTGGTTCTGTCTAGGTTGAACTACGCTGACAGTGTACGGGCCGCGCGTATTAGCTCGTACAGACCGCCTCATTCTAAGGGTACAAAACGCTTGTGCTCGGTTTTGTTACAGTATCCCTAACACCTTTCCTAAACAAGCATTTAACTCTAAAAATGAAGTTCAGACGCAAACTACACTTGGCTTGCCTGCTATTCGGTGTAGTTAAATACCAAAAACCGGACTACCTGTACGACAAGTTGAGTTGGATAGCGAGTAGACGAGAATGTGAGAAGGCAATGCTCGCAGCAACTCTCGACTCAGTCTCATAACACAGCCGCTTTTAGAGGTAGCTTCCGTTATGCGGCTTCCAAAGTGTGGAATAACCTGCCTCCACACCACTATTAGATCTATTAACACGATCGATACATTTAGGAGACGCCTCCGGCAGTACCTACCTCATGAATGCGCAACGGTAGCTACACATGATTAATTTGAATGTTTCATTGCTATGAATCCATGACGTAGTTATCTATTATTTATTGACGACCGTCCATTGTTTCTTGTGCAACCATACCATTTTTATTTCTGTCCTTACTTAATTAAACAACAATATATAATTATCTATAATTGTATCTTTTATCGAGTTTATTATTATATTTTTTTTACACATTATACATATCTATTTTTATTTAAATATAAAACACTTACACACTATAAAACTGAGTTACATCCGTAAGACGTCCTCGTAACATAAGGTCCAGTTGTAAACCAGCGTCTGACACTAGTTGTCTGGCATTTGTGCTGAACTGGCTTCTATTTGGCGCAGCCGTGAGGCACACAGTAGGTACTATTCTAAGTTACTTTTTTTTTGTTTGTGTGAATGTTGTGTGCCTTGACCTGAGACAAATAAATTTATTTTCTTTCTTTCTTTCTTTATTATCCTATACCAAATGAGCAATATTTGTAGTCTAGGTCTTCCTGCAAGAGGAGACAATTAGGTATATTTGTATTTGTTAATTTGTATAATATATTATAGATTCGGTCGTCGGACGTTGAAGGAAGAGTACAGATTGTCCCAATTGTGCTCCGCCAAATTTTTTTACCATAGGGACCTACGTTTAGTTAAATGTGCTCATGTTGCAAGTTTGGGTTACAAGCCCGGGCATCGCAATCGAATCGTTTTTTTGTTTTGCTCTGGTTTTGACCTTATGTCGCCAAAAAATACATTAAAACAGTACAAAAGTGGGTGGACTGATCTCAGGCGAGCGGTCAAGTGCGAGGGAATAACTGGAGCAGGACCCAGCTAATCTGGCTAGCTGGCAAGCTAATCTCGTGAGATCTTTCCATATGTATGATGCCTACTGGTCAGATCATTATCCTATATCAGTATAATGTAATTTTATCATTCACTATTACTTTTATTGGTGGTCCACTTTTTAAAATAATATGACTCGCGGTCCGTTTGGTATACGATTACTGAAATAAAACGAAAAGAAACAGAAATAAACAAATATTATTTATGTAGGTAATGAACAAAACTAATAAAGTAACTAGGTAGATATTATTATCGATACAAGGTCAGAAGTTGGAGTTTTTTAGTCGGTTCTGTATAACATTAGATAAATTAAACGATTTAAAAAGGCATAATAGATAATCTACTGCTAATTGAATTTATTTTCCAAAATATTGATATTAAAATCACCACAAAGTCTAATTGCGGCTTTGTTACTGGATGCTAGTTTCGCTAGGACATCAACAATGTTAAAATAGTAAAACCAACAAACAACTTTGTGTTTTCTAAAACCACTTCCATTTCTAATAATTTAGCAGAAATACCTACCTTGACTTTAGTTCGTTCGTTAGGTTCTGGAATGGAGGCCACGTACCGGCAAGCACAGCGTAGGACTTCCGCCCACAAGGTGGACAGACGACCTAATAAAGGTCGCAGGAAGCCGCTGGATACAGGTCGCTTCCAATCGGCCGATTTGGAAATCATTGGGGGAGTTCAGCAGTGGACGTCCTATGGCTGAAATGATGATGACCTACCTTGAATATTTTGATGAAATCTTTTGTTTCACTTGAACACACTTTTCGCACTGCCGACTTTGAGATTTCGATAATGTACTGTGGTTATTTGGTACGTCGCGATTGTTATCGATACTCACCAATATCATTGTGCCGATGATAATTATATCGGTATCGAATCGGTGTCGTTATCTGTTAGCACTTTCGACTCCACCCACTTTTAATAGAGCTCATAAGTCATGCCGCAATAGGTACATATTGGAAGTGAACCCTCCGGGAATCCCCGCATTACGTTTGCGCTAAAGTTAACCATCGCGGACGGTCAACAGAATTAGGTATGAAACCGTGTTATAAAACACTGCAAAACGAAGTGAAATTGTGTTTTCAGGGGGTCTTGCCCCTTTAAATGGGGTTATCTTTAGGGGTATTTTCAAGTACACACGGCTGCACATCAAGCTATACATTTCCAGTTAATGCTGATCTCGCATTGTAAAGGATTTCCGTACAATGCGAGGTCAGCTTATACTGGAAATGTATAGCTTGATGTATAACCGTGTGTACTAGTGGGGTGAGGAAGTGAAATAGCAAAAATATTGAAAATAAAGAAAAGTATAATAAATAACTCGTTCTGATCCCGAGGCAGGGGTGTCCAACCTTTTAAATTTTTAGTGAGTATTTCATAACCGTGAAAATGGTTTTCTAAATCTTAAATACTGGCCTTTTTTAAATACAAAAATGCTTGGATTTTAAAACCAACGCATATACTAATAAATCGTGTTAAAATATAGGTACAACAGATTTTATTTTCACAGTTTATAATGCTGTATGCTAAGAAAAACCTACGTTTAAAATGAGCCCTCCGCTCCCTAACTGAACGTGTTAATGTGAAAACGCCCATTAGGTACATGACATAGGACATTTTTTTTAAACATTTAAGTATTAAAGAAGAGCAACTTTATTATTTCTAAACAGGGACTAAAATAGCTCTTTAATCTATTTATTTATTTATTTATTTATCACACACACAACTATCATGGACTAAAAGTGATTTGAATTTAGAATGTGGATATTGTTCCAAGTAAAAGTTCCAATCACCAAGGATATCAATCACAAACATTGTATTCGTTAGTAACCGCGCGCGAGACAAATTTAAAAAAGCTGTGAAAAAAAAAACGCGCGAAATGGATTCCGCCTTTTTTCGTACTTAATTATTTACCTACTCAAATTCTACGCATTTTCTTAATAACTTTATCTCTGAATATTAGTGTAATTCATTTGTATTTTTATTTTTTACATAGGTATTAAAAAAGTTAGATTTTATTTACACACACGTTACGTATTTACATGATTTAATATTTAACAGACTTAAAATAATAATGAAAATGTATGTGTGTATAAAAAGGGGGCTCCAGCATAGCCCGCCGTGCTAGGAAGGTGGGATGGCGCAAGGGTTTCGAAACACGTTGCATCCCACACCAAAGGCCTGCCTACCTTCCAAGGCATTATGGTCATTCCGCCTGGTCTCTTCCCACATCGTCGCGTGCCAAGCCATTGGGTTCTAAAACAGCTGGCACTCACACAATTGGTGACAAGAGCACGACGGATAATGTCATTGATGCTGGCGTGCCGTGCGATCCGGCCTGCGCTCTTACTGCAGAATAGGCCATGGTGTCCGAGACAGTCGACACCTTCACCGCATTGACAGCGGTGTGGAGCCACACAAGGAGCGCCCAGACGCAGACAGATAGCGAGCCGGAGTGTGGTATCACGCACGGCAGTGACGGTAGCGCCTGAAGCCAAAGGCCGGACTCCCACTTACCCACAGCCAGAAGCCCACGGATTCGAGGGATATGCCTTGGAGGCGTGGCACGTGGCGCCTCGACATTGCTAAATTGGGCTTATGTTCGAACGGCGGCTGTACGCTTCATTCAGTCGCTTTGCAACTGCGTACAGTGTACTATTGATGCGTAAAAAACCAAAATGCCGAGCTGTGCAGTAATAATTTGTAAAAATAGGTCTAGTACCATCAACCTGAAGACAAATGTCGTGTTCTACGACCGGTAAGTAAACATTTAAGTCACTGTTTAATATTTTAAATCAATTTTTAAATAATTTACTAACTTACGTCCGGAGCGATATGAACTAGCCCGAATCTTTCCGAACGGAACGAACGTTTTGGATTTAGAGAGGTGCAATCGAGTGCGTGCGGCTGATTTTATCGACATGCGTATTATTGCAGTCGAATCTTTTTTTACAGAAATCAATGGATATTCTCGTATTACACGTATAGTATAAGAGTTAAATTTGTTATTAATTTAATTTTGTTTGAAGCAAATAAAGACATTGTTATTTCAATACAGTTACTCGTGTATAGCATAATATTTAACAGAGAGGGTTCCCTTTACCACCCGGTAATACAATATTTAAAAAAAACTCATTTTATTTTAGTAAAAATAACCCATATTTTCGGATAGGTATATAAAAACAAAATAAATTATTTATAAAGAAAATTAAACGAAGTTATAATAATACAAGAATGTGCTAAAGTAAATATCGATATTGCATGCGTGTGCATTGAATGTTCGCAAATAGCAAGTGTTTACAAGTGAATGCCCCGCCCATTCTATGTATGTGTGCTATTAGAAATTGATTTTGTGTAGCTGCTTTCTTCTTAGTGTGCGAGTTCAAATTTTAAGTGTGTGTCGTAAGTACACTATTTGTTAATGTTGTAATTATTTTGGTGGGAGATAAGCGGCCGCACTAGAATTCCTTACTATTCCGCAATGAAGGCATATCTCTGGATATCTATGCAGAAGCCGGACACGCTCAGCAGTATTGGTGGACGTATTAATAAAATTATTCCGCGCGGCACGCCAGCATCAAGCGGCTCATCCCACTGCCTCTGGGAAGATGGGTTGGGGCCGATCTGTATTCGGGCAAGCCGCTTTTTATTGGTAAACTTATGTGTATCGCGAATAAAAAACTGAGAATCAGGCAAAAACTATCAAGCGTTTTCTGAAACCTTCACCATTTTAAAGATCTTTTGATTAAATTATCTAAATAAAAGGTATTTTAATAAAACACGTAGGTAGGTATATTTTTTTGTTTTAATTTTGGGACAGCGCTCCTTTATGGGCGAGTCCTATTACTGGCTGGACGTAAGTACTCGTACAACGCGTTGCGTGAGCTCAGCACAGAACACGCAAGCTAAAAGATCGCTGGTTTACTAGTCTTGTTTAAACTTTTTTAGTTTCTGTTTTTAATTGCTTAAAAGTAAGGAATTATTACAATAAAAATAATTGCCAAAACAGCAAAAATAAGCAAGAAGATTACCTAAAGAACAACTTAGAAGGGAAAGAAAAACAAAAAGGTTAACAGCATTAAGAAAACATATAGAAAAATTGGAAGGAATAAAGAAGACGCTAAAAGAAATGAATTACACAAAGAACTGAATTCTAAATACCTATGAAAAATAAAGATGGTGGAAAGATCAGCAAAAGACCAGAAATACTACGAATTGCTAAGAAATACTTCCAAAGATTTTGGTAGTATTTCTTACCAATGTCGTAAAGGGGAACAAGTAATAAAATAATATAAGTCAGTAAATAAAGGGGAGATTAAACCAATTCTAAAGGAAGAAACAATAAAGTATATCGAAATACAAAACATTAGATAAGGCACCTGGATCAGGTTTAGTTATGAATGAACTACTAAAAACTACGTTAGATACCAGATACTGCTATCCAAGACTTACAGATTTGCTCAATGAAATCTTGGAAACGGAAATCATCCCGGAAGACTTGACTAAATCAACAATAATAATTCTGCATAAAAAAGGAGACAAGGGCGATTGTAGTTCTACAAACCGACCAGTTAATGTCCAATGTTGGTTTCCGAAGCAAATTGTCACACATTATATCCACACTAAGACAAATTATACAGAAATATAGAGAATATAACAAAATATATTACATAGGGTTCGTTGACTGTAACAAAGCGTTCGATACTTTGGAACATGAGTGATGGCACTCTCTAAATAGACAAGGGATGCAAAGAAAATACTTAAGTTCAAATTCAAATTCAAAAGTCATTTATTCAAACTAGGCTGAGAAATTAGCACTTTTCGAACGTCAAAATTACATAAGACAGTCCCCCAAAAACGTCCGCCCGTCACCACTTCCTAGTGCTTTAGCTGGGACAAAGTGGCGCAACAAACTCCCCAAGAATAATTAGAAACATATACACATCGAACACAGCACAAGTTAAACTTGAATCTACTGGTAACGAATTTCCTGTAAAAAGAGTTGTACGCCAAGGAGATCTTATATCACATAAATTATTTTCAGCAGTGCTAGCTTCGATCAATAAATATTTTAAAATGCACACACACAATGCCGATTGCCGATGGTGCCGATTCTCTCTTACAATTAATAAATACTACCTAAGTACTTACAAGAAAAATGGATGGATGGACTGGATGTTAGTGTGGAACAGCTTGTCTGTCGACAAAGGCCTCCTTTACAGATTTCCACATAGGTACTCCTGTCTCTTGCTACAGATAGTGCAATCCAGGACGATTAATCAAAAGATCTTTAAAATGGTGAAGGTTTCAGAAAACGCTTGATAGTTTTTGCCTGATTCTCAGTTTTTTATTCGCGATACACATAAGTTTACCAATAAAAAGCGGCTTGCCCGAATACAGATCGGCCCCAACCCATCTTCCCAGAGGCAGTGGGATGAGCCGCTTGATGCTGGCGTGCCGCGCGGAATAATTTTATTAATACGTCCACCAATACTGCTGAGCGTGTCCGGCTTCTGGCTGTGGGTAAGTGGGAGTCCGGCCTTTGGCTTCAGGCGCTACCGTCACTGCCGTGCGTGATACCACACTCCGGCTCGCTATCTGTCTGCGTCTGGGCGCTCCTTGTGTGGCTCCACACCGCTGTCAATGCGGTGAAGGTGTCGACTGTCTCGGACACCATGGCCTATTCTGCAGTAAGAGCGCAGGCCGGATCGCACGGCACGCCAGCATCAATGACACTATCCGTCGTGCTCTTGTCACCAATTGTGTGAGTGCCAGCTGTTTTAGAACCCAATGGCTTGGCACGCGACGATGTGGGAAGAGACCAGGCGGAATGACCATAATGCCTTGGAAGGTAGGCAGGCCTTTGGTTTGGGATGCAACGTGTTTCGAAACCCTTGCGCCATCCCACCTTCCTAGCACGGCGGGCTATGCTGGAGCCCCCTTTTTATACACACATACATTTTCATTATTATTTTAAGTCTGTTAAATATTAAATCATGTAAATACGTAACGTGTGTGTAAATAAAATATAACTTTTTTAATATGTAAAAAAAAAAAATACAAATGAATTACACTAATATTCAGAGATAAAGTTATTAAGAAAATGCGTAGAATTTGAGTAGGTAAATAATTAAGTACGAAAAAAGGCGGAATCCATTTCGCGCGTTTTTTTTTTCACAGCTTTTTTAAATTTGTCTCGCGCGCGGTTACTAACGAATACAATGTTTGTGATTGATATCCTTGGTGATTGGAACTTTTACTTGGAACAATATCCACATTCTAAATTCAAATCACTTTTAGTCCCTGGAGATTAACGAGCTATTTTAGTCCCTGTTTAGAAATAATAAAGTTGCTCTTCTTTAATACTTAAATGTTTTAAAAAAATGTCCTATGTACCTAATGGGCGTTTTCACATTAACACGTTCAGTTAGGGAGCGGAGGGCTCATTTTAAACGTAGGTTTTTCTTAACATACAGCATTTTGATTCTTGTTCATTAACATTTTAAAATATTTCTTAAAATGAAAAGAATAAAATCCACATTGAAAAAAAAAAGAGCTACCGGTGGTTAGGGCTGCAGAGACAGGATCTTCCTCACAAGGCGAATCGTATCGAGGAGTACTGCCTTCTGAATCAGACCCTTTTTGATCCAACCGCCTAACGAGAGCTTCGAGATTTATTGGTCAAGGCTTTCAGTCCTCAGGCCATTGGCCGTTACGACAATCGGCAAAATGTTAGCGGAGCCAACATTCCACATGTCGACAACCTCGTGTGCTACGAGATATTTTATTTATTTCTTGTTCTCAGCTTTCACGAGGTTCCCTTCATGTGGAATGGTAACATCGACTATCATTGCGTGGCGCGCTAATCGGTCTATCACCACTATAACAGACTTGGCAACAATAGTCCTGTCAGTAATGATAGATCGATCCCAGTACAACGTGACATGGTCATTTTCGAGAACTGGGTCGGGCACATACCTCAGAATCCACAAGTTTATATTTCAAAGCAAGTTTGCTTGTGGATTGCTGGTGAATAATCCTGGCCACTTGGTTAACCGTACACAGCTGTTGGTTAGTTAATCGGAGAACCTTTTTTGTGAGGCGGCCATCGATTGAAGAGAGTGCCTCCTTAGCCTGCCTGCACTCGCCTTGGTCCGACCATAGTTAAACCGGTTAAAAAACATGCCGCTGGGGTAACTTTACTCCAGCGGAATCTGTTTTTCGTGAATATCTTTGGACCGGCTGGACGCACAAATTCTAAATTTCGGGTACATTTACACGTGATGGGGTAGGTACTAATTATCTGTCGAGCCGAAATCCTGAAAAGGTGAAAGGGCATCGGGTTTTGGTCTTATAGCTGTGTAGTTACAAGGATTTTTCAGCTGAAACTTTCAGGATAAGCAATTGAATATAGGTATCTACTAATTATTTATCGAATCATAATTACCGTCACTTAATAATAACTCATGTATTGGAGTGTTACATTTTAGCATAGCCAGATTTTAATTAAAATGGAATAGCTCTCTGAGGAGATTGAATAGAAACATCTAATTTCGCATGATGCTTTGAGTTCATAAAAGGTACAAATCACCATAATTGGTAAGTTTCTAGGGTTTACCATTGAAGCGCAAGGATCGATTTTAGGGTTTTTGAAAATCAACTTCTTATTTTCCAACGGTGTCGATTATAGAAAAAATAAAATTGCACAGCATGCGCACAAATTAAGACCCACCGTAGTAAAAAAAATCGTAGTTGTATGTCATGCCGTTTGAGAGGTACAGCAATTTGCTAAACGTTACCCCAGCGGCATCTTGAATAACTCTGAAACCTCAAGACGCAAATTTTTTATTTTTTGGGCACAATTAGGCACAAATATGATCTATCTAAGTAGCTAGTTTGTACTCAGCTACGATCACCGGTTAAAAAACATGCCGCTGGGGTAACGTTACTCCAGCGGAATCTGTTTTTCGTGAATATCTTCTGATCGGCTGGACGCACAAATTCTAAATTTCGGGGACATTTACACGAGATGGGGTACTAATTATCTGTCGAGCCGAAATCCTGAAAAGCGACAACATTCCGCTGGAGTAACGCACACTGGAGTTTCTTGCCCGTTCTTCTCCATCGTACCTACGCTTTGGAATGGGCAACTAGCTTCATCTTTCTGACTGACCGACCCGTTGACAATTCAAAAGTGCCTGTAATTGGTAGAAATAATTTTATAGAAAGAGAAATTTATGAGCATTTTGTATTTTCTACGCACGACACTGGATAGTATATCAACAAGATGTTGGGATCAAAATAAAACTGAATTAAATATTATGAAATCTTTAATTGCACAGCATTACAAATTAAGACCCACCGTAGTAAAAAAAATCGTAGTTGTATGTCATGCCGTTTGAGAGGTACAGCAATTTGCTAAACGTTACCCCAGCGGCATCTTGAATAACTCTGAAACCTCAAGACGCAAATTTTTTATTTTTTGGGCACAATTAGGCACAAATATGATCTATCTAAGTAGCTAGTTTGTACTCAGCTACGATCACCGGTTAAAAAATATGCCGCTGGGGTAACGTTACTCCAGCGGAATCTGTTTTTCGTGAATATCTTCTGATCGGCTGGACGCACAAATTCTAAATTTCGGGTACATTTACACGAGATGGGGTACTAATTATCTGTCGAGCCGAAATCCTGAAAAGCGACAACATTCCGCTGGAGTAACGCACGCTGGAGTTTCTTGCCCGTTCTTCTCCATCGTACCTACGCTTTGGAATGGGCAACTAGCTTCATCTTTCTGACTGACCGACCCGTTGACAATTCAAAAGTGCCTGTAATTGGTAGAAATAATTTTATAGAAGGAGCAATTTACGAGTATGAGCATTTTGTATTTTCTACGCACGACACTGGATAGTATATCAACAAGATGTTGGGATCAAAATAAAACTGAATTAAATATTATGAAATCTTTAATTAATTTTAAATAATATGTATACAAATCTCTTATAATGACAGTTATGTAACAGGTTTTGAACAAGTTTGACTGAATCTAATCAATATGACTTGCCAGCCATAGACTTAGCGATTCCTATCATTGTACAGTTTTTACGGAAGCCAAGCAATGTCTACTAAATTGTGTTAAACGTAACTAATACTTCTAAACTTTATGGAAATAAGCAAAAGACAAAATGTTAAACATTACTACTGTTTAGGGCCGGTGTAGACCTGGCAAGGTGCAGCGCAGCACGGTTTACATTACACTGCTAAACAAGATATCACAGTGCGTCCCTAAAAATAAAGTCGAAAATCAATAAACCTAACTGCGTGTACTGCATCTTTGTTTGGCAGTGAAAACCGTGATGCGCTGTGCACTTCGCTTCGCCAGCTCCGCGCTGGCCCTTATTCTGCAGTTATGTACTAACGCTATTTATGTGTAATTGACTTGCTTTATCAAATAAAATCGAGTAAGTAAGTGGGTAGTACTTAGTCTGTTTATATAGAATCCTGCCTTTGGCTAATCATTACATTAAAAAGCGTCACATGAACAACGTTAAAGGCCTCTTTCGCAGTAACCTGATGAGTGATGAGCACTATCATCCAGATACATTGAAATATTAATGAATTCGCATCTGCCAGATAACTTAGCCAAAACTCATCAGGAGGACGTACAACAGGTCATGTTATCTCATTCGGTAGTTCTTATATGAAGTTCTTCGATAGTACTAATCGCTATTTGTGTAATTGACTTGCTTTATCAAATCAAATCAGTGTAAGTGGTAAGTGGGTAGTACTTACTTTATTTAGAATCCTGCCTTTGGCTAACCATTACATTAAAAAGCGCCACATGGACATCGTATAAGGCCTGTTTCGCAGTATCTTGATGAGTGATGGTAACATCACTATCATCAATAAGTATTAATGAATTCGTATCTGCCAGATAACCTATCCAAAACTCATCAGGGGGACGTACAACAGGTCATATCATCTCATTCGTTAGGTGCTAAGTATAAAAAATTATAGAGAATATAACTAAACATAAACATAACATCACGCCTTGTTTCCCCGAAGGGTTGGGCAGAGGTGTACCTATAGTACACCCACATTTCACCAGTTATGTTTAAGCCCCATGTAGTAGGGGGTGAGCCTATTGCCATCAACCGGGCACAAATCCAGACTCCGGGCTGCTACTGAGAAATTCCAGAATGAAAAAACCCAATGACACTGCCCGACCTGGGAATCGAACCCAGGACCTCATGTTCAGCAGTAGCGCTTGCGACCACTAGACCAACGAGGCAGGTATATAACTGAAGGAAGGGAATATAACTATTATTGTAATACCACGGTTAACGCCAGTAGCACACCTCCGCCGCGAAACCGTAGCAGCGAAACCGCAGTAGTTCAATTCAACTGGCTCGCGTCATGTTCCGCTACTCGAATTTCAAATAGCACAACGGGACGCGAGTCAATTAAATTGAACTACTGCGGTTTCGCGGCGGAGATGTGCTACCGGCTCGTAAGAATATGAGAATAGAGCGTAACTTTATAAAATTACATGCTTATTCTTTTCTTATTGCCTAATATTTTCCGCTGTAAATTGGTATATAATTAAAAGAGTAACAACTCGCTGATTAACGGCCACGTACTGTTAACTCTCGCCAAACTTGGTGGCCGCTCTGTTTCCTGAGCACAGTAGCGAATGTGTGTGATGTGTGCGCGGGAGAGCGGCCATCAACTACGGCTAGAACTGACCGTAAGCTAAGCCCGAAATTTTATAAACACTCATTTTCTCGTTTTGCTCCATTATACACTATTTTCATACAGCCCAAATTTTTCAAGCCAGAGTATTGACAGTGCTTTTGGCAGTGTTTAGGGTATCATCGCTCTCATCGAGGTGGTCGCGTATTTCCGTTACACTGATGGCGCCGTTCTGCACGCACTCGAGCACCGCGAGCAGCAGTCGCTTCACGTTGTTCTTGGCCGCGAACTCGATGAGATCGCACGCGTTCCCTGCGCTCACGTCGCGCACCAGTCTGTCCACGCACAGCCGCTCCAGCTCCGGCATGATGTAGTACGAGGACAACAGCAGCAGCTGCTCCAAGCCCGACTCGGGCAGCACGTGTAGGTACAGCAGTGCTATTCTGTAACCATCTCACCGTGAAAACTTAGGTGAAGTGAGTTGTCATTCCAACAGGGTGAGATGACACTGACAGCTCACTCCACGCTCACTTCACGTGTTTTCACGGTGAAGTGGTTACGGGAATCGACATGCAGATATCGTTTTAAGTGCTCGAGAGTGGCCTTGGACGTGCCGCTGACATTCACGTGCCCCTCGGCGGTCTCGCGCCACGCGCCGCTCAGCATGCGCCGCAGCACGGGGCTGGCGGCCGCCAGCAAGGCGCGGTGCATACTCACGGAGCCGTCCTCGCCACGCAGATCGAAGTCCGTCAGCTCCGTGTCCCCGTGCAGGCTCGCAAACGAGCTCGTGCTCGGCTTTAGACGCATTTCCACCGCCACGTCGAACGTAAACTGCTGCCTCCTGTCCTCATATATCAAGCGCCACGTGCCATCGTCGCTGGTGAACGTCTTGCCCACTATTTTCAGCTGCACGCTGTTGAAGTAGATCACGTAGGTGATGTCGTCGGTGTCACGCAGCTTGGCAAACCGCACGAACACTAAGTGGTGGTACCGGTTGCTGTAGTTTTGACCGAAGTTCGAGGAGATCAGTTGCATCTGGAACAGCACCTCGCCGCTAATCATGAACTCGGGGCTCTTATATGTAGCAAGGTGACTGTTGGTAATCGATACGGTCACCTTCGCTTCTAGTAAGTTGCCTTTTTGTATTACTTCTTTTGTTTCCATTCTGAAAAGTAGAAAAAAATAATTTTACTTGAGACACCTGGCATGGCAGGTAGACCTACTTGCGAAAACAACTCTGTCTAATTATTGTGAATGTGATCCAATCGAAATCCGGTAGGCTTAACTACACATCTGGTTATAGAAGATTGTTAAAGATAGATAAGTACAATTGAAGAAGAAGACAAAACAATTGTTGAAGATTGTTGTTCTATGCTACAGATAAATAAATTTGCGTTGAATATAATTTCAACACCAGCACCAAATAGTGACAGCAATCAATGTGTTAGCGAAGGTATTTTGCGTTATGGATAGTATTTTATTTTTCTCATTCGTACTCAGTAGGTATGCATAACTATTCTTGTGACGAACGGGTTGCCTTATCTTGCACACACTTGGGGTGATATCTTTATCAACATTTTCCATGTCCTGATTGATAGTAGAACTTCTTTTTGAACATGCGTCTTGCCTCGGTTGTTCTACACTAATAGACTTTTCTGCTATAAGAATACGCTGTTTATTTAATTTCGTATAATAGTTGTTAGGCTTCCCATTTCAAGCTCGTATTTTCTGTTTAAATTGTAAATTTCATTATTTTCAATCGACAATTCCTCCTGTACAGATGATAGTTTTATTTGTACCTGACTTACTCGTACTTCTATAGTGTCAGGAGACTGAACCATGGTATCAAAGAGTAACGAGTATGAAGTGAACATTATAATCGACACATTATATTAGAGGACTTAGTAAAAACATCAAGATAATTAATCATTTTCCTTAAGCATGTCCGAGATAAAATCAGACTTACAAAGTGTAAGTTCAGCAAAGCATTAATTATCTTGATGTTAATAGATAATGATGAGACGTTGTTTTTCGTATTTTCCTTAATTCCTTATTACTAGTGCCTTCATCCGCCATTATTGGTTAATATAAGTAGAAAATAATAATAATTAAAGATAAGTAATCTATGTAAGTCACAATCGAACTTGATGCCTAGTCGTATCAAACAAAATTATTTTCGCAGAAGAATAAGATGGTGACTGTGACCATTAAAATCTAACTTGCGGCGTTCCGTTCGTACATCAACTAAGACACCTAATTTTGCACTTGACTAATTTCACAGCAGTGTTGGGCGAAACCCACTACTATTTTGTAATCTGATTACTAATCACGACTACAAGAAGTTACGATTACATGAAATCTAACTACAGTAATCAGGTTACCTTAAGTAATCGTTAATCTGATTACTGCAATAAAGTAGTTATAAGCCTCGGCTTTGGATTGGGTTTTGGAAACAAGAGCAGTGAGAAGTTTTGAGTTAACTATTTAATCAACAAAGACATCAACAAAGGTCATTGGGCAAAATCTGACCCAGTTAACGATAGTTTTCCTACAAAAACCAAATTAGTTTTAAATGGTTAAGTATTAACCTAAACTAAATTTTAGATAGTTTTTTTTTTTAAACCATGGGAATAAAATGTTAAAGATGAATAAAAAATAGGTAATAAATGTGTAGATAAAACAATTTCAGTGAAGCATTCTGTTAAATAAACAAAATAAATGTTTGCGCGCTGCTAAGAGTGCGCAGTCAGTGGCATGCATATGCCGTCTTACTCGCACGTCACATCTATATGTCATATCTATCGTCATATCTATCGTCATATCTATATGTGCAAAAGTTTAAATTTTTTATTCCAGAGAATAACATATAGCCTACATAACCCTTTACCGGTTATAAGGATCTAGATGAGATAGAAAGATTTGGTTTTCGGATTTGTGTTACATAAGATGCCTAAAATAAAAATTGATATATAATTTTTTTTAAGCTTTTTTTTTTAATTGGTGGTAAGAATATTCCCTCTACCTGTTTGAGAGTAATGAAATAGAGGTATGTTTTTTCAAGAAACTAAAAAAACAACATAAATCTTACATAATAACTTTATTAAAATCACACAATTGAATACCAATAAGAAAATAGAAACAAAAATTAATTTATTACGCCTATTACGTTGTTTTGACTCACATATCGGTTAGTCTCTGTAATAATCAATTCAAAAACTTCTTGAGTAAATTTTTTTTCAAAATATCGGATAGGCCTGGCATTAGATGGTAACACGCGTGTCGGAGTCATTGGAACACTATCAAAAGACTCAAGCTGTGGCCTAATATCAGTCCACGAGGTTCTTTTCCACGCTTCTTCATCTCTGTCAGAATCACTTGCTTCTGACTCTGCTTCTGATTCTGGTGGCGTATTATCTTCGGATGAATCGCCGTCTTCATGTCCAGCCCCACTTCCTAGCCTCGTCCTAGCTCCACGTCCCGTTCCAGTTCCAGCTCCTCGTCCTGTTCCTGATCTACGTCCCGTTCCAGATCCACGTTCCGTCCTAGCTCCTCGTCCTCTTCCTTTTACAGGTAACTCACGTGAAATAGGAGGCTCAGCAGGCAGTAGTACAGTTGGTTGCGGCACATTAGGTAACGGCACTGCAGATGAAGACGCAACAGGTTCTGTCACAGTAGGTGGAGGTATTACAAGTAAAGGCTCAACGCATGGGACCTCCGCATCAGATGATGTAGATGTTTGAGGCGATAAAGATGCTCGTATTGTTGCAGTAGATCGAAGCTCTGGTTCATCTAAATCTCCTAAAATTCGCTGTAATTTCGTGACATTGTACGGAACGTCATCCTCTTCTGATTCTTCGCCATCTTCAGACTCTTCCGGTTCTGACAAGCCGAACATACCGTACAACTCCTTCTCAATATCGTCATCTCCGAGTATTTTCATTTTCAATCAATCTGCAAATAAAAAACAAAAGCCATGCAAAAAGCCCCGCGGAAAAGTAGTAATAAGACCACTAAAACCTTTTTTCCTTAGTCGCAAAACAATAAAAACAGTTACCATAACCACAATAAAGGAATATTTTCTCTAACCTTATTAGTAGAAAATCCGAAAGCGGATGATACACGGTTAGAGGGAATATTCTTCCCACCAAAAAAATCGACATAAATGAAAATTCGGGGCAGATACATAAAAAATACGTCTTACACTTACATCACCTTTTTTCACCACTCTATTGTAAAGATATGTACCGATTTCTCTCGCAGTACAAAAAAACGCCAGTTTTGAAAATTCACCTCAAGAACTTTGAGAAAAAATAAATCTGTCAGTGTCAAATAAAAACAGAAACAAACGTCATAATGTTACGTTAGTGTAGTCAGGTCAAAAAAAAAATTCGCAAATAGAAATCTTGTTTTTTTTTTATTGGTGGGAAAAATATTCCCTCTAACTGCAAAAGGGATAAATATAGGAACTTAGTAAAACCTTTTTTGGTAGTTTGCTCAGATGGCTACATATTAGATGTTTTTTTTTTTGCCATCCACATTCAGAGGGGAACAACTAACAACAGACGATGCAAATAAGTCGAGACTTATCACAATGACCCGGTGGGTGGTTGAGACTATGAATAGTCGTTTTAAAAAGGATTTCAAAATATTTCGGCACACCTATTTTAATATTTCCTTACCAAACATGATGGCAGATTTTAAAATTACCGCAGCGCTCATCAACGCTACTCGGCGTGCATACGAGAACAGCGTATACGCCGAGCAATTGATTAATATTATGAATGAAAATGTAAATAGAAGAAATGAGTTGGCAGATTATGTGAGCGAGCAAAATCTAAATAGGCAAAGTAGCCTTTATTTCAATTGATGCAAGTAATGCAGCTTTGGATAACTTCCCACGCCTAACTTTTGAAGATTTAATTCTACCATTTAAGGATCGCTAGATCATACGTTCACGAACACTTGCGACTAAATGGTCTGTACATTGTTGAACTATACCGGCACCATGAATTGGTTAACCACAAAATATTAATACGAGGGAAAATGCAGTCGCGACATGTCAGGAGAAAAAAATACTATACTTACATATTGGTGAACCCAACAAGACAGGGCAGAGATAGTATCGAAGATTACTACTGATCTTGTATCCACGGTCGCCGTACCATTGGATGCTGCGCGCATATAGACAGTATAGTATATTTTTTGTCTTGGGCCCGACATCAAGATCAAATAGATGCGCCTGCGGCGTTTTTAGATGATACAATTATTCCTGTAGACATTGATCATGTCGAATAAAACTTAAAAAGTAAAAAAAATGTTAAAAAAAGTTTTTCTTTCTTTAAAAACTCTTGTATACTTGTTATATTTTTACTTCTTTTATTTTTTAAATCATGTTTACTATCAAGAAACCAATAAAAATGTACTAAGCCTTGTTATAATTAACTTTATTTTGTATTTTTATTTTTTTAGATTTATGGTGTTTTTCCCGATATCTGCGTTAATGCGACATATATATTCGTAAACTAGAGACGTTTATCTAAACATCCTACCTAATTTTTTTTCTGTAGGCCGTGGGTATAGTTTCCATACTTAGTTGCCCAATGACCTTTAAATTGTAGGTGGTGAGTACCACCAAAAATAAAAACAATGTCATAATTATTATTGTTAAGAAAGACTTAATGCCATAGGCATTTTCTACCAGTCAACCTTTGGGTGATGCAGAGACAAACAGTGGTAGGTGCAATAGTGACAATTGAGGAAAAAAGGGTTCTTTCTACCTGTATCGCGTCGCGCTTATCTGCGGGAGCCTTATTGGTTGGTAGAGCGAGAGCGTATTGATTTTTTATTTACCTACCTACAATCTTCTACTAATTTATAAATAAAAAAGAACAAGAAAAAATAAACTTTTCCAATTTATCTTTCCATAACAACCTAATTCGAACTGGAACGAACATTTTAAAACTAGAAATAACCAAATCGGTCCAACCTTTCTCAAGTGATGCCTTACCAAAGAGCAGCATTTCATTTTTATTTCATCATCATCATTTCAGCCATAGGACATCCACTGCTATTTATCTATATTTACTAATATTATAAAGAGGAAAGATTTGATTGTTTGTTTGTATTGAATAGGCTCCGATTTGAAAAATTCTTTTACCATTAGAAAGCTTAGTTTTCAGGGATTTTTATCCCGGGATAAATAACGGGTCCCGCGGGAAAGACCATGAGAGCGAAGCCGCGGGAAAAGTGCTAGTAAAAGAATATATTGACAAAGATTTCTGAAATAAAGGACATTGACCGGTTCTGGGCCATATGCTGCCCAAACATGTGAGTACTTCCAAATGATTACTTGCATTAACATAAAATTAAAAAAAAAAAAAACGGTCCCAAGTTTTTTTTTTAGTTTTGTTTTTAAGATTTTCGGGACGATTTTAGTTAACTATTATTTTAATAAAATGTTTTCGCACAAAAATAATATGTAACTCCATGACAATCAGATCCCATCAAACGTAATCTCGCTCGGCTCAAAAACCAGTTCTAGTGAATGCTTACCGGCTGAGAGTTGCAGCACAATCAGGCCTCTGCCTCGAATTTTGCGGGCAGCGGGGCGGCGGCGGCGGCGGCGCGGGAGCGGCAGGATCTCATGCGTAAAATCAAATGGACCGGTTCTCGAAAACAGCGGCGCGGGGGCGGGCAACGAGTGCACTCCAGTCAAGCGGTGACCGCCCGCGCCGCTGCCACTGCCGCCCCGCTGCCCGCAAAATTCGAGGCAGAGGCCTCAGAGTTGTGAGAAAAATGCTGTCTCGCATGCGCACATTTAGATTATGTATATGTTTGTCTCTCTCATGCATCGCGCGCCTGTACCTGCGTCTGTACCTGCTTGCGCGCGCGCCACTGATTTCGCACTGCAGTCTAACTGCACCCGTGTGTACTGTGCGCATTTTTAATTCATCCATTATTTTTAACGACTTGGCTTTACTTGGACTTTTGTATTTGCTTCACCCGTTGACCTGGCTTTTCATTTGGGCTATCGTAGTGCTACATATTGCGTTTAGATTGAGTTTATTTTCGAAGTGCTAAGTGTTCTGAGCAATGTATCAACCACAACACAGGGTATGTTTACTTTATAACCGATTTGTGGAAAGAACCAGAAGACACACGTTAACTCGTAATCTACAGAACAACCATCATCATACGGTTCAAAACATCATTCAAGCTTTAACTCCACGTGAGGTAAGTGCTTTTTAAGTATAACATCACTAAGCGTCAGTCAAATTGAATTCAATGAACACTGTCAGGACCGTTCATGTAAATGTCACGTGTTAATTATTATGGATAGATTTGATAGATAGATAGATTTGTTTATTTGCATAGAATGTAGGCAATTAATACAATTAGGTGTTACAATATTTTGGATCCTTATACATTCTGCCTCATGGCATGCAAAATTTAACTTAAAACTACAATAATTATTCTATTTACTTATACACATCTATTTAATTACTTAATCAATGAACATTGCAAGCTAAATAGTCTTGTCATTCAAAAAATCTGTTACAGAGTAATAACATTTTTCAACTAGTATTTTTTTAAAGTACTTTTTAAATCTTCCTAAAGGTTGCTCTTTGATCACTTTTGGTACATGGTTATAAATAAGAGGAGCCATGCACATAACACTCTTTCTCAATAATGCAGTTTTATATCCACCAATGCATAACTTGTCTTCGTATTGAGTTCTTAAACTTGTAGTCCTGTTTCTAGTATTTTTCAAAGTCGGGAATAAGTGATCATTGGTTTTAACAAAAATGGCTATTTCTAATATATATAGGCAAACAAAAGTTAAAAGATGATATTTTTTTAAAACAGGTACGCAACTGTCAGTCACTTTAAGATTAAAAATGGATCTAATACAGCGTTTTTGCGCCTTGAAAATATTTTCTCTCTCGCTACAGTTGCCCCAGAATATTATGCCAAACCTCAATACAGACACAACTAGACTGTGGTATGCTATCAATACTGTCTGAACGTTAACTTTTTTGGATAAACTATATAATGCATAAGCAGCTGAACTTAGTTTTTTGCATACGTCATCTGCTTGAATTTTCCATGTCAGTCCGCTATCAATTGAAATTCCTAGAAATTTGGCATCATTGACCTTATCTATTGTTTGTCCATTATAATTTATATCCATATTTGTGTCAAATATTCTTTGATAGAAATGCATTACTTTTGTTTTATCTAAATTTATAATTAAGTTATTATTATTAAGCCAATTTATAAATTGTTCAAGCGTACTATTGACATTAGCTTCATAAGACTCTTTACTATGACATTTAATTATCAAAGTGCTGTCATCAGCAAAAAGGATCATTGGATTTGGCATTTGGCTTGGCAAATCATTTACATACAGTAAAAATAATAATGGGCCGACTACACTGCCCTGTGGGACACCAAATTTGATATTTCTTGTAGAAGAAGCATACTTTTCTTCTTTTTTTGTTTTTACACAGACTCTAGAAATTTCTGTATATTGTTTGCGTCCTTTTAGGTAAGTTTTAATAAGATTAAGCATGTTTCCTCGTATACCATAAGTTTCAATTTTATTTAAAAGTATGTCATGATTTACATAATCAAACGCTTTTGTTAAATCAGTGAATAAAGCACATACAGGTATTTTTTTATCAATATTTGGCATTATGATATTCAAAAAGTCGAAAATAGCCATATTAATATTCTTATTTTTTCTATAACCCTTCTGCTCGTTACAAAAAATATTAAATTTTGTCAAAAAGGAGTATGAGTTGTAAATTACTTTTTCTATTATTTTGGAAAAAATCGAAATTAAGGAAATTGGTCTATAGTTTGAAATTTCATCTTTGGCGTTATTTTTATAAAGTGGCTTCACCTTAACAATTTTAAGTTTTTCTGGAAATTTTCCAGCTGATATACATGCGTTAATTACATGAGCTAGAGGAGCAGCTATATGACTACCGACATATTTTATGACCTTTGTGGAAACACCGTCATAGCCAATGCTTTTTTTGTCTTTCAAAGATTTAATTATGCGTATGATATCTTGAGGAATTACTGGAGGTATAAACATTGAGTGTGGATTTTCCTTTATGACATTATTAAACTTACGTCGTGATACCGCAGTGACTTGATCAACGAAAAAATTATTAAAAGATTCTGCTATGTCGTAAGGGTCAGTTAATACTGTATTATTATATTTTATTTGAGAGATAGGTTCACTTATACTCTTATTGTTATTTATTATTTGCCAGGCTGTTTTAGGTTTATTTTTAGATTGATTAATTAAATAATTATTTTGCGATTTCTGAGTCAATTTAACAATTTTCTTAAATTTACGCGAATATTCAGTGTATAATGTCTTATTTTCTTTTGATGGTTTTAATCTCTGTTGCCAAAGTAAATGTCTTTGTTTTCTGCTACAAATACGTATACCTCGAGATATCCAAGTAATCTTTTTTTCAGATTTTATTGTGACCTTTTTAAAAGGAAAACATAAATTATGTAATAATTGAAAAATATCCATGAAGTTATTATACGATTCATCAGGATCTTCTGTATTGTACACGTCACAAAATGATAGACTTTGGAGATGATGTCTAAAAGTTTCAAGATTTTCTTTCGAAGTGGCTCTTTGCATGGTGTGCCAAGATTTTAACAAGCAAGTTTTGTTTATTCTCACATTTATTATTTGTCCAGTATGATCTGACAATCCAAAATCCTTTACTTTGTATTGACAACTTTGTTTAAAGTTGTGAGCAAAATTGTCAAGACAAGTATTGCTAGCAAGTCGAGTTGCCTCATTAATTTGTAACTTTAGATTGTAACTTAAGAGAAAGTATTTAAATTCTAAAGTATGTCTATTATTTTTTTAAATATCTATATTGAAATCCCCGCATATAATTATTATTTTATTTTTAATACAAGTTTTTTTCAAAATAGCATCAAAAATTTCATAAAATTGATTTAAATTTGTAAGCCTGGGGGGTCTATACACACATATTATAATCAACTTTTGTTGAGTAAGTTCAATTGCGCAACACTCAATTATTCCCGCTATAGACAACTTCACGATCTCCGGCAATTCTTTATATTCGTAACCGTTTTTGACTAAGATGCAGGAACCACCACGTTTTATATTACTTCTTGCATAATATACATATGCATACTTTTACAAAGATATTTAAACAATTAATTTGTATAGAATTATAGTTAAATTCTGAATGTTAATATTTGTTAGTTGTTTGCTAGAACACATTCACAGATTCACAGTTTTCGTCCTATTTAGATCGGCACTGGACAATTGATTTTTACAGTATTTATCTAATTAAACCGTGTATGTAGTCACTGGATAACAATGTCACTTATTTATTATAGTCCACTTTCACTAAATTATCTATCAAAACATGTAATTGCTGCTTTAGATTTTTTTAAAGATTTAAATACGACGGAGCTATTTTGACTGTGGCGACAGCGCCATCTACGTATGATCTTAGGGGCTACCAAAACTCCTGCGGACCAGGGCACTGGCCCGCGAGGAGTCGCTGGAGACTCTGAACAGAGACCAGTGGGGACGCCCATATAAAATGGTGCGGGAGAAACTCCGCCCATGGGCTCCCCCGCTGACGCAGTCTCCGGCCGCAGCTTGTGGGGGACGTGGTGAGCGCTCTGTTCCCTTCGAGAGGGGAACATGCCTCCCCGCCTATGGCTCCGCCTACTGCGGTGCCTGATGCGGACCACACCGCCGACGACGACGACGATGCTCTGGAGGTGACCGAGGTAGAGATGAGGGTGGCGGTACGTAGGCTGAATGCCAGAAATACCGCCCCAGGACCCGACGGCTTACCTGGGAAAGCCTGGGTCCTGGCCTCAGAGGCTCTCGGGCCTCGACTAAGGGGGCTCCTAAGCGCATGCTTGGAGAGGGGCCAGTTCCCGCTTCGTTGGAAGACGGGGAAACTGGTCCTCATCAAGAAGCCGGGGCGCCCTGCGGACTCTCCGTCCGCTTACCGGCCAATAGTGCTGCTCGACGAGGTGGGCAAGCTCTTTGAAAGAGTCATTGCAGACCGCCTCGTCGGGCGGCTGGTGCGGGTGGGGCCGGATTTGGCGGAGAGCCAGTTTGGTTTCCGCAGGGGGCGCTCCACCGTGGACGCCATCATGCGCGTGCGAGCCCTCACGACGGGGGATGCGGTGGCTCGGGGTGGGGTCGTCTTGGCAGTGTCTCTAGACATTCGTCGACAATCGTGGCCAGAATCCGGCAGTTGGGACTCGAGGTGGCCTTGCACAAGTCTGAGGCCATGTGTTTTCATGGTCCTCGGAACGCGCCACCGTCGGGTTCCCAAATAACGGTAGGAGGGGTTCACATCGGCGTCGATTCGACGATGAAGTACCTGGGACTCGTCCTCGACAGTCGGTGGAACTTCGTGGAGCATTTCCGACGTTTGGCTCCCAGACTGGACCGGATCGGAGCTGCCTTGAAGCGGCTCCTGCCCAATCTAGTGGGTCCAAACGCCTCCTGCCGGAGGCTATACGCGGGGATCGTGCGGTCCATGGACCTGTACGGGGCACCGGTGTGGGCGCGTTCGTTGAGGCGGCGGCCTGCCCGCCGGTTGAACGCGTCCCAGAGGGTCATGGCCACCCGGCTGGTCCGGGGATACCGCACGGTCTCCGGTGAGGCGGCGAGCCTCCTTGCCGGATTGCCGCCATGGGATCTGGAGGCAAAAGTCCTCGCCCATATTTGGGAGTGGCGCGGGGAGGCGAAACGCCGGGGCCTGACTCCGATGCCGCGAGAAATCGCAGCACAGCGGACAGAGCTCCGACGGGATCTCATGGCGCCATGGAGAGTGCGATTGTCGCAACCCAGTGCTGGGCACGCCACTATTGCGGCGATAAGTCCCCTCTTTGAGGAGTGGCTGGAGAGGCGCCACGGCGTCCTCACCTTCCGCCTGACGCAGGTCCTCACCGGACACGGCTGTTTCGGGAGGTACCTGTTTCGGATAAGGCGGGAGGAAACGCCCGGGTGTTATCACTGCGTGGATCGCCCGGAGGACACGGTGGAGCATACGGTGGAGGTATGCCCGGCTTGGGCAGAGCACCGCCGTGTCCTCGTGGAGGCGATCGGTGGCGGGGATCTCTCGCGTCCGGCCCTGGTCCAGGCCATGGTACGGAGCGAGAGCGCATGGGAGGCCGTCACCTCCTTCTGCGAAGCAGTAATGCTCGCGAAGGAGGAGGCGGAGCGCGTGAGGGAGAGACAAATTTCGCGCCCTCACGCCCCTAGCCGCCGCAGGAGGAGACGCCCTGGGCGTCGGGAATCTATTGCCGATTCCCGGCCACCGTAGGCGCGGGCTTGCGGACGGTGAGCAATGGGTAGCTCTCCGTCCGGCAAGGACCAAGCCCGGGTCGACGGCGCGTTGTGTTCCGAAAGGGATACCGTGGCCCCCTGGCATTGCACAGGCAAGAGAAGGAACACGGGTGGGTTTTAGTCAGTAAGAGTCTGACACGCCCTCCCGCTCCTACGATACGATATCTAACTTGAGTAGTAACTATTTTCACGGCCTTAAGTTTGGCTGTTACGGTATTCAAGTTCTTATTTTTATTTTCAGGTAACATTCGATAACAGCGAACATAATTATCTGCCATGGTTGTTGGACAAGAGCTCGACGAGGAAGGCTAACGCTCCCTGCAGTGGAAGATGTGCCTGCTGTGGAGAATATACCTGCTGTGGAAGATGCGCCTGCTCTAAGAGATCCGCCGGCAGTGGAAAACGTAACGTTTAGGCTTCCTGAGAATTACTGCCGAGCCCCGAACACATCAACTACTTGTATCATACAAGTAGTTGATGTGTTCGGGGCTCGAAGACGAGTACTGTTTGTACAATTGTATACCATACAAACTCAAACTCAAAGTATTTATTTCAA
Organism: Xanthia togata; assembly: GCA_963853775.1. Lineage (NCBI taxonomy): Eukaryota > Metazoa > Arthropoda > Insecta > Lepidoptera > Noctuidae > Xanthia > Xanthia togata. Next base: position 5,811,879 of record OY970805.1, read on the forward strand.
TTAAACCATTTACAGGCACTTTTGAATTGTCAAGGGGTCGGTTAGTCAAAAATATGAAGCTAGTTGCTCATTCCAAAGCGTAGTAGGTACCTATGGAGAAGAACGGGCAAGAAACTCCACGGACACTCTTTTAAATAAAAAAAAATGATACAAAATATTGGTTACATCATTCATTTTGAAATTATGCATGTTGGAACAATGTAGAAAGACGTGCACGTTCGTAAAAGCGTCCCTAATAAAATGAAAAAGTAACCATTCAAAAACTTAAAATAAATTAAAAAGCCATGGCAGCTAAGAGATGACCAGTTCCAACTGACGGCGCCCGTTCACGAACATGACGCATGGATCAGGACCATTTAGCTCAACCATTTTGAAGGGAGCTAAATGATCTAACACACGCGCCACCATCAGCGAGACATTTGAGTGAGCATGACATACTCACAGCCGCCAGGGCACATTCAAGTCAATTAAATACTACATATTATTACCCGGTAAATGCAATTGCTCATAAACCACAATTACTTTATTCCAGCACATGCACATGCACACGTGTGCCAGGAACATTAAAAGGACAACTCCTGGGATGATCTTTTGACTGCACGAAATCGTTGTTTTCATTTTAATCCCCAACAAGTCTTCGAAATGTTGGAATTACTAAAACTACCCAGATAGATTTTGAAAATCTTAATCAGCAACATGATGCCGAATTATTTTATTGGACTGGTCGCACTCGTGACGAATTCGAAAGGTTGTTCAATGGACCTACACAATTAGCACAAAGATGATGTCCACGGACAGCACTTGGTATACTTCTGTCTAAACTAGAACTGGAGAATCGAATGAAAGACTCGCCACGTTTTTTAACTTGTCGCGTTTAACTCTCGAACGGAAAATGAAAACAGCTAGGGAATGCCTAGAAAGTGATTTTGTTCCTCGCCACTTGGTTTCGATCACATGACCAGAGAACAGATAATAGAAAGAAATCTAGCGGTTCCTAATGCTTTGTTCGCTAATAATGAGAAAGCTATTATAATCTGCGATGGAACTTATATGTACATCCAAAAGAGCAGTAGCTTCACATTTCAAAAGTCACATACAGTCTCCACAAGTACAGAAACCTACTTAAACCATTTTCATTTGTTACATGTGATAGGCACATTATCGATATTTTTGGACCTTATCAAGCGACTCAAAATGACGCTACTATTTTAAATAATCTTTTAGATGGTCCAGGTAGAGTCATTCATTGGCTGTTACAGTTCGGTGATATAATCATTTTAGACAGAGGGTTTCGTGACTCTTCTATACCCATGTTGGAATCCCATGGATATGTTGGCATAATGCCAGAATCTCAGGCAAGATGGGCTACTCGATTGAGTACAATCCAGGCAAATAAATCAAGAATGTGCACCATTTGCCGGTGGCCTGTTGAGGTAGTAAATGGGAGGCTGAAACGTGATTTTAAGATTTTTCGTCATGAATAGTGTAATGTAGCCATGAGCCATTTTTTCACAGACCTTAAAATCGCTGCGGCTTTTACGGATGCCTTTCACGTCGACATAATAGACAGTCCCCATGCAAGCGATTTTATAAATATAGCTAGACAGCGACTGAATGTTGCCAATAACTTGGCAGATTACGTGGACGAAAAAAGATTAAACCGAAATAGAGCCCATTTCGAAAATATTACTGTTGAGCAGAATAATGTTACCGCATTTCCAATATTGACCGCTGAAGAATTGACCCTTTTCGCTGTAGGCACCTACCAAATAAAACTTGCACCCAGTTATTACAGTGAACATGTACACAGCAGTGGATCGTTTCTTATCCAACAATATAACGGAGATCTTAACGATCTGTCAGCATTTACTATGCCATCCAGTAATGTCCAACTCATACGAGCACACATAAAGAGTAGACATATATCGTCGAAAATCTACCACTGCTACATATTGATACATCAGGACAATCGTGGAATAGAGTGCATAAGAAACTATTGCTGCTCATGTTTCACAGGTCGCAGAACAATCGGCAGTTGTGCCCACATTATGTGCCTAGTTTGGTTTTTAGGATGGGCTAGGCACCAAGACGTTATTAGGCGTCCTGCTCTGTTTCTCGATACAATTATCATCGATGACGATGATGACGATAAAGTGTATAATTATAGATAATACGATGTAAACAAATAATGTAATAATATCAATGTTAGTAATTCATTGTTTAATGCCAAATAGATAACTGTGAGTATTATTAATGTAAATCAATTCTGAATGTCAGAAAACATGAAATACTTGATTGTAATAATAAAGTGAGTAATTCTTTAAAATAATTACTGCGGTACGTACGTACCATTGGATTTCATTCTTCACCAATAAATAATCTTAACAAAAAATATTTTATTCTCATATCTCCTCGAATAGATTTTGATGAGCTTTCGTTTACAGACTAGTGTTAGCCTAAGGTACATAATTCACTATGTGTTCATTCTGGGCAGCACTTGGCCCAACTCCCATACATGGATGGTCAATGTCCTTTGATTTTTATACCGCCTGAGCGTCTGATTCAGAAAGAATTGAGTGAATTCATTTTTTTTTTTTTATCTCAACTTGCAGTTTGCTATGGCAGGTTCTGGTAAATCAATGATCAATCAACACATCTACAAGCAGTTTTCGATTCAATTTGTTTAACTGGCGTACCACTAGCAATTTTTTTCGAAATAGCGTGCGTCGAAACTACGTCATTCGAATCTTCATATCATTCCCAGTCAGCCTCTGTACAGTACCTCATTTACATAATATGACGAAATCTACTAGCTAGATATTCTTTACAAGACCTAGATCTCGAGATTAGATGAGATATCGTAATGTTGAGATATCGGCATGGTAAAGAAATTTCCAAAAAACGCATTACTAGTCTGTACATTCACTAACGATTCCCCAAAGTAGTCAACAAAAATAAAGCAAATAATGAACATACCTAACCTTGTTACTAATAAAAAAACATAAATGCCGCCATACCGTTGCAAGTACAGCTAATAATTAGCTATTTATACATTCACACACACACGACTACACACCGCGTTCGCCGTCTTTTGTCAAGCAGAGATAGCAATATTCCAAACGAATTTTGCACATAATAAATCGAGTTGCTGTTGAGAGCTTTGCTCCCCGGCCTCTTAAGGTTGCACTTTGCGCGGGCTCGAACTCACTAGTGGGCGTGGCCAAAAAGCACGCTGTCTCACCTAGCATCGTGTTCGACAGAGATAGTATCAGTGATGAGCAGTTACGACGCTAGCACAGTCTACACACGCAACATCTGTTCGCACGCACACAAACACTGTTCCCAACTGAAACTGAAACGATGTTAGACGAAGCACACATGCACCGCCGCTGTGCCGATGCCGTGCCGCTCGCCGAGAAGTCAGCAAGTACAAACTCGTATTATAGTAGTAGGCGCTGTTATCGTTTTATGCGCTTATAGGTACCTGCAGATTGCTTATTTTATTGTTTAGTTTTCCTCGGAATCTCGAGCGACGCATGCTTACTTGAACAATCATCACTTGTCCGACCGCGCATATTATTACCTACGGTTTATGTCCGTAGTAGATAATAATTGTAATTATTATAATAATTGTAATTATTATAATAATTGACTATCTATAAATTGTTTTCAAAATTAAGTACTTAAAACATTTTTTTTATCCAATGTCTTTAGGTACCTACCTACTTAACTAAATGTAAACAATCTTGACATCGCATTAAAAATCTAATGTTATTTTACAAATGAATTATCATAATTTCAGTAAGTTCTAATGTTTTATGAATTTCAAGATAAGTAGGTCAAAGTCAAAGTCAAATAATTTATTTCATTTAGGCCCAAAAAAGGCACTTATGAACGTCAACATTTACAAAAAAAAGATATAATAATTGATTCTAGTCGCCCATTCCAAAAGGTCGTTTTCGTATGGAGAAGAATGGGCAAGAAACTCCACCGTTACTCTTTTAAAATATTATCACAATATTCTGTATACATTAATTATATAATTATATGTGAAGACGATGCACCTAGAATAAGATTACTATACCACGATAGGTAAAAAGAATGAAAAATGAAGGAATGACATAAATTAATTATGTGATAGATGCATGGTGCTCACATATTTACAAACATTGTAAAATTATACGATATTCTTAACATTTTAACAAGTACTACTAATAATAAGTCAGTGTGTGAGTTCAAGTAATCACAGAATATAAAATTAATGTTTAAAAAAATAATATTATACAATTAAATTGGCAACCAGTTTGATTTTGTCTAGATTCTAAATTGTCCTATGGAGCAGGACCAGCATGTTTCCAAGCATTTTTATCTTGGATATAATCCTCTAATTTGTTATATGCTTGTTTACAAAGTGTACTTTTTATACGAGTTTTAAATTTTCTTTCATTTAATTCTAATACACTCGAGAGCAATGAATCCGGGTCACTTAAAGAATGTTAAAAATCACGGAAACTAAAAATGATAGGTTAATGAAATAAATTGTATTTAATAGACAATGTAATACTCCTTAAATGAAAGTAAAAAAAATATGAGTCACCATACATTTTATTAACACAAAATTACATAAAGAAAAAAACTGCTGATCTCTCCTTAAAACAAAAATAGGAAACATGAAATTTTTGAACTTTATTACGATTTTCTTGAATTTTAATACTTCGTATTGCCTCCTCGTGCTTCCATTACTGCGTTTACGCGGTTTGGCATGCTGTACACCAAGTTCCTTATACGATTTTGGGGAATATTCTCCCATTCCTCTGTGAGAGCAATTTTGAGCTCACGAAGCGTGATTGGGGGAGGGTTTCGTTGTTTTACGCATCTGCCTAGCTCGTCCCAAGCATGCTCGATCGGGTTGATATCCGGGCTGCGCGCTGGCCACTCCATACGAGTAATGTTCATCTCTTGAAGGTAGTCATTCACAATCCTACCTGTATGAGGTCGGGCATTGTCATGCATAAATATAGCATCCTCACCTAAATTGACCATAAATGGACCAACGTGATCATTGAGGATTTCTTCCACATATCTTTCGCTAGTTAAAGAGCCGTTTTCTATGATCACCAGCTCTGTGCGACTTTCAGAAGAAATTCCGGCCCACACAAGTACAGACCCACCACCGTAGGCTACTTTTTCTTCGATGCATGCTTGCTTGAATCTTTCCCCTGGTCTTCGATACACTCTGTGTCTTCCATCGTGCTTGTAGAGCATACATTTTGATTCGTCGGAGAACATAACTTTTGACCAATCTTCAATACTCCAATTTACGTGGCTCTGGGCATATCTTAGTCTTGAAATACGATGCCCACGCTCCAGTTTAGGGCCGTTTGCAGGTCTAAGGGGTTTTAAGTTAGATTCAGCAAGCCGACGTCTTACTGTCCATGCACTTGGGTTACTTCCTCCGAGGCGTCGAAACTGATTTGTGAGTTCAGTTCCTGTAAGAAAGCGATTTCGAAGCATGGTGTTCACCAAGTATCGGTCTTCTCGTGCTGTGGTACACCTGGTTCTGCCCGTTCCTGGTCTGCGTAGGTTAGAACCAGTTTCTTCGTAACGTCGGAGAACTCTTTGTACTGTTGACAGCGACACACCGACAGTCCTGGCTGTATCGCGCTGACTCCGGCCGGTTTCCAGCATTGTAAGTATTCTGGTGCATTCTTCAGGCGTAAGCGACATAATTTCAGCTTGAATAATGAATATAGAGCACTATCAACATGGTTTATGTACCCACATAAATGACAGATTACAAACAAAAGCAAAACCAAATGCTGTAATTTCGTAGTTCCATCTTCGAAAGTGGCCCTTTTTCAAATTTGATTTTTTTATGATATAACTTTACAATAACTAAGAAGTTTTAATACCTTCATTTAAGGAGTATTAAATTGTCTATTAAATACAATTTATTGCATTAACCTAGCATTTTTAGTTTCCGAGATTTTTAGGATTCTTTAAGTGACCCGGATTCATTGCTCTCGAGTGTATATCACAAGGTATTCTGTTGTAACATTTAACACAGTACCCCATAAAAGATGTATTTACTTTAGATAGTCTGAAAAATGGTTGATCTATTTTATCTTTATTTCTAGTACCTATTAAAATTATGTCTATCACTTATTTTATTAAAAAGATGTAAAAAAATAATGAATTGGCAAGGTACCGTCATAATATTAATCTTTTTAAATAGTTCCCTGAGAGATTCGCGACGACTTAGATTATAAATGGCTCTGACAGCTCTCTTTTGTAAAATAAAAATGGATTCAATGTCAGCAGCCCGACCCCATAGTAAAATGCCATACGACATAATACTGTGGAAGTAACTAAAATAGACCAAACGCGCGGTTTCTACATCTGTTAACTGTCTTATCTTTCTAACAGCATAAGCGGCCGAGCTTAGCCGCCCCGCGAGAGACGCTATATGGGGTCCCCATTGTAATTTCCCGTCTAGCGTGATTCCTAGGAAAACTGTTTGATTAATAAATTCCAGTTTTTCTCCATTCAATATGATGTCACATTCGCTGCTTCTAACATTTGGTAATTTAAATCTAATGCATTTTGTTTTTTTATTATTTAGTACCAAATTATTTACCGTAAACCAATCTTGGACCTGAACAATACAGCTATTCACGTCGTCAAGATTTTGTGACCGTCGGTTTATTTTAAATATCAATGATGTGTCATCTGCAAATAACACCATCTTTGGTTGAATTTGAAATAATTGGGGTAAATCATTTATATAAGCTAAAAAGAGGAATGGACCCAATATCGAACCTTGAGGAACGCCCATTACCATTTCAGACCCTAATGAGTTTGTGCCGTTGACTTGAACTTTAACCTTTCTATCTTTCAGGTATGATCTTAGTTAAATCAAGAGCTGTATTCCTAATCCCATAGTGCTCCAGTTTCAGCAGAAGTGTCTCATGGTCTACGCAATCGAAAGCCTTCGAGAGGTCGCAAAAAATTCCAATGGCATCTTGTGCTTCTTCCCAGGCGTTAAAAATGTTCTTTATTAGGGCGACACCGGCGTCAGTGGTACAACCCCTTTGGTGAAACCGTACTGTTGATCATGAAAGATGGAATTTTTATTAAAGTGCCGTAACATTTGATTGAGAATCAACTTTTCAAACACCTTACTGAGAACTGGCAGAATTGACACAGGCCTATAATTGTTGGGTTCCTTACTATCACCGGATTTGAACAAAGGAACTACTTTACTATGTTTCATGAGATCCGGAAAGACGCCTTAGTCTACACTAGTGTTAAATATGAAAGCTAAATAAGGCGCAATGGTTTCGATGACAGATCTACAGACTTTTACAGACATTCCCCACAGATCTTCTGTTGATTTAATTTTAAGATCTTTAAAAGCTTTTATAACAGCCTGGGGGTTTGTATGCTGAAACCTAAACTCCAAAGGGCATGCCTTTACATTATTTCTAAGTAAGGCAGCAGAAAGCGCGGGTGAGGAATTTAAAGCTTCAGTGGTTTTGTGGGGAATATTAACAAAAAAGTTTTCAAATTCCTGAGCTATTTCTACATCTGAGTTGATGGGACCATGAGCAGACTCTAAATTAAATTCAGTATTACGCTGTTTTTTCCTACCGGTTTCATTATTTATTATTTGCCAGGTAGTTTTTATTTTATCATCAGCTGATTTTATTTTATTGCTAATGTGAAGAGCTTTAGCTATTTTGCACACACTTTTAAAAGTTTTAGAATATTTTGCAACATACTGATGAAAGCTTGTATTATTCTTGTGTTGCTTTAGGCCATAAAGTTCAAAAAGTTTTTCCCTACTTTTGCGAATACCTGGAGTCGCCCAATCACTAAATAAGAACTTTGTGTAAATTGTTTTGGTCTTCAGTGGAAAAGTGTCAGTAAATTGTTTGTTTAATAGTGAAAAGAACTCTGCGTAGAACTCAATTGGGTCACATATATTAATAAAACTCTGAATACATAATTTACTTGCCAAAGCATTATTTAATTTATCTAGATTTTTACATGTAATTGGCCTAAACCTTATTTGATTTTTTTGTAAAGGTAGGTAGGAGCAAAATGTAACTGTTTGTCCACTGTGATCAGATGGCAACTTATTTATAATTTGTTTATGTAAGTAATCACAGTTACAAAAAATATTATCTATACAAGTGCCAGAAGAAGCTGTCACTCGGGTTGGTTCAATAAAAACATTTGACAAGTCAAATGACCTAGAAAGACTTAATAGTCTGACAGTATTAGAGTTATTTTCTAATAGATTAATATTAAAATCACCACATATGATTATTGACTTACTACTAGCATTTAGTTTCTTTAGCACATCTTACATTACAGAATCAAACATAGAAAGATTCTGGTAACTTGGAGGTCTGTATACACATACTATAACATGCTTATCAAGCTCAACACAGGACAATTCAATGGTGTGTTCAACAGACAGTCCGATTATGTCTTTTCGTTCTTTCGATTTAATAGAATTTTTTACTAATATTAATGATCCTCCATGTATCATACGTTTTCGGCTGAAATGGCTAACTACACAATAATGTTCATAGTTAATTGACATTACTTGATGATCATTTAACCAATGTTCTGTTATACAAACAACATCAAACTTAGTATTTTCTAAAAATAATTCTATTTCCAGTAATTTGGACCTAGCACATCAAGATTGTTTTCATATAAGTAGGTTACCTTTATATAGCTATGTAGATTATTGTCTAAGTATGTTTGCAGCGGACGAAGTAGTACAGTCAGCTGCAGAAAAATGTCACCCCCATGTGACATTTCTCTGACCGTACCCGCCGCGCCGCCGCCGCTGATTACGTACCTACCTACTTTGTGCTTTACGTGATGAAAGTACTCAACACAAACAACTTTTACCTACTATGAGGCTGAAGTGTTACGGGCAGACGCAAAACTAATATTGTAAACACTACAAGGCCAGCCGTGAATTCGTGAAAATAAAATCAGCTGATCCCTAGTAAACTGCAATAGCTAAACGATCAAAATGCATGGGATCTGCTGACTTTTTTTTTCATATTTCAGGGTTGGTTCCATAATGAAACTTGTTCGTATTCACGAGTAGGTACCTACTTTACTCTCTAAACCACCATGACCAAAAAAATCATCTGGTGTAAGTCAAAGATAAACCGAGCGTATGATGAGCGTACGGTGCAGCGGTGTCGGGAGCACACACCATAGTAATATAGGTATGTACCTATATGTAGGTAAGTATTAAACTCGCAACCACAGAATAAGTAATAGTACTAAGATAACCCAACGTAGAGCGGGTAACGATAGATTGCTACAAGAATTGTCAGTTGATTACTCAATTTATTATAAGGGTACACACGGCTACATATCAAGCTGCACATTTCCAGTATAAGCTGATCTCACTTTGGCTACAGGCTATAGCCTATTTTGATAAAGGCTTTCCGTACAATGAGATGTCAGCTTATACTGGAAATGAATAGCTTGATATTTAGCCGCGTGGAGGTACTTATCCATCATTTATTTTTATTTATCGAATACAATAAATAACCTGTTATTTTATAAATCTTTATTGATAAAATGAATAACATGATTTACGTCTACGGTTTGTAACTACCGCCATTAAAGCTCAAAAAGTAGTTTTATACCGACAGAGTCATACCGAAAATAATGTTATAGTCTACTCTCATAGCGTAAAATTCGAATTAGGTATAAACTTCAAAAATAGTTTATATTTGCTTTATAGATACTTTATAAAAACTAAATACCGTTTAAAAATAGAATCATATTGTAACACTTTTTCTCTGGACAAAATAATGATAGAAAATATTTTTTTTACCATTACGATACAGTTCAAATCCAAAAAGTTAATATCAAACTCAAAGCATTTATTTCATTTAAACCGTTTACAGGCACTTTTGAATTGTCAAAGAGTCAGTCAGTTAGTCAGAAAGTTGAAGCCCATTCCAAAACGTAGATCTCTATGGAGAAGAACGGGCAAGAAACTCCAAGGACACTTTTTTAAATATATAAATTACAAAATCCTGGGTACATTACTCTTGTTGATTCTATATGTGAGAACAATGTAAAAAAAAATATAAAAATCATAATCGATTAAAAATAAGCCCTGGCAGATAAGAGATGACCAGTCTCAACTGACGGCCCCCGTTCACGAACATGACGAGTGGAATATCACCAGAGTTTCCATTTTTAGGGTTCCGTAGTCAAATGGCAAAAAACGGAACCCTTATGGATTCGTTATGTCTGTCTGTCCGTCCGTATGTCACAGCCACTTTTTTCCGAAACTATAATCTGTGAACCGCATTAAGATTTTCACACAGAAATAGAAAGAAAACAATACATTTTGGGGGTTCCCCATACTTAGAACTGAAACTCAATACGTGTGGTATCTATAGATAGGTCTTCAAAAATTATATTGAGGTTTCTAATTTTTTTTTTTTTCTAAACTGAATAGTTTGCGCGATAAACACTTCCAAAGTGGTAAAATGTGCCCCCCCCCCCCCCCCCTGTAACTTCTAAAATAAGAGAATGATAAAACTAAAAAAAATATGAATGTACAGTCTGTTGTCAATATTATCTGACCCACCCTAAAAACAAACGAATTTGGACCCTCTGACATTAACAATAAGGTTTATTCAATTTAAATGAGCTTAACAGACAAGCGACGCGACGGCTTGATGAACAAATACAATAATAATACAGACACGCAAATTTGATCTTTAAAACGTTAGCGTTAGGTTATATGTTATAACTACTTGTTATAATATAATTAGTGTAATAACTTATTTTAATAACTATCTTCAAGTAATTCTGGTCTCGTGGTCTGAATATAAGACTGGGAAAAACAAGTTGCGAGATCAAATCCTGCGACAAAATAATTGTTTTGCTTTTAATTTTGAATTTATTACAAAACCATTGCTTGTTTATTGTAAAGAACTATAGACGGATAACCTTCAAATATAAACTTTCTAAAATGGTAATATTTTCGCATAATTTGTAATAAGTGGGTAGTTGAAAAATAAATATTCGTATTCATTATAAAACCTAAGGGTATGCAGTGACTACGCGCAAACATATTTTACCTTGTCTTACTATATTGCAAAAACAACGTCTCTTTAGAATTTTTTATTTTCTGTTTTATGTAGTTTTTTTATTATCATGTGTGTTATTATTTATTAAAAAAGGAACTGATAATAGGTGGACTGTGTTTTTGAACCGACATGTTGTTCGTCGCCAATCCAGCATCAAACCGCTAAGCCACAAGCACTTGTTAGAAACGTGCGAAATTAAAGATTGGGTTGTAATTATGTAGTGTGACTTAAAAGCTTTTCAACTTTAATGTCAACGAGATAATGATTAAAATAGCATAACAAAATTATACATAATGCCGGTGGCTCCGACAATGTTGGGTGGGTTTACCTTAACGTTACGTGTTAAAGATCAAATTTGCGTGTCTGTATTATTATTTTATTTGTTCATCGACTAACTAGTCTGATATGCTCATATAAATTGAATAAACCTTAATGTTACAAGCACAGGGTCCACATTCGTTTGTTTTTAGGGTGGGTCAGATAATGTTGACAACAGACTGTACATCCACCACTTAAACTTCCACCGAAAATTGGTTTGAACAAGATCTAGTAAGTAGTTTTTTTTAATACATTATAAATCGTAAACCGCAATTGTTACTACGGAACCCTTCATGGGCGAGTCCGACTCGCACTTGGCCACTTTTTCTTTTTTTTTCTAATGGATCGAATAAGCGGGCGCATTTTTATAGTATTACAAAAAAGTTTTGATTCCAACACAGCACACAGCATCCACTCAAACCAACAATTCCAATTCCAATTTCAGTAGGTAGCTAGCCTTTTTTTTTTTTTTTTTTGTTCTTGGTTTGGAAAATCCTCATGGATGTCCTGAGGGAGGGGTCTGTCAGACTCGTACTTTCTAAAAACCACCCCGGTGTTCCATCTCACACCTACGCCGGGGGTCGCGGGAACGCAGATACTTCCGCGACCTTCGACTGGTGCCGAACGAGGAGAGGCCCGCCACGGCGGGCCTCTCCTCGTTTCGAGGGGGGAGTGAGGTGTTTGACTCCCCCCACGACGTCTTAGAGGGGCGCGCGTGGAACACTACGCGCCACCGCCTCGGGTCCGATGTATGGGGGGCGACGGACGTCCCCGAGTCCGTCGCCCCTGGACCCAATTTGGAGGGTTGCCGGAAGAGAGCGTTTTCCGCCCTCCTCCGGCGCCCAGTGCGCCTGCTGCGGGCAGGGTGAGAGGATGTGATCTCCCTCACCCTTTCCGCAGCCTCCCTTCTGCGAGACAGTCATCTCGCAGAAGGGAACCACCGCGTCCCAGGACTCTTCGCTGCCGGCCATGGAATTCACGACGGCCGGCAGCGAAAGGTCACTGCCTACTCCAGAGACGAGGGCACGGCGCGGCTCCTCCCAAGCGGCACACTCTGCCAGCGTATGCCATGCCGTAGGTAGCTAGCCTAACCTAACCTTAGATTCGACGCCACATTATATCTTGATTATGCAATCGTCAATGAAACTGAAACTAAGGCAGCTTAATAGATGATACTTAAGACGCCGCCGCGCCGCCGGCGCCGTAGGGGTGCTTGCGATCCTGCGATTGATCGACAAAAGGTTACAGCAAATAGCGGTCGTGCGCGCTCACCTCGAAAAACAGACAGTTACCAACAAATTAGGATCATAAATAAGAGAGAATTTTATTTTAACCAGTTGTGATAGTAGTTCTGGGTACCTACTACATATCTTATTATTTATTATATTGCTTAATCTAAAAAATTACACTAATTTAGAACTTGTAACGGTTCATAAAGTAGTGGGCCCCACTGTGTATGGGAGATAGTCGATGTCCTTCATCTATCTTATTAATATTATAACTGATCTAAACTAAGTTTTTCATAAATTTAACTAAGTCATCACTGAAATAGGTCTATAATTAGGGTCCAATTTACTACCCTATTTAAAGAACAGTATTATTTTACAGTTTTTCATAAGATCTGGTAACCACCCACCTCTGTCAATAACATAACATTGAAAATAACAGCTAAAGTTACATGTTTATAGCAACATCCACAGAATTAACACATAGATCTGCAGTCTTTTTAATATTTTAATGTGGTTTCAATTATATCCTTACAGACCGTGACATATTGGAAATGATTGTCATCAATAGCAAGGCTGTATTGTGACCTTCCCGTTTTACTGTTAATAATATTCGATGTCATTTCAATTACATTACTACTATTACAATTTTTGACCTCAAGTAAAGTGACTTGGCCAAACAAATAACTAATTAAATAATTTAGAATAATTCTTAACATATAAATTAAATTGAGCAGTGTCAATACAAAATCGCGCATCATTTACTACTTTTATGTACTTATATATAAGTACTGATGGACCATTGGTGTAAGTCACTGATGGAAGCGTTACTATTAACCGAGATTATCTTTGAAACAAGTGTTATCAAATAATGTGCATTTATTTTTTAAATCTTTGGCCATATAAAGTTATAAGCGATAAATGAAAGGCATGCAGCTGAGAAGTGCTTGATGAGAATGCTAAGAGGTATGTGAGGTGGGCAAATAGATAGAATATGAAATGAGTACCTACATAAATAAGAGGAAGTCGAAAAGTGGCACTGGTGAATGAAAATTTTAAGCAAATAAATATTAAGTATTCTATTCTTTTCTGTAAAGCTGTGTGGGAATCGGTTGTCATGATGTAGAGCCTACTTAAAGCTATCACCAAACCAAAGGATAGGTTTCCGTTTAAAAGTCATTGGTATCAATAAGTAGATAGCCGTATTATAAGTGAATAATGTAATTGCTGGTGTGAGAATGCAAGCAAACTAATAGCAAGTACCTACCTAAATTATAAAGTATTGTACATGATAAGATGATAATACTAAATTCACATGAGCGTTCGTTACCTGTTGCCGATTCACATAGAAATATGAACACTTATTTTGCACTTGATAAGTGAATCTAACAAAATACACAATGACTAATTGGAAATAGTCCCTTACAACAAACAAATTTATATTATCACATTCAAATCGGCTGTTAGCTGAAGTGTTACCACGGCGGGTCAGGAAATAAAAAAAATATAGTAGAAAGAATACGTACTCTTCTGAGATTACTATTTTGACTTTGAGTGAATTATAGCTGATAATTTCGGGCACAATCTGGTGTCGTTATCACAGATCACTATTTTAATACTCCTACGAAAGCGGTGAACGGTTAGGAAACACAAATTTCTCTGTCCTACGGGTCCTACGACTTTTTGAAAATAATAATTGACACAAAGAGGGACATAACGCGCTTATTTCTACGCAGTGTTGCAAAAGTGAGATTAAGAAAAACATCATGGGACTTGCCAGCTAAAATCGCGAAATTATTTTTTTTTTACACTAAACCATTGACTTTTGTTTGACTTGAAATGTTTGACTATAGAAAAAACAGTTATACAAATACGAGGCATATCGACGCAAAAATAAAAAAAATACTGCTAGAACTTTATCTTCAATAATTTTGCTTAGGTGAAAAAGGATAATAGTGTTTTTGACAGTTACTATAATGGCAACCCTACATTTTCTAGACAATGAAATACCTATTTGCGGCCGGTTCGCAGTGTTACCAACTCAGTGGATTTTCCACTAAAACTGGTGGTTTCGACCCCCCTTTTAGTGGCGAAATAGTGGCTGGTGATTTTTTCTAGTGGTTTAGTAGAATTTAATTTCAATTACTAAAATGCTATCACTCAACCACTAAGCCACTAAAACGTTACGAAATAATTATGTTATCTTTACTTCATCTAATTATCAAGAGTATTTCTTTGAAATGAAATGAACTGGTGAATGGTTTCTTTATCGATACTGAACCTACCCCTAAGCTTATGGCACGCAATTACTTTAACACACACTGTATAAACAAATAAAATACTTTGTGAATTGAATACCAAGTTTTCAAAAAAAATGCGTGTTGTTTTTTTGATTGGAAGATTTATTTAAAAAACCATGTTTATGTTTGAATAAAAAATCAGTCTTATAATTTGCGACCGAAAAATATTTGCGCCTCGACTGAGACGTACGAAATGCTTTATTATTAAAGATATTAATCTGAGAAAAATTTCAACTATCTAGTGACTGACAGACGGTCAATTTTTTTTTTTCTAGTATTATTCATACACACAGTACAATGAACAATTACTATTATTATTAATAAAGCATTTCAGGCATTGGCGTCACCGAGTTTCGTGTTCCTGTGACTGCTCTAGAAAGAATAAAAGTAGAAAGACTGCAAGAATTGAAAGTAAAAGAGGAATATAAGAGGGAAGCAAAAGTGAAGACGGATAAAATATTTGATGAAGCGATTGATTATAGTCTAGAAGAAGAATGGGATATAGTGAAAAATAGTATGGTGCAAGTGGCCACAAAAATATGTGGTCTGGCGAAGAGGAAGTGTAGTAGTAGAACGAATGACTCTTGGGTAGATGGTGAAGTAAAAGAGGTTGTGAGGCAGAAGAAAGAGGCCTGGCTTAATGTGTTAGCCTATAAGGCCCAAAATAGGATGAATGAGGCACCGAATGTGACAGATGATTTGGAAAGAGTGAAGAAGAAATACTCCGAAATGAAAACGAAAGTGAAAGAAATAGTAAAAATGAAGAAGGATGAAAAGGAAGAAAAATATAACAGGAAGTTCTCTAATATCTTCAGGGCTAATGTTAAGCTGTTCTGGAAACAGGTAAGATTGGCTCGCGGAGTGACAGGAACATCGAGTATGAATGTTATAAGAGCAGAAGATGGATGTTTACTAAGCGAAGAATGTAAGGTCTTGGAACGCTGGAAGGGATACTTTGAAAGTTTATTTAGTTGTCAGGATAGTGTGCGAGGAGTGGGTAACTGGGCAGACGCCAGTTTCGAAGACCCAAACTCAGAGGTAGATGAAGAGAATGCAATAGAAATAGATGAGATTGTAAGAGCGTTGAAAGGGATGAAAGTTGGGAAAGCTGCAGGGTACGACAGTGTCTGCTGAAATGCTGAAGGTGGCGGGGTGGTAGCAAGCCTGTTGTGCCGGATCTTTAATATGTGTTGGAGGTATGGCCGCGTGGTGGATGATTGGTGTAAGGCTGTAATCGTACCGCTATATAAGGAAAAAGGGTCTCAACAGGAGTGTAAAAACTGCCGCGGCATTAGTCTTTTGAGTGTTGTCGGCAAACTGTATGCAAAGGTATTAATAAATAGAGTTATAAGAGTGACAGATGAGAAAATATGGGATGTGCAGGCAGGATTTAGAGAGGGAATGGGCTGTATGGATCAGATCTTCTCTTTAAGGTGCATAGCCGAAAATCATCTGGCAAAGCACAAGAAAGTCTATTGTGCTTTCGTTGATTTGGAGAAGGCCTACGACAGTGTGTGGAGGGAAGAACTGTGGTCAACACTATCCATGTAAGGGGTGGACTGGCACTTGGTACGGGCACTGAAATCTTTATACAAGGATTCCAGTGCCTGTGTTAGGATAAATGGGGCTTACACGAAATGTTTCTGCATCTCGACGGGTGTTAGACAGGGTTGTGTAGCGTCACTGTGGCTCTTCAACTTGTACTTGGATAGTTGTCTGACAGATTTGAAAGAGGGTGAGTGCGGATTGTGGATCAATGAGTTGCCTGTCAAATGCCTTCTCTACGCAGATGATCAAGTTCTACTTGCATCGTCAGCAGAACAGTTGCAAGACATGGTGACTGTGATGGACGAAGCATATAAGAGGAAAGGGATGAATATAAATGTGACGACGATGTGAAGACGAAGGTCATGGTCTTTGAAAGAGGAGGGGATGTATCGGTGTGTTGTGTGTTGTGTGATATGAAAATAAATGATAAGAATGTGGAGCAAGTAGGTAAGTGAGTTTGTATACTTGGGGAGTCTGTTTACATGGGATGGGAAGATTGATGAAGATGTGGAAAGGAGAGTAAATGCGGGAAATAAAGTGAATGGTGCTATACATGCGATTGTGACCAACCAGTTGATGTCCAAAAAGGCTCGACTGGCTGTTCACAGTGGTGTGCCCACGCTTATGTATGGAAGTGAATGCTGGGTGTGGCAAAAGAAGCATGAAAGTAGGATAATTGCTGTGGAAATGCTTTCCTTGCGAAGCATATGTGGTCTAACTATG
The DNA here is from genome assembly GCA_963853775.1 of Xanthia togata. Lineage (NCBI taxonomy): Eukaryota > Metazoa > Arthropoda > Insecta > Lepidoptera > Noctuidae > Xanthia > Xanthia togata. Next base: position 5,829,144 of record OY970805.1, read on the forward strand.
AATGATAGGCTGAGAAATGATATGATAAGACAAGACGGTGTGAGTTAAAAGAAGATGTAGTGACAAAAATTGAAAAGGGTATGCTGAGATGGTTTGGTCATGTTGAGAGGATGAATGAAAGGCGACTAACAAAATGTATTTACAAGGCAGATGTGAATGGAAACGCCGGGAGGGGACGCCCTAGGAGGACACTGACCTTATTGGTGATGTTCTTCAGAAAGGACAGGTGCGTAGTACTCGCAACCGGCGTGCGTGTATGACCAGATTTATGAACGTAAACGAGGCAAAAGGAGTATGTTACGATCGTAGCAGGTGGCATTCTGTAGTTTCTGCCTACCCCCATGGGAAGAAGGCGTGAGTTTATGTATGTATGTATGTATTATTAATAAAATACCACGTCTTTACTTTGAATTATACAAACTAACAAAACAAAACACACATGCCCCGAGGTTTTAACACAAGCGTACCTACCATATCATGATTCATGATCCGCCTATAACTACCTATTTCAATCGTGTCAATCACTTTCCTTTTCTCTATTCACTTTATTTATTAATCCAGACATCTTTTTTTCGGGAGATAAAAGGAAATACTTATCCATAAAGACACACATTATGTACCTACTTAATAGTAAGAAACATTTTTTTATAGTCTTACCTTTCAGTTTCCAGGTAATCTAAAAAAAGTTATCTCTGGATGCGTTATTGACGAATTCATGCAACCAAAAACAGCACAATATATCCTACTCGTCATATTAAATATGTACTTGAACTTATTTTTAGTGAAAAAATCGCGCGGTTATTGTTAAAAAAACAACACACCGTCCGTTCGTCACTGCGGCACAGTCGCGACTGTCAGCATGCCGAACGGATGCCAAGATCGAGGCGCGTAGGCATATCTCGTGCTTCGTCCGTTTGTATGAAGTTGGAATACTGTATACAAACGGACATTACCGTGACAATACACTATACGCAGGGATTCCCCGTACAATATTTTCAGTAGTACTATGTAGTTAGCTTACAATTACAAAACAACTAAGTGAACAGATGAATTCGGTCGGTCTCGTACTGCTCAGTGTGTCGTATTATTTTCGCGAATTTATTCATGCGTAATTATGCCGAAACCACAATATATTATATATTCCAATAAAAGATAAAAAACAAATCGGGACCAAAGAATCATGTAAATGTGAAACAGACGATGGGGCAGACAAAAATTCATCTGAAGATGACGAATTTTAGAATATCACTTTATTTTTATAGTTATTCTCTTTATTGAATATTTTTTATGTCCCTATAACTACTTACTGTTTTCTTTCGTAAAAACCAAAAAATTTGTTTAGTGGTTAGCGGTTTTTAATTTTTTTAGATTAAAGCCGATTTTTGTTAGTGGTTTTCTGGTGGTTTTAGAAGTTGAATCTGGTGGAGAGCTTGTTTATCTGTTGGCAACACTGCCGGTTCGCCATTTTATCATTGACATATAAAACATATGGACTTGGCATACCTACAAGAAAAACGTGCCATACCTACACTTTACTGAGAGGATAAAATGGCGTCTACTAGGGCAGCCCTTATCGATATTTCTATGTTATAATATCGATAAAAGATTGTGAGAATGTTTTCATAATGTCACAGTACAATATTTACGGGTAAAAATACCTACTCCAAGTTTTCTAAAATAAGACTTTCATTTGTTTGTTTTTAATTTAATTGCTTCGTCATTCTTTCGCGGCTAAACTGTAAAACTTATTTTGATGTTTCTCATTGTGATAGGTTGAAACCTGGAGGACAGATATATACTTACTGCTTTTATCGACCTAGTATTCTGTAACTGATTTCATTCCATTGTATACTATGCAACAAGTTCATCTCGTTGCCGATATATCTATGTACATATAACATATAGCTCATGGGAAGTGTGCGATGACGATGACGCGAGTTTCAAGCTTTTTGTTCACCCAAAAAGTACACATATATACACAATAAACATATAGCTCTTGGAAAACGTCCGGTGAAGATGACGGGACTTCCATGATTTTTGCTCACCCAAAAAGTGCTCAACGCGCCTAAAGTTTTCACTTCAAAAAAACTATCGGGCAGTTGCCCGGCAGACACGACACCCGTCTGGTCGGAGGGTCCTCCCTTTTCTATAGAGGATGAATAAATTTTACACCCTGTTCCTCATACCTCTAAAAGGTGGCTCCGCCAATGGCCCGCAGATGGTAATTTTTAAATGAAATATTATAATTTATATTATTATTTTATCTTTGTGTATCTCATTTTGATCAACATACAAATTTGAATTTCACGGATAACCAGTGAAAAAGAAATAAAGAAATTTTGAAAATTGGCGGAGCCACCATAATTAATATTTTTGATACTAAGTTTCTAACACGCAAATGATTGTGGGTTTTAATTAAAAGTCAACACTAATTATAATAAAGTCATATTAAATAAATCAATCTCATTCAGTTCTGAACAATACAATTTTGTTCAGGTAATTTCTATGTGATATTCTTTCAGTAGATTTCTTCATATAATATTTGTATCTCAAATTCATGTATATCTCTTTTACAATGCCTTTAACTCTGTCAATAGGGACACTTTGTTGGCTGAAGCCAAAAAGGAACTACCCGAAATTTATGGTTTTATGTGGCAATGTTACAGGTACCCCTCTAAATTACTATACAAGGACAATGTTTTGGAATCTGCAGTAGGATGTCAACAATGTGACCCTCTCGGGCCAGTCATTTTCAGCCTGGCTATCCATCCAATTATACAGAAACTAAACTCAAAATTTAACGTGTGGTATTTGGATGATGGAACGCTAGGAGGTGATTTAGACACCATTTTGAAAGACCTACAACTCATAAAGCAACAATTCAAATCCATTGGCTTGGACCTTAACCCATCAAAATGCGAAATTTTCCTTTTTGACGACCCTGGAGAAATTTAATGCAATAGCCCCACAAATCAAAATTTTAGAAAAAAGTTCACTTCAGCTCCTAGGTTCCCCAATTTTAGAAGACAGCTTTCCTTCTTTCATCGACGAAAAAATCAAAAACTTCAAAGACATTTCGGACAGACTCTCCAAAATTAATTTACATTCGGCATTCACCCTGATCAGATACTGTTGTTTTGGTCCAAATTTTATATATTTTCTACGCTCTTCCCCTTTATGGAAGCAGTCACACCTCTTGGACAAAATTGATCAAATTATTCGCAGCACACTATCATCCATTTTAACTGTGGCCTTGGACGACCGAGCGTGGCTACAAGCCACACTACCCATCCGTTTTGGTGGCCTCGGCGTCCGCAAAATTACCAGTATTAGCTTACCCGCGTTCCTGTCCTCTGTCCGCAGCACTGAAAAGTTGACCGGCAAAATTTTAGCCCCCTGCCTGGTTTACTCTGAAGTGCCTTGCTTGACCGATGCGGAGAACGCCTGGAAAGCGGCTTGGCCGAATACAGATCGGCCCGTGAACCCATCTTCCCAGAGACAGTGGGATGAGCTGCTCTGCAGGTTGGTACGGAATAATCTTATTAATACGTGCACCAATACTGCTGAGCATGCCCGCCTGCTGGCTGTGGGTGAGTGGGAGTCGGGCCTCTGGCTTCAGGCACTACCATCACCCAACATAGGCACTATGCTGGGTGATACCACCTTCCGGCTCGCTACCTGTCTGCGTCTGGGCGCTCCTTGTGTGGCTCCGCATCGCTGCCGATGCAGTGAAGGTGTCGACTGTCTCGGACACCATGGCCTATCCTGCAGTAAGAGCGCAGGCCAGATAGCACGGCACGCCAGCATCAATGACATCATCCGTCGTGCTCTTGTCACCGCCGGAGTGCCAGCTGTTTTAGAACCCAATGGTTTGGCACGCGACGATGGGAAGAGACCAGACGGAATGACCATAATGCCTTGGAAGGTAGGTAGGCCTTTGGTGTGGGATGCAACGTGCGTCGACACCCTTGCGCCATCCCATCTTCCTAGCACGGCGGGCTGTGCTGGGGCTGCTGCTGCAGGTGTGGAAAACCTCAATCGGCGCAAATACTCCAATCTTATTGGGACTTATATGTTTGAGCCGTTTGGGGTTGAAACACTAGGGCCATGGGGTCCGAGTGCCCACTTAGTTTTTCAAGACATCGCCAAGCGGCTGGTCGACTCTTCACGTGACCAGAGGGCTGGCCTATTCTTTGGCCAAAGAATCCATGGCCATTGCCATTCAACGAGGCAATGCAGCCAGCCTTTTGGGCACTTTTCCTGTTGACAGCGATGCGGAAGAATTTTTTGATGCCCTATAATTATCCCCCCCCCACTTTTTATGTAATATATACTTGTACATATTATTAATATGTACAAGTATTATTAATATGTACATATTATTAATATTATTATTGTAAGTCTGTTAGTTTTTAATTATGTATAATCTGGTGTAAAATAAAAATTTACTTTTATCACTTTTACATTGTGAGTTTGTCTGATTTTGATAATTCTCATTTAAAATGCCAGACATATTTGTTCAAATCGCAGGCTGTAAAGAATAAAAAAAAAAGTATTTTTATTGTTTCTTGATTTTATTAATAGAATTTTTAATTGATCTTAAGTCTTAAGACCACACTCAAACACATTCTTTACATCACTCTTTGTTTCCATTAAACAAATATTGCAAATGTGGACATCACCATCATTTTCAACACCAGCCACTAGAGAATCATGTTGGACAAATTTATAACATGTTACTTACCAATAAGGTTCGTGAAGGTAAAGCATCGTCACATAATGTTACTTTATTGAGTATCCGGTTGAAATATTATGATTCTTCAAAGTGAAAAGAACAAAAATATGAACAGTTTATGTTAACATCTTAAAATTTTCCACACCACTTGTTTTTTTCTTTTTTCGTTTATTCAAGGTTGCCTGCTAAAAAACGAAGAAAGAAAAAACAATTGGTGTGGAAAATTTAAAGATGTCAACATAAACTGTTCATATTTTTGTTCTTTTCACTTTGAAGAATCATGTTTCAACTGTTTCAACTCAATAAAGAAACATTATGTGACGATGCTTTACCTTCACGAACCTTATTGGTAAGTAACATGTTATAAATTTGTCCAACATGATTCTCTAGTGCCTGGTGTTGAAAATGATGGTGATGGTGATGTCCTCATTTGCAATATTTGTTTAATGGAAACAAAGAGATGTAAAGAATGTGTTTGAGTGTGGTCTTAAGACTTAAGATCAATTAAAAATTATATTAATGAAATGAAGAAACAATAACAATACCTACTAATCATTTTTTGCTTGTTTACAGTCTGCGATTTGAACAAATATGTCTGGCATTTTAAATGAGAATGATCAAAATCAGACAAACTCACAATGTAAAAGAGATATACGACATGAATTTGAGATACAAATATTATGGGAAGAAATCTACTGATAGAATATCACATAGAAATTACCTGAACAAAATTGTATTGTTCAGAACTGAATGAGATTGATTTATTTAATATAACTTTATTATAATTGGACCCTGTTAAGCAGAAAAGATCCAACCAACATTTTGTTACTTTTGAGTAAATACGATTTGAAGTTTAGGAGTGAATATAAAACTAACAAGCAGAGGAATACAAAAACGGAATGTTATTTATGGTAACACAGTAAATTAGCATTATTTTACAGGTAACACCACAGGAAAGTTGAACACAGTTTTCTTGATTTTCTTAAAAAACTACCCGTGGATCTTTTATGCAATAAAAAAATTGTCAGTAACATTTTTACACGGGTGATCCAAATAAAAAATATATGAAGGTTTAAAAATCGTTACTATAGGGAACATATTTTTTTTTTTTACTTTTACTTTATTATGTAGCCCGACGTTTCGGACACTTGCCACGGGGCAAGTGTCGGGCTACATAATAAAGTATACAGTTTTTTTGTCACGGGACAAAGGATCGTAAATAGTGTCCGAAATTTCGGCTTAAATAATTGATATTGTGAAAGCAAATAAAACGCGATATCCGTAAGTTTGAAAGGGTACGCACAACTAATAAAGTTCTAATCCACAATCGATCTAATAGGATCGCAATCTTCTTCCACTTCAAGCTCAAAATCAGGTTCCCCCGAAAATCCATCTACATCATCTTCTATATTACTGTCTCCTGTCATTTTTTGTAGGACGGCTGAGCATCGCTCGGAATCAATAGCATTAAACTTCTGATGTCGTTCAACTTAGCTTCTGGTATCATCTTACCATGAGGCCAAAGCATTTGCATAAGGTTTTTGATATCAAGCGTGTTCTACCGCGGTTTTTTTTTTCAAATCTACTTCTACAAGTACAAAAGAATCATCTTGACTGTACCGCATGAACAAAGAAAACATAGCCTCCTTTTATAGCAAAATTTCTCTCGTCTTCAGCCACGATACTTTTTCTCCATAAAGTTTTTCTATTACTTAGTTATAATATTCTCCAGTGCACGTGAACTAAGAAAATCTGTTGATTCCATGCGGTGAACTTGAAGAGGCTTATGTTTCTTGCAGGTTCTCATGACATATACGCGGAAGTGGCAGTGTTTTTTCCATGTCAAATGCTACAGTTTCTAAGTTAGGATTATTTTTGGCAAGAATCATGTCATTCTTCATATATTTTTGTAGGTCTTCTGCAGTTTTGAGATGCTTTTCATGTTCTTTTATAATGTTGTTATTTTCTCCTATGTTTGTATCACATCTATTGCAAGTGTCTGTTTAATGGTTTAGTGCGGAGATTAAACTTTGTTAAAAATATTTGTTTAACTTTTAGGTATGAAATTGGCTTAATTCCTGCATACTCGTAAGTAGCTTCTTCACAGTAAAGTTTGTAAATCTTTGAAAAGGTCAAGTCGGGTCTTAAAAAGTTTGCATCTCCTGCTTCCTGGCGACATGAATGAGAAACTTATTTGGGTAGTTTTCCTAAAAAAAAATCGCACTCAGCAGAAACTTTATTGTGGCCTCCGTTCATACCACGGCTGGTAATCTCGGAACAAAAAAGCCTGGCATTAATAGACGTATTTTGTCTATGGGTGTAACGACTCAAAGTGACAATCGCCCCTCGTCCCTTTCCCCTTTGTCGCCCATGCAATGGACGCCATATTTGTTTGTTGTAAGTCTATCACAATGGTCTATCATAGTCTGTGGTTGTCTTCACCCCGCCATCGCCATTACAGTTTTTTGAAGTTTTATGTTGATTTATTTCCGTAATTTATCCTCTCAAATTTAAACCTATAATAGTGTAATTACAACGTGCAGTATGTTCCGCACTTGCTGTATTGTGAATTGCGTGAAATTAAATGAAAGGATGTTAAATTATTTCGATTTCCCAAACGTGAGATAGGACTCAAGTGGCTAGTAGTGAATTATCTGAAGAATTGTGAAACCTGAGGGCAGAGGATCTTCACAAGCGTTATGCCTGTCAAAAGCATGGCTCCACTTCGTTTTTCTCCCCAATCGTGCGGAGCTTCAGAATTTTATAGTGTGTAGATGTCTTCAAATAAAACGTTTTCCCAAAATTTCACACTGAGCAAACGCCTAGTTTTTGAGAAAAAAAATCCTAAAGTTTCAGAAATGTTAACCAATTTACGTAAATTAATTGTCATTTTACCACAGATAATGTACGAGTTTCACTCCTAGGTTGTTCCATTTTACGTTCAGACAAAGTGACAGCGGACTCTTATGGTTTTTTGTATAAATATTGTAAGTTTTTAACTTTCGTTCACTTTTAAATAGTTGGTGTCGCAATTAACTTAATTATAAAGTAAATAATATAGTAAATTAAATTTAAAAAATATAGTTTTATTTGTACTATTAAAAGATTGTCTGTAACGAAACGTAATCCAATGTCAGTGAAGCGAGCTCGGGACTTGGGGCACCCCGACACGGACAGGTTAGGTTAGAAGGGGATGGCGGGGTCTAGTGAGCGAGCGTAGCGAGCGAATAGACCCCGCCATCCCCTTCGTGGTTATTTTTTTTTAAACCACCCAGAAATAGGAGCCCCGCGTAGCGGGGCTCCGTCGACAACGCTTTACTTAAAATAACCTTGATTGTTACAAGGTAATATTCCAAAATTTGAGCATATTTTGGTTTGACCTTGACTTTTGATGTGTAAGACCTTGACTTTTGGGTGCTGACCTTGACCTTGACGATGTGTTTGACCTTAGTATTTCTTGGAAACTAATTTAGACCCGCCACGTGATCTTCCCCGCCCTTAATACTCTGGCGATTTTTTTGAAACTTTGGCAATTTTTTTCTCGGCACCTATGGTTTTGCTCATTTTGGGGATTTCAAAAATACAATAGAAATGGTCTACTCTATCCAAAAAAAAATACCTACTATAAATCAGAGCTGGGGAGAAAACCGAAGTGCTTCCAAAAGCATTTTGAACAGAAATTCATCGTCACACCCAACGCGAGGACTCGTCTTCTTGTTGGCGCCTATCCCACACGGTTTTCCAATAGCGAAATCAGCAGTGGCACTCCTAGTCCTCGGTTACAAACTATGGACACTGACCACACCACTGGTAAGTACTTCAATAATATGACTATAAAAAGATAACAAATCTTACATATTCCTCTTAAACTAAAATGACAAGTGCATCATGTATACAAAAATGTGTTTCAAAACTTAATTTTCCACTGGTATTTCACACAAGCCATACATTTTAAAGAAAATAAAAAGTATCCTATACCTATTGTTCATTATAAAAACTCATATTGTGTAATTAACATTTTTTCTTGTCAGTATAATTAAGACAATAACTTGATATTATCACATAATATTTTGTAAAGCATAAACATAGTAATTATTTAGGGTTCCATATCCAAAGGGTGCCAACAAGACCCTATTACTATGACAGCAGTCTGTCCATCAGTCCGTCTGTTACAGGGCTGTATCTTTTGAACCGTAATAGGTAGACACTTGAAATAGACTACAATGTACTGCTATATCAAAAAAAATAGTTAAAAATTGAAGGGGGTATATAAAAACGAAGAATGTGTAGTGTGCAATATTGTATGGTGATACTGAACCCTTTGTCTACGAGTCTGATTCGCACTTGGAAGCTTTTTTACTTTTTAGTCATTTTGGGCAGTCGCATAAAATTTAGTATTTTGTTATGATAATAAGCTTAAATATTTCTTTACAGACAATGCTGTTTCTGATCACGCCTATACTAAGAAAAGGCAGCATGAGGATCATACCTACTGTACCTTTGAACCTATATAGAAACAGAATGACTAAAATTGGTAAGTCACAGTTTTTATCTTATTTTTTGGTTTTTAATATAATAAGTACTTTATAATTTTTTGTTGTAGTCTTTTGACGGCATTTTTGCGTAATTTTTTTGGCAATCACTCCATAATTGAAATATTATTTACAATACAATACAGGGGTGATGCTTATCCAATATAATTGAATATTGAAGGTGTATGTTAAAGCTATCATTATAACATTCCAGTCTTTATTTCCAGATGATATAATAACCATCAATGGCCACTGATGATACATGATCCACCCCACATAAAGGGGTTAAGGGATCAATTTTTATATTTTATTACCAAAAATATAAAATATCCAAATGGAATGATATCGTGGATGTTTATAAAACGGACTGCAATCATGCACAAATGCTATTGTTACACAAATTTAATGATGAAAACGTAAATACAGGAAAAATTAAGGTTACAGAACACGAAACGCGGTCCAACTTGAAGGTGTGGCAGGTAAGTAATTATAAATCGCAAAATTACTGGCGTTAAACTGAAAATCTTCGAGTTATTCGAGATTTTTGTGTTTTTACGAAAACTAGATTTAATTATTTTTTAAGCAAATAGATGAGTAAGGATAGTTGGGAAAGCGGGGCAGAGCCCAATTAAGACTAAGTAACTGCGCCGAAAAAATTATTCTTATAGAATTGAGAATGTTTCTGAAGATGGTTGTTTAAGGATACCTAGTCTGTACAGTTTAATCACAATAATCATGCATAAACGGCTGTACTGATTCATAGGATTAATGAATGTTATTTATCAATATTTCAATGTGTTTAAAATTTTGTACTTAAAATAGTCAATTTTATTGCAGGTTAAGAATTGTGTGTGTTCAGCAAAACAGTGGCAGCTACTCTTTCATACACTACTCAGTTTTGTAAGTATTTTGCTTGCAATTTAGTTTTCTCACCGACTGTAAGTTCTGTCACTTTAAAATAAGTATACTTAAAGCATGTTACTTTTTGTTGCAGCTCAATAAGCCGATAGCAAACCAGTCAGCCCAACTTTAAGGAATACGGCAGAAATGGTATCATTTTTTGATGATTTATTTAAAAGAGTGTATGTGGAGTTTCTTGCCCGTTTTCTGCATATGGACCTACGCTTTGGAGTGGGCAAATAGCTTCATATCCCCTTGACAATTCAAAAGTGCCTGTAAATGGTTTAATTGAAATAAATGCTTTGAGTTTGACAGTATTGAATGTTTTTTTATTTCCATTACATGACATTCCTTTTCTAGTACACACACACCTCAGGTGTATATGGCTATAGGTACACCTGTCTAGACACACAATCACAACGTCGGCTTGAAATAAAGCAGAACCTCTTTTTTGGAAGTCGGTTAAAGGCTTAAAAGGCTAGGTTCCAAAATATTCTGGGCTCGACAAACCTTGGCAAAAAGACCCGGTCTCATAACAACACGTGCGACAAAATGGGTAAAATTAAAAAAAAACTAAACGTCACAATGATACCTTGCACAGATCGTAAAGCGATTTTTCTGCTATGGGAGATTACCGTCTGATACGTAGTATCCCTATGTAGTCACGGCTGGTAATCTCGGAACAAAAAAGCCTGGCATTAATAGACGTATTTTGTCTATGGGTGTAACGACTCAAAGTGACAATCGCCCCTCGTCCCTTTCCCGTTTGTCGCCCATGCAATGGACGCCATATTTGTTTGTTGTAAGTCTATCATAGTCTGTGGTTGTCTTCACCCCGCCATTACAGTTTTTTGAAGTTTTACGTTGATTTATTTCCGTAATTTATCCTCTCAAATTTAAACCTATAATAGTGTAATTACAACGTGCAGTATGTTCCGCACTTGCTGTATTGTGAATTGCGTGAAATTAAATGAAAGGATGTTAAATTATTTCGATTTCCCAAACGTGAGATAGGACTCAAGTGGCTAGTAGTGAATTATCTGAAGAATTGTGAAACCTGAGGGCAGACGATCTTCACAAGCGTTATGTCTGTCAAAAGCATTTTGATCAGAAATTCATAGTCACACCCAACGCGAGGACTCGTCTTCTTGTTGGCGCCTATCCCGGATAGAATTTCCTTTATGGGCCGTCGAGTTGGAAGTTCATTTTTTTTTTGTAGATAGCACTCATTAACAGAAGGCTTTTCACAAATTTTTAAGTAGCAGATACTCACGGTTTACGAGATATAATTTTTTAAATTTTCCATAGAAAGTTAAAAATAACACGCAATTTAGATAGTTATCAATGTCATGGTAGATGTCAAATTTGACGTTTTACGTTCCGTTGACGGTGGAGGTGTGTAACATTCAATTTTATCATATTCTAACTTTAAATATATTTATATTTTCACATAGAAAATTCAAATTAAATAAAAAAAAAAAAATGTAAATTTGATACGTAATTAATGTGAACAAAAACGCGCTGTACTATGCAATTAAATTGACTTTTTTACATAAAAAATAACGTTTTTTTTTTTTACACTGGAACGGAACGTGAATCTGCTCGGATGAGTTAAGGTAAGTTTTTAATTATTGTATATATGCTAGCGTGAGTTGTTAATCTGCAGATTTTCTCACGTTAGTAAATATAGTGCAGGTTAAGATTTTATTTTACTTACTACATAGACAGAACTTAGCCTCAGAACCGACACGGGGCACCCCGACCCCACGTAGTCTTTTGGCCCCTACCCCTAGAGTGTATTTATAAAGGCGGGAGCCAGAAGCTGGAGGGAGCTCCTGAGTGGAGCAAGCCACACGAGGCCGAGCAGAGCGAAGGGGGGAGGTGGCGAGCGTAGCGAGCCGGCGACCTCCATAGCGATGCGAAGGTCGAGTGTGTTGTAGCGACACTCAGGGGTGACCGAGAGCTTTTGGCGGGAGCACACCCGGAGTCCGACTCAGTACACAGTACAACATCCACAAAAAAAATATACAAATAACTACCCAGAAGTAATTACTAATTTAAATCATTTTTTTTATTTGTTTCAGATCTATGTGGAACTGGAGAAAGATTTTCTCCAAACGACTCGATATTCTTATATGATTAATATAAGAATAATAATATTCCTTGTGTTTTATTTTAACTATCCACCCTAACCTAACCTCAAAATTTAAACCACGGATATCTCCGTAACCATGAGGTTCCGCGGGTTGGGATTGGTACAGGTGGGTAGGCACCTCCCATCCTCGCCCTCCCCGCCCCATAAATCTTTGGAAATTAGAGTTCAAATTGATGGAAATTAGTGTTTTAACCTAACCTAACCTCAAAACTTTGACCATGGATATCTCCATAACCATGGGGTTCTGCAGGGTGGGAATGGGACAGGGGGTAGCCCTTCCCCCCCCCCCCTCCCCCCCTTTCCCTCCCCGACCCTTAAATCGACGGCCCATAATGGAAATTTTAACCCCTATCCCACACGGTTTTCCAATAGCGAAATCAGCAGTGGCACTCCTAGTCCTCGGTTACAAACTATGGACACTGACCACACCACTGGTAAGTACTTCAATAATATGAATATAAAAAAATAAAAAATCTTACATATTCCTCATACACTGAAATGACAAGTGCATCATGTATACAAAAATGGGTTTCAAAACTTAATTTTCCATTGTGGTATTTCACACAAGCCATACATTTTAAAGAAAATAAAAAGTATCCTATATCTAATTGTTCATTATAAAAACTCATATTGTGTAATCTCAGACCAAATAAAAAAAGTAGACGGAGCGCGGCGCTCTCAGAATGAAGCAGGGTAAAGGAAGCCAAATTTGAAATAGGAAGCCGACCGCGACCGTGTTCCAGAGCGACGCGCGACACCGAACGCACTAGACGTCATAACATTGAAATCGCAAATTGTTGTAAAATGCCTTCCTGTGTCGTAAAAGCTTGTAAAAACTATTCCGTAATTTTAAAAAAACCATCTGGGATTACATTTCACTAGGAAGTGTTTAATTTGATATATAAATACAAAAGTATTTCATAAAGCGTTTTTGAAACACAAAACCTCGCATAGTGACGTCGGTGTGACCAGTATATCCGCATACAAATTCCCCGAAACGCGGGCAATGTTTGGGAGTTTTTGGGATTATTAATTTTAATATTACTTTTCGTAATGGTTAAATGCTTTTAACTATTACGAAAATATGTCTATTTTGAATATCAAACATCGGTATCCCTAAATAAATAACTCGTGTTTAAATATGTTATAGTATAACGTGAATACAATATGAGACGATAGCATTAAATAGCGCGTGATTATTATTATTATTTCTATAAACAAGTACTTACAACATTACAGTTTTATGTAAAATACATTTTTGGATTCATTTATTTCTCAACTTCGACTGAAAACAAACTGTTTTAATTTTAGATTCCCAAGAGACCTTAATTGGAAACAAAAGTGGATTGAGGTTATTAAGCAGAAATCAAGAATACGTACTGTAGTTAAAGTATCTAAATATAAAATTCCATCACATTTCCAAACTAGATACTATATCTAGAAGGCGGGATACAATAAGACAGTACTACCGGAAACTAACGCAACATAAAGGTGTTTAAAATTTGTCGCTTTTATTTTTTATTAAACGTACATAACAGTAAAAAAGTGTTGTACTTATAAGAATTTATTTTTCATGAATAATCATAATTATTCAATCAGAATTGGGATAAAAAGTTTTTAGTGGCAACATTTTTTTCTTAGCACATAAACGCATGGCAAGTGTTGCGACACGAGATCACGCACACAACTCTGTTCACAACGCTTCACTTATTTGAATGCTATTGTTGGCGTATGCTCCGTCTACCTTTTTTATTTGGTCTGAGTGTGTAATTAACATTTTTTCTTGTCAGTATAATTAAGACAATAACTTGATATTATCACATAATATTTTGTAAAGCATAAACATAGTAATTATTTAGGGTTCCATACCCAAAGGGTGCCAACAAGACCCTATTACTATGACAGCAGTCCGTCCATCAGTCCGTCTGTTACAGGGCTGTATCTTTTGAACCGTAATAGGTAGACACTTGAAATAGACTACAATGTACTGCTATATAAAAAAAATAGTTAAAAATTGAAGAGGGTATATAAAAAACGAAAAATGTGTACTTAGTGTGCAATATTGTATGGTGATACTGAACCCTTTGTCTACGAGTCTGATTCGCACTTGGAAGCTTTTTTACTTTTTAGTCATTTTGGGCAGTCGCATAAAATTAAGTATTTTGTTATGATAATAAGCTTAAATATTTCTTTACAGACACTGCTGTTTCTGATCACGCTTAGACTAAGAAAAGGCAGCATGAGGATCATACCTACTGTACCTTTGAACCTATATAGAAACAGAATGACTAAAATTGGTAAGTCACAGTTTTTATCTTATTTTTTGGTTTTTAATATAATAAGTACTTTATAATTTTTTAATGTAGTCTTTTGACGGCATTTTTGCGTAATTTTTTTGGCAATCACTCCATAATTGAAATATTATTTACAATACAATACAGGGGTGATGCTTTTCCAATATAATTGAATATTGAAGGTGTATGTTAAAGCTATCATTATAACATTCCAGTCTTTATTTCCAGATGATAACCATCAATGGCCACTGATGATACATGATCCACCCCACCTAATAAAGGGGTTAAGGGATTAATTTTTATATTTTATTACCAAAAATATAAAGTATCCAAATGGAATGATATCGTGGATGTCTATAAAACGGACTGCAATCATGCACAAATGCGATTGTTACACAAATTGAATGATGAAAACGTAAATCCAGGAAAAATTAAGGTATTCTTATTGAATTGAGAATGTTTCTGAAGATGGTTGTGGATACCTAGTCTGTACAGTTTAATCACAATAATCATGCATAAACGGCTGTACTTATTCATAGGATTAATGTTATTTATCAATATTTCAATGTGTTTAAAATTATGTGTTTAAAATTTTGTACTTATAATAGTCAATTTTATTGCAGGTTAAGAATTGTGTGAGTGTTCAGCAAAACAGTGGCAGCTACTCTTTCATACACTACTCAGTTTTGTAAGTATTTTGCTTGCAATTTAGTTTTCTCACCGACTGCAAGTTCTGTCACTTTAAACTAAGTATACAAGCATGTTACTTTTTGTTGCAGCTCATTAAACCGATAGCAAACCAGTCAGCCCAACTTTAAGGAATACGGCAGAAATGGTATCATTTTTTGATGATTTATTTAAAAGAGTGTACGTGGAGTTTCTTGCCCGGACCTACGCTTTGGAGTGGGCAAATAGCTTCATATTTCTGACATTCCTTTTCTAATACACACACACCTCAGGTGTATATGGCTATAGGTACACCTGTCTAGACACACAATCACAACGTCGGCTTGAAATAAAGCAGAACATCTTTTTTGGAAGTCGGTTAAAGGCTTAAAAGGCTAGGTTCCAAAATATTCTGGGCTCGACAAACCTTGGCAAAAAGACCCGGTCTCATAACAACACGTGCGACAAAATGGGTAAAATTAAAAAAAAACTAAACGTCACAATGATACCTTGCACAGATCGTAAAGCGATTTTTCTGCTATGGGAGATTACCGTCTGATACGTAGTATCCCTATGTAGTCGGTGGTTTAAACGCAATAACACAGCAAATAATTAACTTGACATTGGCTAAATGCACAAACCGTGCAAAGCCACAAAAAAAAAAAAAAAAAAAAACAAAATTCACAAATTTAAACACTAGTCATGATCATTTGACAGTTGACGTACCCAACTTTGGTACCAAACATCGAGAGGATAAAATGGCGAACCGGCAGTGTTGCCAACAGATAAACAAGCTCTCCACCAGATTCAACTTCTAAAACCACCAGAAAACCACTAACAAAAATCGGCTCTACTCTAAAAAAAATTAAAAACCGCTAACCACTAAACAATTTTTTTGGTTTTTACGAAAGAAAACAGTAAGTTATAGTAGTTATAGGTATTACTAAAAAATGTTCTTTATTATTACGTAATAAAATCAGTAAATCAACATACAATATTATTAGTAAATCAACAAGTCAAAATGAGGGACATAAAATTATTCAATAAAAAGAATAACTATAAAAATAAAGTGATATTCTAAAATTCGTCATCTTCAGATGAATTTTTGTCTGCCCCATCGTCTGTTTCACATTTACATGATTCTTTGGTCCCGATTTGTTTTATAACTTTTATTGGA
Source organism: Xanthia togata (assembly GCA_963853775.1). NCBI lineage: Eukaryota > Metazoa > Arthropoda > Insecta > Lepidoptera > Noctuidae > Xanthia > Xanthia togata. Next base: position 5,845,603 of record OY970805.1, read on the forward strand.
ATATATATATTGTGGTTTCGGCATAATTACGCATGAATAAATTCGCGAAAATAATACGACACACTGAGCAGTACGAGACCGACCGAATTCATCTGTTCACTTAGTTGTTTTGTAATTTTAAGCTAACTACATAGTACTACTGAAAATATTGTACGGGGAATCCCTGCGTATAGTGTATTGTCACGGTAATGTCCGTTTGTATACAGTATTCCAACTTCATACAAACGGACGAAGCACGAGCTATGCCTTCGCGCCTCGATCTTGGCATCCGTTCGGCATGCAGACAGTCGCGACTGTGCCGCAGTGACGAACGGACGGTGTGTTGTTTTTTTAACAATAACCGCGCGATTTATTCACTAAAAATAAGTTCAAGTACATATTTCATATGACGAGTAGGATATATTGTGCTGTTTTTGGTTGCATGAATTCGTCAATAACGCATCCAGAGATAACTTTTTTTCGATTACCTGGAAACTGAAAGGTAAGACTATAAAATAATGTTTCTTACTATTAAGTAGGTACATAATGTGTGTCTTTATGGATAAGTATTTCCTTTTATCTCCCGAAAAAAAGATGTCTGGATTAATAAATAAAGTGAATAGAGAAAAGGAAAGTGATTGACACGATTGAAATAGATAGTTATAGGCGGATCATGAATCATGATACGGTAGGTACGCTTGTGTTAAAACCTCGGGGCATGTGTGTTTTGTTTTGTTAGTTTGTATAATTCAAAGTAAAGACGTGGTATTTTATTAATTATTTAGTATTTTATTAAAATACATAAACTCACGCCTTCTTCCCATGGGGGTAGGCAGAAACTACAGAATGCCACCTGCTACGATCCTTACATACTCCTTTTGCCTCGTTTACGTTCATAAATCTGGTCATACACGCACGCCGGTTGCGTGTACTACGCACCTGTCCTTTCTGAAGAACATCACCAATAAGGTCAGTATATGTCCTCCTAGGGCGTCCCCTCCCGGCGTTTCCATTCACACCTGCCTTGTAAATACATTTTGTTAGTCGCCTTTCATTCATCCTCTCAACATGACCAAACCATCTCAGCATACCCTTTTCAATTTTTGTCACTACATCTTCTTTTAACTCACACCGTTGTCTTATCATATCATTTCTCAGCCTATCATTCATTGTTAGACCACACATGCTTCGCAAGGAATGCATTTTCACAGCATTTATCCTACTTTCATGCTTCTTTTGCCACACCCAGCATTCACTTCCATACATAAGCGTGGGCACACCACTGTGAACAGCCAGTCGAGCCTTTTTGGACATCAACTGGTTGGTCACAATCGCATGTATAGCACCATTCACTTTATTTCCCGCATTTACTCTCCTTTCCACATCTTCATCAATCTTCCCGTCCCATGTAAACAGACTCCCCAAGTATACAAACTCACTTACCTACTTGCTCCACATTCTTATCATTTATTTTCATATCACACAACACACTTTTACATCCCTCTTATATTCCTCTTTTACTTTCAATTCTTGCAGTCTTTCTACTTTTATTCTTTCTAGAGCAGTCACAGGAACTCGAACTCGGTGACGCCAATGCCTGAAATGCTTTATTAATAATAATAGTAATTGTTCATTGTACTGTGTGTATGAATAATACTAGAAAAAATAAATTTGACCGTCTGTCAGTCACTAGATACTTGAAAGTTTTCTCAGATTAATATCTTTAATAATAAAGCATTTCGTACGTCTCAGTCGAGGCGCAAATATTTTTCGGTCGCAAATTTATAAGACTGATTTTTTATCCAACCATAAACATGGTTTTTTAATTAAATCTTCCAATCAAAAAAACAACACGCATTTTTATTGAAAACTTGGTATTCAATTCACAAAGTATTTTATTTGTTTATACAGGGTGTTAAAGTAATTGCGTGCCATAGCTTAGGGGTAGGTTCAGTATCGATAAAGAAAGCAAAAAAAAAAGCTATATTAGCACCTACTAATTTAAAATGGCAATCGTTTAGAATTAAAATAATTTTATTTGTTTAAATGCTTTAATTACTTACCTACTATCGAACGCGAATCGAACTAACGCTACGACGACGGTATGTAAATTACGATTCCAAGTATTTCTTCTTCCTATTTTAGCGTAACTGTAGCGAAAAAATGACAACGCGTTCGATAGTAGGTAAGTAATTAAAGCATTTAAACAAATAAAATAATTTTAATTCTAAATGATTGCTAGAAGTTAGGAGGTACTAAATTAGGTTGCGCTTGCAATATTTTTTTAAGTTAATTTTTTTGTCTTTTTTTTTTAAATTTCCTGGCTTCTTTGCTATTGCATGTTTACGTACTGCACGGCTGTAGGCATTTATTTCCAAGATACGGCCGAGTTACCATACTGTATGATAATATTACCGTGGTATTGTGTGCGATGGATCGCTTGACGACTTCATGTTCATTCTGACAGATCAGTGTTGTCTACATAGTAAAACCATTCACCAGTTCATTTCATTTCATTTCAAAGTAAATACTCTTGATAATTAAATGAAGTAAAGATAACATAATTATTTCGTAACGTTTTAGTGGCTTACTGGTTGAGTGATAGCATTTTAGTAATTGAAATTAAATTCTAGTAAACCACTAGAAAAAATCACCAGCCACTAAAAGCAATATTTCGCCACTAAAAGGGGGGTCGAAACCACCAGTTTTAGTGGAAAATCCACTAAGTTGGTAACACTGCGAACCGGCCGCAAATAGGTATTTCAATGACTAGAAAATGTAGGGTTGCCATTATAGTAACTGTCAAAAACACTATTAACCTTTTTCACTTTGGCAAAATTAATGAAGTTAAAGAGATAGCAGTATTTTTTTGATTTTGGCGTCGATATGCCTCGTATTTATAACTGTTTTTTCTATAGTCAAACATTTCAAGTCCATATGTTTTATAAGTCAATGGTTTAGTGTAAAAAAAATCATTTCACGATTTTAGCTGGCAAGTCCCATGATGTTTTTCTTAATCTCACTTTTGCAACACTGCGTAGAAATAAGCGCGTTATGTCCCTCTTTGTGTCAATTATTATTTTCAAAAAGTCAAGACAGAGAACTTTGTGTTTCTTAACCGTTCACCGCTTTCGTAGGAGTATTAAAATAGTGGTCTCACACGACACCAGATTGTGCCCGAAATTATCAGCTATAATTCACTCAAAGTCAAAATAGTAATCTCAGAGTACGTATTCTTTCTACTATTATTTTTTTATTTCCTGATCCGCCGTGATTACACTTCAGCTAACAGCCGATTTGAATGTGTTATTATAAATTTGTTTGTTGTAAGTCTATTTCCAATTACTCATTGTGTATTTTGTTAGATTCACTTATCAAGTGCAAAATAAGTGTTCATATTTCAATGTGATTCGGCAACAGGTAACGAACGCTCATGTGAATTTATATTATCATCTTGTTATCATGTACAATACTTTATAATTTTAGTAGGTACTTGCTATTAGTTTGCTTGCATTCTCACACCAGCAATTACATTATTCACATATAATACGGCTATCTACTTATTGATACCAATGACTTTTAAACGGAAACCTATCCTTTGGTTTGGTGATAGCTTTAAGTAGGCTCTACATCATGACAACCGATTCCCACACAGCTTTACAGAAAAGAATAGAATAATATTTATTTGCATAAAATTTTCATTCACCAGTGCCACTTTTCGACTTCCTCTTATTTATGTAGGTACTCATTTCTTATTCTATCCATTTGCCCACCTCACATACCTCTTAGCATTCTCATCAAGCACTTCTCAGCTGCATGCCTTTCATTTATCGCTTATAACTATAAATGGCCAAAGATTTAAAAAATAAATTCACATTATTTGATAACACTTGTTTCAAAGATAATCTCGGTTAATAGTAACGCTTCCATCAGTGACTTACACCAATGGTCCACCAGTACTTATATATAAGTACATAAAATTAGTAAATGATGCGCGATTTTGTATTGACACTGCTCGATTTAATTTATATGTTATGAATTATTCTAAATTATTTAATAAGTTAGTTGTTTGGCCAAGTCACTTTACTTGAGGTCAAAAATTGTAATAGTAGTAATGTAATTGAAATGACATCGAATATTATTAACAGTAAAACGGGAAGGTCACAATACAGCCTTGCTATTGATGACAATCATTTCCAATATGTCACGGTCTGTAAGGATATAATTGAAACCACATTAAAATATTAAAAAGACTGCAGATCTATGTGTTAATTCTGTGGATGTTGCTATAAACATGTAACTTTAGCTGTTATTTTCAATGTTATGTTATTGACAGAGGTGGGTGGTTACCAGATCTTATGAAAAACTGTAAAATAATACCGTTCTTTAAATAGGGTAGTAAATTGGACCCTAATTATAGACCTATTTCAGTGATGACTTAGTTAAATTTATGAAAAACTTAGTTTAGATCAGTTATAATATTAATAAGATGGATAAAGGACATCGACCATCTCCCATACACAGTGGGGCCCACTACTTTATGAACCGTTATAAGTTCCAAATTAGTGTAATTTTTTAGATTAAAGTATCATCTATTAAGCTGCCTTAGTTTCAGTTTCATTGACGATTGTATAATCAAGATATAATGTGGGGTCGAATCTAAGGTTAGGTTAGGCTAGCTACCTACGGCATGGCATACGCTGGCAGAGTGTGCCGCTTGGGAGGAGCCGCGCCGTGCCCTCGTCTCTGGAGTAGGCAGTGACCTTTCGCTGCCGGCCGTCGTGAATTCCATGGCCGGCAGCGAAGAGTCCTGGGACGCGGTGGTTCCCTTCTGCGAGACAGTCATCTCGCAGAAGGAGGCTGCGGAAAGGGTGAGGGAGATCACATCCTCTCACCCTGCCCGCAGCAGGCGCACTGGGCGCCGGAGGAGGGCGGAAAACGCTCTCTTCCGGCAACCCCCCAAATTGGGTCCAGGGGCGACGGACTCGGGGACGTCCGTCGCCCCCCATACATCGGACCCGAGGCGGTGGCGCGTAGTGTTCCACGCGCGCCCCTCTAAGACGTCGTGGGGGGAGTCAAACACCTCACTCCCCACTCGAAACGAGGAGAGGCCCGCCGTGGCGGGCCGGCACAAGTCGAAGGTCGCGGAAGTATCTGCGTTCCCGCGACCCCCGGCGTAGGTGTGAGATGGAACACCGGGGTGGTTTTTAGAAAGTACGAGTCTGACAGACCCCTCCGCCCGCCCCAGGGCGGAGGACATCCATGAGGATTTTCCAACTTTTTTGTACTACTATAAAAATGCGCCCGCTTATTCGATCCATTAGAAAAAAAAAGAAAAAGTGGCCAAGTGCGAGTCGGACTCGCCCATGAAGGGTTCCGTAGTAACAATTGCGGTTTACGATTTATAATGTATTAAAAAAAAAGTACTTACTAGATCTTGTTCAAACCAATTTTCGGTGGAAGTTTAAGTGGTGGATGTACATTTATTATATTTTTTTTAGTTTTATCATTCTCTTATTTTAGAAGTTACAGGGGGGGGGGGGGGGGGCACATATTTTACCACTTTGGAAGTGTTTCTCGCGCAAACTATTCAGTTTAGAAAAAATAATATATTAGAAACCTCAATATAATTTTTGAAGACCTATCTATAGATACCACACGTATTGAGTTTCAGTTCTAAGTATGGGGAACCCCCAAAATGTATTGTTTTCTTTCTATTTCTGTGTGAAAATCTTAATGCGGTTCACAGATTATAGTTTCGGAAAAAAGTGGCTGTGACATACGGACGGACAGACAGACATAACGAATCCATAAGGGTTCCGTTTTTTGCCATTTGACTACGGAACCCTAAAAATGGAAACTCTGGTGATATTCCACTCGTCATGTTCGTGAACGGGGGCCGTCAGTTGAGACTGGTAATCTCTTATCTGCCAGGGCTTATTTTTAATCGATTATGATTTTTATATTTTTTTTTACATTGTTCTCACATATAGAATCAACAAGAGTAATGTACCCAGGATTTTGTAATTTATATATTTAAAAAAGTGTCCTTGGAGTTTCTTGCCCGTTCTTCTCCATAGAGATCTACGTTTTGGAATGGGCTTCAACTTTCTGACTAACTGACTGACTCTTTGACAATTCAAAAGTGCCTGTAAACGGTTTAATTGAAATAAATGCTTTGAGTTTGATATTAACTTTTTGGATTTGAACTGTATCGTAATGGTAAAAAAAATATTTTCTATCATTATTTTGTCCAGAGAAAAAGTGTTACAATATGATTCTATTTTTAAACGGTATTTAGTTTTTATAAAGTATCTATAAAGCAAATATAAACTCTTTTTGAAGTTTATACCTAATTCGAATTTTACGCTATGAGAGTAGACTATAACATTATTTTCGGTATGACTTTCTGTCGGTATAAAACTACTTTTTGAGCTTTAATGGCGGTAGTTACAAACCGTAGACGTAAATCATGTTATTCATTTTATCAATAAAGATTTATAAAATAACAGGTTATTTATTGTATTCGATAAATAAAAATAAATGATGGATAAGTACCTCCACGCGGCTAAATATCAAGCTATTCATTTCCAGTATAAGCTGACATCTCATTGTACGGAAAGCCTTTATCAAAATAGGCTATAGCCTGTAGCCAAAGTGAGATCAGCTTATACTGGAAATGTGCAGCTTGATATGTAGCCGTGTGTACCCTTATAATAAATTGAGTAATCAACTGACAATTCTTGTAGCAATCTATCGTTACCCGCTCTACGTTGGGTTATCTTAGTACTATTACTTATTCTGTGGTTGCGAGTTTCATACTTACCTACATATAGGTACAATCGGCCTAACTTCCGCATACTCACCTTAAAGGCGATAATCGCATAGCACGACTCACGACTCGATCGCACAATGCACGAGTTTTGACCAATAGGATGCACAAAGCGTATTTTAGTGGTGTTCGTATTAGTATAATCGTGTATAGAATGTGTGACACTCACACTAGGAGCGTACTATGCTCACTTGTTTCTGATAAGAGACGAGTTTTTAATGGGCACGGCCAGCGCGGCGAGAGCTCTTTGTTATTGAATTGAATATTATTTTATTATTGACAAGAATTAATTTTAGTACTCATATCTTCTGTTTGTTTGGTTTAGAAAATGTATTATTGGTATTGCAGTATTTACAAAAATAAGTAATAACTAATAACAAATATGTCAAACTACAATTTATATGTATTAATCCACTTTAATATTTTCCTCTCTCTATCGGGTCTATAGATATAGGTTATTTATGAACACTTTCACTGCCTCTCCAATTTTCACCATATCCTATGTGATGCCGCATGCCGCAGCGACCGCATCATATTCCATTCACAATAAGATGAGACATTGAAACGAACCGTTTTACTACAGTCCGTTCCACCGATTTTGACTTCTATTCCGTAGGCTTATGGCATTAAAGGCAAAAAAGTGGTTACAATACCAACTGTTTACTGCAGCTGCCATTTGTCATGCCACCAAGGCAATAGCATTCAAAATCGATTGAACGGACATTTATGGTTTGTTTACTTTTTATCTCACGGCTCCCTGAATACGGTAGGTATAATAGGTGCGTTGACCGGCACTGCATGAAGGTATCAAATGTTTATATTGAAATTTTTTGTGTATAATCGACTTTATTAAAAGTAAATAACTATCTAAATTTCTATGTGTTTGTTTATACTTGGGCAATTTGGGAATACTTGGAAATTACAGTAATATTTGAACCAATACTCTGCGCAGTTCATACAATGCTATCAGAGCTTTTTGTTTATAGCTGCCGCAAGCCGCACAACTCTTGCAACTGCAATAAAAATAAGTTCATTATCTAAGTCCCATTGTTATTTAGTGGCAATGAGAGGACGGCCCATACGTTTTTTTATTACCTTAGGATTATCTCAAATGTTTTGCAGTTGTTCCTTGTATTTGGTTTAATACTTATAATTTTATGTTACTCGTTCATTACTCACACAAATGCATATTGTCTCTAATTGGGGGAAACTAGGAAGGGGTGTGGTTTGTCACTAGCTGCGCTCTCGCAGGAATATTTTCTTAAGTGAGCATGCTTATCTTTGTTTAATAGTACATACCTATATTACTATGGTGTGTGCTCCCGATAGTGATGGTAAATTCCCGAGAATATTCTCGTTACGAGAACTTTGCTGTTAAGTTCTCGAGAATATTCTTTTGGAAGGGAATTTACAAGAATTTAAAAATTGGATGACTGTATTGAATCGGTCTATTTTTAGAGTAATTGTTTTGAGTGCATTTGAACGTTTTACGAAGTTTACGTTAAAATAAACTACTCTACAACTTAAATCGTCAGTAAATTCTCCTGAGCGAGAATATTCCCGAGAATATTTCCGAGAAAATTCTCATAAATTCTCTTAAATTTCGTTTGGTTTATATGTTAAATTAGGATTTCTGTATTAAAACAAACTTTTTGGGTTACAAATAATCAGCTTTAATAAAATAAAAACATAAGAAAGGTTTACGGTGTAAATAATTAAAAACAAAATAACAATCACAATCCCAACAATTCTTGAAATAAAATTACATAGACTATGCAGATTCGTTCATTGACATCAGTTAAAATCCATGTCATCTAAGTTGATATGATCTGTTTCCGTCAATATTACAGGCTCATCGTCTGCCTCTTCTTCAGATGTGCTCTCTGCTGATTCTAAATTGAGTGTAGGCTCTTCTATTTCTCTTGTGGCATTTGTATTTGGTTGTGGTTCTTCGGACCCTTTGTTTATTGATTTTTGTTTATTTATGATTTTCCAATTGTGAGCAATCAGGCAAATTTTGCCTGCTCTTTCGGTATTGAATTTATTACGTTTTTTGAATGTATATTTGAAAATGTGGAAAAAGAGCGTTCCACAGAAGCAGAAGTTGCTGGAGCAGTCAAAATTTTCAGGGCCATTACTCCTAATTCTGTTTTAGGATATAATGTTTGCCACCACGCAACTGGCTTGACTTTTTTAGCGGTTTCCCAAATCAATTCTTTGTTCCACAAACCAGTGCCACATTTATATTCAGACACTTCTTCGAACAGTTGTTGAACTGAAATATTGTGTGAATCGTGTCTTTCAGCCAAGTTCAGAACTCCCATCCGTCTATATTTTCAGTTGATGTCATTGTTGTACCACGATTTTGCGGGTTTAATAATACCGCAGCATAGTGCATTGGCTTTAGCGCTGTAGCTTTTCTATCGCTGAATTTCTGTTTTAAATTATTGTGTGCTTCTTCGCCTAAAATTTCAGCGACGGTAGGCTTCTCTAGTAGTTCTTTTAATTCGCCGAATGCCGTGCCCGTATGTATCAAATGGATAGAACAGTAATCTCCTTCCAACTTTGTTATCCAATCTACGATTGGTTTTAGTAATACCTTTATGTTTTCAAATTTCTTCCATTCGTCTTCATTCAAAAGTAAATTTTTATATTTCTGTACACCTTGGGAGTTTAACGCCATGTTTTGAAGAACCGATTTGCAATCTAACAGACTTTGAACGCAGTTCAGGTGACTTCCCCATCTTGTTTTCACTGGTAACTGTAATGATTTCGTTACTCCCTTGTCCCGTGCAGTGGCTTTAAAATCTGCTGAGAGAATATGAGAACGCCGAATACACTTGATAACATCTGTGATATCAGAAAACAGTTTTGTAACTTGTTGGTTTTTTAATATATCGCCAATTATTAAATGCAATGTGTGAGCTAAGCAGCCTGCCCACTTCACATGGGGATATTTTCTTTCCAGCATCTTACCACATTTTACCATGTTGGTAGGATTATCTGTTATAATCAGCATGATTTTGTCGCTTCCGATTTTGTCAATGATTTTGCATACTTCTTGAAATAAATATTCAGCTGTATGTTTATTTTGTTTAGTCTCTATGAAATCATAAAAGTTTGGTGTAGGTATGTACAAAATTATGTTCACTATGGGCTCGTTTCTTATATTAGTCCATCCATCCAAAGCAATGTGAATGACTTGAGCTTCTCTTTATAGTAATTGTACACTTTTCCTAATGGTTTCATTGTGAAAAAAATACACGGCGATTACAAACTATCTCTGAAATCGCTACTGAACACAGCTACACAGGCGGACTGGTGACAAGTAACTGATCGCATAAACAAAATAGCAGCGCAGTCGCAGTGCAGTGTGGGAACGGCGCGGGCGCGGGCGCGGACCGGTTTAATTGTGGCGGCACACACACAATAAGAGGTGATCTTACTCAAACGGGCAGGAAAGGCAAGCACGTAAGGATATCCGCAACCAATATTTCTTAACTAAAGAAATATTTGCAATTTCCACTCCAAAATCTCATACAGTAACCTTTTTCGAGTAAAGTATAAAATAAAAACAAAAGAAGTTGACTTTAGACCTTGAAATCGATGTAGATTGTATAAAAATTTAGCAATTTTACTTCCAACTTTAAAATCTCGTAAATTCTCTGACAAAAAGAATATTGCAGAATATTGCAGAATATTCTCGATCCGAGAATATTCTCAGTGAGAGAATATTCTCTCGACCCATCACTACTCCCGACACCGCTGCACCGTACGCTCATCATACGCTCGGTTTATCTTTGACTTACACCAGATGATTTTTTTGGTCATGGTGGTTTAGAGAGTAAAGTAGGTACCTACTCGTGAATACGAACAAGTTTCATTATGGAACCAACCCTGAAATATGAAAAAAAAGTCAGCAGATCCCATGCATTTTGATCGTTTAGCCATTGCAGTTTACTAGGGATCAGCTGATTTTATTTTCACGAATTCACGGCTGGCCTTGTAGTGTTTACAATATTAGTTTTGCGTCTGCCCGTAACACTTCAGCCTCATAGTAGGTAAAAGTTGTTTGTGTTGAGTACTTTCATCACGTAAAGCACAAAGTAGGTAGGTACGTAATCAGCGGCGGCGGCGCGGCGGGTACGGTCAGAGAAATGTCACATGGGGGTGACATTTTTCTGCAGCTGACTGTACTACTTCGTCTGCTGCAAACATAGATATATGTTTTTTATATTTCTATGGCTGCAAACATACTTAGACAATAATCTACATAGCTATATAAAGGTAACCTACTTATATGAAAACAATCTTGATGTGCTAGGTCCAAATTACTGGAAATAGAATTATTTTTAGAAAATACTAAGTTTGATGTTGTTTGTATAACAGAACATTGGTTAAAAGATCATCAAGTAATGTCAATTAACTATGAACATTATTGTGTAGTTAGCCATTTCAGCCGAAAACGTATGATACATGGAGGATCATTAATATTAGTAAAAAATTCTATTAAATCGAAAGAACGAAAAGACATAATCGGACTGTCTGTTGAACACACCATTGAATTGTCCTGTGTTGAGCTTGATAAGCATGTTATAGTATGTGTATACAGACCTCCAAGTTACCAGAATCTTTCTATGTTTGATTCTGTAATGTAAGATGTGCTAAAGAAACTAAATGCTAGTAGTAAGTCAATAATCATATGTGGTGATTTTAATATTAATCTATTAGAAAATAACTCTAATACTGTCAGACTATTAAGTCTTTCCAGGTCATTTGACTTGTCAAATGTTTTAATTGAACCAACCCGAGTGACAGCTTCTTCTGGCACTTGTATAGATAATATTTTTTGTAACTGTGATTACTTACATAAACAAATTATAAATAAGTTGCCATCTGATCACAGTGGACAAACAGTTACATTTTGCTCCTACCTACCTTTACAAAAAATTCAAATAAGGTTTAGGCCAATTACATGTAAAAATCTAGATAAATTAAATAATGCTTTGGCAAGTAAATTATGTATTCAGAGTTTTATTAATATATGTGACCCAATTGAGTTCTACGCCGAGTTCTTTTCACTATTAAACAAACAATTTACTGACACTTTTCCACTGAAGACCAAAACAATTTACACAAAGTTCTTATTTAGTGATTGGGCGACTCCAGGTATTCGCAAAAGTAGGGAAAAACTTTTTGAACTTTATGGCCTAAAGCAACACATGAATAATACAAGCTTTCATCAGTATGTTGCAAAATATTCTGAAACTTTTAAAAGTGTGTGCAAAATAGCTAAAGCTCTTCACATTAGCAATAAAATAAAATCAGCTGATGATAAAATAAAAACTACCTGGCAAATAATAAATAATGAAACCGGTAGGAAAAAACAGCGTAATACTGAATTTAATTTAGAGACTGCTTCATGGTCCCATCAACTCAGATGTAGAAATAGCTCAGGAATTTGAAAACTTTTTTGTTAATATTCCCCACAAAACCACTGAAGCTTTAAATTCCTCACCCGCGCTTTCTGCTGCCTTACTTAGAAATAATGTAAAGGCATGCCCTTTGGAGTTTAGGTTTCAGCATACAAACCCCCAGGCTGTTATAAAAGCTTTTAAAGATCTTAAAATTAAATCAACAGAAGATCTGTGGGGAATGTCTGTAAAAGTCTGTAGATCTGTCATCGAAACCATTGCGCCTTATTTAGCTTTCATATTTAAAACTAGTGTAGACCAAGGCGTCTTTCCGGATCTCATGAAACATAGTAAAGTAGTTCCTTTGTTCGAATCCGGTGATAATAAGGAACCCAACAATTATAGGCCTGTGTCAATTCTGCCAGTTCTCAGTAAGGTGTTTGAAAAGTTGATTCTCAATCAAATGTTACGGCACTTTAATAAAAATTCCATCTTTCATGATCAACAGTACGGTTTCACCAAAGGGGTTGTACCACTGACGCCGGTGTCGCCCTAATAAAGAACATTTTTAACGCCTGGGAAGAAGCACAAGATGCCATTGGAATTTTTTGCGACCTCTCGAAGGCTTTCGATTGCGTAGACCATGAGACACTTCTGCTGAAACTGGAGCACTATGGGATTAGGAATACAGCTCTTGATTTACTAAGATCATACCTGAAAGATAGAAAGGTTAAAGTTCAAGTCAACGGCACAAACTCATTAGGGTCTGAAATGGTAATGGGCGTTCCTCAAGGTTCGATATTGGGTCCATTCCTCTTTTTAGCTTATATAAATGATTTACCCCAATTATTTCAAAATCAACCAAAGATGGTGTTATTTGCAGATGACACATCATTGATATTTAAAATAAACCGACGGGTCACAAAATCTTGACGACGTGAATAGCTGTATTGTTCAGGTCCAAGATTGGTTTACGGTAAATAATTTGGTACTAAATAATAAAAAAACAAAATGCATTAGATTTAAATTACCAAATGTTAGAAGCAGCGAATGTGACATCATATTGAATGGAGAAAAACTGGAATTTATTAATCAAACAGTTTTCCTAGGAATCACGCTAGACGGGAAATTACAATGGGGACCCCATATAGCGTCTCTCGCGGGGCGGCTAAGCTCGGCCGCTTATGCTGTTAGAAAGATAAGACAGTTAACAGATGTAGAAACCGCGCGTTTGGTCTATTTTAGTTACTTCCACAGTATTATGTCGTATGGTATTTTACTATGGGGTCGGGCTGCTGACATTGAATCCATTTTTATTTTACAAAAGAGAGCTGTCAGGGCCATTTATAATCTAAGTCGTCGCGAATCTCTCAGGGAACTATTTAAAAAGATTAATATTATGACGGTACCTTGCCAATTCATTTATAAAAATATTATGTATGTGGGTTTATTTTCTTTTAAAGTAAAACAATAACCGTGAAAGATAGATAACGGTGAAATGAAACATTAAAATCAGTACAGTAGAATGGAATGTAAGATGAATGAACGGGAGGTTGGAATGAAGAGAAAAGAATGAAGAGGACGATTGAAAACTAACGACGACGTAAGAAGAAGAAAAATAGTATTAAATGTTTTAACGAGCCAAAAATAAACGAAGATACCAAACCAAAGTGTTTCTCTCATCAGCCAATTTCCTACAATTTGGGGGATCGTCCGGGATTGACGGGAAACATTTGGCTGCAGCGGATCGACGGCGTGTGACACGCGATACGCGATTCGCAAAAGACGAAAGACGAACGAAGAAGTAGCTGGGTAATAAGCGGCGAGGTGGCTGCTACTATTCGGTACAAACGAAGATTTCCACTAGGAGATGCCTGGGGATAAAGAAATTCGGGGTCTTGATACCGGAATACCTACCGGCACCGGTACGGCGGGGGCGTCGGCCATGATGTCGCTGGATGCTACGTACGGCATAAGTAAGTTCAGTGGCGAGGACAAAACCTATTCTTCGTCAAAATGGGCTGCCGACATCGAGGATAATGCTGAAATATTTGGTTGGACCGCCCAGCAGAAGCTTATCATTGCTCGACGATCACTCGTGGGTACTGCGGAATTGTGGCTTAAATCCGAAAAGACGTATAAGTCATACGATGAGTTGAAGACGGCTGTTTTCAAAGAGTTTCCAGATGCATTAAATTCAAAAGAAATGCATGAATTCATGGCAAGCCGCAAGAAAAGGAAAGAGGAATCTGTGTACCAGTATATGCTCATTATGAAGGAGTTGGGTAAAAGGGCAAAATTTCCCGATTACATTGCTATACAGTACATAGTAGACGGCATATCTGACTACGAAAGCATTATGGCGATATTATACGGAATCACATCGTACAGTGTGCTGGAAGAAAAACTCTCGATTTACGAGACTATGAAATCAAAGATGAAAAGAAGCAACGAAAGCAAACATAGTGCGGCCAGTGCGAGTAAACAAAGTGGTGACAGTAAGCAGAAAACATCAGGCGAAAAGCGGTCATCACCATCCGGTCGTGTGTGTTTCAAGTGTGGTGAGAAGGATCATATGGCCAGTCAGTGTCCGAATGGTGTGAAATGTTTTCGGTGCAATAAGTTCGGTCACCTAAGCAAAGATTGCAGCGGCCATGTTGTTCCTGGTGATGCATCACAATCGAACACAAAGAACGGAAGCGGACGCGGAGCTGGACGTTCAATGTGTGTGACCGATAATGTTGGTAGCAGTGACTACACCGAACGAGTGAACGAGGTGAACGACGACAGACCGAATGAGTCGACCAGAGACACCGGTGATGTTGGTACTGCTGTTAACAGTTGTCAAAGCCGTAGCTATCAAAATCAGTTTGACGTTTTGAACGTAAACAACAACAAAACGAACAGGTCGGTGAAAAGTGTTAAAATGTGCGGAATTACTGTTGATACGTTGATAGATACGGGTTGTGACTATAATTTAATAACATCTGAATTGTTTTTCGGGTTAAGCGACGTCACATACGTCAAAGATAAAGTTATGCTAACAGGACTAGGATCGGCGAAGGTGTGTACTCTGGGTAAGTTCAAAACATTTTTAGAAGTTGACAATAAAAGTTTTGAAACCTGTTTTTATGTTGTTCCATCAGGTGTTATTCCCTATCAGGTCATATTAGGTCAATCTTTCTTGGTAAATGCGACTATCTTATTAGACAAAGGTGCAGTCAAGCTTATGCCACAAGATGATTACAGTCTGTGTTTGTTAAGTTTACCTACCGAATCTGAGGAACCTATTTCTCAGATCCCTGCGTTTCAAGAGCTCATTGACAACTATAAGCCATCAAAGATTAAGGAGGCACCTATCAAATTAAAGATTATTATGAAAGATGATATCCCAGTTGCTCAGCGTCCAAGAAGATTAGCTATCAAAGAAGAAGAAGTAGTTAAGCAACAGGTTGAAGAGTGGTTGGAGAAGGGAATAATAAGACCAAGCTATTCGGAGTATGCAAGTCCATTAGTATTGGTCAAGAAGAAAGATGGTAGTTTTAGAGTTTGCGTAGATTTCAGAAAAGTAAATCAAAAGATGGTTAAGGATGAGTTTCCCTTGCCAGTCATAGATGACCATATTGATAAATTGAGTAAATCAAAAGTTTTTAGTACACTAGATTTGAAAAATGGTTTTTTTCATTTGCCTGTAGATGAGGACTCGGTGAAGTACACTTCGTTTGTGACTAGCAGCCCAGAAGGGCAATACGAATTTTTACGGGCACCTTTTGGTCTGTCTATATGTCCAAACTACTTCAGTAGGTTCATTAACATAATTTTTAGAGATTTAGTTGGTCAGGGAATAGTTTTAATTTTTATAGACGATATAGTAGTCCTCGCTAAAGATGAAAAAGAGGCTCTAGATCATCTCAGTCTAGTTTTAAAGGTAGCTTCTGAATATGGGTTAGAAATTAATTGGAAAAAGTGTCAGATATTACAAAGAAAAGTAGAATATTTGGGTCATGTAATTGAAAATGGAACGGTCAAACCATCACCTGGTAAGACTGATGCAGTTGCTCGTTTTCCAGAACCAAAGTCAAGCAAACAGGTTCATAGTTTTGTGGGGTTAACATCATACTTTCGCAAGTATATTGAAAGTTTTGCAATTATAGCTAGACCATTAACTGAATTACTAAAGAAAGATAAAGCATTTTACTTTGGAGAAGAAGAGAGAAGAGCATTTGAAATTTTGAAAGCTAAACTTTGCAGTGAACCCGTGTTGAAAATATTTGAAGTTGGCTTGGATACAGAGGTTCATACAGATGCGTCAAAGTATGGATTTGGAGCAATTCTTTTGCAGAAAGATAGTCAAGATGGAAAATTGCACCCTATTCATTACATGAGTAAGAAGACCAGTGCTACTGAACAAAATTATCACAGCTATGAGCTGGAAGCTTTAGCAGTGGTTGAAGGCATTAAGAAGTTTAGAAAGTATTTATTTGGGATTCATTTTAAGATTGTGACTGACTGTTCAGCATTCCAGAAGACGTTGTATAAGAATGAAGTATCTACCAAGGTGGCTAGATGGGTCTTATTCCTTCAAGACTTTGATTATGAAATAGTTCATCGATCAGGAAAGAAGATGTCACATGCAGATGCACTAAGCAGAAACCCACATGTTTACCTTATCCAGTCAGAATTGCATGCAAGAATATGTAAAGCCCAGAAGGAAGATGAAAATTTAAATTTAATAAGAGATATTTTGAAGGAGAAAGAATATAAAGATTTTTACATTGAAAATGATTTAATTTACAGAGGAGTAGAGAAGAAATTAGTTATACCAGAAGTCATGGACACCGAAATTATAAGAAGAGCACATGAAGTAGGACATTTCGGAAAGAAGAAGACCATGGATATGATAGAAAAAGATTATTACATAAAAGATTTAACTAAGAAGATAGATAAAATAATATTTGGATGTGTTCCATGTATTTTGGCCAGTAAGAAGGAGGGAAAACAAGAAGGCTTCCTCAACCCAATAGAAAAAGGAGAACTTCCATTAGAGACGTTGCACTGTGATCATCTTGGTCCATTGGATGCTACGAAGAAATTGTATAATTACATTTTGACTGTTGTTGATGGTTATTCCAAATTTGTTTGGATATATCCTACGAAGACTTTAACATCTAAAGAGACAGTAGACAAACTGAAAATTCATCAAAAAGATTATGGAAATCCATCAACAATTATCACTGACAAAGGGACAGCCTTTACAGGAAAGGATTTTCAAGATTATTGTAACCAAGAGGGTATTAAGCATCACACTGTCACTACAGGCATTCCAAGAGGCAACGGACAAGTTGAGCGCATCCATAGGGTAATCATCTCTGTATTAACTAAGATGTGTATACAGGAACCAACTCATTGGTATAAGCATGTAAGTCATGTTCAAAGGGCTATCAATAGTACCTATCAAAGATCAATAAATACCTCGCCTTTTTACTTGTTTATTGGAACAAAAATGAAGCAGAAAGAAGATATTCCAATTTTGGAATTAATAGAAGAAGAATGCAGGCAGGATTTTATTGAAAAACGACATAATTTAAGACAGGAAGCTAAAGCACACATTCTAAAAGTACAAGAGGAAAATATCAAGTCATTTAATAAAAGAAAGAAAGAAGAACAAGAATATAAAGAAGGGGACATAGTTGCCATTCGCAGAACACAATTTGGAAATGTAATGAAACTAAAACCAAAATTTTTGGGGCCATATAAAGTTGTCAAGAAAGTAGGTAAAGGAAGATATCATGTGCAAAAGGTAGACCTTAATGCGGAAGGACCTATTAAGACTTCAACGGGTGCAGACTGTATGAAATTGTGGCCATGAGCTTATTCTGTACTCACTGTCAGACTAGGTAATCTCTTACTCATCCTATTTTGATAGAATGTGATAGGTAGATGCTAAGTATATTATTTAGGTAGGCATAACCTTCATTAAATCCTTTTAATGATGTGGTATAACTTAATCTTTGATGTGTCCGTATATCTTTGAAATTTCCTTAAAATTTTATTTTGTTGCTATAAGAAGTATGTACCTACTTACCTAACTTTGTGTCACTGTAAAGATTTGAGTTATAATTTAAGATGTGTAAGATTTACCAGTTACTTATAGGAAGTAACTCATCATTGTTGTTGTAATAAACCTAATTTTGTTGTAGTTCAATATTAATGACTAATGTCACACAAACAAATGTTAACATGAAATCTGTCATGTAAATCAGATACTTAATATTTTTCTAATAATGATGTAACACATTGTGTTGTTGCATAACAAAGTGTGTTTAATTGCCTCTTAGTTTTAATTTGAGTAGCTAAAGTGCATGTTGTTAAAATTAAATTCATAAAGATTTGTAAGTTGTGCTGTATAATTAAGTTAAGTTTAAGTTGAAGATGATGAGGTATGTAAGGTAGTAAGGATGATGGAAGACAGGAATTAGTTAAGTAAAATTCATTGTAAAATTTTTCAGAAGTTTATTTTGTTTCTTTCACAAACTAAGTTGTATTATTGTTACCAAGTTCCATACTTATAATATTTTGATAGAAATTTAGAATCTAAACAGTTGTTGTGTAAGAGTTTTCTCAGAAGTAAATTCAAGGTTTGAACCATTGTATTGTAACTAATGTAAGTAGTAAAGTAGTTTGGTTTAACGTAGCATAGTCTGAGGCCAGACTATAAGTCAGAATGGCCGAACTGTGGGTTTATTTTCTTTTAAAGTAAAACAATAACCGTGAAAGATAGATAACGGTGAAATGAAACATTAAAATCAGTACAGTAGAATGGAATGTAAGATGAATGAACGGGAGGTTGGAATGAAGAGAAAAGAATGAAGAGGACGATTGAAAACTAACGACGACGTAAGAAGAAGAAAAATAGTATTAAATGTTTTAACGAGCCAAAAATAAACGAAGATACCAAACCAAAGTGTTTCTCTCATCAGCCAATTTCCTACATGTATGTGAGAAAAAATATTTTTAATAAAATAAGATGTGACTCAGGTTGGCTGGACAAATCTTCAAAATAGCTTGCATTTAACTAGGTCAATAGGTCACTTTATGTGACGGCTAAACACCCTTATTTCAGAATTTGTGACGCTACAGAATCTTAGATAATCGATCGAAAACGTGTCCAGCCATCTTGAAAAATCACTTTTCGCTGGTCTCTCAATCTCGGTAACGGAAGTGATTTTGACGACTTTTTGCATTTCAACGGGCGTCACATAAATTTGTGACGGGCACCGAGCTAAAGTTTTGTGATAAGTACAGTGGTTTAGTAGAAAAATGCAAAAATCTGTGTCCAGCCATCTTGAATTTACGTATAAAACTTATGGCTGGCACTTCCGAATCTCAATAACGGGGGCGTTTTCGAATATGGTTCCTTTACTAATAGTTGGTGACGCAATGTGTGACAGTAATAACGTTTGATTTATGGCGTCACATGTAAGGGTTTACGAGAAATCAATAAAAACTTAATGTCCAGCCAACCTGAGTTCAAGATGGCTGGACACATGTATCTCCATTGCCTGATGATCTACGACCTTCGAAATGTGTTCAAAATTTTGTGACGGGGACGATAATGATAACCTGAAATTGTGACGGAGAAACTTTGCGTAGTTTCAAAGATATTGACCATTTTAATTTTTCCATACAAACATCCATTAATATTGTGAGGTGACCATAATTTTACATAAATAAAGGATTTCTTTTTAATCGATTAATTGGCCGGTAGCATTACGCGCCAATTAATCGATTTGCCTGCCACGCCTGCTTTGTATTTGATTTCCCCGTGGGAATAAAAGGTTTTCCTGCAGTGAAAAGAGTAAGTATGTGTTAATTCAAAATAATAATTGACCACCAGCGCTGCAAGAGAGAGCCCACTTTTATTTCGCGTTTAGTTCATTATCTTATGTAACTGAAAATGAGAACTAAACTCGACAGCCGGCAGTGTATGTACTTACTTTTCGAAGTGTTATCACTAATCAGAGTAACTATTAATTAATCTGCGGTAAGACAACCTAAATAAGAGATTCGACCAGTTGTCCTAGTAGTACCAACTTTAAGCAATAGATGGCGACACCAACATCAGCTATCATGACAGTATGGTTTGTCTTGTCCTTCGACGTTTTCGTGGTAGCCCGCGAAATTCAATTTTTCTTGAGTTTTTTGCAGTTATTTTTTTCGTCCGCGGAAAGAAATAACTTATAGATATGTATGATGATTCTTATGGTTATAAAAATTACCCCCCCCCCCCCCTTCCTCACTTCTACATTTTTGTCTTCTATTGATTTAAATATCTACAGTTGTTCGTATTAGTATCACCAATACACGGATTTTCGTCCATTAAAGAAAACACCTTAAAATATACTTGTCCTACATAAAACCTACAATATTGGTTACCCTACTGCAGTGTTTGTATGGGGAAATTTAAATGATCAATATCTTTGAAACTACGCAAAGTTTCTCCGTCACAATTTCAGGTTATCATTATCGTCCCCGTCACAAAATTTTGAACACATTTCGAAGGTCGTAGATCATCAGGCAGTGGAGATACATGTGTCCAGCCATCTTGAACTCAGGTTGGCTGGACATTAAGTTTTTATTAATTTCTCGTAAACCCTTACATGTGACGCCATAAATCAAACGTTATTACTGTCACACATTGCGTCACCAAGTATTAGTAAAGGAACCATATTCGAAAACGCCCCCGTTATTGAGATTCGGAAGTGCCAGCCATAAGTTTTATACGTAAATTCAAGATGGCTGGACACAGATTTTTGCATTTTTCTACTAAACCATTGTACTTATCACAAAACTTTTAGCTCGGTGCCCGTCACAAATTTATGTGACGTCCGTTGATATGCAAAAAGTCGTCAAAATCACTTCCGTTACCGAGATTGAGAGACCAGCGAAAAGTGGTTTTTCAAGATGGCTGGACACGTTTTCGATCGATTATCTAAGATTCTGTAGCGTCACAAATTCTGAAATAAGGGTGTTTAGCCGTCACATAAAGTGACCTATTGACCTAGTTAAATGCAAGCTATTTTGAAGATTTGTCCAGCCAACCTGAGTCACATAAAATAAGTGATAGACATAATTTTAATAGGTACTAGAAATAAAGATAAAATAGATCAACCATTTTTCAGACTATCTAAAGTAAATACATCTTTTATGGGGTACTGTGTTAAATGTTACAACAGAATACCTTGTGATATATTAGAATTAAATGAAAGAAAATTTAAAACTCGTATAAAAAGTACACTTTGTAAACAAGCATATTACAAATTAGAGGATTATAGATATCCAAGATAAAAATGCTTGGAAACATGCTGGTCCTGCTCCATAGGACAATTTAGAATCTAGACAAAATCAAACTGGTTGCCAATTTAATTGTATAATATTATTTTTTTAAACATTAATTTTATATTCTGTGATTACTTGAACTCACACACTGGCTTATTATTAGTAGTACTTGTTAAAATGTTAAGAATATCGTATAATTTTACAATGTTTGTAAATATGTGAGCACCATGCATCTATCACATAATTAATTTATGTCATTCCTTCATTTTTCATTCTTTTTACCTATCGTGGTATAGTAATCTTATTCTAGGTGCATCGTCTTCACATATAATTATATAATTAATGTATACAGAATATTGTGATAATATTTTAAAAGAGTAACGGAGGAGCTCGTGGCTAAGTAGTAACTGCCGCACGGATCGATCTGTCAGGTTAAGCTACGCTTGCCGGGGTTGGTCTGTGGATGGGTGACCATCTTTACATACCGAGATTCCTCCGTGCCTCGGAAAGCACGTTAAGCCGTTGGTCCCGGTTGTCATTTGTGGATCTTTGACAGTCGTTACGGGTCGTCAGAAGCCCGAAAGTCTGACAACCAGTCTTACCAAGGGGTATCGTATTACCCAATTACTGGGTTGTGGAGGTCAGATAGGCAGTCGCTCCATGTAAAATACTGGTATTCAGCTGCATCTGGTTAGACTGGAAGCCGACCCCAATATAGTTGGGAAAAGGCTAGGCAGATTGATTTTAAAAGAGTAACGGTGGAGTTTCTTGCCCATTCTTCTCCATACGAAAACGACCTTTTGGAATGGGCGACTAGAATCAATTATTATATCTTTTTTTTGTAAATGTTGACGTTCATAAGTGCCTTTTTTGTGCCTAAATGAAATAAATTATTTGACTTTGACTTTGACTTTGACCTACTTATCTTGAAATTCATAAAACATTAGAACTTACTGAAATTATGATAATTCATTTGTAAAATAACATTAGATTTTTAATGCGATGTCAAGATTGTTTACATTTAGTTAAGTAGGTAGGTACCTAAAGACATTGGATAAAAAAAATGATTTAAGTAGGTACTTAATTTTGAAAACAATTTATAGATAGTCAAATATTATAATAATTACAATTATTATCTACTACGGACATAAACCGTAGGTAATAATATGCGCGGTCGGGCAAGTGATGATTGTTCAAGTAAGCAAGCATGCGTCGCTCGAGATTCCGAGGAAAACTAAACAATAAAATAAGCAATCTGCAGGTACCTATAAGCGCATAAAACGATAACAGCGCCTACTACTATAATACGAGTTTGTACTTGCTGACTTCTCGGCGAGCGGCACGGCATCGGCACAGCGGCGGTGCATGTGTGCTTCGTCTAACATCGTTTCAGTTTCAGTTGGGAACAGTGTTTGTGTGCGTGCGAACAGACGTTGCGTGTGTAGACTGTGCTAGCGTCTAACTGCTCATCACTGATACTATCTCTGTCGAACACGATGCTAGGTGCGGTGCGACAGCGTGCTTTTTGCCACGCCCACTAGTGAGTTCGAGCCCGCGCAAAGTGCAACCTTAAGAGGCCGGGGAGCAAAGCTCTCAACAGCAACTCGATTTATTATGTGCAAAATTCGTTTGGAATATTGCTATCTCTGCTTGACAAAAGACGGCGAACGCGGTGTGTAGTCGTGTGTGTGTGAATGTATTAATAGCTAATTATTAGCTGTACTTGCAACGGTATGGCGGCATTTATGTTTTTTTTATTAGTAACTAGGTTAGGTATGTTCATTATTTGCTTTATTTTTGTTGACTACTTTGGGGAATCGTTAGTGAATGTACAGACTAGTAATGCGTTTTTTGGAAATTTCTTTACCATGCCGATATCTCAACATTACGATATCTCATCTAATCTCGAGATCTAGATATTTGAGAGTCTTGTAAAGAATATCTAGCTAGTAGATTTCGTCATATTATGTAAATGAGGTACTGTACAGAGGCTGACTGGGAATGATATGAAGATTCGAATGACGTAGTTTCGACGCACGCTATTTCGAAAAAAATTGCTAGTGGTACGCCAGTTAAACAAATTGAATCGAAAACTGCTTGTAGATGTGTTGATTGATCATTGATTTACCAGAACCTGCCATAGCAAACTGCAAGTTGAGATTAAAAAAATAAATGAATTCACTCAATTCTTTCTGAATCAGACGCTCAGGCGGTATAAAAATCAAAGGACATTGACCATCCATGTATGGGAGTTGGGCCAAGTGCTGCCCAGAATGAACACATAGTGAATTATGTACCTTAGGCTAACACTAGTCTGTAAACGAAAGCTCATCAAAATCTATTCGAGGAGATATGAGAATAAAATATTTTTTGTTAAGATTATTTATTGGTGAAGAATGACATCCAATGGTACGTACGTACCGCAGTAATTATTTTAAAGAATTACTCACTTTATTATTACAATCAAGTATTTCATGTTTTCTGACATTCAGAATTGATTTACATTAATAATACTCACAGTTATCTATTTGGCATTAAACAATGAATTACTAACATTGATATCATTACATTATATGTTTACATCGTATGATCTATAATTATTCACTTTATCGTCATCATCGTCATCGATGATAATTGTATCGAGAAACAGAGCAGGACGCCTAATAACGTCTTGGTGCCTAGCCCATCCTAAAAACCAAACTAGGCACATAATGTGGGCACAACTGCCGATTGTTCTGCGACCTGTGAAACATGAGCAGCAATAGTTTCTTATGCACTCTATTCCACGATTGTCCTGATGTATCAATATGTAGCAGTGGTAGATTTTCGACGATATAAATGTCTACTCTTTATGTGTGCTCGTATGAGTTGGACATTACTGGATGGCATAGTAAATGCTGACAGATCGTTAAGATCTCCGTTATATTGTTGGATAAGAAACGATCCACTGCTGTGTACATGTTCACTGTAATAACTGGGTGCAAGTTTTATTTGGTAGGTGCCTACAGCGAAAAGGGTCAATTCTTCAGCGGTCAATATTGGAAATGCGGTAACATTATTCTGCTCAACAGTAATATTTTCGAAATGGGCTCTATTTCGGTTTAATCTTTTTTCGTCCACGTAATCTGCCAAGTTATTGGCAACATTCAGTCGCTGTCTAGCTATATTTATAAAATCGCTTGCATGGGGACTGTCTATTATGTCGACGTGAAAGGCATCCGTAAAAGCCGCAGCGATTTTAAGGTCTGTGAAAAAATGGCTCATGGCTACATTACACTATTCATGACGAAAAATCTTAAAATCACGTTTCAGCCTCCCATTTACTACCTCAACAGGCCACCGGCAAATGGTGCACATTCTTGATTTATTTGCCTGGATTGTACTCAATCGAGTAGCCCATCTTGCCTGAGATTCTGGCATTATGCCAACATATCCATGGGATTCCAACATGGGTATAGAAGATTCACGAAACCCTCTGTCTAAAATGATTATATCACCGAACTGTAACAGCCAATGAATGACTCTACCTGGACCATCTAAAAGATTATTTAAAATAGTAGCGTCATTTTGAGTCGCTTGATAAGGTCCAAAAATATCGATAATGTGCCTATCACATGTAACAAATGAAAATGGTTTAAGTAGGTTTCTGTACTTGTGGAGACTGTACGTGACTTTTTGAAATGTGAAGCTACTGCTCTTTTGGATGTACATATAAGTTCCATCGCTCATTAGCTTTCTCATTATTAGCGAACAAAGCATTAGGAACCGCTAGATTTCTTTCTATTATCTGTTCTCTGGTCATGTGATCGAAACCAAGTGACGAGGTACAAAATCCTTTCTAGGCATTCCCTAGCTGTTTTCATTTTCCGTTCGAGAGTTAAACGCGACAAGTTAAAAAACGTGGCGAGTCTTTCATTCGATTCTCCAGTTCTAGTTTAGACAGAAGTATACCAAGTGCTGTCCGTGGACATCATCTTTGTGCTAATTGTGTAGGTCCATTGAACAACCTTTCGAATTCGTCACGAGTGCGACCAGTCCAATAAAATAATTCGGCATCATGTTGCTGATTAAGATTTTCAAAATCTATAATGTGGCTTCTGGGTAGTTTTAGTAATTCCAACATTTCGAAGACTTGTTGGGGATTAAAATGAAAACAACGATTTCGTGCAGTCAAAAGATCATCCCAGGAGTTGTCTTCTTAATGTTCCTGGCACACGTGTGCATGTGCTGGGAATAAAGTAATTGTGGTTTATGAGCAATTGCACTTTTAGACTTTTCGGAACTCGAAGGCGAGTATTGTTTGTACAATTGTATACCATACAACTTGTAGGTAGGCATATTATAAGTTGGGGGATTACATCATTGATAAAAATGCTTGGCTCATTGCTGGTCCTGCTCCACAACTAATTGACATACACACTGATTAACATTTTGAAAATACTGTTGGAGCTGCTGAAGATTGTAAGACCATCTTTGTATTGTATAAACTCAATTTCTTTTGTATTATATAATTGCATAGCACAGGTGTGAGTACTACACTCAGGGGCACATTTAACCGGCCACCTACATTTTGTCGATTATTTCAAAATTGTATCGGATTTTAACTAATTTTGTTATAAAATTACTTTGGGTGAATCTTTGAGAACACAAATAAAACATTTGTAAGTTGTGAAATGGTTTAATCAAGACAAAAAATTTCAAAATGCGAATATGCAGTCTTCTGACCAAAAACGACATTTAGCAAAATTTTAATTTAAAAAAAGTATGCTCTTAATTATCGCACTAATAATGTGTATTTCCTCCTCTGGCCCTAATCACCTCTTGTAATCGATTTGTAAGCCCGTCCATTATGTCTTGGATGTCGCTTTGTGGAATGTTCCTCCACTCCTCAACCGCTGCAGTTTTCAGCTCACTGATGGTCCTAGGAGCTGGTGTTCGACTCCGAATTCGTCTTTTTAGGTTGTCCCATACATGCTCTATCGGGTTCAGGTCAGGACTCCGAGCTGGCCATGGTAATCTCTGAATATTGATGGCGTCCAAGTACTCTGTGACAATTCTCGCGGTGTGTGCACGAGCGTTGTCGTGCATTAAAACAAAATTATCGCCAATGAATGGAGCAAATGGCATCACATGTGGTTCTAGGACTTCTGTCACGTACCTATGAGCATTTACGCTGCCTCTATCGAAGACCACCAACTCTGTACGGGCTTCGTAACAAATGCCACCCCACACCATAATCGAGCCTCCTTCGTAGCCCACTGTTTCAACCACAGCACATTCAGCAAACCTTTCACCACGGCGTCTATACACCCGCTGACGTCCATCAGGACCTCGTAAAGCGATTCTTGATTCATCAGAGAAGAGAACTGCTTTCCATTGCTCTGACGTCCAATTTAAATGTTCTCGAGCAAAAACAAGTCTCGCTCTTCTGTGAGTTGTCGTTAGCTGTGGTACTCGAGCCGGTCGAAATGATCCCAGATCCCTCTCTGCTAACCTTCTTCTTATTGTTCTTAGGCTCACACTTACATTTCGTACCTCAAATAAGCGGTTACGAGCCTCAGAAGCCGTTGTGAACCGATTTCGAAGAACGTTCGAGACGATGTAACGGTCATCTCTCTCTGACGTACACCGTCTACGACCTTGTCCTGGTCTCCTTGTGTAGGAACCGGTCTCTCTGAAACGCCGGATAGCATCTTGGATAGTGCTTCGTGGGTATCCAAGCATTCGTCCAATCCGACGCTGGCTGAACCCAGCGTCTGCAAGTGCCACAGCCCTAGCTGCTCCAGCTACGTCTAGTGGCATTATTTTAGTGTAAATAAGGTCACAGTACTTCAATACCTCGGTTTTGTTCGAAACAATGGTAAGACAACGTTGTAAAACAAATTTATCCTTCACACAAA
This sequence comes from Xanthia togata, assembly GCA_963853775.1. NCBI lineage: Eukaryota > Metazoa > Arthropoda > Insecta > Lepidoptera > Noctuidae > Xanthia > Xanthia togata. The sequence goes on from OY970805.1 coordinate 5,873,067, forward strand.
ACGAGAGGCGAGACTGTCAAATTTCTACTGAACTGATTATTGTTGAATAAAAACCACAAAAGTAAAAAAAAACGCGGGTATATGTGTTTTCTTTATGTCAGATATACCCACTTATAAAGTTACGCCTAGTAGTCAAAGCCCAAGTTAACATAAACAAACGATATGGAATTTCGAATGAGTGGACGGTTAAATGTGCCCCTGAGTGTATGTACTAAAGAGCTACCATTTACCGGGTAATAATATGTAGTATTTCATTGACTTGAATGTGCCCTGGCGGCTGTGAGTATGTCATGCTTACTCAAATGTCTCGCTGATGGTGGCGCGTGTGTTAGATCATTTAGCTCCCTTCAAAATGGTTGGCTAAATGGTGCTGATCCATGCGTCATGTTCGTGAACGGGCGCCGTCAGTTGGAACTGGTCATCTCTTAGCTGCCATGGCTTATTTTAATTTATTTTAAGTTTTTGAATGGTTACTTTTTCATTTTATTAGGGACGCTTTTACGAACGTGCACATCTTTCTACATTGTTCTCACATGCATAATTTCAAAATGAACGATGTAACCAATATTTTGTATCATTTATTTTTATTTAAAAGAGTGTCCGTGGAGTTTCTTGCCCGTTCTTCTCCATAGGTACCGACTACGCTTTGGAATGAGCAACTAGCTTCATATTTTTGACTAACCGACCCCTTGACAATTCAAAAGTGCCTGTAAATGGTTTAATTGAAATAAATAGTTTGAGTTTGTATGGTATACAATTGTACAAACAGTACTCGTCTTCGAGCCCCGAACACATCAACTACTTGTATGATACAAGTAGTTGATGTGTTCGGGGCTCGGCAGTAATTCTCAGGAAGCCTAAACGTTACGTTTTCCACTGCCGGCGGATCTCTTAGAGCAGGCGCATCTTCCACAGCAGGTATATTCTCCACAGCAGGCAGATATGTTCGCTGTTATCGAATGTTACCTGAAAATAAAAATAAGAACTTGAATACCGTAACAGCCAAACTCAAGGCCGTGAAAATAGTTACTACTCAAGTTAGATATCGTGTCGTACACGTCAAAAGCGAATAATTGGGGCTACCAAAATCGCAATCAATAACTTAGTTCAATTAATCACCATTCATTTCGAAACGATGAAAGTCGTTATGGTAGCCCGTTTTTTTTTTTTTTTTTTTGTTTGGGTGGGAAATCGTCAAATGACGTCTCCCGCTCTGGGTGGAGCGGGAGGGCGTGTCAGACTCTTACTTATGTTGCCTGTGCAATGCCAGGGGGCCACGGTATCCCTTTCGGACTTTCCCGCAACCCCGGCAGGCAATGGTCTCATCGGACCCCTTCACTCGCTGACACTCTTTGAGGCGCGCGTGGAACACAACGCGCCGTCGACCCGGGCTTGGTCCTTACCGGACGGCGAGCTACCCATTGCTCACCGTCCGTAAGCCCGCGCCTTCGGTGGCTGGGAATCCGTGATCGATTCCCGACGCCCAGGGCGTCTCCTCCTGCGGCGGCTAGGGGCGTGAGGGCGCGAAATTTGCCTCTCCCGCACGCGCTCCGCCTCCTCCTTCGCGAGCATTACTGCTTCGCAGAAGGAGGTGACGGCCTCCCATGCCCTCTCGCTCCGTACCATGGCCTGGACCAGGGCCGGACGCGAGAGATCCCCGCCACCGATCGCCTCCACGAGGACACGGCGGTGCTCTGCCCAAGCCGGGCATACCGCCACCGTATGCTCCACCGTGTCCTCCGGGCGATCCACGCAGTGATGACACCCGGGCGTTTCCTCCCGCCTTATACGAAACAGGTACCTCCCGAAACAGCCGTGTCCGGTGAGGACCTGCGTCAGGCGGAAGGTGAGGACACCGTGGCGCCTCTCCAGCCACTCCTCAAAGAGGGGACTTATCGCCGCAATAGTGGCGTGCCCAGCACTGGGTTGCGACAATCGCACTCTCCATGACGCCATGAGATCCCGTCGGAGCTCTATCCGCTGTGCCGCGATTTCTCGCGGCATCGGAGTCAAGCCCCGGCGTTTCGCCTCCCCGCGCCACTCCCAAATATGCGCGAGGACTTTTGCCTCCAGATCCCATGGCGGCAATCCGGCAAGGAGGCTCGCCGCCTCACCGGAGACCGTGCGGTATCCCCGGACCAGCCGGGTGGCCATGACCCTCTGGGACGCGTTCAACCGGCGGGCAGGCCGCCGCCTCAACGAATGCGCCCACACCGGTGCCCCGTACAGGGCCATGGACCGCACGATCCCCGCGTATAGCCTCCGGCAGGAGGCGTTTGGACCCCCTAGATTGGGCAGGAGCCGCTTCAAGGCAGCCCCGGCCCGGTCCAGTCTGGGAGCCAAACGTCGGAAATGCTCCACGAAGTTCCACCGACTGTCGAGGACGAGTCCCAGGTACTTCATCGTCGACTCGACGCCGATGTGAACCCTTCCTACCGTTATTTGGGAACCCGACGGTGGCGCGTTCCGAGGACCATGAAAACACATGGCCTCAGACTTGTGCAAGGCCACCTCGAGTCCCAACTGCCGGATTCTGGCCACGATTGTCGCAACCCCGTGTGTCGCTAGTTCGGCCGCCGCCTGTTGCGACCTCCCCTGCGCCAGGACCAACGTATCGTCAGCGTAACAAACGACGCTGACGCCATTGGGGAGGTCGGCGCGCAGCACCCAGTCGTATCCGATGTCCCACAGATGCGGCCCCAGGACCAATCCCTGTGGGACACCGCACGACATCTCTCGCCGGTTCCACTCTCCCTGGTGACCGGGGTAGATGATGGCCCTGTCTGCCAGATAGGCCTCGACCACACGACAGAGGTAGGTCGGCATCCGGTGATACCGGAGTGCCTCCCTGATGCAACTCCAGGGCAGGGTATTGAAGGCGTTGGCGATGTCTAGAGACACCGCCAAGACGACCCCACCCCGAGCCACCGCAGCCCCCGTCGTGAGGGCTCGCACGCGCATGATGGCGCACACCGTGGAGCGCCCCCTGCGGAAACCAAACTGGCTCTCCGCCAAATCCGGCCCAACCCGCACCAGCCGCCCGACGAGGCGGTCTGCAATGACTCTTTCAAAGAGCTTGCCCACCTCGTCGAGCAGCACTATGGGCCGGTAAGCGGACGGAGAGTCCGCAGGGCGCCCCGGCTTCTTGATGAGGACCAGTTTCCCCGTCTTCCAACGAAGCGGGAACTGGCCCCTCTCCAAGCATGCGCTTAGGAGCCCCCTTAGTCGAGGCCCGAGAGCCTCTGAGGCCAGGACCCAGGCTTTCCCAGGTAAGCCGTCGGGTCCTGGGGCGGTATTTCTGGCATTCAGCCTACGTACCGCCACCCTCATCTCTACCTCGGTCACCTCCGGAGCATCCTCGTCGTCGTCGGCGGTGTGGTCCGCATCGGGCACCGCAGTAGGCGGAGCCATGGGTGGGGAGGCATGTTCCCCTCTCGAAGGGAACAGAGCGCTCACCACGTCCCCCACAAGCTGTGGCCGGAGACTCTGCGTCAGCGGGGGAGCCCATGGGCGGAGTTTCTCCCGCACCATCTTGTATGGGCGTCCCCACGGGTCTCTGTTCAGAGTCTCCAGCGACTCCTCGCGGGCCAGTGCCCTGGCCCGCAGGATCTCCGCTTGGAGGGTGGTTTTCGCCGCTCTGTACTCCTCGTACAGCTCCGCCTGAATGGCTTCCGTATCCGGAGGTCGAATACGGAGCCTGCGGTGCCTGGTGTACCGGCGCCGCGCAGCAACGCACGCATTGCGCAGTGTCGTCAGCTGTCGCGACCACCAGTACACCTGGCGCGAAGCACGTCGGGGCTGGACCCGGGGCATTGCCACGTCACATATTTCGGACATGGCCTCCCGGAACCACTCCGCCTCGTCGTTGATGTCGGTAGGCCTGTCCGGTGATGACACCCAGGCCTGCACGATCGAGGCTTCCAGGAGGAGCTCCCGGTCCAGCTGCTTCAGCGCCCACCGCGGACCACTCGGGGCCTGTCGGACCTTTGTCAATATATTCTTTTACTAGCACTTTGCCCGCGGCTTCGCTCCCATGGTCTTTCCCGCGGGACCCGTTATTTATCCCGGGATAAAAAGTACCCTCCCTGAAAACTAAGCTTTCTAATGGTAAAAGAATTTTTCAAATCGGAGCCTATTCAATACAAACAAACAATCAAATCTTTCCTCTTTATAATATTAGTAAATATAGATAAATAGCAGTGGATGTCCTATGGCTGAAATGATGATGATGATGATGAAATAAAAATGAAATGCTGCTCTTTGGTAAGGCATCACTTGAGAAAGGTTGGACCGATTTGGCTATTTCTAGTTTTAAAATGTTCGTTCCAGTTCGAATTAGGTTGTTATGGAAAGATAAATTGGAAAAGTTTATTTTTTCTTGTTCTTTTTTATTTATAAATTAGTAGAAGATTGTAGGTAGGTAAATAAAAAATCAATACGCTCTCGCTCTAGCAACCAATAAGGCTCCCGCAGATAAGCGCGACGCGATACAGGTAGAAAGAACCCTTTTTTCCTCAATTCTCGCTATTGCACCTACCACTGTTTGTCTCTGCATCACCCAAAGGTTGACTGGTAGAAAATGCCTATGGCATTAAATCTTTCTTAACAATAATAATTATGACATTGTTTTTATTTTTGGTGGTACTCACCACCTACAATTTAAAGGTCATTGGGCAACTAAGTATGGAAACTATACCCAGGGCCTACAGAAAAAAAGTTTGGTAGGATGTTTAGATAAACGTCTCTAGTTTACGAATATATATGTCGCATTAACGCAGATAACGGGAAAAAAACCATAAATCTAAAAAAAAAAATACAAAATAAAGTTAATTATAACAAGGCTTAGTACATTTTTATTGGTTTCTTGATAGTAAACATGATTTAAAAAATAAAAGAAGTAAAAATAAAACAAGTATACAATAGTTTTTAAAGAAAGAAAAACTTTTTTAACTTTTTTTTACTTTTTAAGTTATATTCGACATGATCAATGTCTACAGGAATAATTGTATCATCTAAAAACGCCGCAGGCGCATCTATTTGATCTTGATGTCGGGCCCAAGACAAAAAATATACTATGCCGTCTATATGCGCGCAGCATCCAATGGTACGGCGACCGTGGATACAAGATCAGTAGTAATCTTCGATACTATCTCTGCCCTGTCTTGTTGGGTTCACCAATATGTAAGTATAGTATTTTTTACTCCTGACATGTCGCGACTGCATTTTCCCTCGTATTAATATTTTGTGGTTAACCAATTCATGGTGCCGGTATAGTTCAACAATGTACAGACCATTTAGTCGCAAGTGTTCGTGAACGTATGATCTAGCGATCCTTAAATGGTAGGTGCCCAACGTAAATAGAATTAAATCTTCAAAAGTTAGGCGTGGGTAGTTATCCAAAGCTGCATTACTTGCATGAATTTAAATAAAGGCTACTCTTTGCCTATTTAGATTTTGCTCGCTCACATAATCTGCCAACTCATTTCTTCTATTTACATTTTCATTCATAATATTAATCAATTGCTCGGCGTACACGCTGTTCTCGTATGCACGCCGAGTAGCGTTGATGAGCGCTGCGGTAATTTTAAAATCTGCCATCATGTTTGGTAAGGAAATATTAAAATAGGTGTGCCGAAATATTTTGAAATCCTTTTTAAAACGACTATTCATAGTCCCAACCACCCACCGGGTCATTGTGATAAGTCTCGACTTATTTGCATCGTCTGTTGTTAGTTGTTCCCCTCTGAATGTGGATGGTGGCATCTGGGGATTATAGCCATATTGTTGTATAGATGGAATTAAGTCTCGGAAGCCACGGTCTAGTATAAAGACATCATTAGTTCGTAGAAACCAATGCCAAGCAGAGTTTTCTTCTTCCATTAGGCTACGCATAATTGTCGCATCTGATGTTGTTGCTGCATATAGCCCTAAATCATCTAATATGTAGCCATCTGAGCAAACTACCAAAAAAGGTTTTACTAAGTTCCTATATTTATGTAGGCTATATGTTATTCTCTGGTATAAAAAATTTAAACTTTTGCACATATAGATATGACGATAGATATGACATATAGATGTGACGTGCGAGTAAGACGGCATATGCATGCCACTGACTGCGCACTCTTAGCAGCGCGCAAACGTTTATTTTGTTTATTTAACAGAATGCTTCATTGAAATTGTTTTATCTACACATTTATTACCTATTTTTTATTCATCTTTAACATTTTATTCCCATGGTTTAAAAAAAAAACTATCTAAAATTTAGTTTAGGTTAATACTTAACAATTTAAAACTAATTTGGTTTTTGTAGGAAAACTATCGTTAACTGGGTCAGATTTTGCCCAATGACCTTTGTTGATGTCTTTGTTGATTAAATAGTTAACTCAAAATTTCTCACTGCTCTTGTTTCCAAAACCCAATCCAAAGCCGAGGCTTATAACTACTTTATTGCAGTAATCAGATTAACGATTACTTAAGGTAACCTGATTACTGTAGTTAGATTTCATGTAATCGTAACTTCTTGTAGTCGTGATTAGTAATCAGATTACAAAATAGTAGTGGGTTTCGCCCAACACTGCTGTGAAATTAGTCAAGTGCAAAATTAGGTGTCTTAGTTGATGTACGAACGGAACGCCGCAAGTTAGATTTTAATGGTCACAGTCACCATCTTATTCTTCTGCGAAAATAATTTTGTTTGATACGACTAGGCATCAAGTTCGATTGTGACTTACATAGATTACTTATCTTTAATTATTATTATTTTCTACTTATATTAACCAATAATGGCGGATGAAGGCACTAGTAATAAGGAATTAAGGAAAATACGAAAAACAACGTCTCATCATTATCTTTTAACATCAAGATAATTAATGCTTTGCTGAATTTACACTTTGTAAGTCTGATTTTATCTCGGACATGCTTAAGGAAAATGATTAATTATCTTGATGTTTTTACTAAGTCCTCTAATATAATGTGTCGATTATAATGTTCACTTCATACTCGTTACTCTTTGATACCACGGTTCAGTCTCCTGACACTATAGAAGTACGAGTAAGTCAGGTACAAATAAGACTATCATCTGTACAGGAGGAATTGTCGATTGAAAATAATGAAATTTACAATTTAAACAGAAAATACGAGCTTGAAATGGGAAGCCTAACAACTATTATACGAAATTAAATAAACAGCGTATTCTTATAGCAGAAAAGTCTATTAGTGTAGAACAACCGAGGCAAGACGCATGTTTAAAAAGAAGTTCTACTATCAATCAGGACATGGAAAATGTTGATAAAGATATCACCCCAAGTGTGTGCAAGATAAGGCAACCCGTTCGTCACAAGAATAGTTATGCATACCTACTGAGTACGAATGAGAAAAATAAAATACTATCCATAACGCAAAATACCTTCGCTAACATATTGATTGCTGTCACTATTTGGTGCTGGTGTTGAAATTATATTCAACGCTAATTTATTTATCTGTAGCATAGAACAACAATCTTCAACAATTGTATTGTCTTCTTCTTCAATTGTATCTATCTTTAACAATCTTATGTATCTAGATGTGTAGACCCGTATGATAATGATGATTTTTTAAAAGTAGTAAATTTTATTAGCCTTCAGCATATTAAAGAAGATCAAGACAAAAACGTCAACTTACAGAATGGGAACAACAGATTAATATTGATGAATGGAATTTTCTACAAAGAAGACAGGGGAAGAAGTAAAATTGTAATTGCCTACCGGATTTCGATTGGATCACATTCACTATAATTAGACAGAGTTGTTTTCGCAAGTAGGTCTACCTGCCATGCCAGGTCTGTGTCTCAAGTAAAATTATTTTTTTCTTTTTTGCAGAATGGAAACAAAAGAAGTAATACAAAAAGGCAACTTACTAGAAGCGAAGGTGACCGTATCGATTACCAACAGTCGCCTTGCTACATATAAGAGCCCCGAGTTCATGATAAGCGGTGCGGTGCTGTTCCAGGTGCAAGTGATCTCCTCGGACTTCGGCCATAACTACAGCAACTCCGACCGGTACCATAACTTAGTATTCGTGCGGTTTGCCAAGCAGCGTGACGCCGACGACCGCACCTACAAGTTATACTTTAACAGCGTGGAGCTGAAAATTGTGGGCAAGACGTTCACCAGCGACGAGAGCACGTGGCGATTCATACACAATGACCAAAGGTATCAGTTCACGTTCGACGTGTTGGTAGAGATGCGCCTGCAGCCGAGCGTGACCTCATTCGCGAGCCTGCACGAGGACACGGATCTGACGGACTTCGAGCTGCGTGGCGAGGACGGCTCCGTGCGCATGCACCGCACCGTGCTGGCGACCGCCAGCCCCGTGCTGCGCCGCATCCTGACCGGCGCGTGGCGCGACACCGCCGAGGGGCACGTAGACGTCACCACGTCCAAGGCCACTCTCGAGCACTTCAAACGATATCTGTACCTACACGTGCTGCCCGAGTCGGGCTTGGAGCAGCTGCTGCTGTTGTCCTCGTGCTTCATAATGCCGGAGCTGGAGCGGCTGTGCGTGGACAGACTGGTGCGCGACGTGAGCGCAGGGAACGCGTGCGATCTCATCGAGTTCGCGGCCAAGAACAACGTGCAGCGACTGCTGCTCGCGGTGCTCGAGTGCGTGCAGAACGGCGCCATCAGTGTAACGTAAATACGCGACCACCTCGATGAGAGCGATGATACCCTAAACACTGCCAAAAGCACGGTTAATACTCTGGCTTGAAAAATTTGGGCTGTATGAAAATAGTGTATAGTGGAACAAAACGAGAAAATGAGTGTTTATAAATTTTCGGGCTTAGCTTACGGTCAGTTCTAGCCGTAGCTGATGGCCGCTCTCCCGCGCACACATCACACACATTCGCTACTGTGCTCAGGAAACAGAGCGGCCACCAAGTTTGGCGAGAGTTAACAGTACGTGGCCGTTAATCAGCGAGTTGTTACTCTTTTAATTATATACCAATTTACAGGGGAAAATATTAGGCAATAAGAAAAGAATAAGCATGTAATTTTATAAAGTTATGCTCTATTCTCATATTCTTACGAGCCGGTAGCACATCTCCGCCGCGAAACCGCAGTAGTTCAATTTAATTGACTCGCGTCCCGTTGTGCTATTTGAAATTCGAGTAGCGGAACATGACGCGAGCCAGTTGAATTGAACTACTGCGGTTTCGCTGCTACGGTTTCGCGGCGGAGGTGTGCTACTGGCGTTAACCGTGGTAGTACAATAATAGTTATATTCCCTTCCTTCAGTTATATACCTGCCTCGTTGGTCTAGTGGTCGCAAGCGCTACTGCTGAACATGAGGTCCTGGGTTCGATTCCCAGGTCGGGCAGTGTCATTGGGTTTTTTCATTCTGGAATTTCTCAGTAGCAGCCCGGAATCTGGATTTGTGCCCGGTTGATGGCAATAGGCTCACCCCCTACTACATGGGACTTAAACATAACTGGCGAAATGTGGGTGTACTATAGGCACACCTCTGCCCAACCCTTCGGGGAAACAAGGCGTGATGTTATGTTTATGTTTAATTATATTCTCTATAATTTTTTGTACTTAGCACCTAACGAATGAGATGATATGACCGTGCCGTGCTGCTCTGCACCTTGCCAGGTCTAAATCAATCTGCCTAGCCTTTTCCCAACTATATTGGGGTCGGCTTCCAGTCTAACCGGATGCAGCTGAATACCAGTATTTTCCTTCCACCTTGCCAGGTCTACACCCGCCCTAAATAGTTGTGATGTTTAACATTTTGTCTTTTGCTTATTTCCATAAAGTTTAGAAGTATTGGTTACGTTTAACACAATTTAGTAGACATTGCTTGGCTTCCGTAAAAACTGTACAATGATAGGAATCGCTAAGTCTATGGCTGGCAAGTCATATTGATTAGATTCAGTCAAACTTGTTCAAAACCTGTTACATAACGGACATTATAAGAGATTTGTATACATATTATTTAAAATTAATTAAAGATTTCATAATATTTAATTCAGTTTTATTTTGATCCCAACATCTTGTTGATATACTATCCAGTGTCGTGCGTAGAAAATACAAAATGCTCATACTCGTAAATTGCTCCTTCTATAAAATTATTTCTACCAATTACAGGCACTTTTGAATTGTCAACGGGTCGGTCAGTCAGAAAGATGAAGCTAGTTGCCCATTCCAAAGCGTAGGTACGATGGAGAAGAACGGGCAAGAAACTCCAGTGTGCGTTACTCCAGCGGAATGTTGTAGCTTTTTTTAAATTAGTACCCCATCTCGTGTAAATGTACCCGAAATTTAGAATTTGTGCGTCCAGCCGATCAGAAGATATTCACGAAAAACAGATTCCGCTGGAGTAACGTTACCCCAGCGGCATATTTTTTAACCGGTGATCGTAGCTGAGTACAAACTAGCTACTTAGATAGATCATATTTGTGCCTAATTGTGCCCAAAAAATAAAAAAATTGCGTCTTGAGGTTTCAGAGTTATTCAAGATGCCGCTGGGGTAACGTTTAGCAAATTGCTGTACCTCTCAAACGGCATGACATACAACTACGATTTTTTTTACTACGGTGGGTCTTAATTTGTAATGCTGTGCAATTTTATTTTTTCTATAATCGACACCGTTGGAAAAAAAGAAGTTGATTTTCAAAAACCCTAAAATCGATCCTTGCGCTTCAATGGTAAACCCTAGAAACTTACCAATTATGGTGATTTGTACCTTTTATGAACTCAAAGCATCATGCGAAATTAGATGTTTCTATTCAATCTCCTCAGAGAGCTATTCCATTTTAATTAAAATCTGGCTATGCTAAAATGTAATAACACTCCAATACATGAGTTATTATTAAGTGACGGTAATTATGATTCGATAAATAATTAGTACCTACATTCAATTGCTTATCCTGAAAGTTTCAGCTGAAAAATCCTTGTAACTACACAGCTATAAGACCAAAACCCGATGCCCTTTCACCTTTTCAGGATTTCGGCTCGACAGATAATTAGTACCCCATCTCGTGTAAATGTACCCGAAATTTAGAATTTGTGCGTCCAGCCGATCCAAAGATATTCACGAAAAACAGATTCCGCTGGAGTAAAGTTACCCCAGCGGCATGTTTTTTAACCGGTTTAACTATGGTCGGACCAAGGCGAGTGCAGGCAGGCTAAGGAGGCACTCTCTTCAATCGATGGCCGCCTCACAAAAAAGGTTCTCCGATTAACTAACCAACAGCTGTGTACGGTTAACCAAGTGGCCAGGATTATTCACCAGCAATCCACAAGTTTATATTTCAAAGCAAGTTTGCTTTGAAATATAAACTTGTGGATTCTGAGGTATGTGCCCGACCCAGTTCTCGAAAATGACCATGTCACGTTGTACTGGGATCGATCTATCATTACTGACAGGACTATTGTTGCCAATAAGTCTGTTATAGTGGTTATAGACCGATTAGCGCGCCACGCAATGATAGTCGATGTTACCATTCCACATGAAGGGAACCTCGTGAAAGCTGAGAACAAGAAATAAATAAAATATCTCGTAGCACACGAGGTTGTCGACATGTGGAATGTGGGCTCGGCTAACATTTTGCCGATTGTCGTAACGGCCAATGGCCTGATGACTAAAAGCCTTGACCAATAAATCTCGAAGCTCTCGTTAGGCGGTTGGATCAAAAAGGGTCTGATTCAGAAGGCAGTACTCCTCGATACGATTCGCCTTGTGAGGAAGATCCTGTCTCTGCAGCCCTAACCACCGGTAGCTCCCGAGCCCGACGCCGACGGACCTCTATTTTTAATTTTTTAAAATGTGATTTTTATTCTTATCATTTTAAGAAATATTTTAAAATGTTAATGAACAAGAATCAAAATGATTAAAATAAAATAAAATAGCCTATAGTGCCGATTCTCTCTTACAATTAATAAATACTACCTACTTACAAAAAAAATGGATGGATGGACTGGATGTTTATGTGGTACAGCTTGTCTGTCGACAAAGACCTCCTTTATTAGATTTCCACATAGGTACTCCTGTCTCTTGCTACAGATAGTGCAATCCAGGACGACGCGCCCTACTCCGCGATTACTGTACTGTAAGCTGTACTTTAGTACGGAGCGGACTGGAGTGGGGCGCGTCGTCGTGGATATCACTATCTATACACGGGTCCATACCAGACCAGCTATTTTCTTGAAGTCATCTTCCCATTTTTTTATTTGTATGCCTCTATTTCTTTTGCTATCTCTTGGATACCATTCGGTTATGTACTAACTTAGTTCATTTTTCTTTAGTTTCTCCATATGTCCCGTCCATCGCCATTTTAGCTGTGTAAGCTACAAACAGTTGTGTGTGCATTTTAAAATATTTATTGATCGAAGCTGCTGAAAATAATTTATGTGATATAAGATCTCCTTGGCGTACAACTCTTTTTACAGGAAATTCGTTACCAGTAGATTCAAGTTTAACTTGTGCTGTGTTTGATGTGTATATGTTTCTAATTATTCTTGGGGAGTTTGTTGCGCCACTTTGTCCCAGCTAAAGCACTAGGAAATGGTGACGGGCGGACGTTTTTGGGGGACTGTCTTATGTAATTTTGACGTTCGAAAAGTGCTAATTTCTCAGCCTAGTTTGAATAAATGACTTTTGAATTTGAACTTATGTATTTTGTTTGCATCCCTTGTCTATTTAGAGCGTCCCATCACTCATGTTCCAAAGTATCGAACGCTTTGTTACAGTCAACGAACCCTATGTAGGTAATATATTTTGTTATATTCTCTATATTTTTGTAGAATTTGTCTTAGTGTGGATATGTGTGACAATTTGCTTCGGAAACCAACATTGGACATTAACTGGTCGGTTTGTAGAACTACAATCGCCCTTGTCTCCTTTTTTATGCAGAATTATTATTGTTGATTTAGTCCAGTCTTCGGGGATGATTTCCGTTTCCAAGATTTCATTGAACAAATCTGTAAGTCTTGGGGATATCAGTATCTGGTATCTAACGTAGTTTTTAGTAGTTCATTCGTAACTAAACCTGATCCAGGTGCCTTAACTAATGTTTTGTATTTCGATATACTTTATTGTTTCTTCCTTTAGAATTGGTTTAATCTCCCCTTTATTTACTGACTTATATTATTTTATTACTTGTTCTCCTTTACGACATTGGTATAGATTTTGGTAGTATTTCTTAGCAATTCGTAGTATTTCTGGTCTTTTGCTGATCTTTCCACCATCTTTATTTTTCATAGGTATTTAGAATTCAGTTCTTTGTGTAATTCATTTCGTTTAGCGTCTTCTTTATTCCTTCAAATTTTTCTATATGTTTTCTTAATGCTGTTAACCTTTTTGTTTTTCTTTCCCTTCTAAGTTGTTCTTTAATCTTCTTGCTTATTTTTGCTCTTTTGGCAATTATTTTTATTGTAATAATTGCTTACTTTTAAGCAATTATAAACAGAAACTAAAAAAGTTTAAACCAGCGATCTTTTAACTTGCGTGTTCTGTGCTGAGCTCACGCAACGCGTTGTACTTACGTCCAGCCAGTAATAGAACTCGCCCATATAGGAGCGCTGTCCCAAAATTATATATTAAAACACGTACCTATAAGTGTTTTATTAAAATACCTTTTATTTAGATAATTTAATCAAAAGATCTTTAAAATGGTGAAGGTTTCAGAAAACGCTTGATAGTTTTTGCCTGATTCTCAGTTTTTTATTCGCGATACACATAAGTTTACCAATAAAAAGCGGCTTGCCCGAATACAGATCGGCCCCAACCCACCTTCCCAGAGGCAGTGGGATGAGCCGCTTGATGCTGGCGTGCCGCGCGGAATAATTTTATGAATACGTCCACCAATACTGCTGAGCGTGTTCGCCTGCTGGCTGTGGGTAAGTGGGAGTCCGGCCTCTGGCTTCAGGCGCTACCGTCACCCATCATAGGCACTATGCTGGGTGATACCACCCTCCGGCTCGCTATCTGTCTGCGTCTGGGCGCTCCTTGTGTGGCTCCGCACCGCTGTCAATGCGGTGAAGGTGTCGACTGTCTCGGACACCATGGCCTATTCTGCCATAAGAGCGCAGGCCGGATCGCACGGCACGCCAGCATCAATGACATTATTCGTCGTGCTCTTGTCACCGCCGGAGTGCCAGCTGTTTTAGAACCCAATGGCTTGGCACGCGACGATGTGGGAAGAGACCAGACGGAATGACCATAATGCCTTGGAAGGTAGGCAGGCCTTTGGTGTGGGATGCAACGTGTTTCGAAACCCTTGCGCCATCCCACCTTCCTAGCACGGCGGGCTATGCTGGAGCCCCCTTTTTATACACACATACATTTTCATTATTATTTTAAGTCTGTTAAATATTAAATCATGTAAATACGTAACGTGTGTGTAAATAAAATCTAACTTTTTTAATATGTAAAAAAAAATACAAATGAATTACACTAATATTCAGAGATAAAGTTATTAAGAAAATGCGTAGAATTTGAGTAGGTAAATAATTAAGTACGAAAAAAGGCGGAATCCATTTCGCGCGTTTTTTTTTTCACAGCTTTTTTAAATTTGTCTCGCGCGCGGTTACTAACGAATACAATGTTTGTGATTGATATCCTTGGTGATTGGAACTTTTACTTGGAACAATATCCACATTCTAAATTCAAATCACTTTTAGTCCCTGGAGATTAAAGAGCTATTTTAGTCCCTGTTTAGAAATAATAAAGTTGCTCTTCTTTAATACTTAAATGTTTAAAAAAAATGTCCTATGTACCTAATGGGCGTTTTCACATTAACACGTTCAGTTAGGGAGCGGAGGGCTCATTTTAAACGTAGGTTTTTCTTAGCATACAGCATTAAAAACTGTGAAAATAAAATCTGTTGTAGGTACCTATATTTTAACACGATTTATTAGTTTAAACGTTGGTTTTAAAATCCAAGCATTTTTGTATTAAAAAAGGCCAGTAGGTATTTAAGATTTAGAAAACCATTTTCACGGTTATGAAATACTCACTAAAAATTTAAAAGGTTGGACACCCCTGCCTCGGGATCAGAACGAGTTATTTATTATACTTTTCTTTATTTTCAATATTTTTGCTATTTCACTTCCTCACCCCAATAGTACACACGGTTATACATCAAGCTATACTTTCCAGTATAAGCTGACCTCACATTGTACGGAAATCCTTTACAATTCGAGATCAGCATTAACTGGCAATGTATAGCTTGATGTGCAGCCGTGTGTACTTGAAAATACCCCTAGAGATAACCCCATTTAAAGGGGCAAGACCCCCTGAAAACACAATTTCACTTCGTTTTACAGTGTTTTATAACACGGTTTCATACCTAATTCTGTTGACCGTCCGCGATGGTTAACTTTAGCGCAAACGTAATGCGGGGACCCTCCCGGAGGGTTCACTTCCAATATGTACCTATTGCGGCATGACTTATGAGCTCTATGAAAAGTGGTTGGAGTCGAAAGTGCTAACAGATAACGACACCGATTCGATACCGATATAATTATCATCGGCACAATGATATTGGTGAGTATCGATAACAATCGCGACGTACCAAATAACCACAGTACATTATCGAAATCTCAAAGTCGGCAGTGCGAAAAGTGTGTTCAAGTGAAACAAGAGATTTCATCAAAATATTCAAGGTAGGTCATCATCATCATCATCATTTCAGCCATAGGACGTCCACTGCTGAACTCCCCCAATGATTTCCAAATCGGCCGATTGGAAGCGACCTGTATCCAGCGGCTTCCTGCGACCTTTATTAGGTGGTCGTCTGTCCACCTTGTGGGCGGACGTCCTACGCTGTGCTTGCCGGTACGTGGCCTCCATTCCAGAACCTAACGAACGAACTAAAGTCAAGGTAGGTATTTCTGCTAAATTATTAGAAATGGAAGTGTTTTTAGAAAACACAAAGTTGTTTGTTGGTTTTACTATTTTAACATTGTTGATGTCCTAGCGAAACTAGCATCCAGTTACAAAGCCGCAATTAGACTGTGGTGATTTTAATATCAATATTTTGGAAAATAAATTCAAATAGCAGTAGATTATCTATTATGCCTTTTTAAATCGTTCAATTTATCTAATGTTATACAGAACCGACTAAAAAACTCCAACTTCTGACCTTGTATCGATAATAATATCTACCTAGTTACTTTATTAGTTTTGTTCATTACCTACATAAATAATATTTGTTTATTTCTGTTTCTTTTCGTTTTATTTCAGTAATCGTATACCAAACGGACCGCGAGTCATATTATTTTAAAAAGTGGACCACCAATAAAAGTAATAGTGAATGATAAAATTACATTATACTGATATAGGATAATGATCTGACCAGTAGGCATCATACATATGGAAAGATCTCACTAGATTAGCTTGCCAGCTAGCCAGATTAGCTGGGTCCTGCGGCAGTTATTCCCTCGCACTTGACCGCTCGCCTGAGATCAGTTCACCCACTTTTGTACTGTTTTAATGTATTTTTTGGCGAGATAAGGTCAAAACCAGAGCAAAACAAAAAAACGATTCGATTGCGATGCCCGGGCTTGTAACCCAAACTTGCAACATGAGCACATTTAACTAAACGTAGGTCCCTATGGTAAAAAAATTTGGCGGAGCACAATTGGGACAATCTGTACTCTTCAACGTCCGACGACCGAATCTATAATATATTATACAAATTAACAAATACAAATATACCTAATACAAATATTGCTCATTTGGTATAGGATAATAAAGAAAGAAAGAAAGAAAGAAAATAAATTTATGTCTCAGGTCAAGGCACACAACATTCACACAAACAAAAAAAAAGTAACTTAGAATAGTACCTACTGTGTGCCTCACGGCTGCGCCAAATAGAACAGTTCAGCACAAATGCCAGACAACTAGTATCTGACGCTGGTTTTCAACTGGACCTTATACAGTTCAGCACAAATGCCAGACAACTAGTGTCTGACGCTGGTTTTCAACTGGACCTTATATTACGAGGACGTCTTACGGATGTAAATCAGTTTTAATAGTGTGTAAGTGTTTTATATTTAAATAAAAATAGATATGTATAATGTGTAAAAAAATATAATAATAAACTCGATAAAAGATAAAATTATAGATAATTATATAGTGCTGTTTAATTAAGTAAGGACAGAAATAAAAATGGTATGGTTGCACAAGAAACAATGGACGGTCGTCAATAAATAATAGATAACTACGTCATGGATTCATAGCAATGAAACATTCAAATTAATCATGTGTAGCTACCGTTGCGCATTCATGAGATAGGTACTGCCGGAGGCGTCTCCTAAATGTATCGATCGTGTTAATAGATCTAATAGTGGTGTGGAGGCAGGTTATTCCACACTTTGGAAGCCGCATAACGGAAGCTACCTCTAAAAGCGGCTGTGTTATGAGACTGAGTCGAGAGTTGCTGCGAGCATTGCCTTCTCTCACATTCTCGTCTACTCGCTATCCAACTCAACTTGTCGTACAGGTAGTCCGGTTTTTGGTATTTAACTACACCGAATAGCAGGCAAGCCAAGTGTAGTTTGCGTCTGAACTTCATTTTTAGAGTTAAATGATTGTTTAGGAAAGGTGTTACATGGCTTCTGCGAGGGATACTGTAACAAAACCGAGCACAAGCGTTTTGTACCCTTAGAATGAGGCGGTCTGTACGAGCTAATACGCGCGGCCCGTACACTGTCAGCGTAGTTCAACCTAGACAGAACCAGGGTTTCCACGAGCTGTTCCCGCAGTCTTTCGGACCAGTAAGGCCTAATCTTGTACAAAACTTTCAGGCGGTAAAAGCAGTTTTTCACCAAGTCGGCTACATGCTTTTCGAAACGAAGTCTTTGTCCATAATAAGACCAAGATTCCGCGCTTCATAGACTGTCAATTGGTTCACCCATCAGTTCCATAATATAGTTTTCGCATTATATTTAATTTTGTTAGTTTCAATTGGCGACAATAAAAGTTCATTTCTTTGTTTGTTATTTTTTTTCATTTTTCATTCAAAATAATTCAACAGTCACGATTATTTAAGTACCAAAACGCTTGGTGAAATAAAAAAATCTAAAAAACATTTAATTCAAAATATTTTTGTTCATAAAAAGAAAATAAGACGTCGTTTTTCTTAACTTTGTAGATGAATGATTGGTTTGAATGAAAATGATTTAATCATACTTATTAATTAAACTAGATAGTACACACATCGAGTCTAGTGGAAAGTTATCTTAATAAATAGAAAAATAATTATGCTAGTTGATTCTTTGACATGGTCTCATTATAGAAGAAGATTGTATTGACCGTGGTGAGTTTCCTGATCTTTTGAAAAACAGTAAAATAATACAGTCTGTACAGATCAATTTATTTTGTTTTTAAATAAAACTTAGTTTAGATCAAATGGAATGATGTTAATTTTGGGCAGGCCACAATTGCGGCGATAAGTCCCCTCTTTTTAGGAGTGGCTAGAGAGGCGCCACAGCGTCCTCACCTTCCGCCTGACGCAGGTCCTCACCGAACACGGTTGTTTTAGGAGGTTCCTGTTCCAGATAAGGCGGGAGGAAACGCCCGGGTGTCATCACTGCGTGGACCGCCCGGAGGACACGGTGGAGCTTACGGTGGAGTTCTGCCCGGCTTGGGCAGTGTAATAGGGTGACGTGGTTATTAAATAAAGAGCACTGTTTGGTTCCAATACCGATATAATAATGCACATTAGTATGTGTGCAGTTACAGTTTTACCATAGGGTTAGGCGTATTGCACACTACACCTTCCCTTTTTTTTTTGTTGTAAAACATTGTTATCATTTTTTTTTCTTCTTAAATTTAATAATTAAGTAAGTACAGTAATTATAAAATAAATAACCGAAAACCATATTATATTATATTAAATTAGAAACCATATTATATTAGATTATCTTAAACTAATTTATATTAAGCTTATATTAATTTATATTAAACTTAAATTAACCTGACAATACAATATGATTAATTTGAAAAACTATACGTGGATGTATAATAATCATTCTTTAATATTTTATGTTACAAACAATTTAGTGTTGTTTTTATGTATTACACACTCTTTTCTGTTTTTTAAAATCTTAACATTAGGTGCTGTTTCTTCTATTACTCTATATGGTCCTAAATATATTATATTTAACTTATCTCCTACCTGATTCTATATTAAAACTAGATCTCCACTCTTATACTTTACTGGATTGACATTTTTATCAAATTTGTTTTTTCGCAATTGTTTACTTTGTAATATGTTTTTAGCTTCTACTTGGGCTCTCTGAAGTCTATATTTTAGTTCTAAAGGATAACAGTCGGTATTGTACAATGGTTCAATGAATGTGTTTTGTGCTAAATTACTAAGTAAAATACATTTTTTCCCAAATACCAATTCAAATGGAGTGTATTTTGTCTCAGTGTGAACCGTGGTGTTATAGGAAAAAGACCAAAATGGAATCCAACTGCTCCAGTCGGTTCTGTTGCTGTCGCACTGTATTGTAAGATAAGTCCCTAAGTTCTTATGAGTGTTTTCTAACGCTCCTAGAGTTTCATGGTGATATGCTGTCGAATGCAGTTTATTGATACTTAGTAAACTACAAATCTCTGCAAACACTGAAGACATAAATTCTGTACCCTGGTCTGTTATTATCTCCTTCAGGATACCATACCTTAAAATTAAGTTGTTAACAAAATAACCTAGCCACTGAAACACTATCCTTCTTTTCTATTGGATATGCTTCGACGTATTTTGTCAAGTCGCATTGTAATGTTAAAATGTATTTATAATTTAAATTATCTACATCTAAAGGTCCCATTATGTCTAAGCTAAGTCTTTCGAAAGCTGTGGACGCCGTGGGTTTGATGACCATAGGTTCCTCGGTATGCCTATTGGAATGCTTTTGAATTTGGCAACTTTTGTACTTTTTAACGTATTCGTTAACGTCATTCGTCATTCCTGACCAATATTAATATTTCCTAACATTATTTCTCATTCTGTTAACCCCTTTTTTTTTTTTTTTTTTTTTTTTTTTTGGGTGGGAAATCATCAAATGACGTCTCCCGCTCTGGGTGGAGCAGGAGGGCGTGTCAGACTCTTACTGACTAAAACCCACCCGTGTTCCTTCTGTTGCCTGTGCAATGCCAGGGGGCCACGGTATCCCTTTCGGACTAATCCCGCAACCCCGGCAGGCAATGGTCTCATCAGACCCCTTCACTTGCTGACATCTCTTTGAGGCGCGCGTGGAACACAACGCGCCGTCGACCCGGGCCTGGTCCTTACCGGACGGCGAGCTACCCATTGCTCACCGTCCGCAAGCCCGCGCCTACGGTGGCCGGGAATCGGCAATCGATTCCCGACGCCCAGGGCGTCTCCTCCTGCGGCGGCTAGGGGCGTGAGGGCGCGACATTTGCCTCTCCCTCACGCGTTCCGCCTCCTCCTTTGCGAGCATTACTGCTTCGCAGAAGGAGGTGACGGCCTCCCATGCCCTCTCGCTCCGTACCATGGCCTGGACCAGGGCCGGACGCGAGAGATCCCCGCCACCGATCGCCTCCACGAGGACACGGCGGTGCTCTGCCCAAGCCGGGCATACCTCCACCGATTCTGTTAACCCCTGCGTGGCCACCGGTGGGTAACAGATAAAAGTCATTCATTTAATATCACAGTCTTCGTGTCTTTGTCTGTAACTCTCGTGACGTCTTGGATTACAAGTAATTTTGCAATATCTTTTAGCTTACTCATATTTCCTTTATAATTATATTCACTAATTTTTCATAGGGCTTACTTTTAATTATAACGAGCTCCTTACTTACGGTCGATAACGATCGAGACATTACAAATATTGCCGATTTTTCAGGCACAAAAATGTAATACAATATTATTTACTTATAAACGTAACCTAAATTCGCTAACGATCTTACAAGTAACAAATAAAGATGAGTACCTAATGACAAAAAACAAAACAGTATTGCGAAAACTTACTGTACAACGCAATGTGCTACAAGTATTTCCCGGTTATGTAGGTCACGTGGATGGCGTGAATGAATGACCTCCTCAGCATTGGACTCGAACTGACATCCAGCTGCTCCACATCGGACCTGTACGATTTATCTCCCGGCGCCCTGCATATCCTCTCGTCATAGGCTTGAACATTCTACCAGCACCTGGCACCATCACTCCTATTCTTCCTTTTTTTGATGTTTCTGCACCGTTTCGTTCTTCACATTATTCTTTATACCTACAGGGTGTCCAGTAAATAGCACGACATACTGCAGGGGGTGATAGCTTGGGTCACGACCTATCAATACAACACAATATATGTTCAGCAAAATCTTACATTTTCTTTTCACCACTGTAGGTTAAACTTAAGTGATAAGAAAATAGTTCTGTGAAAATTTAAACAAAAAATAGTATTTCTTGAAAACATTCTTGTCTTTGATAGAAAAAAGACTTATCAATGAGTAAAGTAACTATTCACGAATAATTTGATGTAAAAAAAAGTACTAGAAAAGGATTTTTTCATTACGAGTTGCTTAAAAATCTGTTTCAAGGTAGAGATTTTTCGGTATTTCGGAAAATTTTGTAAAACTGTAAATCCGTAAGATTTTGCTGAACATATATTGTGTTGTATTGATAGGTAGTGACCCTAGCTATCACCCCCTGCAGTATGTCGTGCTATTTACTGGACACCCTGTATATCTTATGTGTCTTCTTGTAGGTACTGTTATTTCATGTTAATCTTCAACACGTTCCTTCCTGCTTCTTTTCCACCCTCTCCTTTGTTCCGAATATTTGTTTTCAAGATTCCAGCTTCAATTTTCTTTGTTTGCTCTTCATGTTAATTATGTTACCACTCGATCGTAAATAAAATACTGGCCAAGGGTCGCCATGTCATAGGGTGACGTAGTTATTAAATAAAGAGAACTGTTTGGTTCTATTACTGATATAATAATGCACATTAGTATGTGTGCAGTTGCAGTTATATAGGGTTAGGCGTACTGCACACTACAGCAGAGCATCGCCGTGTCCTCGTGGAGGCGATCGGTTTCGGTGATCTCTCGCGTCCGGCCCTGGTCCAGGCCATGGTATTTTAGGAGTATGAGGAACAGGGTGTAAAGTACACTCATCCACCATAGAAAAGGGAGGATCCTCCGACCAGACGGGTGTTGTGTCTGGCGGGCCGACTGCCCGACTGTTGATTTCGGATAGTCTTATCTATGTCGTTCGCGCGGTAAACTCTAATTGCGCGATGCAGGATTTGTGTGACGTCATGTCTTTGATGCGTAGTTCGTATGTGGTGGTGTAACCGCTACAGTATGAAGCGAAAGGGCAAGGGAGGCCGTCACCTCAGTAATGCTTGCGAAGGAAGAGGCGGAAAGCGTAAGGGAGAAGCAAACTTCGCGCCTTCACGCCCCTAGCCGCCACAGGCCGGGAATCGCAAACTGATTCCCGGCCACCGTAGACGCCGCTTGCGGACGGTGAGCAATAGCTCGCCGTCCGGACCAGCTATCTAATTACGCAACACATTTTCAATACAAATTTGAGTGGAATTGATATCATTTAAACTGGAAATTGAAAAATTTGACAGCTTTCGTATTACGTAACTCTAAAATTTTTGATATCAACTGCAGTCTGAATGAGACGCTAAAGAGTGAACGATACGCGTCTAAAAAGGCTATAATTCGAATTACGTAACCATTTTGACAGCGCTGAATTGGTTTAAAATCAAGGAGTAATTTGTTTCTTCTGTCAGTTATAATAGAAGGCAATGTACTCCTCGCATTTGATTTTCTTTGTAATATTTTTGGGATTTACTCGTATAATCTCCTTAATTATTACGAAATTATGTAAGTGAACATCGTTTTAATAAATTGTGAATGTGTTTTTGTGTAAAACCTCAATGATAAATCAATAATAGTGTATATTAAAATAATATCGAAGCGGTCGATAAATTAATAATATTGTGAAAATTATCCGCCCATAAGACGACCCACTGACCAAGTTCTCTTCTGTTACAACCTACTAAAGATATATATTATGAAATTACAGAAACGAGGTATTTTATTGAAAGACAAATTCGTACCTCGTACTGTATCCATTGTACTGAGCATAGAAGACAGTGGATTATGTAAGGACATCAATGAACATACCACACCACCATCTAAGGTACATAAGTAATAACAATATTCTTTTATTTCGAACTTTTTAAGTGTTGAACATTGAATGTGTGTTTAG
Organism: Xanthia togata; assembly: GCA_963853775.1. NCBI lineage: Eukaryota > Metazoa > Arthropoda > Insecta > Lepidoptera > Noctuidae > Xanthia > Xanthia togata. The sequence continues at coordinate 5,896,300 of OY970805.1, forward strand.
CACAATGTTTTATTTATTTAAACATACATACGTGTTATGTTGGTGACTACGAAATGCACCATCAAACATAAACTTTCATACATTTAATAAAGTCATTGAACCTAATAATTGTTGTATTCATTGAAGTGTTTAAGGGAGAGGCCAATTAGAATTTATTTTGTGGATGGATGTAATGGATCATGGAATATACATAATATAGAAGATTTACTTAAATTCTTTTTTTTTTCAGGTGTCAGGCTCAACTTCATTATTGAGGAAAAGTATACTCTCATGCGCTTACAGCAAGAATTAGGAAGCAGTACATACATAATCCATGATGAATTCCACAGGAATACATTAAATTTCACTAATCCTTACAATATATTTTCCAATTTCTTTTTGCCCCATGTGTAAATATTTCATAAATGTGAATAAAGGCTATTGTCAGTTATTGTTTGCTTGGTTTTCCATAATTTATTTCACTCTATTTACTGAACCTACTGAAAATACATACATAATATCACTGTTTCTCTGAAGAGTTGGGCAGAGGTTTGCCTGTACACACACATTTCACCAGTTATGTTTAAGTCCCATGTAATAGGGGACGAGCCTATTGCCATCAACCGGGCACTACTAAGAAATTCCAGGTGGAAAAACCCAATAACACTATGCCCAACCCAGGCATCGAACCCAGGACCTCATACTCAGCAGTTGCTCTTGCGACCCCTAGACCAAAGAGACATAATTTTATTAATTGTTGTGTTAATGAAAAAAAAAACTTCAATTCTTAAATATTTCATAATAAGTTATTTTTATTTGTAGTTTACACTGTTATCATTATCAATTAACAAAATAGGAACATACATTTATATTACTGTCATTCAAGACTCAACAGTTTTCTAAAACAACAATTATATTTCAAGAACTATCTTCAGTTTCTAAGTAGCAACGCAGCAGGTGCCTTCATTCATGCTGCCTTCATGTCTTCGTAGGTGAAACTTCCCAGGAACTCTACAGTTTTAAAACAAAATCATATTATTTTCTGCTCAAATAAAGTACTTAAACATTATGGGGTTTATTTATAAACGTTACTTAAAGTTAAGTAATGATTAGCAACTGTATAACCATACATTTTTGACATTTGAACGTCATTTAACTTTAAGCAATGTTTATAAATAAACCCTGTGGAAAAGTAAAGTAGGCATTCATTGGGCCCACGGCTGGACAAAAGCCATTAGCCTGCTGTTTGTATAATTTCTTCTTTACTTAGGGCTGATTTTTCAATGTCCAGATATTTTGTAATACTAAATTATGTAAACATTAGTTAGGTATACATAAAATATAATTATGATGTAGAAAGTTCGGCCAAGGAAATAAATATTCATAATTTTATTATAAAGTAAGTTGCCTCACTTGATTCTTAACTATGTGACTAAAAGCTTACATTTTCATTCACAGCATTTTTGCCATCTAGCCATCCAACTTCTTTGTTAGGAAATTAAAGAAGATTCATGTTGGGTAGTGTTCCATTCATGTATTTTCAGCTCTAGCACCGTCTGTGAAAATATTATGAATATGTTTTGTAGTTAGGTTAGTGGTTACTATAGTTTATTTCAGCATGTAGGTACTATGTACAAAAATATCAATTAACAATTTCAGTTAGAATGTGAGGTTGACGGACGTAGGGACTCACGTTATTCCTATTTATATTGGGTTACTTACTTGTAGTGATAATCTCGACGTATTTTTCGCTATTGAGCAAAACAGTATTGATTTAATGAGAGAATTTTCCAGTTCATCCGGCTTACACAAGCCACAAGAAAAATGTTCCAAAACTGCCTAACATAGGCCCACGTTTCGTATAGGATAAAAATTTGTAGATATAAAAATTTGTAAATATAATACAATTTTGTGACTTTGTGTTGTTCTCAGTGTTGCCATTTTTTTTCCCCGAGTGCTATAAAAAGAAATAAGATGAGACATTTTTTATAATCCGTTCAACCGATTTTGACTTCTATTGCGTTGGTGACATGACAAATGGCAGCTTCAGTAAACACTTGGTATTGTAACCACTTTTTTGCTTTTAATGTTCAACCGAACACGAAACGGTTTATTTAAATGTATAATCTTATTTCAAATAGAGTATAGTTTAGTCACAATTTTTTTAATTTTATTTTTCTGTTGCTGACATTCGGTCGCTGTTTTGGAGGTCCATTTGAAAATTTGAGAATGAAAATAAAACAAAAGGTCAAAGTATTTTTTTAAACATCATCCAACTTAATCTACAATAATTAATGAAAAAGTTAGTGAAGATGTTTGAATGTTTGTTAGATCTATACATAACTTAGGCATAACGGCAGATTTTTTTTACCCCGGTAGTATTTTCCCGTGAAATATTTTTTAGAAATGACGTCGTTTTGCGATCACTACTCGGGCGGAGCCTCTGATTGGTTTCAACATATTCATCATGGTGAACAGTTTTGCCAAAACAGCGTTCGAATCTGCAGTGGTTTCGGCATTTGAAAGAAATACATCGTAAAATCACTGACACAGGTTTTAGACAAACAATAAAACATGCCATTATCTTGTTATTTTAATATTTTCTCGAGTCAGTTTTAGTAATTGATTGTATTGTTTTCTACAAATTGAATTAAACTAACCACTAGACAAAACCACCAGCCACTAAAAGCAACCCGCAATTTCAAGCAATTTCTTCGCCAGTAGGGGTGTCCAAACCCCCAGGTTTAGTGGAAATCCCACTAAGTTGACAACACTGCTTTTCTACGATTTTGTCATTGGCCACAGATAAAAAAAACCGGGGAAAGGAAACGTTTTGTTACGCATTTCAATTATGGTAGTTTTTGATAGAAAGTGTTTTAAAAAATGGTTTTAAATTTTTCGGCAATCATTGTACATTTTCATCTATGAGCACTAGTAGAGCATCAGTTATAATTAAAATAAAATTAAATTAAAGCACAATAATTTGGAAATTAATCATGCCTTTATGGTGGAACAAAACATATAAATTAAAGACGTATAGCCGTTTTATAAGAACAACCCTATTCAATTTCGGTCGATTGGTAAAAAATGTTTATCGTAATTCCAATTATGGCATGCGATTTAAATTGGACTTGGTTTCGATTCGGAATTGATATCAAAAATAAAATGTGTTGCGCAATTAGGCTGCAGGCCAGGGTCGACGGCGCGTTGTGTTCCCCGCGCGCCTCAAAAATATGTCAGCACAACTGACGGGGTCCGATGGGACCGAGGGGTCGCGGGAAAGTCCGAAAGGGATACTGTGGCACCTGGCAACGTACAGGCAACTGAAGGAACACGCGTATGTTTTAGTCAGTAAGAGTCTGGCACGCCCAGAGCGGTAGAAGTAATTTGATGATTTCCCATCCCTAAAAAAGGAGTCGAATTTAATAAGCATTAATTTTATTATTGTAAATAATAATAATAAATACTTAAATAAAAACTCAAGTTTCCTAGTCTCAAATAAAACCAACAGAAGTAGGTACAGATAGGTATAATATAGCCTCGCGGTTGTAGCTAGATAGATAGATAGAAAACACTTTATTGTACACCAAAAAAACCTACCTACCAAACTCGAACTCAAACTCAAAGCATTTATTTAAATTAAACCATTTACAGGCACTTTTGAATTGTCAAGGAGTCAGTCAGTCAGAAATATGAAGCTAGTTGCCCATTCCAAAGCGTAGGTTCCTATGGAGAAGAACGGGCAAGAAACTCCACGGACACTCTTTTAAAAGAAATTATATTCTTACAAAATATTGTTTACATCATTCATGTTGAAATTATACATGTGAGAACAATGTAGAAAGACGTGTACGTAAAAAGCGTCCGTAAAAAAATATATCAAAAATAAAACAATTCAAAAATTAAAATAAGCCGTGGCAGATAAGAGATGACCAGTCCCTACTGATGGCGCCCGTTCACGAACATGACGCATGGATCAGCACCGTTTAGCTCAACCATTTTGAAGGGAACTCAACGATCCAACACACACGCCACCACCAGCGAGACATTTGAGTGAGCATGACATACTCTTAGCCGCCAGGGCATATCAAGTCAATGAAAGACGTACCCAGTAAATGATGTATATCAGAACGTTCGGCCAGTCGAGATAGGGAACTGGCTGCTACTCCAGTTTTTAGTGACGATTATGTGACTCATAAATATGCCAGCCAAAGAATTTGTGACAGAACAGTTCGAAAGTTAGAAGCATTTATTTATGGCCGAACGACCTGATATCAGAACTTTCGGCCAACCTGAATCTCCATAACTGAGGACCTTAGAGAAACTGTTACTGAATAAAGATTTAGTGACGATTTGGTGACAAACAACCAATGCTTTACTTTTACTCGTATTGCCACCGATTAAAAGTAAAATGAATTTTGGTTCCTGGAACATCAGGACGTTCGGCCAACGTAATCTCCATAACTGAGGACCTGAGTGAAACCGTTAATGAATAAAGATTTAGTGACGAGACTGAAACGAATTTTTATTGCTTAATTTTTTTTTGTGACGGCCCCTTTTAATAGTAAAATGAAAATTTAACATATAACCTCAAAACATTGGGATTATCGATTCCTCCACAAGGAAGAAGCCCAGAGAAACCGTTAATGAATAAAGATTTAGTGACGACACTGAAACGAACTTTTATTATTTATTTTTATTTTGTGACGGCCCCTAATAAATAGGAAATTGAAAATTTAACATATAACCTCAAAACATTGGGATTATCGATTCCTCCACAACGAAGAAGCCTAGAAGACTCGTAAAACCCCTGATGTGTTATAGGTTTTCAGTGCAATAGTATCAGTATTTTTGTTAATTCAAAATTAATATTTAAAAATACGCTATGGCGGATGGTGACTAAAATAGGGTGACCATGTATTCCAACGAAACAAGTATTTATCGAGTACTTAATTACCTAAACAATGAAGCAAAACACGTCGTAATATTAAATTATATAGGTACAAGCAACGTTGCGCTGATGCCTGCATACCAGTGAACTGCACTTGTGAAGTTTTAGTTATATTAATCGAGTCTATTTTGGCTACAAGCAAACGAAATTGGAAAGGTGACTGACATTGGGAATCGGGAAATTTTTAGTAAGTACAAGAATACTTCAATAAATAGGTACCTACACAAATTAAAAAATGCTTTATTTGTAATCAATCATCCAAAAAAGCGGTAGGTAGTTAGGTACATAATAATTTGTACTTTTTAGAATTACAGTTAAATTGGTTCACCACGAGAGAAGATATATCGATTTGACAGCTTCTTGTGTTTACTGCTAGGTGATTAGACTTGAAACTTGTGGCCCGACAGTATTATTATTAGTTTGATAAACTACATTACACATTTTAAAATTAAATAACAGTTCTATAGATAAATCACAGTAAGATTAAACAATAACTACACCAAATGAACTGAATGAAGTAAAACTAGTGGTGGCCTATTGGTCGGTCGAAATTCGATCGATACTTTAAATTATTTTTATTCATGTGACAGTGACAGACACAGAAAAATAATTAAAAGTAAAGCAAAGAGGCAACACCATAACGCATGGTGGTGTGTGTAATGTTTTTTATAACAATTTAATTCTAATGCATATTATATAAAATATTAGATAACTGCACTTCTTCTCATATTCCTCCGTCCGTGTATCTATTTTTTTTTGCAATACCTACATCGTCACCTTATTTCAACTATTTCGACGTGTTTGGCTTCATTCAGTAGATAAATAGGTACCTACTCGATAAATACTTGTTTCGTTGGAATACATGGTCACCCTATTTCTGTCGCCATCCGCCATAGTGCATTTTTATAGATTAATTTTGAATTAACAAAAATACTGATACTATTGCACTGAAAACCTATAACACATCAGGGGTTTTACGAGTCTTCTAGGCTTCTTCGTTGTGGAGGAATCGATAATCCCAATGTTTTGAGGTTATATGTTAAATTTTCAATTTCCTATTTATTAGGGGCCGTCACAAAATAAAAATAAATCATAAAAGTTCGTTTCAGTGTCGTCACTAAATCTTTATTGATTAACGGTTTCTCTGGGCTTCTTCCTTGTGGAGGAATCGATAATCCCAATGTTTTGAGGTTATATGTAAAATTTTCATTTTACTAATTATAGGGGCCGTCACAAAAAAAAAATAAGCAATAAAAATTCGTTTCAGTCTCGTCACTAAATCTTTATTTATTAACGGTTTCTCTCAGGTCCTCAGTTATGGAGATTACGTTGGCCGAACGTCCTGATGTTCCAGGAACCAACATTCATTTTACTTTTAATCGGTGGCAATACGAGTAAAAGTAAAGCATTGGTTGTTTGTCACCAAATCGTCACTAAATCTTTATTCAGTAACAGTTTCTCTAAGGTCCTCAGTTATGGAGATTCAGGTTGGCCGAAAGTTCTGATATCAGGTCGTTCGGCCTTAAATAAATGCTTCTAACTTTCGAACTGTTCTGTCACAAATTCTTTGGCTGGCATATTTATGAGTCACATAATCGTCACTAAAAACTGGAGTAGCAGCCAGTTCCCTATCTCGACTGGCCGAACGTTCTGATATACATAGTAAATGGTAGCTTTATAGAAGGTACATGGTCACAGTGCTCACACATGTGCTATGCAATTATACAATAAAAAAAAGAGATTGAAGTTATACAATTCAAAGATAGTTTTTGCAATCTTCAGCAATTCCAACAATATTTTTGAATGCCTAATCAATTAGTTTATGCGCCCTAATATACCTACTGGATTTCGATTGGATAACAAAAAATAGAATAAGTAGAGTTGTTTTCGCAAGCAGTTCTACCTACTATGCCAGGTGTGCTACTATATGGTAAAATGTATTTTATTCTTCTTTGCAGAATGGAAACAAAAGATGTAACACAAAAAGGCAACATACTGAAAGCGAACCTAACCGTAATGAACAAAACTGCCTTCGCTGTATATTTGAGCCCCGAGTTCGTGATCAGTGGCGCGGCGCTGTTCCAGGTGCGACTGATTGCCACGTGCTACAGCGAGTACAACCGTGCTATGTACAACAACTTGTTGTTCGTGCGGTTTGCCAAGCGGAGCGACGCCGACGACCTCACCTACAAGTTATACTTTAACAGCGTGGAGCTGAAAATTGTGGGCAAGACGTTCACCAGCGACGAGAGCACGTGGCGCTTCATACACAATGACCAAAGGTATCAGTTCACGTTCGACGTGGTGGTAGAGATGCGCCTGCAGCCGAGCGCGACCTCATTCGCGAGCCTGCACGAGGACACGGAGCTGACGGACTTCGAGCTGCGTGGCGAGGACGGCTCCGTGCGCATGCACCGCACCGTGCTGGCGGCTGCCAGCCCCGTGCTGCGCCGCATGCTGAGCGGCGCATGGCGCGAGACCGCCGAGGGGCTCGTGAACGTCACCGGCACGTCCAAGGCCACTCTCGAGCACTTAAAACGATTTCTGTACCTACACGTGCTGCCCGAGTCGGGCTTGGAGCAGCTGCTGCTGTTGTCCTCGTGCTACATAATGCCGGAGCTGGAGCGGCTGTGCGTGGACAGACTGGTGCGCGACGTGAGCGCAGGGAACGCGTGCGATCTCATCGAGTTCGCGGCCAAGAACAACGTGAAGCGACTGCTGCTCGCGGTGCTCGAGTGCGTGCAGAACGGCGCCATCAGTGTCACCGAAATACGCGACCACCTCAATGAGATTAAGTGCGATGATTCAGACAAAGAATAAGCATAATACCTTATGTGAACTCTCTTTTATAAAGTTACGCTCCTACTATAAATCTGTGTTACGCTCTATTCTCATTTATTTAACCGTGATATTATAATAATAGTTATATTCCCTATTATTTTTTGTACTAAGCACCTAACGAATGAGATAACATGACCTGCAGTGCTATTCTGTAAAAATCACACCGTGCAAACTTCGGTGAAGTGAGCGTGGAGTGAGCTGTCAATAGTGTCAATTCCAAGCAAAAACAAACTCACTTCACCTAAGTTTTCACGGTGAGATTTTTACAGAATCGACCGGCTGTTGTACGTCCTCCTGATGAGTTTTGGCTAAGTTATCTGGCAGATGCCAATTCATTAATATTTCAATGTATCTGGATGATAGTGCTCATCACTCATCAAGATACTGCGAAACAGGCCTTAAACGTTGTTCATGTGACGCTTTTTAACCCTTTACCAGGCCTAGGACAAATCCTGCAGTAATAATGTTTTTTTCGTAGATTTAGATGAGTGATAACGTTTGGTATGAGATTTTATGAATTATATTTAGAAAATAAGCTGAAAACCTGAAAAAAACCATGTGGGAAAACATAATCCCATTGCCTGTCTTGAATTTTGGGACATAGTCTAAATATGGGTCATCTTCATCTTCTTCTTCTGAAGAAAATATTTTATTTAGTAAATCTTCTAGTTGACGATCGTTTATTACCTGAATAACAAAAAATACAATAAAGTAGACTGACAAATAATGACGACAAAAGTATACCACTACCCACATTTTATATTTCAATAAACCCTAAATAGGTAAAACCCGCGGCAAAAACCTAGTATAAAATAAAGATTTCAATTCACCGGGCAATGGACATAATAACTCCCGCAATAATTAGGCAATCACAGGCTTAGGTCATATGGTTCCCCACATGTTTTATTTCGTTATATCATAATAGTTTAGAAGTTTTTACCTATAATTTATGCACACATCACTAGAAAAACTCAAATGCTACAACATATCAAAAAATTGTACGAGTTACCTTTCTCCGATTCGCCATAGCGAATAAAAATACGGTGCATTTGTCACAAAAACGTTGGTATACCGGCCGACCACAGATGAAATGGCTCTAAAAGTGACATTTACGTTCCGTTCTAATTTTTTGTTTTGTTTTACTATAGGTAATATTTCTATGTTGACTTTTTTGACAGATTGTGGGAGATTCTTTACCAAAACTCGGTAAAAGCTCCTAAAAATCAATGTGGGAAATGCTCAACCCATAGCCTGGTTAAGGGTTAATGTAATGATTAGGCAGGACTCTATGTATATAAACAGACTAAGAACTACCCACTTACCTACTCGATTTTATTTGATAAAGCAAGTCAATTACACAAATAGCGATTAGTACATAACTGGAGAATAAGTGCCAGCGCGGAGCTGGCGAAGCGAAGTGCACAGCGTATCACGGTTTTCACTGCCAAACAAAGATGCAGTACACGCAGCTAGGTTTATTGATTTCTACACCGGCCCTAAAATAGTAGTGATGTTTAACATTTTGTCTTTTGGTTATTTCCATAAAGTTTAGAAGTATTGGTTTTCACTATTTTAGTAGACGTTGCTCGGCTGCCGTAGAAACTGTATAATGATAGGAATTGCTAAGTCCATGGCTGGCAAGGCAATTCGTATCTATTGATTAGATACAATTAAACTTGTACAAAACTGTTACATATCGGACATTATACGACATTTGAACACATAATATTAAAAATTAATTAGATTTCATAATAATATTTATTGCAGTTTTGTCTTGATCCCAACATCTTTTGATACACCTACTATGCGGTGTCGTGCGTAGAAAGTGGTCTACACACCAAAGCCGCTGACCCGGCGGCACAGCCCGGCGGCTTAGTGCCGGCGGGTTAACCCGGGGCTTCAGAATGTCCAAGCCGAATGACTTTGCCGGCGGCAATGCCGGCGGCACGACAGCCGCGGCATGTGGTGTTCTAGTAATTGCCAAATAGTCGTAGAGATTGGACGTGTGTGTTTCGAATAATTCAGAAGTAGTATTTTCAGATTGACATGGAGGAGGACGATAACAGTGATTTAATAATAGCAGTTTGTGGAGTTATTATCGGTGGATCCCTCAACACACGAAAGTGTTGGGTTAGGCCAAGTTTAATGAGTCGCAATAAATACAGTACTTGTCAAAGATTAAGTGATTTAAAGGAAGACGACTTGGTTCTATACAAACCCATTTCTTTTAAGACTTTCCTGTCATTAACCAGTACCGACTTTGAATATTTACTGAATATTGTTGGACACAAAATAGCTAAACAAGACACAAATTACAGAAAAGCAGTTTCACCAGTGGAAAGATTGTCAATAACGTTAAAATACCTAAGCTCAGGAAATTCTTTTAGTAGCCTGTGCGACGTCTTTAAAGTATCTCCTCAACTAATTTCAAGCATTATTCCTGAAGTATGTGATGCTTTAGTTGAAGGACTTTCAGATTATGTGAAAATTCCAAGAAGTCAGAAAGGATGGAGAGAAATTGCAGATGAATATTTAAAAAGATGGCAAATACCCAATTGTCTTGGGTCAATGGATGGGAAACACATAAAACTTTAATGTCCCCCAAAAAGTGGAAGTGATTATATAAACTATAAAAAATATTTCAGTATTGTGCTCTTTGCTTTAGTAGATGCTGATTACAACTTTTTGTACGCTAATGTGGGATGTCAGGGTCGGATTTCAGATGGTGGGGTTTTTAATAATTCAGCATTATGTCGATTGTTAAATGATAATGAATTGAATATACCACATAAAACCTCTTTACCCGGAAGGAATCTACCAGTACCGTATTTTTTTTTTGGGTGATGACGCGTTTCCTCTGCAACCCCATATTATAAAGGCTTATGATGGTAATCACACAATGGGATCATCTAAGAGGGTTTTTAACTATCGCGTATGTCGAGGGCGAAGAGTAGTTGAAAACGTGTTTGGGCAGTTAACACACAAATTTAAGATTTTTCATAGACCTATTCAGCTAATCCCAGAAAAAGCTACTACTGTAACTTTGGCGTGTATACATTTATTTAATTATATCAAACGAACCGCTGCAACTCAGCAAAACGAAAACGATACTGATGATAATCAAGGAGAAGTCTTTCCCGGTGAATGGCGTAGACATCTTGAAAACGACAGTTGCTTAGATAATATGTCAGGAGAAGACAATCAAACCTCGGATACTACAGTGACCGCTGAGGATACAAGAGTGGAGTTGACTCATTATTTTCTTTCTAATGTCGGAGGATTAGAATGGCAATATAACCAATAACTCAACTCATATAATCAATATTATTTTTAATCATTAAAGTAGTTCCATGTATTATCCATTAAATCTAAAATCGTAAATTACACATAGTGAGATACACTTTTATTGTGATTCGTATAATAAAGTTTTAAATAAAATAAGAAATGTGTTTTTGTCAATAACATGACATTAACTATTGGTAACAGTAGAAGTGTCACTAAACTAAAATTAAAACCTTGCTATTCCTTTCGCACATAAATATGCAGTCAAGCTCTACTCGTGTGAAGGGAATAGTCAACACTAATTTTAAATTTAACTTTAACGGGGCTACCTATAGCTACCTTTATTATACCAAAAAGAAAATTAAATATTTATAACATATTTTGAAGATTACTTTATAACACTATCAGAAGGATTTAGAGCTAGGTATTCTTCAGCAAATGTTTCTAGTGACGAAGGTTGAATTGTTTGTGGATCTGGGTTTGTTTGGGCAGAGTATTCAGAAGAAGTTAAGTTATTTGTAGAAGGGCTTACAACCCCGTCTGTTGAAGTGAAGATGCTGTATAGTATCCTGGATGACTGTGTGAACTAGAAACACTACTTGGTCTTGCAAATTCCGTAAATGTATCGGATCTATATCCAGTTTCGGCTTCAAATATTATATTGTTGATCCGATGTCTCACAATAGCTTTCATTTGTCGATCCATTTGTCTTAACTGACCCGCAATATAATCTCCAAATAAACCATCCTCATCTTTTGTCACATTTGGTCGTTGGGAGACATTCTTCATAATATTCAATGCTTCGGATATCAACTCTTTATTAGGGTTGATTTTAGGACGTTTATTTCGTTGCCAAGTTGTATTTTCTGGCGACATCTGTGGTAAATCATTTTGATTTGATTGTGAATCACCTGGCGACATCTGTGGTAAATCATTTTTATTTGATTGTGAATCTCGTTGTGAATCGTGGCTCGTCGACGGTGTGTTCTGCGAAAAAAGACGAAAAAGACTGCCCGTTTAGCCGTTTTACTTTTATTTAATAAAAAATAAATAAGTATATCTAGTCAAAATCAACATTTATTGTGTATTTTTTTATTATGGATTTTATTAAAGGCACTGAATAAGTCTTCAACATTTCAATTTTTTTTTTTCAAACATTTTTTTTTACCTGAGTGGCAACTATTTTGCCAATGCCCGGGAAAGGGTTAAAATGTAAATACAAAGATACACTAATAAATAAACTAATATAATTATATGTCTATGGGGCCCTAGTTGCCTGATTATAAATAAAAAAAAATTAAATCTTTACTTACCTACAGTATCGGTGGTTCCAGTAGGCACATTTTTGTTCCGCAGAAAATTTAGTGATTTGTAGGCAAACCATTTACTATGATAAATATCATCAGTACCCGCACCAGACTTATTTGAATTATCTTCTTTTTTTTTCTCTCGGTAATAATGACTAGTTAATTTTTTATCTTTCTCTCGATTTCCGGAACATCAGTAGCAAATTCACTGGCAATTTCATTAAATGCGTCGTAACGCTTTGGCCGGCTTTTGTAGTCACGGTTTTTTGGGTTCCATAATATTTCTTTTAAATGATAGAGGTCTATTAGTTTTATAACTGTTGCATCGTCCCACTCCATATTGGTTAGTTGATAAAAAATAAAAGTGCCGACACTTCACAACAACAGAGAATGAATAAGTGATACGTCACTACTCTATGAAAGCCGGCGGGCAACTGACTGAGTGAGTGGAGAGGGATGCCGTCGGCATCGGCATGCTGCCCCGCCGGCTTGCCCGCGCGGGCGCAAACCGGCGGCATGATTGTACAAAATAAGGCCGGCGGGTTGGGCCGGCGATCCGTGCCGCCGGGTCAGCGGCTTTGGTGTGTAGACCACTGAAAATACAAAATGCTCATAAATTGCTCTTTCTATAAAATGTATGTTCCTAGGTAATTTATAAGTAAGTAGGTATAGTCGACCTCGTAATTGCTTTACCACCCTTGTCACCCTAAACTTAAATGTCTCTTGCACAACATTAAGGCCCCGCAAACAGGCGCGACGCCGCCGCCGGTAGAACAATTTCCGTGAAGTTTTCATAGAAATTGTTCATTGTTCGACCGAAGTCGCGTCGCGACCTAGTCGTCTGTGGGTGCTTTAAAACGTCAAGTTCTATTTTTGCCAATTTATTTTAAGACCAATGTGACAGTTAGATAGTTTCAAGTTCAGCGTCCATAGTGAAGTTTCGAATAACTGGGAGTTTTTGTAAAGCAATTACGAGGGTGACTAAACAACCCATGAAGCCACGGGTTTGACCTGACTCGGGGTCGCCGACAGTCGGGGTCCCTGACTGTCGCTATTATTACGAAACTACGTCTAACCTAGTCCAAACTTGATCTTTCAAACTAGTTTTTGTACCACGAAAAACTTTATTCCGAGATAAAGTTTTGAATACAAAATCTGACTTAAGAGGGCCCTTCCCGGCCCGTCTATCGACAACGCGAGCATGTTCAAAAAGCTTGTTGTTTCATCGAGCGCAAGTGAGAACTACTAACAAGCAAGTGAGAACGCGATAACATTGTACGATAAATAGTGTGTAAAATATTGTTTCAGGAAATACGTGTTATTCAGTAAGCCTTACAAGCTTTTGAAATAAATTTTTGTCATTTAGAATCTCCATTACATGTGCAAGGTTTCTATGCAGATGTTTTCTTTACTTTTACTATTTATGAGTACATTATGACCGGCCAAAGTTCAGGTGAAATTTGTGCAAAAAAGCTGATTTTTGGAGGCTTATACTGAATTTGTTTCTCAAATTTTCTATATTTTGCTTTCATAGAATCCTAGGTATAGTGCACAAGATACATATTAGTTACAAAAAATCAAATAAAGATGTGTTACAACGCCATAATCACGTACGAGCGTTTGTATGAAAACTATGACGGGTTGGCCGCTCTTAAGTACCGGCTATCTAATTACGCAACACATTTTCGTAAACGATTACGACATATCTGTTTCATTTTGACAGTTCAACAACATTCATTGGGTTATTTACGTTGTTGAGCAGACTTTTTTTTCTAACTTATGAAGCAATGGATTAGCAATCTGTTTCGAAACGATTTAGATTCTGATTGATCGTGTATTAAGCAATTAGGGTACTGGACTAAGTAAAGCCGATATCAGACGCTTCACTTTTTGTTCATATTTGCCTTTCATTCGGCATTAGGTTTTATTAGGTTTCAGGTCTACAATTCTGAATAGTTTTGGGGAAAACGACCCGATAGGTCCGTTTCCAATCCATACATTCAAAATGGAAATAATTATTTTTCTTAGTTCATATTGAGACTACCGAGTTGAAACCGAACTTCAACTGAATGAGACGAAATTCAAATCTTGTATAAAACGCACACTATGTAGGCAGGCATATTATAAGTTGGGGGATTACATCACTGATAAAAATACTTGTCTCATTGCTGGTCCTGCTCCACAAGTAGGTACAACTAATTGAATAGCATTTTAAAAATAGGTACTGATGGAGCTGCTGAAGATTGTAAGACCATCTTTGTATTGTATAAACTCAATTTCCTTTGTATTATATAATTGCATAGCACAGGTGTGAGTACTATGTACTAAAGAGCTACCATTTACCGGGTATTATGTAGTATTTCATTGACTTGAATGTGCCCTGGCGGCTGTGAGTATGTCATGCTCACTGAAATGTCTCGCTGATGGTGCCGCGTGTGTTGGATCATTTAGCTCCCTTCAAAATGGTTGAGCTGAATGGTGCTGATCCATGCGTCATGTTCGTGAACGGGCGCCGTCAGTTGGGACTGGTCATCTCTTAGCTGCCATGGCTTATTTTAAGTTTTTGAAAGATTCTTTTTTTTTTCATTTTATTAGGGAGCTGCACGTCTTTCTACATTGTTCTCACATGCATAATTTCAAAATGAATGATGTAACCAATATTTTGTATAAAATTTTTGATTTAAAAGAGTGTCTGTGGAGTTTCTTGCCCATTCTTCTCCATAGGTACCTTCTACGCTTTGGAATGGGCAACTAGCTTCATACTTTTGACTGACCGACCCCTTGACAGTTCAAAAGTGCCTGTAAATGGTTTAATTGAAATACATGCTTTGAGTTTGAGTTTTGAGTTTGAAATAGATCTGCCAAAAATCAAACGCCGTAGAGGTAGGACTGGCACTACAAGTGTAAAACTTCATGTACTCTTGGCTGTAGGTACCTGTAAACGATGCGCATGTTAATTTTATAAATCTGTAATTTTATCATTTATAAATGGCAACAAGGCGCGCTGCGGGAGCAGGGTGCGACGGGGGGGGGGGGGGCGCGGGGAAGAGACTCGCGAAGACGCGAGCGCCGCCGACCGGCCGACGGCAGCAGACAGTTCGGCTTTGCAACAGCGCCGCTTGCACATTTTCTTGATTTTTCGCATTTTAATTATATACAGTCCCCGTTGCTTACATCCGCTGGTCCTACGAGCCTGATCAAGTGAATTAGCACTCGAAACACGAAGAATCGGTGTGAGAACGCACATGTTTCGCACGCCGCCGCGCACCGAAAACAAAATGGTGGGCACGCGCAGCACAGTACGACGCGAACTCGAACCACAAAATATGGCGAGCAAAAGTGAAGCTACTCAAATTACGAAAGAAGTCAAAGAAGACGTGAAATACTCTCCACCTGCCAGTCAGACCTCGAAAAATTTAGATACTGACGTGCGAAAATAAGTCGAGCAGCTTTATGGGCATCCGTCAACGCAATTTTTTTTGCAGGCCGCCTGTGATGCAGTCCCATAGCTTTAAGATGCCTTCTAACTGTTGAAGGGTGGACTTCAAACGCTTCCGCAAAATGCCTCGTTGGCGTAAATCCATTCATCAGGTATTGCCTTTGCATCAAGCGGCTCTGCTCTTGTGTTATAACTTGCGGGTGATGGTTGTTTCGTCGTAAGTCAATAATATTTTCCTCGTTCCCGTGGCGTCGAACCCAGCGGCGAACTGTGTTTCTTGTCACATTTATTCGTCGCGATATCTCGTGAATGCCTACTCCTTGTTCGTGCAAATCAATAATTTGGAGCCTTATTTGGTCACGATTAGCCGCAAGCATTTTATTAATTGGTAAATTATATTTTGTGAAAATATCACATTAAACTATTTTCTTAAATGACACTGACACGACACATGTTCGTAATTAGAAAATCGTAATGATAGCTTTTTGCAACGAGGTTATCATTTCATAGGTCGATTAGATAAGACATTTTATGTCTTAACTTGACATTCAACATTTCAACCTTAAAGCAAAGTTTCAAAGTTTCGACCTTATTGCATTATGATTGTTCTAACAACATTTAACGGAAATGGGTCCCAAATTAAAGCTCGTGACTGTACCTACCTAAAATTTTTTTTTTTTAATCTTTTAAACGGATAGCTCTATCATCTCAGAATATAAAACAATAAAAACGGTTTCAATAACACTACTTTAGTCCGAACCATTTTTGAGATGGAAAATACTGTTTCGCCCCATAGTGCGCCGGGCCGCAGTTACTTTATTAATTTCGATAATAAGATCCAAATATTGGATTATTTCCGCTAGGCGTGTGGTTCGACAGTACATACACAAATGCAATGATTGTTTTCGAGTTAATCCTAAGCCTACGTTTCCGCCTATGGCCGATTTGCCTAAATGTAGATTAGAGCAATGCAAAGCGTTTTTAAATACGGGCGTCGATTACGCAGGGCCGCTTTATATTACTCCTTACCGCAGACGGGGCGTACGAAGTGTAAAAGCTTATATTTGTATTTTTAATTGTCTCGTAACAAAAGCGGTGCATATCGAATTAGGATCTAACTTAACTTCTGCTTCGTTTATCGACGCATTTAAGCGATTCATATCGCGAAGAGTTCCTTGTAATTTCTTATATAGCGATAACGGGACTAATTTTGTCGCTTCTAAAAAATATTTTAGTGAACTTCATGAGTTTTTACAAACCACTGATTACTATCAAAGTTTTAGTCATGAACTCGCGAAGAACCGTATCACGTGGCGAATGAACCCTCCTACAGCAAGTCACTTCGGAGGGATATGGGAAGCGAACGTTAAGAGCACCAAGTCGCTTTTATTTCGTACAATCGGCAATCAAGTTCTCACCTTTGAGGAGATGTCGACTATTCTTATTCAAATTGAGGCAGTGCTAAATAGCCGTCCTCTTTATGTTTTGAGCTCTGACCCATCAGAGCCATTAGCACTTACTCCCACGCATTTTTTATCTACGAGTACTTCTCCGCTAGAATGTTTACCCGCAGCCAACTTATCCGAAAAACGAACAGATCTGTACCCTAATTACGTAATGCAAAATCAATCCGAATCTGAATCGTTTTGAAACAGATTGCTAATCCATTGCTCCGTAAGTTCGAAAAAAAAACTGTAGAGCAACGTAAATAACGCAATGAATGTTGTTGAACTGTCAAAATGAAACAGATTTGTCTTTATCGTTTACGAAAATATGTTGCGTAATTAGAAAGCTGTTGTCCCGTTTTTCTTAATGGATTCGATAGTTCAATCATATTGGAAACGATTCAAGTCGGAATATTTACATAATTTGCAACGACGCGAGAAATGGAATAAGTACTCTGTGTAAACCGATCACAGTCGGTATGCTCCACCCTTACAGTGGTCTTTAGGAATTGTTACCAATGTATACCCTGGTAAGGATGGTGTCGTTCGCGTAGCGGAAGTAAAAACTAAGACCGGTACTTATAAACGACCAGTAGTGCGGTTATGCCCGCTTCCGACTCAATAGTCAAAATATGTACTAAATATTTTCGCTCATATAATAATTAGCTTGTACGTTAGATAAGTTTAGTTTAGAAATTTCATTCTATTTATCCGCTCTAGTTACTAAATTCCCGCTACTTGAAGTTGATGAATGTAGCGATTTTCTTGCTTTTCTAACCTTTTTTGAAGGGTTTCTTCAAGGCTGGGGGGATGTTGGATTTCGTATTCGTTCATAATTTTCATTGTAGGGTAGAAGTAAAAATGACTTGCAAACTGCGTCACTATCCTATCATGTCCCATCCTTTTCCCACATGCACACCTGGACTATCGCTGTCCTTGTCACCACCGACGGTGACTGTGTGAAGATTCTCGAACACTTGAACGAGAGTAGCGTTACTGAGAGCATGCTCCCTTATTAATTTATTACTAATTTACGGTTACGAATGGCCTCGAATGGATTTACGAACTATTGTCTAAAACACTACGGAAAGTGCGTGTTTATGTGGTGAAAGGCGTCCGTGCGCCCCCTCGTGCGCTGCCCTGAATCCAGCAAGGACTCGAACCCTCTGCCGACCGACGCGGAGGATATATTGAAGACGGCGATTCTACAGGTCAGTGGTGCTGCATGTTTCCTGCCAAATTCCTTTGTCCATATTCACCAGTTCGTCGTCCTAATTCGTGTCGCATTTGCAAGGTCAGACATACCTACGTACTTTTCAACCCCCGCAATAATACAGTCCACTAATCAATCAACCAGCTCCCTGCGTCTGGGATAAACGCAAACTATTTTATATTTCCGCCCAAGTATTTGGTGTAAGGCGCCAGCACCAGAGAAAAAGAAATAAAGAAATTTTGAAAATTGGCAGAGCCACCATAATTAATATTTTTGATGGTAAGTTTCTAACACGCAAATGATTGTGGGTTCTAATTAAAAGTCAACAAGTTATATTAAATAAATCAATCTCATTCAGTTCTGAACAATACCTACAATTTTGTTCAGGTAATTTCTATGTGATATTCTATAAGTAGATTTCTTCCCATAATATTTGTATCTCAAATTCATGTACGAGTATATCTCTTTTACATTGTGAGTTTGTCTGATTTTGATCATTCTCATTTAAAATGCCAGACATATTTGTTCAAATCGCAGACTGTAAACAAGCAAAAAAATGATTAGTACCTATTGTTATTGTTTCTTCATTTCATTAATATAATTTTTAATTGATCTTAAGTCTTAAGACCACACTCAAACACATTCTTTACATCACTCTTTGTTTCCATTAAACAAATATTGCAAATGAGGACATCACCATCACCATCATTTTCAACACCGTTTCAACGGTAAGTATGTCCATTATGATTTATAAGTCAATGGTAACGTGTAATCACCAAAGTTATTATCCTCATGTAATCATCCGCTGTTGCTTGGATACTGTGTTGTGTGGTGCAAATTCACATCTATTACAACAGTAACTACAACTGGATCGAGTTTCATTTAAAAGGGCGCCATAACGCGCCTAAACAGTGTTGCAAAAGTGATATTAAGAAAAACATGAGACTTACCAGCTCAAAAACGTGAGATATCATGAGATTTTTTATACACGAAATGAAACTAGTTTTTCTTATATACTTAAAACACAATCAGTCACTTCTTGGTAAAATCAGATTAATAATAAAACTTTCTAAAAATAAGTCACTAGGTACACACCGCTAAAGTCTGGCTAACGAAAGTAGGCCTTGGAATTATTTGCGAACTTTTTATACAGGGTGTTTGGCAGAACGTTGAACATACGAAAATGGTGGATAGGTGGGGTCATCTGCTACTTACTCAACCCATTTTTTTTTTTTTTTTAATGCAAGTTGAAATTTAGTTTCAAGTATTTTTTACATATTTCTGTAAGTTTGAGGACTTATAACTTTTTTTCTAGCTAACATCTGAATAAAGCAATAGTTTTATAAGAATCTGCCAACATTAACGATAGAAAAAAATGCCTGTTTTATCCATTTGTGATAAAAAATACACTCTAAAGTTAAGAAAGTGGTGAAACTAGAAGAAAGCAAAAAAAATTTTTTTTTAATATCCTGGGGTCCAGGGCCAATTAAATTAGGGCTGAGTAAGTAGCAGATGACCCAATCTATCCACCATTTTCGTATGTTCAACGTTCTGCCAAACACCCTGTATAGCAACTCTGTATGAACGTCAACGTCAATTTGACAAGGTTGTCGTTCGGTATCTCTGGTGTCAAATTATACAATTTGACACCAGAGATACCGAACGACAACCTTTGCGTTTAAAATGAACAAATTTTTTCAACAAATGAACAAGTTTTTGCGTTTGTGTAAATTGTGATTCTAATTACGGTTTAAAATGAACAAATCTATCAAAAGTGGTGTACGAAAGATGTTGTTTTGCATGATTGGCAAGTTCAACGAAAAACAACAACAGCGTGATGCCGCGTTTAAACAAAAACAAGATTGTCTACGTGTGGTGTTGAATTTCATAGGTTAGTAGACAATATTATTTTGATACTTTGAACACCTACCTATCCAGTCGTCTTAATAAAATTTTGATTTATAATTTACGTATCCTTACAAATAAGTTACTTTCGCTTTTTCGTATTGAATAAAACTAATTATATTCATTCGTACATCGCATCAGTCAACGTATTCATTTTAATAACATCACCTATGTTTTACGTATATACTCATAATGAATTTTTGCTGTATTTTTGTTGGTAATTTATTATTTATTATATGCTTTATTGTACATACAAAACGATATATAACAGAGGGAAAAAAAACAATTAAAATACATACAATGGTAATTTTAAAACGATTAACTTTCTTTAACAGAGAATCTGCAAGATGTCGAAGGAGTTGATGAAATAGTAAGAACTATTGAAAATCTCACTGAATTAGAGCAGAAAGATAGGATAATAACCCAGAATCAGTACTTAGAAGAAATAACTTCAATGACTGGTAAGTTTTTACTATGCACTGGTGTTTTGAAATTATGCCGAAAAAAACCTTTGCATTTACGTAAACCAAGAATTAATTACATATTTTGTATATCTTCTTTGCAGAAGTGAGTGTCAGAACACTAAAGAGAGTAAAAAGGGAAGGTGCAGTAAATGAAGGTGTCTGGAGTACCCCGGGGAAGAAACGCCCACGGAAACCTACTGTGTCTAACCTAGATAACTTTGACATAGATGCTATGCGTAACAAGATAAACGAATTTTATATTGTTAAAAAACAAGTTCCTACACTGAGGACACTGTTGGTGGAGTTAAAAGAAAGTATTGATTTTAACGGATGCAGAGAAACTCTGCGCCGCTTGTTATTAGCCAATGGCTATGAATTTTAAAATAATAAAAATGAGCGTTCTGTATTAATAGAACGCTATGACATATCTGCTTGGAGACATAGATTTTTAAGAACTATAGCAGGAAAACGTGCAGAAGGCAAGCCAATCATTTATTTATATGAGACTTATGTCCATAGAAACTACAAGCCTAAGAAGTCATGGCAAGGTCCTTCAACTAGTGGTGCAATTGAAAATGTTTCGACCGGGAAAAGGTACATTATAGTTCATGCTGGATCAGAGAAAGGCCCCGTACCAAACTCTTTGTTAGTGTTTAGTACTAAATCAAAAAATGCTGATTATCACCATGACATGAATGCTGAAAATTTTAATAAATGGCTTAAAGAAAAACTTATACCAAATTTGGAAGAACCAAGTGTAATCATAATGGATAATGCTAGTTACCATTCGGTAATTATAAATAAGGTTCCGAACACACAAACACGTAAAAGTAATATAAGAGAGTGGCTTCGTGATAATGGAATTCAATATGAGGACTACCACACGAAAGCAGAGCTGTTGTGTATTGTAAAACGAAATACGCCTAATCCAATATATGAAGCTGATGAAATTTTAAATCAATGTGGTCATGAGGTGTTGAGACTTCCACCCTACCATTGTGATTTAAATGCGATCGAGCTTGTGTAGAGTTTGGCAAAACGTAAAGTGGCTAGCAAAAATATTGCAGTTACTACAGCTGCATTAGAAGAAATAATTAAAGATTCATTTGAAAACGTAAGTTCACAGGATTGGAAGAAAATTACTGATCATGTAATACATGTTGAAAATAAATATAAAGAACGTGATAAAATAACAGAAGAAAATTTAGAAAGTTTTATTATAAATGTTGGAGACAGCGATACTAGTGACAGTGATGAATCTTTTGGCATTGAAGTGTTAGAATCTGATTTTGATTACGATGAATAAAACTAAGTTATTATGTATGGAATATTATCGTATTTTATTTGTCTATTTATTTTCGGATTCCGCTCATATTTACCTCATATACTAACACCTATACCAGATCAATAAATCCTTAAAATCCCGTTACAAACCTGATACATATCAAAAATTAATACATGTGTAGATAAATTCTGTTTCTTTATTTCCCTAACATAATGTTCTTATACTGTCTATATATAGGGTTTTTCATTAAGAGCGCTCGAACTTTGAAATGAAATAAAACAACCTGTTTAAGTGATATTACTACAATTTTTATAACATTTTAAAGAATATTCAATGACATTATGTGTGGAAAATAATATCAGCCAAATGGCCACTGCGACTCCGCTGTAGATGGCGTATTCTGGTGGACTAATCTTGGAGGACGTCTTCGCAACGCGAGTTATGTTGGCCTTTAGGGCAACAATTGACTGTGGTTTATCTGCGTACACTAAAGATTTCATGTAACCCCACAGAAAGTAATCGAGCGGTGTTAACTCACACGATGAACGCCATAAATTGAACACAACGCACAGAACGTAGGCGAATAGACAACTGGTTTTAATAATAAATTTTACACAATTTCTACGCGTTGTTGAAGCGTTCCATGGTGAAATGTCACGACAAAATATATATTCATGCCAAATTTGGTAGCAATCGCATTACCGAAATGGCCGCTATGCGCTGCTAAAGTTCGAGTGTCCTTATTGGAAAACTATATATATGATATTTTTAATAATGAATTACCAAGTATCAAAGTAGGTTATTCCAATTTTCATAGTATAATTTTAGTGTTGTCATGCATGTATATTTTAAATTTGCCGCCAATATTCTGGGGCCAACTTTCGTTAGCCAGACTCTATATGTATATCAAGCAAGCTCATAGACGTAGATATTTATAAGGTTTTTTACCTTTTTTATACGTCTATGATGAAGCTACAATTTTCCAGTATAAGCTGATCTCTCATTGTATGAAAATACAATGTAAGATCAGCTTATACTGGAAATGTACAGCTTGATTATGTAGCCGTGTGTACCTCATTAGGTACGCAATAATCATGTAATATAATATATTTTTGAAACTTCTTGGAATAATTATAGTTAAAATAATGTGAGACTAACTAGGACTACAATTATTTATCCGTCGGAAATACGTTACCGAGTTGACCAATCAGAGGCCCTAGTGTGAGTTTCATTTAACCATCTCGATTTTACGCATTGACCGCGTTCGGCGCTCCGATTGGCAGCCGGCCGGCCTTAACCATTGAAGGGTCTCTGGACGCCAGCGCTGCCTAGCGGCGCTCGATAGTCTACAACATAACGCTCGGACCGGCCGGAGCTGTGCAGAGTTCATCGGTGGCGGTCAAGGAGTGGATACGTTTAGAAACAGTCGCGCATTCCGAATAGTTGTGTTGTGTACCTACAGTGTGTGAATTGCTAGTTTGATTAATTTGATAGTAAATTATAGTTTGATCTGAACTGCAAACGGTTTTTCTGTTGCGCAATTAGCAACACTACCCAGAGTACGCCCAATATGGCTGATAATAATGACACCCTCCTCCGTTATCCGAATTGTGTTGGTTCAGGCGCAAAATGCTGATAGTCAAGCTGATAGTCACCGTTGGCGTGCCGTGTTTTAACAACAATAAAATACATACATGCAAGCGCTTATCATGGTTATGGTGCGCGACAGCCAAGTGAGTTGATTGACAGCAGAGGAAGAGCTACGACGTCTTCAGTATCGAGCCAAGCAGCCCCGCAGCAGTCTTCAATCAAGGCGGCAAATATACTTCATTCAAGAATGTTATCTTAGAGGCTGAAATTAATATTGATATTTCACCTGGGACCCAAGACCAAAGATCATCCGCCTGTCTTGATATAATTACGTTTCACGGCAAGCTTCCT
This sequence comes from Xanthia togata, assembly GCA_963853775.1. Taxonomy (NCBI): domain Eukaryota; kingdom Metazoa; phylum Arthropoda; class Insecta; order Lepidoptera; family Noctuidae; genus Xanthia; species Xanthia togata. Next base: position 5,920,352 of record OY970805.1, read on the forward strand.
GCCCACACAATACCTACTCACAGTCGTACATGCTTAGACCATGTAATATTAAAAACTAAACTGACTGCTAATTGCTACGTTGCGCTTGCGCAGACATATATTAATGATCATGATTCCGTTAAACTTTTCTTGAACACTAAACCCAAGCGAATTATTAAAAACACCTACGATCGAATTCATTCCAAAGGTTTAAACGAAAACATGAGGAGTATTGATTTCAGTCCTATTTATAACATATGACTGATGTTAATTTGGCGGCAGATTTTTTCATAGGATTGATATCTAAAGCTATTGAAAATAGCATAAATAAGATTTTTGCAGTCCTCTATTTCACACGTGGCTGACAGTGCCACAGCCACAGAGTCCTACCCTAATTACGTAATGCAAAATCAATCCGAATCTGAATCGTTTTGAAACAGATTGCTAATCCATTGCTCCGTAAGTTCGAAAAAAAAACTGCAGAGCAACGTAAATAAAGCAATGAATGTTGTTGAACTGTCAAAATGAAACAGATTTGTAAAGAAAGAAAGAAAGAAAAATATTTTATTTGGGACACGCACAGGAAACACAAACAGTAATAATATTTAAAAAAAAGAACAAAATTATATAAAATAAAAAAAGATTTGTCTCTATCGTTTACGAAAATATGTTGCGTAATTAGAAAGCAGTTCATTATTAAAAGTCATAGTAATATCAGCCATATTTCGCTGTAGGATATATCAATGTGCACTTTAAGATTAGCCAGTTTAACAGTGTAGTTTTGACTCAGACTAAGGAACTTTTTTCCTTGATCTGTGAGTTTTGATGGTGCAAACCTCATTTACGAACGTCTTAATATGACGTTCGTAAATGAGGTTTATCGTTGCATTTTGAAGTTCAATGTTCATATTAAAAACATTGAACTTCAAAATGCAACGATAATATACGTGTTTGAAGGGAAGCATGTATTTGTGTTTTTGTAATAAAACAAGTGTTGTAAGTGATTGTTATGTGAATGTTGCTCAGAATAGTAATTATTAAACCCAGGCATTGCTATTTAACTGTTTCAAATAAGTTTTTTTTTAAAGAAATCAAAATAAACATAAACATGCAAAATCTAATAAAAAAAAGACACATTTAAGAGAAAAATAACTAGTCACATTTTCCTTTCAGTCTTTAACCTATCTAGATCAGCTTCTGAATTAATACGTAAGTGTCTTTCTCCCTCTCTTTTGCGAATAAAGACCTTACCTCCTTTTTTTTTTTTTTGACTGTGGCATTTCGTAGCTCGCGCTTGTTATATATGTATAGCTACTTATATGCAGTGGTCACGCCACCCGTCATTAGTGAATAAACGTCAGTGCGTATTCAACCGCTAAGTGTTTCACTTGTCCCCTGACACACGTACTTAACAGTGGCGACGAAGTACCCTCGTGATTAAATAAATTAAAGTGCAGTATTATGGCTCTTTTTGGGTTATTAACCAGTTTTAACCATGAATCACAAGCGTGGCAAGAGTATAAGGGGCGGTTGACACAATGGTTCATCGCGAACGACATCAGCGGGGCCAACGATTCCGCTGGCGTCAAACGGCGGGCGGTTTTGTTGAGCGCACTCAGCGAACCTACATACAAGCTTGCAGCTGATCTAGCGCTGCCTAAGGATCTCCAGGTGGTCCCATTTGAAGACATATTGCAACTATTGGACAACCATTTCACACCACAAAAATGTGGGTTTGCCGAAAGGTATAAATTTTATACGGCAGCCCAAATTGAAGGTGAAAGCTACCCTCAATGGGCAGCGAGGTTGCGCGGGTTGACTGCTCAATGCGGATTTCTGAACGTGGAGGAAGCATTAAGAGACCGTTTTGTGATGGGGATGCTGCCGGGAGCGGAGCGAGAGAAACTATTCGCTCAGGATCTGAACACATTATCGCTGGCAAAGGCCGTGGAACGGGCGGAGAGTGTGCGGTGTGCGCGCCTGGCGGTAGCAGCTACAACAGCGGCTGTAGCCGCGCCCGCGCCTACTGATCAGCTCTTCAAGATCCAGTCGAAAAACGGTGCCGGTGATAAAGTGTCGTGTTCAGTGTGCGGTTTCAAAAATCATACTTCAGTGCAGTGTCGGTTTGCAAATTATAAATGCAAAAAATGTAATGCTAAGGGCCATTTGCGGCGTATGTGTAAAAAAATTAACTATGTAGCAAATGATAGTGTTGATGATGCCGGCGATGACGGTGAGTTTTACAATATTTGTACTCATGACGGAGAACCAATGACCGAAATAGTAAATATCCGAGGCATGCAAATGAAGTTTTTAATTGATAGTGGCTCAGCTGTTACCGCGATCGCCGAAAAAACATATTTAAAGCATTTTAATGATGTGCCATTGTCAAAGACTAATAAGCGTTTATTTACATATACTGGAAATAAGATCGAGTGCATAGGAGTCGTACGGTTGCCATTCACTTACACCGGTAAGATACATACATTAGATGTATACATAATTCGCGACGGAGGCCCACCGCTCTTAGGTAGGGATTTCATATCGAAATATAAATTAACAATGCTGCCGGTAAATTACTGTGAATATTCAACTAATATTAGTAAACAATTGCAAAGTAAGTATCCCAGTGTATTTTCGGATAAGCTTGGGGCATTCAACAAATGTAAAATCAGATTAAAATTGATGAAGGATGCCAAGCCAATTTTTTTCAAACCCCGGCCCATAGCTTTTGCTTTACGTGATAAAATAGATAAGGAGATAGACCGTTTGGTAAGCGCCGGTGTATTAAAACCGGTTTCGTACTCAGAGTATGCGTCACCCGTGGTACCGGTGTTAAAGCGCGACGGCTCGATACGCTTGTGTGCTGATTATTCAGTTACAATTAATAAACAGCTGTTAGTGGATCAATATCCTTTGCCTACTGCGCACGAATTGTTCACAAAGTTACACGGGGGACAGCAGTTCAGCAAGCTGGACTTGTCTCAAGCTTATTCCCAGTGTATTTTGGATGACGAGTCACAAAAAATAACATGCATTAACACTCATAAAGGTTTGTTTATGTACACTCGGTTGGTGTTCGGCCTCGCTTGTGCACCAGCTATATTTCAACGCATTATGGAAAGCGTGTTGTCGGGCATGGACGGAGTGTTGTGCATGTTGGATGATGTCTTAGTTACGGGGGTGAACAGAGAGGTACATTTAAATCGATTACACGAAGTATTGCGACGGTTACAGGACGCAGGGCTTACACTTCAGAAATCCAAGTGTGATTTTTTTTAAGGATGAAGTAGAATATCTAGGTTATATCATAGATAAAAATGGGTTGAAAAAGTCACCCCAAAAAGTTTCAGCCATTTTAAATGCCCCAGTTCCGAAAAATGTTGGCAATTTGCAATCCTTTTTGGGTCTTGTCAATTATTATCGGAACTTTGTGCCTAATGCGTCATCTATTCTTAGCCCTTTATATAGTTTACTTCAAAAGAATTGTAAATGGCACTGGGATTCGACACATGAAAACGCATTCAATACAATCAAAAAGATTCTTGTGTCGGATCAGGTTCTTGCGCATTTTGATACAACCAAGGAAGTAATCTTGACAGTAGACGCGTCTCCGAGCGGACTGGGCGCTGTGTTGTCGCAGGTAGATATTAACGGGGTGGAGCGCCCGGTGTCATATGCTTCACGTACGTTGAACGCGGCTGAACGCGGGTATTCTCAGATACAAAAGGAGGCAACAGCCATCATATTTGGGGTGCGCCGATTTCACCAATATCTATACGGTAGATCTGTTCCCTTTTTACTCCGAACTGACCACAAACCGCTCATCACTATTTTTGGTCCCCATCGCGGCATACCTGAAGTGTCCGCAAATAGGCTGCAGCGGTATGCAATGTTTTTAAGTGGTTACAACTTTAGAATAGAGTACATTCGTAGTGTTGATAATTGTGCCGATTACTTATCTCGCGCGAGCTTAAGCGACGACACGGAGGGCCGCACCGTGAGCGAATTATCAGAAATCGAAGATAGGGCTACTTATGTCAATTTCGTAGTCGACGCTAGTTTGCCTATTACACGAAATTCATTACTTGAAGAAACTCAAAAGGATGTAAAGTTGTCTAAAGTGGCAAAATATATTTTAAATGGTTGGCCTAATAAAATTACTGATCATAGTATTTCCCATTATTTTTTATGTAAAAGTCAACTTTCCGTAGAGAATGGTGTAGTCATGCGTGGCCACAAACTAGTAATACCAGAAGTACTGCAGAGTAGAGTATTGTCCGAACTTCATCAGTCACATTTAGGCATAGTAAAGTGTAAAGCAGACGCGCGAGCCAGGGTTTGGTTCCCGGGGATAGATAAAGCTATCGAAACAATGATCGCGAGCTGTAATATTTGTGTACAGCTCAGACCATCTCCGGCGCGTGCACCGCTTGCCGCGTGGCCGCACCCTCATCAGCCTTTTTGGCGTGTACACATTGATTTCCTCGGCCCAATCAAAGGTCAGACATATTTAGTGATAGTGGATGCGCATTCCAAATGGCCTGAGGTTTACAAAGTGAACAACACATCTTCAAGAGTAGTCATAGCAATATTGTATGATTACATGTCAAGGTTTGGTTTATTCCACACGCTAGTCAGTGACAATGCTACATCTTTTGTATCGGAAGAATTTATAAAATTTTGTAAGTCAAATGGCATATCGCATGTGACATCTCCCGCTTATCACCCAGCTAGTAATGGCCAGGCGGAGAGCTATGTAAAAGTAGTGAAGAAAGGCATAAAGTCTTGTTTAATGATGAGTAATAACTCGGACGATAGTCACAAAAACTTACTAAAATATTTGTTTGATTATAGGAATTCGGTACACGCTACAACGGGCTATTCGCCTGCTCAATTAGTATTTGGCCGAAAACTTCGTTCGCGCTTGGATTTGTTAAATACAGATACGCCACCGCCGTCATCATCAGACACACTTACTAATGTTGTGAAACACAATCAGTGTTTGCAGAGTAAAGCTTACGGTGGCACAAATAAACAATGTTTTAAGCCAGGTGATAACATTATGTTTAAAAAGTTTAATATAAATAAAAAGTTCACTTGGAATAGGGGTGTTGTTATAAGACGCATAGGGAAAACAGTTTATTTAGTCAAAGACAGTGAGACATTAAGTCAGCTGAAAAAACATACAAACCAGCTTATACCCTACAAGGGAACGGACCACGGTGCTGACAATCAATTACAAGCTAGGTCGGTAGACAGGCCCGATCCAACACCGGGTTATGACTGGACGACATGTGACGACGAGTCAGCCGCTGAGATACAGGTCAGTGAAGCGCAAAATCAGGAGGGGGACGGAGAGTGCGAACAAGTTTCGTCACCATCAGATGCACTACCCCCAGAATCCGTGTCAGCAGAAGGAGACGAGGAAGAATTCTATGAGGCTGCTGAGCCTGAGCACGAGCCCCCTCATCACAGATCGGATTTGTCAGGCAGAGCGTTACGTCCGATTCCTAGGGTTAATTATAAGCCTTTCTTTTATATAGCTTCATGAGGTGAACATACACATTGTTATCTAAAGGGGGAGAAATGTTATATATGTATAGCTACTTATATGCAGTGGTCACGCCACCCGTCATTAGTGAATAAACGTCAGTGCGTATTCAACCGCTAAGTGTTTCACTTGTCCCCTGACACACGTACTTAACAGGTGATGACTACTTAACCGGACATTCCTGCGGCTGCCTTAAAGCTACTAAACTCAAAGCCTCCAGCCAGGGGCAAAAACTATTCTAATTAAAACTAGGCGAACGTTCGCTAAGGGCACCCCCTGAGGGGTACGGACGTCGGCTTAGGGCGTCGCTGGGTGGAGGACAGCAAGTTGGGACAGGCTGGATCAAAGATAATTCATTATTATTAATCGGGGAATTTAAAGCTACTGGCTCAGCATCGACGCGGGCTAGCGCATCAACGGGCAACGGCCGGGGGGGAGTATTATTTACTCGGGCGGGTCGCGATCGCGTAGGACCTCGGCGGCGAGGTCGGAATGCGGGCCGGTGTCTGTGTTTGTGCACTGTACTTGTGGCCCTTTTGCTCTCCTGGAGGAGGGTTATGGGGTCGTCTGCGTCGGTAAGGATTTGCCTCGGGCGGCGGATCTGACTGATTCTACTAGGGACATAGTTGGCGGCCTCGACAACCAGAGGGTTGCAATGTTTGGCGGTTGACTCAAAGAAACGCTTGGAATTGCGTTTGAGAAATTGGTGGATTGTGGGGATCTTTAGGTCGAGATGGAGGATCTCGTTCCTTACGTACCAGGGGGCACCGGTGATTTTACGGAGGAATCTATTTTGGAGCGTTTGCATCCTATGGATATGGCGGGGCTTTGCTTGTGCAAATACGGCTCCCGCATAAGTCATAATGTTACGAACAACTAGCATAGGTCGTAATGTTGCCCTGTTAACCTTTTACGCGGTTTCGAAAAGAGAACCGCTTGGCTTTTATCTGGGTTGACTTCGATCCTCCACTTTCTAAACCAGGCGCCGAGCATGTCGACTGAGGTCAGGAGAGTGCGGGCTATCGAGTCAGAGCTGGAACCCTTGTAGGTATTAGATGGCCGTATCGTCTGCGAACAGAGCCAACTGCGCCCTTCTCCCCATATCGAGGCTCTATGTACGCGTACTGGGAAGCTCATCTTCATATTTAAAGAATTAAGACATTCCGCTGACCCTGCTACCTTGTCATTAGTCTACCAGAGTTTATGTGCATCAATAATCACTTACTGTATCACAGTATGGGGAGGCACCTATAAAAATCTTCTTCTTCAAATAGAACGAGCTCAAAGGGTGATTCTAAAGGTTATGCATTTTAAGCGTAGAGATTATCCAACCACCCTGCTTTATTCTGAAACTAAGTCCTCACTGTGCGACAACTCTTCATTATGCGTGTAGACATACGCCACCACTCCATCCTACCTCTCGACCCTAACTTCCTTCTAAGACGGCGAGGTCGTCCGGTCTGTGACACCGTGCGATGTCGTTCCGTATTTGCAAGCCGCCATTACTCAGTCCTAAGCCCTCGTCTTTATAATAGGATAATCGGTTAATTGATATTTACACGTTGACCAAGTTTGCACTGAAAGCAAAGCTAACTAGTTGGTTGCAGAATTTGTCTTACGAAGATACAGAAAATACTCTTACGATCATCTCATGAATTTCTCAATACGGATACTTGAAATACTTAATTACTGAGTCTCTTCAACTAGATTACATTAATATTCAATGTTTATGAGGAACCTCGGCTCCTGAGATACAAGTACCTTTTACTTAGTTCGGGAGCCAGCTGCTCAACTTGGTTTTTGACCACCATTCATGTACTATCTTGTTTTAGTGTATGACTAAATGTATTGTGTTTCTCTTTGTACAATAAACTAATTATTTATTTTATTTATTTATTTTTATTATTTCTACTCTTTGGGATATCGCTGGTGAATAGCGTGAAGATTAAGGGGGAGAGCACAGAGCCTTGAGGGACTCCTGTGCAGATAGGACGGGGGGAGGATATCGCTCCTTCGATACGGTAGCGGAAGGTGCGGTTTGACAAAAAGTCACACTGAGGTTGTAGAGCTTATATAATAAGCCATTGTGACTTTGTCGAACGCTTTCGCTATATCGAAGAATACTGCACCGGTTATCAAACCGCGTTGGAAGCCAGCGCTTATGTGTTCGATAATCCGGTGGGCCTGATGCAGGCTAGAGTGCTGGGTTCGGAACCCAAACTGTTCGTTGGGGAGGCCCTTGGTTTTGGCATAGTCTCATAGACTTTGCCGAGTATCTTGAGCAGACTGATTGGGCGGTAACTCGACGGCTCGGTCTTTGGCTTGCCGAGCTTCGGTATGCCGATGACCGTGGCTTCTTTCCATGCCTGGGGAAAGATGTTATTGCGTAGGGCACCATTGAAGATGGTGGCCAATAGCATTATCAGGGGGGCAGGGAATAGCTGGGTCACCCTATTGGTGATTCCATCAGAGCCGGGGGCTTTGCGGGTTTTCAGACCTTTGATGATGTCATGCACAATCGTCTGGAGTGACGGGAGGCAGAGGACTATAAGGGTCTTCAACGGGAGGGAGAGAGGATCTACGTTCGACCTCAGCATCGACCTCTAGGAGGCAAGCTTGGTCTACCGGTTGGGAGCTAGGGGAGCTTTGAGCCTCGAGACTGTCTGCTAGGCATTCAGCCTTTTCTAAATCCTCGAACGTGTTATATTAATGTAATTATTGTGTCTAAAAATAAATAATATGATATATAAATGTAATTCTACTTGTTATACCTATAAATGTAATTATTATCTATGATTAATTTACTAAATGAATTTAATAACAAACTTATTTTTATAAGTCAAACACTGATTTGACTCAACTGTTGTTATTGTCTCCAATATCTTGGTTGAATTATGTAGTAGGGTCACACTGATTTATTTGTTGTTCCTATATTTAAATACTAAATGATTGAGGATACAAGTTTTATTAAATTATTTTGTTAAGAATATCTAAGAGATTAGTTTACGTATAAATTATATTTTTGTAAAGGTATTATTACAGTTTATAGTTTAAAAGTATTTGTTTTGTACTAATAGTTCAGTTCATTTTATCTGTGGCAATATTCATGTTAGATAGGGTAAGGTAGACAACTGTCATTTGAAATGTTTTAAAAGGTCGTGTAACTTAATTCTTGTTCTCTTTTCTGTACGTGTCACTGGACTGGTAACAATATAAAAGCTTATGTAAATATCTAAGAACAGACCCTGAGTGATGTCCATGTCCGTGGTATTGAGTTGCTAAAAGCTAATATAAGGAAATAATGTTGCTTATCAGAAGTTCTGCTTTTATTGTAAAATGGATTGAAATAAGGATCATCAGATCACTTCTAGTGAAAGATCGACTGACTACAATGTTCATGTAAGTTAAATTGTCATTATATCTTGATTAATGCTGATAACTATGATGTTCTGTATGTATTAAAATATTGCTAATATTGCTACATAAGTGTTAAATCGAATTAAGGAATATTCATATTCTATTTGTCATTGATAAAGTTGTTAGCTTTAAGAAATGGTCCAAGAGATTAATGTAATAACAAAACTAAATGCTAATGTAAAAATGTGTTGATAAAATACTTCAAAACAAGCTTCCGTGGAGTTTCTTATCCTTCTTCTCCACGAAGACCTAGATTTGGAACGGATAACTAGCTTTCTCATTAACTATTTATTGACAAGTCTAATTGAAATAAATGCCTAGTCTTGTCTCCATGTGCTTTCTTATAATCCTTTTCCCTACACACCATATTCATAGATATTAAAATACATAACATAACATCACGCCTTGTTTCCCCGAGGGGTTGGGCAGAGGTGCACCTGTAGTAGGTACACCCACATATTAAAATACCTACATGATTAAATAATTAACTAATAGGTAACCTGAAAATCCTGACACTCAAAAGTTGATAGTTAAGTGGATATCAATGCCTCTAAATGTAGTATATCTAATAATCTTTTTCTCACATCAGAAGTGGGATAGTGCCCTGTCTTACATAAGCGATTTCTAATGAATTTTATTTTGCTATTTTCATAATCAATGTTGGAGCTATTGGTGATTTTGCTGGAAGCCGTGGTGTCGCCGGATAGCTGTCTAAGCCCTCACCATGAGGATGACATCATGCTGCCAACTCCTGGAGTAGGACTCTATCGGTGATTTTGCTGGAAGCCGTGGTGTTACCGGGTAGCTGTCTAAACCCTCACCATGAGGATGACATCATGCTGCCAACTCCTAGAGTAGGACTGTAAGTGGGAGCTGCAGGGCCGGTAAGGCCTTTAGAGGCTCTGCTTTGATATTACTTTGAAATGAGAGAACATCAACTGATGGTGCATCATAGAAAAAGTTTTGTAACCTTTAAACTAGAATATTTTAAAACAGGATGGTGCCGATTCTCTTGACGCAAATGCCTTTAAACTGGGCTGGAAATCGCCAAAATTTAGTTTACTCTTGTCAAACGATGATTTCCCATTCTGAAATAGACAAAGTATATATTGACTATATTTTGAAACGACCAACTTAACTATATTTTAGTTTGACAGCACTAAGATGGTACTGAGATTTTAATTTAGTGTAAAAGACAATTTTGCTATTCTGAATTTTGCCTAACTGAGTCTGACCTTAAATTAGTTGTCATGAACTAAAATTCACACGAACACCTCGACTTCGGGTGCAAAAACAGTACTGTACTGGATTTTTTTCTTTTCTTTTGCTTGTATCTCGAAAATGGTGTGTCCTATCGCAAAAATAATGAAAATTTCGACCCCCTTTATAAAACCCTTAAACCCCTAATACTCAACAAGTAGGTAATATTTTTTTATATTTTCCATGCAAAAAGTGAAAAATTCCAAATAAAAAAGGTCGAGGCCATAAAAAAATAAATAATAATAATAATAATCATGGAATAGGGCAAACAAGTATGTACCACGTGGAGTCGTAATTGTCAAATTCAATTTTGGTTATTTCAAAATATTTTTTGAGTTCAGACTATTTCAGAAAAGCTTTACGATTCTGATAGGAGTGAAGTCTTGGTGATAGTTTGGTTGGTTTTGTTTTGTGTACGGGAGAATTGCCACCAGTGTTTGTCATTAAAAGTTAAGCTTCAATTGGTATTTTAACAAATTTCAAAACAAAGGTCTCTGAAAACAATGGTATCTATTTGCATAAAAATATACCTATAAAAAAAAAAAAAAAAATGTGCCTACTTACAATGATTAAATATGTTGAAAGATCATTAGGTAATGAACCAAAAATAGTGAACATCTAATTGAAGCTTAGCTTATAAAACCAATAATAACTAGGTACGTTGTTACTCTAGCTAGATTATAATTAATTAATTTTTGTTCTCACCAAGATGAGACTGAGAATAGGATAAAAGTGTTCACTTAGATGAAAATTGGCATTACAAGAGTACTAATTTAATGTATATATAAATTAGGTAACAGAAAAACCAAGTCAGATTGGGTTTCTGAACAGGACATTGCGAGGAATTGTGTACTAAATTACTTAGACCATTGTTTTCAATCTTTGATCCTGCTTTAAGAACTGAGTTACATATATACTGATGCTACTGCTATACGATATGGTGCTTTTTAACCCAGAAATACGATAGTGATTTTTAAGTCATTTGTTTTAGTAAAAGAACTACACCTGCAGAGTCAAAATATAGTTCTTATGATTTAGAAACTCTAGCTATTCACAACGCCTTGAAACACTTCCGTGTCTATCTCCTAGAAATTAACTTTATAATTATCACAGATTGTAACACTATGTGCAATGAACAGTCAGAGTGGCCGAACGTTCTGTGGAAAGTACAACAATTAATTAACACAACTGTACAAAATCCATGGGCTCTACCCCTTTGCTATTACTTACGACGTACTAGAAGAAAAAGATAGACAAAATCCAAATAAATTACCGAGAAACAGCTAGACAAATTGCAGAAAAATTCAATAAACGTTTAGATGTCACTCGTCGTAACAATGTAAACTTTAACGTAGGAGATGTAGTGTATGTCTCGCGAATCATATGCGTAATGATGAATTGGCACCTAAATGAAAGTGCCTTTGAAATATCTTCTATCCTTTCTAATGATCGTTTTGCTCTGCAAGGTCTAGGTAATTTACGAAACATTTCAGTAGCCAAAGAAAAATTAAGATTCTGACAGTTTACCTAATTACATTTTCTTATTTTTGTGTTGATATTTTGTTCTATTAATCTGACATGTTAAGTTACTGAAAGCATATTTTAATTAATTACACACTGATGTGGATTTAATTCGGAAATAAATAGAAAGAATTATGTATAATTATGTAACTTATAATATTATATATATACTGCTGGTCGGTCACTGCCCTGATACCTTTCTGAAATTCATGCGCAGCAGGTGATAGGACTGGTATGTCAAGGCCAGAGGCTACTTATGATATTACTGCTGGTCGGTCACTGCCCTGATACCTTTCTGAAATTCATGCGCAGCAGGTCATAGGACTGGTATGTCAAGGCCAGAGGCTACTTATAACATTACTGCTGGTCGGTCACTGCCCTGATACCTTTCTGAAATTCATGCGCAGCAGGTGATAGGACTGGTATGTCAAGGCCAGAGACTTCTTGAAAACAAATATTTATTTATTAAAATATAATTAGTTGGGTACTTCGAGAGCGAAGTACAGGTCGTGATAGATTATTTTTTTAAATAATTACCATTTGTAATGGTTATTTTGGTACATTTCAGTTTAATAAAACATCCAAACAATAGATTTACATATACTTTTAATTGATCCTAGTAAAATATGTGTTATTAGGAGCTTAAAATCATATGAGATACACTTATGATTCTTTACCTAATTGCATTTATATATAAAAATTAAAAAAAAAAAAAAAATGTTTCCGCTGGTCGGTCATTTGCTTGGTGCAAGTATATCCCACTAGCAGCAGGTGGAGGGGACTTGACACGTCGGCAATTGGCAAAACAAAAGTAAAACAATTGTAGAAAAAGGGTCTCTAAAGTACTTCGAGAGCGAAGTACTTGTCAGCATGGCCGTGTTATATTAATGTAATTATTGTGTCTAAAAATAAATAATATGATATATAAATGTAATTCTACTTGTTATACCTATAAATGTAATTATTATCTATGATTAATTTACTAAATGAATTTAATAACAAACTTATTTTTATAAGTCAAACACTGATTTGACTCAACTGTTGTTATTGTCTCCAATATCTTGGTTGAATTATGTAGTAGGGTCACACTGATTTATTTGTTGTTCCTATATTTAAATACTAAATGATTGAGGATACAAGTTTTATTAAATTATTTTGTTAAGAATATCTAAGAGATTAGTTTACGTATAAATTATATTTTTGTAAAGGTATTATTACAGTTTATAGTTTAAAAGTGTTTGTTTTGTACTAATAGTTCAGTTCATTTTATCTGTGGCAATATTCATGTTAGATAGGGTAAGGTAGACAACTGTCATTTGAAATGTTTTAAAAGGTCGTGTAACTTAATTCTTGTTCTCTTTTCTGTACGTGTCACTGGACTGGTAACAATATAAAAGCTTATATAAATATCTAAGAACAGACCCTGAGTGATGTCCATGTCCGTGGTATTGAGTTGCTAAAAGCTAATATAAGGAAATAATGTTGCTTATCAGAAGTTCTGCTTTTATTGTAAAATGGATTGAAATAAGGATCATCAGATCACTTCTAGTGAAAGATCGACTGACTACAATGTTCATGTAAGTTAAATTGTCATTATATCTTGATTAATGCTAATAACTATGATGTTCTGTATGTATTAAAATATTGCTAATATTGCTACATAAGTGTTAAATCGAATTAAGGAATATTCATATTCTATTTGTCATTGATAAAGTTGTTAGCTTTAAGAAATGGTCCAAGAGATTAATGTAATAACAAAACTAAATGCTAATGTAAAAATGTGTTGATAAAATACTTCAAAACAAGCTTCCGTGGAGTTTCTTATCCTTCTTCTCCACGAAGACCTAGATTTGGAACGGATAACTAGCTTTCTCATTAACTATTTATTGACAAGTCTAATTGAAATAAATGCCTATTCTTGTCTCCATGTGCTTTCTTATAATCCTTTTCCCTACACACCATATTCATAGATATTAAAATACATAACATAACATCACGCCTTGTTTCCCCGAGGGGTTGGGCAGAGGTGCACCTGTAGTAGGTACACCCACATATTAAAATACCTACATGATTAAATAATTAACTAATAGGTAACCTGAAAATCCTGACACTCAAAAGTTGATAGTTAAGTGGATATCAATGCCTCTAAATGTAGTATATAATCTTTTTCTCACAAACGCGATGGTCTTGTCGGGACGGGTCAGGGGGGGCATGGAGGCCACTTGCTGGGACTTGAGTTTCCTCTGAAGTTCCCAGAATGCCAGGTGGGTGGGCTCTAGTTCGCTGAGCATCTTGTCCCAGCCCGTGTCACGCAGCTCCTGTATGCGTCTTTACAGTTCTCTGTAAATAGCGCATATGGGCTTTGTTAGCGTTGCAGCGAAAATTGCTGTAGGCACGAACGGCCGCGTTCTTCTCAGTCAGCAGCACGCGTACATCGTCCGACAGGTTCCAGCGAGGGTCACCCGTCGCTGGGACCTCCCTTGAGCAATCGCTCAGGACTGATTGTACGTGCTCCGTGAGTGAGTCGATCGCGGCCGTCGTGTCCGCGATAGAGTGAAATTTGTCGGGGATGGCGTCCAGTTGGGGGGACGTGTTGGATTCCAGCTGGGTGCTTACTTTCTTCCAGTCCGTTACCCTTTTGGTGAGAGCGGGATGGGAGGGGTCGGGGAGACCTATGCGGGGGGCCATTTTTATGACTACTGGGCGGTGGTCAGAATTAAGCTCTTGCACCGTTTCTATGGAGTCTAATCTTAGAGTGACGTTTTTAAGGAGCGCCACGTCTAGGACGTCGAGGATATGATTGGGATCGTGGGGAAAGTGAGTTGGGGTCATTGGGGCGATGACGTCAAAGTTGAGAGTATTTGAGAGGTCGAACAAGTGTCGCCCTCTGATACAGGTTCTGGAACTATTTCATGCGGGATGCTTGGCATTGAGATCGCCCGCTATGATAGCAGAGTCACTCATGCCGAGCAGGATAGAGAGGTCGTCTGAGAGGAGTTGGAAGTTCTCCGAAGAATGATGGGGTGGGACTCCGTGGGACGTAGACCGATACCAGTGAGATCGGCTGATGGACATGCCTAAGCGGCAGACTGAGACTTCTAATCGTGAGAGGGGAGGAGGGTCTATTGGGATGCAATATAGATCCTTTTTATAGTAAATTAGGGTGCCGCCCTTATGACATCGCGTCCTGTCATTGCGAACTATGCGATAGTTGGCAATTGACGGGTCGCGGTTGCACGGTTTAGACTAGGAGGATGTCAATTTGATGGTCGCGGAGGAAAGTCGCGATCTCATCTTGTTGGCCTCTAATGCCATTCGCATTGAAAAAACCTAACTTGAGAGATCGGGGTTTGTATCATAGTAGTATTGATGGCGTTATACATTATGGGTTCTAGTAGAGGTGCTGAGGAAGGTCAGGGCTTGCGTGATCTCGGGATACGCATTATAAATGGCCTGCAACCTGAAGAGGTCGCCAGCGGCCTGAGCGGCCAGGATTTCCTGAGCCATTTGGATATCACGAAAGGAGAGGAAGGCTATGAAGGTCGAGCTTATGATATTATAGGCCATGTTAGGCCCGACTGTGGGGAGGGGGGGGGGGGGGCTGAAGTTGGGGGACGCGTTGCTACGGGAGCAGGTGGGGATTTGACGAGGGGCGCGGAGATGCGAATGCGGGGGTCCATGAGACGGAGGATGGTGGTGGTTTCTTACGGGTTGAGAGGGGCGTATGGGTTGTGAGGGGCCCAGGGCTGAGAAAGCCTGCTGGTGGCGGTGGTAGTTCCACGGACTAAGCCTTTGAGGGCTTAGTCGCTAGGGCATTTGTGACGAGGGTACATTAAACCCGGAAGGAGCTTCCCTTTGCTGACGAGCGTCGAAACGTTTGGTCAGTTTGGGGGACGTGGACTTGGGGGCTTTTGGGCAGCCAGCTTGGGGGCATTAGCCGGGTGACCTACTTGCCCGCAGAGGACACAGCTGGGTGGGTCTGGGCATAGTGAATGGTCCTTTGGCCGGGTGCACTCGGAAGTGCCGTGCTCGCCCAGGCACTTGACGCACCTGGGTTTTGCGTGGCAGTTCCGCTGTGAGTGGCCGTACAGCTGGCACTGGTGACATTGACCAATGGCACCACTTTTCCAGGGCTTCTCTATCGAGAAACCTACAAGAGAACATAGAGACTTAAGGTGGAAGATGAGGGTGCTCACCCTCTACTGGGGAGCAAACTACGAGGATCAAGTCGTATGCTTCACCGCGTTTATCGCGGTGCATACGGTGGACCTCGTCTACGGGGATTTTCTGCGACTGAAGGTCGGCTAGGATTTCTGACTGGGGGATTTCTGACGGGGGGATTTCCGTCGGGAAAATCTACTGAAGTTTCATTAGTTTCCTATACGTAATTAAAAAGTTATGATGATGTTCCAGCCACGGCGCGCAAAAATATCCATTAGAAAACAAAAGATGTGGCTGGGGTAGGTAACGTTACTCCAGCCGGAAGTGTTTTTATCAAATAATTAAAAAACTATCAGCTTACCAAATTTAAAAATCTGCTTACCAATTACTGAAGCTGTATATTCTAGTTATCTTTTGCACTTAGATGACGATTTTCAAAATTATCTGGCTGGGGTAACGCACACGCTTTTCTACAGTCACAATAAGCGCTTGGTGTAGCTTCTGATGCCAAATCGGTCGCAGTAATAAGCTAGGGCACCCTGACTGGTTTAGGCTAGGTTAGTAGGTAATATTTTCATTAAAATTACTGTTTTCACCAATACTCGTTTTATTTATTTCTGGTTTGACACACATAGGTACCTACTCACAGTCACGAGAGACAAAATTTAGAACTAAAATCTACAATCTTACGTTTCATTTCACGTTGTTTTACATAACCTCTTATCGTTGACCCGCTGCATTGATAAATGCAAAACGTTTATGCGATTCTGCGTGTTAATGTTCAGTAATTGTGGAAAATCGCTAAATGTCGTTCAGCTGTTTTACATAACGGAGCTGTTTTATAAAACAGCTAGCGGATATGTAAAACAGCGGATTCTACAATCCATCTACGACCTATATGGTATGTAGACTCTACGCGTGTTGCTTATGTTGGAGGCGCCGGGGATTAAGTAAAAGACTCCTTTGCAGTAGAACTTCGATAACTATATTGTGTATATGAATTTAATTATTACATTTTATATTTTCTAATTGCCCGCTTGACAGCCCGGACTATCAAGTATTTTTCCTATTCTTAATCTAAATTAATGTTCGTCTTCAATCTGCCAATTAGGGTAGGTGCTCCAGTGAATGAAGACACCCCAGTGAATGTACAAAAAGGAGTTTTTTTTTTCCAAAAAATGAGAAATTAAGGTATATTTACCCAACGCAGTTTTTTTTTTCGTATTGCAACTCTTTTTTCTATTATAGTGGCCAATTTAATTACTTAAATCACTGTCCATTTTAAAATGGTGAGCGTTTAAAGTTGGCAGTGTTGGTCAAACTGTGTATTTGTTTGGGCAAGAATTTAGGACTCTGTTAAGACGCAACATTTCTAGTTTAATAGTTTATTTTTTACAAAAGTGCACTTTACTAAATTGTAATTAGGTAACTATTATAATAAGAAAAAAAAAAGTTTATTTGGTGGTTACCAAATAAACTTTTTTTTTAAACGTACAACAAATTTGAGATTGGAGCCTCCTTTTAAGCAAAAGATGCCTGTATTAGGAGATTCTTTTAGCAACTTGATCAATGTGGGGATGCCAAGATAATCTCTGGTCGACGATTATACCCAAATATTTATGTGATTCAGGTTGGCTGGACAAATCTTCAAAATAGCTTGCATTTAACTAGGTCAATAGGTCACTTTATGTGACGGCTAAACACCCTTATTTCAGAATTTGTGACGCTACAGAATCTTAGATAATCGATCGAAAACGTGTCCAGCCATCTTGAAAAACCATTTTTCGCTGGTCTCTCAATCTCGGTAACGGAAGTGATTTTGACGACTTTTTGCATATCAACGGGCGTCACATAAATTTGTGACGGGCACCGAGCTAAAAGTTTTGCGATAAGTACAGTGGTTTAGTAGAAAAATGCAAAAATCTGTGTCCAGCCATCTTGAATTTACGTATAAAACTTATGGCTGGCACTTCCGAATCTCAATAACGGGGGCGTTTTCGAATATGGTTCCTTTACTAATACTTGGTGACGCAATGTGTGACAGTAATAACGTTTGATTTATGGCGTCACATGTAAGGGTTTACGAGAAATCAATAAAAACTTAATGTCCAGCCAACCTGAGTTCAAGTTGGCTGGACACATGTATCTCCACTGCCTGATGATCTACGACCTTCGAAATGTGTTCAAAATGTTGTGACGGGGACGATAATGATAACCTGAAATTGTGACGGAGAAACTTTGCGTAGTTTCAAAGATATTGACCATTTAAATTTTTCCATACAAACATCCATTAATATTGTGAGGTGACCATAATTTTACATAAATAAAGGATTTCTTTTTAATCGATTAATTGGCCGGTAGCATCCACGCCTGCTTTGTATTTGATTTCCCCGTGGGAATAAAAGGTTTTCCTGCAGTGAAAAGAGTAAGTATGTGTTAATTCAAAATAATAATTGACCACCAGCGCTGCAAGAGCCCACTTGTATTTCGCGTTTAGTTCACTATCTTATGTAACTGAAAATGAGAACTAAACTCGACAGCCGGCAGTGTATGTACTTACTTTTCGAAGTGTTATCACTAATCAGCAATGCGATTCACTAACAGACTCATCATGGATGTTAACAACGACGAGTTCAATGATGTTGCATCGTAAATATCGCTTTTAAAAACAACGTTGATAAAAACCGTATTCGCTAAGCTACATAGGCTCGTCGACGATCTGCCGAACAACGATGAAGAGTAAGATGTTTACAGTGTTGCTATGTTTAATCTAGAGTATAATCGAGAAAATCTCGACTAACCTATTTTTAAGTTATTTCGTCATTTTAAATTAATACAAATGCACAACACGTATGTATAAAACACGTTATATTTATTATGCAACAAATATTTAATTTATTATATCATTTTCGACTTGGAAAATAATTATTTTTGATTATAGCAATAAAACGATTCCAAATCTTTGACATTTGTAATTGTAGATTCTGTGTTTCAAAACAAACAACTTCATCTGGTTCATCTTATCTTGATTAGTTTTTTCTATCAAAATACGAAATTCCAAAGTTCCAAGTGGTTTTAAGTGGCTAAGTGGACTTTAAAAAAATGCTGCACCCCAACCCAATGGCGTTCTACTCGTTCTGTGTTTTAGTTTGGTTCCAAACCTATCGAAAGTAAGTACACATTAACATTTCTATTTAAATATACAGCACAGTATCTGGAACTACTATCTATGTAACCAAAATATTTATCTTTTAGTGTCTCGCAACGCAGCTCCTGCGTTAAATCAGCTGGAAAAGCTAGTAAGCTTTTTGGAAAGCAAACCATGGTTGGCTACGGGCCATGCTCGTACTGCGAATGCTCGCATTCGCAGTCGTCAGGCATGGTCCGAAATAACAACAGCCCTGAACAGTGATGGTAGTGGGTGTACGAAAACATCGGAACAGTGGTGTAAGGTTGGTAATTATATGTATTGTGTGTATACTGTTGCATTGAGTAGGTAGCCTTCTACGGTATATTACCCTTTTACACTGACAGCCGCTGTGTATGTCCTTTATTACTAAATTAGTATTAACTACAGGCATATACTGTAACTTTAGGCTAGGATTCTAATTTCAATTATAAAAGCATTTAAAATTGCAACAGAAAGTTAAACCAAACCGAGCAAATAGGTGTTCTATTTATTTAATACTTGCATCAAATCATATAATTCTTACTGGTGTTGCAGTACTGGAAGGACAAAAAAGGAGCAGTTAAGAGGAAGTCCAGCTTAATTGCAGCTGCGAGGCGGCGCACTGGTGGTGGCATAGAGGATTTGCCAGAACTCAGTGAAATAGAAATTAAAATCCAAACCATTATGGGAGGAGAAAGTTTTGGTTGCGGAGATAGGAGCTTAGAAATAAATCCTTTTGAGGTTTGTAATTTTCAAGGCTATACACCTTTACAAATTTATTGATTTGATTTAAATTAATAAGTAATACAATACTTTTACATTTTTAGGAACAGCCATTGGATAGAACTGTGGAAAGTGAAGAGTCTCCCAGCATTTTACTTGTAAGTTTTTTTTTGTCAGTTTAATGACAGTTAACCTATTTATAAATATAATATTATGTAATCATTCTATTTTCAGAATATTGTTCCTTCAAATGAGCAGCAGGCTGACCAAAGTGAGGTTCTTATACATGAGCCAGGCCATGAAATGCAATGGGTATAAGATTTGTTTATTCTTTTATTTTCCACTAAGCGTTAGGTACTACCTATGCTTATATCTCTCATAATAAGTAACCTCTACACTAAGGTGCATAACACCCATGTTATGTCTGTTATGTTTGATCAATACAAATACCTATATATAATAAATAAAATAGCATCAAACCTATATTGCTAAATACTGGACATGGTATTGCTGTGAGTGTAATTTTAAATGTTATCTCGAATAATTAAAAGAACCTAACAAAACATTCTATTCCAGTCTAATCTTGCTACTTTTGATGGGGATAGTGTGCAAGACAATGTGGCACAGATACCTACAATTTCTGTATCACAGCAAGCAATTGAAGCCGCACCTGATGCTCAAAGTCCTGAAGCTGAAGAAAACAGGGTATGGTTTTGGAAAATTATGATTTAAACTATTCTATAGATATTTTTTTTTTTTTAACAACTGTCATATATTTTCAGGTTTCGTTTACTGAGCCAACAAGACCTGCGTCACAGCCAAATGATGTTTTGGAAAGGGGCAGTCAAAGTAAGTTGCATTCTCTAACCAAATATTTATAACTACATATAATATAGGATAGAGACAAATAGAAAGAGGGAAAGGAGGCCTTTGCCCTGCAGTGGGACACTATGGGCTAATACAATAAGATAAGAATAACTATAATAAGTACAAAATGTTAATTGCAGCTCCTACTCAGCGTGTGCATAGAGAGACATTACACGGTCGTCGACGCATTCACCAGCTATCTCCGCGTCAATCTGCAGCGCGCCGGCGACTATTGAGAAGGTCACCTCCGTCACAACGCCGCTCTGAAATGGTTAGCATCACAGAGCGCTTCATAGCCATCGAAGAACGCCGAGCACAAGCAGAACTTTTGATTGCCCAAGCAATTAGTCGACAAGTAGAGGGCCATCAGGCTATGGCTCAGGCTCTAGATAGAATAAGTAGTGCAATTCGAGATTTAATAAATAAATAAAATGTGTGCTAAAATATTGTTTTATTTATTAATTCATTATATTAAAATGACTTTTATTAGGTACATACTATTTTGTTAGACTATATTAATGTTATCTAAGTAAAACATTATAAAAAACAACATTTAAAAAACATCCACTTAACTATATTTTATGATGAACAATATACATTACTATTTTAACATACTTACAATTTATTTTTTAATTAACAATCTACCTGAATTAGTAATATCTTAAGTCTATTGTTAGTATTTACTTCTATTATTAACTATTTTGTCCACGCCACAGTCTATTAATTAGACGACTTCTAGCAAGACGTCCACTGTCCAAATCATTGATAGAGTTCTGGCTTCCTTGTTGTAGTGACTGGATCACCCTCGCTTCTTGTCTCTGTAAATGAGCTGGTAATTCTACTGGAGGAACTCCGGCTTGATTGCAAATGTTATGTAACACACAACAAGCTTTAATAATTTTTCCCACCATCTCTGGATCATAGTGAAGAACACGATGAACCAAAAGGCACCTAAAACGGCCTTTAAGTATGCCAATGGTTCGTTCTGCAGTATTTCTTGTAGTGGCATGCAGATCATTATAGTATTCTTCCCTTGATCCAGGCTCAGGGTTGTTACATGGAACCATCATGTATGGCCTAAGAGCGAAACCGGAGTCCCCTGAAATAAATAAATTAAGAATTTCATTTAATTTTAAAATAACAAAAATAACTGAATTATTTTATTATTAATATTTAAATACCCCCGAAAACAGGTACAATTTCTGATGGTAAAAGTAAAGAAACATTTTAAAATACATACCAAGCAGATACACTGTTTCTCCTGTATTATTTAGCTGCTCCAAATGCGTTTTTATGACTGAATTATTAAATATAAAGCTGTCATGTGTTGCACCTCCAAAAGTTACATCTACATGCATTATATTTAAGTCTGGATCATTCATCTTAAAAAGGCAAGAATAAAAGATTAAAATATGGTTTGAAACAGATAGGTTCTACAATACGGTTAATGAAATAATAATAAAACTTACAATAACAGCATTTCGAGCATGATACCCTTTTCTACAATAATATCTTTCTTCATGTTCTTTGGGCCGAACCATTGATACTAAGGTACCATCAACACAACCAATGGTTCCAGGCATTTTGAAGTTTTCATAAAATCTAAATAAAAGATAGACAATTTAAAAATATTATTTAAGTATGTAACATAAAAATTAATAGCTAGGATATGGTTTGATTCATGAAAGTATCTACTTAGTAAAAATAAAACATAAGTGTGAAACTTAAGAAATACTTACTTTTCTTTGAGAATTTGCCTTTCGTTTGTATTTTGAGGAAATCGTATGTACCTACTTATTAATAATAACTGGGTGGTTGATGGCATCTACTACGGTTCTTATAGCCCTCGAGGCAGATGCTTGCGAGATAAAGGTTCTTGCATTCTCACATAATATTTTTTGGTAACTCCCACTAGCTAAAAATGCGAGAGTGCATAAAACCTGGAATGAGAGTAAGTTTTAGACCTTTTTGCACATATGTTGATTTATATTAGGTATATTGATTTAATAGTAATACCTTGGTTCGGTTGCTAATTCCTCCTCGACGTTTCGCCTTTGCTAAGAACGGGGAAATATCTTCTTCCAATTGTTTAATTAGCTCTTCAGTCAACCTGAATACCTTAATATAGTTTATATCAGTAGTAAGAAGATCCATATTACGTATCACATGTGCCTGACGTCTTTTTTCTAAATTATCTTGACGCTTAGCTTCTTCCAACAAAAAAATCATACAGGAAACACGAACTGCCATCTAAAACATTAAAAATACGCACACAGGTTTCAGGAATTAAAGTACGTTAAACAAAACAATACTAAGAATTTAAATTTTAATAAAAACTTTTTTTACTTACATTTTAATGGTCTACAACCAAGGAAACATCTACAATTTACAAGCTTTACGGTTTGACAGTTAAAATCGAAGGCGTAGGCGCAGTTGTCGTCGAAGGCGAGGATGTTTTGTGTCTCTGAATACCGTTTTTCATACATTATGAACCATATTTTAGTTCTATGTCGCGCCATCGACATCGTTGAGGCGCTACGATCGCGCAGTTTTAACTAAAGAATACCGAAATGTTTTCATCAGATGTTACAACGATGATTTCTTGGTTGTAAAGATGTTTTGCCTTAGAGAATCGCACTCCAGAGTACTAGTAACTATTAATTAATCAGCGGTAAGACAACCTAAATAAGAGTTAAGATTCGACCAGTTGTCCTAGTAGTACCAACTTTAAGCAATAGATGGCGACACCAACATCAGCTATCATGGCAGTATAGTTTGTCTTGTCCTCCGACGTTTTCGTGGTAGCCCGCGAAATTCAATTTTTCTTGAGTTTTTTGCAGTTATATTTTTCGTCCGCGGAAACAAATAACTTATAGATATGTATGATGATTCTTATGGTTACAAAAATTTCACCCCCCCCCCCCCCCCTTCCTGACTTCTACATTTTTGTCTTCTATTGATTTAAATATCTACAGTTGTTCGTATTAGTATCACCAATACACGGATTTTCGTCCATTAAAGAAAACACCTTAAAATATACTTGTCCTACATAAAACCTACAATATTGGTTACCCTACTGCAGTGTTTGTATGGGGAAATTTAAATGATCAATATCTTTGAAACTACGCAAAGTTTCTCCGTCACAATTTCAGGTTATCATTATCGTCCCCGTCACAACATTTTGAACACATTTCGAAGGTCGTAGATCATCAGGCAGTGGAGATACATGTGTCCAGCCATCTTGAACTCAGGTTGGCTGGACATTAAGTTTTTATTGATTTCTCGTAAACCCTTACATGTGACGCCATAAATCAAACGTTATTACTGTCACACATTGCGTCACCAAGTATTAGTAAAGGAACCATATTCGAAAACGCCCCCGTTATTGAGATTCGGAAGTGCCAGCCATAAGTTTTATACGTAAATTCAAGATGGCTGGACACAGATTTTTGCATTTTTCTACTAAACCACTGTACTTATCGCAAAACTTTTAGCTCGGTGCCCGTCACAAATTTATGTGACGCCCGTTGATATGCAAAAAGTCGTCAAAATCACTTCCGTTACCGAGATTGAGAGACCAGCGAAAAGCGGTTTTTCAAGATGGCTGGACACGTTTTCGATCGATTATCTAAGATTCTGTAGCGTCACAAATTCTGAAATAAGGGTGTTTAGCTGTCACATAAAGTGACCTATTGACCTAGTTAAATGCAAGCTATTTTGAAGATTTGTCCAGCCAACCTGAGTCACATAAATATTTGATATGAGGTACTCTGTTTATAGTTGAGCAGCTGCAGTGTGAGTGACTTCCAGCATCGCATAGGTGAACTTTAAGATTAAAGTCAGTACTGGGTTGTGTACGATTGCACACACTGAAACATATACAGTTAGTTTTAGATATGTTCAGTGTGAGCAAATTCTGTCCCAACCATCCAGCAATCTCAGATAATCCCAATTCTGCGCTAAGCTGAACGTCTCGCCAAGAGTTACCCGTGAACACTACTGCAGTGTCGTCAGCGTACGAAAAAATTCTTGCGTTTGCAATACGCATGTTACAAAGTTCGTTCACATAAATAAGGAACAAAGTGGGCCCCAATACGCTTCCTTGGAAGACTCCGTAAGACACTGCCGTGTCCCCACTGATATACTGACCCACTCTAACCCTTTGTTTTCGATTGCTGAGATAATATTTGAGAAGACTTAACGGCAGCCCACGAATTCCAATAGCTTCTAGCTTATTTGCTAAGAGTGGGACAGAGACGGTGTCGAAGGCCTTTTTTAAATCTAGGAATGCAGTTACACATTTCTTGCCGCTATCAAGTTGTTCGGTAATTAGCGCACTAAGCACCGCAACTGCATTCTCGGTAAACATACCCTGTCGGAAGCCAAATTGAGAGTCCGATAATTTATGAAAATCTTTTAGATATTTAAGTAACCTTATGTTAGTAAGTTTTTCGATTATTTTAGAAATTGCAGGTAGGACAGATATAGGCCTATAGTAGCCGACATCGTCTCTGTCTATAGACTTATACACTGGCGTAATGATAAAGTCAAAGTCAAAGTCAAAGTCAAATAATTTATTTCATTTAGGCACAAAAAAGGCACTTATGAACGTCAAAATTTACAAAAAAAAGATATAATAATTGATTCTAGTCGCCCATTCCAAAAGGTCGTTTTCGTATGGAGAAGAATGGGCAAGAAACTCCACCGTTACTCTTTTAAAATATTTTCACAATATTCTGTATACATTAATTATATAATTATATGTGAAGACGATGCACCTAGAATAAGATTACTATACCACGATAGGTAAAAAGAATGAAAAATGAAGGAATGACATAAATTAATTATGTGATAGATGCATGGTGCTCACATATTTACAAACATTTTAACAAGTACTACTAATAATAAGTCAGTGTGTGAGTTCAAGTAATCACAGAATATAAAATTAATGTTTAAAAAAATAATATTATACAATTAAATTGGCAACCAGTTTGATTTTGTCTAGATTCTAAATTGTCCTATGGAGCAGGACCAGCATGTTTCCAAGCATTTTTATCTTGGATATAATCCTCTAATTTGTAATATGCTTGTTTACAAAGTGTACTTTTTATATGAGTTTTAAATTTTCTTTCATTTAATTCTAATATATCACAAGGTATTCTGTTGTAACATTTAACACAGTACCCCATAAAAGATGTATTTACTTTAGATAGTCTGAAAAATGGTTGATCTATTTTATCTTTATTTCTAGTATTAAAATTATGTCTTTCACTTATTTTATTAAAAAGATGTAGATTTTTTCTCACATACATAATATTTTCATAAATGAATTGGCAAGGTACCGTCATAATATTAATCTTTTTAAATAGTTCCCTGAGAGATTCGCGACGACTTAGATTATAAATGGCTCTGACCGCTCTCTTTTGTAAAATAAAAATGGATTCAATGTCAGCAGCCCGACCCCATAGTAAAATGCCATACGACATAATACTGTGGAAGTAACTAAAATAGACCAAACGCGCGGTTTCTACATCTGTTAACTGTCTTATCTTTCTAACAGCATAAGCGGCCGAGCTTAGCCGCCCCGCGAGAGATGTTATATGGGGTCCCCATTGTAATTTCTCGTCTAGCGTGATTCCTAGGAAAACTGTTTGATTAATAAATTCCAGTTTTTCTCCATTCAATATGATGTCACATTCGCTGCTTCTAACATTTGGTAATTTAAATCTAATGCATTTTGTTTTTTTATTATTTAGTACCAAATTATTTACCGTAAACCAATCTTGGACCTGAACAATACAGCTATTCACGTCGTCAAGATTTTGTGACCGTCGGTTTATTTTAAATATCAATGATGTGTCATCTGCAAATAACACCATCTTTGGATAGCCTGTTTTAATGCAGTTGGAAAGATTCCTTGACTAAAACAAAGGTTGGCGAGATGTGTAATAATGGGAACAATATCCTTGCGTATGTACTTCAAAAAACTAGTTGAAACGTTGTCCCATCCAGATGCACTGCTGGTCTTAAGACTCATGAGGATAAGGGTAACTTCACTTATATCCGTGTCCAGCATTACAAATGAGTTAGGTTGACTCGTTTGAGAGAGATGTCGATCCTGTTGATTACGTCTTTTACGTGGCTAATTTTTAGTGCAAGGTTTTTACCAATGTTGGCAAAATAATTATTTATATAGTTAACCGATTCTAATGGAGATGATTTAATATTTGATAATTCTGTGTTGTCACTTTTACATTTATTAGAGTAGGTAATAGTTTTTATATTCTTCCACAGTAATTTATTATTAGTAGTTGATTAAGTTATTACTAATAACTTAATCAACTACTAATAATAAATTACTAAAAGTAAAAAGATTGTACGAAAGAGAACTAATAACTTATTAGTTCTCTTTCGTACAATCTTTTTACTTTTTTTATTAGGTTATTGCAATTGTTCCTGTATCTTATAAACGTTATTTTTAATATTTCATTGTATGGTTCTTTTTTATAATCTTTTTGCAATTTGTTGCGGTTCCTGATACATCTTAAAATGCCTGGGTAATTCATGGCTTGATAATGCGCTTACTATTTGGAATTTTTGTAAGGCAATTTTCGAATCTGATAGTTTATACAGGATTACTGGTAATTCGACGTATATCCATCAGGGGCTGATAAAGGGGGCCAAATGCAACAAATTGAACCCCCGATATGTATGGCCGAAATTCAATAGTATTCGAGATATTTGAATTTTAAGGGTTTTTCGATATTTACCCAAAATTTGACATTTAATTCCAAATAAAAAAAAAACTACACATTTGAATGGGTACCATTAAAAATCATGTTGTAGCCTAGCACTTCAATTAAGCTATGGACATAGTTAAAACTATTTAATTTAACAAAATAATTAAAATAATTAACGATATAAGAATAATATCTTACCAATATTTTTATTTTACGCTTCAAAAATGTTGCCTCCTCACAAAAATTTCTATGACATTAATCGTAAAAATAACTAAAAAAACTTTCCTATTCTGTAAGCTTTCCAAAAAGGTATAAAAGTCAATTTTAAAATACATAATTCGTGGCATGGCATGTGTTTGAAACGGCGCGGGGAGAGAATTTGTATTTGTATGAAATAAAATGCATTCAAAAATGTACGTCAAATTTTATTAAAAATTTTACACATCTTGTTCAAAATGAGCCCCTCTATTACGAATGCAAGTTCGAATTCTTTTCCTAACTTCGGTTTTCGTCACTCTTGATGAAAACGTTGTTCTCATCTGTTGCGCCGCGTTTATTATTCGCTGTCGAAGTTCTTCGACTGAATTTATTGGGGTCACATAAACTAATTCCTTCATATGACCCCAGACGTAAAAATCAAGTGGTGTGATATCAGGGCTTCGTGCTGGCCACGGAATTGGCCCTCCCCTCCCAATCCATCGGTTTGGAAATCTCTCATCTAGCCACTGTCGGACAGTAATCCGGTAATGTGCTGGGCACCCATCATGTTGAAACATGAGGTTGTTTTTTATTTCTTCGGGAACATCCGCCAACAAATCGTCTAGGTTGTTTCTCAAAAACTCCTCGTAATTTTCGCCGTTCAAATTTTGGGGCAAGAAATGAGGGCCCACCAAATAATTATCAACGACACCCATCCATACGTTCAGGGAAAATCTCATTTGCGACGCAGTTTCTTTTAGTTTTTTTGGATTCCTGCCTGCTTTAGGTGCCCAAAAATGTAAGTTATGGTAATTCGTTATACCATCCCGGTCAAACTTTGACTCGTCAGTCCACAAAATATTTCTTAGGAAATGTTCCTGGTCAGCGTCAGCGTTTAACATAAACCGAGAAAATTCGAGTCGCCTGGCAGGATCTCCCTCGTGCAATGTTTGGACAGGTTGATAATGGTACGGATGTCTACCTGATAGATGTACTACCGACCACACTTTCCACTGGGACATACCGAGCTGTCTTGCAACAATGTTCGTTGAGATGTTTGGGTCATCAATAAAACACTGAAGAATGGTGTCCTCTTCGTCAGCCGTATACCGTCGAGGTCTGCCAGCGTTGAATTGTGCTCTCTGAACACTGCCAGTTTCAGACAATCGTCGATAGGTGCTCCCGAAAACAGTAACGTGGGGAAGTCGACGATCGGGAAAGCGGCGTTGGTATTCTCGCCGAGCCGCAGCCGCGTTTCCATCGGCAAAACCATAACAAAACATAATGTCTGCGTATTCGTTATTAGCATACGAAGCCATGGTATCCGAAATAACAATGATAACAAAAATAATAACAAGAGAAACAAGAATTAACAATAATGATCGATAACAAATTAACGCGATGAGACATTGGTTAATAGCAAGATAACAACACACGTGCTTGCGCGGCGTAGAGTCAAAACTTACTAAGGAAGGCGACGCGAGCACAGCAGACGCCGTGTGCTCCCCCACCCTCACACCCCGCCCCATCACGAAGAATTCCGCCAGTAAAATCGGTTGTTTTAGCAAGGATCATAAACTAAAACACACATTATTTCTCTCCCCGCGCCGGTTCAAACACATGCCATGCCACGAATTATGTATTTTAAAGTTGATTTTTATACCTTTTTGGAAAGCTTACAGAATAGGCAAGTTTTTCTAGTTATTTTTACGATTAATGTCATAGAAATTTTTGTGAGGAAGCAACATTTTTGAAGCGTAAAATAAAAATATTGGTAAGATGTTATTCTTATATCGTTCATTATTTTAATTATTTTGTTAAATTAAGTAGTTTTAACTATGTCCATAGCTTAATTGAAGTGCTAGCTACAACATGATTTTTAATGGTACCCATTCAAATGTGTAGTTTTTTTTTTATTTGGAATTAAATGTCAAATTTTGGGTAAATATCGAAAAACCCTTAAAATTCAAATATCTCGAATACTATTGAATTTCGGCCATACATATGGCGGGTTCAATTTGTTGCATTTGGCCCCCTTTATCAGCCCCTGACGGATATACGTCGAATTACCAGTAATCCTGTATATACGAAGATTTGTCAGGGATTCCGGATCGTTGCAAAAAAGTAAATCAGCTAATTTATTTTCAAGTAAATACTTATATGCTTTCTCAAAGTCAATTGACGATTTAGTTTTGTTCACAATTGGGGAATCTTTTATTTTTGAAAGGGACAGAGACATGGTAAAGTGATCTGCGATCGATAGATGCATAAAACAGTGTTATTGAATATTTCAAGTTGAAGGCAAGACGCATGCGTTAGTTTAATTTCCGTAACTGTAGATTTTAAATTATTTTTTATGTATACCACAACACCGTCATTCTGGTTTTGGTGGTGTGTGGTAACGTAGGAGGAATAATTATATAGATGTGGTATAGGTTTTTCAGAACTCAATCTGCATTCCGTCAAAATAATGACATCAGTTTCAAAATTAAAAGTCGAAAGAGTAATTATAAAGTTGTCAAAGTTACACGAAATGCTTCTTATTATTTTGAGAAATGACAGTAAAGTCAGTTCTTTTTACTAGTATTCGTCAACCTAGTTAGTGAAATCCATGCAATCACATTCAATACTACGCGCAATTTGAAGATCATCAATATCTTCTAGGGTTTGTAGTTGGTAGTATTTATTATTATTACATTTTATATTTTCTAATCGCCCGCTTGACAGCCCGGACTATCAACTATTTTTCCTATTCTTAATCTAAATTAATGTTCGTCTTCAATCTGCCAATTAGGGAAGGTGCTCCAGTGAATGAACACACCCCAGTGAATGTACAAATAGGAGTTTTTTCCGAAAAATAAGAAATTAAGGTATTTACCCAACGCAGTTTTTTTTTTCGTATTGCAACTCTTTTTTCTATAATAGTGGCCAATTTAATTACTTAAATCACTGTCCATTTGAAAATAGTGAGCGTTTAAAGTTGGCAGTGTTGGTGAAACTGTGTATTTGTTCGGGCAAGAATTTAGGACTCTGGTAAGATGCAACATTTATGATATCACATTGTAGCCCTAATTGAAGTATGTACTATAAGTTATTTATTCATTCGAATAAAGGACACTTATACTATATGTCTCAAATTAATTTCATTGCCGTTTTAGCCAGTTTTAAGCAAATTATTGGGTGTCCCACAGGCTTTGGAACGAAAAATCGTTTGAAATCCGGTGAATGAACGACCGTTCACTCACTGGACAAACGTTAATTTCATATTTTTATTCAATTATATAATTTATTATTATGTCATGTTTTGTATGCTGATTCGACATTTTTTTCTGAGTCAGCCGAAAATAGAAAGGCAGTGTCATCAGCATAAGAAACAATTTGGCGGTGATCTAGATTTAGGTTACAAAGATCGTTTATGTATATTAAAAATAGTGTAGGCCCTAAAATACTTCCTTGGGGAACCCCGAAGGACGTGTTTTTTTTACTATCGCTGAGAACATTACCAATCCGTACACATTGGGTACGGTCTTCTAGATAGCTCTTAAATAGTTTCAGCTGGGTGCCTCTGATACCTATGGCTTCAAGCTTGCGCAACAGAATTTGAATAGAAACTGAATCAAAAGCTTTGGCGAGGTCCAGGAAGATTCATACTGTGTGGTTACCATTATCAAGTTCTTGTGCTAGATAGTCAGTCAGATGGTGCACGGCATCGTCTGTAGACATTTTAGGTCTAAATCCAAACTGCCGTTTAGATAAAATTGATTTATCCTCCAAGTATTTGTAAAGCCTTTTATTCATAATTTTTTCTAATATTTTAGAAATAGTAGGCAGTAAGGAAATAGGTCTATAATTTGTCACTTGATCTTTACTGCCTGATTTGTAAAAACAACTGCTTTTTTTAGGCACTCGGGAAAAACACCTGTCGAAAAACATTTTTGGAAAATAGAAGTTAGTGGCGGTCCCAAAATGTGCCTGAACTGTTTAATAATTTTATTTGATATGTTATCCCAGCCAACTGCACAGTCGTCCTTTAAACTCATAATTATCGCTTCTACCTCAGTCTCGTCAGTGTCTTGCAACACAAAGGATGATAAAATAGTGCTACATGTAAATGGTGTGCTTGTTAGATATTGTGATTGGCCCTGGACATTTTCAGCCAGACATTTACCAACATTAACAAAGAAATTATTCGCAATGTTGGCAGATGCTAACTGTGATGAGTCTGCTTGTAATAAACCTGAAGATGACTGATTATCTTTCGAAGTACCTATACCTACGTTACATTTTTTATAAAATTCCATATTTTTTTACTGTTTGTACCAGCTTTTTCTAGTGCAATTTTATCGTAGTTGCTTTTTACTTTTTTTAGAAGATTGAAGATAGTTCAGTACATCGAATTTGAATGTCACATCTAAATAATGCTAGATGTTGGTTATGGTGAGTTTGATTTTGATTTGCTGTTTTCTCCTAAAGTGTTGTATGTTTCTGTAACATAATTACTTTTTTGTGAAGTCTGAAATGGGTACTATTCTTAAGAAAGAATCACACAAAAATAGCTTTTTTCTGGCTGAAATTTAGTTTTTTTTTTTTTTGCCATTTTCAATTTTGATATAATGTGGTCGTTTGATGCGCGCTATCGTGTAATATAATATTTAGTATTCGTAGAGTTTTATTTAGATACAATTCTTTGAAATATATTGTGCATATCTAACTTCTACCAAAAAAAATGGGCCGTCCGTGGCGTATACCTACCCCACAGACGGTTTTTTTTTTTTTTTTTTGCGAAAGCAAGAGCTACAATTATTTTCAATGGAGGTACTAAATAGAACAATATAGGTACGAACCCCGGGTTAGGGGTCATTCGGTCCACTATGGATCTGGGACCGCGGACCAGTTACCCCTTTTAAAAATTGATAGTGGTTAACTGGGCCCACATCTGTTTTGCTTTCAATCAAGCGAAGGGTGGCTTAAAATGGTTTATATATGATTAAGTATACAATAGATTTTGTACAGGCACAAGCATGTACATATAAATATTATACATTAATAATTTTATTACTATAACATACATTGCAAATTGCAAAAAATGTAAGAATCAGAAAACACGATAAAAAAAAACTGCTGTTCCCTACTTTTATGAGCATATCTCGTCAAAATGTATCATATAATAAATCGTCTTATAGTAAAAGTTGTTCATAATGATGAGTACAATAACCCCATATGAGGTTGTGCGTTAATTCCGGGACATGTTATAGATATATATAGGTAAATAAATCGGCATTTAGATTTAAGAAAAACAAGTCTATTTATGTAGTCAAATCAACATTTTAATAATCAACGTAAATTATTTCTTAAAAAATACATATTAAAAAACAAATTTAATCCTTATCAAATCTTTATCCTTATCAAAATCGAGTTCTTAACACACATTGGTAATTGGGAGCTGCATTAAAAAAATAACAATTCTAGTTAGTTAATTTTTCAATGCAATGTCCTAAACTTATTTCACTATTCAGTAATTCTCGCAGAACGCACTCTATTTTGTTTAGGGATCGTTTACATTCTTTGGTTTTTTTCGACATGTATCCGTTTTTTTTAATATACCAATTAATGCCGTGAATCTTTCTGCAGTGACCTTAGAAGTACAACAATGTATGGTTTGGCTGATACCATTTTATTGAGCCTTGCATTCCAGGCTTCTACTGATTTATAATTTTTGTGTTTTATTTGATAAAAACACAATTTCTTTGAAAAATATGCTTTGTTTCGCAACCACGTTCGTTCAAAATAAACATTAAAGGAATCAATTTTGGGGTCCCTCTCACTCCCCTAAGTTATAGAGCCATCCATCATTCACATAGTCTTGAGGTAGATGAGAAAGTGCTATACACCGTTTCACGTGGGCCCTCAGATGAGGTGATTTTTTAAGGCTTGAGGGGCCAGATGTGCCAGTTTTTTGAGCATTTCTCCATAAAGCTCTAGCAAAATGAAATAAACACCCTTGCGTCTTTGCTTTTGGAAAAACTGCTGCAATAGCTTGCATAGCACTAGCTTCAAAATCTGTCGTAAATGTTTCTGGGTTAAACTCCGGAACTCTGCTCCTAATGAGCCGAAACATAATGTCATACGTGTTTCTTTTTTTATCCGGGAGCAGGCAGTACACTACGGGCACGGTATTGTTACTTTCTTCCGAACTTCCTGCGTCCACGTGTATTGTGTATAATTGTGTAAAAGGTGGTGTTGCACATTTAAATGTACCGTAACAGAATACCTACATGTTTAGCGTCTTTTAAAAAACTTCTAGCGTCTGTGCTAGCAAACAGAACTATTCTACAATTGTTATGCGAATAATCTGCTAAAATAAAATTTTGAAATATTGTTGGAATCGAAACATCTTTGACTTTCAAATATCTTATTTTTTTACACCTAATGCACGATTCCTGTGCTTGTATAAAGTTTTTTTTTAATATTATATACTTTGGAAGATTTGTGACTTGATTAGGTTCGATATCATTAAGCTGGTCGATCACATCCGAGTACAACATAGCCATTGGCGTTAATTCTTTCTCTGCTCTTTCTATGGTATCATGTAGTTTTATTTTTACTGTGTTTCCAATAACATCTGATTGACATGTGTGAGCTTGCTCCTTTGTAACTACTGTTAGGTTTGTAACTAAGATGGCTGTGCACAATTTTCTATTAACACAACGCCACACGATATGACCATTGGAATTGGAACGCTGTAAGTACCTATGCCAATATCCGTAATGTAACAATAAGTCACCTCCTCTTTGAAATTTTATAATTTCATAACCATTACAGATAGAAGATTCTGCTGACATTCTAAAAAAAAGTTACAAAATTGAAATACAATCCAATTCTTTTGACGCATGAAATAAAATTATGTTAAGTGATTTCCAAAACTCACCTTAGTTTTTATCAGATCAATTATTATTATACCACAATACTTTATTTTGAAAAAAATAAACTACATAAACAATGCTTGCGATTCAAACCTTACGTTAGTTAGCTGTGAAAACATTTGTCACAAAACGCACAATTTTTCCCGAACTACCCTACAAAGATTACTTATGTTTGTACGGATATATCTACCCTACAAACACGAGTATTGTTTAGTATCTACAAAAATAATATTTTTAAGGTTTAAAATGAGCTTGATAAATTAGATGTGTGTACTTGTGATATATTGACATATTGGTGCAAACCAATATGTCTGACTCCGGCAACGACGGCGATGATTTTTTATTTTTTTGTGTAGGGCATCTCGTAGCTCACCTCTGAGGTGATGACTACTTAACCGGTCAATCCTGCGGCTGCCTTAAGCTACTAACTCAAAGCCTCCAGCCAGGGGCAAAACTATTCTAAATTAAAACTAGGCGAACGCTCGCTAAGGGCACCCCCTGTGGGGTACGGACCTCGGCTTAGGGCGTCGCTGGGGGGAGGACAGCAAGTTGGGACAGGCTGGATCAAAGATGATTCATTATTATTAATCGAGGAATTTAAGTCTACATTTCTCAGCAAAACGCGGGCTGGCGCTTCTGCGAGCAAGGGTCGGTGGGGAGTATTATTTACTCGGGCGGGTCGCGATCGCGGAGGACTTCGGCGGCGAGGTCGGAATGCGGGTCGGTGTCTGTGTTTTTTGTGCACTGTACTTGTGGCCCTATTGCTCTCCTGGAGGAGGGTTATGGGGTCATCTGGGTAGGTAAGGATTTGCCTTGGGCGGCGGGTCTGATTGATTCTACTAGTAACATAATTGGCGGCCTCGACAACCAGAGGGTTGCGGTGTTTGGCGGCGGACTCAAAGAAACGCTTGGAATTGCGTTTGAGAAATTGGTGGATTGTGGGGATCTTTAGGTCGAGATGGAGGATCTCGTTCCTAACGTACCAGGGGGCACCGGTGATTTTCCGGAGGAATCTATTTTGGAGTGTTTGCATCCTATGAATATGGCGGGGTTTTGCGTGTGCAAATACAGCTCCCGCATAGGTCATGATGGACGGCGATGATGCGCCGACATACCTATAATAATATATACTCATAAGTATACTATTTTTGATTACTTTGTGTTTGAAACTATAGAATTAATTCTCAACTAATTAATAAAACACTTTTCTACCAAAATATATGTTATACTAATAAAAATATTAATTTATAATATTTATACGTAAATGCTTGTACCTGTACATACAAATCTATTGTATACTTAATCATATATAAACCATTTTATGCCACCCTTCGCTTGATTGAAAGCAAAACAGATGTGGGCCCAGTTAGCCACTATCAATTTTTTTAAAGGGGTAACTGGTCCGCGGTCCCAGATCCATAGTGGGCCGAATGACCCCGAACCCCTCGTGAAATTTTAACAAAATCGGTGAATTTTGCCGTCTGTAGCGTGGAGAGCGGGAGCGTTTGTTTTGCTTTCTATCCGACTTCCAAATTCCTATTTGGAGGTTCTATGTTCGTCTATATGTTTTTTTTAATGTATCTCGATAATTTTGAAAATTCTGGACCGATTTTGAAAATTCTTTTTTAATTTGGTAGGCGAAGCTTGCGCGGTGTTCCCATATAAATATTGGTGCCGATTCTCTTGTACACCAAACTAAACTAACTAAACTATCACTAAAATTCCTTACTTTTGGCTATGAGAATCTTAAAGCTGTTCTCTATTATAGTCTCTAAATTTAAAAAAAATATTTTGACACTAACTAAATCGAATTTGACAATTGTGACTCCACGTGGTACATACTTGTTTGCCCTACCCTATGAGTGATTTTTTTTAGAGCCGGAGGCACGCAGTGTGGGCAGCCTCGACGTGTTTTATTATGGAATTTTTCACTTTTTGAAAGGAAAAAAAAAAATACCTACGTGTTGAGTATTAGGGGTATAAGGGTTTCATAAAGGGGGTCGAAATTTTCATTATTTTTGCGATAGGACACCATTTTCGAGATAAAAGCAAAAGAAAAGAAAAAAATCCAGTACAGTACTGTTTTTGCACCCGAAGTCGAAATGTTCGTGTGAATTTTTGTTCATGACAACTAATAATATTCCACACCATTTTCAGTGGCGATTAAAAATGGTCAGAATTAGTTAGAAAATTAAAATTTTAGGTGAAAAACGTCAAATTCAGAATAGCAAAATTGTCATTTTCACTAAATGATTAATTTTATTTTATAAGTATAGACATAAAATTAGCAAAATTATAAACTAACTTAACTAAAACTATTGAAAAATTAAAATATAGCGTCGAAAAATTCATCCGCATCGCTGTCGACTGGTAATGTACCCAAGAGACTGGCCGCATTGCCACGTTGTATGGCAATGCTTAGCCTCTGCCGAAGGTAAAAACCAGCCCTTGGGTCACGGGAAGTGTCAAGCAGTAGTAGCCGTTTTGAAATATCATTGAAGAGGCCGTGAGCACTCGGACCCCACGGCCCGAGGGTTTCAACCCCAAACGGCTCAAAAAAAATGTTTTCGAGCCATTTGGGGTTTTTTCACTAAATTAAAATCTCAGTACAATCTTAGTGCTGTCAAACTAAAATATAGTTAAGTTGTGCCACTTTAGTCTATTTCAGAATGGGAAATGATCTTTTGACAGGAGTAAACTAAAAGGTGATTTTTAGTCTAGTTTAGACGCATTTGTGACAAGACGATTCTCTTGTGCACCATTATTAACTTTGCTTGGGTATTTTGTAAGTTAGCTTCAATAATACGTATATTTCTCACTTAGCCTATGTGGGTGATGTTATAATAAGTTCCTGTCACTGTTGTATTTACATAGCAGGTAGTGGTATTCGAATTTGTGTGGGGTAGGTAGTGTAGGTACCACACCCAAAAAGTGAAAAATAAAAACATTTTCTAAAAAAAACCTTTTTTTTTTAAAAAGTGTTTTACTTTCAGCTTTAAACTATTTTCTTACCGCCACATTTTTTTAAAGTCAAGAGTATTGACAGTTTTTGTGTTATCACTCGCTCTCATCGAGGTGGTCGCGTATTTCCGTTACACTGATGGCGCCGTTCTGCACGCACTCGAGCACCGCGAGCAGCAGTCGCTTCACGTTGTTCTTGGCCGCGAACTCGATGAGATCGCACGCGTTCCCTGCGCTCACGTCGCGCACCAGTCTGTCCACGCACAGCCGCTCCAGCTCCGGCATTATGTAGTACGAGGACAACAGCAGCAGCTGCTCCAAGCCCGACTCGGGCAGCACGTGTAGGTATACATAGTTCTTCAAGTGCTCGAGAGTGGCCTTGGACGTGCCGGTGACGTCCACGTGCCCCTCGGCGGTCTCGCGCCACGCGCCGCCCAGCATGCGGCGCAGCACGGGGCTGGCGGCCGCCAGCACGGCGCGGTGCATGCGAACGGAGCCGTCCTCGCCGCGCAGCTCGAAGTCCGTCAGCTCCGTGTCCCCGTGCAGGCCTGCGAACGAGCTCGCGCTCGGCTGTAGGCGCATCTCCACCGCCACGTCGAACGTGAACTGCTGCTTTTTGTTTTCGTGTATCAAGTGCCACGTGCCATCGTCACTGGTGAACGTCTTGCCCACTATGTTCAGCTCCACACTGTTGAAGTATATGATGTAGGTGAGGTCGTCGGCGTCACGCCGCTTGGTGAACCGCACGAACAACAAGTTGTTGTACACATTGGTGTGCCCGTTGTTGACCTGCGCGGCGATCAGTCGCACCTGGAACAACGCCGCGCCGCTGATCACGAACTCGGGGCTCGTCTTTGTAGCGAAGGAAGTGTTGTAGTTCGTTACGGTCAGTTTCGTTGTAAGTAAGTTCCCTTTTTGTGTTACTTCTCTTGTTTCCATTCTGCAAAGAAGAAAAATAATACATTTTACTTGAGACATCTGTCATGGCAGGTATCTAGACCTATTTGCAATTTCTTATACAGTAGTTAAATAAAACGCACAAATACACTGGTCAGCAAATAAACCGAGCCACCCGCTACCTAGGAACTCTGGTTCGATTTTCTCAAAAAGTATAAAACTTACAACTATCAAAGTTATACCTACAAAAAGTGCGTTTCATGGTGATTAAAATGACTACAAATTAACTCGAAAGTACCGTCAACTCACATTGTAATCAAGCAACAAACACAATGCTAACGATTTGCTCTGTTTTCACCAGAGTTTGAAATTAGCGTTCTTTTTCTCTACAATGAGAGTAGTCGGATATTTCTTATCATTTCTTTAGTTTTTGTCCATCGTTTGCTCAGACGCGTGTGTTTTTGCTACTGTTTTCGATTAATAATGGATACAACACCTCAGGAAGAAGCTCAAGCTGTAGCATTACTTCAAGCAGGCATTGCGCAACGTGAAGTCGCTCGAAGGCTTCGAATCAGCAGATCTTCGGTGCAACGAGTTTACAGACGATACCTAGAGACTGGAGCATTCGATCGCCGTCCAGGTACAGGCAGACCTAGGGCTACATCAGCAGCAGATGATCGTTATATCCACCTTACTGTTCTGCGAAATCGCCACCTCAACGCAGTTCAAGTCCAACAAAGTCTGCGTGACGAACGCCAAGTGGTTATAAGTTCAGATACCGTCAGAAGGAGACTTGCTGAACGGAACCTGACCCCAAAAAGAGCTGCAACAGGCCAATGCTGGGCCTGTTGCAGCTCTGCAGGTGCAGCGACGGTAGCACACCGTCGAGCACGACTTGAATTTACTCGAGAGCATAGGGATTAGACATTAGAGCAGTGGAGTAATGTACTCTTCACTGATGAGACCAGGATAAGTTTACATGGAAGTGATCGACGTCAGAGAGTATATCGTCGCCCTGGAGAACGTTATTCTCAGTGTTGCATCGAGGAAACTGTTGCTTATGGAGGAGGATCTGTAATGGTCTGGGGCGGCATCTCGTTAACAGCACATACAGCGTTAGTTTTCATCGAACCGACGGGCCGTACACGTGGACTGACTTCTCATCGCTACATTACTGAAATCCTCGCAGAACATGTGGTACCTTACGCAGGATATATCGGACAGGATATGCAATTGATGCATGATAATGCACGGCCTCATGTTGCTCATGTGGTGACCCAGTATCTACGCGACGTCAGCATTCGTACGATGGACTGGCCAGCTCGAAGCCCGGTCTTGAATCCGATAGAACACTTATGGGATGAGCTGAAACGTCGGGTTCAAGCCCGGGTACCTGCTCCAACAAGGCTTCCAGAGCTGCGAATCGCAATTGAAGAGGAGTGGAATACAATTCCTCAAGATTTTATCGTCAGGCTCGTAAGGTCGATGAATATAAGGATGCTGGCAGTTATCCGAGCAAGGGGAGGGAATACGGAATATTGATCAAAAACTTTTTTTTGGATTTTATCTTTGTTTTTGGCTTTAATTTTTTTTTCACTTTATCATTACTAACGATTGTCACGACTGGAAAACGACTCTTCTTTGTAAAATCCTTAATAAACACAGAAATATTGATTAAACCCAATGAGTTTCCTTACATTTTAATCACCATGAAACGCACTTTCTGTAGGTACAACTTTGATAATTGTAGGTTTTTTAGTTTTTGAGAAAATCGAATTAGAGTGCCTAGGTAGCGGGTGGCTCGGTTTATTTGGTGTCCAGTGTAGATGTTAAACATTCTCATCCTCCAAATCAAGAGAATTTTTGACATCTAATTTTGGAAATAAGAAATTTGGCTAACTAGCGCGAACCATTTTATTTAATAAATTACAATTACAACACTGATTTTGATGCTGTAACCGTTTTAGGCGTAGAAAAGGTACTTGGAAAGTTTCCAAATATGTAGCAATGGTTATGGCTGTGCACGATAAAATCCCGCCATGCGAACGTGGGCTTACTCTTCTATCTGTCTGTCTGTGTGTGTCTGTTACCTTTTCACGCCTTAACGGCTGAATGGATTGTGATGTTTGACACACAGGTAGATAATGATCTACCTATGTGTCAAACATCGCAATCCATTATACTCTCATTTTTACTAGTAGACTCGTTATTCTATCTGGGTAAGGTTATATAAAGAAAAAACTAGACTGTAAATAAAAATCTTTTGCATAAAACAGTTTTTTTTGGGAGGCTGGTGCCTAAGCTGAGCCGAAGCTTGTATTTCAGGCCACCAGGTCTCCGCCCCAAGTACAAAATTATGGTCTCCCATAGACTAAAACTAGACAATAATTTACATTTGACTTATAGGATGGAGTGTTCGTGTGGAGTGAGTGGGACTGGGAGTGAGTGGGACTGTGAGTGTGTGGGTGTGTGAGCGTGTGGGTGTGGGTGCTGGAAAAGTCGGTTCGTGTTAAACTGTTTGTTGAGTGTTATATTAGTATGTGCCTGCGGTAGAGATAAACATAGACGAAATGCGGTGACTATTTTGGGATAGAAAGCAGACTTTCGGTTGCGTCATAGTCCAGAGTCATAAGCCATCCACTTAGTCCTTTTTTACACAGGTGTTTTGTGAGTGGGAAGATGTTGCGAACTTTATTAATTTTATTATAGAGGTAGAAAACAGAAGAATCGCTTGGAGAAACAGGTGGTAACTCTACTTAGGGACCGGTCAACAGGGTCGTAGCGCCTCTTGACGAGCATAGGTGTGAGACTGTAGGAAAGAAGTGCGTGTTGTTTCAGGGTGGTCTGTAGAATAAATAGTTGGCGAACGGTGAGAACTCCACTTTCTCGGTATAGGTCGGTTGTCGGGTAGAGGAAAGGTCGAAAAGAAGATACTGTACCGTGATACCGTTTTTCTAAGGCTTTCACCCACCACGTGTCTTAGGTTCTTAAATTATAAATTAGTTTACGAACTCTAGAGGTAAGTGTATCGACGTGTGAATGAAAGCCTAAACAAGGATCCAGTATCACCCCAAGATATTTCACCGAGTTTGCTCTCTCAAGGCGGGTGCACGTGCAGGTTGTGCTGTAGGGGATGGTGCATCTAAGCGCGGTGATGAAGAAAAGAGGTGAAACACCTTGGGAACTGTTTCGCATGGCAAAATTAATGTATTTTGTTTTGTCTACATTCAGGGTAAGGACATTGTCATGCAACCATTGAGACACCTTATTCAAGCCAGTTTGAGCACTTTCGAAAATGCTTTGCCACGTAGTAGAGTTGAATATTAGGGCAGTGTCGTCAGCAAATGTGAAGATTTTGCCTTTATCGAGATTGAGCGCACACAGATCATTAATAACACCACCGGATATAAATTAAAAATAGAGTAGGCGCGATCACGCTGCCATGTGGAACTCCATGTGTTATAATTTTTTCGGAACTTATGTAACTGTTTATCTTAAATCTCTTTGTGCGGTCGTTAAGGTAATCTTCAAA
The DNA here is from genome assembly GCA_963853775.1 of Xanthia togata. Lineage (NCBI taxonomy): Eukaryota > Metazoa > Arthropoda > Insecta > Lepidoptera > Noctuidae > Xanthia > Xanthia togata. Next base: position 5,962,254 of record OY970805.1, read on the forward strand.
AAGCTTTAATTGCTTTCCCCTTACACCTATGATCTCCATCTTTTCTATAAGGATGGGAACAGAGATGCTATCAAAGGCCTTAGCCAAATCGAGGAAAATACCTAGAACCTTCTGCCCACCATCCAAGTTCCTAACGATGTGGTCATTTAAGTCATGCACTGCATCAGAAGTTGACTTACCGGCGCGAAACCCTTATTGGTTTGGGGATAGAATATTTTTGCTTTCCAGATAAGTTTTTAACCGCTTGTTCATAATGCGCTCGAGGATCTTGGATAACTCAGGCAGAATAGCAATGGGTCTATAATTAGTTACTCGATCTCTATCCCCACCCTTATAGACAGGACAACTATAGACTTCTTAAAAACCATGACTGCCTCGTTGGTCTAGTGGTTGCTAGTGCTTTTGCTGAGCATGAGGACCTGGGTCCCGGGTCGGGCAAAGTGTTATTGGGTTTTCTATCTAGGATTTCTCAGTAGTAGCCCGGAGTCTGGATTTGTGCCCGGTTGATGGCAATAAGCTCGCCCCCTATTACATGGGACTTAAAACATAACTGGCGAAATGTGGGTGTACCTACTACAGGTACACCTCAGCCCATCCCTTCGGGGAAACAAGGCGTGATGTTGATATTGTGTGTGTTCTTAAAAACCTTCGGGTATTTACCGGTGGCGACTGCCAGATTGCAGATGTGTGTCAGGGGCAGAACTATAATATTTTTGTTTTCTTTAATTATCCTAGTAGTTATACCATCCCAACCAACAGCACAGCTGTTACGTAGGGACATTATTAGTCTTTCAACTTCATCCACGTCAGCAGGAAGCAGCACCATTGAGTGTGGGTACAAGTAACTATTTGTGGGGCTTTTGCGATGGCATGGTTGAGTACCTTGTATTTTCTCAGCTAGGACTAATTGTTATTTTCGTGTTTTTTTTCTTTGCTTGCGTCATGTGTACCGCAAATAAACGTATTTTCGTTCTTTCTTTTGATGTAATGTTGTTGTTCTCTTGCATTTTTTATTCCAGACTACGTATAGGTATAGTGCAATCCACGACGACGCGCCCCACTCCGCTTCGCTCCGTACTAAAGTACAGCTTACAGTACAGTAATCCCGGAGTGGGGCGCGTCGTCGTGGATTGCACTATGTGTACGTACTTGAGTTTTAGGAGTTGACTGGTAGAAATCGTCACATACCTAAGGAAAAAGCGTTATGCATGTGTGGTAACTTTAACGTATGTAATAGGGGTTAAAGTATGAAATTGCCGTTTTATTGTAATAGGTACTTCGAATTTACATAAAGCCTTCATGGTTTGAGATTTTTGAGTGAAACTTTTTTCACATGGTACCTATGAAATTCTTCTTCTTATTTTAAGAATTGTGCAACATTCGATGATCGACTTTCAGTTGTTTTTTTTATTCAGCTTAGACAAGAAAGATGGATACTTCGAAAATTCGTGTTATTTTTGAATAAGAGTTCCGACGCGGAACTAACGCGGCAGAAATAGCTCGCACTATCAATGTTGCGTTTGGAGAGGGGACTGCTAATGAACGCACCGTGCGATTTTGGTTTAAACGCTTTCGTGATGGAAACTTTGATTTGAAGAACGAACCACGCGGAAGACCGCCCACAAAGGTGAATAAAAATGAATTGAAAAAGATGATGGAAGCCAATCCGAGCCAAACTACCCAGAAATTAGCGGCATGGTTTAACCTAACAATTAAATAAAAAAATATGAGAAATGGGTGCCTCATGATTTGCCTGATCTGCAGAAAGAAACGCGTGTTGAAACTTGTGTTGCCTTGTTGAATCGATACAGAAATGAAGGAATATTGGATCGAATTGTGACATGTGATGAAAAGTGGATTCTTTGAAATCAATGCAATAACGGCAGATGTCTACTGTGCCGAACTCCGAACAAAACTAAACGAATAGCAAAACTATGTAGCAGTGAAACAGCCCCGACTCATGAATCGATCTTCACCATTATTGCTCCATGATAACGCGTGACCTCATACACCACGAGAAACCGTTTTAACTCTACAGTAACTGCAATTAGAAACCATTCGTCACCCTCCGTATTCGCCAGACCTTGCTCCAACGGACTACCACTTTATTCGTGATTTGGACAATTTTCTACGTGATAAAAAGTTTTCTTCTCAGGAGGCAGTACAAAATGCTTTCACACAGTTTGTCGAATCTAGATCACGAGAGTTCTATCACAATGGAATAAATGACCTTCCTATTAGTTGGCAGCAATGTATAGATAATAATTATTTTGATTAAATAAATATGTTAAATAAAAAAAACTAATTTCAATGTTTCAAAACAAATCGACAATTTCATACTTTAACCCCTTATATATTCAGTTTCTCATTCTTTCTTTCCCTATATCTCTCTCTCTCTCTCTCTGTCTCTTTCTTCTCCCCACCGACCCTTGCTCGCAGAAGCGCCAGCCCGCGTTTTGCTGAGAAATTTAGTCTTAAATTCCCCGATTAATAATAATGAATCATCTTTGATCCAGCCTTTTTTGAGAACCGCTACGCATGACGTTCGCGGACATCTTCTTCTTTTCTTTGATCCAGCCTGTCCCAACTTGCTGTCCTCCCCCCAGCGACGCCCTAAGCCGAGGTCCGTACCCCACAGGGGGTGCCCTTAGCGAGCGTTCGCCTAGTTTTAATTTAGAATAGTTTTGCCCCTAGCTGGAGGCTTTAAGTTAGTAGCTTAAGGCAGCCGCAGGATTGACTGGTTAAGTAGTCATCACCTCAGAGGTGAGCTACGAGATGCCCTAGACAAAAAAAAATAAAAAATGTCTCTTTCTTATTTTACAACAAGTGTGTGTGCGTGCGGAACGTTCCGGACAGGGCCCCCGAACTTAGGAAATATCCAAACATTAATTGGTTTTTAACGATCAATCTTGATGTATTGTTTTCGTTCGATCGTCATGCACATCTGTCTATATTGTTCTCACATACTTATATCATTTCAACATGAATGATGTTTAACTAATATTTTGATTTATACGAGTGTCCGTTCTTCTCCAGAGGAACCTACCTACGCTTTGGAATAGGCAACTAGCTTCATCTTTCTGGCTAATCGACTCCTCGACAATTCAAAAGTGCCTGTCATTGGTTTATTTGAAATACATGCTTTGAGTTTGAATTTGATGAAGAAAAAACGTTAATATTTTGATGTTCCGTCGGTACCCAAATTAAGGAAACATTATTGATCCTCTAAAATAGGGATGATGACTAAAAAACTGTTTTATGTAGATTATGAAAAAAAAACGTACCTACACCTATTTTATTTTTTTACGTTATCAAAAGATTACGGCGATACACTGAGTTAAAATGTGCCATGACATCACGAGTATGTAGATTTTATACATACTTGACTTGTGACGTAGCGACCCCCACTCCCCAACTTTAATGCGCTTTATCTATATTATTTATTTTTTAATTATACAATATTACTAGCTGTCCGCCCCGGCTTCGCACGGGTAGCACTAAGTACTTATCTACGGCGCACCTACCTACCTACCTACCCTACCGGGATAAAAAGTATCCTATGTCCGTCTCCTGGCTGAAAGCTACCTCCCCACCAATTTTCAGCCAAATTGATTCAGCCGTCCTTGAGTTATAAATAGTGTAACTAACACGACTTTCTTTTATACTTACTCGTAGTCTGGCCATAAATACTGTTCCATTTAAAAATAAGAAAGATATTACATTTGAATTTGGAATCTGTCATTTTTATACGATTGTTCACTGTGTTTTCTAATTTTGGTGCCAATACATTGTACAATATTTTGCGATATTAAAATGGAGTGGGGTGATAAAGAGAACCGAATCGCTGTGATTGCATGACACAAAGTTGGTATGGAGCCAAATGCAATTTTTAAAACTCTCCATACAATTGGTATTAGTCAAATGTTTGTGTACCGGGCTATTAATAGGTACAATGAGACCTCCTCTGTTTGCGACAGAAAAAGATCTGGCCGTCCACGTAGTGTTCGTACGAAAAAGGTGGTCAAACCAGTAAGGGAAAGAATTCGAAGAAATCCTGTCCGAAAGCAAAAGATTTTATCTCGGGAGATGAAGATAGCACCCAGAACCATGTCGCGTATTTTAAAAGATGACTTAGGACTGGCAGCCTATAAGAGACGCACTGGTATTTTTTTTACTGATACCTAATTTAAAAAAGAATAGGGTGGTAAAATCGAAACAACTACTGAAGCGGTACGCAAAGGGAGGTCACAGATTTTTTTTTGTTTACGGATGAGAAAATCTTTACAATTGAGCAACATTTAAACAAACAAAATGACCGTATTTATGCTCAAAGCTCTAAGGAAGCTTCCCAATTAGTCGACAGAGTGCAACGTGGGAATTATCCGACTTCAGTGATGGTTTGGTGGGGTGTTAGCTATGAAGGAGTGACAGAGTCATATTTTTGTGAAAAAGGTTTGTGAAACATCGGCACAAGTGTATCAAGATACCATTCTTGAGAAGGTAGTTAAGCCCCTTAACAACACCATATTCAATAACCAAGTATGAAACTCAAACTCAAAGCATTTATTTCAATTAAACCCTTTACAGGCACTTTTGAATTGTCAAAGAGTCAGTTAGCAAGATTGACGCAAAGTTAGAAAGTTGAAGCTAGTTGCCCATTCTAAAACGTAGATCTCTATGGAGAAGAAGGGGCAAGAAACTCCAAGGACACTCTTTTAAATATAGAAATTACAAAATCCTGGGTACATTATTCTTGTTGATTCTATATATGAGAACAATGTAAAAAAAAAAAATATAAATCAAAAACGATTAAAAATAAGCCCTGGCAGATAAGAGATGACCAGTCTCAACTGACGGCGCCCGTTCACGAACATGACGCGTGGATCAGCACCATCCAGCTCAACCATTTTGTAGGGAACCGAATGATCCAACACACTCGCCACCATCAGCGAGACATTTAAGTGAGCATGACATACTCTCAACTACCCTGCTCTTTCAAGTCAAAATCAACATAATAACATAGTAAAACGACTCCATGGTACTCACATTTACAAAAATTGAAAATAAAAATGCGTCTAAGTTATACAAAACTATAGTTTGCAAGAATTTTACCACCAAAAGAAAGAAAATCAATATTATCTATTGGAGTATTCCATAATTAAAACTTAGTTTAATAAAAAAAACAAAATAAACAATAAGTTCGTAGTCAGAAAAAATAAAAAAAGGGGAAGCAACTCTACCAATTTTTTTCATTTTTAACTAGTGAGCCCAAGTGGCTGTGGAGCAGGACCAGCATTTAGCCAAGCATTTTTATCTACGATATAATCATCCAATAGTATGCTTGTCTACATAGTGTGCGTTTAATGCAAGTTTTAAATTTCTTCTCATTTAGTTGAAGAATATCGAGTGGTATTTTATTATAACATTTTACACAGTACCCCATAAAAGAAGTGTGTACTTTAGACAATCTGAAACGTGGTTGATCTAATTTGTTCCTATTTCTTGTGTTAAAATTATGCCTGTCACTTATCTTACTATAGAGATGTAGATTTTTTCGAACATACATAATGTTTTCATTATACTGACAAGGTACCGTCATGATATTAATTTTCTTACACAGTTCCCTAAGAGATTCGCGTCTGCGGAGGTTGTAGATGGCTCTAACAGCCCTCTTTTGCAGAATAAATATAGAGTCAATATCTGCGGCCCGTCCCCACAGCAAAATACCGTAAGATATGATGCTATGAAAGTAACTAAAATAGACCAGTCTCGCGGTATCCACGTCTGTTAGTTGGCGGATTTTCCAAACAGCGTAAGCGGCTGAACTTAGCCGCCCTGCAAGTGATGTTAAGTGAGGACCCCACTGTAGTTTAGAGTCAAGCGTGATTCCCAGGAAAACCGTTTTTTCGACGAATTCTAGTGTCTCCTTATTCAGTACAACGTGACATTCACTACTTCTAACATTCGGTAACGCGAATCTTATGCATTTAGTTTTCTTCTCATTTAATACTAAATTATTTACAGTAAACCAATTATGGACCTTTAGCTTAGCGTTATTTACATCGTCAAGCTCCTGTGCGTGTCTGTTTACCTTAAAAATAAGTGATGTGTCATCAGCAAATAACACCATTTGTGGTCGGTTTTATCGAGAATATCGAGCCCTGTGGTACACCCATTTTGACTTTTAAACCCAATAAATTTACACCGTTTATTTGAACTTGCTGCAGTCTATCATTCAAATATGATTTTACTAAGTTAAGCGCAAGTTTTGCCAGTCCGTAATGCTGAAGTTTCAAGAGCAGTGTTTCGTGATTAACGCAATCAAATGCTTTGGATAGGTCGCAGAAGATACCTATTGCATCCTGTGCCTCTTCCCACGCGTTAAATATGTGTTTTAATAAAGTGACACCGGCGTCAGTTGTGCAACGTCCCTTGGTAAAACCATACTGTTGATCGTGTAAGATGTTATTACGATTAAAATGATTGAGCATTTGATTTAACATTACTTTTTCAAACACCTTGCTGAAAACCGGCAAAACCGATACGGGTCTATAATTATTAGTATCCTTGCTGTCCCCGTATTTGAAAAGTGGAATAACTTTACTGTACTTCATTAAATCCGGGAAGACCCCTTGATCTACACACAAATTAAATATTAAAGCTAAATAGGGTGCAATTGTCTCAATAATAGATTGACAAACTTTAGTAGACATGCCCCACAGATCTTCGGTAATTTTGATCTTAAGTTGCTTAAAAGCCTTAACAACGACCACAGGGTTTATATGATTAAATTTAAATTCTAAAGGACAGGCTGAAACATTCGCTCTTAATAAATCAATAGCAAGTAAGGGGGAGGAATTGAAAGTTTCTGTAGTTTTAATAGGAATATTGGTAAAGAAAGTTGCAAATTCCTGAGCAACTTCGATCTTATCGCTAATGAGACCGCGGGATGTGTCCAATGTGTAATCAGTATTATGACTTTTGTTCTTGTTCGTTTCATTGTTAATAATTTTCCAAACTGTCTTTATTTTATTTTCTGCTGATTTAACCTTGTTGCTAATGAAAGACGCTTTAGCTGCTTTGCAGATAGTTTTAAAAGTTTTAGAGTAAGTAGCAACATACTTATTAAAAGTTTCCGTGTTAATATACGGCTTAAGGCCATACAGTTCAAATAATCTATCCCTACTTTTCCTGATGCCTTTAGTTGCCCAGTCACTGAATAAAAACTTAGGGCAAATAGTTTTAGTTTTTTTCTTAAAAGAGTTATTGAACTCTGTTTGCACTAGTGAAAAAAATTGTTCATACAAAAAATTGACATTGGACATATTTAGGCCCAGACCACATAACTTGCTAATTAAGAAGCTATTAAACTTATTTAAATTACCCGATGTTATTGGTCTAATTTGAATCTGCACTTTTTCTATTGGTGTGTTGGACTCAAAAATAACGGTTTGACCGCTGTGATCGGAAGGGAGATAATTTACAATGGCATTATCTAAATAGTCGCAGCAACAAAAGACATTATCAATACATGTGGCAGTAGTCGACGTTATTCGCGTTGGTTCTAAAAACACATTTGACAGATTAAATGATTTAAAGAGGCTTAATAATCTACTGCTATTTGAATTATTTTCTAAAATATTAATATTAAAGTCACCACAAATAATTACTGATTTATTACCAGTTGCAAGTTTTGCTAAAACATCTTCCATTACTGACTCAAATATAGAGTAGTTTTGATAATTTGGAGGTCTGTAAACGCACACTATAAAATGCTTATCTAGCTCAACACAGGACAGTTCAATGCTATGTTCCACCGATAGTTCAACTATGTCATTACGAGTCTTAGATTTTATACAATTTTTAATTAAAATTAGTGAACCTCCACGTAGCATGGATTTTCGGTTAAAACAACTGCCCACACTATAATTCTCAAAATTAATTAGCATTTCATAATCTTTCAACCAGTGTTCAGTTATACAAATAATGGTGCCGATTCTCTTGTACACCGGACTAAACTAACTAAACTATCACTAAAATTCCTTACTTTTGGCTATGGGAATCTTAACGCTATTCTGTAGTAAAAAGTCTCTAAATTTAAAAAATATTTTGACACAACTAAATCGAATTTGACAAATTGCGACTCCACGTGGTAATTACTTGTTTGCCCTACCCCGTGAATTTTTTTAGAGCCGGAGGCGCGCAGTGGGGGCATCCTCGACGTGTTTTATATGGAATTTTTCACTTTTTGCATGGAAAATAAAAAAAATATTACCTACGTGTTGAGTATTAGGGGTATAAGGGTTTCATAAAGGGGGTCGAAATTTTCATTATTTTTGCGATAGGACACACCGTTTTCGAGATATAAGCAAAAGAAAAGAAAAAAATCCAGTACAGTACTGTTTTTGCATCCGAAGTCGAGATGTTCGTGTGAATTTTAGTTCATGACAACTAATATTATTCCACACCATTTTCAGTGGCGATTAAAAATGGTCAGAATTAGTTAGAAAATTTAAATTTTAGGTGAAAAACGTCAAATTCAGAATAGCAAAATTGTCATTTTCACTAAATTAAAATCTCAGTACAATCTTAGTGCTGTCAAACTAAAATATAGTTAAGTTGTGCCACTTTAGTCAATTTCAGAATGGGAAATCATCGTTTGACAGGAGTAAACTAAATTTTGGTGATTTTTAGTCTAGTTTAGACGCATTTATGACAAGAGAATCGGCACCATTGGTGCCGATTCTCTTGTCATAAATGCGTCTAAACTAACATTGTTTTTTCTAAAAACAATTCAATTTCTAATTGTTTGGAAGAAAAACCTTGAATATTTTGATGAAACAACTTCAAGGAATTCTGCTTAGCCCCTTTTTTACACTTAACTAATTGCGTGCCAGAAGATAGCTTGGTGATGGTGAGATTAACAACATTGTTACAGGTACCTTCTGTTGTCTTACTGCCTAGTTTAAATTATGATTGCTAACCACCTTAATATTAGTATTATTACTAATTTTTGTGTTGCTAAATATGGTCCTTCCAACCAAGTATGGACCATAAATCATAATCCGCTGGATTATGATTTATGGTCAGTTTTAGAGAGTATGGCTTGCTCTACACACCATGATAATTTGGAGTCCCTAAAACAATCCATACGATTTGCAGTGAAGAATTTTTCCATGGAAAGAGTGCGTACTTCTATTGATAACTGGCCTCAACGTATAAAGGACTGTATTGCAGCCAATGGAGACCACTTCGAATAAGCTTTTTATATTTTAAATTGTTTAATATTTATGTATTAAACTAACACACTGTAAAAGTAATAAATATTATTTGCAATAAAAATAAAAATAAATCTTAGTGACAATATTTATGGCAAGACTAGGTATATATACAGGGTGTAAGGGACAGCCCTCTTAATTGACTATCCAGTATTTTAAAACAACAATATAGGCATTTTAGGGCTCACAAAAAGACGTGAGTACATTTATTATAATATTAAAGTGTCTATTAATATTTTCAAGACATCAATATGGGTATTATTTGGGGTTCGATTAAATACGAGTACTAACTAATTGGTTTTTGGGTGACGTCTCTGTGTGGAAATTATGACTACATTTTGATGAATTGGGTTTTAAATAAAATAAGAAAAGCTGCAATGCTCCAACGGTTTAAGGGATTAAGGTGCAAATAGGTGAAATCGGTAACTGAGAAGCCGCTTCGATTCCCATGCGCTGTAGGTACAATGGCCGTAAACACACTTTTATATTCATGTTTTTCTTGACTCTGCGTGAGCGTGCGTGATCCATCGCCGCCCTTCGATGTCCACCGCGCTCAGAATAGATAAAGCAGCACATAAAGTAATTTTTTTGCTCTATTGGTATAATCGCTGTATGGCGTTCCAATGGGAGGTTAAATAAATAAATCAATGTGCTCTTACACGGTTTCTGGAACGAAAACCAGCAGAAAATTTTATTCACAAATTGTCGAAGTGCGCTTTTATAATATCTAACGTGACGATATTGTCGTGGACGTATATGTTCACGTAATCACGTCACAGCACCATGATAACACCACAGGGAAGTAAAATGTATGGAAATGTATGAAGACGCTTTTATAGGACCATGGGCAAATGTGTATGGAGTCTGGTCTCAACTCTCAACAGTGATGAAACTTATGCCATGTTCACATGGCATAAGTTTCATTACATACATTGCCTTTGGGGTATTTTTTTATTTATACTATGGCAGCTAAGTCGAAATCGAGCGCAAACATGGTGATTTGTTTTGGAACATCCAAAGAAGGTTAGGTTAGGTTAGCGTAGGGAAGGGTAGGGTAAAAACCTAAAGGGCACGTGTCAGCGGGCCATCAGAGAGGCAGCAGAGCGGGTCAGACTGGCCATAGAGGGCTTGGCCAGCAGGAGCTCTAGTGAGGAGAACCGAAGGCTTCACCTGCAGAACGACCGATTGCGCAAGGAGGTCGATGCCCTCCGTCAAGAGATGGTGGCTCTTCGGGAGGAAGTCATGGGTCTCCGGGTGCGGCCGGAAGGTTCGCCACAGTCGGGGCCCCAAGATTCCAGGTGCTCCTCTGCTCCTGAGAAGTCCCACCAGCAGGGGCCACCTATGAGCGAGATGCAGGTGCATGCCATCGTGTCCCAGATCGGGAAAATGATGGATGCCCGGTTTGCGGGTATCGAGGACCGCCTCCTGCCGGCGAGGACCGTTCGTCCACCGCTGGCAGCGGACCGCAGAAATGCGGCTGCTGCTGTTAACGGTACTGGCGGCACAGGCAACAGGCAGCCTTCCATGGCTCCTCAAGTGCCTGAGTCACAGAGTGGAGCTCTTCCGAGTGGGTCCGTTCCAACGGCTACCACGCGAGCCCCTGATTTAGACCCATCGGCGTCTACCAGTGAGGGCTGGCAGACCGTTGGAAAGAGGAAGAGGAATGGGAAGAAGAAGAAGAACGGAGGTTCTTCTCCTTCCTTACCTAAAAAGAATGCGATGGCCCCTGCCGCTCAGGGAGACAAACTGTCCAGGCCCAGGAGGGGCAAGAGCGCCAATCGAGGGCTCCGTGCGCCAAAGTCTGCTGCGGTAGTGCTCACCCTGCAGCCGGAAGCAGTGGAGAGGGGCGTCACGTACGCGGCCATCCTCACCAAGGCTAGGGAAGCCGTTAATCTGGAGGAGCTTGGCATAACGGACGTCAGGTTCCGACAGGCTTTAACCGGGGCCCGCATGCTGGAGTTCCCAGGGGCCGAAGGCACTGCGGGGGCAGACCGTGTCGCTGAGAAACTGCGAGCGGTCTTCGCAGAGGAAGTCAGGGTCTCGAGGCCGACGAAGTGCGCTGAATTGCGCATCTCAGGACTTGACGACTCTGTGACTGGGCAGGACGTGCGGGACGCAATCGCACGTAAGACTGGCTGCACTCCGGACGCAGTCCGAGTCGGTCCAATCCGACCTGGCCCGGGAGGCGCCAGCTCTGTCTGGACCCAGTGCCCCGTCGCAGTGGCTAAGCACCTGGTTGACGCCGGCCGGCTCTTGGTGGGTTGGAGCTCTGCCAGGGTCGTGGTTCTGGATGCTCGGCCCATGAGGTGCTACATGTGCTGGGGGTTGGGGCACGTAAGCCGGAAGTGCAACTCAGGCGTCGACCTGAGCAAGCACTGCTTCCGCTGTGGTGAGCCGGGACATCTGGCATCCACGTGCTCTTCCGACCCGCACTGCTTACTGTGCGCAGCAGCGGGACGACCAGCCAACCACGCTGCTGGCAGAAAGGACTGCAAGCCAGTCCATTGTATTAGGGACTCAACCGCTTCCGGCGCAGTGCGATCGGAAGAGCCGTCGCAGGGGGCGATAATGGTTACGGACTAATTATGGACCCGGTCCGTAATCATTCTCTCCTCCAGGCGAACTTGAACCACTGCGCCGGTGCGCAGGACTTGGTCCTACAGACCATGGCTGAGCGCTTCATTGGTGTGGCCGTAGTGGCGGAGCCGTATTTCATCCCAGTTCGCCCTGACTGGGCAAGTGACATGGACGGCTCTGTCGCTATTATCAGCTCCTCGGCGCCACTTTCTATTAGAGAGAGGAGTCGAGGATTTGTTGCGGCTGCCTGGGGGGACGTAATTCTCTTCGGAGTTTATTTCTCCCCAAACAGGAACCTAGCGGAGTTTGAGGACTTCCTGGACCGCCTCGGGACCTCGGTTCGGCGAATGATGCCATCCCACGTCATAGTAATGGGGGACTTCAACGCGAAATCCATCGCGTGGGGGTCCCCCAGGACGGATGTCAGGGGGGTGGCGGTCGAGGAATGGGCGACAGCTGCGGGCCTCTGTCTATTAAACAGGGGCTCCGTTAACACGTGCGTTCGGCAGCATGGGGGGTCAATAGTGGACCTCTCGTTTGCTACCCCTGCTGTCGCCGCAAGAGTTCAGGGTTGGCGGGTCCTAGAGGGTGTGGAGACGCTATCGGATCACCTGTACATCTGTATGGATATCTCCACCTCCTCGGGCCCGACAGTGTCTCCACGACCTGACACTCGGCAGTTCCCGCGGTGGGCGTTGAAGCGGCTTGACGGGGACCTCCTAGAGGAAGCAGCCATTGTACAAGCTTGGCTGTACTCACCGTCTGCTGCAGAGGGAGTCGATGTCGGGGCTGACTGCTTTCGCCGCGCCATGACGGCTGTGTGCGATGCAGCCATGCCTCGCTCCCGAAGACAACCTCCAAAGCGGGCGGTCTACTGGTGGTCCCAGGAGATAGCAGACCTCCGCGTGGCCTGTATAACTGCCCGGAGGACCTACTCACAGGCGCGCAGGTTACGCCGCCGTGATGAAGAGCTGGAGACCCTTCAGTCCCAACTGCATGAGGCATATCGTAATGCTCGGGGGGCACTGCAGTTGGCGATCTGTCGAGGGAAAGAGCAGTCGAGAGCTGAGGTACTGGAGGATCTGAACCGTGATCCTTGGGGGCGTCCGTACCGTGCGGCGCGGAAAAAACTCCGCGCCCAAGGCCCCCCACTGACGGAAACCCTCCAGCCTCAGTTCCTTGTCAGGGTCGTGGAGACACTCTTCCCGGATCGGGCGGATCACCCTTCCCCGACCATGGCCGGTGCGGAGGCTGAGCAAAATGCGGAAGTGGAGACTCCCCGAATTTCTGACGCGGAGATGAGGGCAGCAATTCTGCGGGCGCGGTCCAAGAGGACTGCCCCGGACCGGACGGGGTGCCAGCAAGAGCGCTGGCACTGGCTCTGGAAGCGGCCTTGGAAGACAGGCTTGGGGAGTTGTTTGACGCCTGTCTGACGTCGAGACGGTTCCCTAAGGCCTGGAAGGAGGGTCGACTGGTGTTGCTGCAGAAGCCAGGGCGCCCCCCGGATTCCCCATCAGCGTTTAGGCCAATTGTCTTGCTGGACGAGGCGGGAAAGATGCTAGAGAAAATTCTCGCTACCCGCATCGTCCGACACTTAGAGGCAGTTGGCCCGAACTTGTCGGACGCCCAGTTCGGTTTTCGGGCAGGGCGTTCGACAGTGGACGCCATTTTGCGCCTCAAGGCCGAGGCGAAGGATGCAGTTGCTCAGGGTGGGGTGTTGTTGGCGGTGTCTTTAGACATTGCCAACGCGTTCAACACCCTGCCATTCAGCTGCATCGAGGAGGCACTCCGCTACCATCAGGTGCCCGTCTACCTGAGGCAGCTGGTAGCAGACTACCTGCAGGGTCGGTTCGTCTGCTACGAGGGATGCGACGGCCGAGTTGTGCGCAGGGCCATCACGTGCGGTGTTCCACAGGGGTCGGTCTTGGGTCCGCTCGTGTGGAACATTGGCTATGACTGGGCCTTGCGCTGTTTGCTCTCCCCCGGGCAGGGTGTCATTTGCTACGCTGATGACACTCTCGTCACGGCCCGGGGAGGGAGCTACGAAGAAGCGGCACAATCGGCCGTCGAGGGCACGTCCCTCGTTGTGGGACGAATCGAGGCACTGGGCCTCAAGGTGGCACTCGAGAAGACGGAGGCCCTGGTATTTCATGCGCCCCGACGCCGGCCACCGGCTGGCGCACACCTCACTATTGGTGGCGCGTCAATAGCGGTGCGGGCAAGCATGAAATACCTGGGCCTGGTTCTGGACCGGAGGTGGAACTTCGGCGAGCACTTTGCTCAGCTTGCGCCGAAGCTGATCGGCACGGCATCCGCTCTCAGCCGGCTGTTGCCGAACCTGGGTGGACCAAACGTCGTTTGTCGGCGGCTGTACACGGGGGTGGTCCGCTCGATGGCACTCTACGGGGCACCGGTGTGGGCGGAGTCCCTGTCTGCCCAAAATAAGACTCTTCTGCGAAGACCGCAAAGAGTCATGGCAGTCAGGGTCATACGCGGATACCGCACCGTATCTGCGGAGGCGGCGTGTGCCCTTGCGGGCACGCCCCCGTGGGATCTAGAGGCGCAGGTGCTCGCCGAAGTTTATTGGCGTGGTGCAGACCTGCAGGCGGAGAGTGGCAGACGCCCACCACCTGAGCTGGTCACGAGGTGGCGTAGGGAGGCCCAAGCCCAAACCCTGCAAATTTGGAGGGTGAGGCTGGAGACACCCAGTGCAGGTCACTGGACCGTGGGGGCTATCCAGCCGATCCTGGACGAATGGGTACGGAGGCGCCACGGAACGTTGTCCTTCCGTCTGGTGCAGGTGTTGTCAGGACACGGCTGCTTTGGCAAATTCCTGCACAAAGTGGCTAGACGGGAGGCGACTCCCGTGTGTCACCAGTGCGGCTGTGGTGAGGACACGGCGCCTCACACCCTCGAGCATTGTCCTGCTTGGGTGGTGCAGCGCCGTGCTCTCGCAGCAGCAATCGGGGCAGACCTCTCCTTGCCGGCCGTGGCCAAGGCCATGGTCAACAGCAGGGGGGCATGGGAGGCGGTAGCGTCCTTCTGCGAGGACGTTATCTCGCAGAAGGAGGCGGCGGAACGCGTCAGGGAGGAAGATTCCTTCGCTGACGCGATTCGTCGCAGGAGGACAGGGCGGCGGAGAAGGCGCCATGGCGACCTGATGCCGCCCTAGGAGGTGCCAGCGGGCGATAGATCGGGGAGTCTATCGCCGTCGCGTTGCACGGCCCTCACGAGTGGTGGCGATGTCTCAGGTGAGCCCGGACATTGCCAAAGGAGTTGGTGCCCGGAGGCGGGCGGCGCTGGATGGGTCGCGAACGTCATGCGTAGCAGTTCTCGCGGCCCATCTGCAAAGGCGACAGTAGGCTCACGGCGGTGTTTTTTAGTGGGTGCAAGCCCCACATAACCAAACCGTCTCCCTGGACGGTGCGGTATGCGTCAGGCATTTTTCACCGCTTAATAAAAAAAAAAAAAAAAGGGAAGGGTAGGGTCCCCCCCGAAGGGTTCCCGCATTGTCGTTGCGGGGGGGCTCATTAGCCGTGGGTTGGGCACCCACGGTGAAGCCAAGAGGAACCCGAGGAGGGGCCGCTCGTCAGGGCTTTTTGACCCAAGCCCATGACGTAGCGGCCATAGAGTAGGTTGCGGTGGCGACATCGCAACTGAGGCGGGCCGCGATGTCGTGTATCGGGGGCATCGCGGCTGCGGTTTCAGGGCCGCGGCTGGAGAGGTGTATTGCGGTACAGCGCTCTCCCTCCCTGCCGCGGCCTTGACGGGGTCGCCACCGTCTGATGGCGAACGCGGTGGGGCCGCAGGGGAAGAGGAGTGTTGGTATAGCGTAGGCCGCTCTCCCTATCCTCTGCGGCCGAAAATTGGTAGACGGCGGGGCCGCAGGGGAAGAGGAGTGTCGGTATAGCGTAGGCCGCTCTCCCTATCCTCTGCGGCCGAAAATTGGTAGACGGCGGGGCCAATAACCTGACCCGTCGAAGAGGGGCCAAGGGCGCCCAGACAAGGGGCTGTCTGGCGCCCATGTGCTGGTTTGGTCCCTGGGTTGGTCACGGCGTGCCATGTGTTCTGGTGCGCCGGTGATGAAGGAGGAGGGGCCCGCTGCGGCGGGCTGGCACCAGTCGGGGGTTGCGGAGGTTTTTTCGTTCCCGCGGCCCCCGGCGTAGGTGTGAGACGGAACACCGGGGTGGTTTTTAGTCAGTAAGAGTCTGACAGACCCCTCCGCTCGCCCCAGGCGGAGGACATCCATGAGGATTTTCCACCCCGGAACAAAAAAAAAAAAAAAAAAAAAAAAGGGAAGGGTAGGGTGGGTCCAGGGGCGACGGATCTAGGGAAATCCATCGCCCCCCTACTCCTCAGGACCCGAGATGGCGGCGCGTAGTGTTCCACTCGCGCCTCTCTATGATGTAAGGGGGGAGTTTAACACCTCACTTACCCCCAAACTCGAGGTGGCCCGCAGAGGCGGGCCGGCACCAGCCGACGGTCGCGGAAGTATCTGCGTTCCCGCGACCCCCGACGTAGGTGTGAGATGGAACACCGGCGTGGTTTTTAGTCAGTACGAGTCCGTCCGACCCCTGTCCTCCGCCCTGGGGTGGGCGGAGGACATCCATGAGGATTTTCAACACCGAGACCAAAAAAAAAAAAAGGGAAGGGTAGGGTCGGGCCGGCACTAGCCGGGGATCGCGGAAGTCGCATTAGATCCCGTGATTGCAAAGCCAGGTAAACCCCCTCTCTAAGCATCATCATACAGACCCATTTCCCTGTTGCCTCTACTATCAAAGTTGTTTGAAAAATTGTTTCTAAAACGCCTAAAACCTATTATAAAAGAGAGAAACCTGATCCTTGACCATCAGTTTGGATTCAGAGAGAAACACTCAACAATAGACCAAGTACCTACATAGAATTACCAACATCATTGAGAGACCGCTTGAAGATAAAAAAGTCTGCTTCACCGTGTTTTTAGATGTGGCAAAAGCTTTTGACAGAGTTTGGCATAAGGGTTCGATATACAAGTTAAGACTAATGCTGCCCAATGATTTTGCCGCTATTTTGGAATCATACATTACTGATAGAATGTTTCGAGTAAGGCACGAGGATGCCTATTCCGAGTTGAAAATGATTAAAGCTGGCGTTCCTTAAGGTAGTGTGCTGGGTCCAGTCCTCTACCTGTTGTATACGTATGATATGCCAGAGCTGGAAAATAATACAATAGCAACCTCTGCTGACGACACTGCCATTATGGCTATAGGGTCATGCCACAAGGAAGCAGTAAAAAAGGTGCAAATCGCTGTAAATAAAGTTCATGACTGGGTACAAAAATAGAAAATTAAATTAAATGAATTAAAGTCACTTCACATTGATTTCACCAACAAGAACTGTGATTACCACTTATTATTTCATAAATGGCCAACAAGTGCTATACGCAAACACAGCCAAATATCTTGGCATAACGCTTGACGCGAAACTGCGCTGGAAAGCGCACGTCATAAAGAAAAGACAAGAACTAGACATGCGTTTTAAAAACATGTATTGGTTGATTGGACGGAATTCCTGCCTATCGATACATAACAAAATGATATTATATAAGCATATTCTCATGCCAATATGGACGTATGGGATCCAACTGTGGGGCTGTACTAAACCGACCAACATCAAAATGATTGATGCAGGTGTTGAGAAGGTGGTTGATTATAAATAATAATCAATTACTTACAAGCTTTTATATTGTTACCAGTCCAGTGACACGTACAGAAAAGAGACCAAAAATTAAGTTACACGACCTTATATAACATTTCAAATGACAGTTGTCTACC
Source organism: Xanthia togata (assembly GCA_963853775.1). Classification (NCBI taxonomy): domain Eukaryota; kingdom Metazoa; phylum Arthropoda; class Insecta; order Lepidoptera; family Noctuidae; genus Xanthia; species Xanthia togata. Next base: position 5,979,922 of record OY970805.1, read on the forward strand.
CTTACTCCTACCTATCCAACATGAATATTGCAACAGGTAAAATGAACTGAACTATTAATACAAAACAAATACTTTTAAACGAAAAACTGTAATAATGGTGCCGATTCTCTTGTCACAAATGCGTCTAAACTAGACTAAAAATCACCAAAATTTAGTTTACTCCTGTCAAACGATGATTTCCCATTCTGAAATAGACTAAAGTGGCACAACTTAACTATATTTTAGTTTGACAGCACTAAGATTGTACTGAGATTTTAATTTAGTGAAAATGACAATTTCGCTATTCTGAATTTGACGTTATTCACCTAAAATTTTAATTGTCTAACTAATTCTGACTATTTTTAATCGCCACTGAAAATGGTGTGGAATATTATTAGTTGTCATGAACTAAAATTCACACGAACATCTCGACTTCGGGTGCAACAACAGTATTGTACTGGATTTTTTTCTTTTCTTTTGCTCATATCTCGAGAATGGTGTGTCCTATCGCAAAAATAATGAAAATTTTGACCCCCTTTATAAAACCCTTATACCCCTAGTACTCATCACGTAGGTGTTTTTTTTTTTTTTTTCCATACATGAAGTGGAAAATTCCATATAAAACACGTCGAGGCTGCCCCCACTGCGCGCCTCCGGCTCTAAAAAAAATCACGGGGTAGGGCAAACAAGTATAGTACCACGTGGAGTCGCAGTTGTCAAATTCGATTTAGTTGTGTCAAAATAATTTCTAAATTTAGAGACTTTTTACTACAGAATAGCTCTAAGATTCTCATAGCCAAAAGTAAGGAATTTTAGTTATAGTTTAGTTAGTTTAGTTCGGTGTACAAGAGAATCGGCACCAATGCCTTTACAAAAATATAATTAATTCGTAAACTAATCTCTCAGATATTCTTAACAAAATAATTTAATGGAACTTGAATCCTTAATTATTAAGTATTTAAATATAGGAATAACATTTAACAACAATTAAATCAAATGGCATCAACAAATAAATCAGTGTGACCCTACTACATAATTCGACCAAGATATTGGAGAAGATAACATGATGCAGACATTCCAAAATAAGGTACTCAGGAGCATTGTTAACGCGCCCTGGTACCTATATAAGAAATGACGACCTCCATCGTGACTTAAAAATGGAACCCGTCACCAACATAATCCAAAAATTTGCTGACTCCCACGAACACAAACTCCACCAACATGTGAACGTCGAGGCAATTCAGCTGTTAGACAATACCAACATAGTGCGAAGACTAAAACGAACAAAACCCTTTGAGTTAGTGTAGTGTAAAAAGTGTAGAAATAATAGTGACAATGACACAAATACAACACATGAACAAAGTGTTTTTATTATTAAGTAGGTATATCATTTAGATATCTTCGTTCTGTCGCAATATGGTCAAAAACAAAATTAAGTGTGATTTGTAACTAAGCTAAAATTTTAAGATACCTACTTAGTATTTAAATGTAATTTGTACTTACCTATCTAATTAATAACGTACCTACACTAGTATTCTGTGGAAACGTTGTTGATTGTACATTTAACCATATGTCCTTTATATACAGTACTTTTTTTTTGTAAAACATATTGTACAATTGTTTGTTTTTCCCAAATAAATAGAATAAATAAAATAAAAATAAAATATCAGACTCTAAGAAAGTGAAACGGACTTGTGTAAAGTGCAATAAACACTATTCTATGTTTTAAAATAATTATCACGTAAAAAATTAAGTTAAATTAAAATTGTCTTAAAGGCTAGATTGTAATTATTTAGTAGGAACCTAGTTCCTTCTAATAAAGCATTAAAAAAAAGATCCCGTGTTCCCCGGCGCAAGTGTGAGACGGAACACCGGGGTGGTTTTAGTCAGTAAGAGTCTGACAGACCCCTCCGCCCTCCCTAGGGCGGAGGACATCCATGAGGATTTCGCCCCGTAATCAAAAAAAAGGGTAGGGTAGGGTATGTAGTTACATGGACTAGGTAGGTAGGTAGTTAGGTATGTAGGTATTTAGGTCCTGGTCTTGTGCTCGACGACTGGTTCGGGAGGCGGCACGGCTCTGTCATTTAGGGCAACGCAGGTGCTCTCCGGGCACGGCTGCTTCGGGAAGTACCTGCGTCACAAAGGCAGGGAGCCAGAAGCTCGGTGTCATCACTGCGTCCACTGTTGGGAAGACACGGCGTGGCATACGCTTGCCGAGTGTACAGCTTGGGAGGAACCGCACCGTGCCCTCGTCTCGGAAGTTGGAAGCGACCTGTCGCTGCCGGCTGTGATTCGTTCCATGGTCGGCGACGCGCGGCGCAACGTCGTGGGACGCGGTGATCTTCTTCTGCGAAAATGTCACGTCGCAGAAGGAGGCAGCGGAAAGGGAGAGGGAGATTTCTAGTGCTCTCCCGGCCCGCAGTAGGCCCTCTGGGCGTCGGCGGAGGGCAGATAATGCCCTCTTCCGGCTCCCCTAAATGGGTCCAGGGACGGTGGACTCGGGGAGGTCCGCCGCCCCCTATCATAATAAGACTCGAGGTGGTGGCGCGTAATGTTCCACGCGCGCCCCTCTTAGAAGTCGCGGCGGGAGTAATACACCTCACTCCCCCCGCTTGACCATACCGCTTAGGCGGGCTGGCACCAGTCGGGGGCTGCCTTGAAGAGTGCTTAAGTGCCCCCGTAGGCTCCGGTGCAAGTGTGTGAGGGAACACGGGGTGGTTTTAGTCAGTAGAAGCCTGACAGACCCCTCCGTCCTTTTTTTGATGTTTCAAAACACCATGTCGCCCTCGATTTCGCCTTAGCTGCCATAATACTCGTATATTTAAGTTAAAGTAATACCCCAAAAGCTATCACATGGCATAAGTTTCATCACTGTTGAGAGTTGGGTCCAAAATGACACATGGTCCTTTCCGTCCACGATACATTTATGGACGTGGACGTCAACGATAATATCGTCACGTTAGAAATGATAAAAGCGCACAATCACAGTCAGACTTCTCAACAGCTGTGATTCACTTGACTGAATTATCAACAGCTAATCAGCGTAACACTCGATCTATCTAATCTATTGCTTCATGTTTTAAAAATGTGACAGCTAAACAACGTAAATATAATGCAATTAACGCAAATAATGCAATTAGCGCAAATAATGCAATTAACGCAAAGAATGCAATTAACGCAAATAATGCAATTCATGTTGTTGAACTGTCAAAACAAAACAGATTGTGATCGATCGTACGAGTATGTTACGCACATCTAGAGTGAAGATCATTTGGCATGAGTTTATTTTAACACGTCGTTACATATTTTTAAAACACTTCAAAAAAATAAGGAGGTTCTCAATTCGGTCTTATTTCTTGTTCCAAAAACCGATTGATATAGCCTCATGGCCTCTTAACTAGGATTATTTTATTTAGTGCGGATGGTTTAGTAGCAATACTTAGGTACTTATCTAGGCTCTAGTATTCTATTTTCATTAATGATATGAAACACTAATTAATGTACTATCGAAGAACTTCATAATAATATCTAAGCAGTTGGAAATCAAAATCCCGTGAACACGATGACCACATCTGTTATCCCGGTTTTATAGCGACCGAACGCTGCAAGCAGAAATAGTCCTTACGGTGTATAGATATGAACTTCTTCGATGGTACCTATCTATTTAGTAAAAAAAACGTTGCCCCACTAGGAATTTCTCCTGTATTGTGGGTGCGTTTACAAACATTTAAACTCACATATCGCCGCCTTACAACGAAAACCAATTAAATCGAAATTTTGACGAAAATTACCTACGAATGCCAAAGTACTTACTTACCTAAAATTTTGTGTTCTTTCGTCTGCGAAAACCCATTAATCGTGAAGTCTTATAGTTTCGCTGCTAGCTAATAAGATAACCAATTATTTCAAGCATTTCCAAGGTTTGTTTTCAAATACAAAACATTAAGAGGGAACAGGGCCTGCAATTCTCCATACAAAATGTATTCCCCTGTTTTCTTCCTGAATTATGCCTCTAGAGCAATATTTTTTTTTCATAAAATCAAGGTCTGCTGTAGACACGTCCCTGTTATTTCCTTTTTTTCAGCAACTCATTGGTAAAGAAAATACGACTCCAAAAATTAAACAAAATGCTCTATTTTTACCGCCGTGATTAGAGGGCTACCAGATAAATTCTGAAAGTTTTCAACATAAAAGAAAATGATAGGAACCTAGACATACTCTTTCTTAAAAGTTTAATTTAAAAATAACTGAATCGGCTCGTTATTGAGGAGAAAAAGGGGAATACGAAACGTCGATATCGTCAATATCGTCAATTTTTTTTGTGATATAATCGGTCTGAGCTGCAGCTGTCCCTATCGCACTCTACGGAGGCAGTTTTGAGGAAACACGACGGCAATAGTTTCTCCAAATACCTATTTAACAAATTCCTCGCAGCCCCTGTTAACTTGGCTGCCGACATATTTGTCTCCAATGATTGTTAGTTAATCTGATAACATTTATTTTTCTTCAGAGAGAGCTCATGAAATAATCTACTTTTCCCTCAGTAACAACCATTTACCTACTAAGATTTAAATCTCCAAACTAGATTAAAATGGTCAAATAAAAGCTATTAAAACAGTTTAAAATATATAGACATTTATCAGTTCTCAGGGAAAACCAATTAAGTAAATGGGTGAATTACAAAGCAATAACTTTTTTATACCTCAATAGACATGTTAAATAGAACATTTATCAATGTACTGATGCTATGAAGTAATAATAATAATATAATACTACAAAGGGTATTTTCAACCCCATAAACTTTGTTATCGCGATATCTCCGTTTGCTGTTTTATGATTTAATTGGTTTTCGTTGTAGGGCAGCGATATACAAACAGCCAGTTCTACTGATCACGAAGTTTATCTGCCGTCATAGGTATTCTGTCTTTCGACCTTCAATAAAAATATAGATAATTGTTGAACTTAACAGATAATAGTATAGTCTCACTACAAACTTCAAAATAAATGTTATCTTTAGCAAAAATATTAAAATATTTGTTCTATTTATTAGGAATCTTTTATTTTTTACCTTAACCTGTGGGGAAATTGCATAACACAGTAGGTAATAGCAATGGCTTTCATTTTGACATTTCCACAACATTCGTTGCGGTATTTACGTTGTTGAGCAGACAAATTTTTCAAACATAGGAAGCAATGGATTAGCAATATCTTTTAAAATAATTCAGTTTGATTGATTCCGTGTTACGTAATTAGGGTGCTCATTGGTATCTAAGTTATACATAAAACGTAGGTAGATATGTCTATCTACAAAAGTTAAAACTGCTATCCATTCGAGAAACGATCCTAGAAACGAACGTACCTACATGTAGCAATCGAAACTAAAGTTACCCCTTTGCTAGACCCACGTTTGTGTCCCGAACGTGAACGTGAAATCTGTCGCATTAAGATCGTTTATTCTGAAAGTGGGCAACGTCGCACACTGGACCCATACCACGAAATAACGGGCATAGGGTTAAAGGTCAAAGAATCGAACTGATTTTTTTGTGGTAAACTGCTGACGTCATTACGAACACCTTTTACTGGTGTAGTTTTCTGAAACGCATTATTTTCTGAGAAAAAACAAAAGATTTATTTTTTGTATGTAGAAAATAATGTTTTTGTCAATTACTTGGGTGATTCATATGTATTATTTTAAAATGAAACTTACTAAAGGTCATTGAGGAAGTCACGGCCAACATTTTCTGTATACACACTTAACTGCGAAAATGTGTGCGTTGGAAACTACAGGCACTTGAAATTAATATTGAATATATTTTTTTAAGTAGAAAATAATGTTTTTGTCAATTACTTGCGTGATTCATATGTATTTAAAATGAAACTTACTAAAGGTCATTGAGGAAGTCACGGCCAACATTTTCTGTATTCACCCTTCACTGCGAAAATGTGCGCGTTAGAAACTACAGGCACTTAAAAATATTGAATATTTTTTGTATGGAAAAAATAATGTTTTTGTCTGTTACTTGCCTGATTCTCATTCAATATTAATTTCAAGTGCCTGTAGTTTCCAACGCGCAGATTTTCGCAGTAAAATGTGAATACAGAAAATGTTGGCCGTGACTTCCTCAATGACCTTTAGTAAGCTTCATTTTAAATACATATGAATCACGCAAGTAATTGACAAAAACATTACTTTCTCCATTCAAAAATTAATTCAATATTTTTTTTCTCAGAAAATAATGCAAGTTTCAGAAAAACTACTTCAGTAAAAGGTGTTTGTAATGACGTCAGCAGTTGACTACAAAAAAATCAGTTCGATTCCTTGACCTTTAACCCTACGTCCGTTATTTCGTGGTATAGATCCAGTGTGCGTCGCAAATAGATAATTATGTCAATTAAGAGTATTTCGCTGTTTTGATTAATTTGGCAATATTACTGTATTTTCCATACAGTATGAAATGTGGCTAACTAGCGAACTAGAATATTAATAATAAATTGCAATTATAACACTGAATTTGATGTTGTAGACTTGTAGTCATTAGATTGAGGCACAAAATTGTAAAGTTTTGACACATTATAGTGAGACTACCTGTCAGAAGTAGGTATACTACAATTTACAAAATACGTAAACTTGTAATTACAATTATGTGTTCAATAAAGTTGTTTTCCCTACAAATATGTAAACTAACACCTGTAAAGTGAAAATATTTATTAAACAGCAACATGTAAAATAATTGTAGGTACCTACGATTTTACAATTTTGTAAAATTTCCATCATGACATTACTTACTTGTAATTTTTATTAAATATTTAATTCACAATTTGCAAGTCTAAAAATAGGGCCCTGACCTCCATAATCCAGTTACTGTTTAACAATTTTACCCCTTGGTAAGACTGGTTATCAGACTTGGGCTTCTGACTAGGTACCCGTCCTGTAACGACTGTCAAAGATCTACAACACTCATAAAAAAACATAAAAAAGAAAAATGGAGACGTTTACGTGAATACGTCACCATTCAAATCAGGTTTCGATAAATATATGAACTTGGGAGGCAGCTACAGAGGGCCAGTGTTGTGCGACGGCTCGGACAGACAACATGGTGAAGCTACTCATTCTACTAGGTACGTCACTTTATTATTATGATAACATTCACTCACACCGCTCATCTTGCGAGATACCTACTCAATGGTAATCATTTAATTGGTATTATTAGGCTAGTTTGTAAATTTTATACTATCATCGTTTTTAAGTCGTTGTTACTAACCTTTATGGAATGTGTGCACATTTATGTGTGATCCGCAATAATCGAAAATCTAAAAATTAAGTCTAAGTAAATGCAAATAAGTAGTCCAATTAAAATAAATGGGTCGACTTTGAATCAATCGGACTATAAACGCTCCCTCGTAGGTAGGTAGTTATCGAGCCGTGTTTTTTGTCAGTTTATGATGATTTAGAAAAAGAGGACATCTTTTTTTACATTTTTATTATGTTTTAAATTGATGACTGAATTCTTATTTTTAAATTTTAGTTTTTATGTTTTAAATTGATTGAATTCGAATGTGAATATGAATGTTATTTAATTGTTCAGTTTAGGTATTCAAGTTAATTAGGTTCGGTTTTTTTATATTTAAGTTACGGGTAGGTAAGTAAGTACTATGTTATTGATGAATCTTTTTTTGAAGGATTGCATTCTTTCGTTTCTGCCTCGTTGGTCTAGTGGTCGCAAGCGCTACTGCTGAACATGAGGTCCTGGGTTCGATTCCCAGGTCGGGCAAAGTGTCATTGGGTTTGTCTTTCTGGAATTTCGCAGTAGCAGCTCGGAGTCCGGATGTGTGCCCAGTTGATGGCAATAGGCTATTATATGGGACTTAAACATAACTGGCGAAATGTTGGTGTAGTATAGGTACGTACACGTCTGCCCAACCCTTCGGGGAAACAATGCGTGATGATATGTTATGTATGTGTTCGTTCATGAATTACGAGTTTTTTATTTTATATAACGTCCTGTTTCTTACAATTACCAAACAGTTCTTGGATGTACTCGTATAAGGCCAAAAAAACAAAAACCTCTCCGGCCTTATTACAAAACAATCGAGTATTTTTTTTTAAATTCCGAACATTATTCCGAAAATAATAAGTTTCTGGATAAGTACCTACCTACAAACAACCGAAGCGACGCGCGCTATACTTGTGGTCATCAAGTGTACAGACACGCTGTGAAGACGAGTAGCGTCAGCACATTACACACACTACACATACATTCACGCGTGTTTGTACTTTGGTAACCACAAGTAAAGCGCGAGTGGCTTCGTGAGATAAAAATACTGTACTTACCTACCTACTTAAGAACGGTTCTACCTGACTTTATCTTAGACGGAATAAGCTTCAAAATACAACAACTGGGTTGCAGGATTGCATTGAGCCTAGACCAAAGTTAGATAGGCACCTAACCGTTTCGATTCCATCCAGCTTATTTTTGTGTAAAGTGATTAAGTTTCTAAGTATTCTACCCGATTTCTATAATAGGTACTTAAACAATTTCATTTTATTTCATTTGGAAAAGAGACTGTGACGGGTGAACACAACCCAGTTTGAAGTCATTTTTCGGTGCCACAGTTGCAAATTAGCTGTAGTCTAAGAATTAGTTCAAAGTCAAAGTCAAAGTCAAATAATTTATTTCAATTAGGCACAAAAAAGGCACTTTTGAACGGCAAAGAGTTGCAGATTAGGTGTGAATGCACCTAATTACCTACCATCAGTATAAAATACCGTAATGATGGTAATCTTGATTGTTTAATTACTTTAATTGACCATTTTTATTGAGTGTGTTTTTAGCGTCATAGACACACACATGTGTGTGTCTATGACGCTATTGCTATAACGCGACGATTGATGTAAATACTTGTCCTAATATTTAATAAAGTGAAATATATTCATTTTTATTCGGATATGTTTAAAGTTATTAAGAAAAACCTTTATATACGTGATTTCTATTTACCTACTATCAAGGGACAATAGACATACCTGAGGGGCGAATAGAAAATTCGTCATAACTTTAGTAAGAATCATAAAAATCCAAAATAAAATTAAAAACACTAAAAGTGAAATTTAAACCTACCAACGGGGCTTTATGATAGCCCGTCATTATCATTTCTAATCACCCCTCTTTCGTAACTAATCACCCTTTTGCCGTGTCTAATAACCCCTCAGGCGTGTCTATTGACCCCTTTCGTGTCTTCTTATCACCCCAAAAAATTTAGGAAAATAAGGCTAACGAAATAAGAATAATTATATTATTGCATAGGTATTCTTACTTCAATATATACAGCACAATATATTTTACACAGACCGTAATGAAAAACTAAATTTAAACTAATATCACCAAAATGCAATTTCTTACTGAAGATCAAGAATGTTTTTATTGCGTCGAAAATTTTAATTAGAATAATTGTTTAATAATAATGTGTGATAATTGTTTGATAATCATTAATCAACATGTTCGTACCAAAATAATATTTTTACGCCGGTGACGGCTAGACATTTCGTTCTTTAATAATTACAACATCTGTACCTAACCTACCTATACCTATGTTCAACAAATAAAAAATGTTTGTATGTATCAAACTCACGCTCACTCAAGGTGGTTCACCATAAAAAACGGCATACACATAACAACTCATTTGGTTTGCCATAAAAAACGGCATAAAATATATACCAAGCTTTTTCTCTATTCACCCCGTTTTACGGTACATAGGTACTATTATTATCATAATTTTTGGTTAAATTTTGATTTAATTTAATGTTAATTTAATTCCGATTTGATTTTGATTTAATTTAATTAAATTTTTGGTTTTAATTGTAATATTGTTTAAGTTCTAATACTAATACAATATGGATGTTTTCCGAATTAAATGATTGAATTCAATTTAATTGAATTATCTATTCGGTGGTTAAATAATTGTAATTTTTGTTCATTATAGTGAGGTTAAAGGTCTATCCGCAATTCAAATCAAATCAAATCAAATGTCATTTATTCAAATTAGGCTGAGAATCAGCACTTTTCGAACGTCAAAATTACATAAGACAGTCCCCCAAAACGCCCACCCTTCACCACTTCCTAGTGCTTTTGCTGGGAAGAAGAAGTGGCGCAACAAACTCCCCAGCAGCACAGCTGTCTGTTCAGTTAGGAAAAAAAAATGATTCTATACAATAATTTATAAGATAATTTACATTACGCAAAATAAAATTTAAATTATAAATTAATAGCCATATGACAGCTAGCACACGCCAATATACCAACCAAAAACATCGAGAACTATACTCAAGCAGAAATAAAAATAACTAAACGTAAACAATATCTAAAAAAAAAGAAAATAAAGCCTCCAGGCATAATGGGCGTGCCCGCTTACATAGAGCTGTAACTAGAAGTTATAATAATATTGATAAACTATGACCATCGAGGTAAAATAAATAATTGTCGAGGTCGCTAGCTAACCACATATTGTAATACAACTCATTAAAAAAAAACATTGTAATGAGTAGATTGTGTGAACAATAAATAAAAATAAAATAAATGTACATAAAAAGTAAAATTATAGACTTATATAAACTCATAAAACCTGTCAGTAGGTAAACTAATTCTGGAGAAAGAACATTTAAACATTGTCTTGAGTTAATCACAGCGACCAACTATTCTTATCATTTAAGTAGTCGTTGATAGAATAGTATGCCTTTGAACAAAGGTTGGACTTTACTTTAGTTTTAAACGCATTAAAAGGCAAATCTAGCAAACAAGAGGGTAGCTTGTTATAAAAGGTTATACCAAGCCCAACAAATGAGTTATGAACCTTATGAAGCCGGTGAAAGGGAGCACGTAGTTTATCCTTACTTCTAGTGTTAACATTGTGAATATCACTGTTTTTAGTGTATAAGTGTATATTCTGCCTAATATATAAGATGTTGGCGAAGATGTATTGTGATTGTGATGCCACTGTGAGGATACCGATATCTTTGAAAAAATCTCTCAGAGAAACTCTGGCACCTAGCTGGTAAATTGCTCGAATAGCTCGTTTTAGGAGGACAAATATATTTTGAATATCTGCTGCTTTGCCCCAAAGCAGAATACCGTAGGACATAACGCTATGAAAATAACTAAAATAGACTAACCGAGCTGTATCCACGTCAGTGTATTGTCTTACTTTTCTGACAGCGTAGGCGGCCGAACTGAGCCTTCCCGCTAGGCTCGATATATGTTAGCCCCACTGAAGTTTTGCATCTACTGTTATGCCCAGAAAAACTGCCGAGTTTACAGTTTCAAGCACCTCTTTATCTAAGACGATGTTGGGTCCTAGATTTCTAACATTTGGGAGGGCAAACTTTACACATTTCGTTTTCTTGGCATTGAGAACTAGGTTATTTGTCGTAAACCAATCCGTAACCATTGAAAGTGCACTGTTTACATCGTCAAAATCTTGTCTATTCCTGTCTACTTTAAAAATAAGAGAAGTATCATCTGCAAACAGTACAACTTCACAGATATCCTTTAAATAGAATGGTAAGTCATTGATATACACTAAAAACAAGAATGGACCCAGTATTGAGCCTTGAGGTACACCTAACTGAACTGGTAGCCCGGAAGATTTTACACCATCAACATCTACACATTGCGACCTATTATTTAAATACGAATTTAAAACGTTTAGAGCTTCGTTTAGCACACCGTAATGACGCAGTTTACGCAAAAGCGTGTCATGGTGCACGCAATCAAAGGCTTTGGAGAGATCACAGAAATTTTCAGAAATTATCAGGGAGGGTGGACATGGACGGACCGTGCTCCGAGATTGAAATTTTACAGTTTCTGGTTTCTGTTTTTGAGCCCCTCAAAAAATATATCGGTGTGTACAGACGTCAGCAGGTCAACTTACCCGAAACTGTAAAATTTTCCCAATAAACTTTGAACCTTATGCTTAGGTGATAAAGTTGAAAATCAATTAAAGAAATTTGTCAGATTGTAGTAGGTTGATGTGCTGGCGTCTACGCGTCTGTACCTTTGTACTCGTTCACAAACTGAGACGGAGCTTCAGTAGGTACCAGCCTTGGGCCCCGGTCCTGTCACGTCCCGGGCACGGCCCTGATGTGTGGATCGGATAGGTACTGGATAGACATTCAAAGTTAATTTCTAAAAAATTACTAACCAAAATGAAAAACAATCAGAATAGGTAGATATTTAGATAACGTTATTGTGTGAGAAAATAATTATATAACCAATTAACCAATTATTATCTTTTTTTTATCGTGTGTTGATGAAATCCCTCCTGTTTCTTAGCGGAGTTATCTACATGCTTCGACCTAGAAAAACAACATCCTAAACCATTTATTAATAAAACGCGGAATAATGTACAGACGCCAACAGGTCAACCTACCCGAAACTGACAAATTTTCCCAATCAACTTTGAACCTTATACTTTGGTGATAAAGTTGAAAATCAATTAAAGAAATTTTCAGATTGTAGTAGGTTGATGTGCTGGCGTCTACGCGTCTGTACATTTGTACTCGTTCACAAACTGAGACGGAGCTTCAGTAGGTAACAGCCTTGGGCCCCGGCCCTGTCACGTCCCGGGCACGGCCCTGATGTGTGGATACTGGATAGACATTAAAAGTTAATTTCTAAAAAATTACTAACCAAAATGAAAAACAATCAGAATAGGTAGATATTTAGATAACGTTATTGTGTGAGAAAATAATTATATAACCAATTAACCATTTACTATCTTTTTTTATCGTGTGTTGATGAAATCCCTCCTGTTTCTTAGCGGAGTTATCTACATGCTTCGACCTAGAAAAACAACATCCTAAACCATTTATTAATAAAACGCGGAATAATGTACAGACGCCAACAGGTCAACCTACCCGAAACTGACAAATTTTCCCAATCAACTTTGAACCTTATACTTTGGTGATAAAGTTGAAAATCAATTAAAGAAATTTTCAGATTGTAGTAGGTTGATGTGCTGGCGTCTACGCGTCTGTACATTTGTACTCGTTCACAAACTGAGACGGAGCTTCAGTAGGTACCAGCCTTGGGCCCCGGCCCTGTCACGTCCCGGGCACGGCCCTGATGTGTGGATACTGGATAGACATTAAAAGTTAATTTCTAAAAAATTACTAACCAAAATGAAAAACAATCAGAATAGGTAGATATTTAGATAACGTTATTGTGTGAGAAAATAATTATATAACCAATTAACCATTTACTATCTTTTTTTATCGTGTGTTGATGAAATCCCTCCTGTTTCTTAGCGGAGTTATCTACATGCTTCGACCTAGAAAAACAACATCCTAAACCACTTATTAATAAAACGCGGAATAATGTACAGACGCCAACAGGTCAACCTACCCGAAACTGACAAATTTTCCCAATCAACTTTGACCCTTATGCTGTAGTGATAAAGTTGAAAATCTATTAATGAAATTTGACAGATTGTAGTAGGTTGTTGATGTGCTGGCTTCTGTACCAGTTGATGTTAACTTCAGATAAACCATAACTTAACCCTGAAAAATTGTGTGTGAGAGACGGAGCTATATGAGGCCGCTAGCGCCATCCTTTTTTCGCAGTGGAATAATGATGGCATTAATACTTCATAATAAGACCCCTTTTTTTTCCTTTTTTTTTTGGGTGGGAAATCATCAAATGACTCCTCGAGGGAGCGGGAGGGCGTGTCAGACTCTTACTGACTAAAACCCACCCGTGTTCCTTCTCTTGTCTTTGCAATGCCAGGGGGCCACGGTATCCCTTTCGGACTTTCCCGCAACCCCGGCAGGCAATGGTCTCATCGGACCCCTTCACTCGCTGACACTCTTTGAGGCGCGCGTGGAACACAACGCGCCGTCGACCCGGGCTTGGGCCTTGCCGGACGGCGAGCTACCCATTGCTCACCGTCCGCAAGCCCGCGCCTACGGTGGCCGGGAATCAGCAATTGATTCCCGACGCCCAGGGCGTCTCCTTCTGCGGCGGCTAGGGGCGTGAGGGCGCGAAATTTGCCTCTCCCTCACGCGCTCCGCCTCCTCCTTTGCAAGCATTACTGCTTCGCAGAAGGAGGTGACGGCCTCCCATGCCCTCTCGCTCCGTACCATGGCCTGGACCAGGGCCGGACGCGAGAGATCCCCGCCACCGATCGCCTCCACGAGGACACGGCGGTACTCTGCCCAAGCCGGGCATACCTCCACCGTGTCCTCCGGGCGATCCACGCAGTGATGACACCCGGGCGTTTCCTCCCGCCTTATCCGAAATAGGTACCTCCCGAAACAGCCGTGTCCGGTGAGGACCTGCGTCAGGCGGAAGGTGAGGACGCCGTGGCGCCTCTCCAGCCACTCCTCAAAGAGGGGACTTATCGCCGCAATAGTGGCGTGCCCAATAATAAGACCCCTGGACTGGGCTGCTAGAAGCTTAAATAGTAGTAGTCGAGGTCCTCAACACTGTTAATAAATTAATACAAAAACTGACTTTAGAAGCGGGTTTGAAATACGTATAAAAAGTCCGTTTTTTATTTTTATTAAATGACAATAAATTAGAATTTGTCATTTAGTGCGGAACAGTAGCCTGGGTGGGTACCTAGCGTACTGGCGTTAGCCAAACTGGCCGTTCTTCCACGTAGAATGTTTATTTTACGTAGATACCTATCAAATTAATATTTTTTGCAAGATTTTATTATTTAAAAAAATTAAACATTTTGTTTTTTAATGTTATGATAGTTTATCGATTCAGGCGTGACCTTACGGAAATCATGATAAAATGTAATAGACGTAGATACATGTATTTAGTAACCTATTCCGCTTAACTAACTTGTCCGGCGCTCGGCGTGGCAACACGCCCAGTGTTCCCGACAAGACTATCTTCATCCTGAGGAGGTGAAACACGTGTCGATTTCTTACAGGGTTCTTTATGAATCTTTAGGAATAGTTAAGCGAAATAGATTATTAAATATACTATCTACGTCTATTGTATTTTAGAATGTTTTTTTATGTAGGTAGGTATGGACGATATAGATAGGTACTAATGCGGGTTATCGGGAACGTCTTTCGTTTAATTAACATACTGTATAAAAAGTATTTATTTATGTACTTAGGTACAATAATGTTACATCAGTCATTCACTGATAACACTAGGGACTGTGTGTCATTTGATATAATAACAAGGTACAGATGCCAGCACATCAACGGCCAACCTACCCGAAACTGTCAAATTTTTCCAATCAACTTTTAACCTTAAGCTTGAGAGATAAAGTTGAAAATCTATTAAATAAATTTGACAGATTGTAGTGGGTTGACGTGCTGGCATCTGTACATTTCCATTACGATTTGTAAATATCTTAATCATCATCTAAGTACCTACCTAGCCTTTTTTCAACTATGTAGGTACTAGGTACGTTGGTGTTGTCTAATCGGCTACCAGTCTAAACGGGTGCTCCTGACCTAACTGGGTGACAGCATTCCTCTTGAGAAGACTAGTTGCCCGTCTTTCGGGCTTCCGAGATCCTCCTAACGACTGCTAAACATCTACGAATGACAGCGGGGAGTGCCTGACCAATGGACCTCTCGGTATGAAATGAATGGCCGTCCACGGAACAACCGCGACAAGCGTAGCATTACCTTGATCGACCGAATCCTGCGGCTGTTTAGCCCTTTTTAATTTAGCCACGAGCCCCTCATAATTCATATAGGCACATGGATGGAATAAGTGCTTAAATTAAATACGTACCCTGAGTTCGTTTTATGTGCTGTCAATCTCTGGTCTCGATATTCACTTAACGACATAATGTTTGGTGATACCGAAACTGTAGGAAATGAAAGTGATTCCGAACCTCTATAAATTGGATACATGTTCGATCAGTTTATATTATTTTAACGCGATGATATGTTACAAGTATTATCACGCTACTGGTTGCAACTTACGATACCAGCTATGGGCACAGATTAACCTACTATAGGTACCTTATTATATTAATATGTATTACCTATATGTATGTCCCTAATAGATAGATATACAGGCTGGACATTTACCTATTGCAAGCGATAGGTTAGGTAATATGAGTAATTCTATCCGAATTACTGAACAGCTTTCCCTATTGAGCTTTTCGTATCTTACATCGCATTTTACACTTTTTATTTTGTATTCTTTCTTTTTATTTTATTTCTTTTCACTCGTGTGCCTCGTGTGTCTGATAGATGTATTTCGTTTCTTTCTAGTGGAGCCATATCATATTCGTGTGAAAAAAATACTTCCTTTTATAACATAGAACAGTTAGAAGAATACGATCAATGCGTTTGAATGACCCCATCAAAACTTTAAATGAAATTTAACCAACTGCGCCCGCGCCGAACAATGAGAAGGTAGTTAAGTATATTGGTGAAGGTGAGCGCGAATTTCCGTTCCACATCCACTATGATGTGGAGCCCATCCCAAATAAAAAAACACATCACCTAAATATCGTGTAGCGTAATAGGAGTTTTAGACTTTAAGCCGACCGCAACAAAGTTGGAACAAGGCTGAGCCGATTGATTATTAATAAGTTTATGGTCCCATTTTTAGGATTCCGTAGTCACCAAGGAACCCTTATAGTATCCGCGGCTTAGCTCACAGACTGTTAGTACTAGAAACTGTAATTTGGCATGGGTGTACATATTAATCACGCCGACAAAGGGGTAAAATAAAATAATGAAAATATCAAAATATTTTGAGTAGATACATTACCTACCTCCTGTGCACGTAATGTGGGGATGTATTTTTCTTTTGTCTATATTCTATGATGTGGGGTGTCGTTAGAAATATTGTTTTAAAATATTGTGAGTTTGTGAAAACCATTTAGAAATTCAAGAAAAGTGAAAAAAAAAATGACTCATGTGTCCACCCTTGCCAGTTAAATGGTTTGTTCTGGAAAGATTCTGGATATGTAGAAATATTCACAGCAGTAGTAATAACGAAATTAAAAAGAAAACTATCACAGCTAAGTAGGCTCTAAATACAAGATAACGAGTCATTCTTCGCGGAACTAAAACTTGATTTCGTTTTCTAAATTTTAGGAACTAACTAACATTGCTTTTGTATTGTACCTATTCTATTCGAATGGCCAAATGAGTCTTTTTTATAAACCTGTATAGGTAATTGAGAAAGGCCACTCTTGTACCTCAATAAGCTAGAAACTCGAGTTAGTGAGAAACCTCCATAAGCGAAAAAGAGATCGCGGTCCCTTAAAGTCTCATTTATCCAGGTCCGACTGTATTAATATTGATACTTAAGCGTTTTATGCTATGTATTCATTAGGAGAAAAACGACCCATGGCGATGGCACGTGTAACTAACCCAGGGACATGTTAACACTTACCTCCTTTCGATGAAAGTCATGGTCGCAAAGGGGCACAGGGACAACCTAGGGACATGGTAACACTCGCCTCCTTTCTAGAAATTCTTGGTCGCAAAGGGGCAAAGGGACAACCCAGGGACATAATAACACTAGTCTTCTTTCGAGAAAGTCATGGTCGTGAAGGGGCAAAGGGACAACCTAGGGTCATGTTAACACTCACCTCTTTTCTAGAAAGGGATGGGCAAAGGGACAACCTAGAGTCATGTTAACTTTCGCCTCCTTTCGAGAAAGTCATGGTCGTGAAGGGGCAAAGGGACAACCCGGGGACATGTTAACACTCGCCTCCTTTCGAGAAAGTCATGGTCGTAAGGAGGCAAGGGGAGCCCTTCCTATCCGCAGCAGTCGTTGATCAGACTAATCAAGCCGTTGACTACCATACGAAACACAATCATTAATCTATAACTAGATTAGCTAATGATAACTTAATTCGTTATTGTTCTCTGAAAGCTAAATCGTAGTAAGATTAAAGGCATCCCTAAACAAGCACTAAGATGAAAAAGAAAAAAATATTTATGAACGAATGAATTCTGTTCGAGAAGTCTGCCTTCGCCTTTAGATGGTTTAACATACCTATCGAAATCTTCTTTTCTCTCCATCTCCTTGTTGGATGTAAATTACGAATGCTAAAATATTGGTGGTTGGCCTTATCGAGCGCCTCATTGGGAACCGCCACTCTACTTAGCCAACGGTGACGTGACATCATAATATAATTATTATGCTCATATTTACAATCAATCACATTTTTCCTTATTTTTTTTTTTACAAACCTGAATAGGTCAAATATGTACGAAGATCATAACACGGATATATCAGATTGTTTCTTTATTATTTTTATCATATTTATTATTTTTGGGTTGCAAACAAACCGACAGCCCACCTGATGGTTAGTGGTCTTCCCGTGGGCATCTACAATACCATAGCATCGCAGATGCATTGCCATTTCAGAGAATAAACTGAATGTCTCATTTGCTTGTAGGTAATTAGATATACCGGCAACCTTATTTACCCTTCCGACCTTCTGACGAAGTCCTTCACAAAGAGATCTAATCTACTAATGGTAAAACCCAAAACTACCCAAACGCCACTGGATATGTTTTACTAATGATGGGAATATTACCTACTGTAATCTCTTTGATAGACATCAATCAATAGATAAATAAGGTCTGTTTGCTGGGTGCTCTTTACATGTACCTATTGTCTTTTTTCAGGCCTGGTGACCATCGCGATGGCGTCGCCTTTGGATGGTTTTGATTCTTTTGACTTCCCCAGTCCGCCCAACTATGTAAAAACACCGCTTGGTGAGAGCATAGACAAATCCACCATGAAACTGCTCAAGGTAAGCTAGTTATTTTTCCAGATTTAATTGTAATTGGATATTGATTAAATTAATACGATTGTGTGCAAGCATTCCAACACAAAGTAAGTTACTTATATCTTGTAATACTAAGGTAGACATGGCTTGAATTGGCTTCTGGGCCCGGAAAAAAACTACCGTGAAATAAATAAGGAAAATGCAAACGCTTCAATTTATGACGTCAGCTCGTCAAGGCCACTTCAATTAAATCTTATATAAAAGTGCATGAATATGCCTTTGGAGATGACATCATCCAAAAAAAGTTTTCATCATAAAATTTGAAACCAATATTGAATTGAAGTAGGTACCTATGTAGAAGTGAAATATAAATGTTTTTGAATAATCATCGATTGTTCTCCTGATGTAGGTATAAACTGATTGAATGATTTACACTGCGGCTACCGCAGCATGATGACGCGAACATAATATAGCAGCGCGTCAATTTGGTCTTTGAAAAAATGTCGACTGGAGTACCGCGTGAAATATGTTACCTACTTAATTATAAACCTATAACTAATTACGTAATACACGATCAATCGAAATTTGAATCGTTCTGAAACAAATTGCTATTCCATTGCTTCGTATGTTAGAAAAAATAATTGCTCAACAACGTAAATAACGCAATGAATGTTGTTGAACTGTCAAAATGAAACAAATTTATCGTAATCGTTTACGAAAATATGTTGCGTAATTAGATAGCTGATTTGGATGCTTTTGTATGTGAAGGTATCGTTTATTTGGAAGCAATGAATATCACCAAAGGTTTTAAAAAGGAATGACTTTGGCAGGTGGCCTACGATTTGGCAGAGGACAAGAACGTGGTGTCGTCCCCTCTCAGTCTTATGACTCTGCTGTCCTTGTACAACTCTGGCGCAGGTCCCAACACCAAGGAAGAGATTACCCATTTCTTAGGTGGCACAGATTATAAAAAGGTTAGTATTTTTTTTTATTTTTTGTATCTAACTACCTATACTTAACTGACGGGATCTTATTATCCAGAGCTGATGACTGTATTTTAATACTTTCATTGTTGACTGCCTTACTTATTTCATCGGGTACCTACCTAGGTACTTAGGTAAGTACAGGACCTACTTATTATATGCAGATTAGCCGTGAAGTTTATTATGCATGCGAGACCTGAAATCGTCCACCACCAGTTAAGTGTTTATTCTGAAAGTGGGCAACGTCGCAAAAAGATGTCAAATAGTTCGATGTTTTGATTACATAACATAACATCACGCCTTGTTTCCTCGTAGGGGTGGGCAGAGGTGTACCTGTAGTAGGTACACCCTCATTTCGCCAGTTATGTTTATGTCCCATGTAATAGGGGGCGAGCCTATTGCCATCAACCGGGCACAAATCCAGACTCCGGGCTGCTACTGAGAAATTCCAGATAGAAAAACCCAATAACACTGCCCGAATCGGGAATCGAATCCAAGACCTCATGCTCAGCAGTAGCGCTTGCGACCACTAGACCAACGAGGCAGACTGTTTTGATTAATTTGGCAATATTACTGTATGGAAATATGAAATGTGGCTAACTAGCGAACTAGGATATTAATAATGCGACGTTGCCAACTTTTAGTTAGCCCACGGACGTAATAAAATCGCGGCGATTCTTTGTCGTGCACTGGATTTTCAACGCTCTGCTTAGCACCCAGAGTTGAAAATCCAATCGTGTTTTTTCAACGCGCTGGTACGAGAGTGCGTCCCAACGCGTTAGATCCTCAACGCTCGGCTCAACATCGAGAGTCGAAAATCCAGGGCACAATAAAATCCCGCCGCGATGTTTTTACGTCCGTGCAAACATGGGCTTAGTTTAGGCTCGCTTTATTATTACCTAGTACCTACCTAGAACAAATAACGATAATTCAAATATCTTTAGATAGATATGTACCTACAATTCGAATCAACATACCTTATCGTAGCAAATTAAGTGTACTTACGACCTATCGACGATGTGAGCACTTTTATTATTTAAACATTTGAGTAAGTAGAACCAATTATAATTAGCGATAATGACAAGAGTCATTACATGACGCGCGGTTAAAAATAATAATTAAAATATGTACCTAATTAATACCTAAACCTGACCGACAGTATGACTTTTCTGGGACTAACCCTATTAGTATCACATAATTGTGTGATACCTACACATATATCTAAGTAATTAATACAAATAACTTCGATCAATTTCTAAAACATTTGGTAAAGGCAATTAAAGTTGTAAATTGTTTAACAACGAGGTTTCAAATATTGATCCAAACTAATGTTTGTTTGTTTGTTACGCTTTCACGCTCAAACGACTGAACGGATTTAAATGAAATTTGGCACATGGGTAGACCAAGACCTGGGTTAGGACATGGTATATTTTTAAATCAAATCAAATCAAAAGTCATTTATTCAAATTAGGCTGAGAATCAGCACTTTTCGAACGTCAAAATTACATAAGACAGTCCCCCAAAACGCCCACCCTTCACCACTTCCTAGTGCTTTTGCTGGGAAGAAGAAGTGGCGCAACAAACTCCCCAGCAGCACAGATGTCTGTTCAGTTAGGAAAAAAAAAATGATTCTATACAATAATTTATAAGATAATTTACATTACGCAAAATAAAATTTAAATTATAAATTAATAGCCATATGACAGCTAGCACACGCCAATATACCAACCAAAAACATCGAGAACTATACTCAAGCAGAAATAAAAATAACTAAACGTAAACAATATCTAAAAAAAAAAGAAAATAAAGCCTCCAGGCATAAAGGGCGTGCCCGCTTACATAGAGCTGTAACTAGAAGTTATAATAATATTGATAAACTAGGACCATCAAGGTAAAATAAATATTCCGATATTCCCATGGGATCAAGACTTATGCGGGTGAGACCGCGGGGCGCAGCTAATAAATTAATATAATGATAGTCACAGTCGGTACTCGTACCTGGCCGTCAATATAACACAACGGGAAAGAAAATAATGTCACACAGGAACGAGTATTAGAAACAACGCTATAAAAAGCCAAAATGTTCTAAAACGACGTAGGTAGAAGAAAGGTGCACGATGTACTTGTTGCGGTAAACCATACTCCATCCACCTAATGATGTTGTTTCAAACTAAAAGTTCACAATTCTTATATTTCCAGACTTCGGATTCTTACAAGGAGTTGAGCGAGAGATTTTCCGGACTGAACCCTGAGGCTCTGACAGTCGCCAACAAGGTGTACGTGTCCGACAAGTTCCGTTTGCAAGACACATTCACCTCGGACGCTCGCTCCTACCGCAGTGAAGTCGACACCATCGATTTCAGTCAAGCGCAACAAGCTGCAGACACCATAAACCATTGGGTAAGTTATAGCACTTACATCAAACTCAAAAAACCAAACTCAAAGCATTGATTTAAATTAAACCATTTACAGACACTTTTGAATTGTCAAGTTCAAGGAGTCGGTCAGTCAGAAATATGAGGCTAGTTGCCCATTCCAAAGAGTAGTATGTAGGTATGGACACTCTTTTCAATTATAGTGTTACAAAATATTAGTTACATCATTAATGAATGTTGAATTAATAATTATATGTGAGAAAGAAATTATCTACCATCTACGAAATTCAAGTCTGAAGTTTTCTACGAACGCTTGCCGCTACCTGAAGTTTGCAAGGAGCATGACTTACATACGGCAGTAGTACTTCTCTAGTGAATAAATATAATAACGAGGCACATGTTTCGATGTTGACAGGCTGATGAGAAGACCCACGGCAACATCAAGGAACCTGTCAGTCCAGACGTGCTAGGCAATGACGTAGCTGCTGCTCTGTTTAACGTCATATACTTCAAGGTATGTAATTCATATTGCTTCTAAAATGCTTTAAAACATATCTACATTATATTTAACCCTGGATATAACTAACCATTCGTAAAAATGACGATGCTTACGTTGCACATTTAGGGTTTTAATTAGATTCCGACTTCCACCACTATTGCCGTTTCTAATAGGTAATTTCCTGATTCGCATCATTAGTGACCCGCAATGACTAATTACGGATGCACGTTTATTAGATTGGGATATATCTTATGATAGTCGTAAAATTTCAGACTAAATTTGCAACGAAATTTGAAGTAAATCATCGCACAGATCCTGAAAATTTTAGACTAGATCACGAAGGTCCTAGTCAAAACGTTCCCAGAACTCGCAAAACTTGCAGCTCTAAAAAAAACGTCGTATGACCACGAACTTCTGCAAGGGCTGAAAAAAGCGATTTGTAGGCAGCATATTGTGTCTATGAGCAATCATTGTTTTTCTAAAACAGATTATGTTATTTTATAAAAAGAAAAATATAAGACTGCTGATTAAAGGTCATTTCGTGTCTTTTATGAAGTTGATTAAATAAATATTGATGTTTTAATCCGTCGTATAATTTACGAATGGTTAGTGGTAACGTTAGTCGAAATTAAGGTTAGTGAGCTAGGATTAAAGAAGAAGCGGAGCGACGGGTTTTGTCCCCAGACAATTAAGCCCGTCACAGACTTAGCTATAATATATATTAATATTTTTATAGCTAGGCATATTACTATAAATGCACCCATTAAATAAAATTAATATAACTGAAATATAATAATACTACAAATTATAAATAGATAGAATAAAGAAATGAATGATAAAATCAAATATAATTATAAATTTCTAATATAAAATTACAACGAAAAAGTCTACCTATTTTAATTGTTTTAGTGTTATGGAAAGTTGATAAAAGCGCTCTTCCTCTCTCCTACCTATTTTTATAAATTTTGCTGTGCCCGACAGGGTCCATAATTGTTTCTTCTAATTGTATTTTAACACCTATATATGTACATTATGGATTGCAATAAAGAATTTGAATTTGAATTGAATTGAATATATATTTTCTATACTAATTTTCGCGTGACCGCACACTCAGCTATAATATATATTTCTGTGACGTCACCAAGCGATACCGTAATATACATTATTGCATATTACTATATATGCGAACACTAGGACGACCATCAATGAATGAAGGCAAAATATATATTTCTCAGTGTGTGGTAGCTTGCTATAATATATATTATAGTACGGTATATTAATATATATTAGGTATAGCTAAGTCTGTGACGGGCTTTAAGAGTTTCATAATAGATTACTGGTGTACCTAAATTGAAAATGATCTTCTGCCAAAGCATATCAATAGCAATCACAAAAAGTTCCAGTTTTAAATAATATGCTCTCCTTTATATGTCATGTATTGTGTGTATCTTTTGTTGGAGATCCTAAATAAATAAAAGATAATCCTTCAATTTCCAGGGGCACTGGCACGTTCCTTTCAAATCGGAGGAGACGAAGGACAAGGATTTCCATCTCAGCAAAACCTCTGTAGTTCAGAAGCCGACGATGCACTTAATGCAATCTCTGTATTATACGGAGAGCCCTGAACTTGGTGCTCGGGTAAGCGTCAGTTATATATACTGTTCTCTGAAGGACATTATAGAATCCAGCGACCATTTATAACCCGTTGGGTTGTATGGTCGCTGATACAATCACTCGTCTAATCTTTTGAAAAAGGCTTTTAAATAAATTTTTCGACACTGCAATAATTTATTTGCTTTGTGTGTATTAGATGGTTGAGCTGCCCTACAAAGAAAAGGGCTTCCGCATGGTCGTGGTGCTCCCGAACGAGGTAGATGGTCTACCATCAGTGCTCGAGAAAGCATCGGAGAAGGGTCTTCTGAACGACGTGTTCAAGCTAAGTCCTGCTGGATCTGATGTGGATCTAGACATGCCGAAGTTCGATATCAAAAGCAAACTGAACTTCAATCAAATCTTACCAAAGGTACGCTAGGTTTTTTTAAGTTTTTGTATCATTCTTTATATTATGCCCAGCCTTTTCCCAACTATGTTGGGGTCGGCTTCTAGTCTAACCGGATGCAGCTGAATACCAGTATTTTACATAGAGCGACTGCGTATCTGACATTCACAACCCAGTAACTGTGTAGTAAAATACCCCTCGGTAAGACTGGTTGTCAGACTTTCGGGCGTCTGACGACCCGTAACGACTGTCAAAGATCCGCGAATGACAGCCGGGACCAACGGCTTAACGTGCTTTCCGAGGCACGGAGGAGTCGGAGGTTTTTGTATCATTCTTTATTTTTTTAATAATATTGAGTTTTTCTACGTATTTTATCTAAGCCAATGGATGCGTAAACTTACCAAAAATCATCCTTTTCATATATCTACCTACATAATCCAAAGGTGAATAATAAATTTCCAATGATCGAAAATCTATGGTCTTCTTCAAGATGATTAATTGAATGCTCTTTGAAATTACAGCTGGGAGTATCCAAATTATTCGAGGAGCCAGCGAACGGTATTGTGCAAGAACAGTCGGTGGTAGTGTCCAAAGCGTTCCAAGAGGCCTTCATTAAGGTTGATGAGGAAGGAGCCACTGCTGGCGCATTCACAGGTTTGTTGTAGCTTTGAGGCAACTATATTATATTGTCGTACAGTAAACGTATTACCATGTTACAATTTATAGGACATCAATAGTAATGTTAAAAAAAATTGTTTTGGTTCCCTTTCACAGGATCATTTTCAGTACCAATATCTGCAAATTACCGACTACCACCTCCTATGAAGTTTACGGTTGACCGTCCATTCTTATATCTTATTATCTTCGAAGACGTAATTCTTTTTGCTGGCACACACTCACACTGATGAGGTAAAATATAGATGAAAAAAAAACATGGTTGCTTTCTATGGTGTTCGCAATTTCCGCATCGCAGGCTATTAATTTTGCTTTTCTTATTGAAAACCTTTATTAAGTAGGTAAAACTGGTTCCATTCATAAGTTGCATTAAGCGCTTTACAATCTATTTTTTACTTCAATCTCCTATTTTTGTTTAATGTGTCCTCCTGGCTTCTTCGGATGTTAAAAACCGGATTTAAAATGTCTTCCCAGACATCAGTCTTTTCAATTTCTTGCTGGCATATACATATGAAGATCCACTTCAGAACAGTGGTCCGAAAACCGCACTACTAAAAAAGTCCTTAAATGATTACCGTATGGTACGAAACAAATTCCATCGCTATGACGAGCTTAGTTGCTGAAATTTGGATTAGTATCATCCACAGCATTAATATTGAGAGAAATGTATTTCCTCAGCTGCCATCGACTGTGAAAATAACTGTTGATTGACCCTTTTTCTATCTGATAATTTATATCCCATCAATGGTAGTCTTTTACTAAAAATGTGTACTGAATGTCTTTCCCAGGATTATTTTTAGAATGACAATCTTTAAATTACGAACCACCACCTCCTGTGAAGTTTACTGTCCATTCTTATATTTGACCCTCTTCGAAGAAATTTGTACATTGATTGTTATTCACAGGACTGTTTTTCGTGTTTACGTCGGCATTATCAGAACCACCAAGGCCAATCAAGTTTACAATTGACCGTCCCTTTTTGTATGCTATTCTCTTCGAAGACAAAATTATATTTGCTGGCACCTACACCAACTAAAGCGAAAAGTATTAACAATAACGTAGGTACAACCGTCTTAATAGCATGGGATTTGCCTTTTGCATGCTTATCATGATGTGTCATGTCTGCAATTTGACATCGATCCTCAAATTGTCATACCTGATTACAAAAATATCAAACAAATTCTAGTAAAACCAGTGAACATTAGAAGTGGAAGATCCATACAATTTTTTTACTTTTTTACGATTTACTTCAAAATCCTTCGGATTGAGAAAGAAAGTGTGGTACGCAATTAGGGTGTGTGTAGGTTTTATACCGTTTTTTTTTCTGATTGATCGAGAAACAGGTGACTTTATTTTCTCCACCACCATTACCAATATGGTTTACTGTTGATCGTCCATTTTTTATATACAATCTTCTTGGAAGCCAAACTATTTGCCGGTACCCACACCAATTGATACTTATAATACCACGTTTTGTGTGCGGATTGATTAGGATATAGGATTTAGATTATACTTATGAAATCATCATCATATCATCAATGATAAATTGTAATAAAAATAATTAGTAAAAAATGCTTCTCAAATCCTCGTCACCCGTTCACTGAACTACATATTAAGAATTCTTGTTGTTAGTTTTCCTCGATCTTTCTTTTCCACTTCTGCTCTACGTCTATATATTTATTAGTAACAAAAAATACTTATCAATATCAATGTTGTTCGTTGTATACTGAGATGCAGTGCCTCAATCATAATTTTGCCTAATGACTATAATGAGGTAGAATTATTACCTACTTTCGTTTTTATTACGTAATAAATACGCAGCTACTATTGACCATTTACCGATTGTTTCTGCAATAAACAAACTATATTGGTTTATACAAACTATCCACTTTTATAATAACTAGGTGATTCCTTTATGTATGAGTTGTAAATTTTGATAAATATGGTTTTATTGTCATTCACAGGATTGGTCCTAGTAGCGATATCTTCATTTTCTGCACCACCATTACCGATACGGTTTACTGTTGATCGTCCATTTTTATATGCCATACTTCACGAAGATAAAATTCTGTTTGCCGGCACCTACACCAACTGATACTTAGGTATTGTGTTCGTCATATATCTATTATAGGATTTGGATTATGCTTTTGCTTATTAAAACCTCGTCATCCTTCCACTTAAACTAGATATTTAGGATTCTTGTAATTATGTTTTTACTATCATCACCATTTATTTCTACTCTTGCTCAATTTTGTTTTTGCCTTGTTTCGTTCAAAAAAAATATTCTTGTTAATTTGTGTTCCACATCAATTTTATTATTCCGTACCTATATCAAATAAAAGTAGGTAGGTACTCGTTTGTCAACAAAGAATTTTGAGGAAGGATAGTCACATTTTCAGTAAATGCGCTACTCCAATAAAATCAAATAGCTGAATAACCGTTTACAGGGGTCATGTTACATCAACCCAGTTTTTAGTTTTCTTCATTTCGTGTCGATTTGATTAAAGTTTTGTCTGACAAGTATCTACCCGTTTTCGTTACCGTTGTATGAGTAGGTACAGGGGTACCTATCAGTCTCTGAAATGTGGCCTCATTTTTTCTATATTGATTGTTATTCACAGGATTTTTCTCAGAAGCGACCACCACACAAGCAGTGCCAATGAGTTTTACTGTTGTTGACCGTTCATTTATATATGCCATCCTCTTGGTTGATATAATTCTACATATAGCAACTTACTGATATATATCAGTACACACACTTAGCTACATATTGTGTTTCGTCCGGATTTGGTTTTTGCTTTTGCTTGCATTTTCTTTATGATCTTCCTTTTTAAATATTTTTCTTCGATATTTTTTTTTGTAATCAGCATTCTTTGATTATTATTTTGTTGACAATTTGATTAAATAAATTATGAAATAATTATTTTTATTAAATAAATTATCAAAGTTTTATTATGTTTGTCTCTCATTTATTGCAGATGCCTTCTTTAGAATTATTATTGATCCTGAATGTTTAATTCGCCGCAATATTCCTTTGCGTTCTAAGCTGTGTTCGTTACGTGGCGTCCACCCATGATGTGTAATTTTGATTTACAAAACAATGATTTTTTGTAGTACACTCCCTTTGACCTGTTATTGTCGCGTGCTTTGTCACTTCTTTAAAATGTAATCATTTAGAGGTATCGTTTGTCATTTCCAGCACTTATTCTAGCAGACTCTCTACCACCAGAACCAGTCAAGTTTACCGTGGATAGACCATTTTTATATTTGATCCTCTTCGAAGACAAAATTATTTTTGCTGGCACCTGTATAGACTAATTAAGGTAACTAATACCTTCACTTTTATTACCAACGCTTTTACGAACGAGCACTTCTTTCTACATTGTTCTCACATGCATAATGTCAAAATGAATGATGTAACCAATATTTAGTACTTAACAATTTTTTTATTTAAAAGAGTGTCCGTGGAGTTTCTTGCCCGTTCTTCTCCATAGGTACCTACTACGCTTTGGAATGGGCAACTAGCTTCATATTTTTGACTGACCGACCCCTTGACAATTCAAAAGTGCCTGTAAATGGTTTAATTGAAATAAATGCTTTGGGTTTGAGTTAAGAGTCCACGCATTCTTGAAAGATCTGGTAAAACGACTCAACAAGTTCGTTTTATATAAAAAACCGGCCAAGAGCGTGTCGGGCCACGCACAGTGTAGGGTTCCGTAGTTTCCCGTCCGTCACAATAAGTGTTCCTGCTTGCTTATACGATTATACTACAAACTTAGTATGTCATGCTCACTTAAATGTCTCGCTGATGGTGGCGAGTGTGTTGGATCATTCGGTTCCCTACAAAATGGTTGAGCTGGATGGTGCTGATCCACGCGTCATGTTCGTGAACGGGCGCCGTCAGTTGAGACTGGTCATCTCTTATCTGCCAGGGCTTGTTTTTAATCGTTTTTGATTTATATTCTTTTTTTTTTTTACATTGTTCTCACATATAGAATCAACAAGAGTAATGTACCCAGGATTTTGTAATTTCTATATTTAAAAGAGTGTCCTTGGAGTTTCTTGCCCGTTCTTCTCCATAGAGATCTACGTTTTGGAATGGGCAACTAGCTTCAACTTTCTGACTAACTGACTCTTTGACAATTCAAAAGTGTCTGTAAAGGGTTTAATTGAAATAAATGGTTTGAGTTTGAGTTTAGTCCAGAAATTATTTTGTACAACTTTTTGACATTTTTGTACAAAAACTATTGTTTCCATTAAGTTCAAAATGATTTTCCTAGAAATTCCTTATAAAGTTCTACTTTTCAGATTTTTTTCATATTTTCTAAACTTATGGTTCAAAAGTTAGAGGGGGAGGGGGACACATTGTTTTTTACTTTTGGAGCGATTATTTCCGAAATTATTGACATTATCAAAAAATGATTTCAGTAAACCCCTATTCATTTTTAAATACCTTTCCAACAATATATCACACGTTAGGGTTGAAATTTAAAAAAAATCACTTCCCACTACATATAGGGGGGCTACCCTAATAAAACATTTTTTTCCAATTTTTATTTTACCACTTTGTCGGCGTGATTGATATACATATTGGTGCCAAATTTCAGCTTTCTAGTGCTAACGGTCACAGAGATTAAGCGAGGACGGACGGACGGACGGACGGACAGACAGACATGGCGAAACTATAAGGGTTCCTAGTTGACTACGGAACCCTAAAAAAAGTTACAATAGGTGCTGGTCGAAGGTTAATCTTCTTCTCATTTTGTTCGCATGAATACCTATACTTTCTACTACGAGATGTTATTCGATGATCGCTTTTTATTTTATTTTTCTAGCTTTGCGAATAGGTACCTATTAACTCCTCATTAATTCGTATACGTCACTTCAATCTCTAAATAATATAATGTATGAATAATAGCCGTAATTCTACTCAGAATGTGGCCCAGAACAGCCATTTTACCACTTGTCTAACGTAAGCAATCATCATAATCTTATTTGCACTTGTGTGTGTCAAAGCGGAAAAGCGGATCTTTCAAAATAAAAAAGAATTTCAGCGTTCTCCAAAATCGGGTTCCCTAATGAAGCCGTTTTCTCAGGGCTTCGGATTTCGCCAACGAATGGCTTCCAAATTCCTATGATTCTTTTACGACGCAATAGGTTTTAAGTTTTCGTTATGGTCCATTTTGAAAAGCCTTTAGTACCTGCCCACTTCCTTTGATATTTTGTATTCCGTAACCTGTGTGACATTTATTGTTATTGTTTGCTTTCCAGGAGTGATTATAGTACCAGAATCATTAGATTCACAGCCACCGGAGCCCGTGAAGTTTACCGTGGATCGTCCATTTTTATATTTGATCCTCTTCGAAGACAAAATTATTTTTGCTGGCACTTACACTAATTGAGGTGATCAATACACGTATTTATCTAGATCGGGAACCTTTTCATTTTGATTTTACTAGCTTTCCGTCAGTTGCTTAAAGTGCTTGAAGCTGGTTTGGGTTCCCGACTGTCGGTGCCGACTGGTTCTGATCGGTGCAGGATTTATTTCTTTAGTTGCATGCGCGTTTATTAACATGAGATAAGTTTCGGTACGAGCAAGTAAGCACAGATACCAATAAGACGCTTCAAGGAAACAACAAAATACCCTAACTTTACTTTTGATTTCTATTGGTAACGATGTGGCAGATCTGGGCATGTGATATGTTTGTTTTTGATATGTGTCTTGGTTCATGTGGATATGGTTTGTCCATTCTCTTTTGTTTTGTTCATCGTTTTACGTTTCTTTATGTCCGTTTTATGTTTGTAGATGTCTATTACGTACCTACCTGAAACTTAACAATTGAGATTTCCATAGTGACGGCGTTTCCCTCTAGTATTGTCTAGTATCACAGCACATGTAATGCCTGTAGTTATGTTCTGTAATTAGTAGGTTTATTAAGATTATCAACTTGCGCTGCAAATTGTGCGACTGGCGAGAATAAAACCACAGACAAATACAGTTTTGTCGTAAGTTAAAATTACATCCAGATGCAAATATTACCAGATTATACTCAACATTATGGCCGGACAGGAATATGTGTTCTGTTATAATAGTGTGTGTTTGTTCCAGTGTCAAAGTCGTAAGATATTATTAATTTCTATCACATAGGTTGTGTTCCTCAGGAATCGTAGTCGTGGCAACATCTTTGTATGCACAGCCACCACCTGCGACGAAGTTTACAGTTGATCGTCCATTTCTGTATCTGATCCTTTATGAAGACACAATTCTTTTTGCTGGCACTTACACAAACTAAGGTGACAATAAATTGAATAAAATATAACAAATCTAGGTTGTGGAAGCTTATCATTTTAATTTTCTAACTTTCCATGCATTTCATCACGAAAATTAAGGTTATTTTAGTTCCATCCCAAGGGTTTTATTTAACACTAATGTATTTAGATTAGAGCACCTCATGGCTGCAGTATTTTCCCAACGGAACAATAGCCGCTTCAGGAACTTTTTAGTCAAGCCGAGGAGTTGTTTATTTTCTTCATGGCACATTACACAAAAGTGCCTGTTTATAAAAGTTTATAATAATTCACTTACAATAAACCGATTGTGATCCACAGGTATTCTGGTCGTGCCTCCGTCTTTGGATTTTCAACCACCGCCAACAACGAAGTTTACAGTCGATCATCCGTTCTTATATCTGATTCTCTTCGAAGACAAAATACTTTTCGCTGGCACCTTCACAAAATAAGGTGATTTATTCAGTTGTGTTGTGTTGTTGTGTGGCAGCGTTCTGTAGCTTCTGCCCATCCCCAATGGGAAGATGGTGAAGGTAAGTTTACGGGGGCACCTTATGTTTTGTTTGCTAATTAATTTTTCACCTTTATTGAACGAGTATCCCGTTGAATTGACCGTTGAACTAACAAACCTCATTAGGGATAATGGAGGATCTTAGGGGGTCTTCATCAGCATTTTTTTTTCTCCTGACGAAATTTTCATGGACGTCTCTCGTGGGGGAAATCTTCTTGGATGTTGTACAGACTTGTATGTGGTCCATTGGGGAGGAGTATCCGCAGGATTTCTGTCGTTCTCCAAAGTCTCGGAATAATTATTATCTAGAGTAGGTAAGTAGATACCTATAGCAATCTTGACGTTTTTATTTTTGCCGCGAGATAGCAATGTTTCATTTGGATTTCTGCGAGTATCCATTAATCTTACTTCGGCATGTGAGAGAGAGTTGCGTCCACAGATTCAGTAGCACATAGCACCATTCCTTTTTTCGCAACGTAACAGTGAGAGATGGCTTCAACACGTAATAGTACCTACGCGGCCCCATCCCCATGAATGTTTAATTAATTATCTTTTAAGGATAATTGTAATCAACAGGAGGAGTTTTGACGCTTCTATCTGCAGCACCGCCACCACCACCTCCTGAGAAGTTTACAGTTGACCATCCATTTCTATATCTGGTACTCTTCGAGGACAAAATTATTTTCGTTGGCACCTATACAAATTGAGGTGATAGTTCTGCAGTAATATACTTTTTTCTTAGAACGGGCCTGCAAGCTTATAATTATCATCTTGATTCACGTAATTCTTCCATTTTTTCTGGGCCTTAAAACCTCTAATTAATTTTCTGTCGTGTAAATCAGATTCTTCAATAAACCATAATAGCCACTCATTACGACCAAAGTAGATTTCTATTTAGACTATGGATTCCTCTGAGAATACATAAGTAGGTAATCTACGTTTGTTTTGCCTACCTACTATAATGTAGAGTAGGTACCTAACTAAGTAATTATTTTTGTTGTACTCTAATATCCGTCATATAAACATCCAAATCGAGAACCTCCTCCTTTTTATAGAATTCGGTAAAAAATTGAAGAATACCAGTTAGAGAGAGAAGCTTTGTCCACGTCTTGCGGGAAAGTCCGAAAGGGATATCGTGCCCCCTGGCAACGTACTGGCAACTGAAGGAACACGGGTGGGTTTTAGTTAGTAAGAGTCTGACACGCCCTCCCGCTCCACCCAGAGCGGGAGAAGTCATTTGATGATTACCCATACAAAAAAAAGAAGCTTTGTCCACGTCTCTTGCGCAAACGAAATTATTGTACAGACGCCAGCACATCAACCTACTACAATCTGTCAAATTTCTTTAATTGATTTTAAACTTTATAACTAAAGTATATGGTTGAAAGTTAATTGGGAAAATTTTACAGTTTCGGGTAGGTTGACCTGCTGGCGTCTGTAATAGGTCTTATAAACTGGGAATGGTTCACGTTACCGTTACGGTATTCTTTTAGGGTTCCCGTTCGCAAAATAAGCGCGTTGTCGTGGAGTAGTGGTTTAGGTAAATACCTATGCATCCGAATATCCGATCTCTAGTCATAACTTACCGATAGGGTTTCGTACCTACCAAATTGATGCGACTGTCTGTCCGTGCGTCTGTCTTTCATAACTGCCTACTAATGTAATCTACTTGTTTAGAATACTTATCTATATAATAAAAATGAATTGCTTAATGTGTTGCTAAGTGAAAAACTCGAGAACGGCTGGACCGATTTCGCTAATTCTTTTTTTGGTTTTGTTTGTGTCAGGAGAAGGTTTTAGGTAGGATAAGCAGGTTAGGTAAGGTGGGGTAGGTAGGGTAGGGTAGGGTAGGGTAGGGTAGGCAGGGTAGGGTAGGGTAGGTAGGGTAGTGTAAGTTGGGTAGGGTAGTTTGGTTAGGGTAGGTAGTTAGGGTAGGTAAGGTAGGGTAGTGTAGGGTAGGGTAGGGTAGGTAGGTAGGTATGGCAGGGTAGGTGGGTAGGTAGGTAGGGTAGGTAAGAGCGCCGTAGATAAGTACTTGGTGCTACCCGTGTGAAGCCGGGGCGGGCAGCTAGTAAACAATAAAATTGCCCACTTACAAAACAAGTGAAAGAATTTAAAAAATATTGTGTTTTTCATTGTAATAGGAGCCGAAGTAAGTTATAACTAGGTCAAGTGTGGACTCATATAAAAGGGCATTACAAATCATATTTGAACTTGAATTCATGGCGCAGTTTTTGACTTGATTAAAAATGTGCGTAAAAATACCTTTCCTGTAATCTATTATCACCAAAAGCAATGCCAAAATTTTAAAAAGTAGATAGGTACTATGGTCTTTAGGTGTCTGACCAAAATCGGAACTAACGCCGCCATCTTGTTTTTAGGGTTCCGTATCCAAAGGGTGAAACGGGACCCTATTACTAAGACTCCGCTGTCCGTCTGTCTGTCTGTCTGTCCGTCTGTCACCAGGCTGTATCTCATGAACCGTGATAGTTAGACAGTTGAAATTATCACAGATGATGTATTTCTGTTGCAGCTATAACAACAAATACTAAAAACGGTTTTTATAGATAATCGGAACCTTCGTGCGCGAGTCCGACTCGCACTTGGCCGGTTTTTTCAATACCATCTCAAAAAACTAATTCTCATAGAACTCCCTATTTTGTAAGTACCTACCTAGTATGTGAACACATATTATATCAGGAAAATAAAACGATATCTCCAAATAACAGTTTTCTAGTAGGTAGGTATCTACTCACCAAAATCCATTTACAAACAAACTATGTTTTGGGGCCACAATCAAATTAAACCGAAAATAGTAAAACGGGTTGCATTCCGGGAGTGCCGGCAGAAGTGAAAACTTGAATATTATCGTTGTGCATTTTTCCGTCTTACGAATTTTCGATCAGGTCACGTGTCCTGACGCGAGTTTAACATTTTTTACCCATCACAAAAAAGGTCACAACGCCGTTAAAGAAGTTTTCACTTCAAAAACCTAAGTAGGTACTTAGTAAAGAAAACTTTGTTGGGCGAGTCCGACTCGCTCATTAAAATGTTATTATTAAAGGTTATTCTTACATGAAAATAATTCGAAAAACATTCATAAAAAATAAATGAGTAAGATACTTTAGCGGCACTGGCGGCATTTCTATTCTTGCGCATCTTTCTCAGTCTCAAAGAAAATCAAATCCACAGAGTAGGTATTATTGTAATGAGTATTAAATTACATTAATTTAATACTTCATTAAAATCAATTATTATTCACAGGACTGGTTTGGGAAGCACTGTCTTTGGATTCAGAAACACCACAACCACTGACGTTTACAGTTGAACATCCATTTTTATATTTGATTCTCTTCGAAGATAAAATACTTTTTGCTGGCACCTACACACAATGAGGTGATTTAATTTTATGGTACCATTATGTTATGGGTTTGAAAACTTTTAGTGCCTATTTGTATTTGGACCCCTCCGTGCCTTGGAAACCACGATAAGCTGTTGTCCCCGGCTGTCATTCGTAGAAATTCTAGGGAAACTAAGTATCACTTAAGAATTAGATAGTTTACACTGCACTGTGCACGCTCGCACACGGCATAAAAACTATCTATGCGTAGGTCCTAAAACCGGTCAGATTAGGGTTCCGTGCCTCAAAAGAAAAAACGGAACGAAATCACTCGTTTATCTGTCCGTCCGTCTGTCACAGCCAATTTGCTCCGAATGTTATGGACCGTATGTATTTCTGTGACCCAAACACGGACGTGTAACGTAAATAAATGCATTTTGAAAATGGGGTCACTTTAGGTGGGTAAACAACAAAATTTTAATAAAAAGTTTGCTAACTGTACCTACCTAACGTGTGACATAGGTACCAAACACGGATTATGGTACCAAATGAAAGGGCTTGTTGCCGGGATCTCATTTTTTTTAAATTATTTAAAAAATAAAACTTTTAAAGATTTTTAAGATGAAAAAATTTATGAAAATTGACCCTAATCTCGGAAACTAGGAAGCCTAGTATTTTGAATTGCGGCTATGGTTATGGTAAAATAGAGTACCTATGGTTCTTTACTCATAGATTACAGTTACAGTTTAAACCTATAAGAAGTCTAATGGTCTTAAAATAACATGATAAATCTCTCAATATTGTGCGTACAAAGTTACATTTGTAGTTGTAATGTATGGCAGAACATGTTTTTCAACTAGAATGTTAAGTTTGCTCTTGGGATAAATTCATTCCAACTACGGAACCCTTCATTGTGCGTGGTCAGACACCTACCTTTTCTAAAACCTGTGCGTTGATATTTAGGGGCATGAGGAACAGGGTGTAAAGTTCACTCATCCACCATAGAAAAGGGAGGATCCTCCAACCAGAGTGGTGTTGTGTCTGGCGGGCCGACTGCCCAACTGTTGATTTCGGATAGTCTTATCTATGTCGTTCGCGCGGTAAACTCTAATTGCGCGATGCAGGATTTGTGTGACGTCATGTCTTTGATGCGTAGTTAGTATGTGGCGGTGTAACCGCTACATCACTCCCCTCCGGAGACCGGAGGTCGATAGTGGGCTGAGTCTTGTATCTTGCGATGCTTCACAGTGCCAGCTAAGGTTCCAGTGAGTCGGAACCGGGTGCCGCACAGTTCGCGGTGAGTCGGAACTGTCTGCGGTGATTGCGGCGGTTGTGGTGATTGAGGTGATTGCGGTGATTGAGGTGATAGCGGTGATTGCGCTGATTGAGATGATTGCGTTGATTCCCCAGTGAGTCGGGGTGATGAGGCTGAGGGTGATGACCAGGAATGCGCGTTCGCTGCATGCTGGTGGTCAGGATACCCGTTGAAGCCGAGGGTGCTGGCTGTCTGTGTGACTCGCCGCACGAAAGCTTGCGGGAGTGATGATGATGATGACGTCACGCTGAAGTAGTTGCACGAAGGCTGCGTTGACGTTCATACTCGGGGTCACCAATTTAGGGGCATGAGGAACAGGGTGTAAAGTTCACTCATCCACCATAGAAAAGGGAGGATCCTCCAACCAGACGGGTGTTGTGTCTGGCGGGCCGACTGCCCAACTGTTGATTTCGGATAGTCTTATCGCGGTAAACTCTAATTGCGCGATGCAGGATTTGTGTGACGTCATGTCTTTGATGCGTAGTTAGTATGTGGCGGTGTAACCGCTACAGATACATTGATCTCTACTGTTTCATTTAGCTCTTACAAAAAATCGGCTACCTACCGATTGTTTGCTGTCTGCGACCGCTCTAACGGGTACCGTCTTCAGGGTACAGTCACAACATTCACCTACTGTATCTAGCAAAGTTTTTGCATTTAGATAGATAGATAGATAAATCGTTTAAAAACAGCACAGCATATAAAAGCACGATTAAATAATTTGTAGATCGTATGGTCGTATCGTATTAAGGCTCGTGCAGACACGAGCCTTAATACTTAGCGGGACTTGTCGCGCGACGCAAAACCGGTAATTGTGGAGTTTTCTTAGAAATTGTTTTGTTAGTCGCGTCGCGCCGCGCCGCCCGGTTTGTACGACGCTTTACCCAGTAACTGTGTTGTGACTTTGTGAGTGCTAGGAGACTGCTAGGAGAAAAGTTTGGACAGATAATGAGGTGTTGAAAGCTCGCCTATATTAGTGGTAGTGGTAGGTATAAAGCTGTAGTGGACATATCCACTACAGCTTTATACCTTCAGATGATGGATGAACTACCTAAATGTTATTTGTTCCGCAGGTCTTATTTTGCAGAATTATTCTTCTATTAGTTTACCGCCGCCCGCTGTGAAGTTCACGGTGGATCACCCCTTCTTGTTTCTAATACTTTTCGAGGATAAAATCCTCTTCGCTGGCACTTACGTTTATTGAGGTGATGTTACAAAGCTTCATTTCTTCGCTTCATCAGTCATTACCTTAAGCAACTGCCGTTATGTATACCGTACCTATATTACGATATTACTTTGTTTGTCTATTTACTTGAAAATAATTGGTTTTATTGCACTTGGTTTTGGTTGATTCCTACTAATTTGTTTGATACTTTTATTAGCACTATCATTATATGCTTTTGCACCCGGAATAATCCCCCCGGAATTAATAAACCACTTTCATTTTGAAGTTTCATCATTAAACTGCAGATATACAGACGCCAGCACATCAACCTACTATAATCTGTCAAAGTTCTTTAATAGTTTTTCAACTTTATTACTGAAGCGTAAGGTTCAAAGTTGATTGGGAAAATTTGACAGTTTCGGGTAGGTTGACCTACTGGCGTCTGTAAAGTGAACTGCACTTCCATGGTAAGAGTTTCTCTTCGACAACCCCTTTATGTCCGGTAAATAGGCGGTTGACAACCTACTTATGAGTTGTTAGCTCCAATGGGATTATGTGTCAGAATGAGATCGGTTTATTAATACGGACCTTTGCCTAAGGGGGCTTAGGGGCTTTGCTTGAAGAACTAAGGCTTATCTCACTAGGACAGCATGGTCGCGCTGCCAGCGAAATATACACAGCTTTATGGTGGGTATCTCGCCAAGCGTCCGATCGGTACCTTTTTTGATAGTGAGACTAGTGTCCTTAATGTGAGACTGATTGACAAGCTCACAATTACTTCTTTGGCAATTGGCAAATGCAAATGGGGAAAGCCCAGGGCAGTATTGCACGAATTGGCTGCAGAGGAATGAAACTTCTAAGCCCAGGTTTGCACAGACGATTTTTTAACGCGACGATTTTTTTACGGCGCACTGGGATTTACAACTCTCAGTGTTGAGCCGAGCATTTAGCATCAAATAGCGTGCATCACAGCACGTCAAAAAAAACACTGTTCTATTTTCAACTCATGGCGCCAAGCAGTACGTTGAAAATCCAGTGCGCGATAAAAAATCGCCCGTGGGTAGTGAGGGCTTACTCTATTCCAAGCCGGGATAACGCACGCTTACTGTCTTACTTCGGAACTAAGGAATAGAGCAGAACTAAGTTTTTTTTATATATTTTTACAGGTATGATAGCCATTCCCATGTCATCGTTTTCAAGAGCACCACCG
Organism: Xanthia togata; assembly: GCA_963853775.1. Classification (NCBI taxonomy): domain Eukaryota; kingdom Metazoa; phylum Arthropoda; class Insecta; order Lepidoptera; family Noctuidae; genus Xanthia; species Xanthia togata. Next base: position 6,018,990 of record OY970805.1, read on the forward strand.
CCAATGAAATTCACTGTGGACCATCCCTTCCTATACCTAATACTTTTTGAAGATAAAATTATTTTTGCCGGCACCTACGCGCTGTAAAAACTGTAAGACCTTACTTCGTAATTTTGTAATAGTATATGAAAGCAACTTTTCCTACATTGCATACAACACGTATATATTTTTTTAATTTTAAATTTTGTATGTTGTGCGTTACGTGTCTATCAATTTATTAAAATATAATAAAAATATGTAATTCTGATTGTTTAGTGTTTTATTTACCCCAGTAAGATGATACAAGACTTGTTTATCAAGTTGATTAGCTGCTTTCCATGTAACTAATTATACAATAGTTACAATACTAATAAGTTTTCTGAATTAGAAAAAAAGAAAATTAAAAAGTCTGAAATAATAATAATTAAGTCGTGAAGGTTACGACTTGTTTCCCTGGAGGGTTAGGCAAAAGTGTACCCATTCCCATAGTAGGTACACCCATATTTGGCTAAATTCTCCGTTTTGCCATATTTGGCCGCGACAGCGGCGCGATCAAATGGATAGTTTTTTATGAACTGTTCTCGATGGCAGCGGCGCGGGGAGAAAGAAAAAAAAAAAAAAGATATGTTTATTAACACGAGACGAGTGACGAGTGTGAGCGTTAACAGTTCCATATTAAACTATGCATTGCATCGCTGTCGCCGCCGCCCCGCCCCGCTGCCCGCTGCCGCAGAGAATACGGCCTTAGTCCAATGTAATAGGGGAATAGGGGGCGACCGTGTAAAATATATACGTACTGAGAACAATATCAATGTATTAATACTCACACCGAAATAGCTGACAGCTATTTACAATAAAATAAATACACTAGGTCCCAGACTGATCCATCCAAGTCGAATGAGAGCGTCCAAGGGCAACTGATAGAAATCCGACGACTGACGAAACACGAAGTTTGCCGAGGGACATTAAGAAAACAGTTGTACTGTACCTTTACCTGACCAGTCCTTTGTTTCTGTATTAGTAATATTAAAAACTAACTTTTGCATGCGGATTCGCCCGCGTAGAAATTATCCCACGGGAAGTACTACTGGAATAAAAGTATTCTATTTATATTAATCCAGGTTAAATAAACTATCCATGTTCCTTTCATCCAAATCTGTTCAGTCATTTTCACATGATTGAGACTTGAGTAAAAAACATCCAAACATGTATATGTATTTCTATGACCCAAACACGGGCGTGTAACGTAAATAAATGAATTTTGAATATGGGGTCACTCTTGGGGGGTAAATAACAAAATTTAAAAAAAACGTTTGCTAACTGTACCTAACGTGTGACATACCAAATAAAGGGCTAGTTACCGGGAACCCACTTTTTTTTAAATAAATGAAAAAATAATACTTTTAAAGATATTTAAGATGAAAATTGACCCTAATCTCGGAAACTAGGAAGCTTAGTATTTTGAAAAAAATTGCGCGGTTATGGTAAAATAAAGTACCTATGGTTCTTTACTCATAGATTGCAGTTACAGGAAAACCTATAAGAAGTCGATGGTCTTAAAATAACATGATAAATCTCTCAATATTGTGCGTACAAAGTTACATTAATTTGTAGTTGTAATGTAATGTATGGGAGAACACGTTTTTCAACTACAATGTTAAGTTTGCTCTTGGGATAAATTCATCCCAACTACGGAACCCTTCATTGTGCGTGGTCAGACACGCAATTGACCTACCTTTTCTAAAACCTGTGCGTTGATACATTGATCTCTACTGTTTCATTTAGCTCTTACAAAAAATCGGCTACCTACCGATTGTTTGCTGTCTGCGACCGCTCTAACGGGTACCGTCTTCAGGGTACAGTCACAACATTCACCTACTGTATCTAGCAATGTTTTTGCATTTAGATAGATAGATAGATAAATCGTTTAAAAACAGCACAGCATATAAAAGCACGATTAAATAATTTGTAGATCGTATGGTCGTATCGTATTAAGAGGGAACAGGGCCTGCAATTCTCCATACAAATGTATTCCCCTGTTTTCTTCCTGAATAATGCCTCAAGAGCAATATTTTTTTTCGTAAAATCAAGGTCTGCTGTAGACACGTCCCTGTTATTTCCTTTATTTCAACAACTTAATAGTAAAGAAAATATGACCCTCCAAAAATTTAAAAAAATGTTCTATTTTTACCGCCACGATTAGAGGACTACCAGATAAATTAAAAAAAATTTTAACATAAAAGAAAATGATACGAACCTAGATATACTCTTTCTTAAAATTTTAATGTAAAAAATAATTGAATCGGCTCTGTTTTCGAGGAGAAAAAAGAGGAATACGAAACGTAGTAGTCGTCAATTTTTTTTGTGATATAATTGGTCTGAGCTGCAGCTGTCCCTATCGCACTCTACGGAGGCAGTTTTGAGGAAAGACGACGGCAATAGTTTCTCCAAATACCTATTTAACAAATTCCTCGCAGCCCCTGTTCCCTCTTAAGGCTCGTGTCTGCACGAGCCTCAATACTTAATACGCAAAACCGGTAATTGTGGAGTTTTCTTAGAAATTGTTTTGTTAGTCGCGTCGCGCCGCCCGGTTTGTACGACGCTTTACCCAGTAACTGTGTTGTGAGCGACTGCCTAGCAGACTGCTAGGAGAAAAGTTTAGACAGATAATGAGGTGTTGAAAGCTCGCCTATATTAGTGGTAGGTAGTGGTAGCTATAAAGCTGTAGTGGATATGTTCAGATGATGGATGAACTACCTAAATGTTATTTGTTCCGCAGGTCTTATTTTGCAGAATTATTCTTCTATTAGTTTACCGCCGCCCGCTGTGAAGTTCATGGTGGATCACCCCTTCTTGTTTCTAATACTTTTCGAGGATAAAATCCTCTTCGCTGGCACTTACGTTTATTGAGGTGATGTTACAAAGCTTCATTTCTTCGCTTCATCAGTCATTACCTTAAGCAACTGCCGTTATGTATACCGTACCTATATTACGATATTACTTTGTTTGTCTATTTACTTGAAAATAATTGGTTTTATTGCACTTGGTTTTGGTTGATTCCTACTAATTTGTTTGATACTTTTATTAGCACTATCATTATATGCTTTTGCACCCGGAATAATCCCCCCGGAATTAATAAACCACTTTCATTTTGAAGTTTCATCATTAAACTGCAGATATACAGACGCCAGCACATCAACCTACTATAATCTGTCAAAGTTCTTTAATAGTTTTTCAACTTTATTACTGAAGCGTAAGGTTCAAAGTTGATTGGGAAAATTTGACAGTTTCGGGTAGGTTGACCTACTGGCGTCTGTAAAGTGAACTGCACTTCCATGGTAAGAGGTTCTCTTCGACAACCCCCTTATGTCCGGTAAATAGGCGGTTGACAACCTACTTATGAGTTGATAGCTCCAATGGGATTATGTGTCAGAATGAGATCGGTTTATTAATACGGACCTTTGCCTAAGGGGGCTTAGGGGCTTTGCTTGAAGAACTAAGGCTTATCTCACTAGGACAGCATGGTCGCGCTGCCAGCGAAATATACACAGCTTTATGGTGGATATCTCGCCAAGCGTCCGATCGGTACCTTTTTTGATAGTGAGACTAGTGTCCTTAATGTGAGACTGATTGACAAGCTCACAATTACTTCTTTGGCAATTGGCAAAAGCAAATGGGGAAAGCGCAGGGCAGTATTGCACGAATTGGCTGCAGAGGAATGAAACTCCTAAGCCCAGGTTCACACCGGCGATTTTTTAACGATATTTTACGGCGCTCTGGGATTTACAACTCTCAGTGTTGAGCCGAGCATTTAGCATCAAATAGTGTGCATCACAGCACGTCAAAAAATACACTGTTCTATTTTCAACTCATGGCGCCAAGCAGTGCGTTGAAAATCCAGTGCGCGATAAAAAATCGCCCGTGGGTAGTGAGGGCTTACTCTATTCCAAGCCGGGATAACACACGCTTACTGTCTTACTATCTTACTTCGGAACTAAGGAGTATAGCAGAACTAAGATGATTTTTTAAATTTTTACAGGTATGATAGCAATTCCCATGTCATCGTTTTCAAGAGCACCACCGCCAATGAAATTCACTGTGGACCATCCCTTCCTATACCTAATACTTTTTGAAGATAAAATTATTTTTGCCGGCACCTACGCGCTGTAAAAACTGTAAGACCTTACTTCGTAATTTTGTAATAGTATATGAAAGCAACTTTTCCTACATTGCATACAACACGTATAAATTTTTAAAATTTTCAATTTTGTATGTTGTGCGTTACATGTCTATCAATTTATTAAAATATAATAAAAATATGTAATTCTGATTGTTTGGTGTTTTATTTACCCCAGTAAGATGATACAAGACTTGTTTATCAAGTTGATTAGCTGCTTTCCATGTAACTAATTATACAATAGTTACAATACTAATAAGTTTTCTGAATTAGAAAAAAAGAAAATTAAAAAGTCTGAAATAATAATAATTAAGTCGTGAAGGTTACGACTTGTTTCCCTGGAGGGTTAGGCAAAAGTGTACCCATTCCCATAGTAGGTACACCCATATTTGGCTAAATTCTCCGTTTTGCCATATTTGGCCGCGACAGCGGCGCGATCAAATGGATAGTTTTTTATGAACTGTTCTCGATGGCAGCGGCGCGGGGAGAAAGAAAAAAAAAAAAAAGATATGTTTATTAACACGAGACGAGTGACGAGTGTGAGCGTTAACAGTTCCATATTAAACTATGCATTGCATCGCTGTCGCCGCCGCCCCGCCCCGCTGCCCGCTGCCGCAGAGAATACGGCCTTAGTCCAATGTAATAGGGGAATAGGGGGCGACCGTGTAAAATATATACGTACTGAGAACAATATCAATGTATTAATACTCACACCGAAATAGCTGACAGCTATTTACAATAAAATAAATACACTAGGTCCCAGACTGATCCATCCAAGTCGAATGAGAGCGTCCAAGGGCAACTGATAGAAATCCGACGACTGACGAAACACGAAGTTTGCCGAGGGACATTAAGAAAACAGTTGTACTGTACCTTTACCTGACCAGTCCTTTGTTTCTGTATTAGTAATATTAAAAACTAACTTTTGCATGCGGATTCGCCCGCGTAGAAATTATCCCACGGGAAGTACTACTGGAATAAAAGTATTCTATTTATATTAATCCAGGTTAAATAAACTATCCATGTTCCTTTCATCCAAATCTGTTCAGTCATTTTCACATGATTGAGACTTGAGTAAAAAACATCCAAACATACAAAATTTCTTCCTAACTACTATTTTAAATGCGAAAACTTTGTTTGTTAAGCTTTCACGCTAAAATGGCTGAATGGATTTAGATGAAATTTGGCACACAGATAGTTTATAACCTGGATTAAGACAGAATACTTTTTGTTCTGGTAGTATGTTCCCATGGGATAATTTCCAAACTAAACACAGGCGAAGCCACAGGCAAAACCTAAATTTATAATCTTCGGTAGGAAGTAGGATTGGTGGATTGGAGGAGCTCCTGGCTAAGAAATAACTGCCGCACGGGTTGATCCATTAGGTTAAGCTACGCTTGCCGGGGTTGGTCTGTAGATGGGTGACCATCTTTACATACCGAGACCTCCTCCGTGCCTCGGAAAGCACGTTAAGCCGCTGGTCCCGGCTGTAATTCGTGGATCTTTGACAGTCGTTACGGGTCGTCAGAAGCCCGAAAGTCTGACAACCAGTCTTACCAAGGGGTATCGTATTACCCAGTTACTGGGTTGTGCAGGTCAGATAGGCAGTCGCTCCATTTAAAATACTGGTATCAGCTGCATCCGGTTAGACTGGAAGCCGACCCCAATATAGTTGGGAAAAGGCTAGGCAGATTGATTGGTACGAAGTAGGATTGGTGTAAGAAACTAGACAGTAAACCAGCAAGCCTGGGTCATGATAAGTTGCACGGATCAACCATTTGGATTGGTTGGTTAAGTTCTAAACTAATATTCTATAGAGAAAATTAGATTTTTAGAGTGAAAGCATAACAAAAAAACATGCAAAAATCTAATTTTCTCTTTATAACATTAGTTTAGAACTAGACTTTTCTTTTTTACTTTCTATAAACTAGGTTAGGACCTCAGGATACTTCTTATCCGATATTCCCACGGGATTGAGACTTATGCAGATGAAACCGAGGGGTATAACTAATTTATAATATTTGAGCATATTATTAAGGGCATGAATTTCATTGAACCACCCAATTTGTTGCCCTAAAAATATTATAATAAATGTGGTTCTTTTGTGCACCTCAATTCCTATTGTGTTGTTCTAAAATACTAAATAGCCATAGATATTATGTACAAATACCTAAAAAAAACCTTTTGGTTGGTTGCCCTAGCTTAGTTAAGGTTCTACCAGTGTCGCGTCGCGACTGTCTGCAGGAGCCTTTACTTTTGTTTTTTTTTACTTTCTGGCCTTTTCTCAAAGTTGGTTGTACTTTGAGAAAAGGCCAGAAGGTAAAAAAAAACACTTATTTTAAAAAGTGTACATTGCTTTGTGTGCATTCAAAGCACAAAACAATCGAACAATCGAAACGAAGGTCAATCAGATTTAGAGGATCACTTAAATATTTTTCATTATTTTGTATTTGAAATCTTAAGTACTAGTAAATGAAAATCCATTGGATACTTATTCTATTTTATTGCTAAGATAAAATTTAAATAAATTTAAGAGTCGGCTGTAATTAAAAAATATTACGACGTCGATATTTGTATCACAAAGAAAGGATAGAATTTCCTTTATGGGCCGTCGAGTTGGAAGTTCATTTTTTTTTTGTAGATAGCACTCATTAACAGAAGGCTTTTCACAAATTTTTAAGTAGCAGATACTCACGGTTTACGAGATATAATTTTTTAAATTTTCCATAGAAAGTTAAAAATAACACGCAATTTAGATAGTTATCAATGTCATGGTAGATGTCAAATTTGACGTTTTACGTTCCGTTGACGGTGGAGGTGTGTAACATTCAATTTTATCATATTCTAACTTTAAATATATTTATATTTTCACATAGAAAATTCAAATTAAATAAAAAAAAAAAAATGTAAATTTGATACGTAATTAATGTGAACAAAAACGCGCTGTACTATGCAATTAAATTGACTTTTTTACATAAAAAATAACGTTTTTTTTTTTTACACTGGAACGGAACGTGAATCTGCTCGGATGAGTTAAGGTAAGTTTTTAATTATTGTATATATGCTAGCGTGAGTTGTTAATCTGCAGATTTTCTCACGTTAGTAAATATAGTGCAGGTTAAGATTTTATTTTACTTACTACATAGACAGAACTTAGCCTCAGAACCGACACGGGGCACCCCGACCCCACGTAGTCTTTTGGCCCCTACCCCTAGAGTGTATTTATAAAGGCGGGAGCCAGAAGCTGGAGGGAGCTCCTGAGTGGAGCAAGCCACACGAGGCCGAGCAGAGCGAAGGGGGGAGGTGGCGAGCGTAGCGAGCCGGCGACCTCCATAGCGATGCGAAGGTCGAGTGTGTTGTAGCGACACTCAGGGGTGACCGAGAGCTTTTGGCGGGAGCACACCCGGAGTCCGACTCAGTACACAGTACAACATCCACAAAAAAAATATACAAATAACTACCCAGAAGTAATTACTAATTTAAATCATTTTTTTTATTTGTTTCAGATCTATGTGGAACTGGAGAAAGATTTTCTCCAAACGACTCGATATTCTTATATGATTAATATAAGAATAATAATATTCCTTGTGTTTTATTTTAACTATCCACCCTAACCTAACCTCAAAATTTAAACCACGGATATCTCCGTAACCATGAGGTTCCGCGGGTTGGGATTGGTACAGGTGGGTAGGCACCTCCCATCCTCGCCCTCCCCGCCCCATAAATCTTTGGAAATTAGAGTTCAAATTGATGGAAATTAGTGTTTTAACCTAACCTAACCTCAAAACTTTGACCATGGATATCTCCATAACCATGGGGTTCTGCAGGGTGGGAATGGGACAGGGGGTAGCCCTTCCCCCCCCCCCCTCCCCCCCTTTCCCTCCCCGACCCTTAAATCGACGGCCCATAATGGAAATTTTAACCCAAAGAAAAGATAACGAAACAACGTATTTATTTTTTCTCAATTACCTACCACTACCGCAAAGCGCGCACTTCGACTTGTACACTTTCAGAATTGCGGCCTTGGCTCTCACACTTTTCACTCATTTTAAATGCTCAGGAAAACGCTTTGTTTACTTGTAAAACAATGAAAATTTTAATAATCGGTACTCACTCTGTGCTCACATCATTTTGAATCCAATACTTTTCTGGTATTGACATAAGTACTGTGATACTTTCTTGACTCACGTAAACTTGTCACTAAATAATAAAATAAAACAAACTATAGAAAAACTCTAACGAATGTTACAGTTCAAATGCATGCTTTGTTTGAAGACTTGTAAAGGGAAACTCTGGGAAACTCGGAAAACTTTTGCTTTGTGGTTTTGTTTGTTTGTTTCTTTTCTGTTATGACATTGACATTTGATTTTTTAAGTTAGCTACAGTAATAGTTAAAAGTACATTCAAAATAGATTATTTTTTCTATTTTTGAAATAATTAATGAATAAAAGGAAACTCATGAAAATTCTGTCAATTTATTGTATACAATTTTTATTTTCTCTCGGCAGAAAAACGGGGTAATTTCGACCGAATTTAACGATTTAAAAAAATGGCGTTTACAGGGATTGTTTTGAAATATACATACAATATTATAAAACAGTCCTCGCCGCTTTATGTCTGTCTGTCTGAACGCTTAAACTCAAAAACAACCGAACGGATTTGCAAAGGGTTTTAACCAATGGACGGAGTGATTCATGAGGAAAGTTTTGGTGTATAATTCATTAAAGGATATGTGTAAATTGCCTGAAATATGACGCTTATTGTTGAAAATGTAGAAAAAAAACATGCCGACTGGGAGCTTTACTGGCATGCGGTGCGGTGGTGTGAGTGAGAGATAAATAAAAATTATATTCCACAGGATTATGTCCTAAAAAGTTCCACAAAAAAGTCCGCAATGATTACTCACAACAACCATTTTTATCTTTTAAAATTTGGATAAATATTCCATTGTTATTTCCGAAGCTATTTTGACCGGGTATAATTTTATACTTACCTATCACAGAGTAGGTACTTTTTAATATAATAGGTATTTACCTAGGTAATTGGAGATTCTATAACCAGCATTTTCAGATTTAATTATCTGTGGATTGGCGCGCAATTCGAAATTCAATTGAATTTTATTCGAAAGACGTGTTAATTTAATTTAAAATTCAGTCATTTATTTTTAGATAGTTTTTTTTTTGTTTTTGTGACATTGTGGTAGTTTTTGGCGCCATGGATAAAATTAAAATTCGTACAATTTTCGAATATGAGTTCCTACGTGGAAATACCGCTGCGCAAACAACACGACACATTAACAACGTGTACGGGCCTAACACTGCTTGCATAAACACAATCGTTTTAAATCTGGAAATTTTGAGTTGAAGAACGAGCCTTGCGGTCAGCCGGTAACCATTGTCGACAACGACGAATTGAAGGCGATAGTGGAAGCGGATCCAACTCAATCTACGGCTGAGCTTGCTGCGAGCCTTGGCGTTAGTGTCAAAACCACATTATAGCACTTACGACAAATAGGAAAGATAAAAAAGCTAAATAAACAGCGAGATTTACGCGTCGAAGCATGCATGGCACTTCTGGATCGGCATAGAAACGAGGGAATTCTTAATCGAATTGTTACCTGCGATGAAAAGCGGATCCTGTACGACAACCATAAGCGTTCGTCTCAGTGGGTGGACCCAGGTACAGCACCAAATCAGTGCGCTAAAAAAAGATTAAGTACTCATAGAAAGATGATGGTGACTGTCTGGTGGACCAGTGACTGTACATCACAACTTCTTACCGAATGGCACAAAAGTGACGGCAGATGTCATGGAGAAGCTCGTAATTCAACAACCAAGACTAGTCAATCGCTCTTCCCCATTGCTTCTCCACGACAACTCGCGAGCTCACACTTCACGACAGACCATCGCAAAGCTACAAGAGTTACAGCTGGAAGCTCTACATCACCCACAGTACTCACCGGACCTTGCCCCAACAGATTTCTACTTAGACAATTTTTTTGTGGGAAAAAATTCAACATCCGAAAGGCAGTACAAAATGCTTTCGCTGACTTCATCACCTCCCGTCCGGCAGACTTCTACAGTAAAGAGATAAACAAACTGCCATAAAAATGGCAGTAGGTACTTTGATTAGCTGAAATAAAGAAAATACATTTTTTTTATATTTTTAAATTATTACAAATCTCCAATTTCATAGGTAAAGGCCTAATAATTATGACACCTATAAATAAAAATTGGGCATTTCATATAAAATGTATTATAGCGCGACCCCTATTAGAGTCAACTCTCCGAACTTCTAGAGTTCGTCGTGTACCGGCCAGATTACGTGACTAGCTACGGTCGACACAACACTACCGATGTCACCCACGGCCCGCGCCGTGGGTAGTGATTGAGTCGTATACACCCAGCGACCGCGCACGCGCTCGGTGACCGTACTCTTGCGCCTCACGAGCCGTCCATTTTTGTTTATATAACTAAGTTCTGTGTTATTTCATGTACCTTTCGTTTCTTACACCAATATACTCAGTTTACACGCACAATAGTTGGAGTTTTCTTTAGCTAAAGTACCCCGACTATATTGTATATTCTATAAAGGTAACATTCGTTTGTTTGTTTATAAGTTTGTATGTGGGGTGGTATAGTTCGATTCAAACTTAATGGCGGCTCGGAAGTTAGTTACTCGCTGCGCAGTACCGCACCCCTCATCCCCGCTGACACATAAATTCGTTACTGCGCAGCGACTCGCCTCATGTTCCGAGACGCCATTAAGTTTGAATCGAGCTGTACCGGGTAATCTCTAAAACTTAGGATTTCAAAAATTCTTTTGGTATTGGATAGCCCAATTCTTGAGGATGATTCTTTTGGTATTGGAATTGGATAGCCTAATTCTTGAGACTCAGCGGACGAAGTCGCGGGCAGATGCTAGTCAGAATTAAAGTAATGTTTGTTTTATTAATTACTAGCTGACCCAACAGACATTACTGAAAAATATACAATATTTTTTGTCCGATGGTCTATTTCAGTTTCATCCTAATAATATTTTGTCACCACCTTGTGTGTTGAACTCTTGACCATTCTCTAATTTACATGTATTTTTTCCAAATCATTAACACTACTCGTTTAGACGTCGTTGCCTTAAAACTCCTCACTCCTCATATTTAATTATTTTTTTTATCACGGTTCATTACGTCTAGATCAGACATTATGAAAACCCGAAACCGTTCGTTTGACGGGCTGACCCATAAAAAAAATGTACTCTGTGGGCCACAGCCACAGACTACTTAGAGATACTACGTATGCCACAGCACAGAGTAGTATATTGTGTGGGGGCTGATCTGATCTGAGGACCTGACAGCTGGCCTAACCTAAAAAGATTTTGGGTATTTGGATTAGATTTTGCAGTTTCAGTTTTTCAATTTTGAAGCTATTACACGTTTTTACTAGGTAAAAATACTTTTAATTTACTGCGTTATTTCCCATGAAAAGAATGACTACGTTAAGGAGATACATTGGTAAGTTTACACTTCGTTTGTTGTTGTCAATCTTAAAGATCATCTTTGTTTATTCATCAACAGCTTCGCAACTACGTATATTCAATAGACTAAAAAAAGGCTAAAGGCCCGTATTACAGAACCTCACTCAAAACTCAAGCATTAGGTACTTAAAACTAGTTTCACCTATCTAATAAAAACGAGTTTTAAGACAAAGTAATGCTTGAGTTTTGAGCGACTTTCTGTATTATGGGCCTTTCATCTATTACTATACTCTATGGAGCCTTTGTAGGTGTTTTAATATGTAAAATATTGGCCCTAATTTTCTATCATCTCTGCTATTACTACTACTTATGTAGGTACTTATCTATAACTTTACAAAATAATATTTCAAAACACTGTTATATTTCAGATATTGGAGCAAACCTTACAGATGAAATGTACCAGGGCATGTACCATGGTTCAAAGAAACATGAGCCTGATTTAGACATAGTGTTGGCTCGTAGCTGGACTGCGGGGCTGGATAAGATGATCATAACTGGAGGCTCTTTGACAGATAGCTACAAAGCTATTGAATTGGCACGCTGTGATTGTAAGTCACTGGCTATTTATGTTGGAATTATGGTTGTGGGCTGTGTCTGTGCTATAATCTGATTCAAAAGTACTTATTTTTACAGTTATATAGATCTACATTTTCAAATTAAATCATGACACATCATGTGCGTTACCCCAGCCAGATAATGTCGAAAATCGTCATCTAAGTGCAATAGATATTTAGAAACACAGCTTCTGTAATTAGTAAGCAGATTTTTAAATTTAGTAAGCTGATAGTTTTTTAATTATTTGATAAAAACACTTCCAGCTGGAGTAACGTTACCCCAGCCAGATCTTTTATTTTCTAATGGATTTTCGAAATAAATCTTATCTAAATAATTAGATATCAATCCATACTGTCCATACTTCAAATTATAAATTCGAAAGTAACTCTGTTTGTCTGTATGTTACCTTTTCACGGCTAAACCACTAAATGGTTTTGATAAAATTTGGCAAGGAGATAGATGGCGTCCTGGAGAAGGACATAGGATACTTTATGTCTCAAAAATAACCCCGAAGGGGGTGATATAAGAGATGAAAGTTTGTATGACCAAGCTTTTCTTTAGTGCTAAGAAAATTTGTTTGAAAAAAAACTGGACAAGGTGTGAGAAGGAGTCGCTCCCTCAGGGTTCCGTCTCTGTGCTTACTCGGCTGCCCGAATTCCTAAATCCGGATTGAAGGACAAACTTAACTTTCAATTAAAAAATATTTTTTAATAGGTTGGAGAGTACCGATTTGAATGAAATACAGACTAAATGTTACTTCAAGACACCAAAACGGTCTTTCGGAAACCAGCCCGTTTTACCTATTACTTCAAGACACGGCCTATGAATTTTTGATCCCAGATTGCAGAACAAACTTCACTTGCAGTTCATAATAATGACTATAAATTACCAATTTCCGGATTTTTCTTTTTACTTGACCTTGCTTCTCGCCGAAATTCTGGCTTCTGGACCGACGGGAAGTAATATAAGTAAAATAGGCTTTGGTTTATTTGCGAGTATCAAAATATGCGGCATAAATGACCTTATTTATTTTATTTTGTTGACTTTTATGTTTGATTTTCGTTACAAGATTCAAGGGACTGTAGATCTAAAGTCTTATATCTATTTCAACGTGATGCCTCCATGCGTTCCGGAGAAAAGGAGTCATCCTTTATGGGTTTACATTTTTCATTTTGAGGTACGCAACCCTAAAATCTGACTGTTACCTTTTCATGCCGCAACGGCAGAATGGATTTAGTTGAATGGCATACAGATAGGCCATGACCTGTACCCTAATTACGTAATGCAAAATCAATCCGAATCTGAATCGTTTTGAAACATTGCTAATCCATTGCTCCGTAAGTTCGAAAAAAAAACTGCAGAGCAACGTAAATAACGCAATGAATGGTGTTGAACTGTCAAAATGAAACAGATTTGTCTTTATCGTTTACGAAAATATGTTGCGTATTTAGAAAGCTGGGTTAGGACATAGGATACTTATCGATATTTTCCGACCTTTACGCGGGCGAAGCTGCGGGAAAAAGCTAGTTTGAAATAAATGATACAAATTAATTTGTATTTGTATTTGCTATGGTTGCGAAGATATTTAAAATCCTGCAGGAGTAACGTTTGCACGATTGCCTGTATCTCGGAATTGACTATACGGATGATTGTAATATTTGTACATGAGATCTGGCTAATTAGTTATAATTTATTACGCAATAAACGAATCCACTACAATGCACCGTTTTGAAGTTATTTTAGTAAATAGAAAATATGCTTCAATAGGTCCTAGAACAAGTTCCATTGCGCCCCAAAGACTAAACTTAAACGTTAATAAATAGGTAATTACTGTCTATAAATGGTACTGAAGTTTCATTAGTATCCTTTGTAATTAAAAAGTTATGATGATGTTCCGGCCACGGCGCGCAGCTGAGTTATTTGACCACTAATTAACCAAGTTTACTGTAGTAGTGGTAACTGAATTTTGTAGTCATGTGGTACTGACAGATGTCAACGTCATACAGGCAACTGTCACCCGCACCATGCTACAGCGCAAATAGTGTAGTTGATAACCAAGCCACACTTGAACTTGGTAATATACCCGAAAAAGATCTGATGTTGATATGCAGCAACTGAGGTTGGAGGAAGACAAGACAAGGAATTTCAAATTTCTATAGAAAGCACATTTTTCTCATAACTCGTCTTTAAATCAGTGTCCATTCAAAATATTTTTTTTTTTATGGGAGCTTAGATATTCTGTAATCCAATCGAAATAAATATACACTACCTTAAGAATATGTTTGATTTACAAATTATTTTGGTATTACGTTTGTATGAACTACGCATGCTCCGCCGGCCCGTTAATAGCCGAGGAAAGGTCATTGACCTCAGTCAGTCATGGCGCCACACTGCGCGCCGTCAGCCATGATAAAATTATTTTGCTGCGCGTAATTTTAAATTTATGATACTTAATTTATTTTTTTCATTTAAATGTTATTTAGAAGCAGTATATTATGTAGAAAATTGTAGGTTTTATTTAAATAAGTGCTTTTATGTTTTTTCCCTTCTTTTCTACTCTTACATACGGTATCTACATCTCTTTTTAACTATTCGCCTATGGCAGGGTATGCTGGAACAGATTTCTTTAGAAATAAGTACTTATCACCTTTTTATGTATTTTTCTGTTCCTTTCTCCTTGTCCGTTTCTATGTGTGTACAGACGCCAGCACGTCAACCTACCCGAAACTGTCAAATTTTCCCAATGAACTTTGAACCTTATGTGTTAGTGATAAAGTTGAAAATCTATTAAAGAAATTTGACAGATTGTAGTAGGTTGATGTGCTGGCGTCTGCACATAAGCTGTTAAATAAAAGTGGTCTAATTTCAGCCAGGTTATATGCAACAGTAGGCTGTCACCCCACCAGGTGTAAAGACTTCTTGCCTGATGCTGAAGCCTACTTGCAGAGCCTCCGAGACTTAATACTGGAGAATAAGGACAAAGTTGTGGCTATCGGGGAGTGTGGACTTGACTATGACAGGCTAAACTTCTGTGAAAAGGATGTTCAGCTTAAGTAAGTGCTTTAAGTAGTGTTTTAAAACTGGCAACATCAAAAATAACCAATCTTAGACCAAATTAAAGGTCTAAGATTGGTTATTTTTGGTAAGCCTATGATTCCGAACCCCATTGGCGTTACTACTGGTCCCCATACCTTGTTTGTAGCGGTAACACCGCCACATACGAACTACGCATCAAAAGACATGACGGCACACAAATCCTGCATCGCGCAATTAGGGTTTAACGACATAAGACTATCCGACATCAACAGTCGGGCAGTTGCCCGCCAGACACAACACCCGTCTGGTTGGAGGATCCTCCCCTTTTCTATGGTGGATGAGTGAACTTTACACCCTGTTCCTCATGCCTCTAAATGTCTATAGGTTCATATGAGTTTACATTCCGAGTGGCGGCAGTGTCGCCCTCCCGCCACGTCAGACCAGCAATGCGTCGTTCATCAGAGAGATAACACGTGAACGTTGACAATAGGCAACAAAACGGCGAGACACCAAGAACAGCAGGTGCTCGGTAGCAGAGGCCAGCGGCAGCTACAGACAGCACTGCCGCACAGCACTGTGCACAGTGCTGTTTTGAAAGCGTTACGTATTACAAAATATCAGTGAAGTTTGATTTTCATCCTTCAACTACTATTTCCAACTCGCTTTTGCCCGCGGCTTCGCCCGCTTGGGTGTCGGAAAATATCCCACGGGAACGTAATACCGGGATTAAAAGTGTAACCTGGTTATAAACTATCCGTGTGCAAAATGTCATCCATATCCATTCAGCCATTTTTTTTCGCTAATCCGGAACATACACGCACAAACAGACAAAAATTCTAAAAACTAATTTTTGGCATCAAATTCGTTCAATTTGTATTCACACCTCGTAGCAATTAGTATTTTTCAATGTACAGTTTTGACTTCGTTACTATTTTATTAGGTTTATGTATCTACAGCTGGTTAGGGTACCATTAGGTATCCAGTAGGACTTAAGACCAGGCACTCTTAGAGACAATTTCCACGCAAGTTCCGTCCCATGCACCCCGCCACTCCACTATGTGCTAAACGCTAACACATCGGTAATAAAGTTGAATATCGCGTGCGCTCTTTGATCGTGTTCGAGTACGGAATTAAATGGCGTAAGTCTCAATTCTTATTACGTTTATAACTAAAGTAATAATTGATCTAGAGAAAAAATGTCTTGTGGCTGGATAATAATCATTTGTTTCTTACTGTAAATACTTATTTTAGTAGGGATGCATCCGATACCGATATATCGGCGATACTTCGGGTTAGCCGATATATCGGTATCAACGATATTTTTATGACCGATTCAACGATACTTTTTAATTTAAAAATGTAGTGTAAACGAGCGTGTTGTCTCGTCTATTTCGTTGCAGACGAGGCATGAACTATGCTCGGGGAAACCCCGCGCTTGTGAGTGTCTTGTTTCTCCCGCCCGCTTTGGCCTCGCGTCTATTTCGTTGCATACGAGGCACGAACTATGCTCGGGGAAACCCCGTGTCCTGTTCCTCCCTCCCGCTTTGGCCTCGCACTAGCATATCAGAAATATTTCGCTAGGTTGACCGTTGTCGCGCTTAGAATTTGTCATACATTCGTGTTGTTTGAGTGAAATAAAATAATCAGCAGTCATGTCAACTTCAAAACACAAAAGTGCGAAATGGAATCATTTTGAAATTTCCACAATTGATAATTCACAGTAAGCGTATCGGTATCGGTATCGCCGATATTTTTATAAGAGTATCGGTATCGTATCGGCGAAAAGGCGTATCGATGCATCCCTATATTTTAGACATAAAAGCCGAGCAATTTTGATTTTAGTTTTGAATAAAAAATGAATCGAGCGAAAATGTTAAAATTAAGTAACTGTCTTGTACATGGAAAGAAAAAGATCTAATCCTACTAATATTATAAAGGTGTAAGTTTGTGAGTGTGTATGTTTGTCTCTTCTTCACGCAAAAACTACTGAACGGATTTGGTAAAATTTGGCACACAGATATTATACCCTGGATAACACATAGGGTAGGTACTTTTTATCCCGATATTCTCACGGAATCGAAACTTATGCGGGTGAAACCGCGGGGCGCAGCTAGTAAATCATATAATAAAGTTCCATTTTGATTGTACCTATGCGTGACTGTTTCAGAATATGAATGCAAATTAACATACAATTTAGGGAGCCTTATCTTAAATCATATGAAGGTAAGCCAAGGAAAACTAAGTCGCCAATTTATTACAGGTATTTCGAGTACCAGCTGCAACTGAGTCGCGAATTCAGTCTGCCGTTGTTCCTGCATTGCCGCGCGGCTGCCGACGACTTGGTCGCAATACTGGAGAAAAATCGCGACTGTGTCGTAGGCGGAGTCGTGCATTCGTTTGACGGAACAGAAGATGCTCTGCAAAAGATACTGGACTTGGGGATGTACATAGGTATTAATGGATGGTCAGTTGACGAGTATGCAGATTACACAAGTAATTTACCTCACGCTGCTTGACGGAAAATATTTTTCAGCTCATAATTAGTAAACCAGGATCGCAAGCAAGACTACTGAGCGCGAGGTCCTGGTTTCGATAACTGGCGAAATGTGGGTGTTAACATAACACCTTTGCCGAATTCTTCGGGGAATACAGGCGTGATTGTATACAAACAGTTTATTTCTGGCTTGTCACTGTATTATTAATATTCTTTTTAGGGTTCCGTAGTAAACTAGGAACCCTTATAGTTTCGCCATGTCCGTCTGTCTGTCCGCGGCTTAGCTCAGAGACTATCAGTAATAGAAAGCTGTAATTTGGCATGGGTATACATATTAATCACGCCGACGGTGGTAAAATAAAATTTAAAAAAAAGGTTTTAATTTTTTTTAGAGTACCTACCTCCCATACATCTTAAAATGAAATGAAATTGTTTATTCTGTAAATAGGATATAGGAATCACTTTTACACGTCATCTTAAAAAAATAATTAAAAATTAGCTAGATAAGTTCAGCGTTTCCTATAGATAGAGTAGTCAGACTGAGAAGAAATGCCATGGTGTGGGGTGTCGTTGGAAAGGTCGTTCAAAATTGTTAGTCATGTGCCCCCACCCCAAGTGTTCCACCTAAGTGGTAGTAGGTACTTGGATTTGTGAAAAAAATCACAGCAGTTGTATACAGGGTGTTTGGCGCATGGACCGACACAATTTTTTCAGGGATTTGGGAGGTCATTAGCTAGGTTCTAGCTAAGTTCAAAATAGCTTTTAGTTTTTTTTATAATTAATTTAGAAGTTGTAAAATTTCATTCATTAAATACAAAAATTAACTTTGGAAGCTTGTAAGGAATTTTCTTGAAACCAGTTGTATAAAACAAAGATGTTTTTAGATTTAAAGGACTTTGGAGAATGCAACAAAATTTGTTTTGTGCCACTACACCCACAAACAAAAAAGTTATTTCAAATTAAAGGACACATTTTGGAAATTTTTTTCATTTAAAAAAATTAATCATAAGTAACCAACCGTGACATTTGGGACAAAGGGTGTATGGGTAGAACCTAGCTAATGACCTCCCAAATCCCTGAAAAAATTGTGTCGGTCCATGCGCCAAACACCCTGTTTAATATAACGAAGTTAAAAGGAAAACTGTCACAGCTAAGTAGGCTTTACAGGTTAACGAGTAATAATCGACCAACTTAAATTTGCAGTTTGAAAAACATGTTCTCCGATACATTCCGTATGGGAGAATATGTTTTTCAACTACAATGTTAAGTTTGTTCTTGGGATAAATTTATCCCAACAACAACACGCAAATGGCGGGTTTAAAAAAAATACGAGCTTCGGCTCTCGACTTCGTTAGAGTATATTTTAACCTTTCTTAAGAATTGGGATATCAATTAATGCAAAAATAATTTTTCAAATCCGACTGGTGGTTCCAGGTGGCGCGTTCAACCAAAATTAGTAAAAGATTTCATTTATTTTCAGCTCCTTAAGAACAAAAGAAAACTTAGAAGTGGCATCAAAAATACCTAAAGACAAGCTTATGATCGAGACCGACTGTCCATGGTGTGAGGTGAAGCCGACCCATCCTGGCTATACCCATGTGGTGACGAAGTACCCAACAGTGAAGAAAGAGAAGTACTCAGTTGGGTCTGACAGTCAGGTGAAAGGAAGGAATGAACCTGTTAATATTGTGTAAGTATTTTATAGACAGGCGGTGACCTCTTACCGGAAGGCCCCCCAGACGGTGGACCGATCGATGACGTCACAGTATAATAAAGTAACAGTATTATGTCTGCAGTGACTGAATTTTAAAGTCACTGCAGACAAAGTTTGTTTCAAAGTTTGAAATAATAACCTACGGCTGCTCGGTAGACAAACCTACCGAGTCCGTGCGTAACTGCCGCGCACTCGGAGACTGTTGCGTACTGGTATACCCTGAGATTTCAAAGCGCGTCGTTTCGGCCGTTTTCTTTGAAGACATAATAATGTTATTATTTATACTGTGACCTGGTAGAGGTTGTTACGGATAAATTTCACGTCTTGCACCTTATTTATTATTTTTCCGACTATTTAAATTATAACGACTGTTCAAAAGGTGACAAGGGCCATCTATTTGGATGATAAATGTGTTTGAAAATTCCTTACTTACAATTATCGTTCTTTGACGTCTTCAATGGTGCAATGTCAAATAAAATGTGGAGAACCATTGAACCAATTGAACGTTCGGACATCCTGAGCCAAAAATAGACGTAATTCACATTGGGGATGACGGACAAGTCGAAAGACAAATAGGAAAACTAGAGAACGCCCCCAACAAGAAGAGCAATAAAAAAAGCAGGCGAAATTTTTTTGGTCTAGAAAAAAGTTAAAATCATTTTTTTTTTACTTTTCAGGCAAGTTCTGGAGATTTTAGCAGCAATACGGAAAGAAAATACAGATGAGTTAGCAGCAGCCATTTACGAAAATACTAATAGAATATTTTTTAATAAAAAAATGTAGATAGGTATTTATTATGAATAAATAAATGTTTTGTTACAAAATGCATGCTTTTCTTTTTTCGTTTTTATTAGGGTTCCATACCAAAATGGTAAATAGGAACCCTTATGGTGCGACTCAGTCTGTCGGTCACAGCTGGATATCTCTAGAATTAATAATGCTATCAACTCGAAATTTAGTATAGTTTTAGATGACGTTTGCAAAACTATTTTGCAAGTAAGGAAGTTTTATTTTTTCTTGCAACAATTACTGAACCGGTATTAAAAATTCGAAGTGGGGCTACCAAGGCATGTGGGGTATCATACGAAAGAGCGCTATTTTCATATTCAAACATATTTCTTTTTTTTTAGGCCGCATAGTTTTGGACTTTCGACGAAAAATGCAAAAAGAATACCGTTCCCCCCTCCCCTTATCTCCGAAGTTTGCATAGAGAAAAATCTGATGTTATTCTATGTGATAGAAGTTTATGTAAAGATTACAGGGAAAATAAAACGATGTCTCTAATTAGCACACTAAGAAATCATATTACATTAATTCCACTGTAGATCTAGAGATGGCGCTGACCCAAAACTGCAATATTCTACCCTGCAGTGTTAAAATTCTCTGACGAATATAGGCCTTGAAAATTTAAAAACATTTCACGGTTCACAACCAAAATATCCTCCTTCCTACCTACTCGCAGGTGGCTTTGGGTAAAGCACAGTTGTAGTTTTTTCTGGACACAGAAAAAAATCACGGCAGTAGTAGGTACATAATTAACGAAAAGGAACGTTGTGTACGTTACCCCAGCAGGAAAGTGTCTCCTAGAGTTATATGAGTGACTAAAGGCACAAGATTTTGGTTTACATCTGGCATTGAGCCGGTGCCTTGTATTTTGCCGTCAAAGTTATGACACCATTGTTGTGACTTTTAGCAAGATTATTCAAAAACGCATGCATGAACAGTTTTGAAACTTGTGTATGGTTATTATTAGCGTCAAGAAGGACTTAATACAGTTTTCAGCGAACTTATACCTTGTCTCATTTAGGCACTGCGATGTTTTTTCGGGTTTCCATAAAACCGCGATAACTTGAAAACTATAAATATTTTCTTAAATCTAATTGGGGCACTAAGGGGCACACATTAAGAGCTACTCGTGTATGTTTATTCTACAGGGGCACATGCAATGGTTTTAGAGATATACGATTCTGCAAAACGTTACTCCAGCAGGAAATGCAATATCTATCTCAAATTTGGGGTGCTTGGACAGGAAACCTCCCCGTGTGCCTGTGGGCTGGAATTCCCTTCGGATGCGTCCGGGGGGAAGGCCAGTCTTCAGGACGGTGCACCCTGGGATGCGGGCAATGTCTCCCCATTAGGTACTATGTGCCTAAGGGGTCTCGTTGTCCGTATGCCAATATCCTGTCGGAGGAACGCTCTAACGTGTACTCGGGGAGAGCACACGTTGAGCAGCGTTGGAGTACGGGCTCGGCGTGCACTAACACTGCCGTCGGGCAGGCAGGAGGAAGCCTTCTGCCACCGTTGGTCTCGTAGCCCCGAAGAGTGTCAAGGTCATGTCTCTGGCACTTGACGGGGGTCGAGGGTCTTGGCTTAACCGCCCGGACCGCGAGGAAGAAATCCTCTATAAAAAAATTACCCCATATCTCCAAGCGGCGGCGCACCGTGAGGGAGGTTGTAAGCTTGACTAATGGGTAGCTATTTGATAATTAGTCGCTAGTGCGAACCACATATTTTGAGTCAATACACAAAGTTTTTTACTCGTGGGAACAATTATGAAAGAAAACAAACACAAAAACCAAAAGGAGAGGAGTGATGCGGAGTCGGAGTCCGACGCTGCATCTGGCGCAATGAGCTCTGGTCAGAGCTCGGAGCGCGAAGTGGTGGGGGGAGCGACCGTGAGGAACCGAAAGTTCCTCCGGAAGCGCCCCAAACCGGGGGATGGCCAGGGGTCGTCCGCCGACGAGGGGGTCTCGGGCCAAGGCCGGAGGAAGATCCACTCCAGTCGGCGGGGTTCGGCCAGAGGAAAAGGTGTGGGTAGAGGGCTCACCACCAAGGAGGCAGGCAAGCCAAGTCCGGCCAGCCCAGCTGAGGTGGAGAGGCCCTCTTCAGAGGAGGAACACCACACTGTAGGGACCAGCACCGTGGCGGCCCCTACAGAGTCGGCAGGTGGTGAGCCGGGCGTCGCTGGCGGCTCCAATTCGGAGCGAGCAGCCAGGTTTGCGGAGGCTGTGGCAGCCGCAATCAAGGTTTTGTTCTTGAAGAGGACTCAGTCCTCTAAAGACAAGGCCATGCCTGCGGCCATAGCCTCTATTGTGGCGGCTGCGGAGGCCTATCATCTCAGGCCTCCGTCGGATGGCATGTCTGAGATGCGAGCGGAGGTCGCCCGCTTGACAGCCGCCATGGAGCTTCTCCGAAAGGAGAACGAGGAGCTCCGAGCAGACCTGGCTGGGCTCCGAGGAGCCGGCCCTCGTGAGGCGCCGCAGGGGAGGGAGCAGCATGGGCAGGGACGGCCCGTGCCTGCGGAGGACCGGGTTCTGACCCTGGTGAGGCAGGAGATGGCTTCTCTGCGGTCCCGTTTTTTCCGCGATAGAAGCCATTGTCCTGCGCCCTCCTCTAGCGGCGAGCATGCCGCCGGCCTCTGGCCAGCAGAAGACGGCTTCGTATGCCACCACCGCAGCTGCCTCAGCCAAACCAGGCTCGTCGGGGCAGACCAGGGGCGGGGTGGCTACAAAGGCGGCGAGGGCCCCGGCCCAGGTGGCGAAGGTCCCGGCCCAGGCGGCGAAGGCCCCAGCCCTAGCGGCGAAACAGCTGCCCCCGTCTCCTCCTAATTCTACCCCGGCTGACGCCGAATGGCAGGTAGCCGGGGAGAAGAGGAAGGCGGCGAACGCAAAAAGGGCGGCCAAGAAGAAGGAGAGGAGGCAGCGGCGCAAGGAGCGAAGCGTCGCGGCTAGGCTCCGCGCCCCGAAGTCCGCAGCTGTAGTGATTACACTACAGCCAGAGGCGGAGAAGAAGGGCGTGTCCTACCGCGACGTGCTCGCCAAGGTGGGGGCAGCGGTGGACCTCAAAGAGATCGGCGCCGCTGATGGCATCCGGGTGAGGGTCACTGCGACTGGGGCCCGGATGCTGGAGGTCCCCGGTGCGGCAAGCGGCCCGGCCGCTGACGCTCTGGCCGAAAGGCTTAGGGCGTCCCTAGATGCGGACGAGGCCCGAGTGTCCAGGCCCACCAAATGCGCAGACATGCGTATTCTGGGCCTGGATGACTCAGTGACGGAGGGACAGGTGGTGGCCGCTGTTGTTAGGGCTGGGGGGTGCTCTGCCGAGCAGGTTAGGGCAGGCGCCCTCCGTCCTGACTTCACGGGGTTGCGAGCCATTACGGTGAGCTGCCCCGTTTCGGCGGCCAAGAAAATAGCCGGGGAGGGTCAAAGGCTATTGGTGGGCTGGGTTTCGGCGCAGGTCAAACTGCTGGAACCCAGACCTCTGAGGTGCTTCCGCTGCCATGTGGGCAATCACGTGGGAGCTAAATGCACCTCGGAGGTGGACCGCAGCAGTCATTGTTACCGCTGTGGTCAGCCCGGTCACAAGGCCGGCTCGTGCGAAGCCACGCCGCATTGCGTCGTATGTGCGGCGGCTGGCAAGCCAGCCGGCCACCGGATTGGAAGCAAGGCCTGCGCTCCACCCGCCAAGGCTAGAGGCAAACCACCTGCCACCGCCGTCACAGCCGCAACCGCCGCCACCGTCGCCGTTGCCGCCTCAACAGCCGTCGTCGCCGCCGCAGCCGCCGCGGCAGGGCCCTCACAGGGGGCTAAGGAGGGGGCTGACATGGAGTGCCAATAATGGCCCCATTTCGCCTCCTCCAGGCGAACATCAACCACTGCGCCGCAGCTCAGCATCTGTTGCTCCAGAGCATGGCGCAGTGGTCGATTAACATCGCCGTGGTCGCTGAGCCGTACTTTGTCCCACCCAGGGATGACTGGGTGGAGGACCTGAGCGGCTCAGTGGCCCTAATTTCGTCGGCCGCCGCCGGTACCCCGTCCCTCGAGGCGGTTAAGAGAGGACGGGGTTGCGTTGCAGCACGGTTCGGGGAGATTGTCGTGGTAGGCGCGTACTTCTCCCCGAACCGAACTCTCGCCGAGCTCCACAACTCCCTTGCGGAGTTGAGAGTCGTCGTTGTCGGGTTCTGTTCCCTTCCCGTGCTCGTCCTCGGGGACTTCAATGCCAAGAATGTGGCTTGGGGTTCCCGGTATACGGACACACGGGGCAGGATGGTGGCAGACTGGGCGCTGGAGACAGGCCTGGTCGTCCTTAATCGGGGTTCTGTCCCCACGTGTGTGCGGATGCGGGGTGAATCAGTGGTGGACATCTCGTTCGCTAGCCCCGCTCTGTCGCCGCGTGTCATTGACTGGCGCGTCATGGAGGAGGTGGAGACGTATTCCGATCACCGGTACATCCGGTTTGACGTCTCCGCCCAAACCTCGAGCGCGCCGGTCCGACAGGCCCCGAGTGGTCCGCGGTGGGCGCTGAAGCAGCTGGACCGGGAGCTCCTCCTGGAAGCCTCGATAGTGCAGGCCTGGGTGTCATCACCGGACAGGCCTGCTGACATCAATGACGAGGCGGAGTGGTTCCAGGAGGCCATGTCCGAGATATGCGACGTGGCAATGCCCCGGGTCCAGCCCGGACGTGCTTCGCGCCAGGTGTACTGGTGGTCGCGTCAGCTGACGACACTGCGCATTGCGTGCGTTACTGCGCGACGCCGGTACACTAGGCACCGCAGGCTCCGTATTCGACCTCCGGATACGGAAGCCATTCAGGCGGAGCTGTACGAGGGGTACAGAGCGGCGAAAACCGCCCTCCAAGCGGAGATCCTGCGGGCCAGTGCCCTGGCCCGCGAGGAGTCGCTGGAGACTCTGAACAGAGACCCGTGGGGACGCCCATATAAAATGGTGCGGGAGAAACTCCGCCCATGGGCTCCCCCGCTGACGCAGAGTCTCCGGCCGCAGCTTGTGGGGGACGTGGTGAGCGCTCTGTTCCCTTCGAGAGGGGAACACGCCTCCCCGCCCATGGCTCCGCCTACTGCGGTGCCTGATGCGGACCACACCGCCGACGACGACGACGATGCTCTGGAGGTGACCGAGGTAGAGATGAGGGTGGCTGAATGCCAGAAATACCGCCCCAGGACCCGACGGCTTACCTGGGAAAGCCTGGGTCCTGGCCTCAGAGGCTCTCGGGCCTCGACTAAGGGGGCTCCTAAGCGCATGCTTGGAGAGGGGCCAGTTCCCGCTTCGTTGGAAGACGGGGAAACTGGTCCTCATCAAGAAGCCGGGGCGCCCTGCGGACTCTCCGTCCGCTTACCGGCCCATAGTGCTGCTCGACGAGGTGGGCAAGCTCTTTGAAAGAGTCATTGCAGACCGCCTCGTCGGGCGGCTGGTGCGGGTGGGGCCGGATTTGGCGGAGAGCCAGTTTGGTTTCCGCAGGGGGCGCTCCACGGTGGACGCCATCATGCGCGTGCGAGCCCTCACGACGGGGGATGCGGTGGCTCGGGGTGGGGTCGTCTTGGCGGTGTCTCTAGACATCGCCAACGCCTTCAATACCCTGCCCTGGAGTTGCATCAGGGAGGCACTCCGGTATCACCGGATGCCGACCTACCTCTGTCGTGTGGTCGAGGCCTATCTGGCAGACAGGGCCACCATCTACCCCGGTCACCAGGGAGAGTGGAACCGGCGAGAGATGTCGTGCGGTGTCCCACAGGGATCGGTCCTGGGGCCGCATCTGTGGGACATCGGATACGACTGGGTGCTGCGCGCCGACCTCCCCAATGGCGTCAGCGTCGTTTGTTACGCTGACGACACGTTGGTCCTGGCGCAGGGGAGGTCGCACCAGGCGGCGGCCGAACTAGCGACACACGGGGTTGCGACAATCGTGGCCAGAATCCGGCAGTTGGGACTCGAGGTGGCCTTACACAAGTCTGAGGCCATGTGTTTTCATGGTCCTCGGAACGCGCCACCGTCGGGTTCCCAAATAACGGTAGGAGGGGTTCACATCGGCGTCGAGTCGACGATGAAGTACCTGGGACTCGTCCTCGACAGTCGGTGGAACTTCGTGGAGCATTTCCGACGCTTGGCTCCCAGACTGGACCGGGCCGGGGCTGCCTTGAAGCGGCTCCTGCCCAATCTAGGGGGTCCAAACGCCTCCTGCCGGAGGCTATACGCGGGGATCGTGCGGTCCATGGCCCTGTACGGGGCACCGGTGTGGGCGCATTCGTTGAGGCGGCGGCCTGCCCGCCGGTTGAACGCGTCCCAGAGGGTCATGGCCACCCGGCTGGTCCGGGGATACCGCACGGTCTCCGGTGAGGCGGCGAGCCTCCTTGCCGGATTGCCGCCATGGGATCTGGAGGCAAAAGTCCTCGCGCATATTTGGGAGTGGCGCGGGGAGGCGAAACGCCGGGGCTTGACTCCGATGCCGCGAGAAATCGCGGCACAGCGGACAGAGCTCCGACGGGATCTCATGGCGTCATGGAGAGTGCGATTGTCGCAACCCAGTGCTGGGCACGCCACTATTGCGGCGATAAGTCCCCTCTTTGAGGAGTGGCTGGAGAGGCGCCACGGCGTCCTCACCTTCCGCCTGACGCAGGTCCTCACCGGACACGGCTGTTTCGGGAGGTACCTGTTTCGGATAAGGCGGGAGGAAACGCCCGGGTGTCATCACTGCGTGGATCGCCCGGAGGACACGGTGGAGCATACGGTGGAGGTATGCCCGGCTTGGGCAGAGCACCGCCGTGTCCTCGTGGAGGCGATCGGTGGCGGGGATCTCTCGCGTCCGGTCCTGGTCCAGGCCATGGTACGGAGCGAGAGGGCATGGGAGGCCGTCACCTCCTTCTGCGAAGCAGTAATGCTCGCGAAGGAGGAGGCGGAGCGCGTGAGGGAGAGGCAAATTTCGCGCCCTCACGCCCCTAGCCGCCGCAGGAGGAGACGCCCTGGGCGTCGGGAATCGGTTGCCGATTCCCGGCCACCGTAGGCGCGGGCTTGCGGACGGTGAGCAATGGGTAGCTCGCCGTCCGGCAAGGACCAAGCCCGGGTCGACGGCGCGTTGTGTTCCACGCGCGCCTCAAAGAGATGTCAGCGAATGAAGGGGTCCGATGAGACCATTGCCTGCCGGGGTTGCGGGAAAGTCCGAAAGGGATACCGTGGCCCCCTGGCATTGCACAGGCAACAGAAGGAACACGGGTGGGTTTTAGTCAGTAAGAGTCTGATACGCCCTCCCGCTCCACCCAGAGCGGGAGACGTCATTTGATGATTTCCCACCCAAAAAAAAAAAAAAAAAAAAAAAAGCAGGAAATGCAATATCTCGAAAACCTGAAGGGGCACAGATTTTATTTTTAGGGGCACATTTTGGCACACATATAAACTCTCTGGCCATGCACAATTTTTCTCTCTCCGATCATTCGTTTAGAATTTTCCTGCTAAAAAAACGTTACCCCAGCAGGTATCGTTTTTTCCGTTTTTTTCCAAAACGACAGGGGGCACACATTTTTTATGTGGGGGCACATTTACAGCAGCTAAGGCACCAATTAAACGTTCCACTCATATAACTCTAGGAGACACTTTCCTGCTGGGGTAACGTACACGAAAAGGAAAACTAAACAGCAAAGCAGGCTTCACAAGTTAACGAGTAATAATCGAACAACTAACATTTGCGGTTGCAAGAACATCTTTTTCAACTACAAAGTTAAGTTTGTTCTTGCGATAAATTAATTCCAAATACGGAACCCTTCATTGTGCGTGGTCCGGTTTTCTTAGTGTGAACTTATACATCGTTTTATTGCGTTAACTTAAAAAAAAAAGTATACAGCGTTTGATGAGCCCACCACAACCTGTTTTTACATAATTGCGGTCTTTAGCACTATATTTGGAGTTTGATAAAGCAGCTATCAACAAACTGGCCACTTTCGACAGAACGTGTATTTATTTCAAAGTTAATGAAATGCAATTATTTATTTAGGATCACTTGTCTTGTCTGTCACAGCCAATTTGCTACGAATCTACTGAACCGATTAAGTTGAAATTTAGTAGGTACACAATCATATAAGATTATGAATGATATTTTCTTGCCCAAACACGGACGTGTGACGTAAATAAACGAAATTTGAATATGGGGGTGACTTGGGGAATAAATCAGAAAAATAAAAGTTTTGCTAACTGTACTGTGACATCAAATGAAAGAGCTTGTAAGGGTCTCATTTTTTTATGATTTAAATTAAATTGACCATTTCACTCCCCCCGTTATATTCGAAATTACCGAGATTAAGTTTGAAAAGTGGACCGACGCCTTTGATGTTTGCATAAATGCCGAAACCGCACAAGGCCACAGTACTTACCTAGGGTTGTCACAGACTTTACACAACTGCCCAGAAAAGGAGGGTAATGTTTTTAGAGTTTCATGTATGTATGTACGTTTCTTTGTTCCGCCATAACTTCTAAATGCCTCAACAATTTGGACATAATGGGTATCGTTACATTTTTTTTTTTTGCGTGGCTCTATTTTATTTTATTTGGGAATAAGAGCTTGTTAACAATATAAATAAAATACTATTTTATTATTCAGTGTCTAATACTTTACCTATTGAATCAGTTTCCGTTTTCTCATTAATCATTCATTAATTCTTATGCATTCTCGCACAGCACATGTCGTATGCACCATGTTAATTGTGTACAAATTAAAACATTTAAAACAAGACACGCGTTAGCCCTGAAAGTCATGTCCCGAGCTACTAACAATGGCAATGTATGCAGCTCGGGCTCGCCCTACCCGCCCCTCACGATTGCCCTGTCTAGATGGGTTCGTCAAATGACTGTATTGGTTTATAGACTGTTTATAGATTACAGGAAACCTATAGGAAGTCTATGGTCTTAAAATAACACGATATAATCTCTCAGTATTGTTGCGTTTAAACTTACATTTGTATTTGGAATGTATGGGAGAACATGTTTTTCAACTACATTGTGTTTGTAAGTCCGGGCAGGACCAACTTGAGTGAACTGGGCAGCCGGCCACAGCTTGAGACGGAACCCTCAGCGCGAGTCCTATTAGCACTTGTCCGGTTTTAGTTATAGCTCTACTAGCTTCTCGTTGATTGAAGGCGGAGGGACAGGTGCCTATAAGGAGAGTGTAAATTAAACGCTTAATAAATCACTAACAATATT
Source organism: Xanthia togata (assembly GCA_963853775.1). Taxonomy (NCBI): domain Eukaryota; kingdom Metazoa; phylum Arthropoda; class Insecta; order Lepidoptera; family Noctuidae; genus Xanthia; species Xanthia togata. The sequence goes on from OY970805.1 coordinate 6,048,455, forward strand.
TAATTGTGATTTCTTACAATTATTTCGTACAACACAACATTTATCATCATAATCAGAGGAACAAATATCTAAATTAAATGGTTGATGTCCACCGGATCCATATTTCATTCACTCAAATAAATAGCTTAAAAACGGGGAATTCTAATTTGTGTGAATATACATTATTTTCTTCTTACGTTTATTTCCATTAAAATAAATAGAATCGCAAGTAAATAAAATTGTTTTCAATGTTGACTGATAGATTGGAAATGGACATGCTTATCACATTACATAGATATTAGATCAAACTATGGTATGAGCTCACAAGTATTAAAACCGCAGGACCAAATATTGCTCTGGCGAAAAATTACAGATAATCTACACAGTGCAATTTGCAGCTCTGTTGTTCCTCTATCATTTCCTTTGAAACACGATCTCTCAACACAAAATAAATATATACTACAAAAATCTTATACCCCTATTATATCATTTGTTAAAAGATTCAATAATATGAACAATGTTATTTGGATGACAATAAGAGGTAACTTAATGATTCATTAATTATGAGATGATACCAGTCTGTTACTGTATTTAAATGCATCATAGGGAATGTATTCAAATACTGGATTTTGATTTATAATAAATACTAAAAATTTCATATATTATGGTTGTCATGGATTAAATCTTTTGTAAAAATATATTCTTCAATGATATGATTTTATTATTGCATGACTTAATAAATTGAGTGAATTATTGAAGATTTTTAAATAAAGGTAAGAGGTAAACTAGCTATTTTTGGCACACAATGCTTAAAAATGTAATTTCTTAATTACATAGTTATTTATTGATAGAAGTAGTTGGCACTAGTTACAAGATTTATGGGATGGCAATAAAACGGCCAATATTAAAATTACATTTGTGTTGTTAACCTTTGGCCCGTCGAATGGGGTCTTTCGAAGCATAGGTGAATGTAAAATTAACACAGTTAAAACAGCTTTCCAGGAGTTTTAGTACTTCAGGTACCCTCCGTAATTAGATCTAGTTAGCGCGCCAGCGCAGTGAGATACAGACGTGTTTTGGGCACGAGGGCCGTAAAAGAGCCCACGCGACGAACCCCGTAAGTAAAATTGAATTGTTTGATTTCTTTTGTAACATGTTTTTTTTTTATTGTTTTATATTATAAATGACTTATAAAATGTTTGAAGAACAACAACGACGTATATTGAGTTGGTTAGAAGATGAATCTGAAGATGTTTGCGGTGGCGAGGAGGAAGAAGATGAAGTCGCTACATGTCTGAACGAAAGAAGTGAGCATAACAAGGATTCGGAGCAAGAATGTGAAGATTAGGTGTCTACAGAACCACATGAGGCACCTTTAGAGGAACCGGATCAGGTTTTAGAATCGTTTGATGAACAGCACATGGAGTCGGAAAGTTCGTATAGTGATGATGATGAAGAGCCCTTGATAAATATATCGTCACAGAACTTTTATATTGTCAAAAAGAGAGAGAGAGAAATGGCACCTATAAAATTCAAATCAATCTGCCACTTTTGATGTGATCTCATATAGGTATAATATAAATTAAAGTTCATTGATTTAGTTAGAATATAAATAGTTTTTCTGTGATGTGATCTCAAAGAGAGAAATTTATGTTCTTAATTTTAGATTGGAAGTTTAAACAGTAAATAAATAAATATATTTGGTATTTTTTTTGTAAGTTTATTGTCATTAAATAAATAAATATGAAACTGCTAGAATAGTTGGAAAGATACAAGTTTTAAGGGGTTTTATTCTTGAGGTTTTGAGGAACCCCACACGATTAACCGCGTTAATAAAAGATGCGCGACGGGCCGAAGGTAACGACACTTTTATATATCTTTGTAACCAATGTGTGCCAAGAATAGTTTGTCACGTAGTAGTAAATAGGTCCGTTTGTTGTTTCAGTCACTAGCTGTGTATATTGTACTCGATTTAATATTTTCTTCATTAAGGAAACAGATAAATTTAAAATAAAACAGATTTGATAAGGACACATTCAGGCAGAGGACTGTGTTTGTTTTGTGCAAATTCCAACTTTGGATAACATAGAAGCGTAAAATGGAAATGGTGAAGTGTATGTCTTAATATTATTTGATGATTTTTTTATTCGAACATGGACACACAATTCACCAAATTAATTTTAAAGACATTATAAACATTGTATTAATTGAATTGACCGAATAGTCCTATTTGATCATAGATACAGTTATAGACATAACTGCTTGCATGTACATACTTATACTTATAAATGTATATATTTTGATATCTTGGTGGAAACGGATACAATTCGGTCAATGAACACATGATTAATTAATTCTAGATTTTGAACACTGTCACAAAAAGCGTGTAGAAAACGAACACAGATAACTCGATAAACTCAGTCCTCTGTCTGTGTAGCACAGTTATCACTAAAGTGGAGGGTTACTCTTCAGGGTATCTTGGAGTAGATGTGCACCTGTTCCCGGAACCAGTGGAAGTATGTCGTCACGTGGGACCGGGTGACGTTGAGAGCGGTTTCAGTTTTGTTCTGCAGGATCTCGGGCGCCCATTCACCTCTGAAACATACATAATACTAATTTAAATCCTAAAACCCTTCCAAATGTTAGAAATCTAGGACCCAACATCGTCTTAGATAAAGAGGTGCTTGAAACTGTAAACTCGGCAGTTTTTCTGGGCATAACAGTAGATGCCAAACTTCAGTGGGGCCAACATATATCGAGCCTAGCGGGAAGGCTCAGTTCGGCCGCCTACGCCGTCAGAAAAGTAAGACAATACACTGACGTTGATACAGCTCGGTTAGTCTATTTTAGTTATTTTCATAGCGTTATGTCCTATGGTATTCTGCTGTGGGGCAAAGCTGCAGATATTCAAAATATATTTGTCCTCCAAAAACGAGCTATTCGAGCAATTTACCAGCTAGGTGCCAGAGTTTCTCTAAGAGATTTTTTCAAAGATATCGGTATTCTCACAGTGGCATCACAATTCATCTTCGCCAACATCTTATATATTAGGCAAAATATACACTTATACACTAAAAACAGTGATATTCACAATGTTAATACAAGAAGTAAGGATAAACTACGTGCTCCCTTTCACCGGCTTCATAAGGTTCATAACTCATTTGTTGGGCTTGGTATAACCTTTTATAACAAGCTACCCTCTTCTTTGCTAGATTTGCCTTTTAATGCGTTTAAAACTAAATTAAAGTCCAACCTTTGTTCAAAGGCATACTATTCTATCAACGACTACTTAAATGATAAGAATAGATGGTCGCTGTGATTAACTCAAGACAATGTTTAAATGTTCTTTCTCCAGAATTAGTTTACCTACTGACAGGTTATATGAGTTTATATAATTGTTTATAATTTTACTTTATAAGTCAATTTATTTTAATTTTATTTTAATTTAGTGCTGACATAATCTACTCATTACAATGTTTTTTTTATGAGTTGTATTGCAATATGTGGTTAGCTAGCGACCTCGACAATTATTTATTTTACCTCGATGGTCCTAGTTTATCAATTGTAACTTCTAGTTACAGCTATATGTAAGCGGGCACGCCCTTTATGCCTGGAGGCTTTTTCTTTTTTTTTTAGATATTGTTTACTTTTAGTTATTTTTATTTCTGCTTGAGTATAGTTCTCGATGCTTTTGGTTGGTATATTGGCGTGTGCTAGCTGTCATATGGCTATTAATTATAGCTATTTAATTTAAATTACTTTTTGCATATTGTAAATTGTCTTGCATACTGTTGTATAGAATCATTTTTTATTTTTTTCTAACTGAACAGACAGCTGTGCTGCTGGGGAGTTTGTTGCGCCACTTCTTCTTCCCAGCAAAAGCACTAGGAAGTGGTGAAGGGTGGGCGTTTTGGGGGACTGTCTTATGTAATTTTGACGTTCGAAAAGTGCTGATTCTCAGCCTAGTTTGAATAAATGACTTTTGAATTTTTTGAATTAGTGGTTTATTTTATTTTATTTTTTTATAGGAGAATAATTATGTTTCTCTACGGGGAAAAGACGGCTTTGTATATGGTGGTTTCACCACTTTTTCTGAATCAAACTAACCAAGAATGAAATAATAAGCAAAAAAATTAGAATCATAATAATAAACAAATCAAGCATTGGTTACCAAGCATTTACCTATCTTTTACCAAAAAATATTCAAATCATAGTTACGAAAGGCACGGGATTTCGAGTCACCCTAAACAGTTTTTCGGAGTCAGTTTCAATTAAACCAAAGATATTTCAGTTGTTCATCTAATCAGTTGAAATAAGTGAGTAATTTGTAACGTCTCACACAAGTAACCTCGGAATTTAAATGAACACAATATGTAGACTAAAGACGGAAAACGGCATTCTTTATCTAATTTGATACAAGATAGTTCGTAAAATAAATATTGGATTGTAGCGTTAAAATCACCTGATAATACCCAAGTTTAACGAAGCGACAGTTAAAATTTCTTGCTTACGATTCTGGCGCATGTTTTGTAAATCAAGAGATATTGTGGCACGCCTCAACAATATTAGCATAACATCACGCCTAGGTATTCTCCGAAGGGTCTTTTTTAGTTCACCCACATTGCGCCAGTTATGTTCAGTCTCATGTAATAGGGGGCGAGCCATTGCTAGAGCTATTGCTATCAACCGGACACAAATCCAGAGTCCAGGCTGCTACTGAGAAATTACAGACGGAATAAAAGCGTATTTACAAAAAAGCTACGACTCAACAACGCTTAGAATCTTAAAATAGCATATTGTCATCCTTCGCGATTGTTTCAAACCTTCATAGTTAACAATGACGATTTTTCACACTTTAGCATAGGATTGTTAATTTTTCGATCCCATATTTTCCGTGCCAAACTTAAAATTATTTTTATAATAGCCGTCATCCAGCTATCATCAATTTCTTTGACTCAAGTAATGATAAATTACTATTATCACAATGTCACATGAATAAAATAACTGACTTTTGACTTCTTAATGATACTTGCTTGATTGCTAACACGTCCATTTTCTGATTGTAAGATAGTTTATCTATGCAAAAATGCCTTATCCTTGTCTATTCTCAAAAATATTTTGATTTTAAGAAAAGCAATATTGCAAAAAAAAAAACTCCAAAGGCTTAGGAGGACAGCCTAATAAGCTCACAGCCATTGCTAGGCCACAAAGCAGCAATTATTATGATAAAGTTTTAGCAGACAATCTAGGGTCACAAAAAAAAACCACTATTAACTGCAACTGATATCTCTACTAACTAAAAATGAAAACAATGACAAAACAAGATAAACAACAATGACTGCCGAAAAATCATAGTATTTTCGTTACTGGAATAGTCTGAGGCTCTCTCGGAACACAAAGCTTTATTAAAAGCTCTAGAAAGAGACACACAGGTATGAGTGAAAGAGAAGAGCGTCGACTTCAAAGCTGAACTATTTCTAATACTCGATGAGGCATAGTAACTGTCGGGTACTGTGGGCAACTTTCGAACTATACTCAAAATCAAAAATGTACATTTATACTCACACAAAAACTTTAGTCGTCAAGTACTCTGTCGTCATCTGATAGTAGTTATTGGAATACTTCTTGACAGCTTTAAAACCGCTCGTTGTGTAGCTCTGTACATTATCCACCAGGCCCGGTGCATACTGCTCAATAGTTGCTAGCACTACCGGGGTTTTCTCGGCCACATAGTCAACAGTGTTAAGATACAACACGCCTACTTTCTTCGAGGCTAAGTAGACGAACTCTCTTGAGAGGAGTACGTAAGGTGTGCATGTTTCGACAGTCTGAGTATAGTAGACTGGCGCGTTGGTCTCAAGCCAGAGGTACCCGCGTGCTGACGTTGATAAAGTCTTCTGCCAAGCCCACTGACTGTGCTCCAAGACTCCGAGGTCGTTCAGTAAACGGCCCGTTGAGCTTTCTGTGGATCAGAAGTGTTATGTTTAGAATTCGTTCATTTATTTTTAGGGTTCCGTACCTCAAAAGGAAAAAACGGAACTCTTATAGGATCACTCGTGTGTCTGTCTGTGTGTCGCAGCCAATTTGTCCGAGTCGAATGGACCGATTAAGTTGAAATTTGATACACATGTATTTCTGTGACCCAAACAAGGACGTGTAACGTAAATAACTGAATTTTGAATAAGGGGGTTACTTTTGGGGGGTAAATGAGAAAATAAAAAAATAAAACTTTTGCAAACTGTATCGTTTGACACATCAATGAAAAGGCTTGTTGCAAGGATTTGAATTTTTTTTTAAAGCATTTTAAAATAAATACTTTTAAAGATATTATTTTAAGAAAATAGACCATTCATTGTGCGTGGTCCGACACGCACTTGGCAGGCTCTTTTTACTTTAATTGAGATATTATTACTTTGTTGTTTAACTTGGAACGCAAAATGGAATGCATTTAGTAGTCTTAACACACAAAATGTCCAGTTTTCATAACCGTACGTTTTACAAATGGGACATTCTGCGTCACTGCATTTGCATTGCATACATACAAATGTTGGATGATATTAATTAATATCAACAAACATTTTAATTAAGGGAAGTGAGAGCTTACTGCATAAAAAGAATTTGTTATGGGATAAACATAATAATGAAATGTGACGCCATTCATACACATCGCTGTAATTTTCCGTAGTTTACATGAACGATCGAAAAAGGTAGGTATATTAACTAATTACACCACGCTACCTTTAAATTGAATTAGTAAACGCAAACAAGATAGGCAGATTTAAATAAACTAACTATTTATAAACGAGGAATAAACATTTCCAGTAGAATCTATTAGTAAAGATGAAACAGGAAAATTAAATCATTGATTTATTAAATATTCTATGTAGGTGCCTATAAGGCCGTTGATCTATTTACGGCTATGCAATCACCAACCCGACCGACCGACATAAACATCGTAGTGTACCACAAACTCTTCAGCTTTTTTATTCAATATCAAGTTGAAGGTTACAAAGTTTAATGGACTATCAAAATCAAAACCTGTTTTCTTTCTTAGGTATTTATTCTGAGATTATAAGATATGGAGCACAGGCCATAGGTTATTGTATTTTATAACACCGTCTTATCAATGCAAACAATGTTACATTTGAAAACATGGTCTTATCTGACACTATAAGACAGTCATTACTACTATGTTACAGACCATGCCGTGGCCATTATGGAGGCATTCTGTCTACTGAATATTTTATTCTCATAGAAGAGTTTATTCTCGCTTGAGGAAAACTAGTTGAAAAATCGTTTATGGGACTACGTTATTTTAAAAAACATACATACAGACGAACACAGAACCTCCTCCTTTTTGGAAATCGGCTACCGGAAGTCGACCGACGTGTAATTTACATAGGCAGGAAGTCACGAATTCGGATGTCAATGGAATTGTCATGGTTTTAGACGAAATTCGACGAAGTTGTCTAAAGACATAATCGAGGTAAATCATTAATTTACACTTGGTGACTTAGGTCAGGTGATGGTGAACCATTAAGTCGACCAGTGCTTGTGTTCTTGCTGCAAGTTCTGCCAATGTGAAGATATTAACGTGGACGTCCATCGACGGCATCGCGATAACCCGTGGGTTATCAAGTAAAATGTATGGAAATATTATGAAGACACTTTTTCTTCCAAGAGAAAGATAAAGCGGTACCTATTTCCGTACATTTTATGGACGTGGACGTCCACGTTATTATCTTAGATGATATCGGCAATTCGGCACGTTAGAAATTAAAAATCGGCCTAGTGCTCGGAGCGCTCGTGAGTCGGACTCGCACACACAGGGTTCCGTACCGTATTAAAATCGAGCAAAAATACTACCGAAAAAGCACATGTTGTATGGGACCTTTTAATTATTAACTTTTTAAATTTTTATTATTTGTTGTTATAATGGCAATAGACATACACAATCTGTGAAAATGCTAACTGTCTACCTATTACGGTTCATGAGATACAGCCCGGTGACAGTCAGACGGACAGCGGAGGCTTAGTAATAGGGTTCCGTTTGGCACCCTTTGGGTAAAGAGCCCTAAAAACGCCCAGTGCTACTTGCTCAGTTTGATTTTGAGCAACATAGTTAAGAGACAACATAGTTTTCTAATATTAATATTATGGCTTGTGTTTAAACGCCTACCAGAAAACTACCTATATTACTACCAAAAAATTTAAGATCAATGCTCACCAAACTGTGTTTCATAAAGTAGGTATTGTAGAAATTAACCTATTTTCCTTTTTATTCTATGCCATAAAGATTTATAAACGTCTAAAGCTAATTACAGACCAAATATTTTATATTATCGCTAAATATACGAGGGTGCGTTTTTAAGTTCGCGGAATGGGAGGGAGGGGATAACAATAGGTCATTATCGGGATGGTCACAACTTCAGCCACTCAATATTAGTATAAATACCAGGTTTTATCTTAATTGGATCATTAGTCGTTGAACTATCGTCAAGCAAACAACTCAATCGGGAAGAAAGTGTGAATTATGGAAAAAATCGAGTACCGTGCCGTAATAAAATTCCTTACCAAGCAAGGAAAGTCAGTTCAAAATATACTGGAAGAGATGGAATCCGTTTACGGGGACTCTTGCCCGGGTAAAACCATGGTTTACAAGTGGCACAGTCTCTTTAAACAAGGCAGGACCTCACTTGAAGACGACCCACGGCCCGGACGGTCGATCGAGGTGACTACTCCGGAAATCATTAAAAAAGTCGAAAAAATAATATTGGAAGATGCCAGACTAAAGAAGAAACAGCTTGCAGAAATGATTGGAGTATCGGATACGACAATTTTCAAAATTCTACACGATCATCTTGGCATGACAAAGGTCAGTGCAAGATGGGTGCCAAGAATGCTCACGCCGCCTCAAAAACAACACCGCGTGGAGTGTTCTCGCACGTTTTTGGACCTCTGTAACGAAGATAAGGATGGACTATTAAGTCGAATTGTTACTGGATTATTACTCCCAGTGATTATTACCTCTTCCCAAAACTGAAAAAAGAACTTCGTGGGAAGAAATTTTCAACTGATGAAGAAGTGAAGGACGCGGTTTCAGCTTATTTTTCGGACAAAGACAAAACATTTTTTTATGAAGGTATACATAAGCTAATTGAAAGATCGGAAAAATGTATAAGGGTAGCAGGTGAATATATTGAAAAAGAAAAATAATTTAGTATTTTTATTTTGACTTCTCACCCTCCATTCCGCGAACTTAAAAACGCCCCCTCGTATGTTACCAATATTTCATCACGACTTTCAATTTAGTCATTTTTACTGAGGTAAAAAGCTAACGGTTGATCGTACAATTTTTTTGAATATCAAATATAATACTGCGTATCCCAAACACATGTTACTTGTTTATTGTTTTATGAATTTCATTAAAATATGATAACATAGCCAAATAAATATTTCACTCTCAATAAGTAATATTGAGAGTGAAATATTTATTTGACAACAAATGACTAAGGTAAATAAAATTAATCACTGGTACGAAATAAAGAATCAAAAGTAAAATGAATATTATGGTAGAGATTAAATATAATTATTGTTTACCGGGAGCGAATACCATGTTGAGCGTTTAGATAAAAACAATTTGCTGTATTAGCACTAGTCGATGTTCACACTGCATAAGACCGCATAACTTGCAGACGCGATCCTAAGCATTGAGACAACGACGAAGATGATGTTCGGAACCTTTTATTTTTAATAAGTGGTGGATTTCATTACATATTATGTTATTGCTGTATTAAAGTACTGTGCATAATTAAAACTTGATTATTCCACTATTGAACTATAAAACCAGACATCTTGGCTTGTTGTTGTTTCTGACAGAATCACTGACAGAACTCAGGATTGTTTTTCGTTTTCAAATAAACTGTAATGGCATTGTATTGTTTTTGATTAAGAACATTGTAAGGAGTATTTAAATGTTGATTTTCATGGAAATTTAAATGTAAGTAAAATATACAGATAGTGCAATCCACGACGACGCGCCCCACTCCGCTCCATACTAAATTACAGTAATCGCGGACCACACACAATGAAGAGTTCCCGTAGTTGGGATGAATTTATCCCAAGAACAAACTTAACATTGTAGTTGAAAAATATGTTCTACCCATACATTCCATAAGAGAGATACAGATGGACATGGCGAAACTATAAGGGTTCCTTGTTGACTACGGAACCCTAAAAACAGCAGGGTAATTGCGTAACACACATATACAATGGTAGTGCCTTCGATTTCGAATTCTATAAAATTCATTACATGATTTATTTTGCCAAAGCTATATTTCAAACATTAAGCAATGGTTTATCAATTTTTCAGTCTGTCAGATTGCGATAGAGTTGAAGTGTGTAATTGGAGTGCAGGTCAAATAAATATCACTGTCCATCATACAGGATTGAGGTAATAAAGGGTCCATTACATAAATACACTTACTTGGGAAGTTGCCACCTGCTCTGGAGACATCGTATGATACCAGCCCAGCTATGCCAACCAGCAGGAAGAAACTGGCCCAGATCCAAGGGAACCTTCTAGTGCTTGTCATTCTGTCTAGAATATCCTGGAGGAACACAAACAAGTATTAAAATTGAATCTGGCATAATAGTAGAAAAAAGCTCAGTTTCCATATTAATCCATACAATCCACACTAATATGAAAGTAACTATCTGTGTGTCTGTTACCTATTCACACTTGAACCACCAACCAATCATTATGAAATTTAACAGATTGGTAGCCTGGGACTTGGCGAAGGACATAGGCTACTACAGGATGTTTTTATTAATAATTAACAAACATAGACAAAAGTCACAAGGAACAGCTAGTAAAATATAATCTTTTGTATCCAAGGGAAACAACTACCTATTTATATAGTATCTCAGTCAATAACTCATGTGCACATTCACACAAACATTCATAAAATTTGCTACAGGTGGGTTCTTCTGTTCTTGGTTCTGTATGGGTAGCTTGCTCTTAACAAAAATTACCATTAGTTTATTCGATTTTGGCGTTTTAAAGAAAGAAAAGATCACAACAGCACAACAGCTAATGTGAGAGACTGAGTGGGAATAAATTGAGTTTTTGATAGCTCAATCAAGGCTCCGTGTGGTGTAAGTTGTTGTGACCAGAACACACTTTTAAATAGGCTTCCTCAACCTGGGGATTGGGAAACAAACTAAACTGTAAAATATATACAAAAAAGTTTTTTTTTTAAAAGGTTGTTATTGAGAGATTTAAAAAAGCTTGTTTATGTGATGAAGAACTGTTTGACAATTGTGTATATAGGAACCTACCTGTTTGGTTCTTAGGAAAATAAAAAATTATGAATACATTGACACACATTTTGGTTAGGTTTTTTTGGTTATTTTTCCTGGATTTTAGGAAAAATATTCCGTAAATTTCCTATTCAGCCCATACCTACACCATGTATCAGTGGCACTATCACAAACTAACAGTATCCTTTATGGAGGTATATAGTAGAACAATAAATAAACCCAAAGGTTTATGAGAACTTATCAACTAAAACACAAACACAGATTTCACAAAAATTTAGTTCGAGTGGAATAGCACTACTATGAGAATTTAGAAAATGTACATTGATGATGTTGATTTTACCTGGATTTTAAATACAAACACATATGTATTGAAACAGTTTGCGTGAACTGCCTCCCGCAGAGTAACGGATGTAACACATCAACATTTACTGCACAGAGCACTAAATAGCTTTATTTACTGTTAGCACTACGCCCGCGTACACTATACAACGCCTAAAGTAGTTTTTCAACTTCCATTCACAAGCTAACTGCACAGAGCATGTAACTTTGTCTAACTGCGCGATTCTTTGAATTGATTCACTATTTGCGCACGGATAGGTACCACACAACGATTTATAAAATTACGCACACCTGCCTACCGTTCTTTGGGTCGTTAAAGACATATTTAAATAATATAATAGTTTTATTATTACAATTACCTTCAACGAATGATGAATACGCTACGAATATTAGAATAGATTCAACAGTGAAAAAATATGTCGCCCCCGAAACTCGTTTTTTTTCTACCGCCAAACTTAGGGTGGCCACAATTTAAAAGAAGATAATTACCTTATTGTCAAAAACGAATACCACAATCAAACTCCCTTACCATCAAATAAAAAAAATTGCATACTATAGACTCCAACGACATTAAGCGAGGTGATGTAGTAATCATCATTATAATATACGATGAAAACTTTATATATTTACGGACAATTTCAGCAGAAGCCATAGTATAAACGTTTTTTTTAAGTAACGTTTACATAATTTCTCGAACATTATTCTAAGTATTATAACAATATCTAAAATATGGTTCTAATTTACACAAAAAATACTACAATATATAAAAATGATTTGCTGGCAACATCCCAAAAAAAGATAAGGACGTGACATGACATTTGACCTCAATAGTGTAGTACCACCATCATCAAAGTTGCGGTTCTTTTTAGTCGATTTCTGAATCTTCCATCGCATGGAAGATTTAGAAATCGACTATAAAGAACTTACGAAGAAGACTATATTATGTAATTAAACCACGAAAACATCTACAGAATATTATGTTATTCGATTTTGGGTGGATTTCATGCATTTATATTAATATTCGACACTTGTTTCGGCTTCAGCAAATCTCCTGCTAAACTTTAGAAGGAGATTGGCGTATTTTGCTTTCAAACTCAAAGCATTTATTTCAATTAAACCATTTACAGGCATTTTTGAATCGTCAATAAGTGGATCAGTCAGAAATAGAAAGCTAGTTGCCCATTCCAAAGAATAGTAGGTACCTATGGAGAAGAATGGGCAAGAAACTCCACGGACACTCTTAAAAACGTTTGATACAAAATATTGGTTACATCATTCATGTTGGAATGATGCATGTGAGAACAATGTAGAAAGACGGGCACGTTCGTAAAAGCGTCCGTATAAAAAGAAAAAATAACATAGAACCTTTCAAAAATTTAAAATAAATTAAAATAAGCCATGGCAGCTAAGAGATGACCAGTCCCAACTGACGGCGCCCATTCACGAACATGACGCATGGATCAGCACCATTCAGCTCAACCATTTTGAAGGGAGCTAAATGATCCAACACACGCGCCACTTTCACGTATATCGTTAATAGCTTTAGAATCTAGACCCACTGACCAAAGATGGTAATGATGACCTGGCAAGGTCCTTACCTGGCATATTTTATTCGTTCTTAGAACAGTCTCATCCTTCTTCTTGCCTTTCAAAGCTTCGCCGCAGACTTCTTTATATTGCAAGACAGACATTTTTAACGATTTCTGCCTCAATCTCTTACTGACTTCGGCCCAGTTAGTGTCTGTTTGGAAAACAAAATCATTATACATATATTTACATGTTCTTACACAAAGACCTCAACTTATGATAGTTAGCCAATCCCATATTAGAGAAACTCCCTTAATACCTTGTATGCAGAGCAATTGTTATAACAAATGAAGGGTGCAAATAAAATTAAACTTACCAATATAATCGAGTAATGTAGCAGACTGTTTGCTGCACCGATGGAACAGCTGTCTCCACGTAGCATTGCATGAGTCGTCTCTCACAAGACAGTCGACCAGACAGTCTACGAGGACCCTATGGTATGGGTCCAGCGACGGGCCACTCAGGTACTGGTTGGGCAACTTCTTCATTAGTTGATTGAAGGTCACTTGGAGCTTATTATTGCTTTTATTGAAATATATATCCTGAAATAGAAGATACCTATTAATATTTTTCATGAGTCAAGCCACTGCATTTTTATATGCATGAAAAACGATTATAGATGTTGGAAATTTTGTAATACTTTGACGGTTTTTAATTATAAGATTTTGTAATCTGTAGAATTTTTCCTGTCTGCGTTAATTGGTTCTTCCTAATTGTATGTCTGAGGAGTACCCGTGTGACGTAATTGAAATCCACATACCTTATATTTACTTAATTGCTTGATAAGGTCACTTGACAGATCCTTGGGCAGTGCACTTCTCTTGTTATTCACCATGTCAATCATGGCGAATAGCTGATCCTGACTAACTTTAGTCTTGTCCATGGTTCCGTGTTCGTCTAGCAAGTTCGACAAGTATCCTACTACGTATTTAGAGTAGTTCTTCAACTCGATGATAGGAAGGAACAGGTCTTGCCAAGCTAAAAAGGGAAAATTCAGTAAATCTAAATTGAAAGTTTCATATACGGTAAAAAGTTAGTACTTCAATGTTTTGAGTACACCCAGATGTGTTTTTAATCATATAGTTATCATGAAGTTGTGAGCTGGGTGGTTAGTTAACTGACAATCTGAGACTGGTTTAATATAAAACGGTTAATATTGTAGTTTGTACCATAACAAACAGGGTTTTTTTTAAAGTCAAGTAAAAATGACTGGCACTTTATGTATTTACACCGCACGAGAAGAAAAAACCAAATACAGATCACTTATAAATTCCATATTTAATATATAAATAATAAATATTTCAGGAACATGTACCTACCGATACTAGCTTTAACTAATAATAAATCTAGAGTTATCTCATCTTTACCTTGGGAGGTGTCAAAATGACGCGAGATAACAAATTATCTCAACAAGTTCTGACCCAAAACAGTATCTTGGCTTATGCCTAAAGTAATTTCATTCTTATCTCTTTTTTATGTAACATGAATGATTGCTGATTTATTTACTAACAACGAATCATCATCACCATGTTAGTTGGGGTCGGCGAAACCTATTTTCTCTTTCTACTTTCCTTTTTTGGAGTTTACTCCTTAATTAATAATCGATTTTCATTTATGGCCGGTAGCTATTCTGGCTAGGAGAGTTAAGGACCACTCGATACGCATACTCTCAGACAGCATGGCTGTTCTGCAAGCGCTGAACAGTCACATTGTGGACTCTGGACTTATATACGAGTGCCACCAGCGCCTTAACCAGGTGGGAGACCTCAACAAAATAACCATTCAATGGATCAAAGGACACAGCGGTTCGCTGGGGAACGATGCTGCAGATCGAGCCTGGCACCAGTGGGGCCCGAACCCATCGTGCCACTCCCCTTCGGTTACCTACGCACTCTGGTAAGGAAACGAACTAGAGATCAGCATCAGAAACTATGGTCGGACCAAGGCGAGTGCAGACAGGCTAAGTAGGCACTACCTTCAATCGATGGCCGCCTCACGAAAAAGGTTCTTCGACTAACTAAACAACAGCTGCGTGTGATTACAGCAGCTATAACTGGCCATGGGCCATTTAATAAACACCTCTTTTTCATAGGAGTCACAGACAGTCCGCTCTGCAGAGCCTGCATGGAGGACGACGAGACAGCAGCTCATGTGCTGTTAAACTGCCCGGTGGTCGCCACTTAGAGGGCAAAGTACTTCGGTAATCCAGGTACCCTACGCGAGATTGCCAATAATACCATTCTTTGAGGAGCTGGGGTGGATTGAATGTCCGATTTTTCCCACCCGTACGCAAAATACGCGCTTTGACGTGGAGTTGCAGAAACCAGCCCGTATTACCTATTATGGCTGGTATGCAAATTTTGTGAGTAAATTTTTATAACGTAACGTTTTGCATAGAATTTAATTCTTAAATAAGACAAATTAAAATTTTGAAAAAATATATTACATGTTTCACGATCTAGATATTTCGGCCGTGCGATACACGATTAGCCCAGGTGCGCACGGGCGTATTTTTTTCATGTTATGGTCTTTTAAAGAGATGCGTTTATTTACCCTTTGCTTATTGCATATTCAAAGGCAATCGTATTATGGAGTATAATCCAATCGTGCGTCGGAGCTGTCACACCCACACATTTTTTTTCAAGAAAAAATATTCTTTTAGAAATGGTAAATTAATGATTTACCTTTCAGACCAACAGCAAAATCACTGTTACCACCCTGGCCAAAAGCCCATAGCAAGGAGAGTCCAATAGGCGGCCTATTTTGGTAGGAGTTGCGGAGACTAGCACTCTTCTGTACAGACGTGATGCAGAACTCTGGGTAGTCTTGCGCTAGCATTTGCAGCAGTAACCTGTGACCGTTCACAGATTGACCTGGAATGGGAGATTTTTATATCATAATGTTATTTAGGGTAAAAATAATTTTCTTCTGTATTATAAAAGTGTATAATTTATTCTATGTTAAATAACAATCACAGTTAACGGAAGAGCTAAGAAACCAAGCAGGTTCATAGCAGATATCTTGAAATTACTTCTAATGCATTTTGTGCTGAGAAGTCTATTGCACTAAAAAGTGTGTTCTGAACTTTAAAAAAAAAATTACCTTTATTAACTATGAATAAGCATAGACGTATAAAAAACCTTTTTTATACGTCTATGCGAATAACATTATTAATTGGATGTCTACTTCTTTTTTTGCCGTAAAGCTTCGTTCAGACTAGCGCGACGCGACAGTGCGACACGACACCGGCTATTGTTATAACGTTCTTAGAAATTGTATTGTTCGAGTAGCGTCGCGCTGGTCTGCACGAGCCTTAAATCGTACTCAATATTGTTATGTCACAGAAACCAACAACCATGAAATGCAGATAAAAGTGAAAGTTACAAATAAAAGAATACTTATTATAACACAAACCTCTGCTCATATCATTTGCAAGTGATGTAAGAGTGACATCAAAGAACAGCTGAGCGTTTGCCTTGCCAGCATTTTGCAACACATCAGCCAGAGATCTCCTGATCTCCTCAGGGGCACTAGACAGCGGATACAGGGGAGGGTATGAGGAAAACGTAGGGTCATCCACGTCAATCTGAAGCTTGGAGTTGAGGAAAGCTGCTACTTCTTTCAGCCATACTAGAGGAGCGTTCGAGAAACGGATCTTATTCGTTGTTATTATGTTGGTTAGCTCTGCAACATCAATCTGAAACAAGAAGTAGTTTTTTGTCAAGAACACTGACTGGACAGGTCCACTCAAATCTGGACTTTAAAAGAGACTGCGACTTCTGAGATTGTTTCGGCCTTTCTTCTCAGAGTAGTCAGACAGGAAACGCCAAACTCATCTTGCTTATTTTTAATATTTTTTTCTATATTACGTGTAAAAGTGATTCCGATATCTTATTTACAGAATAAAAAACATAACATTTCATGGTTTCTGCAAAATAGGCTTCTTTTAGTAGAATACTCGTACTTGAGTTAACAGCATTATTTTACCATAAGTATACAGATAGTGCAATCCACGACGACGCGCCCCACTCCTCGATTACAGTACTGTAAACTGTACTTTGGTACGGAGCGGAGCGGAGTGGGGCGCGTCGTCGTGGATTGCACTATCTATATTCTATTAAAAACCATGTTTAAATATAATAAAGAGCTGTGTAGGGATAGCATTATTTTCAGTCTGGTGAATTAAGAGAATGTTATTGGTGTGCAAATCAAAGGATAATCAGTGCATACATTAAACAAGCAGTGATATAATATATTACATTATTGTGTAATCATTTTCCATTGGCATTTCAATTGCAACTATTGTTTTTCGTACGGACGAATAGTAGTTATGAATATATTATTGGACACTGACTGTTGCTGCGTATTTTGCCATGATCATAAAGAGTATTATTATAAATATCTTTAACAAATTCTAAACTGAATCTGCTACATTATTGTTAACATTATATGTCATGAACATGATATCCCAAATAAATTGGGATTATGGCAAGAGAACAATGATGATGATATGCTGATCAGGTGGACATCCAACTACTGCAACTGTTACAAATGATGCTGAAAAATGTTTGTCCGCAGCAACCATACAACTGGTCGTAATTTTTACCCAGATATATAACTGCAACTGAAATGGCAGGAGTTAGTTAGTTTCTTCCTGTATGTCTTCGAAAATGTTTATGAGTTACTTACAGCCTCGAGAGCTCCCTCAATGGTTTTAGGGGGCTTAGGTTTAGGAGGCTCAGCATTCTTCTTATCTTGTTTCTTTTTCTTATCACCTTCTTTCTTTTTATCTTTTTGTGGTTTCCTATCATCATCAATCTCCATGCCAGAATAGAATGACTTTATTTGAGAGTGGGGAACTGAAAGTTAAGATGTTTTTAGTTATTTTCATTTAGCAATTAGGTAAGACAGCTTTGTAATGAAATGACAAGTAATTAAATTAGTGAACTTATAAAGCTATGTATTTTTAATTGCTTTACGTTATTATTTATGTTTAATCCTCTTTTCTATATAATTTTAATTAAATTTAAAAAAAAGTTAAATAACATTTGGTACCAATCTACAGGGTAACAATCTCGTAATCCGATTAAAATGCTAATACTGCTGTACATATGATGTCAAATACTTTCTCCGATTTAACACAGCATTTTTATTGGAAATAGTTACTGTAGATACATGTCTGAGACCTGAGTAATGTTTTCTATTAATATTTTTAATAAATACATCAGTATGTAAATAACTTTGTAATATTTGTCAACTGATCTGATGCTGACCCGGCTAGCCTTTGCCTTCATTCATGAAGCTTCATTACTATGAAGCTTTATTTTACACAATAATTTCCTAGAAAGGTTTACAAATAGGTACTGTAATTACTGTAAGTAATGAATAACAGAACATGTATATTCCGTATTAAAACCATAGCATTAGTAAGAATGAGGAAAATTTACTGAATTTCTGACAAAACAAGTAAATAGACATGTTGTAAGAAAATTTAAAGTTATCTACCGATGTCCTCAAGTTTCGGCCCATTTTTCACAGCCTTCTTTTCGTCCTCCTTAGTTTTAATTTTACCATTCTGCGACTTCTTATTCTTCCCAACAACTTCCCATTGACCACTCGACATTATTAGAGAGATTCTAAACAGATTTTTATTCAATTCTTTGTAAATAAAGGGAAAGCATCAAATAGGTTACACGTCAAAACCAAACAAATATCAAAAAAAAAAAATGTGCTGCGGATTGCTACGATGGGATTCTACAATAACTTTAGCATAAACAAAACATCACTCAATAATAAACGTGCTTGGAGTGAAAAATATTCATGCTACAAATACGCTAGTGTGCGGATGTTGGAATACGCAAAAAAAACTAAACTTATTTGTGATTGGTCAAGAAACTCCACCTTGGACAAAACGTGGCAGGAATATCAGAAATGTATTTTTGTAACATTGCAAAGTAATTATTTTCATTTATTCATGAAAATAATTACTTTGAAGAACGCAAGCGCACAAAACCTAAAAAAAGAATAAAACTTAAAATAAACTTAGATTATTGAAATCATTTATTTAAAAAATAACGGTTTTCTGTATCTGTGAAATGTAGTGCTGCACCATACATACGTGACTTCGAAAAATTTTCATAGTCGATTGTTAAATTAGGATGACGTTTGAATTTTTGAGAAAATTGCACTGCTCAAGCATTAATTGATATTTTATAAGTCAATGATATTACTATACTCTATGGTTGATATCACAGCCTACAATTTGTGATATTGGTTCTCGCCACGGCTGGTAATCTCGGAACAAAAAAGCCAGGCATTAATAGACGTATTTTGTCTATGGGTGTAACGACTCAAAGTGACAATCGCCCCTCGACCCTTTCCTCTTTGTCGCCCATGCAATGGACGCCATATTTGTTTGGTCTATCACAGTCTGTGGTTGTCTTCACCCCGCCATTACAGTTTTTTGAAGTTTTACGTTGATTTATTTCCGTAATTTATCCTCTCAAATTTATACCTATAATAGTGTAATTACAACGTGCAGTATGTTCCGCACTTGCTGTATTGTGAATTGCGTGAAATTAAATGAAAGGATGTTAAATTATTTCGATTTCCCAAACGTGAGATAGGACTCAAGTGGCTAGTAGTGAATTATCTGAAGAATTGTGAAACCTGAGGGCAGAGGATCTTCACAAGCGTTATGTCTGTCAAAAGCATTTTGAACAGAAATTCATCGTCACACCCAACGCTCTCACCGAGGACTCGTCTTCTTGTTGGCGCCTATCCAACACTGTTTTCCAATAGCGAACTCAGCTGTGGCACTCCTAGTCCTCGGTTACAAACTATGGACACTGACCACACCGCTGGTAAGTACTTCAATAATATGACTATAAAAAAATAAAAAATCTTACATATTCCTCTTATACTGAAATGAAGAGTGCATCATGTATACAAAAATGGGTTTCAAAACTTAATTTTCCACTGTGGTATTTCACACAAGCCATACATTTTAAAGAAAATAAAAAGTATCCTATATCTATTGTTCATTATAAAAACTCATATTGTGTAATTAACATTTGTTCTTGTCAGTATAATTAAGGCAATAACTTGATATTATCACATAATATTTTGTAAAGCATAAACATAGTAATTATTTAGGGTTCCATACCCAAAGGGTGCCAACAAGACCCTATTACTATGACAGCAGTCCGTCCATCAGTCCGTCTGTTACAGGGCTGTATCTTTTGAACCGTAATAGGTAGACACTTGAAATAGACTACAATGTACTGCTATATAAAAAAAATGAGTTAAAAATTGAAGGGGGTATATAAAAAACGAAGAATGTGTAGTGTGCAATATTGTATGGTGATACTGAACCCTTTGTCTACGAGTCTGATTCACACTTGGAAGCTTTTTTACTTTTTAGTCATTTTGGGCAGTCGCATAAAATTAAGTATTTTGTTATGATAATAAGCTTAAATATTTCTTTACAGACAATGCTGTTTCTGATCACGCCTATACTAAGAAAAGGCAGCATGAGGATCATACCTACTGTACCTTTGAACCTATATTGAAACAGAATGACTAAAATTGGTAAGTCACAGTTTTTATCTTATTTTTTGGTTTTTAATATAATAAGTACTTTATAATTTTTTGATCTAGTCTTTTGACGGCATTTTTGCGTAATTTTTTTGGCAATCACTCCATAATTGAAATATTATTTACAATACAATACAGGGGTGATGCTTTTCCAATATAATTTAATATTGAAGGTGTATGTTAAAGCTATCAATATAACATTCCAGTCTTTATTTCCAGATGATATAATAACCATCAATGGCCACTGATGATACATGATACATGATCCACCCCACCTAATAAAGGGGTTAAGGGATTAATTTTTATATTTTATTACCAAAAATATAAAATATCCAAATGGAACGATATCGTGGATGTCTATAAAACAGACTGCAATCATGCACAAATGCGATTGTTACACAAATTGAATGATGAAAACGTAAATCCAGGAAAAATTAAGGTAATTATTCTTATTGAATTGAGAATGTTTCTGAAGATGGTTGTTTAAGGATACCTAGTCTGTACAGTTTAATCACAATAATCATGCATAAACGGCTGTACCGATTCATAGGATTAACCGGCGAATTCTTACTTGTTATTTATCAATATTTCAATGTGTTTAAAATTGTGTACTTATAATAGTCAATTTTATTGCAGGTTAAGAATTGTGTGAGTGTTCAGCAAAACAGTGGCAGCTACTCTTTCATACACTACTCAGTTTTGCTTGTTTTGCTCAGTTTTGTTTTTGTTTTTTGTTTTGTTTTGCTTGCAATTTAGTTTGTCACCGACTGCAAGTTCTGTCACTTTAAAATAAGTATACTTAAAGCATGTTACTTTTTGTTGCAGCTCATTAAGCCGATAGCAAACCAGTCAGCCCAACTTTAAGGAATACGGCAGAAATGGTATCATTTTTTGATGATTTATTTAAAAGAGTGTACATGGAGTTTCTTGCCCGTTTTCTGCATATGGACCTACGCTTTGGAGTGGGCAAATAGCTTCATATTTCTGACTGACTGACCCCTTGACAATTCAAAAGTGCCTGTAAATGGTTTAATTGAAATAAATGTTTTGAGTTTGACAGTATTGAATGTTTTTTTATTTCCATTACATGACATTCCTTTTCTAATACACACACACCTCAGGTGTATATGGCTATAGGTACACCTGTCTAGACACACAATCACAACGTCGGCTTGAAATAAAGCAGAACCTCTTTTTTGGAAGTCGGTTAAAGGCTTAAAAGGCTAGGTTCCAAAATATTCTGGGCTCGACAAACCTTGGCAAAAAGACCCAGTCTCATAACAACACGTGCGACAAAATGGGTAAAATTAAAAAAAAACTAAACGTCACAATGATACCTTGCACAGATCGTATAGCGATTTTTCTGCTATGGGAGATTACCGTCTGATACGTAGTATCCCTATGTAGTCTGTGGTTCTCGCACACTGAAACATACACACAACGCGCATCACTATTCGTCAGTTTTTCATTTGTGAAAAAAGTTGCCTTGATATTTTGCTGCTGAGTTGTTTTAGAAATTTATCAATAAATAGACATACGTGCCCGTGTTGTGTTGATGAAATAAAACTGTGTGTTACAAAGAACAGTGGCTAGATAATGGAAGACAAATTGATGTTAGAAGATGTGACTAGCTCCTTGCGAGAACGGGTGTTTTTCGCTGCCAGAGATGGAATGTCTTTAACCCTTTACGCTTTATTATACGAGAAAAACACAGATGAAATTGACGACCTATTAAATAGCGTAAGTAATGCTAAGCACCTTTCATTCATGATGTTTCATCAGAACTTGTTTCAGGACTTTGCTAATGTCATTTATTATTTCTGATGAGAATGATGATAATCTATTTATATCGTACAAATTGACGGCGCGTTACCTTTTGCGCGTTACATACGTTCAGAGTGAGTTATTAATTCATTTTTGATTCGTCTCGGAATGCGATTTTGCGTCTTAACGCACATATCGTCTTCGCAACCTTGGTACCACTTGCCAGTTTCATTTCCTTGTGTTGGTGCGGTGGTTGTTGCGAAAGACTCCGGTGCTCGGGGTCGTTCGCTCGTCTATTTAATTAAAATCGTAATTATTACACATACTGCCCTGCCTTGATTGTTATCATGATGATTTTGCAAAAATATGTTTACTTTATTTCAAGCAGTTTAGGTAAATTCATTGGCACTGTGTTATTTTGTTCAATAGTTAAACTAGGTATATTGGTAGGCCTGGTATATTTTAGGTTTATGACTAAAAGCTGTTTACATTTACTTTGCTTGATGTTTCATCACTTTCATCAGGTTGTCAATGAATCAGGTGTGCTAGACAACTATTGACAGTGTTCAATGAATAGATTTGTAGTTTTATTTATCTTCCTAACCATGTTGAAGCTATATTTCACTTGTAAAAGGCTCACTTTATTAATATGTTCACCAAAGTATAAATAAATGATTGATTGAAAACATCCAAGTCACATACATATCCAAATTAAAGCTTTAACTCTCCCATTAATAAAAATTTGGCATCTGTATAAGAAATAAATAAAATAGTATCTTGAGAAAGAGCAATATTTGAGAAAACATCCTTCCAATCAGTTTTCAAGAATCTGTTTTCATACAAACTACATTGGCCCCATAAATTAGGTTGAAAAAATTAATAATGAAATATGTGTACAATAGTCCAATAACTTGTCTATGGAGAACACATTATTTACTTTTTATCTGTAAAATTTCTAGAGAAAATACAGAAGTCATCATTCTCCTGGCGCAACATGTCTTTTCCTTCCATACTTCTCGATTAGTCGTCATCTTGGTAGTCACCCCTTTTCTAGCTTTCACACAGTCCATCCATCGTTTATAGTCTTTTAGTCTTCCCCTACCAGTATAGCAATCCATTCTAGACAAAATCCAAAAGTATGTTATAACAAAAACACTTCCCTTTGTTTTTGACATACAAAGATGTGGGTTAACGACATGTCGATGAACTTGGGAATGTCACGTTTTAGTGTGAGCAAAATATAAACACATGACATGACACATGTCAACAAACACGTGTAAATATGTCCCTAGGGTTTATTTTTATGTCCCAATTTGTACCATTATTGTGTAACAAAGCAACTAAACAGTCTATTACATAGTGCTGGATATAGTGAAATAGGTTTTAAATATCTCTAAAAAGTAGTAAGTATAAAACAAAGTTGGTAGTTATGAAATTAAAGTAGTTGTTTTGTAATTAGGGTTAATTTCAGACCCTAAAAAGATCCTCTAGGCTAGTCAAATCTAAAATAGTATATTTTTAAATACAATATTAATATTATATTTTTGTTTTAAATCTAGGACCTCCATTGGGTGCCCAAATTCACCAAAAAACGATCAGCTACTTCAGCTGTTTAAGAATGATTACCCTCGCCCATGTCGAGGATATAAATTATCCCACTGGAACATACTACTGGGATAAAAATTATCCTATGGCCTAACCCGGGTCATGGTCTATCTGTGTGCCAAATTTCACTCAAACCCATTCAGCCATTAAGGCATGAAAAGGTAACAGACAGACAGGGCTTATTTCGCATTTATATAGTACTAGCTGCGCCCCGTGGTTACACTTGCAGAAGTCTCGATCCCGTTGGAATATCAGGATAAAAAGTATCCTAGATGTCCTAATCCAGGTCATGGTCTACCAATATGCCAAATTTAATCCAAATTCGTTCGGTCAGTTTAGCGTGAACAAACAAACGAAACACTTTCGTATTTATAATATTTTTATAGTCAGGATTAGGATAGTTAGGTAGGATTATATGTATAGTAATAAAATACATATATACGCAAAATATACGCTTGGAGGTTATACATAGTATGGATTCAGTAGATAGACATCTAAATACCTTCACAAACTTTCTTTTAGCATAAAATTCTCTGTCCACAGGATGTATGCTGCGATGGAGTCAAATGCACGCCTTTAATAGCAGCAGCTCGACACGGCCGCGAAGGTGCAGTCAGGATCCTCTTAGAGAAGTTCAGACCACCGGTCAGACTTGAGACAGAAGGCACCGTTAAATTCGACGAGTATGTTATTGAAGGTTAGTAGTTCCAGACAGTTCTAAGCTTTATATTCCTGTGATATAACTGCAGTATCATCATTCATCTTTGCAGCCTTGTTCCACCCACCGCTGAGTGACCTCCTCCCTTTTGTGCCATGCCTCCCTGGTCAGTGCGAGTCTCATCCATGTCTTTCCCGCGATCTTCTGTAGGTCGGCCACCCATCTGGCTGTTGGTCTGCAACCAACAACCATTCCATTAGGTCTTTGCAAATTCAGTATACGGCTTTTGTATGGCATATCATCTTTTAAAAGGCTTTGTAGAGATACGTCTCCGCTTCTGACTATTACAGCCCGATTTAAACTTAATGGCGGCTCGGAACATGAACACGAGTCGCTGCGCAGAAACGAATTCATGTGTCAGCGGGGGTGAGGGGTGCGGTACTGCGCAGCAAGCAGCTAACTTCCGAGCCGCCATTAACTTTGAATCGAACTATGCCCTAGTGACAGTTTCTCTCTAAGAGCCCGATTACACGTACCACAAGACCACAACCACATCCCATCGCAGCGACAAAATGTCGGCAAGCAGTGGTTACGTATGAACATAATACGAGTGTAGTGTCGCTGCAGCTTATAGCAGTTGCGTTGTGTGGTACCTACAAAATTTCAATGTGGTTGCGTGGTCGCTATTAGTTGCGATGCGGTTATGTTGTGGCTAGTGTTTGCTAACAGATAGTTCGTTGTGTTTGCGATGTGGCCGGCCGCTAGTGCGCGGTCTCGCTGGCGATTTTTTTGTCGCTGCGACGTGGTCTTGATGTGGTCGGTATCGCCCACACGGTTGGTTTTGACGATTTGAATTAGCTCCCGTTAACGTGTTGTCGTTGTGGTGAGGTTCTGGTTGTCGTACGTGTAATCGGGCCCTAAAACTCGATTTACCATACTAACGCCCGGTTACTGTAACCAGCAAGACAGCACTTGCAGGACTGGGTTTATTTAATTAATATGTACTTAGGCCGGTATTACAGAACCTCACTCAAAACTGAAGCGTTACTTAAAACTCGTATAAAGCCTTTTGATTGGTTGAAACTAGTTTTAATTAATACTTGAGTCTTGAGTGAGGTTCTGTTTTAACTAATATGTACTTAGGCCCGTATTACAGAACCTCACTCAAAACTCAAGCATTACTTAAAACTCGTGTTTTAAGTAATTCTCGAGTCTTGAGTCATCATCATCATCATTTCAGCCGAAAGAATCTTGAGTGAGGTTCTGAATAAATGAAAATATATAAGTACCTGAAATGTTCGAAAAAATGCTTCGTGTGAAACTTACGTACCCAACGCGTTAAAAATCGCGATTATACTCTGCAGTTTCGGGGCGTACTACATAAACTTATATCCACTCAGAATTGCACCGAGTACAATCCTGACTGATCCGCTATTTTAAGACTTTCATACAAGTTCAAAGAAATAAACTATGAAACTAAAGAAAATTTATTTATAGCACAGACACACCGTATTCTAGATTCAGATCTTTATATTTGACCATAATCCCTGTCGTATGTGGCGTTATCCCCTATACTAGTAGATAGTGCAATCCACGACGACGCGCCCCACTCCGCTGCTCTCCGTACTAAAGTACAGCTTAGCTTACTTACAGTACAGTAATCGCGGAGTGGGGCGCGTCGTCGTGGATTGCACTATATATTTGCGGCCCGTTCCTCTCGCAGAGAGGAGGCTTCCCCAGCAGTGCTGTCCCAGCAGTTTGAACATTATGGAATTTAAAGATATAGAAATTAGAAACACATACATAAATAATGGGCAACTTCAGGTGTTAAGAAGATGTACCTACTCCTTCACTTATAGGAGACCAAAGCTTGCAATAAAGTTAACAACTAAGCGTGCAATATTAAAATATGTTTAAGAGAATTTGAAAAAAAATAAAAAGTCATAAAAGAAAACAAAACATTAAAAGATAGGTACTTAAATTAAATTTTACAAACATCTAAAGTATTATATTTTGAGAGACAGTAGATGTCTAAATTATAGGCAGAATATGCTATGCTTGTCGCTGTTATGGCCTCAAGATCGATCACATAGGACGGCTGGAGCGATTACTACTTGAAGGAAATACTGGCTTAAGTCGTATCGTTTTGTGTTCGTATTCGTCTGTTCTGATTGATACCTCCATGTTTGCAAGCTAAAGGCTAATGACAACCCTACTTTTATGTCCACGTAATCACTATCCATTCCAAGATTGCCTGCAGGCCTAACATGACACGCGCGACAATTACTCGCTCTCGCGTGAGTAATTTTTGTCTATTTCGGTCACTTTCTCGTTTTCTGACAGTGCTTCACTCCTTCTGTCAAAATTGATGTTTTCTCGACAAACCCTAACATGGCACCTTAGTTATCTCGGTTTTTGACAATTCAACACGAGATAATCTCCGATTTTTCTATCATTTAGTCGTATTTACTCGTCGTCGATTTTGACGACGAGAAGAGTAGACTAAATTATGATACAAAAAAAAAAAAACAAAATAACATGGCATTTTCATAATTGTACTTATTTTTGTCATCATTTTATTTTACAATATATTACTAAATACAATACACACAATACAATATATTATTATTTTTAACTACTTAGTTTTAAACTACTATTTATATTGGAACGACGTGTTTTAAATGGAATTTTTCGTTTTTTGTATGGAAAATATGAAAAAATATTACCTACATGTTGAGTGTTAGGGGTTTAATAAAGGGGGTCGAAATTTTCATTATTTTTGCGATAGGACACACCGTTTTCGAGATATATGCAAAAGAAAAAAAAAAGACAGTATTGTTTTTGCACCTTCGAGGTGTTGGTGTGAATTTAGTTTTTGTTTAGTTCATTTTTTAATCGCGATTAAATACTTAGACAATCAACATTTTAAGTGAAGAACGTACAATTCTGAATAGCAAAATTGCCATTTTCACTAAATTAATAGCTCAGTGCCGTCAAACTAAAATATAGTTAAGTTGTGTCACTTTAGTCTATTTCAGAATGGAAAATCGTCGGTTGACAGGAATAATCTAAATTTTGCTGATTTTTAGTCTAGTTTAGAGGCATTTGTGACAAGAAAATCGGCACCATTGAATTAATGAAACGGAATCTCAAGCCGATGTTGCTATCATAAAAATAATTTGTTTTTTATAACTTGCAACATCGGTTTCTCGTCGCGAGATATAGAACTGTCAAAGTGCCTTTTTCGAGATATCTCGTCGTTTACGGTCATGTTAGGGATTAGAATGACGTCAGAATCGTAGACAAATTTCGACAAAACGAGATAAAGAGCTTTCTCGCGCTTGTCATGTTAGCCCTGCAGGAAGAGATCGCAGAAAGCGATAATGCCGCCCATTGCATGTTTTGTAGTGTTAAATTTATTTTTGCTATGTATTTTCTGACCGTATAATAAAGTATGTCTAAATAATAAATAGGTATACGTTCAGTTCCGCTTCTAACAAGTATTATTTAATTTATTAGGTCTTTACCTATGAAATTGGAGATTTTTATGATAATTTTAAAACATATTTTTTTTGTTTAGTTCAGCTAATCGAAGTACCTACCGGGCCAAATGATCTATACAATTTTGCCATTTTCATGGCAGTTTGTTTATCTCTTTACTGCAGAAGTGTGTCTGACGGGAGGCGATGAAGTCAGCGAAAGCGTTTTGTACTGCCTCTCGGGTGTTGAATTTTTTCCCACTTATAAAATTGTCTAAATTTTGAAAAAAGTAGAAATCTGTTGGGGCAAGGTCCGGTGAGTACGGTGGGTGACGGAGAGCTTCCAGCTGTAACTCTTGTAGCGTTGCGATGGTCTGTCGTGAAGTGTGAGCTCGCGCGTTGTCGTGGAGAAGCAATGGGGAAGAGCGATTAACTAGTCTTGGTTATTGAATTACGAGCTTCTCCATCATTGTTTGCAATTCTTGGCAAAAGACATCTGCCGTCAGTGTTGTGCCATTCGGTAAGAAGCTGTGATGTACAAGTCGGCACTGGTCCACCAAACAGTCACCATCATCTTCCTATGAGTAATCTTTTTTTTAGCGCACTGATTAGGTGCTGTACCCGGGTCCACCCACTGAGACGAACGCTTACGGTTGTCGTATAAGATCCACTTTTCATCGCAGGTAACAATTCGATTAAGAATTCCCTCGTTTCTATGCCGATTCAGTAGTGCTATGCACGCTTCGACGCGTAAATCTCGCTGTTAGTCGCTTAGTTCGTGTGGCACCCACTTGTCTAGCTTTTTTATCTTTCCGATTTGACGCAAGTGCTTTAATGTTGTTTTGACATTAACTCCAAGGCCCGCAGCAAGCTCAGCCGTAGATTGAGTTGGATCCGCTTCCACTATCGCCTTCAATTCGTCGTTGTCGACAATGGTTACCGGCCGACCGCGAGGCCCGTTCTTCAACTCAAAATTTCCAGATTTATAACGATTGAACCAATAATGGACCGTGTTTATGCAAGCAGTGTTAGGCCCGTACACGTTGTTAATGTTTCGTGTTGTTTACGCAGAGGTATATCCACATAGGAACTCATTTTCGAAAATTATTCTAATTTTCAGTTTATCCATGGCGCCAAAAACTACCACAATGTCACAAAAACAATAAACTATCTAGAAATAAATGACTGAATTTGAAATTAAATTAACACGTCTTCCGAATAAAATTCATTTGAATTTCGAATTGCGCACCAATCCACAGATAATTAAATCTGAAAATGCTGGATAAAGAATCTCCAATTACATAGGTAAAGACCTATTATTTATTTATTATTTAACAGTTTATGTACACATATAGAAAGACAAAAAAAAGGAACAGAAAAATACATAAAAAGGTGATGCTTACTTCTAAAGAAATCTCTTCCAGCATACTTGCGATAGGAAAGTGGATAAAAAGAGCTGTAGACAACGTGTGTAAGAGTAGAAGAGAAAATAAAATACATAAAATAATAACAATTCACTAATTTAAAAATAAACATACACTATGAGAATATACTTACATACATACCTATTTTTAAGAGAAATATCACTAAAAGTAAGTATGATTTATTCTACTGTAAAATGTTCATGATTCAACCTCCCGACTCGTTTCGAACTCAAAATAGGAGCTTCTAATCATGAGTCTATGTCCTGAGCTGATTATACAGCATAGTTATAGTTTTTAGTTGAAGTAGTCGCACAGAGTCGATCATCGAAACACGTGTATTCAAAATAAGCTATAAACATTGACTGAAATTCATATTTTAATACCAAATTTAATTAAATAATCATTGGCATGCCTGAGAGATATTTCTCGACGGCATGTGAAGCCAAGTCAGAGGCCCATGGGCGGCTTTAAAACCGACACCAGGTTAGTCACCAACCATACGAAAAGAAGAAGATCATCGCTGCGTTCAGATTATTTATCACCTTTTGTTTGTTATCATATTTATTGTCCTGATTTGTGTTTTCTTTATCCATCTTTTGCAATCAAGTGCGTATTGGATACCATCGAAAGAATCGCAGAAACATTTCGTAGCATATAATCAATAACTGCCCACGACTCCACCGCTTTCTCAGAACACAGAATTAATTCTGTGCAACATAATTTAACGCCAATGAATGTCAAATGTTATTTCCCAAATAAAGCATCGGGCATGTCATTGGGTGCACAGACACACAAAGCGCCCTGCAGCGGCCAACATGCTCCTCCGTCGCACAGCGCATTGACTCTCATTTTTTGTCTAAGTCGGGAACTCACGGTTTAAATATAGAAATGTGTGAAAGTTTACACACAAAGAAACTGAAAATCGTCTCTCGGAACGTTTTGGTACGTATCTGGCCGACTTCCAAACCTCTTTGTTTCCCTGTATTTATGATTTAGCAGTATTATAAAGGATTTGCACGTTTGGCATGGCGCGTGGTGACTGGATGCATTTCCTACACCGTAATAGTGATAACGAACAGCAGATCTTGGCCATGGCATCAACTTTCTAAGAAGTTCTTATTCAAATTTTATTCTCGATAGTAACTTCGTACCGAACGAATGATTCAGGTTGTTGGTTTTATCATGAATTGTTAGTGAAAAATTCAATGCGTGACATTGAAATGTATTTTTGTATGATATTATTAGCAATAGTGATTAATACAACCCAGCCATCTTTGAATCGTGTGTGTACGAATACTGCCTAACTAATCGGGAATCTATCTCGTTGTCTCGACCTGAGGAAATTACTATCGCCAGCATCCTATAATTGCGTAACACACGATCAATCACAATCTGTTTCATTTTGACATATAAACAACATTCATTGCGTTATTTATTACGTTGAGTAGACAATTTTTTCGAACATATGAAACAATGGATTAGCAGTATCCTTCAAATGATTCAGATTATGATTGAAGCGCACGGTAAATATCAGAGCTATACGGCAGCATGAATAGCATCTTTTTTGCAATACCACGGTCTCCTTCACAGAACGGAAGTCTCCTTCCTTCCATGTTGATGGGAGAGGGAGGCCAAAGAAAATATGGATGGATTTTGTGAGGAATGATATGAAAGAGAAGGGAGTAAATGATAGCTTGACGGTTGACAGGAGAGAATGGAGAGAGAAAACGGGTTGCCGACACCAAGTAACAAGGGTAGGAAGATGATGATGGTCTCCTTCACGGAACAAGTCGCAGCGTGTCTTCTACTTCCATACTTGAAGATATATGGAAGACTGGTTGCGCCCTGTGGTTTCACCCGCATAAGTCTCGATCCCGTCGGAATATCGGAATAAAAAGTATCATCATCTTCTCGTGGCTAAGTAATAACTGCCGCACGGGTCGATCCATCAGGTTAAGCTACGCTTGCCGGGGTTGGTCTGTGGATGGGTGACCATCTTTACATACCGAGACTCCTCCGTGCCTCGGAAAGCACGTTAAGCCGTTGGTCCCGGCTGTCATTCGTGGATCTTTGACAGTCGTTACGGGTCGTCAGAAGCCCGAAAGTCTGACAACCAGTCTTACTAAGGGGTATCGTATTACACAGTTACTGGGTTGTGGAGGTCAGATAGGTAGTCGCTTCATGTAAAATACTGGTATTCAGCTGCATCCGGTTAGACTGGAAGCCGACCCCAATATAGTTGGGAAAAGGCTAGGCAGATTGATCATCTTCATGGGGGGGTCTACCCATGTGCTCGATTTCATCCAAGTCCCTTTAGCCATTTAAGCGTGAAATCGTAACAAACAAATATACAAAAAGCCGTGCCGAATCCAAGTAAAACTGCAGACTTGAGTGCACACAGGACCTATCCCGAGGCCCCTCACAGCTGGCACGCATGATGATTCAATATATTTTTTTGTCTTTAGTATCACTACTATCCGAGACTATTTATAGTCCTCTAATTATCAGGAAATGTACTCAGGGCAATAAGAAACATACAAATGATTGGTAAAAGCCGTTATACTATTAACGAGTTTTACGTAAGCGCTTATGTAAATATTTATGGGCTTACATTTGGCTTGTGTACATATATTGTATGTAATTGTGTATTGCTAACGTCTTTATTGGATGCTAGTCATCTCGTATGTCTTAGTTCGTGTGCTCTTACATCTTTACTGAATTAATTGTCGACAACGACAGGAATAATAAATATAATTAATATTCACTATTTTCTTCTCTCGTATGTGCAAAAACGATATGAGAATGGCTCACCCCTCCCTCTCCCTTTTACACACTGACACACACGTCTGTCTTCTCGGTCCTCTATCTTCGTCTTGGTCTGCCGCGATGTCGCTGGAATGGCTCATGCCTTCCTAAAAATATTTGCCTGTTTGCTAGGTAGCAGCAAGTTTGACTGCTCCGGGTACACCAGACGTACTATCGAAGAACTTCATATCTAAGCAGTTTGAAAACAAAATCCCGTGAACACGATAACCATATCTGTTACCGCTCCGGTTCTATAGCGGCCGAGCGCTGCAAGCACAAATAGTCCTTACGGTGTATAGATATGAACTTCTTCGATGGTACATCTTAATGAATAAGTAAATAAGCATCGTCACAACGACCGGTCCTGTGCCTGTGCAGATTAGACTATTTAAGCCATTTATATCATTCATGCTTCCATCTATTCTTTCTCATAATACCTACTATTAAAACATAAACTAGGTTTTGTCCACAACTACGCCCGCGTGGATTTCGGAAAACAACCCACGAGACCGTGCTACCGAGATTAAAAGTACCCTATGTGTTATAAACTGTCTGTGTGCCAAATTTCATCCAAATCCGAGCAGCCGTCTTTGCGCCAATCCGAAAAATACATCCAGACAAACGGATAAAAATTCAAAAAACGATATTTTCTGCGTCAGACTCCCACACCTCGTAGCAATTAGTTTTTTTTTCTGTTAGGCAGAGGTCAAATTTAATTAGCTAGCGAAACTGCGCCGAGGTTACGGTTATAGATATCTAAACATGAACAAACAAAAAATAAATTAGTTTGATGAGTATTTTTTTGGGGTCATCAACCGCAGGTAGTAGTCACTTGAAATATTAACTCTTTCTTAGTGTAAACTTCACATGATAAACAAAACAGTTTTGTTTTACATGTAAATTTTTATAACACCATTGTAACAGTGTTTTCTGCAAAAATAAATAATTTGATTTGCTCAACTGATACTTCAAGTAAGAACACAAATAGGGTTCGACGACCCAAAAAAGAAACAATGTTTCTTATTATTTATTTTATGCGAAAGTAACCCAGTCGGTCTGTTAGCTTTTCACGCCTTATAACGGCTCGACGGATTTCGATAAAAAATGGCACACAGATAGGGCATGACCTGAGTTAGGATACTATCCCGGTGGTTCCTTCCCATGGACCTCCAAGCGGGCGTAGCCGCGGACAAAGGCTATTTTAAAAATAATCAAACTCAAAGCATTTATTTCAATTAAACCATTTACAGGCACTTTTGAACTGTCAAGGGGGTCAGTCAGTCAGAAGTATGAAGCTAGATATGACAATCTTATAATCTTTTTCAGGGGCCACGGCGTTATGGTGCGCTGCGGGGGCTGGTCACCTCGGCATCGTTAAGCGCCTGGTCCGCGCCGGAGCCAATGTGAACCACGCCACAAAGACACTTAGTACGCCCCTCAGAGCCGCCTGCTTCGACGGTCGACTGGATATTGTCAAGTACTTAGTCAGGCATGGCGCGGACATACATAAAGCCAACAAATATAACAACACCTGTTTGATGATAGCGGCGTATAAGGGACATTTAGATGTGGTAAGTGATTAATTCGATATTTTTTGGTATATCTTTCAGGACAAACCAATGTAATACCAATATTATCTTATTAAATTAAACTCGACTCGACTGACTGCCTCGTTGGTCTAGTGGACGCAAGCGCTACTACTGAGCATGAGGTCTTGGGTTCGATTCCCGGGTCGGGCAAAGTGTTATTGGGTTTTTCTATCTAGAATTTCTCAGTAGTAGCCCGGAGTCTGGATTTGTACGCGGTTGATAGCAATAGGCTCGTCCCTTATTACATGGGACTTAAACATAACTGGCGAAATGTGGGTGTACCTACTACAGGTACACCTCTGCCCAACCCTTCGGGGAAACAAGGCGTGATGTTATGTTAAGTGAATTAAACTCCTAAATGATAAAATAGCGACTAAACCGCTGTGCAGCATTATCATGTGCGAATATTATAACTAAAAGCTCTGAGGAAGATGTCAGACCGCTTGCCACGCGCACGCCACGCAGCTGTTCTGACATCTTCATATATTACAACCGGTGCGTGCACGCAGTTGGTCTGCTCAGGCCTTAACAGGATGTAAAAAATTGCTCATACTAATCTGTGGTAGAGGTCTAACAGGAGCCTTATTTCAGTGACAGCACAGTCTGATAAGTATTAACAAAAAACAAATTATATTACTTTATTTTTATAATTGACTTGTTCATTAAATGTAAGTTAAACTACGTTTAATCATTGTGTATCACGGGTTACGTTCTTGGGTCATGTGCTCCGCACTTATCTCATGCTTTTGTTTTATAAATACTTGCAAGTTCAGAATATTATCATATAGCATATTTATTTGTGGTAGGTATGTCTTTGGAAATGCGTAGTTTGATGGTGGGGCGAGAAGAACTAAAACGCCACAGCTTCCTTTTGTCATAAATGAGTAATGATGTTGATCATGAGGTCCTGAGTTCGAGTCCCAGGTCGGGCAAAGTGTTATTCGGGTTTTCCATCAGGAATTTCTTAGTAGCAGTCCAGTTTTTGGGTTTGTGCCCGGTTGGGACTTGAACATAACTGGTGAAATGTAGGTGTACTATAGGTACACCTCTGCTTAACCCTTCCACGGTTACAGGCGTAATGTTACAATGTTATGAGAGCAATAATGATTAGCACGCACTGCGATTAAACCTATGTTTTGGAATAGCTGAAACCGTCACACCGCGTACCTAATAACATTTCGAACAAGCTTTGTAGGTTGATTTTGTAGTCAGATTTCAAATTTGGGTGTACCTACTACAGGTACACCTCTGCCCAACTTTCGGGGAAACAATGGCGTTATGTTGTATCACCAAATGTCATCGAATCGACAAGCCAAAATCTTGAAA
The DNA here is from genome assembly GCA_963853775.1 of Xanthia togata. NCBI lineage: Eukaryota > Metazoa > Arthropoda > Insecta > Lepidoptera > Noctuidae > Xanthia > Xanthia togata. The sequence goes on from OY970805.1 coordinate 6,083,928, forward strand.
ATAAAACATTTTTATGTTCGCTTATCGAGACAAAATGTAGGGAACAACTGTTTTTTATTGCGATTTCTGGATTGGTCCCATAGTGAGAGTGGTTCACAATGATGATTAAATGATCGATTTTCTGGTTTTTAGTCATTTTAATTACAGCTTGTATAATAAAAAAAAACACATGTTCTATAAAGTATCTGAATTTACCAATACCTACAAAATAAACTAAAACAATACCTAATATTTAATGCTATTATAATATTAATGAATATTTTAATGATAAATTAAATGAATACTAAAAATAATAAATAAAATTAAAGTGAAAGTGGACTTTTTTCAAATAATAATATAATATTAGCCCTCTTCCTCTATCCTATCTTGCTGTGCCCGACAGGGTCCACAATGATCTAAAATTATGTATATTTTATAATGTAGGTACCTACCACCTATGTTAACATTGTGGAATGCAAACGTGAATGCAAATAAATATATTGAGTTTAACTTGTTGTTTCCAGGTACAGTTTTTATTGGACAGCGGCGCTCGCGTAGACGAGCGAGCGCTGTGCGGCGCGACGGCGCTGCACTTCGCGGCCGAGTGCGGGCACGCGGCCGTCGTGTGCGCGCTCACAGACCAGCAGGCTAAGATACTCTTTAATGAAAATGGTTGGTATACCTCATCATCGTCCTGCCCATGTCCCATGTTACGTGGGGTCGGCGTAACACGTTTTTTTCTTATCTTACCTGTCAACCGTCACTCATTCATTCACACCCTTTTCGTTCATTTAATTCCTCATACAATCCATCCATCTTTTTGTCTTCCTTCCTCTCCCGCTCCATCCATCAACAGTTATATTCATCACCCTTTTAGTCCCATGCGTTTGGTTTGGTATGCTAATGGTAATTACTTAAGTACATCTGGTGGCCTGCAACTTAACAGATTAAAGAGAGCGTCCAGATTCCTGGACTAAATTCATGTGATTGGAATGAGAGACTTGACTGAGAAGATTTATGGGCATTCAGGCATGATTTTACGTGAAAATGATGGGTATCAAAAGGAAAACCGTTTATCTAGTAAAAATCTAATCTTTTCCAGGTATGACGCCCTTACAATGCGCGGCCGAGCGAGCGCGAGCTTCCGTAGTCGAGATGTTGGCGGCGCGACCCGAAGTGTCCCGAGCGTCGGCCATCGAAGCCTACGAACTGCTCGGAGCTTCCTTCGCGAATGACAAGGAGTACTACTGCCTCAGGGTGAGTGGTTTATGGAGACTTGAGGGCCTGTTTTGGCCTGTAATAGGCTATAGTTTTTAAGAAACTGATTCATAATGTTCCTTGGTCTATTTCCCTCAAAATATGACTGTTTCACCAAAACAGTAACCTAAACCATAACAAAACTAATTTTTACAACGCAAATGAATGTTAATTGTCAAATCATATATATTATAGCATAGTTTACAGTGTTGCCTGCACAAAAACATCCTTTATTACTTCTGTTGGAATATTAGAATATTCGGTAGTATTTAAAATTTGAAAGTGAAGTAATGACATGTCGCGCTCTGATTCAAGTTGAATGTCACGTTCACCAATGAATCTAAAATACAAAATTAAGTTGATTATTTGCTTTTAGCTCACTACGATTCTACAATACAAAATTCAAAATATATTTTTCTTACTTCCAACTAGCCTATTAACCTCTAATTTAGGGTAAATTCTTAAAATAGACTTAGAATTTCACTGCCAGATAACCTGAAACTTAGCTTTAAGACCGACTACTAAAATAATAAAATTCATAATCTACAGATGGCGTACCAGTATTTACACAGAGCGATGGCGATGCGGTATGACAATCGTTACGGGCTCATACTGAAGAAACCTGCCGACCCTATACCGGCGTACGATAACTGGAAAGAGAGTACTACGTTAGAAGTAAGATATAACTTGTATGTGTGGTGCAAACTGTTAATATATAAAAATAAATAAATAGAGGTGCACACATATAGTACGCCCACATTTTGTCAGTTATGTCCCATGTAATAGGAGGCGTTAGCTCACTTGAGCTAACGCACACAGGTGTGGTTTTCGGCGCCTGTGCGAATGTTCTAGCACGTTCTTGATGCGTTTGGTGGCGGTTTTTCTGTCTAACGTTATTTTCATGTGTTGTCTTCTGGCTTGGTTTATTCCTAGCGTGGTTAATCAAGTCCTCCTCATTGTCTATGTCCAGCTCTGACGCGGTACAACTTCGACCTGTAACTCGCCGCTGTCCACCTCAGGTGGACGCGATTGTATTATAGTTCTAAATTATGTACTTTACACTATTCGGCACAGATAATCGGGAATCGTCGGGATTCTTGTTTTTTTTAAATAATGTTTGTTTTGTACGAAATCTAAAGCGATAATGCCATTAAACAGGTATTTAATATGCGCATAATAAATAACAATACTATGATTTATAACATTTACTTAGAAAATAAGAGTTTAATGTGCGCTTGGCACTTCACCACTGCAAATGCACGCTCGCGATGTTGTCCTTTAATCTATCAAATAAAATACCGATTCTGCAGAGCAACGCCCTGAAAGATAAAGAAAGATTTCACCAGATTATCTTAGGTTCCTTGTATGCTCTGGAACGCACGCCTGAGGTCAGGGCACAACGCACTTAGGTAGACACCTCACTTTAGCACTATTTTAATGCACTTATTTGGCGATTAGTAAGGTCACAGCATTATCAAAAAACAATATAAAACACCAGTATCAACGCACTGTTCGAATTCGCCGGCAAGCGACGCGATCTTGCCATATGTGCAGAGTTTTTTTTTTTTCGTAACAAAAGTTTGGGTCGGAGCTCGCTCCCGAAACGACCATACTGTTTGACGGCCTGCGACCGACCTATAATTTATAATATGTATAGATTCATTGATTTTTTATTTCAGGACGTGGAGCAACTAGTCGGCAACGCACACGCTCTTCACATGGAAGGCCTGGCGGTGCGCGAGAGAGTGCTCGGGGCTCGCTGCCCAGACCTGCCGCACCCCATCGTGTTCCGAGGCGCCGTGTTCGCGGACGAGGCGCGCTTCGACCGCTGCCTCGCGCTGTGGAGGCACGCGCTCGCGCTGCGGCAACACAACGAGGTGACGTCACATTATGTTATACACTGCCGCACCCATCGTGTTCCGAGGCGCCGTGTTCGCGGACGAGGCGCGCTTCGACCGCTGCCTCGCGCTGTGGAGGCACGCGCTCGCGCTGCGGCAACACAACGAGGTGACGTCACATTATGTTATACACTGCCGCACCCATCGTGTTCCGAGGCGCCGTGTTCGCGGACGAGGCGCGCTTCGACCGCTGCCTCGCGCTGTGGAGGCACGCGCTCGCGCTGCGGCAACACAACGAGGTGACGTCACATTATGTTATACACTGCCGCACCCATCGTGTTCCGAGGCGCCGTGTTCGCGGACGAGGCGCGCTTCGACCGCTGCCTCGCGCTGTGGAGGCACGCGCTCGCGCTGCGGCAACACAACGAGGTGACGTCACATTATGTTATACACTGCCGCACCTCGCCGCCGCGGCTCACCGTTGCCTTCGCGCGGAGTCATTATATTAGTGTTCAATAAAATAAAATAAACTAATAAAAATGGGATTTTTTTGAGATTCCATTTAAAATTTGTTTTGTCTTCTTCAAATGTTTGAAACTATTAAAATCTAATATTATTATTTTTATTTTCAGGTTTCAGTAACAAAGGACCTGCTCAGATTTGCTCAAGTGTTCTCGCAAATGATACACATAGGAATTGAATTACCTCTCGCTCAGGTAAATGTTATTAGTTTTAACTTGAATTTATCATTGTTCCATTGTACGGTCAGCAACAATATCAAAGAAAAAATATGAAGCTTATTGTCAATTTGTTAAAGTGCAAATGAAATCTTGCCGAAGAGCCGTTTGATCTGAATCATGTTTCCAGCAATACAAAAACATGTTGCTGCAACAATGTTGTGCAACGTTTTTATACCATATGAATCGAAATATTGGCCAACATCATTCTCATCAATATGTACCCATTGCGACCCTGTTTTATCATCGGTATCCAAACAGATTACCAGTACCTACTCAGGTACCAACGTATATGATAAGCAATTTGGATACCGATGATAAACCGTTGGGTAGCCCATACATATTGATGAGAATGGTGGTGGAAAATATTTCGATTCATATGGACGGGCACCTAAAGGATATTATCAAATATTTTTTAAAAGGAATTGTAAAGGTTTGAATTGAAATACAGGTAGAGAATCCGCCGGTAATCAAATAGAGCTGTAAACAGGTTTCATGGAACGGTTTAAAACGAAAGAGGATAATTATAAAAAATATGCAGTCGTTTAACGCTGCAGTACCTCATTTCCAACATTTAAAAAAAACGATAAAAAAAAACCCAACTCTATAAGAGTGTAGCATCACTACAGTCGGATGACATCACTATAAGAGTGACGGGTTAAGTAGTAACAGAGAGAAGAATAAAGAAGCACGTAATTTTACTTGAATACGCAATCTTAGTTACATGTATTGCTAACTACTTTATCAATAAATAAACTTTTGATTGAGCTTTGATAATAAAAAGATGCATTCGGTCAGGTGAATTGGAATTTAAACTTTGTCATGTATGACATTGAGTTTGTATTCCTAAAAAATTATAACTCCGAAATTCTGAATTCAAAAATAATTTTCTATTTACCCAGGTGTGTTTCGTGCTCGAAGCGTGTGCCAAAGAGCTCCGAAGAGGCAAGAAGCGGCTGGAGAAACCTCAAGCGAACCATGACCCGGAATCCCTAGTAGTATGTAGCTACTCTGTAAGAATTGTCACGTTGCTTCTCATGTCACATGTCGGTGGAGGAATATAGCGCACAACACAAGGTTATTTGAGCGGAACTAACGCCGCCATTGTTTTTTGAATACATTTCAAGTGACATTTCACAAAACAATTGCACAAATACAGAGCCTCTGTCGATGTCATTCGAGTGGAGCGTCAAAATATCCTTGTACCAGTGTACGGACGGTTGACTTACGAAAACCTTTCCGCTATCGACTCAGAAATTTCTCGCGATCAACTGTTTCAGCACCTGGATTTATACTACACTGACAATCCACAATAATGGCTATTTGTTACGAGTGTAGCTAGTAGTATTGCCTGTTTTAGTACGAAAATAAAGGCGTTATAAAAGACGTACAGCGTATTCTTTTTCAAGTCTTGGCCGTAGTATACAGGGAAGTTTTTATGAAAATGTGGCTGTTATTTCAGTCACGATAGGTAATCGTGGTGTCTTACGACTTCCATTCGAACGAAGTCACGGGCAGAAGCTAGTTCTACAAATAAATTGTTATTAGTAGTAGCGTAGTTAGAAGTTCTATCGTCAAAATTAGGCGAAAAAGGGTATTTGGCAGGTTTTTTTTAAAATTACCTTTCTCGAATCGTAGAAAAGAGATAAGTAACAGTAAAAATAAATTATTTAAATATCTCAGAAAATGGCGAAGATCTAATTAAGCGTTTTAAAGTCTATGCCAGACAGAGACAGCACTACTGCGATTGGACGTCACAACACAGGAATGAGGAATGCCATAGTAACTTTGCGCCATTCAGTACAGTGGCCGTTTTGCGTGACAAAGATAGAAGATTTTTTTCGGAAGCGTACAATTTCTCCAAATTTCCACCGATTTGATTTATTTTTTGCAAAATCTTCTTTATCGTGTTCTTTCTGTAAAATCTTTAAAATAAGTATTCATTCTTGTTTATAGGGTAGATTTTTGAGATGGGGCAGTAACGGTAGCTACCTTAACCTCATTTCCTACGAAAGGTGAATCTCATTTCCTACGAAATATATGGGAAAAGTTGTTTTGCAATTTCTGTCTTTTCTAGTACTCAAACCTCAGTTGGTCCTCTAGAGTTTTTTGATCCTTATAAAAAACAGGATCAAAAATGTTTTGTGAAAACTGTCAATTTTCTTGCTGACGGTTTTTTTTTTCAAAATTTGTGAATTCAAATTCAAAAGTCATTATTCATAAAACAGTCCCCCCATCAAAATAATTTACATTAAGCGCAACACAAAACATTAAATTAAATAATTTTCTATAAGTCACCTAGCACACGCCAATATACCAACAAAAAAGTAAAAAGAACTTAATACCCGAATGAAAGCCTCCAGGCATAAAGGACGTGCCCGTTTACATATAGCTTTTAAAGCTGTAACTCGGAAATCACAAATGATAAACTAGGTCCATCGAAGTAAAAAATTACATTAGTGCTGTCAAACTTTAATATAGTTAAGTTGTGTCACTCTAATCAATTTCATATTTATTGGGATACGTCGTTTGACTTTTGATATGATAGAAAAAAATCTTTTAAATACTTTTAAAAAACCATATAATATATGTAGTACATGCAATCATTAAGATTTTTTGTCAGATCATTCTACAAGCAATATAACTTAATAGTGTTTTTTTAGTCCTATCAATAGATTTTTTGTAAATAGATCATTACTTTATATTTTGCAATAAATTACCAGCGTTGCGCCATCGCGCTTCTCTTTCTTTTCTACGCAGTCCGACAGTGACCGCGCTGTAGCTGTTCTCAGCCTCTTAAGTCATCGGTCGGGCAGTATATTCACTCACAATCCACAATCATGGCTATCTGTTCCGTGTAACGTAGCGAGTATTGACGCGTAGAGTTTGGTGCGCACTTTCATGTTGCAGGACGAGTACGAGGGCAACGTGCGCACGGCGCTGTACCTCGTGGCCGTGGCCGCGCGCCTGCTGGAGAACGCGGGGAATACTGAGGTTAGTATAACTATCTATTTGCTTGTCAAGTTTCGGCAGATAACTTAGTTCACCTTGTATAGTTAAATTACCTTGTGAAACTTTACAAACGGATTGGTAATCGACATCCGAGAGTTGGTATAGATAGTGCAATCCACGACGACGCGCCCCACTCCGCTCCGCTCCGTACTAAAGTACAGCTTACAGTACAGTCATCGCGGAGTGGGGCGCGTCGTCGTGGATTACACTATCTGTACTAACTTGTTCGGGTCGCACATTAGATTTAGCAATATTTGTTGAAAAACGAGAGGTTTAATAGGGGATAAAAGTTCGTCTTATTTGACGATGGTAAGGATCGGGCGTAGGGCTTGTATACAGTGCGTTCATTATAACCTGACCCGTGACGCGATTGGTAGCACTGATTTTGCAGTCTTAGTTTCAATACTAATAGAGTTCAAAATGGCAACTAGCAGAACTACTACCAATCACATGACTGCAAAGTTCTGTGCTCTGCCTACTCGACGATTATAGGACATAATTATACTCAATATGTATGTATTTTTATCGTCGGGTATATCCAAAACGAAGATATCTTAAAAAAAAAATAACACCCTGATGGAAATCAAACAGTATTAACTTAAACAGGCAATATTCACAAATTTAGCTTTATTTACAGAATCCATCTGAATTTTTGTGATATTATCACTAAAATTCAGAGCTACATCTGTATCTGGTCGATCTGGGTTTTTTTTGAGCATTCTCCTATAAATTTATTCACAGGAAACGACAAGTTTAGTTCGGCGAGCGATCTTCAGTCTTCGGAACGTGCGTTTACGCAGCGGACAGACACTGCTACACCTTGCGGCAGACAGACGGACGCCCGTCGACGACTTCCATACCAGTGATGTGTGCCAGTGAGTGTCGATTAAATATCAGTTAAAAAATAATTTGTTTTTGTGTGGTTATCGATATCTAAACACGATAAACCAAATAAAACTGATTTTCTCAACTAATACTTCAAGTAACTAACCAGCGGTAGTTGACTCGAAGAAAATATTATTGTTTTTTTTATCGTGTCTGCGGAGTTTTGCTACATAATTTAATTTAACCCTGTATAGCATTTGCGGGCGTACAGAAAGCTCATGTATCGCTGTCCAGACTGAATATTTGCACAGTAACTATAGATAGTGCAATCCACGACGACGCGCCCCACTCCGCGATTACTGTACTGTAAGCTGTATTTTAGTACGGAGCGGAGCGGAGTGAGGCGCGTCGTCGTGGATTGCACTATCTATAATCTGCGTTCGCAATTTATTTGCCAAACATGTAAACAAACACGACTTTTTAGGAAAAACAATTGTAATGCCTACACATGAGGTTCAGTTTGTGTTACTTCATATTTTTATGACTTTTTCAACAGTACTAGTCAGTCTAAAATCAACTTTATTTACACTAGCATAAAGTTGATGTTGACTTAAGTGGAAATAACATCAATTGGAAACAAGGTTATAAATAGACTTTAAATCATATTGCAAATATATTACCAGCTAAAGATGTTTTAACATTCGCAATTTAAAAACATTACAGAATACGGGTAATTCAGGTCTTTGAAATTCTTTGAATAATTATATCTATCACATAAGCGTTTTGGTTAAATTGCAAACTGGTAATGTAGTTTTGTATAAATAAATCAATATTATAGCTTCTTCAGAACCATCATAAAATCTGTCACGTACTATCGAAGAACTTCATATCAAAGCAGTTTGAAAACAAAATCCCGTGAACATAGTGACCACATTTGACCACGCCCCGGTTCTATAGCGGGCGAACGCTGCAAGCAGAAATAGTCCTTACGGTGTATAGATATGAACTTCTTCGATGATACATATATCGGTGCTGTGCCCAGGTTCCCGTGCAGCAGAACGACGCGGTTGCTGCTAGAGTGTGGCGCAGAAGTCGACGCGTCCGACGACTCCAGACGGACCGCTCTGCATGTCGCACTCATATCATACCAACTTATACCTGGTCAGTAGTCATTTAACACATACTTTGTCATTTAAAGTCGGTTATTTAAATGAAAAACACCTCTTTCATATAAAAGTGCAACTTGACCTACAGGGTCATAATAATATGAGACAGCAGATTTTTTTTTAAATAACATGTGAACAAGTTCTTCGCTGGGGTCTAGAATAATGTACTGAATTCATGGTAACAGTTTCCGAGTCGATGTTTATAAATTATTATTATAAGTTTTTGAATGGTTCTTTTTTTTTTTTCTTTTTATTACGGACGCTTTTACGAACGTGCACGTCTTTCTACATTGTTCTCACATGCATAATTTCAAAATGAATGATTTAACCAATATTTTGTATTTAAATTTTTGATTTAAAAGAGTGTCCGTGGAGTTTCTTGCCCGTTCTTCTCCATAGGTACCTACTACGCTTTGGAATGGGCAACTATACTCGGAATTTTAATTCGATTCCAGATTTGACAATTTCAGTGTTGCAACGTTATGACAAGTACTAAATAGTGACGTTGCGAAATTATTCGATATGGAAATGGAATATTTCCAGATGATTCTTCTCGTTTATAATTTTACTCTCGTAAACTAAGTATATCAGGAAATTAAATATTTCTGAACCGATAATTTAGTTTTGACGATTAATTAACGATCTGAGACTTTTCTTTTATAATTGTGTGTGAAATAAATGAAAAATGAGAATGTAAATTCATCAATTTTATCTTTGAAACTTCGCTTTGGTCCAGTTTTTTTAGGAGGAGTTGGCGGCGCACCTTAATTTACTTCCTTCAAAACGTTACAAACAGAGCGTGAGGTTATTCCCAATATGTCAGCAACTTTGCTCATACATTCATTTTCTTCCACAACTTCAAAGGCCTCCAATTGCGCAGAAATTTCATTTTTCACGTATATGTAGGCGTTGCGGATCATTACTTTTTCAGTAACAGTGAAAGCTTTTCGTGGACGTTTTTTTCTTGGGGACAAGAAAACATCCACGTCTTTTTGTGATGTACTTGGCTGAGGATCCATTTTGATGGAAAACCAAAACAAATAGATTCACTCAGTTCACAAAAAACTATAAACGTAACAACAAGCACAACGTAACAACACTTTAACAAAAACCCAACAAAATAACAAAATATCGATTCGCAATGAAATAAGATTCGTGCAGTCAGACTGAGAGAATGAAGCCGAATGACACGATAAACAAAATGGCGATAGCTGCACGAGCGCGCACGGGTTGCCAATACTGAAAACTATCTAGGCTCTTTTATTATAAGTTTTGTTTTTAATATAAACACAAAAATATTAACTTTTTATAAAATAGAGCAGCGATTACTAATTAATAAATAATTATTATGAATAATTATGTATTTATTTAAATAAAAATCAATAATTTAGTCTTTAATTGGCACACTGATGGCACACACACTGATTGTTTATCGATTTTTGTGTTCATCGCTACACTATTATATGTGGTATTATTATTTCACAAAATGACAGTAGCTAATGTCAAATCTGGAATCGAATTAAAATTCCGAGTATAGCTTCATATTTCTGACTGACCGAATTCTTGACAGTTTAAAAGTGCCTGTAAATGGTTTAATAGAAATAAATGCTTTGAGTTTGGGATGTCCCTGGTAGAATATACGTCTATATTTATTCAATCACTGAACCTTGCTCTTCCTTCTTCAAAGCCACGTTTTTAAGATAGATTCTTGGTGGTCTTACAACGGCAATAAGCTATTTTCATGTTTATGTTGAAGTCGAAAGAAGAAGCCAGTTCACTGTGTGATAAGTCTGTGTGGCGTCACACCTACGTCGCATGCGAACTACGTATTGTAAACATGACATCACCAAAATTCATCAGACAACACCCGTCTGGACAAAGGATCCTCCCTTTTCTATGGAGGATGAAGAAGTTGAGACCCTTTTCCTCATATCTCTATAATAGGAATGATGACAAAAAATTTGGTTTTTGTTCGTCAGGTAGATTATTAAAAAACATTGTAACACATTTTTTCATTGTTTACGTTTACACAAGATTACGGCGATACATTGAGTTAAAGTGTGCCATGACGTCACGAGTATGTAGATTTTATACTTACTTTTGACGTAGCGAACCTCACTCCCCAACTTTAATGCGTTGTATCTGAGTCATTTTTTATTAATATGATAAAGCAAAAAATACGTGTCTAATATTTTTTATTATCTGACCGACAGACTAAATAGAATTTCTTTTTTCTGGCGTAGGCATCATCCCTATTATATTATTGCCACTGCGATGACTTTTTTTCATGTTCATGCCGAAGTCGAAAGAAGAAACCAGTTTACTGACAGAACACTGTTTACAGACGAGCGGGAACAGTGGAGCGAGTCTCTATGCGCTGTGGTTTGCGAGTTGATCGTGAGTGGCGCGCATGTGGATGCTATGGACGCGGATGGCATCACACCCCTAGTCGCATCTATTGGCGGTGAGTTTAAAAACCTTTTCCTATCCTATTTTTTGTAATCTACGTTCGGGAATTTAGCTTCCTAAAATGTAAACAAATTTTTAGAAAAACATCCATTATTATTTAATAAAATTCACTAACTCAGTTCACTCCACTTCAGTACTTGTTACACGTTATTGTCAATACGAAGTGTATTGACAATAACGTGTTCTCTTTCTAAATTCTCTGTTTTTTTATTGCGCACATTTGGTACATTTAACTTCTTTTTTTCCGAACTGTAGTTTTTGCTCTAGAAGCGCAAAACTGGTTTTTACCATTTTTTTTGGCACCCTGCCTCCCTCTATTCACCAATAAATTATTGGAATTAATTCCTGACACTTGAATCTTCACAAAAAAAAAACCGGGCCCATAGGAATTTCATGGACTTTTCAAGAATTTTTCGCTAATTCTATCTGACTAAAAGTTGCAAACGTTATTTCCCGAGAAAACGCTTTACAATTTTTCTGAGTGTACAACATTGGATTCGACAATTATACCAACCACGGGCGATTTTTTATCGCGCATTGGATTTTCAACGCACTGCTTAGCGCCGAGAGTTAATTCCAACCATAGATATCCAGAGATATGCCTTCATTGCGGAATAGTAAGGAATCCTAGTGCCACCACTTATCTCCCACCAAAATAATTACAACATTAACAAATAGTGTACTTACGACACACACTTAAAATTTGAACACGCACACTAAGAAGAAAGCAGCTACACTAAATCAATTTCTAATAGCACACATACATAGAATGGGCGGGGCATTCACTTGTAAACACTTGCTATTTGCGAACATTCAATGCACACGTATACAATTAGGGAGTCGAAAGCGATGGTCGATATTGTGTATCGATATTTAATTTTTGCACATTCTTGTATTATTATAACTTCGTTTAATTTTCTTTATATATTTCTTTGGTATTTATATACCTATCCGAAAATCTGGGTTATTTTTACTAAAATAAAATGGGAATATTTTTAACACTTCACGAGTAACTGTATTGAAATAACAATGTCTTTATTTGCTTCAAAAAACATTAAATTAATAACTAATTTAACTCATAAACTATACATATAATACGAGAATATCCATTGAGTTCTTTAAAAAAATATTCGACTGCAATAATACGCATGTCGATAAAATCAGCCGCACGCACTCGATTGCACCTCTCTAAATCCAAAAAGTTCGTTCCGTTCGGGAAGATTCGGGCTGGTTCGGGTTAGTTCGTATCGCTCTGGACGTAAGTTAGTAAATGATTTAAAATATTAAACAGTGACTTAAATGTTTACTTATCGGTGGTAGGACACACCATTTGTCTTCAGGTTGATGGTACTAGACCTATTTTTATAAATTATTACTGCACAGCTCGGCATTTCGGTTTTTTACGCATCAATAGTACACTGTACGCAATCGCAAAGCGACTGAATGAAGCGTACAGCCTCCGTTCGAACATACTGAAACCAATTTAGCAATATCTAGGCGCCACGTGCCACGCCTCCAAGGCATATCCCTCGAAATTCGTGACTACACGACATTGTACGCAACATTGTGTTTTTTTATGTGCTGGGGTGCACTTTGTTGGATTCTCAATGCTCGGCTCAACACCGAGAGTTGAAAATCCACTGAGCTATCAAAAATCGTCGGTTAAGAAGTCGCTGGGCTAACTATGGATTGTATCCGCAGGCCCGGCGGAGGGCGTGGTGCGCGGGGCCCTGCGGCCGCGCCTGTCGTGCCTGGCGGCGGGCGCGCTGGCGGGCGCGGGCGCGCGCTACCGGCCCGAGCACGTGCCGCGCGACCTGCACGCCTTCCTCGCCATGCACGGCGTGCGCGCCCTGCACTAGCGCCGCCCAGCTAGCTGGCGTCACTTCGCAGACGTCATGGGGGTCGATAACTTAACACGACCAAACAAGAACTTGTTTTCCGATCTCATGCTTCAGGTCTACTGCGGTCGTTGACCCCAAAAAATCATTAAACCACTGTTTTATTTTATCATATTTAGATAACTTTACGCATCACGTCTGCGTGAGTTTGGCTAGCTAATTTAATTTGACCTAGTATAAGCCTTCTATACTGCAAGCCTGATCAACACAATCGTTATGTTAATATTTCTGCGGATTTTTCTGAACTATTGTGCACTAATTATTCCGTCTGCATCTGCTCAAATAGATACGGTATGCTCATAATATCTGCATCGTGGTGGGTACACAAATGTGAAACGTAACATAGACGTTGAAAATATATGCAATGTAACACACATTGAAACAAATTCGCCTAGTTGTTGTGTTACATTTCATGTTGCATTGCATATATTTTGACGGCGTGATCGTTTCAACGTTTCACATAATTATGTGTCCCCCGCCAATTGCCGCCGCGGACATATGTACGTGATACAAGTCCTATTACATTATTATATAATACAACAACAACTTTGTATTAAACAAGTTAGCTGCTTCGACGACAGACGAAATCGATTAGGCTTTCAGTATACGGGGTAAGTCTCATGCAGAATAAGTCTTAAGACGTCAATATACAACGAAGAAACTGAAAAGTCCATTCTTTACACAATACTTTTATTCCCACCACTGCTTCATATAAAATGATCCTAGAACTTAATCTGTGTGTAACGGCCAAAAGACTTCACAACTCAGCATACATGTGCGTTAATGACGTCACATCCAAAACAACAGTGAACAACTTTTCACTATAGCGCGTCGTGAAGTCCCTTAGGGCGAACGCAGGCTTGGCGAAGCGCGAATTCCTCTTCCAAACAAATACCAACTTTGCAGTAAATTAAGATAGGAAATAAAAAAAAAAAACTTCCATTCGTCCGAAAGCACATCGAAACGGACACATGTACGCGACTGTATGGCAGTCAAAACCACGCTGCGCTGCGCTTCGCCAGATTAACGCCCTTACTCGGGTCTCAGGTTCGGTTTTAGTAGTGTTGATGATAACATTATGTTTAATTGACTCCATGCATGAAATTATCATCATATCTACGTAGAGCGTGCTCCAATTATGGCGTTTTGTATTTTATAGACCCTGTAATACAACCGATATTACCAACATACTTGGTTACTTTCTGCTAAAATTAAAAAAAATGTAGCTGTTTCATCATTTCTGTATTTTTAAAATGTACTATGCTACATGCCAAATATAAAACAATTAAAACTAGGATTTTCCATCTGTAAATACTATCTTCCAAAAATATAAGCTACATTCTTTCGTTCTAGAAACTCAGCCAAAATATAATGTAAGCACGATAATTATCATAGAAAGATTTGTTCAATATGCTGAAGTACACAAATGACTAGATAGTCTGTACTGCAGGCTTGATTTGAAACTGAACAGCAAAGTTTAATATTTTTGTTCAACTATCATACTACATATTACTATTCTATAAAATACTTCAAAAATATACGCTTCCATTTAGCCTGAGCAATAAAATGAAACTCAAAATATATATCAAAAGTATGTAGTTCAAAAGAACACAGGGCTTCAATGTGTTCAGACGATATTGTCCAAAGCGTGGCTCAAACTCTAGAATAGTGAAGAAACGATTAAATAATATAAAATCGATTAAAATAATCGACTAATAATGATCCATCATTATAATCGAATCGTAGGGGACGACGTATTGTGATAATAAAATAGAATATTAGCTTTAAGAATAGAACGAACATTGCTAGCGATGCCTTGTTGAGGCAGAGTATATTGGCATGTTACCTTGTCTGTAATGTTAGAGAGAGACAGATATAGAAACGACGCGTTTATTTACAGACTTTGTATATAGTTATTTTGTTAATATAAACGCGCAAAATCGATATAAATTGACGAGAGAAGTTTTCTTTGTAAATAGTTTGACTGACTGTTTGATCTACTGCTGAGTTATGCAATAGGCTGAACATTCACCGGAATTGGCGGAAAAGTTCCTTCTATATTATTTATCTTTCTATTTTCCTTTGTAAATACAATATGTTTCGAAGAATTTTCTTTTTATAAAAAACTAAATATATCGCGAAATACTTTTAAAAATATTTGTTAAAATTTCTTTTTTATATTTCTCGCCATTAACAAAAAAAAAAAAAAAAACTTCTTAACCCGCTGAATTAACCACCACTGAATATCAAAGATTGCTTTAAAAAGTTAAAGGCAAAGCCATTATTAATTTTACCCTAATAAAGTTAATAGCCGGTCAGTGATTGGTGTTTCAACTCCTTCGTATCGCACAAATTATCACTTAGTATATTGGCCTATAGGACAATAGGGATGATGACTGGGGAAAAAAAATACACGTATTTTTTGCTTTATCATATTAATAAAAAATGGTTTAGATAAAACGCATTAAAGTTGGGGAGTGGGGGCTGGCTACGTCACAAGCCAGTAAAAATCAACCAGGGAGTGATGTCATGCCACATTTTAACTCAATGTATTGACGTAATCTTTTGATTACGTAAAAAAAGAAAAAAATACGTGTATAATATTACAACATATTTTAACATTTTAATATTTTTTAGTCAGCATCCCTATGCGTTAGATTTGTAATGCTCCTTAAAGTATGGAAAGTAGTTATCATAGGTCATTGTATAGTGGTTGATTTAAAAGTAAATTCTAGTCAAAAATATACTTGTTAGCATTTCTGTAACATTCTATGGGATAGAAAACTATACTAATCGCCAACGTTCGTAGCAGTCGCGGTCATAAAACGAGAGAGCAAGAAGATACGTACTAAATTATCACCGTCCTACTCGCACGTTTGAAGACAGCTACTGCCACGAGTATTGAAGTTTACTATAATGTAGCTACAAAAATGTTGATGTCTAATTATAATGAAACTGATTAAAAATTAAATGATCGGAGTTGCATTTTTAGGCGAATATTCTTAAAAATGTTCCAGTTTTGACCATTTGACATTACAATGTGACAGTTGAAAATAGGTGTTTAGTTTTCATTGCGTTTTATATTGCTTGCTTAGCAAAAAATCGATGAGCATATCTTAGAAATAACGCAATGGATAGAGAGAGAAATATTATATTGACTACCTCTAAAGGAATTGTCTCTCAATATAATAATTTATCATCAACAAAATATAGGCTGATATCATTGGTTGAAACAGAAGCCAATATCTTAATGTTCGTAATGTTTTCAATTATTACAATAATTTAAAATAATATTGTTTAAATAATGACTATAGCAATTAATTGCTTTACTCATTTTTATCAAATTTTAATTTGATCAATATTTTCGTACTCTTTATATATTGAGAGGTCACATAAAGAGTTGTCCTAAATACCTCTAAATATATAATTTATTTTTTGTATCAACCAAAATATATTTATGATAGATATGACTATGTATACTGTGTATAGTATATTATTTTTCTATAGATTCAGCTATTTTCTTAATCAATGCCATGATATTGTACTTATCTTACGTACCTGGTTTGTGTACAATCTAAAGCAATAGTTTAAAGGGATATTAAATATGAAATACAACGACGAGCAAAAAAACACGCCCAGATGCACAATTTACAAAGCAATATTTATCACATTATTCTTTTGGTGAGTATTTTTGCTCGTCGCTGTAAAGGTAAACAGAAAAACTGACTAATACGTAATATTGTACAGCTTATTATAAGGTAGCTAAGCCATTGTGTTATGCTAATAATTCTTTGACTCAAAACACAAATTAACAAAATAAAAATAACACAGCGTGCCAAATGATATTCACTTTATCATAATTAACCAAAACATTGATATTATTGCCATAGACTTAAGAGCCGACATCCATTTTTTTTTAATGTTCCAAAACGGAATCGAATAATAACATAATTACTGTGTAACATGCATATCTTTCATTTTGTGTTCAATTTTGTTTGTTATGATAAATCTGAAAGTAATGCTAGCCACACACGTAAGGATTTACTTGCGCAAATTTAGACTTGCGCAAGCCTAAATTTGCTACTTGCGCAAATTTAGGCTTGCGCAAGTCTAAATTTGCGCAAGTAAATCGTTACGTGTGTGGCTAGCATATGAGATATTATAAAAACGAACGGTGGTATAAAATAATTGAAACATTGTTTCGCATTTACAGTAGAATGAATACCGTAGGGTAGTTGGAAATTAGAAAGTTTAAATCAAATCTACAATACGGTCAGAATAAGAAGCATATGTACCGAATAAGGCCGTATAGGGAAGTGTCAAATATTGTGTCAATGCGAAAAAGAGATGGAGCTGTATGGGCCGTATAGCGCGTCATCTATTTTTCGCGTTGGGCCACTTCTCCTGTACTGTCCATTTCCAATTACAAAATATAGCTAGTTCAATGTACTCATCCTAGTAAATGAAGTTCTTATTTTTACCGCATTATGTATTAAATTTTCTTACCAAAATATGAATTTCCGTTTTCCGTTCGTCCCACTGGTGGAACGGAAATTCATGAATAATATTAAATGTATTCCTGTCCGTCTCACAGATTTTTTTAGTGGAACGAACGGGAATAATTTAGTTTTTTAATTTTTAATTGCCATTCGTCCCACAAAACAATTTGAGTCTAGTTGTTCAATGGTAAAAGAAACACTTATTTATCCTAACTAATCTACACACATCAAAAAACTGTTTACGATATATATTTAAAAAAATAGAAATACATTGTTTGAAATTACAAAATAAACTTTTTTTTATTTTTTTGTAACAAAAATTGAGTAATTCAATCCTAATGTAATTGTAACAGAAATTTAATGGAAAGAAAAAGATCGTTTAACCAAACTTATACAACAATTTATTATAGAAGGTTTTTATTTAATACACATGCTGAGATCTTCTTGGGCATGCTGAGGATCAAGTTATCCAGCATTTCTTGCGGAAACTTGTCCCATTCTTGAATAGCGGCTGCCCTGATCTCTGGCCTGGGGAGGTGGCTGACGGTTCCAAACAGCTCGCGTAAGGGCATCCCACGCGTGCTCTATTGGGTTTAAGTCAGGCGAGCCGGCAGGCCAGTCTAAACTTATGATGTGGTATTCTCGGAGAGCAGCATTGACTCGTTAAGCTCGATGTGCGGGCGCATTACCATCGAACAGTAGGAATTGGTGCCCATGGTTTACTCGAATTGGTCTGACAATTCCATCAATAGCGACTGTTTTGTACCTATCTGCCGTCATGGTGCCTCGATGCTATTCAAGGATCAAAGGCGTTGTAGCTCCAATCATAATTCCACCCCAAAAGGACACCGATTTCCCGCCTTGCTGAACGGTTCCAGTGGCAGTTCTTTGCCTTTCAGTCTCCAGGTCTCCTCCAGACACGGAGTACTGATTCGACCAGCGTCAGACAGCATTTGTGCATTAATGCTGAAATAAATCTTTTTGGCGCAGCCGTGAGGCACACACTATTATTGCTACAAGATTATTTTTACTTTTTATTTTGTTATTATTGTGTTTCACGAACTGTGTCCAAATAAATATTATTATTTCTTTCCTTCTTTTCTTTATTCGCGATTCGTCAACGAAGAGACAGTTTTGCCAAATATTTTCCTCCTCATCTTCATTTTGCCAAAGGCTAGCCCATTGCAATCTTCGTCGGTGACGTTGCCGTAAATTCAGAGGTGTCAAGACCTCCGTGCTCGTAGTCCAGCCTGGTGTAAGCAATTCCGAATGGTCTATATATGTGGATTGGGATACAGCAACTCTGCGTGCTATTTCTCTCGTGGAATATCATTCGTCCTCAATTCTTGCTCGTAAAACTTCTGATAATCCTCTTGGCATTTTATCAATAACAATTTTCCGCAAAAAAATATTATAAATCCGTTAAAATTGATTAAGTCAGATTTCTGAATTTGTTTTTTTTGTTTCATATTCTAATTCTATATTTTTAAGTAATGACTTAAAAGAAGAATAAATTATAATATAGTCTACCGTAACAAAAACAGATTTCGATTTTTCAAACTGATCCTTTTTTGATGTGTATGTATCTTCTTCTATTTTTTTTATGTACAATAGAAAAAAGAAACCGTGACTCACAGATGTATCAACGCTCAGCCGAAAGTACTGGGACTAGGAACGTGAAATTTAGCATGTAATGTAGAAGCACTAAGAAGGGGTTTCGGAAAATCGACCTTTAAGGAGTTGAAAACGGGGGTTTGTATGCAAAATCTTATTCCTTGAGTTAATAAACTTGAAACTTGGCAAAGTACTAGGCTTACATGAATTCACAAGACGGTATTCTATTCACGACAAGTTGTGTACAATTTCTGAGTAGTAACCTAACAAAAAGTAATAGGCTTGCATGAACTCACGATAGTATTTCAATCATTAGTAGGTATTATCCTACTAATAGAATTTGAATGGCACATGATTTTTGGCACACGGATGGTTTATAACCTGAATTTAACACATAGGATACTTCTTATCCCTGTTAGTATACTAATTCACTCCATGTACTTACGCGCGTTAACTACCTACCGGCTTCCTTTTATAATGTAGAGGTGCATTATAAAAGGGGAAGCCGTGTGCAAAAATTTCACATTCATATACTGTGCGGTGTAGCATGGTTCGGGTGACAGGTGACAGAAAGGGTAAAATATATTATAATTTACTTGGTTTTACTGATTCTGTATTTTACTATGATCCGTACCTACATACATATTGTGTACATAATACGGACTCTGTAGTAAATTAAATAAATTTACCCTTTCTGTCACCTGTCACCCGCACCATGCTACACCGCAAACAGTATAGTCCCAGTAGTTTCGGTTGTGCTTTGATAGATCTCAGTCAGTCACGGTTTCCTGTTATAATATACATTAAAAAATAGATATAAGATGTCATAGAATAATTAGGATAAATAAGTGTTTTTTTACCATTGATACATCCAGACTCAAATTATTTAGTGGGATGAATGGGAATTAAAAATAATATTACTAAATTATTCCCGTATGTCCCACTTACAAAATCAGTGGGACGAACGGGAATTTTTATATTATATATTAATTCCCTTTCATCCCACCCGTGGGACGAACGGAAATACACGAAAATTTTCTTGGAAACTAAAATATGAAGTATAAATTAATCTAGATAGACCAATTTATCGCATAACGTCAAAAAATCATAAAAAAAACTATACCTTTATGTGTGTGCTAAGGCAGCTTTCAAACGCAGCAGGCTTCAGTTCCAATATACGCTTTACCATTACTCTTACACCTGAATAATATCCGTTACTGTTGTTGAGAGACCATATTTTCAAGGTTATTATAGTGAAAAGAAAAAAAAAATAAGTTGGACTATGTTTATAAAATTATTACTCGCTCACGTTTATGACTAAAACAGGCTGTCAAGCCAAGTACCAACCAAAGCTGTCAATTATTCAAATAGTCAAATTGCGCAAAATAATTTGCCAGTAGGCCTAAAGAGAGTCCATAGTCCACCTTATGTTTTTTTTTAAATGGAATTGTATGGAAAGATTTTGAGTCTATGGAGTCTATCTATTGCGGTCATTCTAGGCCAGACATAGAAAAATTTAAGCTATTATTTTTAATGCAAATTATCTTGATAATTACTCAAAGCAAGCAAATTCGCGTGCTAAAGCTAGTCACAGACGCAATGTGATCGATGTGGGTGTATCATCTAAAAACCCGTTATGTATATTATTGTAAATAAGATTATTTATCTGGAGTTTAATATAGTGATATTTTTTGTCAAGACGATTCGACAAATAAAATGTTATATTGATTGTTTTTGTTTTATTTTGTTTATTGTGTACCGTTGCTCAATGGGCATGAAGCCACTTATAATAGGGATGATGACAAAAAAAAAATTTTTTGTCCGTAATGTAGATTATGACAAAATAACGTACTTACACGTATTTTATATTTTTTTACGTTATCAAAAGATTACGGCGATACATTCAGTTATAATGTGCCATGACGTCACTTGTATGTAGATTTTATACATACTTGTGACGTATCAACCCCCACTCCCCCAACTTTAATGCGTTGTAAGTATCAAAATCATTTTTTATTAATACAGATAAAGCAAAAAATACGTGTCTAATATTTTGTTATTATCTGACTGACGGACTAAATAGAATTTCTTTTTTTTGACCCAGGCATCATCCCTATTGTAGTAAAACCACATAAATAATCGAAAGGGGTTAGATTCGATATAGAACATTTTGCAAGGGTTGACGGAGTTTAAGCAAGTTACCGACTTTTTATAATACACTTAGGCACCGGCCACACAGAACAGACGCATGGCACGGACCCGTCGCAGTCGCGGCGCCCGTTTAATCTACTTGCATATAAAATGTATACAGCCATCGCGACGTAAAACATACAGAAAAGACGGGACGCCGTCACGACGTTAACTCGTCGGCGCCCTATTGGAAAACATATAGAAAGGACGGCGCGGGCAGGGCGCGGGCCTGCACGGGCGCAAGCGGGGGAGCGGAAAGGGCGCGGAGGGCAGGTTCTCACAGCGCTCGCCCGCTCGCCATTGTGCATCAGCAACGTTACGTGCGAACGAACGTTACAATGCGTGACGACTTTGAATTTAACGTTACATTTTGTAATTTAATTGAAAATAATCCAGTAATTTATAATTATAACAGACCAGATTATTCTAACAGAAATGTCCAAGATCAAGCTTGGTCAATAATGGCGCCCTGTCTGCGACGGGTCCGTGTCTTTTCTATATATGTTAAAAAGTCGTGACGGCGCCCTGTCTGCGACGGGTCCGCGCCCCGCCCTCGTCTTGCGTCTTTTCTGTCTGGCCGTTGGCTTAGACGACTAATATTGTTGTTGTGGCGTCTAATCGCTACCCGTATGATCTTCGTATGATGGACTATGGTAAATTATCTAAGAAGACAGTAGGTACCGTGTCCTTCTTGATTGTTTTGACGTAGTTACTCACGCTGTCTCAAGCAAAAAGAAAACTGATCTGCTGTCTACTCTCATGGCATATTGTAAAATATCCAAGAAGAGAGCAGGGTTAGCAGCTGCGTCAATTCACTGACGGACAACGCACAGCCTAAATCGCTGGGTCTAGAACTGTGAAGTTTTGCACAAGAGTTCCTTCAATCAATCAACTCAGCCTTTCGTAGTCCATTGTTGGACATATACCTCTCCCAGGCTGCACCACAACATCTTGTCGCCTGCCGCATCCATCAGTCCCAGCCAACTTTTTAAGGTCGTCGGTCTATCTAACTGGGGGGCGTGGGACGCCCCCACGCTTGGCGATATGCGGACTCCACTCCAGGATTCGTCTGCTCCAGAGGCCATCGGTCCTTCGATAAACATGGCCAGCCCACTGCCAATTCAGTTTGCTTACTCTGGCTATGTCGGCAACTCCAGTTCTTTTCCGGATGACTTAATTTCTAATGTTATCCTTCAAAGAAACTTCGATTATAGCCCGCTTTAGAGCACGCTTAGCGACATGGAATTTGTGGACCAGCCCGACTGTCATTGTTCTCGTTTCGACCGTATGCCGTATGTCATAACGGACAAGACGCACTGGTTGAAGATTCCTTATGTAGCGAACATGAGCACTCTTTTTTTCTCATTTCTCTTTTTTAAATTCATGAATCGTTCAGGCGCTGAAAGTTCGTCACTTTTACCGGTAGGATATTCATTCGAGCCTCGAGGACACGGCTTGTCCTGACATATCACTACCTAGTATTTTGTATGTATCTAAGCTCACATAACATTCCAAGTTTTTATTCATAATTAGTACGTTCGTAATGACAGGTGGGAATGATCTCAATGGCAGTGTAAGCCACGACAAATCGAGAATGAGCTACATCCGTGTGAATCTCTTAGAACAATGTCGCAATTGACAAGGAGCTAAAAAACCTATGTTATGGTTTCAGCGACGACAGGCAGGTACCTACGTACTTACCTAATATAAAACAATAAGCATTTATTTCAATATTAAACTACCTTCAAATACATTCGTCGCCAATACGCGACGCGAACGTTCGAAATTTAAAATACTCTGAATTCAACCGGTTATATTTATACAGGCACTTTTGCATTGTCAAAGTAGTCGGTCATTCAGAAAGATGAAGCTGGTTGGGCATTCCAAAGCATACTAGGTTCCTATCGAGAAGAACGGGCTGGAAACTCCATGGACAGTTTTCTAAATTATATTGTTACTAGCTGCTCGCCCCGGCTTCACAAGGGTAGCTCTAAGTGCTTATCTACGGCGCACCTACCCTACCTAAAACCTTCTCCTGACAATAACAAACACAACAAAAAAAGAATTAGCGAAATCGGTCTAGCTGTTCTAGAGTTATAAATAGTGTAACTAACACGACTTTTTTTTATTTTTATATATTATAAAGATATCAAATATTAGTTCTTTTTTTTAATAAAGAGGCTATGTGAAACCCACGCCCCTGCGGTATGCATTTGTCTCGTAAGATGACCTGCAGACCTCTTTGTGCTGCTGGTCACAACCGGGGTGGTTTAAGTGCTGTAACATTCAGAAAACCGGCGACTTATGAAGCATACCTACTCATAATAAAATTTATTGTTTCCTCTGCTGCCACACAGGCCCAGGCTATCGCTGTGAGATAGGGTAGGCTGAAAACCACCAAGCGCTCTTATTCGAATTTTCGTTTCTAGGACATGTCGGTTTTTTCAGATGTTTCCCTTCACTGTTTTGAGAGCAGTGTGAAATAATGGAATGGAATGGAAAGAATAGGTAGGTACCTACAAAATAAAAAGTGTTAAAGTGCGATGCATGATACTAGCAGGAATGTGTGCCTCGCGGCTACCTACGCCAAACAACTATAGATAGTGCAATCCACGACGTCGCGCCCCACCCCGTCCTATCCGCGCAGAAGTCCCTCAAGGCTCTGTGCTCTCCCCCCTAATCTTCACGCTTTTCACCAGCGATATCCCAAAGAGTAAAAGGGCGCAGTTCGCTCTGTTCGCAGACGATACGGCCATCTACTACAAGGGTACCAGCTCTGACTCGATAGCCCGCACTCTCCAGACCTCAGTCGACATGCTCGGCGCCTGGTTTAGAAAGTGGAGGATCGAAGTCAACCCGGATAAAAGCCAAGCGGTTCTCTTTATGAAACCGCGTAAAAGGTTCAAACCCCCCCGACCCATCACCATGTTCGGCAAGCCTATCCCCTGGGAGAAGCGAGCCAAATACCTAGGTGTCGTCCTAGATCACCTTTAGCGATCACATAAAGCAGGCCCGCTCGCGAGCCGCTTTCGTTCTCGGTAGACTCCACTCTGTCCTGAATGCACCTAGCAAAAAGTCACTAAAGTGCAAATTGCGTACGTACACGGCGTGCGTTCCATCATGACCTATGCGGGAGCCGTATTTGCACACGCAAAACCCATATTCATAGGATGCAAACGCTCAAAATAGATTCCTCCGTAAAATCACCGGTGCCCCCTGGTACGTTAGGAACGAGATCCTCCATCTCGACCTAAAGATCCCCACAATCCACCAATTTCTCAAACGCAATTCCAAGCGTTTCTTTGAGTCCACCGCCAAAGACCGCAACCCTCTGTTTGTCGAGGCCGCCAATTATGTCACTAGTAGAATCAGTCAGATCCGCCGCCCGAGGCAAATCCTTACCGACCCAGACGACCCCATAACCCTCCTCCAGGAGAGCAATAGGGCCACAAGTACAGTGCACAAACACAGACACCGACCCGCATTCCGACCTCGCCGCCGAAGTCCTCCGCGATCGCGACCCGCCCGAGTAAATAATACTCCCCACCGACCCTTGCTCGCAGAAGCGCCAGCCCGCGTTATGCTGAGAAATGTAGATTTAAATTCCCCGATTAATAATAATGAATCATCTTTGATCCAGCCTGTCCCAACTTGCTGTCCTCCCCCCAGCGACGCCCTAAGCCGAGGTCCGTACCCCACAGGGGGTGCCCTTAGCGAGCGTTCGCCTAGTTTTAATTAGAATAGTTTTGCCCCTGGCTGGAGGCTTTGAGTTAGTAGCTTAAGGCAGCCGCAGGATTGTCCGGTTAAGTAGTCATCACCTCAGAGGTCAGTTACGAGATGCCCTAGTCAAAAAAAAAAAAAAAACGACGCGCCCCACTCCGTACTAAAGTACAGCTTACAGTACAGTAATCGCGCATTATCTGTAGTGCCTACACTGGTTTTCAACTGGACCCGAAGTGAGAGGTGACAGATGTAAATCAGTTTTATACTGCAATATGTGTATGTATAGGTACTTAAATAAAATAAATAGTATTGATAAAATAAATTGCAAAAAGTTAACTACAGCCTGTCTGTATTCGAACCTACGATGATCTCGTGATCGTGGTGTAAACAAAATTTTATTTCTATAATATTATAATTTTTATTACATTACTTTTTACAGACAGACGGACTTCGCGATACCATAGGGCGCTGAGCAGACTGAGACGGCGGATTTACATACGATTTAAAGGGATCCCTTGTTTTACTACGGAAACCTTAAATTGCTACTTTATTGCTATGACGATAATGATATCATGATGTGGTTCTATAGTTGGGGTTTCTTTTTTGGGCTCTGCTCTGCTCCGCTCTGGGCGGAGCGGGAGGGCGTGTCAGACTCTCACTGACTAAAACCCACCCGTGTTCCTTCAGTTGCCTGTACGTTATCGTCGTATCCCTTTCGGACTTTCCCGTGACCCCGGCAGGCATCGGTCCTCGGACCCGCCAGTTTTGCTGATATTTCTTTGTGGCGTGCGTGGAACACAACGCGCCGCCGACCCGGGCCTGGTCCTTATCGGACGGCGAGCTACCCATTGCTCAACCAACGACCGCAAGCCTGCGGTACGACGACGTCCCTTCCACTGTCCACACAACTTTTCGTCTTCCTCAGTCAAGAGACAGAGTTTCTTTATACGGAAATCCAGTAAACATCACCGCTGGATTGGACTGGATTTCCGTATAAAGAAACTAGATATACTTAGCAGCAGCCCGGAGTCTGGATTTGTGCCCGGTTAATGGCAATAGGCTCGCCCCCTATTATCTACATAGGAATGGGACTTTAACTTACCTGGCCTAATGTGGGTCTACTAAGCATACCTAAGGTACCTAAGCCTCTGCCTAACCCTTCGGGGATTACAGGCGTGATGTTATTTAATGTGAAACTAGAAATTAAATTGTTTTCTCTATATCTGTCTATTAGTTGAATACCTATGCGCCATTGTTTTCGGCACCGTGCCTTCGAGGTGAAGGTTAGTGGACCTACGTGTATCTATGTAGGTCACCCAATAGCTACATTTTTTATTAATAGATCCTACAACAAATCTTCAGAACATTACATTTAAAACGTAATTTACTACATTATTTTAGGGTCGCAAGCGCTACTGTTGAGCATGAGGTACTGGGTTCGACTCCCAGGTCGGGCAGAGTTTTTTGGTTTTTCCATCAGGAATTTCTCATTGTTGATGGCTATAGGCTCGCCCCAGTAGATATTTATTTATTTATAGAGACCCCAACGGCATATTACAAGGATAAACAATTGGTAATCACAAGACTTCAATACTGTGTAAATACATCACATAGAGGCGCAAAAGATTCTTAATAAAGGATAAACAACTATTAAATTTAAAAATAAATAATTAAATATTTAATACTTAATAAAATTACCAAATATTGTAAGTATACAAATATAAATATATTGTATAAATTACCAAATTATTTGATAATAAAATAAAATAATAAATCATACATTTCGTCACATTGCATAAGGGCAATACAACCATACAAAACACACAACAAAACAAGGTAAGTAACAAAACTAAATATGTAATTATGGAATAAAATAAAGGTACCTACATAAGTATTAAAACGACGTGTTAAAATTTAAAACCCCATGTTGGGAATTGTGGGGAAAGTGAGTTGGGGTCATCGGGGCGATGACGTCAAAATTGAGAGAATTAGAGAGGTCGAACAAGTGTCGCCCTCTGGTACAGGTTCTGGAACTATTCCAGGCGGGATGCTTGGCATTGAAATCGCCCGCTAAGATAGCAGAGTCACTCATGCCGAGTAGGATAGAGAGGTCGTCTTTGAGGAGTTGGAAGTTCTCCGAAGTATTGTGGGGTGGGACGTAGACCGATACTAGTGAGATCGGCTGATGGCCGGTCATGCCTAAGCGGCAGATTGAGACTTCTAATCGTAGGAGGGGAGGAGGGTCTATTGGGATGCAATATAGATCCTTTTTATAGTAAATAAGGGTGCCGTTTGATCGGAGGAAAGTCGCGATCTCATCCC
The DNA here is from genome assembly GCA_963853775.1 of Xanthia togata. Taxonomy (NCBI): domain Eukaryota; kingdom Metazoa; phylum Arthropoda; class Insecta; order Lepidoptera; family Noctuidae; genus Xanthia; species Xanthia togata. The sequence continues at coordinate 6,111,457 of OY970805.1, forward strand.
GTTGGCCTCTAATGCCATTAGCGTTGAAAAAACCTAACTTGAGGGATCGGGGTTTGAACCTAGTTTTGATGGTGTTATACATTAGTATATTCTAGTAGGGGTGCTGAGGGAGGTCAGGGCTTGCGTGATCTCGGGATACGCATTGTAGATGGCCTGCAACCTGAAGAGGTCGCCAGCGGCCTGAGCGGCCAGGATTTCCTGAGCCATTTGGATAGCGCGAGGGGAGATTCGAGGAAGGCTATAAATGTCGAACTAATGATATTATAGGCCATAATAGGGCCGACTGTGGGGGGGGGGGGGCTGAAGTTGGGGGACGCGATGCTACGGGTGCAGGTGCAGGTTTGACGAGGGGCGCGGTGATGCGAATGCGGGGGTCCATGAGACGGGGCCCATGAGATGGGTTGAGAGGGGGTATGGGTTGAGAGGGGCCTATGGGTTGAGAGGGGGCCAGGGCTGAGAAAGCTTGCTGGTGGTGGAGGTAATTCCACGGACTTGGCCTCTGAGGGCTTAGTCGCTGGAGCATTTGAGCTGAGGGTCTTTAAACCCGGAAGGAGCTTCCCTTTGCTGACGAGCGTCGAAACGCTTGGTCAGCTTGGGGGACGTGGATTTGGGGGCTTTTGGGCAGCCGCGGTAATTAGCCGGGTGACCTACTTGCCCGCAGAGGACACAGCTGGGTGGGTCGGGGCATAAAGAGTGGTCCTTTGGCCGGGTGCACTCGGGAGTGCCGTGCTCGCCCAGGCACTTGACGCACCTGGGTTTTGCGTGGCAGTTCCTCTGTGAGTGGCCGTAAAGCTGGCACTGGTGGCATTGGATAATAGCACCGCTTTTCCAGGGCTTCTAAATCAAGAAACCCACGAGGGAACATAAAGACTTTAGCTGAAAGATAGGGTGGTGACCCTCTACCGGGGAGCAAACTACGAGGATCATGTCGTATGCCTCACCGCGTTTGCCGCGGTGCATACGGTGGACCTCATCTACGGGGATCTTCTGCGACTGAAGGTCGGCTAGGATATCCGAAGGGGGGATTTCCTTCGGGATCCTTTGGATAACTACGCGGATCTGACGTTCTTCTGGGAGGGAGAACGAGTGGTATGACACTCGTCTCTCTCTCAGTAGAGTTGTAAATGCCCTATAGTCACGGGACGTAGGGACGCTAACTTAATACCCTGCTGGGTGTTCCTAGCACTGGTGTATGCGATCTTTTGATCGCAACACCACTTGGAAATATCCGTCCATTTCCCCTTGTCCTGTACGAACACGGGTGGTGGCGGAGGGACCGTTTTTGGCCCAGAAGTAGGTGGGGTGGGGGCAACCTGTGCGGAGGTTGACGCAATCGGGCGGGGGGCGGGGGAGGGGGAAGCTACGGGGGCGCAAGTAGCGGGTAGGGCTAGGGAAGGGAGGGGCGACTCAGAGTCCTCTACCGCGACGACCTTGTTGTCCTGGACTCCTGGGTGGAGCTCTGCTTCTTGTTCTTCTTCTTCATCCCTTTTCCTTGGACGGGGATGAAACCGTCGTCGTCGGAATGGGAGGAAGAGGAAGAAGAGAATTTTGCCTCTTCATCTGACGGGTAAGGGGAAACGGGGCGCTTTGAAGCGGTGGGGATGGGCTCGTCTGTATCCATGGATACTGACGGGCTGAGCGGGCTTTCCCGCGCGACGGCTGGGAGGTCTAATGCGTCACTAAACGTAGTGACGCTTCGGTCAGAGGGACCAGAGAGGGATCGCTGTAAAGCAGCAAATCGACCGCCCTATTTGGCTTTGAGCCGGGGGTCATCTTCAAAGACACCCTGAAAGATTTCGACGAACTCTTTCAGAATGCCCTTCATAGTATCTAGCGGGGGATTTTAAAAAATTGGGAAGAAATAATGCCTATCTTTCCCTATGCCTAACTCCCCGGGCGGACTACCGGGGATGTGTAAAACCCTCCCTGCCGGGTATAGGCAGGGAGGTTGTGTGCCTAAGGGTGAGCCCTAAGCTTGCTTTTTGCCCGTTGCCTATCTTAATGTGCAACGGGGTCCTACAAGTCTAGTGCGAAGGGTGTAGACACACCCAACCGACACTAGGTGTATAGCTGTTGAAGGAAAACTGTCACCAATGCCGACTAGGAGACCCCCCAAGGCCGAACACTGGGACCCGTCCAACTGACTGCCTAGCCCTGAAGGGGTTCGGCGGGTGTGATTGGGTCAACACCCCCTCGGCTTCGTTGGCACCGTATGGTATCCACCGAGGACCACGAAACTGTGGTTTTACCCAGAAGGGGCCAATGACGCGCTACGTTTTGACTGATACTCTGTTTAAGAAATACTTTATTAATTGTGCCTAAAAAAAGACAGACAATTAATAGCGGTCGGTAGTCCTTGACTACGTAGCTCGTCGCTCTGCACGACGATATCAGGATTCCACAAACCGTCCGCGACCGGTGCCGAGAGTAGAATGCTTTGCTTTGAAAATTTTTTTTAACTATGGCATCTCGCAGGTATACCACTATGGTATTTACTGCTCAACCAAACAATCCTGTGGCTGCCTTAAGCACTACACTCAAAGCCTCCAGCCAGGAGCAACTATTCTAAATTAAAATTAGGCGAACGCTCGCTAAGGGCACCCCCTGTGGGGTACGAACCTCGGCTTAGGGCGTCGCTGAGGGGAGGATAGCAAGATGGGACAGGCTGGATCAAGGATATATTATTATTATACGGGGAATTTAAAGCTACGCGCTCAGCTGCGGCGCGGGCTGGCGCTTCATCGGACAAGGCACCCGACTGTTGATGTCGGATAGTCTTATATATGTCGTTCGCGCGGTAAACTCTAATTGCGCGATGCAGGATTTGTGTGACGTCATGTCTTTGATGCGTAGTTCGTATGTGGAGGTGTAGCCGCTACAAACGTAAACTTAGTACTGAAACTTGACTTTTTGTCAAATCGTTAAAAAGGCACTTTTGAGTTCTGCTGGATCTCTGCTGAATCATAACTAAATCAACAGAAATTCCGCGAAAGCATGTCAATTTCCTAAGGACCCATAGTAACCATTTTTATGTTTCTTAATTTCATTAAAAATATATTGGTATTTCCGAAGCAATTTTGACCAGTACCTATATTATTAATCCATAACTGATAGAATATGTTATTAAAATTGACTATTTAATTAAGATTAAAATATGCCTGGACATTACATAATTTAAATGAAAACTATAAAAGATATCACAGATTTAAAATTACGCGCAGCAAAATAATTATGGCTAAAGGTGCCTGGCGTGGCGCCATGACTGACAGGGGTCAATGACCTTTCCTCGGCTATTTAGGAACTGCAATTATTGAAATTAATTTATGATTTAAATTAATCAAAGTATTTGGACGTCCAAGGACCACCATAACAACCATAAACAATAACCATAGACAATAGACCACTTTTGTTTTTTAGGGTTCAGTACCCAAAGGGTGAAACGGGACCCTATTACTAAGACTCCGCTGTCCGTCTGTCACCAGGCTGTATGTCATGAGCCGTGATATAGATAACAGTTGAAATTTTCACAGGTGATGTATTCCTGTTGCTGCTATAACAACAAATAGATACTAAAAACAGAATAAAAATAAATATTTAAGTGGGGTTCCCATGCAACAGTCATGTTTTTTTTGCCGTTTTTATAGATAATGGTCCGGAACCCTTCATGCGCGAGTTCGGCTCGCACTTGGCAGTAATGCTCGCGAAGGAGGAGGCGGAACGCGTGAGGGAGAGGGAACTTCGCGCCCTCATGCCCCTAGTCGCCGCAGGAGACGCCTTGGGCGCCAGGAATCCCAGGTCAATTCCCGGCCACCGTAGGCGTGGGCTTGCGGCGGACGGTGAGCAACGGGTAGCTCGCCGTCCGATAAGGAGCAAGCCCGGGTCTACAGCGCGCCGTGTTCCACGCGCGCTTCAAAGAGATGTATCAGCATAACTGACGGGGTCCGCTAGGGCTGATGCCTGGCGGTTGCGAGAAAGTTCGAAAGGGATACCGTGCCCTCTGGCAACACACAGACAACTGAAGGAACACGGGAAGGTTTTAGTCAGTAAGATTCTGACACGCGGGCTCCCGCTCCGCCCAGAGAGGGAGAAGTTATTTTCTAATTACCAACCCAAAATAAAAAAAGGCCCATTCTTACGGCGATGATCCACCATTCTCTGTTTTCGTCCGCATAGATACGATCTGAACCACTCCAGAAGGGCCCCGTGCATGCCAAGACCATGTAATTTCAGCAGCAGGATTTCATGGTCGACCTTATCAAAACCGCTGCTGACGTCAGTACCTATACAGAGCGTCGATCTTATAGGTACACCTCTGACTTAATCTTGCTAACAGGCGTAATGTTAATATATTTTATCTATTTCATAGGCAAATAAATCCTAATAAAAAAGCGAAATCACATATCGTCTACCTACAACATGACTGTAGTTTACTTACATCTTAGAAAATGGCAAAACATCGGGTTATCATTAGCAACAACATCGGATGTAGCTCCTATGGAAATGGGATTAAATGGAAATAACTTTGTGTTACCTAACCACGGCGTTGGGGGGTTACTAGTGATGTGCCACGCGCTTGCACATGCTCGGATTTCGTGGGTTAGTCAAAAGAAACTGCGGGATTTTTTCGCTTTAATGTCAATGTAAGTTCTTAGTTGTAGGGTTGTAGGATCTTTTTTAAATTTGTAGCGGACAACTTTTCGTTTTCCAAAACCTCTTTATTAAATATGACCGGAATTTATTTCTATATAATTTCTTAAACTGTTTATTGCGAAGTCAGATCTTCTTATTTTTGGACTAATCGAGTAGGAAATATGTTACTATTTGAAACAAAATATAAATCATTAATTTATTAATACCTAAACTTTGCCTACTGCTGATAGCTAACAGTTAAATTATAGCTCCTGCATTACAAATTATGCAATAGCGCAAGTTATTGTAAATAAATTGTCGTCAAAACTCTCGTTAATGTCAAACACAAGAGCAACAAGTACGCGGTTAAGTATTTAAATTATGCGGATGCCTCACCAGTCGCGGGTTACCGCACATCCCTTGCAGTAAGACGTTCGTCTGGAGCCCACTTCCACTTTCAGTTTCTACAAGTTGGTCGAACAGCAAACACGCATAGCGCCTTACGCAACTTACCGCGCCCGCATGCGTCTGGCTGGCACACTTAAAAAAAACATTTCAAAATTCGAACGCAGATAAACAAGTATTTGCTTATCTGTTTGCGCAAATCGTGTCAAATTTTCGCTACAGATTAACAAATTTTTCGCGGCATTTTGTATCTTGTAACTTTGTTTGCGCGGGAATAATTTACGGTGTTTTTTTTTCGCAATTATACAGTAATGTGTTCCAGGATTAAGTGTTATGTTGTTGTGAAAAACTGTGATGTGTTTGTTTCGTGAAGTGGACCATAAAAAGACATCATCTGTCGAAAAGTAAATATTTTTTTAATCTTTGGCAATTAACATGTTTTTATTAGGTTTACTATTATCTAGGTACTTAGGTATGTTAAAAAGCACACTTTAAGTATAATTATTTCCTGGTAGATACGCGTATAAAAGTGCAAGTAGGTATTGTATTTTTTTAAGACGGGAACCAGTTAGAATAATATGAAAAAATAAGTGCTTAAGTATCTCAAGCTCCGGTTCGATATCCGTCTACTTATTACTATTATAATTTAAAATTACCGCTATTACTATTATCTATTATATAAAGTTATCAAACCCACGAAAACATTAAGTAGGTACCTAGGCTACTACTCGGAACTTTTCAAATACATACTCGTAGTTCCATTTACCTATCAGAAATAAAGAAGCCTCTTTTCCCCGTAAACTCTTAGCCCAGGTAAGTAGGTACCTACCTTCCTATTTAGGGCACCATTATATTCTTGGTTAACCCTTGTTTTCTCTTTGACCCGAGTTCAAACACCTGTGCATGGGCCGGGAGGGAGGAAGAGGTCCATCAGAGGTCTAGATGACAATAGGTCAACTATGACCCTGTGATCTTTTGTATTGCACAATGCTGTGACCAATGATTTCAAAAGGATATGTCTATGGCTGTGACCTACTGTGACGATAACGACATTATAATAATATTGTTTTTTTTTTTAAATTATATACTATAAAACTAATGAATATACTTGTACATTCATATGATAGTTACACTTACCTAACTCAAAAAAAAAAAATATAAAAAAAAAAAATGGTAAACTCCTAAGCCAAAATAATAAAAAAATGTCGCTATATGGTAAAGGATGGGTAACTGCGTGATGAAAAGCAGCATAATATTATAATAAATTAGCAAATGATGGCTAAACACAGCTGTTTGCAATATTAAAGAAATGATTCAATAGGTCACGACCGTCGCGAGTCGCGGCTTGCGGAAATCTTGGCCAAACTTCAAGCCTTTGAATATTTGAGAAATTTCTGACATTCAATTACACCATAGACTATGTGCAGCTCTCCTTTCTAGCATAATCTATCCAAAGGTTGTCTGTAAAATATAGCTTTTAGCGATAAGACCGCCCATTGTGTCACCCCTTGTTAAATTTGTACATTTATATCTATAGTTTTTATGGTGTTGGTAAAAATATTCTATCTATATAGGTATATTATAACATGCATTACCTACCTGATGTAGGTTTTATCTTCTAAACACGAAATTCAATTAATTCGAGGCAAATCGGTCTTATTAGGTACCTACGTTTCATTTGACTCTACCAAACGAACTACGGATTTTTATAGATTCATCTACTTAAAACTATATTTACTACAGCTGTTTTCTATAGTGATTCTGTATAATAAACCTTTACACCATAAACTAAGGTGTACTCCCTAGGCGAAATCTATAGTTTCGGCCGAAGTTACGGATTTTGCTTAGGGTGTAGAGCCCCTCTGTTTTTAGCCGAAAAACACAACCACCTAATTTCGGTCGAACTCTAAACTAAACGGGTACATTATGTATCTTATTATATGGAACAATTTATTTGTGACTTACTACTCAGACACTGCATACAGTCCTACCCACCCATATCTGTTTGTAATTGGTTGTAGTTGTAGGAAAATCTTTCTACTTCACAATTGTTCAAATCTATAAAGATTGTGCACAGAAAAAGTAAAATTCCTGCATCAGTCTTTGGCCCTTTGGTTAATCTTCTGATAAAAGTTGTCGCAGGGTGACATACCAGCAGCCACTATTAGGTATGGTGGTTACTGGTATGTCCGAAAGTTATCGAAGATCCCAAAGCTCCCCCTACTCCTTTGCTTGAAACTGAGGACGGCTCCCGTATAGTTACAGTCTTCAAGAGTCCGACATTTCTTTGCACCTTGCCAGATTGAGGATACGTAAGAATATCCATGGAAAAAAAAAGGTCACGATATCGGTCCCTGGGGAACTCCATTTGTTATTTTGCTGTGTACTAAATTCCGATACCGTTTTTGCCAATGTTCACTCCAAAAGGGAGGAATGTCAGTCGCACTCGTTCCCACCTACATACACACCCACAGTCCATTTTTATGTCTGTCCAGTCAAAATTAGGACAAAGGCTTTGGCAGTGGTGATTATGACATAATAGATCTCAAAGGCGCCTGCCTATATCTGACTAGATCCACCCACTAGGTACTTGATTTAGGCAAACGTTACATTGGTAATGTTTTCTTTTTACGCGACTCTGGTGGAACAATTTCTATGAAAACTTCACAGAAATTGTTCTGGTGTCGCGTCGCGCTTTCGTATCGCGGCTGTCTGCGGGGGAAGCCTTCATTCGGAGATTTAGGATACGATAGGAAGAATGTATAGAATGTGGTACATGTGGCGAAAGAATACAAGACTAAAAGAAATGACACAGACCTAATTAAGAAACGAGGTGGGTGATATGAAGGATGGTGTGGTACTTAGGGACGGGAAATGGAGGAAGTAAACACTAAGATGACGACTGAAAGAGATGTGTAAAGGAAAAGGCAGGTACTGCATCAACTCTACGCTGACGAAAACTCATTGGAAGGTAAATTTCGTATCTATAGAGGTATGAGGAACAGGGTGGAAAGTTCCCCAGGGTGGGAAAGGTGGGAGGGAGGGAAATTAAATAATGTGCAAGTTATGCAACTACACAAAATGCTTTTACAGATTCTATTCAATTTTAAAATGAAACACTAGTCATATTCTGAATGTCATTCCAAAAGATATAGTCAAGCATTCAACGCCAAAAATAATCTGATACCTTAAAGAGCAATATAATTAATATAAATTAAGTCTACTGAATATTTAGAAGCTACCCACAGTAATTGAGACGATAAAATCACTGCAAACAAGTTCACAAACATTAACACATTTCGTAATAATGAAAATAATAATTGTTCAATTAAATTCGGCCTAACTTTCCTCCATTATGCACGGGTAATGGTATTTCGTAACGAATTTGACGCACAATTTGGCTCGGGAGATGGTTCGCTTCGCACACCGTGTTTGCATCCGTGTCTTTAATGACTAGGGCTGGCAGAAATACAGGTACTTTCAATGGTCGTCTGACGTCTAACATATTTTTTTTTCGCTTAGTGAAGTAATTTTCCCATGAAGTCACGAAATTAACAAAAACATTATATTTATATGAAGGACAAAACCATTTGCTGCATCAACGTTCACTCTTACATCTACATATTAACATCTGTTAAAAATCTGGAAACGAATTCGATATGGAATCCAAATACTTCTTCATCTGAATGTAAGTAAAAACAATCAATTGTAATTTTTATTGAACCGTTAGTAATTAAAAATGAAGCGAACTTTAATTGAATTTCGCCACAGTCAGGTATAGGATGGAGACTTGACAGCCCTAGCGACAGTGAAATTATTCACGCGATAGTAACTCAGAATTTGAATGATCATTAAAATGAATTTTTAAACACACACATCCACAATAGTAAAGTAATAAAAGAAGGTACTGTCTATCTATTTGTATGTATAATGACTAGCTTCTGAGTAAAAGGTTTCTTTTGTTCGACTAATAAAAGTAAATTGTCATGAGAAAATAACATAGAAAGACGATCTAATAGTAACCACGTTTCATTTAATAAAGGCGGTGACGTTGGCAGTGTAGCCTTATCATCTATGACTAATATTGAACTGTCACCTGCATCAAGAGAGAATGCATCGTAGGAAGGTCATGAGTGATAACACCGTAAACGTTTAAGTACGGAAATAGATAGGGCACGAACTTTTAACAGGTGTTTTTATGGAAATAAGCAACAATGATTTTCTAAAATTAACATGGATTAAACTGCATCTCAAATTGGAGGTTGTTAGGAAATACTTACATGAAAAAATTGAAGTATTAGTTGGTCCCAAATTGTGACCTTGTGGGAAACCTAACAAATGAAGGAAAAAACATGACATCAATTTTGTGTGCTAAACTGACATCCTGAACGCTAATGTTAATCATTAATAAAATATCCGGAGATATACAGACTGTGTTGCAATATGGGTTAGCCCTTGGTAAAATAATAGGTACTCGTGGAACCCGGTAACGTACAACAAATGAGTGTCACTCATAAGGCATTGATTTGCAAATCTGTATAACAAAAGAGAGAGACCTCCTTGCATTACGTAAGAATGTAGACAGGTTAAAATAGTACTCACATTCACGGAACTTTAAGGTCAAATTCTCACGGTAACTTTTTATTGAAATACAATGGAAAACATACCTGTTTTACTAGAGTTTTTTTTTTAAATCACTGAATTAGTCTCGTCTTAGACCACAATGGGAATAGGAAATGATGATGAGTTTATTTTTCCATAAAATAATATTCAAAATAAGTGGTGTGGTTATATGTGTGAGAAAAAGTATCGTTAGTCTCCCATCATCTAATCTAGTTATTTTTATTCACTGAATCGGGTATGTTTCTATAAACATTTCCGAACCAGTCCTGTGAAATCATAGTCTACTTTTAATAGCTTTATTGGCAATTACAGGAACATTTGGTACTTACTAGAAACATTTTCTCATAAATGATTGCTGGTACTTTTGACGTCACTTAATTTCAAACAGTGATGGTTAATGCACACACCCTAAACGAACTATCGTCAGTAACGTCTAATTTACAATCGCATTCTTTATATTTTTCTAATAGCGACCAAACGATTACACAGATTCCATTTGATTTGATTGCTTCATCAGTTTCGATCCAAATAACTGGTTTACTAAAATACAAATTGGAGCTATCAACCGTCCGTCGTTTGATACAGTTTTCTCTATACGAGTATGAGACAAGTTTGGTTTCTTCAATCTTTGTTTCTCCATCATTCGCCAAGGCTTTAGCAAGTTATTTTATGTTCCCAAGTACATTTTAATGGTTATAAAATGCTCGTTAGCGTCCGTGACGGAAAGTCGTGAAGTTTCCAAAGGTTTGCGGTTGCATTACTCAACGGCGTCAGTAGTACTGTCAGTTTTGAATCAGTTTCCCTGGCTAAATTGAAACAAATGGTGTCTTGTTAGAAGATAAGCGGCAAAGGTCAGTGTTAAGCAATAGGTAGGAGGTGTTAAGCATAATTTAAATCTAATTTGATGAAAGTTTATTTTGATGTTTCTTGTTTTGAAATTTAATATCGAGTTTTATTTTAAAGTATACTCCAATTAACCATTAGAATGTTGTATGGGGATTGAAAATCATATTCTGAGTTGACTGTTACTCCTTTCACTCCTCATTTTATTTCTAAAGATACTGTCTCTAGGTTTAACCCGACACTGTAGTACACAGTAGCCTCTAGGTCTGTTTCACTTATTTGACCTCTAAGCTTTTGGTATCACGAAATTAATGCTACGTTTCGCCTAATTAAAATGTATGATTGCTAATCACAAAACATAAGACGTTGCGCATCATGCATGATATAATTAAATAGGACATTACATTAAATATAAATATTTAAAACTGCAATTTCAACAGAACTATGTCAATTTTAAAAAGGTCGAGTTGTTTTTTGTGTTGCAACAGAAAACTTAGAATTTATAATCGGTTAACTAAATATAACGATTTCGAAGATTTCTAATGAATTGGATTTTGGTAAGCATTCGCCTAGCTTGCTAGCCAATGCGGAATTTACTGGAATAATTATGTGTATAGCTTTCTGGAACCCATCTCGTTCTCTTTGGCCCTTCCTTTATTTTTCTCTCCGAGGCACCCTACCTATTCACCGTTGTTGACATATTTTTCTAATGTCTATCAACGTCATCATCATTTCAGTCGAAAGACCACCAAGTTTCACCACTTCTATGCACTGCTTACATTATTTATCAACGGTAGAACTATTTCCGATAAAATTAAATAAAATAAAATTAAAATTCATTTATTTCGGACAACAGTGATCCATATTGTGTTAGTATGACAATACAACTTATATTTTAGTGTTAGTAGCAATTACAAAGTAGTTAAGTTTGTTTACAACAAAATTAGCACAGGGCACGCAGAGATCGACCAGACAACAAAACACACATATTTCCTACCTGATCAACCTCCGCATAAAATGCCTAATATTAGGAGTACCTATAACTCTCCGCCACAGCTCTCAGGATATAGTTGCGACTACCCGATAAAACCATGGTATTGCAGTTGTCTGATTTCAGCAACTAATGCTTTTAGTCAGCAAATGTATTCAAAATTTAACCTACCTACTGCAATAACTATGTAGCCAGATCCACGAGACTTAAAGGCTTATTCTTAATACTGCTTATCCCCCATTAAAACGTCGCGTAGGAAGGATTATCTGGAAATAATACCCTATTAACATTATGATAGCATCCCAATATGGTAGCGCGCGTTAAACTTATACTTTTTAAATCAAAAGATAGGCGTAGAATGTGTGAAGGTTAGCCACCCGCCTGCGCCCAGCGGTACTTTAACTAAATTAAATATTAATATTTTAGGCACATAAATCTTCGGGAATATATTGTCAAAATGATGATGAAAACAGCATCAAAATCCATTAAGTAGGTACCTAGTTTAGAAGAACTAAGTCGTCACACAGACTAACACGAAAAGCGACTAACAATGCAATCATTATAAACTTTACAGGTATCATGGTTTTCTGTTTTTTTTTTTAGTTATAATGTGTAAGATTTTTTTTTTGCTGTAATGCCAGTAAATGCCATTTCTTTTCTTTTACAGTACATTTTTTCCAATCATTCCGTTTTCCAGTTTATTTGGGCACTGAAATGAAACTGTGAAATGCCTGTAAAATCGTCTCTGTTTTTTGCCCTTTTGAAAAAGTATACGATGCATGTACCTACCGCAGTATGTAGATATATAGGTAATTTCTCGAAAAAATCGTCAGTGAGAATAAAATCACTATAGCAGAAGTTATGCTTGCAACTCTATAGACTGACTGTGTTATGCAAATAAGGTCTCCAAAATATTTCCACGGGTATCATCGAACCTCGGCTACATAGTGTAGGAATACAGTTTCGTTGATATTTGAGATGGTGTATAATGTAACTGATCCACTTTGTTTGTCATGAATGTTTAGAAAAGTCGCTTAAGATTGCCTACAAAGTGTCGAGCATTTAGGTTTGTGGTCTTCGGTTTCTCAAGGCTGCTTGTCAAGAAGGTCAGTTAAAGTTGGAAGAAAAATTACGTCCGTTTCTACGGTCTTCGCTTCCAATTCAAAATAAATCGGGAATATCACAATATCTTTGTTTATGGAAACATAATGTATGGTAATCTTTTTTTGTGAATACGATAATTGTTTATGATAAACTGCTCACTTTCCTAGGCTAGTTATCAAAACATCGACCAGTGGCGATGTTTGTGGAAACTCGATAAATGAGGTGGAACAGTACTCCCGTATTTATAATAAGATGACCTATGTTTTCAAATTTGTCAAGTTTCAGTTAACCAAAACCCATGTCGTTTAAAAACATAGGTAATATTCAATATTATTGTTATGAATAAAGCGTCCTGCCAACTTAGGTACTTCATCTCAAAGGCCATATAAATCGAATTTTGCTGGTGACATTTGAACATTGATTTGTTTTAAAACTTGTCAACGCCTCATGGACTATTAGTTATATCTTCACTATCTATCATTGTCTACGGATTCCTCTTATCATATCGGTATTCCTCTTACCATTAAGGTCAAAACAATATTGTAAGTTGACTTCCAATATAATTATCGTCACTAAGTTTTTCATAAAAACTACCCAAAATTCAAAATACAAAGATCCCAAAATTGTAGCTTTTGAAAGATATTCGTTCGCGCTTGTTCGACAGATGCAACGGCATGCGCGGACGCCGAAATTAATCGCAAGGCCGGAATGTCGAAACCTCTTATCGTTTCACCTAGATTATGTTTGTTTCTCAGCCGGCTGTCAACATCGTCTGTATGGAATCCGGTTGCAAATCCAGATCAATAATATTGATAGATCTTTTTTGCATGTTAAGACAATATATGTTTTGGTTTGACATATTGCAAGGAAAGTTTTGTAACTGTCATCAACGTTGCTTTTGCTCAGTGCCGCAGTGGGCCGCAGTGTGCGTGAGTTTGGTGACAGTTCCTTAGTTTAAATGGAAGTGGTGTTTTAGTTGGAAGTGGAACATCCTTCTTTTTTATTACTAGACCAACGGGAGGCAAGGGCAGTGTCTGACTTGACCCTCGCCCAGGCTGCCCTTATTTTCTTTGAGCACGATGAACAGTTTTTTTAAATTCCGAACTTATTATCTCCAGCAGTTTCATTACTCCTCCTTATTGGGATGCTCACTGTTGAGGATAGTGAATACTCTTAATTATTTCGTGAATAGTGGATTTCTATTACTATCTATGGCTTCGTGGTGTACAATGTTCAATGACACTTTCAGACCAGTAGGTACTTAGAGACCTAGTTTGATCATATATTTAGGTTACGTCTTCTTGAATTTTTGGTCCAGCCCAAAAAGCCATTGCACCACTTCTTCTTCCCAGCTAAAGCACTATGAAGTATTGAAGGGTGGGTGTTTTGGTGGGCTGTATCATCAAATTTTATGTTCAAAAAGTGCTAATTCTCAGCCTAATTTAAATAAATGAATTTATATTTTCGATTTTAGAGATCGTTTCCATAACCTTAAATAAATAGATAGTTGTACTTATAAACACTTTTTTGTCGCAAATCCAGCACTAAAGCCTTGCTCAACCTTACACTAAGTCCACAAAGAGCTGACCCTTCCTTGTACCACATTGCAGTGCGTTAGTTTGCTACTGTTATGAAACGTGACCCGGTTACTACTGTCAGTACAGTCTAAACCACAGACTACATAGGGATACTACGTATCAGACGGTAATCTCCCATAGCAGAAAAATCGCTATAAGATCTGTGCAAGGTATCATTGTGACGTTTATTTTTTTTTTAATTTTACCCATTTTGTCACACGTGTTGTTTTGAGACCGGGTCTTTTTGCCAAGGTTTGTCGAGCCCAGAATATTTTGGAACCTAGCCTTTTAAGCCTTTAACCGACTTCCAAAAAAGAGGTTCTGCTTTATTTCAAGCCAACGTTGTGATTGTGTCTAGACAGGTGTACCTATAGCACACCTGAGGTGTGTGTGTATTAGAAAAGGAATGTCATGTAATGGAAATAAAAAAACATTCAACACTCTCAAACTCAAAGCATTTATTTCAATTAAACCACTTACAGGCACTTTTGAATTGTCAAGGGGTCAGTCAGTCAGAAATATGAAGTTATTTGCCCACTCCAAAGCGTAGGTCCATATGCAGAAAACGGGCAAGAAACTCCACGGACACTCTTTTAAATAAATCATCAAAAAATGATACCATTTCTGCCATATTCCTTAAAGTTGGGCTGACTGGTTTGCTATCGGCTTAATGAGCTGCAACAAAAAGTAACATGCTATAAGTATACTTATTTTAAAGTGACAGAACTTGCAGTCGGTGAGAAAACTAAATTGCAAGCAAAATACTTACAAAACTGAGTAGTGTATGAAAGAGTAGCTGCCACTGTTTTGCTGAACACTCTCACACAATTCTTAACCTGCAATAAAATGGACTATTATAAGTACATAATTTTAAACACATTGAAATATTGATAAATAACATTAATCCTATGAATCAGTACAGCAGTTTATGCATGATTATTGTGATTAAACCGTACAGACTAGGTATCCTTAAACAACCATCTCCGTAAACATTCTCAATTCAATAATAATAATTACCTTAATTTTTCCTGGAATTATGTTTTCATCATTCAATTTGTGTAACAATCGCATTTGTGCATGATTGCATTTCGTTTTATAGACATGCACAATATCATTCCATTTGGATATTTTATATTTTTGGTAATCAAATTATTTCTTAACACCTTTATTAGGTGGGGTGGATCATGTATCATCAGTGGCCATTGATGGTTATTATATCATCTGGAAATAATGACTGGAATGTTATAATGATAGCTTTAACATACACCTTCAATATTCAATTATATTGGAAAAGCATCACCCCTGTATTGTATTGTAAATAATATTTAAATTATGGAGTGATTGCCAAAATAATTACGCAAAAATGCCGTCAAGACTACATAAAAAAATTATAAAGTACTTATTATATTAAAAACTAAAAAATAAGATAAAAACTGACTTACCAATTTTAGTCTTTCTGTTTCTGTGTAGGTTCAAAGGTACAGTAGGTATGATCCTCATGCTGCCTTTTCTTAGCATAGGCGTGATCGGAAACAGCATTTTCTGTAAAGAAATATTTAAGCTTAATAACATAACAAAATACTTAATTTTATGTGACTGCCCAAAATGACTAAAAAGTAAAAAAGCTTCCAAGTGCGAATCAGACTCATAGACAAAGGGTTTAGTACCACCATACAATTGCACACTACACATTCTTCGTTTTTTATATACCCCCTTCAATTTTTAACTCATTTTTTTTTTTATATATTAGTACATTGTAGTCTATTTCAAGTGTCTACCTATTACGGTTCAAAAGATACAGACCTGTAACAGACGGACTGCTGTCATAGTAATAGGGTCTTGTTGGCACCCTTTGGGTATGGAACCCTAAATAATTACTATGTATTATGCTTTATAAAATAATAAGTGATAATATCAAGTTATTGTCATAATATACTGCACAGAAAAAATGTTAATTACACAATATGAGTTTTTATAATGAACAATAGTTATAGGATAATTTTTATTTTCTTTAAAATGTATGGCTTGAGTGTGAAATACCACAGTGGAAAATTAAGTTTTGAAACCCATTTTTGTATACATGATGCACTTGTCATTTAAGTTTAAGAGGAATATGTAAGAAAATTTGTTTTTTTATAGTCATATTATTGAAGTACTTACCAGTGGTGTGGTTAGTGTCCATAGTTTGTAACCGAGGACTTGGAGTGCCACTGCTGATTTCGCTATTGGGAAACCGTGTGGGATAGGCGCCAACAAGAAGACGAGTCCTCGCGTTGGTCGTGACGATGAATTTCTGTTCAAAAGGCTTTTGACAGACATAACGCGGTTAAAGTTTAGAAACGTGCTGCCTCGATAGGGGGTGGGGGTTGGGGGGGGGAGGGGGTGGGGGTTAGGGTGTATGCCATCCCCCCTCATTCCCCCCGCCGGAAACGTATAGTTTTTTTTTATTTATTTTTTTTGTATACCAGTCTTGTCATAGAAAATGTGTATTCTCTGAAGGTTCTGGGGGGTTCAAGAGAGAGGAGGAGGGCAATTGTGGATGGGAGATGTAGTCCCGCATCATTTTCCATACTGGAAATTATTTTGTTTGTATGATTTTGTACTGTGTACTGAGTCGGACTCCGGGTGTGCTCCCGCCAAAAGCTCTCGGTCACCCCTGAGTGTCGCTACAACACACTCGACCTTCGCATCGCTATGGAGGTCGCCGGCTCGCTTCGCTCGCCACCTCCCCCCTTCGCTCTGCTCGGCCTTGTGTGGCTTGCTCCACTCAGGAGCTCCCTCCAGCTTCTGGCTCCCGCCTTTATAAAAACACTCTAGGGGTAGGGACCAAAAGACTACGTGGGGTCGGGGTGCCCCGTGTCGATTCTGAGGCTAAGTTCTGTCTACGTAGGTAATAAGTAGAATAAAATCTTAACCTACACTATATTTACCTTTGTGGTGTTTTCTTTTTCCAAATTAGGATTCACATTATTTGTAAACAATAATGTGTTATGTATTAAAAAAAAAGCAGTTGTGTTCCTACACTAACCTAACCTAAAAATTAGGATTTTCGTAATTTTTTTTTTTTTTTTTGACGGCGTCTCCGGCAAGAAAAGTTTGTTGCATAGGTATCAGAAAACCCCCTAGAACCCCCTAATATCCTCACTTTTCGTCCAGCGAGGCAGCACGTTTCTAAACCCAACCCCATAACGCTTGTGAAGATCCTCTGCCCTCAAGTTTCACAATTCTTCAGATAATACACTACTAGCCACTTGAGTCCTATCTCACGTTTGGGAAATCGAAATAATTTAACATCCTTTCATTTATTAGCGCAATTCACAATACAGCAAGTGCGGAACATACTGCACGTTGCAATTACACTGTTTGTTTACGTTTACGTTGTAATTACGGTTTAAATTTGAGAGGATAAATTACGGAAATAAATCAACGTAAAACTTCAAAAAACTGTAATGGCGGGGTGAAGACAATCACAGACTATGATAGACTTACAACAAACAAATATGGCGTCCATTGCATGGGCGACAAAGGGGAAAGGGACGAAGGGCGATTGTCACTTTGAGTCGTTACACCCATAGACAAAATACGTCTATTAATGCCAGGCTTTTTTGTTCCGAGATTACCAGCCGTGGTCTAAACGCGGGTCACTGCATGTCACTTATCACTTTCGGTATGGCCATGTTTGTCAGAGTAAAATGTTACAGAAGATATTGACGTAAATACTGAGGTCTCAATGTAGGGGTACACAATAGGGTGTTTTACTCTATATGAGAAAAAATCTAAAAATATATTATTGAGATAGCTTAGGCAAAAAGCAGTCGGAAAACGTTAGCTTTAGTTCATAAAATAGCAAACTAAATTTTAAAATACAATTCAAAGGTTTCAGCTTTTTTAATCTGTTTCATAACACCATTAGATAGTAGTCGCCATGTTATTACGTCGTACGGCTATGTAAACTTATGAGTGTTAACTGTCAACTATCAGCGTACCTTTAATCTATAATTATTTTACATAGTGAACTGACGTCATGACCACAGAGCAATATGGCGTCCACTGCGTCCAGCGTTTTCGTCAAATTACGCGCATTTTTATGGCACTTAACGATTGAATAAAAATTTTGTGATTTTTTTTGTGGTTCGTTAGCACTATAGAATCTAATTGAGACACTTAAAAAATGGGTGTAATACCCTATTTTTTATTGGTAACAATGAGGACTAGGGCGGTTGTATTCGCCGTTAGAGGCGCTATAGAGTAAGGCTGTAGAGTAAGGTCTCTAGAAATGTCAAATGTCACTGAACGTTCACTGTTTGCGGGATTGTCAGTCGGGAATTTTTACTTATAATTCATAATTTTTGTAAAGATGATATAATTCCTGGTTAATTATGGCGTAAGATTTTGAGTAACAACTCAGGATCTAATTTGGTAGCACTTGGAGGAAGAATAATATTTGTCTGCTTCACTTTCAGAATAAGAGAAATCTGGAATCCTTAGCAATCGTTCATTTATTGACTTAACGTTTAGCACGTTTTAAATAACCAGATTAATAACTAAATGGTACCAAAATGCCAACGTATATAATTTTATTATCAAATACTTTGAAAATAATAAATTGTCTATCATCCTATCATCAATCAAATCAGCTTCTTAAGATGTATCAAAACGCCACTTAAGAGGCAGCTGTCAAATTAAGACAGGCCATCGAGTCCTTATATATGCTTTATTATATAAGCAGAGATATTGAATCTTTTAAACAATGAGCTCATCAAATTCCTCATTCATAACCATCAATTTATTGCTGATCGATGTTCATCTAAACTAAACTAATATTCTAAAGAGAAAATATTGATTTTTTGTATGTTTATATGGTCGTTTGTAATTGATAAACTCAAAAACATCAGGACCGATTTAAAAAAAAATATTTCGTTAGTAGAATGCTAGATTATCACTGAGTAACAATCAATCTGCCTAGCCTTTTCCCAACTATATTGGGGTCGGCTTCCAGTCTAACCGGATGCAGCTGACTACCAGTATTTTACATGGAGCGACTGCCTATCTGACCTCCACAACCCAGTAACTGGGTAATACGATACCTCTTGGTAAGACTGGTTGTCAGATTTTCGGTCTCCTAACGACCCGTAACGACTGTCAAAGTTTCACGAATGACAGCCGGGATCAACGGCTTAACGTGCTTTCCGAGGCACGAAGGAGTCTCGGTATGTAAAGATGGTCACCCATCCACGGACCAACCGCGGCAAGCGTAGCTTAACCTGATGGATCGACCCGTGAGGCAGTTATTACTTAGCCACGAGCTCCTCCCGAGATTATCACTGAGTAACATAGGCTATAATTTATAAAGACATCACGCGGGCGAACCCGCTGGTGGAAGTTAGTAACGATATAAAATCAATCATTGATAGACAGCTAGAACACACATACATAACATCACGCCCGTATTCCCCGAAGGGTTAGGCAGAGGTGTACCTATAGTACACCCACATTTCACCAGTTATGTTTAAGTCCCGTGTAATAGGGGGCGAGCCTATTGCCATCAACCGCACACAAATCTAGACTCCGGGTTGTTACTGAGAAGTTCCAGATGGAACAACCCAATAACCACCAAATCAATAGAATACCTAGTTGTGCTTTATAATATTGAGTCATCAATCATAATATTATAGTAGAGGAATCAATCAGAATCTCATCCGAAACATCTCTACAGCTGGCCATAGGCCTTCTCAAAGTATTCAGCTTCCCAAGCAAATACTTACTTACCAGTAAAAGATGAAAAAAAAATCTCATTATAGTACCTACATTTTCAAGATAATATTCCATATCGTTACCTATCAGTAGAATACTCGCACCATAAGAACGCGGTCAGTCGGTTTCAATGTCGTTTGTATAATATGCTGTAATCCTGTGAAAAGTGTTGTAGGTACGTTGCGTCAGCGCAGGACGAGTTCATGCGACATGCGCTAGTAAATTACGTAATTTTTCATATTTTTATTAATGTTACTGTCATTTCGTACTCGCACATTTAATTTTAGAGATAAATTAAACTGTTAAATTTTCTCGAAAAACTGTATCAATCAAAGTTTAAATAATGATCATGACTGGTTCGCATTAGAAAGCTGGCTTTCAAATCTTCGCGGTATGGATGCATCTTTAATTTAATTAACGACTCAATAAACTTACCTAAGCGCCAATAGTTAATTAATTTAAGATTAGCTTTATGCATACCTATAGTGCAGCAGAAACATATACAATACCTATTCATTTAATGAATGTTTAGTTTGCTTCGATGTTTTGCTAGCTTTCGAGACATCAATCAGTGATTTAATGAAGCAGAACATCAGGAAACGTTAATTACTACGGACAATAGCTTTATGATAATTAAGTAGTAGACATACGTACAATGTACAATACATTGGCATAAACTAAACTTGATTAAGTATGCACATTATGTACTGTACACAAGTGTAAATAAGACACATCCAGCCTTAAAAGAGACAGTCAAACATGTAGAATCAAGTTGTTAATAATATAAGACTGCTTTAGGTCTTGAAATTAAACTATGATTGCTGGATTAATATAATAATATTGTATACAAAGGAACAACACGTTACTCCCGCGCACTCCCGAATATTAGTGTCGTCTATCGACCACTTCGTGCCGATCGCTAGTGCTGCCCGCCCTTATATTCATAGGGTTGGGTCAACCATTGGATTATCGTTATTAGTTCAGCCTTCCTGAGTCTCCTGCGTCCTCGTAGGAGTCTTCAAGTGAAGTCCTAGCTCGCCCAGCTCATCAGCATCACCTGGATTTCTGCTGAAGAGTTTGTTGCGCCTCTTCTTCCCAGCTAAAGCACTGGGAAGTGGTGAGGGGCGGGCGTTTTGGGGGCCTTTCTTATGTAATTTTGACGTTCAAAAAGTGCCGATTTAAAGCCTAATTTGAATACATGACTTTTGATTTTGTAGGTATTTAAATGACAGAATCTGCAAAGCCGGACTGCAATTTTTCACAAACTCGACGTACCGTAATTATTAATGTTAACACTGGGTACTATATACCTACCTGTCTTTGCTGTAGTAGGTTTTGTACTTTTGTTTTATTATTCTATTTAATTAATACTCATACTTCACTTACTCATAAAACCGTCCCGTCCGGAGTTGCGGTCACCATGCGTGCGCGCAGCTTTCTCCTCTTTGTTCGACGCGCACCAAAATTATGCTCAAATGATTTATTGACGTTCTTAATAGTTCGAGTATCTACTTTAGAACCATACGTCATAATGTTGGATGTTGGACGGCTTTGAAAAGGGATCTTGATTTAATTTATAGAGTAGGTACCTACCTATTGGCCTATTGACCCTGATTTGCATGAATTCGTTCTGCATATTTTATGGCACATATTTATTCGAACCTCAAATAATTCCCATTTTGCTTTTATAAAAATACTATTGAACACTGCAATAAAATTATTGCGCCTCTATTTGTGAACCTCAAATAACTCCGATTTTGGGGTCCTATAAAAACACCAAATAGTAACTGCAACCAACTTTACAACGTAAAATAGTATGCATCCTTAGAAGGTCAATAAGTTTACAGAGATAAGTTAAATAATTCATTGGAGTCTTAAAAAATCATTTTACAAAACTAGTAATGTGTTGCTTCAACAAATCGGTCAAAACTTCAAGTAAAAAAATATCGCTCTTTATGCGTTATTGTATAAAATTAACATGCATTCATGGTACTTAACTTATGTAATCGCAAATTTCAACTAGCATTATATTCTCAAAACCTTGTAATGATTTATATTGTTCCTCATTTCTAAGTTATCTCTATGACCATAATTGCCGGATTTAAGATAAAATACCATGGGAAAACGGATGCTGACTTCATTCAAATGTCTGTAATAACGTGATGGTCTTCGAATATTGCTACAATGCGTGTTTATCGCGCCATTTTGCATTTTAAAGTTATTCCAAATGCATGTTCGTACTTATAGTCCATTGAGAATTTAGGATGCTGTTAATTAATTAAAGGCTATCATGTGATGTAAGATTTGGATCCCAGTGTGATCGTGACGATAGATTGTCTTCCTGTTTAAAATCTTCTGGCTTTTAAAGGAGCTATTCACAAATAACAAATAATAATAATAATCGTTAACAAACACGGTACAAATAAATACTTCATTAGACATACTCGTAGCGTTGGAAGGTGCACAAGGTGGATCGATGACTTGGTGAAGGCCGCAGGAATCCGCTGGATTCGAAAAGCATAGAACCGGTCGAACTGGCGGTGAAAGACGTCTACTGCTGGACGTAGACCTCCCGCCTACATCCAGCAGTCCAGCCTATAGCAGTGGACGTCTTTCGGCTGAAATGATGATGGTGATGACACAAATAAATTATCCTTTTTACCTGTAATGATAGTTGTAAGGGAGACTTCAAAAAATAAATAAATTAATCATTACATTTCCTTAAAACTAATATAAATAAACTACTACTAAAATTGTTACAAAGGAAAAATAAATGTAATATTTTAACTTGCAGACTCCACTAGATCGATCCTGTCTCGTGGAGTCCTTCAGGGGTCGAGACTGTGTTGTATTTATTACATATTGTTAAAAAAATATATGTAAAAACAAAATCGATAACAAAATACATTAAAAAAAAAACGAAAAACAACATTTTTAAAGTAGAGTGCGCCGACGACGACCGAACGGAGGGTTTTATGAAAACTAAATTTGGTCAGTCAGGGATGGTTCTGTTTAATTATTGAATACAAGAGTTGTATTTAAAATTTAAATAGCTTCCACGAGTGGTGATACTAGAATGCAAGTCTAACGCACCCTTAGTAGCCCTGCTACCTGACGAAATTCCAAACTGACAATTTTTTTAATAAAATTAAAATTAAATATAATCCCGACGGAAACTTAAAAGTTCAAAACAAGTTCATATTTCAAGCAGTTTGAGGCACCACACAGTGCACACTGCTCGCAGTTGGTGGCACCAAATCTGAGATTGAACTAAAATAACTATCAAAGTGAGGTTGTTTTGAACTTCTCAGTCGCAGGGTAGGCAAAGATCACGGTGGAGCATACGGTGGAGGTATGCCCGGCTTGGGCAGAGCACCGCCGTGTCCTCGTGGAGGCGATCGGTGGCGGGGATCTCTCGCGTCCAGCCCTGGTCCAGGCCATGGTACGGAGCGAGAGGGCATGGGAGGCCGTCACCTCCTTCTGCGAAGCAGTAACGCTCGCAAAGGAGGAGGCGGAGCGTGTGAGGGAGAGGCAAATTTCGCGCCCTCACGCCCCAAGCCGCCGCAGGAGGAGACGCCCTGGGCGTCGTGAATCAATTGCTGATTCCCGGCCACCGTAGGCGCGGGCTTGCGGACAATGAGCAATCAAATGGGTAGCTCGCCGTCCGGCAAGGACCAAGCCCGGATCGACGGCGCGTTGTGTTCCACGCGCGCCTTAAAGAGTGTCAGCGAGTGAAGGGGTCCGATAAGACGATTGCCTGCCGGGGTTGCGGGAAAGTTCGAAAGGGATACCGTGGCTCCCTGGCATTGCACAGGCAACAGAAGGAACACGGGTGGGTTTTAGTCAGTAAGAGTCTGACACGCCCTTCCGCTCCACCCAGAGCGGGAGAAGTCATTAAAAAAAAAAAAAAAGGGTAGGCAAAGATACATAGATACGCGTGAAAAACATAACCCTGTCTTTGCTGTCTCGCTGTCAGGAAATAAAAGTTACAATTTCTAGCTTCAACAGAGGTTCTTTTGTTTATAATTTACATGCTACTGCCCGCGGTTTCGGCCGAGAGGACCCTAATTCTTTTTTAAAAATAAAGCCCTAAGATACTCCTTATAACATCAGCTATCAGCCAGTGAAATTCCCGTCAGAAACGGTCCGTCCGTTTCGGTGATTGGTCGGAATAAACAGTAGACAAACACTATGAAAATTGTTTTTTTGTTATAAGTACCGTATAAACTTCCAACTATGCTTTTTAGTAAAAAGCTATTATTTTGACGTTACAAACAGGCACTTCAATTTTATTTATTTGTAATCGAATACCTGCCAAATAATTGAATGCAAATACATTTAAAATTTTCGTTTGCCTACGCATGGAAACAAGATAAAAACATAGCCATAAATCACAGTGAGTCTTGCAAAACTTTGAACATTATACATACCCTTCAAAAAATGATAAATGACAAATAAATAACATGATTAAAAGAAACTTGGTATAAAATAATTAATAACGTTTCTCTAAATGTAAATTAGCGATTGTTAACGATTTATATTCGTCTATTATTTAGTAATATTCAAGGTTTTCTTCTGAAAACTGAGTAGTGGTAAATATTTGGGTCAGCGTTTATATGAATAAAGTATGAAGTATTGTAGTAACATCAATTTGTAGTATAATTTGATTCTTAATCGATGCGATGAGAATGTAAGAGTACGGTGGAAGTGATAAGTGACTGGCAAGTATAATTTTTTAATTAAAGCTACTTAGTTATATATACTATAATAGACTGGATTAAATCACTTACCTACGAGGAAACGGAGACACTACTGGAACACATTGAGTAAGATATCACATATACATTATACATACACCATAACTTAAAACTACACACACCATACTACATCACACACTTCATCACACACAAGACTCACACACATCACATCGCACCACACCACACTATACCACACCACACAACACTACACTACACTACACTACACTACACCACACCACACCACACCGCACCACACCACACCACACAACACTTCACAAACCACATCACACACCTTACAACACCACTCACCACGCCACACATCATATGCTTACCACCACGATGCTTACCACACCACACCACACTTCATATCACATGCATTGACTGGGAATAAGTTTTATTTTACTGTTAATAAATTAAACTGCAACTTTATATATATTTTTTAAATTTCTTAAGATTAGTATGTAACTATAACAAAAATGTACTTACATTGCATATCGACCCTTAATGTCTCAGTACACTATAATATTAACTGTGTTAGTATTATATGTACGACAATGATGTTGAAAGAGCGGAGCCTCCTAACACAGGCATTGTTTGCTTAAATGGGGGCTCCAAACAAGTTAACATGTAATGTATTTTCTAAAAGACACAATAAACTATTTTGTATTTTTGTATTGTATTTGTATGTTATTCCGTAAATAAAGAATATAAGATTCGATACCAGCGTATTTAGATTAATACCAACCGCTGTACTTGACCAAGATGGCTTTGAGTTTGCCACAGAGCGATGGAACGCAGCATTCTGGGTGTAAAAAACTTTTTCACAAAAAAATAAACCGACTTCCAAAAAAAAAAAACACAACAAAGTGAAAAATAACTTTGATTTCGGAAGTCGGTGTCTTTAGTTTTTTATTTTGTTTTTTTTGCCACCGACTTCCGAAATCAAAGTTATTTTCAACCGACTTCAAAAAGGAGGAGGTTCTCAATTCAGTTGTTTTTTTTTTTATTTTTTTTTTTGTATGTTGTTACGCGATTACTCCGCCAATTATGAATTGATTTTGATGATTCTTTTTTTGTTTGGTAGGGCATACTTCAGAAGTGGTCCCATATAAATTTGGTCAAGATCTGATGAGGGGTTTTTGAGTTAGCTTCAATAATACGTATTTTTCCCATCTAGTATATGTGGATGATATTCTAATAGTTCCTGTCACCGTGGTTTGGGGGAGGCCTTTGCCCAGCAGTAGGACAGTATAGAAAAGAAAATACAAAAACACTTTTAGCATAGGTCTACCTATACCTATGCTAAAAGTGATTCCTTAAAATTCGTTGTTGTTGAAGCGGAAATGCCTCACAGAAAATGTAAACCCGCTTTCAGTTTACTTCTTGATACCATAGAAATGAGTGTTAATGCCGTTTCTAACTGCAGCATCGGAAGTCGGGGTCAGAAGCCGAATGACATCATACCGGACAAAGAAACATTTTTATATTAAAACTACATTGTTTCAATACTTTTGTACCGAAAACTGAACGATTATAAACATTGTTATGGGTTAATTGACCCGAATTAAACGTTTACCTAAGTCGCAGATTATTTTACCTACATATTTATAATCTTGAACTCTTTGAATACATGAGTATGAGATAAAAATTTGTTGTACTTATTGATAAAATTCAGTTTAGATTTAATATTAGAACAAGCTGTGTGCCGATGGGATTTTCAAATCGCTAAAGCAAAGCAATTACAGCCGGACGGGTCGATCGATCAGCAGTGCTATTCTGTAACCATCTCACCGTGAAAACTTAGGTGAAGTGAGTTGTCATTCCAACAGGGTGAGATGACACTGACAGCTCACTCCACGCTCACTTCACATGTTTTCAAGGTGAAGTGGTTACGGGAATCGACATGCTGGTTAAGCTACGCTTGCCGCGGTTGGTCCGTGGATGGGTGACCATCTTTACATACCAAGACCCCTTCGTGCCTCGGACAGCGCGTTAAGTCGTTGGTCCCGACTGTCATTTGGAGATCTTTGACAGTCGTTACAGGTCGTTAGAAGCCCGAAATTCTGCCAACCAGTCTTACCAAGAGGTAACGTATTACCCAGTAACTGGATTGTGGAGGTCAGATAGGCCACTGCCTATCTGAACCACTATTCTATAAAAAATACAACACAATGTGTACAATATCTTGTTTTCTTCCTTTTTTATTTGTTTGTATATTTGGCACCTTCACCTTGCAGCTATTTCCTAATAGCTAATTAGTAATTATTTAATCATGCTTTTGTATGTTGTGCTGATTTTTGTGTGTAAATAAACGATTTATCTATCTATCTAAAATACCGGTATTCAACTTCATCAGGGTAGACTGGAAGCCGACCCCAACATAGTTGAGAAAAAGCAGGTAGATGATGATGTAATTTCTCAATCGGCAAAACTGACGAAATTCCATACAAACTTTCCTCCCCAATTTAACCCTTTTAAGGGTAGAATTTCTAAAAATCCTTCCTTAGTGCTCACTTTTGTTATTTATGCAACTGTTGGGCAAAATTTCAAGCTTATTAAAGACCCAGCGATTTAGCTTGTGAAATGTCTGTCATTGAATTTAAGATAAAACTTATAAAGTTTCCATTTTCCGCAAATTTTCGTAAATTCTGTGCAAAAAAAAATAAATTTATAAATGATGTTTTTCCTGTACCATGTTGTTTGTGGTATGTTTAGCTCTTTATGCAAAATTTTGCCTACCAGAGTTAAAGATGTTTTTTTATTGATAGTTATTACTCAATCAAAAGTAATAAATGTACGTAATACTTGCATCTCCTTTGATATAGGCAACAATGTATGTTTATAAAGATCACTTTTTATTTATTGTGCCCAGTTGATATCAATAAACTCGCCCCCTGTTACATGGGACTATTGGTACTCCTCTGCCCAACCCTTCGAGGAATATAGTTGTGATAATATGTAATATGTTATGATTATGTTATTTTTTCTTTCTATTTATATTTGATGTCGTAGATTTGAATAATACTCCATTGATTGTTCTACCGGTGTCGCGTAGCGCCTGTCTGCGGGAGCCTTTATGGCATGGCTTGCACGATTGCATTTCAAATATTCATCCTTTGCCATATAAAACTGATTTAGTGATAAACACGTAATGAAGTCCGTTAGTAATTAATGTTTGTTAGGTACATACAATCGCCCATTCATTTTAGTAATTCTGATCAGATAATGCAGTGGACAGAAGAGCCGTTTGTATAAACTTCAAATGATTACAATACGCGCATTATTCACTGTTGTGTGGTCATGGCCTTTCACACGCGTTTAGGTACAAAGTGATGTTATGTTAAGACGCAGATATACGCCAGTGACCTTGAGTAGTTGGCTTGCGTGTTCTGTACTGAGCTCACGCAACGCGTCGAACGTGCATCCTGTAATAGTCGCCATCAAGGAGCGCTGTCTCAGATTAGGACGCATTATTAATTTATTATACATAAAACACGTATACTAAAAGATCAATAGGTAAATTATCTTTAAAATGGTTTCAGAAAAATATAAATAAGCTTGGTAGATTTTACGTGATTCTCAGTTTTAAATCCTCGTTAGACATAACTTTACAAATTAATTTCACTATGTACATAGCTAATATAAACATAACCTAAAATATTCCTATATTAAGTTATTAAAAATGCTCTAATTTAACATTTATGTTTTCCAAATCATTAACACTACTCGTTTAGATGTGATCATCACTATAAATTCATTAAAAGTCGGTTATCATCGCCTTAAGCTTATTGTGTATAGTGTTAACCACAAATTCCAGAGTTTATTCGCTTCTAGCTAGCTTCCTGAACTGTAAACCATTTGTTGAGGTAGGTCCCTTCTTATATAATATTAGGCCTTTACGTATGAAATTTGAGATTTGTATGATAATTTTAAA
Organism: Xanthia togata; assembly: GCA_963853775.1. Classification (NCBI taxonomy): domain Eukaryota; kingdom Metazoa; phylum Arthropoda; class Insecta; order Lepidoptera; family Noctuidae; genus Xanthia; species Xanthia togata. Next base: position 6,140,074 of record OY970805.1, read on the forward strand.
ATATAATAATTATTTCAACACGACAACGCGCGAGCTCACACTTCACGAGAGACCATCGCAAAGCTACAATAGTTAGAGCTGGAAGCTCTCCGTCAGCCACCGTACTCACCGGACCTTGCCCCAACAGATTTCTAATTATTTTTAAATTAGACAATAAAATTCTACAAATTTAGACAATTTTTTAAATGGGAAAAAATTCAACACCCGAGAGGCAGTACAAAACGCTTTCGCTGACTTCATCGCCTCCCGTCCGGCAGACTTCTACAGTAAAGGGATAAACAAACTGCCATCAAAATGGCAAAATTGTATAGATAATTACTTTGATTAGCTGAAATAATTATTATATTTTAAAATTATCATACAAATCTCAAATTTCATACGTAAAGGCCTAATATTATATAAGAAGGGACCTACCTCAACAAATGGTTTACAGTTCAGGAAGCTAGCTAGAAGCGAATAAACTCTGGAATTTGTGGTTAACACTATACACAATAAGCTTAAGGCGATGATAACCGACTTTTAATGAATTTATAGTGATGATCACATCTAAACGAGTAGTGTTAATGATTTGGAAAACATAAATGTTAAATTAGAGCATTTTTAATAACTTAATATAGGAATATTTTAGGTTATGTTTATATTAGCTATGTACATAGTGAAATTAATTTGTAAAGTTATGTCTAACGAGGATTTAAAACTGAGAATCACGTAAAATCTACCAAGCTTATTTATATTTTTCTGAAACCATTTTAAAGATAATTTACCTATTGATCTTTTAGTATACGTGTTTTATGTATAATAAATTAATAATGCGTCCTAATCTGAGACAGCGCTCCTTGATGGCGACTATTACAGGATGCACGTTCGACGCGTTGCGTGAGCTCAGTACAGAACACGCAAGCCAACTACTCAAGGTCACTGGCGTATATCTGCGTCTTAACATAACATCACTTTGTACCTAAACGCGTGTGAAAGGCCATGACCACACAACAGTGAATAATGCGCGTATTGTAATCATTTGAAGTTTATACAAACGGCTCTTCTGTCCACTGCATTATCTGATCAGAATTACTAAAATGAATGGGCGATTGTATGTACCTAACAAACATTAATTACTAACGGACTTCATTACGTGTTTATCACTAAATCAGTTTTATATGGCAAAGGATGAATATTTGAAATGCAATCGTGCAAGCCATGCCATAAAGGCTCCCGCAGACAGGCGCTACGCGACACCGGTAGAACAATCAATGGAGTATTATTCAAATCTACGACATCAAATATAAATAGAAAGAAAAAATAACATAATCATAACATATTACATATTATCACAACTATATTCCTCGAAGGGTTGGGCAGAGGAGTACCAATAGTCCCATGTAACAGGGGGCGAGTTTATTGATATCAACTGGGCACAATAAATAAAAAGTGATCTTTATAAACATACATTGTTGCCTATATCAAAGGAGATGCAAGTATTACGTACATTTATTACTTTTGATTGAGTAATAACTATCAATAAAAAAACATCTTTAACTCTGGTAGGCAAAATTTTGCATAAAGAGCTAAACATACCACAAACAACATGGTACAGGAAAAACATCATTTATAATTTTTTTTTTTTTTGCACAGAATTTACGAAAATTTGCGGAAAATGGAAACTTTATAAGTTTTATCTTAAATTCAATGACAGACATTTCACAAGCTAAATCGCTGGGTCTTTAATAAGCTTGAAATTTTGCCCAACAGTTGCATAAATAACAAAAGTGAGCACTAAGGAAGGATTTTTAGAAATTCTACCCTTAAAAGGGTTAAATTGGGGAGGAAAGTTTGTATGGAATTTCGTCAGTTTTGCCGATTGAGAAATTACATCATCATCTACCTGCTTTTTCTCAACTATGTTGGGGTCGGCTTCCAGTCTACCCTGATGAAGTTGAATACCGGTATTTTAGATAGATAGATAAATCGTTTATTTACACACAAAAATCAGCACAACATACAAAAGCATGATTAAATAATTACTAATTAGCTATTAGGAAATAGCTGCAAGGTGAAGGTGCCAAATATACAAACAAATAAAAAAGGAAGAAAACAAGATATTGTACACATTGTGTTGTATTTTTTATAGAATAGTGGTTCAGATAGGCAGTGGCCTATCTGACCTCCACAATCCAGTTACTGGGTAATACGTTACCTCTTGGTAAGACTGGTTGGCAGAATTTCGGGCTTCTAACGACCTGTAACGACTGTCAAAGATCTCCAAATGACAGTCGGGACCAACGACTTAACGCGCTGTCCGAGGCACGAAGGGGTCTTGGTATGTAAAGATGGTCACCCATCCACGGACCAACCGCGGCAAGCGTAGCTTAACCAGCATGTCGATTCCCGTAACCACTTCACCTTGAAAACATGTGAAGTGAGCGTGGAGTGAGCTGTCAGTGTGTCTCACCCTGTTGGAATGACAACTCACTTCACCTAAGTTTTCACGGTGAGATGGTTACAGAATAGCACTGCTGATCGATCGACCCGTCCGGCTGTAATTGCTTTGCTTTAGCGATTTGAAAATCCCATCGGCACACAGCTTGTTCTAATATTAAATCTAAACTGAATTTTATCAATAAGTACAACAAATTTTTATCTCATACTCATGTATTCAAAGAGTTCAAGATTATAAATATGTAGGTAAAATAATCAACATATCATCTGGCAACTAGGCATGCCTGCTACAAATAGTGAAAAACATTGCCAACACTGCACAAATGAGGGCCAGCCTGCTTTAGATAAATATATGCCATGCTTTATTATTAAAATATGCTTTATTATGCTTTTTAATTATGTTATAATGCTTTATTGAAGCTAATTAAAAAAACTAACCAAGCAAAGTTGATAAAAAAAATATGGGCCTAATGAAAAGAGAATCACGTAAATCGACCGATTTTACCGCAATTAATGAATTGCGGACAAAATCTGTGCACACAAAAAAAAACCGGCCAAATGCGTTGGACCATGCACAGTGAAGGGTTCCGTAGTTAGGATTAATTAATATATCCAAAGAACAAACTTAACATTGTAGTTAAAAAACAAGTTGTCCCATACATTCAAACTGCAAATGTAAGATTGTACGCATACTATTGAGAGATTAACCATGTTATTTTAAAACCATACCTTCCTATAGGTTTTCCTGTAATCTTTAAGTACTTATAGAACTATGTATTTTCTTTATTTCACAATGTTAGGCTCAGTAGTTTCGGAGATGATGGTACATTTTCATAAATTTTCTTACATAACTATAAAATTATTTGTTTATATTATAAAAAAATATGTTTGAGACCCTCTCTCCTCCTAATATTCACCGCCATAGTTATTCAAAATGTATTTATTTACGTTACATTATTTACGTTGCCAGTACTGTTAGTAGATGTAATATATCTCTAGGCAAGATACCACTGGCCTCACTATAATCTTACTCGTTTCGAATTCTGGCTTCTAGCTTGGAGGCAAAGTTGATGCAATAAGGGTCAAAGGTTTCAGGCAATCAGGTAGGTATTTTAGATGCAAGATTATAAATAAATCATAAGATGCGATTTCCCGTTCATAGGAGCTCAGTAGCATGGCCCTAAGACTTAGTAAGGCGTTGGTTCGCTCCGATCGTGAGCCTAGCCTAGTGAAATATTGTGTAAATCTGGATTTATAGCATTAGTTATAAACGATCTAGTAGGTATAGCTCATTAAGTATCGATTGATTAAGGGCTCTCATTAAGTTAAACTAAAGGGTCTATTCAATTGCCGTAGACCTGAATTCGAGATTTATTTTAGTCTCAGATATTAATTACAAGTGTCGTAATTTCGAAATCCTCGAATATCTTAACTTCCATTTTTGAAGTGATAACTTCTTTAGGCGCAGTATGCGCTCATACTAAACAGTGAACGAAACTGAACCGTTGCGTTCAGGCCGGTGACGCTGCAGCGCGTATACTCGGCTCCAATCGTAAGTTTTCACTTCTATTTGGTCGTCATAACCACACACCCTCTTTTTTTTTTACCTCTACGGAGGTAAGGGACCTATCCATACCTCCCAAATACGAAAGGTTCTAGTACCTACTAGGTAAAAATGTGGTATGTAGTACGCTGTGGATTCCAGGCAGGCCTTGGAACTGTATGAAATCGACTCATACTCACAAGACTGGTCTCAGATGGCGGAAAACAGATGGTGATAGGAGGGAGGGAGGGCTGTGCCATGTACTGGTGATTCTATAATAGTAGGTATATAGAGTAAATATAATGATATAAGATATAAACTAACAAACTAACCTTACTATATTTGATAGGTTCGCCCCCTATTACATGGGACTTATATACGACTAAACATAACTGGCAAAATGTGGGTGTACTATTGGGACTCCTCTGCCTAATCTTTTGGGGATTACAGCCGTAATGGTATGTGTGGGTATGTTATAATAATAATAGGTCTTTACCTATGTAATTGGAGATTCTATAACCAGCATTTTCAGATTAAATTATCTGTGGATTGGCGCGCAATTCGAAATTCAAATGAATTTTATTCGAAAGACGTGTTAATTTAATTTCAAATTCAGTCTTTTATTTTTAGATAGTTTTTTGTTTTTGTGACATTGTGGTAGTTTTTGACGCCATGGATAAACTGAAAATTCGTACAAATTTCGAATATGCGTTCCCACGTGGAAATACCGCTGCGCAAACAACACGAAACATTAACGACGAGTACGGGCCTAACACTGCTTGCATAAACACGGTCCATTTTGGTTCAATCGTTTTAAATCTGGAAATTTTGAGTTGAAGAACGAGCCACGCGGTCGGCCGGTAACCATTGTCGACAACGACGAATTGAAGGCGATAGTGGAAGCGGATCAACTCAATCTACGGCTGAGCTTGCTGCGGGCCTTGGAGTTAGTGTCAAAACAACATTAAAGCACTTGCGTCAAATCGGAAAGATAAAAAAGCTAGATAAGTGGGTGCCACACGAACTTAGCGACCAACAGCGAGATTTACGAGTCGAAGCATGCATAGCACTACTGAATCGGCATAGAAACGAGGGAATTCTTAATCGAATTGTTACCTGCGATGAAAAGTGGATCCTGTACGACAACCGTAAGCGTTCGTCTCAGCGGGTGGACCCGGATACAGCACCTAATCAGTGCGCTAAAAAAAAGATTACTCATAGGAAGAAGATGGTGACTGTCTGGTGGATCAGTTGTACATCACAGCTTCTTACCGAATGGCACAACAGTGACGGCAGATGTCTATTGCCAAGAATTGCAAACAATGATGGAGAAACTCGTAATTCAACAACCAAGACTAGTCAATCGCTCTTCTCCATTGCTGATCCACTTTTCATCGCAGGTAACAATTCGATTAAGAATTCCCTCGTTTCTATGCCCATTCAGTAGTGCTATGCATGCTTCGACTCGTAAATCTCGCTGTTGGTCGCTAAGTTCGTGTGGCACCCACTTATCTAGCTTTTTTATCTTTCCGATTTGACGCAAGTGCTTTAATGTTGTTTTGACACTAACTCCAAGGCCCGCAGCAAGCTCAGCCGTAGATTGAGTTGATCCGCTTCCACTATCGCCTTCAATTCGTCGTTGTCGACAATGGTTACCGGCCGACCGCGTGGCTCGTTCTTCAACTCAAAATTTCCAGATTTAAAACGATTGAACCAAAATGGACCGTGTTTATGCAAGCAGTGTTAGGCCCGTACTCGTCGTTAATGTTTCGTGTTGTTTGCGCAGCGGTATTTCCACGTGGGAACGCATATTCGAAATTTGTACGAATTTTCAGTTTATCCATGGCGTCAAAAACTACCACAATGTCACAAAAACAAAAAACTATCTAAAAATAAAAGACTGAATTTGAAATTAAATTAACACGTCTTTCGAATAAAATTCATTTGAATTTCGAATTGCGCGCCAATCCACAGATAATTTAATCTGAAAATGCTGGTTATAGAATCTCCAATTACATAGGTAAAGACCTATTATTATTATAACATACCCACACATACCATTACGGCTGTAATCCCCAAAAGATTAGGCAGAGGAGTCCCAATAGTACACCCACATTTTGCCAGTTATGTTTAGTCGTATATAAGTCCCATGTAATAGGGGGCGAACCTATCAAATATAGTAAGGTTAGTTTGTTAGTTTATATCTTATATCATTATATTTACTCTATATACCTACTATTATAGAATCACCAGTACATGGCACAGCCCTCCCTCCCTCCTATCACCATCTGTTTTCCGCCATCTGAGACCAGTCTTGTGAGTATGAGTCGATTTCATACAGTTCCAAGGCCTGCCTGGAATCCACAGCGTACTACATACCACATTTTTACCTAGTAGGTACTAGAACCTTTCGTATTTGGGAGGTATGGATAGGTCCCTTACCTCCGTAGAGGTAAAAAAAAAAGAGGGTGTGTGGTTATGACGACCAAATAGAAGTGAAAACTTACGATTGGAGCCGAGTATACGCGCTGCAGCGTCACCGGCCTGAACGCAACGGTTCAGTTTCGTTCACTGTTTAGTATGAGCGCATACTGCGCCTAAAGAAGTTATCACTTCAAAAATGGAAGTTAAGATATTCGAGGATTTCGAAATTACGACACTTGTAATTAATATCTGAGACTAAAATAAATCTCGAATTCAGGTCTACGGCAATTGAATAGACCCTTTAGTTTAACTTAATGAGAGCCCTTAATCAATCGATACTTAATGAGCTATACCTACTAGATCGTTTATAACTAATGCTATAAATCCAGATTTACACAATATTTCACTAGGCTAGGCTCACGATCGGAGCGAACCAACGCCTTACTAAGTCTTAGGGCCATGCTACTGAGCTCCTATGAACGGGAAATCGCATCTTATGATTTATTTATAATCTTGCATCTAAAATACCTACCTGATTGCCTGAAACCTTTGACCCTTATTGCATCAACTTTGCCTCCAAGCTAGAAGCCAGAATTCGAAACGAGTAAGATTATAGTGAGGCCAGTGGTATCTTGCCTAGAGATATATTACATCTACTAACAGTACTGGCAACGTAAATAATGTAACGTAAATAAATACATTTTGAATAACTATGGCGGTGAATATTAGGAGGAGAGAGGGTCTCAAACATATTTTTTTATAATATAAACAAATAATTTTATAGTTATGTAAGAAAATTTATGAAAATGTACCATCATCTCCGAAACTACTGAGCCTAACATTGTGAAATAAAGAAAATACATAGTTCTATAAGTACTTAAAGATTACAGGAAAACCTATAGGAAGGTATGGTTTTAAAATAACATGGTTAATCTCTCAATAGTATGCGTACAATCTTACATTTGCAGTTTGAATGTATGGGACAACTTGTTTTTTAACTACAATGTTAAGTTTGTTCTTTGGATATATTAATTAATCCTAACTACGGAACCCTTCACTGTGCATGGTCCAACGCATTTGGCCGGTTTTTTTTTGTGTGCACAGATTTTGTCCGCAATTCATTAATTGCGGTAAAATCGGTCGATTTACGTGATTCTCTTTTCATTAGGCCCATATTTTTTTTATCAACTTTGCTTGGTTAGTTTTTTTAATTAGCTTCAATAAAGCATTATAACATAATTAAAAAGCATAATAAAGCATATTTTAATAATAAAGCATGGCATATATTTATCTAAAGCAGGCTGGCCCTCATTTGTGCAGTGTTGGCAATGTTTTTCACTATTTGTAGCAGGCATGCCTATTTGCCAGATGATATGTTGAAAGCAGTTGTGGTACCAATCGTAAAAAAAGAACAGGAGATATTAGTGATAAATACAATACTATAGACCCATTACACTAGCTACCATAATGGCCAAGGAGCTTGACGGTGTGCTGAACGGTTATCTTGCACAGTGTGTGACACTTGAAGATGCTCAATTTGGTTTTAGGATGGGTCTCTCGACTGAGAGTGCAATATTGGTTCTTAAGCACACTCTCAAGTATTATACTGATCGTAAAACGCCGGTTTATGCCGCCTTTTTGGACCTCTCAAAGGCATTTGATCTGGTCAATTATGACAAACTGTGGGCCAAACTGAGAGAACATAGTTTACCGGAGGTTGTAACGGGTATTTTCGAGTACTGGTATAGACACCAGACTAATTTTGTAAGGTGGGGAGGTAGCCTGTCTGACTCGTATCGATTAGATTGTGGAGTCAGACAAGTCTGAGCTCTCCTACGTTATTTAATAATATGTAAGGGAGCTGGCTCGTGAGCTCAATAACAGCTGTGTAGGTTGCTCAATAGATGGTCATAAAGTCAACAACATTAGTTACGCCGATGACATGGTGTTGTTGAGCCCATCGATAAGTGCCCTGCGTAGGCTCTTAGGTGTGTGTGAGGCATATGCTGAAACACATGGATTGACGTATAACATCAAAAAAAGCGAGTTGCTGGTGTTTCGGGCGGGGCAAATGAATCCTTCATATGTACCGCCCGTGACACTATAGGTGGGGTTGCGCTAACAAGAGTCTCTCAGTTTGTGTACCTAGGACATGTAGTGAATGAGAACCTGACTGATGACCTAGATGTGGAACGGGAACGCAGGGGGCTCGCGATCATTGCCTGCCGGGGTTGCGGGAAAGTCCGAAAGGGATACCGTGGCCCCCTGGCATTGCACAGGCAAGAGAAGGAACACGGGTGGGTTTTAGTCAGTAAGAGTCTGACACGCCCTCCCGCTCTACCCAGAGCGGGAGGAGTCATTTGACGATAGCTCACCCAAAAAAAAAAAAAGGGGGCTCGCGATTCGCTGTAATATGCTGGCCCGCAGGTTTGCCAGGTGTACAAAGGCAGTCAAAATAACGCTGTTTAGGGCCTTTTGCTAGTCTTTTTAAACCTGCAGCGTGTGGGCCAGTTGCACGCAGCGGGTCGCGAGTGCTCTGCGAGTTTAGTATAACAATGCCTTCAGGGTATTGATGGGGCTGCGTCGCTATTGCAGTGCTTCAGCGATGTTTGCAGAATCACATGTAGATGGATATTATGCCTTAATTAGAGAAAGAGCAGCATCGTTGATGCGCAGAGTGAAGGACAGTCCTAACGGCTACCTGAAGGTCATTGCAGAACACATTGAGAGTCCTATCTGGAAGCACTGGGTTAGCCTACATTAGGATAATTGTTATAGTTTGTTTTTGTATGTGTGTATTACTAACATAGTTCATAAGTTTCATTGTATTACTAACACTATGGACAACTAAGTTTGAAATAAAGTATAAATAATAAAATAAATAAATAATACGTAAGTATTTAAAAACCAATTTGTGTATGTTGATGTTCTAAAACTTCCTGTCACTGTTGTTTACGTTGCAAGTACACAACAGAATAATATTAGTAGGTAATTGTTGTAGTGTTGATCAGAATAGTAATTGTCTAAAAAAAAACAGCATTTGTCTGGTATTAATGCTGAAATGAACCTTTTTGGCGCAGCCGTGAGGCACACACATTATTACTATAAGATTATTTTCACTTTTTATTTTGTTATTAGTGTTTCACGAACTGTGTCCAAATAAATATTAAACATTCTTTCTTTCTAATTAGAATTTGGGCTAGGCACTTACTACTTACCTACTTACTTACTAAAAATCAATTCTTTTTTATGGAAATAAAGTTCTTTTGTTAATTCGTTCCATGGATGGATACGCAGAGGTGCATATCCAAGGTAATAATTTTTTTAGAAGTTCAAATATTTAGGAAGATCTGTAGGTCGTCCACGTACCTGGCTATTAGTCTGCTAACGCTACATAAACCGTTTCTCGTCAACCATTCCGTAAGGGCTTTGGTTGTCTTAAAAACCCCTTAACAAATTTTATTTCTAATTAACAAATTATAATCACGTAATTCATTATAACTTTGAATACGTATAGGTAGGTAAAAAGGGCTGGTATCCGCAATTCCACGCCAAAGCGCGTACTTTGTGAATTTCTATTATAATAATACATTAAAATAAAGAATGACCAGAATCGAACATCTTCATTTATTTAAAAAAACATACAATCAATAATCGTGTCGAAATCTGACCCGCCATGTTGAATTCTTTTCTGACAGGACAGGTCGTCGACTTCTCTTATTTTACTTATTTTTAAAGACAGTTTATCAGTTGAAGACTGAAGTTAATTTATCAAGTTTTACATTGTATGTAAGTTCGTCTTGTTTGGTTATCGTTTCTGCATAGCTGATTGTAACTTCAGTCTCACGTCAAAATAAATGTGGGATCTTTACTTCGATCGACTTCTGAAATTGTATTCCGAAGAGAAACAATAATAACAGAAAATGTTTTAGAGCCTTAAAGCAATAACCTTGAAATTTTTACAGATTGTATACTACTGTGTTGCGTTAATAAATTAGACCTAAACCCTACTAAATGCTCCGTGATTTCGTTTGGCAGAAAACGCTTTCGACTTCATACCTCCTATAGTCTGAAAGGTCAGGTCCTGCAGAGGTGTGACGGTTTTCGTGACCTGGGCGTATACCATGATTGTAAACTTCAGTGTAATGTTCACGTGGAACAAAAAATAGCTAAAGCATCCAGAGCATTAGGTTTTGTAATGAGACTAGCAGCGTGTTTTAAGAAAGATATGGCTCATTTGTGAGAAGTCATTTAGAATATGCTTCTCAAATTTGGAATCCGCGTTATGGCGTGCACTTCGATCGCATAGAGGGTGTGCAAAAAAGACTTGTTAGGTTTCTGTGTTATCATTTGCGGATACCATCTCACATCTTTGTAGGAAATCCGTTTGGATCTTTGCACCTACAACCACTTATTAACCGTCGCCGTCGTCGATTAGCAGATTGCACATTTTTGCTCAAATTTGTATCCAATGAGGTGGATTGTCCGCAGCTTCTACGTAAGCTGTATTTCAATATTCCCCAGCGATTACTCAGATTTAATCCACCTATCGCTATTCCGTTTAAATCTTCTTCCATCTACAGGCAAATCTCACTCAAGTGCGAGCGAGTAAAGACTTTAATGACTTATGCAAGCAGTTCTCTTTTGACTTGTTTGTAACGAAAGGCTCAAGCGTTCGCAATAGGCTGAACCTTGATTTCTTCAAATTTAATTCTTAGTGTTAATTTAGTTCTGGTACTTATTTTATTTAATGTTTTTGTTGTTTATTCCATATGTTTGGCGGTACCGATGTGATGGTTGGTGCGCTTGTGTTCTTGATATAATTTGTCGTGCATAAGATCTCTTACTGTATTATTGTATAGCTAGCCGTGAAAACCTATAATTGGCTCGTGTTTCTTATTCCAGTATATTTATTGTATTTATGTAAAGCTGTTGGTTTTCCATGAGATAAATAAATAAATAAAATAAAAAAATCGCTATATCAGCAAATAATAAAAATTAAATAAAGTAAAAAAATAAAGGGGGTTCCGTTCCCATTCCCATACAAGAACTGCTTTTTTTCCACGTATTTATAAAATATTGTTAAATTGGTAGGAACCATTCGTGTGTGTGTGAGTAGAGTCGCACTTGGTAGCTTTTTTCTTTTGGTAAAAAAACTCTGCGACTTGACAGTGTCAATTTTACACAAAAGTTAGCTTAAATAACATACAAACTTAGATTAGTTTTTCGTTGGTATGCCTGTTAAAGATAACGAACAATTACCTACTCACCTTGACTAATCTCAAATATATATTATTTTAAAATACTTAAATATGATTTTCGCATTCAAAACCCGGGTCAAGGCATTCTCATTATGTCTTTATCATCGCCTTGATGTCAATTTTCAAATATTTCAAGTTTTTATCGATTTAAAGAATTATGTATTATCGATTATCATATCGATTTAATGTCGAGTCACGATTTAGACATCTGTATTATTGTTTGTAGTTAAGGTCTTGCACATTTGATATTTGTTGCATTGACATCGACAGTGCAAAGCTTTTAATTTTCTATTCTAAATGATTTCATGATTGTTTTATCGACCGGTGACGCTAAAATTAATTCATAATTATTAACGTATTTTTTAATTAAAAGCGTCTGAATTAAGCTAATCAAGTCTCTTGGTCAGGCTTCAGGCATTGACATCGCCTGCATTTTTTATTATTTGGAAGTTAAGTATATATATATATATATATATATAGTAGACCTAGTTACTGAAAAATACATCTACACTCGAGAGCAATGAATCCGGGTCACTTAAAGAATGTTAAAAATCTCGGAAACTAAAAATGATAGGTTAATGCAATAAATTGTATTTAATAGACAATGTAATACTCCTTAAATGAAAGTAAAAAAAATATGAGTCACCATACATTTTATTAACACAAAATTACATAAAGAAAAAAACTGCTGATCTCTCCTTAAAACAAAAATAGGAAACATGAAATTTTTGAACTTTATTACGATTTTCTTGAATTTTAATACTTCGTATTGCCTCCTCGTGCTTCCATTACTGCGTTTACGCGGTTTGGCATGCTGTACACCAAGTTCCTTATACGATTTTGGGGAATATTCTCCCATTCCTCTGTGAGAGCAATTTTGAGCTCACGAAGCGTGATTGGGGGAGGGTTTCGTTGTTTTACGCGTCTGCCTAGCTCGTCCCAAGCATGCTCGATCGGGTTGATATCCGGGCTGCGCGCTGGCCACTCCATACGAGTAATGTTCATCTCTTGAAGGTAGTCATTCACAATCCTACCTGTATGAGGTCGGGCATTATCATGCATAAATATAGCATCCTCACCTAAATTGACCATAAATGGCCCAACGTGATCATTGAGGATTTCTTCCACATATCTTTCGCTAGTTAAAGAGCCGTTTTCTATGATCACCAGCTCTGTGCGACTTTCAGAAGAAATTCCGGCCCACACAAGTACAGACCCACCACCGTAGGCTACTTTTTCTTCGATGCATGCTTGCTTGAATCTTTCCCCTGGTCTTCGATACACTCTGTGTCTTCCATCGTGCTTGTAGAGCATAAATTTTGATTCGTCGGAGAACATAACTTTTGACCAATCTTCAATACTCCAATTTACGTGGCTCTGGGCATATCTTAGTCTTGAAATACGATGCCCACGCTCCAGTTTAGGGCCGTTTGCAGGTCTAAGGGGTTTTAAGTTAGATTCAGCAAGCCGACGTCTTACTGTCCATGCACTTGGGTTACTTCCTCCGAGGCGTCGAAACTGATTTGTGAGTTCAGTTCCTGTAAGAAAGCGATTTCGAAGCATGGTGTTCACCAAGTATCGGTCTTCTCGTGCTGTGGTACACCTGGTTCTGCCCGTTCCTGGTCTGCGTAGGTTAGAACCAGTTTCTTCGTAACGTCGGAGAACTCTTTGTACTGTTGACAGCGACACACCGACAGTCCTGGCTGTATCGCGCTGACTCCGGCCGGTTTCCAGCATTGTAAGTATTCTGGTGCATTCTTCAGGCGTAAGCGACATAATTTCAGCTTGAATAATGAATATAGAGCACTATCAACATGGTTTATGTACCCACATAAATGACAGATTACAAACAAAAGCAAAACCAAATGCTGTAATTTCGTAGTTCCATCTTCGAAAGTGGCCCTTTTTCAAATTTGATTTTTTTATGATATAACTTTACAATAACTAAGAAGTTTTAATACCTTCATTTAAGGAGTATTACATTGTCTATTAAATACAATTTATTGCATTAACCTAGCATTTTTAGTTTCCGAGATTTTTAGGATTCTTTAAGTGACCCGGATTCATTGCTCTCGAGTGTAGTTTCGACAGCCCCTATACCTTGCTTATATAAACTACGCGAAAGCTTTTGATTCAATAGCCCACAAAAGCATATGGAAAGCCCTCAAAAACCAAGGAATACCAAGAACCTACATAGACATCTGAACAATATTATCGAACAAAGCACTAGCCACATTGATATAATTATCTAAATAAGTATATTAATTAATCGGTGGCGTAGACCTTGCATCCTTTATTTCTGAATAATCATAAAAAATCGTTTTATTGATAATTTTTCCAACCCGTGATGATTATGATACATACAATAAAGAAGAAAGAAAGAAAAATGCGTTTATTGACATTACAGCAGAAAATACACCTTACTAAAAAAAATACAGAAAACAATGATTATAATGCCAAAAGGGCCTTAGCTCAGCATTATGTCAGATGGCAACACAAAGTGTACAAACTGACGCTGATTTTCAGTTGCAACCCAATAACATAGTACCTATCATCATACGATACTTCATAGTGTCATCAGTAAAGATGATCAGCCGGTCTATACTGAATGGAATTGTATGGATTTATTTATCTGAATTACAAGAATTTTATTTATTTTATTATACTGTAAAAATTTCAACGTGAAAACTTAGGTGAAGTGAGCTGTGAATAGTGGCACTGGCAATCCGTGCGTGCACCAGGTGGAATAACAGCTCACTTCTCCAACATTTTTAAAATTCAACTGCTGGTCGATTCTGTAAAAATCTCACTGTGAAAACTTAGGTGAAGTGAGTTTGTTTTTGCTTGAAATTGACACTATTGACAGCTCACTCCACGCTCACTTCACCGAAGTTTTCACGGTGAGATTTTTACAGAATAGCACCGCTGATAATAGAAGAAAAATGATGTCAGAAGAGAGCACTTCCTTATTCAATATCGTTTTAATTCAAAACTTATTTACAATAAAACCTTAATTCAACATTATTACCGGACACATAACGCATATATTGTGCAAGAGCCTTAATGGCTTGTTTAAAAAGATATATTGTGCATTCATTTTTAATCTACAATCGGTAATGCTCGTAAATATATAGTAATAGGTGGTAAGATGGAGCTGATGTCCTTACTTAACACATTAATATGAAATATGATGTGCGCAAATTGAACTGATTATATCGCCACCTTTATGCTGAATACAAACTTAATGGTCGAATGTCAGAAATAAATGATTATGTTCCCATGTGTGTGTTGAAGAATGGGTTTGTTTTGTTTGATTCAGACTCAAGGGGTAATAGTTTTAAGTAATAGCTACTAGAGCTTTCTGTGGAGGAACTCGTAGGTATCTACGGGGCAGTACCTTTTTTTTTTTTTTTTTTTGGGTGGGCAATCATCAAATGACTCCTCCCGCTCTGGGTGGAGCGGGAGGGCGTGTCAGACTCTTACTGACTAAAACCCACCCGTGTTCCTTCTGTTGCCTGTGCAATGCCAGGGGGCCACGGTATCCCTTACGGATTTTCCCGCAACCCCGGCAGGCAATGGTCTCATCGGACCCTTTCACTAGCTGACGGGGCAGTACCTACTACCACTATGATTTGGGCATTTTGCCGCTAACTAGCGTTGCTGTATTGCTGTTTCCATTAATTTGTGCTTTTATAGGGATGGGATAAAATAAAACCGTCAGTCAGATAATAAAAAAATATTAGACACGTATTTTTTGCTTGATCATATTAATAAAAAATAAATAAAACGCAGGGGAGGGGGTCCTCGCTACGTCACAACTAAGTATAAAATCTAGTCTAATATATAATCTAATGCCGTAATCTATAGATTACGTAAAAAAATAAAATGTACGTGTCCAATTTTTTTTTAATCTACCGTACAGACAAAACATTTTTTGGTGATCTACTCTTTTACTCTGTCACCCATACCTTTAGGTGACGAAGCAATTATAGGCACAGGACACATTTCAGCTGTCTCTAGGATGGTAACGGAGATGAACCGAATAAAACTACTTACGATTCGATGTTGCCGACGGCGATGACCCGACGAAAACTGAATGAGTGTTTATCTTAGTAGACCATAGACGTACCTTTTGTTTTTAGATAAACGATCGGTAAAACAATTGAATAAAAAGTACAATAATTTGACATCTGGCATGATGTTTAGTTTAATTCGATACTGTAACTAATACAAATTGAATATACACGTTGCCCAATTGTATTGTATTTCAAAGTGTACAGTCACGCACTAATTGTGTTTGTCCGATCACGAATCGATTTATAATCGAATAACACCTCTCGATCGATGATCGATAACGGCTAATGTTTACGAAAATGGAACGTCTCAATTATTTGAGTATATTTTTTATATGGTTAGTTATTGTGTAACATACAATTTTATTGCTGCTTTGTTCCCTTGTAATTTATCTTATTTTTAAATTAGTACGTTTTTCTAATGGATTTGTAATGGTAATGACTTTTATTAATAACCTTCAGTTTTGTTCAAGATAAAAATAACATACAACTTTTGAAATATCGGTATGTATTCTGCATTATGATTAATTATTGATGTTACAGAATCCATTTTGAAATCGTTATAAATACTTTTCGAACAAGCTTTTACCAAGCTTGTAAGATCTAGTGATTTATTTTGCAACTGTTTATTTGTGGAATGTTTTCAAGCAGGCCATTTTGTTAAACATTCGAACACAATTAATAATTATTTGGAGTCTTGTTGAGTGATTAATTGGTTGCTATGTTTGGGTTAAAAGGTCTGTTTCTTAATTTAGTTAATCCTCTTTAGTAGGTAGTATTTTAATGCCATTACCAGATTCCCTGTAGTAACAGTTGCTATGTCAAACGTATTTTTTGACCGCGCACTCTCAATCGACTTGGAACTATCTAACTAAAAATGGGAGGGAAGCTGTTTGTATTCAGAAATGAGATGATTCCCGAGGGACATTAAGAAAATAGTTGTACTGTACTTTTATTAGATAAGTAAATAAGGCATCAATTGAACTAAATAAAACATCAAACAATGGATGAATGTTTGAATTAGTTCCAGGCAATTAACTGATTAAATAATTAAATGGATTTCGATCAATATTGACTAGTGATCTAATCTCGGATGCGACTACTAACTTCAATCTATTTCACACCTTGATTGATGAGCTTCCTCGAAATTTAACAAAACAAACCAAGAAGGCATTAGTGAAATCGATTTTTGTTTATTCAAAAATCTCTAATCGATTTTTTTTGTGATTGCCTATTAAATTGCAGCTCTTAATCGGTTATGTGGCCTTTGGTTTGAGCCTTACATAATAAAAAAAACATACCCAAATGCCATTGGTATTGACATTGTAATAATAAAATTAGTCAGTCAGAAACCAATAACATAACTTTTCCTTATGAATAAGGCAAGTAAACTTTATATGACTTCTATGTACAAAACAAAAATGCAAACACTTGTTCAAAAATAAAAATAATGCTAACATAATTTTTAAACACGTTACATATGTATATGCAGTGTAAACACAGACCATAAGTAATTTCTTAACAGTATACATTAAATGTTACTTAATACTGTATTTCCACGCTAGAGACAAGTGGAACGAGGGCGATCTGGCTAGTTGGTCTCACAAATTAACATCCGTTATAAGCGACAATAATTGTTTTGTGTCTCGTGATAAATACTTTTCTACATGACTGTCCCATTTTACGGTCGACATTTGACCCAGTGGCATCTCCATTTGCTTCCAACGCAAAAATACTTTTACTGTCTGAAATGCTTTTTGGAACAAATTAAAACATGGTTGTACGTGCAATCTGACTAGTCTGCTTAGTGGCTGGATCTACCATTATAAGTAGAGTTTACCTATACTAAATAAATTGGTTTTCCAGGAATGTTACTTTAAATCATTCATTAGTGATCTAACTACTCCTAGTTAGCTTTAGAGAGCTAAAGAAGCAGAGACCAAAGAATGAAAATATTTATGAAATGTATCAAAGAATACTAGGCTTTGACCGTTGAACGAAATCATTGGCTATTGACTGCTTATAATTTGTATCTAGTTAATGCCTCAGTCAATCAATCAACTCAGCCTATCTCAGTACACTACTGGACATAAGCCTCCCCCAGGCTACGCCACAACACCTAGTCCTCCGGCTTCTACATACAGTCTGGCTCAGCCAACTTTTTGAGGTCGTCGGCTCATCTAGAGAGGGTCCTAAACTACGCTTGCCGATACGCGGTTTCATTCCAGGACTCATCTGCTCCACCGGCCATCCGTCCTACCTCTATAGCATGACAAAAACCATACCTCCCTAAAAAAAAAACTATGATTCGTTTCTTGATTCAATAAAATTCGAAGTATTGTGCAAAAAAAACAATGCACAGCTTACTTCCGAGATTCTTCATGAATTATTCAAAGTTAATGCGATTTGTGAGTAGATAACAGAGTAAATAAGCGGATGAAACAGATGGTACACTTGATAACACGTCAATGGATTTTTCCTGGTCAAAATAAAATGATAATGTATGATACTAAAGATTTTGAATGAATATCTCATAGAGCGATGCTTAGCAATAGTGGGGAACGACGCAACTATCGTTTTGTATATCTATCAGTTTTTAGGTTGGTAGCAAATTATTTAGTTTCGAGCCCATCTGTTGAAACATAGACAACTTTATAGCTAATGTAATGTGACTCATAGAGAAATTAATCATAATTCGGAATTCCAAGAATTGGGTTTCCCAGGACTTGTCAGGAATAGGATTAAGCCACATGCGAAAGAAAATAAAAATGAATCAGCTGTTTTCTCGACCTGATCATTTTTTTTTCATGTTTCTCGACGTCCCGGAGTTACACCGTGTATAGTACAAGAAAGGTCATCAGTTTTATGTGCTGTGACTAATCCTAAAAAGAAAAAAGACCTGACAGAACAACAACAACTCAACATTTTATAATCTATGCTCAGAGATTGTATCAAGAAGGCACTATGAAACAATGAGTGTATTTCTTTGATTGGCATTATGTAAGTTAAACTAATTGTCTGTGTACCCGCTGCGTGGAGCCTTGTGGGCATCATTACGATCATGCCGTTATATAGTCGTCTGAGATTGCTTTTGTTTCATTTATGGAATCGCGAATGATATGATTTGTGGGGTATTTGGCAGTGATAAGGTTTTGAAGTTATTGATTGAGCCAATTCAATGTATGCATTGTAAAACCTACCTTGAGCAACGAATGACAACACTTAATTCATCAAAGCGCCGAGAGCATCTTGGGGTAGTACTCAGGGCCGTCTTCCTTATCTCTTTATTCTTATTTTCTTTTTATCTTATTTATTGTAGAGCCCGTGATTTGACTGCTTCTATTATTTTAAGAGGAAGGTCTGCTGCATCTCGGTCTTGGTCAGTCTTTTCAAAGCTTAAAAAACTTATGCTAAGTTGAGTGATTTTGGACAAAATTATTTTTCACCGTTCCTGACTGCAGTTATTCGGTAACCTTTAGAAGAGAACTGTTAACTTCAGGATCCGTCTGTTTGAATAAAAACGGATTTCTTTCTATTTTAAGTAGCTCTCACGTGTTTAATATAACATAAAATTTAACTATACATATTATGTGTCTTTGTTCAATTAGTCCCACGACACTACAACGATGAGAAATTATAAGGAAGTTATCGATATTGAGGAAGCTTACGATCCGGGAAATCATAATAGCCAAGTTTTATTGTAAATCAATCGATAGAAACATGAGGGCCAAGAAAAGAAGATGTTTATCTTCTTTTCTTGGCCCTCAAGTTTCTAAAAGTGAATAAGGAAGTTCCTATTGTGTTCAAAACTAGAACTCAAGTAGATTTTTCCCATCATTGAAGTAAGGTACGAATTAACTATCTTTTTATTCATCATAGATTTGTGCCCGTTTGATGGCATCTGGCTCTCCCTCCATTACATGGGACTTAAACATAACCGATGAAATCTGGGTGTGCCTAACCCTTCAGGGAATACAGGCGTGATGTTATGTTAAATTAATGAACGCTTGTTTGTCCTCAGGGTGGAGGGCGACGCGAGTGCGAGGAGGCGGCAGGGTGCGCGTGCGGCGGCCGGCGCGCTCCGCCTGCGCCTCCCGCGCCGCCTGTGCATCACCCGCTGCACGCGCTTGACCAAATGCCGCCGCCATTACTCAGGTACAACACTTCTAAGCCGCACTGCTCTTTCTAATGACCATAACCCAATTTATTTGGGGTAGCCTTATGATTTAAAAAAAATATATATTTCGTCTTCATCACCTTGCAGCCCTATAATTTCTCGGTAGTCTTGCAACTTGCATACTAAGGTCGCGTTGATTCAATGGAAAAGAGGAACGCATCGTTAAAATTCCAAATTGTACAGTCACTGTAAGTCAGAACAATACGTAACCACAAATAACTGAACATTTCCAAACAATGCTTAAGTTGTCAGGAAATATCCAGGAAATTCTGATTCATCGGAACCTTAAAAGTAATTACTCCAAAGCCTTATGCTAAAGTCATAAGTTTCATTTTCGCTTGTTTCTATTTCTACGAAAAGGTCGATGACTTGAAGAATTTTAAATTCATAGAGGGGAGGGTTCTAAATTGTGTTCGTGATTATACTTAATTTTTCCACTATAGGGCGCTTATGTCCAAGTGACGGTCAAGGATAAGGCTTACATGTTTTTAGTTTTCTGTGCTAGTATTGTCATCGAAATTGTTGTATATGTTATTTGAAAAGAGTTTTGTTTCCTTTGGAGGGTTTTGGTCTTGATCTTCCACGGAGACCAACCGGCTTGGAAGATGTGGTTTGGTAGTTTTCGTTTCTAATATGTTTTCCGTGAGAGAGGGCGGTAGTTGCTATTGTTTATTATTTTCATTTGTTTGGTCGTTTGGTTGGTTTTTGTGGTTTTTGGTAGTTAAGAATCCGAGTATTCCTGGTTTAATAACTCCCTCTGATAGGCTGGATGATCTTTGTAAACCTGATTGAGTATGAGTTTTGTTCTTTTTATGTGCTTGTGGTTTTGGCTCTGAATGCGGTAGATCTTTGTCGTTTGATGATGTTGGTAGAGTTCTTTTCTTGTTGCCTCTTGTTGTATTATTTTTCGAGTGTATTATCAGATTGTCGTACTTAATAGAGGCGGAGTTCCCTTTTTCTTTTTCAATTTTTAGCTGTTCTTGCAGTTCCCTTCTTTTAGCTAAAACGTGCTGTGGGAAGTCCTCTTTTATGTAGTAATTCGTGTCTTTTAATACTCTCCTTTGTTTGAAGATTTCTATTTTCGTTCCCAATGAAGTAAATGTTATTGATATAGGCCGGGGTTTTTCTCCTTTCTTTCCTATTCTCCTAATTTCTTGTATGTCTCTGCGTTCTAGATCTACAGAGAAATATTGATTTATGAAACTTAATATGTGTTTTTCCAGATCTGCATATGATGTATCAGTTTTCGCCAGTCCAAAAATTACGATATTCCTCTGCTTTGACTATAATAATACTTATAATGTTAGAACTCTTTCTACTTACTCACGTCTACTGGAACTAACAGAATCCTTAAGAAACATAAAGTACGATATTATCGGTCTCTCAGAAGTCAGAAAACACGGCAACAAAATAGAGGAACACGAGGAGTTCATTTTGTACTACATTGGCGAAACGCCAGGATTATATGGAGTGGGCTTTATTGTTAAAAAACACCTGAAAAATTATAAAAATAGCAGGCACACACTGGATGCGAGAAGCTGAAGACAGAGAAAAATGGTCATCTTTGGAGGAGGCCTTTACCCTCCGTTGAGAGGGGTTCTTGTACCTAAAAATTATAAAGCACCTAAAAGAAATAAAGCACCTAATTAATTAATGCATGCAAACTGTTTCGATGTTTATTTTTTTTATTTTTATTTTATTTCTTTTTAATTGTAAACCTATATTTGTAACAGGAAATAAAAGGCTTTTTATTTTTATTTATTTATTATTTATTTATTGTCATCGAACCGGTTCGTAAAACGTACATTGTAATCTGAACATGTCATCATACCGTGGATCTTCGTACGAATTACCTTTTCCAAAATTTACAAGTACGAAGCTAAGTTACGTTGTTCCACAAGCTCGCACTGATGGATGGGAGAGGTCTTTGTCCAGCAGTGGACAGCGATAAGCTGAGTTGATTGATTGAAGGAACTCTTGTGCAAAACTTCACAGTTCTAGACCCAGCGATTTAAGCTGTGCGTTGTCCGTCAGTGAATTGACGCAGCTGCTAACCCTGCTCTCTTCTTGGATATTTTACAATATGCCATGAGAGTAGAGACAGCAGATCAGTCTTCTTTTTGCTTGAGACAGCGTGAGTAACTACGTCAAAACAATCAAGAAGGACACGGTACCTACTGTCTTCTTAGATAACTTACGTAGCGATTAGTCGCCACAACAACGATATTAGTCGTCTAAGCGTATTTGTGATTTATCACCGTCATCCCCTGCTTTATCCCAAATTATTTGAGGTCGGCGTAATGTGCCTAATTCTTCTATACTTCTCTAGTAACCGCTGTCTCAGAATTCACTTCTCTCCTAGCACGCCATCTTACACACCATCTTATCTTTCATAAATCTCTTCTTTGCTCTACCTGTTTTCTTAAAATGTCTTAATTAACATACCATGATTATAACTTTGGAGATCGCAGCGTGAAAGCGCTCAGGAAAATGCTGATGCCTTCCAACACAATGGAAACTTTGTCAAGTATTTGCAAATAAATATATTCATGTACTTGTTGGGTAGTTAATTTAGTTGCTCAGGTGCATTCACTATTTAAGGAAATTTATACCTAAACCTGTTTTACTGAACTTTAGAATGGTCTGCAATTTTGCGTCACGATGAGGAACTACATGTCTTCGTATCGGTCTCAGTACAGGTCATTGAACCATGTCACTTAAAAAAGTACTTAAATACACGCGGAATGAAAATGTAAAACAATTATCAATTAATTAGTTTAGTCCCATACAGTAAACGCGCAAACCACCTCGAACTGTCATTTTCATTCATAAAGTTAGCGGTATACGTATTAAGTGCATAATCGTTAAATAATAAGTAAAAAATTATGACCTGCAACTTTTCATTCCGCTACCGTACCGCTATAGGTTTGACTCATAGTTTCTCGCGAAGACAATAAGGTACAAAATTTTCTTCTAGCAGTAGATAAGTATTGGATTCCTGCAGGGTTTTTATTTTTTAGCCTGTCAGACAGAATCCAATGAATTATTGTGATCCCATAGAAAACAAGGATTACCTAGTGTTCTATTAATGTTTTGTTTTGCCAGGTCGAATCCCCTGTATACAGAAGAGGAGGAGCAAGAGGTAGTAATCATTGTGGACTCGCTGGACGAAGTGCCGGAGGGCGAAGCCCCGGAGCGGACGCCGCGTCGGGCGCCCTCCACATCCTCAGGTCAGTCACAAGTCCACAAGAGTACATATTTTCCCCCAACTTGTTATTTTTGGTCTTTGTGTTGTTTTCTGTCGTGTTTACCGCAAATAAATGTCTGTTCTTTCTAAGTTTTGACGTTAATTACTAAATAAATACTTGTTGTAAGACGTGAAAAGCAAAGCTTTTTGGATGTGTAGGATAGGGTTCTCTATTGTGTCACCTAACTTTTTTATCCATAATTTAAAGTGCCATAACTTTTTTTGTCCTAATCATCATTTGTCCGAATGATAACTTACCCGAACTTAATGTCACATAATATCACATGCCATAAAATTGAAATCCCTGAATATATGTCCTAAATCCGTTTGTCATAAATATTACAATCAATAATATACAAAAGACATAAAACCGTTTTCAATAAAAGTTTTAAGTCCTAAATTCAAATTTCATAATGTTTATTTATAATAATAATATTCTTAGAACAAATTATAATAAAAAAAATATATCAGATTTTGCATTATAATTTTTTATTATACATAAATAAATATATTATACATGTACTCAATAAAGCAGTTGATTGTGAAAATGTGGTTTTTGTAAGCAAGCAAGCATGCAGCATGCAAGCAAGCATGCAGCATGCAAGCAAGCATGCAGCATGCAGCAGGCATGGTTCCTGTCACGGCTCCGCGCCTACGCCATTTTAAATTACACTCTAGGGGTAGAGCAGACCGCGAGAAATCGCGGCACAGCGGACAGAGCTCCGACGGGATCTCATGGCGTCATGGAGAGTGCGATTGTCGCAACCCAGTGCTGGGCACGCCACTATTGCGGCGATAAGTCCCCTCTTTGAGGAGTGGCTGGAGAGGCGCCACGGCGTCCTCACCTTCCGCCTGACGCAGGTCCTCACCGGACACGGCTGTTTCGGGAGGTACCTGTTTCGTATAAGGCGGGAGGAAACGCCCGGGTGTCATCACTGCGTGGATCGCCCGGAGGACACGGTGGAGCATACGGTGGAGGTATGCCCGGCTTGGGCAGAGCACCGCCGTGTCCTCGTGGAGGCGATCGGTGGAGGGGATCTCTCGCGTCCGGCCCTGGTCCAGGCCATGGTACGGAGCGAGAGGGCATGGGAGGCCGTCACCTCCTTCTGCGAAGCAGTAATGCTCGCGAAGGAGGAGGCGGAGCGCGTGAGGGAGAGGCAAATTTCGCGCCCTCACGCCCCTAGCCGCCGCAGAAGGAACCCGGGCACCGTAGGCGCGGGCTTGCGGACGGTGAGCAATGGGTAGCTCGCCGTCCGGTAAGGACCAAGCCCGAGTCGACGGCGCGTTGTGTTCCACGCGCGCCTCAAAGAGTGTCAGCGAGTGAAGGGGTCCGATGAGACCATTGCCTGCCGGGGTTGCGGGAAAGTCCGAAAGGGATACCGTGGCCCCCTGGCATTGCACAGGCAACAGAAGGAACACGGGTGGGTTTTAGTCAGTAAGAGTCTGACACGTCCTCCCGCTCCACCCAGAGCGGGAGACGTCATTTGATGATTTCCCACCCAAAAAAAAAAAAAAAAGCGGTAGAGCAGACAAGACTGCGTGGAGTCGGATTTACAGCGATTCGTTTCTGCCACTAAAATCTAATTTTTAGCAAATGTTTTAGGACTAAAAAATGTATTATAAACATTCGGAAGAATACACATTATTTAACACAATACATAGGACATATGACTTTAGGTCATGTAAAATTAGGAGATTCAATCATTAAAGTACTTGATATTATGACAGAATACTTTTAGAGCAAAAAATAATTATGTTAAACAAAATTTTGGAATTTTGAACACTGTGGTTACTGAAGTTTATAGCAAACGTGTTATGGATAATGATTTTCGGACAAACAATTTTAGGAGAAGAAAGGGAGTACCGTAGGATAGACCAGTGATCTGATCTGACCTAGATGGCTGAAATAAAAATTATGGTAACGCTATTCTGTGTGCATCCAACACAACAACATTTCTTGTGGTTAGTGACTTACCTGGTGTCAGAGTTTTAAAACCACCCATGGGCCTCTAACTTGGCTTCACATGCCATCAAGAAATATCTCTCAGGCATGCCGGTTTCCTTCACCGTTTTTGAAGCAAGTGATAATTATACAATACTCACATGAATCCGAAAGTGCGTGCCTTGGGTTCGAACTCGAGACGTATGACTTGGCAGTCCGACGGTCACACCACTAGGCTATCACTGCACCTGATACTCAATTCAATCGTCACCATTTTAGAAGCCAACGTCCATAGTGTTATGTCGGATAGTGAACTCATTTTCACGACACAACCTAAACTGCGACCGTCAATCGGTAATCGCAGTATGAGGTCGCAGTGTGGCTGTATAAATAGACGTGAGTGTGACGTGAGACGAGAGTGTGTTGTATCATTCGGTTCCCTACAAAATGGTTGAGCTGGATGGTGCTGATCCACGCGTCATGTTCGTGAACGGGCGCCGTCAGTTGAGACTGGTCATCTCATCTCTGCCAGGGCTTATTTTTAATCTTATGTTTTTAATAGTTTTTGATTTTTATATTTTTTTTACATTGTTCTCACATATAGAATCAACAAGAGTAATGTACCCAGGATTTTGTAATTTCTATATTTAAAAGAGTGTCCTTGGAGTGTCTTGCCCGTTCTTCTCCATAGAGATCTACGTTTTGGAATGGGCAACTAGTTTCAACTTTCTGACTAACTGACTGACTCTTTGACAATTCAAAAGTGCCTGTAAAGGGTTTAATTGAAATAAATGCTTTGAGTTTGAGTTTGAGACAAAAAGCGCAACGACATCCTCTAGACGTAATATCAAGTCATCTCTTATCTAATCTAATCTTTCCAATTATTGGAAAAGGGTTGCCAAGACACATTCACATCACCACCTCACTGATCTACCTGTACCGTTCTCTATCCGGCAGGCTACGGCAGCGGCGGCGGCAGTCACGGCAGAGTGTCCCCCAACTTACCAAAGAGCGACCAGTTCGAGCCGCCGGCCCGCCGGCTGTCCGACTTGGACAAGAACGATGGATCTCACACCACTTCGGACTCCGATGCCAGTCCGATTTGCACGCTTAGCAGGAGTCTTAAGGAGGATATCAGGTCCTGTTTAGGAGTTTGCAGGTGGGTGATTACCGCTGATTGGAGAACTTGGCCATTTTTGCGTGTTCCGTTCCCACAGTTCCATGCCTAAAGGGTGCCAAACTGAGGTGTGAATAGACTGCAATGTATTTGTGTTTTGTCAAAGGACTCCATTGCAGATTATGTAGTAGCCAGTTGACTTAATTCGTATCATTCGAGTGTACACATCCACGTGTTCTTGCGATCAAATTCGACCTTATAGTCCAAGGTGCGAGACTTCATCCGCGTAAAATGTCAGCCCCCGACCCACCGCGTCACATCGCATCGCCCGCCCGCGCTATTCTTTCGTTTTCTGAATTTTTTGTTTTTGGTCGGCTCCTAAGGGTAGCGTGATGTTAGCTTCTATCCTTCCTCAAATCCGATTGGCAGTTCCAGAGATTAGCGCATTCAAACAAATAAACTATTCAGGGTTATTACCTATTAGTATGAAGGTGAGAAATTATGTGATAAGACAGCGGTGTGAGTTAAAAGAAGATGTAGTGACAAAAATTGAAAAGGGTATGCTGAGATGGTCATGTTAAGAGGATGAATGAAAGGCGATTAAACAAAATTGATTTACAAGGCAGATGCGAATGGAAACGCCGGGAGGGGACGCCTTAGGAGGACATATACTGACCTTATTGGTGATGTTCTTCAGAAAGGACAGGTGCGTAGTACTCGCAACCAGCGTGCGTGTATGACCAGATTTATGAACGTAAACGAGGCAAAAGCAGGTGGCGGTGGCGTTGTGTAGTTTCTGCCCACCCTCATGGGAAGAAGGCTTGAGTTTATGTATGTATGTATAAAGGTATAAATTGGTATAGATTATAATACTAATTAATGCATTTGATTAGTAGTAAAGTACCTAGCTCTAACTTGGCCGTGCAGCCGTCTACCTACGGCAGCCTATAAACCGCACTCTCTCCATCAAACGCAGCGAATAATGAAATAAATCAAGTGAATTGGTAGTAGCTTCCACTTTTCACATTGCAACTAAGTTAGATAGAAAGTTGATCCCATCTTAGAAAAGACTAATTCAGTACTATTAATCTTATAAGCTATACACTGCTCGAAGATCTCAATCATATAGAGGAGATATTCCTTATTTTGATCCCAGTGGATAAATAGAATACTAGTGGCACCAAAAAACTTCAAGTAGCCCCAATTGACAAGAAAGTTAATTTATAAAGTAATACCTACTTTTGATAGTTTATACTATACTCTGTAATTTAGTTTGTGGAGGGCTTAAAGGATTTCTTTCAATTAAACTATTAGGGGTTAAAGTATGAAATTGCTGATTTGTACTGAAAAATTGAAATTCGTTTTTTTTTTTATTTGCCATATTTATTTAATCAAAATAATTACCATTATTATCTATACATTGCTGCCATCTAATAGGAAGATCATTTATGCCTTTGCGATAGAGCTCTCGTGATCTAGATTCGACAAACTGTGTGAAAGCATTTTGTACTGCCTCCTGAGAAGAAAACTTTTTATCACGTAGAAAATTGTCCAAATCACGAAAAAAATAGTAGTCCGTTAGAGCAAGATCTGGCGAATACGGAGGGTCATGAATGGTTCCAAATTGCAGTTCCTGTAGAGTTAAAACGGTTTTTCGTGCTGCATGAGGTCTCGCGTTATCATGGAGCAATAATGGTGATGATCGATTCATGAGTCGGGGCTGTTTCACTGCTAGTTTTGCTATCATTGTTCGGAGTTCGGCACAGTAGACATCTGCCGTTATTGCGTGACCAGATCGGAGAAAGCTATAGTGAATAACACATCTCTTTCAATTCATTGTTATTCACCTGTGTGGGCGGTCTTCCACGTGTTTCGTTGTTCAAATCTAAGTTTCCATCACGAAAGTGTTTAAACCAAAATCGCACGGTGCGTTCATTAGCAGTCCCCTCTCTAAACGCAACATTGATATTGCGAGCTGTTTCTGCCGCGTTAGTCGTATTCAAAAATAACTAAAATTTTCGAAGTAGGTATCCATCTTTCTTGTCTAAGCTGAATAAAAAAAACAACTGGAAGTCGATACTATAACGTTGCACATTTTTTAAAAGAAGAAATAACTTCATAGGTACCATGTGAAAAAAGTTTCACTCAAAAATCTCAAACCATGAAGGTTCTATGTCAATTCGACGTACCTATTACAATAAAATGGCAATTTCAAACTTTAACCCCTATTATTTACAGGCACTTTTGAACTGTCAAGGAGTTGGTCAGTTAGTCAGAAAGTTGAAGCTAGTCCGCCCGTCTAGCCCGTTCCAAAACATAGATCTCGATGGAGAAGAAAGGCAAGAATTTCCTAAGATGTTACACTCACACTTTAAATCAAGATATTACAAAATCCTGGATATATAATAATGGGACTTTTAAAAAATCATGCACAAGAAAGTAGACTCCTGGCTGCAGCGTCGACCGTCGCCTGTAACCTATATGGAGTTTTTGTCTGAAATAAATACATTATTAGTATCTACTATTACCTAATAACTTTCTTCACCACCAGATGGGAGACAGACGTGAACGATGTGGTGGAGGCCGCGGTGCGGGGCGCGGGCGGCATCAGCGCGGCGCGGGCGCGCCTGCACGCGGCGCTGCTGGCCCTGCACGAGCCCGCGCCGCGCCTGCCCAACAGGGGCCCCTCGCTGCCCTACTGCGGGCCTGGCGTCAGGCCGGGAGACGTCACCATGATGCCTAAGAACACTGAGATGTCGTTGCTGGTAAGTCAGTTACGATTAAAATTAAAAATAAGTTTACCTTATCTATACTATTAATATTATAAAGAGGAAAGATTTGATTGTTTGTTTTTTTGTATTGAATAGGTTCCGAAACTACTGGACCGATTTGAAAAATTCTTTTACCATTAGAAAGTTTAGTTTGCAGGGAGTAACATAGGCTACTTTTTATAACGGGAAAAATAACGGGTCCCGCGGGAAAGACCACAAATATCGAAAAATCTCTACCTTGAAACAGATTTTTAAGCAACTCGTAATGAAAAAATCTTTTTCTAGAACTTTTTTTACATCAAATTATTCGTGAATAGTTACTCTACTCATTATAAGTTTTTTTTTTATCAAAAACAAGAATGTTTTGAAGAAATAGTTTTTTTTGTTAAAATTTTCACAGAACAATTATCTTTCTTTCAATTTTGTAAAACTGTAAATCCGTAAGATTTTGCTGAACATATATTGTGTTGTATTGATAGGTAGTGACCCTAGCTATCACCCCCTGCAGTATGTCGTGCTATTTACTGGACACCCTGTATAATAAAATCTATGAATTTGACGTCCACTGACATAGGCCTCCCCCAAGCACCGCCACTTCGACCAATTCTGTGCTTCCCGCATCCAGCGGATTCCTGCGGCAGTTGCTACCTATATATTTCTAATTACTAATTATCACTCTTATAAAATCGACATTAATGGGGCAATACAGTGTAATGGGATAAAAATATCAGGAAGTCGGTGGTTGGGTAGAAAAAATGTTGGTTTACGTTGAAGTTTTCACAATAAAATTGCCGTATTTCTTTGCCGAGATTTCAACTTTTATTTTTATTACACTCGTTAACTGTTGAAGTGCATATCATCGTAATAGGCTCCACTATCATAAACACTCTGTAGTGGCACCACTTATTTATGTAAATGTTGGAAACTTACTTGCTGATTCTTTCGTAGACAGTACTCTGAAAAAAAAAAAACATTTGGTTTTGGTTTTATTAATGTTTTTTTCAGGGTCCAGCAACCAAATGAAACTTAAAATAAACTATGCAACATATGCACTCGTATACAACGAGTGAGCTTTTCAGTAGTCGCGTATGATGTGTCATCATAGCTGACAGTACCAACCTCCCGAAAAATGGGTTGGTACCATCTGACGGCTAGCGCTAGCACCACGCGCGCTCATTCTTCCCCGGCTTCCTGTTACACACTTCCACTGACAGGAAAGCTAGAGAAAAGATGTTACACATAAAAAATATTGTTTTGTTATTTAAATTGCTCGTCAAAATCCATGATTGTCAACATAACATTACGTTTGTATTCCCCGAAGGGTTAGGCAGTTATGTTTAAGTCCAGTGTAATAGGGGGCGAGTCTATTCCCATCAACCGCACACAAATCTAGACTCCGGACTGCTACTGAGAAATTCCAGGCGGAAAAACACAATAACACTTTATTCTGATTGTTGCACAGTTTATCTACCTTTGCTATTTACATTTTATGTACTTGCTCCTAGCTAAATTTTCAAGTGTTAGAATTCTTTAAAATCATCAGAATTACTATGGTGACCCTATTCGGTGCTGAAGTGAAAAGATTGCGATCACAACTTTGTAGTAAACTGCAGTAAGGAAGCACTTAATTTGTTAGTGTATTACGTAAAACTATAAGTACTTGCGTATGCATTTGTTTGCTTAGAATTTGAATCTTTTTGAATGAAGACGTCGTGTCGAGTGTCCACGGCATCATTGTTTGCAAGACAAAGCTACCAAGTACCAGTATTCTACATAATATTGGCCACTCGGAATTAGGTTCTCGGTTCTCGAGGACATAAGGTTGTAATTGGTTTGCAAGGTACCGGAAAATGAAACTTTGAGCAAGAGCGTAAAATACGAGTATGTTTTTTTTTTAGATTCCAAACGGAACCCTTTAACTAAGCCAATGCTAGCCGTCCGTCTGTCTGTCAGCGAGCTGTATCTCATGAACCGAAATAAGTAAACAGTTGAAATTTTCACAGATTGTGTATTTCTATTGCCCCTACATTATGTAATAAAAATAAAATACAGTTACACATTTAAGGGAAGAAACTGCGATTTTTTCTAAATAATGTACGATGGTAGGTCCTGTACGAAACTCTTTGCGTGCGAGTCCGACTCGCACTTGGCCACTTTTTTATAGTATAAAAGTGTTTTAAGGTCCAAACACATGATCAGTCTTGCGACCACTTTGCTGACTAGCAAATATTTTTACTATAGAAATGAGCTATAATCTAATACACACATCAACACGGTCTAGGGATATTTCATACTCAATTAAATAACTCGAAAAGTACTGGCCGCATTGGAATCTTTTATACACCGATTTGTTTGTAATTTATCTCAGACTAATTCCAAATTAAAATTTTTGAAAATTCTTTTGTTTCGGTGGCATAAAAATGTCTTGATGTAGGTATAGGAGAGGGAATTTTCATTTGTGCGAAATTTAGAAAACAATACGAATTACGTTTAGTTACAATTTTTTTTCATTTTTAAACGAAAGATAAAGTTAAAATTGAGGTATTGTAGCCATGCAACGCCGACATTTGACGAGGGCGGAGATGTTACAAGCTGTGGGAATGCTGGAAGCTGGATCTGTTCAGCGTAATGTTGCTGAGGCCATAGGGACCCATCAAAATGTAATTTCAAGATTGTGGACACGCTATCGTGCCACAGGTGAAGTAGCGGAGAGGCACCGGGGGCCAAGTCGCATCACTACCCCCAGACAAGACCGATTTTTGCAAATTACTGCGCGAGCTCAACCAAATGCAACGGCGACTCAATTGGTCCAAAGGCTGCGAGTGGAACACCAAGTGCTTGTGAGTGACCAAACTGTAAGAAGGCGACTGCATGAAAGCAATCTACGCTCTCGTAGACCACTCCGGGTCCCACCTTTACGGAGAGGCAATCGTGGACGACGATTAGAATGGGTTCGGAACCACGTGGACTGGGGCCGTGAGCAATGGTCCAATGTGCTGTTCACGGATGAATCCAGCAGTGCTATTCTGTAACCATCTCACCGTGAAAACTTAGGTGAAGTGAGTTGTCATTCCAACAGGGTGAGATGACACTGACAGCTCACTCCACGCTCACTTCACGTGTTTTCACGGTGAAGTGGTTACGGGAATCGACATGCAGGTTCGTCTTCCATCCAGATTCACGAAGGACGCGTGTTTGGCGAGTTCCTGGACGATGGAGCCGTCTCCAGAACCCTCAGGAAGTTCACCCATACCAAGGAGGAACAATTATGGTTTGGGCAGGAATTCGTCTTGGAGGACGGACGGATCTCGTTTGGGTGCGGGGCAATATGACGGCAGAACGATACGTCCAACAGGTGCTGGGGCCCGTAATCTTGCCCCACAGAACACAAATGGGGCAAGATTTCCTGCTCATGCACGACAATGCCCGGGCACACACGGCGAGAACGGTAGCAGCTTGGTTACATACACATAATGTTAGGGCCTTAGACTGGCCTGCTCAATCGCCAGATCTAAATCCCATTGAGCATGCGTGGGATATGCTGCAAAGAAGAGCTCTGAAGGAAGTTCCTGAAAATCTGGCTACAGAAGATCAACTTTTTGCGCACCTCAGAAGGACATGGGACAATATTCCGCAGCAAGACATTGACAACCTTGTTCTGAGCATGCCGAATCGTTGCCGATGTGTTATGAACATCATGGGCGCTTTCTCAGACTACTAAATTCAAGTTTATAAACACAAATTAAATGATTTTTCTATTTTTTTCAGTTTTTACTCACAAATTAAAAGTTAATTCATATACGGTTTCCGTCTATGCTTCATTTTTTTTCCATAAAATCCTGAAATTTTAATCTAAGTACCTTAACCATTATTATAAAATGGTAGAATATTAAATAACGTATCTTTTAAATATATACATGTCATATAAATAATTAACACATTGATAGTAATTCGCTTTTTTAAAAATATCCCTAGACCGTGTTGATGTGTGTACTTCGTGCCTATAGGTACGAAAAAAGATTAGAAACCACATAGTTTTTAGGGTTGGTACCAAAGGGTTTAATCTGAGGATATACATTTTCACAGAGTGTGTACTACTCTAGCCACTATACGAGTAGCGACAAATAATAAAAATTGAAGGGGGTCCGCATACAAAAAACGTGTTTTTTACATAATTATTTAAAAAAAAATGCATTGTTCACTATCGTACGGTGTTACGGAATCCTTTGTGTTTATTGTAACTTGACTGGAACATTGTGCATCTTGTTAGACAGGGAGCTGTCAATCTAAACGTGGGCGCGTGATGTGTCATGGATTCATTAGACAAGGAGCAAGGGTTTAAAAAAAAAAAACTATCAAAACAATTATGATCATAGATGTGTTGACTGTACCTACTGACGAACTGTGATTTTTCTGAAGTTATCTTTAATTATTTCAATGTTCTTCAAACACTTGTTTAGAATCGCTTGTCAATCAAAATTGCTGGTAGGTAAATAATATTTTTATAGATAGAAGAGTTTCACTGTTTCGCTGTTTTATTTTTTAATAGTTGACCCGACAGACGACATCCAGTCGAATACAAGAATCCCATATAAAAAAACACACGTTTATTTTATTCCTCAAATTAAAATTTTGCAACTTTTAATTTTTTTCTTTTCATATTTCATAGCTACCCTACGGCCTACAATAAATTGGACATTTCGATCATTCAATCCATTTCTTGTTCATTCATGAGTTTGGTTTTATTTCACAATCTTGTTATTTTCGGTGATTTCAATATTTTAAATCAAGTAAGTAAGTACACACCTATTTGAGATGGAAAGTTTCAGAATTTAAAACCTTGATCATTTCCTGGTAATCATTTTCTTCAAAATGTTTCTGACGTAACCTACGGAAAAAAAAATTGTACCTATATACACAATGGGCTGATTTTCCAAAGCGGATATTTTTTATCCGAAGAATAAATATGACACTGTCATATTTTTCATACAAAAGCTGACAAACCACCATATTTATTCACTCGATAAAAAAAATCCGCCTATTGCAAAATCAGCCCAACATCTGTTTAATATAAAAAAAATCTCTACTAAAAGCTTTAAGCCACCATCTTATAATTTTAGGGTCACTCTCGAAATGGTGGACTCCAATTTCGGAGTAATTAGAAACAGAACAACGCGTCATTTTCTCTAATTTTTTATACAGGTAATCACCTCACGACTTGTATTTTTTAGCTTGTATTGGGAATTAGCGACGACAGCGTTATTTTGACAGTTGCCTTCTCCACTACAACATTTTAAATAATAAAATAGCCAAATCGGTCTAGACGTTCTCAAGTGAGGCGGTTATCAAGGAACGGCATTTAATTTTTATTTATAAATAGAATAAAAGTTTGTGATTTTTTGTTCATACGTTTTTGCTATGCAGCCTTAGTATTTGGATAGTTAGTCCGTTAAACCATGCCGAATTATTGTGTAATTTTTAGTATTGAACAACATCGAACTGTAGCGAAGTCTGTGTTTTGTTCATCGAACCTAACGCTCAATGATTTGAACATGCACCATCATTATAATTTTTAACATTATCGCATTTCGGTTACGAGGTTTGCGTGTCAAAGTAGCGTTCAATGATTACTTAATTACGATTACCGTGAACAGTTGCAAATTGCAGGATGCACGCAGATGAGCGTTTTTGTCCCCTTTGTATTGTTTTGGAGCTGTGAAAAACGTATTGTACCTAACACCTATTTACGCACACTATTGTACTGCGTTTATAAAATATGGTTTTTAACCAACTTCAAAAAAAGGGAGGAGGTTATACATTCATTATATACACCATTTTCTCCGTGATTACGGGCCAATTTACGCGATTCTTATATTGAAAACAGAAAAAAAGACCCGCGCGGTATTTAGTTTCCCTAAACAAAAATATTAACTTTTCTGTAGTACTTTTTTGTGTTAGCTTTGTGAAAGTTGAGGATGTTATAACTTCCTGTCACTGTCATTTACCTAGCAAGTAGTGGTTCTTGTTGTATGACCTGCTTCTTGAAATTGTTCCGGTTGTTTATTTGAAAAAAATATTTTTTGTAAGCAATTGTCCGAAATCCGGATCTATACAGAGCTACTTACTGATTTGGTGTGGAACCATAACGTGTCCTTCAATCCTCCGCTCTCAGCACCTGAAAGTTATAGTAGACCCTAACGTAAAAACTTGAAACTTCAGTTTTGGTTGGAGACCACTCGAACCAATAATTTTCCAATGAGGGTTTAATTGGAAAAATTTTGCTTCGACTATGTTTTGACCATCCAGAAATTACGTCAAATAAGTTCAATAGTTAATTACGTAATACGATGACCCTGCAACACTCTTACAATAACTTTACAGAACAAACAATGGGCAATAATATCTCAAAACCCCTCGTTACACTTATGTGCAACGCATGCACTGACTTACGAGCCGTATTTCAGAAACTGGAGGAATATTGATGAGTGGTGCAGTCAGAATTATAAACACTAGAGGCAACTCGGTCATTGCTACGTTGTGACGTGATAATAATGTCTAATAGTTGTATCGGTAGGTTCAGACGGAGTAAGATACTTGTCTTAACCATGATTTTATATAAGTACTAGCACTTTGCCAGCGGCTTCGCTCCCGTGGTCTTTCCCGCGGGACCCGTTATTTTTCCCGGGATAAAAAGCCTATGTTACTCCCTGAAAACTAACCTTTCTAATGGTAAAAGAATTTTTCAAATCGGTTCAGTAGTTTCAGAGCCTATTCAATACAAACAAACAAACAAAAGGACAATCAAATATTTCCTCTTTTTAATAGTAGTATAGATTATGAAGATATTATGGCAATAGGCTCGCCTATTACATGGGACTTAAACATGACTGGCGACAAGTGGGTATACTATAGGTACACCTCTGTCTAACCCTTCGGGGATATACAGGCGTGATGTTATGTTATGTTATAAAAAATAAAAAAAAGTTCCTAAAGCAAAACTCTCGCGTTAGGAACGCATTCTAAATGACGCTATAAGCCTACAGTTTCAGAGCTTATTCTGAACAGCTGCGCTGCTGGGGAGTTTGTTGCGTCACTTTTTCTTCCAAGCTAAAGTAGGTACTTGGAAGTGGTGCAGGCGTTTTGCGGGACTGTCTTATGTAATTTCGGCGTTCAAAAAGTGTTGACTCTCAGCCTAGTTTGAATAAATGACTATTGATTTTGATTT
Source organism: Xanthia togata (assembly GCA_963853775.1). Taxonomy (NCBI): domain Eukaryota; kingdom Metazoa; phylum Arthropoda; class Insecta; order Lepidoptera; family Noctuidae; genus Xanthia; species Xanthia togata. Next base: position 6,176,290 of record OY970805.1, read on the forward strand.
TTCAGCTTTGATTCTTCACTGAGTATTATTCATTTTTCTCCAGTCATGATAATGACAAATTTATTTATTATGTAATGTGCTGTTTTTTATGTTCTGCTCTTTACACCTTCTAGCCTCTTTTTTGCGTGTGGAATATCCTCTTACTTTTAATCCTCTAACCAAAAGCGATTCATTGAGGATTTCCAGTTCTTAAGATAATAATCAAAGGGCATCTGAAATTATAACTAATAGTAACGTTAACATTACCTGATATTTTAATAAACTACTAGTATTATAGAGGATGTGATAGGCATTAATGTTTTGTGAAGGAAATTAATGAGGCATAGAAAGGCCACCTTTGTATATAAGGTAATCAAAAATGATCTTGGACCTACTTCTTCTTTTTGAGTTGAGTTTTGGACCTAAAAAGTGGCCGTTGTTGTCATTATGAACAACTACTACGGGACCAACCGCGGAAATAAATCAGCTGTTCCCTACATGTATGTTCGTAAACTCAACAAAATGTAAGGATCAGCTGATTGGTTGGCCACATAATAAAAGTTGTTCATAATGATGAATACAATGACCGATTTCAGGTCCAACACCATTTTAATTACCTACATCTTGTAGATGTATGTCACATTCAGTTTTAGAATATCTTTAGTTTTGTAGACCGTCATCTCTAGGAATTATTTTGTCACTCATACCCTCCATCTGAAGTTTGATGTGTCAGCCATGTGTGCCCGGGTACAATACCTACTTACGGTAAGTCAGTTGCTGACTTCCTCTGAACATAACCTAACGTTGAACTTAATTGCTCCACAATAGACAACAATGAATTTATGTGAACAAATTTAGTATTCTTAGTATATTATGCAAACAGTGTCACTGCATAACGTCAATAAAAAGATCGTGCAAAATCCTAATAAAATTGTCTCTCGTATATTTAGGTAACAGTAATAAGTATAAGTTCTGTTCTGAAGTTCATTAACAGCATATTACTTACTTGTGAATTAACCATCGTGTTTTTCCATCGTTGATAAAACTTCTTCTTTATATTTTACTTTCAGACACTCTACTCTTCACTTCCTCAGTCTTTCACTCTCCTTGTCTTTCTTTATCCGTCTTTAATTGAAATGTCCTATGTCCATTTACCACTATCCATTTTATTTTATTTTTCCACACATTGCAGTATAAAACTGATTTACATCCGTCACCTTACACTTCAGGTCCAGTTGAAAACCAGTGTCAGGCTCTAGTTATCTGGCATTTTTGCTAAATTGGGCCTATTTGCCGCAGCCGTAAGGCACACATTCCTGCTAGTATCTTACAACGCACTTATCACTTTTCATTTGTATTCTTTCTTTTTATTTTATTTCTTTTTTACTTGTGTGCTTTTTATTCTGTGCTAAGTAAATGTATTTTCTTTCTTTATTTATTTATTATTATTAAGGACCTGTACTGTGTCACTACGAGCTGCGGGGCAAAAGTCTCCCTCCTCCTTCCTCCTTCCTCTTTCCACTTTTCCCAATCTTCTGCGATTTTGAGCCAATTATTTAAAATACAGCTCCCCACTATCCAGTCATCTCTTTTTGGGCCTGCTGCTGTCGTTTCCTAGCGTTTCCATTATTTTTGTCATTGGTCTGCCAGTCCTTCTTTGGCTGATAAGTATGTAGTTGTAATATTTCCAACATTTGTTGCGTTAATATTTATGGCTGTATTCTGTTGTGTACCGTAAAGTCTTCACCATTACTATCAAGAGTTGCATAGGTAGTTAGGAAATCATTTATGTTTATTCATATTATATTAGATAATTTTAGCACTTGCAGCCTTGATATTTTGCTGGCATATTTGTAAACGCTTGTAACATCTTGAATACTAATGTAAGTATTACTTCGTCGATCTTTATCTAAAGATATGGCCATTATAATAATTTACGAAAAAAATATTATGTGGGTGTTTTTTTATACCATCATATTCCGGTCAAGATTGTTACAGTTTCAACGAATTTCTGCACTAATAGTAACACAGTTAAAACTAGTGTTTCATTGTGTATGCTGCATGGTGTTCATGTTGTACTTCCTAGTAGCGATATTCAGCTTTTCCACATAGTTGAGCTGATTATTGTCGTGTTTATCTCCCTTCGTCAATTGTCATTCGTCACTGTGGTTATCTCCTTGCAATCCCGCTATGCAACTTTCCTTTAGAGCTTGATAACCTTGCCAATAAAGGCGGTCTAGGATACTATTATGGTATTTTTGACTGTACCATTTCACGGGAATGGAATCGCTTTCACGTTAAATTTTGCATTGCCCGTTATCCACCAAAATTCTTACATACTTTACATTCTGCGCCATTCAGCGTCGGTTTATATCAGATAATGAACATAAACCATACACATCTAATGATCTAAAATAACCATCTTGATGTTATCGCTTATCCCGATGCCTATCTGTAGCATTTGCAGTTAATTCATGGCTAAGACCAGTAAAAATATGACCACAATAAATCATCATCCATTAATTTCAATTGGAGAATGTTCAAATATTTTAGCGCCATTTATAATCTAGTTACGAAGTATTCAGGTCCGAAGCACCGATGACCGATTATCACAACTGCGATCACTATCACGTACTGTGGCATTCAAACTGGTTCCACGTGAACTTACAACATATCTTTCGGAATAGACAGCGTCCAAAATACTTCGCAAGATTTCTAAGTAAAATAACTCAATAACTAATAAGGGTAAGTTGGTAATTAGGGGTCGTCTATAAGGCATCTTGTCTTAAAATCTAGGATCATCAAATGGCAAACTTGCTTGCGATTACTAACTAAAGCCACGGTAATATTATCTATATATTACCGTGCTAAAGCCTTTAATCCCGCAGTGAATTAAGTATTAGTAAAAAAAATACAGATGTTTAGTATCGGATAGCTTTACGAGTACCATGATAAATTTTCTCATCTACTCAAAACATTTCCTGTTCTGCCTGCCACGATTCCATGTGGTCGGCACAATGTTGTTTTTTCGTACTTTCTCCACTTACACATATCACTTTATCATTCACTCCCTTGTCCTTCATATCATTCCAAACAAAGCCCATCCATCATTTCTTTGGTCTGACTTCTGCTTTTGGATTTAAAATATTACTAATTATTAATAGCACCTTATAGAGATGACTTCTTATTTGGCTCTGGTTATCAGAGTCGTTAAATCCATTTCTTTATTATTCAACGTGAACAATAATTTAACATTCTACTTATGTTGCTTACCTATAATGTTTCTAATTTGCACTTCTACTTCGTGTAAAGATCTCTTGAGTATTGCAGTCTTGTCAGCTGAAGAAAATTTTTTATCTCCATTTTGTTCCTGTCTAGTACTGAAACTATTGAATGAAAACCAAAATCATAGGTAACGGAAAATTATTAGAAAATGTAATTCTTCGGTCCTATGTTTCGCTTCTCTCAGGATCTTTGTGGTTTACTATTAATATTTTATTTTTATTTATGTGTATACATAATTTAAACATCATTCGCTATGTACATAGTTATAAGATTGGTAACATTTACTGTGATAGAGGATCGCAGCGAGTGCTACTAGTTGCTCAATTCTCGCCACCAACTTTATTTCCACTACATTTGCGAGTGAACGTATATAGTTCAAGATCGCTGTGGCAACACTGGCTTGTATTTTGCATATAACACGACCAACTTACTTCTACCACCCATTTCAACCTTATCTCAAAGAATTAAAATTCATTTTTGGATGAACACGAACTTTTGTCTCAAGTTTCGTGGTGTAAATTCGCAAAAAAGTTTTTTTTTTTGCTTCTTGAATCTTAATTATATGGTATTAGTGTGCATAATTGATTGTGATTGATTATTTTCGCCACCGTTGGTAATAGTAGTTGGTTTTTTATTTAATTTTTTCAACACGTTATAGTGTGCGCATGATCTGTTACTATCTGAAAACAGGCTACTGATTTTATAGGATTTTTATTGTCCTTGTGTGTGAAATTCTTTACTCTTTGCTGTCAGCACATACCTGGATGTGTTCGGCAAAATCCTAGCCTTTTCCATAAACATAAGTAGGATGAATTCTTTATCAAGACAATTTGTCACTAAGGTACGTTAAACTTGTTGGAGACGCTACCATTATTGAAGATAGTTACAGCTAGATTTTTTTTAACTTTAATTAATAACATAGATTCAACAATAAGTACAACTAAATCATTAAGCTATTCAGTTGACATATTGCTCGTGATAAAAATCGATATTTTTATTGGCATACGATTGACGATTGTCGATTATAATCGAATATATGTCAGAAATGTTTCGTGACATTATAATATCGATAAAGTCTAATCGATTGTAATGATTGATGTTAAAGTTTAGCAATACGTTTGTATTATTATCGAGAGATATCGTCGCGGCGATAAATGTAGAATTGTAGAACCATTTACGTTGTCCTAGTTAGTTTATATCGTTTGTCTTATCGGTTTAGCATGTCTTTTCAATTCATGGTGTCATTAGGCTTGAAACTATTTGAAAAATGTTAAGTTTACGTATATGGAACTATTTACATGCTTCCTTGACATAATAACGCTATTATTTGACATTATATACCTACAGTTTAATTTCAACTCTTTATTAGTGGCTTTTGTGGACATAATAATAATTCAGATTTGTTACAGCTGTGATAGCAATCACGTCACTTCCATTAAAATACGTTTTTATTTTTATTAATTAATTTATCTTTAAGTAGATTATTTTCTATTTTGTGAATGTGAGAACGCTGTAGGCTTAGAGGACTGTAGATTTGTTGACCATCGTTATTTTGTTAAGTTCCTGGTACTTGTTGAATGACCTACACTGTCCTACTATACCTAATAACACTGTTATTTGAAAATATTGTAAAATGCAATTATTTTTAAAAAAGTAACCGTAGAGTGGAGATAATTTATACAGATATCACGCGGGTGAAGCTACTGGCGGACATATAAAATACTAGCTGTCTTTTATATATTTCTATCAGCCGTCACCCCAGTCAAACTCAAACTCAAAGCATTTATTTCAAATAAACCAATTACAGGCACTTTTGAATTGTCAAAGGGTCGGTCAGTCAGAAAGGTGAAGCTGTTGTAAGCAGTTGCCTGTTCCACATCATAGTAGGTTCCTATGGAGAAGAACGGGCAAGAAACTCCACGGACACTCTTTTAAATCAAAATATTGTTACAGAATATTGGTAACATCATTCATGTTGAAATTATACATTTGAGAACAATGTACAAAGGCGTGCATGTTAAAAGCGTCCGTAATAAAAATAAAAACAATTTAAAAATAATAATAAGCTATGGCAGCTAAGAGATGACCAGTCCCTACTGACGGCGTCCGTTCACGAACATGACGCATGGATCTGCACCATTCAACTCAACCATTTTGAAGGGAACTTAATGATACAACACACACGCCACCACCAGCGAGACATTTGAGTGAGCATGACATACTCTCAACCGCCAGGGCTCATTCAAGTCAATGAAAGACATACCCAGTAAATGGTAGTTTTGTAGTGATGTAATGGTCACACTGCTCATATGTGCATGTGCCAGTATTCATCAGTATCATCTTTCACAAAATCCATCTATCGTTCATCTTCGTCTTGCCCTTATCACAACTTCTTAGAGGTTGGCGCAACATATTTCATGTCTTTTTCTTACCATTTCTTTTTCTCCCATACATCTCTTTATCCATCCATCGTTTAAAATACATTTTTATTAATTTATTTATCTTCATATAGATTATTTTCTATTTTGTGAATGTGAGAACGCTGTAGGCTTAGTGGACTGTAGATTTGTTGACCATCATTATACTGTTAACTGCACTGTTATTTGAAAATATTGTAAAAGCCAATTATTTTTAAAAGCGAAACCGTGGAGTTACTTGCCGGCTCTTCTCCATAGGAAACGACCAATTGGAACCGTGCACCTAGCTTCTGACGTTTCGTACCTATATGCCCTTGTAGGTTTATGTGAAATAAAATATTTTGAATTTGAATTGGAATTCTGTAGCAATATTATATTTCTATCTCTCTATTCTTAATTCAATTTTCTTTACCCAAAACTTGCCATGGTACTATCAATCTTTATTTACCGTTGAGCAATTTATTGTATAAGCCACAGTTATGTACATAGTGACGTATGTACTTATACGATATTACACGACTTACATATTGTTACATATACGTTACCAATACTATTGTGCAAGTGATCCGATATGTAATGTAATTGTCTTAGATTAAGGTAAGTAGTTAATTTTCTTCCTGTGGTTATTTTTCTTGAACTTTTATCAACGGCGTTGGTGTTCTTTTCCACACTTTTTGCTGTGGTTTTAAGTACAGCTTTATCGATGCAAATCGTGGTATTAAGAGGGAACAGGGGCTGCGAGGAATTTGAATAATAGGTATTTGAAGAAACTATTGCCGTCGCGCTGCTCCCGAAAAACCGAGTTAAACCCCGTAAAGTGCGATAGAGACAACTGTAGCTCAGACCGATTACTTATATCATAAAATTTTTGACGAAAACGACGTTTGGCATTCTTCTTTTTCTCCTCGAAAACTAAGCCGATTTAATAATTTTTTACATTAAAATTTTAAGAAAGAGTATGTCTAGGTTCCTATTATTTTCTTTTATGCTTAAAACTTTTCCGAATTAGTCTGGTAGTCCTCTAATCACGGCGGTAAAAATGGGGCATTTTGTAATTTTTGGAGGGTCATAGTTTCCTTACTTATTAATTGCTGAAAAAAAGGAAAAGACAGGGACATGCCTATAGAGACCCTGATTTTATAAAAAAAAAATGACAGCTCTAGAGGCATTATTCAGGAAGAAAAACGGGGAATACGTTTGTATGGAGAATCGCGGGCCCTGTTCCCTCTTAAAGAACGTGGTGGTTCACATAGAGCCACTCTTTTCAAATCCTGAATTTTGGTGTCGGAAAATAATGATAGGAGAAATCACATGTGCGCGGTGATAAATAAATGTATGAAGATATGTCTAAACTTAAACAAGTTAACTTATAATTTGAAAATTGGGTAACAATTTACACAATGTGTCAACGATGGTTACCTTAAGCCTTAAACCAATTTCGATTTTGTAAAATGCTTATTTTTACATCATCAAGCTAGACTGAAAAAAAGAAGTTAAATTGGATTAAGTTTGATAGATTCATTAAATAAACCTAAGTCCGACCAAAAGAAACATAAGTAGGTAGATTTTGAAAGACTCCCTAAATAAGGTTTCGTAAGATGAAATTGACAGCAAAGTTTATCTGTAGTTGCAAACTATTCAATTAGTTGCATACTAAATATATTGCCAATATATTCCGCAGGTTACTAAAGTAGAAACTATTAAATTTTGGCTCTAATTTTTACTTTCGACTGTAAAATTAGGTTACTGTAACGTATCTACTTACTACTCACACCATGGAATTGGTTGGCTGAAACTTAGTTAAAAACATCTCGTTTTGTAGAGAAAGAAACTCGCGCGCAGAACTCTGGGCTGCTGTAACTGTAGAATGATCAACAGATTCTTGTTTTGCTCAGTTTTAAGTATTACTCAAGAGATTATTAATTTTTAATAATTGAAATCTGTGTACTAAGTGTTGCCACCTGTGTCCTATCATATATATACATATAAATATATACATACATAAACTCACGCCTTTTTCTCGTTTCCTATCAATTTCAATATATTTTAAAATCTTGTGTAAAGGTACCATTCCGTAGCCGACTGCAGGCGGCAACTACAGGCGACAATTTGAAAAGAGTAACGGTGGAGTTTCTTGACCATTCTTCTCCAAACGAAAAATACCTTTTGGACTAGAATCAATTCTATTTTTTTTATAAAATTTATCGTTCAAAAGTGCTTAATTGAAATATATTATTAGACTTTGACGTGTCACCGCGACACGACGGGTTTCTATGAATTTCTATGAAATATCTTCCGTAGCTAGCGACACGTCACCTACATAGAAATACATAGAAACCGGTCGTGTACCGGCGATACGTTGTCGCCTGCAGTTGCCGCCGGCGCGGCGGCGGTCGGCTACGGAATTGTACCTTTACGGTTATCCAATTTCCCCGTAATTCCATATCTGTAGGTCGTCTTAAAGTCGCTTTTTGTGAGTGACCGCATTTTTCAAGCGGTTTTAAGCGGAAGGTTTATGTTTACAATAAATAAATATTAAACTTAAATATAATAAAGAAATCTCGATTTTTTGTAAAGTCGTAAGCACCGTGCGAAGTACTAGTGCATAATGAACAGCAGATGTTCTACCAAACCATCGAAAACGTATGTACGAGTATAAGAAAACCCTCTGCACAGCTGTATGGTAAAGTCATATGATCACTGACCGGCAAGCTGCCTTGCCGCAGGCGAGGCCGGTTGCGCTTGCGACAGAGAACGCGGCGCTGCGCGTACGCATCGCCACGGGGTAATGTTGATATTTTGAGCAGAATAAATTGAAGGTATTAGGTATGTTGGGAAAGTAGTATTATAAGGTAGGCGTGGTTCTAGCCGGATAGATAGAAAACTAAATCATATAATACTCTATTCTGCATGAATTTAATGAACTGAAACTTTTTTTTTCTTATTTTCCTCTCAAAAGTGACCCTTCAAATTCATTTATTTACGTTACACCCCGTCTTGGGTCACAGAAATTCATATGTGTACCAAATTTCAACTTAATCGGTCCAGTAGATAGGAGCAAATTGGCTGACAGACACACGAGTGAGGTACGGAACCCTAATAAACGATTTTTGTTATTAGATATTAATTTAAAAAGTGAAACTTTTTTTTTTAAACTCCATTCACTTTTTTTGCAATTACTTACAGCTTGAAATTAAAACAGATAACCAATAACAATCATTCATGTTACAAAATTAACCCTAAAAACTCACTACTCGTATGTATTATGTAAATTGGTCTTTCATTAAATATTTCAGTTCAGGTAAAAGGCATATAGTTACGTAACTAACACGAAAACTGAAAAAAAAACATGCAGACTAATAAAATATTAGTTTTCATTGCATAACCAGGTTCTTCATGGTACTTATGTATGTATCTAATTTATTTCATCATCATCATCATTTCAGCCGAAAGACGTCCACAGCTGGACATAGGCCTCCCCAAGCACCGCCACTGACTGACCAATTCTGTGCTTCCCGCTTCCAGTGGTTTCCTGCGGCCTTCACAAGGTCATCCTTATTTATTTATTTCGATTATAATTTCGCAATCAATTCCACATGTCACACATGTCCTATACTCGTATGAATAATTTCATAAATTACTGCTTCCATAAATACGTAGTTATGTGAGTACCTTCAGTTAATTATCTAATGAAATTGTAATTGAATATTTATAACATATTTAAAACAGTAGGTAAAGGAATAGCGACCTACATCGCAAGGAAACCTACATAATTTATATTCAGATTAGTCTGGAGGTTCTGAAAAATATTTAACACCATTTTGAAATCAATAAATCGAATCTACTGTGCAGTACTTATTCACTTAATGCCAAATAAAATTTTGACAGAAGATAAAAGTAGGAAAGCAAATGCATAAATTTCATTTCAAGGTAACATGACAATTATTGGGGTTTCGATAAAAATATATAACAATTCTAGGTATATGTTACTACCAATATAAGAAAGAAAGATGCAAATAACGAGGAATTCGCTGCCTTAAAAAGGAAGAGTATAATACCTACTCTAGGACCCTGAAAATCGAATGTAAAACTTATAACGTTTCTTTAAAATATTCAAAGACACTACGCACTATATACACAATCAAATGGCACATAAAACTGCAATACCAAGGCACGTTAATTACAATCCAATAATAATAAATATAAACGGACAATTTACGACCAAAATTAATACCAAATTGAAACCTGCAACAAAATCGGTAGCCATTAAACGTATTTGCGGTCATCATTACCTAAGATTTAATGTCCTAAAGTTATTAGATTTCAAAACATCTTTGTACTGGGTCGAAGCAAATTACTAGACAATCGAGGTCTGGAGAACGGATGGATGTGACAAATGAATGAAGGCTAAGCGAGGAGCGGGTGATCGGTGAGCTGTAGGGCTGCCAAAGGTTCTTTGGAGACAAATACTCATGCAAGATTGTACCCCATGGAATATAGACACATGCCCATACTCACACTAGCCTTTATTGAAGAATGTGAGAACGTTAGGAAAGGGTAATTATAACTCGAGAGTCTATGAAATGGTTGAAAGCTGTCAATAGGGTAGGAAAGTTAGGTACATGTTACAGCTTGATTTCAAGCTGATAGATAATATAAAAGCTGACGTAAACATAGTTAGGAAAAGGTTTAGTGAAAATATTTTTGTCAGCAAATTGAACTATCTCGGCTTCTCGGTAGTAGTTTCCTGATCCAAACTGCTCTATCAATCTACAGAAAGCATTAAACAATTAGCGATATTTATTTCCATTTCCATAAAAGCTTCCATCTTCAATTCCAGATTCCTGAGCATCGCTGGCAACCCTAGTTATAAGTCCAAGATGCACACACAATAGGAAAATATCTACTACTGTGTTGCAATATTTGTTTGTTCATTGTTAATGCATTATATCGTCTGTACCATATAATGAAGTTGGTTTAGCAATGGGAGATGGGCCTTGTGGTCTTTACTATTGCGGTCGACTGCGCGATCAGGCAAGGTAATGATGCCTTTGGAACTCATTTTGTTCTAGGTGGTATCGATATGTTCTGGTTTAGATAAAGAATTGGGATTCTTCGAAACAATATGAGCTTTGGCTGTTTCGTAATCAAATGAATGGTGTTTGTGTATGCGAGGATTGTTTTTACCCACGATTCGGGTCAAATTCATAATGTTGGAGCCTTTTGCTTTAGAAGAACGTCTTTTACAAGATTTAATATTTTAGGTATTTTATTTTCTTTATTTCCTAATTCTTCAATTTGTCAATTTTAGTCACCAGTGCCAGCCTGTATCCCGAGGAACGAGAGCTGATGAAGTTAGGGCCTGTCTAAAGATTCCATCCCATGACGCAGTGTCATACCAACTCATTGGAGTACCTATAAATTTTCGAGCACATATGTTACAGGTTTCTTTATTACCATTGATGCTGACTTTTCTTCGTTAGTATTCATTCTTACCGTAACTGCCTTCTTTCTTCTACTACTTTTTCGGAAATAGGTACCTGACCAAGACTCGGAGAGGAAAGAGAGCAGTGGTGGCTCAGTAGTGGTATCGGCCCACTTACAACTTCTTGGGCGTGATAATTTATTTCATCATCACCCCTCTTAAAATGGTGAAGGAAAACATCGCGAGGAACCCAGGTCCTAGAACCAAAAATTCAAAGACATGTGACATCTACCAACCCACACTAGGCCCGCGTTGTTGATTTCGGCCCACTCACTCTCACAGAGAGCAGCAGTTTCCCAGCAGAGGGGAACATTATCGACTGATTATCCCAGACTCAGCAATAGTCTTGAGCCCTTTAACATCATGAAACCAACAACTAAACATTATTCGTGACTTATAAATTGTTTTCGTAATTATCGTGTTTCCTCTTAAGTCATATACCTAATAATAATGATGTACAAAGCAATCTAGTCGTAAACTTAGCTATTAACATAGTTATAGTTTATATTTTAATAACTTCAGTGTCGTAATAAAATAAGTGATGCTAATTAAGACGGTTTATCAAGAATCAATGAGGCTGATTTCTTGCATAAATAATTATAATATGGAAGGGAGGGAATTGGTTTGGATTACTGAAATATAGGTTCAAGAAGCTATGATAGTCCTAGCATAAAATGAGTTTCGTAAATTAAAAGTAGCTTTATGTATTTGAATTCTATGATATGATACCCATTGATTATTTTCGATTACTCGTAAGAAGGCCTCCCACAAGATGGACCGATTACCTTGTAAAGGCTGCAGGAATCCGCTGGATGCGGGAGGCACAGAACCGGTCGAAGTGGCGGAGCTTGGGGGAGGCCTATGTCCAGCTGTGGACGTCTTTCGGCTGAAATGATGATGACTCGTTGATATTCGTCATTAATTGAGAACATTTTTAAGATCCAGGTGTTAGAGTGTTCAATTCAATCAATGTGTGTGTGTTGTATGGTTTTTTTTAATGGCGTTCTGAACTATTTTCGATTAGAATTAAAATACATAAGGCTACGTTTAAATTGAGATTGAAATCTCAATTTTGCTCTTATTTTACTTCGAGGGTATAAATAATCCCACATACAAAGATACATATAATATAAGCGTCGATAACATAACCTTGTCTTTGCTATCACGCAGTCGGATAATAAAACGCCCAAGTACATTCGTCTTGTTATGCTACATAACTTAGTTCATACATAACACCATTTAAGTCGGCACTCGTGGCCACAGACAGTTTTCTCGCAGATATTCGTCATAGTACCGTAAAGCTTGGTATGCCGGTGATATAACCGCAGTTCCGTGGTCTAGGAACCACTTACAACCGTGTAGTTTGGCGCACTGCCATGTTGTATTGATTAAATTCTTCTTCTTCTTAATAAAGGTCTATTCCGTACCCGACCGCAGGCAGCTACTGCACGTGACGTGTCGCTGCAGTCATGATTCCGAACCCGACCGCAGACGGCAGCAGCCCGTATTCCAGTCGCTAGATAGAAGATAGAAATTTAATCGAGCGACCGTTGACGGCACTACTGGTCTGCGGTCGGGCTGCACGTGTCGCCTGTCACTCGCCTGTAGCTGCCGTCAACGTGTCGCTAGCTACGGAAGGTATTTCATAGAAACCAGTCGTGTCGCGGCGACACGTCGCCTGCAGTTAGCTCCTGCGGTCGGGTACGGAATGACAAAAACTTCTTGTTGTAGTAAAAAGTATAGCCAGCCGATAAGTGAGAAGGGACTGGCAGCCCATGCAGTGTGTCGAACTTCAGTCGGCAGCTTTAGTTCTCTGGAGGTTATTCCGTCACATTTCGTTTTTGCAACAATCCTGTCACACACAAAACTTGCCCACTAAAACTGTATATACCCTTAGAAATTAGAACCGCTCCAAATAGTTTTTCGACACGGTTGTCGAGAAATAATAAAACACATTCATAAATTTTCGAAATAAGGGCATAGTCATGCGTAGTCGTAAACTTAATTTCAAAAATATGTAGTGCATGATCTAAATAAATAAAATTATAATTTAGTGGCTGCCCAACATTGACCGTAACTGCATTAAATCTTGCGCCGACGTAGTTCCGAATGCTGTAGCGTTTACTATAAAACTATGTAGTTTACGTACTTTATACGATGATCATACGCATGAGAAAGTAGCACATGTTTTAATTATATAGAGGATTTTATACCTACCATAATTATAATGTGTTTTATAACTGGTTATTATAATAGTAAACACTGTCATAGGAAACTGATGAATGTAGCAGACCAAAGATAAATTGTATGCATTGTGTGAAAGATGATATGACTAGAAAGTGACGCATAAAGCGTTGGAAAAAAGATTGAAATAAACGACGACCCCCACTAAATTGGGGTCGGGTAGAAGGGATCAAAAAACTACATTTTGAGGAAGCATGACGACTTCTATCTTTACTCTATGAAGAATAGACATAACTCTTTCTATACAAAGTGACATTTCATATCTTAATTTTTGAACATCGCATCGTATAAATCTCTCTGTCATTTTGTTTTTCGTTTCTAGGGTGGTCATGTTACGGCTGCTGGAGGAATAAGATAACTGCGATATTCTTAAATAAACGTCTTTAAGATCTCACTGAAGTAACACAGTAAAGTGTAATAAATGTAATAATTGTAAAAATAAAATATTTACAAACGGCTCGGAAACTGATTTGAAGCACACTTGGCCTTTAATCGGGCATAGATAATATTTAAACAAACAGAAGCTTGTTATTTCCTAAATGTGGCAGCAAAGTATAGAGTAAATATAAACACTTGAAAAAATCACAAAATTGTGTTAAAATTGTTGAACAAATAAAATACTACTCAGTTATTTGTTCTAGCATTGATGAATAGGTCGAGTTGAGTCCTTGATTTTTTAAATATCTGTTGAATACTTACTTTTAGTGGTATTAACGGCATCGTTCTACGTACAGCAGGACGCAATTTAAATTAATTGTTTTACTTTATTAACTTGCGGTTTTACTTAAAAAATTAAACGTTACGTTAATTACATACATTGTTCGTCCGAAAACCGAAGAATTGAGGCTCTATGTCTCAAAAATATTAAGTATTCGAACCATATTGCTGGCACCGCGATTATAATCTTTACCTGAGTTACCTACAATTTTCACAACTTGGAATATCCATCGGTTTTCTTATATACCTTCTCAGATTTTTCAATGAGAAGGATTTAAACGTACCTACACCAAGAAAATTAGCCAATGCTTGTTAATATTCACATACAAGTATCTATTAGCCCAATATCTGCGTGTGACTCTTGTCAATATAGATACAAACCTAGCGTCGAAAATTGGAGCCAGCTCCGTCACCACTGCTGTAGCACCCACCACCACCCAGTCAATTATCTAACTCTCTTGTAGTCTTCCCTGCGGATGAGGAACAAGTACGTAGAATTATCCATGACCTCCGTAATGACTGCGCTACATATTGCTAAGGAATGTACATACTTTAAGGGAGTCTAGTACTAATATAAAACCGGCCAGTACGAGTCGGACTCGCACACGAAGGGTTCTGTACTGTATTAAGATCGAGCTAAAAACGCCGAAAAAACACGTCTCTCCCCTTTAATTATTAACAAAATACAGAATCTGTAAGAAATTCAATTGTCTACTACGGTTTATGAGATACGCTCCGATGACAGATAGTCGGATGGACAGCGGAGGCTCAGTAATAGGGTTCCGTTAGGCAGCCTTTGGATACGGAACCCTATAAATGAACAACTTTTACTGCGTGACCAACACTGAAATGTAAAATAAATCAGCTGATCGATACAAAATAGATAGAATATTCATATTATGTGCGTCATAAATTTAAAGCTATAAATGAAGGTAGTTTTTTTTATTGCTTTACTATCACGGTATCACGATCAAAATTGATGGAACTACTGGTTTTTTTTTTCATAAATTGTTGTTGGCCCCATGTTAAAAGTTGTTCATTTTCATGAGTATGTACTATTCTCCCTTAAAGTATGTCCATTCCTTAACCTGCTGTACTGGAGAATACTCATGGCAAATGGAATTCCTCACGCGATATCAAAGTAAACATTCTATGGTTACGCCATATTTACTGGTGATCTTGACACGGAGTTTGGTCTTGGATATTTTCGCAATTATTTAATTAGTTATCGCATTCTCGTTTGTGACGACGACACAAGCATAGGCCGTGCTAATGGTAATTGGAGAATCAAACTTGTATTTCATGGTAATAATCAATGTCGGTTTTTTATGCTGTCACAGTGTTTGCTTTTAAAGATGCAAGGTTTTCTTAAATTCTTCTCCTACGTGCCCTTGTACCATGTTACTTGGGGTCGGCATGGGTGACCTCTTCATAATTATCATCTCTTACACAATGCATTCATCATTTCTCTGGTCTTCCTCTCCCTCTTCATCCATCAACATTTTTATAGGGGCTAAGATTTCTTAAATTGCATTTATTTTCAAAGCGATACTTTAATTTTGCACTCTGATTTCACTAATTACCCAATGTTTGCTGTTTAATAAATATTATTTATTTCCTAGCCTGGTATCTCAACTTTGGAATCCCAACTGAAAACAAAACAAGAATGTCGCGGTTGCTGCAGCTAGATAAACTGATTAATGAAGAGCCGTTATCTACTATTCATTAAAACAATGGAGGTATGATACGCCCAACGATTCCAAATCCTCGGTACTACTCAACGTGACAGCTTCTCGTATCGTGAACAAAAGTTTGACATGACGTGACGTATGTCCGTCAAACTCTATCCAAACTACACGCGTTACGTCACAAACATCAAGACGCAGTTAATTGAGCGTTGCGCTTGCGCTCATCAGGTGAAAGCTGATTAGCTAATATATTGTATGTTAACTTGTGACATAAATATTGCGTTCGTTTTGGTGATGCTTTATTAGGCTTATGTGATAGATTTATTCGGGAATATTGTAAAGTTGATTAATTTATTTGTTTAGTAGGGTCAAATAATTAAAGAGCAGCTGTGTTCTTGGATACCACTATCTTCCTCACTTTGCAACATGGATAAGAATATAAAACCTTCTTAATTTCCACGTAAATAGCTTTTACAACCTTCTACAATGGAGGTGTTTTTTTTTAACGCATTCTAGAACACTGAACGACACAACAGAAGTTCTCTCTTTCTCTCTCTTTTCGAGTGGTTAGTGACTAACCTGGTGTCAGAGTTTTAAAGCCGCCCATGGGCCTCTGACTTGGCTCCACAAGAAATATCTCTCAGGCATGCCGGTTTCCTCACGATGTTTTCCTTCACCGTTTTTAGAAGCAAGTGATAACTATACAATACGCACATGAATCCGAAAAGTCAGAGGTGCGTGCCTTGGGTTCGAACTCGAGACCTATGACTTGGCAGTCCGACGGTCACACCACTAAGTTTTATTGTTATAATGCCTATGGGCGTTTAATATCCCTCAAAAATATAAAATAGGTATTATCGCTGTCTGACAAAATTAAAGAGTCTGTGGACTAAACAGTTCCTAAGCTGTCTGGACAATAATAATTAACGACACGGTTGGCGCAGTGGTTAAGCGATTGACTGCTGCGCTAAGAGTCGTGGATTCGATTCCCGCACGGATCAAATATTTGTATGACCTACAAGTAGTTGTCCTGGGTCTAGCTGTTTGTGTATGTGAGTTTAAGTGTTTGTAAACACACACACAATACAGGAGAAATTCCTAAAGTAATAATACAAAAAAACAGTTTTAAAGCAGTTGAATCCATCAAACTTATCGAAGATTGTGCAAGTGAACGAAGTGCAGATCGTCAGCATAAGTTCAAAAAGCTTCCCAGGCACCCATAAGCCGGACGTGATAAAGAGTTACTCAAGGAAGAAAAAATATGCTCCTACGATGCCGTTATTATTCTATTACTATTAGTTTAATACCTAAGAAACGGATTATGATAATTCAGTACTTAATGCGTGACTGTTCAAGTGCACAATGGTTTGTACAGTTAATCCGCGTACTAAAGACGCTTATGCTAGGGAATATTGAATCAGTCATATAGCAATAGGTATACCTACCTTCGTATAGGGGTCAATCATAAAAATAAATCAAGATAAATTGTCGAATAAGGCCGTAAAAATTACAAATCCTATTGAAACTATACATTTTCTATAGTCTCTCAACTTGATAAATCTACTTTGATTCGTTTTCTAGGCACCTTTTAAAGTTGCAATAGGGCACACTACAAAGTCAGTAATCTGTTCTACTGTAAATTTTAGCATACAATCGTTATTTAAAAGTAAACTGGCTTCAATCCATTTTACAACCTCTATTACACAGACGGTAATTTATTATGCTCTCCAGTGAAGCTTCTGCGCCTAGCTCCAAAACCCACCGCCTATGTACGGAATGTCTACGCAACGAAGGTGTGTCGACATTTAATACAACAGGTCCCATACCCGCATTCCAGTACTACTATACAAAAGAAAGGGTACCACACAAGAAAAATGTTCATGTTGACCATCAACAGACACACAATTATTACTAGCAATTTGCTAAAACCTACGCTAGGAACGTAGATTTCGCATTACATTGACATATTACCTCATTAGTTAACAAATTGTTTTGCATAACTGCAGACCTTATATGATTTATTATATAATAAATAAGGTTTGTCCGTTGAGCTTGGCTTTGGGCGCATTCGTTGCCAGGTCTTACTTCCATTATTGTTTTGACCTATGCCTTTGCTTGGTCATCATGAGCCAATAGTATATTTCTTCAATCTGTTGTATTTGTATGTGACTGCATGGACCTTTGACCATTTCTTTGTAAGACATTTTGGTGATGCTCTACTCAAATAATATCTTCGGAAATTTAATATCAATTCTGATCCGTCATCCATTATTATTTCTATTCTATTTGAGAGTTATCCCTCTTCGTGGCATGTGGATTGAAGTGATGTGGGCTCAAATTAGCGCAACCACAGTATTATTTCTAACTAATTAGTAATTCTATTCAAGTACCAAATAATTTGACAAACTATACAATCAATTGGCACTAAGCTGTCTAAAGGTCAATAGTGTCTTTACTCATTGTCTATGTTTTTAAACGCCTCAGGTAAGCCCGGAGATTAGCTAATGACTTTCAATATGTCATCCGTTTCATCGCTTGGGGAAATAATATCATGGACACGAGTAGACAAAAAATATAACAGAATCATGTGGTGTTGATTCGTAGGTATTCTAACCTGGAGTAAAAATTTTCTCTTCCAGTTTTTGCCGTACCTGCATTAGGCCATACTTGGCTTTCATCGTCATCATTATCTCGTCTTTAACTTCCATACTTCTTTCTCTATCAGTCGTCATCTCAGTAGTCACTCCCTTTCTAGCCATATCATCTTTCACACAGTCCTTCCATCGTTTCTTTGGTTTTCCCCTACTCTCATAGCTATGGCCAGTGGCCATACTTGCCTCTGAAACCGAATGAAAAGTAATTAAGTATTTTCATTTTGTGAATGCTTGCCCAACCGCTTGAAAGTCAAATCGAAACATCTCTAAGTATCCATTTAAAGCAAAATCATTTAAGCAATCAATGTTATTCATGAGTCTGTCAATAACTATCGATACCTTAATCCAAATTAATATAACTTAGCTACTAGATGATCCTTTCAGTAATAAATCCAAGGCTGCAAATAAATAATTCAGTGTGCTATAAATTTAAATAGATTCTGTTAATGCAGTCGTGACGGACCGTAAAAGCAGATGTAACAATGACGAGCCAAATGATTATATTCAATATAATATATTATTGAACGACAACTGATCTGATCTTAACTTGAAACTAGCCTTTATTTGCGACTTTGCTTGCTTATGAAATACTTGATTATCATCAAGGCCACATATTATGAAAGACGTTTTAAATATACAATGGGAAATATGGAAAATAACGAAGAGTTTCAATGATGACGATTTAATTTAATACATATTCAGACAAAGATTTATATTTATTAATAAGATTGATTTAGAATTGACGTGCATGACAATGGAAGGAATCCTGTCTTAAATGCTAAGCTACCGTGTATATCAATCTACGAGGTTAAATCACTCTGGCCACGGTCGAGACCTGGATGGATTACGATTTGAAACTCACGTCTCCACGCCTTGATGTTTTTTTACTTTCCTATATTATGATCCACCTCATATTCACCTCTTCTGTATAATGATATAGAGGTAAAATTTGTGTGTTCGTATGTTAGAGGTATCAGGTAATCTTCGGTACTTCTGATCCGATTCCGTTTTTTTTTCACCTAATGGAAAGCCGAGTATTGCCGAGTGTCTTATTGATATATTTTATGTTAAACAAGAAATTTCACGCGAATATACTTTTGATCAAGTTCAAGTGTATGATTTTGTGTAATATTTTCGCATTTGTATTGGAGACTGTCTTTCTCTTCCTAACTTTGGTCCTACATAGTGTTCGGGTCAGCTTCAGGTTTCTAGTTTGCTCCGTACACTTAGCCCTGTTTTTCGTTGTAGCATATTATTTAATTACAGCTATGTGCTAACTTGAAACCAATTAGCAATTGGAGAATGGAGTCTGCAATTATTGTCAAAGATTGCCCACTGTAGCAGTTTGTAGGTAATCGAAATTGTCTAATTTAGTAGTAATTTTAGGTAAGTACCTACAAGATGATAATTTACGGGCTTGGCCTAATGTTGTGGAGAACGTAAACCTTTGAAATTAATTGCTTTATTATTATTTAGGAATTCAGCTAATTGTAAATAGACTGCGTAACTGTCGTTATTTATTTATTTACACACAAAACACTTATTTAAAGAAAAAATACATAAAGATATAAGATCACAAAGGTCCTGTCTCTCTCTATATTTATGACCATTATTTTCTTTCTTCTTCGTTGACCGCATTAATTAGCCACATTATAGACTATATAGCTAGATGTCACTTATGTTTTATGATAGTTCTTCTTGTATGTGCTTTTTGGTTCTACTTGAGTTGATCGGGAAGTACCTCTACCTACCCTATAGAGCTTTTTATAGTCTTAGCGTTGAGAGAGAAAACAGCATTATTAAGATCCTTTATCATACTTTCAACGACCTTAATCGAAACCTTGGCTCCCGACACATCCGGTGTACTTTTACAAAGCAAACTCAAGAATGTTGAAATCAAGCATGAGTCGTAATTATTTTTAAGTACTTCATTGACACCCTTGCCTATTTCTCAACACATTGTTGGAATAGCTCACGAGATTACCAATTTTTATGAGATTGTTTATACAACCAGCTTACAACTAGTAATTTATTTAGTTTTAATTGTTTTTCGTGACACACAGTTGTCTTGTACAGCCAACCATGTTTGATTTACTGCAGTTTTTGATGTGAAACGTCATAAGCGGTGGGTTAGACCGGTTGTTGGCGTGACGACGCGTCACCACGCGCTCGTGACTCTGTGACTCTCTCGCAGTTACGAAATAAATGTTGGTATTAAATTATTATGTATTTTTTTAATAAAGAATACTTAAGTTTTATTTTCCAAAAAAATCTTAATGTTTTGCTTTTGATTATACCATATTTATTAACTATAATAAACCATCCTTTCATGTATATTTCTTTACACATTTATTATCTTTACACAATAGTTTCGGTGTTTCACATCTGTGAGGCGTCCCGCAACGGCTCAGTTTTTTAAAGGTTTTGTATCAAGGCACCTTACTAGCTCTATCGCTTCTAAAAGTCCTGGGAAAGCACTTTTGAAGAACCAAATGAACTAAAAAGTATGTTATTTTGCATATAATAAACAATGGAGGGTCTTTGCTGCGTTTTGTTTTATGTTTCAAAAGTCTTCACACATAACACAACGTAACATCACGCCTTGTTTTCAATAGGATTATGAAGAGGCGTACACCCACATTCCGCCAGTTCTGTTAAAGTCCCATGTAATAGGGGGCGAGCCTATTGCACAAATGTAGACTCCGGGCTGCTATTGCGAAATTCTACATGGAAAACCCAATAACACTTAGTCCGACCTGGGAATCAAACCCAGGAGCTCTTGAAGAAGAAGAGTCCTCTCTTCAGTCTTCACACTAACTTAGCACCTTAAAAGCCTTAATTATGGTGAATCGAACCGTCTACAAACGAAACAGACGAGTAGGTTTGTCGGTCAGCAAGTTGAATTAGCGGACCGACGAGCTCTCCGAACGTTAAGTCAATATGTGACACACAGCTTAAAGCCCACGAACAATTTTTTACGATATTAGTTAATTCTTATTAATTCAAAGTGATTATTTTGCAACATCTATTAAATTGTAAGTACTTTGTCTGATTGACCTACTGACTCAAATCGATCGTCGTATCAAAATAAATTTTGACGATATTATCTGTTTACTTAATTTAAAAGGTAATAAATGTATTATTGCAGTGATTTATTTAAAGATAACATTGACAAATACATAATAAATAAGTGGTCAAGAACAATGAATGTTTCAGGGTAATATAAAGCTACCATATCCCTTTTTGAAGGTACCTAAAGCAAACAAGTTAACATCCGCCAACAAAAGCGGAATACGTTTACAACCTTCTGGGTCTTCAGTCATTCGAAATTCGGTCTAATGTTTGGATTAGACGGGAATTCGAACGAGGTCGATCTTGAAGACATATATCCACGCCATATATCCACTTTATACCAATTAAATACACCTACAGTTTATTTAATTACTTTAACCTTTAGAGGCATGAGGAACAGGGCGTAAAGTTCACTCATCCTCTATAGAAATTAGGATCCTCCGACCAGACGGGTGTCGTGTCTGGCGGGCAACTGCCCAATGATTGATGTCGGGGAAGTTGAAGATGGGTAGGTATTTCATGCAAAGTTCGCATGTTTCGAGGAAGATGCCGCCACAAACCTTATGCAACGATGTATTAAGTACACAGGCGGTCTTAATGTGTCTTTCGTTTTCTTTATATTTCTCTCTCTCTCTGTATATACGGTCACTAAAACGTTGATCACTTTTGACGTGTTACACACGTCAAAAGTGATCAACGTTTTAGTGACCGTATAGAAAATGAAATGACATGATTACTTTGTAAAATATTACATTACTTTAATTGTTGTGAATTTGAGGACCATGTGGATCATTTTTATTCTTTTTTTTTACCCTATTCTTCTTGGCTCTCATACATGTATGGCCTGACTAAGATTATAGTCAGATAAGAAATGTCGACCATCTAGCTTATTCTTAGGGTTCCGTACCTCGAAAGGAATAAACGGATCCCTTATAGGATCACTATGTTGTCCGTCCGTCTGTCTGTCTATAAATAAATAAATAAATAATAAACTTATTTCTCAAAAAACTTAATAATAGGTTACAGAAAAATTGTTTGGCAGTATTAGTTTCTAATAGGTGGATGTAGCCACTGCAACCGAACTAGGCAAAGCCTGTATTTCGGTTTCCAGCGCCTTTTCCCTCGATATTGCAACAATAAAATGCCAACAAAAGGTATGGTTGGTTGTACTATTACTTAAATTTTGAGTGACTTAAAACTAACCTAATGCTACATTGTATAAAAGTTTTAATTACCATTATTAATAATAAGCAAATGGTCTATACGTGAGTGAGAAAGGTTTGTGAGTGTGTGTGAACTAGTAGGTGATATTATGTGGAGTTTGATTGATGTGGGTGTGTGTAGGTGTATGTGGGTATGGGCGGGTGAATGCGTGTATGTGTGTGTGATTGAAGTGCATGATCATGGTTATTATCTAAGATTATTTTAACATTACTCCAATTACTGAACAACGCTTAGTAATGACTCCGTCTCTTCATAATTTAGTTGTTGCAAATATTCACTTACTTTTAGTTTGCATTTAGATTTCGTAAGCGGGTAAATATTTAAATCTTTATTGATTTTGCTATAAAGGAACGGACCAAGAAATTCAATAAATCGTTCACTAAATTTGGTTTTACAAGTGATCCGTTCCATACATACTTTTTTATTTCTTCGATTTTGCGCGAGTGAGTCATAAGGCAGTTTTGTATGTTGTTTAAGGATAATGTTGAGGATGAAAAGTTGTCTTACGGTTAGAACCCCACAAATCTGATATAGAGAGGCAGTAGGAAAAAGGATAGGTTTGAAAATACACACCTTTAGAATTGCGCGCTGTGCGATTTCAATGGACTTCATAGTGGTTTTAAAAGTACCCCCCCAGGATGAGATGCAATAATTTAGTAAAGACTGACCTAGGGCATAATAAATTTGTTTTAGGAGATAAGGCTCGGCAGCATGTCGCAAATTTTTTTAAACATGTATGAGTTTGCGTACTCGTGCACCAAGCAGCTTGATATGCTCTTTGAAGTTTAGATTTCTATCTATAGTAACACCTAAGTACTTGATGGTGTGAACACGCTCCAGTGAAGAACTCGTCTGTCTGTCAAGACCCTTTTTATCAGGAACGCGTGGAGGTACCAAGATGGAATTTATATCAAATACTCAAGTCTACTATCCCTTGGAGCTGTGAAAAAATCAAACTTCTAACCCAACGCAATCAAAATATACAGGGTTGGTACTTCCCGTGTACTCTGAATCTTGAAATGGTACGAAGCTACGTTTTATAGCATTAATAAAAGAAAAATTGCGAAAACCATAAATTATTTTTAGTTATTTTTAGTTACATTGTATAATAAAAATAATTTTAATAATTTTAATCTCACTACCCTTTTCCTCATGAACGCGTAGAGGTATTCATTTGTAATTCATATCAAATACTCAGCAGGCCTAACATGACACACGCGACAGTTACTCGCTCTCGCGTGAGTAATTTTTGTCTATTTCGGTCACTTTCTCGTTTTCTGACAGCTCTTCCATACAAAATAGTCGACTCCTTCTGTCAAAATTGATGTTTTCTCGACAAACCCTAACATGGCACCTTAGTTATCTCGATTTTTGACAATTCAACACGAGATAATCTCCGATTTTTCTATCATTTAGTCGTATTTACTCGTCGTCGATTTTGACGACGAGAAGAGTAGACAAAATTATGATACAAAAAAAAACTCCAAAATAACATGACAGTTTCATAATTGTACTTATTTTAGTCCTCATTTTATTTTACAATATAATAATAATGAAAATACTTAGTTTTAAACTACTATTTATATCGAAAAGACGTGTTTTATATGGAATTTTTCATTTTTTGTATGGAAAATATGAAAAAATATTACCTACATGTTGAGTGTTAGGAGTTTAGGAGTTTCATAAAGGGGGTCAAAATTTTCATTATTTTTGCGATAGGACATACCATTTTCAAGATATATATATAAGCAAGATATATAGTATAAGCAAGAGAAAAGAAAAAAAGACAGTATTGTTTTTGCACCGTCGAGGTGTTGGTGTGAATTTTAGTTCATTTTTTAATCGTTATTAAATACTTAGACAGTCAAAATTTTAGGTGAAGAACGTAAAATTCTGAACAGCAAAATTGCCATTTTCACTAATTTAATAGCTCAGTGCCGTCAAACTAAAATATAGTTAAGTTGTGTCACTTTAGTTTATTTCAGAATGGAAAATCGTCGGTTGACAAGAATAATCAAAATTTTGGTGATTTTTAGTCTAGTTTAGAGGTATTTGTGACAAAAGAATCAGCACCATTGAATTATTAAACGGAATCTCAAGCCGATGTTGCTATCATAAAAATAATTTGTTGCCTTTTTCGAGATATCTCGTCGTTTACGGTCATGTTAGGGATTAGAATGACGTCAGAATCGTAGACAAATTTCGACAAAACGAGATAAAGAGCTTTCTCGCGCTTGTCATGTTAGCCCTGCAGGTCTATAATCCCTTAGAGCTGTAGCAAAATCAAACTTCTATGTCAACGCAAACAAAAGAAACAGCAATTTATGCCGCATATTTTCAAACTCGCAACTACTCGCAAGGGAATCAAAACCTAAAGGGTACTTCCAGTCGACCTAGAATCTTGTTTAGCATGAAGCAATGTTTTAAAGCACATATAAAGGAAAAATTCCGAAAACCTTAAATTTTATGTTACACCACATTTTTTTGAAATAATTATAAACGTTTCCTCATGAACTTTTACTTATATACAGATCTACAGGTTTGTACGGAAACCTCGCGGCCTCGGTGCGAGAGTCCGACTCGCACTTGGCCGGTTTTTTTTTTTGGTATGATGTGTAAAAGGGATTCCGATGTCCTATTTACAGAATAAACAATTTCATTTCATTTCAGGTACTTTGAAACATAAGTTGACTGTACCTATCCTATGTCTTTTTACACCTCTTATAACAATCCTTTCTTTCTTCACAGGCTGCCAGCGCTCTCTTCACCCTCGACGGAGCGCGAGGCGAAGCCCTATCCCGCCGCTTGGCCCGCAGCGAGCGTCGCCGGCGCCGCTGCAGGGCTGCCCTGGCCATCCTAGCCCTGCTCCTACTTCTAGCGGCTGTAGGAGCCGTGGAGCTGCTCATGTCGAGAGGACAGAGAGTTTTTGGAGCTGTACTACGCTGAAAACTTGCTGAAAGCCATTGGGTGAAAGATGTGGAGCAATGATAATATTAAGATTCTGGAAGATTCAAGCCTTGTGTCTGAACACCTGTCAAAACTGCTGAAAAAGATGCAGCGCGTCCACCTGGTTGCTAACAAAAATGATCCTCCACCTTACACCAACCTTAAGGTATTAACCAGGGTAAATCAATTTCGATAGTGATATAGGTTCGATATCCCGACTGTAACTAATTATACGCTTAGATTTAAATAACTTTGACGAAGGAATAGTGAGAGTTTATCTGACTACATCAGAAATAGGGCAAGAGCGACTTTTAAGTTCGCTAAAATTCAGCGCGTCTTCATTTTTACATCTTCTTTACAATACTTAGGTAATTACTTTTGCCAGTAAATACAGGTGAACATCAGAAAACACCAAATTTAATCGCAATCTGTACCCTTAAATTCTTTTTTACATGAGATATTTTAACTACCATCTTGACCGTTTAATGTATCTCTGTGAAATCTCCGTAATTCGTCTGCAAACGTTGGCACCGGCAAACGCTGCTTGGAATGTTGGCACTCATATCATCCTTAGGCATTCACGACACGGAGATTTGAGGCGTGGCAACGTACTTTGGGATCTTGTAAAATATTGACCAGCTTTAGTCATATATTGAGTGCATGCCAACCACCGTGTAATAAAAGCACTATTTACTAGGTATGTACTCGCTGTCCACTGCTGGACAAAGACCTCTCCCAGGCTGCGCCACAACACCGTGTCCTCCGGCTTCCGCATCCAGTCTCTCCCAGCCTCTTTTAGGATTCCGCACCTCAAAAGGAAAAAACGGAACCCTTATATGATCACTCGTGTGTCTGTCTGTCTGGCTGTTCGTCTGTCACAGCCAATTTGCTCTAAATCTACTGGAGCAATTTCATTGAAATTTGGTACACTTAAGAATTTTTATGACCCAAACACTAAATAAATGAATGTTGAACATCGGGGTCACTTTTCGGGGAGAAATTAGTTTTTTTTTTAAGTTTAACAAACTGTACCGTGTGATATATCAAATGCTTGGCTTTTTGTGAAGATTACAAATATATTTTTTTCATATAATTTTAAAATAAATACTTTTAAAGACATTTAAGAAAATAGATAAAAATTAACCATTCCCCCCTTATATTCGAAACTACCGTACCGTACACTTTACTCATAGATTACATTAAAACCTATAAGAAGTCTATGGTCCTATACATGGTAAATCTCTCAATATAACAAACTTACAATCGCAGTTGGAATGTACGGGAGAACATGTCCCAAGAACAAACTTATGTTAAGTTGAACAAACTTAATATTTTTGTTGAAACTACATTGTTAAGTTTGTTCTTGGAATAAATTTCATCCCAACTACGGAACCCTTCACTATACGTGGTCCGACATCGGTCCATCTAGCAATCCATTGTAAACTTGACCAGACTGTATACTACTATCACAATTTTGGATTGTAAAACTGTGCTACTGATGAAATGAAATGAAAGTTCGTGATTACTTTTATTCTGAAATATAAATAATGGTGTAGTTTCGGAATCTTAATTATAAAACTTAGCAAATAAAATAAGCTAAGTAAATAGGTAAGTAAGTTGTCTCAGGACCTATTAAGAATTCTTGATTTGAAAATATAGATAAGTTTAAAATTTTCATGATTAAAAAGCAAACGATTTGGATTCCACTATCGAAAATTGTATTAAGTTACACTTAAGTTAGTTTTACGTTAATGTTAAGTAGTTAATTCTGTAAATATGTTTTCCTAATCGGACCATTTGATATTAAAAATATGTATCTACATTACGTTAGGTGTCTTCCTATTTAGTTCTAGAATAAAACGATTAGAAAAATTAAATTAAAACTCGGTACAGACAAATTCCAAATTCACATGTTAATTAAATCCTTTGATAATATATTTATATTATAAATGCAAGTTTTCACGTCCAACGGTTGAATGGATTTTGATTTAAATTTGGCGCACAAGTAAATCATGACCTGGGTTAGGACATAGTATACTTTTTATCCCGGTATTTCGTTCCCGATGGATAATTTCCAACCACTTCGCAGGCGAAGTTGCGGGTAACATCTAGTGGTTGCTACATAAATAATTAAAAGTACACTAGACGATTTAAACACCTAATCATTTTGATTATAAGATTCGAATAATCTTTGTTCTAAAGAATAATAATAAAAAAATAACTTCTGTTTTTCTTCTTCCTTTAACTCAAGGATTCAAGAGAAAGGGAATGTAGGTAATTAAATATTTACTTGTCGTTTTAATCAGGCTCAATTTTAATGTCTGTAGGCTCTGTTGCCTGTTGATGTTGATTTAGAATTGATTAAATTTACTACCTTAAATTTTAAAACATTTCATACGATGTTTAAAACAGCTATGTCGATTGTACAGGTTGATGCCCTGATGCAATTCTCGTCTGCCTATACGTAGGTACCACCACTTTAGGGTTCCGTACCTAATGGGTGCCAACAAGCCTATTACTAAAGGTGTGATTCCGTACCCTGGTGCGCGGCAGTGCTGCTGCAGCAGTTCTGCCGCGTCACTACTGGTCCCCATTCATTTTCTATAGGTTTATATGAGATTAGATTCATAGCACGGTAGCAATGCTACGACTCATACCATGAATAACCTTTAGGCACCGCTGTCCGTCCGTCTGTCAAACTGACGAACCTCGTATAACAACAAATAATTAAAATAAATTAATTGTTCGGTGGTACAGAACCGCTCGAGTCCGACTCGCATTTGGCCGTTTTAGTTAACTATTTCAAAATATTTTAAATACTTTAAAACAATATTTAGGGATAAACTGTTTTCTCATTGCATTGACGTAAGTACAGAAGCCAGCAGATCAACCTACCCGAAACTGTCCAAATTTCCCAATCAACTTTGAACCTTAAACTTTAGTGATAAAGTTAAAAATCTTTTAAAGAAATTTGACAGATTGTAGTATGTTGATGTGCAAATTACAAATAAAAGACACGTAAACCTAAATGTTGGTAATCTCTGTATCCTCGCTCACGAATGAATCATTTTTTAAATTAATTATGTAAGTTGTAGATAAAACTATTTGCTTTATACATTTTATTTATCATAATTGTTAATTATTTTCATAGATATAGTTACTGTTAAAAATGAACTTTGATAGTGGGATACAATCTTTTTGACTTTTTAATATAAATTTTAGGCAATTTTTTTATGTATCTAATAAATTGTTTCGGCATTAGATATTCCCGAATAGTTTATATTAGAGAAGCTTATCTAAATAGTATTTTTAGTTGTAGCTAAAAATATTAGGTTTAAGTTAAGGATTTGTGGTTTGTTCGAAATAATCTCTTGACTATTATAGCTTCTTATTAATCTAGTCATCAGAATGGCGTACCTAGTTATTCCGCAAGGAAGGCCGTGTTGCTCGAAGACTTATGCGGATCAATCGTATAGGGTCGCCATTTTGATAACTAAAAATATCACAATACCCTCACATTATAGTATTCTATAATCTGAGACAATACCTATAAAAAATAAACACATAATTTAATTAAAGCATGATAATTTAAATTCCATTTCGAAAAATTCTAATGTGATCCTTATGATAATATTATCTTATTTAATTATGATGAACAAAAATTAAAAATAAACTTCATTATTGGATTTTTTTCTGTTGGTGCCATAAAACATAAAAATATGAATACAAAAATTATATTTACATTTTTTTTTTTTTTCTATATTAAGAAAACCATAAATAGCTATTAGTTTTTACGGTAATATGGCCACAAACAAAATAAATGCGAAATACCTACATTTAAATGTTGTATTTTTTATCTATCATCATCATCTCTCTATAGAGCCTTTTCCCAACAATGTTGGGGTCGGCTTCCAGTCTTACCGAAAGCAGCAGAATACCAATACTTACATATTGTATAATATGGAGCTACTGCCTACTGATCTCCACGATCCGAATACCCCTTGATAAGACTGGAAGTTACTGAACTGTATTTTTTAACTATATTATTCATTTTCCTACACATGAACCTTTTCATAGCACAAATTTTTCAGCCGAAATATTTGTGATATGGCCAATACAGGGTGTTTGGCGCATGGACCGACACAATTTTTTCAGGGATTTGGGAGGTCATTAGCTAGGTTCTACCCATACACCCTTTGTCCCAAATGTCACGGTTGGTTACATATGATTATTTTTTTAAAATGAAAAAAAATCCCAAAATGTGTCCTTTAATTTGAAATAACTTTTTTGTTTGTGGGTGTAGTGGCACAAAACAAATTTTGTTGCATTCTCCAAAGTCCTTTAAATCTAAAAACATCTTTGTTTTATACAACTGGTTTCAAGAAAATTCCTTACAAGCTTCCAAAGTTAATTTTTGTATTTAATGAATGAAATTTTACAACTTCTAAATTAATTATAAAAAAAACTAAAAGCTATTTTGAACTTAGCTAGAACCTAGCCTGTATAGCCAATTTATGCAATTTTCTAGATCTAGGTTATTGTTAAGTGTTACCATTCTATCAAATAATAAAAAAGCCAGCAGAACACAACACTAAGTATTGCCATGTTAAAACTGTTTGTATTTTTTATGTTTTTTTTATATTTAAATTGAAATATTTGTGATCGGAATAAATGTGATTATTGTACCTTTTAGTATCTATATTTTGATAAGTATTCGACTTTCGTAATCTAAAATGTCAGCACAAAGTGCTAATGTATTTTTTCAGTATAAATAAATAAATAAAATACTTAAATAATTTCTTTGGCTTTTTATTTAAAATTTGTAAAAATAACAGTTACTGCCTAAAAATATCATTTGGTAGAAACATTGTAAATATAAAGTAGAATTAAACATAGTAGGAAAGTTGCGTACCTACCTAAAAATTTCAAGCATCGACATAAAATATAAATTCATTAGGTATCTGTTGCGAGACACCCAGGAGTTTGTCGCTTTATAAATGAAGTGGTAAGTTAGACTATAGCAAATAACTTTTATTCGGGGAATATGACGGCATCTACTTTCTGGTCCTGCTCGTTGGTCGGCACATCGTCTACGACTTGGCACGAGAAAGCTACTGCCACCACCTGAAAAATAAAGTTAAGGATAATAAGAATAATAATATGTTTTACTGCAACAAGGACCATTTGTCGCCTGAATGACGTTGTTGGTAAACATTGGTTCCAGAAATTGTATAGACAAAACAAGATGGCGGCTTACGATTTTGGGTTCGCGCCAAAAGAACCTAGTATCATTGTTTCTTACTCGACTACGTGAACCATAAACTGTACATAGGTGGAGAGGATCGAGTAGTAGTTTTGTTGTATTATTCTCCATTATACAGTCATTATACTTCCTAAAGATAGCTTGATCTCTGCGACAGCTGTCAGTAAAATCACCGCTTAAGAAGTCCTGAATTTCATAGTACAGACAGTAACTGTCAATGTCATACCTTATGGGCATGCCGACCAAATGAATGAATTTCTACCCTAGGAATGTCAGTTTGACATATGTCGCAGAGATCAAGCTATCTTTTAAGTAGTATAGTCAGCTGTGCTGTTGGCAGATACAGTCTCAAGAATCATCTTTTCCGTTAGTAAATCTAATAAGAGCCTTTGGCAGTAATATAGCATGTTTATGGATGTAATTTCATTAGAGATTTAAGGATTAGTGAATTAATTATCGAAATCGGATCGTTTTTAAGATTTCCCTCTACATACAAACCCACAAATACTTCTTTATAATATAAGTACAGAATAAGGAATAAAATATATTGCAAACAACTAAGTGATTTTGAGGCAGTCTCAACTTATCACAGAGTAGTTCCGTGGTAGGGGTGCGGAATATCTACAGCTTGTTTTCAACATTTTGCCGTTATAATGGCCAGAACAGAAGGGAAAAACACAGACATTCTATGTACCTTGGGTGCAGTTTCAGGGTTACTCCTGAGATTAGCGAGGAACTTGTCATAGTAGCCGCCGCCGTGACCGCATCTGTCACCAGACTTGGAGAACGCCACTCCAGGGGCTATGATCAGGTCGAGACCTCCTGAAAAATAGAGACTTTTTGGTAGTTAGAGAAGGCAACCCCTAGTTCAACAAAAGAAACCTCAGAACGCGTTGCTTGACCACCGTAGAAACGAAAATAACGAAGGGCCAAGGACAGATTGTAGAAATATTTATGCGGCGCGATGTCAAAAATGAATAAAAGAAATGTTACTTTCTACGGAAAGAGATTTTTGATTCTTCGTTGAGTTGAGTTAAAAGTATGCTACAGCATGGCTATTCACAACCATTCGAGACGCTTACCGAATCGAACATCAATCAATATTATCGAAGGAGTCCTTTAAACGCTGTTTACAAACCCCAAACCCGAAAATGTTGTCAGTTTAATTCAAATAGACGACCGCTATTCTTCCGACAGTTGTTTGCTGTCGGGGCAAGGCAAGTCAGGTTGTCGAAATGTGTCATTATCGATACGACAGCCTGTCGAATGGTTGTGAATACCAATGTTGCTGCTGTAAAATATTATTATGTTATTGCATTAGGAATTTCTCAGTAGCAATTCAGAGTAGTGCCCGGTGATGTTTTATTTGTATGTTTTAAGTAGAAATCTGTAAGGAAAGTCTATGAACCAACCTGACTCAATAGCATTTTCTCTCTTCTGCTCTTTCGAGTGCTGAGCAATACCATGTCTAGTAACGAACATGTTCTTCTCATCATCAGTCTCGAGGAGCAGCATCTTCATGACGCCACCAGCGTACTGTGGGACAAAGGCTGATGCCCCTCGTGCCTTGATGTGGCTGATGATTGGGGCTGTGTTGATCTCCTGGTCAGTGCTCATGTACAGAGCTATGCGTTTCGCTGATTTGTAGAAGGGGTGGTTGATTACCTGGAAGATTGGTTTTGCGTAGATAGAGGCACATATCGACACGAGTAATAAAATTCATATATTAAAAGCATATATAACTTATCGATTGCGAAAACAATTACTATTTCAAATTACAATTTCCTACAGCATGACTCTCGGACAAACCGAATTTTGTTTTAAATAGCATATAATGTTATCACTGCTTGGACACAGGCGTCCTCACTTCAAGAGGGAGTGGTCTGTAATCTACCACGCGGGCCCAGTGCTGGTTGGTAGATGTTACTTGTCTTCGAATTTTTAGGGTTCCGTAGTCAACTAGGAACCCTTATAGTTTCGCCATGTCTGTCTGTCCGTCCGTCCGTCCGTCCTCGCTTAATCTCTGTGACCGTTAGCACTAGAAAGCGGAAATTTAGTACCAATATGTATATCAATCACGCCGACAAAGTGGTAAAATAAAAATTGGAAAAAAATGTTTTATTAGGGTAGCCCCCCCCTATTATATGTAAAGTGGGAAGTGTTTTTTTTTAAATTTCAACCCCAACGTGTGATATATTTTTGGAAAGGTATTTAAAAATGAATAGGGGTTTACTAAAATCATTTTTTGATAATGTCAATAATTTCGGAAATAATCGCTCCGAAAGTAACCGCCCCCCCCCCCCCCCCCCCTCTACCATAAGTTTAGAAAATATGAAAAAAAGAACTGAAAAGTAGAACTTTATAAGGACTTTCTAGGAAAATCATTTTGAACTTGATGAAAACAACAGTTTTTGTACAAAAAAGACAAAAAGTTGTACAATAGTTATTTGTTATACAAGAGTGCAAAGTTGCTTTTTAACCGCGTGTTCAATTTTGATGACCGAGCAAGCGAAGGATTCAAAATTAGAATCCTGAGCGTTAGCGAGGGAATCAAAAGAGCACGAGGTGAAAAATCTTTGCACTCGAGTGCAACACGTAACTTTTCATTCCACCTCAGCGAGGAAATGACTAAATGCAAAAAAAAAAACGTTTACAATCACAAGATAGGTACACTTTTATTTCAGTTTAGGTATTAATTACTACATTATGACAGGTAAGTATTACAGAATAATCTTTAAATTATAACAAAATAATACTAAGGTATAATTAAGAAAATTTTAAAGTAACGTTGCTACAGTTATTTAAATTGAGTGTAATATTTTTGTTTGAAAAAATAAGAAAGCTTCTTTACACCAAGAAGGTTCCGAGTCTGAGTTTTTAACAAATTAAAAAAAAGTTGTATGATATATTCGGCACCATAGAGGTAGCAGTAAATAGGTTTAATGTTTTTTTTAATTCACAAACTTAGTGCACACGATGTTCTAAATTCAATTTACTTTATCCTCTAGAGAATAAAAACGGCTTTTCCACTCAGATACTGAAGATTAAAAATACTCTTTCCGAGATGGTGGGATGAAAAATAATTTCTGGACTAAGTTTGTAGTATAATCGTATATGCAAGCATTTTTTTAAACTTCGTTTACATATTTTATTATCCTGAACGTATCTTTTTTCAAACAAAAAAGAATTATTAAAATCGGTTCTCTCAATCCAAAATTACCACCGAAAACTTCTGGCATGTCTATGTATTAATTAGTAACTATGTATTACTTATTACCTCTTATTACATTGGGTCGGGTATTATCGAATTGTTCAGTTGGTCTCTCCTTGGCATTGGCGGTATCTACCGAACCCTACACTGAGCGTGGCCCGACACGCTCTTGGCCGGTTTTGGTTCTAGGATCGTTTTCCTCACGATGTTTTCCTTCAGCGTTTTGAGAGCAGCGGTGATGAAATTATTTACACAATTTAAAGCGCCTGCTTATGTTCGAACCCACGACCTCGTAAGTCGGGGCCGTCACTGCTCTTCTCTTTAGTCAAAGCTTACCTTATTGTACACTATCTCTGACTGTCGGTTCTTGTCTTCTGTGGTCAATGCTGCAATGCGAGCTGCTATCTCAGTCCTTAGCAGCGCTTTAGCTGGATTCGGCGCTATCTTCGACATTTTGCAGATCTGGAAGATCATTTATTGTCTTTTAAATTAGTGGCTAATCAGCTACACTAGTATCTAAGTATTAAGTACTTGTAAGAGCCTCCACGAATAGATAATAATCAGATACGTCTGTGTGTCAGCTGTTTCGGCATACTAAGGTTACATTTTCAACTGAAATAGTAGATTGTTTGCCTAAGGAGCTAATAACTATTTTTAGCGCGAGAGTGTTGCTTTGAAACCAGAGCGCAGCGAGGTATTCCAAATTCAAATCACTTTTCATCCCTGGGGATTGAAAAGCTATTTTGGTCCCTGTTTACGAAGAATAAACTAGCTCTTTTTGAATAGATGATAAAAAATAGTTTGGAGATTAACTTACATAAAAAGGTTTGCTGCAAAGAGCACATGCCAAAGACAATTGACTAGACTATTGTGTTATCTGAATCATACTTATTGTTATTCTAATTAGTATGGTAGGTAAGTTATGTATGAGTAGAGTTACAGGATTTACATATTATTAGAAGCCGTGACTTCGTTCGCTTGATATTTCTTGTTATAACATAAAATACTAGCTGTGCCTCGTTACTTTGTTTTCACTTAGCGTTATTTCTGTTTTTTTTTGGCTTTGAGGGTCGTAGCGTGATGTTAAACAACCTTTCTCGTCTGGCAGTTCTAGAGATTACCGCGTTCATGAGCAAACTCTTCAGCTTAGTAGGTATATAGATTTGGTGATAAAAGTTCCTATTGTGTACCTACCTATATTCTTTAGCGTCGTGCAGACCGGCGCGACGCCACAGCGCGACGCGACTCTAACAAAACAATTTCTAAGAAAAGTTCACGATAGAACAATTATCTACCGGTGTCGCACGAGCCTTACTCGTATTAGTACAAACAGTGAAAGAACGTGGTAAACATACAGCCAGTCAGCAAAGTGAGTAACGGGAAGGGAATGGAATCGGGGTTCCCTGTCCAGGATGCACCGGATGGATGACCAGCGGTATAATTGTAAAACACTAACAGTAACAATTGCAATGCCTTTCATTTTGACAATTCGAAAACTTTCATTGCGATATTTACGTTGTCGAGCACACGATTTTTCAAAGCATTAAAGCAATTGTTTAGGAATTTCCTTCAAAATCCAATGTGTTAGACAATTAGGATGCACTGGACCGTTTACCAAGATGATCCTACACTTAAGTATCGATTGCTCGCGTGGAATCTATTTCGACTTAATGTCGGTCACCAAGCTTAACAAACATAATATTTGGTCTAAATTCCAATGTGTTAGGGCTTTCCGGGCAATATAATTTATTGGATATCTAACATCGATGGGTCGGTTATGAGCACAGGTTTTATTTGGGCATAAATCTACCAGCGATGATGATGAATGCATTTACTTTTGAAATATGGTCTAGTAATTTAGGTTTTTAGGTCAAATAAGAAATTATGATGGGATTTTGGTAAATTATCGGTGATTTAATGACATTTTATACTTGCTAATTGGGATGATTAATTTAATGAATACAATTTTTTTGGGCTATCGAAACTTGAAATGAGCTTACTACCTATTTTGAATAATTATCTTGTATACATTAAGCCGTACTGCTACTATTTTTTATCACGGTTCGCTTTAGCACAGTGTAATTAAAGTAGGTATATTTGTTCATTGTATTTATTATTATAAGGCTTAAATAGTTGATACATTCATAGTTTCGGCCCGATTTAATCAATCAAGACGTATGCATTAATCAAATAATAGATAATTATTTTATGCAAGTAGGTAAGTAGGTGTTTATCTATCTTACGTCAGTTACTACTACATACATTATGAAAATAACAGAACTTTTTTTTCCGAAGTCGGTTCACAACACATGATAACAGACCGACCGAGCAACCAGCCAAATCTGCCAACTTTTTTTGCCAAGAAGCCAATCTTGAAATAAGAAACTAACAAACCTATGACGATTTCGTACCTAAACAATATTGCACCATTCAGCAATTAGTTTCTTGAGGGAAGTACCTAACTCAGAAAATAATATCAATAACAATCGGGTCAAAAGACAGAAGATATACTTAGTCACGAGTTGTTTGTTAACCGGCGAAATACATCTGTCTGAACTGAGAAATTAATAAAATGATAAGGCAAAATAAACTTACCGAGTGACACGACAAAATACACTGTGCGTAAGAAGCAGACTGATATGAAATCAAACGATACGATTTGATAATAAAACATGAGAATGGCGCTAACCAAAACAAACTTTATATTGACATTATTGTTACACGTGTATACTAGCAACGCCATCTGTGGGTGTAGCACTGAACTACGTAGTGAACTACCTAACTAAAAAGAGGGGCGATTTGGTGGTAACATTATTTTTAGTTGTTACTGTTCTTGAAAACAGATGTCGCTCTGAAACGGTATTCACGTCTAGTGGGTATTTGTCCCAGGAGAGGAAGGCAACTGTCTACTTATATTAGTACACCCACTACATAATACCATATATATTAGTGCCCGATCCTACTGACACCAACCGAGCAAACAAACCCAGTTTCGCGCATGCTACTGAGAACTTCTAATAAATAATTAATCTGTATGACATGGAATTAATTTAATATCTTAAAGTATTTTATGATTGTTTTTATTTATTTATTTTGTTGATTTGATTGTAGATATGATTGTATACATTTTGCATGCCTTACGGTAGAATCACTTGAAACATGTAATTTTTTATAACACCATTGTAACAGTGTTTTCTGAAAAAATAAATGATTTGATTTGTTTTTTTCTAATGATAAAGAAAAATTAAAACAGAATAGATATAAAATCACTAGTTAAGTATGATGATATATTATGCAGGCGAGACATTCTTTCCTAATAACGCGACAGTCCAGCTTTCTAGGAAGAGCTAAAGCTAACCACTCATGAAAAGATGGATTCTAACTTCATCAGACGACAATGAGTGATAAAATAATCAATTCTATATTATCTTTAATAGACAAGACCCAGACACCTTATCAAGATTATCAAAATGTATGATAAAGATTGAGTAGACTTGACATTAACAGTGAAATTATTGCAACATGAGATGGATTACAATAAGATAAAACCACTTAGCTTTATAATAATACATTAAAAAGTATAAAAATAGTAGTTAGAGTTACGTCACGCTACAGGACAGAGGAACCTTTTCACTTCTATGGTTGAATATCCACGAAATTTTCGTAAGTGACCACATCCTGCCCCACCCGTACAGAATGACTGCAACATCCATTTCCTCCATGGATGACAGGTGTCGATGAACTAAACTTACTTTTATTGAACCGTCACGCAACGCAGCTGACACATCCATTACGTTATCATGGTTTTTCAATGGAACGGGATCACGGAATGGGGACGGCTGATAACAAATTGATATCTGGGTTTCCATAAAATCGGTGCTCTGGAAGTTTCCATGGTAAAAAAAAAACATAATATGATGCCATGTAAGTTATGAGAAAAGGTTTTGACCGGGCGGGATTTTCAACTCTCGTATTGAGCTGAACATTGAGAATCCAACAGAGAGCATCCCAGCGCGTTAAAATAGCGCACTGTTGGATTTTAAGCTCTCGGCGCTAAACTCACGCACTGGATTTACAATGCACTGGGCGTTGTTAATCCAGTGCGTGATGTAGATTCGCTCGTGCGTACGCTGCTACCAGCTAAGCGTAGGGCAGAGCAAAGAAACGATGGATGGATTATGTGAAAGAGAATTGGTGGTCCATTTATCATTCCAGTACCCTAATTAAGTAATACCTACACGAGCAATCGCAATTTGAAACAAATTGCTAATCCATTGCTTCATAAGTTCGAAAAAAAATCTGCTCAACAACGTACTACATAACGC
Source organism: Xanthia togata (assembly GCA_963853775.1). NCBI lineage: Eukaryota > Metazoa > Arthropoda > Insecta > Lepidoptera > Noctuidae > Xanthia > Xanthia togata. The sequence goes on from OY970805.1 coordinate 6,214,800, forward strand.
AATGAATGTTGTTGAACTGTCAAAATGAAACAAATTTGTTGTCATCGTTTACGAAAATGTGTTGCGTAATTAGATAGCAGGACTGCATGCATTGTCTCTATTACCTAAGAAAGCCCAGTGCGGGTTGGTGGAGGTCACAGTAAAGTTTTAGGTCCCAAGAAATATTCGCAGGTTGTTTTGGGTTAGTAGTCGATTCGCACGAAAATTATTCGCACGATCGTGCGAATCGTCCCCTTTCAATAAAAATATTTTTTTAGTAGGCGATTCGCACGGAAGTATTTAAATTGCGTGCGAATCGACCCCTTCAAGAATTAGTAGTATGCGATTCGCACACACCTATACTTTATCGAAAAGTTTCAAGAAAAAAGTACTATCACGTACAAAATGCTTTCTTTTAATACAGGACACAAATAAAACGATTTTTAAGGAAATCAAGTTTTTATATTTTACTTTGTATCTATCAGAAAGTGATTTTACATCATTCACAGTTTAAATAACTTAAAACCATAATTATAACCAAGATTACAAATAAAATCACAGTTAGTAGGTACGATTTATAATCAAATATTTGGTTTTGCATTTTTACAAGTAAGTACTCTTTTTCCGTACACTTGCATTTACCTTAAATCATCACAAATTACTACTTATTAGAGTTTTTACCGAAATCAACTTTTTATGAACCCCTGAGTCTTGTTAAAAATAATGTTGTTTAGAAAAGGTAAGTCAAAATTAAATAATTAACGTTATAATGGTCTAAAAGCTAATTTTAAAAACAACGAAAAATATAACGAAACTATAAATATATAAATCTTTTTAAATATTCGTAATAACAATATAAAAATCGTTTTAATTAGCTAAGGTATGGTTTTAAATGTGGCAATTAAATAAACAAAAACAAAATATTTTTTCTCTATTAAGTATTAACTAGTACAATTTTGGAGTATTATAGTAAATGTAATAAAATAACAGTCACAAAATCACAGTTACTATAACAACAATATTTTGCTCTAATAGGTAAAAAATAACAATCAACTAATCAATAATAATATAAATATTTCTTAACACAAAAATTTTACGATGATAGGAGCATTATCATCACTGAAAGTTAAAACAATCACAAAATCACAGTTAAACAGAGTCATCTGTTGTATTAATAGGTACAAAGTTCTTAAAAATGTAACACTTAACTAATCAACAATATTATAAATATTTCTTAACACAAAAATTTTACGATGATAGGAACATTAGCATCACTGAAAGTTAAAACAATCACAAAATCACAGTTAAACAGAGTCATCTGTTGTATTAATAGGTACAAAGTTCTTAAAAATGTAACACTTAACTAATCAACAATATTATAAATATTTCTTAACACAAAAATTTTACGATGATAGGAGCATTGGCATCACTGGAAGTTAAAACAATCACAAAATCACAGTTTGTTAAACAGAGTAATCTGTAGTATTAATAGGTACAAAGTTCTTAAAAATGTAACATTATTATTTATTTATGTAGCATTTTAAAACTGTTTTTTTTTAAAGTTCTTATAAAGAATAATCAGTTTCAGTCTTATGGCAATATTTTTTAGGCAATATTTGTGGTAAGTAAAATACAAAACAAAGGGCTACTCGGCAAGCCGCAATAAAAATTAATCCCCTGGAGCTAATAAAAAATATTTCTTCATTATTTTTGGGATCTGCTATTGTGAGTACTTAAGGGCGTTTCTTGTTATTAGTTTCTTTGTTATCTTTAACAGTTAGTATTATTTGTATAAAAATACACCGGCAATTTATTAAATCTCTCATTTATGGTGTTCATATTATAAGTTTTCATATTAAATACTGACAAAACTTTTCATCTTACCTCTTAACTAGTATTTTGTGCCTGACTGCGATGCGAATAGAGAATTATTGAATTTTAATATTAATATTCTAGAATATTGTACATGACTGTACTTAGATTTATTATTCGCACATTTTGTTAAGTGTGCGAATCGCATACTACTAATTCTTGAAGGGGTCGATTCGCACGCAATTTAAATACTTCCGTGCGAATCGCCTACTAAAAAAATATTTTTATTGAAAGGGGACGATTCGCACGATCGTGGGAATAATTTTCGTGCGAATCGACTACTAACCCGTTGTTTTCACTCACTGTTTTAAAATCTGCTTATAATATTATATAGCGAAGTAAAGGCTCCTTTGACAAATGTATGTAATAAGCGAAATGTGTCAGATAATGTAACCAGAGATGATTGATATGCAATAAGAACGTGAGAGCGGTCCTCATCTTACGTGTTCATTATTATGTCGTTTGTTTTATTATCATCCGTTTTGTTGCCTTGGAGATTTGCATTAAAGGGCATTTTGATATAGGCTGGGCATAATAAATGATCATAAATCTGCGGAAAGCGCAATGCTAAAGAGTTTAGCAACATCAGCGCTATTAAATCTATTTTTAATGTACTTGTTCGTAGTAAGGAGTCCAGTGCATGCATCTGGAACCTGCACTAAAAGAAGTAAGTATACCTACACTTTACTCTTAGAAAAAGTACATAATGTTTGTCTAAGGTACATAAGGTTTGAATGGTTATTTATTATCCGTTTATGTACCCTTCGAATTTTCTTTTAGGCTGCTCATGGTACAATTATCTTGAGGTTAGAAAACCAAATGCCCGGAACCCTGGAGTGCTGCGGCACAATCCTAGACTGGTATTAGTAGCCTAAGTTACTCCTTATAACATCAGCTATCTGCCAGTGAAAGTCCTGCCGGAATCGTTCAAGGCGCAGCATTTCAGAGATGCCTTACATGCTAAATCCTTAAACTATATCCTATAAAATTACATAACATAACATCACGCCTTGTTTCCCCGAAGGGTTGGGCAGAGGCGTACACCCACATTTCGCCAGTTATGTTTAAGTCCCATGTAATAGGGGGCGAGCCTATTGCCATTAACCAGGCACAAATCCAAACTCCGGGCTGCTACTGAGAAATTCAGATAGAAAAACCCAATAACACTTTGCCCGACCCGGGAATCGAACCCAAGACCTCATGCTCAGCAGTAGCGCTTGCGACCACTAGACCAACGAGGCAGCCAAATTACATACTATAATATCCTAAATGTTAACCAACATCTAAATAACATATTACATACATAGCTTATGCGAATTCACTCAAGTTGCAACACAATACCTCAACCCTCTCGTGAACCTCGTTCCTACAGAGAAGGCACGAGCATTGAACAGTTTCCCATAGTTACAAAAGACGTTTTCGAATTGGCAATTTTTGTCGGAAATTGTAATGTTGATAGAAGGACGGAACACTAAAAACAGTGTATTTCCACATATTTCTTTCATGACTAACATTGTGATAAGCTCAAGTAAACTAGGCTGTGTTTGTTTGTTCCCGGGTTCAGTGTATTGTGTATTGAAATATACTTACTTGTTGGTATAAACCAGTGACGCGTCCAAGATAGTGGATCTAATTTAAGCAGGCCGTGACTTTAATTTTGGCTTTCCATGAATGGAATAATCCATATTCATACACAGATAATTGGTAAATATTTACTTCAATAATACTTTCTTATAAATACATACATAAATAAACAGATATACATAATACATATTATCTATAAAAGTTACTTATTTTTAAATAAATATTTAATATTTTTAGTTGGCTAAACAACATGGTAGTAAAAAAAAATAAAAAGAAAAAAGTTAGGAAGCCCGAAATTATCTGATAGTAGGTAGGTACGGAGAGAGAGAGATGTTCTAAACAGAACAGTTCCCTAACTACTTAATACACGATCAATCATAATCCGAATCGTTTTGAAACAGATTGCTAAGTGAGGAAACCAAACTCTCTAACATATTAAGTTGGGGAAAAAGTCTTTTCGCATTATAGTATGTATGAACTTGTAATAAAATCTCTTTGGCTATAGGTACTATTTGTATCTGGCTGGTTTGGGTATCATTGAAAGTTTAAATTTTAAAGAACATAATTCCAAATTCAAATTAGGAACATGTGTGATTTTCATTCGTTTTTCGTACCGTCAAGATGAGTGAATCTAATGAAGAAATTTGATACATTTTAAAATTTTACTACAAAAAAGGTAAAAAGGCAACGCAAGCCGCGAAAAAAATTTGTGATGTTTATGGACCTAGTGCAGTGTCAGTGAGAAATTTGGTTTAAGCGTTTTCAATCCAGAAATTTTGATGTCAAAGATGCACGTCGCTCTGGTCGCCCTATTACGGATAAAATGGATGCCATTTTTGAAAAAGTGGAGCAAGATCGGCATATCAGTAGTTACGACACTTACGACGTAGCTGAAGAACTGGGAATTGACCACAAAACAGTTTTCTCGCATTTGAAAAAAAATAGGTACACAAAAAAGCTCGATATTTGGGTACCTCACGAGCTCACTGAAAGAAACCTAATGAACCGTGTACTCATTTGTGATTCTTTATTACGACGTAATGAATCTGAACCATTTTTGAAAAAGCTGATAACTGGTGATGAAAAGTGGATCACGTACGATAAGAACGTGCGAAAAAGGTCGTGGTCAAAGGCCGGTCAGGCTTCACAGACTGTGGCGAAACCCAGGTTAACTCACAACAAGGTGATGCTGTGTGTGTGGTGGGATTGGAATGGCATTTATCATTATGAGCTGTTACCACCAGGAAGGACCCTTGATTCTGAACTCTACTGCGAACAACTGATGAGATTAAAGCAAGAAGTTGAGAGAAAGCGGCCGGAATTAATCAACAGAAGGGGTGTGGTTTTTCATCATGATAACGCTAGACCTCACACATCTTTAGCCACTCAGCAAAAATTAAGAGAGTTTGGCTGGGAGGTGTTAATGCATCCGCCGTATAGTCCTGACCTTGCACCTTCAGATTTCCACCTGTTTCGGTCTCTTCAGAATTCCTTAGGCAGTGTCAGGTTAACATCACGAGAGGACTGCCAAAACCACTTGTCGCGGTATTTTGATCAAAAGTCCCAAAATTTCTATAGCAATGGGATCATGTCCCTACCTACAAGATGGCAAAAAGTTATCGAACAAAATGGTACAGTACATACTTTAGTTCAATGTAAATAAACTATTTAAAAAAAAGCGAAGCAACTTTTTCCCCAACCTATTAGAACAGTTATTGTAATGTGTTTTGTTTCATAATTTTCGAAATAAAAATAAGCATTAAAAATTCTAAGTAAGACCTATTTTATTCATCTAAGTTCCTATAATTATATAAATTACCAAAATAAACATACTTAGTTCTAACTGCCCCTGATCTCCTACATAAACTACGTTTCAATGTTCCCCAGAGATCATTTAGATTCAATCCGCCTATCTCCATTCCTTTTTCCTCTTCTAACTACAGGCAAAACTCATACATGGTGCGAGCGAGTAAGGACTTTAATATTCTTTGTAAAGAGTTCTCATTTGACCCATTTACCACCAAAACCTATTCTGCACGTGCTCGGCTAAACGCTGACTTTTTTTAAAGTGCATAGCGCTTATTACTGACTTACTTAGTACCTTAGTATATATATTCTTAATCTTTTTGATCGTGCTTGTTAGTGATCCTAAGATTTCTACTAATTTTTCTGTTTATACCCGCGAGAACCTGTAATTGGCTTTATGTTTCTTAATCAACTGTTATCCATTTGTTATTGCTGCTGTTAGTTCTCCTATTAATAAATAAATAAGTAATTCAAATTTTGATTAATCTTATAAGCTTCGCAAGACAGGCCTAGCCTACTGCAGGAAAAGAGTGTCAGCGAGTGAAGGGGTCCGATGAGACCATTGCCTTCCGGGGTTGCGGGAAAGTCCGAAAGGGATACCGTGGCCCCCTGGCATTGCACAGGCAACAGAAGGAACACGGGTGGGTTTTAGTTAGTAAGAGTCTGACACGCCCTCCCGCTCCACCCAGAGCGGGAGACGTCATTTGATGATTTCCCACCCAAAAAAAAAAAAAAAAGCCTACTGCAGGAAATCTGGAAAGTGCATATGTTTTAGCTGTAATACATGTTCCGAGATCCTAGAGGCCCGCGCGAACTGGCAGACTGGACGGTTTTGAGCCTGGATATTTACCTTTCGATTGGATAAGTATTAAATTAAAATGATAAATTTAAAATCCTCTGCCGTCCCATCCGCCAGTCTGCGCAGGCCTTATTTTGCTTTGCTCTTAATCTATTCTAAAAAAAAATATGTATCAGACAAGAGGGAAAACACGAAAGCAAATGTACATAACATAATCAGTCTATAATTGTCTCGGTGAAGGAAAACATCTAGCTGGGCTTTTCCCGACATTCCTGATCAAATACGAATGCTATATAGATTGATTTGCAGGTGCTCATGGCTGTATGAGGCCGATCTGGTCGATCTTCAAGGTTACCCGACGCTTGCCGAGGTCGGTCCGTGGATGGGTGACCATCCATAATATATCGAGACCTCCCCGTGCCTTGGAAAGCACGTTAAGCCCAAGCCGTTGGTCCCAGCTGTCATTCGTGGATCTTTGACAGTCGTTACGGGTCGTCAGAAGCCCGAAAGTCTGACAACCAGTCTTGCCAAGGGGTATCGTGTAACTGGGTTGTGGAGGTCAAAGAGGCAGTCGCTCCATGAAAAATACTGGTATCCAACTGCATCCGGTTAGACTGGAAGCCGACCCCAACATGGTAGGGAAAAGGCTAGGCAGATTGAATATAGTTTTAATTAATATATCGTGGGACTGTATTGAATACTAAGCAAGTATATATGTATAATATCTACTTATATAGATACCTGTAATGTGCTGAAGATAAGCTGGGCGACTCATCGGCATCTCCTTTACATGTAAATTAGTTTACTGTCGGCAATGTAAAGACACGGTCGCTATGCACATAGACATACAAGTATGTACTGCTTATGTACACGGAATATACAAAGTAGGTTATGCTGAAGGATGCCTGAAGAATTTCTTGAAGATTATAAACGCTGAAATATGTACATATTTTAAACGTGTAATTTTGGGATCGCGTTTTATACACAAAAACTTGATTTTGGGTTTGATATTGTCCGAATTTTGTCCGAGTCTTTTACTAACACTTAGAGATCCGGTTTTTTTTAAATTAACCAAAACTTATAAAACAGGTCCAAAAATGTTTGTGCCTAATTTGTAACGAGCTGGGCTCGAACTTCGATCGAACAGACAACATCGGCAAAATTACTTACGTACATACTGCTTTGTCTCTATTGCCACAGATTCTATCAGATTGCTCAGCTACCATGCCAAACTTCTCTACTAAAAGGCAATAATACAGGTATTTAAGTAATGTACCTAAACTGTAAAAAAGTTGTAAAAGTATCGAACTTTTGAAGTACTCAGGAATTTCCTAGGAGGCTTAATAAAAATATTTTTGCATTTTTTACAAAAAATAAAAGTTAAAACATTATTATTAGAAGTATTTTTTTGTCGAGAACTTTAAAAGAAATAATGTGAGGTCTTTTTCTTTGTCATGTGGTTAGTGATACTTGTGTCAGAGTTTTATGCCGCCCGCATGGTAATGGTAGAGTAATGTGAGTTATTTAGTCTTCTGTTTGCCTCTAATGAACTTTGTTTCTTATTGGACAATAATCAAGCAGGTGGCCTTCCTGGTGGGAAGCTGCAATACCAGAGACATCGCGATTGCGTTGACATCCACGAGACAAATGTCTCATGTGTCTGTAACTACAACGATACCCTTCAAACCTGAACCAGTATCCTAATCCATTGCGTCATAAGTTTAAAAAAAAATCTGCACAACAACGTAAATAACGTAATGAATGGTGTTGAACTGTCAAAATGAAACGAATTTGTAATACAAGTAATCGATTACGAACGCAACGCTGCTTTGCGCCTGAAATACAGCTCGATTCAAACTTAATGGCGGCTCGGAACATGAGGCGAGTCGCTGCGCAGTCACGAATTCATGTGTCAGCGGGGGTGAGGGGTGCGGTACTGCGCAACGAGTGGCTAACTTCCGAGCCGCCATTAAGTTTGAATCGAACTATACTAAGTTTACTAATAAAGATAATGTAGCTATCTATAATCTACGAGTATATGCATGGTATTTTCTTATCTAATCAGTTACATGACATAAACAGCCTTATCCATTTCTTGTTAAAAGAAGAATTACGTAGAAAAGTGGGACACTACTTGATGAATTATCTCTTGGAAAAATTAATTACCTTGTTAGTATCTAAGTAGGTACATTGTCTTTAAATATTATCTGTCATTTTAGCATTAACTTAATGCTTTATTTACACTATTATTAACGGAATTAACTAAGATAGATAAGTATGTGTCTTAGTTAATTCAGTTAATAATAGTGTATCTTTCGTGCGTGTATGACGATGTGTGAACGTAAAATAAGCAAAAGGGGTTTGTAAGGATCGTAGCAGGAGGCGTTCTAGTTTCCGCCTATCCTAATGGGATGAAGCGTGAGTTTATATAGGTAGGTAGTGTATTATTTATTTACCAATAATCCTATGTTTCTTTTAAACTTTGCTTCTTAATACATGGTAATGGTAACTTTCAGAAGTCATTCGTTAGGTGTTCTCTCAAAATTCGTAAGTATAAAACGATCCGTTATACTTATTACTACATATTGAAACAGACTGAGTTTGATGTCCTCATTGAGAAAATTAACATGAAAGAGAGGAACGATGAGGGAGGGAGAAAGCTATATAGGATAATATCCCATGGAGACAGTTAACAATTTGACCTAATAAGTCGCTTGTAAGTGCTCATATACACGAGTGGCACGTTGCTAACGGCATGCGGCAGAGGCAACTGCAGCCGTCGACACTCGTCGACAGCAGCCGAGTGTCGCGGCAACGTGCCGCCCGTGTATTTGACCGCGTACTTATTTACACAAGCGGCACGCTGCCATCGATGCGTCGACGACTGTCGCCGACAAGTCGATGAGTGTCGACGGCTGCAGTTGCCTCTACTGTTGGCAACATACACCTCGTGTATATGAGCATTTACAAGTGAGTTATTAGGTCAAATAGTTAACTGTGAGAAAGATATTGGATAACATCCCATGGAGGCGGTTAACTACTTGACCTAATAAGTCGCTTGTAAGTGCTCATATACACGAGCAGCACATTGCTAACGGCAGAGGCAACTGTCGAAAGCCGTCGAAAAGTGTCGCGGCAACGTGCCGCACGTGCAAATTAACAGGAGCGGCACGCTGTCGTATCGACGACTGCCGCCGACAAGTTGACGAGTGTCGACGACTGCAGTTGCCTTTGCCGTTGGCAACGTGCCCCTCGTGTATATGAGCACTTAAGTTCATTATTACATATTGAAACAGACTGAGCTTGATGTCCTCATTGATAAAGTTAACATGAAAGAGAGGAATGATGAGGGAGGGAGACAGATATAGCATAACATCCCATGGATACAGTTAACTGTTTGACCTAATTTAAGTCGCTTGTAAAGTTTGTTGTACACACGGCTACACATCAAGCTATATTCTTCCAGTTTATGCTGGTCTCGCATTGCATAGGATTTCCGTACAAAATGCGAGGTCAGCTTATACTGGAAATGTATAGCTTGATGTGTAGCAGTGTCTACAACAGTGCACGCACAATGATTATCACTTATTAAAAGTAGTACTTTTAATAAATGATAGTCATTGTGCGTAAACTGTAGATTAACTGTTATAGATAGTGCAATCCACGACGACGCGCCCCACTCCGCTCCGCTCCGCACTAAAGTACAGCTTACAGTACTGTAATCGCGGAGTGGGGCGCGTCGTCGTGGATTGCACTTTCTGTAAAGTAAGCTATGTTGAAACTGGTCGTTGACTACTTACGTTTATATCCGACTACTGCAAAGCCAAAAGTAAGGGTTATGTTTTTAGCAGTCTATATATAAAATGAAATGAAATCGTTTACTGTCCAGATATGCATCCAACTTACAATAAATAACAAAGATAACATAGGTACCACATAGACAATGTAATAAACATAAAGTTACAATATAATATTCACAACAAACAAAATTAATATGACGGCTAAAACATCCAAAACAGTTGGGGTCCCCTGTTTTTTGCTCTCTTATCGTGGGATGTCAAATGAAAGGTCTTATGGAATAGGTACTTTCTGAAATATGTACAGTATTATTTTGTTTCAATGGCCTTGCATGGTTTTTCCTTGAGTTTATAAAACCTTTTGTAATTCGTCAGGTTTTGGGCGCTGTAGAAGCCCAGATGAATCATGCAATATTGCGCAATATTTGTATGCAGAATAAAATGCACAATAACGGCTATATACCTACCAGCTTTTTGAAATTCGGCTCTTATAGAGCTTAAAACAGCACTAAACGCCAAAAGGCAATTTATATCACCGCTATTTGATCGTTAAAGACACGTTGCTAAATTAATAACACGTTGCTAAATTAAATTGAATAACACGTTGCTAAATTAAATTGAATAATACGTTGCTAAATTAATAACACGTTGCTAAATTAAATTGAATAACACGTTGCTAAATTAAATCGAATAACACGTTGCTAAATTAAGTTGAATAAAATGCATGCTGAACTTTAAAAAAAGATAAAACTTTAAAATGCCGAGTGTGGATCATGCGATTACGCATCATCTTTATCAGACTTCTGTTTGCATTCATTAAAAAAAAAACTGGGTTAATTATTTGTGTAATTATCTTAATCATAATTTTAGATATGTTTACACGAATTATAATTTTAAACAGGGATTCTGTGGATTACTTTACAGTTATAAGCTTTATAAGTAGTTTACAATACAAACAAAGCCCGGGTCGTTACAAAAGATCTAAATTGCAAGGCTTAGAAGTCGGTTAAGATTCCTGGTTTCTGCACCAACAAAAGTGTAGGTTTTAATCGATTTTTTTTTTTACATTTTCGACTCCACCCACTTTTCATAGAACTCATACGCCATGCCGCCATACATATTGGAAGTGAACTCCGGGAGGGTTACCTGCATTAGGTTTGCGCTAAAGTTAACCATCGCGGACGGTCAACGGCATTAGGTTTAAGACCGTGTTATAAAACAATTTAAATTTAAGTAAAATATCTTGTCGCTATACGAAGTTTCCAACCTTTTAAATTTTCGAGAATATTTGTATAAATAAATAAAAATAAAAATAAAATAAAAAGGTTTATTTCAGAAACTTGTACAACTTTTACAGTAAATCTTACATAGGGACCTCCTTTTAAGTAAAAGATATACCTGTGCTAGGAGATCCCGCTCTCCAATGACAAAATAATTAATTGGTAAAAGTGGTGTACACGATGAAAATAGAATTTAAACAACAAAAAGAAAAACAAAGCAATAAAAATAAAGTAAAACAAGTAAAATCCTAAATTAAACAAGACAAGACTTGAACTATAACTAAATAAAAAGAAAAATAAAAACTTAGAGATAGATCCTAAAATAGTATGTGTGTGTGTGAGTGTGTGCGTGCGTTCGTGTGTGTGCGTGCATTTGAGTGTGTGTATGTATGTGTGTGTGTGTCCTTTCAACTCATATTGACGATGCTTGCAGCAATAATTCAATGTCATCATAGGTCTTCAGTTTTAGCCATTGAACTATTGCGTTTTTGCAGTCTTTCGTAGTCATTGGATTTATATTAATTATTTTATTGATTTTATTATAAAGGACAGCGGAACTTTTATTGAATTGTCTTTTGGCATAGGTATGTAGTTTTAACGAGTTTTACTGGTGCAACACTGTATTTTCGTCTTCTTTCCTGATGGTGAGGGTCATATGGCAGGACTTTGTGTAATTTTAAGACAGCAAGTAGCACGTATAACTGTCTGACTGTGAGAATACCGCTAAGGGAGTATAATTGGGTTAGTAGTCGATTCGCACGAAAATTATTCCCACGATCGTGCGAATCGTCCCCTTTCAATAAAAATATTTTTTTAGTAGGCGATTCGCACGGAAGTATTTAAATTGCGTGCGAATCGACCCCTTCAAGAATTAGTAGTATGCGATTCGCACACTTAACAAAATGTGCGAATAATAAATCTAAGTACAGTCATGTACAATATTCTAGAATATTAATATTAAAATTCAATAATTCTCTATTCGCATCGCAGTCAGGCACAAAATACTAGTTAAGAGGTAAGATGAAAAGTTTTGTCAGTATTTAATATGAAAACTTATAATATGAACACCATAAATGAGAGATTTAATAAATTGCCGGTGTATTTTTATACAAATAATACTAACTGTTAAAGATAACAAAGAAACTAATAACAAGAAACGCCCTTAAGTACTCACAATAGCAGATCCCAAAAATAATGAAGAAATATTTTTTATTAGCTCCAGGGGATTAATTTTTATTGCGGCTTGCCGAGTAGCCCTTTGTTTTGTATTTTACTTACCACAAATATTGCCTAAAAAATATTGCCATAAGACTGAAACTGATTATTCTTTATAAGAACTTTAAAAAAAAACAGTTTTAAAATGCTACATAAATAAATAATAATGTTACATTTTTAAGAACTTTGTACCTATTAATACTACAGATTACTCTGTTTAACAAACTGTGATTTTGTGATTGTTTTAACTTCCAGTGATGCCAATGCTCCTATCATCGTAAAATTTTTGTGTTAAGAAATATTTATAATATTGTTGATTAGTTAAGTGTTACATTTTTAAGAACTTTGTACCTATTAATACAACAGATGACTCTGTTTAACTGTGATTTTGTGATTGTTTTAACTTTCAGTGATGCTAATGTTCCTATCATCGTAAAATTTTTGTGTTAAGAAATATTTATAATATTGTTGATTAGTTAAGTGTTACATTTTTAAGAACTTTGTACCTATTAATACAACAGATGACTCTGTTTAACTGTGATTTTGTGATTGTTTTAACTTTCAGTGATGATAATGCTCCTATCATCGTAAAATTTTTGTGTTAAGAAATATTTATATTATTATTGATTAGTTGATTGTTATTTTTTACCTATTAGAGCAAAATATTGTTGTTATAGTAACTGTGATTTTGTGACTGTTATTTTATTACATTTACTCCAAAATTGTACTAGTTAATACTTAATAGAGAAAAAATATTTTGTTTTTGTTTATTTAATTGCCACATTTAAAACCATACCTTAGCTAATTAAAACGATTTTTATATTGTTATTACGAATATTTAAAAAGATTTATATATTTATAGTTTCGTTATATTTTTCGTTGTTTTTAAAATTAGCTTTTAGACCATTATAACGTTAATTATTTAATTTTGACTTACCTTTTCTAAACAACATTATTTTTAACAAGACTCAGGGGTTCATAAAAAGTTGATTTCGGTAAAAACTCTAATAAGTAGTAATTTGTGATGATTTAAGGTAAATGCAAGTGTACGGAAAAAGAGTACTTACTTGTAAAAATGCAAAACCAAATATTTGATTATAAATCGTACCTACTAACTGTGATTTTATTTGTAATCTTGGTTATAATTATGGTTTTAAGTTATTTAAACTGTGAATGATGTAAAATCACTTTCTGATAGATACAAAGTAAAATATAAAAACTTGATTTCCTTAAAAATCGTTTTATTTGTGTCCTGTATTAAAAGAAAGCATTTTGTACGTGATAGTACTTTTTTCTTGAAACTTTTCGATAAAGTATAGGTGTGTGCGAATCGCATACTACTAATTCTTGAAGGGGTCGATTCGCACGCAATTTAAATACTTCCGTGCGAATCGCCTACTAAAAAAATATTTTTATTGAAAGGGGACGATTCGCACGATCGTGCGAATAATTTTCGTGCGAATCGACTACTAACCCGTATAATTCATTGGTTGGGAATCTGTACGGTTTGGTATACATGACCTTGATAAGAGATCTCTGTGCTCGCTCTAGCTCAAGAAACTTTGTTTTGGTTGCACCGCCCCACACGGGTATACAGTAGCTAAGAATTGGTTGAGCCAGAGAGACATAGATTTCATTTAACATTTTTTTAGTGGTCACATGTCTTAAGTTCTTAAATACCCAGATAAGTTTTCTCATACGGGCCATGACCATATCTGTATGAGTATGCCAGGATAACCGCTGATCAACGATTATACCTAGGTATTTTATATGAGTCACTTTTTCAATATCTTTACAAGAACAGTTTGTGCTAGATGTATTATGACAAGTGTGTATTTTGAGAGTTACGTCAGGTCCAGGTTGAGTGTTGTTGTAGATTGTAAATGCCATATATTTTGTTTTGGAAATATTGAGTGTAAGAAGATGTGAGTGTGTGTATCCACATTTAAAATCTATAAAAATGCTTGGATTTTAAAACCATATACTAATAAATCTTGTTGAAATATACATCAGATTTTAATTTCACGGCTTACAATGCTGTATTCGCTAAGAAAAACCTACATTTAAAATGAGCCCTCACGTATTAAAGAATTGAAATAAAGTGGACCTAGTGGGCGAACACGAGACTATCGAAAGTATAAAAGAAAAATGGATGAAAATCTAATAATTCAAATCATATGACAGTTAAAATACGCAATATTCCGTTAAATAAAGTAATTGTAAAGTCGACAGCTTGACACTCGAGACACATTAGCGCCTTAAATAGAACAGGAAAAACTATAATTAAATCTAAGCAGACACAGTGGTGCCGATTCTGTTGTTCACAAACTAAACTAAATTTAAGTTCATTGCATCTTTTTCTTTCTATTTAATTAAGAAAAGGACAGAAGATACGTTTTAGTTTAGTCCTGTCAAATTAATCAGCCCCTGACACTAATCCATACAAGTTTTGACGTGATTAAAAACTTGCCCACTAAAATTACGTCAATTTACGCCAGGCGCTGATTAATTTGACAGGACTAAACTAAAATTTATCTTCTGTCCTTTTCTTAATGAAATAGAAAGAAAAAGATGCACTGAACTTAAATTTAGTTTAGTTTGTGAACAACAGAATCGGCACCAGTATTAATCACTCCAGGGAGCGTCAGATATACTTTTTATACAATTTAAGCTGGGTTTATAAACAGCTCATTCATGCTTTAGTGAAGTTTTATAATGGTAAATAGTGCAACTACATACATGGAATATCTACATTATTCAAAAGTGAATATCTGTGACAGACTATCTATTTTGGTATTTTTGACGGCTTAGAACAAACAGCTCGAACAAAACAGTTTGAACTAAGATCCTTATTTTGATGATGAAGATGGCATAGATCTAAAGGAGAACATTTTCATGTCAAAAAAGTTTAAATTTAGGTAATAACCAGGCTGCAAACCACGCATGACTAAGAAATTCTATCTTTATGCCATAATTTGTTTAATCAACCAATACGTAGATGGAACTAGCAGACTAAGCAAGCTGAAGTGGCAGTGGGCTGGCCATGTTTGTTGAAGGACCGATGGCTGGTGGAGCAGACGAGTTCTGGAGTGGAGACCGCGAATTGGCAAGCGTAATCTGGGACGACCCAAGCTAGTTGGACCGACGACCTTAAACAGGTGGCTGGGGCTGATGGATGCGGAGGGGCGGATGGATAGGCTGAGTTGTTTGACGTAGATGGAAAAGAGTACTTAGTTTGGACACCGCCACGGCATGTAACTGTCAACATTTCTTGGTTTCTAAGTGATTTGTATAGAGCCATCATAGTTCCCTTCTGTCATTGTTAGAGCAAACTGAAATCCGAAGTAGAATTTGTGTGCGAATGGTTATTTCGTGGATTTTCTTAACATTTGTACCTATAGGTATCATATTGACATAAGACAAGTGCTCACACGCTCGGGACTTAACCGCTTTAGTTTTTGCTTAAAATAACACTTCTCAAAGTTCTCGTTCTTCAAACAGACTATTTGCAGTGTGCGCACCGTCCAAGTAAAAATAATAAATCGAGCGAATATTTAACTACGAACTGCAACAAAACTTGTTAATTTTAATGCCAACATTTATTCTCTCCCGGAAGCTGCTAACGTTTCAGGGTGCATTGCATAATTCGTTTGGAAACTTAAAGTGAAACAGAACTGTTCTTTGACGAAAGTTCACTAACAAAGGATCATTTTATAGTACTGTTCGTTGGTTCACTGTCCAGTTTGAAGGGGCCCTTAACTGTAACGTCACCGTGTTATCACTTTGGCGCCGTCCCCGCGCTTAATCGGAAACATAATCCACCGTGTGTCCACGTCACACGGACTAAGTATGATGACGTCACAATGTTTGCACTCTTGCAGTTTAAACATCAGTTCAAGTTCAATGATTTGTGTGTAGTTTTTTATAGGTGTGGCTGCATTCGGCCTTTGTCTCACTTTGGCCGGGCACCAGGGGGCGCTGCGGCGCCGCCAGCTGTGTTCACGCCGGTCCGCACAGTCGCGGTCCGACAACGGGCGAGGTACCACGTGGTTACTCCACGTCCCGTAAATCAAAAACTTTCTTACGTCAAATCAATGGATATAACCTAACACGCGCGTTTCGCAAATTAAGAATAAGATGTGATATATTTGTGTTTACGTCGCGATGGCCTGTTAATCACTTATTATTGTGTGCAACAGTGACGTGCTGTGCTGTGCCAATGATGTGAATATTTTTTTCTGTGTTGTGTTGCATAAAAAAAGGAGTAATGAGTATCCAAAAGTGTTTGCTGGATAACTCTAGCAGGATGATCAAGGCGATGTCGACTGCTAAGTCGAGTACCAGCGAAGTGAAGATGGTACGTACACTTTAACACTAGTTTGGCATAATAAGCGACCTTGTGATGAAAGGAAAGCTGTGTTTTTAGGTTATTAATCAAGAAAACGATAATTAGCACTCAGTTACTTTATCGCACTGTCAGTTTAATGTGAACTCAATTCGTGATAGTAATGTTTTGGTGCAATATAACGTTATAACTTAGTTTATGTTTGTAACAAAACCTATATGAACTCAGTAACGTGTTTATATTATGTATAATTACGTCACGATATACGTTTCCGTTGCTGCGGTGAATGCAATAAGGCATTATTTTTAAGCAAAACATAATTTTAGAGAATATTTTTCTCTAAAATTGCATGTAAATTTTATGCATTGTAAATTTGAAATGAGGTTTGAAGTGTTTTCTCAATTCAGTCGTATAAGAGACCACTTATTCGGCTTTTGTAGCACCTGTTCTTGCTAGAGTCAAAGATGTAAGTTAATAATCAGCTGGCGGACTGTATTTATGTAAAATACATATTTACTTATCTACGTCCATACTTAATTGACCATGACGAGTTAGCTTTTGTGATAATTGGTCTTTTATGAGTTTTTGTAGGGAGCGGTTTTAAGGGAACTTAAAAAGGGATGGCCAATGGCGTTGAAGGGAAACTTAAGAATTCGCTAAGTGTCGGCAAACCTGTTATTTTTGCGTAGTATAGGATAGGATTGAATATCAGTGGGGCTTCTGGCCGTCAGACTCGTAAATTAGCTAAGTATGTTTTGATTTACAATTGCGAGTGACAACTTAAAGAATAAAATGTGTCTGACCTTTAAAAGTCAGCGAAGCGTGACATTAAACATAAAGACATGACGCTATTCAATCTCATATTTGAGACTGATCTTACGTTTACTTCGAGAAACTCCTGGCCTAATGATGATACCCATTACTATTTAATTTTAGAGGTGACAGTATCTCCTATGAAACGACATACCTATTTACTATCAAGAGCTATTTTGGGACGACACTCATAAGGACGACGTTTACACATAACGACGTTTTAACACAGTTAGAGGTGCGTATACTAGAACAGATCCAGGGAATAGTTATTTAATGATACTAGGTTGCACCTATTCCATTTGTTTAAATACTCGATCCACCTAGCTACAACACAATTCTTTTTTTTTTTTTTTTTGGTTGAAACCCACCCGTGTTCCTTCTCTTGCCTGTGCAATGCCAGGGGGCCACGGTAGCCCTTTCGGACTTTCCCGCAACCCCGGCAGGCAATGGTCTCATCGGACCCCTTCATTCAAACACAGTCCTGAGAGACAATTCTCGTATTTTTAAGATCGGTTAGACGTATTCTAATGTCACTGAATCTGTCAAAAATACCCCCGTACCTACATTGTCGCTGAGAAGAGATTGCGAATAGATTTTTAACTTTGTTAACTATGGGAATTATCCTTCTTACTTATGTCATCTCTGAAACGTTTAAAAGCGAATATTTGGCTATCGATAAGGTTAGGGCTCGATTTTTAAATTTCGATACTCTAGCTAGAGTTCTAGCACAGATTTTCAAAAACGATGTTTCTAGGAGAACATGGCGGGGCGTACTCGATTTTTTTCATAAATATTGACCACAAACAGCAGAGGATAAGTGAGTGATAAATGGAATTAGGTAAGGTAGGCCTTTGCTCTGCAGTGGGACACAAACGGCTGATAATAATAATAATATGATTCTAGTGGAGGCTTTGGTTTATCAGATTAGTAGACTGAGCGTGATCTTCTAGTTAGATAACGGTAAGTAATTAATTGGCAATTAGATTAGTTATGCACTAAATAACTGCTCGCTGAAGCAAGTACCAGATATCTAGGTAGAAATATTAAAACCTCTACTTTTATGAATTTAAATGGCATTGTGCAACATAGGTACAGCCGTATTATAAAGATGGGTATATTTTAGTTATATTATGTCTTAGACACAAAATATAATAGCATGTCTTAGAGCTCTTTGTGCTGGAGCTCACCACCATCATACCTATTCCTGCCAACAAGCAGCGTTAAGCCTCGTTCAGACTAGCGCGACTCGACGTCGCAACGCGACTCGAACAATACAATTTCTAAGAAAACTTCACGGTATAACAATGAACGGTGTCGCGTCGCGCTAGTCTGCACGAAACTTTACTGTGTTTTGGGTAGAAGGGGATGAGTGCGCTGTCAGTTTTAAGGCTCATGCAGACCAGCGCGACGCTACGGCGCGACGCGACTCGAACAATACAATTTCTAAGAAAACTTCAAGATAATTATAACAATAGCCGGTGTCGCGTTGCGCTGTCGCGTCGCGCTGGTCTGCACGAAGCTTTATATTAACGAATACCTATGTGTTTTGCGAATTTGATCCTTATTACTACTAGAATTTGTTCAACTGATATCAGGCAGGATGGCAGGAACGTATTCACTCAACGGCCGGATTGTAGTGTAATTACAATGACAAATGAACAATCACAATCAGTTATTTGGTCTATTCTTTGGTTATATAAATAATGGTGGTCATGCTACGTGTGCAGGAGTTATTCCGGCTTTGTCCCTGGTAAGAAAACTTTAACGCTTTTGGAATTGCAAATGTCCTGCATCTAGGACTTAATAAAAATCTTAATTCCGCCGACAGATAACACACAGTCTAAACCGCTGGGTCTAGAACTCTAGAAACATGAAGTTTTGCATAAGAGGTCCGTAATTAACAAAGGAGAAAGGATGTTTGAAAATTCATCCCAAAAAGTGGTTAACTAGTCATTACGTCATTTTTTCTGATGGGAAATTCTATCGGGGTCATTTACCAGGATCGACGTCTGTTTTTTTTGTCTCTATAAGAATAGCGAGAATTTTGTACATTTACCTACCCTTCGCGTAATTCCATAGGTACCTATGTAACTTTATACTAAATAGTTGTAATCTAACAATAGACATTGATCATTGAAGTGCCGCCAACGTTACTGTAAGAATTATGAAGCAAATTATGGTGTGGGACAAAAATTCACAATAATGAGAAACAAGACTTTTCGTGGGGATTACCGATGTACCTGCCTATATGTAGGTAGGTTTGTATTTTAGCTATAGAGAAAACAAAATCTCTGATCTATGACTAGGGTGACGTACTAATGCCAAATTCTAACAATAGCCAAAGAATATAAACTGTTCATCATCTGCCTAATTTTTTCCTATGTTGGGGTCGGCGTCCAGTCTAACCAGATGCATCTGAATACCAGTATTTTACATGGAGCGACTGCCTATCTGACCTCCACAACCCAGTTATCTACTGGCCAACATGATATCCCTTGGACTTTTTTTCTTCTGACTATCAGTAAAGACTGCCAAAGATCTACAAATGACAGCCGGGACCTAGGCAATCGTTGCTTAACCTAGAAGATCGACCCGTGCCGCCGCGCCGTGCGGTGTGTTATTATTTAACCCCTCCATAGAATACCTATTATATTTATGAAGTAATAAGGACCACGAATTTCGGTTTAGACGTTTTCGAGTTATGCGCTCAGCAACGACAGACAGATGTTGCGTTTTATTAGTGAAATGTAAGCATGATTAACGTTTGAGACATTGGGTTAAATTCTATTGTGGACCAAGTATTCTAATCTTTTTATTTTATTTGAATAGGTTTACCAACAATTGTTTACACAATTTCATTATAAAACATATGCTTGACAATAAAATTACAGTGTAACAATCACTTATAGGTAAACATCACATGCTTAAATTAATATCAGATCAGAAGTCAAGCTAACTTACTCAGTAATAAGCACATACCTAAGTACTTTGATAATTGATAGTTAAAATTGGCAAAAAATAATATAATCGATTGATATAAAATTATAGTAAAAGCGATATAAAAACAATAGGTACCTATAAAGATTCAAATTCGAATTTCAAAAAAATAGATATAATTAATTGATATGGTAACTAAAATTTAAACACAACATCCATATATTAAATTCATATAAATGGATAAAAATTGCTACAAAATTCTACCTTAGTATCCGCACTAATAAACTCTACTTTAATTTTGTATGATCCGTTTCCACAGACAAACCGTGAAAACTGTTTTAAGGGACACAGTTTTAAGTACAACACTACTGTAAACTCAAAGAAAGAGACGGAAGATCTGCCATAAAGTTGAGCTAAATCTTCCATAGAACCGCAGTAATTAGCGTTATTGGCGCCAATTCCACTACGTAACGAATCGCCGACTGCCATAATAGGTATCATACACGAGGAAAAACAGTTTGAACACTGTCCACGTATTTTAGCAATTACATTTTAGGTAGGTAACTACATTTGTTATTGTTTGTACTCGATAGTTTTCCTCATATTGACATTTTCCTCATCTTGATAAAATACCGCTTTGACATTGTGGCGGCATCTTCATCGCCACATACGAACTTCGCATCAAATACGTCACACAAATCCTGCATCGCGCAATTAGAGTTTACCGCGCGAACAGCATATTCCCCGACATCAATCACCGGACAGTTGCCCGCCAGACCCGTCACCCGTCTGGTCAGAGGATCCTCCGACCAGACGGCCTCTTCTATAGAGTATAGAGGATGAGTGAACTTTACACCCTGTTCCTCATGCCTCTAAAACATAAATTATGTTAGTTTGTTATAATCCACGTCATGATTGGCTTTCTATCCTAAATTTTATCCCAAAAAAAATCATAATACCGGCTCTGTTACACAGGGTAGGGTGAGAGGAGGGTAGAAATTCTTCTTCTACTTTTTTAAAGACACGAATATACACAGCGCATGTGATGGAAAAAATATTATGACCTAGGCAGCAAAGTGGTAAAGGGGCAAACCCTCTAATAAACCTTACTTAAGAGGGAACAGGGCCCGCGATTCTCCATACAAACGTATTCTCCGTTTTTCTTCTTGAATAATGCCTCTAGAGCTGTCATTTTTTTTTATAAAATCAGGGTTTCTATAGGCATGTCCCTGTCATTTCCTTATTTTCAGCAATTAATAAGTAAGGAATCTATGACCCTCCAAAAATTACAAAAATCTCCCATTTTTACTGCCGTGATTAGAAGACTACCAGAATGATTCGGAAAAGTTTTTAGCATAAAAGAAAATAATAGGAACCTAGATATACTCTTTCTTAAAATTTTAATGTAAAAAATATTAAATCGGCTTAGTTTTCGAGGAGAAAAAAGGAGAATGCCAAACGTCGTTTTCGTCAAAAATTTTGTGATATAATCGGTCTGAGCTGCAGTTGTCCCTATCGCACTTTACGGGGTTTAACTCGGTTTTTCGGGCGCAGCGCGACGGCAATAGTTTCTTCAAATACCTATTTTTCAAATTCCTCGCAGCCCCTGTTCCCTCTTAAAGTTCAAATTCAGTAGAATTTCTCAGCAGCCCAGTCTGGATTTGTGCCCGTTTCATGGGGGCGAGCCTATTGAGACCCGGATGTATTTAAGTATTGCCTTTCGCGGATGCAATTTTTACACTTTCGACTCTACTCATTTTCATAGAACAAAGTGAACCCTCCGGGAGGGTCCCCGGCATTACGTTTGCGCTAAAGTTGACCATCGCAGATGGTCAACGGCATTTTGTTTAAAACCGTGTTATAAAACACTGTAAAACGAAATAAAGTAGTGTTTTCCCCTGATAACAGTACTTTATTTCGTTTTACAAGACCCCCTAGTCTGGTCGCTATACGTAGTTTCCAACATTTTAATGAATGTATTATGTAACCGTAAATAAAAAAAAAGTTTGGATTTTAAAACCAACGCTACTAATAAATCTTGTTAAAATATACATCAGATTTTATTTTCACGGTTTATAATGCTGTATTCTCTAAGAAAAACCTACATTTAAAAAGAGCCCTCCGCGAGGGCTCCCGGCATCCCATAATGCGACTACGTGAACCCTCCAGGAGGGCTACCGGCACTGGATGTGTTAATGCACCCAGTAGTCCCAGTAGTCTTCTTTTCACCCAGTAGACGCAGAAGTTTACCTCAGATACATGCCAGTCACGATAAAGTATAAACATATTGGTCTGAAATCAGCTATTAGTCATGCATGGGTTAGAAAGTGTGGTGAAGAGTCTTATTATCTCATCATTCTAACTCCTGCCTTTAACGCAATTTGTTTGGGGTCGGCACAACTTATCTTTTTCTTCTTTAGTCGTCATCTCAGTAGATACTATGACAACTGGTTTCCATACAACTTCAACTTACGGTGAAGAATATTATCTATTAAAAGTTCGTTTCTTCTCCATGAAAGAGACCTTTTCCCTGAAGTAGGGAATTACAGGCTCTTGTCAGGGTTATGAACGTTAGTAGGTAGATATAACTTGACCTTATCATTCCTTTAACGTATCCTCCATTATTCATAGGAATACCTGACCTATTCACATGAAAATAGAAAAGGATTTTCATTAATAATTATTAATTTCTTAATTCCTACCAGGTACAAAACAAGCGCACCATGAAATTGATGTACAGACGCCAGCAGGTCAACCTACCCGAAACTGTCAAACTTTCCCAATCAACTTTGAACCTTATGCTTTAAAGATAAAGTTGAAAATCTATTAAAGATATTTGACATATTGTAGTAGGTTGATGTGCTGGCATCTGTACCTTCTTACTAACGTCATACAGTACAGAGTTATTTTTATGATTAAATATAGATTGTCGAGTATGGTGGTTTTATGTCTGTTTTACTACTTGATGTTTTTTATGTATCACTGTTGAAAATATGTGAAAAATGTTGTGGGTACACCAGCGCCCTGATTGCGTTACACACGATCAATCATAATCTCATTTTGAAGGATATTGCTATTCCATTGCTTCATATGTTCGAAAAATGTATCTGCTTAACAACGTAAATAACGCAATGAATGTTGTTGAACTGTCAAAATGAAACATATTGTGATTGATCGTGTGTAGCGCAGGTAGGATGCAGAAGTATTGAAGGTTTTTGAAGTGGAAACATCTAAAGGCGCACTTTGCGCTGAACCGTCAAGCTCGGGTCGGTGACTCTGAATCGGGTATACTCGGCTCCGGTCGGTCGTTGATGCTTAGTATACTTCGACTCCAGTCGTAAGATTTCACTTCTATATCGTGTGTTCATATTCACCCCCTCTCTTTTTTCCAAAAATATTTACTAAAATAAAAAACTTATTTTTCTTTTTGTAGATATTTTTCGTAAGGTACTGGTCAGCTTTTGTATCTGACCAGGAGGCCAACCACCACCTCTTTAAGCAATATTATTTTAATGTTACTTCAGTGCGAGAAAGAAGTGGAGCTATACAGGACGTCTAGCTCCATCTCTTACCCACGCTCAAGTAAGTTTAAAATAATACTGCTAAAAGAGGTGGTGGTAGGGCCCCAGGTAACGAGCTGTCACATCTCACGTCAAAATCTCATCGCATAGTACTTTTCGTTGGCCAAAATAACAAGGTGGAATGAGTTTTGACAACCGATCAACCATTTCCATTACCATTTATAGTTTTTAATAGGTATATGTAAGTATATCATTATATTTAAATAAAAAATAAAAATCTTCAATTCTCGCTATTGCACCTACCACTGCTTTTCTCTGCATCACCCAAAGGTTGACTGGTAGAAAATGCCTGTGGCATTAAGTCCGCCTCTACGCAAAATACGCGCTTTGACGTGGAGTTGCGGAAACCAGCCCGTATTACCTATTACCTACCTAAGTCCGCCTCTGTCTGGCCTATGTAGTGCTTGAAGTATTAATAAATAAATAAATCAAATTGAACCATTGCACAATGGTCCCGGTTCCAAAATGAAAGAATAATTTTTTTACCTAAGAAATGATTGTTTTGAGGTTCTAGGGTAAGTAAAAAAAAATAGTTTTAAAAGCAAGGTATATATTCTCAAATAGTTTATATTCTCAAAAAAAAGCATTAATCCATACTTAAATATAGGTAGGTAAGTAGGTAACAGTAAAATTGGTTTTATACATTTATTATTTCTGAGCATAGCATAATTGGCATATAAATAATAACATTTACTAGAAGATAATAGATAGCTGTGAAGAGTCTGCTAGCATTTCAAACACTTCACGAGATCTATCTGTCTCATTTTCTTAGTCGTCGCAAATAACCAGGTAGGTATTTCGAACAACCATTCGAGGAAAAGAACACTTGATGGTGGCCCCTGCAAAATAAAAGAAAACAAAATTACAAAAATATCTAAAGTATAAAATTTACCCTACATACGAACTAGTCCTTTCAATTACCTATTGCAATCCTCGGTGCACCTTGGCACACCTAGACGTTACAGTTTTTGAAATTAGACAAACAAGAGATTATTTTCATATATACCTATGTTTCATCTTTGGCGATTCACCGATAATGACAGGGTTAAAGTAAACACTATATAATTAAAAACGTCGTAAATACCTTCTTTTTGAATATCCATGGCACAACAATATCACAAACAATCAATTTCCGAGAAAAACAACACCTTGGAAACAATAGTTTGGGCGAAAAGATAACGCTAAAGAGCACTAATGACGTTATTATTAAAATTAAATGTTCCATTTATGTTATTGCAATTTCTTTTATACCTGGGGGTAGAAGGGTTACTTGTGTATCCTGTAACGATAAAAACCATCATAAATTGACCATCGACATTCCAGCCCTATGGGCGGGACCACTGTGCATTGGCTAAAATTTTTAGGAAAATATACGTCCCCATGGATAGTGTCACAGTAAAAGGCTGTCAATTTTTTTTTGTTTTTTTTTATCGGCTATGGTATCTCGCAGTCGACCTCAGAAGAGGGTCGTAGCTGCTTAACCGGACTTTCCTGTGGCTGCCTTAAGCTTCTACTCTCAAAGCTTCCAGCGGCTGTCAAATAAAATACTGTGAAGTTTTGGAGAGTTTTACCCAATCTGTACTCTGTAGTAGGAGTGGTGGTAGTACGACCATGGACAATATAAGCCTCCGTGTACCTTTCCATCTTACTTATTGACACCCAGGCAAAGGTTAATGACGAAAATGACACTGAACTTCACGAGTTGTATATGCCGATAATTTTCCCACGATTTCTGAACGTTAGGTACCTAAATATATTGATACCTACACAATTTTTGTTTGTATAGGTACTATCTTGAAATATGATCGACGCGTGAAACTAGAAACTAGGCTACGAACTACGCTTTTGCTTTTAAAATTATATTTCACTGTTCTGCAAAATTTGATGTGGGTTAGTGACATGAAAATACTACGAACGTAGGTGACAACGTAAAATTTGATGCGTTTGTTCGATAGTTTGACGTCACTAGTGGTTACATCACTAGCACCAAGATAGTAACGTATTTTTTTATTGTCTTGTAGTTAACAGCAACCAGTACTTGTATCTACCCAACTATTTTGTCGGCGTTCAGTCTAACCTCTGCAGCTACGACTGCCTGTCTGATCTTCACAACCCAGTTACTGGGCAACACGTTATTCCTTGGTAAGTCTGGTTGTCAGGCTTCAGGCTTCAGACTTCTCCTTCTTCATGTCGATGATTCCGTTTTTCTGACAGTCACTATCCGTAAAGACTGTTATTGATGGACATGTCTCTTGTAACAGCCACAGATACCCACAATGGAACGGTCGGGAGAAAATATTAAAACTAATGCAAAAATTAACAAAAGGCGGACGCCCAAACGAGTTGTACTTAATTAATTTCATTTGGAATGGAGCTACTGCTCAAATTCTTGGCATAAACCCCTCGTTTTTTATGATATTGATACCTGAACTCTTTAATGACAAGGGCATATAAATCCTCGCAGCTGAAACTCGTCCACTGCTGGATATAGGCCTGCCCCAAGTAACGCTTCCTGCGACTTTTACTAGGCCGTTGAACAAAATTCACAAACCATAACTCAAACTCAAAGATTTTTGATTCAAAAAACCAATTACAGGCACTTTCCACGTCAAGGGGTCGGTCAGTCAGAAAGATGAAGCTAGTTGCCCATTCCTGGAGCCTACTACGCTAGTAGTAGGTTCCTATGGAGAAGAAAGGGCAAGAAACTCCACGGTCACTCTTTTAAATCAAAATATTGGTTACAACATTCATGTTGACGTTATTTATGTGAGAACAATGTAGAAAGACGTGCACGTTAAAAACGTCCGTAATAAAAATAATATAAATACAATAGTATATTAATAAAACTAGAATATCCTTCTGAAAACAATCAATCTTCCTAAACTTTTCCCAATTATGTTGGGGTCGGCCTCCATTCTAACCGGATGCAGCTGAATACCATTATCTTACACGGAGCGACTGCCTATCTGCACTCCACAACTCTGGCTTACAATACCTACCCCTTGGTAAGACTGGTTGTCATACTTTCGGGCTTCTGACGACCCGTAACGACTGTCAAAGATCTGCGAATGACAGCCGGGACCAACGGCTTAACGTGCTTTCCGAGGGACGGAGGAGTCTCGGTATGTAAGCAAGCGTAGCTTAACCTGATGGATCGACCCGTGCGGCTGTTATTATTTATCCTTCTTAAAACATTTACATAATAACTAGGTATGTATCTTTTTACGGATCTTTTTCAAGTAAAATGTAATTACTTTCACAACTGAAACCGAACGCCTGATCAATAACAATAGCAAAGAAACACGGTACAAAGTAAGTGCTATTCAATCTTATCTTTTACATATCATAATCGTATCCAATTCGCAGGGGAGAAAGAGAATTTGAATAGAATATTACGTTTAATAATCTTTTGTTTACCTCATTAGAATACTGTGAAGCGACCTATTGTTTCAAATGAAGAAGGATTTCTTGAAATATATAGGAAACAAGGCTGGCTTAATGTTACTCATTTCGTTTTTCCGCCTACACTTCACACTTCAAAAGGTATCAATTTTCTATGGTTTGAAGCAAAATATTCGTGGTTTTTTGCCACTGTAACGTTTAGTAACAAATAAACGCACAAAAGCGTAAAATCGTTACTTTAAATAGGTACTAACTTTTTGAAACTTGATTTTTGGCAGAAATGTTTGATCACATTTTATCAGTTACGTCAATCTCATGAAGGTAAAGTCGGGAAAATTTATTGTTAAGCCAACTGAAGTAGGGTGTACCTAATAGGACCCATTGAGGAACACAAGCGTGATGTTAATTTATAAATCTTGATTTGATAAACGTTTCTTCGTTCTCTTAACACGGGAAGGCTTTACTTGCAGCTTTAAGAGAGAACAGGGCCTGCGAGAAATTAGAAAAATAGGTATTTGAAGAAACTATTGCCGTCGTCTTACTTCAAGTATGCCTTCGTAGAGTGCGATAGGAACAGCTACAGCTTAGACCGATTATATCACTTTTTTTTTTTTTACGAAATCGACGTTTCATATGAAATTTCCCCTTTTTTCTCCTCGAAAACTGAGCCGATTCAATTATTTTTTACATAATTTTTTTAAGAAAGAGTAATTATGTCTAAGTTCCTATTATTTGCTTTTATGCTAACAATTCGAATATGTGGTAGTCTTCTAATCATAGAAGACTACCACTTATGGCTATAAAAATGGGGCATTTTTGGAGGGTCATATTTTCTTTACCAATAATAAAAAATATTGCTCTAGAGGCATTATACAGGAAGAAAAAAGGGGAACAGGGCCTGCTATTCTCCAAACAAATGTATTCCTTAAGGCGTTGACGACAGATTGCGAAGAAAAGGGTTCAGCTTGACGATTTTCTTCAATTGCTTGCAGTTCTAAAGGCACTAGCAGTTCTAAACCTTTATGGAGCTCTCAAAGGCTCTTGATGAAATAAAACTACCATTAAGTATAAAGGTTTATGGGTTAAGTTTTAATCGGTTTAACTTTTATTGTTATTGCTTTCCTTGTAAGGAAACCTACTCAAAGTTTTGTTTGAGCCCAAGAGATATTTTTTTCTGAAATAAAGAAGGACAGGATTATTTGTCATAGAAACACGTGAATACAAAAAGATAATTAACTGTAATAATAAAGAAAAAAATGAGCAAGACGTCCAGGGGGCCAATTCTCGATTTTCGCCATTTATCTCGAGTTCGAGATCGTAAGTCTATCTCTATGTCTATTAAAAATATCTCTATCTCTACCAAAAAATGTCGAATTGAGCAGAATTCCGTATTCTCAGTCAAAATAGAAATAAATGTCACGAAAATGTCGAGTCGAGTGAAGATAATGTTACCATTATGAAGAATCGCACGTTCCGTTTTAGGTAGCTATAGTTAATGAATGATTTTGTTTTAAAACACTGACTAAACCTAATTATTTAAGTATAAAACGAAACGTTTAGTGTAAAAATAATCAGTTTGACAAATTGACAGTTGACTGTATAATTAATTTAGGTATTTTAGGGTGTGCAATTAGTATTTTTGGTGGGTAAGGTTAGTTTAGTGAACAGTTATACATGACTAATCAAATTATGAAGCAGACGATTATTTACCTTCGTTTTCAGGTCTATTTTCGTGGTATCCTGAATTACAGGAGCCAATAGATCTATTAGAACCCTTATTAAATCTTTATCTAATCTGAAGTTTTTAATGACTTCTGTTTCGCTCAAGTCGTAAATATCGACGGTGGGATAAGTGCGCTGTTGTCGCCGTGTATTGGCCAGTTGTTCGCCACTTTCCAACAACTCCGAGATAAAAATGCTAATAAACTCGTCCATCTTTCAGTGGTTTCAAGTCCAATCGTGGGTACACAAATTACAGAGTCTATTATTTGCGCGAAGGTCGTCGTTTCAAGAAAACACAATGCACAAATCAAAGAGTATAAATCGAATTTCCAGAAGGTATGAGATGCCAAGCCGTATTTTATTTAAAAATTAAAGAAAAGAAAACAGTGTACAATCCAAAACTCAACGAATTCACTCAGAAATGACGTATCTCTACAATCGACATGACATCTCTACTGCTCAGAACCACTCGACATGAACTCTAACGTTAGCCTTCGACAAATGTCAAATTCGACATCCCCAGAATAGCAACTTTTAAAATTTGTCGAAAAAATGACGTCATTAGAAATTTTTGTCGAGTTCGACACCATCTCTAAAATCGAGAATTGGCCCCCTGGGTTCGATTCCCAGGACGGGCAATGCGATATCGGGTTTTCCATCTGGAATTTCTCAGTAGCAGCACAGACTCTGGATTTGTCGCCAGTTGATGGCAATAGGCTCGCCCCCTATTACATGGGACTCAAACATGTGGGTGTACTATAGGTAGGTACACCTCCGCCCAACACTTCGGGGAATAGAGGCGTGACGTTATGCGATAAAGAAAACTGTAATCACGAGATAGGAGAAATTTTCGGCAGCTGCACGTCATGACTGTGACAAGAAGGCTTCCACTCAGCACGATGCTGTCCTATGGGGACCTACAGGGCTGATTTCTGTATGTTTCTTGAGTTATAATGATTTGTTCGTAGCATACGGTTTGCTTCTGCAGTAGTAGCCGAGGGGTAAGGACCGTGACTAACGAGTTGTAGGTCGTGGGCCAAGAACCCAAGAAGGCAAATTACTTTGTGTAAATTATTTCATCACCAGTGCCCTTAAAACGGTGAAAAAAACATCGTGAGAAAACCGGCATGTCCTAGAAACAAAAATTCGAAGACATCAAACTCAAACCATTTATTTCAATTAAACCATTTACAGGCACTTTTGAATTGTCAAGAAGTGGGTCAGTCAGAAATAGGAAGCTAGTTGCCCATTCCAAAGCGTAGTAGGTACCTATGGAGAAAAACGGGCAAGAAACTCCACGGACACTCTTTTAAATAAATAAAAAATTATACAAAATATTGGTTACATCATTTATGTTGGAATTATGCATGTGAGAACAATGTAGAAAGACGTGCACGTTCGTAAAAGCGTCCGTAATAAAAAGAAAAAACAAAGAACCATTCAAATTTTTTAAATAATTTTAAATACCTAAGCCATGGCAGCTAAGAGACTGTCCCAAATTACGGCGCCCATTCACGAACATGACGCATGGATCAGCACCATTCAGCTCAACCGATATGACATCCACCAACCCGCACTGGGCCCTGGTGCCCACGCCACTGGGCGTGGTGGATTACGGCCTTCTCACTAAGATGAGGCCTGGGTCCCAGCAGTTACACTATAGGTAGGCTGATTATTTTACTCGGTTTGTTTTTGTGACGGCAATTTACGCACTAGTGTTATCTCTATTATTTGAGGAATCAATAGGAAACGTTGACCACCTAATGTTTGTATTAGTTTTTTAAATATATTTTTTTGTTTTGGAAGACTTACAGCTCAACAAAACAGATTAATGGCCCAATAACCAATCTATCACCAGTTTTGGCATACTGAAGATCAATGATATTATATGTAAAAAGAGGTAGATAGGTTATAAACGTTCCGCAAGTGGCACGTCAAAAGTTGGCTAATTAGCCACATTTTCTTCGTGTCTCTTTTTCGCTCCCGATAATTACGACATGCCCTCCTACTTCCACGTGTCATATAATAGGGTGACATAGTGTGTAACCTATCTACGTCTTTTTACTTGTAATATCATTGCTGAAGATAGAAAAACCTATCTTTCTATAGTTGGAACGTCCCAGTAATCTGTCAGAGAATAAGGAATCTTACGGAATGACATTCAATGACAGATAGAATTATACTGTGTACCATTAATAGCGATCTGTCTTTTTACTGAAAATATGTTATTGGGTTCGGCCGTAAGAAATTGAAAATGTGTCTGACAGCCAATTACAAATAATAAAAGAAATCTGTGAACAACACAGTAGGTACTGCCAACAAAAACAATAAAAGCAATACACTGGTGCCGATTCTCTTGTACACCGAACTAAACTAACTAAACTCTCACTAAAATTCCTTACTTTTGGCTATGAGAATCTTAAAGCTATTCTGTAGTAAAAAGTCTCTAAATTTAAAAATTATTTTAACACAACTAAATCGAATTTGACAATTGCGACTCCACGTGGTACATACTTATTTGCCCTACCCGTGATTTTTTTTAAAGCCGGAGGAACGCAGTGGGGGCAGCCTCGACGTGTTTTATATGGATTTTTTCACTTTTTGTATGAAAAAAAAAAAAAAAAACCTACGTGTTGAGTATTAGGGGTATAAAGGCTCGTGCAGACCAGCGCGACGCGACTCGAACAATACAATTTCTAAGAAAACTTCACTGTATAACAATAGCCGCGTCGCGTCACGCTGTCGCGTCGCGCTAGTCTGGGCCCTCCTTAAGGGTTTTTTAAAGGGGGTCGAAATTTTCATTATTTTTGCGATAGGACACACCATTTTCGAGATATAAGCAAAAGAAAAGAAAAAAATCCAGTACAGTACTGGTTTTGCACCCGAAGTCGAGATGTTCGTGTGAATTTTAGTTCATGACAACTAATAATATTCCACACCATTTTCAGTGGCGATTAAAAATAGTCAGAATTAGTTAGACAATTAAACTTTTATACTATACTATACTACTATACTACTTTTATACTTAGGTGAAAAACGTCAAATTCAGAATAGCAAAATTGTCATTTTCACTAAATTAAAATCTCAGTACAATCTTAGTGCTGTCAAACTAAAATTTATTTAAGTTGTGCCACTTTAGTCTATTTCAGAATGGGAAATCATCGTTTGACAGGAGTAAACTAAATTTTGGTGATTTTTAGTCTAGTTTAGACGCATTTGTGACAAGAGAATCGGCACCACTGCCGTTTGCAGTAGTTCGTAGTTCGCTGTAAAACACCACATTCCCAAAACATAACATTTTCTTGTGCTTAAACGGACCCTGGTTCCGTGCCTGGCTGGTGGTCACAGTTCTAACCTAACCTAACCTACCTTTCAGCCATTTTCATTTGCTAAGCCTTATTGGCTACACTTAAGTTTAGCCGGCTATATATTAAATAAATTAACATTAGCATTTTTTCAAAATCAAAATAACAAGTGACAGTGACAATGACAATGCAATGCTTACGGTACTTTATCCGACAGGGATAAAGTGCCGCTTGGGGCACTCTATACACTTCCAACAATAAACCGCCAAAGCCAAAACTATACCTACATAACTATTAATGCTATGTACAAACAACAATACAATATAGGTGGTAAAACCGTTAAACTAGCGTACTCAGGCTAACATAATGTGAGCAATATCGAGCATAGGGTTGCCAACTTTTTTAGATCAAATATAGTATTAACGAAGCCATTGCCTGTGAAAATATAGTAGATGGCGAATAAAATAATAATATATAGGTAGTACGTATTCGTGTTTCAAAAACATTTTTATTCTTAAATTAAATAAATTAAAAGCATATTTTTTGCTACTATTACCCTTTCTTAACTAGTTTTTTTAATGTCTCTTATCTAATTTTACTCTGTGAATTAAGGTTACAAAATACTATTAATTCAGCTTTTAAGTGATTAATACTGGCCCTATTGCGATCATCTCGCCATTTTGTATTGAAATAAAAAAAATGTAGTCTCGCCTACTCTCATTATCTTATTATTATATCTATGTTTGGCCTCCAATATAGCAGTATTTATTAGGGTTGGCAACCCTAATCAAGCATCAGGTGAAAAAGTTAAGGCTCAAGCAATAAAACCAGTACCTGAGTAATAGGCTCTCTACCTAGAACTTATACTTACTGGGCTTTATTACTTACTTTTGTACCTACAGGAGTGATATTATCCCACGTTCCTAAGGGATGATATTCAAAGTTCAACCATTCATACTCACTGCGCCTGTAATCAAGTCGCCAGCTATAATAATTAATTAATTAATCACGCGAGCACTGCACGGTCGACACGACATCTCTCGTGCGATGGAAACATACGGGAAAATAATACAGACGGTTACGTTGAGTGCACGGATATCGAGTTGAGTGCGGAAATAAGCTGCTGTACCGCAACACAAACAGTCATAGGCATTTATTGCTAAGGGATTATCAGTTACCTATGAAAAAACGCACTATTTCATTTAAAAAAGGAATATCCAGAAACAATTCCATCCATCCGTCTATTTTATTTGATGTAGGTAGAGAGTAGATTCCTGTTTTAAAATAGGAACCTATTCTTTTGACAAAACAGTTTAGATATGTAACTTCCAAAGCATTGCAGCACTATTTTAAGGCATTTTCATGATCAGTCATGATTGTGAGGTGAGGAAGGTGCGGTATTTAGTAGGTGAAGCAAATTGCTAAAGTGGGCCACGTAATTACAGTACTAAAAGGATCTTTTGGCGTTTCAATGACGTTGACAGCTTGACAGCGTGGCGTGGTGTTGGTAAACATTTGTGACATGTATTGAAAAACAAGATGGCGGCGTTAGATCAGTCAGTTATGTCCTCTACTGTATAATAATGAACCACATTATTACTAGCAAACAAAGACTTACAACATAAATCTCGCTGTAACACGCGAAATCAAGTCGACAACCTTAATTAAATTAAATATGAATAATTAACGTAAGCCGTGCGCGACCGCGCCTCTAGAGTAATGACAACACACGGATGGATAGACTTGACGTCAACGCCGCCGCCGCCAGTCACGATATGTTTGAAAAAAGGCGAAAATATAAGTGATAAACAATGAGACGGCAGAGCGAGCGGTTCAAATCGATTTAAAGTATTATTAAAGTATTTTTTTGGGTTCATTTTTTTTTCTTCAATAGGTTTATGAAAACCTAGTTTATTATTGATTTTAAAATGTTTTACAGTA
Source organism: Xanthia togata (assembly GCA_963853775.1). NCBI lineage: Eukaryota > Metazoa > Arthropoda > Insecta > Lepidoptera > Noctuidae > Xanthia > Xanthia togata. The sequence goes on from OY970805.1 coordinate 6,249,178, forward strand.
TTTAAAACAATTAACTATTTACACTAGGTACTAATACAATGACTAACTAACTGTACAAATATTTATTATCATTTAATTGTGCTTTTGAGTTTTGTGCTATGTCTTTTGTGATACTAAAATAACAGCCACGTTTTTATAAAACTCCTTCGGCCCCCGACCCACCGCGTCGCATCGCATCCCCCGCCCGCGCTATTTGACTTTCTTTCTTTTTGCTCTTTTGTTTCCTAAAGGTCGTAGCGTGATGTTAAATATAACCTTACTGAATAATTGGGCTATCAAATGCAAAAATAATATTTCATACCTCACTGTTAGTTTCAGAGATTAGCGCGTTCAAACAAACAAACTCTTCAGCATTATTGTCTTTATTTTATTAATATAAATATAATATATTTTAAATAGTATATATTTCTAGAGTAGGTGTATGGTCTCATCAGTTGGTACCTTGTTATATCTCCTGTGGGAATTAGCGAGTTACGTCTTATTCATGATTTGAAATTGTCGCAGTTTCATCTCTACCTTACCTGAGCCTCAATAAAGCTTTTTATACCTAACTTAATATGGTATTGCAGCCGCAGTGGATCACATGAGTGAGGTGTTAACATACTAAAGTACTCGTATTTGAATTATTGTCAATTTGCGACAGGTGAAGTTGTCTTGTCTACAATATTTTATTTCATCGAGGCATTCCGTTTAGATCACCAATTTGAAGAGTGCCCATGCGAATATCACCCATACATAGTATTTCACCGTGGGTGCGCAATGTGGAATACTATGAGTAATATTTGCTGTACAAATTGGTGATCTTAACGGCCTCATTACATTAACTACACATAATATGTTACACTCGATTAAGAATTAATTACAAAGAAGCTCTTCCTCTCATCTCCGTCTAGGAACGTGTCAGTACATAATATTGTATGTTTTACGACATTTACATGTTACTCGTGGCGTTGAGTGGCAGTAGGTTATGTATGCCGTGTTGAGTCGACTTACGTACGAATTTATGTCGGTGTTTATAATATTTTGTAGGTAAGTACTAGCTTCTCCCACCGTTTCATGTATTCAAATTAATAGTAAATCTTCTATTTCTTTTACCGGGCTACGCTCCTGAGCAAATTGCAAATTTTCGCTGTTATCGGTTCAGCAATTGTGGCGTTAAGAACAAACAAACAGTCACACATTTAAAACTTTTATCATGTCCAGCTAAACTTATTTGAACAAATTTCATGTTCGGCCTTCAGATAATCAGATACGGCTAAATATCAGTATGACAGCTACAAAGGGACCGACATCACATCGACCCCCCTAAACCCCCCATCTAACTTGACCTAATTAGTGAGATACGTGATTAGTTTGTGTTAATGTGTGACATCAATACCCCACATTACCTACTAGTTTCATGTGTCGAATAATATTAATTAGCAGTCTGAAATTAAGCTAGTACGACACAGTTAGTCTTCTTATAAATTAGTAACTTATAAGAATAGGCAACTCACTGAAACCGTTCATTTAAACTGTCACTTTTGAATTGTCAAGGAGTCGGTCAGTCATAAAGAAGCCCATGCCAGAGCGTAGTAGGTTCTTATGGAGAAAAACGGGCAAGAAACTCCACGGATATACCAAGAGACCAAGACTTTCAGGATCTCATGGAACACAGTACTGTAGTTCCATTGTTTAAATCCGGTGATAGTAAAGAACCCAATAATTATAGGCTTGTGTCAATTCTACCAGTTCTCAGTAAGGTGTTTGAAAAGTTGATGTTCAATCAAATATTACATCACTCAATAAAAATTCCATCTTTCATGAACAACAGTATGGTTTCACCAAACGGCGTTGTACCACTGACAAATGTACCATGCCATTCATGTTACCCTATTAAAGAACATTTTTAATGCCTGGGAAGAACCAAATGATGCCATTGGAATATTTTGCGACCTCTTGAAGGCGTTCGATTGCGTAGACCATGAGACACTTCTGCTGAAACTGGAGCACTATGGGATTAGGAATACAGCTCTTGATTTACTAAGATCATACCTGAAAAATAGAAAGTTTAAAGTTCAAGTAAACGGTATAAACTTATTAGCGGGTCTTAAACAGCAATGGGTTCCTCAAGGTTCGATATTGGGTCCATTCCTCTTTTTAGTTTACATTAATGATTTACCCTATTTACTTCAAAATCAACCGAAGATGGTGTTATTTGCAAATGACACATCATTGATCTTTAAAATCAACCGACGGTCACAAAATCCTGACGACGTGAATAGCTCTATTCCGCAGATTGGTTTACGGTATAAATACAAATTAAGTACTAAATAAAAAAATAAAAAAACAAATGCATTAGATTTAAATTACCTAATGTTAGAAGTAGCGAATGTGACATCATATTGAATGGAGAAAAACTGGAATTTATTAATTAAAAGGTTTTCCTAGGAATCACGTTAGACGAGAAATTACAATGGGGACCTCACTTATCATCTCTGGCCGGGCGGCTAAGCTCGGCCGCTTATGCTGTTAGAAAGATAAGACAGTTAACAGACGTAGAAACCTCGCGGTTGGTCTATTTTAGCTACTTCCACAGCATTATGTCGTATGGCATTTTACTATGGGGTCGGGCTGCTTCATCTTTATTGGTCTATCTTTATTTTGCAAAACAGAGCTGTCAGAGCCATTTATAATCTACGTCGCCGCGAATCTCTCAGGGACCTACTCGTATTTAAAAAGGATTAATATTATGACGGTACCTTGCCAATTCATTTATGAAAATATTATGTATGTAAGAAAAAAATTACATCTTTTTAATAAAAATAAGTGATAGACATCATTTTAATACTAGAAATAAAGATAAAATAGATCTTTTATGGGGTACAGTGTCAAATGTTACAACAAAATACCTTGTATATTGCAATTACATGAAAGAAAATTTAAAACTAATTTTAAAAGTACACTTTGTAAACAAGCATATTACGAATTAGAGGATTATATCCAAGATAAGAATGTTTGGAAACATGCTGGTCCTGCTCCATAGGATAATCTAGATAAAATCAAACTGGTTGCTAATTAAATTGTATAATTTGTAATTTTAAAAAAAAAATATTGCGTTGATTTTACATTCTGTGATAACTTCGTCACAAATTGACTTATTAATTGTAATTTTTTTGGGAGATCGTCTATTTTTACAATGTTCATAAATATGTGAACACCATGAATCTATCACATAATTAATTTATCTGTTGTTGCTTCATTTTTATCGTGGAATAGTAATTTTATTCCAGGTGCATCGTCTTCACATATATTCATAAATATAAGTAACTAATTTACCTATACAAAATATTGTAAAACATTTCAAAAGAGTAACGGTGGAGTTTCTTGTTCAATCTTCTCCATGCGAAAACTGCCTTTTGGAAGGGAACTTTTTTTTTTTTTTTAAACGTTGCCCCACACTAGGATTTCTCCTGTATCGTGGTTGCATTTACAAACATTTATACTCACATACACAAACAGCCAGACCCGAAACAACTACTTGTAGGTCATACAAATATTTGTTCCGTGCCGGAATCGAACCCGCGACATGCAGCGCAGCAGTCAATCGCTTAACCACTGCGCTAACCGTGCCGTCTTCGATTTTCTTCTTCGTCGTCGATTTTGACGTTCACAAGTGCCTTACAACTTTACAAGGGCCTATTTGAAATAAATGATTTGACTTTGACATGTACACTCTTATTGCATGTCGACCGTAGAATATATAAGGTCCCAAATCATAGGCATAAAAAATACTGACTTTTATCGTATTTTTCATTCAATTTTCCGTAGTAACTTCCCACTGCAGTGCACTGCTGATGACGTTTCTGTTTCAGTCTTTTTCAGAAACAAAAAAGCCGCAAGTTACCTGAAAACATATTTTTTGTTGCATTTTCCTCTTACTGTATTGATAAAAAACCAGTTTCCACGTTTGTGAAATTCAGGTTTTCGCTAATAGTCACGTTTAACAACTAACCATGTATGTACAATGACACATTGAAACTGCATTCACGAACTTGACGAATTTATAATCGCATTTTATTAAACTTGACATTATGTACTGTAATGCCTTTTTCAAATTATTTACTGAATTTTAATTAGCTAAATTTTGATTTAATTAATCTTGACTTGTTAAGGAACTTGTTGATTTGATTGAATGTGTTAATAATATTACGATGATTCTTTATTATTATAGCTTGAACTGTTTGCAAGCCTTAGGTAGTTAAGGTAACTCCTTCTGCGAAGCAGTAATGCTCGCGAAAGAGGAGGCGCAACGCGTGAGGGAGATGCAAACTTCGCGACCTCACGCCCGTAGTCGCTGCAGGAGATGCCCTGGGCGTCGGGGATTCCAGGCCGACTCCCGGCCACCATAGGCCCGGGCTTGCGGACGGTGAGCAATGGGTAGCTCGCCGTCCGATAAGGACCAGGGGGTCTACTCCCTAAGCGAAATTCGGAGTTTCGGCCGAAGCTACGAACGCTTCCCTCTCCATCTCACTCACGGTATGTACGTAAGTGAGACGGAGATCGCACCGTCCATATTTTACGGATTACATATATACGGATTTCGCTTAGGGAGTAGACCCCTAGGCCCGGGTCGACGGCGCGTTGTGTTCCACGCGTGCCTCAAAGAGATGTCAGCATAACTGACCGGGTCCGCTAGAGCCGATACCTGCCAGGCTCGCGGGTCCGAAAGTGATACCGTGGTCCCTGGCAACTGAAGGAACACGGGTGGGTTTTAGTCAGTAAGAGTCTGACATGCCCTCCCGCTCCGTCCACAGCGGAAGAAATTATTTGATCATTCCTCACCCAAAAAAAGCCTTAATTAAGGTAGTTGATATAGGATCATTATAAACTTAACATCTGTAACTTGTACCTACTTTCTGTGAAAATAAAGAACTATTCTATTTATTTATGTGTAAAGTCTTTATACCTAAGTAATTATATATATTCTTATAGATCAGAAGCACATTTAATTATTTTAAAAGAAAAACAAAACTAGCTAGAAGTATTTATTAAAAAATAACAGAATAGCAAATGAAACAAAATAATGTGAAACCGTTAGACACTGTAATTATTGAAATCTACAGTTCCTAATACTCGTCCGTCTCTTCCGAGTGCCCGAGACAGAGTGCTCGAGGTCAGTCGAGGTGCGTGAGCGCCTCTCTAACTTCGTGTCGCCCCTACCACTCGATGCGTCACAATGGTCACGTGCTACGAGTATCCCTGCCGTCTCACTCGACAAATCCATATAAGTTTTTTTTTTAAATAATATTTTTAAACCACAATAACATACCGACTGTTCTTGCTAGTATTGAACTAGTGGCTAGCTTGGACTACATAAATAAACTCACGCCTACTTCCCATGGGGGTAGGCAGAAACTACAGAATGCCACCTGCTACGATCCTTACATACTCCTTTTACCTCGTTTACGTAACTTGGACCGATTGCAAAAGATAAAGAAAATCAAGAGGGAACTTCAATTAATCAACAATTGGCTCAATCAGCCTATATTGTTCGCACTACTGGGGCAGGCCTCCGCTCTTTGAGAGGGAGTGAGTGGGCTGTAATTTACCACGCGGGCCCAGCACGGGCTGGTAGATAGATCACCATTTAGCTCATCGACAATTAGAAATCAACCATATCTCCAATCTGCAGTCTGACAGTAAGTGGAGAGAACTTCATAGACAACAACGAGCTACATTTTAGGAACATTCCTTTGTCGGTGTCGCGCTGCGAATCGCGCGCGATATCGTGGTAGTGTGAAAGGTGTTGTGTGGCGATAATATCACAGAATCACCACGCGACACGTCGCGCGACCAGTTGCGCTGGTCTGCACGAGCCTTTATACAAAAAATAAAAACAGAACGATTTAAACATTATTTTCTAAACAATGCAATACTTTACGGTAGTAAATTATTATACACATAACAAATATTTATGGTACTAGCAACCCGCCCCTCCTTCGCACGATTTTTACACTATATGAAACATTTACAGGGTAAATGTTTCATTCATAAACGCTTCTAAAATTAAGTTACACCAAAACTGCCAATCTTCTTTTATTTTATAAATTTAATTTTTATTCCATGGTTAGTATTATCAAGATTCTTTAACAATGCAATGATTATTATTATAATTAAGTACTTTTAACATTAAGTACAAGTTACAACACAGACTTTCTATCTAGACTGATTAGTTATTTGAATCTTGATCCTAGCACAGAATATTATAATAGTACAAGTACAGAAGAGTCACTCCGCAAAATTATTTAAATAAATAGTGACTCTTGCCAAAACACAATAAAGTGCAATTCAGCTCGCACAGCGCTCATTATCTATAATTATATTCACCTAAACGTTGCCTCTCTTTCTATCGCGTAACTCTTATATCTTCTACGTTACGCTTGCTGAATTGGCCCGATTAGTCGAGCCTATCGCGTACTTGTATCTAAGATGTGGAGTGCACAGTGCCTGATCCTACACGAACCATAAGAATTAGGTATTTTAATAACTTAACGTGGCCTTGCGAGAATAAAGAGGCGTAAATTTGAAACTACATAATTCATTTACTTTTTATTAACAACTCCAGCAGGCAGTTTTAAAATTTTCATTTATAACTGTCCAGACATATAAATTGGACGTGAATAATATAACCGACGAATGTAGGTTTTAGGCGAAACGCATTTTAATGAGATTACGAATTAATGGACATACATAAACCCTGGCAAAATGTTAACACTTTTAATATAAAACTTCATAAAAAATTAATAAATACTACCGTTGGCAGAACGAAGCGTCCATTTTACCGTATGTGCGCTTGTATAATTACTAACCTGAAGATATTATCGTGAACGATAGAACGAAGATACAGTGTATGGAAATACGTGCACGATATTTATTGTTTATTATTTATTTATTTTATATTTTATTGTACACCAGAACATACATATATAAAAAAAAACGTTATCGTGTACGGAAATCTAAAAGCGTATTCATATACTTATAATTATTTCCATAAATTTTACTTCCCTGTATATCGTAATGCCGTGACGTGGACGTGGGCGTCCACGATAATATCGTCACATTAGAAATGTATAAAGCGCACTATACCTAGCTGCAGACCTAGTACAATCGATCCTCAGGTGAATTTCAAAACTATTTTACGTTTGGTTTCCTAATTACAGCACAAAATAATATGAAAATTGCATGTACCTATAATATTTTGTAATGAATTCAACGGTTGGATAGTCAAATTCCAGGTTAGGCATCCTCCTATAGCTTTCCGGTTTTTGACATCTCTAAGCCAACGGCCAGACAGAAAAGACGCAAGACGAGGGCGGGGCGCGGACCCGTCGCAGACAGGGCGCCGTCACGACTTTTTAACATATATAGAAAAGACACGGACCCGTCGCAGACAGGGCGCCGTCACGACTTTTTATGGCGCGCACTAGAAGCGTTTCCCGGCATTCAACCGTCCGATTTTGAAGATGAAGATGTATTGGCACTTGGCGGGCGAGCGCTGTGAGAACCTGGCCTCCGCGCCCTTTCCGCTCCCCCGCTTGCGCCCGTGCAGGCCCGCGCCCTGTCCTTTCTATATGTTTTCCAATTTTATATATTCCTTTTCTGTATGTTTTACGTCGCGAAGGCTGTATACATTTTATATGCAACTAGATTAAACGGGCGCCGCGACTGCGACGGGTCCGTGCCTTGCGTCTGTTCTGTGTGGCCGGTGCCCTAGACTAGTTTGTAGAGCCAACAGTTATTATATTATCTTCAGGACTGAACACGGAGCGGTTCGGAGACGCTCGGGGCTCATTTCCGTGTTCCGATGTGATTGTGTGGCACTGAACGATCTGAGCCATTTTGTTATGGTGGTACTGAAGACGGCTTTGGAACGTAATTTTATTATAATGATGAACTTGAAGACAACTTTTTAAACTGTATAATACGGCCTAAATTTTTAGTCACCGTCCAAATTTTGATATAATTATTTTGGCGAAAATCATTGAATACGTGTTTTTTCTTTTAGTAGGTATCACTCAAAACAAAAATATTGAGATAATTATCGTATCACAACAGTTATTATATACCACGCAGAGCGGATAATTCTTTCGATAAAATGATTTAATATGAAAATTTTACGTATCGATTTTTTTTCAAAAATGGAGTTAGTGAATGCCTAGAAAAAATTTAGACGGTGACTAAAAATTTAGCCTGTATATCTGTGTAGGTATCTGTTTTAACGGGCCGGCGGAGCATGCGTAGTTCATACAAACGTAATACCAAAATAATTTGTAAATCAAACATATTTTTAAGGTAGTGTGTATTTATTCCGATTGGATTACAGAATATCTATGCTTCCAAATACACTCGAGAGCAATGAATCCGGGTCACTTAAAGAATCCTAAAAATCTCGGAAACTAAAAATGCTAGGTTAATGCAATAAATTGTATTTAATAGACAATGTAATACTCCTTAAATTAAAGTAAAAAAAATATGAGTCACCATACATTTTATTAACACAAAATTACATAAAAAAACTGCTGATCTCTCCTTAAAACAAAAATAGGAAACATGAAATTTTTGAACTTTATTACGATTTTCTTGAATTTTAATACTTCGTATTGCCTCCTCGTGCTTCCATTACTGCGTTTACGCGGTTTGGCATGCTGTACACCAAGTTCCTTATACGATTTTGGGGAATATTCTCCCATTCCTCTTGATACAATGATTTAAATTCGAGATGAGAAAAATAAGTTTTCTATAGAAATTTGAAATTCCTCATATCTCGTCTTTATATCAGTGTAATTCAGAACTTAGCTTACAGGAAACTGACATCTCAATTTACCCTGAACTGTACATATTATAAGTACCTCTACATTCCTACATGTTTGAACTGGATGAATTAGAAGTACTTCCCCTGAGTATAAACTTATGACTAAAACGTAGTCAAAACTAACAAGTTTAATAAAACTCAGTTTATATCTCGGCACTTGAAAGTTTAGGGGCGATAATTGTGTAAGACAACAATTGTACCAGGAAAAGAATATCGTATGTTCAAGTGTTACTTCGACACTTTCTAATAATGCTGCTCTAGCTAGCTACTACCTACTGTCTTCCGTATTATCAATGGTATGCAAAAATATGTATGTTATTATATTACTTATTACACTTCTTCGATAAAGTGCCGTTAGCGGCATAATAGTGGCGCTGCCTCGGTTTGGCTAAAGTGCCGTAACAATTGCATTGTTATTGTCACTATCACTGTCACTTATTATTTTGTTTGATTGTTGAGGTTAGTTCGCTGTAAAACACCACATTCCCAAAAAATTACATTTTCTTGTGTCTAAACGAACCCTGACGTTGTGTGGTCACAGTTCTAACCTAAGCTAACCTACCTTTCAGCCATTTTCATTTGCTAAGCCAAGGGATTGTGGCTACACTTAAGTTTAGCCGGCTATATATGAAAGAAATTAACATTAGCCTTTCCTCAAAACAAAATAACAGTGACAGTGACAATGAAATGCTTACGGCACTTTAGCCGGACCAAGGCAGTACTACTAATATGCCGCAAATAGCGACACTTTATCCGACAGTGATAAAGTGCGCTAATGGCATTTTATACACTTCCTTACTTATTTAGTTTTATCCCTTATTTATTTACCTGCTTCTTTAGGCTAAAACACCAAGAACCGTTTCATCTTGTTGTTTATTGTTTTTAATTTTTTATACGCAAAATGTTGATAAGTTCAACTTTTTGTAATAAAAACTCAATTTTTTTATGTCCATTGGCCTTGCCCTACCTGGATTAATATTAGAGTTATACGAGTATCTCACCTATTTTTCCGTTTTTAAATTAATTTACATTCTATTATACGTTATAACCACATTAACTGGTGCCTTTACCCTACTGTAATTTAAGATCTAGACGCGTCTAGATCTTGTGCCGACTGTCCGGCACCAGGTGGCGTGCGCACGCGCCTCTATCGCCATGTTTACACAGCGCGGATGCGTTATGTAAACATTACTCTGGGTGGTCGGCGGATTTATAGGACCATAGCTTGGTATGTGCTGTGATTCTGCCTGTATTTAGAATATATAATTAGAAAACATTGCTACTTAAATTATTAATAAAAAAAGGTGCATAGAAAATAATACAAAAGAAGAAATAAAAAAATAAAGAACTAGGAAAATAATTGCATATTTTTTAAGAAATCCCTACTTCTTAAAAAATGTGCAATTATTTTCCTAGTTCTTTATTTTTTTATTTCTTCTTTGGTATTATTTTCTATGCACCTTTTGATATTAAATAGGTAGCTGAGTAATTTTAGAATCTAATCTTAGCTAGCAGTCAAATCAGTGCCGGATTTAGAGGTCCAGAGGCCTCGGGGCAACAAAGGAGCGGAGGCCCCCTCGCCCCAAATTATTTTCCAAATAAAGTAAACAATTTTTTTTCAGTCAAGTTTTTCAATAAATAATTTATTGTGAAACCAAGTAGATTCTCTTAGTATTGAACTATAAAAGATGCTTACTAGTGTTAACTAGTTGGAATTAGTTTTTTTTTTTCCGAAGTCTCTATTGTGGGGGCCCCCCGTTTGTGGAGGCCCCGAGGCTTTCGCCCCGGTTGCCCTCCCCTAAATCCGGCCCTGAGTCAAATACAGAAACTGATAAAATTGACAATTTTGAAAACATTTCTTCAGTCAACTCATTTCGTTGTAAAAAGTTGTAAAGCTGTGATGTGTTCCAAATAAAAATGATTGCTACCCATTCTCATAAAACATGATGTATGTAGTATCAAGTTCATAAATGAAAAGTTACAAAAAATATTGAAAATTGTTGAATGAAATATCCAACAAACTCATAAGTCTGACTTGTTTAGATAACCACGGAAGAATAGCAGACGCACTCCCGGCAGGTGATCAAATTTATGAAGATTAGACAAGTTACTCACAAAGAAGTATATACAAATATGTGTCAAAATTTGATGAGTTGAATAATGAAGATTATCTTAAGATGTTTCTTTTTAAATTGGTAGTTAAAAATAAAATAAAAGACGAGAACTTTTTAACTGTACAGAAACCAATGATTTACAATAGCGTAAACAGTCTTGATACCTCGGAGCCCAGAGGGTTTTTGAGCAAGCATATGCAAGACGGAAAGTTGATAGCTGAGTAGGTGCGGCATGATGAGAGAACATCTTGAGGGAGACCCGGGAATGCATGATGAATGTTGATTGAGTCTTCTTTTTTTGCAGAATGTGTTTGTAAATACTACTTTTTTTTTTTTTTGGTTGGGAAGTCCTCATGTGGCCTGTCAGACTCTTACTGACTAAAACCCACCGGTGTTCCTTCTGTTGCCTGTGCAATGCCAGGGGGCCACGGTATCCCTTTCGGACTTTCCCGCAATAGGTACTTTACTTTTAGATTTTTAGCAAGCGAATCTACTTTACTTTTAGATTCGATTGGTTCTGAAAATAGCATAAGCATAATCAGCCAATAACGTTACCACTGCTGGACACTGCTCTCCCCTCTTCGATATGGAGTGGGCTGTAATCTATCACGCGGCCCGGTGCTGGTTGTTAGATGTCACATGTCAAATTCAAATTCACAATTCCGAAAATTGGGCGTCAGGCATGCAATTATAGCTAAACCTCATTGTAATGAAACGTAGCATGTGTTCTGGTAGCTTCTGCCTACCCCCATAAGGGTAGGCGTTTGTATACTTTATGTTTATGCCTTAGCATGTCTAGTTATTAATTATTTTCTCCTATTTCTTCCCTACAGGGTGTCCATAGCGGGCTGAAAAGAGTCGGGCTGGCAATGCTGTCCCTACCCGTCCCGTCGTTTTCAAAAAATAAAGTCAGTACAGTTTGCGCATGATCAAAATGATCAAGATCATCATGGGTTTATTGGTTTATTAACAGCTTGACTTACATGAGGAAATTACGTACACTTTCATTGATATTATAAATACTTCAACATCATAATTTGGAAGCATGTATTTTGGGGTGCGTTGATGAGGTTTTTCGCATGATTATAATGGGTTGGTTTAGGAGTGTTTTAGAAAATGGAGGTAATGTTATTGGAGGTACTGCAATACACTGACACTGTGCGAAAGACGAGTGCCAATGCCAAAGACGAGTTTGATAGTGGGGCATTGCACATAAGCAAAGCTGTAAACTGTGAATATTGTTAAACATACTCAGTTTTTTTTTTTCAGTAAAAAAATTGGTCAGGTCATCAATCCAGGAGAGGTTCATCTGTGAAAACAGGACCAAGTCAGTGGAAGCCTAGTTTTCTTTATCTTTCTTATAAATGTAAAGGAAGACCCTTTTGTCCAAAAAATGTGTTAATAAAATCTATTTTCATCAATCACTAGTTAAGCTTTCAGACCCTCAAATCATCTTGAAAAGCGATATTTTCAAATTAGGACGACTCCTGAAAGGTAGGAAAGTGTTCACAGTAAGATTTTCTCTATGATCCGTACCCGAGATTGGGTTTCGATTTCGAGAAAAAATGGTTTACCTTATGTCCATCCATGTCAGTTATTATTTATGATTTGGATTCTTTCGAGATGAGAAATGTTTCACGTAATATTGGGTTTGTGTTGTTTTTCTAACAACTTACATATCATGTACGAGCAGTGATAATAATAATGCTTGATTTTATGAGTGATTGAGTGATTTTTATAAACATTAGAGTATTTAATTAAAATTATGAGAATTTAAGCTTCAACAATGACCGCATTATTGTAGTCAATAGAACGAGTTGGATTCCATCATCGTGATAAACTGTTAGGTACCTATCTAAGAACCTTTTTGTACTATGTAGGTCACGTCACACACGACTGGGAATCCTAGAGAAGCGACGATCGTGCACAAGTAATAAAATCACTGTAGGTGCGCATAGAGTTACCTTCCGCCCGGATTTGTTCGGACATATTCGGCTTTTTGGTCCCCCATCCGGACGTTGTCAGGCCTTATCTTTTGTCCGAGCTTTTCAAACTAAGGGGATTTTTTTAGTAAGTAAAATTTAATAATAAATAGTAATTACTGAAAAAATAAGGTTAAAAGTAAAATATTCGGACGTTTTTTTGAAAATGATCCTCTTTTGGTCAGGCCTTTTCAAATTCTAGGGTAACCATTTCCACTGTGATGACGACTCGTGCGCATACGTTGATTTCGTTACTGTCACCAGAGTTAACACGTACACGATAAAATGACAGTACCTAACCTACCTACCTACTATAGGTGAATTAAATTCAATTGGCACTTGTTTGCAAGTGTTCTCTCATTAGCGGTGGTCAATGCCAATTTATTGTGTTACTTAGGTACAGTTCATATTGTATCAGCAGGGAAACACGTTTATCATCGAACTTGTAAAAAGTGTATTTTTTATGTTTAGTATTTATGTGGCACTTTTTGTGTGAAAAATGAAAAAGGGTAAGAAGAAACGCGGGGTTTTCATTTATAGTGAAATGACACACTTGAAGAATAATTTCTGGGAATTTGTAAGCCACATTCATTCGGTAAGACAACGGTTGACAGACAACGCGCCTATGCGACTTTAGGCTGTGCGATAATCACTGCAAAAATTTCAAGCTTCGGTAAATTGCTGGGTCTAAACCCGCAATTTTTTTTTTTAGGTTGATACTAAATTGAAAATTCATCCCCTAAACGGGTTAAATAGGGGATGAATGTTTATTTATAAGTTTGTCATTTTTGCCCATGAAAAGTTTGAAATTATACGTATTCTGTGCTGGCGGCTGACGTTTAATCCACAGTGCAGAAAGTTCAAGGGTTAAAATACTCCTAGATTTAAAAAAAATTGCTTATTTACAAGAAACTTAGGTAATTAATTATAAGTTTACGAATTCTGTAGATAAGTATTATATCAAGCCAAAGGTATAAGCAGAGATTAAAAATTGTTTATCAAGATCATCAGAGATTATTTTCTTGCATGTTTTCCATTGGTTGTAAAAAAAGTTTTTCCTTAAGATAAACCAGAGTACTACATCAGTCATCTCGGATTGTGTTTGTGGAGGGCCGGCAGTACAACATGAACGATCAATATTGTCAATAAGTACACATGTCTCATGTTCGTGATAAAGCGCATATAATTAGACCGAGAATTGTGGACTTTCTCAGATAAAAGACGAGAAACGTGGTGGCCTTATTCTACGATTCTTTTTTAATCGATTATTAAATTATTTTTTAAATGTATCTAATATAAAATTTTCTGCATGCAATAATAATACATTTTGTATAATAATGCAAAAATATTAATTCAACATTACATTATTATCAATTGTTTTATAAATACAAGAAATGATAAAGTTACTAGCTGTTCCCGCGATCTCGCTTACTTAGTTGTTAATGCTGCACCGGATAAATTATCAAAATTACCTCATTAAGAAGTGAGTGAGTTGAAAGATAATTTTCAGCAGAAAAATGACTTCCATGAGTAAGAGACGATATTTGAGTAAACCCTTTTATAATTTCATTCCGAATGCGAGTGTAGTATTTCATCCAAAACTTTATTGAACTCTTTTCTGCATGATATCAATGAATTTTTATAATCTAAGTATGACAAATGAATAATTATAACAACGAAAGTTAAGGACGTGGGGTGCTGAATTGTCATCGATACGAAAACTACCTTTCGGAAGGGGCAACTAGAATCAATTCTATTTTTTTGTAAATTTTGGCGTTCAAAAGTGCCTTTTATGTGCCTAATTGAAATAAATTATTTGACTTTTGATAATCCTACAGCTTATGTGTAAATATGATGTTGTTAGAAAATATAAACAGAAATTGTGTTCATTCGTCGTACAATAGCATGCGATAAGGAAGTTGAAGTAAACGCTCTTGTGCTCACTGTGCTCACGGCGCTCACTCCGCTCAAGTTGTAGCCAAGTTAAGCCAAGTCAGTAATCCTTACGAGAATGTCATACGCATCGACGTCGGTGGCGTGGGGCCATGAAAACAGCGAGCAAAATAATAATTATACGTTGCCATCTGAATAAATAACTGCATTGTTTTGGAGCGATTACAGTTCAATTAATTTTTACATTACACTGTATTCCCCGAAGGTTTGGCAGGTAAATAGGGCACTAGGTAAATTTTTACTAAGATAAAGTGGTAGCACTGTTGCTTGAACCAAGCTTCATCTTACTTTTTCTCGTCACATTTTTTTTTCTGCACCCTCCAAATCCTTTTAGAACATCTTAGCCAACGGCCAGACAGAAAAGACGCAAAACGAGGGCGGGGCGCGGACCCGTCGCAGACAGGGCGCCGTCACGACTTTTTAACATATATAGAAAAGACACGGACCCGTCGCAGACAGGGCGCCGTCACGACTTTTTATGGCGCGCACTAGAAGCTTTTCCCGGCATTCAACCGTCCGATTTTGATACGACAACATTTGTCTTCTTCTGAAGATGAAGATGTATTGGCACTTGGCGGGCGAGCGCTGTGAGAACCTGCCCTCCGCGCCCTTTCCGCTCCCCCGCTTGCGCCCGTGCAGGCCCGCGCCCTGTCCTTTCTATATGTTTTCCAATAGGGCGCCGACGAGTTAACGTCGTGACGGCGTCCCGTCTTTTCTGTATGTTTTACGTCGCGACGGCTGTATACATTTTATATGCAAGTAGATTAAACGGGCGCCGCGACTGCGACGGGTCCGTGCCTTGCGTCTGTTCTGTGTGGCCGGTGCCTTACGGTCACTAAAGCTGCTAAATAAAACAAGGTAAGTATTTTAAAGTTAGCAGAGGTTCAATCCAATATTTACAGCCCAATAAACTTCATTGAACTATCACCTAAATGTTGGAACAAACACAAAACATTCTAATTTCCCATTCAATGAGAATAGGGATGATGCCTAAAAAAAATTGTTTTGTCCGTTTGGTAGATTAAGATTATCCGTATGATAAAGTGTTTCGTATCCAAAGTAGATAGATAGTAATCTTATTCTAGGTGCATCGTCTTCACATATAATTAAGTATATAATTAATGTATACAGGATATTGTGAAAATATTTAAAAAGAGTAACGGTGGAGTTTCTTGCCCATTCTTCTCCATACGAAAACGACCTTTTGGAATGGGCGACTAGAATCAATTATTACATTTTTTTTTGTAAATGTTGACGTTCATAAATGCCTATTTTGTGCCTAATTGAAATAAATTATTTGACTTTGACTTTGATAGCAAAAGTACCAAAAGCGGCCGTTTTTGACACTTTTGCTATCTACTTTGGATACGAAACACATTAAGTCCTGTTTTAACAACGTAAAAATACTTTATCCTCTTTGTAACAAACTCCAGGTTTCAATTCTTTTACGATTTTTTATTCATTGAGGGCGCCACTTAGCTCGGGGTATCGCCTTAAGTAATTTTTATTAGATAAAGCTAAAAGTACTAATCTAATACATTGTTTTTTTTTTACCCGGGCATCAACCCTATTACAATTTGTTTTGTATTTATTTCACGTTTCTTCGTTACAAGTTTATGCGCTGCTGAAGCTGCCAAATAGTGCTCATGAATTTACACAAATGCTTGTATAAGCAATTCTGTCTATCGTAGTGTATTAGGTAATTTTTTAAACAGTCTTATGGCCTCTAATAATTATGACTGCATCTGCAACTATGTGATTAAGATTTCAGTAAAATATAACGTATTTATTGTAGAGTTTGTTTGTGGTACCTATTCCTACAGTCAAAACCTCGGGGGTTTTCAACACATTTTTTTTTTTTGCCTTCTATCATTTTTACTTTACGGTCCCCCTTTTTCTAGTCTGCGATATTTTCTATTTAAATTATTCCCATTAGGTATGCAGGTATTGGGCCTCTTCCAACTGATCACAACGGAGCTGCTGTCTGGCCGTTCTTGACACCTGTCAGTTTCATAAGTGTTTTGCGTATTTGATCTATAATTGTGGAGCCACAGGCAAGCGCCGCCGGCAAGTTCGGGTCTGAAAATATATTCTAGGTTGTCTTCTGACTTTCGGTGAGTTGAGTTGTACGCAGATATTGGAGGATAAAAATGGACTATAACTGTTTCCCCGCTGCCGCGGGATGCAGCGGCCTCACCGCTGGAAAAATGGCCGCCCACTTTGTTGCGATTGCCGCACGCAAAGCACAGGACAGGACGCCGCCCGCCGGCAGGCCAGCGGTATGGCCGCCAGCGCATGCCGCCAGGCTGTGTGGAGCCACAATAACAGTACAGTTCGCGTCAAATAACTATTTCGCTCTGAAGTAGGCTACAAATGACTGCACAGTAGTCGATCTTCCTTTAAAAACAGTAGCGCAACCTAACTTCAGAGCGGCAAAGTTATTTGACACGAGCTGTAATAGAAGTTGTCCAACTGACAGGTTTTAGGAACGCATTCTGTCCACGGCTGCACTGTAGCTGTTGGACGGTACTTAGTAGCCTATCGGGAAGATGAACTTAATTCGGGTTACGTTATTTTGTCCTATCCCAAAGCTTAATCAAGACGATGCCCGGAAGAAACCTTTTGTGCCCTAAAAATAACATTTCGGTGACTAGTTTGTTCACATTGCTGATTTTAAATACAGCCACTTTTATCACTTTATTTGAACAGGAAGCTATAGACCTGATATTTCATACTTAAACTAATTTAATTTATCAATTCATGACATGATCCCTGCTCCGGTGGCCCCGCGTCGCTCCACTTAGCAACAGCTTCGGCTTACATGATGAGAATGTCAGACGCACAGGCAGTCACAAGATTCCTTTGTATAAACTTTGAGCGATTATTGTGTACCTAATCTGTGCCCCTGCGTGTGGTCGGATACGCGCGAGCCCGTGTGACGCCGTGTGATCGTTAGCTCGCTCGTGGAACAGAGGCCCTAGTGTGAGTTTCTTTTAACCATCTCGACTTTACGCATCGACCGCGTTTGGCGCTCCGATTGGCAGCCGGCCGGCCTTCACTATTTAAGGGCTAATCGGAGCGCCCAACGCGGTCAATGCGTAAAGTCGAGATGGTTAAAAGATACCACAGACTACATAGGGATACTACGTAAAGATACTCACACTAGGGCCTCAGAGCAATAAAAAAAGAGATTCTATTTTTGAATTGAATACGTGTAATATAATTGACTTATCAGTTTAAAGTAAAGGAAGAACTGTCAAAATTCAAAATTTATTCTTTATTCGCACTTAGGTACATGTTTAGTAGGAATTAAAGTTTGATCGAATTCACCCTAAAGGGTTTAGTGAGCAAGGAGGTGTGTTGCAAATAAACCTTGAATCAGTTTATGCAAATCGGACAGTCGTTGATTCTTTTCGTTTACAGGATGCAGTTATCTACAGACCACTTTATCAACATAAGTTGGTAAATATTTTATTACCTATAGCGAAAAAATCTTTCATTTGAAGGTTGTTAAGGTCGCATACATGTGAAAAACTCAGGACTTAGCAAAGAGTTGCTATGCTGAAAAAGCTCAAGCAATAGGGTCGCTCCCTATTAAGTACCTACATGGGATTTATACAAAACTAGCGAAATGTTGGTGGAGACCTATAGGTACAACTCTGCCTAACCCTTTGCAGGAAGACAGGCGTTATGTTATCTAAACTAATATTATAAAGAGAAAAAAAATAAAAAATGTAAGTATGTTTGTTAAGCTTTCACGCTAAAACGGCTGAACAGATTTGGATAAAATGGGTTAGCACATAGGATATTTTTTATCCCGATATTTCCATGGGATCGAGACTTATGCGGGTGAAACCGTTTGAGATTTTGATGCAGTTGTCACCATCATTTGGAGAATTTATTCCGAAAGGTATATGTTGTGAGGAAAATTTTGAGTACCTACCTATTAATGTCGATGGCTATAAGAGTAAGGGAAGACCAAAGAAACGATGGATGGACTGTGTGAAAGATGATATGGCTAGAAAGGGGGTGACTACCGATAAAAGAAAGAAAAATAGGTGACCTTGATGACGGCTAATAGAGAATAATGATGGAAGAAAGGGACAAGTTGATATCAATTCATGTATATCAGAACGTTCGGCCAGTCGAGATAGGGAGCTGGCTGCTACTCCAGTTTTTAGTGACGATTATGTGACGCATAGGTAAAGATGCCAGCCAAAGAATTTGTGACTATGTGACGCATAAAGATGCCAGCCAAAGAATTTGTGACAGAACAGTTCGAAAGTTAAATTCATTTTACTTTTAACCGGTGGCATTACGAGTAAAAGTAAAGCATTGGTTGTTTGTCACCAAATCGTCACTAAATCTTTATTCAGTAACAGTTTCTCTAAGGTCCTCAGTTATGCAGATTCAGGTTGTTCGGCCATAAATAAATGCTTCTAACTTTCGAACTGTTTTGTCAAAAATTCTTTGGCTGGCATCTTTATGCGTCACATAATCGTCACTAAAAACTGGAGTAGCAGCCAGCTCCCTACCTCGACTGGCCGAACGTTCTGATATACATGGGTTAACGGCAGGAGAATGATGATAATGATCCCGGAAGGTTTATGCCAATAATACGTAAATATTAAACTCACACAAATAAAGAAATCTCCATGTTTTGTCAAGTCGTAAAAACTGTGCGAAGCAGGGGCGGGTCGCTAGGTCTAAATAAGTCCATCCTGGCTTTGAATAAATGATAGGATCACTTCTAAGTATGCATGAAAAATCTAGAAAAAAAATCATATAGCGTGCGGAATATTTTAAGTTATTCAGACTGTATACGAAATCGTTTTGGGCGAATGTCAGCGGCTGGTTGTAAATCTCAATAGGCTTATGGAACGGAAACGCGAAATGAGTTTTTTATCCGTTTATCTGGTACACAGATCCGAATATTTTATCTAGATTCGATCTCTGGCTGGCTAGATTTTGTACACGCTTCTGCTCACGACTTAGTCCGCGTGAAATTTAGAAGAAGCCCCCCGACCCACCGCGTCGCATCGCATCGTCCGCGCTATTACTTCGTTCTCGCTTAGCGTTCTTAGCGTGTTTATTATATTAGTATAGTTTTCATATTTGAGGGCGTTTGCATATAATTGCGCCAACAATATATTTTAATAATGAAATTGGGAATTAAACTACAATTTCTGCATTGCATTCGACCTTTTCGGAAACAATGCGTGGAATTTCCTCATACATTTCGGTCGGGATGTGGTTGGATCTTTCAAAATATGGTAGGTATTATAATTAATTGCCAGTGGCAACTTTAAATCGTAAAATGATTACCTTTAACCTTCGTTCAAACTTCAAAATAGACTGATTCCGAAAAAGTCCGATGCAATGCAAGCATTGCATATATGCATCGGACTTTTTCGGAATCAATGCGTGGAATTTTCACCAAACATTTCGTTGGGGTTTTATCGTATAACTAGCTGCGCCCCGCAGTTTCACACGCATAAGTCTCGATTCCGCGGGAATATCGGGATGGAAAGTAGGTATGTCCAAACTCATCCAAATCCGTTCAGCCGTTTTAGGGTGAAAGCGTAACAAACATACAAAAAATATTAGTCTAGATAACATAACGCCTGTCTTCCTCCAAAGGGTTAGGCAGAGGTGTACATATAGGTCTCCACCCACATTTCGCCAGTTATGTATAAATCCCATGGTAGGAACTTAAAAGGGGGCGAGCCTATTGCCATCTATCGGATACAAATCCAAACTTGAACGAATCATATTTGCTCTTATTTAGATCGGCAGCAGTGCACATACGTAAGTACTAAGGATTGTGGAGGTCGCGCGACAGGGTCAGGCGCATGATAATGGAACGTCCTATTCCTTAACACATCATGTTGATTCATTAGGCTTGATTGATACACGTGAGCGCTTGTCTAATTATTTATTTATTTATTGGATCTCTAACAGAGGCTACACAATTTCATGCAAGTTTAAAATCTACGAACAGGGACAAATACAGTGTGCGCTTTCAATTATAGGAGACCACATTATTCTCTTATAATCTAGGACATCTAGGTAGATACATTAAGTTTGACAAAGCGAAAATAATGATAATAATAAAATAAATCATGTTAGCGTCCATAGCCTGGCTGCGTTTTGGTGACCTCTTTGGGGAAACCGAAGGTTTTGTCTGTGCAATTATGGACGAAGTTATGATGACGAACAATTACCGGGGATTCATTGTGAAGGACGGCACGGTTGACATCTGTCGGGCATGCCACCGTCCGGGAGAATCAATCCGACACATTATCTCCGGGTGTTCTCGTCTAGCTAACGAAGAGTACTTGCATAGACACAACCTTGTAGCCAGGATTATCCATCAGCAACTTGCTCTGAAATACAGCCTTGTGGAATCGGAAGTACCGTACTTCAGGTATGCGCCCGACCCAGTTCTCGAAAATAGAAATATCCCATTGTACTGGGATCGATCCATCGTCACTGACAGGACTATTGTTGCCAATAAGCCTGATATAGTGGTCGTGGATCGAGGAGAGCGGCGCACAATTATCATTGACATAACGGTCCCACATGACGGGGACCTCGTGAAAGCCGAGAAAAATAAACAAATTAAGTATCTTGACTTGGCTCGCGAGGTTATCGACATGTGGGATGTGGACTCAGCGACCATTGCGCCAATAGTCGTATCAGCCAATGGCTTAATTGCCAAAAGCCTCGACCAACACCTAAGGAAGCTCTCGTTGGGCAGCTGCATTAAGGGCTTGATCTAGAAAGCGGTACTCCTGGACACGGCTCGCATTGTTAGGAGGTTCCTCTCTCTGGAGCCCTGACCGCCGGTAGCTTGGACCCTGCTAACGACACCGGTGGGCTACTATTTTTGTATATTTTTAAATGTTGTTATATTTTTCTATTCTAATATTTAAAAATATAATTTATATGTATTTAATGTGAAATAAACCAAATAAATCAAAACATATAAAACGAAATCATAAAAGGAAACAAAATGAAATAGGTACAAAACAAATTAATAATAAAAACATTAAAAAATGTATAATAATAACCACAAAAGACAACAGACAAAAATAACAGTAATTAAGGCTTGGATATTAAGACTTTTAAAGCTTTTTTAATCTTTGACATTTTTGAGGAGCTCTTTTTTTGAGGAGCTCGTGGCTAAGTAATAACTGCCGCACGGGTCGATCCATTAGGTTAAGCTACGCTTGCCGGGGAGGGCCAATATAGTTGGGAAAAGGCTAGGCAGATTGATTGAATCTTTGACATTTTGCATGTAATATCCAATTCATTACGCTTCGATACTTCGTTATACTGCCTAAGTGCCTACAGAGCCTTAGCAAAACAGCGAAGTGTCAGAGGTTTGTTTCGGATCCCGGCAATTAACGCTCTAATAAATCAGACACCGTCCGAGTCGCCGGCACAATCTGTTTGCGCACCCATCATCTAGAACTGACGCCAGAGCTGAATCCCCAGTGAGTCGTACTTTGAAGATGCACAACGCCCTTCTGACTGCCTGCCAACCCTGAATGTGATATGTTTGCGGATGAATGGAGAAAAATTATGCGAAGGTAAATGTCTGGTGTTTTGTGAGAGAAAGTATGCAAGTATAGGTACCCTTTCAAACAAAAAAGTATTTTGCAAATCCGTCTATATGACGGACTTATGCCCGAACATACATAAAATATATATATTATTAACATCCGAATTGACAACCTCCTCTTTTTGGAAGTCGGTTAAAAAGTCACATCGTTGGTACTTTGCCCGGATTTGAACATCGTGCACGAGGGCCGAGGCGACGATTACCGACTTTCAATTATTTTATTTATTAACACTTCAAGCACATAAATGTACAGAGGCGGACTTAATGCCACAGGCATTTTCTACCAGTCAACCTTTGGGTGATGCAGAGACAAACAGTGGTAGGAGCAATAGCGAGAATTGAGGAAAAAAAAAATTTATTTAAATATAAAGATATACATATATACATATTAAAAACTATAAATATAATAAATACACCTAATTATATATAAATATAAGCACAAATAAGACAAACAATGGGAAAACATTACCGTTGTGATGATACTGCCAGCTTCTTGCGAATGTGCTCGCGAACTTTAATTTTAAAAGATAATCGGTTGTTCGCCATCCTGATTTCCTGGGGGAGAGCATTCCACAGAGAGATAGACTGAATGAAGAAGGAAGAGTGAATGAAGTCTGTGCGGTGAGTGGGACATTGAAGAAGACGATTGTGAGATGAACGTAGATTTCTATTGTGGTTGGCGCAAATGTACTGAAAGTGGGGGGCCAAATAACTAGGGGAAGAGGGAGAGTCAAGAAATGAAAACAAGGTGGTCAGCGCCCTTTGCTCTCTGCGCTGGGGTATGAGCAACCACCTTAGAAGCGACCGATGCGCAGAGACATGGATCATATTTACGCAGATTGAAAACGAATCGAATGCAGTTATTGAGAAGACGGTCAAGTTTATCGAGGAGATCTGCATTCAGGTCATAGTAGCACACATCACCATAATCGATGATAGGGAAGATTAAGGACTGCACAAGCATTGTCTTCGTACTCGATGGTAATAAATTTTTCAATCGGTACAGAGCCCGCAGCGTTCCAGTAACCTTCTGGCTTACCCTAGCGACTTGAGTACGCCAGTTCAGGGTATTATCAATGTGCAAGCCTAAGTCCTTCACGTCAGTGCTAAAAGGAACGATCGTACCATTGAAAAGAACTGGCGGCAATGTTGTGCCGTCCACCTTGCTTATACCGCGAGGACTGCCAATGATGTTCGCTTGACACTTTGTAGGGTTTACGGCTACACCAAATCTATCAGTCCAGGTTTTTATGGCTATCAAGTCCCTGTTTAATCTGTCGATAGCGTCACGTAGTTCATCAACCCTTCCCTGACAGTACAACTGCAAGTCATCCGCATACAGATGATACGCACACTGAAGCTCGGAAGTTATAAGATTAATAAAAATATAAAACAGAAGAGGAGAAAGTATACCGCCTCGAGGAACGCCAGCCATTTTATACTGAAGATCACGTCTAAACGAGTAGTGATTAATGATTTGAAAAAAATATATGTTAAATTAGAGCACTTTCTTAATAATTTAATCTGTGAATAATTTAGAATATGTCTATATTACATAATGTAATTCATAAAAAAAAAAACTAAGTATCGCGAAAAACTATCAAGCGTATTTTTCTGAAACCTTCACCATTTTAAAGATAATTTAAGTATTAATCTTCTAGTATACGTGCTTTATTAAAATAACTTTTGTTTTATGTATAATAAATTATTAATGCGTCTAATTTGGGACAGCGCTCCTTGATGCACGAGTCCTATTCCTATTACTGGCTTGATGTACGACGCGTTGCCTCACGCAACGCGTCGTACGTCCAGCCAGTAACTCAGCACAGAACACGCAAGGTAACCACTCGCATCTTAACACTGGCCATCATGACTAGGGAATGCAATCTCGTCTCGCCGAGATCCCGGCCATATTTTACGAGATTGTATCTCGTCAAATTTCGTACGAGATCTCGCGAGATAACGAGATCGACATTTACTATAAGTAATGTTCCTATTACTCTTAATTATTGAAACTAAAGTAATAATTTACAAAAGACTAAATATAGATAATTATTGTTTTGTTACCAATATTGTAAGAATTTGAACTGATTAGCTACAGTAGGTATAATAATTATAGACATAAACAAATCTTATTAGAGTTAGAGACAAAATAATAAGTACTCTGTTGATTTTTTAAATAAAACTTACATTATTTTTATAACTAAGCAACGCAGTTTCTATTTAATTACATATCATGTCAATTACTAGTTCTTAAAACAAGCATTTGCATATGTTTTAATTGCGATTCTCCCAATCTCGCGAGATCCCGTAATTTGCGAGATCTCGCGAGACTGGGTTTTGAGTCTCGCGAGATCTCGCTAGGCGGAAATCTCGTACGAGATTGCATTCCCTAATCATGACCACCAACATATCACATATAACATAATATCATGCCTGTTTGTATTCAACGAAGGGCTAGATGTTAAACCCACATCCATCGCCAATTCCCATCAAACGGGCACAAATCCAGACTCCGGGCTGGTACTGAGAAATTACCATCAAATCTGTTTTTTTTTTGTTTTAATCCGCAACGGGGCAGCTCTTGGCCTGCATCTCACCTTATTATAAGTGATGATCAGGCTGAAGTTGGAAGCGAGCTTCACTCAAAATACTCGACCACAGATAAACTGGCAATCTTACCTCTAACTGCCGAAACACAACAATGCTGTTATCATTGTTGTTATGGCGACAGATTTAGATAACATGGTGGTAGCTAGCCAGGCGGACTTACCCTAACCTAACCTTACCTAATTTAAGGGCTGCTTAACATTTGAGCAGCTCCTAAACTTTAGATTTCGTATTGTCAAACGTCACTTTTGAGTATCTGTTAAATATAAGTGCTACTTAAATTTTGAGTGACGTTTCAGTATTCGGGGGTTAGTCTTAGAACAAGCCCTATCTTAGTGGTTCAAGTCATCTTTCTAACGGCGTTGAAGACAAAAATTACACAAACATATCGATTTTTATTACAAACAGGTGCGTGATTAAGATGTCAGATGGTTGATATCGACGAAATCAAGTGACTTAGGTTCCTAGGTCAAGTCACAGAATAGATAATGTCAAACTGGTGATTCTAGGTGATAGGTCAGCGATTTCTGATAACTAGCAATCTGCATCTTTAACCCCTCTTTGTTCTATACACATTTTACTTCATTGCATTAAAATAGATTTAGAAAGGGTTAGCTTTCACCCTACACCAATAAGAACAAAGAACTGGGGAGATCTGATGGCAATCTTTTCAAGAATAGGTACTTCAAATGCAGACATATGTAGTTATATTAAATATAGACATATTGAGTTTAATTCAATCGGCATTCTTTTTCTTAGTAAAATTGTGAATCAAACGAGCTTACCTGTTAAGCGAAGTCTTGATTCTAATTTTATGAATGGCGATCTGAAATATAATTATTAACAGAGTAGTATTCCTAATACACACCGTCTAACATCGCGTTTTTTAGAGATAAAATATTGCAGATATTTTTTTTTTTTTTTTTAAATAGAGTTATCCCCGTCGATGGCAACACATGAAATGTCACTTATTTTAGAGATCCTTTTAAGATAAGGAACAGGCTCTGTTTTTTGTACAGAGTAGTTCCGCATACTTACATTCACTAGGTTTTCCTGAAAGGATAAGTGAATTAGGTAGACTAATTATTGCAGCTTTGGGGCTGTTAGCTAGTGGCGGGTGGGTAATTATATTTCAGATCGCCATTCATAAAATTAGAATCAAGACTTCGCTTAACAGGTAAGCTCGTTTGATTCACAATTTTATTTCATGGCGATCTGAAATATAATTATTAACAGAGTAGATGTTTAGAGTTGTCTGCAATAATTCGGCTAGTTAGTGAATTATCTAATTATAAATATTCTGGTTTATTGAATAGGTAATTTTATTTCCCCGATTAGCCTTATAAGGTTAGGTTATTAAGGGATAATAAGCTATTGTTAATCAGCATAAAAGCATAATCAACAGCAAGTAACCCCACATTGTGTCTCTCTCGATTGATGCCAGCTCTAAGTTGAGGTGCTCTATGTGTTGTCCTGTGAAGGGAAGAATGAATCACTCTCACTTTTTTTTTTTTTTTTTTTTTTTTAGATAAGCCCATAAATTCCATAATGATGTTGTGTATTTATGGTTAATTCCTGCAATTTGTGGGCCGCGTCACGTGGTGTTTCCAGGCGGTCACCCATCCGAGTACTGATCACGCCCGGTGTTGCTTAACTTCGGTGATCTGACGATAACCGGTGTATTCAACGAAGTATGAGCGTTGGCTCATTGGTTAGAATTCAAACCCTTGTATCTTTACCGATAATGGGGCAAAAAGCCCCATAGCTCTACATAGGAGGCCCTCCCATATGGGAGTACCTATCACAGAATCTATTTATTTGTTTGGTATATAAGATGCTACCATTGTTAAGCAAAATGATTCGTTTTGTTTATAGTAACCGAGCATTAGTCACTAGGATAGCATCTATCAGAATCGGTAGGGATTCTTATGTATTTGACGCCTCTACGCCATTGCGGCAATGTTCCTTAATCAATCCCCCCACATGGTCTATGCACGGGTAATTGTGTAACTATTTCATCTTCTTTCAGATTCAGCGACCTGGTAGGGAGGTTTTACAGCTTTAGCTTACGAGTTTGGTTATTGATGTTATTTTGGAAAATAGTGTGTCAAGCACGGAATGAGCTTTGTGCTTGGTCAATTTTAAGTTTTTTACAAGCACCGTTTAATAGGTTAATTTGGCAAAGTTTCGCTTTGTGGCCTCACACAGGTCTCTTACTCTTTTTAATGTTTGTTACCATTTTGGCTGTGTGTCCGGAATAAAATATTTTTCTTTCATAGTTTACATAGAGTGAAAGTGTTCAAAACTATAATTGACATGTGTAGAGCTAATCGAAAATAGTAGGTTCATTTTAGAAGCATAAAATTATGAAACTTCTTTCTCTGACCTCATACTATATCCAAGATTAAATTATGGAATGAGTTATATAGTTAAAGTATGGAGTTGCATAGTTAGCTATAGTGTGCACTTAGTTAGCAGGTAGTTTTAGTGTGCAATAATTTGTAGTTAATTCATTCATGTTCTCTACATTGATTATTTGGTACTTGACCTTGTTCATGTTCTAATCACAATCCATCAATACTTTATCTTCACATCACAATGCGCCCCTCCCCCCCCTCTTTGTTTCTTTGACAATTTTATTTTAGTGATGTAATTATCACTGAAATCTACTATTAAGTATTCAGGCTAGTAGTTGGAATGGTTGAATGTTTAATTAGGTATTTGATTTTATAACCTTTGGGTTAGGTCACCCATCTCTGCCTGGCCCTTTGGGAAATACGGGCCTGATGTTATGTAATGCGACTAAGTTCGCTAATGCTTTAACTTTTGCTTTTACATAGGTATTTGAAGTCATGTGGTTCATGTAAGGAAGACTTAGCAGTAGAATCTAGCAATTCACATAAGTTTGTCGGGTGTTAGATAGCCATCGCCGTCCCGAGCATTTAGGTACATTATGGTAGTATCTTTAGGTATTATGATTTATGGCAGTCTTGTTATTTGTCAAGTAAGTAATCAGGGTAGGTTGATAGGAAATATTGTTTCGGTAAGTGTCATTCACTAATGGTAATTTAGTCAATACAGTTAAAGTATGCAAGGAAGTTATCTGACAATGTATGTAATGAACCCTTTATTGGTTATCCAGTGATGGGAAAGTTCTTGCAGGTAAGAGTGATAGGGGAAATCTTACATCTATCTATTTTGGTATGTTGGACCTATAGGATGAGATCTTACATCAATCTATTTTGGTATGTTGGATAACAATGATTGAATAGTGTACAAATTGTCAGTATTAAGTACTGGAGTTAGTACTGGGAATATTTGTCATTTTTTGCCAATCAAGTGGTGGAATTCTCACTATCCTAGGGGGCTTAGTAATAGTTTTAAGTTCTGGGTGAAACTGAATTTTCTATTTTGTTTGAGTTGTTGTCTTGGAGTGTATATAAGCCGGGTTGTTTTTAAGGTCTACCACAACTATTAATTTTGTTTTCAGTATTGAGTGATTCCTGTTATTGTAGTTAGTTGTTTTAATTTTTTATTTACTATGACATGTTGGATGTTTGAATTTTTTTTTGTTTACTATGACAGATCAGCTCATGTTGTACTAGTTTTACGTTTTTCAATAGAACTGGTAAGTTTTCTTTATTATCTTATGAGTGAGTTTCTTGTGGTTTTAATATTTATTGGTTAATTGTTATTGATTGTGGCTATAAAGTTTTATGCTTGAGTTTGTTAAATGTATCTCTTTGTTTATCAAATAGAGTAAGTAGAAATTCATGTCAGTTAGAGATGATATTACTTTTGTTCTGGTTTTATTTTGGTGGAAGTGAACATTGACATTGTCAGGTATTTTGTTTCTTCGGCCAGGTCAGTCAACAGTTTGTTTTGTGCTTATCTTCTTCATAAGCATAGGATCAGTCACTGCTTTTCCTATGATAGAGATAACCAGTGCAATTTGTTTCTGGAATATGTCAATCCCTTGTTCCCTCTGTTTAGGGGAATCTGGGAGTAAGGCATATGCCTTATGGGTAAATATAAGCATGGAATGGTACTTTGTAGGGGTTTGGTCCATGAGTAATTTGTCATCAGCAATTGTATCATATTAACATAGTATCTTGTACTAGTATTTGAGTGTATGAGTGTAAAATTACACAATTTTGCATTGTTTTTAATTTATGAAATAAATATCATTTATTAGTTTGTATCAGGATAACAAAGTAAGTGCTTAGGTAAATCACTGAGTATCTTGTACACGGTGATTTCTTTTAATTAGGTATATTTGTTTGTTAAAACAGCAACTCAGCGGTGTAGCCATGAATATAAGTATAATGGCGTTTTAATGGGCTGCAGCTGGTGTTTATATCCGTAGCGGGCATGTGTAACATTAGCTGGTAAGAGGTAATCAGTCAAGACAAGGTGTGCTTTGATAATATTATCATCCTTGATGTGACGCTAGATCATGCATGGTCCTGGTTTAAATGCTATGAGCATCTCGTGCTAAGCATGTGCCGACCATGTCAAATATGTGCCAGCTGGCAACGTAGAATCAATGTTGTTAAGAGTATCCCGTACTCGCTGATAACAATCCAGTTGGCGGGGTAGAGTCTCTCGCTATAGGGAGTATAATGCTTTTGTAAGTTTATATATAACGCACAGACGATGTGCAGGGTTAAGTAAGGCTGAGCATGTACCCAGTATGTCAAATATGTACCAGCTAGCAACATAAAAACAATGTTGTTAAGAGTATCCCGTACTCGCTGATAACAATCCAGATAGTGGGGGGAATCCCACTATAGGGAGTATAATGCTTTTGCAAGTTTATATTATAACACACAGACGTTGTGCAAGGTTAGGTAAGGCTGTCTCGCAGCCTTCATGCCCATGGATTAAAGCATATAGAACCAACTTTTTACGATATCTTAGCCAAGATCATAGAAATGGGACTTACCTCTTACGACGAGTACATACCAGCATTAGCTATGTAGGTTTACATCGCTCAGTGCATCTCGTGCCGCGTTGGTAGTTTCTCATCCAGCTAGTAACGTGGAATTGACGTTGCTGAAGACATCTCGTGTCGACTGGAGGGGTAATGGTGGCAAGGGCATACCAGCTAGCTATGTACAGCTACAAGCTAGGGGCATCTCGTGCCTCTCTGGCAGCTTCTCATCCAGCTAGTAACGTGGAGGTAACGTTGCTGAGGACATCTCGTGTCGACTGGAGAGATAATGCTTTAACAAGTTTGCAGCACACATGCAATAAGCAGTGTTACTGTCCACCATAGTGCTCATATTATGTAAAACACTGTCAGTATCACGTACAAGGTGGTCAGTTGAAGCCAGGCACTCTCACGCATTAAGGTTGTGGGAGGCCTCAGAATCTAAGTACTTCCAATGTTGGTCAGGACTTAAAGTGCTTCGTGTCGTTGATGAGCGCCGCGGCCGTCTCAGATTTCCAGTAACGATGGACTTAGTACGTCTCAAATTTCCCGTAATGGTGCACTTTAAACACTTTCTATCACATAGCATAGTTATTTAGCAGTAGTACGTTAGTAAAGAGTATCATAAACTTTTTTTAAATTAATATTTTGACGAGAGAGAATTTTTCTTGCGATGTCAGAATGCGCGCGAAAAGAAAAGTGACATTTCATGTGTTGCCATCGACGGGGATAACTCTATTTAAAAAAAAAAAAAAAAATATCTGCAATATTTTATCTCTAAAAAACGCGATGTTAGACGGTGTGTATTAGGAATACTACTCTGTTAATAATTATATTTCAGATCGCCATGAAATAAAATTAGAATCAAGACTTCGCTTAACAGGTAAGCTCGTTTGATTCACAATTTTACTAAGAAAAAGAATGCCGATTGAATTAAACTCAATATGTCTATATTTAATATAACTACATATGTCTGCATTTGAAGTACCTATTCTTGAAAAGATTGCCATCAGATCTCCCCAGTTCTTTGTTCTTATTGGTGTAGGGTGAAAGCTAACCCTTTCTAAATCTATTTTAATGCAATGAAGTAAAATGTGTATAGAACAAAGAGGGGTTAAAGATGCAGATTGCTAGTTATCAGAAATCGCTGACCTATCACCTAGAATCACCAGTTTGACATTATCTATTCTGTGACTTGACCTAGGAACCTAAGTCACTTGATTTCGTCGATATCAACCATCTGACATCTTAATCACGCACCTGTTTGTAATAAAAATCGATATGTTTGTGTAATTTTTGTCTTCAACGCCGTTAGAAAGATGACTTGAACCACTAAGATAGGGCTTGTTCTAAGACTAACCCCCGAATACTGAAACGTCACTCAAAATTTAAGTAGCACTTATATTTAACAGATACTCAAAAGTGACGTTTGACAATACGAAATCTAAAGTTTAGGAGCTGCTCAAATGTTAAGCAGCCCTTAAATTAGGTAAGGTTAGGTTAGGGTAAGTCCGCCTGGCTAGCTACCACCATGTTATCTAAATCTGTCGCCATAACAACAATGATAACAGCATTGTTGTGTTTCGGCAGTTAGAGGTAAGATTGCCAGTTTATCTGTGGTCGAGTATTTTGAGTGAAGCTCGCTTCCAACTTCAGCCTGATCATCACTTATAATAAGGTGAGATGCAGGCCAAGAGCTGCCCCGTTGCGGATTAAAACAAAAAAAAAACAGATTTGATGGTAATTTCTCAGTACCAGCCCGGAGTCTGGATTTGTGCCCGTTTGATGGGAATTGGCGATGGATGTGGGTTTAACATCTAGCCCTTCGTTGAATACAAACAGGCATGATATTATGTTATATGTGATATGTTGGTGGTCATGATTAGGGAATGCAATCTCGTACGAGATTTCCG
Source organism: Xanthia togata (assembly GCA_963853775.1). NCBI lineage: Eukaryota > Metazoa > Arthropoda > Insecta > Lepidoptera > Noctuidae > Xanthia > Xanthia togata. Next base: position 6,281,164 of record OY970805.1, read on the forward strand.
CCTAGCGAGATCTCGCGAGACTCAAAACCCAGTCTCGCGAGATCTCGCAAATTACGGGATCTCGCGAGATTGGGAGAATCGCAATTAAAACATATGCAAATGCTTGTTTTAAGAACTAGTAATTGACATGATATGTAATTAAATAGAAACTGCGTTGCTTAGTTATAAAAATAATGTAAGTTTTATTTAAAAAATCAACAGAGTACTTATTATTTTGTCTCTAACTCTAATAAGATTTGTTTATGTCTATAATTATTATACCTACTGTAGCTAATCAGTTCAAATTCTTACAATATTGGTAACAAAACAATAATTATCTATATTTAGTCTTTTGTAAATTATTACTTTAGTTTCAATAATTAAGAGTAATAGGAACATTACTTATAGTAAATGTCGATCTCGTTATCTCGCGAGATCTCGTACGAAATTTGACGAGATACAATCTCGTAAAATATGGCCGGGATCTCGGCGAGACGAGATTGCATTCCCTAGTCATGATGGCCAGTGTTAAGATGCGAGTGGTTACCTTGCGTGTTCTGTGCTGAGTTACTGGCTGGACGTACGACGCGTTGCGTGAGGCAACGCGTCGTACATCAAGCCAGTAATAGGAATAGGACTCGTGCATCAAGGAGCGCTGTCCCAAATTAGACGCATTAATAATTTATTATACATAAAACAAAAGTTATTTTAATAAAGCACGTATACTAGAAGATTAATACTTAAATTATCTTTAAAATGGTGAAGGTTTCAGAAAAATACGCTTGATAGTTTTTCGCGATACTTAGTTTTTTTTTTTATGAATTACATTATGTAATATAGACATATTCTAAATTATTCACAGATTAAATTATTAAGAAAGTGCTCTAATTTAACATATATTTTTTTCAAATCATTAATCACTACTCGTTTAGACGTGATCTTCAGTATAAAATGGCTGGCGTTCCTCGAGGCGGTATACTTTCTCCTCTTCTGTTTTATATTTTTATTAATCTTATAACTTCCGAGCTTCAGTGTGCGTATCATCTGTATGCGGATGACTTGCAGTTGTACTGTCAGGGAAGGGTTGATGAACTACGTGACGCTATCGACAGATTAAACAGGGACTTGATAGCCATAAAAACCTGGACTGATAGATTTGGTGTAGCCGTAAACCCTACAAAGTGTCAAGCGAACATCATTGGCAGTCCTCGCGGTATAAGCAAGGTGGACGGCACAACATTGCCGCCAGTTCTTTTCAATGGTACGATCGTTCCTTTTAGCACTGACGTGAAGGACTTAGGCTTGCACATTGATAATACCCTGAACTGGCGTACTCAAGTCGCTAGGGTAAGCCAGAAGGTTACTGGAACGCTGCGGGCTCTGTACCGATTGAAAAATTTATTACCATCGAGTACGAAGACAATGCTTGTGCAGTCCTTAATCTTCCCTATCATCGATTATGGTGATGTGTGCTACTATGACCTGAATGCAGATCTCCTCGATAAACTTGACCGTCTTCTCAATAACTGCATTCGATTCGTTTTCAATCTGCGTAAATATGATCCATGTCTCTGCGCATCGGTCGCTTCTAAGGTGGTTGCTCATACCCCAGCGCAGAGAGCAAAGGGCGCTGACCACCTTGTTTTCATTTCTTGACTCTCCCTCTTCCCCTAGTTATTTGGCCCCCCACTTTCAGTACATTTGCGCCAACCACAATAGAAATCTACGTTCATCTCACAATCGTCTTCTTCAATGTCCCACTCACCGCACAGACTTCATTCACTCTTCCTTCTTCATTCAGTCTATCTCTCTGTGGAATGCTCTCCCCCAGGAAATCAGGATGGCGAACAACCGATTATCTTTTAAAATTAAAGTTCGCGAGCACATTCGCAAGAAGCTGGCAGTATCATCACAACGGTAATGTTTTCCCATTGTTTGTCTTATTTGTGCTTATATTTATATATAATTAGGTGTATTTATTATATTTATAGTTTTTAATATGTATATATGTATATCTTTATATTTAAATAAATTTTTTTTTTCCTCAATTCTCGCTATTGCTCCTACCACTGTTTGTCTCTGCATCACCCAAAGGTTGACTGGTAGAAAATGCCTGTGGCATTAAGTCCGCCTCTGTACATTTATGTGCTTGAAGTGTTAATAAATAAAATAATTGAAAGTCGGTAATCGTCGCCTCGGCCCTCGTGCACGATGTTCAAATCCGGGCAAAGTACCAACGATGTGACTTTTTAACCGACTTCCAAAAAGAGGAGGTTGTCAATTCGGATGTTAATAATATATATATTTTATGTATGTTCGGGCATAAGTCCGTCATATAGACGGATTTGCAAAATACTTTTTTGTTTGAAAGGGTACCTATACTTGCATACTTTCTCTCACAAAACACCAGACATTTACCTTCGCATAATTTTTCTCCATTCATCCGCAAACATATCACATTCAGGGTTGGCAGGCAGTCAGAAGGGCGTTGTGCATCTTCAAAGTACGACTCACTGGGGATTCAGCTCTGGCGTCAGTTCTAGATGATGGGTGCGCAAACAGATTGTGCCGGCGACTCGGACGGTGTCTGATTTATTAGAGCGTTAATTGCCGGGATCCGAAACAAACCTCTGACACTTCGCTGTTTTGCTAAGGCTCTGTAGGCACTTAGGCAGTATAACGAAGTATCGAAGCGTAATGAATTGGATATTACATGCAAAATGTCAAAGATTCAATCAATCTGCCTAGCCTTTTCCCAACTATATTGGCCCTCCCCGGCAAGCGTAGCTTAACCTAATGGATCGACCCGTGCGGCAGTTATTACTTAGCCACGAGCTCCTCAAAAAAAGAGCTCCTCAAAAATGTCAAAGATTAAAAAAGCTTTAAAAGTCTTAATATCCAAGCCTTAATTACTGTTATTTTTGTCTGTTGTCTTTTGTGGTTATTATTATACATTTTTTAATGTTTTTATTATTAATTTGTTTTGTACCTATTTCATTTTGTTTCCTTTTATGATTTCGTTTTATATGTTTTGATTTATTTGGTTTATTTCACATTAAATACATATAAATTATATTTTTTTTGAAAAAAATATATGTTAAATTAGAGCACTTTCTTAATAATTTAATCTGTGAATAATTTAGAATATGTCTATATTACATAATGTAATTCATAAAAAAAAAAACTAAGTATCGCGAAAAACTATCAAGCGTATTTTTCTGAAACCTTCACCATTTTAAAGATAATTTAAGTATTAATCTTCTAGTATACGTGCTTTATTAAAATAACTTTTGTTTTATGTATAATAAATTATTAATGCGTCTAATTTGGGACAGCGCTCCTTGATGCACGAGTCCTATTCCTATTACTGGCTTGATGTACGACGCGTTGCCTCACGCAACGCGTCGTACGTCCAGCCAGTAACTCAGCACAGAACACGCAAGGTAACCACTCGCATCTTAACACTGGCCATCATGACTAGGGAATGCAATCTCGTCTCGCCGAGATCCCGGCCATATTTTACGAGATTGTATCTCGTCAAATTTCGTACGAGATCTCGCGAGATAACGAGATCGACATTTACTATAAGTAATGTTCCTATTACTCTTAATTATTGAAACTAAAGTAATAATTTACAAAAGACTAAATATAGATAATTATTGTTTTGTTACCAATATTGTAAGAATTTGAACTGATTAGCTACAGTAGGTATAATAATTATAGACATAAACAAATCTTATTAGAGTTAGAGACAAAATAATAAGTACTCTGTTGATTTTTTAAATAAAACTTACATTATTTTTATAACTAAGCAACGCAGTTTCTATTTAATTACATATCATGTCAATTACTAGTTCTTAAAACAAGCATTTGCATATGTTTTAATTGCGATTCTCCCAATCTCGCGAGATCCCGTAATTTGCGAGATCTCGCGAGACTGGGTTTTGAGTCTCGCGAGATCTCGCTAGGCGGAAATCTCGTACGAGATTGCATTCCCTAATCATGACCACCAACATATCACATATAACATAATATCATGCCTGTTTGTATTCAACGAAGGGCTAGATGTTAAACCCACATCCATCGCCAATTCCCATCAAACGGGCACAAATCCAGACTCCGGGCTGGTACTGAGAAATTACCATCAAATCTGTTTTTTTTTTGTTTTAATCCGCAACGGGGCAGCTCTTGGCCTGCATCTCACCTTATTATAAGTGATGATCAGGCTGAAGTTGGAAGCGAGCTTCACTCAAAATACTCGACCACAGATAAACTGGCAATCTTACCTCTAACTGCCGAAACACAACAATGCTGTTATCATTGTTGTTATGGCGACAGATTTAGATAACATGGTGGTAGCTAGCCAGGCGGACTTACCCTAACCTAACCTTACCTAATTTAAGGGCTGCTTAACATTTGAGCAGCTCCTAAACTTTAGATTTCGTATTGTCAAACGTCACTTTTGAGTATCTGTTAAATATAAGTGCTACTTAAATTTTGAGTGACGTTTCAGTATTCGGGGGTTAGTCTTAGAACAAGCCCTATCTTAGTGGTTCAAGTCATCTTTCTAACGGCGTTGAAGACAAAAATTACACAAACATATCGATTTTTATTACAAACAGGTGCGTGATTAAGATGTCAGATGGTTGATATCGACGAAATCAAGTGACTTAGGTTCCTAGGTCAAGTCACAGAATAGATAATGTCAAACTGGTGATTCTAGGTGATAGGTCAGCGATTTCTGATAACTAGCAATCTGCATCTTTAACCCCTCTTTGTTCTATACACATTTTACTTCATTGCATTAAAATAGATTTAGAAAGGGTTAGCTTTCACCCTACACCAATAAGAACAAAGAACTGGGGAGATCTGATGGCAATCTTTTCAAGAATAGGTACTTCAAATGCAGACATATGTAGTTATATTAAATATAGACATATTGAGTTTAATTCAATCGGCATTCTTTTTCTTAGTAAAACTGCATTTAAGAAGCAAATCCAAGCAACCCTAAAGGATCAGCAAAGTAATTTATAATAATATCTATATTTAGTAGTATAACGTAATGTTTAATAATGTACGCACGCAAATTTACTTTTTTTTTTTCTGTTAAATAAGGTAAAAAATCCAGATATTATGACTTCTAGGACAATGACTGTCGTATAGGTATTGGATCTGTGTTACTAGCTAGTTTTAAATACTGTAAATTGTAATCTGTGGAGAATGTAGTGGGTAGCATATTTAAAAAAAAAAAAAAAAAGATATTTAGACTATTTCTTATTGTGCTACTGTTAGTTTTTCCTTAAATAAATTTAAAAAAAAATAGTTTATTGTGGCACGTGACCCAACCAGAAACTAACGCCGCCATCTTGTTTTTTGAATACAGACGCCAGCAGGTCAACCTACACGCAACTGTCAAATTTTCCCAATCATCTTTGAACCTAATTCTTTAGTGATAAAGTTGAAAATCAATTAAAGAAATTTTACAGATTGTAGTAGATTGATGTGCTGGCACATGTCTGTCTGTACATTTCAAGTGACATTTCACAAAACAATTGCACAAATGTTTATCAACAACGCCGCCTGATGACGTTATTCGAGCCCCAAAAGATCAAAAATAGCAGTGTATTTTTTAAACTAATTAATAAAATAAATAAAATAATTAGTTTAAAAAATTAAAAGACTCGCTGATTTTAACCTCGTTTTCTCTAACAAACATGAAATATTTATTTACATGTATAACAAAACTTTCCTCCCACCATTATCAGTATCAGCAATCTACCTGTCTCTGCGTTTACCTGTACACACGTACTTGTATGTACATATGTACAGCAGTAGCTCTGATTAAACAAAATTGTTTGATTGTGGTACCCTTATTTACATTCGCTTGATAAGTTAAGTCAGCGGATGAATGAAGTATGCTTGTAGCGGCGGCGTCGAAATTATTATTTTTTGGGGTGACAAATAAATGTAAGAGTAAAAAATTAAAAAATCGGACGCAACAAATATTTTTAGATGTGGGCTACTGAATCAATCTGTGCAAATTACTTTTTACATTAACTGTGAAAGAAAAAAACATTAGTAAACAAAATATCGTAATTATTTATTATTGTGAACAAAGCTTAGAGGAAAATAAAGGAAAATAAAAAAAAACAAAATTTTAAGATTTTATTTCACATAAACCTACAGGGGCACTTATGAAACGTCAGAAGCTAGGTGCACGGTTCCAATTGGTCGTTTCCTATGGAGAAGAGCCGACAAGAAACTCCACACGGTTACTCTTTTAAAAATAATTGGCTTTTACAATAATTTCAAATAACAGTGTTATTAGGTATGGGAGGACAGTGTAGGTCTTTCAACAAGTACCTACCAGGTACTTAACAAAATGATGATGGTCCACAAATCACAGTCCACTAAGCCTACAGCGTTCTCACATTCACAAAATGGAAAATAATCTATATAAAGATAAATAAATTAATAAAAATAAAAACATATTTTAAACGAAATCACATGATTGCTATTACAACTGCAAAATAAATAGAGCAAATACTCGTAGATGAATCTTTTTCTCCTTGGGATTATGATACTGGATTTCGTTGTCACACAATCAGACCGGGAAAAGTGGAAAGATGGAAGGGAGGCCTTCGACGTGCAGTTTGACAACACAGGCTTATAATAATTATATTTACTAAAATGATGGGCGAATTTATTAACCTTTCAAATTATGTACTACGCGACGAGATTAGATTTTTAAATACAGAAAAATAACTATCGGAGATTGAATTTGCACTACTAAACCTACGTAGTTAAATTTTATGTTTACTTTAGTCCGAAATATCCATTCCGGATAGAAATTAAGGCGCTTTCTCTTTTCTCCCGGGTATAATTGCTTTTATGGCGACAGACTTGGTAGGACTTGGAGGTGGTAGCTGGCCAGACGGACTTAGAACAAGCCCAACCAAACCGAGCAGAAAATTTTGCCCCCATTGGGAACCCGGGACCTCTGGGTCTGAGACAGGTGAATTAACCATAGATGAGATTAACGAATAACATTTATTTATAATCTTAGACAATTTTACAAAATAGTAGTACTGAAATTAACAATAACCATTTCATATTAAAAATCTTTCTGAATAAAAAAAAAAACAATCTGCTTACCCTATTCTTAACTACATACGTTGGAGTCCGCTTCCAGTGCACCCGGAAGCAAATGTGTGTCTGACCACGCACAATGAAGGGTTCCGTAGTTGGGATGAATTTATCCCAAGAATAAACTTAATATTGTAGTTGAAAAACATGTTCTCCTATATATTCCAACTGGAAACGTAAGTTTGTACGCACAATATTGAGAGATTTACCATGCTATTTTAAGACCATAGACTTCTAATAGGTTTTCCTGTAATCTACATGACCAACCCTTAATTGTTTTTTTTTTAAATCGGCTCAGTTGTTTCGGAGATAAGGAAGCGATAGCATTATTAGAATAAGTAGATATAATTACTTTAAAAAATATTATATATTTCATTTGATAAGTCACATGGAAAAAAAAAAGAAAAAAGAGTTTCTAAACTTTTTATTTCTTTTCCATTTTGCCTCCGGAAAGTGACTCCATATTCAAAATTCATTTCTTTACGTTATACGTCCGTGTTTGGGTCACAGAAATACATATTATGTGTACCAAATTTCAACTAATCGGTCCGTTACATTCGAAGCAAATTGGCTGTGACAGACGGACAGACAGACAAACATACGAGTAATCCTACAAGGGTTCCGTTTTTTCCTTTTCAGGTAGGTACGGAACCCTAAAAAATGAAAAATCTTTCTGAATAGGTATATCTCCTCAACATTATTTTCACGTATAGCACTAAGTAAAGTATGCTTTTAAGTGATTTAGCATCATTAATCTTGCCGTGACGCCCATTCACGGCGCTTTCGTTGTTAATATTGTACCACGTACAGTCTGGAGAGTGGTTTTTGAGGGAAGAATATGCTTTACCTACGATATTTGCAGGGGTCAGCGAACTAGGCTTAGCTACTTATTCTGTAAACCAAACATTATTCATATCACGTCATTTTCAATCCATTTTATAATAAATAAATAAAATAAAAATGTTCACCTTGAAACATAGAATGACCTGCAGAAGTCGCGAACAATAAATTCATCTTTGTTTTCTCTTTATGTTTGTTTTACATTTTTTTTGTGTTTTAAAGTGTTTATGTTTATTCTGTTTTTTTTTAACCGACTTCCATAAAGAGGAGGTTGTCAATTCGTATGTTTTTCTTTTAAATGTATATTCGGGCATGAGTAACTCCGTCATATTGTATAAGACAGACGGATTTGCAAAATTCATTTTTGTTTGAAAGAGTATACTTCCGAGATGGTTACTTCCAAAGACACCGACTTCCGAAAAAGTTATTTTCACTTTGTAGCGATTTTTTTGTAAAAAAAAGTTACTTGTTAACGTTCATTGAACTCCATGCAGCATGTATGATAGAAAATGGTAGGTACATTCACAGTAATAAAGCTTCGTTCAGACTAGCGCGACGCTACAGTGCGACGCGACACAGGCTATTGTTATACCGTGAAGTTTTCTTAGAAATTGTATTGTTCGAGTCGCGTCGCGCCGTCGCGTCCTCGTTGGTCTGCACGAGCCTTAAGTAGTTAATAGAAGACAATATGTTTATTTGCATTAAAACATGGTACAATAATGGTCTTAATAATAGGGTTATGATCGTCATGCCTGTCTCGTTGGTCTAGTGGTCGCAAGCGCTACTACTGAGCATGAGGAATCTGAATCGAACCCAGGAGGGTTCGATTCCGACATCGGGCAAATTGTTATTGGGTTGTCTCGAATCTATATGGAATTTCTCAGTAGCCGCCCGGAGTCAGTTTTGTGCCCGGTTGATGCCCCCCCTTTTACATAGGAATAACACATAACTGGCGAAATGTGGGTAGGTGCGGTACGACTCTGCCTAAAGCTTCGTGCAGACTAGTGCGACGCGACACCGGCTATTGTTAAACCGTGAAGTTTCCTTGGAATTTGTATTGTTCGAGTCGCGTCGCGCTAGTCTGAACGAGGCTTAATCCTTTGGGGCATAAATAAGTTAATAATTATGTAGCATTAATAATAATAGTGTAGTCAAACAGTAATTATACCTACTATTACAACATGTTTACAACACGTTTTTGTTTTAGCCAGAGAGTCTCTAAACTTGATACAATCCTGTACTTTACCTGAGACATGTTTTTTCCGTGTATGTGGATGAAAAGTAACATCAAGAGAACGTATTTACTGTTTATGTAACCGTCATGTTTCTTTGACAGCTAAATAGAAGCTCTCAGCTTTCATTGTGTTTTATTACTTCGCGAAAAATAAAGGCTTTCGCAAACAGGCGCAATACGATGGTGCGATACGACGAAGTTTTCATAGAAATTGTTCTACCAGAGTCGCGTCGCGCCTGTCTGCGGGAGCCTTAAAGGATTAGTAGGTACTCATTCATATGTTTTCTTTTATCAACCGACTTTGATATTTTCTTAGAAAACATATTGTAGGTAGATGTTTAACATGAAAAGAAGGATTTGTTTTTGTACCTTTTCACATCTGAGTGGATTTTTAAAGGTTTTGTAAGTTACAAAATTTTTGTTTGTGCTTCAAAGAAGTACAAGATCAGTATAAACTACGGTATCTTGTGATTAAGAAAGTATTAATTTCTGGTTTAAACACGACGTCTTGTTTTTCTACTGTCCCTTCAATTAGGCTATCATTTTTGTTTTACTTTGAATAAGTTGTTATCCTAACTAATATTATAAATGAGTTTGTTTGTTGGATAAGCTTTCACGGTAAAACGACTTGGCACATGGGTAGGTAGACCAATGACCTGGATTAGGACATAGGATACTTTTTATTCCGATATTCCCACGGGATCGAGACTTAAGCTTCGTGCAGACTAGCGCGATGCGACAGCGCGACGCGACACCGGCTACTGTTATACCGTGAAGTTTTCTTAGAAATTGTATTGTTCGAGTCGGGTCGCGCCGTCGCGTCGCGCTGGTCTGCACGAGTCTTTATGCGGGTGAAACCGTGGGCCACAGCTAGTCATTTATGTATAAAATTATCAAGTACCACCAGTCAGAAAAAAAAACATTTCTTTAAATAGTTATTAACAATTAAAATCTTCAGCAGAAAGCACAAAGCAGAAGTAAACCTTGGCAGCAAAAGAAACGATATTTTACTTTTAAAATTGCATTTGTACCGTTTTACTACCTACTTAATCGCCTAGCAAAAACTCATTTCAAGTTAACTATTAAAAAAAAAAAAAAAAAAAAAAAAATCTCTTCTGCACTGCGATAAGCATCGGAATGAAGGAAAAATAGTTAAAGGGATATTAGTTTAGAATTAATTAAGCTGGGAAACACGTAGAAACACATTAATTAATTACTAGTTGTGGCACAGATGAATACAGATGGTTCACTCCGCATTTTAGGTATGAAACTACAAGTACGCGGCGGGCCCGTCTTGTCGGGCCAATTCAGTGAGTGTAACGTAGTCGGAAGATATAAGAGTTACGCGATGGAAAGAGAGGCAACATCTTCGTGAATAGAACTATAAGCAATTAGCGCCGTGTGACCTGAATTTCACTTTGTGGTTTCGATGTCGTAGCAAGAGTCACTTTTTAGGGTTCCGTAGTAAACAAGGAATCCTTATAATTTCGCCATGTCCGACTGTCTGTCCTTCTTTCCACGGCTTACCTTAGAGACGGTTAGTACTAGAAATATGTAATTTGGCATGGATATACATATTAATCACGGTGTCAATGGTCGTTCAAAAATATTGTGGGTATAAGAAAACTAAGTATTTTTCAATTCAAGGATCGAAATATTAAGCTTGAGTGTGCTAGTTTTTGTTAGAGTCAAGTTTGTGTGTGTGTGTCCGCCAGCTTAATTGATTGTACTTGGATTTGTGAAAAAAAAAAATATAACGAAGTTAAAAGGAAAATTATCACAGCTAAGTAGGCTTTAAAGGTTAACGAGTACGGAATGTATGAGATTAAAAACATGTTCTCCCATACATTCCGTATGGGAGAACATGTTTTTCAACCACAATGTTAAGTATGTTATTGGAATTAATTCATCCCAACTACGGAACTCTTCAATTTGCGTGGTCCGACACGCACTTGGCCGGTTTTTTATTTAAATAATATTGCGGACTGAACCATCTGTAGGATCTTTGGTTGTGGCAACAATTTGTGAGGTAATGGACCTAGAATAGGCGTACTAATGGAGCAGAATGGAAATACGTGTGGGAATAAAACATAATGGTACCTACACATCGAAGAGTGTAGGGACCATTATGCTGTGTGTCTCTAGAGTAAAAAAACCGCAGATAAATAGATATTATTCACCAGATATTTAATATAAATTTTTGCTGTAACCAAAAGACAAAATTAAGCTTAGGCTTTTCGCCGTGTCAATCGTTAAAGAAAATCGATATTCTAGAGTAAAAGCTCCTAAAAGTTTTCTAAAAAGGGCAACACTATTGTCGTTCGATGTCAATTTTCGTATGATGTCCGAACTTTTAGGGTTCAATGACCCTTTGTCGAGGCACTTTCCAAGACCTTTAGGGCTCGCTTTTCCGGACTGTATTTTTACGTAATATTTAAGGGATGAGTTAAGCCCCTAAATGAGGTTGTCGTTTTTACTTCATGAGGAAGTCAGGTCATGATATAGGCGAACTAAGTATTTTTGTGTGCCTTGCGATATCTAGCTAGAAATATGAAGGTCAGATTAGTGACGTAAAAAGTTCTTTGGAATTGTATTGGGAAGATAGGGCTTTTCATGAGATAGACTGGAAGTTACTTTTCATACAGATCGCAAAGTTTATTAAGGCGACGATATCAAATTTTTAATTATTTTATACTGAAGATTACGTCTGAACGAGTAGTGTGAATGATTTGGAAAAAATATTATGTTTGAGACTGAGGTTTGATCACTTTACAAGAAACTACTTTCGATTTAGAACATTTAAAAATATCATCAGCATCGATATGTTCTACTTGCATGTGGCTGAACCAATTTTGTCAACTTTTATACAAAATATAGCAAAAATATAAAGTAGAAAAACAAAAAACCTAAAAATTTGTAATGTATTTTTTTCTATTATTTAGCAAACCATACCAAGAAATTTAAAAATTCCACATTAGTCTTCAGATATCCTTATTAAATTAAAAAAATAAATGAAACAATAAATTATCTTCATTGCGTAAATTATAGGCGAAATAAATCATATTTTCGAGAGCGCAAAAGTGATGCAATTATTAACAGGTGTTGTGACTGACACGAATGGTTTAGAACCACGTAAAGTGTATTTTTATACTTATACAGATTAAATGTTTCAATTAATTTAAGCTTTCTTAAAATTTGCCTACAAAGGTTAAGTTAAAAAAAAAACATTAAAAAAAGCAAACGTCACGTAATAAAGTTTTAACGTTGACGTTTGACCTTCTCAACCTGGAGTTTATTTTGAGTTGTGACCCATTGTATCCTTCAGCCTTTTCTGAACTGACCTTTCGAGTGGTCACTTTCAAAGTAATTACATGATTAGAAAACTTATTTGTTTTGAGATTTCGTTTGAAATATCGTGGTGACTTTTGTGCTTTTGTTTTTCATCTTTTGTAGTTTTTGAAATCCTTTATAGTTTGTTGGTGCTATTTTACAAAAGATTAAAAATATCAGTTGACCTGATATTAAGTCTTTGCATGGTTAATTGGTTGAGTTTATGAAAAGATGAAGTCAAAGAATTGAAACAAAATTCTAGAAGAGGACAGTGACTAACTCTAGACTAACTGAGAAAATTCCGCGTTCTCTTAACAAGAATTCTACAACAATTAAATAGGTGTATGATAATTTAAATATGTACAAAGGGCTCAAACGTCATATTATCTAAACAATTTCAGCAACAAGATCTGAATTGTTAGCTATTATTTTATATTACGTAATAGTGTTATTTCAGTAAAAAATAACATTATACATAGGATCAGTTTAATAGTACCTAGGTTGTGTTATTTAACCGTATTTAAATTCAGGGTTCAAAAACCAATTTGTGAAGATAGATATCTTTTCTAGTTTCTTTTTTTTTGTTTTTCAATGTCATTATTCTTCTGTGTGGTGGTTAATAGTTTTACGTCAGGAGCTTAATCATTGTCAATTGTATTCCATGTTTCATAGAAACAGACTAGTGTCTTTGTTATTTGACCGCCTTACATCTGATAATAAACATGCAATGACAGTTTTTTTTATTTTTCATTCATAAATTATCAATTATCAATTAATGGACGTAGTAAATAATTCATTGATCAGACAAGATAATTCCATAAAACAATAATTACTCTACAGTATCGTTTCACGACACAATCTTTGAAGTAAATAATTAAAGTGGCCCACATTACAAGGTTCAGTCGTCACGTCGGCAAGAAAGATGCGTTTATTTAAACTGGGTAGTTAGTGTGATTCGTTGAGTGAGCATTTCCACTTTTGAATTTGTTCCTAATTCGAATATTCGGTAGTGTTCCTTTTGTGGTATATTTTACATTTGAATTGTGTTGTTCTAAGTGAACGTGCGTGTGTCAATGTGATGGAAATACGACTTAACATAGTTTTCGTTTAATTTAAAATTAGTATCAAGTTTTCTATTTTAAAGACGATTAAACCTAGTATTACAAAGTACCTACTTACCAACGTAGGTCTTTTTTAAATAGCTTGTTTTATCGGTCGTCTGTGTAAACTATCCTCGATTAGCATAAACCCTTGTTTAATATTCGTTTGAAGTGGGCACCTCCATTTGCAATTCAATACAAATTAATGGAAAGAGTAACTAGTAGCTAATTGCTTGAGGCTTTGTTGTTAACTGTTGATACAACATTGTGACGAATTAATTCTATTTGTTGTAGTTGTAAAGTAGATTGCCCTGCGGGTGTACTTATTGAATTTTGAGAAGTCGAAGAATATCAAATGTTCAGTAAGAATAAAACTTACTTATTTTAGGACATTTTCGTTCATTCGATTCTAAGGCCACTAAGCTTTTTCTTAATTTTTTAAGATAGTTGCCCAACACTGATCTCGAAGAGAGACGGCCTGTGTTCCAACAGTGGGTTATAGACTGATTATGCCCAGCACGTTGAGGGCAAGTGTGGTTGCTTCAACACTAAATATTATAAAAAGCCGAGCATTTAAACTTACCTTTACATGAGTGCGTTCTAACTCTTACATCTTCATTTTAACACCGCCTTTGATACTAGAGAAGTGATCAATAATCTATTCTGTCTTGATCATAGCTGACTGCTGGATATAGGCTCTTCTTAAATAAGGAGTGAAATAGGTAAACCCACATTAAAACAGTGATAGTGCATACAACTTGATGAGTGGTTGAGTGAGACATGTGAGGATGACGTCACTGGGGATCCCCACCGAGGCTCCTGTCCACACCATTTTGTTCACGTCTGCGTACACGCAGAAAACTGTCAAAGTTGTGCCAAAGAAGGTAAGGGAAATATATCATGAATCCATAATGTCTTGCTTTCTGAAAAATGTAATTTATTTTTATTTGGTGTATAATCTCTCCAAGAGATTATAGAGATTCTCTTGCATAACATAACACGCCTGTATTCCCTGAAGGGTTGGGCAGAGGTGTACCTATAGTAGGTACTCCCACATTATACCTACATCTCTTGTTTACCTTGTAGCGGTTACACCGCCACTTACGAACTACGCATCAAAGACATGAATCCTGCATCGCGCAATTAGAGTTTACCGCGCGAACGATATACACGGTGACATTTGAATCACAGTTTTGTTAGAACAAAGGTTGTTCAGACCATGGTCTACTACCATTCTATTGCATCAAATATGTAATTAAAACAAACTAAACTAGGCGTTCTCAAATAAGTCTTATGTTGCTCAAACGTGTTCAAACATTAACCGTAACATCAAAGTACTCATCGCGGTAGCAATATGGCATTCAAAAGAGTTATGAGGAGTCCACGTGGACTACAAGGATCGCGCGTTTATTGTGAAAATGTGTTATAACTATTGGATTGTGGAAAATTGAAATCAATGTTGTCTTGGTGCACACGGAGCTGACTCGGATTTGTGGTTTAAGTTTTGTTTTTGTCTTGTTCTTGTAATATCCCAATAAATAAATAATACCTAATAATGTCACGTTAGATACAATAGGTGCCCATACCTAGTACCTACAGGAAAGAATGAAAGCCACGTCTCATAGTACCTACCGTAAGTTCGCACCTACAACGAAATGATAAAATTATTAGAGGTCAACCACCTCGCCGCGCCGTGCATAGCCAGAAAATACCCATAGCCAAAGCCATAGCAAGCCATAAAAATGTGTTTTAAAGTAGCCAATTATCAGTGATAAAATACCTACCGAAGTTAATTTTTAACTTTGGTATTTTCTAGTAAGACGTACAAAAATAAGTGCTTACTAAATTTCGTTTATGAAGGTACATTTCCCTGTAGACAATGCTGTCCCGTGCGGGAGCGAGCCGCACGGGATAATGTTCTCTGATCGCGATGCATTATTAGGCAGCAGCTTCGATGACGACACACATACTCACACACACACTAAGAAGTTCCGAAAATAACTAAAATAATGACAGAAAATCACGAAGCACACTAGCACCCATAAGACAGTAAGTTAAAAACTCTTCGGCGCTTAAATGAATGAAATAGGAGAAAGCTAAACTCAAGTAATAATAAGTAGTGCTGTGCTTCCTAATAATTATTGTCCGTACCGATGCCGATGGCGCAGTTTCTGAGTGATAGGCTGCTGCGTTACGTGTCCCGAATTCGATTCCCCCACAGAAAGATGCAGGTGAGATTTGAATTTGTAAGCGCACCCACATTAGCTACAAAAGTAATTAAGTACTAGCGTGGGGAACTTTTTAAAAAAGAATGACGAAGAAAGTGGATAATCTTTGGTAATTGTTCGAAACAAAAGTTCATAAAAAAGAAGTTAAAAAAAGTTTCAAATTAGGTACATGTGATGATTGTAATATCATTAAAAATTACTTTTTTTTTCAGTAGACACATTTTATTTTGTCAGTTATGTGCACTAAAGTCGGTTAAAGTGTGGAAAAAATATTATCGCTAATAATAATCTCAATTGTAATTGCAAAACAGCAAAACTGACTTTTAAAATGCCTAATGAATGACGCGAGTGCTGTATCCTTGTATCATGCCCTGCTGGCTGACTGCTGATACGCTTTCTGCTGTATTAACCGCACGATGGCGGAGCACGGGGCGACATAATATGACACCGGTTCATCGGTTATTCGGTTCCTTTGAGTTCGCCGCGGCCGGCACGTGCGTTTAGATGTTTAGTAAAGTACCTAAACTGCGATGGCCGCGCGTGAACTTTGGCGAAACAGCTGATTGGGAGTACTGAATTGAATTCACATAGCAGTTTCATGTTAAAATAAATTACTTATTAGTTTTAAATTTTATTCACATTCATTTTAAATCGTAACTGGCACAATAAAATATTTTATTAAATAAATAGTAATATCATTTAACTCTTTTATCGTACTTATTAAATGTTGTTTAATAACATTCGGATAAATAATTGTTGTGGGTCTGCTGTTTGTGTGTGTGTGTGATTTGAGTTTAAAACCTAGCTTAGAGCAACGTTTAAAATAAACATGTAGGTACCTACTTACCTACGTACTTTTACGAAGTATTCATTACAAAAATCACACGCATCTACTTTGAGACGCGAGCGCCGCGCCACGCCGCAGTGTCTATGTTGTAGGTAGTAACGATAATCCCGACATTTTTAACTTTGTCTTTTTTGTGTTTTTTCAAAAACCAATGACGTTTTTTTTTTAATTGGACGTTATGGAATGGTAGTAGACCATGGTCTGAACAACGTTTGTTCTAGCAAAACTGTGATTCAAATGTCACCGTGTATTGTATAAGACTACCCGATATCAACAGTTGGGCAGTTGCCCGCTAGACACAACACCCGTCTGGTCGGAGGATCCTCCCTTTTCTATGTTGGATGAGTGAACTTTACACCCTGTTCCTCATGCCCCTAAAACCTAATTGTAATCATTAATTTATTGATACCAATAACCTATCTAAACAACTGATATGAGATTAACTGAACGGAGACTTGTGAATTATTAGACCAAAAATTTACTGAATAAAAACATTGATCGGCTTTCGAAAAAGTAGAGGGCGGTATTCCAAAATAAACCAGCGTAGTAAGTGCGTAACACACATACTTACTTATGGCAATGCCTTTCATTTTGACAGTTCAACAACATTCATTGTGTTGATGAACTGAATTTTTTTTCAAACATGAAGCAATGAGCGTGATACGCAATTAGGGTACTTACCCTCGGAAATAATAAGTATTATATATTTTTTATATCATAGCTATATTTATAACTGTTTTATACAATTAAAGAACGAGCCCGTAACAAAATCTCTAAAAAAGAACAAAATAGATATCAAACAAAAATTTATTATAATCTCCAAATCACTAGCAAACAATTTATTTTTATTGACACCCCATTATAACTGAAAAAAAGGCTTTGTTTTCATTTGTTGCCGTCACATCACCAACGTTACGGATTGTCATAAAAATAATCACCATATAGAAGGTGTTTTTTTTATATCCAATAATTCCAGGGTACCTCTAATGAGACCATGTGATATGAAAGAATCAACTAGCATATAAATTATTTATCCATTTTTTATTTTTAAGATTTACTTACTACGACGACTCTCGATGTGTATAGGCATCTAAGTTTCAGTTTGAGTCATTTTTTTCTAATTTAATTTAAATTTAAGTCAGTCATTCAAATCAATCATTCATATTTAAAGAAAATGCGACGTCATATTTTATTTTTATGAATAAAAATTGTCTAAATTAAATGTTTTATATTTTTTATATTTCGCCTAAGGGTACCATAAATAATCGTGACGTTGTGGAATTATTTGAAATGAAAAATCTAAAAGAAAAAAAAAACATGCCAGTTGATTCTTTGATAATTATGGTCTCATTCATACCCTAGAGTTATGGGATATAAAAAAAACACCTTGTATATAAAAATAAATCGAACATTAACTAGTTGACAATTTCTGTATTCTGATCAGATAGTTTTGATTGATGGTTCATTAAAAATACATTAACTATATTTACTATACATCTATAGGAATAAATAAAATTGAAGTGTCTGGTTGTAATGTCAAAATAACAGCTTTTTACTAAATGCATATGAAAGTGTATACGGTACTTATAACAAAAAAAAAAAAAAAATGTTGTCTGTCTGTTTGGTCCGGCTAATCACCGAAACGTCTGGACTGATTTTAACGGGACTTTTACTCGCATATAGATGATGATTATTGATGATATACGGAGTAACATAGTCTTAATTTAATTTTAGTAAAATAATTAGGGTCCACGCGGGGAGCCTACGGACAGCAGCAAGTTTTTTAATAAAAATACTACTACCCGGGCTTGCTTCGTACGTACGTTTGTTATTGGTAAGTTGACCTCTCCGAACACATGCACCTGTCGGAATAAATACTCAACATTAGGTATGGTGTAAATCGCATCAAAATACATTGTGCAGTTTAGAAGAACAACGCGGTCACACAGTCAGACATGAAAAGCGAATTACCCCTGCTTCGCACGGTTTTTACGACTTGACAGATCATAGATATTTCTTTATTATAATTATGTAATTTTACTAATATATACCTTCCGGAAAAAATGTTCTTAATGGTGGTGAAATCCATATACAAATCCGTTGAGTAAATTAGAAGAACAACGCGGTCACACAGAAGGACATGAAAAGTGACTTTAACTTATAATTATAAATATATCGATACCTTTACGATAGCGGTTGTTGGAGGTAAGTAAACCCTTAAGGGTATGCGGGACACAGGTGCGACGCGACTACGACTCTGGTGAAACCATTTCTTAGCAAGCTTCATGGAAATTGTTCTTCCAGAGACGCGTCGCGCTTGCCCGCGTCTTTACTCGATTCAACAAGTCGTCGATTAGCTGTGGTTTTCATTTGATTTATTGAGTGACTTTTGTGATATTATGAAACAAATAGATTTTTGTTTTACTAAGTACCTACTTATAATCACGAGTATATTCCTAGACTGCGAAAACAAGTACTAAGTACCTAGTATTATTTTGTTAGTGATTTTGCGCAGTTTTTCTTCATTAATAGTAGGTATCAAACAAAATAAAAAGCCAATAGATATACCTACTTGACAAAATTCTGTAGTACCGACGCGCGACGTACAGAATTAGATTTTCAACTTTATTTCTATAGTTATAGGTACTTTAGAAATAAAGTTTGACAATTCAAAGTTGATTGGGAAAATTTGACAATTTCGGGTAGGTTGACGTGTTGGCGTCTGTACGTTATGATTGGTCTTTTGTTACGGAATTTTATAAAATTTTAAAATATACCCAAAATCAAAAGTCATTAATTCAAACTAGGCTGAGAATCAGCACTTCTCGAACGTCAAAATTACATAAATAAGACAGTCCCCCAAAACGCCCACCCTTCACCACTTCCTAGTGCTTTTGCTGGGCAGAAGTAGCGCAGCAAACTCCCCAGCAGCACAGCTGTCTGTTACGTTAGAAAAACTTGATTGTATACAATATGCAAAATAATTTATATTACGGTATACCTACATAATAATAATACCAGCCTATTATTAATTACAGCCTGTCAGAGCAAAGGCCTCTTCTCATACAAAATATTTCTTTATAAAATAATGCTTAAATTTACGTAAAGCCATTAATTGCTGATCCTTCTTTACATAAGAACCGTTTTAACGAGGTTCAGGATAATATAATTTATGTTCAAAATGTTGAAGTTCGTTATCGTGGCTTGTGACTACGTTCGCCTAACCTTATCCCAACTATGTATTTTACATGGAGCGACTGCCTATCGGACCTCTACAATACCCCTTGGTAGACAGACAGGTTTTCCGGCTTTTGACTACCCTTAACGAATTTCAAAGATCTACAAATTATAATGACCCTAATGTAACGACCCTTATGTTAAGGGTCTCGGTATGTAATGGACGGTCACCCATCCATAGAGCATAGAGCGACCTCGGCAAGCGTTGCTTAACCTAAAAGATCGACACGTGCGGCTGTTATTATTAATTCACGAGCCCCCACAAGTCGTTTGTCACTACACTGTTAGTTCAAAAACAGAATAGAAAATTTAAAAACATACTTAAGTACTAAAAGCTAGTCTGAAATACCTTTAAAAAGGCCCAAATGACGTCTGGTGCGTAATATTTTTTTAAAAGGTAGGTAAACTATTATTTAGGTCACGCAACCCCAAATAGACGTCACTGTCGTGCCGAGGAATTAAAACGTTCTTATTCAAAGTCCGGTGTGTGACTAGAGATTCATAATTAATTCTTTATTTATTTTGATTCAATTGATAACAGCGTAAAATATAAATAAATATTGTTTTTATGACGTAGGTACGGGAATATTGATTAACACTGTTTATTAAAGTTTATAGTTTAGTGACGTGAATTGTGGTACTGATTGTTTATAGGCTGTGGTAGTCATAAGGTTGGCAGTTGTTGAAAATTTTAAATTATACTATGTTATGTTCCAATTTCAAAATTGTTTTTTTTATCTACTGGTGGAATGTGGCGAATGAGGTCTACGCCGATGCCGGTGGTCAGAGCGTACCCAGATGATGCCTGGTCACTTGCTCATAATCAAAATCATAATAAAATTAAAGCATGATTTTTAAACCTTTTTTCTTCTTTGTGACAATCTATCACTAAAAGATCCTGACAGCATAACAAAGCATATAATCAGCCTATAATGTACCCACTACTGGGACACAGGCCTCCTCTTTATGTGAGAGGGAGTAAGCCATTATCTTCCACGCGGGCCCAGTGCTGGTTGGTGGATGTCACATGTCTTCGATTTTTTTAGGTCATACCACTTTCCTCGTAATGTTTTCTTTCACCGTTTTGAGAGCAGTGGTGATGAAATAATTTAAGTACACAAGTAAAGTGCCTGCTTGTGATCGAATCCACGACCTACAACTCGTAAGTCGCAACATTATCCAAATGACTGAAATGCTTGGAAAAAAGAACCCAGCACTGTAAGGCTTAACTTTTAAAACTGGCAAAGTTAATCCTTAAAAGTGCAAAATTCTTTGCCAGAGAAGAATTTAATCTAACAAATAACTGTGCTCATGCAACTACCGGACAATTTAATTTGTGGTCGACGAGTAGTTCGAAACGTCTTTGCATTATGTAAGTACTTACTCTATGGTCAGCTGTCAAAGGCAGGATTTTATACTGTGAGTAGATTTCTTTTGCTTACATTTTATTTTAGAAAGTCTTGTAAGCAACGAACTGAGTTTTTTGTTTCGCGATAGTCAACTATTTTGTATGAAATCGCAGACATTTTTAAGTGTTTGGATTGGCAGTCTATAGAATGAGTGCTGATTTCAGCATTTAAGCCCATATCACACGGCGACGCGATTGTTTAACAAGCCCGCTGAGTGTGCGTATCGAGCACGCTACGTGTGCACAACGAGTTCTCTGCGTTTACGAAACAAGAACGATTGACCTGAGAGCGCAAGAGACAAACAGTGTACAATATTTTGAAATCGTTGCGTGGTCGCGGCTCGGTCGCTTCGCGCCCGCGGAGAGGACGTTCACAAATAGCTTTGCTGGAAACACGCTGGCAAATCGTCAGTGATAAAGATCTTAGTTTTCGTTCTATTTTTTGAGTGCGTCAATGCGTTTGAAATAAATGTTTTATTTTTCATTTTTTTCTGCCTCAGAGATTGGAGTTTTGAACTGGAATTTAGTAATACAATTCAGTCCAATGAATGTTTACCAAACATTTTCAGTTCCTAAAGTGTTTATAAGAAGTCCTTCCTTAGTTTAAGGCAAATAATTCGGAGTAGGTACTTACCTCTTCTAACTGAACAGACAGCTGTGCTGCTGGGGAGTTTGTTGCGCCACTTCTTCTTCCCAGCAAAAGCACTAAGAAGTGGCGAAGGGTGGGCGTTTTGGGGGACTGTCTTATGTAATTGTGACGTTCGAAAAGTGCTGATTCTCAGCCTAGTTTGAATAAATAACTTTTGAATTTGACCGCACTTACAATTTTAAAAGACTTGCACCTTATCGCCGTTGGTAAACTATGGCTTAGTTACGGTACAAAATAAATATGAACAGTATGGAAACTAGACCTATTTGTTGAAATAATTACCTACACTTCACTTTTAAAAAGATCACGGCCACCACTTATCTCGACTCGGCACTTGCAAATGACAGCACCGCGACAATCACTTAGGGTCTCGTCAATAAGCGCGTCTGTTTGACTGTGCTGTTTCAAACGTTTACACAGAAATATGGACAGTACAGAAATTTTATACTGTGGTTACGGTTACGGTAAGTCACTCTCTTCTTTTTTAAAGGTCTTTTAAACGCTTTCGTGTCACGTGCATACTGTGTCCCTTAGCTACAGTCCGTTCCTGACACCCTCCAGTTCTACTAGTAATCAGACAATTTCTAGTAGTAATAAGGATCAAATTCGCAAAACACATATTCGTTAGTATGAAACTTTCATGTCAAGAACGTATTCTCTCTACGGCTGGGCTTTAGGTACTGTATTATTTACCTATGTAAACAGAAACTATTAATAATCCCCACTGCCATAAACAAGCCTACATACAGCCTACACATGTAGAAAATACGCACGAGGCTTACACTCAAACGAATGGATTTACCAGTGACAGCTTGACACTTTTATTATAATATGTAAGTTGTACCTATCCAGAAAAATATTGAGATGGGAAACAATTTTTTAGATTAGGTATTGATATTCTTACTTATTCAGATCTTTGACAGCTGTTATGGGTCGTCAGAAGCCCGAAAGTCTGATAAGCAGACTTACCAAAGGGAATCGTGTTACCCAGTTCAGCTGCATCCGGTTAGACTGGAAGCCGACCCCAGCATAGTTGAGAAAAGGTATTGATTCTTACTTATTCAGAAAAAATATGACTCCCTCGTTGGCCTAATGCAGTGGTCGACAAACTCATTAGTCAATATAGCTGAACATCAATACTATAACGGCTAAGATTCTTATGAGAGCCTCCTTCAATCCTTTCTGTGTCCAAACTGTCTCAATACCTATACTTTTCTTAATCCTTAACTTTCTCAGCGATACATCGCAAAAGAATAGCGTCTCTGATGCGCCGCATACGGGGCAGCCCCAACAGCTTCTTGCAGCTTATTGTAGGGAGAATGGATGTGGATTGCTCCTTCATGGAACATTGGACCAAACTAAATGTACGAGTAGTGCGGTCCTAATCCAATATTTCCATTGTTGTGTCTTTGTGTGTCTATTTTGTCTATTTCGTCATTGTGTGTCTATATTATAAAAATAAATTAACATGTATGGATGTTTAGGAGCATGAGGAACAGGGTGTAAAGTTCACTCATCCACCATAGAAAAGGGAGGATCCTCCGACCAGACGGGTGTTGTGTCTGGCGGGCCGACTGCCTAACTGCTGATGTCGGATGGTTTTATATATGTCGTTCACGCGGTAAACTCTAATTGCACGATGCAGGATTTGTGTGACGTCATGTCTTTGATGCGTAGTTCGTATGTGGCGATGTAACCGCTACAGATGGTTATAATTCTACTAGCGGTTGTAATTTATCTTAAATAAATGATTTGAATTGAATTGAGTTCAAGAACTCCCACACTCTTTCACAACACTTCATTAACTTGCTATGAAGTACGATGCCTTCATCATCATCATCATATCGGCTGATAATAATATGATGAAGGCATTTCGCTGTGTGTGACAGGGTACTCGCTGCGAGCAGCCATTCCGCTCAGCGCGCCGCTCCTGACTTCACGCCCGTGCCACAGGTCGTGACAGGCAGGCAGCGAATTGCCACTGCGAGTATTATTCGCAGCGAGTATCTATTCAATTTCTATGAAAACTTCGCGGAAATTGCTCGTCGGGCAGGCAATTTTTTTACGTAAATGAAACAATCATATATTATATATCCATATTCATAATATCCTTCAGAAGGAAGTTAGTTACGCAGGGGTGCAGGGACCTAATTCTGGTCTATACGAAATGTGGTTTCTCTTGCGTACAAAATTTGTCAACTAGGAAAAAATAACTAATTAACTTCATTACTACGCCCGCCACTTTGTCACCAAAGTACCTACTATAGATACAGTGTTGAAGTTATCAGCGCATGATCTGTGATAATGTTCTGTTTGCCTATGCGCATGTAAATGATCCTCAGGTATTTATGGAGCATGCGTGTCATTTTAATAGAGTTGTTTGTCTATGAATAACTATAAAGTTTGTAGCTAGTTTTATTATCTTAGGATCTAACGTGAGTTGGTTTCTCTGTACCTATTATATTATAGACATTGTATGAAATTATAAAATACCAGTACTGACTGACATACGCCTACTAGTTGATAGATGCCGCAGATGTATGAACGTAAACGAAGCATATAGGTACCATTCCCTACGCACCATTCCAATAGAGGTACTATTGGAAAAAGGCGAAAATTTATGTAAGTTCAGAAAGCTGTGTAATTCCTGATGAGCTTTTTTATGTACCTTTAGAAAAGAGTCGAGAAAGCAGTTTAATCCTGCCAAAACATTCGCAGGTGAAATTGGACCCGAACCAATCTGGCGTCGACGTCGTTAAAAGCCCACCCATAGATGAATACGAGAATCACCTTCATCCAGTCCATTGCCTACTCTAAGAAGCATATCGAGTACGGCTTACAAATCCTTCCATATCCTAAGGGCACGTCTTCCTTACCATTACCGCGGCCCCAATCTACTCCTTGATCTGCAATGGTCTCTGTAGCCCCATGAAACATGAGGCTCCAGTAATCTTTGGGATTATTCGATTAATCGAGTCTGGTCAAACCACGCTGGGGTCGGTGCATTTCATTGTTTCATTAAATCCCATCTAAAGTCACATTCGAAATCTTTTGGGGTCGTTTTCATAATATTTTCAATATGGTTTCACCGGATTATCATTCAGTATCTTACTACATAGCAATAAATTACAAGGATGATTTTAACGATTTGATGGCAGCACAACTGGCAGCAAATAAAATTTATTTATTTCCGCCACTTGGGCCCCAGCCATGGCTTTTTTATGGGATTTTTACGACGCCATAGAATTGATAGTGTTTTTCCTATGGTATCATTCGATGGCCCAGTCATTTGTTAAGGCGGGATTTTACAGGGTGAGCTGATTTAAGTGGATTTTTACATTTGTTACACTAGACTTTGTCGTAGAATAAATATGTCTGTTTTATCGCAATATCAGCATACTTACGTACAAATATGTAATACACTTTCAATCATATTCTGAATGATTTTGAAGATATTGCTAATTCATTACTTCATAGAAAAAACTTCTGCTCGACAACGTAAATAACGCAATTAATGTTGTTGAACTGTGAAAATTAAATCCATTACTAGGCTACGAAATTACCCCGCAGGTCGGAGGATCCTCCCTTTTCAATGGGGGAACTTTATACCTTGTTCCTCCAGCTCCAAACTGGTGACCCCGCCCGTTACCTCCAAAATCCAAAAGAATGTGTACGGTGGCCTTGTCCCTATTGTCTGATATCCATAGTTTTTGAAACGCTGTAGGAAAATAGTATTTTTTCTATAGTGCGACAATTTTTTAACATTACCCCGCAGGTCGGAGGATCCTCCCTTTTCAATGGGGGAACTTTATACCTTGTTCCTCCAGTTCCAAACTGGTGACCCCGCCCGTTACCTCCAAAATCCAAAAGAATGTGTACGGTGGCCATGTCCCTATTGTCTGATATCCATAGTTTTTGAAACGCTGTAGGAAAATAGTATTTTTTCTATAGTGCGACAATTTTTTAACAGACCTAACAAGGAACCCACCTTGGAGCGGTCTTATTAAAATCAAATCAAGTTTAAACGCAATCTCAGATCCAAATCAACATAAATCGCGTATTCGCATTCCGGAAACACGCCTTAGCTGTCACCTGAATCAAAAAGCAATTTATGCAAAACTCCTTCATACAATAACCAGTCTTAAACAATTTTATTAGAGTTTTAAATCCCCTGACGTATGAACCGACTTACGTGATGGATTTGGAAGCAGGCGTTAATGCCATGCAATTTGTGTGTGATCAATGGGGCTTTGACGATAGCCTGATAGCTCTAAAGGGTTAAACGAACGAATGTCTGGGTAAAATTCAAATCTAGATTTGATAACTAAGTACTTACCTACCTTTGAGAATTTTCTAAATGTAGATAAGCTTTTTTGTATTAAATCGGTAAGCGTTAGAATCACAAAAGAATGGCATGAACGGTTTTTTAAAATATTTTCTCGTTTTCGTTTTCTCTGTAAACTTTTCTGAGTAAAGACGATAGTCTGTTGTTGAAATAAACAATAAGGGTTTTCTGAAATGACATTCATTAGGTGGCAGCACTCAGGCGTCAGGGCCTGTCAAAAGTGTCAAAACACCTATATTTTCTTTAGTCGCGACAGAATGATGAACGTCATCATATATTTTATATTATTCATTGTCGAAATGGAAGACCTCTTCTCAAAGTGGCGCCAATAATTGGTGGCGTGAATTTTCGTGTTTTTTTTTTTTAATTGAAAGCTTACAAGACTAGTCTATAGTTCTAGACTATACCTACATCTTTCCTAGCTAGAGATAGGCGTCGGGTAAATACCCAAAGGGAAAATACCCAGGTAAATTCCCATTTGGCTAAATACCTTGACCTTACGTAAATATATTTAATAACAGTAACCTAACCTAACCTAACCTAACGTTAATTTAAGATGTGTGTACGTGTGTGCGTTGGTACTTCTATTTCTCGAACTTTGACTATATTAAAGTGATTTTATATTGATGGGAAATAAAAAAATGTTATATTATATGTAATCTACTCAATAAAAATCTTAAATTCACTGACAGACAACACATAGAATCATGAAATTTTGCACAAGAGTTCCTTTTAGACGTATAGTCGAGAGAGCACTAGAAAAGGATTTTAGAAAATTCATCCCCTAAAGTGGTTGAATAGAGAAAGAAAGTTTTTATAGAAGTTCGTAATTTTAGCCGATGCACGATGGTAGATCCCATCCCATCAGGCACATAGGCTTGTACAGGCTCCCATCAGGCACATATGATTATAGTGTCATTGTTAAAGGTTGTAAATATGTGCGTGTGAGTGTGTATGCACCGAGCGGCGGTGTAGTTTTGGCATGCTTCGCTGTATTGTTTGCGTTATTTTCGCTCTGTCTTGGTTTTTTATTTGGTCTGAGGCTTTACAAGTACAACTTTAATGTGTAAATCTGTTCAAATCACAGTAAAAATATGATTAAAACATATGTATTTTAAAGTAATCAACCTACTTGTAAAACCTAAACATATTGTAATAAAGAAACAATCCACAAAACAGTAATTTTGCAATAAGGAACCATCAGGTGTTTGATCTAAGACAGATACTAGATCTAACAAAAATCCAAATAATCTAGTTGTCCTAATCGTCATCAATAGGTACTAACCTTAAAGTTGTAAAGTTGATAACTCAAATAACTTACCTATTTATTTCTACATACTTTTGAAATAAAAATCTAATTATCACAAAAGTCCCTTTTTGTGGGTTGGTTCTAGTTTGCATAGCTACGTCCAATTCTCTGACAGACAACGCACAGCCTAAACTCCTTGGTCTGTCCGCATTAAAGTTTTCCCAAGAGTAGGTACTTTATATACCGAAAGTGAGCGCTAAGGAAGGATTTTTACTACTGACCGTCGGTCGAGGGAAGTCGTCAAGTATCTTGGCAAG
Source organism: Xanthia togata (assembly GCA_963853775.1). Lineage (NCBI taxonomy): Eukaryota > Metazoa > Arthropoda > Insecta > Lepidoptera > Noctuidae > Xanthia > Xanthia togata. The sequence continues at coordinate 6,309,073 of OY970805.1, forward strand.
ACGGTTCGTGACAACCCTAGAGAACAGCTTGTTTTTGAGGCTCAGAAGTGAGATGGATCTATAGTTCTTCAGCAAGGGTATGTCACCTTTTTTGGATAACAGAACCACCGCAAATCTACTCCACGTCTCGGGCGTTGATATGTTGTCGTCACCTTTAATTCCGTACCTATTCATATTTTTTTAAAATTCCAGTGTTCACGTTGATTCACGTGTCATACGTACGAAATTTTAGCTTCCCTTTTTGGAGTAAGTCGGTTCTGCTTAGCGTAGCGCACGTGGCCGAGTACACAAAATGATAATTGTGCTACTGCCGAGGTACAGCAGCACGTCAACCTACCCGAAACTGTCAAATTTTCCCAATCAACTTGGAACCTTATGCTTTAGTAATAAAGTTGAAAATCTATTAAAGAAATTTGACAGATTGTAGTAGGTTGATGTGCTACCGTCTGTACATAGAATAGTTAACGGACGAATTTCTACTTTACTGAAAGAACTTGACGCATATATCCCTTTCCACCAAACCACAGGATCCGTGTCTGTTACATTTCTCCATATAAATTATATTCCACAGAAACCTTCCCAAGCCTTGTAATTTGCCAAATTGGTCATTATATTTACATAAAACATGATGCGCAGTATGCGCACGCATTCTCTTATTATTTCAAATCTCTTTGTCTGATAATGTAGGTACACTTAGATGAAATATTTAAGACGAATTGAAATTCATAATGATTAGAAAGTAAAAATACACGAAAGGCAAAATAAATACGAAATTATATCGTTGATTTAAGAATGAGGGCAAATCAATTTGAATTCAACGGATGTCTCTTGATTACACTGGGTTGACGGTATCTGTCATTTCAGTGTTACTTGGATTTAGTGTCAGAAATTCTTTCTCCTCTTTTGCGTAATAATTTCCTTTACAATTCGTCTATTTTTAATAATCTGTTAAGTTTATCCATTTTTATCGGGTTTAAAAACAATAATTTAACACATTAAAGTCAGCTTACTTCGTTTTTATAAAAATACCCATCACCTGGGAATTACTTAAAAGAAAAAAGAATTAAATAAATACCCGATATTTACCCAAATTTGAATTTACCCGAGAATTTACCGAGTAGAATCCCATCTCTATTTCTAGAAATTAACAACTGAAGTTAGTCACTATTTTTTTTTTCTTTTGCCACTGAGCGAGAAGAATACTTTTTCTTGTTAGCACGAACCGTGCGAGCTGGTCACATTAGCTTAATGAAAGGATGGTGTTGGTATGCCCAGTGCATCCTAGGAATTTAGTTTCGACTGTCCTAGATACGCTGGACAAACCTACCTACTACGTAACTAACAGTTGATAAAATAAATGGAAATGACTCATAAACTGACAAACGACACAGGGCAAATCTAGCGCCTAAGGGTTCTGTAGTTTTTTTTTTTTAAATATTGTAGATTACCGTGTTTTCTGAACCGAATAAAGTTTTTATTTATTTTAAACAAGTGTGTGGAAATCGGCATGTGATGAGGAAAGCTATGAGTATGAATGTCGATGGCTATACGAGTAGGGGAAGACCAAAGAAACGATGGATGGACTGTGTGAAAGATGATATGGCTAGAAAGGGGGGGGGCTACCGTAATGACGACTGATAGAGAAGTTTGGAAGAAAGGGACAAGTTGCGACGACCGCAAATAAATAGGGATAGATAAGGGCAAGAAAATAATGAATAAATGATTTATTTTAAACATGGAAGTTTTTCATTGTTTAGTAAGAGTAACCAAATGCGTCTATTAAAAACCATCGAAGGTCATCAAACTCCACTTGAAGAAAAACCGAAAGAAAAATAATTTACCAATATCAATACCGGTTCACTTGTCGAGGAAATGTCGAAATTGTTTACAATATATGTTTATTTGAACAGGCAGGGGAATTAATGAAATAACATTAGTTTGTATCAAACTACTTATACATATACAGTGTGCCACACGTCAGTCTTAAGTTCTTTAGAAAACCAGTATTACAGCCCGATGCAAACTTTATGGCGTCTCGGAACATGAGGCGAGTCCCTGCGCAGTAACAAATTCACGTGTCAGCGGGGGTGAGGGGTGAGTTACTGCGCAGCGAGTAGCGCACTTCAGATCCGCCATAAAGTTTGACGCGTACTATAGGCACTTTAACTGGCCTCTTTTTCTATTGAAACTCCGGTCTTCGCTAGGTCAGTTCAAGATCAAAGTGTTACCATCGACGTGCGGCGCACTGTGCATAGTTCACTTTTATTGCGCTTTGTATGGTTATAACAACCAACTTTTAAATATTTTATACTGAAGATCATGTCTAAGTGAGTAGTGTTGATGATTTGGAAAAAATATATATGTTAAATTTTGTTTAATAACTTAATCTGTGAACAGTTAAGATTGTGTTTATATTACGTAGTGAAATTAATTTGTAAAGTTATGTCCAACGCGGATAAAAAACTGAGAATCACGCAAAGTCTATCAAACGTATTTTTCTGGAACCATTTTAAAGATAATTTAATTATTTATTTTGTACGTGTTTTATGAAATTACCTTTTGTTTTATGTAAAATAAACTAATAATGCGTCTAATTTGGGACAGCGCTCCTGGATGGGCGAGTCCTATTACTGGGTGGACGTACGGCGCGTTGCGTGAGCTCAGCACAGCAAGCTAAGGCTTCCCAATCCGTCAGTCTGTCACAGGGCTGTATTTTTTAAACCGTAATAGGTGACACATGGAAGTTTGCACACAGTAGTTGTACGTACGGAACTACGGAACTCTTCGTGTGCGAAACCGACTCACACTTGGCCGCTTTTTTTATAATAGGTAGTACGTAGATACCTATCCCGAAAGTCTGTCAAAAAGCCAGACCAAGGGGTATAATAGTGTTACCTAGTAACTGGGTTGTGCAGGTCAGATAGGCAGTCGCTCCATGTAAAAATACTGGTTTTCAGCTGTAACTGCTGCAAGACGACCCAAACATACCTAGTTGGGAACAATCTAGGCAGATGATGATCAATATCTAAACTTTCTAATTAAACATTACAGTGTTATTTTATTGCATAGCAAATAACTGCGTAACTACTTCTCCGTTTTTGCGAAAAAGCACTTTCCGGTTGCATTTGTTTTTTTTTGGAATCAATTAGGCCCTTGTTTATAACAAGAGCACGAGGCGCGCGTCCTCTAAGCTGCGTTTTGGGCGCTCAACAAAATTGTATGAATTTCTGTATAATGAATTACATCAAGCGCTGCCGTCCAAAGCCGCGCATCATGTAATTCGTTACATAGAAATTCCTTTTCGCGAATTTGCGAATCATATTTTGATCAACATATAACCTGGCGACCTGCAAAAAAAGTAAGAAAATTTGAAATTCGCGGGCTACCATAGCGCACTCCCCTTAAGACGCGCCTAAATGCCAATGGCCTTGAGTGGTTACTAGGGTCCCGTTGGCACCTTTTGGTTACGGAACCCTGAGATTCAGTGTGTCAACATCAATAATCGAACCGTATGTTTGCATTTCTTTTTATTTTGAAATAATGACGCAAGGAGCAATATTGTAGTGACTAACAGCGTCTACAACACACCGACGCAGTTCATCAATGTACCACAAAAATATAGAGCTGACGTCACAATCAACAATAATAGTATACGAGTATAGCATTAAATTAATGTTGTATCAAGGTTCTAACACTATGGGACATAGAATAAAACGGGTACAGAAGGCTAGGGTTGGAAGGGAATGCAAAATTACAACGTGTAGAACAAACATTAGTATATATAACATAAAGCACGCCTGTAGTCCTCAAAAGCTTAGAACGAGGTGTAGGTACTATACAACACCCTCATTTTGCCAGTTATGTTTAAATCCCATGTAATAGGGGGCGAGCCTATTGCCATCAACCGGGCACAAATCCAGAATCCGACCTGCTACTGAGAAAATCCTAATGAAAACTCAATAACTCTTTACCCGACCTAGGAACCAATCCCAGGACCTCATCCTCAATCGTTTCGCTTGCGAACACTGGACCAACGGAAAAAAAAAACTTTGGAAATAAACTAGGTACAGACAAACAATATTGATAAAATTCTATAGCTAGATGGAATATAAACAGGCTGGATTTTTGAGGCTGTAAGGACAGGTACCTTAATCGTTGTCGCTGCAAGAAAACGATCTTAGAAAATCCTGTGAATGCTGGTCAAAATGTCTCAAAAGTTAAAGTCAGTCTCCCAAGACCGTTTTCCTGTAGCTACAACGATTAAGGTAGTTGTCCTTACTGCCCCATCTCAAAAATCCACTCTGTATATTCCATGCTAAGCTACGATAATGCATCTATCCGATTATGTAGATATACGTAAGTCAAACAAACTTGCTTACTTTTAAAAGAGTAGGTAACCGTGGAGTTTCTCGCCGGCTGTTCTCTTTTAATAACGGCCAATTGGAATCGTGCACCTAGCATCTGACGTTTCATAAGTGCCCATGTAGGTATGTGAAATAAAATATTTAGAATTTTTAACATTTTTTTTTTAATTTTGAACTCATAAACGTTTCGGCTTAGCGTGCATATTATCACGATTTTGTACGAAACTGGACTTCTGTAACTGTGTTCCATGATTTCAGGAACCTTTTTATTATGTTTCAATTTTATGTGTTGCGTATTTCAATAAAAATGTAGGGCGCGGAGCGTAAAGTTAATAGTTACTGTTCAATGGAAAATGTTGTAGGTGTGGAGCTTTTAGAGTCAGATCATGAACGTCACGTATGTTTGATGTCGTAAGTGTTGATGCGAATAAAAAGGTCAGATACCTTTATATTCCTTTACCCAAAAATAAAATACATAGCATGTTAAGGGTTATACATAAAGCGCTACAAGGTTATTGTGGCACGTATTCAAAATTGGAACTTACGCCGCCATCTTGTTTCTTGAATACATTTCAAGTGACATTTCACAAAACAATTGCACAAATGATTTCCAGCGCCAAATAAAATTTTGATGGTGCCTTTTAATCATAGCATAACATAACATCACGCCTTGTTTCTCCGAAGGGTTGGGCAGAGGTGTACCAGTAAGTAGTACACCCACATTTCACCACTAATGTTTTTGAGTCCCATGTAATAGGGGGCGAGCCTATTGCCATCAACCGGGCACAATTCCAGACTCGGGCTACTACTGAGAAATTCCTGCTGGAAAAACCCAATAACACTTTGCCCGACTCGGGAATCGAACCCAGGACCTCATACTCAGCAGTAGCGCTTGCGACCGCAATACCGATGCAGTCCAAAATAGCAGTAAAAGCTTTCTGAATGTTAACTATGCAGGAGTATACTTGGAGCTACTTCATTTAATTGAAATATGTGTTGATATTTGCAATAAAAGTTGATATTTGAAAATTTGGAAGTTATTACCCATTTAGGTATTTAACCCGTCGCGCGCGCAATTAGCGACACAATAGAATTTTATTGTTATTTGCACACATGGGGTACAATCGACATTTTAAGAGTTAACAATAGCGACTTGCTCCTGCTATTTCGTTTTTACGACTTGACGAAACAGATTCGAGATTTCTTAGGTAAACGTACCTTTAATATTAAAACGTATTATACACATAAACAGGAATAAATTCTCTAAGCGATGGTGTAAACCTCATCAAAATCTGTTGCGTGGTTTAGAAGAACAAAGCGGACGTACAGACAAACGCGAAAAGCGACTGTTTTATGAAACTGAAGTAGAATTTACGTGAAGTGAAAGCGTCGATCAAAGGGCGCCGAAAGTCAATCTCACTCTAGCGTGATCAAGGGTCGGCGATGCCGCCTGTCGGTGTCATTCGAGCGCCAATAGGGGGCCAACCACCACCTCTTTAAGCAGTATTATTTTGATGTTACTTCAGTGAGAGAAAGAAGTGGAGCTATACAGGACGTCTAGCTCCATCTCTTTCCCACGCTCAAGTAAGATTAAAATAATACTGCTAAAAGAGGTGGTGGTAGGACCCCAGGTTCTTGTAGCAGTGTACAGTGCGTTCATTATAACTTGACCCGTGACGCGATTGGTAGCACTTCCCCCCCGACCCTTGCTCGCAGAAGCGCCAGCCCGCGTTATGCTGAGAAATGTAGATTTAAATTCCCCGATTAATAATAATGAATTATCTTTGATCCAGCCTGTCCCAACTTGCTGTCCTCCCCCCAGCGACGCCCTAAGCCGAGGTCCGTACCCCACAGGGGGTGCCCTTAGCGAGCGCTCGCCTAGTTTTAATTAGAATAGTTTTGCCCCTGGCTGGAGGCTTTGAGTTTAGTAGCTTAAGGCAGCCGCAGGATTGTCCGGTTAAGTAGTCATCACCTCAGAGGTGAGCTACGAGATGCCCTAGACAAAAAAAAAATTGGTAGCACTGAATTTTGCAGTCTTATAGTTTCAATACAAGTGATGTTGGAACGTTGGGCATGATTCGATTATAGATTATTTACTGTACATAGTTTCGGTTTTTATTAATATTTTTTAATTTTTATTATTATTTTTATTGTGTTTTTTTTTGTAATCCCCTAGTGGGATTTATCTAAGTCCGTGGGTGTTTCCGTGGCATCACAGTGGGCCCTATCAGAATACCAGCGCGGTGGTTTTTGTTTTAAATATTGCCATGTTATGCTGAGATAGGGGCCTATTTGGCCTCGCACAGGTCGTTATTAATTTTTTATTTTTTTTATGCTTCTTTTTTTATAATTTTTACTGTTTGTATTTTCTGTGCGTGTCCCAAATAATATATTTTTATTTCTTTCTTTCAATACTAATATAGAGTTCAAAATGGCGACTGAATAAAATGACTGCAAAATTCAGTGCTCCAATCGCGCCACGCGTCAAGTTAAAATGAACGCAACGCACTTTACAAGCTGTTTTATAATCTCACACCCAATTTTTTGACAAAAAAATAGCAAACTACAGGGGTATTATGACTTATTAATGCCACCATTATTCCAGCGCGAGTGAGAGACGGAGCTATACAAGGCCGCTAGCACCATCCTTTTTTCGCAGTGGAATAAAGACTCGTGCGACCAGCGCGACGCGACTCGAACACAACAATTTCTAAGAAAAAACTTTTTCACAAAAAATAAAACCGACTTCCAAAAAAAACACTACAAAGTGAAAAATAACTTTGATTTCGGAAGTCGGTGTCTTTGGGGTTTTATTTTTGTTTTTTTGCCACCGACTTCCGAAATCAAAGTTATTTTTCACTTTGTAGTGTTTTTTTTGGAAGTCGGTTTTATTTTTTGTGAAAAAGTTTTTATTTTTCACTTTTTAGTTGTGGTACCTACACAAAACCCCCACAAAAATTTGAATACCCATTACCTGCTATGTAAATTACAGTGACAGGAACTATTAGAATATCGTCCACATATACTAGATGGGAAAAATACGTATTATTGAAGCTAACTCAAAAACCCCTCATCAGATCTTGACCAAATTTATATGGGACCACTTCTGAAGTATGCCCTACCAAACAAAAAAAGAATCATCAAAATCAATTCATAATTGGCGGAGTAATCGCGTAACAAACATACAAAAAAAAAAAAAACATACAATCGAATTGAGAACCTCCTCCTTTTTGAAGTCGGTTGAAAACTCCACGGTATATCAATAGCCGGTGTCGCGTCGCGCTAGTCTGCACGAAGCTTAAGAGGGAACAGGGCCCGCGATTCTCCATACAAACGTATTCCCCGTTTTTCTTTACCGCCGTGATTAGAGGACTACCAGACAAATTCGGAAAAGTTTTTAGCATAAAAGAAAATAATAGGAACCTAGACATACTCTTTCTTAAAATTTTAATGTAAAAAAAATATTAAATCGGCTTAGTTTTCGAGGAGAAAAAAGGAGAATGCCAAACGTCGTTTTCGAGCTGCAGTTGTCCCTATCGCACTTAACGGGGCTTAACTCGGTTTTTCGGGCGCAGCGCGACGGCAATAGTTTCTTCAAATACCTATTATTCAAATTCCTCGCAGCCCCTGTTCCCTCTTAATGATGGCATTAATCATTCATAATAAGGCCCCAGGTTGAGTTGAATGATAGGTTCAGAGTCAGACATGAAATGGTAAACATTTAATAATTAATGTTAATGATAAATTGTCAACAATAGACTATGCTTCTTTTAGCTCTTTTTGATGGTGTCAGATTTGATGTGCTCAGCGTGTCAATGGCAATCTAAATGGACTCGGTCCGGAATTGACTACATCACTTCAGTTCCTGTAACGTGCAGCTGACAGGACACGCAGACATTCTGCTGTATGCAGCTGATTCATTATTATAGCGAGAAATACCGTGTCTTCACCAATGAAATGGAACGCGCTCAGCACATCTAAACGCGTTCAACAACTGTCAGAGTACAATATTCCATAACAATTTTGACACTGACAGCTCTTGAACGCGTTTTAGAAATGCTGATCGCGTTCAGTTTTATTGTTGAAATTGTAACATTAAGTACGCAGTAACTTCACAAAACTGTACAATACAATGATGAAAGTATATAAGTAGGAAGACTTCAACTTTAATGCTTCTTGTCTAGATGAAGTAAGTACCTACTTAGCTCAGAAGTAAATCTTTCGCAACTACGAACTAAGAAGTTTTAAAAAGTGGGGTCCAAAGAAATATATTTGTGATTGTGCGTATGAAATGACGTTAAAAGTAGTAATAAAATATGGCTGGATAACTAGAAGTATGTGTAATCAGAACTGTTTGGTGCTTGTCAGTGTTTTAGAGGGTGGTAAAGGCCACAGCAATCCGCTGAATGCAGGAGGCACAGATGCGGTTGAAGTGGCGATGCTTAGGAGACGCCAATGTCCAGTAGTGGATGTCTTGGCTGAAATTATGATGATGATGATGAGAACTGTTTGAGACACTCAGTTCTGTCTATTCCTCCAACGAATGCAGGAAAAACCTAATTCTATTATCAATTATCAATGTGAAAGTGAGTTTGTTTGTTTGTTACGCTTTCACGCTAAAACGGCTGAACGCATTTGGATGAAATTTGACACATGGGTAGACCATAACCTGGGTTAGGACATAGGATACTTTTTATCCCGGTATTCTCACTGGATCGAGACTTATGCAGCAGGTGAAGCGCCGGGTGCCGTTAGTAGTGAATAATCCGGTAGCTACGAGTACAAGTACTTTCTGATAAAAACATGTGATCTAATTTCAGCGAGCGTTTTTACGTTTGTATGGTGGATCGACAACTTATAGGCGACAGCGGGGATTTATTTATTATCTCTCTTTGTACCCGACTGCGTCTGAAGGAGGGTTAATCATCTTATCAGTCTCACCAAGGTCCAAGTTTCTCCCTCTCTCCATTTCTCTCTGTTTTTTACTTCTCTTTTCAAAGACAAATAATCAATATTCTTAGGCACGTATTGCAGACTTCACCCAAAACTCTAACATTACAATCATATCACTTAGTTTAAAGCCATTTTATTGGTTGAAACTAGTTTTAAGCATGCTTGAGTTTTGAGGTTCTGTAATGTGGGCCTTGGACTATTTTAACCGAATCCATTTGTAGGTTTCCGTAAACGAAGGGTGCCAAACGAAACCCTATTACTAAGCCTCCGCTGTCCGTCTGTCTGTCAGCGGGCAGCGTCCGATTCGCACTTGGCCGGTTTTTTATTTTGAATTTCCTAAACGGTTATATAGACAGTGCAATCCACGACGACGCGCCCCACTCCGCTCTGATCCGTAGCTTACAGTACGGTTATGGCGGAGTGGGGCGCGTCGTCGTGGATTGCACTATCTGTAATAGAAAATGTATCGAAAAAAGCAGTACTATAATTTTGTCTTAGTCTATTGAAGAGAATTTTTAAAGAGGCGGTGACAGTTAATCTATAATTTATAGAGGCTAAGATAGTGAAGAAACGACCTGGTAGCCCAAGGAATAATTTATTACTGCTAAATAAGACATATTGCGGAATTATTACCTTTTGCTTTGAAAAGGTCACATGTCTAATAGCCGTGGGTGAAGTAATATATGCCGACAGGATAGGCAGCAGTGTTCAAACGTGCCGATGAAACTGTCTTGAATTTAAAGATTGTTGGACACTATGACAAATGACGCGGAACTTCGTCAAGTTAAATGTGATATACGATTCATATCCAATAGGGTCTAACTTGATGAAACGTTACTACATTGATTTTGGAGTGTAAGAATAGAACGAGAGGAAATACAAAGAGAGGTTTATAGAAGCAAAAGACATGCTGCGTCGACTCTAAATACTTCTTGGTGGCGTGCTTTATTTGAATGTCGTGTCCCTGCACGCATAGCATGTCTACAAAACTGGTTTTGTCGACGGAAGAATACCTAGACAAAATGACAGATTGTGATTGTTAATCTGTCATTTTGTCTATTCTTCCGTAGACAAAACCCATTTTGGTGATGTTGGTTGTCATATACAGGGTGTTTGGCAGAACGTTGAACATACGAAAATGGTGGATAGGTGGGGTCATCTGCTACTTACTCAAACCATTTTTTTTTTTTTTAAATGCAAGTTGAAATTTAGTTTCAAGTATTTTTTTACATATTTCTGTAAGTTTTGAGGACTTATAACTTTTTTTCTAGCCAACATCTGAATAAAGCAATAGTTTTATAAGAATCTACCAACATTAACGATAAAAAAAAAATGCCTGTTTTATCCATTTGTGATAAAAAATACACTCTAAAGTTAAGAAAGTGGTGAAACTAGAAGAAAGCAAAACAATTTTTTTTTTAATATCCTGGGGTCCAGGGCCAATTAAATTAGGGCTGAGTAAGTAGCAGATGACCCAATCTATCCACCATTTTCGTATGTTCAACGTTCTGCCAAACACCCTGTATGCTAACCCCCGAATACTGAAACGTCACTCAAAATTTAAGTAGCACTTATATTTAACAGATACTCAAAAGTGACGTTTGACAATACGAAATCTAAAGTTTAGGAGCTGCTCAAATGTTAAGCAGCACTTAAATTTTGAGTGACGTTTCAGTATTCGGTGGTAAGCGTGCTAAAAAGCCTCCGTGGCTTTATCGTATGACGTTTTTTCCACTTAGATCGTTTTTTGGCTTTTCTCACGACGGTCGTAATAGTGAGGGCGGTTACTTGGTCTGACCAGCGCATAGGTGAGCGGCCGCGATTTCTTTTCCCTTCTTCCTTGCTCGCAGATCACCATCAACTTTTCAGTGGTATCTGGTTCCCGACGGGCAAGGTAACCGAGAAATATCCGGAAATCTAAAATAAGTTACGATACGGGAAGGAAAATAATAATGATGATGATGAGTGATAGAAAAACAGAAATTAATGGGAAATCGCTGGTATCTTTTAACTTGCGCATATGTAGATACTCAAGTACATAGTTGGCTCTATTTTGAGAAAATATTAGTACAGTCGTGTTCATATTTTTATTACCATAAAATTTAACGACTTGCCACTTGTTTTCCTTACTATGTAAAAGATAATAAAATATATTTTTTTCCGTACACCTTACCTTATTTCGGGAGTTATTGGAAACTTGTATTTGTTATTAATATTTATTTTGTAGACTGTAATATTTGTAGTCTATTTTTTTTTTTTTTTTTTTTTGTCAGTGGGAAATCATCAAATGACTTCTCCGCTCTGGGTGGAGCGGGAGGGCGTGTCAGACTCTTACTCACTAAAACCCACCCGTGTTCCTTCCGTTGCCTGTGCAATGCCAGGGGGCCACGGTATCCCTTTCGGACTTTCCCGCAAAGTATTTGTAGTCTGAGATTGTTATTTTACCAACGAATGTGTATCACGAATGTCAGTATACGTATCGTGTTTCTCATTCAATCACTGTGATTGATCTGAACTAAATTATTAATTACTGCTGCGCGTGTATTTATTAAGGGGGTCATAAATGGAGTAACAAATCTTGAATTGTAGACAAACATTGTCATGTATGAGTCGGCAATAAAAGAGTGTCCATGGAGTTTCTTGCCCGTTCTTCTTCATAAAAACTGCTTTGGAATGGGCAACAAGCTTCAGCTTTTTCCTGACTTTTCAAACTTTGACAGTTCAAACGTGCCTGTAAAATTGGTTTCAATTAAATAAATCCTTTGAGTTTGAGTTTAGTTTGAAGTGTCAATAGTAGGTAGGTATTTAAATAGGCTATATATTATTTACAAATTGATAATAACTAAAGTAATAAAAGCGAAACCTTGTACCTAAGGCAGAACCCACGCTAATATTCATTCATTCAAATAAATTCTTCATTTCAAGAAGAATTTTCCTGTTAAACTAAAATATCCGTAGCGATCCGTACCTTGAACAAAAGTAAATATTTAGGAAGTTGCTCACCTTTTTACGGATTCAACGGGAATTTTAAAATAGGTTAAAATCCCCTATTTTAGTGAGAGCGCGGCGCGGGCGCAGGTTGCCGTGTTTCCATAAAAAAGAAAAAGAAAATTATGACGTCACTATGTGAGAAAAAGTGAGAATTCTAATGATTTATTTCTTGAAGCGTTGTGCTGTATTGTTTTCCAAAATGCTGCAATATGTGTTGATGCAACCAGTGAATTTGAGCCATGTGTATTGTAAGGTAAGTTAGAAAATCGATGTTGTGCCTTTTTAGGATTTCAACACACTGACATTATATTACGAATCTAGATTAGTCTTTCCAAATAGTCAAGTGATACCCTACCCCTAGTGTTAGCCAAACTGTTAGGCTATCTTTAGTCCAAAAAGCTTAGAGTTTTAGAGTAAGCCAACCTTTTTTTAGGTCAATCTGTTTTGACGTTTTAGTAAATAAAGTTCTTAAAAGGACGGAAGAAAAGAAGAGTTCTACCAAAGTATTTATTTGACAATTATTTTCATTAAATTGGCTTACAAAAATTCACTTAATTGAACCATTACATTAATACAAGGAAACCCAATAGTCGTTATCCTGTATAAACAAAAAATTTCAACGTTTTCATTGCTCTTTTCCGGCCGTATCCCGATTATCAGAGGAAGGCAAATAACAATTTTTATAATTATCATTCCTATCTTTGGAACGTTACGTTTTTTAATTTAATAAAATATTTGATAGCTAATTAAGCTGACATTTCTATTTTGGACTTTTTATTAAGGGGTATTTCGCGGAAAAGGGGTGAAGTAATATTCAAATATTTATTATTGCTAAGCCGTGAAATTGGGTAATTCATCTAATTCCTAACTTTTCCTTTGTTATATTGTGGGTGTCAAATAATATACCAGTAAAGTAGAATAGGCCTAGGGAGGATAGACGAAGACGATGGTGGTCACCCATCCACAGATTAACCGCAGCTAGTGTAGCTTTACCTCACATACCGTTGCATCCTGTTATTCAGCATACCTGCGCACCCATATCAAATACTATCTGTAAACATAGTTTACATAGAATAGATTCCGATGCTTATTCTATGCGATACATCATTCGAATTGTTTACATTTATTTGATTTATGGTATACTGCGGGTTTGGTTGCCGTTACCCGACCGATTCGTAACAGACTTCAGATATTTATTTATCTTAAATTATAATAAAATAATAAGATGCATTCCTCACAGTTTTGATGCTTGCAAGGGAACCTTGTAAGTCAAGTTATCCTAAAAGAAAGAAAGAAATATGTTTTATTCTGCACAAACAAAACGCACATTTACAGAAAAAACACCTAATACACAAATACAAAAATAGCCAAAAGCCTCATATTCAACCTACAATTTTATACGCTTGAAAATGTTTTCATCGTTTGATGTCAAGGCCACGGACCAAAGACAATATTGCGTAATACGTAGTTATCGTAAAACATGCAATACGTAGTTCAGCTGTCTTTGCTTGTTTTCCTTCCCTGAATAATCTTAATCCGATCCAGCCTGTCCCAGCCTGTCCCTCATCGACGCCCTAAGCCGAGGTCCGAACCCCACACGGTGTGATCTTAACGTGTAGTTGCTAATTTTATAAGTTTTTATGTCCTGGCTCATGTGGCGCATGATATGCCTTGGAGGCCTTAATTTATTGGGGCATCCACAGGAATGTCCGGTTAAACAGTCGACAACCTTTAACCAGTTGACCTGCGAGATGCCACCAAAAAAAAAAGTGAGCACCATGCATCGATCACATAATTAATTTATCTGTTTTTCCTTCATTTTTCATTCTTTTCTTTTGTTCACAAAAGTACATAACATACGTAAAATAAACTTATTCTAGGTGCATCGTTTTAACATATAATTATAAAATTAATGTATACAAGATATTGTGAAAACATTTTAAAAGAGTGACGGTGGAGTTTCTAGCCCATTCTTCTCCATACGAAAACTAACTTTTGGAATGGGCGATTAGAATCTTTTTGTTTTTTCTAAATTTTGACGTTCAAAAGTGCCTTTTTTGTGCCTAATTGAAATTGACTTTGACTTTTGACTTTGCCATTCCGATAGCGAATTAAAAAAAAAAAAAGTTTATTACTACCTACAAATTGAAAACATAAAAATACTTCACATCAACATATTGCAGACTTCGATTGCTCAGTATGTGAACCATACACCAATGGTTCAGGAACTGACAATCGAAAGTCTTCGCGAATGCCTTCAGAATGCCGTGTGCCAGGGATGAGCAACTATGATAGAGTTGCCTTCCAGTCTAAACTAAAGGGTATTTAACCTTTGTGTGTTGAAAAGATTGTAAATACCATTTACTTTTAAAAGAGTAACCGTGGAGTTTCTTGCCGGCTCTTCTCCATAGGAAACGACCAATTGGAACCGTGCACCTAGCTTCTGACGTTTCCTGAGTGCCCTTGTAGGTTTATGTGAAATAAAAATATTTTGAATTTTGTTTTTTTTTTTTAATTTTGTAGGTATTCTTCGTCTGTACGTAGGGTCTCGATGTATCAAGAACGGTCACCTTATTAATAAGCAAGCCATTAAGCCGATTTTATGGAAAATATGGCTTGGAAAGGTCGATAGGAACTAAAATACCTTAGTAATTTCCAGCAATACTTTAAATAACTGTCTATTTAGGTAGGTTAATTCCCTGAAATTGCATCACAACCTGAAACTTGTTGGAGTAACAAAGTTGTTTCTCTTTCTAAGTAGCATTATACACTACAAACGTGATGTAAACGGTTAATGGTTAAACAAAAGCTAGATAACGCTGGGCAGGGGTGACAAACCTCACTCAACAGAAAATTCTAGGCACGCTAACTTCAGAAGCCAAGACATTTTTTTTGTAACCATTCTTAATAAACAGATTACGTAATATGTATTATTTTAATTTTTATTTTTTTATACATATTGTATTATTTTAATTTGTAATTTTTTGCCTCTCTATGTTGAGAGAAATTCTAATGCGAGAGCATAGCCACAATAAATAACATTTTGTATAAATTATACATACCTACACTGATATAAAAAGGTGCGCTATTCCTACGCTAGGGTAACGCTAGGGTTAATCTGAGTGAACACTAGAGGTGCGACTGCAAACGTTTGCAGTTTGTATAAGTACAAGTCGGGATTGTAAACTTTACGACGACGGCATACCGTTGCACTTGTGTTAACTACAATCAAAGAGATGGAAGCAAAGCTGAGGGCTACCTTAAAGGATCTCGAAACTTCTCAAGCAGAATGTAAACAACTGCTCCAGGAAAGGGAAGACAGTGAAGTGGAAGTGGAGAACATTATCGCCAAAAACACCTTCCTCAAAAATGAGCTGGCTGAGCTACACACAGAACACATAAACTTAGCCGACCAGTACAGACACTTACAACATCAAGTGTCAACATTTCAAGAGTGCAGTGACACCCATGTACTAGCTTTGAACCATATTTCAGAACTGAAACAGGAATTATGTGAAGCCCATAAGGCCCTATCTCACTCAGAGTCTGAAAAGGTCAGTGAACAGGTTGCTAACACCAATAACCTATTTTATGATTTGGTAGGCAGTAAGTCAAAATCAGTGTGTGAGCCAGCTGTAACAATAGATTTGACTGGTGACGATACCATACCATTGTGTCCTATTGTTATGAGTCATAATAAATTAAAAAGATACATTAAATTTAGAAAAATAATTAAACGGTCACAGAAGGCTATTAAAAAACAAAGTCTTTTAAAATTAAATCTTTCCCTTAGAAAGGAACGTGTTATCCTTTCCAAAAGTTTAAATAGTTGTACTGTTGAGTTAGATGAATGTAGGGAAAAGTATGATATTGATACTAAGATCCTTTATAATGATATACTACACAAGGAGCAGTTGCTGAAGGATATTTTTCAGAAATATGAGAATTCACAACTACAACTAAGTGAGCGCTTGTTTGAGGCTGGGGAACTACTGGATTTGGTAAAGTGCAATGCTGAGAGGTATGAGTCTTTGACTAATAATATCTCATGCAGCTGTGCCTATGAACCACCACCTCCTCAGCCTCAGCCTGACTTGCCTCCTCCGGTGTTGGCTCTTACAGCAGAAAACTGTGTTAATACTCAAAATAATAATAAATCTATATTTTTCTGTGACGAATTAGGTTCGGGCTTTGGAAAAATGTTACTCAATTACCTTAGCCATAGTTTTACCAATCATAGTTATCATAACATAACTTTTAAACAAATGATTAAAAGAATTGCAAACACAAACCTAGATAATTATTCTACAATGGTTTTGCTATTAGGTAATAGTACTGGTATTACCAGAAAGGACATAGTGGATGGTGTGAACACCTTAATAAAGTTAAATATAGGAAAGCTTATGTTGTGTGCTTTACCTTACTCTGATACTTTATCAGTTTATGAAAATAATTATATTTATAAGTTAAATAGTACTATTCACAGGCTGACATGTTGTCATAGTGACAAATTATTGTTTTTTGACACTAACAAGTTTGTTAGTGGTTTTAAGTTAACTCAGAGAACTTTATCTCTGTCTTGGGAATGTAGACATATGATTGCTATGTTGATAGCATATAATATTAATGAGGTTATAGCTAATATAACAAATTTTAGTATTAGTGACGAGTCTGTGTTGTCTAGTTATACTAACAACATAGTGATTAATAATTATGAGTCATCATGTTGTACGAAGGAGAATCCACCTATAATACCAACATCTTTGGAGGCCACTAGCAGTCAGATAGGGTATTCTCTTCCTGCTGGAATTCATACAAACTTTCTAGACTCTTCTGTTGTAGTTGTGGAGGTCACTCCGGATAACTTTTTAAACTAGTTAGTAAGACAACAGAAGTTACCCCTTCAAATAACCAATTATTATTAGAGAATAATAAAAAGGTATCTTCTGGCAATATAACACATAATAATAATAAAAAACCAAAGGGGGGGCAACATACTCTAAAATTATTCAATCAAAATATCCAAGGTTGCTCTTCCAAATTACTGGAAATAGAATTATTTTTAGAAAATACTAAGTTTGATGTTGTTTGTATAACAGAACATTGGTTAAAAGATCATCAAGTAATGTCAATTAACTATGTAAATTATTGTGTAGTTAGCCATTTCAGCCGAAAACGTTTGATACATGGAGGATCATTAATATTAGTAAAAAATTCTATTAAATCGAAAGAACGAAAAGACATAATCGGACTGTCTGTTGAACACACCATTGAATTGTCCTGTGTTGAGCTTGATAAGCATGTTATAGTATGTGTATACAGACCTCCAAGTTACCAGAATCTTTCAATGTTTGATTCTGTAATGGAAGATGTGCTAAAGAAACTAAATGCTAGTAGTAAGTCAATAATCATATGTGGTGATTTTAATATTAATCTATTAGAAAATAACTCTAATACTATCAGACTATTAAGTCTTTTCAGGTCATTTGACTTGTCAAATGTTTTTATTGAACCAACCCGAGTGACAGCTTCTTCTGCCACTTGTATAGATAATATTTTCTGTAACTGTGATTACTTACATAAACTAATTATAAATAAGTTGCCATCTGATCACAGTGGACAAACAGTTACATTTTGCTCCTACCTACCTTTACAAAAAATTCAAATATGGTTTAGGCCAATTACATGTAAAAATCTAGATAAATTAAATAATGCTTTGGCAAGTAAATTATGTATTCAGAGTTTTAATAATATATGTGACCCAAATGAGTTCTACGCCGAGTTCTTTTCACTATTAAACAAACAATTTACTGACACTTTTCCACTAAAGACCAAAACAATTTACACAAAGTTCTTATTTAGTGATTGGGCGACTCCAGGTATTCGCAAAAGTAGGGAAAAACTTTTTGAACTTTATGGCCTAAAGCAACACATGAATAATACAAGCTTTCATCAGTATGTTGCAAAATATTCTAAAACTTTTAAAAGTGTGTGCAAAATAGCTAAAGCTCTTCACATTAGCAATAAAATAAAATCAGCTGATGATAAAATAAAAACTACCTGGCAAATAATAAATAATGAAACCGGTAGGAAAAAACAACGTAATACTGAATTTAATTTAGAGACTGCTCATGGTCCCATCAACTCAGATGTAGAAATAGCTCAGGAATTTGAAAACTTTTTTGTTAATATTCCCCACAAAACCACTGAAGCTTTAAATTCCTCACCCGCGCTTTCTGCTGCCTTACTTAGAAATAATGTAAAGGCATGCCCTTTGGAGTTTAGGTTTCAGCATACAAACCCCCAGGCTGTTATAAAAGCTTTTAAAGATCTTAAAATTAAATCAACAGAGGATCTGTGGGGAATGTCTGTAAAAGTCTGTAGATCTGTCATCGAAACCATTGCGCCTTATTTAGCTTTCATATTTAACACTAGTGTAGACCAAGGCGTCTTTCCGGATCTCATGAAACATAGTAAAGTAGTTCCTTTGTTCAAATCCGGTGATAGTAAGGAACCCAACAATTATAGGCCTGTGTCAATTCTGCCAGTTCTCAGTAAGGTGTTTGAAAAGTTGATTCTCAACCAAATGTTACGGCACTTTAATAAAAATTCCATCTTTCATGATCAACAGTACGGTTTCACCAAAGGGCGTTGTACCACTGACGCCGGTGTCGCCCTAATAAAGAACATTTTTAACGCCTGGGAAGAAGCACAAGACGCCATTGGAATTTTTTGCGACCTCTCGAAGGCTTTCGATTGCGTAGACCATGAGACACTTCTGCTGAAACTGGAGCACTATGGGATTAGGAATACAGCTCTTGATTTACTAAGATCATACCTGAAAGATAGAAAGGCTAAAGTTCAAGTCAACGGCACAAACTCATTAGGGTCTGAAATGGTAATGGGCGTTCCTCAAGGTTCGATATTGGGTCCATTCCTCTTTTTAGCTTATATAAATGATTTACCCCAATTATTTCAAAATCAACCAAAGATGGTGTTATTTGCAGATGACACATCATTGATATTTAAAATAAACCGACGGTCACAAAATCTCGACGACGTGAATAGCTGTATTGTTCAGGTCCAAGATTGGTTTACGGTAAATAATTTGGTACTAAATAATAAAAAAACAAAATGCATTAGATTTAAATTACCAAATGTTAGAAGCAGCGAATGTGACATCATATTGAATGGAGAAAAACTGGAATTTATTAATCAAACAGTTTTCCTAGGAATCACGCTAGACGAGAAATTACAATGGGGACCCCATATAACATCTCTCGCGGGGCGGCTAAGCTCGGCCGCTTATGCTGTTAGAAAGATAAGACAGTTAACAGATGTAGAAACCGCGCGTATGGTCTATTTTAGTTACTTCCACAGTATTATGTCGTATGGCATTTTACTATGGGGTCGGGCTGCTGACATTGAATCCATTTTTATTTTACAAAAGAGAGCTGTCAGAGCCATTTATAATCTAAGTCGTCGCGAATCTCTCAGGGAACTATTTAAAAAGATTAATATTATGACGGTACCTTGCCAATTCATTTATGAAAATATTATGTATGTGAGAAAAAATCTACATCTTTTTAATAAAATAAGTGATAGACATAATTTTAATACTAGAAATAAAGATAAAATAGATCAACCATTTTTCAGACTATCTAAAGTAAATACATCTTTTATGGGGTACTGTGTTAAATGTTACAACAGAATACCTTGTGATATATTAGAATTAAATGAAAGAAAATTTAAAACTCATATAAAAAGTACACTTTGTAAACAAGCATATTACAAATTAGAGGATTATATCCAAGATAAAAATGCTTGGAAACATGCTGGTCCTGCTCCATAGGACAATTTAGAATCTAGACAAAATCAAACTGGTTGCCAATTTAATTGTATAATATTATTTTTTTAAACATTAATTTTATATTCTGTGATTACTTGAACTCACACACTGACTTATTATTAGTAGTACGTGTTAAAATGTTAAGAATATCGTATAATTTTACAATGTTTGTAAATATGTGAGCACCATGCATCTATCACATAAATTTATGTCATTCCTTCATTTTTCATTCTTTTTACCTATCGTGGTATAGTAATCTTATTCTAGGTGCATCGTCTTCACATATAATTATATAATTAATGTATACAGAATATTGTGAAAATATTTTAAAAGAGTAACGGTGGAGTTTCTTGCCCATTCTTCTCCATACGAAAACGACCTTTTGGAATGGGCGACTAGAATCAATTATTATATATTTTTTTTCTGTAAATGTTGACGTTCATAAGTGCCGTTTTTGTGCCTAAATGAAATAAATTATTTGACTTTGACTTTGACTTTGACTTACCTACGTGTTTATTTATTGGGTGCTAGAAGGTTGAACTCAGTGCAATTGAAGATGTTACAAATTGTTTAGATACGAGTGAAAGTAGATTTTGAGTGGCCATAATAATATCCTAATGCTCGGTTCCTATATACAAAAATTAATCGTTTTAGTTACCAATGGTAGCATTTTTTTGTTGTCAAACTGGGCATATTACTAGGTGTGGAAAAAATTAAGGTCACAATGTGAGTGTGCCATAACTTTTGCAAATAGCGTCAAATGTTCATTGTGCTTTGACATTTAGATAATAAATTGACAATGCAATGGAGCCATACATACAGCTCAGGAGCCTAAGGCAATGATGGAGACATCACATCAATCTATATTCTGGGCCGTATAATCTCTCGTTTTGGCGATTTTTTCTGGCTGGCCAGATCGCCAGTTCTGACGGTGCCAGACTTCCGAAAACAGGGCCCAATTTTTTTTCATTTTCAACAAAATGGCAGTCAATTCACATTATGACATTACTTTTGCGCCACCCTGTATAAATAGATTCGTAAGCTAATTTTCCCTGTGATATCTACTTCCATATGGGAGGGTCTACTATGCAAAGCTATGAGTTCTTTGCTTTGGTAATGATACACTAGGCGTCACAAAAATCGGACCTCTCCGAAAATATGTTTCAAGCATGTCCCACCATCAACAAATACATTAAACGCAATGAATATTGGTATCAATTGAAAGTTTAACGACCTTTAAATGAACAACAGTTACAATTCCTAAACACAACAAATGAAAAAACAAAACAGAATTTTGTGACGCCGAGTGTACAAGAGACAATTTTTTTTTTATAGAACGTTGATCTACACTAGGAATTTCTCCTGTATCGTGGGTGCGTTTACATACAAACAAAAAAATAAATAAAAAATTAACTTATAACGGTCCGTTTTCTAGGAATCGGCCACAGTAAACTTGGTAGAATATTTAAGTGCTATCTTAAATATTCTTCAAACAAAACAAGGTCCAGCGTATCTTTTTAAACTAGTATCTATCTGTTATCTATGAAGCTTTAAAGTTCAAATGATTTTAAAAACTAAAATGTAAACAGTAAGGAGAGGAAGGCCCAAAATGATCTTCAAGAAATGAATGCATTAACTTGGTGATGATTCTAAAAACTTCCTAAGGTTGTTCTGTCACTAAACATTAGCAGAAGGCTGAGTCCGGAGATTGGTTGCAGAGGGCGCTAATATCGCACGTGTGGGCGCGGGCGTATTCGAGTCATTTGCTGGTACCGATAGCAAGAACAGAAACGGCCAATAAATTGTTGGTGACGAAGACTTAAATTACTTCTTATTTTTTTGAATAATCTGCCCTGATTCAACTTATTGATTAAATAATTGAGTAAATAAAGCTAATAATCTATGGATATAATATTGTTTTCCATTACATATTTTTAGGTATATAATAGTAACTTTTCCCGCGGCTTCATTTGTGTGGTCCATTTAAAGGCTCGTGCAGACCAGCGCGACGCGACGCGACTCAAACAATACAATTTCTAAGAAAACTTCACGGTTTAACAATAGCCGGTGTCGCGTCGCGTACACTATATCTATGTAAAAAACCACGTTGATCTGTAACTCCGTTGTTGCATGAAAGATGAACAAACCATAAACCTACGCTTTTACAATCATTTGAATAGGAGTACTGTTCATTTGTTTTCGCTATAATCTTCCTTCCTTTTCGAATGTGTTCACTCTATGAAACAAGTAATAGGGCGTAAAAGATTTGGGTTTCGGATGGACATCAAGACAATTTCCATAAACAATATTATTGTGTTGTCACTGAAATAAACATACCTAAATTACTGACTAAGATAACGAGGATACACTTCAATGATCACAACCTTCAAATATAAAGGTTACTTCAAATCCGCGATGTAATCGGAACATTCGATAGTAATCGCGTTTGTTTGAAGACGACCATTCGATTGTAAATCGATCCCTGGTATGCTTACTGAACCAGATAACTAGTTTCGTATTTTGAGAACAATAGCTGTCCCAAGTGTCATCTTATTGGATGTAAGTGTAATCGAAATTGCTCCTGTTTTGGATATCGTAATAACATTGTTTCGAGTTTACGAGTAGGTACTAACTTAGTGTTGTTGCAGTTTGTGAAATAAATAACATCATCATCATCATCATTTCAGCCATAGGACGTCCACTGCTGAAAATAGGCCTCGCCCAATGATTTCCAAATCGGCCGGTTGGAAGCGACCTGCATCCAGCGGCTTCCTGCGACCTTTATTAGGTCGTCTGTCCACCTTGTGGGCGGACGTCCTACGCTGCGCTTGCCGGTACGTGGCCTCCATTCCAGAACCTTTCTGCCCCATCGGCCGTCAGTTCTGCGCGCTATGTGCCCCGCCCACTGCCACTTCAGCTTGCTAATCCGTTGGGCCATGTCAGCGACTTTAGTTCCTTTGCGGATCTCCTCATTTCTGATTCGATCTCGCAAAGAAATAAATAACATAAGAATTTATTTTAACCTTTTTCGTGTACTAGTTTCCGGATAATATGTAAAAACAAACAGCTAGATAAAGTTTGGCGGGCCTCATAAGAAGGCTGAAAGTCACCCAAAGAGTGGGTGACTTTCAATGGAGAAGGCTAGGTATCCTTGGAGTTTGCCAAGGTGATCGAATCAGAAATGAGGAGATCCGCAGGAGAATTAAGGTAACCGACATAGCCCGAAGAATTGCCAAACTTAAGTGGTAGCGGGCAGGGCACCATATTGCTTGCAGAACAGATAGCCGATGGGGCTGAACCTTTCAACTGAA
The DNA here is from genome assembly GCA_963853775.1 of Xanthia togata. Taxonomy (NCBI): domain Eukaryota; kingdom Metazoa; phylum Arthropoda; class Insecta; order Lepidoptera; family Noctuidae; genus Xanthia; species Xanthia togata. The sequence continues at coordinate 6,332,541 of OY970805.1, forward strand.
CCTTTCACAGATCGTAGCGTTGGAAGGCCTACTACAAGTTAGAACGGTGATCTTGTGAAAGCCGCAGGAATCTGCTGGATTCGAGGAGCACAGAACCGATTGAAGTGGCGGTGCTTAGGGGAGGCCTATGTCCAGCAGTGGACGTCTTTTGACCTAAATGATGATGATGATGAAAGTTTAGTGACTTGATATTTGACGGAAAGGCTTAGGGCAGGCATGTCAAAGACAAGGCCCGCGGGCCGAATCCAGCCCTCTTTCTTACTTTTGGTACGATTTTTAACAACTAAATATAACTAAATAAATAAAGATGTTAAAATAACCTAGCCTACACATTTTAAATCTAATATATGGCCCTCTGCAAAATTGAGTTTGAAACCCCTTTTTTTTTTTTTTTTTTTTTTGGGTGGGAAATCATCAAATGACGTCTCCCGCTCTGGGTGGAGCGGGAGAGCGTGTCAGACTTTTACTGACTAAAACCCACCCGTTCCTTCTCTTGCCTGTGCAATGCCAGGGGGCCACGGTATCCCTTTCGGACTTTCCCGCAACCCCGGCAGGCAATGGTCTCATCGGACCCCTTCACTCGCTGACACTCTTTGAGGCGCGCGTGGAACACAACGCGCCGTCGACCCGGGCCTGGTCCTTACCGGACGGCGAGCTAGAGTTTGACACCCCTGGCTTAGGGATTAGGGACGCTTAACAGAATTAGTTTTGGATGAAGCTATGTGACCTATTTGACGTGCAGTGGGCTGTCGGCATTTCAACGCCAACATATTTTATGGTCTGACGAGATTTTTCATGGGCCTCATAATTACTAAAACAATTCATTATGAAGAGGAGAGTGACAAGAAGACGAGAGCCCATTGGGCATTTTCAATCTACAATTTTAGTTGTGTGTTAAGTAATAAATCGACAAAATGTTGGTAGAGTTTTTCATAATATTGAGTATAATGAAGGTTATACTCAGGTTCCAGATTTAGGAGAAGAAAACGTAATATTGTTTAACTGGCAATATTTCAGTCCACCTGTGTCGGCTGTCGCTACATCTGAGATTGCTTCCCAGCGTCCCTGAAGATTACTGCACGTAATGTGTTTGTGCTGTAGACAGATTTCATCTCAGTTTGAGTACAGCTTCTTATTGATTTTAGTGTTCTGAAGTTTTAAACGGGATTGCTACAATAATCGAATAGTTGTGTTAGTTTGTAGCAGGGACCGAAGCCGGTTAGATCATTTTTTTTTTTACTACATTTATTTTTTTACAGATATTTTTAAAGGTTACTTTGAATTGAATACAACCAGTATTAATACCGGTTACCGAAATAAAAATTACCTGTATCTTACACGTGCTGTCGGTATTAGTCAAAGGGCGCGCATCGCCTTTGTGTGTGTAACCTGTATTAAAACGATAACCTAAATGAGGTAACATGTTTGCTGCTGGACATGACCAAAGCGTACGATAAGGTACAATTTAAAATACTGCTTAATCAACTGTATGGAATAGGAATCCGCGGAAAAGCCCATGCTTACTTCATACTTAAAAAATAGAGAACAAGTAATCGAAATCGAATACTTTAACCACAATAGTAGGGAAATAGAAAAAAATCCGATCTAAAAGCAAAATAACTAACGCTTCCATCCCCCAAGGAAGTGTTATAGGTTGCCTATTATTCCTCGTTTACATTAACGACTTACCGAAAACCATAGAGGGGCCATGTGTTTTATTCGCGGATGACATATCTTTATTAGTCTCATGCCAAAACAACACAAAGATTGAAGAAAAACTCAGTTCCACACTCACAAAAACATGTAACTGATGACCTCACATAATTTAGAAATTAATTATACAAAAACTAAATTAATGACTTTCCACCCTTATCAAAAAGCTCCTTTACACTTAAATTTCTCCTTTAACGGCTCAAAATTGGAAACTGTAGATGAATTTAAATTACTTGGACTAACAATAGATAAACATATTAACTGGAAAACACAAATACAAAAAACTCGTTTAAAAATTTCAAAATTCTCGTACGCTCTCCGCGAAATTAAAAAGACAACCAATCTACAAACTGCCCTCACCACCTATTACGCGTATGCCAATGCATGGCTTAGCTACGGCATAACTCTCTGGGGAAATAGTACAGATGCACTGACACTCTTTACCCTACAAAAGAAATTAGTTAGAATCTTGGTAAACATTGATCAAACTGACAGCTGCAAACCCTATTTTCTAAAACACAATATTCTAACTCTCCCCAGTATTTACATTCTAGAAATATGTAAATTTGTCCGTAAGCATCAAGAGTTCTACACAAAACGCGAAGACATCCAATCACAGTACACACTTAGGCACCGATCTAGGCTAAACATACCAACCTCCAAGCTAAAAATGCATTCTACAAGCCCCTACGTAATGTCTATAAAAATATATAACAAGCTACCTGAAATAATAAAGAAAGAAGAAAAGTTAAATATATTCATAAATAAACTTAAAAAACTACTGATAAACAAATGCTATTACTCCTTAGATGAATATTTAAATGATAAACATAAATAATAAAAATCACGCAATTTATAGGTATGTCCAATATATTAAATGATACACTCATTATTAATAAATAATATAAAATAGTAATAATTAATACATAATATAACAAAAATAATAACCATATTAAATAGCAATAATAATAAATTAAATAATATAGCAATAATAATTATTCAAATAAAAACAATTTATACAAATGAAAAAACAGAATTATAATACATATGTACAGGTATATAAAATAATATACCTATATGCGAAATATTTAGTATCATTGTTCGCGATCTCCTGACTGATTATAATAATATTATATGTAAGTTAAAACTTATTCCCAAAAAAACAACAAAATTATCTCGAAAAACAGGACTTCCTCTCTCCTACCCTTTTGCTGTGCCCTACAGGGTCCATAATGATCTAAATTATATATTTACCACCTAAGTTCACATTATGGTAAAGCAATAAAGAATTGAGTATTGAGTATTGAGTTTCTTCTTCTTGGTTACCCAGATAGCGGTAACCTTAGTCGTAGAAGTAACCAAAATTCTTCGATACCTGTACCGTAATATATAATGATTTCCGGTCACTGGTTGATAGGTATGTGGGTGTTACCGCACACCACTGCCAACTCCTTGGGCATACAAGCGTGATTTTAAGATTTATGCGTATTAGTAAAGTTAATATTTAACAAAAACTGTTGAGTCTCAAAAACTCATCCTTGTAGTCATCGACATAGATCACCATCTGCCAAACCAACTTTCCCAACTATGTTGGGGTCGACTGCCAGTCTTACCAGATGCAGCAGAATACCAGTATTTTACATGGAGCAACTGCCTATCTGACCTCCACAACCCAGTGACTGGGTAAGAAATCGATCGAGATATGTAGATTGGTTGATATACTCGTACTTAGGTGTTAACTTAATTATTACTAATTATTTTTGCTCCTACTCTAATATCCGTCAAGCTTTGTCCACGTCTTGCGGGAAAGTCCGAAAGAGATACTGTGGCCCCTGGCATTGCACAGGCAACAGAAGGAACACGGGTGGGTTTTAGTCAGTAAGAGTCTGACACGCCCTCCCGCTCTGGGTGGAGCGGGAGGGCGTGTCATTTGATGATTTCCCACTCAAAAAAAAAAAGAAAAAAAAAGGTGTTAACTTTCTGTTACTTTGTTATATACTGTCTTAGACGCGATGATAAGAAGCGTATATTATATATATGTTATATACGCGTCCTATCCTTTCTTGAGTTACCGTTGGCTGCAATGCAATAAGAACTGACGGAAATATTACCAGAATTTTCATACTCCAGTGGTTAAAATGGGTCGACAATGAGCATAGAGACCAAATAAAAAGCTAATTAGGTGTTAATGAGATGGTATTCTTAGTTACTTTGAAATTATACGTGTGATGGTGAAGGACGGGCGTTTTGGGGGACCCGGACGGTCTTATGTAGTTTTGACGTTCGAAAAGTGCTGAGTCTCAGCCTAGTTTGGATAAATGACTTTTAAATTTTGAATTCTGTACATCTCATTCGGGATCCCTTTTCCCCTTGCAAAAGGAAACATGCTTGAAAATACAACTAAAATAACATGACGACTTTAATTCCCTGAAGGGTTAGGCAGAGGAGTACCTTAGCATGTACAAACATATTTCGCCAGTTTTGTTTAAGTCCCATGTAATATGGGGCGAGCCCATTGCCATCAACCGGCCACAAATTCAGACTCCGGGCTGCTACTGAGAAGTCCCTGATAGAAAAACCCAATTAAAACGATCTGGGAATCGAACTCAGGACCCCATGCTCAGCATTAGCGGGTGCAACCACTCGATCAACCAATGATGTTAAGTAAAAACCGCTATGCCACGAATACGCGCCCCATACTTCTTCCTAATCGCTTACAGTACAGTAATCGCGTTTTTTGAATAAGAGTGGGGCGCGTCTTCATGCGTCTTCATCGCGCGCCATCGCGATGCCATATCTATATTTATATTTATAAGAAAGTCCTGTTAGTTACACTATTTATAACTCAAGAAAGGCTGAACCGATTTGGCTGAAAATTGGTGGGGTGGTAGCTTAGAACCAGGAGACGGACATAGGATACATTTTTATTCCGGTAGGGTAGGTATGTAGGTAGGGTAGGTAGGTAGGTAGGATATGTAGGTAGGGTAGGTGGGGTAGGTAGGTGCACCGTAGATAAGTACTTAGTGATACCCGTGCGAAGCCGGGGCGGACAGCTAGTCTATAATAGATTATACACGCTCCGAAAGAGGCACGTCAAAACTGGGCTAATTAGCTTAGTTACGTATCTCGTCTTGTCTCTTTTTCGCTCTAAGTAGTTAATTACTACATGCCGTCCTACTTCCATGTGTCATATAATAGTAAGTATGACATTGTGCCGTTTTTGAAGATCGAATGTTGGGTAGGTAACCTATCTTCCTCTTTTTATGTATACAGGTTGAAATTTAATTCATTGGCAATATCTTATCTACCACGGATTCTAACCATGAAAATTCTTCATTTAAGCCAACAATGTCAAAAAAATAAAAATAACATGATACCTAATTACCTAAACTTAAATAAAAAATATCTTTATTTTATTTTATTTATAACTTGTTTATTAAAAATAATAAAAATGTTTAATTTTATTAAAATTTAATTATCTTTTTTTCGATATGTTTGGCCTAAATGAAAAAGGATCATGGTTAGAATACGTGGTTAAAATGTTAAATTCCTCGTTGGCAATCCAAAGAGGTATTTAACACAACACAACTAAATAGGTACTTACAACTAAGTATTTCATTATTTTCGTCTGCGGCTAATAACATAGAAATCGATAGGTAAAGTAGGTACCTACTTCAATCCATCGGGATTCGATTCCAAGTAAAAAGCAAATTGTATCGGTTGAGTCACATTGCGCAGGTTTCAGAGAAATTGTGAGTAATGGCCGAACAAACAAGCGGAATTTGATTTATTAACTATTTATATCAGAAGCGTAAGGCGTGCACAAGTAGTACAGGATACTCGTATTCCTACAATGTAATGTACCTAGACGTATACCACCTACATCTCTACCTTTAGAGTAGGTACCCAGTGGAGTATAAAATAGTGCATACTTTTTAAGCGAGGTCATGGCGTGGAAATATGTTTGCCAGTCAGCTAGGTGGTCAGGGGGCTGACTACCAAGAGTGCTATGCTAATATCGGCCTTATTACTAAACGAGATAAAAAGGCGGCTTGGAGGTTTAATGGTTTTAAACCTTGGTGGTAAAAGAGAGCCCGAGACTTTTTTGAATTTCTAATCTATTTTGACAACTTTAAAGTTCTAAATACAAATACTGATTTTAAAGTCAAGTCCAAAGCCCCCAGGGGCCTTATTATGAAGTATTAATGCCATCATTATTCCACTGCAAAAAAGGATGGTGCTAGCGGCCTTGTATAGCTCCGTCTCACACTCACACTGGAATATTGATGGTCGATTCGCCCACAAATAAATTAACATCGTTACGAATCGCCTCAAGAAAAAATAATACTATCTAAAATGGTTGATTCGCCTGTTTCTGGCGATTAAATTCGTGCGAATTAACCAATAAGCCGTAGCCGACTTCGGAAGCGTCTATCTGTTTCTTTATTCCACGCCGACTGGCATCCTTTCGCCACGATGGAAATTCTAAGTTCACTAAACCACATGAAAACTGAACAAACTAAAATGTTTAGATAAAAATAAAACGCACATTTCCAAGGAACCTACTTGTACTAGTATTTAACTACGACTTAAAGAACTAAAAATGTTCCGCAATGAATTATTCCAGTAATAATAATAATACCTTTGGAACCGCCTTGTGGAACATTTCTGGCTGTAAATGGGAAATGCATTTTATCTTTGTGGGAACGAAGTCGATTATTTTTTCCTTATTGTTTGAGCGTAGTCTGTGAAGGTTGTCCTTGGCTTTGCAACTGTCTTTAAGTAAATGGAAGATATTTTTATTAAGACTCTCTAAATATACAATATATAATTTAATACTAAATTAAAAACTAACTAACCATAATAATAATTAATAAAATTAGCAAAATTATACACTAACTTAACTAAAACTATTGAAAAATTAAAATATAGCATCGAAAAATTCATCCGCATCGCTGTCGACTGGTAATGTACCCAAAAGACTGGCCGCATTGCCACGTTGTATGGCAATGCTTAGCCTCTGGCCAAGGTAAAAACCAGCTCTTGGTCACGGGAAGTGTCAAATAGCCATTTTGAGATTTCATTGAAGAGGCCGTAAGGTTATTATACTTACGCCGCTTGAGGTTTTCTGCAGCCGCAGCAGCAGCACCAGCACAGCACGCCGAGCCAGGAAGATGGGATGGCGCAAGAGTGTCGACACAGGTTGCATCCCACACTAAAGGCCTACCCACCTTCCATGGAGATAAAGATATGCCATCTGGTCTCTTGTCATCGTCGCGTGTCAAGCCATTGGGTTCTAATAAAGCTGGAACGCCGACGGTGACAAGAGCTCGTCGGATGATTTCATTAATGTTCGCGTGCCGCGCTAAGCGACCCGCACTTCGGCTGCAAGACAGGCCATGATTTCCGAGGCTGTTGACAACTTCGGCGCAGTGACAGCGATGAGGAGAACAACAATTGAAGATTAGTTAGTACGATTAGTCAGTTACTTTTAAGTCATATAATAGGTGGCTACCATATTGCCATCAACCGGCCGCAAATTCACTATTCGCAAATTAACTGCGGGGTGCTACTGAGAAATTCCAGTTAGAAAAATCTAATCATGTTCTGTTTTAATAGATTTAAGATCAAGATAACAGGCAAATAAAGAACTGTGGAGATAAGGACTGGAACATTGCAATTGGTAACATCAAATCACCAGAATTAAACATACTAGTCTATTAAATCGTTTATAGTTTAAAAAAGTAAATAAACATGCTATAGTAGTTAAGATAAACATCAAAAACAGCACAAACTACAGTAAGTACAAACTACTGAAAAAAGAGAAGTCAATTACTGCAATGCTATCGATACAAGACGTCTCAATTCTCGTAAAGAAACTCGATTGACTGATCATGGACAAGACAATCGACGAAGCTAATCCAAGCACTACTCCGCATTTAAATAAAGACATTGTTATCTATTGAAGCGGATTGAATAAGAATAACGATCTGATCTAAGCTGCCAAAGCAAATAGCACAGAATAGATAAATACAGAAGGCTGACTCCATACAACGAGTAGTTTAAGTTTCATGCTCTGGGTGGTGGCTTTAATTTATTAAGGCATCCACAGGATAGCCTGGATACCCGACAACCTTGATCTGCGAGAGACATTCACTAATAGAAAAACCATTTGTATCTATACAATAGATTTGAGAATTAAAGTTGAGAAAAAATTAAAAGAAAATTCGTTTATATGCGGTAAACTTGTCGTAAAGAAAGAAAGCAAACACGAAACTAACAAGTTGGTGGAAAATATGCGTCACATCCACGCACGCAAAAAACAGCTATCGCTCAGCATAATGCTGCGATCCTATGCAAGACAGAGCCATAACAAATAAAAATAAAATAAATACAATATTTAGTTCTAACTTTTAGAAATTGTCAACCACTATTTTAGCATTTACTAAGGTGAATGGCCAAAAAACGTAAGTAATTTAAATTTAAAAGGAATCATCTTAAGTAATGCTAAAGTAGAGTACCTATCCCAAGTTCTCAACTTCAAATTCTTCCAAACATAACAGAAACTGGGTTATACAACCATATTATTATGTACGGCGATCTCAAACTATCTAAAACAAATGCTAGTCGCGAGTACGCTTGCACTCGCTGTACGAACACGCTTGCCTATGTGTGCGTGCGTTTTAGCTCGTTGTATGGAGCTGGCCTTCTGTACCTCTATCCATTCTGTTCGAATAGAAGGCAAATAGTGAGTTGTTTGTCGGCCAGCATTATTATCATATTAAGTGGCATATTAAAGGGGTAATAAAGGGGATAATAGACCAGTAACGCGTTGTGTACATCAACATTGGCAACGCTTTTATGATAGTACTTGATTGATGGGAACTTCTTGGTATTTAGGGTGAGTAGACTTTAGTGCTTTTCTTAAAATAAGAACAGCAGTGCGATTCCCGTAACCACCTCCCCGTGAAAACAGGTGAAGTGAGCGTGGAGTGATCCATCCCGAGCATCAGTGAGATGACACTGACAGCTCACTCCACGCTCACTTCACATGTTTTCACGGCGAGGTGGTTACGGGAATCGACATGCTTATCTAGAGAACAGTCAAGTTGACCGTCCACTGTTACGTAGGATGTAAAGCATAAAACATGATTCGCGACCGTAACAACTATAAATAATAGGTAATAATCATTACAATCGGCAGTACAACTCTGAAAGTTAGCATAATCCTCAGATGTCATGATTTCATGAAATAGGTAGTCACTCGATAGGAATATATGAACTTAGAGAGTTGTATTGATCATTTTTATGATTATATTTCTATAAATAAACATTTGATACGGCCGCGAATCTTATTAATATCAACATACAACATGATGCTGACCAGGAAATTGCAAAAAACGGAAGAAAATTTGAATTTCACGGGCTACCCTGATGCTCTCGGGTTTTTATTTTTTTGGTGGGATATCTGACTATAACCCACCCGTATTCCTTCAGCTGCCTGTACGTTGCCAGGGGCCACGGTATCCCTTTCGGACTTTCCCGCGACCCCGGCAGGCATCGGTCCTAGCGGACCCCGCCTGTTGTGCCGACATCTCTTTGAGGCGCGCGTAGAACACAACGCGCCGTCGACCTACCGGACGACGACGGCGCGTTGTGTTCTAAATTTGTGTGTGCTAAATGAGCTAAATTTCGGACCCCTCTAAAGACCTTATTCATCTCAATCTAATTGCCTATTAACAAACGCCCAAACTTCTCTGTATCGCGAGATTATTAATTAGTATTTCAGATGTATTCCTCGAATATCAAACAGTTAGGAAGTTTATTATTAAATCGTTTGACTTCAATAACAACTGTTCAATGTTGGTTTGATTTGTAATCGGCTTTCTGATTGGTTTGTAGGATTAATATGCGTTATTTCATGCTACGCTTTCGCCTTAATATTGTTTGTTTTGTTGTTATTAATTCATTTAGTGGAAATTTTGGGTTTTTTGGACTCCTCCGCTGTCCATCACATAATTAGCATTTTGCCTGCCGCTTCGCTCCCGTGGTCTTTGCCGCGGGACCCGTTATTTTTCCCGGGATAAAAAGTAGCCTATGGTACTCCCTGAAAACTAAGCTTTCTAATGGTAAAAGAATTTTTCAAATCGGTTCAGTAGTTTCGGAGCCTAATCAATACAAACAAACAATCAAACAATCAATGAAATCTTTCCTCTTTATAATATTATAAGTATAGATTATTACCAAGGTGAGATGTCAGATGTTACATAATAATCATATGCCCGTCTGTCATCAGGCGGTATCTCATGAACCGTGATAGTTAGACAGTTGAAATTTTCACAGATGATGTATTTCTGTTGCCGCTATAACAAAAATAACAAAAAATACTAAAACAGAATAAAATAAATATTTACGGGGGCTCCCATACACAGACATAATTTCTTGCCGTTTTTATAGATAAAGGTACGGAACCCTTCGTGCGCGAGTCCGACGCGCACTTGGCTGGTTTTTTCTTTTGTTTCTTTGAACGCGCTAATCTCCAGAACTACGGGTCGGATTTGAAACATTATTTTTGCATTTGATAGCCCAATTCTTAATGAAGTTTATAGGCTAACATTAACATCACGCTACGACCATCAGGAGCCCAGCAATGAAAAAGAAAAGTCAGAAAGAACGCTAAGTGAAAACGAAGTATTATCGCGAGCGGGCGATGCGATGCGATAGGGGAACAAGAAATCTCAGAAGCATAGTTATTTATGGAATTCAACCGAGGATCCTCTTCCTTTTTCCTTCGTATCCCGGATTTAAATCTCAAGGGACCCGTTACTAAAGTTTTGAGTCGAGTTTAATCTCAATCCGCGGAGGTTTTTGTTTACATTTTGAAGATAACTTTAATGTTGGGCTGTTTGTAAGCGAATGTTTATTTTGCAAAAGCTGGATTTCGAAGGTTTTGTACACACGGCTACACATCAAGCTATACATTTCCAGTTTATGCTGATCTTGCATTGTATAGGATTTTCGTACAAAGCGAGGTCAGCTGATGTGGGTAGCTAGCATATACCTTGGATTTAGTTTTGTGCCTCCAGCTAAATTCAACTCTTTAAAGAAGTAGGTTCTGGAAAATAGAGCAGCGGGTCCTTGTCGTTTAGTATTGGGTTGGAACTTTTACTCTAGAATTGTTTGTCGTTTTGGTTACATTGTTTTAGAAGATAGGTACGGTCTACATAAACCAAATACTTTTTCTGTAATATTCTTCATCTTTCATTAGCATGACCACTCTTATCTAACACAGTAGGGCACAGTAACACTAGAAAATAGAACATTCTTTGACGTCCAAAAGTGCCTTTTATGAGCCTATTTGAAATAAATTATTTGACTTTGTTGACTGAACAAAAATTATATTAAGGTCGTGAAGTGTCGTCCCTCGTCCGCCTTAGGCAAACTGCCCCACTGAAGGAAGCGCCTAACAGTCAGCGATTTTCTCGCTCACGAAACGTACAAAAGATTGTAGGTCCCGTGTTAGTGAAAGAGATACAAATATTTTTACCTAGTTTCTCGCTGATTGTTCACACCACCGGATAGTACACGTTTGTCGCAGCGACAAGAGCTATGAAATAGAGAGTTTGCTCAGCGACGCTCACTTGGTGGGCAGAATACTCGCTGAGAGACACGCTTGGTACTATCGAAGAACTTCATACCTATCTAAGCAGTTTGGAAACAAAATTCCGTGAACACGATGACCACATCAGCTGTTAACGTCCCGGTTCTATAGCGGCCGAGCGCTGCAAGCAGAAATAGTCCTTACGGTGTATAGATATGAACTTCTTCGATGGTACGCACGCTTACCAGCGAGTAATCACTACTCGTTTCTCGTGGTGGGGCAGGTGCCTTAAAGTACAGGTATAAACAAAAGCTTAACTCGAAGCCTAGCTTTCATCAAAGCAGTAAATTGAACACACTTCCATTTGCAACTGTACACTGGTTAGCGGAACAAACTGTTTTTCCTAATCGGATTGCTGCAGCTGCGAACGGGATTCCAAGTAAATCCTTTGGATACGTTGGTTGGAGATTGTTTGTAACGGGCTTCTATGATATTAGAGAGATGCTACACTGAGCGTTGCTGAATATTTTGAGGATGAGAACTGCGGGGTAATTGCGTACCATACTTACAATTGTAATGTCTTTCATTTTGACGATGCAACAACCTTCATTGGGTTATTTATCATTGTTCTTCAAACACATGAAGCAATGGATAAATGAAAAGAATGGCGTTATGTAATTGGGGTGCGGATTAGGGACACGTGATATTTCTTCAAATATATACTAGATGAGGCTTCTATCCAACTACAGCACCTCTGAGAAGAATTATCCACTGAAACAAACTCAGGGATCGTCACGTTCGAAGTCTGAAAATTTCTTGACATGATCAGATTATCTAAGAATCGTGCAGGTTCATGTCTGACATGGCGTTTTGGGATCGAGCTAGAGCATGCAGAAGTAAGGGGACTTGCATAATCAGTCTATAATGTTCCCACTACTGGGACAGGCCTCCTCTCGATGAGAGGGACTGGACTTACCCTCATCTGATCCCTCATCTCACTGAAAATCAGCGCTGTGCTGTGGGTCCCCCATAGCACAGCATTATGCTGAGTGTGTTCTTGTCACAGTCATGACGTGCGTGACGTGCGTGTGTGTTGTTTTTTTTGTATGCACGTGTCTCTGTGACAAAAAGACGTATTTTGCTTTCTCTCTTTCATCAGTAGGCAAAAGGTTCAACGTTATTTGACGTATATTTACGACATAAATTTCATGCTTTGGGATTAGAAGATTCAGCTTCAATTGCAACTAAAATTATTTTATGACGTTAATCGATAGTTTTCATTCAAAAATCAACATGAGTTACTTGAGTTTAAAGTTGATAATTGTATAAGATTGCAATTGTATGTGTTTATCTCGTATCGTTGTTGGTGTTTTAACAAATCTGTCTTTTGTACTTGATAGTCACAATCTGTGATCGATTATCGCTTTAATAGCGTGTGTTTTATGGAAGCTGCATTACCATTGTAAATGATGGTCGTTATGCCTTTGTTTCTGCTCAATTATGCAATATCTGTGTTATCATTATACAGATCCAGTATATCTTGAACCATGTAATCGCAAACTTTTTATTTTATTATCGCGTTTTTCCTATATCTTAACAGAGCGATGGTGTTGATGATGTTCTCTCTATAAGTAGGTAACCTATTCTTTGGAGACTTGAAGACACCGGGGACCGTGTAGGAGTTCCCCTTACTACGCAAAGAGCGGAGAGCTTCTAGGATGTAGAAACAATATCTACCATATAATAATAAGTATTATGCTCCCGACCGAATTTCGTTCACGGAAGCCAATCTCAATGGAAATAAGCCAGCACGCTTAGTATGCCATAAAATAGAAGCGGGTTTTATCGTCGGAAGAATAGACAAAATGACAGATAAACAATCAGAATCTGTCATTTTGTCTATTCTTAACCCGTAGAAAACCCGTTTCTATGGTTTATATGCTACGCGTGCACGTACGCAGGAGATGTTGTTGTGCCCAAGTGTGTGCGCAAACACAGGTGCATACCTAATTGAAATTATCCTAAATGTGACCTTATTTGTATTTGGTCTGGGTACCTATTTAAATGGCCTCTACGCACGAGTGAGTGCGGATTTCACCCATGGAAGAGCAGTGCTATTCTGTAACCATCTCACCGTGAAAACTTAGGTGAAGTGAGCTCGGAGTGAGCTGTCAGTCCCTAGCAGCAGGTGGAATGACAGCTCACTTCAAGCTCACTTCACCTAAGTTTTCACGGTGAGATGGTTACAGAATAGATTGGCTGAACGTGGTCAACACTTCTAAACCGTGTTCAAGTGATGTCAGTGCCAATATTCTAAAATAATTTTGACACTCTGACAGCTCTTGAACGCGGTTCAGTTGTACTGAACGCGTTCAGTCTATGTGGTAGTTAAAGCACACCTTCGCAGTCTTTTTCCGCACTGCTGACCAGATCGGTCAACTTATATTGGCCATCGTTAACGATGAACAGGTGTCACATGACGTCAGAGCTGCAGTATAGTTATTGTAACTGCATGAACAATGATGATGGATCATAATTATAATAAATAACAGGAAACCATTGTTAAGTGGGCAGTGTTTACTTAAATAATATGTTTGTACATTTGAAGCAAGATGGGGCTTGAAATTGGTAAAATGTTTGCATCTATTTATGGTTTCTTTAAATTTTAGGGTTCCGTATCCAATGGGTGCCAACGGGACCCTATTACGAAGGCCCCGCTCTCCGTTCGTCCGTTCGTCTGTCACAGGGCTGTTTCCACTACCCTTGAAATTTTGACAGTGTGTACTACTACGGCCGGTATAATTGTATTTATTTACATAACTAAGTATATAGATACATGATACATTTACAAACTCATGCCTTCTTCCCATGCCAGGTAGGCAGGAACTATATCGGTCTTTTTGTTGTTAGAGCATCTCGTAGCTGACCTCGGAGGTCAGGACTACTTAACCGAGCTTTCCTGTGGCTGTCTTAAGCTACTACACTCAAAGCCTCCAGCCAGGGGCAAAAACTATTCTCATTAAACTAGGCGAGCGCTCGCTAAGGGGCTGTGGGGTACGGACCTCGGCCTAGGGCGTCGCTGGCGGGAGGACAGCAAGTTGGGACAGGCTGGATCAAAGATAATTCATTGTTATTAATCGGGGAATACTATATCGTCCACCTGCTACGTTCCTTATATACTACTTTTGCTTCGTTTACGTTCATACATCTGGCCATGTTTTTATTTGTTAGAATTTGAAAAGAGAGGTCGCCTCTTTTTGTAAAATAAGTTATTACTGGCGACCCGCTCCTGCTTCGCACGGTTTTTATGACTTGACAAAACATCGAGATTTCTTAGGTAAACGTGTATTATGCACATATACCTTCCGGAATAAATTCTCTAAGCGATGGTGAAAAGTTCGTCAAAATCTGTTGCGTAGTTTAAATAAAAAAATAATAAATAAAAACGTTTATTTCAGAAACTTGTTCCATAGATCTTTGTTAATGATACAACTTACGTAACTATGTTAGTACTTACATTTAATTAAAAATAAAATAAAATAAAACCTACAATTATCCTAATTCATGTATTTTCCTGCAGTATCAGACCCGTAGCTATGCAAACGGGTCCAATACTCCAGGAAAACGCCGTCCAGCCTATCCCCAATCACCTTCAGGATGCCATTGGCACTCCCACGAATCCTGCGTAACAATGATGCCGTTCTTTTCCTCATGATTGCTGAAAAACTATCGGTAGTAGATTCGGCAAACATGGTTGACGCGCTACAGAATCGCGGTAGCCCCAACAACACCCGGAAGGCGTTGTTGTACTGGACACGAAGAGCGTTGTAGGCCCGCTGCGTATGCTTGACCCACAGGCTGCATGTGTAAAATGACTGGCAATAAGCCTTGAAAAGGGTAATCTTGAGTTTAGAAGAACAACGCGGACATACAGACAAACGCGAAAAGTGGCTTTATTTTGTAATATGTATAGATTTAGGTACGCGTTTTGTAAGTAAATTAATTAGTTATCGTCATAATTAAAATTATCCTATGTAAACTGAAAATCTACTTTTAAAATATTATTATTTCTAGTCTAGCCTTCCGCTAAAAGGTTGTCCTAAATATTTAATACAAGAAAGGCTACCATTAGGCAGAAAACAGGCGTCACAAACTAGCCTTCATACTTTGGTAACAATCTAGGCTCATTTTAAGAATTCTTTTGTGTTCTGTTTTCTGTTGTTGCTTGAAATTTAGAAATGGGCGATGCAAAATATTACTATCTCAAAGTTTTCGATTGTAATGTGTAGCACTAAGCATACTTAAAATAATGTCTCCACTGCTGGGACACAAGCCTCTTTTCTCTTCGAGAGGGAGCGAGCTATCTAGCACGCGAGTCCAGTGCGGGTTGGTAGATGTCACATGTCTTCGAATGTTTGGTTCTAGGACATGCCGGTCTCCTCACGATGTTTTCCTTCATCGTTTGGAGAGCAGTGGTGATGAAATTTACATAAAGTAAAGCGCCTGCCAGGTTTCGAACCCACGACCTACAAACTCTTAAGTCGGTTACCACTGTGCCACCACTGTTCATTAAAATGTGTAAATTATTAGGCTTCCCTTCCCTCGTTTTGCTTATACCTATCTACCGTTGTTTTCTGCCACTCCTTATGAAAAATGTAGAGTTCGTCCCATCTCCTCCCGAGCCAGCCGTGTTGCCGTTTTCTCCTGTTTGGGACCCTTGTGTTGTTACTTTAGCACATAGCTCCTCCGGCAGGAGACAGCTGTGGACAGTTCCATTTAGGATTGGCAGCCGTATTAGGTACATCAGCAATTTGAGTTTAGGAAGCAACATCGAGCTCTTTATACGATTAGTGAGTTTAGGTAACTCTTAGGATAAGCATTCCTTTGCTCACTGACGGGCCCTAAGTGCAGTCTTTTGACGCTTGGCTAGTGCCATGTCTGTACTCCATAATATGTGTAAATTACTATACGAAATTTGTACGAAAATGTACCAATATTACGTAGGTTTCGGCAATGTCTGCCTAAGGCCCACTAAGCCGCATCGACGCGATCTTTGTATGACTTCTGAAATTACTAGCTGCGCCCCGCGGTTTCATTTGCATAAGTCTCAATCCCATGGAAATATCGGCTTAAAAAGGTATCCTGTCCTTCTCCAGGTCATGGTCTATCCATGTGCCAAATTTCATCCAAGTCCGTTCAGCCGTTTTAGCGTGAAAGCGTAACTAACAAACCAACTCACTTTCGCATTTATAATATCAGCTAGGATGTCGTACAAACGCGACTTGATAGATCGCGCGAGTGCCTTCGTCATATAAATTAACTTGAAAATCTTTTCCTTATTACTATTGTAAGTTAATGCTGAATGTATAAATAAATAGATCAATGGTAAAAACAATTAAAAAAACCAGCACGACTCGGAAATCGACGTCAGAAACTCAGAATCGCCCTCAGCGTTACACTAGTCTTGTATAGTTTTACACACAACGTAAGATAGTGTGACTCCTGTGTGAACGCCTGTCGTTATTTATCGAGCACAATTTCAGTCTCCAGCTATTTATTGCTCAGAGATTTTCTCGCTGAAAATTAAATTCACAAACTGTACGTTGGATCTAAGTTTATAGAAATGAGGAAAACTTCTTGAGTAAAATTTTCTGTATGGATGGCTTTAAAAGTCGGAGAAGACCAAAGAAACGATGGATGGACTGTGTGAAAGATGATATGGCTAGAAAGGGGGTGGCTACCGAGATGACGACTGATAGAGAAGTACGGGACATGTTGCGCCGACCACAAATAAATTGGGATAAGGGATGAGAATGGAACCTATCTTCTTGTTGAATCTATCTTGTATTCTAAAGATAAGTAATGCCATTTTAACATGATGATAATGTCACGTAAACATTAAGCTTCGTGCAGACTAGCGCGACGCGACACCGGCTATTGTTATACCGTGAAGTTTTCTTAGAAATTGTATTGTTCGAGTCGCGTCACGTCACGCCGCGCCGTCGCGTCGCGCTGGTCTGCACGATCCTTTATACTTAGTTATTTTGTACTTTAGTTTTGTTTAATACCTTTGTGTTAAAACACCTATTCATACTTAACTTAAATTATAAAACTACAAAAGAAAATCATATTGCGTCACATATACACACACAAGAGAAACACAAAAAATATCTTTAGGTATTTACAAATATATTCTAGACTCCTAGTTGTTTCCAAGTTCATTTGCCCGCTATCTCAAAACCGACGCGATTTAAAATAATATCCATTGTGCGTCGACTACAAAACGTCTAATCCTAACTTAAAACAAAACATTACATTTATTATTAGGTATCAGTAAAAAGTTACGTCATTGAGTTACTGAGTACCTAGGTAGCTCATTTGAGTGTGAAGGAATGATAACCAGAATCAGAGATGCTCAACCTATTATACTTAAGCCGCATAATTTTGGTGAAGTGCTTGCCTCCGTGCCAAATTTGCGAAATATGACCTTTCATGCAGATATAAATAAGGTTGGTTACAGGTAGAGAATACAATCCTGGGATCCCCGGGATCCTGGCCGTTTTCTGACCCCGAATATCCCGGGATTGTACTTGGCTAATCTCGGGATTTTCGGGATTGCCACAAACAGGTCTAGTTTGCATTCCGTAGTCCGTTGCGCCTTGATAATGACTGACAAAAAAAAAAAAAGTAAAGTGACTGGTCTATTAATGTAATCCCGGGATCCCGGGGTTACGCATTGAAAAATATGCTCGGGATTGTATTCTCTAGTTACAGGTACAGCGTGTAACGGAAAGGGTATATACATATAAAGTGCACGGCTTCTTTAGATGATTACAAACATACGGCAAGTGTTTTTAAATCCTATATCTACATGTTAGGAACCTATGAAAAATTTCAGTACATAAAACCGATCACTCGCACTTTTCCGCACTGACGGCTCGTTTGATCCCGTCGATTTAACTTTGATGCGTGAAAAGAAGTGACGTAAAAAGATAATGAACCTCGTAGTGCGGTGACACGTTTGTTATGATGATTTGAATTCATTAAACTTACGAAACCAATGTATGAATTCTTTGAGTAATTTATTTTGAGCCGAAACTTTCACCCCTTTTGGATAGATATACATAATTTGAATATCGAAACTACCGTTAAACGTTGTATGTACCAGATAGCGAAACTCCGCAGACGTAATATTATGTCTAAACATGATAAAACATTAAAAAAAAGAGTTTTGTGGGGTCATCGACGGCATTTAGTGTTATACATATAGTAATACCTATGTATGGTAATTTATTTCCAAAACTTCAGTATACATTACATCAATGAGGTCTCGACCCATGAACTAGGACATCCTGTATGACAGGGGTCGAGGTTTCTCTAGTTACATGAACTACCATGTAGAAGGCTTAGACTAAATACAATTAAGTGATTTTTTTAATAATTAAAAGAAAATTTAAACAAAATGATTATTAGACAAAAACCCAAAGAATAAAAAAAAAAAAAATTATTATTATTATCAAAAAAAACTTATTTTATCGTGTTAAAATATCGATCGATACCCATGACGTCTGCAGACAGTTTCGCTAGCTATTTTAATTTGACCCTGTATAGCTTATATAAATGTAACCAAGGCCATATTAAAGTTGTGTATTCGTTTTCACCGTCAAACTATGACTGTGTGAGATAGATTTTAATTGGCTTTTCATCATCCCCTGGATTATCATTTTTCATACCTATCGGAAAATAATATTTCATGTTAAGAAACAACAGGCATACTCGTAGCTAGGGTTGCCAACCCTACTATATAATTTTAGTATCGTGCTTTATTAGAGGCCTAAAGATTATATTTCCGAAGAAAAAATGTAGTAGGCGAAACTACTATATTTTTATTTCAATACAAAAATGGCGAGATGATCGGAATAGAACTCGTATTAAAGCTATTAATGGCATTTTGCAACCGTAATTTAGTGTAAAAATAATTACGTTATGAAAAAAAAAAATTGCTAATAAAGTTCATAGTAGCAAAAAATATTTTAAAGAATAAAAATGTTTTTGAAACATAGGTACCTACCTACTATTTTTTTTTTTTTCGCCGTCCACTCTTACAGGCAATGGCTTCGAAAATACTATATTAGATATAAAAAAAAGTTGGCAACCCAAGGCATAGCTAGCCTGAATGTAAGGAACTTGTATTTCATCCACTTTTCCAAGAATAAGAAACTCGTTGAAAGTTATTCAAGACGTTTGAACTTATAATTTAGTTTTACTTTCAAAGATTTTCTTTTCAACAAAAGTTATCAAGACCTGCGACAGCAGGTCAGACTAAATTAAAAGAAAATACCAAAATATAATGAAACAAAATCGGGAGATATTATGGGACACCCGGTTGGAAGTTGGAACGAACTTACTTTCGCTGTATAATGTATAATATTAATACAGCGCCATCTAGTATGGTCTAAAGTTTCAAGTGTCAAACTTAGCTTAGCTTGCTAAAAGATACTAGATTAGATGGCTCTGTATTAAAAAACCGGCGAAGTGCGTCTCATACCACAATGAAGGGTTACGTAGTTGGGATGAATTTATCTAAAAAAAAAACTTCACATTGTAGTTGAAAAACATGTTCTCCCATACATCGATATACGTCACGGTCAATTCTCCAATTGCAAATAAAAGTTTATACCTAATCACAAAAGACTATTTTTTGAAGTAATAAAGCTTACTTAACGATTTTCGGACGTTTTCCGTTACTTGTGTTTTAAGACCTTGTCTCTTAGCAAATTTCATGATTCTAATTCAACGGGAAGTTTCCGATAGGTTTTGATATATTTGCGAGATTAGAATCATGATTTAGAGCTTCAAGGGACCGTAGACTTACTTATTTAACTTTATCATGATATCTCCCCGCGATCCTGAGAAAAAGGGTCAGACGGACAACGAAGTGATCCTATAAGGGTTCCGTGTTTCCTTTTGAGGAACGGAAACCTAAAAACCAAATCTTTTGACACTTAGAACTGACTTTTTTTTCATTACATGACAATTTCTGCTCCGCGGACTGCTGCGCCGCGGTGATGTCTGTTTTCTGTATCCTACTATATTATTAATATTATAACAAGGCGAAAGTTTGTGAGTGTGTATACTTGTCTCTTCTTCACGCTAAAACTACTGAACGGATTTGGATAAAATTTGACACACAGATAGTTTATAACCTGGATTAGCACATACTTTTTATCCCGATATTCCCACGGGATCAAAACTTATGCTGGTGAAAACGCGGGGTGCAGCTAGTCAAAATTCAAAAAAATCAAAATTCAAAAGTCATTTATTCAAATTAGGCTGAGAATCAGCACTTTTCGAACGTCAAAATTACATAAGACAGTCCCCCAAAACGCCCACCCTTCACCACTTCCCAGTGCTTTTACAATAAACCGCAGTTTGAGTATCAACGACCTAAGCTATGAGTTAATACGACCGTTCCTGGTGATTCGATACGATCTGCCCGTGGTTGTAAATCAACCAACTCGGTGCACCGGTCCAACCAGTGGACGATTTAATTTCCTGAAACTAACGTATCGGGAATTTATATGTTTTCGTTCGTTCTAGTATATTTTACATTTTCTGTGAAAACCAGGGTTTTGTTAACCACTGATTGAGGATGGTATGGTAACCGATACAGCCATTGGAATTGGAAAACGTGTTTACCAGACTATCGTGACAATTAACTGAGGTTTTTCTTGACTATACCATATCCAAATGACTTGTACTTAATCGAAGCTCAAATAATTCCCATGTTGATTTCCTGAAAAATAATTAAACACTTTAATATAATGAACGTTTGATCAGGGTGTTGCTTGAAACTGCGACCAACTGTGAGAAAAGGCCAGAAAGTTTAAAAAAGTGACTCAACTACTTAAAAAAGTGTGCACCATTAGCTGCGTAATATGTTTTTAGAGGTTCATTAATTTAAAAAAGTGTCGATTAGAAGGTCAATAAGTTTATAGAGGTTCAGTTTAATACTGCCCTTTCCAAAATCAGTGCCTGCAGCTTGCAATAATAGCTACAGCAACAGCGCTTGTTTATCTAGCACAACAGTTCGGGATTGTCTTTTAGGAGCGTCTATACAGAAAGTGGGCAACGTCGCAAATACCTGTCAAATATTTCGTTGTTTCCATTAATTTGGCGATATCACTGTATGGGAATAAGAAATATGGCTAACTAATGCTATTCATAATAATTTTTTTAGTCCACTAGTTAGCCATTTTCTTATTTTAATACAGTAATATTGCCAAATTAATCAAAACACATAAATATTTGACAGCTATTTGCGACGTTGCCAACTTTTTGGATGAACGCTCTAAAGATTTTTTTCCTGTAGAACTGCACCGTTTAAGGTACTAAGTAACTGTCCTTTATGTCCCATCCCAAGTTACCACCTACTATTTCTGTCTAGACTAGAAATAAGACCGTTTCGAACCATTACCTTTCACTTCGCCGCGCTGAGACAAAACTATTTACTTTTAGGGCTGAGCGAAGCAAAGATAAATACTGGCTTCTATTTATCTATACGTTTCTGTCTGTATAAGTTTTGAGTATCAATGTGGACGGCTGTAAAAGTAGGGGAAGACCAAAGAAACGATGGATGGACTGTGTGAAAGATGATATGGCTAGAAAGGGGGTGATTACCGAGATGATGACTAATGGAGAAGTACCTATGGAAGGAAAAGACATGTTGCACCGACCGCAAATTCTTTGGTATTAGCGCCGGAGAATGAGGACGTGTCTGTTTAGATAAACTGTTTATTTATAACGCTTTGAACAGAAAAAGGAAAGCTATCTATTCTGGCAAAGGCCTTTAGAAAAGGTTGGGATCGAGTCTGTAGTTAGACAATTGTCAAAATTGACATGTTTTTTCCTCCGGTTGCTGAAATTGAACACGATTTGCACATTTTAACCACCACGTTCAAGAGCTGTCGGTGTCATCATTGTTGTGAAATATTGACACTGACAGCACCTGAGCGCGTTCAGATTTATTGGTGAAATTCTCACTTAATCTGTCATCAAATGTCATGAAGTCATATCAAAGACATTTGGCATTGGCTGTTGTTTTTGCTGTCAGCCAATCAAACAGTACTTGCCTAAATTTGATAGTGTTACCTAGTTAATTTTTGTGTCTTTTCAGAAACCTGGTGTCAAATCTCAGAAGCACGTTGCTTAGAAAATCTTATAGCATAGGATCACAGCATTATGCTTAGCGATTATCATTTTGCGTGGATGTGACGCTTATTTTCCCCCGTCTTGTTCCTTTTATATAGGCTAATTCTGTGTCAGATTTATGTTTACGTAAAGGTCTAAACGACTGCGCGTAGAAAACACAGCTGTGTCACAGAATAAAATAATAGCACCAGTGCAGTGTCGCAATACGTCTTGTTCTAAACGTACCTTGTCCACACCTACGCTAAGTGGTGGTACTGGTGGTGGAGGTACGATTATTTTATTCTGGGGCAATGGGGTGGAGGTGGACTATTGTTAGCCAAGACTACACGCAATGTAACACATTAGAAACACGTAATTGTTGAACTTCTCGAGGAAAATATATGTTACCGCCTTGAAACAATGGTGTGTTTTATTAAAATTCTGCCTGCATTGTATTTCGTTTTCAGATACCTGTGCACTTTTATCTTACATGTATATAGAAACGATAGATGGACTGTGTGAAAGATGATGATACCCTTCAAAATGGTTGAGCTGAACGGTGCTGATCCATGTGTCATGTTCGTGAACGGGCGCCGTCAGTAGGGACTGATCATCTCTTCATGCCACGGCTTATTTAAATTGTTGAATTGATTTAATCTTTTTACATGAATGATATAACCAATATTTTGTAACAATATTATGATTTAAAATAGTGTCCGTGGAGTTTCTTGCCCGTTCTTCTCCATAGGTACCTACTACGCTTTGGAATGGGCAACTAGCTTCATATTTTTGACTGACTGACTCCTTAACAATTCAAAAGTGCCTGTAAATGGTTTAATTGAAATAAATGTGTTGAGTTTGAGTTTGATAGGGCTAGAAAGGGGGTGACTCTGGAGATGATGACTAATAGAGAAGTTTTGTGTCATGGGAGGTAGAATGATGATGATTTGTGTACTATTATTATCTTTAGCAAAAGTAGGTATGAATAATTATATGATTTTCTAAAACAGGAAGGTGTTTATTTTATAATAATTAACTCTTCCAATTACTAAATATAATATTAATACAACTTATTTAATTTTCTTTTTTTTCTTTTTCAGGTAAGTCGAATGGAACTTTTCTACATTATTGTTAATTATGTGAACTACTTACTGCACTACAACTACAACCGTAAGTAGCTAGTATTTTTTTAGCTTTTTTTTACATAAATATCATAACATCACGCTTTGTCTCCCCGAAGGGTTAGGCAGAGGTGTACCTAATAGTACACCCACATTTCGCCAGTTGTGTTTAAGTCCCATGTAACAGGGGGCGAGCCTATTGCCATCAACAGGGCACAAATCCAGACCCCAGGCTGCTACTGAGAAATTCCAGATAGAAACACCCAATAACACTGCCCGACCCGGGAATCGAACCAAGGACCTCGTGCTCAGTAGTAGCGCTTGCGACCACTAAACCAACGAAACAGCTTTTTTACCTACTTTCTAAATAATCATTATCCGACGTCACACACCCCTGGACACAGGCCTCTCTTTTCTTGTGCCAATCCCCACGCTCCTGTGCCAGCCTCATCCAGGTTCTACTCGCGGTGGCAACAATAAATATAATAAGTAATGGCTTCCTAAATAAAACGCTTAATTTTTTAATTTAATTGATTATACATTTACAAGCCTCCACAGTTAGCCATAGAGTATTGTTGTACAAATTATAACACTTAATCACGTTGCGACACTAGGAATTTCTCCTGTATTGTGGGTACGTATACAAACATTTAAACTCGACCCGGAACAACTAATATTGTAGGTCATAGAGTCACACAAATATTTGTTTTTTTTTTGTGATTTGTGTTTGTTGTAGTTTCCTGTTTTGTGTGTATTTCTTCTTTGTGTGTATTTACCCATACCCCAATTTATTCGTGGTCTTCGCAACATGTCCCTTTCTTTCATACTTCTTTATTAGTCGTTATACTGGGAAGTCACCCCCTTTCAAGCCATATCATCTTCCACACAGTCCATCCATCGTTTAGTTGATCTTCCCCTACTCATATAGCCATCCACAAACTTACCAACAGAAACACAATCTATAGCATAACATTAGTATGTTCGATTATTGCATAGAAATAGAAATATCAATTATTTGCTAAAAACATGGTATAAAATATGGTAATGTTAATAATATGAACAAACATGTATTATATACCTACATAGATCAAACGCAATGCAATGTTTTGTCAGTCATTACATTTTCTTATTGCGTTACACAATTATTTAAATAATTAAGCAATTTAAAATAATAGAAGCTACAATTTATTATATTCACATTCACGTTCAAACCTGCCCCAGTTTGTTGATTCACAATAATATACGTAATCCTTTGATATACTACGTTTTATTTTGTGTATCTGCTAACAAAATATTAAACCCAACCTGCCGAGAAACTAGATCGAATATCCTTTGTCAGCGACAGATTTCAATGTATTTTCTGTTATTCTGTTTAGACCTCAAACCCTTGTCCCTTGGGTATTTATGACATCTGTCATCTTATAGAATCGATAGGTACTTTTATCCTGTTTTGCCGTGAAATGGACGAAGGAAGTATTTAAATGAAATATATAAAATATAAAAAAAACTTCTGTATTCGTTGGTTTTTAATAGTCTATCAGCAATAATTACAATGATAATAAAAATACTTGATAATACGTGTATCTTTTAAATAAATGCTTTAATGATGACTCGTCATAAAGTGTAGTTGACGTCGCTCCGATTTCCAGTAAGCAACAAACTACCAGTCAGCTGGTTTGTTAGTTACTGTAACTGCTTGCACTAATCGATTTCATTTCAAGCTCGGATTTAGTCTAATCCTACAATCAGAAATAAGATTTATTTCAGGTACAATGAAAGTGAACCTGCTACAATGAAACTTGAATGCTACCTGCATTCAAGTTTCACTTTAACAGGTTCAGTCTTAGCCTCGAGAGTCATATGACAACTAGCTCAATCAGTTGGCAGTTCTTCTACATTAAAATGTTTACTGTTAGCTCTAATCTAGGAAGATTTATTTTTAGAAACTTTATTGGGATTCTTCTGTAGTTGACTCTATAAAGGTTCATTCACACGCGTCAATCACGTTAACGTCAAGTCGCCGATCAGTCACGTCAATTTAAGAAACTTGTGTAAACAGATAGTCAGTCAGTCATCGTCACACAATACATTTTTATATATCCATGTTTTGTTCGTAGCAATACAAGTTTTGACTTCCCGGTGACGCGACGTCGACTGGTGTTGTTAGCCAACGTCCTACAACTTCTACTTAACTATATTTTTTGATGTGACTGATCAGCGACTTGACGTTGACGTGACTGACGTGTGTGACGTGTGGACCTTTAATAGTAATTATTTTTGTGAATATCGAAGCGATATCAGCAATACAAAAACTAAGGTAAGTACCTAATTAGTCTAAGTTTACGTTTATGTACAGTCGAAGAATTTAAAGGCTAAGTAAACCGTGCATGACACTTCTTATTTCCCCAACTAATTAAATAATTTTGAATTTAAATAAGAGCCTGGGAAGATGACATGTGCCCGCCCGAAAGGAATGATATGTTTGACAATTGCTTCGCCTTTTTGTCCTTCGATTGCACATTAAGTCCATGCAAATTACAGTCTAAACAAGGCATACATTTAAAACAATTGCCTAGCTATTCTGCTTCGATGATGGAGCAGCCCTACCTAGACAAGACTGATGTACTTACAGTACAACTATTTTCTTAATGTCCTTCGGCAAACGTCGTGTTTTGTAACTCGACGGATTTCTATCAGTTCCTTTTGCACTTGACTTAAATTCAATTTATTCAGTAACAATCTAAAATGCGTTCAAAATAATCCTACATGAAACATAGGTACACCAATTATTACAAAATGACGATGATACAGATTATTATTAATAAGAAACATGCAATTCAATTTAAATTACGAATAATTATTTAAATAAACGAAATTGTAGAAAACCATGCAAACATAAATTATAAAACCATATGACGCAAATAATGATCAAACAAATAAAAATAAAATATAAATACAAATAACCCATAGACAAATAATGACACATTTCAGTTATAAGAGAAATCCAAGTCGATTCAGGGCGTCCGAACTGCACCAAGTGCAAAGGTAACTAATAGAAATCCGACGACTGACGAAACACGAAGTTTGCCGAGGGACAGTTGCACTGCACATGTGGCCGATGAACTGCGAAGACATCGACTGCAATAAATCGCGGTGGATAACTGAGCTGGTGTTATGTTATTTTATCTTATGTTCCGTAATAGATCGGCTGTTTTTACATTTCAAATACTCAAAGCACGGATGAAATAACCCAACACAGTTAACGTTCTTAATAACAATTTAATGTATATAACGACAAAATATCTAAATTGATTTAATATTCAAAGTGACATTATTGAGTCATTATCACAATGCTAATATCTTTAAAATTACTATCATAATACTTTATCTTAGTTTACATAAAATGCATTAAAAGTCTTGTAAAATACTTAGTAGATTTCAATTTAAAATTAAATAGGGCGTTACATTATTTATTTATTTGATAATTGCGTGTCTAAAGCCCGCCTTACATCAAGTGGACGAAATATGTGGACGTTTCATGATATTTTTTATAAATAAAATAATGTCACTTGTGACAAAAGTACAAAATAAACCATTTCAAATTCAAGACTAGATTGCTTCTCATATTGTACTGAATCTCAAAATTTTAGTAATATCGATAATCTAGGACATTATGTCTATTTGACGTGAGCAAATTTCCTCTTTATGCGAATTGGTTTTTAGCCTTTTTAGAACATAATTTTGACTTAGCAACAAAAATAGTCATGTATTTTGTAAAGTTTTAGCCCAATGCTTAACACACCCATTCCCTTACAACATTTAGCAAAATAATTACTTGAAATCCAATAAAAAAATAAACACCTTAAAATGAAAATCATAGTCTAAGCCTACAAGAACTAAAACAAACGAACAAACAATTGGCATAGCATAACAAACAAGATACAACTAAGAGTAGCACTAGAAGAACTCTGCGCAGGAGCAACATAATACTTCGAGTAGATAATCTCCCAGAATGTCGTCCGCTGTACGTGGGGGTTGAATCTGGGCTCTTCAACGTATATATAGGTGTTGTTGATGGTGGGACCACCGTTGCCACCGTAGTAGAGGTAGTTGGTGGCATCTTTGGTGATAGGTGCCCATGCTGCGGTTCTGGTAATGTTGACGGTTCCGTTGGTCCTGAAAGGTGGAGAAAGGATATAGAAGTAGAGATAAAAGTTTCGAAAGAGTTTTTGAAAATTATAATTGAATATTTTATGTGATTTCTTATTTATTTTACCTTTAAATTAAGGGACGTTTTTGACTTGTCTTGTAGAACTAAGCGCTCATTACAGCCGCATTGAGCCGCAGTGCTTCGCATTTCAATACAAAAAAAAGCGTGGTGCCTTTAGTGGTGCGATTGTTTATACAAGATGTTCGAAAGTGCCCTTATTTTTCGCGGAGCGTTACTTTTAAAATATGTGAACAAAAAAAACCTTACCAGTTATAAGCGAATGCGCTGAACCGCCCCACGAGTGATTTGCTGACAACTTCATCTTCAGGACGCAAATCATCATCGAACACATAGTTCAAGAAGGCTCCGTGTGATGCTCCACTCAAAGGGATCTGGTTGTGAATCCATCGAGAGTTCTTAGTCCCCAAATACGCAAACTCCAACAATCTGACCTCGCCCTTAGATGTCAAGGCTCTTTCTTTAGCTGTTTTGATAGCCGAGAGGAGAACAAGAGTGTCTCCTTGAAATTCTAAGTAGTCTTCAATAAGTGCCATGTTAATTGAACCGTTGCCGAAGTAGAAATCACGGATGCTTGCTGCTACAGCTGTCTTATTATTACCCGGTTTTAAATCAACCGGCAGAAAACTTGTAAAGTTTGTTTGCATGAAGGTCAGCCAATTTCCAAAGTCTGCCTCATCTGCCCTCATTGTGCCTTCCCTGTTGGTATATCCGTATATGACCGGAATGTGAGCGTATTTTCCTGATCTTAGAGTATCGATAGGAGCGTCACTCAGAACTGTGTCATTAGGGTTTAGTTTAGGATTCTCGAGGCATGGTGCGAACAGTGGTGTATTATTGACGAACTTGAATTCATTCAATGCAGTATTCAAAACGTTAATGTCAGTTTCGACTAGATGTCCTGCTAGTGTTGCTGGATTCTTGCCTTCGTACCCAAGTTTATCGCCTAAACGTCCTGCGTACCCAATAGGATCGTAGGCAACGGCCCACGGAGCTAAGCTAGAACCACTTAGAACTATAGCTTTATGGGCTAAGTTTTCTATTAGCGGTGAGAGAGTCAGCAAATCCACCATCGCTGCTCCGGATGCATGACCCATTAGAATAATGTTGTTGCGATCGCCTCCAAAGTTGTCAATATTCTCTTTGATCCATCTCAGTCCTTGAATAACGTCTTTCAAACCAGCATTACCTGGTGCATCATGAACGCCCAAGCATAGGAATCCGAAAATGGACAGCCGGAAGTTAATTGATACGAAAACAACATCTTGTTCCATCAACCTTCTAACAGAGATGACTTGAGTAATGGAGTTGGTGTATTCATCTGCGTTGACCCACACCACGACTGGTTTCGGGATGGTGGTGTTTTTGGTGAAGATGTTCAAGGTCAGGCAGTTCTCGACCCCGACGAGTCCCCGAGATGTAGGTTGGGCACAGAAGATGTTGCTATCAACGGCACTGAGTACTTCGTAGCGAGAAGGTGGAATCGGCGCCTGGAAAATATTTCAAGAACAATTTAAACTTTGAACAAGATAAGGCTAAGGCGTGACCGCCATTTTATAGATAAGGGACGCAAACAACTTTCTTATAGAGACGATAAAATATGGCCCTTCCATTGTAGAAGTTTTATAAATTTCTTAATATTTATGTAGTAATCAAACATAGTATGAAAGTTTTTTGACGGATATTACCAGTTATTGCCAGTTGTGAGGAATTGCCTCCCTTTAAGTAAACTACAGGATCGATTTTCATTCGAACGAAGTGTTTGTAAATTCTACTTCGCGATAAATGGTATTGTGTTTGATTTTTCCGTACTAACTATTCACAGCTACCTACTTTAACTGTTATAATAATATTCATGGAAAAAAAGATATTGTTCTTCTTGTTTCGATGATTCCGTTGATTATTTCATAATATTATTATTAACTAACACTTTGCCAGTGACTTCTGCCGCTCTCAATTCCCAACCAGTGGGAATTTAGAATAAAGGCTTGTGCAGACTTGCGCAGCGCAAGCGCGACGCGACGGCGCGACGCAAATTGAACAATATAATTTCTTAGAAAACTTCACGGTATAACAATAACCGGTGTCGCGTCGCGCTAGTCTGAACGAAGTTTAAACTATCAAAGTTGATGAGTCGTGAATATATAAGAGTGATGAATATAAATGTTGATGAATGGAGCGGGAGAGGAAGGCTAAAGAAAAGATGAATGGGTTGTGTCATTGTGCGAGGAATGATATGAAAGAGTAAGCAGTGAATGATAGCGTGACGGTTGACAGAGGAGAGTGGAAAAACAAAACGTGTTGCAACATGGCACAAGGACAGGAAGATGATGATGATGATGATCTGTCGTGGTTAAGGACAGATGTTTTTATAATTAATACCTGGGCGATCGAGCTCTGCTCCGGTGAAAATAGAGAATGCTTATTTAATAGTATAGGAAAGTTCATACTAATTCCATGTACAGTACGTACTAATTCCATGCTGCCATGATAGTAGGTACTTGCTAAGGTACCCATTTTGATCTTAACTTTGGTCGACCGAGCTTTGCTTCGGTGAAAATACGGATAAAAAGAATTTTCCCAAATATAAGACCTAGCTAGATCGATTTTTAGCCCCCGTATACCCCTATAATATTTTTTGGCGCAGCCGTGAGGCACACATTATACACTATTACTATTATTGCTTTAAGATTATTTTCATGTTATTATTTTGTTTATTGTGTTTCACGACCTGTGTCCAATCAAATATTATTCTTTCTTTCTTTCTTTATAATGCTTCTTTCATCGAAATCGTTAGAGCCGTTTTCGAGAACGTGATTACAAATAAATATATATACATATACATTTGCTCGTTTAATAGTATAGCCACAATGCTAGCGTTAGCAGTAACCTCGCATAGGTCTTACATAGCGCAGGTGCCGCTTTTACACGATATTAATTGCAAAACATGATAATAAAAATATATGACTATGTAAGTATAGTGTTGAAAAATATTACATTGACTAGTACAGAAATTATATTATTTATTGGATCGTTCGATTGATCGACTTATCTGTCGTGATCTCTTGAGTGATTGATTGAAAGCTATCAGATAAAAATATTATCATTGATACTAATTAATTAGGTATGTATTGATTGACTAACTGAACTACAGTCATCTCAGTTTACCCAAATCATTTATTTATCTACATATTATGGTCAATAGTATATTTGGCTCGATTCAACAGTGATTAATTTCAATTCTGGTATTGACTCAATTTCGAACAGATATTCCTGATAACAATGATTGTAAAATGTGGTTTTGATTCATGTTTTTTCACAAAAGCCCTTAACATGATCATAGTTTATATATTAGCTTTAAGGCTCGCAAACACAGGCGCGACGCCACGTTGCGACGCGATTTTGGTAGAACAATATACATGAAGGTCTACTAGAGTCGCGTCGCGCCAGTCTGCGGGAGCCTTTATGTTTTTAATACACTCTCACATCAACAATGACAGATCATTAACTATCTACCTACCTTGTAGTATCAAAATTTATTATATATTTTAACTGTGTTTTTTAATTGAAAGAACTGTCTGATAAATAAATTACCGCATTAGTTTATTTAAGTGATGTTCTGAGGATTTTTCATTACACTAAGGCGATTTGTCTTGATGAAGAAATCTATTGAGACAAAGTTAGATTTTAATTTGTCTTACATAAAGTTAACCTTTCATAGACTTGTTTCCGCTATTTCTTCTTTTAAAATACTAGTGGCTAGCCGCCTAATTGATTTTAATCACAATCCGAGGGTTCTGAAGGAAATTCCTTACCCATTGCTTCATAGGTTTAAAAAAATCATTTGCTCATAATAATCATAATCATTTGTTAACATAGGTACAATAAAAAAGTTGTTATAAAAAATAAAAAATTACAAGCGCGCTATGTTATACCAGAAGGCGTACAAATATTAATGGATGTCATTGATACTAAAATTGATAACATAATTACATTCATCAAAAGATACCTACAAAAAATAAAAATAAATATGAAAAATATACATGTCACAAAGAAAGAAAAAAACAAAAAATAAAAGTAAATAACACAATGAACTTGGCTGTACTGTCAAAATGAAAGGTATTGTGATTGTGATCAATTGACTTTATAAGTACCTATATTACGCAATTACGCCACAGGTCTAATTAATCTCTACAAATCTCTTCCCGTCTTTTTCAACAACTATTAGTCCGCGAAATTATCAATCAGACTGAGGCACTGCCGGTTCTTTGATTGAACGCTTGTCCCGTGTCAAGAGCTGGATTCGTCTCAGTGGCCAGTTCAAGAACGTCTTTCGATTCTTACATACAATACTTGGTTCTATTGAATCGAAGCATTGTTCTCGAAAAACGTGTTCTTTGAACCTAAATCTCTTGCAGTGACCCAAGGCCCGAGGAGGCCCGAGTCTCAACGATGGAGGGTAACAATTGTTTGTGATGTATACATGTCCACACATCACAAACAAAATTGGTACAATTATTTCGATAAAATGTAAATACTCCTCCTACTCTCCGTAGCGGAATCCCAGCAGTAATTGCGTTGACACAAATCAAAGCTACATTTAACGGAAAGTAGGCTAGTTACATACATCTTACTCTCAACAGCTTCCTATTGCAATTTGAACCTTATTCCGAAGAGCATAAGGTATACAAATGTTGGTGTTTAGTGTTCAATTATTGGAATTGGTATTGAGTTAACGTTCCAGTGCATTGGTATTGGTAGGTCCTATACACACATGTGTACATATTTGTGGACCTATGTCAAAGTCAAATAATTTATTTCAATTAGGCACAAAAAAGGCACTTTTGAACGTCAAACTTTACAAAAAATAATAAATAAAACTGATTCTAGTCGCCCATTCCAAAAGGTAGTTTTCGTATGGAGAAGAATGGGCAAGAAACTCCACCGTTACTCTTTTAAAAAAAAAATCATTATATCTTGTATACACTTATTATATAATTATATGTGAAGACAATGCACCTAGAATAAGATTACTATACCACGATAGGTAAAAATAATGAAAAATGAAGGAATGACATAATTATGTGATAGATGCATGGTGCTCACATACTTACAAACATTGTAAAATTATACTATATTTCTAACATTATAATAAGTAATACTAATAATAATAAGTCAGTGTGTGAGTTCAAGTAATCACAAAAAATAAAATAAAATAAATGTTTAAAAAAAAAATAAAAAAAAAAATTATACAATTAAATTAGCAACCAGTTCGATTTTGTCTAGATTCTGAATTGTCCTATGGAGCAGGACCAGCATGTTTCCAAGCATTTTTATCTTGGATATAATCCTCTAATTTGTAATATGCTTGTTTACAAAGTGTACTTTTTATATGATTTTTAAATTTTCTTTCATTTAATTCTAATATATCACAAGGTATTCTGTTGTAACATTTAACACAGTACCCCATAAAAGATGTATTTACTTTAGATAGTCTGAAAAATGGTTGATCTATTTTATCTTTATTTCTAGTATTAAAATTATGGCTATCACTTATTTTATTAAAAAGATGTAGATTTTTTCTCACATGTTGGTGGGTAAATAATAATAATAATAAACCAACCGGGGGTTGTCCTTGGGTACACTAGCATAGTGCATACAGGGATAATCGTCGGTTGGTGCCTCATTCCATTTAAAATTGTGTAAGGGGCCTCTGCGAGTTGGCTTCGGCCCCTCGCCTCGCCTCGTACGCCTTCCAAACGAACGGGATCCATCGTCCCGAGAATAGTTAAAACAAACTAATAAATAATCGTTTAGATTGACTCCGTCATGTCTGCGTCGTGTTGAGAGATTTCGGATTTACAAGTTTGAACTTGAATTAGGTACATTATATCACCTATTAAATGAGCAATATTTATAAATATACTTTTATATAATTTGTAATCACGTTGCCCGAAAACGGCTCTAACGATTTCGATGTGGGCGAAAAATCGATCTAGCTAGGTCTCATTTCTGGGAAAAGTTTTCCCAAAGTTTAGAACACGATAGCTAACTTAGAATAATAACATGGCCGCATGGAATTTGTATGCACTATCCTATACTAATAAATGAGCATCCTCTATTTTCTGAGTATTATTTTGATGTTACTTCAGTGCGAGAAAGAAGTGGAGCTATGTACAGGACGTCTAGCTGCATCTCTTTCCCACGCTCAAGCAAGATTAAAATAATACTGCTAAAAGAGGTAGTGGTAGGGCCCCTGTACTCTAATTGCGTAATACACGATCAATCGGAATTTGAATCGTTTTGAAACATTGCTAATCCATTGCTTCATAAGTTCGAAAAAATAAATCTGCTCAACAACGTAAATAACGCAATGAATGTTGTTGAACCGTCAAAATTAAACAAATTTGTCGCAATCATTTACGAAAACGTGTTGCGCAATTAGATAGTAGGTACTACCTACTTAATCAGTCTCAAGCCTTTTCCCAATCGTTGCGTTGGCACCAAATGTTCCCAGATGAGATAGGTAATTTGTAATATTTATGGTCCAGGACTATCTTTTGTACGCAACTTTGCGTTCGGAAACTATCCTACGGTAACGTTCTAACGGGATTAAAAGTACCTATCCTATGTCCTAACTCAAAACAAGGCACTATCCGTGTGCCGAATTTCATCTATTGTCGTTCAGCCGTTTAAGAAAATCTAACAGACAGACAGACACAGTTGCTTTTGCATTTATATTAAGTAGTAAGTAGTTATAAGGATGGATGTAAAAAATAATGAATCCCTAAGTTATCATTGATTACCTAGTCTATTTCGAATCCCGTTATTTCCATAATGTAGCTAATTAAATTACTTACATGCAATAATATTAATGAACGTATCTTCGAGTAATAAGTAATATTAACTAATAGATATCTCTAAGTAGGTACAAGTTACTTGTAGATATTATAAGTACTTTATTAAATATTGAAGGTAATTTATATCTACACATTACTAATAATATTCTCCTAATATTTAACAGAAAGGTGGTATTAGCTAATTTTACATCTACATTATTATGCGATAATTATAATTTGAATTACCTACTAAGATAATTAACAGAATGTATTTGTTTTTTTTTAGCTTTGCAGTACGTATAGACATAATTAGCTACATTTTTGGTTAGTGTTAATCACTGTTTTTGCGCATATGATTAAAAAAGTGACAAATAGACAGTTCTTCACATGATCTGACCAAGTTTATGTCTGGACTCTAAAGAGACTGTGACCTGTGAGTTTGTTTCGGCCTTTCTTCTCAGAGTAGTCAGATAGGACACGACGATATCTTCTAGTTTTTAAAATATCTTTGACGTGTAAAAGTGTTTGTACAAACCTAATACAGAAATAAAATCATTTAAATTTTTATCATTGAATATTAATGAATTAAAAGGGAGACCAAAGAAAGAATTGATTGCGTCAGGGATGCTATTAATGAAAAAAGAGGTGAATGATAATCTGACGGCAGACAAGAAGAATGCATAGATAGAAACAATTGGCGTAACGCCAAGTTGGTTGGGACGAGATCCGGCAGAGGCAAAATCATTGATTAGAAAACTGATGGTCTTAGGGGATTAGCAAAAGCGTTGACAAAGTAATAACCAGTATATTATTATTACAAAGAAATAAAACAATGTGAATTGTGAAATAAATGGATAACACCTTTGTAAGAAAATTATTGTCTAATTATGAGTCACTTGTGAAAAAATAATTGCACAACATGCAATGAAAACTCAGATTGGGGGACTTACACTGGTCACTGACTAATTATATGTAGATATATTTTGCTCATAATAACCTAAAACGTTGCAAAATATATTTTATCTAAACGGTGTTTTGAGCCACATATTCTTGCCAAAAAGGAACAACACATGACGCCATAACGTACTCTAAATAATGTGTAAACAGACAGAAAATATGTACAGCAATTTTTAGACACCCGACATAAGTTTCGCCGTTCATCCTTCCTTCGATATAAGTCAGCTCACTACCTGCAAGTAAAAAGGTCTTGTTCATTCGCTTACCTTAAACCGGTTTGCTCCTGATGTCGGTCCCGCGTAAGGTATACCATAGAAAGCATAATAATCTCCATCAGCTGCCTTTGATCCTTCCACAATACCTTCTGTAGTATACACTCGAACACCATGCGCATACGCAAGGAAAAACACAAACAATGCGCACACTAACATGGCTACACACACCAAGAAATTATTTTTTTTTTAAACAGAATACGCGCGTGCACTCGCCTCGATAGGTCGTAAACGAATGACAGATGATTCACATTTTTCTTCTACGCTCGGCTGTATCGGTATTATCAGTGCTTGCTTTTATCAATGAGGACATCGTACAGATTATATAATTTACTTAGGGAGACAGTTTAAATATGGAATGTTGTTTTTTTTTTACTTTGTTTGTAATAAATGTAGTAGCGTTTTTTTTTTTTTAATGCGCTGGAGTTTATGGATCGACGTCATAATGTATGACTTTGTGGCTAGATGTAGGTAGGTTTAATGGATGCTTGAGTTAATGTGTGGGCGCAGAGGTGAAATTAAGAAGTCATTTGTGTATTCATCTTTGTTATTTGATAGTTACTTTGTTAGGAAGTCAACGAAGGACATTATCATCATATCAGCCGGAAAAAAAACGGTTGACCATAAATTTCACGTGACAAACTTCACTGCTGCGTAGAGAACGCAGCAGTGAAGTTTGTTGATATTGGTGGATAAGCCCACGTTCTCACGGACGTAATTAAATCACGGCGATTTTATTGTGCACTGGTTTTTCGACCCTCTGCTTAGCGCCGAGAGTTGAAAAAACAACTGTTTTATCAACGCGCTGGGACGAGAGTGCGTTGGATTCTCAACACTCGGCTTAGCACCGAGAGTTGAAATTCCAGTGCGTAATTCTTATAGCTGGCCAAGGTTTCACGCGAATGAAGTCGCGGACAGAAGCCAGTCAGAAATAGAATTGTTTCAAGACATGAATAGTTAGCAATTTAATGCGACTGCATGACCTGTCACGTGAAATTGTGGTTTTGTAACTGTTCGTAATGTTGTTGACTTAGTAATGTTTTAATAGCGATTCGTCGCTTCCCTTGCTTAGTCATTTTGGGGACGTTGTATATAAATATAGTTAACATAATCAGATGACAAACAAAAGTGATAGTTTCCTTCGTCGTAGTTACAGATAGTGCAATCCACGACGACGACGCGCCCCTCTCCGCGATTACTGCATGTCGATTCCCGTAACCACTTCACCGTGAAAACATGTGAAGTGAGCGTGGAGTGAGCTGTCAGTGTCATCTCACCCTGTTGGAATGACAACTCACTTCACCTAAGTTTTCACGGTGAGATGGTTACAGAATAGCACTGCTGTACTGTAAGGGCGCATTCCCACTGTGTCGTGACGACAGATTATCGTGTCGTTTAAAGAGACGTGGTA
Source organism: Xanthia togata (assembly GCA_963853775.1). Lineage (NCBI taxonomy): Eukaryota > Metazoa > Arthropoda > Insecta > Lepidoptera > Noctuidae > Xanthia > Xanthia togata. The sequence goes on from OY970805.1 coordinate 6,369,873, forward strand.
TTTAAATGGACTTGTTCACAACAGGACGACACGATTAACTGTCGTCCACGACTTTCGTCTACAATTTTCCAACGATAAACTAATCGTCACGACATAGTGGGAACGCGCCCTAAGCTGTACTTTAGTACGGAGCGGAGCGGAGTGGGGCGCGTCGTCGTGGATTGCACTATCTATATCAATTCATAAAACATTATTTTTCGGGCACACTAGAATAGAGTACTCTTTATTATGAGAGCGATGGGTGGCCCAGTGGTAATAGCCGTGACTCACGAGTTGTAGGTCGTGGGTTCGAACCCAGGCAGGAGCTTTACTTTGTGTAAATAATTTCATCACCACTGCTCTCAAAACGGTGACGGAAAACATCGTGAGGAAACCGACATCGACATCTCCTGGAACCAAAAATTCGAAGACATGTGACATCCACCAACCCGCACTGGGCCCACGTGTTGGATTATGGCCTTCTCCCTCTCACAGAGAGGAGGCCCGTGTCCCAGCAGTGGGGATAAATGTACTATCGAAGAACTTCATATCTACGCAGTTTGAAAACATAATCCCGTGAACACGATGACCACATCTGTTACCGCCCGGTTCTATAACGGCCGAGCGCTGCAAGCAGAAATAGTCCTTACGGTAGTGGTGTATAGATGTGAACTTCTTCGATGGTACCGAGATTTATCATCGTCAGATTTTTTTCTTGGCATCTTCAGATGTCAGGTCCTCAGATCAATCAATACGACGTCATATTCGAGAATTTTATAAGTTTTTAATGATGGAAGTGTATAGTATCTACATACTACAGACATTACATCATATACTTACATTTTGCATTCATTAATATTATGTATTATACTCCTATATTTCACGAATCGTTCTAAAACGATTAGTTTTCTTTAATTTTATTTTTCAATGTTATGACACTTACGTCAGGCTGTCAAGCTGTCATTATATTTTCTTCTAGTTTTCTCTCATAGTTTTCTTACTGGCTTAGTCCATGAAGGTTACTTTTGATTTATATAATTTAAATTATTTCTATCAATATGTTTCGCTCAAATATTGTATTTTATCGATAATTATAATTGTTTATGTGGTGTAATTACTATTGCCATTGTACTATTATTCTCTTTATGTATAGTACTCTTTGGTCACATCACAGCTGTCATACCATCTGCAATTTTTTATGCAATAAAACCATATATCTTAAATGGTTTTCTTAATTGTCGAGAGCCTTCTCTCGTATCAATTTATTGCATAAAATAAAACGCAGTGAAAAGAAGGCCATGTCTTCTGTTGCCCGTCTGCTCAGGCCTGAAAAGTTCGATGTGGATCCGGGGACTCCAACCGCCGACCTAAAATATCGGCATTGGAAGGAAACGTTTATAAACTACATTTCAGAAGAAACGGAGGAGGTCAAGATTCCAGATGGAACAAAGCTAAAAATTCTTTTCAATAATGTGTCTCCTAATGTTTACTCATTCATCAGAGAAACAAAAGAATATTCTGACGCTATACGCCTCTTAGATAAAATTTACCTGAAATCGAAGAACGAAATCCATGCTCGGTATATGCTGTCTTCAACCAAACAAAAGCCTGAAGAAACAGTGGCAGACTATATACGCACGTTACAACAACTAGCGTTTGAGTGCTCTTTCAAATCTGTTACTGCTGAAGAATATCGAAATGAATATGTCCGTGACGCTTTCATTGCGGGCTTATGTTCACAAAAAATTCGTCAAAGGCTACTTGAAAATTTAGAAATAAGTTTGGAGGAAGCGTGCAATCAGGCCATGTCGCTTGAAATGGCTGAAAAGAATTCTAATGAGTTTCAAACTGCAAAGGTACTCTACCAAATAGAAAACACAGATGAAGCGAGAAATAGTTCCAATCTAGGCGCGGCTCCATCACGTAGACGCTGCTTCTTCTGTGGGGGAAATGTTCATCAAAGAATAAAATGCCCGGCTTTTCAAGCAACTTGTCAAAACTGCGGAAAGAAAGGCCATTTCGCCAAAGTATGCAGAAGTGGAAATGCCACAGATAAGCCAGCTAGCAGCGCTGTAGGACAACCAAAGGAGCCAGAACTATTAGCAATTTCAGCAGCATCTCCAGCTAGTTTACGTAAGACTACAGTTTCAATCACTGTCAATAACCATAAAGCTGATGCCTTGATTGACAGTGGTAGTTCTACAAGCTTTATTGACAAGAACTTTGCTCTATCGCTAAACTTGAAACGCCATCCATGGAAAGAAACGGTAACACTAGCTTCAAATAAACGGACTTCACTAGTAGATGGATTTTACCATGCAACAATCAAGCTAAACGAGCACATCTACAAGGAGAAGCCTCTTTACGCCTTGGAAGACCTTTGTGCTGATGTGATAATTGGCCATGACATTTTAAGCGACCATTCATCAGTAGAAATCGAATTCGGAGGCACAGCAAAGCCCCTCAGGATATGTAACGCCATGGAAGCTATGGTGCCTCCTGTATCACTTTTCAGTAATCTTTCAAATAATATTAAACCCATTGCTATAAAGTCAAGAAAATATTCTGAAACTGACAATCAATTTATAAAAGATGAAATCGATAAACTCTTAAAAAGTCGGGTTATCGAACCCAGTAACTCGCCATGGCGAGCTCAAGTCTTGGTCACTGGAGGCACAACGCACCGCAAACGTCTCGTCATTGATTACTCGTTAACGATCAACAAATTTACTGAACTGGATGCGTACCCTTTACCAAACATAGAAGCGATTGTATCGAAGGTTGCACAACACAACTTTTTCAGCCAAATTGATTTAAAAAGTGCTTATCATCAAGTATCTATCTTGCCGACTGAGAAAAAGTATACAGCTTTTGAAGCTTGCGGTAATTTATACCAATTTACACGTATACCATTTGGAGTCACAAACGGGGTTGCTGCATTCCAAAGGACACTTCATTATATTATCAATAAAGAAAAACTGACAGGTACTTATTCGTATTTGGATGACGTCACAATTTGTGGCAAAACAGCAGCGGAACATGATCAGAATTTGTCTCGATTCAGAGAGGTTGTGGAAAAATACAAGCTCACTCTTAATGAGGAAAAGTGTGCATACAGGCAAGAAACTATAAAATTATTGGGTTACAAAATTGAAAAGAATATCATTCGACCAGATGATGACCGCCTTAGTCCTCTATTGAACTTGCCCATTCCAACTGACTCGCGATCACTCAAAAGGACACTAGGTATGTTCGCCCATTACTCAAAATGGATTCAAAATTTCTCTGAAAAGATCAGCCCCCTGACTAAAGTTTCTGAATTTCCCCTCAAAAAGGACGCAATCGATTCCTATCAAAAACTTAAAGCAGATATAATGGAATCAGCCTTAACCGCTATCGATCAAAACGAGATATTCACCGTTGAAACTGATGCTTCGGAACACTCTATTGCAGCTTCCCTGTCTCAAAACGGCCGCCCAGTAGCTTTTTTCTCACGCTCCCTCAACATTTCTGAACGCCGACATTCCTCAATAGAAAAAGAAGCAAGCGCTATTGTTGAATCCCTAAGAAAATGGCGGCACTACCTCATTGGTAGACATTTCTTATTAATAACTGACCAACGATCTGTCTCTTTCATGTTCAACCAATCCCATAACAGCAAGATCAAAAATGAAAAGATAGAGAGGTGGCGGCTTGAACTATCAAATTATAAATATGATATTATCTACCGTCCGGGTAAAGATAATATTACAGCTGATACCCTCTCCCGTGTGTGCTTAAATATGACAATGGATAGACTGAATGAGTTACACAATATCTTGGGACATCCCGGTATCATACGAATGTTTCACTGGGTACGGTCTAAAAATCTGCCTTACTCTCTAGACAATGTCAAGAAGATGACATCTGAGTGTCGTATTTGCGCAGAAATAAAACCTAGGTTTGTTAAAAAGCAGGGAACACTCATAAAAGCAACCACTCCATTCGAAAGACTCAACATTGATTTTAAAGGACCTCTACCTACCAACACTCAAAATCGCTACATCTTGTCAATTATAGATGAATATTCAAGATTCCCATTTGCCTACCCATGCAAAGATGTGAGTGCCGTCACAGTTATTAAATGTTTGAAGGACTTATTCCATACTTATGGAGTTCCACAATATATCCATTCAGATCGTGGAGCAGCCTTTATGTCTAACGAATTACGGAACTATTTGTTAACAAATGGAATTGCATGTAGTCGAACCACGCCATATAATCCACAAGGAAATGGTCAAGTAGAGCGCCTAAACGGTACTTTATGGAAAACAATGAAGCTATGCTTGAGAACTAAAAACCTTGAAACAGCTAGCTGGGAGGAAGTCTTACCATACGCCCTCCATTCAATTCGTTCATTGCTGTGCACGGCCACTAACGCCACACCCCATGAATTTTTTTTTAGACATGCACGACGGACGTCAAATGGGGAATCGATGCCAACATGGCTCTTGGAACAAGGACCTGTATTGATGCGTAAAAATCATAGAACATCAAAATACGATTCCGAGGTTGAAGAAGTGGAGCTTTTGGAAGCTAATCCATCATATTCTCACGTAAGATTACCGGATGGCCGTGAAACTACCATTTCAAACAGACAGCTAGCACCTCTTCCGCTGCCTTCTCAAGTGAGTGATCAATCTGAATCCGAAGATCAATATGAGGATGCCGAGGGTGAAGCGGAGATACCTGCTGCTCAGGTTCAAGAATTACCAACAGCTGAAAACTCTCAGCTACACGAGACTACAGCAACCCGGCGCTCTACAAGAGAGAAGCGAGCTCCAGCTCGTCTTCAGGACTACGTTCTCTGACGCGGGGGTGAATGTGGTGTAATTACTATTGCCATTGTACTATTATTCTCTTTATGTATAGTACTCTTTGGTCACATCACAGCTGTCATACCATCTGCAATTTTTTATGCAATAAAACCATATATCTTAAATGGTTTTCTTAATTGTCGAGAGCCTTCTCTCGTATCAGTTTACTGTATAATATTTGTATCTTAACTTTAATTTTAAATAATAATTGAAACGCTCTCAGAACTCATCAAAGAGGTTTTTGGTACGATGGTATATGACTGGCCTTTCGATCACTGAATTTGAAAATAAATTCTGTTTTCTGTAAAGAAAAAAACAGAAAAAAAAACAGATGATGTGAAAAAGAACACCTGAGACTGATATAAAAGGAGACTGCTGACACATTCGAAAAAAATCTAGTCTGGAAACGCTCGAGGACTCATCTCCTGCATAAAATTCTGATAAATTGGACGTTATCCCTTGAAAACATACTCGAGTCCCGATACTGCGTCCCTGCCAAGAGGGCCATCCACTACCTGATCCTGCCAAAATAACTGGGAGACAGGTTGCTTCGAAGCTGACGAGGCCTGACCAGAGTGCCGTTCTATATCTCCCTCGTAAAACCTCCCACCTTTTATTTCTGAGAGTAGGTTAGGTAGGTTAGCTATTTTTTTAATTCTTTCTGTATTTTTTTGACTAATTTAAAAATATAAATATTTAACTTGTCTACTTACTGTTTTATTTTTTAATAGGCAAGTAGATTCGTTACAAGTGATGGAAAAATTTAAACGAAATTAAGATATAAAACGTATCGTAGGCACTGATACCAAAAGCGGAAAAACTCATTAAATCATGTGACGGGTACTAATTTAAGCTATCAAATCGCAGTGCGAAAACAGACACACAGACGACAAAACACAACACACAAACAAAGATTTACTCACAAAAATGGTGATTTATTGCCGTTGGTAAGTAAGTGGTAAGTAAAAGGGCTAGCCTATTGCTATTCCTATTCAACATCATCATTTCAGCCGAAAGACTTCTACTGTTGGACATAGGCCTCCTCCAAGAACCGCCGCTTCGACCGGTTCCGTCACCAGGTCTTCGCCCTTCACCAGGTCATCGTGCTCTATGAACGCCAACCCGTCTAACAAGCGTGGTGATTGTGGCATTCAGTGATGGAAAAACGCTCTAACTAACGTTGGCTACTGACCTTTGGGCCCTGGGTTTGATCATTTAATTTTTTCCATTGGATTGGATTCGTTTCATGTCAATAGGCTCACCCCTATTACTTTGGACCTACTACATAAAATATATTGAAATGTGGGTGTTCAGTCGACCAACAAAAACCTTAACCATACCAACTTAAAACTTTGCCATATTATTAAGTGAAAAAAACGCACCGTCAAAAATGCCGTTTTTTTTTCGCGTATTTGATTTTCGACGCTCTGCTTAGCGCCGAGAGTTGAATATCCAACAGTATGTTTTCTTGACGCGCTGGGACTCGCGCTGGATGCGCTCTGTTGGATTCTCAATGCTCGACTCAATACCGAGTGTTGAAAATCCAGTGTACAAAAATAAATCGCCGCGAAAAAAATACGTCCGTGCTTACCTGGGTTTATGCACATCATCAAGTAACGACCATAATGAGACAGTGTTAAAGTGATCAACGTTTTCGTAAGGAATACCTGTTCCTACCCCATAATGCCAACGTCGTGGTTTCGAACCCAAGCAGGTGCTGCACTTTGTGTAATTTATTTCATCACCACTGCTTTCAAAACTGTGAAGGAAAACTTCGCGAGGAAACCGACTTTTCCTAGAACCGAACATTACAATACATGTGACGTCCACCAACATTCCACCAACCTACACTGCGCGTCGATTCTGTAAAATTCAAACAACAACTCGCATCTCATATCGCTATTCACTCTCACTTCGCATAAGGTTCAAAATGACCTTGATTGGACGCGGCTCGCGTGGTGGATTCCGGCTCACTCCCTCTCACAGAAACGAAGCCAGTGTGGGAATATTAAAGGCTGATTATATGTTGTTGTTTATGTGTTAGTGGTTAAGTTTAGCGTTACTGAGTTCAAAGTTTATAACCTTATCTATAAGCATATATCAGCTTAGCCCTAAAAAGATTGTCGACATGTAAGATGTAGACACAATGAGCTCTAGGTACGCCTCACGCATATGAGCCCTTATAAATATCTGAAGAGCCTGTCGATAGGTTGGTCAAGGACTAGATGGGGAGATCGGCATCATAAGTAGATCAAATTATTTATAGGTATTTAGGAAACAGTAACTGTAGACAACAGTTTTTGTTGTAATAGAATAATATAGGTAATAGGTTCGTGAACGGGCGCCATCAGTAGGGACTGGTCATCTCTTATCTGCCACGGCTTATTTTAATTTTTGAATTGTTTTTATCTTTTTATTACGGACGCTTTTTTACGTACACGTCTTTCTACATTGTTCTCACATGTATAATTTCAACATGAATGATGTAAAAAATATTTTGTAAGATTTTTTTTTTTTTTTTAAAGAGTGTCCGTGTTGTTTCTTGCCCGTTCTTCTCCATAGGAACCTACGCTTTGGAATGGGTAACTAGCTTCATATTTCTGACTGACTGACCCCTTGACAATTCAAAAGTGCCTGTAAAGGTTTAATTGAAATAAATGCTTTGAGTGTGAGTTTGAGTCCTCCAGACAGAATTTCGGCCAAAGCGGCCAATCTCAGCGGTGACCAGCCTTCGGCGCGGGAGATATTATAGTGCACAAGTGTGTGCGCAGATGGTTCCACGGAATGACCGCGGCACATAGGTAGATTTCGCGAATTTAGGCGGCCAAAAACATTTTACTGTGTTAACAGCTTTTAAATGGGGTTTTAGTAATTAAAAGAGGTTATTATAAAATGAAACACTGTATTGAGTAAATATTTTTATTTTTCAATATATTATTTACTAAAAATATATAAAAATATTAAGATTTTAATAAAAAAATATATTATTATGTTGTCTCAGCGGACTAATTCACGGGACGATGCCCGGTCCTTTGAGAGGCTTGCATGGGGACATGGGTCCAACATGTAGAGGCCCTTTGAGACTTATAACTGTATAAAAAAATATAAATGTTTACTAATATAAGTAAATATATATTAAAAAAATCTAAACAAGTATACTTATATGAAAAAAAATAAAAGACATTTGATATTTACAAAATAATTTTATTCCATATGTATAGGTATCATAAAAAAAACAAAAATAACCAAAAAAAACATTATAAAAAAAGTTATTAATCTTAAAAAAAAGATCTATATTTAATTTTCGGTCTCATTTGGATCCGCAGGCAACAACAACATTGCAATAGTTTCGCTTAAAAAAGATTTATGTGAGGTTTTCCTGATTGGCCTCAAACTACTTAACAATGGATCTGATGATAATAATAATCTATGAAAAATATCTAAGTTGCACTCTTCGCGCGAAAACTTTCTCGCGTAATGCAGGCAAAGGCACGCAACAAACACTTTCGCACCTTATGCGAAAGTGTTTGTTGCGTGCCTTTGCCGCTTCTTCTGACAGCTGTCCTATCGGCAGCAATGCATGTTCGATGATGCTTTCGATGATGATACTTGCGCAGCATGGACTACTTCAGGGTCCACAGAAGAACGTATTTCTTCTGTTTTCCTTCTCTTGCTTCGCTCACTCGAATCGGCAAACGATTTACTTGGACGACCCTGGCGATGAGTCGTTTCAATCGGAATCTCAAAGGTTCCACCTAACTAAGAACTATTATTTTTTTCGAAAAACTCTTTATTTTAATGTGTTTTCAACCATCTTTGTTTCATTTGCGATCTAACGTATGAAAATGTATGCTTAAGAGTTTTTTTATTGTCTTCTGTATCACCATAGCACACCAGCAAGTAATTCTCTAAATAATCCAATTTCTCATCAAAAGAAGGTAAGTTTTGTCCCTGCATTAGGTCAAATAAATATTTTTTCGTCACTACCTTCACACCAGAGGTATTTGATGACCCTAAAACAAAGAAAACTGTATTTTAGAAGCGTTAGAAAAAAAAAAAAAAAACGTTTTTTTACAAAAAATCTTTGATTAAGGATTTTTCCGAGATTTGCGGTTTCTAGCGGCAATTTTTTTTTTAACTATAATACTAAGACCCTGTTTATACCGTAAAAGAGAAAAAAACAGGTGGGACGGACCCTGAAGTATAGTTAAAACTCTTGAGAAATCGAAAATCAATGATAAATTTGTACAAAAAACATCTTGTCTTACAAGTGAAAAAAAATATATGACATTCTGTAATAAAACACCATTATTTTATATAATTTGAAAGATTCATACCTGAATTATGCGAATCCATCACTTTCACTAAGGTAATTACCTTCACAAAAAAAATATTGACTTTGTAAGTGAAGTTGCACAGAGAGCGTCGAGAACTGTAACGTACACCGGGAACGGAGGTCAAGTTTTGACTACCTGTAAATAATTCATGGCACATGGCCCAAGGGTGGGGATAGTGGGGATAGATTCCTGGAAGTGTCTTCTAACGGTACCGGTCAAAGTTTTACGGCTAAATTGACTTTGAAAAAATTACTTTTGGCCGCCTAAATCGTCGAAATCTACCTTTGTGCGCGGCAAGCATAGCTTAACCTGTTCGATCGACTCGTGCGGCTGGTATTACGAGTCCGTCTTTTTTATTATGTATTAATATGATTGAATATATTATTATTATTATTCACAACCAGTAATACAGCTCGTCCAGTTTGTGAGTATAGTACCAAGCTACCATATACATAATCCCTATTTATAACCGTTAAACACTGGTATTTAGACTGAAATCGATCAGACCTGACCTTGGTTATAAAGTGCGCCTTCGTGCTTGCATGTAGCAGTGATTTGTTGAAAATCCGACAGTAATAACTTTTAACTAGGTGCTAGTTATGCAGTATAATATAAAAAAATATAAAATAGGGGCTCGTGACTCGGGTGACCATCTTAACATACCGAGACCCCTCCGTGCCTCGGAAAGTACATTAAGCCGTTGGTCCCAGCTGTCATTCTTGGATCCTTGACAGTCGTTACGAGTCGTCAGAAGCCCGAAAGTCTGACAACCAGTCTTAGGGGTATCATGTTACCCAGTAACTGGGTGGTGGAGGTCAGATAGGCAGTCGCTCCATGTAAAATACCAGTCTAAACTGAAGCTGATCCCAACATAGTCAGGAAAAGGATAGGGAGATTGAATTTAATATAATAAAAATAATAAAAGTAGGTACCATCGAAGAAGTTCATATCTATACATCGTAAGGACTATATCAGCTTTCAGTGATCGGCGGCTACAGAACCGGGGCGTTAACAAATGTGGCCAACGTGTTCACAGGATTTTGTTTTCAAAATGCTTAGATATGAAGTTCTTCGATAGTACTTATGTAAAAGGTAACTTTAATACTGTATTTCAATAGGATTATAACAAAAAGCCAGCAAAAATTGGGCTACTGAATCAAGAAATACAGTAAATTTAATATGTAGATTAGAGTTTATAATTAAACAACACCTCTGTTTTATAATTTGATTAAATAAAAAAAATAAAAAAACTAGCTGCGCCCCGTGGTTTCACCCGCATAAGTCTCGATCCCGTGGGAATATCGGGATAAAAAGTATCCTATGTCCTATTCCCGGCCATGGTCTACCCATGTGCCTAATTTCATCCAAATCTTTCAAATTCAGCCGTTTTAAGCTTCGTGCAGACTAGCGCGACGCGAAACCGGCTATGGTTATACCGTGAAGTTTTCTTAGAAATTGTATTGTTCGAGTCGCGTCGCGCTGCTCTGCACGAGCCTTTAGCGTGAAAGCGTATAAACAAACTCGAAAGTGAGTTTGATGTAATCATATTAGTTAAGATTAGGATTATACAGGGCAGATTTTGAGACGATGCATGCAGTCAAGGCAGGTACCCTTGGAGCTACAGGAGGCTGTCCGTAACTTTTTGAGTAAAATTTGCTAACTGCATTCCCAGGTTGTGGATTGTCACAGATGTAAGCTGAACATTATTGTAAGGATATAGAAATAAAAAGCTGTATTCTTTTATTTTTAATACTCGTAGTCAATGTGTTCGTGTGGCTATCGACTCCAATCGGAAACTCGGGTCTTCTCTTTCAGGGAAATTGGAAATAGCAACCCGGAATTTGGTGTTTATACCCGATTAACCAACACGCTCGCCCCCTGTAACATGAATTGAAAGTAACTGGTGAAATGTGGGTGTACCATCGAAGAACTTTATATCTATACATCGTAAGAACTATTTCTGCTTGCAGCGTTTGGCGGCTAAGAACCGGGGTGGTAACAAATGTGGTCATCGTGTAAAATCGTGTTCACGGGATTTTGTTTTGAAACTGCTTAGTTATGAAGTTCTCCCTTAGAGATGGGACATGTTCATAATGTTATTATTCCAATACTTTCCATACATTATTTTCGTTTTACTATCATTTTAGTTACTATGTATATCATATCGGTCATAAAAATTGCAGATAATTAAAGCGAGATAACCCACTTTTGATACCGATAACAGACAGCGATGAACGTTCAATAATACTTCTACAATAACAGTATTGTATTTTATAAATAAATGAATTAATACATATATACATTTGGACATAGACCTCTCCCAGGCTGCACCACAATACCTTGACCTTCGGCTTCCACATCCAGTCTGTCCCAGCTACCTTCTTAAGGTCATCGGTCCAATTAGCTGGGGGCTACGCTTGCCGATACGCGGTCTCCACTCTCAGGTCAGGACTCGTCTGCTCCACCGACCATCGGTCAAACATGCCCAGCCCTCTACCACTTCAGTTTGCTCACTCTGCAAGTTATGTCGATAACTCCGCTTCTTTTCCGGATAATTTCATTCCTGATTTTATCCTACAAAGAGACTCCGAGCATTTATTGGTTACATGTTAGAAGCGCTAAGTACCTACACCCGCGAAATGAAAAGGATAAGCAGCGTAATAGTGAATTTGTGATAACTGTCTCTGGTTTTGTGTCTGTTTTTCTAACAGAACAGATAACTGTACTGTTGGGGAGTTTGTTGTAAGCAAAATATTGTAATTGCAACTATCGACAAATCATGGAGGAATATGTAACTTGGCTTTTTATTATTTTGGATTTCGTTGCCCCTAGCAATATGAGCAACGAAAATTTCTTAGACGCAGACCATCGTAGACTCATAGTTGCCATATCATCATCATCATCATCATTTTAGCCATAGGACGTCCACTGCTGAACATAGGCCTCCCCCAATGATTTCCAAATCGGCCGGTTGGAAGCGATCTGCATCCAGCGGCTTCCTGCAACCTTTATTAGGTCGTCTGTCCACCTTGTGGGTGGACGTCCTACGCTGCGCTTGCCGGTACGTGGCCTCCATTCCAGAACCTTTCTACCCCATCGGCCGTCAGTTCTGCGCGCTAGTTGCCATAAGTTATGTTTATCTACTGAGGAGTTTGTTGCGCCACTTCTTCTTCCCAGCTAAAGCACTAGGAAGTGGTCAAGGGCGGTCGTTTTAGGGGACTGTCTTATGTAATTTTGACGTTCGAAAAGTGCTGATTTTCAGTCTAGTTTGAATAAATGACTTTTGATTTTGATAGCGGGCCTAAGTCTCCAGGGTGTGCCCGACATGAAAAGTTTCGCCTCACATTGAAGCTATTTTAAACATTATTTAAACAAAAGCTCTATTTTATTATTCAGTGCTAACTTTCGCGGTATTTCGGTGACATGTAGTACAGTCACGCGAACAAGTTGTAACCTCTATTTTAATTATTTATTTATGCACATACTAAAGTTGATATTTGCGTGGCGCTGTTTAAGGGTTGTGAGGTGAACTAGTTTTGTATTTTGTATGGAATTTGTGACAAAATTTTCATTGTTACAATGACGGGCTGTTTTACAAAAACATTGTAACATTACGTTTTAATTTTTTCATAGCTTCGGGGAACACAATGATAAGTCATCTTATTTCTGTAAGTACGTATAGGTTTCTATAAACACTTTTACACGTCAATCACATTTTAAAAACCCCATAAAGTCTACGTTTCGTTTCCGACTACCTACTCTAAGAATATCCGAAATAAACACAGAGGTGACAGTTTCTTTTGAAGTCCAGACAATGGCAGACATAATCTTGGTCAGGCTATACGATGACCATGCAGATAAGAGTTCGAGATGGTCTTTCGAGTTTGAGTGGCATGGATCGGAAAAGGTTTTTTGGAATCGTAATCTAAGAAAACAAAAGCAGTTCTTTTTCCATTTGTCTCTTACAACCCTTTTCTCTAATTCTCTATTCTAAAAAGCAAACTCAGGCAAGATAGTCGTAACTCATAAGTGCCTTAAGCTCATCACATCACACACATTGAAGATATTATAAATTGTATCACTTAAAAATCGTTTAAGGTAAAATATATGTCGGAAATACGTTACTGAGTTGACTAATCGGGACGCCAGCGCCGCCTAGCGGTGCTCGACAGAGTCTAAAACATAACGCTCGGACCGGCCGGAGCTAAACAGGGTTCATCGGTAGGGGTCAAGCAGTGAATACGTTTTGAAACTGTCGCGCGTTCCGAATAGTTGTGTTGCATACCTACAGTGTGCGAATTGCTAGTGTGATTAATTTGATCGTAAATTATGATTTGATGTGAAATGCAAGCGGTTTTTTTATTGCGCAGTAACCAACACTACCACGCCCACAGTTGTTAAAATATGGATAGATAGATAGATAATTCGTTTATTTAGTGCACACAAAAAACAGCACGGCATACAAAAGCACGATTTAATCATTACTTTAAAATTAGCTATTAGGAAATAGCTGCAAGAACGAAAGAAAAACATACCCTCTTTCGTACGAGTAATATTATCTTCACGGTGTGTGGTGGTCCATTAAATTGTACGGTGAGCAATATGTCGAATATAATATATTTTATATTATCTTCAAAGCGTGTGACGACCTATAGGCACCTGTCCCATCGCCGACGAGGAAGCGACTAGCTATCGGCTATTTTTCTCACAATAAACGTACAATAAATTAGGTCTCGTGTCAGTAAAAGAGTTACTATAGATTAATAGTTCATCGCTGACTATTCACACCGCGCCGCACGCCGGCGAGAACTATCTTTCCTCTAGTTTGCCGCAGCGACAAGAGCTATCGAAGAAAATACTCGCTCAGCGGGCAGAACACTCGCTGAAAAACTCTCGCTTGGTACAATGGGCAAACCTTCCGCAAGCTCACCTTTAAGGCGATAATCGTATAGCACGGCTCACGACTCGATCGCCCGATGCATGCGTTTTGACCAATAGGATAAACGAAGCGTATTTTAGGCGTGCTCGTATTCATATAATTATGTATAGAAGTGTGACACTCACACAGGCGAGTGCTATGCTCACTTGTTTGTGAGATAATTTTTTAATGGGCACGGCCAGCGTGAGCTCTTTATGAATTATAGTTGTTGGCAAGAAGTATTTACGTACATATACCTTGTTTGGTTTAGAAGATATATTATTGGTATTGCTAAAGGAAGTTAGGATTAACTTTCCACAAAAATATAATATTGTGGAATAAGAAATGTCAAACAATAATTTATATCTATTTTATCTATTTTAATAATATTTTTCTCTCTTCGACACATGGCTATGCTCAGTCGGGACTGTAAATTTAGTTAAGTATTTATTAACACTTTCACTGCCTCCCCAATTTTCCCAATATCCTATGCTATGCTGCCATACATCGCAGTGAACGCGCTAGGCGCGTTGACCGGCTCTGCGTAAAGGTATAAAATGTTTATATTGAACATTTTTGTGTTTTATCGGCGTGAGAGGGAATTAGTAGATTTTACAACAAGTGCACAAAACGAACCATTTTTATCCGAGACTTTTAGCAGCCCGAGACGAAGGCGAGGGCTGATAGTAATGTCAACGGTAAAATGGTTTTGTGGACGAGTTATATACTCTGATTTTCACTTTGATTGCGAGGAAATAAAATAGTAGTACAACATAAAATTTATTTAATTAAAATTCAAAGTAAAATTAGTACAGTTTTGAATACTGAAGGAAATTGTTTTTATGTCTTCAAAAACACTTATGGCAAATAAATTAAAGTAAATATTATAAAATAACAAATTCTATCTATGAACTTCTTATTGTGTTTGGCTGTATGGCTCATTTTCTTTGCCTTAATATAGATACATTTTTGAGTAGATACGTTAATGCACTTCAGCACAAAATTCGATTTTGTGCAGCCTATATCCTGCACAAATAAGCACTTTCAGAGCATGAGAAGTGAAAAAAAATTACTTGTGCAGTTATGCAGCTATTGAAAAGGAAACAACTACGTTTCAATGTCCATGTCAATAATCCAACTTTTAAATATTTAAAAAATAAGTACCTAATTTAAGTAAATTTTGTTAGAAATTGGCAACATTTGGTACTTTTTCTTTAATTGCTCTAAGTTTTTATTGAATTAGCACAATTACAGTACCTAGTATTTGAACCTAAACTTTGCACAGTTCATACAATGTTATCAAAGCTTTGTTTATTGCCGTCGCAACTTTAGCAACTGTAATAAAAATAAGTTCACTATCTGAGTACCATTGTTATTTAGTGGGTATGTAGTAAAATTAACAAAAGGCAAAGGAGGCGTAATATAAGGGCCACTAATTACGTTCGCAAGTTTTTCTTATACGCCCTGTACTCACACTAATGCATATTATTGTCTCTAATTGGGCATGCGTAAAGTTTGCTGAGTGTACATACGCATACAGCAAGTGACTGGGAAGTCATTCTAGTTGCATAGATAGATAGACAGAATACTCTTTTCAACCGACTTCAAAAAGGAGGAGGTTCTCAATTCGGATGTATGTTTTTTTTTTTTTTTTTTGTATGTTTGTTACGCGATTACTCCGCCAATTATGAATTGATTTTGATGATTCTTTTTTTGTTTGGTAGGGCATACTTCAGAAATGGTCCCATATACATTTGGTCAAGATCTGATCACCATAAAAATTACAGACATACATTTTGAAATTTTACATAGGGTGTTTATCGCTCGCGTTCGCATTTACTCGCTCATAGCCCAGCGACAAAACTATCACGTACTACAAACTCACTGCTCGTTGCTCGCCAACTCGCTTATAGTTGCTAGCTCTACTCACTTTTTACTAATCGACGGTGGTGGGCCAGTACGCTGTTAAGTCTTAGAATAAACTGTGAAGTCCATGTACTTTCACAAGTGGTAACACAAGTATGTTTTCGCCCCAGTTGGCAATGTGCCAAAGTAAGCCAAGTAATTGCCCACTTATGCCAAATTGCCAGATGTTTTCGTCCCCGTGTATCATTGTAAAGGCTTCTGTCCGACTTAAGCTATAAAGTTAGATTTTTCATGGAAAACAGATCTTAAAAAAAATAAAATACAAGAGATAACTAGAACTATACTCCATTTGAAATAAGATTAGACATTTAAGAAAACCTTTTTTACAGTCCGTTCAACCGATTCTGACATCTATACCGTAAGCATAAGGATGGCATTTAAAGCAAAAAAAACAATACCGACTGTTTACTGCCGCTGCCATTTGTCATGTTACCTATGCAAAATAAGTCAAAATCGGTTGAACGGACTGTAAACAAGGTTTAGTTAAATGTCTAATCTTATTTCAAATTAAGTATACTTAAGTAGAAGCTACACAGAAGTTTTACCAAATACTTTTCAGCTTTCAAGGATTATAAACTTTCACAAAACTCGATCTATAGGTACAGCATTTCAATCGTAATTAATCCCTATCACTATTGGCATTATACTGTGAAATTGTCCGGCCGCTAACATCCCGGGTCTTGTTAGGAATTCCGGCGCGGATTTCCGGAAGACTATCCGGGATTTCACAGATTTATTGACCCGTTCGGAAGCGTCAGTTCCTGACACACTACTTAGATTAAGAACTTACCTATTACGGTGTTTGAAATAGGAAATAGGCTCTTGGAGGTTACTCTTAGGCTCGAGTCGTGTGGAAAATCATAACGGTTTTGAAATTGACGAGTTGGGAATTATTTGGAGATTACAAAAAGACGCTCACTTATACAATGGGTAACTGAATTAATGCACTTATGAAAGTAGTTTAGAGGCAAGACGAACAGGGTGTAAAGTTCACTCATCCTCATTAGAAAATGGAGGTCCTCTGACCAGACGGGTGTTGTGTCTGGCGGGTAACTGCCCAATGGTTGAAGTCGGGGGCTTGTATATATGTCGATCGCACGGTAAACTCTGATTGCGCGATGCAGGACTTGGGTCTTTGACACGTAGTTCGCATTTGGGGATGTAGATGCCACCACAGTTGTTTGTCCAGAATCGTTTACTGAATAGATTTTTGCAATTTCTCAAACTAGGTAAATTACAGTCAAAAGAAACTATAAAAACTTTTTCACAAAAAATAAAACCGACTTCCCAAAAAAAACACTACAAAGTGAAAAATAACTTTGATTTCGGAAGTCGGTGTCTTGGGTTTTTTATTTTAGTTTTTTTTTGCCACCGACTTCCGAAATCAAAGTTATTTTTCACTTTGTAGTGTTTTTTTTGGGAAGTCGGTTTTATTTTTTGTGAAAAAGTTTTTATTTTTCACTTTTTAGTTGTGGTACCTACACAAAACCCGCACAAAAATTTGAATACCAAGTAAATTACAGTGACAGGAACTATTAGAATATCATCCACATATGCTAGGTGGGAAAAATATGTATTATTGAAGCTAACTCAAAAACCCTCCATCAGATCTTGACCAAATTTATATGGGACCACTTCTGAAGTATGCCCTACCAAACAAAAAAAGAATCATCAAAATCAATTCATAATTGGCGGAGTAATCGCGTAACAAACATACAAAAAAAAAAAAAAAAAAAAAAAAACACCGTCGAATTGAGAACCTCCTCCTTTTTTTGAAGTCGGTTAAAAATGGACGAAGTACGTACTGCCACATATTAGTATTACTACGCTAGACCCTTAGGCGTGTGCGACTGTGTGCGTGCGTACATTTGTAACGTGACCACAATTTTCTCCCACATAATAGTAAACATTCAGTGTTAAATAATATTCTAATTAGGGTGAGTGTTAATTCCGTGACAAGTTGTGTAAGCGCATCGATTTATATTTTTAGGAAATAAAAATGGGAATTATTTGCAAAAAATGCAAAATTCAAATTCAAATAATTTATTTGCATGATACATGTTAAAAAGGTGTTACAGGTATAAAAGGTTCATTGTATTATTACCTAATGAGGTGTGCCAATTAATATAAATGTGGTACTAATCGCAACATTAATTACACAGAATACAGTTACTTGAAAAAATAGAAATGTCAAAAAAAAACAAGTCAAATCAAAATTTACATAATCATTATATTGTAACCATTTCAGATAAAATCATACATCTTTCATTTAAATAATCATTAACTGAATAGTAACATTTTGCAAGTAGGAATTCGTGCAAACCTAATTTGAAATGCTCCATTTTGTGTAAGTCTGTGATACGTTTTGGCAACTTATTGTATATTTTGGGTGCCATGCCCAGAATGTTCTCAGGCAGGCTCTTTGAGCGAAGCAATACTCCAGGTTGTCCAGTAAAACTCGAAAAGTCTACATGAATATACATAACAGCACGCCTGTAATATTGGGGTTAGGCAGAGGTGTACCTATAGTACACTCACATTTCGGTTCCAGTTTCAGTTATGTTTAAGTCTCATGTAATAGAGAGCGAGCCTATTGCCATCAACTGGGCATAGATCCAGAATCCGGGCTGCTACTGAGAAATTTCGGATGGAAAAATCCAATAACACTTTATTCAACCCGGGAATCGAACCCAGGCTCGGCAGTAGCGCTAGCGACCACTAGACCAACGAGGAAGTCTAAATTAGTCTGTTAAGCTTATTTAGGGAGGATCCTCCAACCAGACGGGTGTTGTGTCTGGCGGGCCGACTGCCCGACTGTTGTCTTATCTATGTCGTTCGCCCGGTAAACTCTAATTGCGCGATTCAGGATTTGTGTGACGTCATGTCTTTGATGCGTAGTTCGTATGTGGCAGTATAACCGCTACACTTATACTAACTTTTTCCCGCGCCTTCGCTCGCGTGGAAGTCTGAAATTATCCCATGAAAACGTGCTACTGGTATAAAAAGTATCTTAGGTGTAATTCAGGTTATAAACTATCTGTCTGCCCTTGTCATTTAAATCCTATTAGTAGCATAACATAATGATTAAATACTATCGTGAATTCATGCAAGCCTAGTACTTTTTGTTTGGCTACTGCTGAGAAATTGTGCACAACCACTAATGATTGAAATACGTGTGTAAATAAAATTGAGAATCTTAAAAATCTAAAGTAGTATAACCTAACCTTATTTTAAAAACTGTTTTTCCGTTGACTTTTGATCATTCCTCAATTAATGTAGTACGTCAATATTTTAAGTTATTAATGCTATATTTCCGTATAAAAAACGTCCCAACTAATAGGTAGAATACGTAAGTACATAGAACATAAACACATAAATAAAGCTTGATAAAATGATTGAAATACTATATCGTGAATTCATGCAAGCCTAGTACTTTTGTTAAGTTGTGCCAAGATTCTTAAATCAAGGAATAAGATATTTCATACAAACCAAATCCCCCCTTTTCACCCCCTTAAAAGTAAAATTTCCAAAACCCCTCCTAAGTGCATCACATCAACGTGAAGTGCATCTATCGTGCATCTCTACATTATACTATAAGGAAGCCGTGTGCAACATTTCACGATCCTAGTCCCAGTAGTTTTGGCTGTACGTTGATATGTCAGTCAGTCAGTCGGTTTCTCCTTTTATAGGTAATATTGATTGCTCCACATCGAAAACTTATAGGTATACCTTTAAAACCTCCTGAAGCTATGTCAATATACCATTGTTGTGTTGAATGCATACAATAGTACTACAATACCCAATAGTTCACCACTGACCGAGCCGAGTCGAATTAACGATAAATTATTACTCTATACCGAATCTGTCGATAATGGGGAACTGTCGACAAGGGGAACTGACGCTAAATCTTGCTTTGTTCACTTTGAAATACTTTGAATATTATATTTTATTATACACTGTTATGTTCTACACACGTTGTATAGTATTGTTTCTTTTGACCAGTTCTTCGCAAAGTACGAGTAGGTAGAGAAGGCACATATCACAGTACAATGTGTATGGATATTAAATAACTTTACCAACATTTGACATTGTAACAATACATAACATAATATAATGCCTATATCCTTCAAGGTTTTGAAAGACTACGTGGAAGTACACCCACTCTTAAGGGGGCCAGCTTATTGTTACTGATTGAATACAGACTATGCTAGTATTAAGAATCTCCTGATGAATAAATAACGGAGTCAGCCTACTCCGCCGATGGAACCCAAGCTCCCATGCTTAGCACTTAGCAGTCAGAGGGGCAATTTCCCTCCATTTTGACAGTGATTGTGGCTGAGATAAGATAGCGACTAGATTTTGAACGGTTTTAGTTACAGGAATTGAACTACTGGTACAGTCAGTGGCCTGCGTAACCCGACCGCTCTTTTGTACTGACCGCACCTACACGCGACCCCTAGACCATCGAGCCATTTTTTATTTAGTGGTACCATAAACCTCTGAAAACCAGTGTTGGGGCTCTGCCTCGCATAGGGTCACATCATTTTGCTCGCATAGGGTCGCAGCATTATGAACAATGGCCGTTTTGCGTGGATGTGACGCATATTTTCTACTGACTTGTTATTTTTTGTGTTTTTGTCAAGTTTATCGCAAATAACGTATTTTCTTTCTAAATAGAATTTAACTTTTCTCTTAAATTTCGAACAAAGTCAAATAATTTATTTCAATTAGGCACAAAAAAGACACTTTTGAACGTCAAAATTTACAAAAAATAATATTATCTGATTCTAGTCGCCCATTCCAAAAGGTAGTTTTCGTATGGAGAAGAATGGGCAAGAAACTACACCAAACAATAATAACACCTAATATTCTACACAGTAAACTTCAAAATTGTAATTATAGACGTTCAAGATAATTCCTTCCACAGCTCTCGTAATATCTAAGCATTAGCCTGAGCTGGATAACTAGATTGCCTCCGAAACAAAAACAAGCCCGTTACGAAGTAATCATCATTATACTGATAATGTATTTTAATGGTCTAGTCTGTAGGCGTTGTTTGTGGTAATAGGTGATTTTCATAAATATTTTGTAAAAACTTGTAAGACTTAATGGTGATTTTCTCCAATTTACTCACCCGAAACGAGCGAATCGACACTTTTAAGTAATATTATTTTAATAAAGAAAAAAAAAGTCGATTCGCCTGTTTCGGGCGAACAAATTCAGGCGAATCACCAATACGCCACTTGTAAAGTCAAAATTATGTGAATAGGTAGGTAGTGGTTTGATGTATACTTAGGCGTTATTGCAAATGGCATATTATAGAAATTTAAAAGTGTGTCCCCTTGGTACTTATCTCGCCGTGTGCCCGATGGGATTATTTCCCATCGGCAAAAAGACGATCTTCCATGCAAACTTTCACCCCCTACTTAACCACTTTAGGGGATGTATTTCTGAAAACCTTTTCTTAGTGCTCACCAGTTTAAAAGGAACTGTTGTGCAAAATGTAATACTTCTAGAAGCTCTAGGCAGTTCCAACGATGGCAGTGCGTTGTCTATAATTTAATTTATTATTTTGTTTAATAATGTTGATTTAGTTTAGGACTTATACACTAAAACTTACAACTGTTACTTCAAGATAATTGGCAAAAAGGCTACTTAGCTTAGTCGACCTTCAGACTTACAGAATTTGACATGAACAGCTGGCATAGCACCTCCACAAGTCCGAAGAGTTGCAAGTGCAGTGGAAAAAGACAAACAGGAATCTGACACTAGACACCCAAAACTACTTTTTGTGGCAAAACTACCAAAGTATCGACTAAAACGCAAGTACAGCTTTTTATAATCGACAGTCTCTACCAGGGAAGCCATCCGACGCCCGTTGCAAACTGTGGCAAAATATCCTCCTTAAACCAATGTCGATACCCACAAAGTGAGCATCTTCCCGCAGGGTCTAACCTTCCGTGGTCCACTTGGAAGTCTCTGAACCGCCTCCGAACTCAAGTAGGAAGATGTAACCACAACCTCGTAAAGGTCGGCTACCTCGAAGGAACGGCAGCAGGCTGTGGAGGTGTTCACAAACTATGCTCCCATCCTGCCCTTTGTGCCCCTTAAAAAAACGGCAACATTGAGCTCTGCACTGCCACCGTCGACGCCGTGGAAGTAGCAAAGGTTTCTGCCAACAAAATTTGATGAACTGCAGGGCTATTCTGTAACCATCTCACCGTGAAAACTTAGGTGAAGTGAGCAGAGCACGGAGTGAGCTGTCAGTCCCTAGCAGCAGGTAGAATGACAGCTCACTCCACGCTCAGTTCACATGTTTTCACGGTGAGGTGGTTACGGGAATCGACATGCTGTTGTGCCATCGACACGACAAAGAACGCTCGTTCATTCAAAAAGTTGGCAACGTGGCAAAAATAGCTGTCAAATATTTACCTGTTTTGATTAATTTGGAAAAATTACTGTATGGAAAAAAGAAATATGGCTAACTAGTGTATTAGAATATTAATAATGAATTGCAATTATAATAACACTGAATTTGATATTGTAACTTTTAGGTGTAAAAAAACTTTTTTACATCTAAAACTAAATATTCCGTGTTACGATATCATAATATATCCGTGGATTGCACATACATTGATAGTTCACTAGTTAGCCACGTTTCTGATTTCCATACAGTAATATTGCCAAATTTATTTGTTTGTTTGTGTATTAACACTCTAAATAATTATACCTTCTCCTACTTAAAAGTTCCTACTTGGAAGTATTCTGTACAGAAAAAAACTACCTAGGTATGCAAATTAAACTACGTTCTATCAACTCTAACAATACCCTTTCACCTTGCTTTTTTAGCGTCAGGGAAACTCAATTAATTGAATGTGCCTACCAGGCTACTTCTAGTCTAGTGTTCAAAGAAAATTGTTCCCTATTCTTGAGTACTAAGACTTAAGTGAAAGATTAACTTAGTGTCTGCCAAAGGGTTTATGAATTCAAGGGAATTTGGACTATATTTCTAAGGAGGTAAGGTTTTTTAGTAAGTTTGTATTGTTTGTGTATGTCTTGCGTGTATGGAAATGAGTAATTTATGTATGTTTTAAGATTGTTTGATATACAACGTCTCAGGTGGGTAGATATAGGTTATTTTAGTTTTAAATTTTATATAGAATAGGTAGAAGCAAATGATCAAAGAATGTAGTATGTTCCTTCCTTCGTCACAATCTCTCTAGAGGGTCTGCCTACCATTATGAAAAAAAGCAGTGTTTTCTTATAAGTTAATTTAGGACAAGTAAATATCTCATCGGTCTAGTGGTGAAGATTCGAATGACGTTATTGCGACGCACGCTATTTAGAAAAAAAATAAGAGTGGTACGCCAATACAACCGCTATAACGAATGACGCTGTCGCGAACATGCTTATTCGAAAAACTGTTTGAATGGTACGCAAGTACGAAAGTCTTGGCATTGATATCCACTGTTGCGAATAGCATATTCCAATCTGAATTTGTCTGGGGATCGAACTCGCGACCTCGATAAAGCCTTATCTTTGTATTGGGTTTGGAAAACAAGATCAATGAGAAGTATTTTTTTTTTAAACTTCGCCCCACACTAGGAATTTCTCCTGTATTGTGGGTGCGTTCAAAAACATTTAAACTCACATACACAAACAGCCAGACCCGGAACAACTACTTGTAGGTCATACAAATATTCGTTCCGTGTGGGAATCGAACCCGCGACACGCAGCGCAGCAGTCAATCGCTTAACCACTGCGTCAACCGTGCCGTCAATTGTATGTTTGTATACAATTCGTCGTTGTATTATTTTAGGTTAACTATTCAATTTCCAGTAAGTTAGTTACCAACAAAGAAGTCCACAAATCAAAATTATAGGTGGCATACTCATTACCAAAAGTAAAAACACTGTCATATTGATGATAAAATGTTAGATTCAATCAACTCAATATAGACTAGTATTAAAAGCGAAAGCTCTTATAAATTCAATAGTGCACATTGTATTTTTCTTTTGTAAAATCGCTGCCTGCTAGAAGGCTAGCCGAGAGATGGTAGACGGAGCGTCGGCAGATCAACAGCCAAGTGGGTGGATCTACAGACGATCGCGGGGAAGACCTGTATGAGACTCGCAAGGCCAGGGAACCATGACACATAGAGGATACTCAGCATTGTGTGGAACAGGGACGATGATGTTCCTCCTGTCCTTATCCCGATTTGTTAAGTAAGTCTATTCCTCCAAGATGGAGAGGAAAATTAACGAAAAAAAGCATGGATTGTGTGAGAGATAACATATGGACGAAACAATTGCGATGGTTGCGAATCAGAAAAACGTGGTGGCTAATCTGGTATAATGAAAGAGGAAAATATTTTAGGACCAACCCAAGTACCTAAAAGTTCTTAATTTAACTTCTAGGTACTCATCATTGGTCACAAATAACATGAGAAGAAAAATGTATCATTAGTACGTGTTTGAATATTGGTAGAAGGTTTTTTTTTTTAAACCAGGAATCATTGTCCGTTTTTATTTATTCTGCATTGTAACCTGCATCGTTGGTTTAGTGGTCGCAAGTGCTGAAAATGAGGTCCTAGGCTAGTTTCTGGGATTAAAAGGTTGATGCCATAAAGTTATGAAGAAGAGTACCATAGTATTGTTTGTATAGTCGTAACCTGTGGTCGTAACACCTGCATGGTGTGTCCTTCACTGCAGTTACGAAGGTCAACACGCTAGGCTAGGGGTGGTGGAAGTGGGCCAATTATAACTGGATTTATACTGCACCGACTGCACGATACGTGGTGCTTTATTTGAACTAGTTAGCTTCTACGTTGCTTTGGTCATTTATGCGAACAAAAGGTTGACTGTAGGTACGGTCAGCGACAAAGGTAGATATAGACCCGGTTTCAATTCAGAAACCGGGTCTTCAGGAATCGAATTCGAAGTTTAAAACACGTCAAACTCTAATACTTTGGCAAAACTAAAGGTGACGCCCGCAAAATTCAAATCTTTGCAAAAACGTAAGATTTTTGGGACGAAGTTGTTTAAAACGCGGCTTGCGGTAGGAGGTAGGAGGGAACTGCCAGATATGGTCACGTAACGAAAAAGTGTTATGCCTGAAAAAGTCAGTTCAAAGAAGGGTCAAAACTTTTTGTTTTTTAATACAGAGCCGTCTAGTACCTATAAGATATTCTATACCAGTAAATAACAACTTATACTAGGTGGCTCTGTATTAATACATAAGCAGTGAAAAGAACTAAGTTCTAACCGGGTGTCCCACGAAACCTTCCGACTGTTTTTAATTTCGCGGGCTACATTAAAATAATCACCTTAAATATTGCTAAAACAGAGTTTAAAAGTTCACAACTTCAAATTATCAAAACAGAAACCGGCTGTAACACTGTACTATAACACATCATCTTACATAACACAAAATTATTCTTTCTTTTTATTATTTTTAAATCAATTATTTTTTCTTTCAGTATTTCATAATAATAAATAGCTAAGAGTTAATTAATATTCTTTTATTATTACTTCTGTTTCGATTTAATAACATAATTAGCTCAATACCCAAGATTTAAAAAACTGAAGTTTTTATCTACTTTTGTTGCTAACCGTACCAGCTGTAACTAAAAATAGTAGTTGTAATTAAATAAACTGGGATAAACTTGGAGTTACAACAATAATTATGCGATAAGGCTCTGCATTCTGATAGCTTGCGGCGTCAGAAATAGTTTAAAAATACTTAGATACCTGTTTTGATTCATTTTTAATATTACAGAATGGAAATAGGAAAAATATGAAATATTATACTAATAATATAAAAAGGTAAAACTTGTTTGTTTATGTATTTGTTTGTAAGTTTGTATGTGGGTTTGTATGAGGTAATCTCCGGAACTACCTGACGGATTTGAAAAAAAACTTTTTACATTGGATAGCCCAATTCTTGAGGAAGGCTTATAGGCAATGTAACATCACGCTACGACTCTTTGGAGCCGGTCAAAAAGAAAAAAAAGTCGGAAAGAACGCGCTACGCGAAAACGAAGTAATAACGCGGGCGGGCGATGCGATGCGACGCGGTGGGTCGGGGGCCGAATTTCACGCAAGCTATTAATCAGTATTTTTGTTCACTATAGAGTGATATTTCTTATTACCATTCAGTAATGAATCATTATAGCAGTTTCCGACGTTACAGATAGTGCAATCCACGACTCATGCGCCCTACTCCGTGATTACTGTACTTTAATACGGAGCGGAGTGGAGTGGGGCGCGTCGTCGTGGATTGCACTATCTAGACTGACTTTATAGTATGTCCCATTATTGTGCATAAAAGTGTAAAAAAGTACCTACTTACTTCTATACTAAGAATAGGTACAGCTGTAAATGCTTCAATCGCTAATGCTACCGCAATATAAATGAGGAGACTTGACTGGAGCGGGTTCTGCGGATTAATATTGAAACTTTTAATTCAGCAACAGGTCTTCTTTTCATTAATAATGGCTTGAACTGAAGAGGCCACAGCGTTGAGAGAGTGCTACAAAGCGAGTTAATTTCATCAGATTGAACAGGATTCAAAAATTTGGGAAAATGTATGGGTAATTTATTGTGCCACTTCTTCCTTCCAGCTAAAGCACTAGAAAGTGGAACAGGCGGGCGTTTTGGGGGACTTTGTTATGTTATTTTGAGGTTCAAAAAGTGCCCTCATTTGAATAAATGACTTTTGGTTTTTTATTTTCTTTATAATAAAGCAATCAGCAGGGTGCTTAGCATATATCTTTTGGTAGAAATAGTGGCACTTGCTTGGTAAATAATTAAACTAAAATGCTAAAGGATAAATTCCCCTCCCTGTTTCCTGTACCTCGTTAATACCTTTTGTTAGTCGCCTTTCTTTCATCCTCTCAACATGACCAAACAATCTCAAGCAACCATTCTCTTTTAAACTTTTGTCACTACATCTTCTTTTAAACCGCACCGTTGCCTTATCATATCATTCCTCAGCCTATCATTCATAGTTATGTACCGCACATGCTTCGCAAGAAACACAGTCATCTTAGTTTAATTACCAGTCAATGATTAAAAAAATTGGAACTTGCACAGGCAGTGCCAGAAAAGCTAAAAATATCTGCGGTACCAATTGAGGAGAGCACACAGTCACCACCCAAGGCATCTATCATGGGTGGGCTCGCCGTCCTCCGACATGTGCTCGCCGTCCAATAAGGACCAGGCCCGGGACGACGCCGCACGTGTTATGTTCCACGCGCGCCTCAAAGAGCCCAATGTAAATACAACTGAAGCAATGAAAAATACCGAGCAATGTGAGCACAACTGAAGTGGTCCGATAGGACCGATGCCTACCGGGGTTGCGGGAAAGTTCGTAAGGGATACCGTGGCCCCTAGCAACGGACAGGCAGCTGAAGGAACACGGGGCCCCCCCGTGTTCCTTCAGCTGCCTGTTCGTTTCAGTTAGTAGGAGTCTGACACGCCCTCCCGCTCCGCCCAGAGCGGGAGAAGTTATTTAAAGATTTTCCACCCAAAAAAAAAACCTATCAGTCATAGTTATACCGCACATGCTTCGCAAGGAACACAGTCATCTTAGTTCAATTACCAGTCAATGATTTAAAAAACTTGGAACAGAAAAGCTGGCAGTGCCAAAAAAGCTAAAAATATCTGTGGTACCAATTGAGGAGAGCGCACAATCTCCACCCAAGGCATCCAATTTGCAATCACTTAATTGGCAGGAATGGCAGGCCACACTGAAGATTACTCAGCACTCTCTATTAAAACCGACCATCGTGCAATTTCTTAATTAAGGCGCTACCCCGAGCTAAGTGGCGCCCTCATTGAATAAAAAATCGTAGCATAGCATAGAAAAAAAATTAAAAAAATGGATTCTTGGAGTTTGTTACAAAGAGGATAATGTATTTTTACGTTGTTAAAACAGGACTCAAACTGTTTCGTATCCAAAGTAGATAGCAAAAGTGTCAAAAACGGCCACTTTTTACACTTTTGCTATCTACTTTGGATACGAAACACTTTGAGTCCTGTTTTAACAACGTAAAAATACATTATCCTCTTTGTAACAAACTCCAAGAATCCATTTTTTTAAATTTATTTTCTATGCTATGCTACGATTTTTTATTCAATGAGGGCGCCACTTAGCTCGGGGTAGCGCCTTAAATAATAAGCTTTATTTTTTTATTTTATGGGTTTTTCTTTACGACTTGGTTTATGGGTTAGAGTCTATAAGCTGGAGCTGCTTTCTGGATGTGAAGATATACTACAGCTTTCTGTTGGTAAAGAATGTAATGTTCATAATTTATCATCTACTTGGCATTAACAAAAATTGCGATACATCAGTAAATACAATAATAAAAAATACATGTACTATCGAAGAACTTCATATCTAAGCAGTTTGAAAACAAAATCCCGTGAACACGATGACCACATCTGTTACCGCCCCGGTTCTATAGCGGCCGAGCGCTGCAAGCAGAAATAGTCCTTATGGTGTATAGATATGAACTTCTTCGATGGTACATACATAAACTCACGCCTTTTTCCCATGGGGGTAGGCAGATACTACAGAATGCCACCTGAATACCGAATGTTCATACATCTGGTCATACACGCACGCCGGTTGCGAGTACTACGCACCAATTGACGTAAAAAATAATAGAAAATAATAATTAGTATTTAGGTGCAAGTATACAAAAAGAGGAGGGCCATCGAGAAAGTCGTCTGCATCGCTGTCAACAGGAAAAGTGCCCAAATAGCTGGCAGTAACAATTACGTAGTACGGCAAAATAAAAAATCTTCCACCACTACAAATTTCCAAGTGTCTTATCATTCTGTTTTCTTTTTTCAGGTAAGGCATAGACAACTAACAATGCTAGAGAACAACGTTATCTTCTGTAAGTAAGCATATACATTTACGCATGAAGAGGTCTTTCCTGCGACCCTCTATTCGATCGCACGGTCCGGTACATCCATGGTATAAATCAGAATCAATAAGGCAGCGCTCTTGTCCTCTCTTCCAATTGCCAATGCCTTTAGGGTAGCCACGCAAGAATTAAGAGGAAACAATGGGATATTATATTTTATCTACTCTTCGTAAAATTCGAATTATAAACTTCAAAACGAGTTTATATTAACATGCTTCATAAACACAATACCGAAATTTAAAAATAGAATCATTTTATAACCCTTTTATTCTGCCAAAATAACGCACTCGTGCTTTACCCTTCATTATGCAACAGTTTTATAAACTACTATTAGTTTATAAGAAAGAGATAATGAAAAATCACAATAATTAATGTACACTCACTATCAATGTGTCTTTGTGATATAGTTAAAATTAACACACCTGTGTTAATTTCCCCACCTTATGATGATCTAATTCAAAGTAAAATCTAATCTAATCTAATTTAAAAAAAAAAAAAAAAAACAAAGACTCTAAATTATTAACATTCAAAACATATCCAGAAGTTAGGTAACCTCAAACAATTGATTCGTTTCACTGTCAATGGAAAAAGTGCCCCAAAGACTGACAAGGCTGACAGCATATTTCCAAGTTGGATGGCAAAACAATAACATACTTTAAAATAAAATTAACAAAACCACATTAGGTTTGATGCAGTCCAAGAAATTATGTTTTAACCGACTACGGCGAAGCAAAAAAGAGGGTTATGATTTCGACAGGGATGCATTTTTTTTTTTTTTTTTAATTACGTTGCGCCACTAGGAATTTCTCCTGTATCGTGGGTGCGTTTACAAACATTTAAACTCACATACACAAACAGCCAGACCCGGAACAACTACTTGTAGGTCATACAAATATTTGTTCCGTGCGGGAATCGAACCCGCAACACGCAGTGCAGCAGTCAATTGCATTAACCACTGCGCCAACCGTGCCGTCGTGCCGTCCCGTATTGTTCATCTGTTACCTCATAATTTCTAAACTACTCATTATAGTTTGACAAATGAGGTATCGTTGGAAGCGTCTAGAATTCTAGATCGTCCGCTGGTTATAGGCTGTGACGTCACATTAAATGAATATGGCGCCCTCTAGAGGACATAAAGTCAAGAACAAAAAAGCAAAAAAAAAAAAATTTTTTTATCAATTTAACTACCTACGTCAATATGTTGTGTTTTAGCCACTTTATATAAGTGTCAAAGAATTGTTTGATTTGAGATTGTTTGGAATTGAGTCGCAGGCAGTAAGAAAATTAGGGAACTATATTACGATTTATAACTATATCACGACTTCAACCATCTTACTGCTACATTATCCTATAGATATAATTAAATGAGCAATATTTGTACATATACACACATCAACACGGTCTAGGGATATTTTTAAAAAAGCGAATTACTATCAATGTGTTAATTATTTATATGACATGTATATATTTAAAAGATACGTTATTTAATATTCCACCATTTTTTAATAATGGTTAAGGTACTTAGATTAAAATTTCAGGATTTTATGGAAAAAAAATGAAGCATAGACGGAAACCGTATATGAATTAACTTTTAATTTGTGAGTAAAAACTGAAAAAAATAGAAAAATCATTTAATTTGTGTTTACAAACTTGAATTTAGTAGTCTGAGAAAGCGCCCATGATGTTCATAACACATCGGCAACGATTCGGCATGCTCAGAACAAGGTTGTCAATGTCTTGCTGCGGAATATTGTCCCATGTCCTTCTGAAGTGCGCAAAAAGTTGATCTTCTGTAGCCAGATGTTCAGGAACTTCCTTCAGAGCTCTTCTTTGCAGCATATCCCACGCATGCTCAATGGGATTTAGATCTGGCGATTGAGCAGGCCAGTCTACGGCCCTAACATTATGTGTATGTAACCAAGCTGCTACCGTTCTCGCCGTGTGTGCCCGGGCATTGTCGTGCATGAGCAGGAAATCTTGCCCCATTTGTGTTCTGTGGGGCAAGATTACGGGCCCCAGCACCTGTTGGACGTATCGTTCTGCCGTCATATTGCCCCGCACCCAAACGAGATCCGTCCGTCCTCCAAGACGAATTCCTGCCCAAACCATAATTGTTCCTCCTTGGTATGGGTGAACTTCCTGAGGGTTCTGGAGACGGCTCCATCGTCCAGGAACTCGCCAAACACGCGTCCTTCGTGAATCTGGATGGAAGCTGAACCTGGATTCATCCGTGAACAGCACATTGGACCATTGCTCACGGCCCCAGTCCACGTGGTTCCGAACCCATTCTAATCGTCGTCCACGATTGCCTCTCCGTAAAGGTGGGACCCGGAGTGGTCTACGAGAGCGTAGATTGCTTTCATGCAGTCGCCTTCTTACAGTTTGGTCACTCACAAGCACTTGGTGTTCCACTCGCAGCCTTTGGACCAATTGAGTCGCCGTTGCATTTGGTTGAGCTCGCGCAGTAATTTGCAAAAATCGGTCTTGTCTGGGGGTAGTGATGCGACTTGGCCCCCGGTGCCTCTCCGCTACTTCACCTATGGCACGATAGCGTGTCCACAATCTTGAAATTACATTTTGATGGGTCCCTATGGCCTCAGCAACATTACGCTGAACAGATCCAGCTTCCAGCATTCCCACAGCTCGTAACATCTCCGCCCTCGTCAAATGTCGGCGTTGCATGGCTACAATACCTTAATTTTAACTTTATCTTTCGTTTAAAAATGAAAAAAAACTGTAACTAAACGTAATTCGTATTGTTTTCTAAATTTCGCACAAATGAAAATTCCCTCTCCTATACATCAAGACATTTTTATGCCACCGAAACAAAAGAATTTTCAAAAATTTGAATTTGGAATTAGTCTGAGATAAATTACAAACAAATCGGTGTATAAAAGATTCCAATGCGGCCAGTACTTTTCGAGTTATTTAATTGAGTATGAAATATCCCTAGACCGTGTTGATGTGTGTATATATATTTGTAATCAAGTTCTGGAGAACGGCTCTAACAATTTCGATGAAAGTTTCAATATAGGGGTTTACGGGGCGAAAAATCGATCTACATAGCTCATATCTGGGAAAAATCGTTTTCTCCGTACTTTTATCCGAGCGGAGCTCGGTCGCCCAAAGTTTAGAACAAGATGGCTACCTTAGAATAATGACATGGCAGTATAGAATTAGTAAGTACCTACTATCATGGCAGCATGGAATTAGTAAGTACCTACTATCATGGCAGCATGGAATTAGTAAGTACATACTATCATGGCAGCATGGAATTAGTAAGTACCTACTGTCATGGCAACATGGAATTAGTATGCATTCTCTATTTTCACCCGAGCACAGCTTGCTCGACCTTGCTGCTCTGTCGAAGCAATTACCACGCTAGCAACTTAGCAAACATAATCGTTAGGAACGTTGCGAACTGTATTTGTTAGCAAATTGAATTTGGAAACGACTTTAGAATCCCGAAGCAGGAGAGACGTCCCACAACCTTGAATTTCACTGCCAATACTTTTGAGGCACGTCGATACAATGGCGGCTTAATAGAAAATTTGGTTTTGGTCTCTCGATTAAGAGTCCTATTACATTTTTGACGCAAATTCATGATTTTTGACGTTGTAATTTTCAGCAGCAGTAAGATATTTGAATTATTTGATTATGAATAACGATAGTGCCATTCTCTTTATTGTAAGTTGGAATTACACATTTTAACTTTTCTTGTCGTGTAATTTACTATGAATATTTTACGAACTCACTTTACAAGGAAAAACGTCGGCAATGGAACTTTGACGATCAAATTCACATTGTTTCATTCAGTACTAATAAATGCGAAAGTTACTAAACGATAATTTTAATGTTTTACTTGTTTATTGGAGTTCTAGAATTTCTTTATATTCCTTGAGTTTTCAGGGAAAATTCGTAAAGAAAACCAATAAATGTCTTGATTTTCATGTCAATTATATTCCAAATAAACACAATTAAATCAAATAAACTAATATGATATAAAACTTCGATCTACAGTGAATACGTTTCATTAGTTTTTGTTTCTCAATATAATAAGACAAAATTACAATAAATTAAATTAAAGTACTTTATATTCCGCGTCAATTCAGCAAATTACACGAAAATAATGTGTAACTCCAACTTACAAGAAAAAGAATGGCACTATAGTTATTATAATCAAATTATTAAAATATCTTACTGCTGCTGAAAATTACATGGTCAAAAATCATGAATTTCCGTAAAAAAAATGTAATAGGACTCTTAAGCGAATATATTAATTAGCTTACGTAACATCATAAAATCATGCCTGTATTCCCCGCGGCAGGTGAGCGCTACACAACATCCACGTTGGTCGCAAGTCCTTGGCTTTTTTGTATTTTCATGACAATTATTTGAGACCAAAAAAAAAATGTTGCCAGTTTTGTTATTTTAAAATGAAATTATAGATGTTTCAAGTTTGAGCAACGACGAATTTCGAATAAAATTTAAAAAAGTAATTTATGCAGACGGCCCCACGGACCCGCCATTTTTGTAAGTTCAACCGTCTGCTTAACACCCTGTGTAGATAACATAAAAAAAAATAACGGGCATTCGTTTTCTTATAGGTATTTTATTTTCTTGCTTAGCCTTTCCCAATTATGTTGGGGTCGGCTACCAGTCTAACCGGATGCAGCTGAATATCAATATTTTACATGGAGCGACTGTGTATCTTTCATCCACAACCCAATTACAGGGTAACACGATACCCCTTCATGATTTATATCAAAGTTAAATAATAAAACCCTCGTAAAGGCTCGTGCAGGCCAGCGCGACGTGACTCGAACAATACAATTTCTAAGAAAACTTCACGGTATAACAATAGCCGGTGTCGCGTCGCGCTGTCGCGTCGCGGTAGTCTGCACGAAGCTTTAAACGTTATCGTTCCAACTGTGGAAAACATCAATCATTTCATTTGTAAAATAAAATAATCCTTTTTCACTTAATTATTGTATTTTTATTAAACGTCAACAGACGTACCAACCCTGTTAGCTCAGGGAAAGGACAGCCTTTGATCTAAATACAGCAGCGGTCAACAAACACGTCCAATTAACTCCGGAATGGATGTTTGTATGATCATTTGTGCTTCACATTTCAAGAACACCCATTCGTCAAAACCTTTGTGGAGTTTACTACTGACTTTTTAGATCTTTAAGCCTGGATAAGGGTAGGATTGGATATAAGACTATTAAGACTACTCGTTTCTTTAAGACTTAAGAGGGAACAGGGGCTGCGAGGAATTTGAAAAATAGGTATTTGAAGAAACTATTGCCGTCGCGCTGCGCCCGAAAAACCGAGTTAAACCCCGTAAAGTGCGATAGGGACAACTGCAGCTCAGACCGATTATATCACAATTTTTTTGACAAAAACGACGTTTGTCATTCTCCTTTTTTCTCCTCGAAAACTAAGCCGATTTAATATTTTTTTACATTAAAATTTTAAGAAAGAGTATGTCTAGGTTCCTATTATTTTCTTCTAAGCTAAAAACTTTTCCGAATTAGTCTGGTAGTCCTTTAATCACGGCGGTAAAAATGGGGAATTTTTGTAATTTTTGGAGGGTCATAGTTTCCTTACATGACATGCCTATAGAGACCCTGATTTTATAAAATAAAAAATGACAGCTCTAGAGGCATTATTCAGGAAGAAAAACGGGGAATACGTTTGTATGGAGAATCGCGGGCCCAGTTCCCTCTTAAGTATGGTATAGTATTTTTATCTCACGAAGCGACGCACGCTTCACTGTGGTTTCCAAGTGTACAAATACCTACGTTGTGAATTTGTGTGTGCACAGGAGCTCTCGGTACCGTCCAAGACAATAGCGAAGTTGGAAGTGTGTGTGTGTTATGTGCTGACGCTACTCGTCTTTCGTCTTCACACACACATTCACAGCGTGTTTAACTGTTTATACACTGGGTAATCACAAGTAAAGTGCGCGTCGCTTCGTGAGTCAAAATTACTTTATCTTACTATTTGTGCACGTCGAAAGAATGTAAACCACAATGCTATAGGATAAAAAATCATCCAAGTTTACGTAACGTTTACGGTGCGTGCCCGTGCTATAGCCTCCTGGCATCTTCACCATCTTACCTCTTATCCCAATTTATGGGGTCGGTGCAGAATGTACTTTTCGTCCATAATAATTTTATTGTTATAATGTTTCTATTTTTAGGGTTCCGTACCCAAAGGGTGAAACGGGACCCTATTACT
Source organism: Xanthia togata (assembly GCA_963853775.1). Lineage (NCBI taxonomy): Eukaryota > Metazoa > Arthropoda > Insecta > Lepidoptera > Noctuidae > Xanthia > Xanthia togata. The sequence goes on from OY970805.1 coordinate 6,405,069, forward strand.
AAGACTCCGCTGTCCGTCTGTATGTCTGTCCGATTGTCTGTCTGTCCGTCTGTCATTTATGTCTGTAATTTCTATCTATCTATCTGTATCTCATGAACCGTGATAGACAGTTGATACTTTCACAGATGATGTATTTTTGTTGCCACTATATCAACAAATACTAAAAACAGAATAATTTAAATATTTAGGGGGGTTCCCATACAACAGACATGATTTTTTTGCCGTTTTAATAGATAATGGTACGGAATGATTTTTTATTTTGTGTTGTGCTCGGTAGATGCCAAAAGACGGATTTTCGAAACGTCAAAGTTATTGCGATTAGGAGCTCTCGTGTAACTTCGGCCAGTGGTGTCAAATTCAAACTCAAAGCATTGATTTCAAACAAACCGTTTACAGGCACTTTTGAATTGTCAAGGAGTTGGTCAGTCAAAAACATGAAGCTAGTTGCCCATTCCAAAGCGTAGTAGGTTCCTATAGAGAAGAAAATGACACAAGTGTCATCATAGGTAATTTATATAACGTTGCGTAGCGTAGTAGGTTCCTATAGAGAAGAAAATGACACAAGTGTCATCATAGGTAATTTATATAACGTTGCAGGCGTAAGCACGCCGCATTAAGTTACTATTCCGTACCCGACCGCAGGCGGCGACTGCAGTCGACGTGTCACGACTGGTTTCTATGAATTTCTATGAAATACCTTCCGTAGCTAGCGACACGTCGTTGGCAGCTACGGGCGAGTGACAGAGGACACGTGCACCCCGACCGCAGACCAGTAGTGCCGCCAACGCTCGAGCGATAACACGTTTTTCTCAAATTCAACCCAAAGCATTTATTTCAATTAAGCCATTTACAGGCACTTTTGACAGGCAAGAAGTGGGTCAGTCAGAAATAGGAAGCAGTTGCCCATTCCAAAGCGTAGTAGGTACCTATGGAGAAGAACGGGCAAGAAACTCCACGGACACTCTTTTAAATAACTAAAAATTGATACAAAATATTGGTTAGGTAGGTACATCATTTATGTTGAAATTATGCATGTGAGAACAATGTAGAAAGACGTGCTCGTTCGTAAAAGCGTTCCGGTTTCTATCTTCGGTCTACTGACTGCAATACGGGCTGCTGCCGCCTGCAGCAGGGTACGGAATGATACCTTTAGGTTAACCTAATATTTACCTATGGACAAATAAACAAAAAATAGTTCCAAGAAATCTGTACTCTTATCTTCCGCTCCAAATCATTTGTAGGACGGCTTCCATATATTCCAGCCACGCTCTTCATGGCTAATCATCCAAGTGGTCCTCAGACTTCTCACAGATAATTACGAGACCTTTCAGTAGATTAAACTCCTGAAGACGAACGTATTTTAAATAGAGCATACAAATTGCCGACCATTTGCCTCAACGACTCCCATCCCACGGCTAAGTAACTATATATACACCAAGGTTCTAGTTGAGTGGCTTTCAGTTCTGCTTGTGGGTTTAAAACGTGCCTGTAAATCAAAGTAACTATGGATGGATTGTGTGACTGTTGAAATGAATAAAAATGAGGTGACTACTGCACGCGTAGGTTAACAACCATAGAAACGGGTTATCTACGGGTTTATTGTCTATTCTTTCGTCGACAAACCCCGTTTCTATTGTGGTCATAATAATCGTGCTGAGATAAGAAATAAAAATGGCTTATTATTTTTAACAATTGAATTAATTATCATTTAATTATCGGGAATTATGGAAATAGAATCTATGCTAAGCTGATCCATGAAAGCCAGAGGATATGGCTGCACATAAAATGTCAAAAATTAAATACAGCTCTATTTAATTTTTGACATTTTATGTGCAGCCAAATTACTGGATATCGTTTACCCAGTAACTGGGTTGTGGAGCTCCGATTGGCAGTTGCTCCGTGTTAAATACTGGTATTCGCCTGTATCCAGTAAGACTGGCAGCCGACCCCAACATAGTCAGGAAAACGCTAGGTAGATGATGATTTTACCTCAAGAAATTATACCAAGCGCAATAGAGCTTCGATCATATAACTACCTTTGATATTTAAATAGATTTAATTAAACTAATCCTTAATTCCGCACTGAACAAAAACTCGTTGCATTTGTAATTAATACTTTCGACGTTTTAAGGCTTGTGCAGACCAGCGCGACACGACGACGGCGCGACGCGACTTGAACAATACAATTTCTAAGAAAACTTTACGGTATAACAATAACCGGTGTCGCGTCGCGCTGTCGCGTCGCGCTTGTCTGCACGAAGCTTTATTTTGCTACGTTAGATTCTTGAACCCTTATTTTAGCAGGAACCTTGTTACTTCGAAGATAATATTACAACACCCTTCGTTGTGCTTTGTTCACCATTCAAAGAGCCCCCTAGCCTTGATCCTTTTGTTACAAACTCCTTACAATCTTCGCTTACAAATATAACACACCAATCATCAAGACCTTGTATTATTGACTTTGTAATATCAAATGCTAACATTAAGTAAACCAGGATGTGTATAAATATATTTGGTAGTTGCGAGAAAGGGACAATAGCAGCAATTGTGGGGTGATGAAAGGGAGGGGTATAATGTTCGTATTTATTCGCATCGGAGTGGCATGCGTGCGCGCCGGTTGTAGGAATAGTCTTTATAAATAAACAAAAATATTGTTTTAAAAGTTTTGTAGACTAATATCAACAAAATAATTGAGAAGATATTGCAAATAATTATGTTTTTTTTATGCATACGTGTAAAAACTGTGCTACAGTGATGAAACAGTGAAGTGATTTTTAAAAAGCGTGGTTCTGTTAAGTTTTGGACACAATGTGTGGTGTAGTCAACAAGTATATTATAACGGTCAGAGTTCATTTTAATATTACTATCGTCCATATTGTATTTTAATAATGAAGATCGACTTTAAAATTAGTCGTCCCCAATGATATTAGAAGTAAAAAGACGTAGATAGGTTACCTACCTAACATTCTATCTTCAAAAACGGCACTATGTCACACTATTATATGACACGTGGAAGTAGGATGGCATGTCGTAATTATCGGGAGCGAAAAAGAGACAAAACGAAGAAAATGTGGCTAATTAGCCAACTTTTGACGTGCCACTTGAGGAACGTTTATAACCTATCTACCTCTTTTTACATATAATATCATTGGTCGTCCCGAAGCAGGTACTCTACGTGTTGCATTGCATCGTCTCATCGTCGTTTTTATTTGAGTAGGATATTATTTTTACTGCTACTCTAATTACAAATAGCCTTATTGTTATAGCCGACTTTTAACATAGCTTCCTAATCAAATTGCCTCGTATTTGAGGTAGATCGTTATATTAACAGGGTTAACCCATCTGAGGCGAGCCATGTTAAAGTCTAATTGAGCGTGTGCTACCCTTTTACCAATACCACCTTTTCAATCACAATCTGAATAAATTTTACGGATATTGCTAATCCATTGCTTCATATGTTCGAAAAATTTGTGTGCTCAACAACGCAAATAACGCAATTAATGATGTTGGACTGTCAAAATCAAAGTCATTGCTACTGTTAAGTGTGTTAGGTACGCAGTGACCCCGCTGTAATACGAGACGTCAGGCAGGGGTAACACTTTGACATTGAGCAGACCTAACATAGTACGGAGTCAATAGCTTTACTAATTTTGATATTATTCTTCTCTTTTCGTGTGGTTAGTGACTAACCTGGTGTCAGAGTTTTAAAGCCGCCGTGGGTACTCTGACTTGGCTTCACGTGTCGTCGAGAAATATCTCTCAGACAGAGTTTCCTCACGATGTTTTCCGTCACCGTTTTTGAAGCAAGTGATAATTATACAATACGCACATGAATCTGAAAAGTCAGAGGTGCGCACCTCTTTGGTTCGAACTCGAGACCTGTGACTTGTCAGTCCGACGGTCACACCACTAGGCTATCACTGCTTATGATTTGCAATTATTGCAATTAATTAAAGAAAATTTAAAACTCCTATTAAAGTACACTTTAAAAAAATCATATTACTATATATTATTAAGATAAGAATGCTTGAAAACATGCTGGCCCTGCTCCATCTAGAGTGAACTGGACAAACTCAAACTGACTTCTAATTTATTATTTTTATGACATTGATTTTATATTCTGTCAGTCTGTCACTCCATAACCTTTAGGCCCCATCAGCCATCTGTTCTGCGAGCAATGTGCCCTGCCCATTGCCACTTAAGTTTGGCAATTCTTCGGGCTATGTCGGTTACCTAGGTTCTCCTCTCCTCTCTTCATTTCTGATTCGATTTCGTAGGGAAACTTTAATGCCCTTTGGGTGACTCTTAGCCATCTGATAAGGCCCATTGTGAGCGACCACGTTTCAGTGCCATAACCCATCACTGGCAACACGCACTGGGCAAAAACTTTCGTCTTGACACACTGCGGTATGTGGGATGAGAAGATATTGCGTAGGTTCCCAAACGCTGCTCAGCCGAGTCGGATTCGACGATTGACCTCTTTGTTGAAGTTGGATCTACCTATAAGCTGGACAGTTTGTCCTAGGTAAACATAGTAGTAGTAGAGTCGGACTGACACAGTGGCGTTTTTGTACAGACACTTTAGCACCTCCATGTATCGATAGTCGATCTGGTACCGTAGAAAAGACTGCTGTACAGCCCATGTCTCGATCGAATCGAAGGCTTTCTCGTAGTCTACAAACGCTAAGCAGAGGCAAGTTATACTCTTCGGTCTTCTGTATAACCTTCCGCAGTGTATGTATAAGCGCAGTGTGTGTGTATGTATGTGGGCTACGGTGCAAAGCCTTTACGTAATCCGGCTTATTCGGGAGGCTGGAAGTCAACAAACATGCGCGTGAGACGGTTCGTGATGACTCTTGAAAACAGCTTATAGACATGGCTCAGAAGTGTTATGGGCCTATAGTTCGTTAGAAAAAAAGTTAGTTAGAAAATCGTCTACTTTTACAATGTGTGCGCACCATGTATCTATATCCCGAATAAAGCTTCGTGCAGTCTAGCGCGACGCGACACCGGCTATTGTTATACCGTGAAGTTTTCTTAGAAATTGTATTGTTCGAGTCGCGTCGCGCTGGTCTGAACGAGCCTTTAATTTATCTGTTATTGGTTCATTTTTCATTATTTTTACCTATTGTGGTTTGTGGTATAGTAATTTCGAATGAAACTAACTTTTGGAAGAGAAAACTCTATTTTCTTGTTAATTTTTGACGTTCAAAAGTGCGTTTTATGTGTCTATTTGAAATAAACGATTTGACTTTGACTTTGATAGCCTGGTACAGACGCCAGCACATCAACCTACTACAATCTGTCAAATTTCTTTAACTGATTTTAAACTTTATTATTAAAGTATAAGGTTCAAAGTTGATTGGGAAAAATTTACAGTTTTGCGTAGGTTGACCTGCTGGCGTCGTCTGTACATAGGTATAGCAAAATCGTTGGAAATACTATAGAGTCAAGTTCAGGCCGAGTTTTTGCCAGGATCTAAAAAAATCGGTATTTTTGATATTTTATTAAGTTCATCTAACTGTTACTAAGTACTGGCTCATTGATTATCAGAAAAAGAAAAAAAAAAAGTGCCTCTAAGCCATAAATAATATGAGCTCTCAGAGTATGTAGCTCTAAAATATGAGACCACAGTAAAAGTCTATTTGTGCCCCATAGGCTCGCTGTCTTGGCGAGCCTCCAACGTTGCTATCTGTATTTTCCCCTGGAATGTACGAGGCTACGAGGGGTCGTAATGAGAAAACATGAGCAAAAAAATAAGGCAATGTTATTTATGATCTTTTTTCTTAAAGCTGTTACCATGACTACAAACTACAGAATTTTCTAAGATTTTTGGAATATGTATTTCTCTCTTACGATACAAACCATTCTTATTATTTGTAAGTATAATTATTGAGTGGATAGTGCTGTTTGAACGTCAAGCAAATACAGCGAAGTTTTTAAGAACTAAGTCACTTAAAAAAAAAAAAAAAAAAAAATTAAGTACAGTTAGGAAAATTAATTGTTAAAAGCAAATTGTCTACCAACTTAAATTGTCCGTATATTCAAATTACAACTGTCATACTTTGACAGTTGAATAAATATTGACACAGTGCGTCAATTTGATGAGCAATTATTAAGTTATAATAGAGTAAGCTTACGCCAGCGGTTTCGCTTGCGTGATATCTTATAAATTATAGCCTATGTTACTCTGTGATTGGTGAATGAATTTTCAAAATCAGTTCAGTAGTTTTTAAGCTTATTCAGTACAAACAAAAATACAAAGCACTTTATAATATTAGTGTATATGAATAATAATTTCCCTGCCTGTAGTACAGTCGGGGAAATTACTATTTGTATGTATTTAAAAATGCATGCATATGTACATAATTATTATTATTTTTACTTCTCTTGAAATCTCTCGGGACCCTGGGGTCCCGGATCTTTAGAATGCGTAAGAGGGGCCGAAGCCGCGGCCCGGTAGACGTTTTAAAAAAAAATGAGGCAGCAACCGACGATAATCCCTGTATGTACTATGCAAGTGCACCCAAGGACAACCCCCGGTTGGTGTAGGACTATTGCAGGACATGGAAACAAAGATATTGGACTAAGGGTTTCAGTGGACAAAGTTGACTGGTGACCTGGAACTATGGAAGGACTATGGCCCCTGCCTGATCAATGTTTTATATGTACATGGATGAAATGGCAGGGGGTGACTTGCACATTCAATCATTTGACCCCGAAAACTGTCGCTAGTACATAGTGTCGTAGCGACAAGGGGTCAACATGTCCTGAGGTGCTTGAGGAGTGGAGAGGTATTCCACGGCTTTCAGAACAATCCCAGAGTCCGGAAGATGATCAAGATCCCTACGAGCACTTACTGGAATACTTCCTTCCTCCGAGCACGTTTGCTTTTGCGAATCTCCACTCAAGCCGGCCAACTATGGCAAGAATGAGGCGGGAGTTCTGTTCCTCGTCAGTGTTCACTCCAGCCGGCCAATAAAGGCAAGCTAAAGATGGGAAACAAGATTTCTCCCGGGAGATAGGGTTCGTGGGGTCGCTACTGCCAAACAGCTCGCCACATGCTGCCCTGCGGGTTTCTGTATCTCTCTTGGTCTGGCTACTCACGCTAGACCAGTTCCGGCAAAGTGAACTCTACCGGCACAGACTAAGAATTTGGAGCGCGCAATCTCCACCACGTCGTCAACGTAGAGATACGGTGGTGGGGGTTACAATAATTATTATTTTAATTGTTTATACTTAGTCTGGCCATAAATACTGTTACAATTAAAAATAAGAAAGATATTACATTACATTTGAATTTGGAATCTGTCATTTTTATACGATTGTTCATTGGGTTTTCTAATTTTGGCGCCAATACATTGAACAATATTTTGCGATATTAAAATGGAGTGGGGTGATAAAGAGAACCGAATCGCTGTGATTGCATTACATAAAGTTGGTATGGAGCCAAATACAATTTTTAAAACTCTCCATACGTTTGGTATTAGTCAAATGTTTGTGTACCGGTCTATTAATAGGTACAATGAGACCTCCTCTTTTTGTAACAGAAAAAGATCTGGCCGTCCACGTAGTTTTCGTACGAAAAAGCAGTAAGGGAATGAATTCGAAGAAATCCTGTCCGAAAGCAAAAGATTTTATCTCGGGAGATGAAGATAGCACCCTGAACCATGTCACGTATTTTAAAAGATGACTTAGGACTTGCAACCTATAAGAGACGCACTGGTCATTTTTTAACTGATAATTTAAAAAAGAATAGCGTGGTAAAATCGAAACAACTACTGAAGCGGTACGCAAAGGGAGGTCACAGATTTTTTTTATTTACGGATGAGATAATCTTTACAATTGAGCAACATTTTAATAAACAAAATTACCGTATTTATGCTCAAAGCGCTAAGGAAGCTTCCCAATTAGTCGACATTATCCGACTTCAGTGATGGTTTGGTGAGGTGTTAGCTATGAAGGAGTGACAGAGCCATATTTTTGTGAAAAAGGTATCAAAACATCGGCACAAGTGTATCAAGATACCATTCTTGAGAAGGTGGTTAAGCCGCTTAACAACACCAAGTATGGTCCTTCCAACAAGACTCGGCGCCGGCCGGGTCATAAAGCTCGGTCCACGCAGTCTTGGTTGGAAGTGAACGTTTCGGACTTCGTCAGAGCTGAAGACTGGCCGTCGTCTAGTCCCGATCTTAATCCGCTGGATTATGATTTATGGTCAGTTTTAGAGAGCACGGCTTGTTCTAAACGCCATGATAATTTGGAGTCCCTAAAACAATCCATACGATTGGCAGTGAAGAATTTTCTCATGGAAACAGTGCGTGCTTCTATTGATCACTAGCCTCAACGTTTAAATAAGATAGGATAAGATAAGATAATATTTATTTTGTAAAACATGAGTACAGTTTAATTAATTGCAGCTATTTTTTTGCTGTCAATGGAGACCACTTCGAGTAAGCTTTTTATATTTTAAATGGTATTATATTTAACACACTGTAAAAGTAATAAATATTATTTGAAATAAAAAATCTTCGTGACAATATTTATGGCAAGACTACGTATTGAAAATGCATCTAAAATAAAATGGCACTCCCTCAGCGAGAGCATTTGCCTTTAAACCCCGTTATCGCTACGCCCACATTCCCGCCGTCATTGTAACTTTTACCGGCGACCTGGCCGTGTTACTTCTATCTACCTATTCAGATATATGTAATAAGAGTGATGAATACAAATGTTGATGGATGGAGCGGGAGAGGAAGGCCAAAGAAAAGATGGATGGATTATGTAAGGAAGAAATGAAAGAGAAGGTGGAGGAGTGAATGATAGCGTGACGGTTGACAGAGGAGTGGAAAGAGAAAACGTGGTGCTCCGACCCCACGTAACATGGGACAAGGGTAGGAAGCAGTGTTTCCACTTTTCGGGAATTTCTCCCTTTTTAGGGAAAAATTACCAATAATATGCATGGTTTAGGGTTTTTCTATTTTGACAGGGATTTAGGGAATTTTAGGGAAAAAATAAACTTGATTTGGTAACCCTATTGTTTTTAGTAGTAAAGCAACCTCAGCAACATTGCGTTTGCACTGGCGAAACATTCACAACCAAACATGTTGAAATCTTTAGTTTCTGTCAATGTTCCATACAATGTTTACTTGCACCTTCAGATTTCTACCTGTTTCGGTCTCTTCAGAATTCCTTAGGCAGTGTCAGGTTAACATCACGAGAGGACTGCCAAAACGACTTGTCGCGGTATTTTGATCAAAAGTCCCAAAATTTCTATAGCAATGGGATCATGTCCCTACCTACAAGATGGCAAAAAGTTATCGAACAAAATGGTACCTACATACTTTAGTTAAATGTAAATAAACTATATTAAAAAATGTTTTGAATTTTCTTAAAAAATGCGAAGCAACTTTTTCCCCAACCTATTACATAGGGTTGGTTTGTTTTTCATTCTGCATCGTGATTCGCTATCTAATTACGCAACACATTTTCGTAAACAATTACGACAAATTTGTTTAATTTTGACAGTTCAACAACATTCATTGTGGTATTTACGTTGTCGAGCAGTTTTTTTTTTAAATTATGAAGCAATGGAATATAGCAAATTGTTTCAAAACGATTCAAATTCCGATTGATTGTGTATTACGTAATTAGGGTACAGGGGCCCTATTATGAACTCTTATTTCCAGGCAGTTTACGGCGTAAACAGAACTGCCTTGCAATTTCGTATTATGAACTCGTCAAACAAGCCAGTCAGTGGTCACGTGACACCCTGGCCGGCTTCTGCCCGACTATTGGCTGGAAATACCGTATTATGAACGTTCGTTTGACATTTCTTGACATATTAAAACTGATATTAAGCAACCTCACAATCCAGTCAATTTCCGCTACTTCATAGGAGTTTTTATTGAATGGTTTTGGATATTTTTGGCGAAATTATTCAGAGAAAATATCACGTGTGACGAATTTGTACCGTTCGAGATTCTGGAAACTCCGGAAAGTGGCACTTCTGATCAAAATACCAAAATAACGGTAAAATTGAAAAACTCCTACAATGTTTCAAACTAAAAATAAGTTAGGCTCAGCCGAGGGCGATAACTCTCATCCATTGAACTATAATAATTTCAACAGCCTAATAAATGGTGCACCATGATAATTACAAAATATTACCATGATAGAAAGAAAGAAAGAAAATACATTTATTTGGCACAGACTAAAAGGCACACAAGTAGAAAGAGAAAAAAAAATAAGATAAAAGGAAAGAATACAAAATAAAAAGTGTAAAACTGCGTTGCATGATACCAGCAGGAATGTGTGCCTCGCGGCTATGGTTATAGGTAAATATAACATGTTGAAAACTGGATATTTAGTAAAAACACTCAAAAACACCACACCACCATAACCATTCATTATCCATATTTTTGTTTATACTCTGAAACTAGTAGGTACTTCTTGCGAAGGGACATAATACATTCTGTGTAAAAAGTACTGGGAATTGTTCAATAAAACCATTAAGTAATTTATTCGTCAAAATTTATTTTGTCGGCTTCAAAGTAGGCCCTTTCCCTTGCAATACAGCTACGCCAGCGCTTGACCCAGTCCTCCATACATTTTTGGTAAGCTGATTGAGGTATGGTCTAAAACTCCTTCAGCGAATTTTCTTTTATAGCTTCAATCGACTCGAAACGTCTTCCTCGAAGAGGTAATTTTAGCCTCGGGAACAGGAAAAAGTCAGACGGAGCCATATCATGTGAATACGGCGCTTGGTCGATGACATTTGCTGAATTTTTGGCTAAGAACTCTTGCACAATGATGGCTTTGTGTGATGATGCATCATCATGGTGCAAAATCTATGAATTGTCCACAAGTCGTTCCACAAATCTGGGCCGTTTTCAGCGGATATTCTCTCGCAAACGCCTCATAATGCCTAAATAATACTCTATAATCACTGTTTATCCCTCTGGAAAAAAATCGTTGTGCACTACACCGCGGTAATCTAAGAAAACTATCAGCATAACTTTCGTGGTACTTTTTATAGAGAGTATTATACAAACAATACGATAGTATTATTTTATTAATTGCAACAATAAACATTGTCCAAGAATGAAGTTGTCAAATTCCCCGTTGAACATCAAGTGGAATACGTTCGGAAAAGTTATTGTTAGGAAAATCTCGCGTTACAATTTACAAACACGGAAAAATTAAATAAAAATTAATTGTATAGCACAATAAACATTGCGTTCATATTTTCACCTACTTTTAGTAACTATATTAAGGTATATATATTATTTTTATCATAAAATACGTGATCTAAATAAAACCGTAACTTACCGATAAATATTTATTTGTGTTTCTGAACGTTACGGCAGAGAAATTCAAGCCAGCCACAGACAAACTAGCCAGCGTGAAGTCGGTCAGAATTACCGATGTCATAATACGAAATATATCCAGCCAGTGAAATGAATTGCCTGGAACTTGCCTGGTTTTTTAAAAGTTCGTAATAGGCCCCCAGGTCGCGGAATAATAGCGACAAAATATTTTTAAGCCATTTTACTTTATTCAGTAAGTATAAAGTACTCTGTGGTGCCATCTAAAATGTAGCAAAAATGTGTAAAAGTAATGCTATTTCTTCTGATCTTGTAAATTTATGAATTTTTTAAAGGTTATTAAAAAAATATTAAATATTTTTAATTATGTGTTATTATTTATTTATAATCATGTTCACTAAACCAAGGAATTTTGAAGATTTCTTAGGGAATATTAGGGATAATTCATTAAGAAACTGGGAAAAAAACAAAAACGTAAGTGGAAACACTGGTAGGAAGATGTTGAACCTATCCTGCTAGTTTCAATGGCTTCCCTACACTACCTAACAGTTGCCGGCCTGCGCAGTCTACATGCGAAGCCCTACCCGTTGCAATGGAATCTTGGATTGTGACATGACAGGCGGACGCTTCAGGTGAGAGAGCGCCTTAACACGCAAACCGGCCAATTCGTAATAGCAAACTGTAAAGCTCAGCAAAGTTTAACTATGACTCCGCGTAAGTAAAAACTTTTACTTTTAAAAACCTTTAAAACTCCGCATTCGTGCACTATATTAACTTTATAGCTCAGCTCAGGTAAACGTAATGTATTTATCTTGTGAAAACTTTTAATGGGGTCGCGAAAGATCTGCACGAATTCGAAAATCATTGAAAGAAATTTTTGCTTCGTTTGAAGTTAGTTTTTCTAGTGACAAAAGTGTTTTTCAGCAAGAAACGGGTACTAATTGGTGGATACTGTCATTGTAACAGCTCTGTAGCAAACTTTTTAAGGTTCCGTACCAAAAGGGCGCCAACGGGAACCTATAACTCCGCTGTCCATCCGTCTGTCCGTATGTCACAGGGCTTTATCTTTTGAACCGTAATAGTTAGAATTTTTTACACAAAGTGTGTACTACTACGGCCGCTATAATAACAAATTATAACATTCTAAATACCTATAATTTGACGGCACGGTTGGCGCTGTGGTTAAGCGATTGACTGCTGCACTGCCGATTCCCGCACGGAACAAATATTTGTATGACCTACAAGTAGTTGTTCCAGGTCTGGCTGTTTGTGTATGCGAGTTTAAATGTTTATAAACGCACCCACAATACAGGAGAAATTCGTAGTGAAATTCAAGGTAAAAAAAAAAAATATGTGCCGAACGGAACACTTTGTGTGCGAGTTCGACTCGCACTTGGCCACTTTTTATCGTAGGTATTCTCTTACTAGAAGTAAGAAACTAGTTTATCGTAAAAACTTTTAATGGTCAATTACAAATCTTGTCAATTCTAGATATAAGTAATAATCTTGGCAAAGATGGTCCGCCTTAACTTAAAAATAACTTTCTTATTTTTTTCTTTGTTTCGGTTAGTGTGTTCGTAAATAAATGATGTTAAAACAAACCATTATTTTTGTGTAGACAAAGTAATTCATATCACTGACATCAAAGCTGCTGGGAAGTTTCTTTCACCTCTTCTTAGCAAATGATCTCAAAATATGCATAACAAGTGCGAGTCGGACTCACACACGAACGGTTCACGGAACAGTAAAAATTGTGACTCCCCGGTGTCATCAATTGGTGAAAGTCTACTCGCGTGGCTTAAAACCACTATTTTTAATGATAAATTATGGTTACTATCGTCTGTGGGCTGTTTTAACATACGGTATGACGGATATTCTCGTCAATTAGAACAAATATTATCAAAAAAATACAGGTAACACCGAAAAATTCTATTTTTTTGAAATGACTTATACCGCTCAGTGTCAAACTGTGGAGCTTGACTCTACATAATATTTTAATTATTTGTTTTTACGGTACGGTACGGAACCCTAATAAGGAATAATCTATCGTTTTCCAAAATAAGTCAGAAATACGTTACTGAGTTGACTAATCGGGACGCGAGCGCCGTCTAGCGGCGCTCGACAGAGTCTACGACGTAACGCTCGGACCGGCCGGAGCTGTGCAGAGTTCATCGGTGGCGGTCAAGGAGTGGATACGTTTAGAAACTGTCGCGCATTCCGAATAGTTGTGTTGTGTACCTACAGTGTGTGAATTGCTACTGTGATTAATTTATTATGTGATCTGAACTGCAAACGGTTTTTCTATTGCGCAATAACCAACAACCTTATAATAACGAGAGAGACACACCCTCCTCCGTCAAATATGTACAGCAAATTGATAAAAGATGGATTACTGAGGAGCGCTTTATTCTAATATTAATGTTCAACACCTGACTAGAGGTCTGGCCTATTCTTTGGCCAAAGAATCAGTATTGCCATTCAACGTGGCAATGCTGCACCTTGCCTTATGGGCACTCCCCCCCCCCTTTATATACTTGTACGTATAACTATTATTATTTTAATTCTGTTAGTTTTTAAATCATGTAAATACGTGTCTGTAAATAAAATCAAGTTCAATAAGTAAAGACCTAATCCATTTAAAACGACGACTCACTGCTAGAAGTCGATGGCATGTCTAAGTCCTACGTCTTAATACCAGTATTAAGTGATCAACTCTGGCTAACAGGCACTCAGACAGCCGCTGTTCAAATCCCACAAGATTTAGCTTCGAGCAACTACTTAGTGCTGTAATCTTGAGGCAGATGCACTGTGCTTAGCTAATACTTTATTAGACTAGCTTTTACCCGCTTCGCCCTCGTGGAGGTCGGAAATGATCACATGGAAACGAACTACCGGGATAAAAAGTATCCTATGTCTTAACCCAGGTCATGGCCTATCCATGTGCCAAATTTCATCAAAATACTTTCAGCCGTTTTAGCGTGAAAGCGTAACAAACAAACACGATGACCACATCTGTTTAACGCCCCTTTTTACATCGCTTATTGAAACAAAAATACATCGTTATATTTTGTCTTTTTTTTGGTCGTGTTTTTTGTTACCCTTTTTCGATCACTAGGAATAGAACAAAAGAAACAAAGATGAAAACTTTTTTTGGAAAGTTGATGAGATGTCTATAGCGGCCGAGCGCTGCAAGCAGAAATTGTCCTTACGGTGTATATACAGGATTTTAAAGTAATTGCGTGAGGTTCAGTATCGACGAAGGAAGCCAGAAAAAAAAAACTTGGAATTGTACGTACCTACCTAGTTACCTATCCTTCACCCGGCGTTATCGAAGTGTTCGGGCGTAGGTATTTCATTGCGTTCGACAGTATGTAGGTAACTCTAGGAAATTATTAAGTAGCATTTAAACAAAATAAAAACATTATTATCGCATCGCAGTACGAAGGGAAAATTCGAATTATAATTTACATACCGTCGTAGCGTTAGTTCGATTCGCGTTCGATAGTAGGTAAGCAATTAAAGCATTTAAACAAAAAAAAAAAAAAAAACTAAACTATTGCTATTTTAAGTTAGTAGGTCTGTGCTAATATCTTTTTTTTTTTTCTTTTTTTCTGGCTTCCTTTATTGATACTGAACCTACCCCTAAGCTATGGCACGCAATTACTTTAACACCCCTGTATATGAAATTATTTGATAGTACATCCCAGTTTTTCCGAAATTGCCATAGGAAAAGTATCTCTCAGGCACCTAATTTGTTCTCAGTGTCGTAAGACCTTTTTGAACCAATTTTCTTCACTCGGAGTTTATTCAGCTATGCTACGATATTCCCCTGTTATATATACACTTTGGTATACCTAATCTCTTACCATGTTTACTCCGCGTGTATGCTGAAGCGCGAGCGCCACATAAAATCTTCGCGGCTGCTAGATGTAACACAAACATGGCGAAGTCGTAAACACTTGGGCGGTACGTTCACAGAAATCAACGACGCCATCTTGCATTCAAATTATGGACAGTCGCAGAAAAGACAATAGGTACTTGACTTTCAACACAATTTATGAGCTATTTCCATATTCGTGTTCTTAAAAAACGGAAAAATGATTTTTATAAAATAGAATTGTTGTTGTTGTAATTTCAGTTTTTTTATTTTTATTGATTCAAAATGCCTTTTAATGATCCATGGCCGGATAAGCCGAGAAAATCAAAAAACAAAATCCGGTCGCCTGAAAATACCTTTCAATCGTTTTGTTTTGACTTTTATTTCCGTAGGTACCTACACTCTTTGTTTGGTTAGCTGCGGCCTGCTGCCTGCGGCATAAAGGAAATAATATATAAAAACCTTTTTTACATAAAGAGATGTGCTGACGAGGATTATGTTGCGCCACTTCTTCGCCAATTTTAAGGGGATTCTTTTGTATCGTTTGACATTCAAAAACTACTGATTCTCAGTCTTATTTGAATAAAAGAAATTCGGCAAACACATTGTGTTATTGCCATAAAACTGTTATTGATGTTACATATTATACGTCTTTTATTATACAGAACATGTCAATAATCTTAACATTCATTGACAAAAATAGATGAGAGATGTAAAGAAAATCATAGTCGATAATTGGATTGGTAAATGATTCTTTTGGGATAAAATTCTTGATTCTGCGTATTATCGTGTTATGTAATGTGGTTCAATAGAGTATTAGTATCTTACAAGCTCGACATGTACTCGTACCTACCTATTTTATTATGAATAGGTGTCATATTCATAAAGTAATTCAGTTTTTTTTTGCTGACAATGATTTGCATTGTCAAATCCATATATTATACCACTAGGTACCTACATCCCAATATTCTTTTGATTCAAATAATTATTTTTCCAAAACAAAACAACTAACAAAGAATTCTTTGAAACAAAAGGTCCAGGCGACAGAGATCCATTGTCCACTGTCCACAGATAATAAATGTTATCGGCTATGATCTCTTGCACCCTCTGAAGTCCTCATTATAACTTGTTGAGTCCACCGCGCCGTTGTCTACAATGACCAAGTGTTTGCGAATCTGTAGCTGTGTAATTTTTCAGGGAAATAAAATATTTATCAAATTGACTATCAATTTATAAATATTATCCGTACCTATATTAAAATTACACGATAATTTTACGTAGCGGGTCAACTGAACTGTGATTTCTCTACAATTTTTATTTTCAATTTAAAAATAATGCATTAATATTTTCGAACGTCAAAATTATACACGTTACGTTTTTGGGGGACTGTCTTATATAAGACAGTCCCCCAAAAACGCAAAAATACAACAAAAACAAAACAGACCGCCTGTTAAAAAAACTTAAATGCATGACTTGTAATTACAAAGTAATGAGGTTTTTCTGAAATGACGTTCACGTGGCAGCACTAAGACGTCAGGTCCGGGCACCTGTCAAAAGTGTCAAGCGCATATATTTTCTGTAGTCGTGACCGAATGATGAACGTCATCATATATTTTAGATTCACTGTCGGAATGGACCTCTTGTCAAAGCGGCGAAAACTGGTGGCGTGAATTTTCATTAAAACCCTCATCCCAACAAAACAAAATCGCGTTGTCGTGTAATTCCCACCCCTCTGTGGACATAATATATTTGCCCGGAACGCTAAACACAGCAGTATGTTCAAATATTTTCCGATAACATACTATCATGAACTCCATTCCGTTTTATACACTCATTTTATCATACAAAACTGCAGTAATATCTGTCAGAGGCGCGCAACACGTCATTTAACCATACCAATTAGTTATGAATTTGTTAAAATGGCCGATGTTCATAAAACAAAATATGAAAAAAAAAACATTCGTCTGTCCTCGGTATTTGTCGGCTATCGTCGGCTCTGTCGAAATGACACCTCCATTATTAATTTTGATGCATGCCACCGCGGGATTTTCGTGTTGAAAATAAAATAACAACCTTCGTTCGTTTGTACAGCATGCAATATTTTTGCATAGAAAATGAGACAAGCCTGACTGGATGAGTTTTTAGAACCAAGTTTCAAATGGATTGCCGTTAAAAATTGCAAGAGTTTACGAATGGCCAGCCGGCTTTAAATCCCTCCCTGTGGTGCTTTCATACTTGTATAAGAATAAAGCAGAGTGATATACTTCATACGAACTGCTGTTTATTTATTTAATAGTCTTTAGTTCAGCAAAAAAGGCGGTTTGTGTGTACTTACGATTGAAATACAAATTATACCTGAAATCCCGTAATTTATGTATTAAGCTTAAAACAGCTAAAGCACGCGTCACTGTCGGACTGCATAGAAAAGAAAAAGAAGCGCGGTGACACAAATTGCAAAATATGAAGCAATTATCTATTTACAAATAAATCTATTGATTGGACTAACAAATTTAAAATACTATTACGGTAATATGTTGCTTGTAACGGTAACATGTATTGTATTTAATGTGATATTTAATCGTTAAAATAAATTTTTAGAGGTATCAGCGTGATTTTTTTCTATCGTATCAAAATAGTTGTGTTATGTTTTCAACACACTATCTTACTAGCATATATCCTGCAGGAATGATGTCATATATTTTTCAGATTTGGTTTACTGTGCAGTGGATCATATTATACTTTTAGGCATTATAAAACTTGCGTTTAGGCAAGGTTAGTCCCTGGAGTCCCTTAACTCTTTTCTAAAAATACTTGTTTTGTTTTTGTATTTTGTTTTTACGAACTGTGTCCAAATAAATGTTGTTCTTTCTATCTTTTCTTTCGTGACAACCTAATGTTATATCTTCCTGTTAAGTGTAGGGACAGGTGCGGTCAAAGTTAAGGAAGCAAAAGGGTTTGCGCCCCTCACACTCCAACAAACAAACAACGTACCATTAAACCGAAGCACCGGATAAAAACAGCCACTGCTTTTAAGAAAACCACAAGCCCATTAATTTACGATAATATTATTAAATCCCATTTAATTTATCACGTGGTGAATAAAAACCAAAACATAGCGCTGTCGATAGTGACGTGAGGCCGGTTTCGTAAACTACACCTCACTAAGTGCACACAGCACTTAGTGAGGTGTAGTTTACGAAAAGTTTCGTTGGAAATGTGTGCATGTGTGCGTGTATTTTGTAGCGGAGGTCTAGTTTTGACATGCGTCACTGTATTTTTCGCAGCGCTGTCTGGGTTTTTTATTTGGTCTGAGATAGAGTCAACCAAAGCAAAAAATCAGGTCTAAGAATGTTACTGGCTGTTGTCCACAACTCCACGGCCAGGTGCGTATTTTGCGTACGGTTATGCAGGTCTATAAACAGTACTTTCAACTACTAAACCTATTACCGTATGTTAGTGGCACGAGTCCACCATCAGGTTAAGCTACGCTTGCCGGGGTTGGTCCGTGGATGGTTGACCATCTTTACATACCGAGACTCCTCCGTGCCTCGGAAAGCACGTTAAGCCGTTGCTCCTAGCTCTCATTCGTGGATCTTTGAAAGTCATTACGGGTCGTTAGAAGCCCGAAAGTCTGACAACCAGTCTTGCCTGCAAGGGGTATCGTATTACCCAGTAACTGGGTTGTGGCGCTCAGATAGGCAGTCGCTCCATGTAGAATAATGGTATTCAGCTGCATCCAGTTAGACTGGAAACCGACCCCAACATTGTTGGGAAAAGGCTAGGCAGATTGATTGCTAGTGGTACTGTTGGGAAAAGATTGTATTTGGGAGTAGCTAGCAAATCTCAAATAAAATCCTTTCCAGCATAGCGGGCACATGTCAAACTGTAATGTTGACAGCACCGATAACGAAAAAAAATACCTAAGTCTCAAACACGATACAAGTACACTAATTCCTAAAGGTATTCAACCGATTCATTCCGGCACTGCATGCTTTTTTTTTTTTGTGTGATTTTGTGTGCCTGGACCTGAGTGAAATAAATTTATTTTCTTTCTTGCTTTCTAATTTTCAAAATACCCAATTGATTATTTATAGGTGTAGTTTTGCGCTGCAAAAGAACTAAAACGAACAAGCCAACTTTGTTTTGCTGGTGTGCGTGACAGCTACGTCTGACACTCGCGCCACGTCATTGTGCTTTTCTAGCGGCTGACAGTTGAACGCTTTTATTTTCGACAAGTTCATAGCTAGGACTGTTGGTCTTGACATATTTATAGCTTTGCCTAATTCTCATTAGGCGTTTAAGTCCCATTACGCGTCACACAATTTTACACGGAATGAATTCAAGGTTGGTTATCTTCCATCGGAGGACGGTCAGGGACGCCGGATTATACGATTACGTGGCCCAATGGTTTGTAAAAGGTGCAATTAGAATTTTACGAGGGATTTGTGGCGTCCCTAATATTTTGTGAGGACAAATTGTGAGTTTGCTGTGTTTTATATTTGCGGGTTTTTGTGACGAGGTGTGATTTTTTTGCTATAGTGGTAGTTGTTATACTGATAGTTATTTTCTTTGACGCGTTTAGTGGCTTCCTAATGAACTGAACTTGTTGGCCTTTTCCAACTTTCAGGTCTGCGTTTTTTTTTTTTTTTGGAATCTCATTTACATCTCATCTCATGACCTCATCAATGACAGACATTCTATTTAGCTCATCGCTAAGAACAGGTTTTTGCTTGGACAGTTCCTGCTGATTTCGGATTGTTTTAGTTTTTTCATTGTTTTTAATTCTTATTTGATTACTAGTTTATTTAATTACTTAGAGGTATAAAAATTATGTATTAGGTATGTTGAAACTGTTCGTACTCCTTGTCACTTGTCCATGGGGGTTCATTAGAAAAACAGCGTCAGAAAGCATTTGTCTGGCATTAATGCTGAAATGAACCTTTTTTTTTGGTGCAGCCGTGAGGCACACACTATTATTGCTATAAGATTATTTTCACTTTTTATTTTCAACCGACTTCAAAAAGGAGGAGGTTCTCAATTCTTTTTTTTTTTTGTATGTTTGTTACGCGATTACTCCGCCAATTATGAATTGATTTGGATGATTATTTTTGTTTTTGGTAGGGCATAGTTCAGAAGTGGTCCCTTATAAGTTTGGTTAAGATCTGATGAGGGGTTTTTGAGTTAGCTTCAATAATACGTATTTTTCCCACCTAGTATATGTGGACGATGTTCTAATAGTTCCTGTCACTGTAATTTACGTAGCAGGTAGTGATATAATTTTTTTTGTGGGGGTTTGTGTAGGTAGGTACCACAACTAAAAAGTGAAAAATAAAAACTTTTTTACAAAGAATTGAGAACCTCCTCCTTTTTGAAGCCGGTTGAAAATAAAACCGACTTCCAAAAAAAACACTACAAAGTGAAAAATAACTGATTTCGGAAGTCGGTGACAAAAAAACGAAAATACAAAACCAAAGACACCGACTTCCGAAATCAGTTATTTTTCACTTTGTGGTGTTTTTTTTTTGGAAATCGGTATATTTTTGTAAAAAAAACGTTTTTATGTTATTAGTGTTTCACGAACTGTGTCCAAATAAATATTATTCATTCTTTTTTTACCTTTCCTAGTATTTGAAGACTTTCTATACAAACACTAGCTTCTGTCCGCGACTTCATTCGCGTGATGAAGTCGTGAGACACCACGATATGTACTAGAATAACAGCCATATTTCCCCCGCCCGCGCTATTATTCCGCTTAGCGTTCGTGATATTCCTTCCTCAAGAATTGGGTTATCAAATGCGAAAATAATTTTTATAATGGTAGTTCCAGAAATATCGCGTTCAAACAAACAAAAAAACTCTTCAGCTTTATATTAGGAACAAGTTTACAAGTAAAGATTTCATTAAAATCTTACCAACGTTTCCTTTTCATTCCAAGTCATTCAAATTTATTTGTAATTCGGAAATGATGACGTAGGTAGTCAAAATATTCCGGAAACATCCGAAGTACTCCAAGTATTAATCATGTTCGAAATACTCATTAATGTTGGGACAAGTTCTTGTTAACAGTGATTATACTTGTGGACTGTCGGGAAGTAGGTATAACAAAGTTTTTTGATGAGCCTTCCGAATAGGTACCTATACTTACATAGATTATTATGGTAAATAATGCGAAGTTTTTTATTGGCAACGGTTTAAAAAAAAAGATATTTTGCAATCAAAATAATAAGACATATATTATCTTATTAGTTATGGTACTTTGTTGTTTGCTCTATTCAACTTTAACGTGATAAAAAAATTCAACCGACGAAAAAAAAAACTGAAAAGCGAAAAATAAAAAATTTCATTTTAGTGTAACTAAGCTCCTAAACTAATTTAAGTAACAAATTTTGAAGCGGCGCCAAACAAATTAATTACTAATAGCGTAAAATGGTAGCTTGATGGATCTTCGTTGAATGTGTTTGGTGCCGCCTCAAAATTTGTTACTTAAATTAGTTTAGGAGCTTAGTTACACTAAAATATTTTTTTTTTTTGTAAAAAGGTTTTTTGGTTTTTTATTTTTTGCTTTTGAGTTACCATTTAATTTTATTGTTTTTCTCAAGTAAGAAATTTCCTCAACAGCCTTCCGTCTCCATCGTCAGACTCGATGACAGTCATACCCCAGCTAGGTCTACAGTTCTCATCAAGGTGAATGAAATAAGCCCAAATACGGTGTAGCTGCTGTAAACTGCTGAGGAGCTCTCGCACTGTCTTCTATCTCCATCATCAGATCAACTCCAGGTCTTTATTATGTGGTCGTGTCATCAGCAATCTACATTATGTGCGCGAAATTACAACACAATCGGTTCGCAGTTGAAAATTCCCTATTTTTTTTACCCATAGGGGTGGATTTTAGTTTTAAATTCATCACATGGGACCAACTTTGAGGTATACCTTCTCCAATAAAACAAGAATCGTTCAAATCGGACTACTCTATAAAAAGTTATGCCTTGTTATACATAAAAAAAAATGTGCTTCGGCTTGAGAACCTCCTCCTATTTTTCTTTTTTTTGTCGGTTAAAAATAAGGATCAGCCGTCGATTCTGTAAAACTCTCACCGTGAAAAATTGGTTGAAGTAAGCTGTCATTTCTCATGGTGCTAGAGATTTCCACTATTGACAGCTCACTTCACATTCAAAATTCAA
This sequence comes from Xanthia togata, assembly GCA_963853775.1. Lineage (NCBI taxonomy): Eukaryota > Metazoa > Arthropoda > Insecta > Lepidoptera > Noctuidae > Xanthia > Xanthia togata. Next base: position 6,427,454 of record OY970805.1, read on the forward strand.
AAGTCATTTATTCAAACTAGGCTGAGAATCAGCACTTTTCGAACGTCAAAATTACATAAGACAGTCCCCCAAAACGCCCACCCACCACACTTCACCACTTCCTAGTGCTTTTGCTGGGAAGAACAACAAACTCCCCAGCAGCACAGCTGTCTGTTCAGTTAGGAAAAAAAAATGATTCTATACAATAATTTATAAGATAATTTACATTACGCAAAATACAATTTAAATTATAAATTAATAGCCATATGACAGCTAGCACACGCCAATATACCAACCAAAAACATCGAGAACTACGAGTATACTCAAGCAGAAATAAAAATAACTAATAACTAAACGTAAACAATATCTAAAAAAAGAAAATAAAGCCTCCAGGCATAAAGGATGTGCCCGCTTACATAGAGCTGTAACTAGAAGTTATAATTGATAAACTAGGTACTAGGACCATCGAGGTAAAATAAATAATTGTCGAGGTCGCTAGCTAACCACATATTGCAATACAACTCATTAAAAAAAAACATTGTAATGAGTAGATTATGTCAACAATAAATAAAAATAAAATAAATTTACATAAAAATAAAATTATAAACTCATATATAAACTCATAAAACCTGTCAGTAGGTAAACTAATTCTGGAGAAAGAACATTTAAACATTGTCTTGAGTTAATCACAGCGACCAACTATTCTTATCAATCAAATCATTAATAAACTGTCAATCAGTTCAGTGGACACGTGATAAGTACTACGTATAAATCGCTTTTTATAAGCTTTATACCAACAATACAATGATTTAAATATTAATTCATCATCGCTTTTATAATATTCTCAATTTCCATTCGATCATTTTAATTTGATAAACGATAATCGAATGCTGAAGCATCGCTTTTATTAAATTTAAATTGAATTTCGAACACACGACACGCCATTTAACCCTACATTGCCGACGACGGTTTTGCAAAATTGCATCGCAAAACAAAATGTCATTTTGCGAAGTGTCTGACACTTGTGTTGAGTACAACAAAATAAATTCTTGTAAAACAAGGCAACGAAGGCAGCTGGAATAAGAAATGAGATTCAATAGAAAACGTTCCGACGAAGAAATTACATAGTAGATTACAGTAGCGCATTTTTCAGTCCATTCAAACTATTTTAAGACATTTATTTTGACATCGGTCGATACTTAACTAATAATTCTATGGTGGCGGTAATTAGTTTAACTTTGCAAATAAATCAGCCCGTCACCGAGCCACGTATTTCATTGACGTTACAATAATGTTGACAACAAAAGTTATAATATATATAACTTTTGCTGTCAACATTATTGTAAAGTAGATTAATGATACGTTACTTAAGTAAATTCGAAAGTGAATGACGGCTTTTATTTTGAAATTCAAAAGATAACCTAATTATGAATTTACATTCCAAAAGTATGCTTCTAAAGACACTTCATAAGCTTTCCTTCTAAGTTGGGGTTGAGTTCATGTAAAGTATTTTTTGTACAATAAAAACTTTGAATATGAAGTTTCAGACCGGACCACATGACTATGCAATGCAAGTGTTAACGTCGAGTTATCAGAACTCGGTCGTTCTGTATTCGAATTTTGTATTTTTTTCTTTTCGATATTGGAACTTTGGACGATGGACATTTGAATTTTCTCGTGTGTTGTATTTTAAACTCCATGTTCAGTTTGATAAAATGCGAAAAAGATTTTTCTGGCGCTGAAATTCGTCTGTATATCATATTTTTTCCTGCAAATATGCAGGAAAAATGCTGTTTTTTAAAATAACCTTGTTCACTGAAACCGGCAGTAAAATGGAGCAACAAATACTCATTCAAACAGCCTTAAAACTGGCCCTCAAAATCTTATATAAGTACCTATTTTTTTCCTCGTGGGAGTAAATCGCTCGAGAGGTATTCGCCAAGCTGGTCTAAATTGGCGATTTACCCAACCCGAAATGGGTTTGACCATTTTCTAAATGGTGAGGCTATTCAATACTGAACCTTATTATATTGGTCTTTAAATTTCACGACGTTAACATCATTGAACGATTTCCGAAAATCTGAATCGTTAAGCAAAAATACATAGTAAATGGACCGCAAATAAATCTCGAATTCAAATTTTAATATCGGATATGCACGTCTCGCGGACATTAAAGTAAATACGTTTAATTGCAAATTGATAAAATGATGTTTTTATTTCCTCTTTGCAAAATATATAATTATATTATTATTATTATCAGGATTCTCTTTGTTTAAAGGAATGATTTTTGAAGAGCACATAGACAATATAATTTACGATATTGTTATTTCGAAATATCACATGGAGGGGCTCGTGTCTAAGTTTATCAGCCGCACAGGTCGATTGATCAGGTTAAGCTACACTTGCCGCGATCGGTCCGTGGATGGCTGCATGACCATCTTTACTTCGTGCCTCGGAAAGCACGTTAAGCCGTAGGTCCCCGCTGTCATTCTTGGATCTTTGACAGTCGTTACGTGTCATCAGAAGCCCGAAAGTCTGACAACCAGTCTTACCAACCAAGGGGTATCGGATTACCCAGTAACTGGGTTGTGGAGGTCATATAGGCAATCGCTCCACGTAAATTATCCATGTATGATATTCAGCTGAATCCGGTTAGACTGGAAGCAGACCCCAACATAGTTGGGAAAAGGCTAGGAAAATTGTTTTTTTTTTTCGAAAGATCACGTGATCAGTTTGATTGCAGTGTGAGTGTTTGATTTGCAGCATGATTTTCTTTCTAACTTTAATTATAGAAGTTTGATACAATTCCTTCCAATTTTAAACCTTAAAAAAAGTTTATCCTTAAAAAGCCAAGCAGCTGGTACCTCTATTCTTTATTCAAACGTTGAAACCGCATTCCTCCGCGTCTGGATTTTTGCTAAAGTTTTCATGGCGCTCGTTTTTAGCTAAAATATTCGAAGTACGTTCAGCTTACAGCTTGTTTTACTAAGCTATTTTCTTGCTTGGATTATTAGTGTGGATAAGACACTGGAGGTTCACTTGGATGATTTCAGAGGAGTACCTACCGATTTTTGTCTTGTCTGAAGGATGGGTTTGAAGAGCTGTTTCGTTTGGTTCACTGAGCAATGGAGGGTTGAGATTTTTTAAAGATTTGGTATAAAGATAAGTAGGTTGAGTGAAATATCGATATTATCTATGTTTTGGTTACTGTGTATAGATAGAGCAATCCACGACGACGCGCCCCACTCCGCTCCGCTCCGTACTAAAGTACAGCTTACAGTACAGTAATCGCGGAGTGGGGCGCGTCGTCGTGGATTGCACTATCTGTACCTATGTGTGTATTTTATGTCATGTTTTTGTAATGTGCGTTTTGTTTGTGCAGAATCAACAATTTTTCTTTTTTTCTGTCTATTAAGTCAATGCTGTTATTAGGATGCAGAAATCTTAAATTCCTTCATTACCATCTGACTAGCCTTTCCCCAACTATGTTGGGGTCAGCTTCCAATCCAACCGGATGCAGCTGAATACCAGTATTTTACATGGAGCGACTGCCTATTTGACTTTAACGCACCGCGCTCCTGATTTCACGTATCTTTAATAATGTTCCGGGACATAGCAGAATAATCTCGTAAATGAAAAAAAACATTAAAATACTTCCTATCAGACAAATCAGTTCTCCGATACATTCCCCCTCTCTCATGATGCATTCAGTGTTCCACTGTTGTGTACCTACATAAATTTGTGCTATTGTATTTTTACATTTTATGTGTTATCTTAACATAACATCACGCCTGTAATCCCCGAAGGGTTAGGCAGAGGTGTACCTATAGTACACCCACATTTCGCCAGCTATGTTTAAGTCCCGTGTAATACGGGCGAGCCTATTGCCATCAACCGAGCACATTACCCAGACTCCGGGCTGCTACTGAGAAATTTCTGATAAAAAAACCTAATAACACTTTGCTCGACTCGGGAATCGAACCCAGGACCTCATGCTCAGCAGTAACGCTTGCGACCACTAGACCAACGAAGATTAATAATTTGTAACAATAATGTATATTTAATTTCTATGTAACTATTGTATGTACTAAAAGGGCGGGACTTAGCTGACCACAATTTAATTTAGACCTGATTATGATTATTTGATTTAGATTTAGATTTTTATTTAGACCTATATTATCCGTCCGTTAAGCCTATTCTGTGGAAGTGTTAAACAAACACTTCCACACAATAGGCATAACGGACAGTCCTCTATGCAGGGCGTGCATGGAGGCCGAGGAGACCGTTGCGCACGTGCTCTTTGAATGCACGGGCATTACCCAGATTAGAACAGAAACCCTCGGGTCACCCAGATCATACACAGATGTTCTAGACAAACCAGGAGACCTAATTACCTTCTGGAGGGAGGTGGGCTGGTTGGAATAACCCCCCAAACGGCCGCCATGGCCCACGCACAATGGTCCACCTGGCGGACTAAGTGCGGAAACCAGAACCATAACATAGAACATAGACCTATATTATGTACCTACCTATGATCCACAATAAATATATTGATTGATTGATTTAATGGGTAACACGTTCCCACTTGGTAGGACTGGTTGTCAGGCTTACGGGCTTCTGACGACCCGTAACGACTGTCAAAGATCTACAAATGACAGCTGGGACCAACGGCTTAACGTACTTTCCGAGGCACGGAGAGGTCTTGGTATGTAAAGATGGTCACCCATCTAAGGACCAACCGCGGCAAGCGTAGATTAACTTGATCTAACAACCGTCCGGCTGATATTACTTAGCCATAAGCCCCTCCAATAAATCAATCAGCAAGAATACCAGCCTATTACTGTCGCTCTGCATCACGCTTGCTCAGGAAGGGTTGGTGATTTCTGACTTAAATTAACTACTAGCTACTTCCCGCGGTTTCACCCGCATAAGTCTCGATTCCGTGGGAATGGCGAGATAAAAAGTATTTTATGTCCTAACCCAGGTCATGGTCTACCCATGTGCCAAATTTCCTCGCCCCTCCAATAAATCAATCAGCAAGAATACCAGCCTATTACTGTCGCTCTGCAGGACAAAGGCCTCTTCACATACAGAGAAGGCACGAGCAGATGACCATCACGCTTGCTCAAGAAGGGTTGGTGATTTGAGACTTTAATTAACTAACAGCTACGCCCCGCGGTTTCACCCGCATAAGTCTCTATTCCGTGGGAATGGCGAGATAAAAAGTATTCTATGTCCTAAGCCTGGTCATGGTCTACTCATATGCAAAATTTCATCCAAATCCGTTCAGCCATTTTAGCGTGAAAGCGTAACAAACAAATAAACAAACTCACTCGCATTTATTATATTATTACTAGCTGCACCCCGCGGTTTAACCCGTATAAGTCCCGATCCCGTGGGAATATCGGGATAAAAAGTATTCAATATCCTAAGCCAGGTCATGGTCTACCCATGTGCCAAATTTCATCCAAATTTGTTTAGCCGTTTTAGCGTGAAAGCTTAGCGAACAAACAAACCAACAAACAAACATACATTCGCATTATTTTATAATATTAGTTAGGATATTATAATATATAGTACTTATTAACTTTAAGTCCAGGTTTTCTCACGATGTTTTGTGGAATACTTGCTGGAATATTGAAATTAATTAAACTTCTAGTAAAATTTAGTCGCATCTTGGTTCTAAGTAAATACCAATTAACTTGCGAAAAGAAAACTATGTTAAAGCTGTTTACCAACCTTGGTATAGGAATTGAGCTAATCCTGTTCTACTAAAACGAACGTCCTTTACATACGTTTTCAGCAGTAAATTCAAAGGACCCTAGTTGATATTTGCAGTAGAGTGTATAAACTGAAATTACGTTCAACAGATTTAGAATTTCTAACAATAAGTCAATATCTACTTGCAATTTTACTAAGAACTTTTTTTTTGCGGTCCGTTCCCTAAGGGTGCCAAATGGAACCCTATTACTAAGCCACCACTCTCCGTCCGTCCGTCCGTCTGTCATCGGGCTGTAACTCATGAACCGTTATAGGTCGACACTTGAAATTTTCATAGATTATGTATTTCTATTGTCGCTATAACGACAAATTATTAAAAAAAAACAAATAAAGCTAAAAAATAAAGGGTTCCCCATGCACGAAACGTGTTTGTTTCGGCGTTTTTTGCTAAATATTATACGGTGGACTCGCCCTTGGCTGGTTTTACTTGGAACGTGAACTTCACAGTAAGAAATATGGCCGAAATACAGCGTATATCAGTAACGTCTGTGAAATGTGTTGGTACTGTGTTCAATACCTACTCGACCCAAAAAAAATATAGGACAACTGATATTATTTTCGTGATCACGATATTGGTCACATGGAGCAGCTCGTGGCTAAGTAATAACAGCCACACGGGTCGATCCATCAGGTTAAGCTTGCCGGGATTGGTCCGTGGATGGGTGACCATCTTTACATACCGAGACTCCTCCGTGCCTCAGAAAGCACGTGAAGCCGTTGGTCCCGGCTGTCATTCGTGGATCTTTGACAGTCGTTACGGGTCGTCAGAAGCCCGAAAGTCTGACAACCAGTCTTACCAAGGGGTATCGTATTACCCAGTAACTGGGTTGTGGAGGTCGGATAGGCAGTCACTCCATGTAAAATATTGGTATTCAGCTGCATCCGGTTAGACTGGAAGCCGACCCCGTGACGTGATTGAGGGTCTATAGAAGATTCTGGTTAGCAAACACTCGATTAATAACAACACGGTTGTATTCCTGCGAGGGGTAGGGTGAGGTTCATACAGTTTGCCAGCTATATTTCAGTCCGAAGCCCTAGCTGGTGGGGGTTTTTTTCTTTTGTCTGCTACTTCAATACCTATTACATAATAAAAGGAAAGCTGCCTAGGCTATTTTTGTTGATGTTGTTCACATGAAGAATACTGTTTCATTTGCTCGTCTTTACGCACCTTTAAATATGAACACACAATTCTGATACAGTTTGTGTACACCACTGCCCTTTCGGGTATTGAAGTGTAATTTACTGGTATGTTTTCTGTGACTTATTGCTTGCGTGCATATTACTTGTTTTTTGAGATTATGGTTTATCCGACATTCCAAGTTTTATTTCTATGTAATCGGCGGGTTAGCTTTCCTACGACACTTTCGTGCTCAAAGCGCACTAATGTACCTATATAATAAAATAAACAAAAATACTCAGAATTTATAAACTAACCCTACTTAAAGTCCAACAGAGTCTTTAAGTCATGGCTACTGTCTTTGAACTATGACGAATCGTTCATTGACACTCATATATACACAAACACACACACACACACATATGTATATACACTCACCTACTCACACACACACACGTTCGTTCCCTCTGAGACACAAACATAAACACAAACTCAATACGTTTATTATATACACTCATTAACTTAACATCAAGTAAAACAAACAACATACCTACTTGAATTAATTCTGAACGTGTCCCGAACTATCCGTGTAGTATCTCTGTAACTTATGTGATCCATCCAAGTGTTTAATTATGTTTACATATGGCGAGCCGATAACATCTCTAGAGAAATAGTGTTGGGAAATAACGGGATGTGTGCTGCGGGATTAGTGCTTGCCATAGATATAATATATTTCTGTGGTGCTTGCACATGAGCGCTAATATGGGAAAAGTTTATTTTGGGTGGCGTATTGCTTATGGTGACTACAGGACCTAAACGTGCGTACACGCAAGTTTTATAATGCCTTATAATATATCATCCACTACAGTAAACAAAATCAGAAAAATATATGATATTCTTCAGGATATATGCTAGTAAGATAGTGTGTTGAAAACATAATACAACTAATTTGATACGATAGCAAAAAATCACAACGATACCACATAAAAAAATTTTTTTGCGATTAAAAATCATATTAATATACATTCTGATTTTCTGTAAGATTATTCTACAAGCAACATATTGCCGTAATAGTGTTTTATTTTTCATTAATATTTGTAAATAGATAATTACTTCATATTTTGCAATAAATTACCTGCGTTGTGTCATCGCACTTCTCTTTCTTTTCTATGCAGTCCGACAGTGACCGCGCTTTAGCTGTTGTAAGTCTCTTAAGTGATTAAATACACATAATATCTACGTATAACTAGGGGAATTGCTTCATGTACCCAGATAAAAATCCCATGTGTCAATCTGGGACACGGTCCATCTGTGTGCCCACTTTGTCATTTATGCGCGATTGAGTAACAAACATCTCATAAAAATTGGCCATTGCCAAAGTAATACTTAAAAAAACTCGAACATAGTTTTCCAATCCATCGCCCACGTCCTTTGAGATTTCAGTAAATTGGGGTCATTTGAAACGTGGGTTTAAAGGTCCAGCAAGCGAGACGTCTCAAAAGATCTTGGAGCCAAAAAGCACTATTTAATAGTACCTAAGCAAATGTAACTCGAAATTCAGATGCCTATACATTTTGCCGAGCACCTACTTGAATTTTAGGCTTGTAAAGGCTCGCTTTAAAGAACGTAGGTACATAATATTAATCTAGCTACTTTAATATATGGCATGTGTAAAATAAAACCGTGCTACATAGTTTTAAAACGAAACAGATACAAAATATTTTAGTGGTTTGGTGTTTTACTTCAAAAACCTAGTCCTGTAGAATTTATATTTAAAACTTTGAATATTTCCCTCGTACTGAAGCAGTAAACATCTATTTTTTTTTAATGTTTATTAACAAAAGGGCTTTGTGTGCATTTTGTCCGTTATTAATTTAACTTGTAACTAAAGTAACTACAACTATAACTATAAACTGTAACAGACATTTAATCATTCAGGTACTTTAATATTGTGAAATTTAATATTTTTCACCAGTAAACTCTTAAAAAGGAAAATAAGCATAACACATAAATTCCAAGAACGCAGTTAACAAGTTTTATTCCCGGAACCCCGCGGGATATTTCTCCAATAAGGCTTGGATAAGGCTCCAAGTACATCACTATGGCAGTGACGTAAATGTAAGGCGTATCCCAGACGGGCGATTAATTTAGGTCGAGTGTGCTACAATGCAGGGTGTCTATACACGAGCCAATATGGGCTCGTCAGATACAACTGTCCACCTGTGATTAATCGAGAATTGGAGACGAAGAACGAGAGGATTATGAAAGTTTCTTAGGGAGAATTTCACCAATGAAACTCAACGCGATCAACACATAAACCACGTTTAAGAGCTGTCAGTGTAATTATTTTCTTTGGAACATTGACACTGACAGCTCTTGAACTTGGTTTAGATGTGCTGATTCGCGAACCAACTTCCGTTAAAATTTGTCCTAGGTAATGGTAAAAGGCCACCACAGCTCTCAAACCGGTGAAGGAAAACATCATGAGGAAACTGGCACGTCTTAGAACCAACAATTCATATGACGTCATCTACCGATCCGCTCTGTGCCCGCGTGGTAGAATACGGCGCCCAGTCCCTCTTACAGAGAGGAGGCCTTGTGTCCCAGCAATGGTAACTTTATAGGCTTATTAGGTATATATTGGTACACGTGTTTGTCTCCAGGATTTTCTTTTAGCAGGTCCATTACGTACCTGAGCTTGTTTACAACTAGCTTTAGCGAACCTCTCCGAATAACATGTAACCAATACAGCGCCCTAATTGCGTTACACATTTTGAATCACAATCCGAGAGTTTTGAATGTTATTGAAAGAAATATGAAAGAAAAATAGGTTTATTTGTCACAGAAACACGTGCATACAAAAAAAAACAACAATTTAAACATATAGACATTACAAAAATATTCGGCAGCTGCACGTCATGATTGTGACAAAAGGCAAAGGCGCTGATTTTCATTGGTCACCCGAAAAATACGTACGGAAATCAAGCCAGTAAATAAATATTAATAAAAACACTGTGTAAATATTGAGTAAATCTAATGTTCTGTCTCGCTCCCACCCTCACCGTCGTGGTGTCGCCTGCGCGCGCGCTTGCTATCTCAAAAGTACAGCAGTTGCATTTCACTATTGCGTCTATGATATGTTTACGTCTGTTCGAGTGATGATGATGGATATGATGTATATTGCTAATCCATTGCTTCATAGGTTTGCAAAACAAGCACGTAAATAACACAATGGACGTAAGTGAACTGTCAAAATGAAGCCCATTGCGATCAATTGTCAATTGATGTGTGTTACGCAATTACCCTGCAGGTAACCCATTTAAGAGGGAACAGGGCCCGCGATTCTCCATACAAACGTATTCCCCGTTTTTCTTCCTGAATAATGCCTCTAGAGCTGTCATTTTTGTATAAAATCAAGGTCTCTATAGGCATGTCCCTGTCATTTCCTTTTTTTCAGCAATTAATAAGTAATTAAACTACGACCCTCCAAAAATTACAAAAATGCCCCATTTTTACCGCCGTGATTAGAGGACTACCAGACTAATTCGGAAAAGTTTTTAGCATAAAAGAAATAATATAAAGAATAATAGGAACCTAGACATACTCTTTCTTAAAATTTTAATGTAAAAAAATATTAAATCGGCTTAGTTTTCGAGGAGAAAAAAGAGGAATGCCAAACGTCGTTTTCGTCAAAAATTTTGTGATATAATCGGTCCCTATCGCACTTTACGGAGTTTAACACGGTTTTTCAGGCGCAGCGCGACGGCAATAGTTTCTTCAAATACCTATTTTTCAAATTCCTCGCAGCCCCTGTTCCCTCTTAAGGGCTTTTGTAACGAAAAGATTTCTGTATCTTTAACTAGGAACTCTTCTGTAGGTATGATTAAACATAACATGTATAAAAAAAACATAAATAAAATACAATCAGCTTAGTTATATCGCACAAAAATAAAGAAAAGGCTACGCTCGCTACGGTCGCCACGCTTTGCTACGGTCTCGGCAACGCTTTGCTACGAGCGGTGCTACGGCGTAGCTCGCGCAGTTGATCGTTTTAGTAAGCTTTTTTGCGTGATAAAACACTATTTCATTTTAGGTGATTTTATGTTTGTTTGTTGTAAAATGGTATATAAACATATCTTTCATTGCTCTAAATTTGTCTGAATTTCGAAATTAAATCTATGTACAAAATTCTTGCAAATTGTTTCTATCAAATTCCTATTACTTTGAACTGTGTGACAAATTCCTTCATTGTGGAAATTCATTTCCTAAGGGAAATGTCGAGTGGTATGCTCATCCCAATAGACAGGGGATAAGGCTAAATATTTAATTTCTAATTCTACGCCGGCATTGCCGCGGGCAGTCCTTAGTAATTTATTACAACATACCTGTGGAATGTTGTGTTCCTTCGGATGGTTTGTTTGTTGGTATAATTGGAAAATGTGGTTATCAAGATTACATGTTAAGTAGTAGCATACTAGAAATATTTAAATTAGAGTAAGTAACTTTAATCTTTCCCACAGGGCAAACGCTTCGAAGGCAAAAATAATCTTTGAATCAAAATAGTTTAGGATCGAGAAAAATGGTAATCTTTGGAAGTGGCCTTTACCTTGACGGGGTATCCTGTTACAGAATAACTATTATAAACACTTACTTATTTACAATAATACATTATTCAAATATGATTAGAAATGTTTGAGTTGTTCTTTCAACTTTTTATACAATTTGAATTTTGGAGTGTTTATACTGAAAGTGGGCAACGTTGCAAATAGCTGTCAAATATGTCGCTGTTTAGATTAATTTGGCAATATTACTGTATGGAAATAAGAAATATGGCTAACTAGTGAATTAAAATATTGATTACGAAAAGCAGTAATTAATATCGTAACACCGAATATTTCGTTTAAGATATCAAAAAAGTATTTAGAAATATTCCAAATACCTTTTTTACACTTAAAGCGGTTACAACATCAAATTCAGTGTTATAATTCCAATTCATTATTCATATTCTAGTTCACTTTCATATGCCAGTTAGCCATATTTCTTATTTCCATACAGTAATATTGCCAAACTAATCAAAACAGGTAAATATTTGACAGGTTTTGGCAACGTTGCCAACTTTTTGGATGAATGCTCTCAAGTATTTTTGCATGTTTTAGCATGGTTCATGTATTGGGAATATTTTGTAATGCTTGTGCATCATTCAATGCAAATAAATTAGATCAGATGCAGATACTGAATAAAACCTTATTTATTAAGAAAAACATAAAATTACTCGAGGCACAATTTAATAAAAGATTAATGAAGATCAATCAATAAACAATAATTATTTTTTCCTTTACATACATGTACATAATATATATATATATTTTAGTGTTAGAAATAGTAAGAATTGAATTAAATGAAACAAAATGAAATAAATAAAGATCACCATAAAACCTACATTTTCCTTGCCATTTCAATTTCAATTTTAATCCAATCTTGAATCTTCAGGACAAGATAATCAAATGATTCCTTTTAATATCGTAGAATTAGTCGCGAATCAATCCTGGTCCTTCCACTCGGGTGATTGAATTGATTCGCATCCGAATCGGCCGTGCGCGAAAATCGTTCCGGTCCATCTCACGGCAATTTGACCCGGATTGACGGTTTAATGACGGCTGATTCACGGTTTTAGGGGAAAAAATTGTGGAGGTATGTAGTGGTCATATGTTGGAATATATTAAGTAAGTTTTGATCTTTCACTTTTGGTAAGTGATGACTTTGATGGTCTCTAGTTAAAATATGCTTTACTGCCTTAAGTGTATTGGCTAAGGCCGTTTGTACACGGCACGGTTTCTTTACGATACGGCGTATAAACCGCGTCGTAGAAAAAACGTGTCTGTCAACAAGTTTCCATAGTGATCCATACAACACTGACGACTGTGCCTACACGCGGTGAATAAACCACTGTTTTTCACGGCAAGAAAAACGTAGTGTACAAAGGGCATAATCAAATGAATCTGTGACACTTGTTTGACAGCATATTGATTGATATTTCTTACTTCTTCTTCCAAGCTAAAGCACTAGGAAGTGGCGAAGGGTGGGCGTTTTGGGGGACTGTCTTATGTAATTTTGACGTTCGAAAAGTGCTGATCCTCAGCCTAATTTGAACAATGACTTTTTTTTTTCGTAGACTTTCATAAAGCACACAGTAGGAAAAGTGGACAAGAACAAAATTACTTGCCCGTTCAACTAAATCAAACACACCTACGCCAATCACCGCTCACCAAATCGTCACTGCTTACCAAATCGTCACCGCTCACCAAATCGTGTTTTGTAAATGAAGTTTTAGTGATACAAAAGTAAGTAAGTATGTAGTATACAGAGGATTTGCGAAGACACAACTGTCTGTACAGCTGAACACACTCACGCGATTAAAAACCATGTCCTAAGCAGAGCGTGTAAAAAAGTACTTAACCTCGAGAGATGTCTTTGACTTGTGCAGCATTTGAAGTACCCAAGACTTACTGCCACTTAACTAAGTAGTCTTCAACTTAATTATAGAGGTAAATGGTTTAACTATTAGCTTTAATTGGTCTTAATTTAGAACCTAGGTCGGGCAGCCAAGCAGCCTGCGGGTTGTAGGGTTATTTACCTTAGTTCTATCTTTAGGTATACTTTAGGGTTTGACGTTTGGGCTAGACGTCAAAAGCTCTCACTTAACGTTTCCATGTTTTAGGTAAACGGTTTTAGGAACTTTATTTAACTTTAATTACTATTAGTCTTAAATTAGAATTGAGTCAAACTGCTTGGGTTTTAGAACTATTTACGGTTACCTTAGTTCTATCTCTTTAGAGTGTGACGTTTGTTGACATAATCTACTCATTACAATTTTTTTTTTAATGAGTTGTATTGCATTATGTGGTTAGCTAGCGACCTCGACAATTATTTATTTTACCTCGATGGTCCTAGTTTATCAATTATAACTTATAGTTACAGCTCTATGTAAGCGGGCACGCCCTTTATGCCTGGAGGCTTTATTTTCTTTTTTAGATATTGTTTACGTTTAGTTATTTTTATTTCTGCTTGAGTATAGTTCTCGATGTTTTTGGTTGGTATATTGGCGTGTGCTAGCTCTCATATGGCTATTAATTTATAATTTAAATTGTATTTTGCGTAATGTAAATTATCTTATAAATTATTGTATAGAATCATTTTTTTACCTAACTGAACAGACAGCTGTGCTGCTGGGGAGTTTGTTGCGCCACTTCTTCTTCCCAGCAAAAGCACTAGGAAGAGGTGAAGGGTGGGCTTTTTGGGGGACTGTCTTATGTAATTTTGACGTTCGAAAAGTGCTGATTCTCAGCCTAGTTTGAATAAATGACTTTTGAATTTTGAATTTTGACGTTAAGGCCAGTGATCAAAAGCTCGGCACTAAACTTTTCAATGTATTTTTTCTAACACCTTTGAACTTGCTCTAAGATCCCATCCTCGATAAATTTGAACGTTCAATTATTTCTTTGTGGCTCTTCGTGTTACTTTACTTGTGCAGTGTAAAATAACAGGGGACTAATATCTTTTGACTGTCAATTTAGTCTCTAAACTTTAAAGACAGGTACTCTTCTTTAACCACCACCACCACCACCACCGCATCACCTTTGTACGTATTTTTCTGTTCCTTTTTTGTCTGTTTATATGTGTGATGTGTGTACATAAACTGTTCATGATTCATCTTTATCCAGCATCCAGTGTGAATGCGGTGCTCTTGAACAGACTATGCCCCATCTGCTAGAGAGTGTCCCAAATGCCAGTTTACCTGCACCCATGACGATCTGAACAACGCCTTTGACGCCGCAATAAAATTGGCCCAAACACAGCAACATTATAGATGTACCGTCGAAATGAAGAGAAGAAGAAAGACAAAAAAATCAACCTAGCCTTTCCCAACTATGTTTTGGTCGGCTTGCAGGGTAATACGATACCATTTGTACTGGTTTTCAGACTTTCAGGCTTCTGGTGACTCGTAACGACTGTCAAACATCCACGAATGACAGCCGGGACCAACGGCTTAGCGTGCTATCCGAGGCACGGAGGAGTCTCGGTATGTAAAGATGGTCATCCATCCACGGACCAACCCCGGCAAGCTTAGCTTAGCTTAGGGCAAACAAGAGAAAAATTGCCATAGGCAGTGGTGCCGAACTTCTATCAAGGTATTGTTAGTAGGTATCTTAATTGAAGTTCAATGTAAACTAGAGCTGACATCGCGAACAAGATTTTTGCGCAGCATCTTGTTGTCCGGGACAGCAAACGTCTCAGTCTACGACCTGAATACGCATACACCGAGATTGTCACATTTGACATCCGCTGGACACATATTTAGTTTTAAAAAAAGAAAGAAAGAAAGAAAATACGTTTATTTGCGGTGCATATGACGCAAGCAAAGGAACAAACACGAAAAAACAAATTTGGGGGAAAATGTGCGTCACATCCACGAAAAAAAATTTCGTAATTTTTTTTCCACGCAAGTTTGTAATAGCTGCTCTAGTTTAACCTGAAGGCCAATTCTCATCCTTAAAAAACGTTCACAATCAAGTCGCAATCTGTCAAGCTTGTCAAAAAAGTTAGTAAATTGATTGTATTTTTGACAGATTGCTAATGAGATTAGAATGCGTACGTTCTTAAAAAATACGGGATTTGCCCCTCTGGTATTGTAACTTCAAAGAGTACCTATCATGTAGTTCCTATAATTTGAAATTTAAAATAGACACACGCATAATTGTTCTTTCTTACAAACTACATAAATATAATGTAGGCAGTAATTTCAGGCTATTTAGCTTATAACGGGGTATTACGAGGTAGGAACCAAAAAGCTGATTTCTGGGCAATTGGTCGCTATTTATGTCACGTTCGTGACCTCACAGTTTGGGATACGCACGCGAAATACTATTTAACCCTAAAACGCTGCGTAATATCCGCAGTGCCCGATAAAAGGGCTGTGAGCTAAATTATTTAGGATTATTCGTGTAAAATAATGTAAACTAAGTACGCCCTTGTTGTAGGTGAATGTGTATTGCCGAAAATGACCTAAAGCCCAAAATGTTTTAATAGGATTTATACATGGTGGATTTTTGAGATGGGGCAGCTACCTTAACCGTTGTATATTCAAGAAAACGGTCTTAGGAGACTGCCCTTCTTGCGGACGGTGAGCAATGGGTAGCTTGCCGTCCGGTAAGGACCAAGCCCGGGTCGACGGCGCGTTGTGTTCCACGCGCGCCTCAAAGAGATGTCAGCGAATGAAGGGGTCCAATGAGACCATTGCCTGCCGGGGTTGCGGGAAAGTCCGAAAGGGATACCGTGGCCCACTTTTTTTTTTTTTTTTGGGTGGGAAATCATCAAATGACGTCTCCCGCTCTGGGTGGAGCGGGAGGGCGTGTCAGACTCTTACTGACTAAAACCCACCCGTGTTCCTTCTGTTGCCTGTGCAATGCCAGGGGGCCACGGTATCCCTTTCGGACTTTCCCGCAACCCCGGCAGGCAATGGTCTCATCGGACCCCTTCACTCGCTGACACTCTTTGAGGCGCGCGTGGAACACAACGCGCCGTCGACCCGGGCCTGGTCCTTACCGGACGGCGAGCTACCCATTGCTCACCGTCCGCAAGCCCGCGCCTACGGTGGCCGGGAATCAGCGATTGATTCCCGACGCCCAGGGCGTCTCCTCCTGCGGCGGCTAGGGGCGTGAGGGCGCGAAATTTGCCTCTCCCTCACGCGTTCCGCCTCCTCCTTTGCGAGCATTACTGCTTCGCAGAAGGAGGTGACGGCCTCCCATGCCCTCTCGCTCCGTACCATGGCCTGGACCAGGGCCGGACGCGAGAGATCCCCGCCACCGATCGCCTCCACGAGGACACGGCGGTGCTCTGCCCAAGCCGGGCATACCTCCACCGTATGCTCCACCGTGTCCTCCGGGCGATCCACGCAGTGATGACACCCGGGCGTTTCCTCCCGCCTTATCCGAAACAGGTACCTCCCGAAACAGCCGTGTCCGGTGAGGACCTGCGTCAGGCGGAAGGTGAGGACGCCGTGGCGCCTCTCCAGCCACTCCTCAAAGAGGGGACTTATCGCCGCAATAGTGGCGTGCCCAGCACTGGGTTGCGACAATCGCACTCTCCATGCCGCCATGAGATCCCGTCGGAGCTCTGTCCGCTGTGCCGCGATTTCTCGCGGCATCGGAGTCAAGCCCCGGCGTTTCGCCTCCTCGCGCCACTCCCAAATATGCGCGAGGACTTTTGCCTCCAGATCCCATGGCGGCAATCCAGCAAGGAGCCTTGCCGCCTCACCGGAGACCGTGCGGTATCCCCGGACCAGCCGGGTGGCCATGACCCTCTGGGACGCGTTCAACCTGCGGGCAGGCCGCCGCCTCAACGAACGCGCCCACACCGGTGCTCCGTACAGGGCCATGGACCGCACGATCCCCGCGTATAGCCTCCGGCAGGAGGCGTTTGGACCCCCTAGATTGGGCAGGAGCCGCTTCAATGCAGCCCCGGCCCGCTCCAGTCTGGGAGCCAAACGTCGGAAATGCTCCACGAAGTTCCACCGACTGTCGAGGACGAGTCCCAGGTACTTCATCGTCGACTCGACGCCGATGTGAACCCCTCCTACCGTTATTTGGGAACCCGACTCTGCGGAGGTTGGGCTGTAGTCGACGTGCGGGGGTTAAAAATATCCGTTTTTTCGGCTGGTTGCATTGCGAATGTTAGACCGATGATATCGGAAATGGCTATGATAATAGAAGGCGATATGGTTAGTGGTCTGCCATTGAATTGCTGTAACATAATTGTTACGTTCTATTTGATTGAACAACAGGGACGAGAAAGTAATGTTTTTGGCCATCTGTAAAGTGTACCTATCCGATTGTAAAAAAAAAACTTGGGAAGGTAAATTTCTAGGGACAATTCATAGTAACTGATACCTAACCTGACAATTTAGAAGAAAAGAAAATACCTTCCTTAGGACACTTAAAAGTATTTCAGAACCAGATTTTTATTTAACTTACAGTGAACTGCTATAGGATGATAATTATTCTTCATTATGAAAGTAATTCACCCGGGAAGAAATTAGGTAGATCCGATCCAGCCTGTCCCTAAGCGAGGTCCGTACCCCCCTGTGAGGTGCAGCCGCGTAGTTTTTAAGTTTTATGCCCTGGCTGGAGGCCTAAATTTATTGATGCACGCACAGGAAAGTCCGGTTAAACAGCCGACCACCTCCTAGGTTGATCTGCGAGATGCCGTTTATAAAAATAAAAATAATTCCAAACCATGAAGCCCATCAGAATATACGCTTCGCTATAAATGCCAAAGATACGATACGGTAACTTGGAATAACCACAACAAATACTTTGTTTGGAAATGAACATACGAAATACGTTACGTTATTCAAATGAAATTGTTCCTACATTTTACCAGGTACCTTAACACAATAAACTTGTGTGTAAGATCCATAATGGCTTTGTAAAACGAGTTGAAGCTTACAAACGCGGGGTAAATATATTACGTACATTCGTTTTTCATACCTTTTTACAAATATAAAGCGGTTGCTATTTGCTTCTGTTTCCGTTTTAAAAACAAATTATGACTGCAATATAACTCGGCTGTGGAAATTTAAAAAGTTCTAAGGGTTCCATTTCAGAGACAATGGTGTTTTTTTTAATTGTGTTTTTTGACCATTGTTTTATTCAAATGCTCTGCCTTGTTTGGTAGTTTCGTGATAATGTACCAATAAGGCGGACAGCATAGCTAATGTTAACTGAAGGGGTCCGATTGGACCGATGCCGGCCGGGGTTGCGGGAAAGTCCGAAAGGGATACCGTGGCCCCTGGCAACGTAAAGGCAACCGAAGGAACACGGGTGGGTTTTAGTCAGTAAGAGTCTGACACGCCTTCCCGCTCCGCCCAGAGCAGGAGAAGTTATTTGATAATTTACCACCAAAAAAAAAAAAAAAACTTGATTCAATACATAGCTTAGTTTCTGATGTCAGACCAATTCTTTTTCAATTTGTCTAGCATATAATATAGTGCATCTGCATTCGAGCTTCGCATATTTGCTTTCAAAAGCTCCATATTAAATATAGTTCAGTTTTGGAGCCAACTTTATGTGAAGTTGGACCATTTGAGCTAAACGACTAGTGGCCACTGAATTCCAAACGGTATACTCGTATCGTTCAGGCACGTACAGCAGACGCCATTTTCCTTGTCAAACTAAAAGCAGGCCTTTTTGGTTATTTTATTATTTTATTTATAAAGTGATTTGACGATTTCCCAATCAAAAAAAAAAGGGGATAGGGCAGACAAGACTACATGGAGTCAGTTTTGCAGCTATTCGTTTCTGTCACTAACTTTTGTAGAACAACATATTGACTTTTTAAGACCATATTTTTATTTAAAAATGCTATTTTATAGAAATGGCAATATGCATGATAAAATTCTGCCATGCCATTGTGAATTCGGACTTATAAACATTCGGATAAAAAAAATATTATATTAAATAATTTTTATGCCTTTCAAATATTCATTTAAAGAAGATTTTGCCAGATAGAGGGAACCCCAATAAAAATAGATTCTTAGAAATAGATATACTTAAATAGTTTTTCCTAAAAAAAACAAAAACTAGCTAAGGAATCTATTTACCATAATTATTATCTATTTCTATGAATCAATTTTTAAAACTAGCTTACGAATCTTTTTATATGCCCATTTGGATGGTAAAAAATGCTACCATTGGTAAGCAAAACGATTCGGTTTTGTTTTTATAGGAACCGAGCCGAGCATGACACAAATTCGCCAAGATGTTGTTACGTTGCATTCTGAACGGCTCATTTGTGTTACATTTCATGTTACGTTTCACCAATCTGTATGTTTTTTTAACTCGGACTTACAAGAAAGAGAATGCACTATCGTTATTAGAGTCTGGCTAACGAAAGTAGGCCTTGGAATTATTTGCGAACTTTTTATATAGCAACTCTGTATGAACGTCAACGTCAATTTGACAAGGTTGTCGTTCGGTATCTCTGGTGTCAAATTGTATGCGTTTGTGTAAATTGTGATTCTAATTACGGTTTAAAATGAACAAATCTATCAAAAGTGGTGTACGAAAGATGTTGTTTTGCATGATTGGCAAGTTCAACGAAAAACAACAACAGCGTGATGCCGCGTTTAAACAAAAACAAGATTGTCTACGTGTGGTGTTGAATTTCATAGGTTAGTAGACAATATTATTTTGATACTTTGAACACCTACCTATCCAGTCGTCTTAATAAAATTTTGATTTATAATTTACGTATCCTTACAAATAAGTTACTTTCGCTTTTTCGTATTGAATAAAACTAATTATATTCATTCGTACATCGCATCAGTCAACGTATTCATTTTAATAACATCACCTATGTTTTACGTATATACTCATAATGAATTTTTGCTGTATTTTGGTAATTTATTATATGCTTTATTGTACATACAAAACGATATATAACAGAGGAAAAAAAAACAATTAAAATACATACAATGGTAATTTTAAAACGATTAACTTTCTTTAACAGAGAATCTGCAAGATGTCGAAGGAGTTGATGAAATAGTAAGAACTATTGAAAATCTCACTGAATTAGAGCAGAAAGATAGGATAATAACCCAGAATCAGTACTTAGAAGAAATAACTTCAATGACTGGTAAGTTTTTACTATACACTGGTGTTTTGAAATTATGCCGAAAAAAACCTTTGCATTTACGTAAACCAAGAATTAATTACATATTTTGTATATCTTCTTTGCAGAAGTGAGTGTCAGAACACTAAAGAGAGTAAAAAGGGAAGGTGCAGTAAATGAAGGTGTCTGGAGTACCCCGGGGAAGAAACGCCCACGGAAACCTACTGTGTCTAACCTAGATAACTTTGACATAGATGCTATGCGTAACAAGATAAACGAATTTTATATTGTTAAAAAACAAGTTCCTACACTGAGGACACTGTTGGTGGAGTTAAAAGAAAGTATTGATTTTAACGGATGCAGAGAAACTCTGCGCCGCTTGTTATTAGCCAATGGCTATGAATTTAAAAATAATAAAAATGAGCGTTCTGTATTAATAGAACGCTATGACATATCTGCTTGGAGACATAGATTTTTAAGAACTATAGCAGGAAAACGTGCAGAAGGCAAGCCAACCATTTATTTAGATGAGACTTATGTCCATAGAAACTACAAGCCTAAGAAGTCATGGCAAGGTCCTTCAACTAGTGGTGCAATTGAAAATGTTTCGACCGGGAAAAGGTACATTATAGTTCATGCTGGATCAGAGAAAGGCCCCGTACCAAACTCTTTGTTAGTGTTTAGTACTAAATCAAAAAATGCTGATTATCACCATGACATGAATGCTGAAAATTTTAATAAATGGCTTAAAGAAAAACTTATACCAAATTTGGAAGAACCAAGTGTAATCATAATGGATAATGCTAGTTACCATTCGGTAATTATAAATAAGGTTCCGAACACACAAACACGTAAAAGTAATATAAGAGAGTGGCTTCGTGATAATGGAATTCAATATGAGGACTACCACACGAAAGCAGAGCTGTTGTGTATTGTAAAACGAAATACGCCTAATCCAATATATGAAGCTGATGAAATTTTAAATCAATGTGGTCATGAGGTGTTGAGACTTCCACCCTACCATTGTGATTTAAATACGATCGAGCTTGTGTGGAGTTTGGCAAAACGTAAAGTGGCTAGCAAAAATATTGCAGTTACTACAGCTGCATTAGAAGAAATAATTAAAGATTCATTTGAAAACGTAAGTTCACAGGATTGGAAGAAAATTACTGATCATGTAATACATGTTGAAAATAAATATAAAGAACGTGATAAAATAACAGAAGAAAATTTAGAAAGTTTTATTATAAATGTTGGAGACAGCGATACTAGTGACAGTGAATGAATCTTTTGGCATTGAAGTGTTAGAATCTGATTTTGATTACGATGAATAAAACTAAGTTATTATATAAGGAATATTATTGTATTTTATTTGTCTATTTATTTTCGGATTCCGCTCATATTTACCTCATATACTAACACCTATACCAGATCAATAAATCCTTAAAATCCCGTTACAAACCTGATACATATAAAAAATTAATACATGTGTAGATAAATTCTGTTTCTTTATTTCCCTAACATAATGTTCTTATACTGTCTATATATAGGGTTTTTCATTAAGAGCGCTCGAACTTTGAAATGAAATAAAACAACCTGTTTAAGTGATATTACTACAATTTTTATAACATTTTAAAGAATATTCAATGACATTATGTGTGGAAAATAATATCAGCCAAATGGCCACTGCGACTCCGCTGTAGATGGCGTATTCTGGTGGACTAATCTTGGAGGACGTCTTCGCATAAATGGTCAATTTCACGAAGAACGCGAGTTATGTTGGCCTTTAGGGCAACAATTGACTGTGGTTTATCTGCGTACACTAAAGATTTCATGTAACCCCACAGAAAGTAATCGAACGGTGTTAACTCACACAATGAACGCCATAAATTGAACACAACGCACAGAACGTAGGCGAATAGACAACTGGTTTTGATAATAAATTTTACACAATTTCTACGCGTTGTTGAAGCGTGTAGCGTTCCATGGTGAAATGTCACGACAAAATATATATTCATGCCAAATTTGGTAGCAATCGCATTACCGAAATGGCCGCTATGCGCTGCTAAAGTTCGAGCGTCCTTATTGAAAAACTATATATATGATATTTTTAATAATGAATTACCAAGTATCAAAGTAGGTTATTCCAATTTTCATAGTATAATTTTAGTGTTGTCATGCATGTATTTTTTAAATTGGCCGCCAATATTCTGGGGGCAACTTTCGTTAGCCAGACTCTAATAATCAAATAATTGAAATATCTTACTACTGCTGAAAATTACAGCGTCAAAAATCAAGCGTAAAAAATGTAATAGGGCTCTTAAGAGCGCATCCAAAAAGTTGGCAACGTCGCAAATACTTGTCAAATATTTACCTGTTTTGATTAATTTGGCAATAATACTGTATGGAAATATGAAATGTGGCTAACTAGCAAACTAAAATATTGTTAATGAAATGCAATCATTAATATCGTAACACCGAACATTTACTTTTATATGTAAAAAAAGTATTTGGAAACTTTCCAAATGCCTTTTTTACACCTAAAACGGTTACAACATCAAATTCAGTGTTTTAATTGCAATTCATTATTAATATTCTAGTTCGCTAGTTAGCCACATTTCATATTTCCATACATTAATATTGCCAAATTAATCAAAACAGCGAAATATTTGACATCTATTTGCGACGTTGCCAACTTTCAGAATAAACGCCCTTAACTCATACTTCAAGTTACAACAATACCAGCGATGGAAGAATCCATTTTTTTTTGTCTTGTTTATTTATATCGATACCCATTTGTCTGCGGAGTTTCATTAATTAGTTTAATTTGAATTGTATAATAAATACTCCATTTGTTATCACGCTATTATTATAAATTTTGGCTTGACCTTGACATCTACCTACCACACGAAGACAGGGTGTGGCTTGTTCTCTATGAACATAGATAATAGTGATTGCCTTTTTTCCGTCTTAATTATAATAATGGAAATCACATGTTAGTAGCCAAGCTTAGTCAAATAATATTAATGGAACACGCGATTTTACGTGAAATTCAAATATATTTTACATGAACGTCGGGTGTATGTCCATTTTTGTTGTTGATTCAATTAGTGGGAAGTGGGCCATTTTGATAAGTCTGCTCGTGGTTGTCACATTTTTATGGCGTATTTTAAATTATGTGAAAATGTCAAGCACCTTTGTTAGGAAGGAAGCAATAGAGACTTGGTAACGTTATCACGAAACAAATGAAAATTAATAAGGTCGTAAACGCCCTTTATCGCTTTCCGCACGAATTATAAACGTTTAAATTATGTATTAAATAAACAAATGACTCAGAACAATGTTTTCCGGTATAAATTTGACGAAGCAAAACACGCGAACTTACCTATTAAAATAAACAAAACGTTTTAAACCCCTGGAAGTGACTAGTCTCGTAATCACTAAATTCTGCCTTTAATTTAGTTTAACATTATTCTGCTAAGCAATTATAAATTCTGATTCCAAACAATAAAGTATTTATTCCTTTGCGGTGAGATCGAGTAAGAAATTCTAGAACGTTTTTAAATTGCCTTCGAAATGTCAAAACTTCGAGATTGTTTGATATACAAACCTTTTGGAAATGGAGGCCTATTAAAATTGGCGCGAAATGATTTCAAAAGGTTGTATTGTGTATAAATTGGACATTAAAACATTTTGGTGTTGTTTAGCGGGAACTTGTATTAATTCATGGATTATATAATAAAACATTGCTTTCACTGGCTGGTAATTTTGCTTTCATTGGCTAGTTATAAACTGCTTTGCTTTTAAAAATATACCAGAAATCGAATAGGTCTGAATTATTGGTATTCTGTTCCAGATTCTGGACCAATTCTGAGTTAGTCGTTTTGAATTTCGAATTAGTTTCAGTGTTTCCTTTGTCTGTGCTCGTTTTGCATTAATATCTTGCAGAGTACAAGTAAATATGTTAGTTTCCGAATAATTTTAAAGGCTGTGAATTAAAATATTAAATATTTTTACAATGCTTTTATTGTTAATAAATTAGTAATACATGCATAACAGTGATTAAATAAGTACAGTTTCAAGTAACAACACAATAAATAAAATATTAAATTAAAAAATCACAAGAAAAGTAGTTTTCTTATTGTACATAAATAAAACACAAGAAATTAACTTTCAATAAACATCAAATGAGACTTTTAAAAGCAAAGATAGCTAAAACAGGCAATAACAGTGAGATTAACAACTATTAATTAAGGAAACGCCAGAAGATCATAATTTAAGATAATAATCTTAAATTAATGCAAATTGTTTGAATCGGGATAGTCATAAACTTGGGCTAATTGCGACACTTATCACTTTGAATTGTTTGCCTTCGTAGCATAAAGTAACTGACTATCGAATAAACGAAACTTCAGAAATACTTTCATGATGTACCTACCTATAATTTTTAAATCAGAAACTTTCACAAGTATATTGTTGTTGTTTTGAAAAATAAATAATCAACTGGTACCAACAAGAATTAATTAAAAAAAAACGTTATTTGTGGTAGCTTATAAATGGTATCCATATCTACCAAGTAATTTTGTGTCCACAGCCGCAGATGAGATCATTAATTGTCAATCCAACAGTAATTTACTAACGGCTCAAAAACTTCTACTATCCATTCAAAACATTATCTATGCCAACTGTCGCAATTGCCGCTATCTTGTTCCATATTCAAAATATTTAGGAGTGCACTTTTTTCTCGTATTTCTTGGCGTAAACCCTCTGGGGGTCGTACTTGTCTACTGCTTTCTTCCAGTATTCGGGTTCATACTTGATCAGATGCTTCATCACCTTTTTTATGCCCTTGCGTTGGTGGTCAGAGCACTTGGAGCAACCGGTCTTGAGGCCGTCGGAAATGTAATCTGTAATGAGGAAGAGTAATAAGAAATGGAGGTGATCAGGTTTACCTCATCACCTCCATTTATCTTATCTATAGTATCTTATTTATAGTATAAATACTTGCATTTGTGGATACTACGGTTGAATGGGAATATTTCTCAGTGAACCTGCTTATAGCTAAAGTAATTTTTATTATGTCCAAGTTACTTTAAAATGCCTCCCTCATGAAAAACGTTGGTGCTAGAGAACTCGTGAGTTTAATCTACGTAGACTTTCGTAATCCGTAGTGCCTTAGCTAAAGCCTAAAGTGATTTCATTGCTTTAAACACGAAGATGAATGCTCTAAAAAAATTGTTTTAGGTACATGAGAAATTAACCAAGTAGTGGATCTTACTGTGGAAATTAAAAAAAATGTAGATCTTGCATTGTCTAATGTTGGTGTATTTATCCAATAACGCGTAAAGCCTACAAGCCTACCATAGACGTAGCTATAATATATATTAAAGCAAGACATTTTACGATATATTTTCCATAGTAATCTTCAAGTCGGAGGTGGTTTATATACCTATAATAATTTCTAGTACGCACCAAAAACTACGCAAAAAAAAAACAATAGCAAATTATATTAATATATTATGTATGTCGTGGCTAGATCTTAAAATTGGTCATTTCATGAAATGAACATCGATCACTGGTCACATCATGATGTGGCCTGGCCAGATCATTGAATACTCAACGATTAACGATATGAACAGTTAAACGCATGACTACTTCATGATGTGACCAAACATTAGTGTTCATATCGTAAAATAGTTAGATTATCCACCGATAGAGGCGTTGATGACGCTCTATTTTTGTTGTGCATCATGGCGGCGGCATACAACAAATCAAACAAAATACTAGTAGGGTGATCACGCAAAAAAAGATGATAGACTTTTATTTGGAAGCGATCCACTTGGAAGTAGCACTTGGGGTTAGGTTACTGTGACCAAACGCGTGTGAGCCGAGCGAGCGCAGCGAGCGGTGCCGTGGCAGCGGCCGGCGAACGCTATTTCCAAGTTGGTTGCAGTTACTTGGCTATTTTTATTACACCTTACACCATGGATACCCTACATTAATGATATGGCCAAACGTCGACTGACATAATATCATTAAACGTTGACGTTTTAACGATATGGCCAATATTAGCTGGCCATTTCATGAATTGGCCAATTCTAAGATCTGGCCACGACATGTATATTATAGCTACGTCTATGAAGGCCTTCAGAGTATACATGTCTCAGTTTATAACGATTTATAAGTAAAATCTTCTACTTCATAAAAATCATTTAAAATTCATTCATTCAATAAAGGACAACGCAGAGTCTAAGCCGCTGGGTCTATAAGCAAAAGAGTTCATTTTGCAACGAGAGATAGCACAGAGAAAGTTCGTAATTTTTGCCGATTTACCTAGGCTGCAAGATACTCACCGGGTGCATGGTTTGTGGTACAGTTTTATTTGTCTACTCACATTTAAGTTCCTTGCCCTCAGCAGTGCAAGGTCCCTGGTCGAGTGTGCACTTCATGTAGCCATTCAGCAACCTCTTGTTGCCCAGAACCTCATCCAAGTCCATGTTGTCATACTTGTGGGAGTACTCCTCGGCTTGCACACACGCGAGGACAATGGCGAAGGCTACTAGGATGAGTTTCATCCTGGAATACATGAGAGAAAATTAGTGTTGAAGCATTCCTGCTTAGATTTTATGGTAAAAAGTTCTCATCTTGCCTGATTATTATTCAGGACTATTTAGCTTTGGATAGATAGATAAATCGTTTATTTAGTGCACACAAAAGACATACACCACAACTTACAAAAGTTAGCGTCAAATAACTTTGCCGCTCTGAAGTAGGCTAAAAATGACTGAAGTAGTCAATCTTACCTAAAAAACAGTAGCGCGCATGCCAGCGCGCAACCTAACTTCAGAGCGGCAAAGTTATCTGACGCGAACTGTATTAGCTATTAGGAAATAGCTGCAAGGTGCCAATATACAAACAAATAAAAAAGAAGGAAAACAAGACATTGTAATGACACCTTTAATGATCAATGAACATAAAGAAGTGCGGTATGCGTCTCAAGGTTGCACCAAATGGGAGTCTTGGCCAGGCTATTGACGACGCTATTCTGCTTAATCCCTGCAGTGACATACGGACTTCGAGTAGATGAGATAATGAGGTAATCTCCATCTGATAAGTAATAATCTGTCCACCTTCAGGTTTTTTGGCAGAAATCACTCCCATTTGTAATAAATGTTCATTAAACAAAAATGAAAATGTGAACGTTTTAGTGTTATTGTTTAAACTGATGTCCCATAATCGCCATCTGGGTGTTACATTTGACAAACTTTATGTTGAGATGAACAAATTTAATTTGAGATTCTGCAAAATATCTTTTTGTCTCCTCTAGCAGATGATACCTATAAAAACAAAACAGCTGTTCTTGATAACTTTCATAAAAGAAAAGTTATCTTTAACAGACTCATTGTCAAAGTTATGTAATAGTGTTTATATTATGAAGAGAAAATGTTGTATAATAACGTGTTTATTTTGTTCTTTTCAGGTAAGTTTTACGCGAAAAAGATGACGGTGCGGTGATGTAAAAAAATATATATATTGGTAGTTACGTAAGTGAACTTCAAAAGTTTCTTTAGCAAAAAAGTGAGTTAAAACATCCTCATAATATTTATAAATTCATCTTAAATTATTAATACACTTAAAGTATTAATATTATTTATTTATTTTTTAATTAATAACAAATTTTATTTTTATAATTTATTTTATATTGTAAATAGGGAAGATGTTTTGGTTTGTTTGTTTGTTTGTTTGTACCGAATAAGCTACGAAACTACTAGACTGATCTTAACCATTTTTTCACCAAATAGATAACTAAAGTATTACGAAGTTTTTAAGTAACATAGGCTATAATTTATTTTCAAGAAACTTAGAGATCCTTAAGAAAATTGCTTTAATGCAAACCAAAGTTGCGAACTTTTGCCTATAAAATTCATTATTTGGCGTGCGCTGAGGAAACTATTGATGATAAATGAATGGTAATGGGCGTTCCTCGAGGTTCGATATTGGGTCCATTCCTCTTTTTCAAAGATGGTGGTATTTGCAGGTGATACAACATTGATCTTTAGAATAAACCGACGGTCACAAAATCTTGATGACGTGAACAGCTCTATTGTTCAGGTCCAAGATTGGTTTACGGTAAATAATTTGGTACTAAATTAAAAAAAAAAAACCAAATGCATTAGATTTAAAATACCAAATGCTAGAAGTAGCGAATGTGACATCATATTGAATGGAGAAAAACTGGAATTTATTAATCAAACAGTTTTCCTAGGAATCACGCTAGACGAGAAATTACAATGGGGACCCCATATAACATCTCTCGCGGGGCGGCTAAGCTCGGCCGCTTATGCTGTTATAAAGATAAGACAGTTAACAGATGTAGAAACCGCGCGTTTGGTCTAGTTTAGCAAACTCAAACTCAAAGCATTTATTTCAATTAATCCATTTACAGGCACTTGTCAAGGGGTCAGTCAGTCAGAAATATGAAGCTAGTTGCCCATTCCAAAGCGTAGGTTCCTATGGAGAAGAACGGGCAAGAAACTCCACGGACACTATTTTAAATCATAATATTGTTACAAAATATTGGTTACATCATTCATATTGAAATTATACATTTGAGAACAATGTAGAAAGATGTGCACGTAAAAAGCGTCCGTAGTAAAAAGATAAAAACAATTTAAAAATTAAAATAAGCCTAGGCAGCTAAGAGATGACCAGTCCCTACTGACGCTACTCTCCTAGCTACTTCAACAGTATTATGTCGTATGGCATTTTACTGTGGGGGTCGGGCTGTTGATATTGAATCCATTTTTATTTTACAAAAGAGAGCTGTCAGAGCCATTTATAATCTACGTCGCTCGTCGCGAAACTCTTAGGGAACTATTTAAAAAGATTAATATTATGACGGTCCTTTGCCAATTAATTTAAGAAAATATTATGTATGTGAGAAAAAATCTAGATCTTTTTAATAAAATAAGTGATAGACATAATTCTAATACTAGAAATAAAGAGAAATTACTTCATCTATTTTTCAGACTATCTAAAGTAAATACATATTTTATGGGGTACTGTGTTAAATGTTACAGCAGAATACCTTGTGATATATTAGAATTAAATAAAAGAAAATTTAAAACTCATATAAAAAGTACACTTTGTAAACAAGCATAGGTATTACAAATTAGAGGATTATATCCAAGATAAAAATGCTTGGAAACATGCTGGTCCTGCTCCATATGACAATGGTTGCCAATTTAATTGTATAATATATATTTTTTTTTAATTTTGTGATTATTTGAACTCACACACTGACTTATTTATTAGTCGTATTACTTGTTAAAATGTTAGGAATATCGTATAATTTTACAATGTTTGTAAATGTGTGAGCACCATGCATCTATCACATAATTAATTTATCTGTCATTCCTTCATTTTTCATTCTTTTTACCTATCGTGGTATAGTAATCTTATTCTAGGTGCATTGTCTTCACTTATAATTATATAATTAGTGTATACATTGTGAAAACATTTTAAAAGAGAAACGGTGGAGTTTACTCATTCTTCTCCATTCGAAAACTACCTTTTGTGAGGGGCGACTAGAATCAATTATTATTATTTAAGCTTTTGTGTTCTAAAATGTAATTGGATCACCGGTAATAACATAAGTTAGACATATTACAGTCGTATCGTAGTATTAATTCTTATTCAAATATAGTTTTATCATCAAGGGTATTTCTAGCAGTAAAATACTTTTTAATTCATTCGAATCGGACATTAAATTTCGAAGTTATCACGAATATAAAAATGCAATACGCGAACCGTTCGACGCCGCCGTGACGTTTCCTACTAAATGGTACGTTAAGTTAGGTTAGGTTAAATATTAAATTTCATAATTCATAATTTGGTTAATTTCTAAATTTATATCTGTAATTTTTATGGTGTACAATAAAGAGTATTCTATCTATCTATCTAAATATAGTTTTTAGAAATTTTGTTTATTTTTCTGGAAGTACTCGTATGTTCCGGATTGGCCAAAAAAACGACTGAATGGATTTGGATGAAATTTGGCAGTCATAGTTTATAACCTGGATTAACCCAAATAGTACTTTTTATCCCAGCTGTACGTTGCTGCACGCGAGCGAAGCCACGGGCAAAATCTAGTTATAAATAGTACAGTTATTTTATTAGAGTGGGAAATTATTAAGTAATAAGTACCGACTCTGGAAAAAACTAAAAGTTTTAGTACCCAACGGTAAATACCGAACATGAAAAAACATTTAACTTTATAATGATAACTGAGCTAAATGTTTTATGTCCCCCAGGTGGTGCATTGTGCGATAATTATGAAATATAATTCCTAACTTTTTCCTTTCATAAAACAAAACAAAGTTTTAATGGTCATTCTCTGTATTTTAAATGACAGAATATTACTTTTTGTCCCTGCTTTTTAACATTTTATTCGATAACAATTTCATTCCAAAACCTTAAAAATTAGAAAAAAAATACATTTTACTTAGATTATATAAAAACAGGAAGTACCTATCATTCAATTTCAATTCAATGGTGTATTTTTGTTATGTAATGGTTGTATGTCATTTGGTTTGCTAATATTGAGATGAAGTTATTATAGCGAAGGGGTTTCTCGAAGAAAACCCTTTTCTAGAGCCTGAAGCTATTTGAACATAATAATAAAACAACTGTGAAACCAATCTTACTGTGTTTGTTGCGCTGCTGGGGAGATTGTTACGCACTAGGAATTTAAAACACTAGGAATTGGTGACGGGCGGGCGTTTTCGGGGACTGTCTCAGTGTCTCATGTAATTTGACGTTCAAACACTGCTCATTCTCAGTCTAATTTAAATCTGTCTGTCTTAAATTAATTTTTAATCGGAATACAACTAAGGCTGTTAGTTCACCGCACCGTAAACGGGACGCCAACGAGAAACGAGATTACGCGGCCATAGTAAATATACTGTCACTACTTCGGCGTCGGCATCTCGGTCTTGTTAACGTCCCGTTCACGGTGCGGTGGACAAACAGCTTAACAGTGATATTCTATAATTAAACTTCACTTCGAACCTCACTGAAGGGACAGCAGTGCTATTCTGTAACCATCTCACCGTGAAAACTTAGGTGAAGTGAGTTGCCATTCCAACAGGGTGAGATGACACTGACAGCTCACTCCACGCTCACTTCACATGTTTTCACGGTGAAGTGGTTACGGGAATCGACATGCTGTTCACAATTTAAACGCGAACACACTAGTTTTAAAAGTTATTAATCGCGGATTCACCCCTCATCACCTTCGAATTTCGAAAAAGTGATCTATACACCCGGTTTCTGAATTGAGAATTTGAAGTAAAGAGCTCGTCAAACTCTCTAGCATTACTTATGGTGATTACTTTAATGTAGCCCGCGAAATTAAATAGGTATTGTCTGATTTTATTGCAAATAGATTTTGAAGTCGCGATCTTTCAACAAGTGCCTTCTCTGTATGAGAAGACGCCTATGCTCTGAAGTGGGACCATAATAGGCTGGTATTTTAATGATAAAGTCGAGTTTG
This sequence comes from Xanthia togata, assembly GCA_963853775.1. NCBI lineage: Eukaryota > Metazoa > Arthropoda > Insecta > Lepidoptera > Noctuidae > Xanthia > Xanthia togata. The sequence continues at coordinate 6,459,553 of OY970805.1, forward strand.
TCAAGTACTTAAATTAAAATTCTCAAAACCCCACTGCTCGTTTACTTCCATTCCCTATCGGGAATTCACACTAAGTTCTAAATTTTTATATTTTTGTATGTGTAACATCTTTTCTCTCAGTTTCCTGCCATCTGTGGCAGCGTTTCCGTGAAAAGGGACGGAAGTGTGTAACAGGAAACCGGGGAAGCGCGCACTGTTTGATTTGACCAATAAACGCTCGCGGCTCGCTAGAGTCGGCCATCAGATGGTACTGTAGCGGTTATACCGCCACATACTAACTACGCATCAAAGACATGACGTCACACAAATCCTGCATCGCGCAATTAGAGTTTACCGCGCGAACGACATAGATAAGACTATCCGAAATCAACAGTCGGGCAGTCGGCCCGCCAGACACAACACCCGTCTGGTTGGAGGATCCTCCCTTTTCTATGGTGGATGAGTGAACTTTACACCCTGTTCCTCATGCCTCTAAAGTACCAACCCATTTTCAGAGAGGTTGTTACTGTCAGCCAAGATGTCATATGTTACTCATCGTATGCGCCTACTGTACTACAGCTCGCTTGACTTTTTATTAATATTGTATTCTACTTACTTGTCTAAGAGAATCTTTCACAATATTCACTGACAACACTTCAATCCACTAGAAGAAGCTGAACTGTGCTGCTTAGACTGTCCACTATCATTTTATACTAACCTTTTATCATTAAACCATGTCCTTGTTAAGAATTCATGATGAACGCAATCACATTAATTGCTTGTTAATTATCAGCTGGTAATTTGTATCATTGTTTGATAATTACCCTTTGAACTTGGCCATTATTGTAGTCCGTTCAAACTGTCCGTGTTATATCTGTCCTCTCGAAACTGTCTCTGAAAAAAAAACCGGCCAAGTGTGTGTCGGACCACGCACAATGAAGGGTTCCGTAGTTGGAATGAATGAATCGTAAGAACAAACTTAACTTTGTAATTGAGAAACATGTTCTCCCATACGGAATATATGTGAGAACATGTTTTTGTAACCGCAAATTTAAGTTGGTCAATTATTACTCGTAAACTTGTAAAGCCCACTTAAGTGTGATAGTTTTCCTTTTGAATTTCTAACTACAACCGTTTAGTTGGTAGAGGGGGGGGGACGACACTTGACTCTAACGAAAATTGGTACTTTAAAGCTTGATAAGTCACGAACGGTTTACTTAATCAAAAAACGGTCTTCGCAAACCCCTAATATTTTTGAATTTTTTTTATCCAACGATATCCCACATGATGGGAAGGACGAAAAAAAAAATCATCCCCACTTTACATGTAGGGGAGGTACCCTAAATAATTGTTTTTTTCAAAATTTTATTTTACTACTTTTTTGGCGTCATTAACGTGTATACTCATACTAAATTACAACTTTCTAGTACCAGTAGTTTTTGAGCTAAACCGCGGACAGACAGACAGACAGACGGACTTGGCGAAACTATAAGGGTTCCTTGTTGACTACGGAACCCTAAAAAAGGTGTTGATATCCCAATAAATTATTTTGTATAAATCAACATTAACAGAACACGGAATATGCACTATTGAACTATTGGCTAAATATAGTCCTGATTTAAAATTTTGGTTTTTAATCGAATATGAATACAAAATAAAGAAAATTTATTAATTTGGTACACTGATATACAAGAAAGCAGAAAAAGCTTAAATCAGAGACTATGCACAGTCAGATTGGTTCTGCATTGCATCGGATACGAATCCAAATTCAAGATCCGAGCTCAATCCGAATTGGGAATGTTCTAAATTCGGACGGTCAGAGTTCGGATCTAGTGCGTACTTTGGCTACTTTGGACCGGCATTGTCCGCAGAACCGCCCTCACTAGTCATGATCCGGCTCAAAGAAGAATTAGCCTTAGTTTCCCCCATATTGCATTCTACTACAAAAAGTGACCTAAATCAATTCATCGATATATTAATTACCTTCTAATCTAGTTGCATGTAACCTTCATTTGACCCTGCGGTAAAAATTACCACTACAATGGTGAATTACCATTTTACCGCGATTCACCATTTATAATCTTATGACTAAGTTCTATTGTCTTTATTGTGTGGCAATATTGCATTTTATTTCTCATTTGTATCAATAATGGCGTTTATCACTGTTTTTTTTATCATAACTGGCGATATGTGGGTGTATTACAGGTACACCTCAGCCCAACCCTTCGGGGAAACAAGGCGTGATTTTATATTTATGTATTTTTAGCCATTTGTAGTATTTAAATTCGTGAATAATAGTCAGAAACGCTGTAGCGTTTAGTTAGAGGGTGGAGTGTTTGAGTCCGTTTGCTAAGTAAATTCTAAGATATTTGGGATTGATTTTGCATTTGAAATCTTTGCCAATGATCCAATTCATGAATATTATATATGGAGTTTTTTATGAACCCGTTTTTGATAGTGTACAATTTTTTTAATATTTTTATTGTCATTTTAAATTACCGTTTTAAATTAAATAAATACTAAACTAATTAATTAAATATTGTGATTTCCGTTGGTGAAACTTAATTACTTTTTTCAAAGATGTACATTTCTTTTTTTATCCCACGTAAGCTTCGAAATCCTCTCCTTCAAATCTTATCGTAAAATACTCGCGTTGCTTTCGACCTTACTTCACAGATATATCTTCATTAATTCCCGTTTTTCGACTCTTATCCTTGCGTAAAAAACGAGATGACGTTTCATTCCGATGGGATGGAGTCCCTAGGCTTCAGTATCCCTAGGTCTAAGAGACTTAATTTTATAAAACGGTAGATTAATAACTATTAAGTGAAGAGTTTTGGAAATGGAGCAAGCTTAACACGTACAAAGAGGAATTCTTGTTTCTCATCATTGCTTTCAGGCATTTGAAAACCATTTCAATTTAATTCGTTGTGAAATCATTCTCAATTTGAAAAACCTCACATTCTCATTCTACCTTTTTTCTCATAAATAAATCAACAGCCAAGAAAATATTTAATCCTCACTGCAACTTGTACAAACCAACATCTTTATTTATTCCCTCTATTTTACAATGTTTTCAGTAAATACAAGCTAAAGGCAAGCGGGTGACTGCTCAACTCGGGGTGGCGAACACCCACGAACATCCCCGAATAAATTCCGAACTATATTTTAATAATTTATATTCGGAGTGTGCCGCTCCTGCTGTGATGTGTCACTTGTTTCAGCTGAAGAAGGTAGTTTAAAATTCCGTTTAAATTTTTGGTGAAGAATTTACTTATGCTCACTTTATTGTCGTCGAATTTGCTGCCTGAACATGTCTTGGCTTGATAATGAATACTGGAACGTTGAAGCTATATTTGGCAATGGTATTTGAGTCTAATATAAAAACCCAAAACTATAGAGGAACGCTATCTTCGAAAACATTTTATAACTAACGTAGAAGTCGATCTACCTTCGAGTTCTAAGTTAGTTCTCCTCCTCCATATCTCCTTCCTCTATTTCCTTTTATAGATTGATGTAAAGTAATCAATTTAGTGAAAAAGTAGCAGCCACTTTAGTAAATCTCAATTTTAGTTGAACAACTTTTGTTGTTCAACAAAGTAATACTTTGAATTTGATATTTAATTTGATTGAAAGTCTTTTCAGACGGTTCAAATCACTTTCGACTTAAAAATTGATTAACTAAAATCGAACCGTGTGAATCCGATACATATACAATCCCATATATCTATTATTGGGCAGAATTGTATAACACAAAAATTTCCGAATTGTTGTGTTATACAGTTCTGCATTATATCCTGTGGCAGATTGTGAGAGAAATTTGCGTGGAGGAATGAAACGTACGTACATTATAATGACTTTCTTGAAGAGTAATTATGTAGTAATTTCTGGAATCTACAAACTCAGTTTTCAGTTTTCGTAGAACTATTCATTAATTAAAGCTACATTCATTTCTAAGCATTCCAGGAGCCAAACGATCGTTAAGTTTTCTGTCTTTATATATTTCATGAGCCAAGCAGAAAATTTACAAATCTAACTAATCTAATCTAACCGTGGAAGCCTGTAAACTTGTAAAGTAAAACTTATGATTGATTACATAACATAACCTCGCACCAGTAATCCCCGAAGGGTTAGGCAGTGGTGTACTACGTTTCACCCACATTTCGCCAATAACAATAACATATCAATCCTAATAACACTTAACGCACGACCGAACTCAGGAATTAAAAATCAAAATCAACTCAAAATCTCGAAGCAGAAATTAACAAAACAATAATTATGTTACTAGGGCTGACACGTATACTTGTAAAGTAAAAACTTATGATTGATGTGGTTTCAAAAAGCGTTCACGAACAGCTTGACGTGTGTTACCGACACCCCTTAACTGTAAGTTAGTACAACATAATTACGAAAACAACCCTTTATCTCGGCTGTAAACAGTCTGCGCTTAATTTAGAAAACCGCAGAGTAATTACTGCAGGTTTTCTGGCAAAATGCGGTCTCGCTGTGGGCTCATTATATATTTTTCTGGCTTATTTATTTAGAATAAGTGTACCTACAAATTTTATTGGTTTCGGGAGAAAATGTATTGTTTTGGAATAAAATATATGTACCTTTTTCAAACATGCTGCAAATTCGAGTATCATTTTGACAACCTTCTTAGAGGTGAATCGAAATTTCATGCTGTACTGGCCAAATACATGCGCCGGCAATATTTGTATGAAAATCCATAACTGTCAAGTTTAGCGGCCAAATAAATTACTATGAAAACTCATACCTGCAGTGTTATTTAAAAATGGAACGATTTTTTTACTTCAGCACATGGCAACCAAGGAGGTGACTTATCAAAGATTTTTATTAAAATTTCGATTTGGTTTGCAAATGGTTTGCACGTAGTAATAGAGTTGTTTATAGTAAAGTTCGAAGATGTGCGTACAATTAGGTACCAAAGCTGGATAATTATGGAGAATTCAGTCAATATTTTATTTATCATGAAGCTGTGATGCCTCGTTGTACAGATATAAGAAAAAGGCTTTCGTCTCATTTTTAATGTTTTTTCTCCCACTTAAGAAAACGCCTTGCACTATGAATAAAAAATGAATAAAAGAAACTTTTGTTGTTATTTACAAAGGTTTAGTTAGATAGTATAACACTCGTTTTTAAAGCAGAACCAACTCAAATTGTTACAGAGCAGCGACTGTCGAAGAACGTCGTCGCTGCTCTCTCATCATTTTGATAATGAAAGAAATGAATGAAAGCAAACCCTGTAAAGAATGGCTTTCCGATACCACAAACTGAACAAATCCAGACACATCCCGTTCAAAACAAAGCTATTACCAACACCAACTACAAACATTTACAATAAAAATGGCAGCAATAAAAGTACGGCAAACAGTATGTGGAGTTGGCCGACCAACAGATGTCAACAAAGTTCGTGCAAACAGTCTGACGTTGGCCCAACATTTATTCTGTATTTTATGTCCTAGATATATTTCAGGTTCTGCTGTGAATGACGTCAATACATTGGATTTGCTGCTCTATACCTCGATGGTATTGTAACGTTGGAAAATATATAAAGTACATATCCTATATAAAGTACCTATTTGGAGATTATTTCCTGAAGTGGTCTGCGGTATTCCTACGAGTAGGCAGACTGCTTAATTTTCAAATAACTCTTAGCAAATAGATCCGTGGTGCGTTCTGTGACCGATCCTTGCCAACCATAATCTCATGTTGCATTCAAAATCAGGACAAGTATGTCCTCAATCCGGACTACCTGTACGAAAAGTTGAGTTGGGTAGCGAGTAGACGAGAATGTGAGAGAAGGCAATGCTCGCAGCAACTCTCGACTCAGTCTCATAACACAGCCGCTTTTAGAGGTAGCTTCCGTTATACGGCTTCCAAAGTGTGGAATAACCTGCCTCCACACCACCTATTAGATCTATTAACACGATCGATACATTTAAAAGACGCCTCCGGCAGTACCTCATTTATGCGCAACGGAAGCTAGACATGATTAATTTGAATGTTTCATTGCTATTATTCCTTGATGTCGTTATCTATTATTTATTGACGACCGTCCATTGTTTCTTGTGACCCATACCATTTTTATTTCTTTCCATACACAGCACTATATAATTATCTATAATTTTATCTTTTTTCGAGTTTAATGTTATACTTTTTTACACATATATATCTAGTTTTATTTAAATATAAAACACTTACACACTATTAAAACTGATTTACATCCGTAAGACGTCCTCGTAACATAAGGTCCAGTTGAAAACCAGCGTCAGACACTAGTTGTCTGGCATTTATGCTGAACTGGCCCTATTTGGCGCAGCTTTTTTTTTGTTTTTGTGTGAATATTGTGTGCCTTGACCTGAGTCAAATAAATTTATTTTCTTTCTTTCTCATTTTGAATGAACAAGTACCAAATATCGCTTTCTAACTAGAAAACTGATGTTTGGTAATTGTTCACTTTAAGCAACCATAACATTTGGTCTTCATTCAGAGCTGAACTTCATAGACAAAGCATTTCTCTCCATTCGATGTTAACGAACAAATGTGAAATATTATGTTTTGAAAAGTCAATTTACGGAGTGAGATTGCGGGTTTTCGCATTCCAGCTGCAACGCCAGATGTCTGCACCCAAACAAAGTGTTTCCAGACGTTGATTAATATTGTTGAGGGTACTACTGCTGTAATTCACCGAATTATCGCTGGAGGGCGAGCAACAAATGAGAAAACATGCACAAATTAAGGTCTTAGTAGGTAAATGAGAAAGGCCCTGCTCACGTAGACGAAAAAAGTGCCCTTGTTACGGTATCAATATAGCTAAGATATAGGACATCTTGCAAAAAAGGCTGAAAGACGACACTTAATAGAAAATTGAGGTAAAAGGTAGCCTTCTTACAGACTCAAAATAGCTAAAAAGATAGGAAAAATAATCATTTAAGATCAAATACAGATCATCACCAAGAACGCAATTAAAATTAATAGAACAAAGAATTTCAATTAGCATTCTAGTTCACGAACGGTCTATAGTACCGTTTGCCTAATGAAACCTAATCTTGCCACCTACGATACCATCAAGTCTGAGCATCTACTCAGCCATTGCCTATTTCAAAAAGTACCTAATTAAACTTTTTGAAAAGGTCAAACGTCTGAGGTTACCTACCTATACCTACCTACTTCGTTAGTTGATCTATCTTTAAATAGCCACTTCAGTTAAATAGAGGCTTCGCCTTTTTAAATGTTTTGCTGAACATGATCTCAAAGGCTGTATAAGGACTTTGGAAAGGTCAAAAATCTGGTTTAGCGGAAAAGACCCTTATGCCTCTATTTATATAAGGCTTTTTTCTGTATGTCAAGTAGAGACCGTTATTTATTTCAGGTGATACAGGCCTGTATGGCTTGATATAGTTATAGATTAATACTTACTTGGATTATCTTATCCGGATAATTGGTCTTTTGGGACGATTTTTTTTTAACCTTAGCAACTTAATTGTTGGTGCTTCTATTAGATGTTTAATTATACTATGGATTTCATTTCACTCGTCCCCCAAGATACAGTCAAATGCCTAGTTGGATTATTGGTGATTCGCACGAATTTACTCGCCCGAAACTCGGGTGAATTTATTTATTTATTTATATATACTTTATTGTACACCACAAAAACACATAACAAAAAAAACAAAATTAACACTACAAAATATACAATGGGCGGCCTTATCGCTTTCCGCGATCTCTTCCAGGCAACCTTGGAATGGACAGTGATTTGCCTAGACATAAAATAGGGCTGTTGTGTGTGGGTGAATCGACACTTTTAAATAATAATATGTTTTTTTTTTCTTGAGGCGATTGGCATGAAGTTAATTTATTTGTAAGCGAATCGATTTCTGGAGTTGTCGATTCGCCTTCAAATAGATTTACTTCGAGCAAATCACCTCAAGCTAAAGTGTCGATCCGGTCGTTTCGGGCAGTTTGGCGGTCATCGTCCAATCTGTTCTTGTACAATTTCATTATTCATTTGAATTTGAAATTTATTAACACCCATAACATCACGCCTTGTTTCCCCGAAGGGTTAGGCAGAGGTGTACCTGTAATAGGTACACCTACATTTCGTCAGTTATGTTTTAAGTCCCATGTAATAGGGGGTGAGCCTATTGCCATCAACCGGGCACAAATCCAGACTCCAGGCTACTACTGAGAAATACCAGATAGAAAAACGCAGTAACACTTTGCCCGACCCGAGAATCGAACCCAGGACCTCATGCAGCAGTAGCGCTTGCAACCACTAGACCAACGAGGCAGATAAAAAAAAAAACATACCTAATTAATCTGTCACTAACCATGTTGTAGGTTCAGATTCACTATTTTTAATCTGGCTTTACTTAGCTCTCTAATTTAATAAAAAAGTAGAAGTTCCCTTCCAAGGAATAACATCTAGTAGTGGATACGACAGCTTGTTGCAAATATTTCTGATTAACTTCATTACTCTGTAGTATTATGTTTTTGTTGGCAGCACGAAACTGACTGGGTGATTCAATTTAGTGGTAATTTTGTTTCGACTGTCTAGGAACTGTGACGACTGATTCAATTTGAAGCTACTTGAGTAAATGCAAATGTTTGTTTTTGTATGAAGGGTAAATAGTAGGGGTGGTGTTTTTGTGTTTGTCCAGACGTGTTGACAAAGTATTGAAACTATCGTCGGTAAAAATGTATAGAAAAACCTACGTGGTAGAAAAGTGAAGAAAACGATGTTTAAACACTACTTTCGAAATGACAATCTCTAGATAAAAATCTCTAAAAATTCAAAAATGTTTTTTTTTAATGGACACATTCGTTTAACGATTATTGGCAAAAGTCGACTTAGTAGCAAAGTTTCTCCTTGAAAAGCTCTTTCAATTGTTGTATATCTTGCAATGTTTAATAATAAAAAAAAGATTTTTTTATTAATCACAGTCTGGCCAGGTTTTTTTAGCCAACCTATTCGCGATATATTTAAAAAATACTAAATTTGATATTAAATACTTTTTATTCATTAAACAGATGGCTTAAAGGTCAGTCCTCTGCGGATCTCAGACCATTACTTTATTGTTATATAGAGCTTCAATATCCACTTCCTATTTGACAGCCTCCAGGGCTGTCATGTATAAAAAACATTTTATCTTTTGTGCGACGAAAGAAATTCTATTATAAATTGTTATTATTTTCTCATCTTGCACATTCCACAAATAAAATATCGGTGAAATCATTCACATGGATAAATTCAGGTTGTTTTATTTTCCTGTACACTAAAGACATAAATATAATTGTTTCCGGTGTGTTTTTCCTGCTCGATGAATTGAATATTCGTGTTCATTTAACATACATTCATTATAATACTATTGGTTGACTGTGCCTTCTGATAAATGTTGATATTTTAATTATAAATATATTACTAGAACATTACATAACTCCAAATCATAAAAAAAAAACTTTATTACATTATTATCCGTATCAATAAGAAAATTGAAAAACTTTTAACAATTCAGTTTCTCTTTCCAAGCCATTAAAATAAACTAGCTTTTCAGATTTCTATCTATAACCAATATCAATTTCAGGCCAATTGCATCGTCTAGACTTTAGTACAAAGCTCGTCAAACTTTTCTGAAGTCGTTGCATCTTTAAAGTCAACTTCATCTTTCTTTTACAAAGTTCTTTGTTGAAGTTTTGAAACGATCGAAGTTCAAACACATTATGACAATATGTTTTTTTTGGCGCTCCCTCACCGAGAGCATTCACCTAAAATGTGACTTATACCTGCAACCTAGCCGTGATACTTCTACCTATTTAATTATAGGTAGTAACCTATCCTGCTGGTTTCAATTATCTCTCTCCACGACCTAGCAGTTGATGGGTTGCGCAGTCTACTTGCAAAGCGCCAGCCGTTACAGTGGGATCATGGATTGTTACATTACAGGGCTAATAATAATTACCGCATTCAATATATACTGGACATCACATCCAATATGTATTTGAATAACAATACTCATGGATATGGTTTATAAAAAAATACTCTTATCGATATTTTATTGGCATTTGAGAAAGGCAGAGTTTAAATAAAAGTAAGTACAACATTTTGTAAATATTCTAATATTGACAACAAGTCCTAAGTACCTACTTCAAAACAAAACTCAAACTGGTCGAATCCTTTGACACTTTTAAAATCTCCGTTTAATAGCCATGTTTATGTTTTCTAACTGAACCTGCGTTTACCGTTGCCAGCACAATAAATATTTAATTTAGCTCAGTATCGATCCCAACTTTAATTTTATTGAAAACGTATCCAATTTCCTTCCCCTTGCATTGGAACTTTGCGCTGAGCTTTAAACTGATTAAATTGGTCAATTTCTTTCAGAATAAATATATGATTTTATAGGGTAGCATTTCATTGGTTTTCATTTTTAATTAGTTCTTTATCAGCGAAAGCTTTTATTCTGTCCTTTTAATTGAAAATGATGGAGGTTTTTTCCAGAAACCGACTGTCTCGTTGGTCTTAGTGGTCGCAAACGCTACTGCTAAACATGAGGTCCTGGGTTAGATTCCCGTCGGGCAAAGTGTTATTGTGTTTTTCCATCTAAACCGGTTGATGGCAATAGGCTCGCCCCCTTTTTTTTTTTTTGGGTGGGAAATCATGATATGACGTCTCCCGCTCTGGGTGGAGCGGGAGGGCGTGTCAGACTCTTACTGACTAAAACCCACCCGTGTTCCTTCTCTTGCCTGTGCAATGCCAGGGGGCCACGGTATCCCTTTCGGACTTTCCCGCACCCCGGCAGGCAATGGTCTCATCGGACCCCTTCACTCGCTGACACTCTTTGAGGCGCGCGTGGAACACAACGCGCCGTCGACCCGGGCCTGGTCCTTACCGGACGGCGAGCTACCCATTGCTCACCGTCCGCAAGCCCGCGCCTACGGTGGCCGGGAATCAGCGATTGATTCCCGACGCATAGGGCGTCTCCGCCTGCGGCGGCTAGGGGCGTGAGGGCGCGAAATTTGCCTCTCCCTCACGCGCTCCGCCTCCTCCTTCGCGAGCATTACTGCTTCGCAGAAGGAGGTGACGGCCTCCCATGCCCTCTCGCTCCGTACCATGGCCTGGACCAGGGCCGGACGCGAGAGATCCCCGCCACCGATCGCCTCCACGAGGACACGGCGGTGCTCTGCCCAAGCCGGGCATACCTCCACCGTATGCTCCACCGTGTCCTCCAGGCGATCCACGCAGTGATGACACCTGGGCGTTTCCTCCCGCCTTATCCTAAACAGGTACCTCCCGAAACAGCCGTGTCCGGTGAGGACCTGCGTCAGGCGGAAGGTGAGAACGCCGTGGCGCCTCTCCAGCCACTCCTCAAAGAGGGGACTTATCGCCGCAATAGTGGCGTGCCCAAGGCTCGCCCCCTATGACTGGAACTTAAACATAACTGGCGAAATATTGGTGTTTTATAAGTACAACTCTGCCTAACCTTCGGGAAATTACAGGCGTGATGTTATGTTATTTTTTGCAGAAACGAGATTTTACCACAACATTATTTTTTGCTTGGATCTTTCTTTGTTATCCTTACTGCAAGATTACTTAGGATAAGTTACCTTACAGTAAGGTATCTCACTAGAACTTCTCCGAAAAACAATAAGTTTTGTAAGTACCTATAAGGACCGAGAAAAAGTGACATTCTATCAGCCATAACGGCGATGGAAATGTCAAAAATGTATTGGATTGACATATCCTATCGAAAAGCTTTGACAATGTCATTCTCGTTGAAAGTCGAAAACTATGAAAGCTTTGAAAACAATTGCCACTTGCTTTATTCATGTCCTCTAGTCATTAATCTCTTACAATAGATTAATTTTGATTGAACCATTTTAATTACTTAGGGTATAAATATTGAGCATTGGTCATTGAATTTCATGTAATTTATAGATAGACTCTGTAAAGAGAATCCAACTATCGTTATATTCCTAATTTATATATGTTCTTTATTTGACTGGTACTACTGGACATACATACAGGATACAGGGACACATACACACTGGACACAGGGACACAGTGTCTTTTAATATCATTTTAAATAATATGGAATATGTAAATGGCAAGACCAGTTAATTGGTAGCTACCTATTTTGACTACCTAGGCAGGCCCCTAGAGGTCAGGTACTTTTCAGTCGCACAAATACCGAAACTTTAATATACAGTTTTCAGCCATTTCCCAAAAATTATGGGGTTGGTTTGCAGACATCCCGACTACCTGGTTGTGGCGGACAATACGTATTCTTCATGGATTGCTTTTTATTAATTTGGTAAGATCTGTAACACATCTTCGAGTTAATAATATTTAAGAATCCATATTGATTTAATGTTCTACGCCCGTAGCTAGGTTTGAGTGGATAATTCGATTCTTGTTTTCTTTTGATAAATATAATATATACCCCACAACAGCTGGCGCTGAAATGCATTCAAAAGAAATAATATTTTCGTTCCAAGATGGCGGCGACCGAAGCACGGTAATATTATAATATTACCGTGTCCAAAGCGATCCTAATATACAGGTTGGAAAAAAAAACCGTCAGAGTAGGGAAACTTTCCAACTAATTTAGAAACAATGATTATTATTATAAAGGGATTGTGTGTTTGGATTCATTATCCCATCGAATGGTACTAAAAATACAGGATATTATTTTAACGCATAGAAGCAGTGACTTTTAAAATATTAGAAAGAAATTGAAGTAAAGTTCGCGAGCACATTCGCAAGAAGCTGGCAGAATCATCACAACGGTAATGTTTTCCCATTGTTTGTCTTATTTGTGCTTATATTTATATAAATAATTAGGTGTATTTAGTTATATATAGTATATGTATATGTTATTATATATAGTATATGTTATATTTAGGTATACTTAGTTTTTAATAGGTATATAAGTAAATCTATATATTTAAATAAATAAAAAAAACCTCAATTAACGCTATTGCATCTGCCACTGTTTGGCATCACCCAAAGGTTGACTGGTAGAAAATGCCTGTGGCATTAAGTCCGCCTCTGTACATTTGTGCTTGAAGTATTAAATTAATAAATTGAAATTTAATTTTCTTTTTACCTTTGTGCAAAATTAGCTATGTTCAATAATTTAAGGTACTCCCATGTCCCAATTTTTTTCATCCTGTTTAAGAACCGTACTTCTTCGCTAGGGCTGTTAGTAGGTATCTGGATTTTCACGGTACACTCCATCTGTTGCCCACTCACAAAGATTTTTCTCGTCGACGGAGTTTTCAGCAAAATTGAAATGATTTGTTTGCTTGAGGTTGCGACAAACAGTGTTTTTTTATTGTTGAGTTATGTGCGAGACAAAAACATTATAGAGTTAGAATAAAGAAAAAATATTTATTGGGACTCACACAGGAAGATCACAAACAGAAATAAACACACTCAGAGGTATTTGTTTTATTTTAATAATAATGAAGTACTTGAAAGTAAATACCAGCCTTTATAAGAAAATCGTGTTTTTCTTTTTATATTAAGTATTTTCGCGGCCAAAACCTAACTTAAATGTCAAAAAATCAATGAAGAAAAGTATTTTTTTCAATAAATTCTTGGTATTACCACACCCACTATTTTAATAAACATAAGAAAATACCTACGTATTGTTATTAACATTTTCTAAGGGGCAATAAAAATAGCCCCCACGGCGAGGTACGGGCCCACAAAATGTACATCCACCATAAACAAGCTCGGGGATCTAATTTTGGACCTCATCAAAGTACAACGAGAGCTTGGCCACATACCTCGATTAATATTTCAGCCCTGGGGAACAGCCCTTTAAAAGGCTCAAACAACACCCCTTATACACTATCCATTGCTGGCTTATAAAAAACAACAAAAAAATGTTTGAAATAAAACAAGCAATGGTTTCGTAAGTGAGGGAAGTCGTTGTATGCGCACGTAAGGTAGATGTCACAATTAACGGGCATGTTCAACATGCCGTGCTCGTTTGATTCAATATTCAGTATAATGTAATTAAACAAAATTGAGGATGTGTAACTTTGTGAGCGGGATGAGTGTTTAGAAGGTAAACTAAATTGTGGTCCGTTAAAATGTGCTGTAGTTTCGTGGCATTTTGGCTTTTTCTGCCGCCATCTTGGAAATACTTTTCTTTTGTTTACTGCTCCTTTGTGTAACCGTTTAACTTCGGGTTTATGTTTTCAAACCTGTGATGGGCAACTTTGATCTGACAAGATCGAATTGAGCGCACTTCACAATTAAGAGGTTGGTTCGTTTGCCTGGGGCAAAAATAAGAAAGCACCCAGTTTATATTTTACAGAAAACATAGTTTGTATCCATGTTTGTGTTTGTTTGTTTGTGTGTGTGTGTGTGTGTGTTTGTTTGTGTTGTGTTTGTTTGTACCTCAAAAGGAAAAAACGTAACCCTTATAGGATCACTATGTTGTCCGTCCGTCAATCTGTCAAGACCCTTTTTCTCAGGAATGCGTGGAGGTATCAAATTGAAATTAATATCAAATACGTAGGTCTATGGTCCCTTGGAACTGAAAATCAAGTGAAATAATTACTATCCTTACTCTAAAATATCTACTTTAATTCTGAATATAATTATTTAACCTCAAACTAGATACTAATCCCCAAATGAATCCTAAAGTCGCTACCCCAATATCATAATCCAAAACTGTTCATAAAATTACATATTTACAATATTTCAGAGATAAGGAAAATAATATGAAACCAAGATATTTTGTCATTGATTTATATTTCTTTGCCAACATCAAATTCGATATTCTACACCATACCATCACATCTGCTATTCCCCACATAATATCACCATGTTATCAGTATTCTAATATTTACCATAGAACCAATAGGTTACCTTAATTTACAGTAGATCTTCAACACCGATAGTCACTAAGCACGTCTTCCTCTTGTGAGCGCCCGACCCAGAAGCACAGACTACATAGGGATACCCTAGAAGGCAGTTGTTCCGCCATTTTAACATATCGAATATTTCAGTGATGCCAGTATATTAAATTGAAACCTAACACAAGCTTCTAAATCAACGCAATAAAAAAAATCGGCCATCTATGCAACATATTTTGACACTCGCAAATAAATCAAAACCTACAGGGTACTTCCCGTTGACCTAGAATCATTAAATTTGGCAGGAAGCAAGTTCTCACAGCACATGTAAAGGAAAACGTCCGAAAATCGTTATTTTTTAGTTTTATCAGCCAATTTTTTTTTTTCTTGCAACTCTACATTTGCAGTTGGAGAATTAACCGTGACGTATATTGATTTAGGGAGAACATATTTTTCAATTACAATGTTAAGTTTGTTTTTGGGATACAACCATCCCAACTAGACTAGACCGGTTAAAAAAAAATAAAAACATAATATTGAATGTGATCTGTAAAATCTTAGACGGATAGCGTATTATACATAACTATTTATTTATTTGATAGAGTCAGAAACTGTTTTATTTTGAAAGGGTGAACTAAGGCGCCACCTGTTACGTGGGGAGCGTCGACACTGCGGATCAACGTTGTAAGTTAGAGTGACAGCCACTTACTGAACGACTGAAAATCGATAAGATTTCAAGATTTATTATTGAGTTATTTTTGTTAAAGAGCTGAATTTTGCTGTGTAGCAGCAACCTTAATAGTTGACCTTAAAAACTATTATTTGAATTTTCTCATACAAAAACCCTGTTCTTTCTACATTGTAAAAAGTAAATGGTTATTACGGAACAAAATCATGTAAAAAAGTTGTATAACATGATTTAATTCCTAGCCTTGTTACCAAAATATAACAATAAGTTATCACCTAAGATAGAATTTATTCATCTACAGAAAAAACCACTTGTATTCCACCAAGTTTAAGTCTGGCTGTATTTCTTTTGGGTGAGCCATAAACCTTGAATGTATGAATATAAAGTCTCCGAAGGACATCAATCGTGGCTTTTGCCCTACTTTTGTTGAGAAGATGAATTGGCTTTGAGGTTTCTTTTATTCGTATTTTGGGAATCAGAGGAATAAAGGGTCTACTGCTTTGTTTCTTTCAAGGTAAGTAATTAAACATACAAGACACGTGGCTAAAAGCTTAAAAAAAACCCACGTTTTTTCGTTATTATTTCCTGGCAATGCTAAATGCCCAGAGTACATTTTAATATCTAAGCCAAAATTAAATAGTTTATTTCAAGTAAGCCCTTAAAAGGCAATTTTGAACATTAATATTTACAAGAAAATTGAATTGATATTTTCACCCGTTGAGGCTATTTTAATATAGTCCAAAAACTGAATTAATGTGTACCTAACGTCACACCATTTTTTTTTTTTTTTTTTTGGGTTGGAAATCATCAAATGACACGCCCTCCCGCTCTGGGTGGAGCGGGAGGGCGTGTCAGACTCTTACAGACTAAAACCCACCCGTGTTCCTTCTCTTGCCTGTGCAATGCCAGGGGGCCACGGTATCCCTTTCGGACTTTCCCGCAACCCCGGCAGGCAATGATCTCATCGGACCCCTTCATTCGCTGACATCTCTTTGAGGCGCGCGTGGAACACAACGCGCCGTCGACCCGGGCTTGGTCCTTACCGGACGGCGAGCTACCCATTGCTCACCGTCCGCAAGCCCGCGCCTACGGTGGCCGGGAATCGGCAATCGATTCCCGACGCCCGGGGTGTCTCCTCCTGCGGCGGCTAGGGGCGTGAGGGCGTGAAATTTGCCTCTCCCTCAAGCGCTCCACCTCCTCCTTCGTGAGCATTACTGCTTCGCAGAAGGAGGTGACGGCCTCCCATGCCCTCTCGCACCGTACCATGGCCTGGACCAGGGCCGGACGCGAGAGGTCCCCGCCACCGATCGCCTCCACGAGGACACGGCGGTGCTCTGCCCAAGCCGAGCATACCTCCACCGTATGCTCCACCATGCCTAACGTCACACCTAAAGTTCATATCCAATTCGTACGGAAACCGATTTAATGAATTATTCCAAAGAAAGAAACAGAACACACGAGAACAAATTTAATGAATTCCTAATGTAACAGGTGAAGTTAGTTCCATGTTCCCTTGTTTCAACAGCTCTTAGGAACTTTGCGAATTATTGTATGCACTGTACCTATTTAGTTAGAAGTTTGTAGGCTCGAGAACTTTAGAAATTAGTAGTTCAATGTTTCTGGCTACTTTGGTATTCTTGCATGAATGAATAAAGTTGTAGGAATGTAAGCATAATTAGTCTTAAATTTATGTCCACTGCTTGAACTCGGACCTCTGTGAGAGGAAATGGGCCCTAATTTACCACGCGGGCCCAGTGGCACATGTCTTCGAGGTTCTAGGTTTCTTCACAATTATTTAAGGATGATAAAATACAATAGACGACGTATATTTAGTACCTAATCTACTTAACTGTTCTTAAAGAGTCATAAAGAATTCTGCCAAATTAGCCAGTAATTTGATTGTACGGTCTTATCCCAGTGCCGTACTTTCCCCAACATAGCTAGTATTAGGTACCTACTGTATCTACACGTTGTAACTCCGAACTTACCTACTTATTTCCACTCAGTTTAGCTTCAGTCTCTACTATCTTTAGCCGTTTTTCTAGACTAAAGTTCCTTAAGTAGTTTTTGATAGCAAAGCATTGTGTCATGCTGCCGTGTCTCGAAAGTTTCTCATAGTTTTTAGTATCATCAGTGTCTGAAGAAAAATGGTAACAATTTCTCAGAACATATTTTTGTTAAACTTTGTTATTACTGGATTGAACAACTGCCTGCTAGTATTTAACGAATGAGTTGTTACTTCTTCAAACTCAATATTTTTTTCAGACCTTATTTTATTGTTTAGATACTTTTTTTAAGTGTGACGAACGGAAATGAAATGAAATTGTTTATTCTGTAAATAGGATATTGGAATCATTTTTACACGTCATCTTAAAAAAGAAATAGCTAGATGAGTTCGGCGTTTCCTATCTGACTACTCTGAAAAGAAAGGCCGAAACAAACTCAAGGGTCACAGTCTCTTTTAAAATTGACGTCAAGTACAAATTGACCTGTACAGTTGTACAGATTGCTCACGCAATGTAAAGAGGTCACTTTTGTTGCCCATGACCTTTGCTTATTACCTACAACTGCAATACCATGTTGGAAGGTCACGTCCCATTATGACGTTCCTTTCACGTATTCACTTCAAGAGAAAGGTGAAATGTCTTATGTGTACTTAGTACATTATATTTAAAAACAGAACATAATCAATCTTTAACACGATGATGTATTGAAAATCATTGACATGGAGGGGTTTTGATAACTAAAAGACGTTGTTCACTTTCGTTTACCGTTGAAGGAAATATAAAGGTGGCTGGCTGTACTTTGCAAATATCGGTCTCCTCATAAAACCATAGATTGAAAAATTCGTATGCTCAACAACGTTAATAACACAATCAATGTTGATGAATTGACAAAATGAAAGGCATTACAATATAAGTGTGTTACGGAATTACCCCGCAGCGTCTCTTACTACTCAATCTGGAAGACATGAAAGAGGATTATACACTTTATCGAAGTCCCTCTATATATCATCAAACTCCATCAAATAATAATGAAATGCAACCAATTTTATTCCTGGTCCTTCCATTCGCAGCCGTTTCGCAAAAGTTTTATAAAACAAAAATATGAAACAAATCGGCGATCAGATTGTGTGATTTGTGTATTTTATTTATATTACATTAAAATTGCTTCCATTTATTTCCATTCAAATAATAATATTGATTGCGGAACCCCAAAAAAATAAATCGTCATAGGTTTTTAAAGCGATAGCTCGATACTAGCTTACTAAGATTCTAAAATACAGAAATTATTTGGACATAATATTTCCGTATAGACATTCACTCATTCGGTTTTCAGAATCCATTCGAAAATTGTGAGCAATCCTAAAACGTTTCAACGAAAATTCTAGATCTAATTAACTGGCCCTGTATTTATAAAAATATTACAAAGTAGGTGCCAGTAATTAGACAGAACGGAAACCGGCATACACGACTGTAACTCGGAATATATGGCTGTTCTGCGGTACGTACACGACTCATAAAGCCTGCGCTACCGCATGCTTTAGTTGAGTTAACACCGCTGGATGTGGTAGTAGCTGGGTAGAATTTAACATTGGAAGGAATGACTAAAGGTTTACACGTTTTTCTTTATGTGTAATATCTTTCCTCTCGTTTTCCTGCAATCTGTGGGAGTGATTTCGTGAAAAAAGCGTGTAACAGGAAGCCGAGGAAGCGCGCGCTATTTGATTTGACCAATGAGTGCGCCCGGTGCTAGAGTTGGCCGTCAGAAACGACCTTGACGAGATCCCGCCCCTTGAATGTTGCTTATACACATAAGGTGGCATCATCTGACATCTACAGTGAGATGTCAGATGATAAATAAATAATAAAAAATAAATGTTACACTGTATCATTTGCGATTACTCTAAGGCGTGTCCCAAAATACGCGCTTTGACGTGGAGTTGCGGACACCAGCCCGTAATACCTATTACCTACGAAAAGGATGAAATTGGAATGATGCCGTGAGTTTTATATAACTCTCGGCAATCATTCAAATATATACTTTATAACAATGTTATAAGAGTAACATTGCAATGTCTGATCATTGGCTTTACGTAATAAAAATATCTTGAATGTGCTCCTTAAGAGTAAATTGACTCTTCTGAAATGTGTAGCTATTATGTAGACACTACGTAAAAAAATATTATTTAGATAAAAATATACCTATTGCACGAGCAGTAAGCCATCGCAACAAAAATAAAAAGGTCGTGGACACACGTGTCTCGTATTTTTTCCAAATGAATGAACAATTCTGCGAAGAGTTATGTGGAAAATGGAGAACACGAGGATAGGTAAAATAAATACTTAAGAACAACGTAAAAAGTTTTTTTTTTTTACATTATTTTTGCCCGTAGCAGGAAAATCATAATAGCCTCCAAGAGTGGCGATACCCAGTGCATCCTGGGCAGTCATCAGCCAGCTAATAGGCTAGTTGACTGAAAGAAAAATAATTTGTATAATTTATTATGTAGTATGGTTGTAAGTAAACGTATCAAAATTCGACTTTGTAAATTATTTTAGAATTTTTTGAGCAATAAATACGTAAAAAACACGTGTCACGACACATGTCACGTGACCAATGGCTGTATGGTCACGTGACATTGAACGCGAATCATACGTCACGATCTTCAGCCATCAAGTCTTAACGTCACTTTGACAAAGTTACATCGTTTCGTTTTTCTTGTTTGACAGCGGACAATCTGTCACAAATTTAAAAAAAGTGTGTTGTTGGTTAAAATTTTGATGTAAATTTCATGTTTTCAGGAAAATATGCCAACTAGCCTATTGCTGTTTGGCAAATATTTTATCGACATAATTTGTTCATATGTACTACGTGTCGTCACGAGAGAAAAAGCAGAAACAGAAAATGTTTTTTACAGAACCCACAAATTTAAGCCATGCGTAAAGAACAAAGCTGTACCTCATCTAGAAGCTGCTAGATCTACAACACTGACCTACTTCACGCGGCCAGGGCGGCTCATTTGTCATGCTAACGCAAATGGTTGTACCGGGATGAAGCGACTTAATAAAATATTAATGGTTTGCCATGCATTAGCTGCCATGACACTGGCGTAGATGGTAGACTATAGGATAGGATATAAAGGCGAAGCAATTGAGAATGAGTCAGCATTATTTGGTGCCGTAAAGACTTTAGGTGACTCAGCACGGCCGGGCGGCAAAATATAACATACTAGAGTAGGTGCTGCCCGCGACTTCGTCCTTTTTTCAAATCCGAGTGGTAGTTCCGAAGATTACCCCCTTTAAACAAACTTACAAACAAATAAACAAATACTTCTTTAAAATATTATTATATTAGTACTAATATATTAGTATTAGTATAGATATAGATTTTGCCGCCCGGCCGAACCATGCTAACCCAAACTAGTGTGTACAGATAGTGCAATCCACGACGACGCGCCCCACTCCACGATTACTGTACTGTAAGCTGTACTTTAGTACGGAGCGGAGCGGAGTGGGGCGCGTCGTCGTGGATTGCACTATCTATCTATAGCATGTCTTATTTCTGAATACTAATGTCACTGTAACTAGGCGTTCTTTGCAATATCTCTGTTCCTACAACACTCATGTTAAAGTGTCGGAGACAGTTTGAGACGACTTAAATTAAGTTGCGTTTGATATACCTAACATTCAAAAACGTTCAGGTGATTTTAAGGTCATTTAAAGTTCCATATCTTACAAACATTTCTATAGAAAGGCTACACGTGAAAAATAATTCACTAAATGACTGATTCCAAAATGATTATTAATACATGATCACGAGCGCCTCAATGAGACACGCGCGCCTCCAAGAGATGTCAGCAACTGAAGGGGTCCGATAGGACCGATGCCTGCCGGGGTTGCGGGAAAGTCCGAAACAGATACCGTGGCCCCTGGTAACGTACAGGCAACTGAAGGAACACGGGTGGGTTTTAGTCAATAAGAGTCTGCCACTCCCGCTCCGCCCAGAGTGACAGAAGTTATTTGATAATTTACCAAACAAAAAAAAAAAAAAATATTCAACAGGTACATAGCTTAGTTTCTGATCTCAGACCAATTCTTTTTCAATTTGTCTAGCATATAATATAGTGCATCTGCATTCGAGCTTCGCATATTTGCTTTCAAAAGCTCCATATTAAATCGTTTTGGAGCCAACTTTATGTGAAGTTGGACCATTTGAGCTAAACGACTAGTGGCCACTGAATTCCAAACGTTATACTCGTATCGTTCAGGCACGTACAGCAGACGCCATTTTCCTTTTCAAACTAAAAGCAGGCCTTTTTGGTTATTTTATTATTTTATTTAGGTATCGTCACAGATGAATACGGACTCTCCGTATTTTAGGTATCTACAAGTACGCGGCGGGTCCGTCTTGTTGGGCCAATTCATTTAGTGTAACGTAGTCAGAAGATCTAAGAGTTACGCGATGGAAAGAGAGGCAACTTCTAGGTGAATATAACTCTAGACAATTAGCGCTGTGCGACCTGAATTGCACTTTATCGTGTCGTAGCAAGAGTCGCTTTTTTAGGGTTCCTTACCCAAAGGGTAAAATCTATTACTAAGACTTCGCTGTCCGTCCGTCCGACCGGCTGTCGAAAACTGTGTGAAATTTTCACAGATGATGTTTTTCTGTTGCCGCTATAACAACAAATACTAAAAACAGAATAAAATAAATATTTAAGGGGGGCTCCCATACAACAGACATGATTTTTTGCCGCCCGTCCGTCAGTCACCAGGCTGTATCTCATGAACCGTGATAGTTAGACAGCTGAAATTTTCACAGATGATGTATTTCTGTTGCGGCTATAACAAAAAACAGAATAAAATAAATATTTAAGGGGGGCTCCCATACAACAGACATGTTTTTTTTTGCCGTTTTTTTACAGATGATACGGATATGGTACGGAACCCTTCGTGCGCGAGTCACACTCGCACTTGGTCGGGTTTTATTTAAATGATTTTGCGGAGTGTCCCATCTGTATTATCTGTGGCATCGTGTTTCAAAATGAGTTAGCCCACGTTTGCACGGACATAAAAATAACGCGGCAGGATTTTATCGCGCACTGGATTATCGACTGTCGGTGTTGAGCCGAGCGTTGAGAGTCCAAAAGAGTGCAACCGAGCGCGTCGAAAAACCACACTGTTGGATTTTCAACTTTTGGCTCTAAGAAGAGCGTTGAAAATCCAGTGTGCGAAAAAAAATCGCCGCGGGAAAAACTCGGCGTACCTAGGCTTACCGGTATCTACTGTACCTATGGTGTTAAGACGGTTCTATCAATTTTATTTAACTTAATTTTCGATTATTTATAAGACAGTCGCTCCATGTAAAATACTGGTATTCAGCTACACCTGTACCCTAATTACGTAATACACGATCAATCGAAATTTTAATCGTTCTGAAACAAATTGCTAATCCATTGCTTCATAAGTTAGAAAAAATAATCTGCTTAACAACGTAAATAACGCAATTAATGTTGTTGAACTGTCAAAATGAAACAAAAATGTATCGTAATCGTTTACGAAAATATGTTGCGTAATTCGATAGCTGGTTAGACTGGAAGCCGACCCCTACATAGTTGGGAAAAGGCTGGGCAGAAGATGAAGATGATTTCGATTATTTATTAGTTACTTGTGTTGTTATTAGTAAGGAGCCGAGCAGTGGTGGTCCGGTCGTGACTTACAAAGCTCACGGAGGTTTGTTGGTCGTAGGGCGAACCCTGACCCGGCGCTTTAAGCCTCGTTCAGACTAGCGCGACGCGTCTGGAACAATACAATTTCTAAGAAAACTTCACGGTATAACAATTACCGGTGTCGCGTAACGCTAGTCTGCACGAAGCTTTACTTAGTGTTAATTATTTCATCACCACTACTCTCAATACGGTGAAGGAAAACATCGTGAGGAAACCGACATGTACTAGAACCTAAAATTCGAAGACATGTGACATCTACCAACCCGCACTGGACCCGCGTGGTGGATTACGGCCCACTGCCTCTCACACAGAGGAGATCTGTGTTCCAGCTGTGGTAACATTAAAGACGGATAGTACTATAATGGTATGGTATGGAAAGCCTTTACTTGTAAGACCAAAAATTGTTATCTAGCAGAAATTGACTCAAGAAGAGCTTAAAACGAGACAATCTCAGCGATAATATTTTTACATCCTTTACATCATCATCTGCCTAGCCTTTTCCCAATTATATTGGGGTCGGCTTCCAGTCTAACCGGATGCAGCTGAATACCAGTATTTTATATGGAGCGACTGCCTATCTGACCTCCACAACCAAAACCAAGACCAAGACCAAGGCCAAGCCTGGTTGTCAGACTTTCGGGCTTCTGACGACCCGTAACGAATGTCAAAGATCCACGAATGACAGCCGGGACCAATGGCTTAACGTGCTTTCCGAAACACGGAGGAGTCTCGGTACGTAAAGATGGTCACCCATCCACAGACCAACCCCGGCAAGCGTAGCTTAACCTGACGGATCGACCCGTGTGGCAGTTATTACTGAGCCACGAGCTCCTCATTACATAATTTACATTATTTACTCCTCATTACATAATTTTACATCTTTTACATTATTTACTTTAAAAAAGTAACTTTCTTTTCTAGTCTCTAATATGCAAAAACTTAATTTAGACAGAAACTGCTGATTAAAATGTTAAAAGTTAAACGTTTTGGACTACTTTAGGGAAAAAAAATATTGGATAAGCTAACGAAACGGATCTGCTGGAGAAACAGCAAATAAATACTAATTAGAGCTTGAACAGAATAAATATGAACGAGGGACCTGTGAATTAAAGTGAAACATAAATTTGTAAGTGACTTGCTACACGTAAAGAGCTTCATAATTTATTTTTCGTAATAAAAGTCTGTCCTGAATTAGAGGAAAGCAACACGAGACAAATCCTACATAATCTGATGCAAGCTGGCCTTTCAGCAGTTGGTAGCGACAGAAGCATTCCTAACAGAACAGAAAAATAAAATTGTTTATCCCGTAAATAGAATATCAAGACTTTTAAAAGTCAGATTAACAGTAAAAAAAAAAACAAGACGGAGTCGACATTAACTACATATATCATCATCATCATTTCAGCCATAGGACGTCCACTGCTGAACATAGGCCTCCCCCAAAGATTTCCAAATTGCCGATTGGAAGCGACCTGCATCCAGCAGCTTCCTGCGACCTTTATTAGGTCGTCTGTCCACCTCGTGGGTGGACGTCCTACGCTGCGCTTGCCGGTACCTGGCCTCCATTCCAGAACCTTTATGCCCCATCGGCCGTCAGTTCTGCGCGCTATGTGCCCCGCCCTGGCAGTGGCCTTCAGCTTGCTAATCCGTTGGGCTATGTCAGCGACTTTAGTTCTTTTGCGGATCTCCTCATTTCTGATTCGATTTCGCAAAGAAACAGCGAGCATAGCCCTTTCCATAGCACGCTGAGTGACCTTGAGCTTTCTTATGAGGCCCATGGTGAGTGGCCACGTTTCAGTTCCGTATGTTATCACTGGTAACACACACTGGTTGTAGACTTTCATCTTTAGGCACTGAGGTATGTTGTTGTGGTGTGTGTATGCATGTTTCAACTACATATATATCTGCCCCTAAAAAGAAATGGCGGAACAAACTGAGGGGTCACAGTCCCTTTTACAGTCCAGACATGTCATAATCTTGGCCAGATCATGTAAGTACCATAATTATGTAGATTAAGAGTCTGGAATGGTCTTTTGAGGAAAGAACCATACAGATTTGAGTAGACCTGTCCAGTCAGTCCAAGAACTTGTCAGTAACCGTTTAGCTCAACTCAGAACTTAAGAGTTCTACGACTTGACGAACGATACCGCATTTGGGTAGGCCGTATAAATTACTCAATTTATTACTGTTTTACCCAATAATTACTGTTTTTAAAAGGAAATATCCGGGTTCATCAAATGCGGTAGAGCTTTTATAGAAACTTCCTGGTTCTTCTTCTTTGTGGTGCATCATCATACCTTTCACGATTACCTAACCACAAGAATAATTGACGTAAAGTATATTACTAAAAAAAAACCTGACTAGATTGATGCCCAAATAACGTAGCGGTATCCTAGAAAAACGGTGGTTATAACGGCCGTCATGAAAGACTGTAATTTTCACCAGTGTTTGACATGTCAAAAACAGGTGTTGTGACCGTTCACCGCTAAGGCAAACATTTTCAGTGAATTTTACGTAGGTATCAAAGAAATGTCAAAACTGACTATTCCACTAGAGCCTCTAGATTCCACAAAGTTATTACCCTCACTAGGTTTTGTGATTCTATCGAAAAGAATAAAATATGTATTTCTCTGTAAAGACTCGTGGCACCACCGATGTATCCGGACAAAATTAATGATCCCCGCATTGTGAGACAAATCTATATTATTCAACCTGTTGAATTTTTATGTGTTTTTTATTCTGTTTTGTTTTGAATTTCGTGAAAGGAGAGGAGGGTTATGGTGTAATATAATATATATGCTACGATCCTTATACAGATAGTGCAGTCCAAGACGACGCGCCCCACTCCGCGATTACTGTACTGTAAGCTGTACTTTAGTACGGAGAGGAGCGGAACTCCTTTTGCTTCGTTTACGTTCATACATCTGGTCATACACGCACACCAGTTGCGAGTACATCTGACTTTCTGAAGAACATCACCAATAAATAAGACGGAAAATACTACGTGACGTCCAAAACTAAAAATATTCATGTTAACATCGCCAGTAAGGTTACTATAGGCCCTCCTAGGGCGTCTCCTCCCGGCGTTTCCTCTAACACCTGCCTTGTATTATACCTTTTGTTAATCGCTTTTCATTCACTCTCTCAACATGACCAAACCATCTCAAAGTAGCAGTATCACAAAAGAACTCTTCCTAAAAATGCCTCCTCCTCAATTTCCCGCTCTCCAATTCAAAGGGTACCACCACAGATATGCATAGACAATATCTGTGGTTACCACGCAGTCACGCAGCGTAAACGTATCGGCCACGCTTGTGGCCTCACGTAAAAGCATTTTGTACGCGTGTGAATATTTGATGGTAACATCAAACAGGCCCGCTTACCATCGCTCATTGTTAATTCAAGCAGGGTTGGTCATTAGGTCTTGTGTGAACCGCTGTATAACACACAAACATTCAAACATTTGGACGTACTTTTGTATTGTTCATTACGTTTAGGCTTCAGAAAGAAAATAATATATTATATAACATGACGCAAAGAAAGAACAAAACACGAAAATAACAATTGGGTGGAAAATATGCGTCACATCCACGCAAAAAGGCCATCGCTCAGCATATTGCTGCGACCCTATGCGAGACAGAGCCCCAGCGCTGGTTTTCAGCGACAGCCACACGCACAGCTTTAGAAAAAACAAGTGAAACTGTGAGTTTATAAAATTTACCAGCAGATGTGTAGATAGTGCAACCCACTCCGCCCCGCTCCGTACTAAAGTACAGCTTACAGTACAGTAATCGCGGAGTGGGGCGCGTCGTCGTGGATTGCCCTATCTGTATATTTTTTAAATATCGATGCAATAATGACACGTACTCACGTACCGGGGTATCGTGTTACCTAGTAATGCTGCAGTCCCAAGGTCCGCTTTCTCATAGGCCAGATCGTCCCAGGTCAGTCCGACAGGCTGTGAGAACCGTCAATCCGATGAGGCGTGGCTGTGGAGGGAATGCTTGGCACGGGAAGCGAAAGGCTTCGACAGGTGTGGCCGCGACAGGCCTCTATAGGCCGTGTGCCCGCGGCTTTACTGGGTTGTGGAGATCAGATAGGCAGTCGCTCCATGTAAAATACTGGTATTCAGCTGCATCCGGTTAAACTGGAAGCCGACCCCAACATACATAGTTGGGAAAAGCTAGGCACGGACACCAGCACATCAACCTACCCGAAACTGTTAAATTTTCCCAATCAACTTTGAACCTTATACTTTAGAGATAAAGTTAAAAGTCTATTAAAGAGATTGATGTGCTGGCGTCTGTACAAAACTCACGTACCGGACGCTATTTTTTCAAATCAGGCAGCGTCTTGATAATTTAATTATTATAAAGTAGCTTCCACCAGCGGCTTCACCCACGTGATATCTTTATAAATTAAAGCCTATGTTACTCAGAGATAATATAGCATTCTAATGATGAAAGAATTTTTAAAATCGGTCCAAAAGTTTTTGAGTTTATACATTAAAACAAAAATACAAATCTTTTCTCTTTATAATATTATATTAAAGTAGAATGTGCGTGCCTTTTTTTGGTAATCTAAAATACACTCTTTAAGTCCTTTTATACACTGCTGATAGTCATTAGGTATTTTAATGTTGTTTTATTACAAACTCTCCTTTGTTTGGCTCGGTACAAATGTAATGACTATATTTAAAACAACTAGATTTTAGAATAAAGAATATATATAATAATTATGCAAAATGTCTTTGCATGAAAACGTTTATTAACAACAAAATTATAACGAGCAAAAATCCCTTTTAATTATTCCTCAAAAAGGAAGATTACTATAAAAAAACAAAGGAGAAAGAAAAACATGATTAAATAATATTTTATAATTAAAAAACAGGCCAAGTGCGTGTCGGACCACGCACAACAGCGTCAGACAGCATCTGTCCGGCTTTACATTAATGCTGAAATGAACCTTTTTGGCGCAGCCGTGAGACACACACTATTATTGCTATAAGATTATTTTCACTTTTTATTTTGCTATTAGTGTTTCACGAACTGTGTCCAAATAAATATTAGTCTTTCTTTCTTTGAATAACAATGAAGGGTTCCGTAGTTGGGATTTATTTATCGCAAGAACAAACTTAACTTTGTAGTTGAAAAACATGTTTTCCCATACGGAATGTATGGGAGAACGTTAAGTCGTTGGTCCCGGCTGTCATTCGTGGATCTTTGACAGTCGTTACGGGTCGTTAGAAGCCCGAAAGTATGACAACCAGTCTTACCAAGGGGTATTGTATTACCCAGTTACTGGGTTGTGGAGGTCAGATAGGCAGTCGCTCCATGTAAAATACTGGTATTCAGCTGCATCCGGTTAGACTGGAAGCCGACCCCAATATAGTTGGAAAAAGGGTAGGCAGATTGAATGTATGGGAGAACATGTCTTTGCAACCGCAAATGTAAGTTGGTCGATTATTATTCGTTAAATTGTAAAGCCTATTTAGCTGTGATAGTTTTCTTATTAATTTCGGTATAAATTTATACTACTGCCGTGAATTTTTTCACATATCCAAAACCCACCATTTAGCTGAGCCTAGTGTGGCCCCAAGGGGGGGAGACTAACAAAAAATTGCACTTTAAAGCTTAATATTTCGTTAACCGATCCCTGTATCCTAAACTGGTGTTCACAAACTCGCAAGATTTTTGAACGACCTTTTCAACGACACCCCACACCATGGGATAGATGATAAGAAAAACCAATTTAAGTGTAGGAGAGGTGCCCTAAAAAAATGTTTTTTTTTTTTTTATTACTTTGTCGGCGTGATTAATATGTATACCCATGCTAAATTACAGCTTTTTAGTACAAAGAGTCTCTAAGCTAAGCCGCGGACAGAAGGACAGACAGACAGACCGACGGACATGGTGAAATTATAAGGGTTCCTTGTTTACTACGGAACCCTAAAAAGGTTTCATACAAATGAAAGGTGGAGTTGGACAAAGGCATAACGGGTCCCGAAGCAATTAATTGAAGTGATGAATGGAGTCGTGGAATGGGACCATAAAGCTCCCAGTCCACTGACTCGTATCAGTCGTAACGCGTGGAATTCTGATACCACGGTTTATTGTTAAATACTAAACCCACGCTCCAGACAGCCTCGTGTTAATTACTATAGTTAGATTGGGACACAAAAGTTCTTGAAACTTCGTATAATATGTGAATGTTATTACTCAGTTAATAGTATTGAAATTCTTATACGAAAATTACTCGACTACATTTGTTTTGTCTTATCTCTTAAAATATCGATTGCACCCCATATGTGCAAATAACAATAAAATTCTATTGTGTCGCTAATTGCGCGCGCGACGGGTTAGTTATCATTCAAACCCTACTGAATTTATACAGGGTGTTTGGCGCATGGACCGACACAATTTTTTCAGGGATTTGGGAGGTCATTAGCTAGGTTCTACCCATACACCCTTTGTCCCAAATGTCACGGTTGGTTACATATGATTATTTTTTTAAAATGAAAAAAATTCCCAAAATGTGTCCTTTAATTTGAAATAACTTTTTTGTTTGTGGGTGTAGTGGCACAAAACAAATTTTGTTGCATTCTCCAAAGTCCTTTAAATCTAAAAACATCTTTGTTTTATACAACTGGTTTCAATAAAATTCCTTAAAAGCTTCCAAAGTTAATTTTTGTATTTAATGAATGAAATTTTACAACTTCTAAATTAATTATAAAAAAAACTAAAAGCTATTTTGAACTTAGCTAGAACCTAGCTAATGACCTCCCAAATCCCTGAAAAAATTGTGTCGGTCCATGCGCCAAACACCCTGTATAATATGGCAGTTGGTACTGAAAATTACTGTAAAAGTCTAAGTGTAATTACAATTACGTGACACCTGCAGTGCTATTCTGTAACCATCTGACCGTGAAAACTTAGGTAAAGTGAGCTCGGAGTGAGCGTCAGTCCCTGGCAGCAGTTGGAATGACAGCTCACTTCACGCTCACTTATAATTTTCCACCGGCCTTCTTCTCTTCATGCTCACCTAAACTAAAATCTCAAAATGTTCATTCTATTTTTTCAAATGATTAAATTACTTAGCTAAACAAAATAGATCATTCAAATGCTTTTCCACATATTCTCCCTATAGCACGGCAACCCGCAGCCTGTTGAACATTACGTTGAAGTCCGCGTGAACCTTTAACCCCTGGCCACCCGGGCCGCGACCTAACAAAACTGTTGATAAAATATTCAATCCACTCTTGTAATGTAAAACTTTTGACGGAACCTGAGTAAATACCGAATTTTTCATAGCTTTTTCACGGAATGAAATTCCTACTGCCGTTTAAAAGTTATGTATATCTTTTGTATCCCGCTTCACTCGCGTGTACATAAGGGCCACAGGCTGGCAGCCCACGGTTAAGATATGCGCGCGAACTAAGCTTCGCTTTATATGGAAATGTAGGTGGGATTATCCACAGCGAGACACGGCCACGCTACGCACGAATGCTATAGACTAAAACAACCGCGCAGCTTTTTTGGCAAACCTCGCTGTGTAATAACGCGACTGTCTCTGTCACAGTGCACATCCTACGTAACTGCTACGTAGAATGTGCACATCCTACCACTGATTTAAAGAAGAGTTATGAGAAAAATAGAAATTTGAAATTGCTCATATCATCATCTGCCTAGCCTTTTCCCAACTATATTGGGGTCGGCTTCCAGTCTAACCGGATGCAGCTGAATATCAGTATTTTACATGGAGCGACTGCCTATCTGACCTCCACAACCCAGTAACTGGGTAATACGATACCCCTTGGTAAGACTGGTTGTCAGATTTTCGGGCTTCTGACGACCCGTAACGACTATCAAAGATCCACGAATGACAGCCGGGACCAACGGCTTAACGTGCTTTCCGAGGCACGGAGGAGTCTCGGTATGTAAAGATAGTCACCCATCCACAGATCAACCCCGGCAAGCGTAGCTTAACCTGATGGATCGACCCGTGCGGCAGTTATTACTTAGCCACGAGCTCCTCGAAATTGCTCATATCTCGTCTTTATATCGGTGTCCATTCAAAATATATATTTGGGAGCCTAGATATTCTGTAATCCAATCGGAATAAATACACACTACCTTAAGAATATGTTTGATTTACAAAATATTTTGGTATTACGTTTGGATGAACTATGCTTGCTCCGCAGGCCCCTCTCAATTTGTAAACGCACTAACAGACAGTCTTCTAATGTAAAACTAACCAATAATTTAAAAAATCAAGTAGGTATGTCCTTCTAATCAAAACCAACAAACATGTCTAGACAAATAGTCTGTTAATGTATGTAGCCATTTGCGAACGTCTTGCTAAGTCCTTGATTTAGCACCAGCACTGCACCAGACGCTCCTAAATGTGAATTTATAAGATAGTCTAGAACATTTATGAGATAGTCTAGCTCTAGAACATCCACCTTTAATAGTTTGCTGTTTAGTTTAAAACTTTGTTGTTTAGAAACCTTTTCTTTAATAAAATTAACTTAGACTTTATGCATAGCATTTTGGATTCGAATATATGAATCAAAAGTGCTATGTTCTAGGCTACTGTTTAATACTCAACTGGACTGGAATGGACTAAAATATAACCCCTTATTAAATATGGTTGTGCAATGCTCAACTATCTTTACCACTTCAAGAAGAACACAGGTATACTGTACCTATGCACAAAAAGTTTATAAAACTCCGCATTCTCATATAAAATTAATATTCCAACTATAACGCAAAATATGCAGCTTCCCCATAAGTCAATCTCAACTGTTCTGTCTCTCGGTGCATCTGACATTGACTGATGCTGTCCTAACGACTGACATCATTCTACCATCCGACTTGCAAAACCAAATATTCCAAGCCAAATTGTTCTTTGCCGAGTGCATTACCCCTGATTGTTGCATGGGTGTAAATCTTCCTCGTTTATGCATGTGTGTTAATCTCCCACAAATTATTAAAAATATAGCTCGAGCAAAGCAGTGGACTATTGGCCATTCAATAATGTCGGAGAGGATATGGCTGTCCAGGGTGCGCCAGGCAATATGTTTCAGGCAAAATCCACTTTTAAGATTTATTACAAAGGTTAAAGTGTGCAACGAACTGCACAATTTTAGCAATCTACCGTTAAAAACAAATTATCATTTTGTGAATAAAAATATGTAAATTATTTTTGTGTACACTACAAAAATATTGAGAATCGCTGTTCCAGACACTGCTGGTTTAATATACATGGTAATCTTGGAACGAAATTAATTTATTAACATTTCAGAAGGGTTCTACGAAATCTTAATGAATTTGGATGCTTTACACAGAGTAAAACAATTACATTAGAAAACAAAATGTTTCTAAGTTTGTGTGTTTAACTTTAGACTGTGTGCATTTTCATTGTTGTTTGCTTCGTTTTGTGTGTTTTAATGAGGGTAGGGCCAGACTTTAATTAAATAATTAGCAATTCGTTTTGGGTAAGATAACACACACTGTATAATTATTGTCTGTCAGAATTCAAATAAATTTATAATTTCCAAATAAAAAAAAATCTTAATGAGTTCCTAATGAGTATTAAAATTATGAGGTAAATTCCATAGAATAGAATATTTTTATTATGTATGCGAATGACAGACATAAATTTAGAAATTACCCTTCTATTGACCTACTTATTATAACAGACTTTAGTTTAAGAATCAAAATATTCTAAAATCAAATGGCATTACCACTACTGCCTTCAGAAAACGATTAAAATATTTGCTAGGTATAAAACAGATTGAATCTATTAAAATGAAATAGTCTTGAGAGCACTTGGAATATAAACCAGTTCAGAATATTGAAATGAAAATACCTAATAATTCCTTAAAATCCAATAAAACTACCCAAGTGTCTGTCTAAAAGGTTCTGTTCTTGAATTTTTTTTATATCGATAAAACTACGAAAAATAGAACACTTAAAAGGTAAAAGAAAGACTGAGTGGAGGAATTGACGATCAAGTAGAGACAGTGTTCAATTTTCACTCACTTATCGATGCCTTGCTATCTTAATCCACGTTCGCACAGACGTAAAAATATCGCGGTGGGATTTTATCGCGCATTGGATTTTCAACTGTCGGCCGAGCGTTGAGAATCCATCGCGTTGGCACGCACTCTCGTCCCAGCGCGTTGAAAAAACACACTGTTGGATTTTCAACTGTCGGCGCTAAGCAGAGCGTTGAAAATCTAGTGCACGAAAAAAACGTGGGCTTAGAGTAGGCCTACTATAGATATAGAATTGCGTTCCTACAAATAATTATATTAAAAAACAAAAAAAACATAGTATAAGCATAATCAGCCAGTACTATTCCCACCGCTGGGACAGGCCTTTTCTCAGTGAGAAGAGTGAGTGATTAGAGTGAGTGAGTGGGCCGTAGTCCTCCACGCGGGCCCAGTGCGGGTTGGTAGATGTCACATTTCTTAGATTTTTTAGGTCTAGGACACGTTTCCTCGCGATGTTTTCCGTCACCGTTTTGAGAGCAGTGGTGATTAAATAATTTACTCAAAGTAAATCGCCTGTCAGAGTTTGAACCTACGACCTACAACTCGTGAGTCCCAGCCGCTACAAAAAATATACATAATAATTATAAACACTACATAGCAGAATAAAAACAATTCAATTCAAAATATCTCAAGATTGTTTCGCCAATCAACTCGTTAATTGGCCTAAAATGAACTTAAGGTAAACTCAAACTCAAAGCATTTATTTCAATTAAACCATTTACAGGCACTTGAGATTTGTCAAGAATTCGGTCAGTCAGAAATATGAAGCTAGTTGGCCATTCCAAAGCGTAGTAGGTACCTATGGAGAAGAACGGGCAAGAAACTAGACGGACACTCTTTTAAATCAAAAATTTGATACAAAATATTGGTTACATCATTCATTTCGAAATTATGCATGTGAGAACAATGTAGAAAGACGTGCACGTTTGTAAAAGCGTCCGTAATAAAATGAAAAAAATAAAATAAAGATTCATTCAAAAACTTAAAAATAAATTAAAATAAGCCATGGCAGCTAAGAGATGACCAGTCAGAACTAATGGCACCCGTTCACGAACATGACGCATGGATCAGCACCATTCAGCTCAACCATTTTGAAGGGAGCTAAATGATCCAACACACACGCCACCATCAGCGAGACATCTGAGTGAGCATGACATACTCACAGCCGCCAGGGCACATTCAAGTCAATGAAATACAAATGACGCGGTAGATGGTAGCTCTTTAGTACATAGTACTCACACCTGTGCTATTCAAATAAGTAATAGGAGATTCAGTAAATATAAAATTCTGTGCAAAGGTATATTCCGCCATGTAGTAATGGCCTGCAAATATTTATTGGATAAAGTAGGTATGTTAGTAGGTAATGAAGTTCTAATAATGCAGAGGAACTTTAAACTGTTCGAAAGGATGCTATAATCCGTTGAATGAATGAATGATATGCACCGATCCCAACGTGGTTTAACCAGACTCGATAAATCGAATGAACCCCAAGATTCGCACTAGCCCCTGGAGCCTCGTGCTTCATGGGGATATAGAGGCCATTGTATATCAAGCAGTAGACCGGGAGCCGCGGTAATGGTATGTCATAAATTCGAAACTTATGAGCTGTCCCAAAAATTCCGTTTCATTCCAGACGAAAACAGCTTTTCCGGGTCTTTTGTGCAAATGCTTTACAGCTTAAATCGCATCGATCCATCATCGCTTAGTGACCTTAGTGCAAGGTGAAATCTCAAGCGCTTTGTGTTGCTCGCAGTTTTAAAGCGCTGAAACACGTATTACCGGATAAACCGACACGAAGCTTTTAAGCGGTGCTCTTTATTTGTGTACGCTTTTGTTTGTTCTTAAGTAAATGGAACTGATTGTATCTTTGTGAAATACTCACTTCTGCCCGTGACTTCAGGAATCAAGAATTGAGCTATCCAATGCAAAAATAAAATTTCAAATGCAACTGCTAGTTCCGGAGATTACCCATTTTTATTTTTTTTGGGTTTTAAATTATCTTATGACTTCTCCCACTCTGGGTGGAGCGGGAGGGCGTGTCAGACTCTTACTGACTAAAACCCACCCGTGTTCCTTCTGTTGCCTATGCAATGCCAGGGGGCCACGGTATCCCAGTAACCCCAGCAGGCAATGGTCTCATCGGACCCCTTCACTCGCTGACATCTCTTTGAGGCGCGCGTGGAACACAACGCGCCGTCGACCCGGGCTTGGTCCTTACCAAACGGCGAGCTACCCATTGCTCACCGTCCGAAAGCCCGCGCCTACGGTGGTCGGGAATCGGCAATTGATTCTCGACGCCCAGGGCGTCTCCTCCTGTGGCGGCTAGGGGCGTGAGGGCGCGAAATTTGCTTCTCCCTCACGCGTTCCGCCTCCTCCTTCGCGAGCATTACTGCTTCGCAGAAGGAGGTGACGGCCTCCCATGCCCTCTCGCTCCGTACCATGGCCTGGACCAGGGCCGGACGCGAGAGATCCCCGCCACCGATCGCCTCCACGAGGACACGGCGGTGTTCTGCCCAAGCCGGGCAGACCTCCATCGTACGGAGATTACCCCTTACATATAAACTGCCTCGTTGGTCTAGTGGTCGCAAGCGCTACTGCTGAGCATGAGGTCCTGGGTTCGATTCCCAAGTAAGTATTATTGGGTTTTTCATACAGGAATTTCTCAGTAGTAGCCCGGAGTCTGTAATTGTGCCCGGTTGATGGCAATAGGATCGCCCCCCATTACATGGGACTTCAATAACATAACTGGTGAAATGTGGGTGTACTACAGGTACACCTCTGCCCAACCCTTCGGGGAAACTAGAATATTATTATATATTACAAGTATGTAAGTATGGCTTACCCAGAGGATTTCATCGACATTTGTTGGTGTCCATGGCTAAGTTTGTATCCAGTGTATAATAAATTCAGCCCATTTATAAGAATTTATAATCAGCTGTAGTTTGCCTCGTATTTTCAACCGATTTCAAAAAGGAGGAGGTTCTCAATTCGGTTGTATGTTTTTTTTGTTTTGTGTTTGTTACTTGATTTTGATAATTATTTTTATTTTTGGTAGGGCATAGTTCAGAAGTGGTCCGTGGTTAGTGGTAAGTTTGGTCAAAATCTGATGAGGGGTTTTCGAGTTAGCTTCAATAATACGTATTTTTCCCATCTAGTATATGTGGACGATGTTCTAATAGTTCCTGACACTGTAATTTTCATAGCAGGTAGTGGTATTCAAATTTTTGTGGGGGGTTTGTGTAGGTACCACCACTAAAAAGTGAAAAATAAAAACTTTTTTTACGTATAATAAAACTGACTTCAAAAAAAAAAACCCTACAAAGTGAAAAATAACTTTGATTTAGGAAGTCGGTGGCAAAAAAACGAAAATACAAAACCAAAGACACCGACTTCCGAAATCAAAGTTATTTTTCATTTTGTAGTTTTTATTTTGGAAATCGGTTTTATTTTTTGTAAATAAGTTTTCACGATTACTTGTTCTCCATTTTAATACGTAACACGATGGTACCTACGTAATACACTTAGGTAATATACGTACCAACAGTTTAGTATCGTTTTTAGCTTTGACGATAAACTTGTTTGTGTTGCTTCTTTTTATTTGACACGTTCCAAAAAGAATTTCAAATTAAATTAAATCCTGTTCAATATTTTTTGCACCTTTTACGAACATGGCTTTATTTGAATCTCAAATCCTTCTAATTCTGTTATGAATATCTAGACCACTTTCGCTGAAACTATACTACAACAGGAACTACTTAATAGAAACTCCTGCATCCTCCTGTATAAATCTGCCTAACTCGTCCCCAAACAAGTCAAAATTCGGCGAAAGCCGATACATCACGTCACCCAGTTCCGGCTCAAAACCCTCTTACACCTCCAAACTGTTGCGCTAAGTCGCCCCCTAACCCCGTCGGGGGTGGACTCGCCCTCTTACTCAACCCTGTACAAATTACCATACGAAAGTCTGCTGTAAGTACTTTACATATTTTCTTTGCATACGGGTCAAAAGATATGCGTAATTTGGGGTCGATTTAGAAAAGAAAATGGGTGAGTTTTTGTGTTCGTGTTGATTATGGGTTGATTTAGGTCATTTAACCTTATACCCCCGAATTCTCCAACAGCATAGAGGGAACATGATTAATGGTGACGGAACGGCTCCCGTTGACAGGCGCGACGGTGTAACGCGATTCTTGTAGAACAATTTCTATTAAGTTTTCATAGAAATGTTCTACTAGAGTCACGTCCACGTCGCGCTTGTCTGAGCCTTTAAATTAAGTGTGTATGAGTATTGGCTTAGTCACAAATTAAAATTACTTTTGCACCTTAAAAAAACATTGGATTTTGTGGGTAACGTTTTTGATTGGTTTAACGGCAGCTAGCTTGCCTTTCGCCTTTCGGAATCGGATTTTGCAAAAGTTTAATTGGATTTTCAGTTGGTAACATTTTAACTTGTCACTCAGTGTTGAAATTGTTTCTCAGAGTTGTAATTAAAAGTGTGAAGCTTTGAGGTTATTTAACAATTTATCTTGCTTTGTTAGCACAAGTCATACTTAGCTTGTTTTATCTCGAGGGTAAGTCAGAAGTCAGAAGCAATTAAACAGAATTGAACGACATTATTTAAATTTTTACTGCCTCGTCGGTCTCGTCGTCGCTGGCGCTTCTGCTGAGTATGAGGTCCTGGGTTCAATTCCCGGGTCGGGCAAAGTGTTATTGGGTTGTTCCATCTGGAATTTTTCTAGCAGCCCGGAGTCTGGATTTGTGCCCGGTTGATGGCAATAGGCTCGCCCCTATTACATGGGACTTAAACATAACTGGCGAAATGTGGGTGTACTATAGGTACACCTCTGCCTAACTCTTTGGGGAATACAGGCGTGATGTATATTATTTAAATTTTTATACTACATTTTTTTTTAAATGGCAATCTAGTTATGTGGCGTCAGCCTAGGACTTATTTACGAGTATTACGTTATCAATAGCGCCCGTAAGCTCCACCAAAGTACAAAATTAACACCTTGGCCACGACGTCACCGCGACCTGCGTCTTGCGTCTGCGACCGCGGCGAGAACAAATTCTTTAGAGCGTGCTTTGCCGCGATGCGACTTGCGGAGAGGAGAACGGCGCGCGGGAACATTCGAGCGCCACCCCGCGCCGCAAGATGAAACGCCCTATGTCGTGGCCCTGGCCTTAGGGCACGCAGGGTTCCATAATGTGCAGAACTATTAGTGACCTGCCCCAACACCTTAAACCTCTGGGAAAAAATCTCTAAACTATGTTGAAAACTGCATTAAAATCCATTGTGTAGTTTAGAAGAACTAAGTGGCCACACAGACGGACACGAGAAACGACTTTGTTGTATTGTGTTTATAGATTTGTATTTCAGGTTGGACTCGTAGGTATCTATCCCTCGTTATCAGATTCTGATTGCTGCAGCTCACCTGAGTTTCCACATTAAATTATGTTTTTTTTTTGTTCTGAAAATCCAGACTGAGTAAAAAAACCGGCTGGAGTGTAATTGAAAAACATGTTCTCCCATACGGAATATATGGGAGAACATGTTTTTGCAACCGCAAATTTAAGTTGGTCGATTATTACTCGTAAACTTGTAAAGCCCACTTAAGTGTGATAGTTTTCCTTTAAACTTCGTTATATATAAGTACTAATGCTGTGACATTTGAATTTCTAACTACAACCGTTTAGTTGGTAGCGGGGGGGACACTTGACTCTAACGAAAATTGGTACTTTAAAACTTGATAAGTCACGAACGGTTTACTAAATCCAAAAACGGTCTTCGCAAACCCCTAATATTGAAAGACCTATCCAACGATATCCCACACTATGGGAAGGACGAAAAAAAAAATTATCATCCCCACTTTACATGTAGGGGAGGTACTCTAAATAATTGTTTTTTTCAAAATTTTATTTTACCACTTTTTTGGCGTCATTTACTTGTATACTGATGCCAAATCACAACTTTCTAGTACCAATAGTTTTTGAGCTAAATCGCGGACAGACAGACAGACGGACATGGCGAAACTATAAGGGTTCCTTGTTGACTACGGAACCCTAAGGAACCCTAACAATTGAAATTGTGAATGTATAGGTTTACATTCACATAAACAGTTTCAAAATCGGGCATGCCCATTAAAATGTCAGTCGTGGATTGTGACACCGAGTTATGATTCCAATAAATTCCAATTGCTATAAAGGCTTTAAAAGTTTATAAAACGAATTTATCTCTGTTTATTTACAACTCGTTTTTACTCATGTATAAAGTTGTCTAATCAAGTTGTTTTATCCCAATGGGTATAACTATGGTTGAATTACACTGCGTAATAAAGTATTATGTGTGGCATTGAGCACAGTAAGCCCTAATTATTTGGGACAATATTTCTATAATGTAAACATGATTAACCCCGGGTTGATGTTCATTAATTAATTAAAACTTTACAGTCCGCACGCGACTGCTAGTCACCACCTGAGGTAGGTACGTGAGCGGTGAGACGGGGGAGGTAGACAAAGGCCAAGCTAACTCAGTCTGGCAATTTTGTCAATGGCGCCTTCTCCCGTCTCACCACTCACATATCTCAGGCGGTGACTAGCAGTCGCGCGCGGACTAAACACACACATATAAGTAACACAAGCACAATATATACAAGCACAAGCATATAAGTAATACAAGTACAATTTTAAGAAAAAGCTGAAAGAGTTACTGCTGAAAGAGTTACTGCTTAAAAAAATGATATACTCAATAAACGAGTGGTTACAGGAATAAGTAGTACTTATTCAAAAAAAAAAAAAAACTTTACTGGTACTAGACACTGTGGGTAGCAAAGGATATGTGACATTAGGCCCTATGAATCGCAGACAGGTTTTGATTTACACTAAGTTCTCATACATTTATTTTTTTATTTAATTTTTATTTATTATGAATGACATTAATGTAATATCTTGCATGATTAAAATTCACATGCCATACTAAGGCTAAATAGAATATAAGACCAAATAATGTAACAATGGAACCACCGTTTGTATTTACTCTATTTACATTTGAATAAATGAATTTGAATTTGACAAGCTAGACTTAACCGTATGGTGTTTTTATTAAATTTAGCTTCTCAATAGACTCTTTCGTTACGGCTATACTGTGTACGGTCTAACCTTAATTTCTGAGCCACGAATGAATGAACCCAAAATAATTTTCACAAACAACACAATACCTAAAAATAAAGGTTGTACACATTTTATCAAAGGCCGCTGAGTAAGCAACTAAAGAAAATTCTGTTGGCAAAAATTTTGAGGGTGAAATAATTCATAACTTGACCCGCGCGAGACATCCTGTGAGATTTGAGTGGGAGGGTGCTGACGCTAGCAAAGGGTGACTGATTTCCGTGGATACGAGTTAACCTAAAATAAAAGAAAGGGCGCTTTTGAAGATGACGCAGTTATTTTAGGTTTACTGACGTTCAAAATATTCTTGTTAATAAATAAAGAAATTCATTGTTTTTTTGTTATAATATCTATAACTGCTCTTCATGTTCGCTATAACTGTGCGATTGAATAGTATAGTAGCATTTTATGCTTCTTTTTCAAACATATCTGTACATAATTTATTCATTTTTCCGTTCATTATTTGAATTTAAAAAAATAATGTGTATGACTGCAGAAGGCAAAGCCACTTGCTTCTTCAGCCTCTATAAAAAATTCTTCAGCCTCTATAAAAAAACAAATAATTAGTTTGACAAAATTTATCCACAAATTTCGTCCTAAACCCAATTAAAATGGATCAAAATAAATGGAATATTATACATTAAAAGGGACAAACTGCCATGGAATAAACCCATTGGGACAATAGCTGAATAAGGGATACGTTTACAGATAAAATTTAAAAGCGCGTGCATTTCGTACAGAAATGCCCGACAGATACTTATGGAATTAATAAATACCATTCAGCCGGCACACAATGGTTCGCTTCAATTACTGGGCTGCATTGTTTGTATTAAACCTTTTTGGTTGAATGGTGGGCAACGATGTGAATAGCGCGCAAAAGTAGCCCTGTCACTCTTCTGTCAAATTGGCAATTCTTTAATCGTTTTATTTTTGGTAAGCGAGGTAATTAAAACTAAAATAAAATATTCTGAACTTGGCTTAAACTGTCTGTTTTTGGGGTTCCGTATCTCAAAAGGAAAAAGGGAACCCTTAAAGGATCATTTCTTTGTCCGTCAGTATGTCTGTCTGTCATGACCCTTTTTCTCAGGAGGTATCAAGTGGAAATTCATATCAAATACTTACGTAAGTCTAAAGCCCCATGGAGCTAAAAAAATCTCGGTTCTACGTCAACGCAATAAAAAATACGGCAATTTATGCGATATATTTTCATACTCGCAAATGAATCAAAACCTACAGGGTACTCCCGTTAACCTAGAATCATGAAATTGGGCAGGAAGCTAGGTCTCACAGCATATATTTAAAGGTAAAAGTCCAAAAATCGTTAATTTATAGTTCTGTCACAATTTTTTTTTTCTTTTAGAAACTTATATTTGTAGTTACAGAATTGACCGTGACGTT
Source organism: Xanthia togata (assembly GCA_963853775.1). Classification (NCBI taxonomy): domain Eukaryota; kingdom Metazoa; phylum Arthropoda; class Insecta; order Lepidoptera; family Noctuidae; genus Xanthia; species Xanthia togata. The sequence continues at coordinate 6,501,466 of OY970805.1, forward strand.
TATCGAATTTATCGACATGTGAGAGAACATTTTTTCAACTACAAAGTTAAGTTTGTTCTTGGGATAAATTCAACCCAACTACGGAACCCTTCATTGTACGTACTTGGCCGGTCTTTTTTTTTTACAATAACTAATCAAGCTTTTAATTTTTAACGGTAGAAAGCATTTAAATTAAAGGTTATTTTTAGGTGTTATAAGATCGGTTCGGATTAGTTTTAAGTTCGTTCGGATTATGCTCTGCGCTGTTTAACAAATTCCATTCAGATAGGCGGTCGCTCCATGTAAAATATTGGTATTCAGCTACATCTGGTAGTAAGACTGGAAGCTGACCCCAACATAGTTGGAAAACGGCTGGGCAGATGATGCTGTTCTACAAATTCAATTTTTTTGTACCCTGCAAACTTCATTTGCGCGATTCAGACTCCCACAACGCCATCTATGGAGTGAAAGATTAAACTTTTAACAAACCCCACCTGTGTAATCTACTTAATAATTTAAGAGTTTTAAGATTGTTTTAACTGAATAAACAGTGGGATAGGGCCACAACAAAGTGAAATACTGCTGGGATTATATTCTGTGCGGTAATACTAGTGGTTGATGTCCTTTGAAAGATAAGATGAAGCTTTGTAGATAATTAAAACCTTATTAGTTTGAGCCTTATTTGAGCTGGTTGTCATTTTCAAAGGCATGGTTGGTAAATAGTAATGCGGATATCTATATTGTGTGACTCTGGTGCTTTGAGTTCAAATTATTTCCTTATTGTTCAACTAGCTTCGTTTCCATAACTAATAAATAATGTATAATTCAACCCCTTTGACTACCTCTTAAGAGAGTTTGAGTTTGAATAAGAAATGAGCTTGAACATAATCGCATCCACTTGTTAATTTAATGTTTGTTTGATGATTTCTCATTCAATAAATTCCACGTTAATTAAGCAGTATTATTATTTTTTTAGAGCTGATGGTGCGGCGAAAAATGAGTGGATCTTTTTTCAAAACTAAGTGCAATAATTTATAAAGTGGAAGAAAGTATTAAAATTATTATTTATCAACCATTGGTATTTAACCTTCCTATAGGTACCCGCGCTCGGTCTGTAAGACCGACAAAACATTATTTTGTGATTTTTTTATTTTTATCGTTGCTGGCATTTTATACTTTCTGGTAGCTACCATATTCGTGATGTGAAACTCTAGTGTTAGATCATGCGTCATGAGCTTCCAAGATTCTCACGGTAGATGTCACTTAGGGTTCACATTTGTTAGAAGAAATCATATATTTTTGCAAATATTTAGTAAACGCTTACGAAAATCTTACTTTTTCAAAGACAGAAATAAAAGAGACTGTTACTCAGTAAAGGAATGGTTTATAACACTTATATATATATATATATATATATATATATATTGGAACCTATTTGGCGTCCAATATGGCGATTTGTGCATATAATGTGACGTCCACCTGCTTATGGCGTCTGGTATACGGACGCCCAAAGGGAGACTGACCACAACGTACTCTATAGGTTCTACTGGTTATAGATATATAAACTTTTTGTTCCAAAATTGGACGTCTTTTTTTTTGCGATCTACCTGTATTGTATATTTTGTTAGTTCTGTGACTTACCGTTCCAAAAAAAAAGAAGCGCTCCTGTAGTAAGCAATCATTTCATAATTAGCCGTAATTGACGTCCCCGCGTTAAGTCCAAAATGCGACGTTGCCACTTTTCCGTGTGTTTGGGATCGTGATTCTTTTCTTGTTTAGATTCATGTTTCATATTTTAATTTCGCTGCATATTGACAATGCGCGAGCACGTTTAGTCTGTGACTAAAAAGACGTCCGTGATTGTGATTATTGAAAATGAATAAAAATACCGACGTAGTGAAAGGATTCTCTAGTTAGTGCCTGGATTTAAAGGTAAGATTGGCATATTATATTTATTATATTCCGCGCCGCGGGGGGGCGGAGGGGCTCACGGCGCGGCCCGTGCCCGTGTGCTGATGAACGGTTACTAGGAGACCATCTATGCATTACATACCTACCTATCCTTTGAACTTAAGGGTATGATTTAATTTAGTAATTGGGATAACACTTGTAGAAAATACTTGATGAGATGACCCAGTGAACTCGAGTTAACTTTTTAGCCGCCTCAGAATTTAAATGCCTAAATAGAAGATCCCTCTGACATTCGTCTCGCTTAGGTAGATCATGCAATACTGCAATATCGTTATCGCATTTTCGCGAGAATGAGAATTTGGCGGTTAGTAAAATGCTGCGCGATGGGAAATCCCCGATACCGACGACGACGAGCTATGAAAACGCTGCGCCCACCGCACGTTGAGTTGGGTTCTCAGGATTAAGTAAATATGATTAAGTAAAAGGTGTAAAATAGAGTAAAAGTGAAAAGTACCTACCTGTTTATAAAAACTAGCTTTTTTACTTATTTTTTTAATATTGCTGTGCTGTTATATTAGATAATTTATTTTTCTTACAGAAAATGAAAAAATATGTTCTTAAAAGCGTGATATAAAAAAGACTAATAAGTTTTTTTTTTATATTACTACTTATGGTATTTCATTATTTTTTTAAATTCTCACATACACACAAACTTTCACACTTATAATATTAATATGATTAGTATGATAGCCTCAGTTTAGGCAGGACGGAAAACGAAAATAAGACAGTATTACCATTGCTTAAAGTAGCAAATCAAGCAAAAAAAATTAAGCCATGTCTTGCGCATAATTTCTGTATTCGGGAATACCTGCTCATGCTATTATTAATTATTCTATTTTAGACAAATGCAATATGCTCTTATTTTCTAAGAGCCTACTTTTTAACTGAACTAAGCTTTGAATTGCTTACAGAAACCCAGAAACTATCGTGCAAGAAGAGATCAGGAGAAATCAAATGACGAAGTGGGACTGATGCTGAATTGTCAAAACACACTTTAGATGAGTTGCATCCAGATAACAGCCCTGAAAATGTATCTGATTCTGCTTGTGAGCAGACAAAAGTAATTATTTCTTAATCAAATGCATTAATTTATAATTCTGCTTTTATTTCAAGTTTCAACTTTTCTTCTTCATAAGTTATTCGATTTGAGTGATTGCGAACAGTCATTATCAAAGTTTACTAAGTTTCTGATTGGACTCAATTTTTTTTTTAAATAACTTGTTGACCCGTTATTCCATGTATTCCGCTTAGTGGCAGCGACTGATCAGAACTACATTTCGACGGGGATTTCCTTAACGGCACAGTTGTACATATACCTACAGCTATTTTCAACTTATTTTATATGTGTCTTTTATTTCAGTTATTTGAATTCGTGCCACAAAATATCCTAAATACAGATTTTTTTACATTCTTGACATTGAAATTTTTTTTGTTCAGTTAGTGGCACCAATTGTCGGCTATTGCAGACAAAAAAAAAATTAACATATATATTGTGTTACCTGATACTTTCAGATTGAAAGATATTTAACGTCATTAATAAGAAAATATATGGATATCATCTGAAGGTATTCACACTGCATTATAATTGGCGTCCGTTTAATATTATATTTAAAAAAAAAACATTTTGTTGTGTACTTGTTTTATGATAGTTAGAGATATTTCAATCAAGACTATATGTGCCTATTATATTTTATAATATTGTGTTGGTTGTTTATTTAATAAGACATGTTTATGTGTACATCGCAATTTTGTAAAAAGTTACTAGTATTTATATGAATCATTCATGCCGCACGGCATATCTCTCATAAAGCATTAATGTTGCACAATAATTGGCGTCCGTTAAAAAATAGTAACGTTGTAACCGTCGAGATGCATAACAGTTTTCTTTATTTCCAAAGTTACGTGGTTTTAAACTGATTTGCACTAACTTTTTTTTTTAACAACCAATGATCAGTGAGTGATAAAGCTACTCGTTATTGGGAAACAAATGTGCAAGTCGCGAGCTACGCCACAATAAATAACGTAAGACTTTGCTGCAGTGCTTACAGTAACACAGTTTTTATTTGGTAATTATAAAAGTGAAAAACTTTTTTAGGGGCATAAGGAACAGGGTGTAAAGTTCACTCATCCACCATAGAAAAGGGGAGGATCCTCCAACCAGACAGGTGTTGTGTCTGGCGGGCCGACTGCCCGACTGTTGATGTCGGATAGTCCTACGAGTATCTATGTCGTTCGCGCGGTAAACTCTAATTGCGCGATGCAGGATTTGTGTGACGTCATGTCTTTGATGTGTAGTTAGTATGTGGCGGTGTAACCGCTACATCACTCCCCTCCGGAGACCTGAGGTCGATAGTGGGCTGAGTCTTGTATCTTGCGATGCTTCACAGTGCCAGCTAAGGTTCCAGTGAGTCGGAACCGGGTGCCGCACAGTTCACGGTGAGACGGAACTGTCTGCGGTGATTGCGGCGGTTGTGGTGATTGAGGTGATTGCGGTGATTGAGATGATTGAGGTGATTGCGGTGATTGAGGCGATAGCGGTGATTGAGGCGATAGCGGTGATTGCGCTGATTGAGATGATAGCGGTGATTCCCCAGTGAGTCGGGGTGATGAGGCTGAGGGTAATGACCAGGAATGCGCGTTCGCTGCATGCTGGTGGTCAAGATACCCGTTGAAGCCGAGGGTGCTGGCTGTCTGTGTGACTCGCCTCACGAAAGCTTGCGGGAGTGATGATGATGACGTCGCGCTGAAGTAGTTGCACGAAGGCTGCGTTGACGTTCATAAACGGGGTCACTAATTTAGGGGCATGAGGAACAGGGTGTAAAGTTCACTCATCCAACATAGAAAAGGGAGGATCCTTCAACCAGACAGGTGTTGTGTCTGGCGGGCCGACTGCCCGAATGTTGATGTCGGATAGTCCTATCTATGTCGTTCGCGCGGTAAACTCTAATTGCGCGATGCAGGATTTGTGTGACGTCATGTCTTTGATGCGTAGTTAGTATGTGGCGGTGTAACCGCTACACTTTCAAGTCTAGATTATAATATTATAGAACGTGTTTTATTGTTTTTAGTTTTTAAAATGGATAATATGGCAGATATTGACATAGAGAGGAAGTTATTTTATTACATCTTGAAGAATTATCTTAAGTGGCCATGGCTAGAGGTACATTTTACTTTAAGATTTAATTGTATTAATTTTCAAAAAGTTCTGCTTGATTATTACGATCGACCCCAACATATTGTTGCTGACATGAATGCGTCTAAAATCAATTATTTTTGCTCAGATTAGATAGATTTTGATGCTCCGATTGTAATTATGCGGTATACGAACATTATCCCAAAGATGAATGTGATTATTTTTATGCACATTATGATTGAAAATAACCTAGTAATTGAAGTGTTTATGGCTATATACACTCGAGAGCAATGAATCCGGGTCACTTAAAGAATCCTAAAAATCTCGGAAACTAAAAATGCTAGGTTAATGCAATAAATTGTATTTAATAGACAATGTAATACTCCTTAAATGAAGGTATTAAAACTTCTTAGTTATTGTAAAGTTATATCATAAAAAAATCAAATTTGAAAAAGGGCCACTTTTGAAGATGGAACTACGAAATTACAGCATTTGGTTTTGCTTTTGTTTGTAATCTGTCATTTATGTGGGTACATAAACCATGTTGATAGTGCTCTATATTCATTATTCAAGCTGAAATTATGTCGCTTACGCCTGAAGAATGCACCAGAATACTTACAATGCTGGAAACCGGCCGGAGTCAGCGCGATACAGCCAGGACTGTCGGTGTGTCGCTGTCAACAGTACAAAGAGTTCTCCGACGTTATGAAGAAACTGGTTCTAACCTACGCAGACCAGGAACGGGCAGAACCAGGTGTACCACAGCACGAGAAGACCGATACTTGGTGAACACCATGCTTCGAAATCGCTTTCTTACAGGAACTGAACTCACAAATCAGTTTCGACGCCTCGGAGGAAGTAACCCAAGTGCATGGACAGTAAGACGTCGGCTTGCTGAATCTAACTTAAAACCCCTTAGACGTGCAAACGGCCCTAAACTGGAGCGTGGGCATCGTATTTCAAGACTAAGATATGCCCAGAGCCACGTAAATTGGAGTATTGAAGATTGGTCAAAAGTTATGTTCTCCGACGAATCAAAATTTATGCTCTACAAGCACGATGGAAGACACAGAGTGTATCGAAGACCAGGGGAAAGATTCAAGCAAGCATGCATCGAAGAAAAAGTAGCCTACGGTGGTGGGTCTGTACTTGTGTGGGCCTGAATTTCTTCTGAAAGTCGCACAGAGCTGGTGATCATAGAAAACGGCTCTTTAACTAGCGAAAGATATGTGGAAGAAATCCTCAATGATCACGTTGGTCCATTTATGGTCAATTTAGGTGAGGATGCTATATTTATGCATGACAATGCCCGACCTCATACAGGTAGGATTGTGAATGACTACCTTCAAGAGATGAACATTACTCGTATGGAGTGGCCAGCGCGCAGCCCGGATATCAACCCGATCGAGCATGCTTGGGACGAGCTAGGCAGATGAGTAAAACAACGAAACCCTCCCCCAATCACGCTTCGTGAGCTCAAAATTGCTCTCACAGAGGAATGGGAGAATATTCCCCAAAATCGTATAAGGAACTTGGTGTACAGCATGCCAAACCGCGTAAACGCAGTAATGGAAGCACGAGGAGGCAATACGAAGTATTAAAATTCAAGAAAATCGTAATAAAGTTCAAAAATTTCATGTTTCCTATTTTTGTTTTAAGGAGAGATCAGCAGTTTTTTTCTTTATGTAATTTTGTGTTAATAAAATGTATGGTGACTCATATTTTTTTTACTTTCATTTAAGGAGTATTACATTGTCTATTAAATACAATTTATTGCATTAACCTATCATTTTTAGTTTCCGAGATTTTTAACATTCTTTAAATGACCCGGATTCATTGCTCTCGAGTGTATATATTATGTTATTGCTTCTATATTAGGATAGTTCTTTGCCTGCGTTTAAATTATTTAAAAATATGGCGTCCGATTAATATTAATGACGCAATAAATATTAAGTATTTGTTTTTTTCTTCATTTAAGTTTGATTTTACTGTTGGTACCTACCCATATTACTAGCGGTTCAGACTGGTGTACAAGTCTTCAAAATATACGTCGTGTTAGTTATTTCACATTCTTAAGTATTTCACTTCCTATTAAATGTAGAATAAAATTATATGGATGTCATTTTTTCACAGCATTCATGCTGCATAATAGATATCTGACGTCCGTTATTAATATTATGTGAGGAAACTATCAATTTGTTAATATTTTGTGGAGAAAATTCATTTTAAGATGTGTTTTATTTTTTAATTACCTGTGTGTTATACAGATCGGACATGTTTACCTTCTTACAATTATGCAAAATATACGTTTTGTTTGGACTTTCAGATTGTAAGACATTTGGCGTCCTTCAAAATGTAAAAAAATATAATAAAAGTACGGATATCATTTGAAAGTATTCTCACTACACTATAATTGGGCGTCCGTTTAATATAATGAGGCAATATATATTTTTTGTTTTTTGTGCAGTTAGTGCATTTAAGTTTGATTTTATTATTGTTACCGACCCGTATTATATGCGGTTTGGATTGGTGTACACGTTTTCGTAATATACTTTGTGTTTGGAACTTTTACATTGTAAGACATAAAACTTACAAAAAATATATTGTACGGATGTTAGATTTTCAAAGCATTCAATACTGCATGATAGATAACTGACGTCCGTTATGAAAAATTATGTAAGGCAATTATTATTTTATTTGTTATTTTTGTGCAGTTACTGCATATAGTGCGACATTAAAAATTGTTGTGTAGATATTGTCTGTTCATTTTATAATAGTTTAAGACATTATTGAAACCGTTATGTCCACACTATGTTTTATAATTATGTTGTCCTAGCTATGAGCCAAAATAAACTCTTAATTCTCATACAACCATAAAACGAGTTTTTCTTTCACTTCTTATTTGTACTGGATACCTATTAGTGTTTATTAATCATTCAAACCGCCCAACATTTAGCGTCCAATTTAAATAAAAAATTGCACGACAGTTAGCACCTGCTAAAATATTATTATGTGCAATGAATTTAGACGAATTAGAACCTCATAAAATGAATGTCCGAATTAGGTTTATAAAGGTTTTGCGCTAAAAACGACCGTAAAAATATATGGGCGTTAAATATCTTGTAGTATCAATGTTGTACAACAATATGACTTCCGTATAAATGCTAAGTAGATATTGTCACATTAGGCATTTTGTTCAGAACAACCAGTTCATACATTTGTTACCGTCGCGACAGTCAACCACTGTATGAAGTGTATGAACTGAGAGGCCTGAACGATATTACTGCCCGATATTATATTAATGTTTAAACTTTTATTCTTTGCCATGCTCTAACTTAACATTAGTAGGTAGGTAAGTACGTAAAGGATGCAGTGCCAAACTAGACCCTATCTACCGCTTTTGGAGAACACCACTTTCCTGCTGTTAAACTTAATTATTTTTAAGGTAACTACCATAAATAAGCTTTTTCCTACAACATAAAGTCGGAAGACTACTTTAAAATTTAGAGGAATGTAATTTTTAAGAAACAGTACTGGTTTTACATAGTAAGAGTGGCAACGTCGCATAAATGGAAGGAAGTTAAATAGCAATGATAATAAACAAAACATGTCAATATTCAAGGGAAGTTCAATAATTCATAAAAAAGGAGGGAACTCACAATGATACCCTACTGCCTGTCAATATACGTATATTTGTATATTAATATAGAGTGTTTTATTTTAAAAAAAAGTACATAACCTTATTTGCCCCTATGCTACTAGCCAATATTTGCTGAAACAATGAATCTAAACCAAGCAGAAGCAGTGGACGTCATAATGATGGAAACTAAAAGGATGCCAATTGGGTACCCGGATGTAAATATATATATATATATATATATATATTATATATCACACTAATATTATAAAGGCGAAAGTTTGTGTTTGTGTGTATGTTTGTCTCTTCTTCACGCTAAAACTAATAAACGGATTTGGATAACATTTGGCACACAGTTAGTTTATAACCTGGATTAACACATAGGATACATTTTATCCCGATATTCCCACGAGATCGAAACTTATTTGGGTGAAACCGCGGGGCGCAGCTAGTTTTCAAATAAACTACAGAATTTTTGTTCCAAACTTTCGTGTGCACATAATTACTCGCGGGTATAGGAAGGTTAAAAAAACATATCCGGGAATTAACGCACTCCACCAAACACCTCAATCATAATACATACCTACACTGAATCTTTACTACTAGGTACGTATAAAACATTATTTACTTATTTATTTAATTAGTTACCTATACCGACTGTGGTAGAAAATTGTGGTCACATTACAAATCTACGCACGCACACAGTCGCACACGCATAAGTGTTTGATTTGACTGTTCAGCAGTGTAAAGAAAGAAAGAAAGAAAGAATAATATTTATTACGGTAACAGTAATTTACGTAGTTTTAATTGTTTTTGGGATAAAAATTACATAAAAATTTATAGAAATCGATTCAGTAAAGGATTCTGAACAAACTACTTTCATAATGTGCATTAATTCAGTTACACATCGTATAAGAAGTTGATCGCGCCTCTTCGCACGGCTGCGCTTGCGCGTTTTAGTAACGTACTAGCTGACCCGCACAACTTCGTCTGCGTCACAGAGTGGTTTAAGTAATGAATTTTCCCAGTTTTTTCGCAACATTTTTCATTGATGTGCCGCTCCTATATCATCATAATAGTCATAGCGTTGCCCACGACTTCGTCCGCGTAAATATCATTATCGTGGTTGGATAAATAATATTACTATGTCCTTCGATCTTCGTCAAAATCGGTTCAGTAGTTTAGCCGTGAAAACGTTACAGAGAGACAGACAGACAGAGTTACTTCAAAAACTGTTATGACATAGCTGTATCAGCGTTTTGATGAAAAATCCTAAAAAAAATGGAACTATAGTAAAAAATGGCAAGGGAACAGGAATAATAAAGGAACGTTGGGCAAAAAAAAGTACTGGGGGTCTTATAAAAATGTGGGTAAATAAATTAACGATTATATAATTAGTAGTATTTTTTTAAGGTATTTTAAAGTACTTCAGAGTAAATGATATTTTTTAGTTTTATTTTCTTGTGGTAGAAGAACATACTGATTTTCTTCGCAACCTGATCTTGATAACGCGACATATAGTTTGTCCATGTGAAAAGCAGTCTTAACGTAAATCGATTCCTACGTGTTTAAATGTTTGCCCCTGTGCTTTATTAATTGTTACGACAAAAGATACCTTAACGGGAAATTGAATTCTTTTAAAAATTAAAAGGTAAATCATTGGGAATCATTGGGATGCGAGGTATTAGCACTGTTTGACCAACTGCTGGACCAGTCAAAACTAATGCAACTCGCAGAGCTACCGGGCGGCGGCAGGCCGGCCGGCGCTCCTTCCCCTCACCCGCCGGCCAGCGTCCCTCCCCCTCACCCGCCGCGAACCCGCACATATCTACTTAATTTGTTGCGGAGTTCTTTTAAAATTATTATATCTCCTAAGATGTTTATTGAAATCAAGTGATGTCAAGGACAATTTTGTTTACATTTAAATACTTGTGATTAATAACATATTTATTTGGCAATGGATTAATATTATGTTGATAAAACTCCTTCGCAAATAATTAATTCTGCATTAATTTCGAACAAATTTTATTACGATAAAAAAGGTTATAGTGAGTCAATCTTAAAAGATAGACATATACCGTCGCGGACTTTTTTTTAGAACTTTTAAAGAGGAACAATTCCGTCATACATGATATTGCGTAAACGCAGCGCACGCAACGGAAGCTCTCAAAAAGGAATAATTTTTCCCGTTTTTGTAACATTTTTCATTTATGCTCCGCTCCTATTGGTCGTAGCGTGATGTTATATAGCCTATAACCTTCCTCGATAAATGGACTATCTAACAGAAAATTTTTCAATTGCAACCAGTAGTTCCCGAGATTAGCGCGTTCAAACAAACAAACAAACAAACTCTTCAGCTTTATAATATTAATAAGTATAGATATATTTATTTTTTGCTTTTTTACCGTCACCGTTTGTAATTTTCACTTATTTATTTAATTATTAATATTATTATACATGTTATACAGACCACTCAATGTCATTTAACTCCACTATCATCGTGATCAGAAGTATACCGTTTAACTTTTATTATTTAATGTACATTGTATGCTGGCGTAGGTACCTATTTTAATAAATAAATAAAATAAAACAATAAATTACTACCCAAAAATATTTTTCTCGCAGTGTATAAAAAAGCTAGTATACTTAGTATGTACAGACACCAGCACATCAACCTTCTACAATCTCTAAAATTTCTTTAATAGATTTTCAACTTTATCTCTAAAGTATAAGGTTCAAAGTTGATTAGGAAAATTTGACAGTTCGGGTAGGTTGACCTGCTGGCGTCTGTACTTACAATATAAGACCCCAGCCCCAGTTTAATAACCTCACTTTTTCATTTGAATACCCTCACTTTTGCATAGCCATTTACACGCATTTTTGCTCAACAAACGTGTCAGCGGACTGGGTGGTTGGAGGCTTTACGACCCGGCAGGTTTCCGGATCCGTTTCCTCATTTCCGGCGTTTCCGTGACAGAGCGGTTAATTTTCGAACTTAGTTCGAGGGTAGGCAGAGTTGTGTGACGACGCGGAATATTATACGTTAAATTAGTTTAGTTTGTTGAATTGAAGAGCGGAAATTATTAATGGGGAAATATGTGTGGAGTGATTTTGGAGTGACCTACTTTTTTTACATTATGAATTTACATAATGTAATGTAATCATTTTGTAATATGCTCGCTATAGATAGTGCAATCCAAGACGACGCGCCCCACTCCGCTCCGCTCCGTACTAAAGTACTGCCGGTCTATTCTGTAATAATCTCACGGTGAAAACTTAGATGAAATGAGTCATTCTATCTGCTGCTAGGGACTGACAGTTCACTCCAAGCTCACTTCCCCAAAAAAATTCACGGTGAGATGGTTACAGAATAGCACTGCAGCTTACAGTACAGTAATCGCTGAGTGGGGCGCGTCGTCGTGGATTGCACTATCTGTACCTATTACATGGGACTTAAACATACCTAACCGGTGAAATATGGGTGCCTCTACCTAACCCCTGTTCGGGTATGAAAATAATGGAAATTAAAAGGGGATTACAAAGATATTTATATAAGTTATATGTTTAAATTTAATTAGGAATAACAAGTTGGTTTAATAGTTTTTGATAGCGTAAAAACGGATCAGTTTTTGTTTATGTTTATTGTGCCGGGACGGGACACTATAATGTATAAATTAAATAATTTAAAAAATCAAAATCCTGACTGCAAAATCACATTTAAACTGAAAAGAGAAAAACAGAATTTTATGGTCGTATGGTATTTTCCACTCGGGCTATTTGATTTTAATTTATTTATTTTATTTTTTACCATTACGTTATAGGGCAAATCCAAGAAGTTCACGAAGGAGTTTCCATCATTTTTTTTTTTTTTTTTGTAATGGCGGGGGACAGCAGCGCCCGCTTCAGCGCATGCGCGGTGATGTGCTGAGATTTGGCGCCATTCATACGTTTTGTTGTACTGAATTTCGTGGGTATTTTTTTAATTCTTGATCTTTTATTTAATAGGTTCAATCCCAATGTAAGAAAGTAGATAAACTATTGTATGAAACTGCACATATCTAAATATCAAAACACTCGTGTTTTAATCGTGAACGTTACGAACTAAAAACTTTTTCAAACTTCAAAACAAAAAAAAAAAAAAAAAAACAGAATTAATTTTATAAATTCGAAATAGAATTTGTTTGGATGTTTGTCACGCTTTCAAGCTATAACAGCTGAACGGATTAGAATGAAATTTGACACATGGATGGAAGACCATGACGTGTCTATATCCTTTTATCATCCATCTTGGATCGCTGACGAAGTCGCAGGCTACGGCTAGTACGATATAAACTAAAGAGTACCCCTCAACAGTTTTGTTTTTATGTATTCGCTTTACAGGAAAAGACATAAAACCTCGTGCTTAAAATAAACAGAATTGCTCATTTAAAAACTTACCAACGTTTGCTCATAAAATTGGTTATTTTAACACTGGAGGCGGATAAGACCTGACAGATACTATCGCTTCCAATATACTCGTAAACATATCCTGGGGAGGAAAACCTTTTTTTGCACCCTTTTGTTGGAAACTTCTTATCCCGGATCAACACTAATCCATATACATAATTTATAAGCTGCTGTTTGTTTAGATAAAACATGGTTCTGCTACCCTAGCAATGAAAAAGGTCTGATTAATGTTCACACGTAATAGTTTATTTTTTGGTGCGAAAGTAGTTGTAATATTTGATAGATAATTTATTTAAATGCACTAAACAAAATGAGTTTTGTATCAAGAAACCAAAATTGTACAAAACTATAAAACATACATAAAATTCAAAATATTTTATTTCACATAAACCTACTTGGGCACTTATGAAACGTCAGAAGCTAGGTGCACGGTTACAATTGGTCGTTTCCTATGGAGAAGAGCCGGCAAGAAACTCCACGGTTACTCTTTTAAAAATAATTGGCTTTTACAATATTTTCAAATAACTGTGTTATTAGGTATGGTAGGACAGTGTAGGTCTTTCAACAAGTACCAGGTACTCAACAAAATAGTTATGGTCAACATACATGGCTACCGGTAGGCAGAAAATACAAAACGCCACCTGAGCTACCTTATACCTTTTGCGCCTCGTTTACGTTCATATACTTTCCAATAAATCTACGAACAAATGTAGTTACGTTACCTTTATTAGGGATTACGTTTAGTTTAAAGCTCGCTGTTCTAATGTTCAAACAAGCCAACTATTTAAGGCGACGATACCCGACTTTTAATGATTTTATACTGAAGATCACGTCTAAACGAGTAGTATTAATGATTTGGACAAAATATATGTTAAATTAGAGCATTTTCTTAATAACTTAGCATACATATTAATATTTTAGATTATGTTTAAATTACATAGTGAAATTAATTTGTAAAGTTATGTCTAACGAGGATATAAAACTGAGAAACACGCAAAATCTATTATGCGTATTTTTCTGAAACCTTCACCATTTTAAAGATAATTTAATTATTGGTCTTTAGTATACATGTTTTAATATACCTTTTTTCATGTATAATAAATTAATAATGCGTCTTATTTGCGGCAGCGCTCCTGGATGGGTGAGTCCTATTACTGGCTGGACGTATGACGCGTTGCGTGAGATCAGTACAGAACACGCAAGCTAACTACTTAAGGTCACTGGCATATATCTACGTCTTAAGGCTCCTACACACCGTGGTAATACCGCCGCCACTACCGCCGCGAAAGTCGCGGTTCGCCCGGCTTCCCGCACAAAGGAGCCGCCAAACAGGCGTGCCGCTCGGCAATAGCCGGCGGGCCGTGTCGCCAACACTGTGTGTAACTGTAAAAAGTTGTATTTAGTCCACTTAGTTTAATGATGAAATGATGTGAATTTCTGTAAGTTGATATTTAAAGACACTTTTGCACGGTTTGGTCAATATTTTAAACTAGGCGCCTGCATTTCCTAGCTGACTAATCCCTGAGAAGAAATACCGAAACAAGCTCAGATCTCATAGTCTCTTTTGAAGTCCAACTTGTGCACATCTACTAATCCATTAAGTTATCCTATACTAAAGTATTAGAAAAAACCTTAGTATTGTTGGTAAACTATAGTTATGTCTCAATGAATGAGATCTGGTTCTGGATTATGTCGGAAGCAAGCTCCCGGAACAGGAGGTTTACCGAGATAGATAAGAAAGAGATAGGTTTATAGATCCCGAAACTGAGAAAGATTAATGTAATGGATTTAGGGAAACCAAAACAAGGGTGAAAGCTTAAGTTTTAGTTTTTTTTTTTTTCTATATAGGTAGTAATAGTCAACCGACTTTCCATAATTTTTTTGACTGCTGTAAAGCACGGGGAATTTCTATTATTCATCTATATTTTTAGAGGTATATGTAGATTTTATTGACATCACTTAAATTTTCTGTAATTCAATTTCATGATTTCTGTAAAGGTGGAATTAGATTTTAGACCAAACGGGCGAATGCTCGTTTGTTCCCCACTCTATCAAATACTCTTTTTGTACACAGAGAAGAGCATTCTTTTGATTCTTTCCATACTAAAACCCTTCCATACTAAGCTCCCGTTCTATGTTCGTTTGGTCTGAAACCACCTATGAAATACGAAAGTATCATCGCTTCCTATTAAACTTAAAAAACGCGATAAACACAGTAAATACTTCCTGATCCAAAACAGTTAAAATATTAACTCGATTGCGCCCTTAACTGGCCAGTCATTAAATTTGGGGGTTAGTTTCGAACCTTCAGGGGGCGATAGCTGTATAGAGCTATTTGGGCACAAAGTGACCCTTAAATAAGGTACACAAACAATACAGGATTACTGGTAATTCGACGTATATCCATCAGGGGCTGATAAAGGGGGCCAAATGCAACAAATTGAACCCCCCATATGTATGGCCGAAATTCAATAGTATTCGAGATATTTGAATTTTAAGGGTTTTTCGATATTTACCCAAAATTTGACATTTAATTCCAAATAATAAAAAAACTACACATTTGAATGGGTACCATTAAAAATCATGTTGTAGCTAGCACTTCAATTAAGCTATGGACATAGTTAAAACTACTTAATTTAACAAAATAATTAAAATAATTAACGATATAAGAATAATATCTTACCAATATTTTTATTTTACGCTTCAAAAATGTTGCCTCCTCACAAAAATTTCTATGACATTAATCGTAAAAATAACTAAAAAAACTTGCCTATTCTGTAAGCTTTCCAAAAAGGTATAAAAGTCAATTTTAAAATACATAATTCGTGGCATGGCATGTGTTTGAAACGGCGCGGGGAGAGAATTTGTATTTGTATGAAATAAAATGCATTCAAAAATGTACGTCAAATTTTATTAAAAATTTTACACATCTTGTTCAAAATGAGCCCCTCTATTACGAATGCAAGTTCGAATTCTTTTCCTAACTTCGGTTTTCGTCACTCTTGATGAAAACGTTGTTCTCATCTGTTGCGCCGCGTTTATTATTCGCTGTCGAAGTTCTTCGACTGAATTTATTGGGGTCACATAAACTAATTCCTTCATATGACCCCAGACGTAAAAATCAAGTGGTGTGATATCAGGGCTTCGTGCTGGCCACGGAATTGGCCCTCCCCTCCTCCCTTGGAAATCTCTCATCTAGCCACTGTCGGACAGTAATCCGGTAATGTGCTGGGCACCCATCATGTTGAAACATGAGGTTGTTTTTTATTTCTTCGGGAACATCCGCCAACAAATCGTCTAGGTTGTTTCTCAAAAACTCCTCGTAATTTTCGCCGTTCAAATTTTGGGGCAAGAAATGAGGGCCCACCAAATAATTATCAACGACACCCATCCATACGTTCAGGGAAAATCTCATTTGCGACGCAGTTTCTTTTAGTTTTTTTGGATTCCTGCCTGCTTTAGGTGCCCAAAAATGTAAGTTATGGTAATTCGTTATACCATCCCGGTCAAACTTTGACTCGTCAGTCCACAAAATATTTCTTAGGAAATGTTCCTGGTCAGCGTCAGCGTTTAACATAAACCGAGAAAATTCGAGTCGCCTGGCAGGATCTCCCTCGTGCAATGTTTGGACAGGTTGATAATGGTACGGGTGTCTACCTGATAGATGTACTACCGACCACACTTTCCACTGGGACATACCGAGCTGTCTTGCAACAATGTTCGTTGAGATGTTTGGGTCATCAATAAAACACTGAAGAATGGTGTCCTCTTCGTCAGCCGTATACCGTCGAGGTCTGCCAGCGTTGAATTGTGCTCTCTGAACACTGCCAGTTTCAGACAATCGTCGATAGGTGCTCCCGAAAACAGTAACGTGGGGAAGTCGACGATCGGGAAAGCGGCGTTGGTATTCTCGCCGAGCCGCAGCCGCGTTTCCATCGGCAAAACCATAACAAAACATAATGTCTGCGTATTCGTTATTAGCATACGAAGCCATGGTATCCGAAATAACAATGATAACAAAAATAATAACAAGAGAAACAAGAATTAACAATAATGATCGATAACAAATTAACGCGATGAGAGATTGGTTAATAGCAAGATAACAACACACGTGCTTGCGCGGCGTAGAGTCGAAACTTACTAAGGAAGGCGACGCGAGCACAGCAGACGCCGTGTGCTCCCCCACCCTCACACCCCGCCCCATCACGAAGAATTCCGCCAGTAAAATCGGTTGTTTTAGCAAGGATCATAAACTAAAACACACATTATTTCTCTCCCCGCGCCGGTTCAAACACATGCCATGCCACGAATTATGTATTTTAAAGTTGATTTTTATACCTTTTTGGAAAGCTTACAGAATAGGCAAGTTTTTCTAGTTATTTTTACGATTAATGTCATAGAAATTTTTGTGAGGAGGCAACATTTTTGAAGCGTAAAATAAAAATATTGGTAAGATGTTATTCTTATATCGTTCATTATTTTAATTATTTTGTTAAATTAAGTAGTTTTAACTATGTCCATAGCTTAATTGAAGTGCTAGCTACAACATGATTTTTAATGGTACCCATTCAAATGTGTAGTTTTTTTTTTATTTGGAATTAAATGTCAAATTTTGGGTAAATATCGAAAAACCCTTAAAATTCAAATATCTCGAATACTATTGAATTTCGGCCATACATATGGGGGGTTCAATTTGTTGCATTTGGCCCCCTTTATCAGCCCCTGACGGATATACGTCGAATTACCAGTAATCCTGTATAATTGTCAAGTTTATAGGTTGGGTGAGACGGTGTGACAGTAAAGATAGCTGACTTAATAGAGGCTTGTGATAAGGCTTTTATGAATTATGTTATGGTTGAATTATATTTTTAAATAATAAATAGAAATATCTAGTTTTACTTTGCTAGAATCGTACATTGCTATTATTTGATATTAGCTTTTTTTTTCACTCTTACTGACTAAAACCGACCCGTGTTCCTTCAGTTGCCTGTACCTACTTTCCAGGGGCCACGGTATCTCATCTATCTTTCGGATCTATCACTAGCCTCAGCCCGCGACTTCATTCGCGTGGAAGTCATTAGATACACAATACACTAAAATAACCCACTGCATCGCATCGCCCGCTTACGCTGATTTTTTGTCTTCTCGCTCAGCTCCTAAGGGTCGTAGCGTGATGTTCAATAGCTTATAATCTTCCTCATGAATCACTCCGTCCATTGGTGAAAACTGCATGAAAATCTGTTAAGCAGTTTTTGAGTTTATCGCGTTCAGACAAACAGGCGCTGAGGGGCCGACGCAAAAAGAGGGGTGTTATAAGTTTGACCGTTATGTAAGTGTGTGTGTCTGTCTGTGGCACCGTAGCTCTTAAACGGGTGAACCGATTTGAAAGCAGGTTTTACAGCAATGGTTTTTAGACATATTTAATCAAAATCGGTTCAACCGTTTGAAGATTATCAGCTCTTTTCTAGTTTATGAATGCATGTGAGCGTCTTCCACAGGTATGATCGATTTGAAATTTGGTATTCTGTTACTTCAATGACATTAGAAGAACATAATAACCTTGAACTGATGCTGCAGCATCACCTGGAATTTGCAGGATACCCAACTCCCTTACGTGTTTGGGCTCATTGCAATGGTCTCAATGAATAGGTTATTGATAGATGATGAACAGGGTCTGGTGAGGGAGTAGGAAAGAGAAATGAGGAAATGTTTTTGTCGGGAGTTTTTATTTCACTTGTATAATATGAAGTGATCGTGTTGTCTCCGCTGTGCTTTCAAGCAATACGAGAACACAACTCTACGATCTACCTTAGTATTTCGGATGCTAAGACAGAACTGCCTAGTTTTACCTTAGCGTGTCAGTATTAGCCATATACTCGTATGTGATAAAGAGGACAGGATAGCCGCTTCAGGCAAATAAGTCAACATTATATTGGTAATGCTGGAAGATGGCTACTGTGTATTTTCCACAGTTTGGAAAATCAAGATAAACAGAAGAAAAAAACTATTTCAAATAAATGGATGGTACCTACACACACACCCTTAAAATACCTGTACACGAACCTTCGTTTATCTAAAAGACTTCTTCGTAATTAAAGTGGTCTAGCTAATAACGATAAATTGGATCAAGCTGAACCGTAACGAGGGAACGTGACGGCAGCGTCAACTCGAGATTTTTAATCGATTGCAGAAGCATTTGTATCGGTAATCGATATTCGATACACTTACACTCGAACTGGTGCTGATTATCTGTAGCCGCCCTAGTGCATTTATTGATATTATGCGCTGTCACTGTCTTATTACTACCATAGATCTTTACTTCCTATACCTCATTGATTAATTCAAAAGTACCTGCAAATAGTTTATTTGAAATAAATGCTTTGAGTTTGAGATTTTGTTAGAACTCTATTAAAAACAAATTACATCAATTTTAAGTATTTACCCAAGACTTTATAATCTAAGCCACTTGATCCACTGTTCCCGAGATTAATAATGAGGAAGTATGGTAGAAACCTGTGTGAAAGGAGCGGGTTGTCACAACACAAAATAAGTATTGGTGTAAAGTTCACTCATCCTCTTCCTATAGAAAAGGGAGGATCGTCCGAACATACGTTGGTGTCGTTGTCGTAGATCGTTGAACAGGGTGTTGTGTCTGGTGCGGTAGGAAACGGCCGGGTGTCATCACTGCTTGGATCGCCCGGAGGACACGGTGGAGCATACGGTGGAGGTCTGCCCGGCTTGGGCAGAGCACCGCCGTGTCCTCGTGGAGGCAATCGGTGGCGGGGATCTCTCGCGTCCGGCCCTGGTCCAGGCCATGGTATGGAGCGAGACGGCATGGGAGGCCGTCACCTCCTTCTGCGAAGCAGTAATGCTCGCGAAGGAAGAGGCGGAACGCGTGAGAGAGAGGTAAAATTCGCGCCCTCACGCCCCTAGCCGCCGCAGGAGGAGACGCCCTGGGCGTCGGGAATCGATTGCTGAATCCCAGCCACCATAGGCGCGGATAGTCCGAAAGACGAAAGAGAGATACCGTGGCCCCTGACATTGCACAGGCAACTGAAAGAACACGGGTGGGTTTTAGTCAGTAAGAGTCTGACACGCCCTCCCGCTCCGCCCAGAGCGGGAGAAGACATTTGATAATTTAACACCCAAAAAAAAAAAAAAAAAGATGGGTGTTGTGTCTGGTGGGCAACTGCCTGACGATTGTTGTTGGAACGTTGTATATATGCCAGTGGATGTGGCGTTGTAGATGGCGCCACAGTGTATTAAAATAACCTACACGAGCGCCCGCACATAGTGACCACACATAATTATAAAAGAGATTAACAACTTACATATTCTGCGGCCCCATATCAAACTTTGTAAGGACAACTTAAAAAAAAAATACTTTATGGTAAGCCCCATAAAATTGTAAAATCACCTGCGTTAAAATCTGCATCATCGGAGATTTTAATACCAATAAAACTAGTAAGTAGGCACCACATATCTACAACTATCTAAAAGCCAACTATTTGACTATTTCAAAACCAACCAAGTATTACAGCTCTTTAGGTTTTTAAAGGTTAATTGTCTAGCACATAAGCAAGAAAATTGACCATTACAAAACCTAGTTGGCTGTTTTTGCGCTCTCTTGGGTTTTCTTTGGGTAGGCACATTGTTTTGATATGAGGTAGCCGTATTATGAGTACCTAGCCTGTCGTAACAAATACACAAAATAGTTCAAGTTCCTATTACTAGAACTACCTAGATAGTCTTGCCACGCCACAAACTTGCGGCCAAGGTATCAAACTTTGTCTAAACTATTACCTACAGTATGCAACTTGGCTTACTGCTACTTATTAGTAGTAGATCCTTGTGCATTCTGTTCTAAGTATGCTTTGTACTGCTTCATTTGGTCCCTCATTTCCTTGAGCAAACTCTATTTACATGTTAATAAATGAAAT
The DNA here is from genome assembly GCA_963853775.1 of Xanthia togata. Classification (NCBI taxonomy): domain Eukaryota; kingdom Metazoa; phylum Arthropoda; class Insecta; order Lepidoptera; family Noctuidae; genus Xanthia; species Xanthia togata. The sequence continues at coordinate 6,522,572 of OY970805.1, forward strand.
AAAGGTAAGGAGATCATGATCAAAGAATATTTTGTATTTTATCTACACCCATGCTATAAATTCTGTATAAAAGTTTCTGAAACAGTTAGCTTATTGCCAACATTAAAACAACCATTGTCATAGTAATCATAATATCATCCAAGCAAGTGTTGTACTAAATTTCACTATGCAACTCCTTACTCATCAAACAGCCACATTCTCACTACTCAATTCGTGGTATCTTTATGAAATTCAAAAAAAGAACATTGTCATGCACGCGGGTTTCACTACCACAGCGCCGCCGCGCCGTAATTAAAAAAAGATATAAATAATTATTACAATATATAATTATAGTATTACACTTATACATAGTTTGTTTGTATTAGATACTCAGCAATTAAACTTTCCGTGAATTTACAGTTCTTACAACACTGTACAACACCCTATGGTTTCAGAACCTTATAAAGAGGATTCATATCATGGGTGTAGATAAAGTCTTGTATGCAACGGTACATAATTAGGTATTAAAACACTCATGTAAGTATACTATTATCACTATTATAAACCCACATTCGCTTATTATACAACAGTTGCATAAATAACTATTACTTTCCACGAATTAGGTATTTATTTTGATTACAACGATGTAAAAAAAGTGCAATGGTGCACTAAAGTAACACAAACTTAACCTAATTATCTACCCGACTTCAAAAACGAGGAGGTTCTATGTTCGTATGTATGTATATTTTTTGTATGTTCATCTGTTTTTCCGTGATTACTGAGCCGGTTCACGTGAATCATTTTTCAATTGGTAGAAGAAGTTTACGCGGTAGTCTCATATACTCGTAGGTACATTTATTAACTTTGCTTTGGTAGCTTTTGAGTAAGCTTCAATAATAAGTATTTTATTACACTGCGTATGTTGATGAAAGTAGCTTATTGCTATTTTTTTTAATAGCTTGATTTTTTCTCATAGGTAATTACTTTTAAACACAATAGATTTCCATTTTCTTTCACTAACCGCTGATCTTAGCGGTTCCCAAAGTTTAACTTCTAGCCCCCAGGCACTACAAGTTTTCTTAGCACTTCTCAACAAACTTCGTAAATCTGTTGGAACTGTTAAGAGCTAATTTAACTAAACGCCTTAAACTTTTCTTCGTCTGAGATGATAAAAAGATATTAAGAGTCAATTTGAGTTTAATCACTTCTTACTTTAATTTTTGGAGCAAAAAAACTTGGTAGGACTAGAGCTGGTCTATCCTCACCGTGAAGGCTTAGGAGAAGTGAGCTGTCATTCCATAACGTGATTTTTACAGAATAGAAGTATAAGTTTAATATTAATTAGTGGGTACTCCTTTTTTTTTCCTCTGTTTAATTTTCAGAGCGAATACGCTAAGTTTTGATCCATAGATAACATTACTTCAAAACTTGTTTGACAGTAACACGGCAGAAAGGTACGTCATAAACCGTTATCATGTCACACAGTGGAAATAAAGCCTAACATTTACGATTTCTGTCTGCATCATTTTACCTCAAAGATCTTAACAACTATAACCACGACCCCAGAAGTCATAACACTTTGAGAAACAAAACCTATAATATGAATTTACGACCTCCATGCAGGCCGGGAGGTGATATTACCAGCAATTCATTGCCGATGTCAAGGGACATCACAGCTTCGTGCCAATAGCCTTTATATGGCCTCTTGCGATGTCACTAGTGAATATAGACGTATAGACACTGTCTGTGTATGTGAATAGCTATTGCCTTTTGTCTGCTGCCTGAAAAGTGATTTTTTGGTCAGATATGCTCTTAAGGCTAGGCTCGTATGTAACCAAAATGGTGAAGAACCTTTAGACTTCGAATATTTTCAAGAATCACTCCAAAAACTTTCACTTAATTTGAAAAATATCCATGCATGTCATTTTCTCTCAATCCCCTTCCGCGTTGCATGCCAATCGAAAATATTATCCGCTGAATCTAATCTAACCAGTTGTTGAACAATTGGAACATGACTGTTTGTGAATACGGGATGTTTACAATCAACAGGGGAATGTAAAAACATGTCAATTTCAACGGAAAACGAGGTACAAAAGGGTTGATGGTACTCCACATATATCCTGCGTAATTGAAACCAGCTTTTTAAAAGCGGTTTGATGAATGACAGGCCTGACATGCCTCCATGCCCTTGAAATATGATTATGACAAAACAATACGTGAACAGGTAGAACTTATATCTTGTCCTCATCTCTAGGAAGCAAGTTATTTTAACACTAGACTAGCCTATAATAATATCATTTATTTCAGGCGACACCAGCCCATGGAAAAAACCTTAACCTAAATATAGGTAAAACTTTTAATATAAACAAAACTTGTGTTAATAAATAAAGCATAAGACTATGTTAGTAGCACTTCACTTTGCACTAGCTTGACCTTGTGTTGTCCTGTGGAACTTGTCCGTGCCTGTGCCTGTAGCCTCAGGATGCCATTAATCACCATGCCAAATTTTATCAAAATCCGTTCAGAAGTTCAGACGTGAAAAGGTGTTTTCAGATAGATAGAATTACTTTTTGTATAAAATGGGATTTTTTAATTAATGTAGGTAGTGTTACTGCTGCGCATGAGGTTCCGGGCTCGATTCCCGGGTCGGGCAGTGTTATTGGGCTTTCTGTTATCTGGAATTTCTCAATAGCAGCCGGAAGTTGGATTTGTGCCCGGTTGATTACATGGGACTTAAACATAACTGGCCAAATGTGGGTGTACTATAGGAACACCTCTGCCTAACCCTTCGGGGAAATACAGGTGTGATGTTATGATGCTAAGTAGGTTTTAAGGTACCATTCCGTACCTGACCGCAGGCAGCAACTGCACGAGGCTTCATGTCGCGGCGTCATGTCGCTGCAGTCATGATTCCGAACCCGACCGCAGGCGGCAGCAGCCCGTATTCCAGTCGGTAGATAGAAGATAGAAAAACGTGGTATCGCTCGAGCGTTGGCGGCACTACTGGTCTGCGGTCGGGCTGCACGTGTCGCCTGTCGCTCGCCCGTAGCTGCCGATGACGTGTCACTAGCTAATTCATAGAAACCAGTTATGTCGCGGTGGCACGTCGCCTGCAGTTGCGTCCTGCGGTCGGGTACGGAATGGTACCTTGAGAAATAAATTTCTGACTCGTCAATTTCAAACAGGCGATAACTTCGTTTATTTTGTCTTCATATTATGCAGTAAGTTAAGTATAAGCACAGAGACTGCGCGTTTTATATAGAGAACAAACCATGTGCCGGATTGGATAACCCATCGGCTAAAATTACGTACTATTGAGAAGTTCCTTACTCAGCAGTTTGAAAACAAAATCCTGTGAACACGATGACCACCTCTGTCACCGCCCCGGTTCTATAGCCGCCGAGCGCTGCAAGCAGTAAGAGTCCTTACAATGTATAGATATGAAGTTCTTCGATGGTACTTCCATATAAACTTTCACCCCTTATTTAACTCTTTAGCACACCTTCGTTATATAAGGAATTCTATGCAAAATTTAGTGCTTCTAGACCCGTTTTAGGCTGTACGTTGTCCGTCAATGAATTTTGATTTTTATTTAGATATTTAACGTATCGTAAATATTCAACACGCGTTAGTAAAACACTATCCACTCTCAACTAAATATACCCTAACTTCTGACCATCCGAAATCCTCCGGTTTCAAAGCCTCACGGAAACGTTATTACCTGTGCAATCATTGCGGTGCGCACAATAGTTTCCGGACACATATTATCCGGATAGGACCGAACGCTGCCGGAATTGGGCACGATGGCACCACTCTAATATTAACTTAATGACAGAATTTCTAAGTGGATGGTAGTTTGGCGATAGTCGAGTAGACAGACTCGTATTGACTAACGCAATGCGGGTATCTTGAATTAATTGTATCGGTCCACTGTGATTATAAGCTTACTAACTGACTACCCACCTACCTACGTTATACCTACATAAGTATTCAATCGGTAAACAAATCGAATTTGTTTTTGAAGTGAAAACTTCTTTAGGCGTGTTGAGCACTTGTTGGTTGGACAAAAATCATGGAACTCGCGTCATCGTCACCGAACGCTTTCCATGAGATATGTATACTGTGTATATATGTGTACTTTTTGTGTGAACAAAAAGCGTGAAACTCGCATCATCACCGCACCCTTAGTTTCAAAAGGCTTCAAGCCCGGGCATAAAACTTATAAACTATTGAACTTGAAAAATGTTTACAAGAATTATACTTTTAATGTCATTCAGAAAATCTTCACTTCTCGTGCCGTGGTGGCTATGATAACTAAGATGGCTGAATAGTACTTTCAAGCAAATAAGCATACGTGTGAAAACGTCACACGTCTACATTGCTAAGTAGGTTTACCAGACGCAAAGGAACTAAGTTACAAACATTATTTTTGAATTAGTAAGAAATACGTTCTACTTATTATAATTGAAGTTAGGTACAGACGCCAGCACGTCAAACTACTAAAATCTGTCAAATTTCTTTAATTTACTTTTCAACTTTATAACTAAAGTTTAAGGTTCAAAATTGATTGAGAAAACTTGACAGTTTCGGGTAGGTTGATGTCTGATGTGCTAGTGTGTGTACATTCAAATTGTTATATACAATATAGTACGTACCAATTTAAAAGCCTATCTAACTTTCTACACAAATAAATACAAAAACAAAAGGACACTTAGTCCGGAATTCACCAATGAAATTGAATGCGTTCATTACATCAAAACGCGTTCAAGAACTGTCAGTCAATGTACAATATTTCATAAAAATTTTGACGTTTACAGCTCTTGAACGCGTTTTAGAAATGCTGATCGCGTTTAGTTTTGATTGGTGAAATCAGCCCTTAGGCGTCGAAGTACTAATCGCATCGCTGTCATCCAGAAACGTGACTAGAAGACTGGCAGCATTGCCACGTCGAATGACAATGCTACTTGTTACCAAAAAAAGACGACGACTTGTACGATATTTTTTCCCAGTTCCATATCAAAATTATCAGCACGAAAAGAAGATAAAACTCACAAGTAATGTGAAACTCAATATTGCCACCAATAGAATTACATACTTCGTTCCGTTTCAGCATATAACCTTATTTCCCCAATTTTCTGTTTATCCATCAGTGAAATATGAATGGAGCTATCCGCATCTGCCAAGGGTCGTGTCGATGTTAAATAAATAATATTTTACACCCTGTATGTCTTTCGACAGGTATTTATTAATTATGTTTGATCTCTGGCAGGCAGATCGAGGCTTATTTTTCTGCTCAATTTGGTTGGTGGTAGGGCTTGTTCTAAGTTCGCCTGGCTGCTACCACCATCTTATCTAAGTCTGTCGCCATAACAACTACGTTAACAACGTTGTTGTGTTTCGGCAGTTAGAGGTGAGAAAGATAGCCAGTTCCTCTGTGGATGAGGAGTCCAGGTGAAGCTCGCTTCCACCTTCGGCCTGAATATCACTTACCATCAGGTGAGATGCAGGCCAAGAGCTCCCCGTATAAAAAAGAGCAACAAATGGTTTTGCAATCGTTTTGATAAGGGAAATGCCACTTTGTTTGAAAAGCCTAAGTATAAGTAGAACTGTTTCTTATAATGTTGTAACATAGGATGTAAAATTAAAAAAAAAAAAACAAAATTCAAAATATTTTATTTCACTTAAACCTACATGGGCACTTATGAAACGTCAGAAGCTAGGTGCACGGTTCTAATTGGTCGTTTCCTATGGAGAAGAGCCGGCAAGAAACTCCACGGTTACTCTTTTAAAAATAATTGGTTTTTACAATATTTTCAAATAACAGTGTTATTAGGTATGAGAGGACAGTGTAGGTCTTTCAACAAGTACCAGGTACTAACAAAATAATGATGGTCAACAAATGTACAGTCCACTAAGCCTACAGCGTTCTCACATTCACAAAATAGAAAATAATCTATTTAAAGATGAATAAATTATTAAAAATAAAAACGTATTATAAACGAAATGACGTGATTGCTATAAATTACAGCTGTGACAATTCTGAATAATTATCATGTTCACAAAAGCCACTAATAAAGATTTGAAGTTAAATTGTAGGTATATAATGTCAAATAATAGCGTGCTTATGTCAAGGAAGAATGTAAAAATAAAAATGTAAAATATATATATAATAAACATGGTAATTTGGGAGCAGTTAATAGACTATATAGGTAGGTATAGACCTACGTATTTAAATTAAATATTTATTTAAGAAAATAAATCCTTTTATTTTAATGCATTTAATTTAAGAGAAAGTAAATTTTCTCCTATATTTTCAAGCTAATTTAAAAACGTGTTTTTACGCCATTTCTGCTGACGTAACCGTAAGTGAGGATATCAGTGTAAAGCCTGACAATTCAGTCAAATCTCAACTTCAAAGCTGTAAATTCACTTTTAAAACAACTGTAACTGAAAACAGATATCCGTCGTAAAACAAGCTCTCACTTAAAACAAACACACTAATCTCACATAAGCACTTTTCGCTCACAATGGCTGAACCAACTTCGTGGATAACTTCAAGCAAATAAAGAACTTGTGCAAACTGGAATAAAGTTTACATTTGATTGAAAAGTTTCAGCATACTTGACGAAGTCGGGTAGCAGTGAAATAAGGGACGTTTGTGTGATTAAGTTGAATATTTACTGAGTTGATTGTGAAGTAAGGATAAGTTGACACTGCGACGTTTGATGAAGTTAATTAGTCTCCTGAAGTGTTTAATACAAAGGCAGTTTAAATACTGGTGTTAATTATCTGGTTGCTTAAATCCAGGTGGCCATCCTATACCTTGATAATAACTCGTTGTTAACTCTTGAAATGTACCCAAGGCACTTCTGACTTTTCGGATTCATGTGCGTATTATATCGACGGTTGAAAGGCTAATTGGTCTAAGCGACAGTTTTTGCGGTATTGAGTTATATACATATTCGGAATCAGCAAATTTTTCTCCGTCGTTTGAGTCAGGTTTCAAATTTTTATGACTACTTTTTTGGCGCTTAGCACCCACAGCAAAACAGGCCTCATTTCTAAGCTCATTGATCTATACGACACAAAATTAGACAAATTTGAGGACATGATGACTTAAGCTATTTTGATTTTTAGAAATTTTATAACGAGTGTCGATTAAGGCATTTGGATGTTTGGCCATGGATGTGGTTTTGTCGTTTGGCTTATTTTGCATTAAACCAAAACAATAAGCTCTGTCGTTTGGCCCATTTTGCATTAAGTTACATTAATTAACTATGTCTCTTGACCCATTTAGCCTCTATTAAGGATAATGAGTAATTTCACTTCAGCTATTTTGACCTAACTATCTCATTAGTGCTATGGCGGTTGAATCAGTTTGATTAAATTCAGTATTAGTAAACTTGGCAATTCCATCATTTTATCAAATCGGTTTTAACACATAGGCCGTCCAATAAATTAATGAGGTTAGCTACTCCTTAGTCGCTTGGGACTAAGTTCAATTTATTGTGCGCTCTGTGTAAGTTTCGGTTACGAGTAACTCACCCACCCGCGCGGGTGCATCAGTCAGCCGCAAAAGCAAAGAAAATTTCCTTTTGTGTTGGCGGCTGACTGAGCCGTTGTGTGCGAGCGAGCTGTGAAGATAGACGGTTGATTTTTCTGGTAAGTACAAATTATTTTGTTTTATCTAAGTGATAATCAATGGAAAGATCTGAAATTACGCTAGGAATATAGAATAAGGAAGACCATTTTTTGATTTACAATATGTACCTACGAAATAATTTTTGTATGCAACTGTGTAGGTAATAATAATTTTCTTAGTGTAAGTATGGATCTAGATGAGTGACATAATAAATATTTATCTATATTTTTAAATATTTATTTATATTTTCACATACAGATTTTCTAATTACGAGTAGATCGTAGATAGAAAATCTGTATGGAAAATAATGAATAGTGAAAGTACTTTGCAGTACTAATATCTACTTAGTTTTGGGTTAAAGTCTCTCGTTCAATTTCATTTCAGAAACTATGGAATCACAACGCCGGTTGTATTTTAAGAAATAGATAGTGAAAGAGTTGACTCAACAGAAGACTGAAGTACCTACAAGTGAAGAAAAAGAAAACAGTAAAAATAATTAAACTGATGAAGATTGTGTTTTTACACTATTAGGAAGTCAATCCTACTATAACCAAATCCAAAGATTTCCATTTATGAATACGTTCCTTCAAACCCAGATAACAGCAATATGGAAAAAAGAGTCACAGGTAAATAAAGCTTTATACCTATAAGAATTTTGTTATTATAACGTGAGTTCTCGTTGATTTAAGTTTTTTGTACCACCAAAGCTCTATTAGAAGATATTACTAACAAAGATCTAACCAAAGAAAATAGTTATACAGTAAATATAGAAGATATACTAATTGATATTGAATTTGAGTCGGTATGTAATTAATTGTAATACTACACTGGACAGCAAATAAACCGAGCCACCCGCTACCTAGGCACTCTAATTCGATTTTCTCAAAAACTAAAAAACCTACAATTATCAAAGTTGTACCTACAGAAAGTGCGTTTCATGGTGATTAAAATGAAAGGAAACTCATTGGGTTTAATCAATATTTCTGTGCTTATTAAGGATTTTACAAAGAAGAGTCGTTTTCCAGCCGTGACAATCGTTAGTAATGATAAAGTGAAAAAAAAAAAATTAAAGCCAAAAACAAAGATAAAATCAAAAAAAAGTTTTTCATCAATATTCCGTATTCCTTCCCCTTGCTCGGATAACTGCCAGCATCCTTGTATTCATCGACCTTACGAGCTTGACGATAAAATCTTGAGGAATTGTATTCCACTCCTCTTCAATTGCGATTCGCTCTGGAAGCCTTGTTGGAGCAGGTACCCGGGCTCGAACCCAACGTTTCTGCTCATCCCATAAGTGTTCTATCGGATTCAAGTCCGGGCTTCGAGCTGGCCAGTCCATCGTACAAATGCTGATGTCGCGTAGATACTGTGTCACCACATGAGCAACATGAGGCCGTGCATTATCATGCATCAATTGCATATCCTGTCCTATATATCCTGCGTAAGGTACCACATGGTCTGCGAAGATTTCAGTAATGTAGCGATGAGAAGTCAGTCCACGTGTACGGCCCGTCGGTTCGATGAAAACTAACGCTGTATGTGCTGTTAACGAGATGCCGCCCCAGACCATTACAGATCCTCCTCCATAAGCAACAGTTTCCTCGATGCAACACTGAGAATAACGTTCTCCAGGGCGACGATATACTCTCTGACGTCGATCACTTCCATGTAGACTTACCCTGGTCTCATCAGTGAAGAGTACATTACTCCACTGCTCTAATATCCAATCCCTATGCTCTCGAGCAAATTCAAGTCGTGCTCGACGGTGTGCTACCGTTAATGCTGGGCCTGTTGCAGCTCTTTTTGGGGTCAGGTTCCGTTCAGCAAGTCTCCTTCTGACGGTATCTGAACTTATGACCACTTGGCGTTTGTCACGCAGACTTTGTTAGACTTGAACTGCGTTGAGGTGGCGATTTCGCAGAACAGTAAGGTGGATATAACGATCATCTGCTGCTGATGTAGCCCTAGGTCTGCCCGTACCTGGACGGCGATCGAATGCTCCAGTCTCTAGGTATCGTCTGTAAACTCGTTGCACCGAAGATCTGCTGATTCGAAGCCTCGCTCGAAGGCTTGGATTCACGCTGCGCAATGCCTGCTTGAAGTAATGCTACAGCTTGAGCTGCTTCCTGAGGTGTTGTATCCATTATTAATCGAAAAAAGTAGCAAAAACACACGCGTCTGAGCAAACGATGGACAAAAACTAAAGAAATGATAAGAAATATCCGACTACCCTCATTGTAGAGAAAAAGAACGCTAATTTCAAACTGGTGAAAACAGAGCAAATCGTTAGTATTGTGTTTGTTGCTTGATTACAATGTGAGTTGACGGTACTTTCGAATTAATTTGTAGTCATTTTAATCACCATAAAACGCACTTTTTGTAGGTATAACTTTGATAGTTGTAAGTTTTATAATTTTTGAGAAAATCGAATCAGAGTTCCTAGGTAGCGGGTGGCTCGGTTTATTTGCTGACCAGTGTAGCTTTTACCGACGACTTCATCCGCGTGTAAATAGCATTTCAATATTTTTTCAATTTTAGACTGAGAATACTGAAGAAGTGAAGAAAAACTCGAGTGATACATTTCCACAACAAGAAAACGATGATGACGAATTGATATCTAAAAATGAAAAAAAATACAACGAAAAAGAACCTGAACTTATTTCTACATTAACGGAAGTAATTGCTGAGAGTGAGATCGAGTTGCTGAGGAAGTCTCTTGAAGCAGAAGAAGATGACATAGAAGCAGAGAAGAATAATGATACAAACGATGATCAAGACAAATCCAAAAAAAGGAACAAGAGAAGCAAAATTAATAAAAGTTATATCGATTTTCTATCTGAGGAAGAGGACTTCGTATGGGATTCCTCGTCTTGGAAAGAAACTGGTGATGAATCTTCATCAAACGAAAGCAATAAACCTCAAAAAAGAAAAGAAAAGTAAAATCAGAAGACGGTAAAGTGGGTGAAGCAGGATTTAAAAAGAAAAAAAAAAAAAAAAACGAAAAGAAGCAAAAATCTTGCGAGAAAAAGGAAAAGAATATGTGAAAAAAGACAGAAGTAGTGTAAGTGCAAGATCGCTTAAGCCTAATCCATGACTTGGAAAAAACTGTGGCAAGGACTGCAATAAAGTTTCCGAAGAAAAAAGAAAAAATATCTTTGATTATTTTTGGGGACTACCATCCCAAAGAAAAAAAGATTGGCTAGTTGGCTTGACTGCTAAAACTGACATAAAATGAAAGCGGTCAAAGGACTCTGGTGTGAGGCACAATACATATTTCAACTATATTAATGATGGTGAAGGCCGACATAAGGTTTTTAAAAAAAATCTAGTAGACACTTTGGGTGTTAGTCCAAAATATGTTAGTTATAGCTTAGCCAATGCATCGTCTGGGTTGTCAAAAGAGGAGAGCAGAGGTAAAACTGTTCCTAAAAATGTATTTCTTGTTTTATTTATAAAGTGATACTACATAAAGTACAATGTATTCCCTGGTGATACTACTACCTAGGCTAAGGGTGATATACCACCTTATCTAATGCCTTAAATTGTTCCAAGATACATTGGATCGACATCTTGAGTGATTCTACACCAATTTTTTTTTTTAATATATAAAAAATTTACAAAACACTGTCTAAAATTGTATAAAGTGGCATACCAACCTCAAAAATATCTTATGGACGTTGCTGAATAATGATGGCCTAAGCATCAATATCTACTATAATCTAGTAAGGGTTAATTTTGTTTCATCCTGCAGTCCCTCTAATGGGCATCTGCATCAAACTACTTTACTCTGGTGCAACACCATCATGTTGCTCAGGCTCATTGGGCATATTCAACTGTCAGTTGAGTTGGCGCTAAATTCATTTTCTCTCGTATTATTTTATTCTAAGTCGATGCTTGAGCCAGTTTACTTTCAGCTATTTTATTTATGGTAGGCATTTGAACCATTTTGCTTTACTCAAAAAATAAGAAAGTTTGATGCATTTTGGGCTAACCAACATAAATTTTCTGAAATAATACATAATTTTCAACAGTAATAACTTAAAAAACTGCCTTACTTAATTAGGAATATACTGTATTAAATAAATAAAAGTCTAGTGAATAGTTGTTTTTTTTATGATTTTTTTTTCCGAAAATAAAACTTTGAACCGTCCTCCTGCAAGTTTAAAAAAATGTCGCTTAGATCAATTAGCCTTTCAACCGTCGATATAATTATCAAAAACGGTGAAGGAAAACATGATAACAAGATATTTCTCGACGGCATGTAAGTCAGAGGCCCAAGGGCGGCATAAAAACTGTGACACCATCTTAGTCACTAAACACACGAAGAAGAAGAAGAACTCTTGAAATTGGGTATCTGTAAAATATGACTAGAGATTTGTAAGTATCGTTTCTAGTATCGCGTGGAACAATAATTTACTGATCAGTGAATGTTTTTGAAGTGGAAACTTCTTAAGGTAATAAAGCGCAGTTCAGGTCGCGCAGCGCTAATTACCTCCAGTTGTATTCACCTAGAAGCTGCCTCTCTTTCTATCACAACTAACCTTTAAATCTTCTGACTACATAACGCCCACTGAATTCGACACGTCGAGCCCGTCGCGTCCGTACTTGTAGCTTCATACCTAAAATGCGGAGTGTCCCATACTGTTAACAGTATATCTGCAGCTATGCGCATGACGTGTTGCGCTTGGCCAGCAGTACAGATAGTGCAATCCACGACGACGCGCCCCACTCCGCGATTACTGTACTGTAAGCTGTACTTTAGTACGGAGCGGAGCGGAGTGGGGCGTGTCGTCGTGGATTGCAGTATCTATAAAAGCATATGTATTTTAATTTATCATTTTTAATAAATCATTTATACATTTTTCATATTATGAAATTTTAATTTTTGCTACTACAATTAATTTGAAAATTTAAAAAAAAATGTTATTTCATAGTTTTAAGTTATAACTTCTGTGTTTTCTAGCTCTCATTTCATATTTTTCAGCTCTCAGGAAACACGTTTTATGACAAAAGAGGAACTTGAATTTCCGTTTTAAGATTCCTAAACAGTTATTTGTAGTATTTTTCTACTACGTACTTTTCACCTACAAAACAAGAACAAACAATATCTAGCTGGTAATGTAGGAAGAATATTGAATTAAAATTCCCCTATTGGAGTTCTATCGAGTATAATAAGATGTCCGTACAAAGCCACTATGTATACTTACACTTGTAGATACAGGAAAAGGAATACTATCGACAATTGAAACCCCTTTGTGACTTCTGTACACCTGTAGTTCACTATTTCTAACACAAAGCGAATACTTCAAGTGGTAAAAGCGATTATCTTGGTACAGATAGTGCAATCCACGACTACTGTACTGTAAGCTGTACTTTAGTACGGAGCGGAGCGGAGTGGGGCGACTATCTATAAACGAACTTCTTTAACACCCGGTTTCTGAATTGAGAATTTTTTCAGCTCTACTTTTGCATTACTAAGGCTTATCTAAGGCTTAAGGCTGCAGTCTCGCAAAATGCACTCGCGGCGAATTATTTGCGTAACTTTGTATTTTTATTTTTAACAAAATAATGAAATAACATGAAATATTTTTATTGCACATAAATAACCATAATATAAGTAATAGCTAGTTATTTTTTGTAAGTTCATCTAGGTGGATTATGTTAGGTAAATCAAGCATTAAATACAGCTCTTTCGCGCCCAACATCACTTCGAGTTCTGTTTGCGCGCTTAGTTTATAGCAATGAAGAATTAATTTACAAATCTGTTCAGCGCTTAATTAACTCAATATTCTCGTCTTCAAAATGCGTTGATTAGTTTTTTCTAATTATGTTTCATTTTCTTAATTCAGAGGTCACAATTTCATCAAAATTCTCTGTTTTTAGCTCCTAATAAACGGTTTGTTACATAATAACTATGCATCTTATGTATGTAATAATTAGATTATTTTAAAGCCAAGAGTTTATTTAGCAACTACTAAAAAAATTGCACCTAAATCACACATTACACTAACAATAATAATCATCTTAAAAGACCTCCAAAAAACGAGTTTAAAAACAAGAATTGAGAGAGAAATTCTGTTTTTTTTTAGAGGTATTTTGAGATTATTATTATTGTTAGTGTAATGTGTGATTTAGGTGCAATTTTTTTAGTAGTTGCTAAATAAACTCTTGGCTTTAAAATAATCTAATTATTACATACATAAGATGCATAGTTATTATGTAACAAACCGTTTATTAGGAGCTAAAAACAGAGAATTTTGATGAAATTGTGACCTCTGAATTAAGAAAATGAAACATAATTAGAAAAAACTAATCAACGCATTTTGAAGACGAGAATATTGAGTTAATTAAGCGCTGAACAGATTTGTAAATTAATTCTTCATTGCTATAAACTAAGCGCGCAAACAGAACTCGAAGTGATGTTGGGCGCGAAAGAGCTGTATTTAATGCTTGATTTACCTAACATAATCCACCTAGATGAACTTACAAAAAATAACTAGCTATTACTTATATTATGGTTATTTATGTGCAATAAAAATATTTCATGTTATTTCATTATTTTGTTAAAAATAAAAATACAAAGTTACGCAAATAATTCGCCGCGAGTGCATTTTGCGAGACTGCAGCCTTAAGGTGATTTCTTCAATTTAGCCCGCGAAATTCATAATTTCTCACGTTTTTTGCAAATAAAGTTTGAATTTCGCGGGCCTTATTGAAGAAATCACCTTAATTTAATTTAATTTATTTACTTCAGACACAGTGATCCATATTTTTGTAAGTAAGTATAGGTACTTAAGAATTATGTTAGTAACCAAATATTCAAATACACACCACAATCATAGATACTATTATAACTAAAACAAAATAACAGAAGTACATTACTCACACACAATCATCATTAAATTTATTAAAAAGTTTTAAATCATCAATAATATATCATTTTAAAATCAAGTACGAGTTTGTTCTCAACTTCAAATTGTCAATGCAGAAACCGGTTGTATCGAAGTCTTATTATTTTGTTGTAGGTAGCTCATTTTCAAGATAAAACATGTCTCAAAATAAAAATACTTTATGGAGTCTTTTCGGCGACCTTTTTTGAGAAATCTGTGTTTAGCAGTATTTAAGATAAATGTGGAAATATTTCTTTCGACTTTCCTATCTCAACATAGCAGTCGTGTAATCAATTTTGTGGTTACCCATGAAATAGGTGTATATCCACCAGTTGGCGTCTTTTGACTGATAATTATAATGTTCACTACTGCTGATGTTGGCGACAAAAAAAGCAAGACTATCGTACCCTTTCTCCGTATAAACTCTTTTCGTCTCTAAACTGTTTTACATAAATACATTGAGCTGGAATCCCGACTATCTAACCAAACTTTTGCGAAACTCCGGAATATGTAAATTCAAATACATTTAAGATAAAAGCGCCGCTCTTACTGATATTCATTTCTCGATATCTGTTCCCTACGTTTTGGAATGTGAAAATTAAGCTTAAAGTTATATTTTTGAAGACAGTGAATAGCCTGAATATCATTGTAACAGTAAATATATGCTGACAAAATCTATGGAACCGCTATACAAAATTGGACACAATGTTATGCCAAGGAACATTGAAGAACACTGTCGATTCAAACTTTTATAAAAAGTGGCAACTCTCTGCGAGTTATTACTACTCATGTTGTTATATCTTTTCACTAGACTTCTGCTTTTACCAGACAGTTTGACATATGGCTGGCATGCCCAGGAACCTTCAGATCAGACAAATCCTAGGCTAAAACTTAATTCTCTATCGAGGCTCTAAAATTGTGTAGCAATTAGTATTAGTATTTTAGATCTTGTTGGCCCTAAACTTCACCACTTCAGGGCAGTGCAAGCCAGAGGTCGATGGCAGTGCAGCAATAATCATAATAATCTGTTTTGGCTTCAACATGTCATTTTATTTTAGTTACCAAATCTGTTATTCTACAGAAAAGAATCTGGTTTCAACGTGATTACCGATCTATTGAAAACATCTGGGAGGAAAGAAGTAGATATCCGCTTTGTTGCTATATCCTTTACGGAGAAAGCCAATCTATGAAATGGAAGCCGTAGTGGTTTGTGCCCATTTCTGCTAACATTTAGCAGGTTAACATCAACGCTGTCGGTTATTTTGGGAGAGGTAGTCAGCTGTAGTGAATAATGTCTACTAGATACTACCTTTTCATGTGATAGATAGAATATATAAACGTAATTTGACATTTAGGTAGTATTGACTGACTTCTATGAATTTTCTTTTATTTTTCCTACCTAAACATTTGTTTTTGAGTCCAACATAACAAAAACAGTAATGTGATAAAGCAAAAAAATAAGCTTTAGAATTTAGATCGTTGTTCATTGCACACAAACCTATCTAAAGCGGCGCCAGATACGGTAACAATATTTGAACATTTGTTTGAACATTTGTGACGCACGGGTATTTGTTCATTTTGATCACATATTTATACCCGTGCCTCAAAAGTTTTCAAATATGTGACTGTATCTGGCGCCGGCTTAGAAGCTAAACTGTGCTCCGGTATGGAAAGTATATCGTCGCTTTCCCCAAACTTTATATAGTGAGCTATATAAAGTGTGGGAAAAGTCGTCGGACTCAGTTAGGGAAGCCTCAGCTTCCCTAACTGAGTCCCACTTACTCTGAGCGACAATCTCCGGATCGATCTTAAAGTTCAAAGGATTTCAAATTGCTTCCCGAGAGCATATTGTAGGAGCGATATTTAAAATCGAATTACTACCGAAAGTTGTCAAAGGCACAACAACCAGATGGCTAGTTGCCAAGTTGTAAGGAACTCATAATGTTGCGGACATTGCCGGCAAATAAATTGTCTTCAACCCTATTTTACTTGGATCCAGCTTGTGAGGTTGACTAAAAGTATATTTCAAGATATAATTCTACTCAACTGCCTCGTTGGTCTAGTGGTCGCAAGCGCTTATTCTGAGCATGAGGTCCTGGGTTCGATTCCAATGTCGTGCAAAGTGTTGTTGGGGTTTCTCACCAAGAATATCTCAGTAGCAGATGGAGTCTGTATTTGTGTCCGGTTGGCAACGGTGAGCAGCGAGTGCGTGACGGCGACTCGCTGGTATGCGTATGCGAAACGTGATTCTATCGGCGAGTGTTCTGCCCGCCAAGCAACCGTTTCTGAGCGAGTACTCGCCGACGCGGTGTGAACAGACAGCGATCAACTATTAATACAAGCACTTATCTATTTTACTTAAATGGGATATAAAAAAAAAATGTGCGTTTTTTCAGCGAGAAAATTGTTGATAGCTAGTTACTTCCACGTGCCAGTGGGACAGGTGCCTAAAACGTCAGACAGACAGACGGGTAATTTCATACACCATATTATCTTGTTGACTAAATCTCAGGGGTGTCGTAAAGAGTTCGTGTGTTTATCATTCTATAATATATGTATTCGCTAATGTTCTGCTCGAGGGCTGTGTAATAGGGCTGTCAACACTCTGTTAAAGAAGATATTATTTTTACCTACTTATTATAATGTTCTGTTTTTTTTTTGCCTTCTTTAAATAGAAGGTAATTCAACAACCTTAAGAATTCTGGTCTTGACTGAGAATAGTGGATATAACTTCTTCGGACAAACCCTTTCAAACAAAGATTTAAATCGCTAGATTTGCCCTCACCGTACTACATGCGAAAATCTGTGCATACTGAGAAGATTGAGCTGACACATGATTAAATAGCGTTTCTATGACAATCAAGTCAAGTCACTACGTCATTGTTTGTCCAGAGGTGTTTTTTGACGCGGTAAGGCGAGTCTAAGGATTTAAATCTTCGCTTTCAAAGCGATTAAAAATGATGTAGGCTTAAATATTTTGCAAAGAATCTCATTAAATTAAATTAAATTTATATTGTCTTGTTGCCTTATTAATTCATCAATCATGTCATCAATATCGCTTCAGCGAGTGATTATACGAAAAGTACGAAATTGAACGGGCCGGTAGAGGTCGTAATTTGTCAGAGGGCGCAAATTACGGGCCCGACGTGATTCATCGTTCGCCAATCATTCATAAAGAGTGATAACACGAGGGGAGAAAGGTTAGGTACTGATACCAATTAATCAAAAAAATAAAATTCATTTAATTCAGGCAAAACCCGAAAGACATAAAATAAAATTTCACAATACTGCAACATAATAGATCACAATAGAATAAAATGTCAATGAAATTAAAATAGCTAGAAATCATGAATATGAAAATTCAAATGCAATTACAATAAACGAATGAGTACAAATTAAAAGGGTCACAGAATTGAAATTACAATTAGATCACAGACTTAAAATTAAATTTAAAATAATAATTTCATCAAACAAGTCATTATAAATATAAGCCAGTGTCAATCAGATGAAGTGCCCTAATTACGTAATGCAAAATCAATCCGAATCTGAATCGTTTTGAAACAGATTGCTAATCCACTGCTCCGTAAGTTAGAAAAAAAACTGCAGAGCAACGTAAATAACGCAATGAATGTTGTTGAACTGTCAAAATGAAACAGATTTGTCTTTATCGTTTACGAAAATATGTTGCGTAAATAGAAAGCTGGTTATGAATGTCTGTTACAGAATTGGCGTATGTAGGGGCAGTCAAATCGCTCAGCGACCACAGAATAATGACAAAGTATTTTTCTTCAAAGATCATGCTTTTGTAATGTCACTCCTGGTACCTATGATCTTTAGCATAAAAAATAGTATAGTAGGTATGTATAGTGATCATTATTGTGCCACCGTTGACATAGGAACTGTAACAACACTGTGAGTGGTTTTAAAAACAATAGTATGGATGTAGATAATAAATATTACATTCGCAAATATCAATCCATCAGCGAGATTCTAGCGCGTAAACTGCTGGTTGAATGATTCCAAACATTTTGCCCACTTTGCCTTGGAAAACACGTGAACTTGTTGGGCTAGAGATTAGAGAGGTAGCAAGCAGAAAAAAAAAACTTTCAGTACCAACCTTTTTTTTTGACTGGGAAATTATCAAATAACTTCTCGACACGCCCTCCCGCTCCGGGCGGAGCGGGAGGGCGTGTCAGACTCTTACTGACTAAAACCCACCCGTGTTTCTTCAGCTGCCTGTACGTTGCCAGGGGCCACGGTATCCCTTTCGGACTTTCCCGCAACCCGCATCGGCATAGGCATCGGTCCTAGCGGACCCTGCCAGTTGTGCTGACATCTCTTTGTGGCGCGCGTGGAACACAACGCGCCGTAGACCTGGGCCTGGTCCTTATCGGACGGCGAGTACCGACCTGACATTATTAAATGGGTCTAGAAAATAAGTTATGGATTGTATTCAAAAGTCATAGCAGATGCTCGGTGTAAAATATTTTAATTTAGTCCGTCTGGTAAAGTGCAATCTTGGGTAAAATTGAAAACTTTCAAAAAGTAATGGACCCATTTTTCCTCGATGCGGAATAAACTCTCTTATAACTTTTTAAAATAAAATAACGAATCTCAATACGATCTTAACGGGGAACATAATAGACTTATTATCAGTTTGTCGGGAAAACTCCCAGAATTGGGTAATTATTAAGGGATAACTTTTGCTATCTTTTTTCCCTTTCGCGCCTACGCTGTTGGTTACCACACGATAAGATTGTACAAAGACATTTTCTCGGGCATTTGTTCGGACATCAATATTTTTCATTTAATTATGGAGATTTTCAGTAGTAGAAAACTGTCATGACCAAACAATATTCCAAGCATCCTGTAGATTATTTTTGTCGCTACAGAATGTTTTTTTATATTTTTGAGGTATTGTTTTTAACTTTCGCATGTAAATTATGATTGCTTTTATTCAATTACTTATTATTTTTTTTTTTATATAGTCCATAGTGGGAATAGGGCATTATAGTTAATATTTTTTATCCAGATTGCATAAACTGTATGCAAAAACTTTAACACAAATAAATGAATTGAAATGTTGAATATTCAACCGTAACTTCGTTCCTGTCCTCGCCTACCATTAACTTCATTTAAGTCTACAATATTTATGTCCCAAATATTCTGTACCGTGTGTTGGACCCATTACTACAATATTGCACGATGTAAAGTATTCATTGTCTTTCTCCGTGAAATAGGACCTGTTTTATGAACTGGCAATGTATTGTGTTTTTTATTGTCTTGAATATATTCTCGCTTTTTGTGTGAATGAGTTGTGTCGATGATAAAGACTGGGTGCGTTAAGAGGGGGCCGAAAGTAAAATTGCCCATCGTAAATGTTATTATATACATGAAATTTATAAGACTAAGGTATAAGATGAAATTTAAAATAATGCTTGATAGAAAAACATCAAGTTTCCTCCTAATTTTGACGCATTTTCGGTTTGTAAACGCTAATGACGAATAGAATAAATTTTTTAGACAAAATTTGTGCAGGCATTTGATATTCCATTAATTTTTAGTTTTATTGAGCTAAGTTATGTTATTTCTAAGTACTTGCCTAAACTTGCGACTCAAAAAAAATCTCTCTAAAACGTGTTTTATCATCCGGGTCGAAAGACCCTGCGTACCTACCTATATTTTCTGTAACAATTCTAACCAAAAGCATGGTTTTTCTTGCGCTTCTAGCACATTATGCAATACAGAAGATTTTCTCATTTCTAAATAATACATCAAATCATTGTGTCATCAGATAAATGAGGTCACAATGTCAGCGTGTTAGGAAATTGACCGAGCTTGATAGGGTTTAAATGAACCGCAGCAAGGAGGTAACGTGACGTGGGTTAACCTTTATGACCTTTAACCTTCAACTAATGTGTAGGTTAACTAACCAAAATATAAATGATATAATTGTACCTGTACCAAAAATTTGCATGTCATTATGTTATGATTGAATATGTTAAGCTAGTAGTATACTCCATTGCAAGAACTTTTGTAACCATATTTATCTGCAAAT
Source organism: Xanthia togata (assembly GCA_963853775.1). Taxonomy (NCBI): domain Eukaryota; kingdom Metazoa; phylum Arthropoda; class Insecta; order Lepidoptera; family Noctuidae; genus Xanthia; species Xanthia togata. The sequence continues at coordinate 6,543,141 of OY970805.1, forward strand.
AAATCTTTGACTTTGAATTTGAACCTGGGAAAGGAAACAATATCATTTCTACAATTGTTAAAAGGTCAGGAGCTCGTGGCTAAGTAATAACTGCCGCACGGGTCGATCTATCAGGTTAAGCTACGCTTGCCGGGGTTGGTCTGTGGATGGGTGACCATCTTTACATACCGAGACTCCTCCATGCCTCGGAAAGCACGTTAAGCCGTTGGTCCCGGCTGTCATTCGTGGATCTTTGACAGTTACGGGTCGTCAGAAGCCCGAAAGTCTGACAACCAGTCTTACCAAGGGGTATCGTATTACCCAGTTACTGGGTTGTGGAGGTCAGATAGGCAGTCGCTTCATGTAAAATACTGGTATTCAGCTGCATCCGGTTAGACTGGAAGCCGACCCCAATATAGTTGGGAAAAGGCTAGGCAGATTGATTGAATTGTTAAAAGGTCAATACAATACGATTGTTTTCTGGTTTTCTTACCAAAAATGGCAACTAACGGGATATAGGATTATTGCATGTTTTTGAAACTTTACGGTACTTGGTAGGTATGTCCTGCTGTTAATAAATGAGGTATAATTAAATACACTAGTACCTAGTGAGAGGCAGTGGTGGCCCGCGACATACCAGTTGTAAATCGTAGGCTCGAACACAGACAGACGCTTTACTTTGTGTAAAATAATTTCATCACCACTGCTCTCAAAACGATGAAGGAAAACATCGTGAGGAAACCGGCATGTCCTAGAACCAAAAATTCGAAGACATGTTACATCAGACCGCACTGGGCCCGCGTGGTGGACTGCGGCCCACTTCCTCAAACCGACAGGAGGCCTCTGCCCCAGGAGTCGGAACATTATAAGCTACACTAGTACTTCTCCAACCGAAATTTAACTGTAGCTGATTACTCAGCTTTTAGTGAGGTGTACAGTTTCGTAGAGGTGACTAAATAGTAGGATCGAGCACGTTCCATTCTGTAGTTACTTATAAGCTTCGTGCAGACTAGCGCGACGCGACACCGGTTATTGTTATACCGTGAAGTTTGCATAGAAATTGTATTGTTCGAGCCGCGTCGCGCTGGTCTGCACGAGCCTTTAGCCTACCCCATGGAAAAACTGTCAGTTTACTTAAGAAACACACGCACAGTTAGTCGTTTATATACATTCATACATCACACTAATATTATAAAGACGAAAGTTTGTGAGTGTGTATGTTTGTCTCTTCTTCACGCAAAAACTACTGAACGGATTAGGATAAAATTTGGCACACAGATAATTTATAACTTGGATTAACACATAGAATAGTTTTTATCCCGATATTCCCACAGGATCGAAACTTATGCGGGTGAAACGGCAGGGCGCAGCTAGTACATAGATAAATATTATAATATGACATTATGTTAAATTTTATTGACCATACCAAATAATTATTATGTACGACAATCTAACTGATCTCAATTAATGTTAGAACATATTTAAAAATTTTCGAATATTACTTAATTTATTTATTAATTTAATTTTTATTTTATGAATTAATTTATACCGTTTGTTGTGCCCTACAGGATCCGTAATTGTACCTTAGCTTTAAGTTATTCTAACACCTTTATACCTACAAATGGAATGCAAATAAAGATATGAATATGAAATGGGTTAGCATAATAGCTCTTTTAACTATAGATAGTTTGGTTAAACAGACGGGGGTTCACGTCAATCACTTAGGTACGACGGGTGGGTTCGATCTTCCGACGTGCAAATAAATACTTGATTTATTGCTCGCTTGACTTCTTGCCTACCAATCATTTTAACCAACGGGCTATTTAATTATCAATCAAAACGTTGCATTAAGTAAATAAGAAAAGCTTGAGGTTGGGTAGATACATTTTTGTTTAGTAGGTACCTATGCATACTTCCTTATAATTTTATAAACGCGGAAATAAAAAAGAAACAAAGAAAATACGTTTAAACTGTGATGAGTAACCATCATTATAAATCACAAATCTTCTAGTGTATTTGGATGCATAACACTCGTAAGATAAAGAAAACAAACAACAGCACTTACGACATATTCGCAGACACTCTCAAATCTACTACACGATACACGCGTCACATAAGTCAACTGCAGAAAAAAAAACCTCATCTGATTTTCAAAACTTTTTACACTGCCATCTCATGTATTTTAGTCGAAATATTTCATCAGCTATCCATATAATCTGTCAAACTGTCGAAATAGTATCGTATTTTATCACTAGATAAAATTAAAAACGACTCGTCGCTTGGGATAGTGTACTAGCCCAGACGTAAGACTCGACTTTTTTTTTGGGATAGTATACTATCGTTAGACGTCTGAGTGGGGTAAAATATGACCCAAAGAAAAACCCAAACACAAAAAAGGAAGTTGGGGGACAAAACGCGTCACATCTTTGCAAAATGGTCGGTCGGTCGAGAGGACGCGGTCTGTCTGTCTGTTACCATTTCACGCCCAAACACCGAATCAATCGTTATGAAATTTGACAGAAGTACCTAACCTGAAGGGCATGCTATTTTTCATATTGGATTGCAGGTGAAGTCGCGGGAAACACGGGAAACAGCTACTTTCATACTTTTCATTTTCCCAGATAAAAGTTAACCGAAGTACAATCGGTTAACTTTCAGCTTTCATTATTTAGGTCTGCCATCCCTCGAGATAAGTTTTGTCGGGTAGAATGGCGGTCGAAAGCTAGTAGTAAAACTATTTACACTCCAACACTCGTAATATAATGCCGGTTATAGTTTCACAAAGATCCCGCGGGAGGAATTTAGTGGGGACATTACGTTTCGGTGACCGTAAAATTGCAAATTGGAACGTGTATTATTTCTTTATGTGTGAATAGAAAGAAAATGCTTCACGAGTTCTATACACTGTATTAGTAAAATTATAAACATCTGAAGTTATACAGCATAAGGCTGGGCATACATGTCAGATTTTTTCATCTCATAGTCGGATCCGATAGTCTGATCCGGCTCGGAAGGCGTTGGAGCCATTATTTTGTTTGAACATTCAACACACGTCCGATCCGCTAGTCGGACAATTTGCATTATTCTGATAGCCGGATCAAAATATTGGATCCGACAATCTGATGAAAAAATCTGAGCGGACGTGCAAGCATCGTCCAATCACAGATGAGACGAGAAACGCTATTAGGATTTAAACCATTGTGATTGGTCGATTCTCCGCTCAGCTCCGCTCGTCTCCGCTTCAGTAAAAACGCAAACTAGAATGCGCTATGAATCTGTCTAAGCGGCCTATTCCATACATAATCTAGCCTATAATGTTCCTACTCCTGGGACTCAAGCCTCCTTTGCGAAAATGAGGACAATGGCCGAGGGTTGGCAACTAACCTGCGCTGACTTATACCATCACGTCTGCCGCCCCGGCAGAGCAGAGTATTTTAAATTTACCAACGTAAATTCGTACGTATCTAATGGTAACAAGATATAGATTCCAAAGCTCAGAGACCGCCCACGGATCGCATGCATCAAAGGGGATTTCTCTCTGCGGTATTAAAGAGCGCGCTGGAGGATACTGCGGCGGGATGCGAAGGCATGCGACGGTATGCTCCAGAGTCCGCTAGCATACGATCGCAGGGGAGAGGCAGTGCAAGCGGGAGTGCACTTCACATTTACCCCGTGCCATACCGCGGGGCGGGATGGCGCGGGATGGTCCTCGGCAAATCCTCTTCGATGCCGTCCCCCGCTGTCCTCTGGTGTGCGTTGACCTTTACTGTAATTTTTTTCAGGATGAATTCAACGCATATGATACAAAGTCTATTTGACCACAAAACCCTCACACTTCCTACTTTGCCACTTGATCGCCAATCCAGCCAGTATATACTCAAACTCAAACCACTCAAACTAAATCATATTGTTTGTTTGTTTCAGAAAACAACACGCAGCTGGATTGAGAGCACGTTCCAGAAGCGAGAGTGCAAATACTTCGTGCCGAGCGCTAAGGACGAGCATGTGTGAGTACGCGTTTATTTGAGGAAAGTTTTGACGAGTATTGGTGTCGATTCTCTTGTCACAAATGTCTCTAAACTAGACTAAAAATCACCAAAATTTAGTTTACTCCTGTCAAACGATGATTTCCCATTTTGAAATAGACTAAAGTGACAGAACTTAACTATAATTTAGTTTGACAGCACTAAGATAGCACTGAGATTTTAATTTAGTGAAAATGCAAATTTTGCTCTTCTGAATTGAACGTTTTTCAGCTAAAATTTTAACTGTCTAACTAATTCTGAACACGAGAAAATCGAACGTGAAAATGGTGTGGAATATTATTAGTTGTCATGAACTAAAATTCACACGAACAACTCGACTTCAGGTGCAAAAACAGTAATGTATATATTTTTCTTTTCTTTTGCTCATATTCTCGAAAATGGTGTGTCGTAACGCAAAAATAATGAAAATTTCGACCCCCTTTATGAAGCTCTTAAACCCCTAATACTTAACACGTAGGTAATATTTTTTTTATATTTTCTACACAAAAAGTGAAAAATTCCATATAAAACACGTCGAGGCTGCACCCGGCACCCCAAATCACGGGGTAGGGCAAACAAATATGACCACGTGGAGTTTTCAAATTCGATTTTATTGTGTCAAAATAATTTAGAGACTTTTTATTGCAGAATAGCTTTAAGATGCTCATAGCCAAAAGTAAGGAATTTTAGTGATAGTTTAGTTAGTTTAGTTCGGTGTACAAGAGAATCGGCACCATTGTCCTTTGTTTTAATAGGATTATTATGATTGCCTCAGATGTCTTCGAGTAAATTTTTAAAGTAGTACTAGTTCAGGCTATATTACATTTTAAATAGATTTGATTTATTCGGAAACCAAACATATCTACTTCATCTCCTGTCTCTATTTTGGGATGCCGCAATGAAAAGGTCCCGTCAGAAAGATTTTAAGCCAATCCTGTTCCTCAAATCTACAAGCAAAATTACGTAAACACTGGGCCAAATATAAATTCTCATTGTTTCACAATTCCCTAGGCTCATGTTCAAATAATATCATTATCGACCAATACAATCGAACATAAGGCATTGATATTCTCTGGGGATCTCATGCAATTGTATACAATATGGACATAAAGAGGTATGAGGAATAAGGTTAAAAGCTCCCTCATTCTCTATAGAAAAAGGGAGGATCCTCCGACCAGGGTGTTGTCCAATGGGCTACTGCCCGACGATTGATGTCGGGACGTTGCATTTATGCTAGTCACGCGGTAAACTTCGCTTGCGCGATGCAGGATTTTGCGTTTTGAAGTTAGTGTGATACGTAATTCGCATGTGGCAATGTAGATGCCGCCAAGGACTAAATAAGCACGTCCTGCCTTCTCATAATTTAACTTAAATACCAAAAACCAGTGGTATTTTTCTTATATAGTCTTGAAACAAAGGGGAATTTAATTCGATCCCTAATGTATTTTAAACGACCGACGTGGCGGTGGCATCTATGGAGAGAAGCTTTATATACTTGATTGAGAAGGAGTGTGCCAATAAATATGAAGAGATGACTTCGATAAATTATGGAAGGGTTCCTAATAATGTAAATGAGCTGTAGACTTAAATAAACGGCACTGTATGATGGCGTCTGTGACAGCTTGCTAAAAATTTTATTTCCTAGGGAAGCGGTTCCATCTAAAGTATTATAACGGCCATGAAAATCTGTATATTTCACCAGTATTTGACATTAAGAGGAGGCTCCCTAAATGGTATGTTTATTTGCATTAATATTCTGAAAAAGTTACGCATAGGTACAATCAAAACGGAACTTGTATATGATTTATTGGATCTTTTTCTTTCCATATGTATGACAGTTACGTAATTGGAAAACTTACGCTCGATTCAAATTAAAAAAAAAAACATGTTTTTTTTATTTAATGATTATTTGAAACAAAAACAAGATTACTCGGCTTTTATGTGTGAAATAATTATTGACAGTAAGAAAATATAGTTTATTATCCAGATATAAGATATATTTTCTCTAAATCAATTATTACTTTAGTTATAAACGAAATAAGAATTGAGTTCCGTGCTCGAACACGACCAAAGAGCGCACGCGATATTCAACTTTATTACTGATGTGTTAGCGTTTAGCTTGCGTGGAAATTGTCTTTGGAGTGCCTGGTCTTAAGGTGCCAAAAAACGCTCTGTATTTGGACAGCCGTTCTTGTGTGTCCATTCACCGCTTTCATTAAAAAATCAAAGCTATAAACGTTTAGCTTCTTCATTCGATAAGTTACAATTACAGGGGCAAGTACCATCGAGTCATATCTATACAATGTAAGGCCGTTTTGTGCTTGCAGCGCTCGGCGGGTATAGAACCGGGGCGGTAACAGATGTGGTCATCGTGTTCACGGGAATTTGTTTTCAAACTGCTTAGATATGAAGTTCTTCAATAATACATTTGCAGTAAATGTTAATGAAAAAATCGTTAAAACGTGCAAACACCATAACCCATCATACATGTCCGTTGCAGTTGACCATCATAGTGCTCTCAAAACCTTCAAAAAACTAATAATTATATAGCATTACTTCACTGCCTCATTGGTCTAGTGGTCTAGTGCTACTGCTGAGTATGAGGTCTTGGGTTCGTTTCCCAGGTCAGGTAAGGTGTTATTCGGTTTTCCATCTTGAATTTCTCAGTAGCAGCCCGGAGTCTGGATTAGTGCCCGGTCCATGGCAATAGGCTCGCCCCCTATTACATGGGACTTAAACATAGCGAAATATGGGTGTACTATAGGTACACCTCTGCCTAAATCTTTGGGGAGTACTGGCGTGTTCAGATACTCATAATGTCTGCGGATTTTCATTAACTTATTTAATGTAAGCCTATATAAGCAGAAGTAAAACCTGTGTTTAAATTAATTTATGATAATAAACATTGAGCTGTGTTCATTCCATTTTAGGGTCCCGTACCTGAAGGGTGTCAAACGGAACCCTATTACTAAGCCTCCGCTGTCCGTCTGTCTCTCAGCGAGCAGTATCTCGCGAATCGTAATAGGTAGACAGTTGAAAATTTCACACGATTTGTAATAGGTCTTTACCTATGTAATTGGAGATTCTATAACCAGCATTTTCAGATTTAATTATCTGTGGATTGGCGCGCAATTCGAAATTCAAATGAATTTTATTCGAAAGACGTGTTAATTTAATTTCAAATTCAGTCATTTATTTTTAGACAGTTTTTTGTTTTTGTGACATTGTGGTAGTTTTTGGCGCCATGGATAAACTGAAAATTCGTGGAAATACCGATGCGCAAACAACACGAAACATTAACGACGTGTACGGGCCTAACACTGCTTGCATCAACACGGTCCATTATTGGTTCAATCGTTTTAAATCTGGAAATTTTGAGTTGAAGAACGAGCCTCGCGGTCGTCCGGTAACCATTGTCGACAACGACGAATTGAAGGCGATAGTGGAAGCGGATCTAACTGAATCTACGGCTGAGCTTGATGCGGGCCTTGGAGTTAGTGTCAAAACAACATTAAAGCACTTGCGTCAAATCGGAAAGATAAAAAAGCTAGATAAGTGGGTGCCACACGAACTAAGTGACTAACAGCGAGATTTACGCGTCGAAGCATGCATAGCACTACTGAATCGGCATAGAAACGAGGGAATTCTTAATCGAATTCTTACCTGCGATGAAAAGTGGATCCTGTACGACAACCGTTAGCGTTCGTCTCAGTGGGTGAACCCGGGTACAGCACCTAATCAGTGCGCTAAAAAAAAGATTACTCATAGGAAGATGAGTAATCTTATTTTATACTGACCTAATATTAACTTTACGTTACTAGTAAATATATTAAGTTTTAAATACCACCTGTACAGGTAGTATTAAAATCTCTTTATTACCTACTCTCCAAAAGAATATAACTGTAACCCAACCTTCAGATCCCAACCCCATTCGTTAATCAAGCTTCAATGGATATTAATTACCTTCTAAGCAACTCGTAAATATTAATTTCCCACATTCAAAGCTGTCGTCGCCAACGCTACAAATTTTGGAACAAACAATTATGGAGACAAAGAAGGAAATAATCTGCTTAATTAAAACTCAAACAAAGTGAGGATTTGTTTACAATTTTATTGTATGAGCGTTCGTTTTAAACAATGTGTCTAAATTAGACAGTACCTGGGCAATGGAGCTCTGCTCGAGTGAAAATAGAGAAAACGCAACTTTCATCCGAATTGTTAGAGCCGTTTTCGAGAACTTGATTACAAATAAATCCATAAAAATATTGCTCATTTAATAGTATAGAATTTTAAAAGTGTCTCTCTGAGTTTTGAATAAAAAGCTACGAACAGATTAATTTCAAGCTTTGTCGACTTTGCTAGTCAAAATTTTATAGTAAATGCAGAAGAAAAAAGTACGTTGATCTTAATAAATACATGTAAATTGAAAATTTACACTACGGAACGCGGCAAATACATCGTAACTTGTAAACTGTACTACGTTGTAGCACAGCATGCTACAGCGTAGTATGAGCTACACCGTAGCACGCGCTAAGCTGCTACGTAGCACGGACTGAGCTACAGCGTAGTACTCACTGAGCTACACCGTAGCACGCGCTGAGCTGCTACGTGGCACGCACTGAGCTACAGCGTAGTACTCACTGAGCTACACCGTAGCACGCGCTGAGCTGCTACGTGGCACGTACTGAGCTACAGCGTAGCACGTTCGTCTGCGTGGAGGTCGGAAATGATCCCAGAGGAAAGTACTATACCTACCGGGATAAATAGTTCTACTGTCTATTTTTCAGTCTGCCTGTCTGTCTGTTACGTTTTCACGCCTTAACGACTGAACGGATTTGGATGAAATTTGGCACATGGGTAGACCATGACCTGGGTTAGAACATAAAATACTTTTTATCCCCATATCTTCGCAGGTACGAGACTCATGCGGGTGAAACCACGGGGTGCAGCTAGTATCAAATATTTTTTTCTAATCCAACTGTTAGTTGCAGAGATAAGCGCGCTCAAACGAACAAACTCATCAGCTTTATTATATTATTAGTATACTTAGATATACCTAACGTCATTGGTCTACCTTCTTAAAAGGTTTTTTTTTTTATCTGTAGGTAAACCTTTGTATGACAATCTGTGGAAGAAACACGGTAATAAATGTAGAAGCTGTCACAACTCAGTGCCATTCTATTTCATATTTAGACAACAATGATACATCTGACTGCTACATATTAATTATCATAATGTACACGCAAATATGGATACACGGTTACAATTTAATCTAGTAATAATAATAATTAATCATGATTATTTAAGCGAACGTTTAGCTAATTCCATGTTGATACAATTAATATGAGGTACAAACTAATATCGGATTATGATATTATTGAAGTGAATAACGATAGCGTTATACCTGATTCTTTTTCCATAGGCATTTGACATTCCTCTCGTTTCGTTAGAAAAGAGCAGGAGATTTTTTCACGTAAAACCTTTTCAAACTCAAAGCACTTATTTCAATTAAACCATTTATAGGCACTTTTAATTTGTCAAATGACTCGGTCAGTCAGAAAGATGAAACTAGTTGCCCATTCCAAAGCGTAGTAGGTTCCTATGGAGAAGAACGAGCTCTTAAATAATAATGTTATAAAATATTGGTTGCAGCATTCTTGACAATTTATACATTTATATGTAAGAACAGTGTAAAAGGCGTGCACGCTAAAAGCGTCCAGAGTAACAACAATTCAAACAAAAAAATAAAAAAATTGCTGTGGCAACTAAGAGATAACCAGTCCCAACTGACGGCCGTCATCTTATTGACGTGCTGTTCAATAAGATGACTCATGGATCAGCACCATTTACCTCAACCATTTTGAACGGAACCCAACACATTAGCTAGTAAGTAAAAGATTGATTGCCCTGAGCACGTCTTCCGCATTTTCTAATGAGCCCCATTTTTTTTAAACTTTTAGTACTACCGATATATGCATGAGATACTTTGGCCAGCAGTGGGATAATAATAATATAGAATGTTTTAGTTTTCTTAGTAGAAACTAAAAATAAAGGAAAAAAAAAACAATTTGATTTCCGTGCAATAAGTTTTTTCTTCCTACCACATAACATCATCAACATTATTCAAGCACTGCTGGATATAGGCCTTCCCTTTTTTAGGGTTCCGTACCTCAAAACGAAAAAATAGAAGCCTGATAGGATCACTTCGTTGTCCATGCGTCAGTCTGTCAAGACCCTTTTTGGAGGTATCAAGTTGAAATTAATATCAAATAGGTACAGTATTGAAGAACTTCATATCTAAGCAGTTTGAAAACAAAATCCCGTAAACACGATGACTACATCTGTTCCCGCCCCGGTTCTAGAGCGGCCGAGCGCTGCAAACAAAAATAATCCTTATGGTGTATAGATATGATATAGTTCTTCGATGGTACGTAGGTCTATGGCCATATTTAGATACTCGAAAATAAATCAAAACCTACAGGATACTTCCCATTCACCTATAATCATGGAAGCTAAGTCTCACAGCATAATTATGTAAAGGAAAAAGTATTTTTAGATAATTTGTTTTTTTATTACAAACTTACAATTGCAGTTGGAGAATTACCTATACCGTGATGTATATCAAGAAATAAAGAATAATATTTATTTGGACACAGTTCTTGAAACACATAATAACAAAAATAAAAAGTGAAAATAATCTTAGCAATAATAGTGTATGCCTCACGGCTGCGCCAAAAAGGTTCATTTCAGCATTAATGCCCGACAAATGCTGTCTCACGCTGGTTTTCTAATGAACCCCTATGGACAAGTAACGGGGAGCACCAACAGCTTCAACATACCTAATACATATTTTTTATACATCTAAATAAATAAATAAACTACAGGTCTATTTAAATAATTGTTTCCAATTGATGTTATTTCCACTTAAATAAACAAGTAAATAAAATTGATTTTAGACTGACTAGTACTGTTGAAAAAGTCATAAAAAAATATTAAATTGTAGCGCAAACTGAACCCTATGTGTATGCATTATAGTTGTTTTTCCTAAAACTCGTGTTTGTTTACATGTTTGGCAAATAAATAACTGTCCAAGCAAAAACTTCTTTTTAGCGATGAGCTAATATCAATGTATCGGAAAACAGGTCTTTCAACTACAATGTTAAGTTAATTTTTGGGATAAATTAATTCCAACTACGGAACCCTTCATTGTGCGTGGTCCGACACGCATTTGGCCGGATTTTTCTGCCATACGGCCGCCCAGTACCAGTGGGCGTCAAGATGTTCACCACCTCATGCCTCCCAATAACCGTGTTTATCCTAAAACTCGACTGAAATCAGTCATAAATGATTCGAGGTGTATGCCATAATATCCTCTCTCTCTCACTCTGCAAGAATTAATTCCAACAGAAACTCCAGAATTTAACAAGACTATAATTTCCAAACTTGTAACTGGCGTAGCGAGTATGCCTGAGCGAGTTAGTCGTCAACTACATAGTTACTGAGTTATGCTCAATATCGTTGTAGCGTTAACGATAACTAACAAGTTTAAATGCAACCGCTTTCGTATAGTATTAACAATATACGATGGAGTTAATAATTAATTTAGGAGGTGAGTTAACTTTACGCAGCACGTTTGTATGGTCTGTTCTAAAAGTATTATTATACTCGTTGTTGACAACAACGAGTATAACAACTTGTTGTATAGTATTGTTATTTGCAGCATTTCCCGTTGAGCAAAATAAGTCCGCCACCTTTGAATTCTCAAAGGTATAATAGATGCACCCCGCAGCAATAGCAGATGAATAAAAAAACTCAACCATATCTACTCAACAGAAAGGTTTTGAACTATTTAAACAAACCAGCCAAGTGCGTGTTGGACCACGCACCTGGCACATGAATTTGTCCCAAGAACATACTTAACTTAGTCATTGAGAAAAATGTTTTCTCAATACATCGATTGACTTATGTCACGGTCAATTCTCCAATACCAGCGCGGTGGTATTTAATTTTTAAATATCGCCGTATTATGCTGAGATAGGTGCCTTTTTGGCCTCGCACAGGTCGTTATTATTTTTGTTAGTTTTTTTTTATGCTCCTTTTTATTTTACTTTTATATAATTTAGTTTTCTTTAAAAAACAAAAAATTATTACTGTTTGTATTTCTTGTGCGTGTCCCAAATAAAATATTTTCTTTCTTTCTTTCAACTGCAAATATAAGTTTGTAATCGAAAAGAAAAAGTTTTTTTAGAGAAATTGGTTCTTGATAGACTGACGGACGAACAACGAAGTGATCCTATAAGGATTCAGTTTTGTCCTTTTGAAGTAAGGAACCCTAAAAAACATGTTTGATAAAAACCGAGCCTTATCAATAAGATTATATGGCTAAAAACTTCATGGCTGTAACGCATTTATTGCCTCGTTGGACTAGTGGTCGCAAGGACTACTGCTGAGTTCATACTCAGGTCTTGGGTTCGATTCTCGAGTCGAGCAAAGTGTTATTGCGTGTTTCTATCTGGAATTTCTCAGTAGCAGTCTCGGAGTTTGAATTTGTGCCCGGTTGATGGACACAGGCTCGCTCCTTATTACATGGCACTTATACATAATATATATCTAAGGGCGAAATGTGGGTGTACTTTAAGTACAACTTTGCCTAACCTTTTGGGGTGATCTTATGTTATGTTTGATTTAAAAGAGTGTCCGTGGAGTTTCTTGCCCGTTCTTCTCCATAGGTACCTACTACGCTTTGGAATGGGCACTAGCTTCATATTTCTGGCTGACCGAATTCTTGACAGTTCAAAAGTGGCTGTAAATGGTTTAATTGAAATAAATGCTTTGAGTTGAGTTGAGTAATTGAATCAAAACACATACATCGCTGCTACGCTAAAACTACAAACTTGGTTTTATAATTCACTCTTTATAAGCCTTCTATCACAGCTACAAAAAAATAAAAGAGAAAATATTTATTGAACCTCTAAAAACTTATTGACCTCCTAATGATGGACACTTTTTAAAAGAAGACCATTCATATTGGGCGCAAAACCCAAAGTCAGTGAACAATAATGTGTTGCCCTGGTCGGGGACGTCCTCCTAATCATTTTTTATTATGGCTCCGAATCTCTACCATTCCTTCAGATGTTTTTTAAAGTTAAAAAATCTAGTTACAAAAATGTTCCTACTAGACGCGATAAATGCCTTCAAGGTAACTTGATTTTTTAACTTAAAAAAACAGCTGACGTAATGGTCGTAAAGATACGGCGCCATAATAAAAAAATGATTAGGAGGTCTTCCCCAATCAGGGTAACACATATTTTTTCTCATGAAACGTGTGAATAGTCTTCTTTATGAGCCTCTAAAAACTTTTTGCGATTCTAATGTTGCACACTTTTTTAATAGTTAAGGCTCTTTTTCGCTTTCTGGCCTTTTCTCACACTTGGTCACACTAACCAATCTATATAGGGTACACTGATCAACAGGGTAAGATCAGGTTGGAACAGTGACTAAGCTAGGGCACCCCGATCAAATGGGTTAGGTTATTGACCAACCGCGGTACATCCAAGATGGTCGCAGTCACAAAAAGAGGCGCTATCATTTATATTAGAATGATCAAAAATATTTTTAGGAGCGCAAAATGAGAATTATTAGAGGTTCGAAATACAATAACAATACAACATACATACGTTGTATTATTATTATTGTACAAATAAATACAATAACAATACAACATACAGCCAAATTAAAATAGTAACCATTTCTCCAATTGCTAGTTTTCAAGTCTTTTGATTAATGTATTCCCCTCAGGTATTGTTACAGCTTGTGGGAACGTTACCAGCTGTTCAACTTAGTTGCCAAGCTGTCGTCAAGTTGTTGGAAATTAATAGGCACTGAAAACTGCACTTATGAAATATTTCAATGTTAAGTCACTTGAAGTGGAAAGAAGTTTAGCTATGGCGGTAAGAAAATTATTCTTTGCTTCAGTGATATTTTGAGATAGTGTTGTCAGAGCTTTTAAAAGTTAAGTTTAAGTTTTTCTGAGAAGGAAGTACTTCTCCAGAAAACACTTTTTGCAGCGAGCATTACTACTATAACTATATTCAATAAAAGCTTCTGTTGATAAAATACAGGCCATGATTAAATATAAAAGATTAAATATTTTTTTAAATCGTATAAGTATTTTTTTAGTTTATCCATTACATAACAAACATACAAAAAATCAAATCTTGTCCCTTTATATTTAGTTTTGACTAGCCCTTCTGCCCGCGACTACTGCATCATCATCATTTCTGCCGAAAGACGTCCACTGCTGGATAAAGGCCAGCGGACTCCTGCGGTCTTTACAAGGTCATTGGTCCATCTTGTGGGAGGCCTTCCAACGCAATCCAATCTTCCGGTACGCGGTCGCACCTCCAGAACCTTTATTTAATTATTACCTTTAAACAATTTATCCCAAGAAAAAACTTAACATTGTGTTTGAAAATCATGGGAATGTAACTTGTTTTTCCAACTGCAAATGTAAGTTGGGCGATTATTAGTCGTTAACTTGTAGAGCCTACTTAGCTGTGACAGTTTTCCTTTTAATTTCGGGGACACTTGACTCGATATGTATACCCATGCCAAATTACAGCTTTCTAGTACTTAGTCTCTGAGCTAAGCCGTGGACAGACAGATGGATAATGGTGAAAATAAAAGGGTTCCTTGTTTACTACGGAACCCTAAAAAACAGCGGTAGGCTTGCCACCCAGAAAATAAAAAGGAACGATTTCCATTTTGTTTTATCTTATAATGGCTGTGTTCCAATTCTGTGGAGCCTTTCAAGTTCATTAACCTTTCTATTTATCACTTTTAGAGCAAAAATAACACTAGGACCAACAAAATATTTTCATAAGAAACCTTCTTGGCAAGGCATCTTGAAGCGCGCCATGTTATCTCATCAGTGATAACTTCTGAAATGGCTCGTAGTCTTTACGATGTGCCATCAACGAAGCTGTACGAAGGTACTCGAATATTCACGAAGTTCCTTGTCTAGACAGTTTTTAAACCAGCCGACATAAAGGCTGGTTTAAACTTAAGATATTTTAGTAATCTTAACTTTGAATATAAAATTAGGAGAGCAATAAGGTCAGGTTCGTGAGATTTGAAGCAGTTCGTCACCGCCATTGCAGCTATTAAATATTCAAAGATCAAACACCGCTACAGGATTTTTTTAGATGATCTTCGCACTTAGCAAATGTTATCGCAGTTCGTTCATAAGTACTACGAAGCAGATACTTTTATTGTCCTACGAAGAAAAAATAATACTTCGCATGAATAAAAGGCAATTGCATGTAGCTGAGGTGAAAATGCTAAGAGGGATGTGTGGTGTTACGCGAATGGGCAGAATAAGAACAGTGACTGAAAAGGTGTCATGGCATACCATGACATTTCCCGCAAACCTTACCGCAAGGTTTTGAAGTAACAATCATAAAAAGCTACCTTAGATGTATGTATTAGATCTGAATGTTCACTGAGTTGTAATCAAAATCGCATCCCCCGAACAGAAAGTTAATCCAACGGCGCACAGCCTAAACGGCTGGGTCTATATGCTTGCAATTTTGCACAAGACTTCCTTACATAACGAAGCTGCGAAGGCGAGCTAAGGACGGAATTTTGAAAATTAGTCCCCTAAAAGGATTAATTAGTTACCTTGGCTTGTGATGGAGGAATGCGGGAAATGTCTTCAAGAAAGTTTTGAGTGTGAATGTCGATGACTATATGAGTAGGGGAAGACCAACGAAACGATGGATGGACTGTGTGAAAGATGATATGGCTAGAAAGAGAGTGACTACCGAGATGACTGATAGAGAAGTGTGGAAGAAAAAGAGATGTTGCGCCGACAACAAATAAATTGGGATAAGGGTAGGGTGGTCTACTACGCTGTTCAAAAAGTAATGATAATTAATCGGTTCATATTTTCTATACTAATAATAAAGCTGAAGAGTTTTTTGTATATTTGAACGTGCTAATCTCTGGAACGACCAGTCAGATTTGAAAAAATATTTTTACATTGATAGCCCAATTCTTGAGGAAGGCTACAGGCTATGTAATATCACGCTAGGACGCATAGGCGCCGATCAAAAAGAAAAATAACCGATTATCACTACTTTTTGAACAGCCTAGTATGTTGCCCAACTGGGGTTAACACCCCACAACACCAAACCGTCAAAGCCGCCGTCACAATCTGTTCGCGCCACCGCTATCTAGATCTGTCGCTAGAGCCGAATCCCCAGTATGTCGAACCCTAAGGATGCTAAACACCCTCCTGACTGCCGACCCTGAATGTGATGTGTTTGCTGATGAATGGAAGAAGATAATGCGTGCTTGTCTGGAGTTCTGTGAGAGACAATATGCGAGGGTGTCCACTGTTACATGTTAGTTTGTGACGTATTTAATAAATTCAACTATTTACTCAAATAATTATTAATAATTTTATCCACGTATTGAATGGAATTCCATTCAATACGTGGATAAAATTATTTGTGTATTGTACATGTTTATGTTATGTAATTGTTATTATTGATTTTCATTTTTATTTTTATTCGTTTATTCATTTTTCTAACATATAAAATACTTTTTTTTTTTTTAATAGGTATAAAAAACATTTAAAAATATAAAAAGTGTTCCGCCGGTGTCGGGAGCAGGGTCCAAGCTACCGGTGGTTAGGGCTGCAGAGACAGGAACCTCCTCACAATACGAGCCGTATCGAGAAGTACTGCCTTCTGAATCAGGCCCTTGATCCAACCGCCTAACCAGAGCTTCGAGAGATGTTGGTCGAGGCTTTCGGCCATCAGGCCATTGGCCGTTACGACAATCGGCACAATGATAGCCGAGCTCACATTCCACATGTCGACAACCTCGTGTGCTAAGTCGAGATATTTTATTTGTTTCTCTTTCTCAGCTTTCACGAGGTTCTCGTCATGTGGAATGGTAACATCAACTATCATTGCGCGGCGCGCTAATCGGTCTATCACCACTATATCAGGCTTATTGGCAACAATAGTCCTGTCAGTAATGATAGACCGATCCTAGTACAACGTGACATGGTTATTTTCGAGAACTGGGTCGGGCACATACTTGTAGTACGGTACCTCAGAATCCACAAGTTTATATTTCAAAGCAAGTTGCTGGTGAATAATCCTGGCCACTTGGTTATGCCTGTGCAAGTACTCGCCGTTAGCCAGACGAGAACAACCAGAGATAATATGTCTGATGGACTCACCCGGACGGTGGCATGCCCGACACACGTCAACCGTCCCGTCTAGTAGGTGATACCCACGGGTATTGCGAGACCTACGAAATGTCTGTTATGTTAGAAATAAAGCTCGAATCATTTTTATATTGTAACTTTGTGTAAATGTACCTTTACTCAGAATGTTGGCTTAAGGCCGGCTTCAAATGAGAACATAAACCTCCTGTATTTAGAGTTTATTTGCTGCAAACAGCCAGGTCAGGCGCAACGGGGTGTTTGTCTCGTCACTCGTTTATATACTTTTTATGGTGATATACAGTGACTGTCTATGCTGATCTAGGTGTTATGGGAAGTGGGAATAAAGTCTGTACGGATTATATTGTGAAAATATTTTGGAGTAAGGTTTTTGTTTTTAATGGAACGTAACCTTTAAAGTTTCTGTTCGATTACATGAAAAAAATGCTTACGATTTGCTTTATGGAAGCTTTTATTATACTTTCAGCTACACAAAATATTCATCAAATCGTAGTCGTGTAAATAAAATTAGAATATTAAGTGCATATAGAACATAACGAACCTTTGACACCAGAATATTAAAGTCACGTTCCATGAATTAATCGTGACATAGTGCTCTCATATATTTGAGCAGAAAGGTAATTAATAAGAAGCAAACGTACGTTTACGAGTAATATACGGTAGCTCGGAAAATGAGAAATTTAAAGATATCTAAAGGATTTACAGGCATGAAAAGCATGAAACCGAGCACGTAGGGCTCGTGGCAAACTAATAACAGGCACATGGGTCAATCGATCAGGTTAAGCTACGCTTACCGAGGTCAGTACGTGAATGGATGACCACCTATTTCATGCCGAGAACCCTCCGTACCTCGGAAAGCACGTTAAGCCGTTGGTCCTGGCTATCATTTGTAGATCTTTGTGAGTCGTTACGAGTACATAGTCAGAAGCCAGAAAGTTTAATGAAGCTTACCAAGTAGTATTGTGTTACCCAGTGAGTGGCTGTCGAGGTCAGATAGGCAGTGGCTCCGTGAGAAATATTGGTATTCAATTGCATTCGGTTATAGTGGGACCTTTTTTTTTTGGTTTGGAAATCATCAAATGATTTCTCCCGCTCTTGGCGGAGCGGGAGGGCGTGTCAGACTCTTACTGACTAAAACCCACCCGTGTTCCTTCAGTTGCCTATGCAATGCCAGGGGCCACGGTATCCCTTTCGGACTTTCCCGCAACCCCGGCAGGCATCGGTCCCGTCGGACCCCTTCACCCGCTGACATCTCTTTGAGGCGCGCGTGGAACACAACGCGCCGTCGACCCGGGCCTAGTCCTTACCGCACGGCGAGCTACCCATTGCTCACTGTCCGCAAGTCCGCGCCTACGTTGGCCGGGAATCGGTAATTCCCGACGCCCAGGGCGTCTACTCTTGCAGCGGCTAGGGGCGTGAGGGCGCGAAATTTCCCTCTCCTGTGCTCTGCCCAAGCCGGGCAGACCTCCACCGTATGCTCCACCGTGTCCTCCGGGCGA
Organism: Xanthia togata; assembly: GCA_963853775.1. Lineage (NCBI taxonomy): Eukaryota > Metazoa > Arthropoda > Insecta > Lepidoptera > Noctuidae > Xanthia > Xanthia togata. The sequence continues at coordinate 6,561,902 of OY970805.1, forward strand.
TCCACGCAATGATGACACCCGGGCGTTTCCTCCCGCCTGATACGGAACAGGAACCTCCCGAAACAGCCGTGTCCGGTGAGGACCTGTGTCAGGCGGAAGGTGAGGACGCCGTGGTGCCTCTCTAGCCACTCGTCAAAGAGGAGACTTATCGCCGCAATAGTGGCGTGCCCAGTTATACTGGTACCTGACCTAAACATGGGTGGGAAAAAAGCTAGGTAGTTGATGACAAAGGCATAAAGCTGGAAGAAAATATCTAAGTTTTTATGCAGTGTTTATAACTGCCGTTTATTAATACATAGATATTTTATGACTAGGAAAGAAGTTGAACACAAAAATAACGGCTGAAAGAGATGTTATAGAAGAAATCCACAAACAGTGCCGACCTAAATAAATTAGGATAACTAAGTGCGAATTTCACCAGGTTCGAAACCGCGTTCAAAAGCTGTCAGTGTCAATATTTCACAGAAAATAATGACACTGACAGCTCTCAAACGTGGTTTATGTGCTGATCGCGTTTAGTTTCATTGGTGAAAGTCCCCTTAAGTGCAGAATAATGATGATGAGTACTTATTAAACGAGAAATTAAATAATATATAAATACAGGCAAACTAAGCCAGCTTTTTAAACAGTTCTTCAAGTAAAGCATTAAATAAATTATCAATTTCTGTCAGCGAGGCCGCATTACTCTGAGTCTTGGAATTCCTCAGGGATCGTGAGGTATGTGGCTTTGAATCCCTCGGAGGGAATCTCCGTCAAATAGTAGATAAACTGAGAATCAATTCTATGAAACTTGTTGCATGATAGATTTTATACGAAAATGTACTTTTTCTCCGAAAATACCGTCTAAAAACAAGAATACTTAAAGTATTGTACTCGTAATAGCATTCTTGCTAATCTGACTGGTCATTGCCGTTACTAACATTCCAAATGTAATGTACCCAGGATTTTGTCATTTCTATATTTAAAAGAGTGTCCTTGGAGTTTTTTGCCCGTTCTTCTCCATAGAGATCTACGTTTCGGAATGGGCAACTAGCTTCAACTTTCTGACTAACTGGCCGACTCTGTGACACTTCAAAAGTGCCTGTAAATGGTTTTAATTGAAATAAATACTTCGAGTTTGAGTTTGAAATGAAAATACTCATGTAAGATAATTTTTTTTTTTTTTTTTTTGTAAGTTCAATTCAGGTGAAGGATAGCTGATCTTTGTCATAAACCAGAGAGATTGCGACTAGATTTTGAAAGCTTTCAACTTATTTAATTACGGGAATTGACCTTCAGAATGCTAATTCTCGTACAGACCTACAAAATTTTTATCTCAGCAACAATAATTGTCAAAAACTTGTTAATTTAGTTAAATTAGAAGTTTTTTTTGACAGATTTAGACTGGGACTAGAATTTAAGCATAATAACCAGCCTATAACGTTCCCACCGCTGGGACAGAGGCCTCCACTCTGAGAGAGGGAGTGGGCCTAAATCCTCCACGCGGGCCCAGTGCGGGTTGGTAGATCAGGTCAAATTTCTTTGAACTTTTAGTTCTGGGACACGAAATTTTTCCTTAACCGTTTTGAGAGCACTGGTGATTGAATAAATAAATAACACAAAGTAATTGCCCCTCAGATCGGTTACTTATAAACTAATGTTACTTTTAAAATTAAAGTCACAAATTGACGTGGATATATTTCCCAGATGTAATTTTACTAAGAAGGGGTACAAAGAAGGGTAAAACTTCCCTGATATTTTCAGACTGACAGTAATTTCCATTACGTCAGAATATCAGCTATCCGTGTCAAAAAATTGGCAAACCCCTGGAGACAGGGCTGCCGAACTTGAAACAGAATAATTTATTACCAAGAGTGACATGAAAATGATGCCGTATTTGTATTTCCGCGTAATTTTTCATATTTCAAACATTTTAACCCAATTTAAACCGTTAACGAGTAAGTAGTGACGCAGAAATACGTTTTAAAACCTTACCTTTGATCGCAATTTGTATGAGCGTCGTAAATTTTTATAACAGACAATCACATTTCTGGTCGAGAAGGTGTTATTAAGTGTCAAAATAATAAAATATTTTGACACCTCGTTGGTCTAGTGGTCTCAAGCGTTACTGCTGACCATGAGGTCTTGGGTTTGATTCCCAGGTCAGGCAAATTGTCACTGGGTTTATCTTTCTGGAATTTCTCAGTAGCAGCCCGGAGTCTGGATTTGTGCCTGGTTGATGGCAATAGGCTCGCCCCCTATTACGTGGGACTTAAACATAACTGGCGAAATGTGGGTGTACTACAGGTACACCTCTCTACCCAACCCTTCGGGGAAACAAGGCGTGATGTTATGTATAGATTTTCAACCATCTCTCTCGCCTGCCGTTAATTTAAGATTGAAGCAGAATTATGACATTAAACAATTCTAAAGTTTCCGGTTGTAAAGAAATTACGAGATTAATTTAGTAGCATTATTACTTGTTCGTTGTGCTGAAGAACCTTTTATTTTATTTTTAAAATTGTATGTAGAATATATAACACTACTGGGATATCAAGTCTCTACCGTATCAAACGTAGTCCGGAAAAACTGTTTGAGAAATAATTAACAACTTTATGCAACTCTTCAGAAATAATAAACTTTTATTTTTTTATGTTAATATAATGAACTGAACGAACAAAGCAGGTATTGAAAAAGGTAATAAGGGTAATTAATTACTGAAAAAGTAAACGTGTATCTAAACGCAGTCACCGCCGAAATCAGCCCCTTTTCCTTTGTCCGACGGCAATTCTGATCTCTCTTTTTGAAGATTCTGTAAAAAAAAAACATTGGATAAACTATTTATTCGTGCGGTTTTTGTTAAGCCAGATTAATTGTGCCTTTTGGATTTTAGTGTGGTACTCGTAATGTGTCTTTCCACCAAAAAAGGAGGAGACTATGCATTCGGCGAGTTTTATTTCTTCATCTTATTTCGAGACAGTAAAACTTCACTCAGAGGGCATACAGCGACCTACGCGTTCAATATAATAATGCACTGAGAGTGCTGCTGCGGCTGCCGTGGCGATGTAGTGCGTCAGGGATGTTTGCAGATCATAATATTGATGGTTTTGCCGCTATTATTAGGAACAGATGTGCATCCCTGATGTCTCGTGTTCGCGGCGGCACCAACAGTATTCTCAGTGTATTCGTAGATCGGTGGGATTTCCTAATGTTGGAGGTGGATGCGGCTCCATGGCGAAATTTTATTGTATATTTTTATGTGTCTGTAAGATACTAACACTAGAATTTAAGTTAAAATTGTTACTAACCCTATGGACTCCGGTCTGAATTAAAAATATTCTATTCTATTCTAAAATCTCTGGAAAGACGGTTGTCGTTGCCGAGGGAGGCCTAGGAAACGCTAGGGTAATGTCTTGAAACCATTCATGAAAGACTGATTGCTCAGAAAAAAGTAACTCATAGGGAAGAGTGGTGGAAGGCTATTGGGGAGAGACCTTTGTCCAGTGGAACAGTAATGTAAGTAAGTAGACCGTTCAGTGCTACGTAGGATTTGCACGGACAGGTTACCCGCGTTACGCGGTACCATCGGAGAACTTCATATCTATACATCGTAAGGACTATTTCTGCTTGCAGCGCTCGGCGGCTATAGAACCGGGCGGTAACAGATTTGGTCATCGTGTTCACGGGATTTTGTTTTTAAACTGCTTAGATATGAAGTTCTTCGATGGAACATTTATTTGCCAGCCACGCATTCGTGCGAACCGTGGCCATGGGACACTGACTGATCCCGCCTAAATTTTCGTACAAAGTCAAGCAGTGGACTGCTGTAGAGTGTCGCCTTAAACCTGCTGGAAAACGGTTGTCCACGGTGACAACCGTTTTCCATGCATTGCTCAGAAAAGGCTACACAGTAAAAAGTTATCGGTGAGACATTTGACCAGCCGGTTTATTCTGTAAAAAATATACGTGTATTTACATATGTCCAGCAGTGGTATTTCGGCTGAATGAACGAATGAGCTTAGAGTGAGTTGTCAATAGCTTTAATCTCTTGGATCAGGCAGGTGGAATGACAGCTCACTTTAAACTCATTCATTCATCGAACGACGTCTACTATGGTGAGATTTTTTCAGAATACACAGTGTGGTCAAACGTTACTATTCCACTGCTAGGCAAAAGTCTTCCCATAGCCTTCCACTCTTCCTTCGGCTGATCACCTTACCGCTCCCCTTTTGGAAATAGGGCTGAGTGTGTCGGCGTAAGCCTTCCAGAAGAGCGACACGTGGTTGGCGGTCAGCTTGCGTTGTTCCAGCTCTCCGGCCAGGGCCCAGTAGTCCTCGTTCGTCTGAGCCACGATGCCTTGGAAACAAAAGAAAGAAAGAAAATAAATGAGTGACGTGGCAAAAAAAATATTTTAGGATAGTGTGGGCACAAATAGATAATTAGTTTACAAATGCTACACCGTTCTTCATTATTATACTATACGTCAGTATAGATAGTGCAATCCACGACGACGCGCCCCACCCCGCTCCGCTCCGTACTAAAGTACAGCTTACAGTACAGTAATCGCGGAGTGGGGCGCGTCGTCGTGGATTGCACTATCTGTAGCTACGAGTATTTTGTGTTTCGAGCCACAGAAGCTAAAAAGTCCGGAATTCCTAAAAAGATTATTTGACTAACCCCAAAAGTTCGTAGCGCGGAACTGCGGAATACAACCACGTTTGACCGAATGCAATCACAGTTCGTTACCACCTCACTGGCTTGTGTTTAATCTAGTTTACTTATTTGCTTATCCAGCAGACAGAATAATGAATACTCGTACCTGATTTAGGATTTCAAATTAATCTTTATTTTGAATCATTATCTAAAATAAAAAATATACTGTCCATAGTATCATTGCTTATTTAAGAATAGAATAGATTTTTTAAAGAATAATATTATAGCACTAATTAAGGGGCCTGCGGAGCATGCGTAGTTCATAGAAACATAATGCCAAAATAATTTGTAAAATCAAAAATATTCTTACGGTAGAATGTATTTATTCCGATTGAATTACAGAATATCTAGGCTCCCAAATATATATTTTGAATGGACACTGATATAAAGACAAGATGTGAGAAATTTCAAATTTATGTAGAAAAAATATTTTTCGTCTTCAAATCAGTGTCCATTCAAAATATTATATTTGGGAGCCTAGATATTCTGTAATCCGATCGGAATAAATAGACACTACCTTAAGAATATGTTTGATTTACAAATTATTTTGGTATTACGTTTGTATGAACTACGCATGCTCCGCCGGCCCCTTAAGATTAAAATATCAGATTGTAGGGATGTTGACTAAAAATATGTTTTTTATCCTTCAGATAGGTAGATAACGACAACGCATTGAGTTAAAATGTGGCATGACGTCACTCTCCGGTAGATTTTATATTGAATTGTGACATAGCGAGCCCCCACTTTTGCATTTATCTAAACCATTTTTTAATAATATGATAAACCAAAAAATATGTGTCTAATATTTTTTTTATTATCTTACTGACGGACTAAATAGTTTTTTTTCCCTCAGTCAACATCCCTAGTATTATTACACTACAGACTATTCAAAGTTGCAAGTAGATACTTTTTTCAATAGAGTATTCATGTAAGTAATGAAATAATAGTAAAGTAAAAATTGCCTTATCGCTGCTTAGTAATAATTTTATTATGATACACATAAAATGCGACACGGACATCTTCAATTGCCGAAAAAACGGGAAACGTTACCCACTATTTGGGGCAATCGCAAATAAAACTTAAGATACCTTAGAAGCTATATACCCTTATTTTGATTAATCTTTTATATCTTTATCTAAGAGGTAAGGAGATTTGTTTCAATTTTAATTAAAAAGAAACAGCATAAATTGCTGTTTCTTTTATGAAAGATAAAACAGCCTGTATTTTTATTTTTTTATTTGGAGGCGTCCACAGTCCCTCAATAAGTAGAGGTATTACAAAGATGAATTCACCAGAAAACGTCCGGATATCAACAGGTTGGGAACTAGCGGGTTAAACCACCCCCTTCTTGGTGTGATGAAGTTCCTATAAGAGCCACTTAATCTGAAAAGTAGTGTAAAGGGACCCCCAAATTGTGCGGTTTCTTGGCAACAAGTCGCAATGTTTTGGAAGAATCAATTTCAATTGGAAATCATTGTAACTTTTTTGAATAATTGTATTTGATGGAAAACGTGATTTATGTCACTTTCGCTATCACTAAGGTTAGGCAACCGGTTTGTATGTGGGTCACTGTATAAGAATATATATTATCACATCACACTATTATTATAAAGGCGAAAGTTTGTGAGTGTGTATGTTTGTCTGTTCTTCACGCTAAAACTACTGAACGGATTTGGATAACTTTTGGCACACAGATAATTTATAACCTGGATTAACACATAGGGTACTTTTTATCTTAATATTCCCACGAGATCGAAACTTATGCGGGTGAAACCGCGGGGCGCAGCTAATAAACAATAAGACAAGGTTATTTTGGACCCAATCGGCTTCCATCGGCAGAGTACCTTTCAAAAGGGAACCTAGCGCGGTAGATATTTATGGTGGCAGTATGTATTTGAACTAAACGTTTCTAAAATCCCTTATGATAAAACCAATTAAGTACCAATTCTGGGCTCTAAATTTAATAGTGTTGTTCTAAATAAGAAATCTTACCAACAAGAGCAGCTATTCTTAATTTTTCGTATAATTCGACGAACAGCTCATTCTCCACTTTATTCACAGGGTAGTTTCTCTGAAACAAAGTAAAAAATTTACTATTAATTTAAATTGCTAGTAATAATATTCAATCTAGCACTTTTAGCTAAAACATTCCCATAGAGAATATTTTTCAAGTATATTTTTGTGATTCAAAAAAATTCTAAGCAAATGTGTGAATTATTTATATGATATGTAAAACGGTGCCTTTCAAAGAAAAATTACTCTCAATTGTCCGATAGATTTATTAATGTCAAATAACAATCAGGAAACGTTCCAGCAGTGAATACAAATACACCAACGGATGAAGTTTTTTGTTTTCATCGCGCGAACGCTCTGAAAATACGAACTTGGCACTCAAGTGGCTTTCTATGCCACCTCCGTGTATAGTATACCCTCCCCTCTCTCTGTAACTTCACCCACTTCAAGTCACAGAATAGATAGGTACAGAAGGTCGGCTCCAGCAACGAGTGAAAATGCACGCACACATAGACACGCATCGCAACCGGCTTTCGTTTGAAATCGCCTTGCGCCTATTTTCGCTCGGTGAATGGAGTGGACCTTCTGTGCTTATCTATCTATTTTAGGTCCAAGTCTTGGTAAAACTCGGCGAATTTTGAAATTTTATGTGGTACGCTCCAGCCACGAACAAAAGTAGAATTTTTCTTTGAAAGAATATTTTAATTAGAAAGGATTTATTATTTCTCGGTGGGAGTTTTCTGTGCTCTTCCTTATTAGCGGAGGAAGACAGAAATTGTACAGATACGTTGGTACAGGAAGAAAGTTTTGCTTTATTAAAGAAAGACCAATGCAGAAGTTTTTAACTTCGAATCATTATTTATAGATGGCAAATACAGTTAGGCCAAATAGTGACATCATACAATTTTCAATAATTAAAAAAAAAAAAACAGTATACAAAACTATTAAGAATCGCGGAAGATACATGGGGTATCGCTGGGCATGAGGAACCTATTTTTTTTTTATGACGCCACTTTGTAGCTATTTGGTATCAAGTAGGTACAGCATTTTTAAACTATGTTATTTTTTTTTTGCTGGTTTTTTAAAAGGCAATTTTGACTAAAAACAGAATAGTTATTTTAATTTTTAAGTACCAGAGAGAGGTACTTAAAGTCTTCGGAATAACATTATTTGCTGATAAAGAATACTTTAGATCAAATAAAATTCTAATGCTCAGTATACCAAACTATGCAACCAGAATATAATAAAGCGTAGAACGTTTGCTCCAGTATGAGATTCCTGCTTCACATTTGCTCCATGTTAACAATAGGCTACATATTGCAGTCGGGCTGCACATCAAGGCAATGCATGCTCCATTCGAACGCACGTTCCAATTGCACTAACATTTTGATATTAAAAATTGCAATCATGCATACATAGAGCATGTTACCTGTCAGATCGATCTCGATGATTTGTTAGTGAACGTCACTAAGAAAATGTCTGAAACTATAAATTGAGAACAATATCGGCCTTGTTACAAAACAAGGTTTATCTTTAGATCCAGATTCAAATCATCAAATATTTTTTGAATTTGGAACTTTAATTTGACTATTTTAAAGTAAACTAATTTTAAACCTCAGTTTTCAATTTTATATTTAGAGCGTTACCACAGTCGGAATAAGGCTCGCAATACAAAAACTGGCTGGCTTGTACAAAATTAAGAACTCTTGTTGCAATACTAACACTACTTATACTTCTCTTTTATCAAGGAAACTGCATTGAAACTGACACAAACAAACAAACAAAAAACAAAACAAACTGCATTCAAAGACATAAGTCTGGATTCAAAGAGGGGTCTTTGATTCCAGACTTATGTCTTTGAATGCAGTTTTTCCTAACTCTAAAAACCATGACAATCATGCATGATAAAACAATGACGTATTGTTTTATCATGCAGATCTCAAGGAATCAGCCTGTTTAGAAATGGATTCTCAGATAACTTTTCTCTGCTGAAAGCGTGCTACAGATATTATAAATTCTGTTTCATTCACGTTTGTGAAGACGGCAGAAGGAGAAATATTTAAAAGGTGAAGAGTTGTCTGAGATATAATATAATTTACTTAACAGCAAGAAGCAAAATGAATTGCAACTGAATTCGTTTATTCAATACTAGCTGTACCCCGCGGTTGCACCCGCATTAGTCTCGATCCAGTGGGAATATCGGGATAAAAGTTATCCTATGTCCTTCTCCAGGTCATGGTCTAGCTCTGTGCCAAATTTCATCGAAATCCTAAACATCCTAAACCTAAATTAATATGCGAAAGTGAGTTTGTTTGTTACGCTTTGACGCTAAAACAGCTGAACGGATTTAAATGAAATTTGGCACAGGGGTAGACCATGACCTGGATTGGGACATAGGATACTTTTTATCCCGATATTCTCACGGGATCGAGACTTATGCGGGTAAAACTGCGGGGCGCAGCTAGTGTTAAAATAATCATCAATCTCATTCACGCTACTTTCCAACTCCCAAATTTCGGACCCCTCTAAAGACCTTATTAATCTCCAATCTAATTGCCTATTAAAAAACGCTCAAACTTCTCCGTATTGCGAGATTATTAATTAGTATTTCAGAAGTATTCCTCGAATATCAAACAGTTAGGAAGTTTATTATTAAATCGTTTGACTTCAATAACAACTGTTCAATGTTGGTTTGATTTGTAATCGGCTTTCTGATTGGTTTGTAGGATTAATATGCGTTATTATTATTTATTTATTTAGACAAAGTCCAAAATTGTTAGTCACAAAAAATATCTTACAAACTATGTTAGTACAGACATAATTATTACAAACGGTAGGTAGGGTAGGGCGGGGCTAGTTGAGCAATGTTTCACTTGAGCGGATATACGAGTAGCTCCTCAATGATAAGTCTCAATGAGTTGCTGTTTAAATGCAGAAAGTCAAGTACGCTCAATGTACCCCATAGGTGAGGTAAGTTGAGCAAGGCTATGGTGCAAGTTGAGCACTAAAGAATCTCTAACCAAAACATGGGTTCAATATTGACTAGAGATAAAATAAAATATGTGTTTGATAATCAGTTCTTTATTTATAGTCTTTTAGTAACAGAACAACAAAACTTAAAGTAATTTTCTTTGAATAATTAACCGAAAATAGAATCAACAAAACACTAACGTATCTTAAGATTAATTAAATGATGTTGCTCTACCAAGGCTTTTGGTTTTTGGGTTTTGGTTTTCGTATGGATAGCTCCGGATTTCGTTTTAAAAACATCGTAAGCCATATCTTTTCCAGCCATCTTATTTGCAGTCCAGCTGGGTGGAATTTCAATGCCAAATTTAGCACCACATTCGTAGGCAAGGCGACGGACGTCTTTTGGAGAATATCCATAGAAAATTGATGCCATTTGTAGCAAGTATTTTTTCAAAGAGTCTTCCTGTGTAGGAGAAAATACTTGCCTCGGTGTTGCATAGCCCATAGATGAATCACCACATTCATGTAATTTCTTAAAAAATCTTTTTCTTTTTCGTTGACAGCCTTTGCAGCATTTTTTAAATCTTCATTAGTGTAAGAACATCTTGTAGTCTTCCTCTTGTAAATCAGCACCCTAACAAAAAATTAAACATTCCTTATTTTAGTCGTTTGAGTCGTGGGGTAATTTGCGCAACTATAGCTCAACTAACCCCAACCGGGAATTTTAAAACAAAAGTGACGTAATAAAAAATCGTAAAAATTATACCCAGAACCTCTCTACATATAAAAAGTACAATAGTTCTCTGGAAGATTAACACTTACCTGATTGAAAACAGATAAAAATTCACTAATACAGACGATAAACGACGAAAACTTGCGATAAACGACGTTTTTAATTTTTGGTCACAAAATAAACAAAATGCGCTACACTCGCTCGTCGAGCCGCCACTAGCGATCGCGTGGTGATTGCGCCTCCCACGACCCCTTCTTTCTGCGATGCCTATGCGTACGGTGAATAGTTTGATACTATTCACAGACCTGTAAGAGCTGCCCTATTGCACTGACAGCTGGGCTCAGCAGGACCATGTCATCCGCGTAGCAAAAATTATTCATGCAAACATTATCAATTGAGCAACCGACATGCGTGCTACTGGGCTTAGCTAGCAGGTCGTTAATGTACAGGTTAAAGAGCTTAGGAGAGGTCAAACCACCTTGCCTCGTCCCGCACTCCAATCCGTACACTTCGGAGAGGCTGTCTGCCCATCTGACATTATTGGTCTGGTTGGCGTACCAGTAGTGGAAAATCCGTTGCACCTGTGCATGCACGCCGGTTTTTCTAAGCTTAGACCACAGCAAGTCATATGACACTAGGTCAAAAGCCTTTGAAAGCTCGAGGAAACATGCATACACAGGTGTCCGCCGCTCCGTGTAGTATTGCACGGTGCGCTTGAGACTTAGAATGGAGCTTTCAGTAGAAAGTCCGGGGCGGAACCAAAACTCATGAATGCTGAGATGCTTCTCCAGATCAAGCACAGCGTCCAGCACCTTAGCTACAACTGTCGCCAAAGAAATCGGCCTGTAATTTTCTTTGTCGGATAACACACCCGTTTTATTTTTGACAATGGGAAGTTCGCAAGAGGTCCGGGGTTATGAATGACTAATGCATAGTGTGTAGAACATTGCCAGAACGCGCGCCGATAATATAATGATATATTATCGCTTTTATAAATGATTTTATAAATAATAAAAATAAATTTATTTCTCAAAAAACTTAATTTTGATTAATTGAAGTATATTTTCCCCCAATTTGTTATTTTATGTTTATGTGATTTTTCTTTGCGTCATGTTTAACCGTAAATAAATAATCATTTAGAGATTTTTTGCAATATTAATCTTACTTTATAAAAAAAAAACGATGTTTTATCTAGACGTAAAAACTGTACGTGTAAGTCGGGTCGTGTAGCTAATTAATACAAGGTTTTTTTTTTTTGGTGTCGTTAATATTACACGAATTATATTCGTATATATTAGTACGTTACGTACTGCAAATATCAAACCATTTAAAAGCCTAAATTCTTGAGGTAATCCAAGGACAAACAGTATTATCTCTCGGCAGTGACCTTGAAGTAATGACTTAGAGCCGCTCTGTAGATAAACCTTTCGCGTCAGTCCGTAACTGCCGCGCACTGGAGACTGTTGCGTACACTGAGATTTACTCGTAGAAGCTGTTTTTTTATGACATAATACTGTTACTTATTATATTGTTATCAGGTCATCTAGTTTAAGGCAAACGACAGGTAACCGTTTCTATTAGCAATCTTTGCAGCATACCAGTAGATACGTCAGCTGTGGACGCTTTTATTTTAGGTTATAACATGCTGTTATTGTTCTAATAAAACATATAGGTTATAAACCAGTAATTAATATTTCAAACGAATAGATGTGTCACATCCCTAAGTCACTCCCCTTAGTAGTAACATAACTTCTAAGTAAGACTTCTAGGTTTCAACTGCAATAACACATTCATAATTCACCATGCATTTACGACTTTGTTTACTAAGCTCATTTAGTGCGGATTTCACCAATAAAATTGAACGCGTTCATTACATATAAACGCGTTCAAGAACTGTCAGTGTACAATATTCCATAACAATTTTGACACTGACAGCTCTTGAACGCGTTTAAGAAATGCTGATCGCGTTCAGTTTCATTGGTGAAATCAACCCTTAGTATATCTAGTATATCTATATTTCCACAAACACACTACAAAAGTAGCATTTAAACCGATCGCCTGACCTCAGCCAATTACAGCAAAGAACCACTTTTAGCTGCACAAATACTTGTCATACAGATAATGTACGAAAGACAGAGAGTCTTTCGTACAAACCTAATTGATACTCCAAACATAGCCATTTAAATTTCAACTCTCTAAACTTTTTTATAAAGTGCAGTTTTCTTTGAGGAGTTTGTTTTGTTTCTAGTGTTCCGTTTCATTCGTTGGCTTTGTTCGGTCCACAGTCAATTAGCGTGCGATTGGGAGTGCAGCATTAAAAGATGGACTTCACTTCTCAGTTTGTATGACTTTGATGCTTCTCGTATAATAATGAAGCAAAAGGAGTATGCAAGAGGGTTTGTACCACAGAAATATTAATATCTATGGTTTGTACACTACCTCGTATTCGGTTCGTATTCGTAATTCGTGAAAATACGATTCGAAATAGTCTTCATAATAAATGTAAGGTTGTTTGTGCATTGTATGGTTTTCGTGTTTTTATATTTGTGAATATTAATGAAAAAAAAAACACGGATACGAGAGTGTACGTACACCGATCCGAGATTTGAGTATTCACACTTCACCCTCGCGTCCGCCGATCGCTGTAAAATCCCTCCAGTAAAATTCACGAATGCGCGCTCACTCTTATTCGATTCGTATTCGTTTTCACGAATCTAGTATTCGTGTTTTTTATAACGGATCATGAAAAAATCCCTAAAACAAATCACGAATACGAATCGAATAAGAGTCAGTACTAGCGCCCATTCATGAATTTCTGGTCTGTTTTATTCGTAAAAAAACGCCTATCTTCTCAGAGCAGTCAGATATAAAACACCGACCTCATGTAGCTTATTTGAAATATTTTAAATATGACGTGTAAAAGTGATTCCGATATCCTATTCATAGAATTAACAATTTCATTTCATTTTCTGAGCTGCGTGCGTGTTGCTTTATATTTGAATAAACATTCTAAACATAACTAAAAAACCGTTACATGACGCAGAAGAAGGAAGCTCGATTATAAATAACAACATGGCACTTCATCGGCACTGTAGAAAGTTATGTCTGGAAAGGATAAGTACTTACCCCCCCCCCCCCAGCAGTGGTAACACCAAAATTAAAATTTTCTTACGTTTTTGAATTTCGATAGGTTCTGTAGTTCGGAACGAAAAAACACATAAGAACATAAATGTAATGGATAAATAGACTTTACATGGGACTGATATCATAATCCTAACTAATTTTACAAGTGTGAAGGTTATTTTTGTTTGTTTATTACGCTTTCACCATTACACAGCTGTACGGATTTGAATGTTTGGTAGACCATGACCTGGGTAAGGACATTGGATACTTTTAATTCCGGTAGAAAGTTCCGTGGGATATTTTAATTCCGGTAGAAAGTTCCGTGGGATATTTTAATTCCGGTAGAACGTTCCCGTGGGATATTTTAATTCCGGTAGAACGTTCCCGTGGGATATTTTAATTACGGTAGAACGTTCGCGTGTGATATTTTCTGACATGGAGGGCGAAGCCGCAGCCAAAAGCAATAATAAATTGAACTTGCCCTTATATACTCTAAGATGAGAGCAGTCGGGACATCTTGCTTCCATAAGTTGAGCACACACAGGGATTGGAAGATCATCTCCGGAGACACCTATAAGCAGAAATAACACAAATTACTTAATAATAAAGTTCCATGTAAAATGGAGCGACCCTATTGCCATCCGGGCACGAATCCATACTATGCTGCTGAGAAATTCCTGATGAAAAAACCCAATAAGACTTAGATAGACCTGGCAATTGAACCCAGGACCCCCCCTTGACTAGTCTGGTGACCAGTCGATCACTAAACCTTTAGGGGCATGAGGAACAGGGTGTAAAGTTCACTCATCCACCATAGAAAAGGGAGGATCCTCCTATCAGACGGGTGTTGTCTGGCGGGCAACTGCCCGACTGTTGATGTCGGAGTGTAGGATATTTAAAAAAAACCTTTGAAGTAGGTTCTTAACAGTTGCGTGGACTAAGCTCGCCAAGTCGAGGCGAATCGAATCGCAGAAATTGCATTAAAACTGCGTCCGTGAGCCGAATCGAACCGCCCCCGGCCCGCGCGCATTGCTCGACAAGCTACTTTCGCCGACGCGTTTCGACTGTATTCGGCGCGCCTCAGTTGATGCGGGGAATCGGATGCACCGACGAATTTTTTGTATATTATTTAGTGTGTACCTACATTCGTAAAAAAGCGGCAAAGTGCGAGTCGGACTCGCACACAAAGGGTTCCGTACCACCGTACAATATTTAGCAAAAAACACGTTTCTTGTAGGGTAAATAAAAAAAATAAATAAAAAAAAAGTTGTTATAGCGGCAATAGAAACTGCCCACCTATTACGGTTCATGAGATACAGCCCGCTGACAGACAGACAGACGAACGGACAGCGGAGGCTTAGTAACAGGGTTCCGTTTGGCATCTTCGGGTACGGAACACTAAAAAATTAATAAAGAACTGTTCCATGCTGGGCTGATATCTCTTGTTTAAAAATATAGTGAATGGTATAGGTACCCATGAAGATCCTCATTGTCAGTATCATTTTCATATAAATATCATGTACCCAGTATTAAGGAGCATGCCGTTTGAAATAAAAACATTTCTTCATCCGTGCTGTCCATCACGCACATTTGCCGCATAACGAATTGCGATGAATTAAAGTTTCGATTCGATTCGGCTGAGATGGACGCACAAGGAATAAATGCGACTCGACTCGATTCGACGCGTTTCGGCTGAGTCGACGCCAGGCTTTACCTCACAGTGCGTTTGCGTTGGCAGAACTTCTTCTACTTCAGGAGTTGAGTTCGTGTTAATGAACAGAGGCGACAGCATGTGGCTGCGGGAACCGGTCTGAATTTTCTTTGAACAAACTGTAAATATTATCAAACAAAATAGCATTAAATGTGGCCTTCCTGTTTTGGGTTCAAAAGTTGTGACCTATCAAAAACATAACATGTAAAAAAATAATCGTATCTAAGCAACAACTTTGACATAAATTGTTACCTAATTAGTTAACTAACAACATTGTTCCAAAACATCCTTATTTCTTTAATAAATTGAATGACTTGGCCATCGCTCGGCAACATAATTACATAAGAATAATCAACTATTTTAAATAGTCCCAATTAAATAAATCGTTCACAGCGCTAATATTAGGTAGATTTTGTTGTATGTAGAGTGTAGATTCTACTGTCGCGTCCGATTGCCAAGTAATTATATGTATTAAATAAATAAATAAATGTCTAATATTTGTTGGGTTCAAAAGTAGTGACAAGCTTAAACTGCCTTGCCCACGTAACTTTGTTTCCTTTGAAGGACCACAAATATTATTCCTCTAACAGCGAAACGATGTGTTGGCTACTGTGAGACCTATCATCTACAAGGTATCTGTGTAAAGAACCTGTAATTCACATGATATCTGTCCCTTTCAGTTCAACACCCCATCAATCCTTTTGATGCGCAATGAGCCACTAAGCCACATTATTATGGCTTTTCTCAGCGATAACACGAGATTTATCACCATTTCGTTTGTTTGAGCTTCTATTTTCACAAACTGATACCTTTTGGCGCCAGAGTATAAACACTGAGAACAAAGAACCATCAAACATGATGCTTATAGGCACAACCTCAAACAGACTCAAACACAATGTTTTGACGGCGGTCAAAGATTTCGTCTGTCGCTGCAGACCAAATAAAACATACAGACCGTTCGCAACAAGCCCGCTGGCTTGTTTTAGACCCGGTCTGTATGTTTGCAACTTCATAGGACGCTCATAATAATGTTATTTTCAACATCCCTAACCTGCAAGCGGGCGTGCGAGAAACTTTGTCCTCGGCTTTTTCTTCAAATTTTTTGTCCCCACAATCTTCTTTTTGTACATTCTTCTGTTTCTGTGCCTGTGTCCACAAGTGCATCTTCTCCTTGTGTACTTATATCTCACTACTTCATATTCGTATCTGATGACAAATCGCTTCGCGAGTTTAAATTAAACCAAGTATACAAATAAAACTGTTTATTTAAAATCTTTCAAAAATCCACTTTACATTTCAAAACACACATTCGTCTACCTTCTGCGGCAGCAGCGGTGTCCACAATGAGCGCAAGTAGGAGTCCTGGAGCCGCTCTGAGAAGACAGCCTAGTCAATATTGTTGAACTTGAAAGCTGCTCGCGGATTCTTCTCTCCTCCGCTCTGGGATGACGTACTAATTGCTTCCTCCGCATAGGGGCTCTTTTAAATTGACGTCGATTATGGGATCGTCGCCTCTTTTCTACTCTTCCAGTTCTTTTAACTCTCTTTTTCCTCTCAGGAAGTTTGGCTGCCCTTTTACCTAGAACGGGTTTGGGAAGTTCTGTTCGGGCGTCCACCATGTCCACTTGACTCCTCGCGGAGTACGTGGCAGACACCGATGTTTCACTGTTCGACGGACCCTCATCGCGTCCCCTTTCGTCGAATTCATTTCCAGAATTCGTCCTCTGAATATCTTTCTTACTTGTGGAAGGTTGGTCTTCTTCCTTCGTAGTTTCATCTTCCATTGCCAATAGCTTCCAGAAATAACCGGTAATTTTGATTTCGAAATAAAAAATATTTTAAAAGTTAGCCTGTCAAAGTCACAGCTAAATGTTCACTTGTTTTTTATTTATTCTTCCAGTTGTGTCAGAATGAAGAATGGTTTCATGACAGAAAGAAGTTTGAATGACAAGCATTGTTGATAACGGTCAAGCTAATAAAATTAGGGTAAGAATAGATGAAAATTCTACTCATGTAGACATTGTCGTACGCGTATGCGTAATGTTATCATTATCTAGACACGCTACAGCTTGTCGAGCAAAAGGAACTAATGACACAACAGCTGTGTTTTATATTGCAAGACCTATTTGGAACCACTATTGACTCCTTAATAACTACAAATCTATAAAGACTATAATTACTTATAATCTATCTATACTAATATTACAAAGAGATTTTTTTTTTTTTGTTTTTTTGTACCGAATAGGCTCTGAAACTACTGGACCGATTTTAACCATTTTTTCACCAATAGAAAGTTAAATTATCAGGAAGTAACATAGGTTATAATTTATCTAAAAAAAATAGAGATCCGTAAGAAAATTGCAGTAATGTAAAAAAAAAAAGTAGCAAAATGTTGCCTATAAAATTCATTATTTGGCGTGCGCTGAGAAAACTATTGATGATACATAAAAATTATGAACTACATAATTAGAGTACTCATTATTACCTACAAACAAATCAGCAACGGAATATATCTAACTATCATAGTTAAGTCACAATAGTGTTCTAAAATTTAATTAGATCGCCCGCCGGTAGAAATAAACGTTGGTTACATTCGTATCGTAGTGTTAATTCTTATTCAAATAAATAGTTTTATCTACAAGGGTAAATTTATGTAGCAGTAAAATAATTTTAATTCATTCGAATCGGACATTAAGTTTCGAAGTTATCACGAATATAAAAATGCAGTACGCGAACTTTTCGACGCGCCGCGCACCGCCCGCCGCGAAGTTCCCTACTTGCTACGAGGTGTAGCTATGAGTTTGAGGCCGCAAATTATAGTTTTTATAATTTTTGTCTATTTGTCTGGATGTATGTTCCGGATGGGCGCAAAAACGACTGAACGGATTTGGATGATAGGACCATGCGTCATTTTGGACCCAACTCTCAACAGTGATGAAACTTATGCCATGTGAAAGCTTTTGCGATATTATTTAATGCATACTGTGGCAGCTAAATCTAAATCGAGCGCGAATATGGTGTTTTAGAACATTAAAAAAGGTTATACATGGCAACCAGTATATATTACTGGCTGCCATTATAAAATTAAAATTAAAATTATTAATTAGCAGTGGAATGCGGTGTGACAGGGTTACACCGAAAATTAATTGGTCTACTAGTATCACAGACTACATAGGGATACTACGTAACTAGTATCCCCATACTTAGTAACCCTATGTAGTCTGTGATTGGTACCGTTGAAGCAAACCGCAACTCTAGTACCTACCTATATTGAAAATTGAAAAAGCTAAGGTGAGTAACTATTCCACCAAAAACATCAATGTGAAAATGGGAGCCAAGGTCAATATTAATTATTTATAAGAACATACAAAATTCTAAGCAAGCAAAAGCAAGAAATTGAGCAATAGCACCGCCAAACGTACGCCGCGTTTTTCAAAAAGGTCTTTTAAGCGGTATTCGTTAACAAATTGTGAAGAGGAGCTCCAATAAAATTGTGCAAATGAAACAATAAAAGCCAGCATGTGCTAAATTTGAATAAGTGTTTACATTTTTACGGAGTCTAATGTTTAAAAAAAACCCGCCCAAGTGCGTGTCAGAGTCGGCGAATTTATCCCAAGAACAAAATTAACATTGTAGTTGAAAAAATGTTCTCCCATACATCGATAATTCGATATACGTCACGGTCCATTCTCCAACTGCAAATGTAAGTTTGAAAACGGAAAAAAAAATGCACGTGACTTAGTCACAGCGCCTCACTCACTCACTCAACTAAGTGATTGCCCGTAGTTGGCACTCAGTCGCGCACGGAACATCGTAGATCACACAGCTCAATAATTTCAGTTTTTTTGTAATAAATACGCATCAAAATGACTTCTTGTGCAGCTACACAGTGCTTTAATAATACAAGAAAGAAAAATTAGTCACATAGGATTACCTACCACTCGTAAGTACAGTCAAAAATGTTAATTTGTTGAAAATTACAATAATATTTTAACGTTTGCTTCGCCATGTTTGTGAGAGCGAGATAGATATTAAAAACATGCGTGAAAGACACGATACGCACACAATGCGCGAGGTGCTAACGCGATTTCGCTCGCACGTCAGCGCCGTCTCCTATCTCTATCCTCGTCTATCGGTAACTGTAGCTTTACGACTGTGAGATGACACTGATCACAGATGTGTGAGTTTCGGTGCATGTAGTCGTGCGCCGAGCCCAAGTTTACTGATTGCGATGTTAGCGCGTAACATATCTTCCTCCTCCACATCAATGGCGATAATACTAGAAAATAACGATTTTCTGACTTTTCCTTGACTTGTGCTGCGAGACGTTTCTTCTTGCCAAATTTCATGATTCTATGTCAACGGGAAGTTATAGATTTTGAATGATTAGCAAGTATCAAAACAGTTATGTCGCATAAATTAAGTACCGTATTTTTTTATTGCGTTGACTTAGGCCTGCCGTGCGTTTTTTACCACAAAATCTGTGAAGTATGGAATGTGATAGAACTGCGTGCATTGCGAAAAATATAAAAAGCTAGCAAAAACACATCCGCTCTTGATGGATTAGTTATTGCAATTAATTGTTAGTAGCAATCCCGAAGACGTCAATACCGATGGTAATTTTTAAACGAACTGTTATCACTTTATATCAGGAATCACGCAGGAATATAATTATTATTCAATCCTTTATTACATTTAAATACATAATATATATATATATCTATATATATAATATATATATATATATATATAATATATGTATTATGGCGCCGGCGCAGCGGTACGCACGCTGCACTAGATTATTGCCGGTTCGTCTGAGAGACTAATGGCGGTTGTAAATCTTTATTGTAAACCATTTTCTTATATGTAATCCAGTTCCATGTCAACGTCTTGGTGTTTGCTAACTTGTCTAATAAACTGTGGAAGTCTGTGTACACAAACACAGCACTAGTTGCTGTGTTTAATTTAATAATAAACTATTACGAGTTAAAACTGCCGCGGCCTGCAACAGGGGGCATAACTGTACGAGGTGAAAATGATACCTGAGGCGAAGCCGACACACAACGTGAGTCCATCAATGCCTAGTTGTGGCCAAGGCTTGTACAGTTACTTTTCTCAAATAATGCGCGGAAATTCAAACTAAGTATAGAATGGCAGTTTTGATGTCATTTCAGAAGCGTTCATGAAGTATGTACATTATATGAAACAGTCCCAGGGCCTTTCTTTGTATGCATCAGCTTTTTTTTTATTAAGCTGCACAAAGAAAAAAAAAGAATAGGTAAACAAATATTTGATTAAATCTAACTATCAAAACGCAATTATTTGCAATACATAACTAAACGCAGAACCTGGGACGGTAGCTATGGAGTTACCATACTTACCGAAATATGGTACTTCTATTTCTATAATTATGCTTATGAGCAGGATTTTGGTGGTAGTGGTTTCGTAGTTTAACTTTAAACAGATTACTAACTAAGACTTTTACTACGTCTTTTTTTTTAGGAATATTACAGGACAAGACGTTAATTATTATTGATAACTCAGTTCTTGTTCCATCAAATCTAATCATTTCAAAGAAGCAGACTCCTGTCCCTTGAAACACAAGAGTATTATTCTAAGCTTTGGAGCCAGTGCCTATTTGTACGAGTAACAAAATTGGTTTTATATTAATAAATATGTATTAGCTCATTGTTGATGACAGTTAAGTAAATCCAATATGTATACGTTTTTTGGAGAATTTGCTTCCATGGCCACATTAATATCTATTGATGTCACCTTCAAATCAGAAATGTCTTATTTATCATATTTTAATGTCACTACTCTGTGACTACTCTGTTTATCTTGACGTGTCGTTATTATGTTATGTAGAACACAAGGATTGTAAGTGAATCAGGTGTCCAGAGATGATCGAATCTAATGCAATGCCATAGGTTATCGTTGATGCTCGTACGTGTGATAAGCATCGTATGGTGATGCTGACGACAAGCATGACGACGAGTTATTTGAAGAAGTTCTTCTAAGATTAGAATGTAAAAATATAATAAAAATGCTTTATTCAATTACCAAATAAATGTTTTATTTTTGCTTAATGCATAATAGGTAGGAATAAAGCTTCGTTCAGACTAGCGCGACGCGACACCGGCTATTGTTATACCGTGAAGTTTTCTTAGAAATTGTATTGTTCGAGTCGTGTCACGCCGTCGCGTCGCGCTAGTCTGCACGAGACTTAAACCGACCAAGTTAAGTAAGAAGACATGATGAGATGCGCGGCCTCCCCAGCCTGAATACCTTCACAGGTACCTACTTCTATCTTCATTCGCCTTTGAGCCTTGCATAAAATAAGATATTAGATATTATATGCAGAAATATTTTTGAATACCTAGGTACCGTATCCGTATCGTAGACAGAATATTGAAAATATTTGTAAATGACATCACTACTACTTAACAGTTGTCCCATTAAGCCCGCTGACAATTATTATCAGTGATATAGCCACGTATTCACTGGACAAATTTCACGCGGCACCAGTCCCTTGAAACGTCAGGCGATGTCGACCAACGTCTCTAGATATCTTGCCTAACGACCTTTTTCATCATTTTAGATGTTGCCAGACATATCTAGGGATACGTGTCGTGGGAAGCTTTATACGTCGGAGCCTGTTTGGCGGTGTACGGTGTACGACCAAAAGGGAAAAGGCTTGCAGTTGCAGGGCAACAAACCATCGCGCATGGTATTTTTTTGACGTATCCGATCCCTAGGTCGCATTTTTACTTTTCTTCATCCAACTCAATATTTAAAAAATATGCTGTGATTACCTTTTATGTTAATTTGATCTTTTGAGAGTATTTTTACGAATGTACACGAAGTCTAAGATAACATGGAGTGCTGCCATTCTTCAAATATCTGATAATGATCACAGACTATAGGGACACTACGTATCTACGCTACGTATGATAATGATGAACAACGATTTTTTTTTTGTTTCTTCATCACTTTAAAAACCTCTATTTGCAAGCAAAATCGAAATTTAAATAAAATCTTTGTTAAGTTACCTCTTTGGTTGCCATGTTTCAAAGTAAAAAGTTCGTTCCATTTTAAATTACGACACTGAGTTTTCATAGTAATTTATTTAGCCGCTAAATACGACAGATATGGATTTTCATAACATTGCCGGCCACCTACTCTCATACCTACGTATTTGACCAGTACAGCATATTCGGTTTTATCTTGTAGGTAGTCAGAATAAAGCTCGAATTTCCAAGCATGTTCGGGAAAGAAACTATTTTAGGCTGGAGTACATTAATCAACCTATCGTCCCACTGGTGGGCAAAGGTCTCCCCCATAAAATTCCACTGTTCCATGTGAATTTAATCTAAGTCATCGCGCCTATATTTCCTTGGCCTACCTCGGCGACGATGCACGTCTCCTGGCACCCACTACGTGACTACTCGGACCCATCATTCTACATCTCGGTGCATCCTACATACATGTGTAATTATGTGTACGAAAAAGTTTATATTTAATTAAATCTAGTAAAGAACGTCCTAAATCCACTTAAATTTAATGCAGTGCACGAAATTAAAAATACCTTTTTTTCCAGATGCTGGTGCGGGCTTAGCAAGACGGCTCATGGCTCAAACACTCAGACTGCCAACGCTGGGGAAGCATGGGTACCAGCACGGCATACGCAGTCAGCTCCGACCGACGCCTACGGAACTGTGGAGTTTCAGGGCGGACCGCATCCAACTAAAGCTCAGGTGAGGATCAATCACAGAAAGATTCAGAAAGGGATCAATTTTTGTTGTTGTGGCGCGTAGGTATGCCCCTGCGTTGGAATGA
This sequence comes from Xanthia togata, assembly GCA_963853775.1. Classification (NCBI taxonomy): domain Eukaryota; kingdom Metazoa; phylum Arthropoda; class Insecta; order Lepidoptera; family Noctuidae; genus Xanthia; species Xanthia togata. The sequence goes on from OY970805.1 coordinate 6,584,983, forward strand.
TTTGAATTTGGGCGCCATATTTACGATTTTGTTGGAGGTGTTTTTAATACAATTGCATCAGTTTGGATCAAGTAGACTTTGCGTAATCAGCCTTGTGTAATGTGTGCGCCTTGTGTGTGTGTAATATAGCAATAATAATTATTCAAAGGAAAACAATATACAAATGAATAAACATAAATATAATACATAATATATACACATACAGGTATATAAAATAATCTAAAATTAAAGTACAAGTTGCAGATAAAATAATACATAAATAGTAGATAAGCGAAATACTAATACACTTTGATTATAATATGTAAGTTAAAACTTGTTCCCACAAAAACAACTAAATTATCTCGTAAAACAGGACTTTCTCCTACCCTTTTGTGTGCCCTACAGGGTCCATAATGACCTAAATTATTTAGTTACTACATATTATGGTAAAGATATAAAGATATTGAGTATTGAAAGTTTTAATTTAATTTATTTATTTATTTGGTTCACCAACAATTGTATACACTGGTATAAGCCAATTAAATAGCAACAACAAATCAGAATAAAGTGTAACAATCACTTAAACTCTGCATGCACACAAAACGTTGTCGTAACTTACAATATTATAAACAAAATTGTATAACATATCAAAATATAAAGTTGCCCTGTATAGAACTTAGTTAATTAATTACTAAATTAGTACTAAATTAAAACAAAATAAAATAGATACAGACAAATTAAAACAAAATCAAAACAAACTAAAGTAAACAAAACTAGGAAATAGGTACAAAATAAAAATAAAAAAAATAAGTAATAAGTAGCCTCTATACACCCACTTAGTGGTAAACGCAGGGCTAAGAAACTCTATTTTCGGGGAGATACTTATAAAAGCTGGCTTTCAATTTGCCTAAACTATCAAAATGGAGGTCGATCCGATCACTGCTGATCACTTTAAGGCCTGATAGCACTCATGAATATGAATAACAAACTATAATATTAAGCACAGTCATATATCCACTCCATCGGAGAAAGTAAAAATATTCCAATATGGCCAAAAAGTTTGGCCCTTACCCTAGCTATAATGCCACACGTGGCTGAACTGGACTGACACTACTATAGGTGTACAAAGATCCTTTGGCGAGTGGCAAAAATAGGAAGGTTTATTTTTCAGTACATTTCACAACACAATGTCACAAATGTATACCATGGCACAGCGTTTGACATGGGGTGTCAATGTCATTGAAGCGCCACAACATATACTAAAGGAAATAGCACACCTATCAACTCGAAAAGGGATTGTCACCGTATCAACTCGAGCAATGGCTCGGGTTGATAGCGTGAGCTTTAGTATTCTCTGTATGAAACTCCCTACTGCAACGCACACTAATCGGAATCGTAACGTAACCACGTCGCCTCGGGACAAGCCCACGAACCGCGGCGATACGGTGACGATCCCTTTCCGAGTTGATATGTGTGCTGCAAAGATATTTAAGATACCCAAGTGTGCTATGACCTTTATTCTACTTTTTGCACAAGATCCATAAAAGACCGTAGTGTTCAATTATTTGAGTGATAATAGACATCGCAGTACTCAGGAATCACAACTAAAAATATTCCCAGTGCCAAACATTGAGTCCCTAGCCTTAGGCACCTATCCCACCAAAGAACATATACTCACTTAGGTGAGTATATGTTCTTTGGTGGCGGCGGCAATGGGATTAGTCCCATTGCCGCCGCCAATTAACGAGCAGTGAGCTCAGCTAAAAACGACTTGTTGAGCAACGAGCAGCGATTGCGCGGCGGTGGCGAACGATTACTCGCTGGTGTGCGTATGTACCAAGTATGAGTCTTTCAGCGAGTGTTCTGCCCGGCAAGTGAGCGTCGCTTAGCTTAGTAGGTATTCTCTTTGATAGCTATTGTCGCTGCGACAAACGAGTATTCACCTTCGGCGGTGGTTTGAACAGTCCGCGATCAACTATTAACATTTGTATTTCCTTTACTTACTTGGGACGATTTGTACCTTTCATGTAAGAACGAGAAAACCACTTCTTCGTGGTGGGACTGGTGCATTATATCTACTATTTCTTTTCCCAGTATGTGCGTCTCTCCCACGACACACGACCCGAACTAATAGTCCAGCTGCTTACAAGAGAATGGGCTCTCGACCGACCGAAGCTCCTCATCACCATTCAAGGCGGCAAGGCTAACTTCGACCTGCAGCCAAAACTCAAGAAGGTCTTAAGAAAAGGACTGCTGAAAGCTGCGAAGACTACTGGAGCGTGGATATTTACTGGAGGCACTAATACAGGTAACTAATAATATTACATCACACCTATATTTCTCGCAGGCAGAGGAACATGTGATGTGAGATCTGGGATGTGGGTCCTGGGGTTCGATCCACAGGTCGTGAAAAGTTTTAAGTCCCAACTTTATGTCACTAAGAAAATCTTATTAGGAGTCGGGTCTGTATTTGTGCCCATCGGTGAAAATAGGCTTGCCCCTTTTACATGGAACTTAAATGTAACTGACGAAATATATGTATATACACTCCGTCGGATAATACATACATGTCCATATTAATTTTATATATATCACATTCAAAGTGTTACCATAGGTGCCACATGGTGTCCATTACCTGGAAACTGTAATACACATTTTTATGCACAGAGTACTTTTTTATACAGGGTGTCCAGTAAATAGCACGACATACTGCAGGGGGTGATAGCTTGGGTCACTACCTATCAATACAATACAATATATGTTCAGCAAAATCTTACATTTTTTTTTTCACCACTGTAGGTTAAACTTAAGTGATAAGAAAATAGTTCTGTGAAAATTTAAACAAAAAATAGTATTTCTTGAAAACATTCTTGTCTTTGATAGAAAAAAGACTTATCAATGAGTAAAGTAACTATTCACGAATAATTTGATGTAAAAAAAGTACTAGAAAAGGATTTTTTCATTACGAGATGCTTAAAAATCTGTTTCAAGGTAGAGATTTTTCGGTATTTCGGAAAATTTTGTAAAACTGTAAATCCGTAAGATTTTGCTGAACATATATTGTGTTGTATTGATAGGTAGTGACCCTAGCTATCACCCCCTGCAGTATGTCGTGCTATTTACTGGACAACCTGTATACGTTTTTATGCAAAAAAATAATACGCTATAACGACTTTGTGGCGACATAATGACCTTCTAGGGGCGCGGAAGTTCTATTAGTACAAATGATTATCTTCTGTCCTAATAAAAAGTAAAATTATGTTACTTAGTGTTAGGTATATAATTAATTGCCAATTATTTATGAAGGCTTTTCAAAAATTTAAATAGGTAAATGCAAGTAGTTTCTACAACCTGTAAAATAACACTGTCCAATCCGTGAAGATATTATTTCGTGCTGAGAGTATTCAAGTGGCCATTCTGAGAAACATAGAACAAAGTATAGATGTCGTGGCCAGATCTTAGAATTGAACATTTCATGAAATGAGCATCGACCGCTGGTCACATCATAATAGTCTGGTTAGATCATCGAATACTCAACGTTTGTCGATATGAACAGTTAAACGCACGAGTACTTCATGATGTGGCCAAACATTATCGTAAATCGTAAAATAGTATCGCCCGGTAGGTAGGTTTATGTTGCTTTGTTTTTGTTATGTATCATGGCGGTGGCATACAACAAATCAAACAAAGTAGGATGACCAGATCACGCAAAAAAGTCGATAGACTCTTATTGAGGTTCCAAATATGATAATTAGGAAAGCGATCAACTTGGAAATAGCGCTCGCCGGCCGCTGCAGCGGCGTGAATTGCGACATAGAACTTAAAATTTGTTTAAAAAAAATCACAACTTACGCCGCTCATGTGGGGCCCCGACCACTGTTACCAATCGCGCGCGAGCTGAGCGAGCGAAGCGAGCTTTGCCGCGGCCGGCGAGCGCTACTTTCAAGTTGGTCGCAGTTACTTGGAAATACTACTACATCTTAAACCAGGGCTACTAACCGACTAACACATCATTACACGTTGATGTTTAAACAATATCGTAAATAGCTAGACATTTCATGAAATGGTCAATTCTAAGATCAGGCCATGACATGTACACCATTGGACATGTTCGCGAATGGTTGGCGTGCAAGAGACTAACAAAATACTCGTCCGCCTGCCGTTAACGTCCACTCTTTGGATCCTATTATCCAAATAAGAAACTTGTTTTTTCTTATTTAAGGCAGTGTTTATAACTATGCAATTTCCTGACCCATGTATCATGAAAAACACAATCGAATGCCTTAGACAAATCACAAAAAATGCCTAGTTCATCTATGTGACTTTTCCCAGGCCTCAAAAAATATGTGCTAGAAGCTCAACAGCGTCGGTAGTCGAGCGACCCCTTGTAAAACCGAATTGTATACTGTTTAATAATTTACGTTTATTAAAATGTCTTTGTAACTGATCTAGCTATAGGTGGGAAGCACAGAAATTGGTCACCCTTTGGGTACGGAACCCTAATAACTCGGCTATTCAGGGACTCTGCAACAGTGGGTGAAAAATTTAAGGATTTAGTTGTTGAGACTGGAATTTCTGAAAATTAATTTTCAAATTGTGGCAACTACTTAATCTTTTTTAATAACTGTTGAACTGTGTGAACATAAGTAGTTACTTTTAATGTTTGAGTCACTACTACGTTTTCTATCTCATTGTTTATAATTTAATTCCCAAGACGTTTTTATTTTCTTTTGACTATTTTTTTATTTTTGAGTTTAATTAAATTTCGACTGCAGAATAGAATAGAATACTCATGTACACCATAAAAATTACAGACATAAAGGAGAACGAGTTCCAAATCCGGCCCAGTATGTTTACAGTACATAAAAAATCGAGAAAAATCTATGGAGTTCGGGAAAAAAACTGACAAATTGCTTAAATGCATACTTTTCTTGTAATAATTTGATATTTATCAATTATTTTTATTGACTTTCAACATTATTTCAATTTAGGTATTCTGTGGTTAAAAACAATGACAGTAAACCATAGATCGGCCATCGATCATAGATCGTGAATTTCTACTGTCACTTCAGTCGCTTTCGTTGTCGTTCGCGGTTTGATGTTCGTTTTGTTTTAATTTCTCGAGTCTACAAAAGACTGAACGAAACGTAGTGATTTGACAATTAGGACAAATAAACATGTCAAACGTCATTAATCAATCAACATGACAGCTTACCGCCATGACGGGTTTATGTTGTGTATTGCAATTTCATGTGTACATTCTTGTGTTTTACTACCAAGCAAAGCCAACTTAAAGTAATTGGATGATTGAAAACTGTTTTAATTGTGTTTCCCCATTTTTGACGTGGCCGGGGCTCCATACATTTTGAAACATCTCCTTTAAAATACCAACAAAAAAAAATTACATTGATTTAGTGTACAAAATCAAAAGATAAACATAGGGCACAAAAACAGTCTTGTAATAAGGTGGCCAGACATTTTATAGAATTAGTTTTTAGTAGATTTGAGCACTTATTTGAATCAACGTGCGATTTATGATAAAATCTAATTTATGTCTAATTTACTGTAGATGAATATCGACTTCCATAATGACGCCGACTTAGTTCTCATCTCCAAAAGTTTCATTACCTTTTAGTGCAGGCAAGTTGGGAACTAATTGTCATCGTTAAATTTCATTATCTGTAGAACCGCCGATCTATTCTGTAAAAAACTCACCGTTAAAACTTAGGTGAAGTGAGCGTGAAGTGAGCTGTCATGAGGGACTAACAGCTACTCCGAGCTCACTTCACCTAAGTTTTGACGGTGAGATGGTTACAGAATAGCACTGCTATAGAAGCACTATAATAACGTTAGCTGCCTACATGGGCGTGCACTCTGGCAACGTGTGCTTTTGCACACGTACCTATTTCTATAGTTAGCGTATCAAATTCTAGCTACAGGATAATTAATAGAATGGGTTTAGTTACCTGCAGTGTAGACAAGGTGGTGATTAATACATGGTGTGATGATGGTTCCAGTTGTTCACGTGTCTTTGCACCTATGGCCTATTATACAAGCTAAAAGTAAAGTCATTGGCAATATTTTAACCACGTATTCTAACCTACTTAAGTAGGTACTGCTTTCTGGATCACGAGTTTGATCCAGAAAGCAGTACTTCTGGACACGGCGCGTATCGTTAGGAGATTCCTCTTTCAGGAGCCGTGGCCACCGGTAACTTAGACCCTGTTCCCAATACCGGTGGACTACTATTTTTAATATTTTTTAATGTTTTTTTTTTTTTGTGTTTATAAAAATATTTAAAAATGTCCTACATTATTTGTAGTGTGTGAGTTGGACTTGCACATGAAGGGTTCCGTAGCAGCAAGTAACATGATATAAAAGTTCTTGTAATTCGTTGTAACTTTGATCGATGTTTTAATAATAGTTTACGATTTCTGACGTATTAAAAAAAAAAAAACTATAGATCTCGTTCGAACCAATTTTCGGTGGAAGTTTACCTGGTAATGTACATCATATATATTTTTTTTGTTTTATCATTCCCTTATTTTAGAAGTTACAGGGGGGGGGACCACATTTTACCACTTTGAAAGCGTCTGTCGCGCAAACTATTCAGTTTAAAAAAATATATATCAGAAACCTCAATATCATTTTTGAAGACCTATCCATAGATACCCCCAAAATTTATTGTTTTTTTTTCTATTTTTGTATGAAAATCTTTATGCGGTTCACAGAATACATCTACTTACCAAGTTTCAACAGTATAGTTCTTATAGTTTCGGAAAAAAGTGGCTGTGACATACGGACGGACAGACAGATAGACATGACGAATCCATAAGGGTTCCGTTTTTTGCCATTTGGCTACGGAACCTTAAAAAGTATCCGCTTGCTGTAAATTTGTTGCACTGGCAACACTAATCTTAGTTGATAATAATGCAAAGTCGAACGAGAGCGTTGATTATTTCAATGTCTAGATAGTTTCGCGCTGCAAAAGCGCTACAAGTGAAATTATATTATTTTAAACCACCGACACAAACATTAACTCATTTCTCTTTCCTACTCCATCACCAGTTCATCATCTCTCTGTAACCTATTTCACTGAGACCATTCTAATGAGCCCAAACACGGAACTGTAAGTTGGTAAAGGAGTTGGGTAACCTGCAAATTCCAGGTGATGCATCAGTTCTAGGTTACTATGTTCTCGTAATATCATCGAAGTAACCGAATACCAATTTTCAAATCGATCAGACCTGTGGTTGACGCTCACATATATGCATCAATAGACTAGAAAAGAGCTGATAATCTTCAAACCGCTGAACCAATTTTGATAAAACATGTCTAAGAACCATCGCTAGAAAACCTGTTTTTTAAATTTAAAAAACCGCATTCATTTCGGTTCACCCGTTTAAGAGCTACGATGCTGATGATGATGATGTTTTATAGTATATTTAGGACTAACTATTGTGTTTATTTTATTTTATTTTTGTCTTATATTGTTATTTCTGTATACCTATGCTGCATCGGTTTGACGTCATCACGTCAACGCCGGCTGTCACTAAAAACCAGCGCTGGGGCTCTGTCTCGCATAGGGTCCCAGCATTATGCTGAATGATGGCCGTTTTGCGTGGATGTGACGCATATTTTCCCCCAAATTGTTTTTTAGTGTTTGTTCCTTTGCTTGCGTCTTATGTACCGCAAATAAACGTATTTTCTTTCTTTTCTTTTCTATGCCACACACAAATAGCGGTCAAACTTATAACACCCCTCTTTTTGTGTCGGCGTGACAGCTACGTCTTACACTCGCGCCCAATGATATTTTATGTAAAAAGAGGTAGATAGGTTATAAACGTTCCGCAAGTGGCACGTCAAAAGTTGGCTAATTAGCCACATTTTCTTCGTTTTGTCTCTTTTTCGCTCCCGATAATTACGACATGCCATCCTACTTCAACGTGTCATATAATAGTGTGACATGCTGCCGTTTTTGAAGATAGAATGTTAGGTAGGTAACCTATCTACGTCTTTTTACTTCTAATATCATTGCTCGCGCCACGTCATTGTGCTCATGGTCTAAAAAAACAAGGTCTGGCATTCCAGGAGTGACACATGCTTACGTCACTATCCAGTTGCCAGTTTATTGCACCAAAACTCGAATAAAGTAAACATTTTCAGTCACCATTCTGTTAAAAAATATATACAAAGCATTTAAAAGGTCGTTTCGTTTGTCAAACAAAAAATCAAACGAAACAATTCAATTTTAACATATACCAACGTAATTGTTAGTTAAAACCTCATCGTTTTATCGCATTCGCACAGGTAATAAAGGTGGTTGGGGAGTTATTATTACACACTACTGGTAACACAGATGTTATGACGTAGACTTGTGTCTCCCACGTGACCACTGTGTCTTGGGATGCTATACCTGGCGAAGTACCATGATTGTGCTTTTCTGGTGTACGTACATTTAGCTGTTGGACGCGACATCGGTGAGTTCACTGCTTTGGCTATCTATCAGACACATTTAAGGCGACGGCGCGACGCGACTCGAACAATACAGTTTCTAAGAAAACTTCACGGTATAACAATAGCCGGTGTCGCGTCGCGCTAGTCTGCACGAAGCTTTATGAACGAGAGCTATTAGTGTACAGGCAGGTAACTCGCAACTAAGTACTTTAAAAAAATCTTATGCCTGTATAGAGTATTCAAACCCTTGACATCGCTCTGTTTCAAGAATCATTAGGCACAAAATAAAAATGCATTTTGTCCTCATTTCAGATCGTCAGTTAGCTTATTGCCAACATTAAAACAACCAGTGTCATAGTAACCATAATACCATCCAAACAAGAGTTTTTGTACTAATGTTCATTATGAGGAGCTCGTGGCTAAGTAATAACTGCCGCACGGGTCGATCAATCAGGTTAAGCTACGCTTGCCGGGGTTAGTCTGTGGATGGGTGACCATCTTTACATACCGAGACTCCTCCGTGCCTCGGAAAGCACGTTAAGCCGTTGGTCTCGGCTGTCATTCGTGGATCTTTGACAGTCGTTACGGGTCGTCAGAAGCCCGAGTCTGACAACCAGTCTTACCAAGGGGTATCGTATTACCCGGTTACTGGGTTATGGAGGTCAGATAGGCAGTCGCTTCGCGTAAAATACTGGTATTCAGCTGCATCCGGTTAGACTAGAAGCCGACCCCAATATAGTTGGGAAAAGGCTAGGCAGATGGACTAAATTTCATTATGCAACTCCTTTGCTTTTTCGATCCCTTCCTTACTAATCAAACAGTCACATTCTCACTATTCAATACGTGGTATCTTTATGAATTACAAAAAAAGAACATTGGGTTATACTACCACTGCATCGTAATTTAAAAAAAAAACGAAATACATTGTTTGTATTAGATACTCAGCAATTAAACTTTCCATGAATTTACAGAGTTCTTACTACACTGTACAACACCCTATGGTTTCAGAACGTTTTATAGAGGATTCATATCATGGGTGTAGATAAAGTCTTGTATGCAACGGTACATAATTAGATATTAAAACACTCATGTGTACTATTATCACATATTAACCCTCATTCGTGTTTTAATACCCCTTGTTATACAAGAGTTGCATAGAGAACTAATAACATTTCGAAACTGAGTCGAAGCTCGTAGCCTTTTATTCCCATTGTTAGACTCAACAGATGATACGAAACTAGTTCATAATTTGTCTGAAACTTTTCCTTGCAGTGGCACGTTTTCAGTGCAATTGTATGAAAACAATGTCTGTTTTTGTTGAATTATTTGGGCGAAGTTATTGCTTTTATTCCATTATTTTTTATTATTTTTGTGAGTGCCTTTCAAAGTGAACATCCCTATGGATTGAAATGATAAAGTGGAAATTTTCATAAGTGTTATTGGTTTCATCCATCTGGAATTTTTCAGTAGCAGCCCCTCTAGGACCTCTCCAGACTCCTTTGGATTCGTTCCCTTTGGTGGCATTAGGCTCGCCCCTGTCGCTAGGGACTTAAACATATCTGGCGAAATGGCGGTATACTATAAGTACATCTCTGCCTAACCCTTTGGGGAATGCAGGCGTGATAATTATTCATCACCCCAATGAACTGAAATGTTAAAGCGGAAATTACCAAAATTTGGTAGACACATTCCATATAGGTATTCCAAATCATTCAAAGCGATACGGTCCTCAACACGTACGCAAGAAAACCACCTCTATTGCAACGCCAAAAGGCGCTGCCAATTGCAAAATTTTACCACCGACGTGCGGGGTTGCCAGCACCAAGACGATTTCAGCACTGTGCCTTTTTTGACACATCAAAATGTCCCAAAGAAATACCATAATACTATAACAAATTCTCCCACAGGTGTCACCCGTCAAGTAGGTGACGCGTTACAGCTGGAGCGGTCACAGCGAGCAGGCAGAGTAGTCAGCATCGGTATAGCACCCTGGGGCATCGTCGAGGGCGCCAACGAACTTATAGGCAGAGGGAGAGATGTCCCGTACCATGCGATGGCTTCACCGAGGTAAGAATAACTTGATGTACCTATATAGGTGGGTTTAGTTTAAATAGATCGAACGGCGAGATGGGCGGACGAGATTGTTGCCATCGCTGGTATAGAACTTGGATGAGGCTCGCACTGGAGCATGGGAACTGGCATAAAATACTTTCTTTTTTTTAATCTACCCATTTCCAAAAATACACTAAAAAGTAAAAAAACTTAAACTTCGGAAGTCGGTGGCAAATAACGAAAATACAAAACCAAAGACACTGTCTATAGTTTTTTTTTTTTTTTTAACATTTTCTATTTCTCGCTTTTCAGTAGGTTCGTTTCTAATTTATCTAAGTTACAATAGCCTAATGTCAACAGCTCATCACCTTTTACTAAATATTACTTTTCCCGATACAGGGACGTTAATCGTTGAGGAGTTCTCCTGGTAGTTCACCATCAGCTCCACTTCTCTAAATGCGTTGTGACGAGAATACATTGGTTGGCATCCATATTAAAGTAATCGAATTGCAATCCGTGATATACTTATTATTGAGTAGTTCCGGTGGCCATCTGTGGTCATCATCATCATTGTTGATTTGGGTTTTTTTTTTGGGAGTAATCGAGGGAAATTGAAGAGTTCCCTCGATTTCACCAGGATCCCATCATCGGATCCTGATCTGATGACAATGGGACCACCTCGAAAGTATACCCTTTCAAACATATAAAGAATTTTGTAAATCCGTCTTTAAATTATTATGATGGAGATATGCCCGAACATACATAAAATAAATATAATTATATAAACATCCGAATTGATAACGTCCTCCTTTTAGAAGTCGGTTAAAAATAGAGGACTGCCGCCCAGCCGCGGGTTAAGTTGGACTGGGCATGATAATCATGATGAAACGAATATAGAAACTGGATAAGAACAAGATCATTCTTATACTTATTGATAATATCCGGATACTGGACAGATCGACCAACGAAATAATGCTTTGTCTCTGTTTACACAAAATAATTAGGAATTAGGTAGAGTGGAGATAGAATGTGCAATCGCTCGTTTAGTTTATACCAGCTTTAATTACGTGGAACCTTTTTTCTTCAAGGCTGCTTAGAGCGCCTCAGCTCTTTCACCCTAATTCTAAGTTGGAAAGGTAGGTACCCCCTAAAATGCAGCATCCTCGTGTGTTTTTGTTACACAGATAAGGGTAAAAAATATTGAAGATGGGATAAGTACGGATCATTAGCATAGAAAACATGATTGTGAATTTCAACAACAACATCATTGTGAATTGAGTGGGGTCTCTCAACGCATACAAATAGGATGAGTCAAATGAAACTGTATGTTCGTGCCTCAATGAGTTTAAGTATTGTTGGCCTCAGTAAAACCCCAGGAGCTTTGTTAAAATAAAGCAACAAAACCTATCACAGACATCTAGACTAGAAACAAACAGAGCCAGGTATTACCACAGATTAATACAAATGGTTCACTCCGCAAAATCATTTAAATAAAAAGCGACTCTTGCTACGACACAATAAAGTGCAATTCAGGTCGCACAGCGCTAATTACTTACAGTTATATTCACTTAGAAGTTGCCTCTCTTTCTATCGCGTTACTCTTAGATCTTCTGTCTACGTTATACTTACTGAATTGGCCCAACAAGTTGAACCCACCGCGTACGTGTAGCTTCATACCTTTTTTTATTTGGGTGGGAAATCATCAAGTAACGTGTCCCACTCTGGGCGGAGCGGGAGGGAAATCAGACCCTTTCTGACTAAAACCCACCCGTATTCCTTCAGTTGCCTGTACGTTGCCAGGGGTCACGGTATCCCTTTCGGACTTTCCCGCAACCCCGGCAGGGATCGGTCCCATCGGACCCCTTCAATTGTTGAGAGTAGCTTCATATCTAAAATGCGGAGTGAACCATCTGATCAAATGGTTCACTGTAATCTGTGGTATTACAAACATTTGGCCTGTCCCAACCGCACGGTCGGTGCTCGCTCCACCATCCGATGTTTACAAAGGTCTTTATACTGTTAACAAGGTGGTAGGTACTGTTTGCTTTGAATTTACTTGTACTCCTCTTTTCTATTTGGGTTGTTCCAAGAATTTGCAGAGGGGTGCATTCATGTATGGTTTCGTTGTATGGTTTCACCCGCATAAGTCTCGATCCCGTCGGAATATCAGGATAAGAAGATTAGGGAGAAGAAGAAGATCCATTTTTGCGTGAAAGACTCACTTTCGCAGTTGTAACATTAGTTTAGGATTATGTGCAGAGTTGCAGTCTCATTAAAAGAATGCTTTCGTAATCGATGATTTTATTGGTCTTTACCACTTTAAAGTTTAGCTTTTATCTTGCACATAAACTACTTAACAAAATTCTTCATTCATTCATTCATTGAGCCCGCGTTTTACCCCGGTAGCACACCTCAGCTGCTCGAATCGGATGCGAGTAGCGGAAAATGACGCGAGTCTATTGAATTTAACTACTGCGGTTTCGCTGCTATGGTTTCGCGGCGTAGGTATGCTACCGGCGTTAGACTGTGCGTTATCTGCCTAGCCTAAACCCCTGGGTTTAGAAGCATGAAATTTTGCACTAGTGTTCCATAAATAGCGATAAGGAAGGATTGAGCACAAAGAAAGGACTTTTAAAAATGCACCATGTTAAAGAAGGGATGAAAGTTGTAATCGAAAGGTACGCGGCTTATAAGGTTCATAACTTCATAATTATTGTTGAGACTAAAAATATTTGCAACATATTTTCAATTGCCTACCTAATAACTCAGATGTCTTTCCCTAATATATATCTATAAATTAAATAATAACGAAGAACTGTACATTGAAGTACTGTACATGCGATATTAGGGATGATGCCAGGGTCAAAAAAAAAAATCTATTTAGTTCGTCAGTCAGATGATAAAAAAATATTAGACGTATTTTTTGCTTTATCATATTAATAAAAAACGACTCAGATACAACGCATTAAAGTTGGGGAGTGGGGTTGATATGTCACAAGTATGTATAAAATCTACATACAAGTGACGTCATGGCACATTATAACTCAATGTATCGCCGTAATCTTTTGATAACGTAAAAAAAGAAAAACTACGTGTAGGTTATTTTTTCATAATCTACATTACGGACAAAAAACATTTTTTTTTGTCATCATCCCTTTTGCCTGCTCCAGACAGCTCAACAAATTGGAAGCACTACAAGAACCTGTACCAGGGAATATCCGCAAAAATCCTTGAACATTCGAGATTCGTATCACGTTAGCAATTTCTGCAAAAGAATTTACACACTCTAAAGCTAGGGAGCTAAAATGGGCCAATTTTGTCCACGTTTCCTCTTTATTTCGCACTGTGTTCGTATTTAGGATGGCGGTCGGTGTTTATATGTAGTGTGAGAGGTGTGGAATGTAAATAGTTTCGTTATTTCTTTTTTTGAAAAAGGTAGTGAACTGAATTGGCAGATGGCCTAATGATCTGGTTGAGACCACCAGCTAGTTAATGGGAAGTAAATTAGGTTATTAAAAAATAAATATCATAAGTTTTTTTCACACTCAAACTCCAACCAATTCGCCACTCACTCCACTCGAACACTCCTTCCTACAAGTCAAATGTAAATTTGTGTCTAGTTTAGTTGTTTACGGGAAACCATAAGTACTAGTATTATGTACTTGGGGTGGAGACCTGGTGGCCTGAAATACACGCTTCGGCTTACCTTAGGCACCAGTCTCCCACATTATTTTTTTGAGCCCATGGCTGGACAGCGCCCGCCCCTAAGGCGGCTGCACCTAAACAGCTCCGGCGGCTAAACCCGCCGCTGCCAAGCCAGCATCGGCTCCGGCTGCGAAGCCAGCAGCAGCAGCAGCTGCTGCGAAGCCCGCAGAGAAGAAGCCTGCATCAGTGCCCACTGCCAAACCAGGCTCTGCCAAAGCCGCTGCACTGAAAACGAAGTCCAGTGCAAAGCTTTCAGTGAAGAAAGCTGCAGCTGCTTCAAAACCTAAGCCTAAACCAGCAGTGGCTAAGTTGAAAATCGCACCCAAGCCCAAGAAGACTGGCATCAAGGGACAAAAGAAACAGGTGGTGAAACCTGTTGCAAAGGCCTTGAAAGCACAGAGAAAGGTTGTCAAAGGTGAACATGGCAAGCGAGTACGCAAGATCCGCACATCTGTGCACTTCCGCCGGCCCAAGACTTTTGAACCACCGAGGCACCCGAAGTACCCCAGGAAATCACTTCCCAAGAGGAATCGTATGGATGCTTATAATATCATTAAGTATCCGTTGACATCTGAAGCTGCTATGAAGAAGATTGAGGACAACAATACCTTGGTATTCATTGTTCACACTAGCTCTAACAAGCACCACATCAAGGCTGCCGTCAAGAAGCTGTATGATATCAACGTTGCGAAAGTTAACACCCTTATCAGGCCCGATGGCAAGAAGAAGGCGTACGTAAGGCTCGCCAGAGACTATGACGCATTAGATGTTGCAAATAAAATCGGCATCATATAAACTAATGCTGTACTTTATTTTGTAATATTGTTCTTTGTTACTATTTTATAAGAATACTATCTCTACCCGCGGTTTCACCCACATAAGTCTTGATCCCGTGGGAATATCGGGGTGAGAGGTATCCAATGTGTTCTCCGGGTCATGGTCTACCCATGTGCCAAATATCATCCACATCCGTTCAGCCGTTTTAGCTTGAAAGCGTAACAAACAAACTCACTTTCGCATTTATTTATTTATTTCATGGAGGACTTACAGCTAACAAAACATAACAAAAAAGAGGTAATAGTCACCAGAAAGCCAATTACCAGTCCTCGCGTTTAAAATTACAATAAAAAATTAAAAAATGTAAGAATGATGCGAGCACAGACAACAGCACACGACATAAATTAAAGCTGCCACATTAAAAATTAAAACAATTAAATATTACTATTATTATTTAAAATATTAGTTAGGATTGTGGTGAGAAAATAAATATATAATATTAATTATTTTTTTATTAATATAGGTACAACTATTAAAAAAACTACATAAATATTTTAAAATATTATACATCTTTTAAATGTAGGCTTGAAAGATACCTTACAACGTTCACTTGTATTTAAAATGCAGATTAGATCACTTTTGGAATAGCGCCCATTAGATCGAGACCTTTGAGTCAGTCAGAGAGACATATCTCCAGTTTGTGTTATAGAATATCATTATGATGGGCAGCATGATTTCAGAGTCTTGCGTATACATGACCTCAATAAACTTCTAGTTATATTACTGATGCTTTGATTTGTTTCAGCTCAGTACTTATATGCCTTGCTTTTTCTTTTATCATTTTATATCCTTCAACATTCATTTACCTGTTCAACCTGTAAGTCAACAGGTGACCCTGTTGACTCTATTTGAACGGATCGGGTGTAGTGATAAACGTAGCATTTGACAACCCGTTTGTCTGAGCTTGATATAGTACATCATTGATCAGCTTCTCCGCCAGAATCCTCATGTTTCCGGGAAGGTTGCGCAGTTTTGCGGCCACGTTTACACCTGGAAGATAAAAAAAAAATTGACTTGATCATCGTGGTTTTAATAGCAAGAAGGCTCTTTAGAAAAATCAAATTAATTATCCTGTCTGAAATATTCAAATAGCAATGAGAAACAGTTCTAATGAATGCTCGGTTTGGCCCTCATTCTGTAGATAAGCCCATGAGCGAAATATAACCTGAAAGTCAAGGTCTATGCACAACCCGCCATAAAACAAGTAAGAATGATCCATGATCTCCGTGTAAAAGATACTATTAATTTTATTTTATTGTTCTCAGATGTTTGGGATACTTTTCAACTAGGTATATTTCTGCTGTAAAATATTATGTAACCTCATAATCTCCGAAACTAAAGCATCAAGAAACTTTCCTTCGATTCACATCCTATTTCATATAGAACTAATTTATGTGTATTTGAATAAGTTCTGTTGATTACGTTTCTGGATTTCTGTTATTTTAGGCCTGGGTACCGGGTCCGTTCTGTCTTGAAGGTCATTGAACCGAGTCGTCTCAGTCCAATTAACTACTGAATCAAGTGATGTGGTAACTGTATTGTAGGTTAATTTGTGTGAGACCTGATTCATGCCTAACAGCAATTTAGGTGGCGTTGCATTGCCCAGAAGATTAATATTTATCCTTTACTGGATATATAACATGTCATTGTCATCCTCTCTTTTTGCAACTATGCTACTAAAAGCTATGACTTCTAAACCTAGATTTAACTTAATTGTATACACTTGCATTCCTGTTGTCTTCTATTTGACCATTGTAATTTAAATCTCTTCAGTTATGTAAGAATAAACCAATATGGATGTTGACAATAAAAAATAAAAAAAATCCTTTAGGTTGATTATTAAAAAATATTAAACACGTATTTTTTTTTAAGTAATCAAAAGATTACCGCAATACTTTGAGTACGCAATACGAACCCCACTCCCGAACTTTAATAAGTGTTATCTAAATCATTTTTTATTATTATGATAAAACAAAATACGTGTCAATATTTTTCATTATCTGACTGATGGAGTAAATGGCTTTTTTTTCCCCAGTCAACATCCCTCATCAAGGCTTGAAAATATCCACGAAGACGCGCGACCCTCCGCTCCGCTCCTTATTAAAGTACAGCTTACACGCTGGTAGCATACCTCCGCCGCGAAACTATAGCAGTGAAACCGCAGTAGTTCAATTCAATAGACTCGCGTCATGTTCCGCTCCTCGAATCGGATGCGAGTAGCGGAAAATGACGCGAGTCTATTGAATTTAACTACTGCGGTTTTGCTGCTATGGTTTTGCAGCGGAGGTGTGCTACCGGGGACAGTACAATAATTGCGGAGTGGGGCGCGTCTTCAGGGATGGCATTATCTATAAAAGGATAACCCTGATTGAATTCATTTGAGAAACACATATCCTAAATACGTACCGATGGCATCATACTCATCATCAACTTCAGTACAATGCCGTTTATTCTTATCCTCATCCAAAAATCTCTTGGAGGAGGTTTGAGCAGGACCGCAGGTACTCTCGGGCACCTCGACTATGTTGCTGGCGATACTGAAGGCGGCTGATGAGTAGTTGTCGACTATGGAAGCCTCGAATGATGCAGCATCATCATCCGCCATGGGCTCTTCTTCCGGATCGTCGGAATCTGATTCCTGAGATTAAGAGACGTTTTTATTAATAGGTATTGCTGTAGCAGACAAGAGAGTTTAAAGCTCACCAGCTATGGCTTTGGACTGAAATATAGCTGGCAAAATGGATGAACCTCACCCTACTCCTCGCAGGAATACAACCGTGTTGTTATTAATCGACTGTTTCTTCTATAGACCATTAATCAAACAATCTGCCTAGCCTTTTCCCAACTATATTGGGATCGGCTTCCAGTCTAACCGGATGCAGCTGAAAACCAGTATTTTACATGGAGTGACTCCCTCTCTGACCTCCACAACCCAGTAACTTGGTAAGACTGGTTGTCAGACTTTCGGGCTTCTGACAACCCGTAACGACTGTCAAAAGTCCACTTATGACAGCCGGGACCAACGGCTTAACGTGCTTTCCGAAGCACGGAGGAGTCTCGGTATGTAAAGATGGTCACCCATTCACATACCAACCCCAGCAATCGTAGCTTAACCTGATGGATCGACCCGTGCGGCAGTTATTAGTCAGCCATGAGCTCCTCTGGAGACCATTATCAATCATCAAAGGATTATATATTATTAGATGAGGGACAGTGTCTTCTTTTCTTTCTATTTCAGAATTTATATTGAAATCACCAATCAATGTTTTTAGAGAGTATTCCCTGTGTGTTGGATTTACTGAGTGACTGCGTTCGGCACCACCCAAGTAATCAGCAAGTTATCTACGTTGATTGGCCAATCTTTTTACCACGACAGCAATCCAAAGTCGACTATTGACACAGAAAAAAGAAACATTATAGATGTGTAACCTGTAGATACAAAAAAAAATAGAAAAAGACCTCCCAAATGACAAGTAATAAACATAATTATTGTAGTTGTCATTTGGGAGGTCTTTTTCTATTCAAATATGCAAAACTCCGGTTATGATGACTCCGGAACAATTAATCTAGATACCCTGACCTGACACTTAATCAAACGATACACAATGGGAACAAACACGCGAACATACACACACACACACACACACACACAAAAACACCAGCCGGTCTATTCTGTAATAATCACACGGTGAAAACTTATGTGAAGTGAGCTGTCATTCCACCTGCATGTCGATTCCCGTAACCACTTCACCGTGAAAACATGTGAAGTGAGCGTGGAGTGAGCTGTCAGTGTCATCTCACCCTGTTGGAATGACAACTCACTTCACCCAAGTTTTCACGGTGAGATGGTTACAGAATAGCACTGCAGCTGCTAGGGACTGACAGCTCACTCCAAGCTCACTTCACCTAAGTTTTCACGGTGAGATGGTTACAGAATAGCACTACAGATATACCTTACGACACCTAAAATTCCCTCTCAAGTCTCCACTCTGGAACTTGTACCCCGAGCCCCAAGATACAGACTGTCTAGTTTGGGGTTCACTGGCAAATAATATTTTGTAACATTGTTATTGGTAATATTTTAAGCTACTCGTGTCGTCATGACTTGGTGTTAACCTGTAAACCTGCTTACTGTATTACCTGGACAATAAACAATAAACTATTTTCTATTTCTAACTTTTTCCGTGAAGAGAAGGCACATAGTTATGTGAAGTCGGGATAGTCTAATTGTATAGAAATATCCAAGTCACGATGGTCATACTTTGGCAGTTGTATGAAATGACTAAAACACGGCAAATTGATGCAGGGTGTTAATTCACTGAACAATTAATTTATCTGGCTGTACATTGCACTATTGTTAACATAACATCACGCCTGTATTCCCCAAAGGGTTAGGCAGAGGTGCACCTATAGTACACCCACATTTCGCCAGTTATGTTTAGCTCCCTTGCCAACATCTCCTTATGCTTATCCTTAAAATATTCCCTATCATTCCAATTCGAGATTCTATTCATCTTCTCTGAGATAAAACGGGTCAAAGATAACAAAGTGGCTATATATATGAGATTGATTACAGTTAATTCGTACATCATCGCGCTGACATCGTCTGCTAAATTCTGGAAACGATCTGAGGTCAAATTGGGTCAAAGCTGACGTGACTAGCAGGATCTGAGCAGATTCAGTTCGGATATGTTCGTAAAGACTCGTTCAAGACTTTCGTAAAACCCGTTGATGAGTTTAAACTTTAGAGAAAATGGGAATTGTGAACCCTTTTTGGGTAATGATATTTGTTGATTTTTTTGACAAACTTGTAGTTTTTAAGAACCTCGGACGGAAAGGGGGCTGCTTTCATTTTGTGAAAGACCGCAAGATAACTTAAAATATTGTATACTAGCTGTTGCCCGCGACTTAGTCTGTGATTCAGGATGAAAAGTAGTACGAGTACGTCCTTCTCCAGGTCAAGGTGCAAAATATTATCCAAATTCGTTTAGCTGTTTTAGCGTGAAAGCGTAACAAACAAACTAACTCACTTTCGCATAAATTTATAATATTAAAGTTTTGATTAGGATTCTTTTATTCATTTATTCATGATTTATTCTGATTAATTGGAACCTTATACAAAATATTTCAAGTGTAAAAAGCAATATGACACCTTAGATCGTCTCCAAAACTGCGTTCAGTAAACTGCATTCATACTAATTGCGTTTAATAACAAGATTTGATCTCGTTTAACATCGATTGCATGTCACAGAGCAAAACTCCACGTTCGTTGATCGCGTTTACGAAAACTGAGTTAACGGCATGTTATAACGGCAACGTAGCTTTGCGTGTTGTCCTTGCACCGAAATTTGACAAAATTCGTGTAACAATACATAATAACGAAACGTATTCCTCGGTTGTCAAATCAATTGTCAACTTAGTAACTTGGAGGTTATTTTTAGTATGGTTCGTTTTGCGTGGTTATTGTTTTCTGATGTGCAGCGCACATTCTTGGTAGTTTATAAAACAAAAATTTGTGGATTTTTGGTTTATAAACTTGTGTTTTCAGCATGTCTAAAAGAAAAAGAGACCCAGCTTTTCCAATGGCCAATGAGTTAATTCTTCTCATTAAGTATCTCAAAATATTCGTAATTCGTATTCGTATTCGTTTTCGTATTCTGTTTGTGTATGTGAGTTTAAATGTTTGTAAACGCACCCACGATTCAGGAGAAATTCCTAGTGTGGGGCAACGTTTTTCTAAAAACAAGAAAGAAAGAAGAAAGAATTATGCGGTTCATAACAAGTAATATCACAGCAGCGGCAGTTCTTCAACACAATATGGCGGAAGCGCGTGGTACGGTATGTCAAGCGCATAATCGCTTTTAAAACGTTAAACGTTCAAAATTGGGCGTATAGTACAGTAACTGCGTTTAGCACTAAACTATTTTAAAAATTGTTGGTGAAATGCCAAACCAAACCTTAAACTTAGATTAAAACTAAGACGCCGCTTATGTTCAGTTATTCGCGTTTTATTTGATCGGTGAAATTGTCCCTAAGTTGCAATAAAACAAAAGTATTCGCATGTCAAATCTCGTTCACTCATGTACCTCAAATTAATAACTAAAACAATATCAAAGAAAACCAAAACAAAACAGATGCCACAAACGATACAATAATTAAACGCACAAATCTAACAGACAATACTAATAATGTTTACAGTACAATACACACAATTTCTGTTGTTTGTGATATTATACCAGCTATCAGCTGCTTTTGTATCGCTAGGGGGCACATCGTGGTACATGACTAACGAACTGACATGTTTCAAGCTACCTGTCATGATTCTTGTTAAGATGTTAACAGGATTGGTGTGTTTCGGAAAATAGAGGTAAGATAGCCAGTTCTTCAGTGATTGAGGATTCCGGGTGAAGCTCGCTTCCAATTTTGGTCAGATCATCACTTACCATCAGGTGAGATGCAGGCCAAGAGCATGTCATTGTGGTATAAAAAAATAAATCTATATTGTCTTTGAGTATTGCTACATGCATTCAGATACATAATACAGTTGCTAGATTCCCAATATTATGTTTGATTCGATTTAATTATAATCTTGGCCGTAGTTTTATATTAACTGTGTCTTGGCTTACTGGATCTTCATTGTCGAATGGGAATCAGAGATTGTTTTTTCTGAATCTAGAAGGTTTATCCCAAAATATGAAATTTTATTCATCTGCTTAGTTTTTTTCCAACTATATTGGAGTCGGTTTCCAGAGCCCGGATGCACCTGAATACCAGTATTTTACATGGAGTGACTGCCTATCTGGCTTTCACAACCCAGTTACTGGTAACCCCTTGGCGGCCCTTCATAAGACTGGTTGTCAGACTTTCGGGCTTCTGACGAACCGTAACGACTGTCAAAGATTCAAGAATGACAGCCGGCGAAGGGGTCTCATCATCATTATTTCAGCCATAGGACGACCACTGTTGAACATAGGCCTCCCCCAATGATTTCCAAATTGGCCGTTTGGAAGCGACCTGCATTCAGCGTCTTCCTGCGACCTTTATTAGGTCGTCTGTCCACCTTGTGGTGGTCCTACGCTGCGTTTGGCGGTACGTGGCCTCCATTCCAGAACCTTTCTGCCCCATCGGCCGAAGGGGTCTCGATATGTAAAATTTGGTCACCCATCCACGGACCGACCGCGGCAAGCGTAGATTAGGCTGATCGATGCGGCTGTTATTACTTAGCAACTAGCCCCTGCATAACATATATCAAGTCTTCGGTCTTGAAAAGCCATATTTTTGCAATTACAGTATCTTATTCTACACCCATGTTCAGGGCAAGGTTTTAGCGGCATTTATTCGATTAACACTTCCAATGCTTCATTAATGCTCTAACATAAACCTAATTCATCTTCTAGTCACATCTCATTACACTCACAGAATATTAACGCTGCTATCAAGTTGTGACACGTCACACATATCGCAGGTACAGTAAAGTGTGTTGCGAATCGCGGTGAGCATGTCAAACGTATGTCATTTAGAACGATATTGCCCGCTGCATTCAAAGAGACACATTTGCATGCGGCAGATACCGCGTGTTTGGGTTCACTGGGATGTATAATGATTCTGATGTACAGCTTTTAGAGAAAATTATCTATATCAGCTTCTAAATTTTTTTTGGTCATAGGTTTTCTAAAGGACAGACTATTACAGCAAACAATATTCGAGCTGTGCCCGACGTTGATATGTTATACTAGAAAACCTAGCCGACGGACAGACAAAAGATAAAAGCAGATGAAAAAATTACAGAAGAAACCGTTTTCCATCCCGTGATTGATCTCTTGTGCATTCAAAGTGAAACATTTACTGACGTCACTCGAGCTACCTTCCGAAGGTCTTTTTATTCAAAAGTGAGCCGACACTCGTGTTTTGCACTTACATTTTCATTTGAGAATAGGATATAGAATAGTAGTAGGTAAGTAGGAAAAATAATGTGATACGATTGAAGAAAATGTATATGTCGCAGCAAATAGCAAACCCGTGATTTTGACAAGAACTTTATCATAAACCCAAACTAGTTCAGGTTTTTGATCAAAAGTCTGGATTGGTACAGGTTTATGATGAAATTGAGTTTAAAATGTGTCATCTTCCGGTTTTTCATCAAAAACCTAGGTTTTTGACCAAAAACCTAATTTTAGGAAAAACTTGCGATATAATATATATAAATAAAATCCCGTCACAGCCAAAAACACAAAAAAGGGAGATTAAAATTTTTATGTGGCATATTGCAGTTATGGGGGATGCCCTAAGGTAACCCGCGAAAACCAAATTTTCTTACGTTTTTTGCAATTTGCAGCTCAGATTTTATTTTGATTAAAATATGATTCGCGACCGTACCTAACAAATATGTCATACAATTCCTATTTTTTTACTTCTCCCGCTGTGGGTGGAGCGGGAGGGCGTGTCAGACTCCTATTGACTAAAACACACCCGTGTTCCTTCAGTTGCCTGTGCATTGCCAGGAGGCCACGGTATCCCTTTCGGACTTTCCCGCAACCCCCGTAGGCATCGGTCCCATCGGACCGCTTCAATTGCTGACATCTCTTTGAGGCGCGCATGGAACACAATGTGCCGTCGACGCGGGCCTGGTCCTTACCGGACGGCGAGCTACCCATTGCTCACCGTCCGCAAGCCCGCGCCTACGGTGGCCGGGAATCGGCTATTGATTCCCGACGCCCAGGGCGTCTCCTCCTGCGGCGGCTAGGGGCATGAGGGCGCGAATTTTGCTTCTCCCTCACGCGTTTCGCCTCCTCCTTCGCGAGCATTACTGCTTCGCAGAAGGATGTGACGGCCTCCCATGCCCTCTCGCTCCGTACCATGGCCGGACGCGAGAGATCCCCGCCACCGATAGCCTCCACGAGGACACGGTGGTGCTCTGCCCAAGCCGGGCAAACCTCCACCGTATGCTCCACCGTGTCCTCTGGGTGATCCACACAGTGATGACACCCGGTCGTTTCCTCCCGCCTTATCCGAAACAGGAACCTCCCGAAGCAATACAAGTCCTTAAGTTAGAATTGGCCGCCGCAAATGTCATGATTTCATGAAATAGTCATTCAATAGGGTAATATGAACTTGGAGAGTTGTATTGGTGATGTTTATAAATATAATTCTATAAATAAATATTTGATACGACCGCGAATAATATTTAGATCAACCCACAACTTGATACTGATCTGCAAATTGCAAAAACACGTAACTAACTTGAAGTTCGAGCGATGTGCGGTGATTTTTTCTCAATTGAACATTCTGTAGTTCAAACTAGGAATTCACAATCACAAACAAAACGTAGCTATATTTTAGCAAAGATATTGCTCGATTCGATCCTATCTATTAGACACAGCATTTATGTAATCGAAAAAGAGCAATTATTTTAAAACAAGCCACAGTGCAATGCCCGTTTTATTTGTGAAAATCTACAGCGTGTTTGTGCAGCAGATGGCAATTCGTTTAGCTGATTGGTCCACTCTGTGGGACTGGGACATGTTCGTATTGGGGTGCGCGTCTTGTTTTTGCTTTAATCGATGTCATTGTAAATAAAATAGTTCGTATTATATAGTAAATAGTTCAATATATTTTTGTGTAATATGGTAGGGCTTGGTGTCCAAATATTCGTTAAAGGATGTCTTGTTTTTCCGTGTAAGTATAACTGATTCAGAATATACTTAAAAAAGTGTAGATGTTTTATGTCCCTTATAAAAACAAACATTTTTTTCAAGGGAAAAAAAAATAATTGTGGATTATAATCCACTATTTTTTATTTGTGAAAAAGCTTTTAATGATATCTAAACCTTAACACAATAAAAAGATAAACAATTTAGAGGTTTAACAGATTCTACACGAATGAACAAGACCCTTATTACGTGAGGTACCTACCTACAGGTACAGTCACGAAAATATATCTTACCTACACGTTACGCAAAATTAAAAAGCGACTTTTTCCTAAACTTTTGTTAGAAATTCTATGGTTAAGAACAGACTGTTCTCGAAACCATACTATTCTAAAACAGGCCTTTACTAAATGTTGAAATCGCTATTTCAGGAGAACATTCAAAATGGGTTATTTTGAATGTTTCAAAAAGCTGTCGAATATTCCGCTGCGCTGTTTTGAATAATTCGACATTATTACTGTATAGAAATATCGCTAACTAGTGAACTAAAATATTGATTATGAAATGCAACAATATAGTTATCGTAGCACCGAATATTTAGTTTTAGACGTAAAAAAGTATTTGGAAACTTATCAAATGCCCTTTTTACACCTAAAGCGGTTACAACATCAAATAATTCAGAGTTATAATTCAACTAGCACTTTGTCCGCGGCTTCGCTTCCGTGGTCTTTCCCGTAGGACCCGTTATTTTTCCCGGGATAAAAAGTAGCCTAAGTTACTCCCTGAAAACTAAGCTTTCTAATGGTAAAAGAATTTTTCAAATCGGTCCAGTAGTTTCGGAGCCTATTCAATTCAAACAAACAAACAATGAAATGTTTCCTCTTTATAATATTATAAGTATAGATATAAGCAGTGGTGTGACCATCAGACTGCCAAGTCTAAATCTAGAATTCGAAATCAGGGCGTATTGTGATACCTAATTATCACTTTCTTCAAAAACGGTGAAGGAAAACATCGTTAGGAAACCGGCATGCCTGAGCGATATTTCTCGACGGCATGTGAAGCCGAGTCAGAGGTCCATGGGCGGCTTTAAACTCTGACACCAGCTATCTAATTAGGCAACACATTTTCGTAAACGCTTACGACAAATTTGTTTAATTTTGACCGTTCAACAATATTCATTACGGTATTTACGTTGTTGAGCAGATTTCGTTTTTCGAACTTATGAAGCAATGGATTAGCAATTTGTTTCAAATGGATACAAATTCCGATTGATCATGTATTACGTAATTAGGGTAGGTACTGGTTAGTCACTAACCACACGAAAAGAAGAAGATTTATATTTTGGGTCACTAGTTAGCGTTATTTCATATTATATATTTGAAAGATATTTGTTACGTTGCCAAATTTTTGGATAAGCGCTCTTAATTTTTGATATTTATGCTAGTGACTGTACATACGAGGTAACATTTAGTTAAGTCAAGTATTTCAGAGTTTCTGTTTAACTTTCCTGATTTATGTACTTGTGACATGGATTTAGTGCGCACCGACATGTGTTACGTACGGTACATATTTTGAGATTTATTTTGTGTATTAGGTAAGTGTTCTTCCTACAGTATTATTCTGTGAAATATGTTAACACACCACATACAGTGGTTTGTTAACATATTACATGGTGTTATTAAATTAGGGAAAACCAAATATACAATTTTTTTTTTTGGTTAGGTACTTTCTTGTGGGTACCGGAATGTTACCCCATTTCGCCAGTTCTGGGACTCCATCTCATGACATAGAAGTGCAGGTATATTGCTAACAAAAATATAGTAGTACATTATTATTTTCTTTCAACCAAGACCTCGCTTGCGTAGCATTCATAATCAGCCACAGAGCAGGGACACAGAACTCTTCTAAGTAAGAGGTACGGAGGGACCTCGCGTAGTTATCTGAAATCAAATTCGAAACGATGACGATGACGTTTGTGCAAAATATTTTTTTTGTTTGAAGCAGGTACTCTTTCTGTTTACAAAATAGCCTTAATTAATTTTAACGTTTTTAATTGAACACGATGATGTGCAATATCCCAATAGCAGTATCTAACGCAGTTTGTGTATATAACATTGTAGCCACAGTTTAATTGATCGAATACTGTCTCCGAGAGTTGTTAATTGTAATGAATCTGGGAATACTGAGAACATATGGCCATTATGGCTTGCCCTTTGTAATTGTTACTAAGCTTTATCTAAGGACATCTACACACCAAGGGATATTAAGAGTGTTTAGTGTGAAAGTGGGCAATATCGCAAATATTTCGCTGTTTTAATTAATTTGGCAATATTACTGTATGGAAATATGAAATGTGGCTAAATAGCGAACCAGAATATTAATAATGAATTGCAATTAGAACACTGAATTTGATTTGACCGTTTTAAGTGTAATAAAGGCATTTGGAAAGTTTCCAAATAGTTTTTTTACATCTTAAACTAAATATTCGGTGTTACGATATTATTATTGCAATTCATTATTAATATTCTAGTTCGCTAGTTACCCACATTTCATTTTTCCATACAGTATTATTGCAAAATTTATCAAAACAGGTAAATATTTAAAAGCTTGCGACGTTGCCCACTTTTAGGACGCTAGGCTGACGGGTCGTTTCGAAAATAAATAAAATTAACCACGTACTAGCTTATAAAAAAAAAAAAAAGTAATTTCCGTTTTTTTTTTTGTTGAAGATATTTTTATATTTTTATTTTTATCTATTTCCGACTTTAGTTTGACGTGTACAAAGTTTATATTTTGTCAGTGAAAGCAGCACACTTGCACAGTGTTTCGTTTCATCTTCATCGGCTTTTTTGCTAGAAATGCACATTTTTTTCCCTAATAAAGCTATACAAGCCGTTTTTTTCTGTGTCGAAGAAAATCGTTTGATATAGAATTTCCCAAATTACTCCATGTTAAGACAAACTTCCTAAGTATATGGTTTTAGAACTTCAGGAACTTGTCTGCCAATATGTTTGGGCTAATCGCGGAACTTAGGGAGTTTCAGAACGGATGCCAAAACTTTTGCAAGGAGAAATGGTTGGATTTCTGGTAATCATCTCTCGTGAACTGTTCTGTCTTAGACAAATTTTGGCCTCCTGTCCTACCTGACTATTTTCTTTAGTATGTCCAGATCTGCCTTTGTTTTATTCCAAACCTCTATTTTGAACGTCATCCGGACGTCTCCTTTGCTGCAGTCGACCTGACAGCGATAACCTCTTAGGCCGTGATCTACAACGCCAGTAGCACACGTCCACTGCGAAACCATAGCAGCGAAACCGCAGTAGTTCAATTCAACTGGCTCAAGTCATGTTCCGCTACGGAACTCGAGTAACGGAACATGACGCGAGCCAGTTTAATTGAACTACTGCAGTTTCGCTGCTATGGTTTCACGGCGTAAACGCTCTCGCTCCTTCTTATACTTGTAGTTTGACAGTGACAGGAATAACGCGTAGCCAAGTAACGTTTATAGATCTCGGCCGGAGTCATCATGTAGAACCCTGGAAACTAACGCCGATCGCGCTTGTCGGTGCCGACAAGCGCTGGTTGTCAATGCTCTGGTTGGCGCAGATACTCTTTGCCGAACCAGCGCCGGCTAATCTCATAGGAACTTGTTGGCCCTGGCATTTCAGCGCCGGGTACCAGCATTCTACATGAAAACGGCCTAAGTGAGTCAGTAAGTGCATACTCGTAGCAACCCATGTAATTTTGTATGTTTTTTTTGTTTCAGATCAAAACTAGCAGTTCTAAACAACAGGCACGCTTACTTCCTTCTCGTAGACAACGGGTCAGTCGGCCGGTATGGGGCGGAGATCGTGCTGAGGCGGAAGCTCGAGAAATACATAGCGGCGCAGAAACTACATCCATGTGAGTACTGTCGTATGTAAGCGGCAATGTATAGCGAGCGAATTTTTAAGGTCGTCGTTTTTGAGATGCTCACAAGTCCAGTACTACTAGAAGCCCAAAAGTCTGACAACCAGTCATACCAGGGCGTATCATGTTACCCAGTAACTGGGTTTTGGGAGTCAGATAGGCAGTCGCTGCATGTAAAATACTGGTATTCAGCTGCATCCGGTTAGAATGTATCCCGACCCCAACATACTTGGGAAGAGAATAGGTAGCGGGTGGTTTTTAGGGTTCCGTACCCAAAGGGCGTCAACGGGACCCTATTACTAAGGCACCGGCCACACAGAACAGACGCAAGGCACGGACCCGTCGCAGTCGCGGCGCCCGTTTAATCTACTTGCATATAAAATGTATACAGCCGTCGCGACGTAAAACATACAAAAGAGACGGGACGCCGTCACGACGTTAACTCGTCGGCGCCCTATTGGAAAACATATAGAAAGGACAGGGCGCGGGCCTGCACGGGCGCAAGCGGGGGAGCGGAAAGGGCGCGGAGGGCTGATTCTCACAGCGCTCGCCCGCTCGCCATTGTGCATCTTGCGTCGGAGTAGTTAGAACGTTACGTGCGAACGAACGTTACAATGCGTGACGACTTTGAATTTAACGTTACATTTTGTAATTTAATTGAAAATAATCCAGTAATTTATAATTATAACAGACCAGATTATTCTAACAGAAATGTCCAAGATCAAGCTTGGTCAATAATGGCGCCCTGTCTGCGACGGGTCCGTGTCTTTTCTATATATGTTAAAAAGTCGTGACGGCGCCCTGTCTACGACGGGTCCGCGCCCCGCCCTCGTCTTGCGTCTTTTCTGTCTGGCCGTTGGCTTAGGCTCCACTGTCCGTCCGCCCATCCATTTGGTCTGTCTGTCACAGGTTTGTATCTTCGAACCGTAACAGGTGGATAGTTGAAATTTTCACAGAATGTGTACTACTATGGCCGCTATAACAACAAATAATTTAAAAAAAAAGTTAAAAATCCCCATACAAGTAACCTGTTTCGACGTTTTTAAATAAAATGTTTAAAAAAAAACATGCTATGAATCCCGTCGCGTGTGAGTCCGACTCGCACTTGCCCGCTTAGCATCAAAACAAACGATGCCAAAATCGTTTGTTTTGATGCCAGATGGCTACAGGACAATCCGGTTTAGTAGCGTGAAATAAGAGCACCTAAACTTCTGAAAACGCCCGTTATTTGTGTTGCAAGTGTTAGAATTCCTAAAAAATTAAAACCAGCACCAATAAATAGTTGTCTGGTATTCTGCTAACCAGCACCCTATTCAATCACAATCTGCGTGATATTGAAGGATATTGCGAATATTCATGTTCGAAAAAATTGCCTGCTGTAAATAACGCAATGAATGTTGTTGAACTGTCAAAATGCTGCGCAATTACCCGACTACCCCTATTTGACGCAGCCGTGAGGCACACAATACTTTTTTATTAACTTTTTCTTTGTTTTTATATTGTGTGTAGGTACTTATGAAGTTCTGACATGTGCTAAATAAACACAGTTTCATTATTTCTTCAAAAAATGGAGACTGTTTTTGCAGCTACTTTGTTTAACCTTTAACTTCAAATAATGCAACTCCAAAACAAATATTGTTTGCAACACAAAACTCTTAAGCTTTCACATTTCAATTACGAATAATGTCGCTGCAGATACGCCCCACTTTAACCATAAACAGTTTAAAACTAGGTCGAGGAAATTTCCAATCAGCGGGAAAAAAACATTGACCAAAAAACATCGGCTTTAAAACCTCTACCAACTTTTCTTCCATCTATAAATAAATGTTCAAGAATAAAGACCAACTCTTTATCTAAAACTTTGTCCTTTTCATGTTGAAGCAGTTTCCAATTTACATTTTGATGGTGCAAATGAATTTCAACTTTTCAACCGACTTCAAAAAGGAGGAGGTTCTCAATTCGGTTGTATGTTTTTTTTTTTTTTTTGTATGTTTGTTACGTGATTACTCCACCAGTTATGAATTGATTTGGATGATTCTTTTTGTTTTTGGTAGGGCATATTTCAGAAGTGGACAAGATCTGATGAGGGGTTTTTGAGTTAGCTTCAATAATACGTAATTTTCCCACCTAGTAAATGTGGATGATGTTGTAATAGTTCCTGTCACTGTAATTTACATAGCAGGTAGTGGTATTCAATTTTTTGTGGGGGGTTTGTGTAGGTACCACAACTAAAAAGTGAAAATAAAACTTAAAAAAAAAACGAATTCCAAAAAAAAAACACTACAAAGTGAAAGATAACTTTGATTTCCGAAGTCGGTGTCTTTGGTTTTGTATTTTAGTTTTTTTGCCACCGACTGCCGAAATCAAAGTTAATTTTCACTTTGTAGTGTTTTTTTTTTTTTAAGTCAGTATTATTTTTTGTAAAAAAAGTTTTTTTAACCTCATGTTTAAACCTCAAAGTTGGGCAGTTTTCAAAATTAATGCTTGCACACCTGGGTGTAGACCCACAAGATTGTTGGTCAACTAAACCTTTGGGATTATGTTTAGTGATGATTCTGTTTTAGACAGAGATTTATCAGTGTCGAAATCTGGCCAATTAACCTGGAAAATGTTTAATGTCAAATCGGGGGAAATTGTTTTAATGAGATGTTCTAATTTTATGTTAGCTTTGGGATCACCATTGTCCTTCAACATGTTTTAACTTTTTCTTAGTATAATTTCTTGTAACACTATCTGTTTACAGTTTTTGATTTTAACACTACAAAATCCCTGACTGTTCATCTTAACACGTTCAATTGCAAAAAATCTTATCTCCTTATTAGCTTTACATGCATGCTTTGCATCGTCTTCACATACAGGGTGTCCAGTAAATAGCACGACATACTGCAGGGGGTGATAGCTTGGGTCACTACCTATCAATACAACACAATATATGTTCAGCGAATCTTACGGATTTACAGTTTTACAAAATTTTCCGAAATATCGAAAAATCTCTACCTTGAAACAGATTTTTAAGCATCTCGTAATGAAAAAATCTTTTTCTAGAACTTTTTTTACATCAAATTATTCGTGAATAGTTACTCTACTCATTATAAGTTTTTTTTAAAATCAAAAACAAGAATGTTTTGAAGAAATAGTTTTTTTGTTAAAATTTTCACAGAACAATTTTCTTTCTTTCAATTTCTTAAAACTGTAAATCCGTAAGATTTTGCTGAACATATATTGTGTTGTATTGATAGTTAGTGACCCTAGCTATCACCCCCTGCAATATATCGTGCTATTTACTGGACATCCTGTATAATGAATGTATACAAAATATTGTAAAATATTTTAAAAGAGTAACAGTGGAATTTCTTGCCCATTCTTCTCCATACGAAAGGGAAAAATCAATTCTATTTTTTTGTAAATTTTCACGTTCAAAAGTGCCTTTTATGTGTGTACTTCTTTGAAATAAATTATTTTGACTTTAAGCTTTGACTTTACGATATCACGGGCGATGATAGCTGCAACACAGTAGCTATCATCATTTTTATTGTAATAATTCCAATTTTTATTTGTTCAAAATAAAAATAAACATTTACTTTACTTTCAGTTTATGTATACCACAATGTAGATTCAATACAATTTTAAAATTACACACAATTACAACTTTAAAATACATTTTTTTTTGTCAATTTTTTATTTTATTTTTATTAATACGGAATAAAAACTATCCTATATTATTTTTACACCTTATCACATCTCTAAAAAGGGTGGTACTAAAAACACACTGTGCATGCAGTACCTACAGTAGATACTATCGAAGAACTTCTTATCTGAGCAGTTTGAAAACAAAATCCCGTGAACACGATGACCACATCTATTACCGGCCCCGGTTCTATAGCCGCCTAGCGCTGCAAGCAGAAATAGTCCTTACGATGTATAGATATGAAGTTCTTTGATGGTACCTTTCTCAAAAGTACTCTGTGAGTTTTCAGTCTACCCAGATGCGGGTTGCAGGCAATCAGTGTTTTACTTTGGAATACCTGTGAAGTACTGAATACCCGAACTGCTCGCTAACCCCTGTAACCAGTAGCCTACCGATCCTTTAAGGCTTTGCTACACATTAGAATAATTTATTCAGGAAAAGAAAGAAATAATGGAAGTATTTTATGAAAGATGGCAATTATGGCTATGTGGAGGGTGGGTAAATATTAAAATGACATCAGATAGAAATGTACATGTAAATGACATCAGAGAGGAGCTCGTGGCTAAGTAATAACTGCCGCACGGGTCGATCCGTCAGGTTAAGCTACGCTTGCCGGGGTTGGTCTGTGGATGGGTGACCATCTTTACGTACCGAGACTCCTCCGTGTCTCGGAAAGCACGTTAAGCCGTTGGTCCCGGCTGTCATTCGTGGATCTTTGACAGTCGTTACGGGTCGTCAGAAGCCCGAAAGTCTGACAACCAGTCTTACCAAGGGGTATCGTATCACCCAATTACTGGGTTGTGGAGGTCAGATAGGCAGTCGCTCCATATAAAATACTGGTATTCATCTGCATCCGGTTAGACTGGAAGCTGACCCCATCGTAGTTGGGAAAAGGCTAGGCAGATGATCAGATAGAGATGTACCTATGGAGTAAAAGACACGCAGCGCCAACTCTTAATATTGAGATATGGTAAGTCTGTTAAAGAAAGGGTTGCATGACACATGCTAGGTAAATACCTACTTATGTTTAGACCTTTGAAATGACAGAAATCGAAAGTGTTTATTTGAAAATCGATTGTTTACCCCAACTTGTTGCTGTCGATGTTGAAGTTAAGTAAAAACGTGTATAAAGTTTTTTTTTTTGACACACATACATTACTCACGCCTACTTTCCATGGGGGTGAGCAGAAGCTACAGAACGCCACCTGCTACGATCCTTACATACTCCTTTTGCCTCGTTTACGTTCATACATCTGGTCATACACGCACGCCGGTTGCGAGTATTACGCACCTGTCCTTTCTGAAGAAAATCACAAATAATGTAACTTTTCGCACGCAAAAAATGAGAACTTAATATCTTAGTCATTCTCTTCTAGTTAACCAAGTGCGGCGAAGAGATTAGATGGCAGGTGCTCTGAATGCAAGGAACATTGAAAAATTGTTTTATTAAAAACTAGCTGGGCAGCGCGATTTCACCTGCATTAGTCTCGATCCCGTGGGAATATCCGGATAAAAGGTCTCTTTGGTGGTGTTTTCCAGGTCATGGTCTACCCATATGCCAAATTTCATCCAAATCCGTTCAACCGTTTTCTTGCTGTAATCTTCAACTAAATCTTGTTCTAAATTGAGTCTTCTAGCATACGGGCTTTACGAAGTTTCTTCTGACTTTAATTATATTAGCTGGAATACTTGTAGGAAACTTTCATATGGAGTTAAATTTCCTCTACGTAAGTTGGCTAAGTGATTTATCGCGACTTATTTCCTGACTCGATGCTTTTAACTTAAAGCAAGATGACGTAATTAAAGTTATTGCTCTGCTTAAGGCGACAATAACCGACTTAAAGATTTTATACTGAAGATCACGTCTAAACGAGTGATGTGTTAATTATATCCAGATTTCTTAGGTACAATGTTGTCTGTGTTTCTAAGTTTCTACATATGACACTGACGAGTAATATAAACAAATAAGTTCGCTACATGAAGTAAAAACAATCTTGAAAACAGTTTTATAGAGTCA
This sequence comes from Xanthia togata, assembly GCA_963853775.1. Taxonomy (NCBI): domain Eukaryota; kingdom Metazoa; phylum Arthropoda; class Insecta; order Lepidoptera; family Noctuidae; genus Xanthia; species Xanthia togata. The sequence continues at coordinate 6,619,277 of OY970805.1, forward strand.
ATATTTGAACGGACTTTAAAAAACGTTTAGTTAAATGTCTAATCTTATTTCAAATGGAGTATAGGTATTACCGTTAATTCTAATGGACTATAACATTACCTCTTCATAAGTTTCGATTAAGTTTTCTGGTAGGTATTTTTTTTTTAATTCAATCATTTTCTTTTATCCTACACTGAATATATCCATATCGCAGGCTCTTAGTTATTGCAGCAATTTGTGTGAGGATTTTCTTTGGACAGGTGTTAAAATAAGGCCGCAAAAATACCGCCAAAATAGAACTGACAAAGAGCAAAATAATACTTTAGGCGATTTTGGAATACCTATTTATGTGTTTTACTCAAAATAAAAGGAACGTTGCAATGCGGGTAGAACGCGCGCGGTCAGTGCGTACGGACGTGTCGCTAACCCGTAAGCGAAAGTTCAATGACCTTCGTGTTGTGAGAATGTCTTCGGACGTTATTAAGTGCAATAATTGCAACATTGTGATTAGTGAAGTACTTTGTTTTATACAAAACAAGATAGATGTGATGGATAATGTGAGCCTCGTGCAGATATGTGTGAGTGCTTTCAAGGAGGAAGAAATTAGTGAAGCAAAGTCTCTGTTGTTCCAAGCCATCCCTAATGCTAAGCGGATGATACAGCGAAAAAATAAAGGTAAAACAATGAGAGATTTGGAAGATATTATAGATCTTTTCAAGTCTACAGATCCGGATATGACTCCAATATTTGTAGCCCGGGTGCTACAGAAGCTGCCGCCAATCACCTTTGATCATGTGGATGTAACAAGGCTGCTGAAAGATTTATTAGTATTACGAAGTGAGTTAGACATCATTAAAAATAATTACGTGTCAAGAGAAGATTTACTGAACTTAAAGACAGAATTGGTTTCTAATCATTCAAATCTTACTTCAAATCCTACGAGAATACAATCGTTTTTGGATACAACGTCCCAAAATGATTCTAATTGTATATCTACGGCGATTAACGAGATATCAAATCAAAACAAACATCAGCTGATTGTTTCTTCGCCGAGAGAAAAAACAGTTCAAATTAAAACGGTCAAGGCCACGCAACATCAGGTGTGTCTACCTGTTTCGCACCAACCATCCGATAACGCCGAGTGCGGTCTCGCTCACACAGAAACAAGCAGCGATGTCGCTCTAATGGAGCCCGTGCGCAGCGAATACACCAACCATCCTAATAACAAACCGGTTCCGTCCGCGAGCACGCTATCTCTACCGCTGCCTCAGTCACGTAGTACTGAAGAGAGTAATAAAACGTATGCGAATATTGCGGCGGATATGTTGAGAGTAGGGGGTGAATCGCACAAATGTCCCAACGAAGAATGGGTTGTTGCACAGAGGCGTAAACATAGAAATAGATACGAGGGCGTGCGTGGCAATGCAACTTACTTGCCAGATGATAAATTTAAACCAGCTAACACTAACATCCTTTTGTTTCTTTCAAATGTCCACAAAGAAACATCAGTGAAGGATATAGCTGAGTACATACTTACGAAAACAAAGGAAAAGGTCTCATTACAGAAAATTAAAATGAAAATGGTTAAACCATACAACGCGTATAAGATATTAATTAACAGGAATAAGCTAAACCTATTGCTGAACAATGAACTGTGGCCGGACGGTATTACATGTCGGCGCTTTAGACCCTACAGAACAACCGAGGCAATCGGCAGATAAACGACTACTACCAAATCATGGATAACACATCGAAATCAAAGATAAATACATTTATAACTTATAATTGTAGATCTTTAAAAAGATCAATAGACTACGTGAGAATGCTATGCAATACATCGGACATCATTGCGCTACAGGAGACATGGTTGATGCCACACGATATTTCTGTGTTGGGAGGCATTGACTCCAACTTCGACTATGTTGGAAAATCAGCGGTGGATGCCTCAGCGGGCATTCTGCGAGGGCGTCCGTACGGAGGAGTTGCGATACTGTGGCGTAAGAGTGTCTATCAGTCAGTATCGGTGTTAAGTTGTGAGAGTGAGCGTCTCATTGCTATTAAAATCAATGTAGGCGCCAGTTCGTTTGTAGTGTTCTCGGTTTATATGCCAACTGAATCGAATGACAATCTTAGTGAATTCGTAGGCTGCCTAAGTGAAATAAATGCGATAATTGAAAGTAGTGGGGTGGATGCAGTGTTTATGCTCGGGGACTACAATGCACAACCAAGTGGACTATTCGGTAGAGAACTTAGCAACTTTTCCTGTGAAGTGCAGTGGCAGTGCGCTGACGTCACCCTACTGGGCAGTGGATCGGACACATACACGTATGTAAGTGATGCTCACGGTACGACTAGCTGGTTAGATCACTGTGTGGTAACTAAAGCAGCTTGGGACACTGTTAAGGACATTAGTGTGGTTTATGACGTGTCGTGGTCTGATCATTTTCCCTTAAAAATAAACTGTGAAATTAACATGTTAAAACCTAAATATACCTCTGTCCAGTCTCAGTGTAATACAGTAAAGTGGGGATATAGGGACCCTACGAAAACTAGTATGTACACCAAACTTTGTAATGAGAAGCTAAGGGAAATTGACTTTCCGACAGAGTTTATTAATTGTAGTCGTAGTGAAAGTATTTGTATTAACTTGGAACATCATGGAATAGTTGACAGATTATATAAAAATATTGTAGATGTTCTGTGCGAGTCTGCAACTACTAGTCACAATTACCAAGTTCAGAGCAAAAAATATAGTAAAACGGGTTGGAATAAACACGTTAAAGATGCGCACGGGCAGGCTCGGCTTCATTTTCTGAGCTGGGTGGCAGCTGGTAAGCCTAGAACAGGGTCGCTATATGATGATATGGTGGCAAGTAGAATTAGTTTTAAAAGTAAGCTAAAGTGGTGCCAAAACAACGCAGATCAACTAAAGATGAACGAAATTGCGAGTCATCACGAAGCTAAAAATTTTTGTGGTTTCTGGAAAGCCACAAACAGCTTGAATCCCAAGTCGTGCCTGCCAGTGTGCGTCGGTGGCGTAAGCGAACCTAAGGCTATTGCCAATTTATTTATGGCTTCGTTTAGGACAGAGTCACCGCTGGGTCCATCGACGGGTGGGTCGGATGCTAGAGAGGGGTCCGAGGGCACGCCTATCATGTTCACCGCTGGGGAGGTTGGGTCTGTCTTAAAGGACCTGAAGCGGGGTAAGTCTCCTGGACATGACAGCTTAAGTATAGAACACCTACGATATGCAGGTAAACACTTACCACGTGTCTTAGCTCTCTTGTTTAACGTGTGTATGAGTCACTCGTATCTTCCAGATGACCTTATGAAAACGATTGTCGTTCCTATAATAAAGAACAAGACTGGAGATACGAGTGACAAGAACAACTACAGGCCTATCTCCCTAGCGACCATTGTTGCGAAGGTTTTGGACGGTCTGATTGACAGGCAGCTGGATAAATATATCACCCTACATGACGCCCAATTCGGATTTAGGCCACACTTGTCAACTGAAACAGCGATCCTCTGTCTCAAGCATACTGTCCAATACTATGCAGCAAGAGAAACACCTGTATATGCGTGTTTTTTGGACCTCTCTAAGGCATTCGACCTAGTATCTTATGATTGCCTCTGGAGGAAGCTCTCCCATGACACTAACCTTCCTGGGGGAATGATTGCTGTACTGAAGTACTGGTACAGCAACCAGGCCAATTATGTTAGATGGGCAGGTGCCATGTCTGCTGAGTACAGGTTGGAGTGCGGCGTGAGGCAGGGGGGGCTTAGCTCACCCAGGCTCTTCAACCTGTATGTCAACGGGCTGATATGTGAGCTCAGCAACACCCAAATCGGTTGCTCCATTGACGGGCAATGTCTCAATAATATTAGTTACGCGGATGATATGGTGTTGCTGAGCCCATCGATCAGTGCGTTAAGAAGGCTCCTCCAAATCTGTGAAGACTATGCGGTGACTCATGGTCTCAGGTACAACTCCACTAAAAGCGAGCTCTTAGTGTTTAGGGCGCAAAGTAAATTATATGACGTTGTTCCACCGGTTACTTTGGGCAGAGTTCCACTGAAAAGAGTGACTCGTTTTAAATACCTGGGACACTGGGTCACCGATAGGCTGTCGGATGACGCCGATTTAGAGAGGGAACGTAGAGCGTTGGCTGTCCGGTGTAACATGCTGGCCCGCCGGTTCGCACGGTGTACGCGACAGGTTAAAATAACACTGTTCAGGGCCTACTGCCAGTCGCTGTACACGTGCGCCCTGTGGGTCAGTTATACACAGGGCTCGTACAATGCTCTACGAGTCCAATATAATAACGCGTTCCGGGTAATGCTGGGGTTGCCTCGCTTCTGTAGCGCGTCGGGGATGTTCGCGGACGCACGTGTTCCGGATTTCGGCTCGCTGCTGCGTCTGCGAATCGCATCACTGACGCGTCGGGTGCGCGACAGCCCCAACAGCCTCGTGGCGACTGTAGCCGGCAGGGTGGATGGCCTTCTAATATCTCACTGGATGGCGGCACACAGACCGGTATTCAAATACGTGAGATAGTAGGAGGCCCACATGATTGTGTGTGTGCGTAATTGTTATACTAACATAGATTTAAGTAATTTGTAATACTAACACGCTATGGGCCTTTGAAGCCTGATAATAAAGTTTATATTTATTTAATGCAATGGTTGCAATGCCTCTTATCGGAAACAACTTGTTACCGCACATGCGCGTTCGTGGTTGTAACATACCGGTAGATTAATCGGCCAACCGTGTACGGGTTTACTTACCTCTGCAGCTGGTTGAGGCGAAGAAGTGTGTGGTTTCGTTTTATTATAATCCTCATTCATCTCATCAGTCTGGAACATGAACGAGAACAAGTCGTAATACCACAGATGTGGAGTGTAGATATCTGCCTCGTTCTCCGCAATCTTCTTACTATGTTGCACTCTCTTATGTTCCCTCCTCACACAAGCCCTCAGACTTTCTATTTTCCTCAAAACATGCACTCTTGTAGCACTGGGATCGTATTCTTGAACAAGCTGCGTCAATTTCGTGATTGCTTCGTGTCGTTTGTGTTTCATTTTGTATGAAATGCAGTGTTTGTCCCACAGGCATGGTAGATTTTGGTATAGGGTGATAAATTCCTTGACCAGTTTTCGTGGGAAGACAACGTTTACTGCATCGGCCATTTTGTTGGCGCTTCACGCGTTCGGCGAGCGGCGCGGCGCGCAGGTCACTGAGCGTGTTGGGTGGGGCGCTGCGCAGGTTTGCCGCCCGCACCCCGCCTGCACCGCGTCCCCCGCTTTGGCCCCGGCCGGTATGACTGACTATACAAAATACATTTTGTGCGCCAACATGTTTGTTTGCACGGTCGATACGCGTGTTCGGCTCACTGCACTGGCTAGCCGAGAATATTTGCGGAAGCGAACTTGTGTTATTGTGTTTATACGGATGCGTGGATGTTAAAAATATAGGTTTTGTTTTATATCTTGGCATTTTTATCTATGGTTTGCTCTGAAACTAAATTAAAATAATTCTGTCCCTAATTACACTGAACTAATAACCTACATTTTCTGAATACAGCCTGATTGATACAGCTTAAAAGTCAACTTAATTACAAAATAATGAAAAGTCATTACTTTCTCAAGTACTTACCACAAAAAAAAAAGTAGGCAAGGAGGTCGGACATAAATATTTACATCATTAGGACCCTGTCCTTGGGTACCTACAAAGTAAGTATGCAATTTGCAAGCATTTTAACAAGGGATCCTTTGCTCCTGACATTTGTCGGACGCTGGCATATAGTACTTTAGAAGAAAAAAAATGGTTGGTTCCGGCGCGGCGCGTCGACGGTTTGTTCCAAAGAATAAAATATGATGTATACATTATACATGTAGATACTTATATTTTTAATAAGTGTATTTAATAAGCATTTAGTAATGATATGGAAATAAAGAAGGATAATCAGTTATTTCAGTTTCTACCTCTTTATTCATCATCCTTTGAATGTAGTCTCATCTCGCAATTAAATTATTGCAGCTGTTTTGTCGCAAACCCTAAATCCCCTATTACGGCACCCAAGGGCCCAACGTGTTACCTTCAGAAACATTATTATATTATTTGATAAGACACACTAGCAGCTAATTTAGTAGATGCGTGTATTTTAAATAGCTCGGACTAATTTTATCTATCCAGTCGGTTCTTGAAGTGGTCTAGTGTGGGAGCCGTCACAACATTTTCCGGGAGCCTATTCCATGCACAACTCGGCTAGGCACGAATGGCTTCAAAGGCTTCTTCTTTGATGATTTTTCCCATAGCTTTAATTAGGAAAACATGGAAAGCGTTTCCTATAAGCACAACTACAACAGTCACTAATTAATAATTAATTAATTAATTAATATAAATATATTATATGATATAAATATAATATATATATAAATTAATTTATTAATTAGTCCTTTTTGGTAGGTACCTACCAAAAAGGTCAGGCATACGGCATTGTTGTCATTAGGTACCTTGAAAAGGGAATGCTAACAATGTCTCAACAGGTGTGAAACACGCCTAAAACAAAAGACTAAAGCTACTTGTCATGTGCCACATGTCATGTGTAACTTATGTAGCCACGTCCTTATGATATAGGTACCTACATAATAAACAAAGGCTGATATTACATTGTCTCTCCTGATGGATTATCCGATTATAATCCTCGTGGCGGTAAATGGGGATGAAAACACAAAATGCATGTCATGGTAGCGACCGTATTCGAAGAAGAAATTGTAAACAAAGATTGAGAACAAATACCTATAAAGAAAATGAAGGATAGAAGATATGTACTGAGATATATTATGTATGTAATGTATTACGTTTAATGCACATTATGAAAGTAGATTGTTCAGAATTGTTTACTGAATCGATTTCTGTCGTTTATATTATAGGTAAATCTTTAGGTGACTGCCTCGTTGGTCGCAAGCGCTACTGCTGAACACGAGGTCCTGGGTTCGATTTCCAGGTCGGGCAAAGTGACATTGGGTTTTTCTTTCTGGAATTTCTCAGTAGCAGCCCGGAGTCTGCATTTGTGCCCGGTTGAAGGCAATAGGCTCGCCCCCTATTACACGGGACTTAAACTTAACTGGCGAAATGTGAGTGCACTATAGGTACACCTCTGCCCAACCCTTCGGGGAAACAAGGCATGATGTTATGTTATGTAATTTTTTATTATATATTATAGATAGTAAATTACATTCACACTTCCACTGTATAGTCAAAACAAACCGAAATGGACGTTGTGCGTGCATTGATCGCTTTAAGCGATAAGACCGCCCATTGTGTCACCCTATGTAAAATTTCTAAATTATGTCTGTGATTTTTATGGTGTACAATAAAGAGTATTCTATCTATCTATCTATTGATTTGCAATATGACCACAATTTTCTCCACAATCAGTACAACTAATTTGATAAGTATACAATCATGTATTTTTACCGAGGGTCCGTATATAGGCGAGGAGTAAATAATACAAGCACTATATTCGATTATATAGCGTATATTAATATACTTAAAATTTCGAGGCTCCTTTTTTTTTTTCTTTTTTTTTGTGGTCCTTCGAGCCGCATATGAACTAGCGACCTATGGATATACAGTCCACTGCTGTAACGTTTTGTAGGTACTTATATACTTAATAGTAAAAGTTCAGAGTAGGCATGTGTTAAGGTGTGTTCAAACATTAAGTGGCAAGAGCGCAGCAGCAACACGCTGCGTTTTCAGGACACATTTCTGCCGCACTCTAGTTAGGACTTAAACGACAAATCTTTGCGCGACAGTCGCCCAATCAAAGCAGCCGCGCACGATTACACACCATTACAATAGGGATGATGACTAAAAAAATGTTTTTTGTCCGTAATGTAGATTATGAAAAAATAACGTACACGTATTTTTTCTTTTTTTACTTTATCAAAAGATTACGGCGATACATTGAGTTATAATGTGCCATGACGTCACTTGTATGTAGATTTTATCCATACTTGTGACGTATCAACCCCCACTCCCCAACTTTAATGTGTTGTGTCTAAGTCATTTTTTATTAATATGATAAAGCAAAAAATACGTGTCTAATATTTTTTTATTATCTGACTGACGGACTAAATATAATTTCTTTTTTTTGACCCAGTCATCATCCCTATTAAAACAACAAAATATTCTAATTGGGGTATTTGGTGGTATGCCTTATATCCGGGACATGTTGTTAATAGGGGTTTTAGATAAGGCTCGGCCTCATAAAGAGACGAAATTTAAAAATATAAAATTCAATGGTCTCTCAGCATTTTTCTAAATTATATTGATGGTATCGTAAGGCAGCTTAGCCAGAAAAAACCGGCCAAGTGCAGGTCAGACTCGCGCACGAAGGGTTCCGTACCATTATCTATAAAAACGGCAAAAAAATCATGTCTGTTGTATCACTTAAATATTTATTTCATTCTGTTTTTAGTATTTGTTGTTATAGCGGCAATAGAAATACATCATCTGTGAAAATTTCAACTGTCTAACTATCACGGTAATTGACATTACAGCCTGGTGACAGACGGCCAGCGGAGTCTTAGTAATAGGGTCCCGTTTCACCCTTTGGGTACGGAAACCAAAAAATTACAATTTGGAGCAATACAGCGAACAATATAACGATTGCCTACCAAGCACTTCCATGACCGCCTTTACATAATCATTTTCCTGAATGAGACCGTCATCAGAATTTTATGATCGAAATAACAGGACCATCCAAGATTTTCTGTACAAAGACAATCAAACTATATCTTGTAATATCCAAAAAAACGCACGAGAGAAAACCAAAGTTACCACATTATTGTTTCCCATTCCCATGTTCCATTATACGCGCGCCATTAATATTCAGTACAATATCCATGGGAATGAGTCCCTTTTATTTCTATATTATAAGATACGAGGTTTTGTTAACCTACGGCTTCTGGGATATTGTGGGAAGTGTGTAGTAAAACTGTAGTTACAATTTTATGCCATACAAATGACTTTCAAATAGCTTTAGAATGGATTTCAATGATTTCAGGCTTCAAAAATCATATTTAATAATAATAATAATAACCCCACCGCCGTATCTCTACGTTGACGTCGTGGTGGGGCTTGTCCTCCACCGCCGTATCTCTACGTTGACGTCGTGGTGGGGCTTGCGCGCTCCGAACTCAGGTCTGTGCCGGTAGAGTTATTTTTGCCGGAATAGGTATGGAATGAGGAGCCAGACCAAGAGATATACAGAAACCCGCAGGGCAGCATGTGGCGAGCTGTTGGGCAGTAGCGACCCCACGGACCCTATCTCCCGGGAGAAATGTTGTTCCTCATCTCTGGCTTGCCTTTATTGGCCGGCTGGAGTGAACACTGACGAGGAATAGAGCTCCCACCTCTTTCTTGCCTTTATTGGCTGGCTGAGTGGAGATTTACAAAAGCAAATGTTCTCGGAGGAAGGAAGTATTCCAGTAAGATGCTGGTAGGGATCTTGACCGTACTTCCGGGATTGTCCTGATAGCCGTGGAATACCGCTCCACTCCTTATAAGCACCTCAGGACATGTTGCCCCCTTTTCGCTTCGACACTTTGTGCTAGCGACCGTTTTCGTGGGCCCATTATTGAGTGTGCAAGTCACCCCCTGCCATTTTACCTGTGTATTTTATATAAGATATTGGTCAGGCAGAGGCCATAGTATTTCCATAGTTCTAGATAACCAGTTCACTTAGCCACCCAAACCCATAATCCAATATCATTGTTTCCATATCTTGCAATAGTCCTGTACTAACCGGGGGTTGTCCTTGGGTGCACTAGATTAGTGCGTACAGGTATAATCGTCGGTTAGTGCCTCATTTCATTAGACACGACTAACGGGCCTCTGCGAGTTGGCTTCGGCCCCTCGTACGCCTTCCAAAGGTCCGGGACCCTAGGGTCCCGAGAAATGTCAAAATTTAAATAACAAATAATAATAATATAAACTTTATTATCAGGCTTTAAAGGCCCATAGCGTGTTAGTATTACAAATTACTTAAATCTATGTTAGTATAACAATTAGGCACACACACAATCATGTGGGTCTCCTACTATCTCACGTATATTGTATATTTGCTGATGATAAGTACTTTAGGCTAATATGTATAGTTTTAGCTTTGGCTGTTTATTGTTTTTGTTGTCAGTACTGGGTTGTTCACAGATTTTTTCAATTTCTTGGTCTGTTTTGTTTAGCTGCAACTCTTCCAAATTAAATAATTCTGCCCGCAACTTCGACTGCGTGAAGTTTCTTGTTCCCCGACCCACCCAGTCGCATCGCATCCCCCGCGCGCTATTACCTCATTTTCGCTTAGAGTTCTTTCTGAAGTTTTTTTCTTTTAGCTCGTCTGCTAAGGGACACAGCGTGAGCCTTCCTTCCTCAAGAATTGGGCTATCAAAAATAAAAATATGTTTTCAATCCGAGTTCCAGAGATTAGCACGTTCAAACAAACTGAAAAAAAAACTCTTCAGCTTTATTATTAGTATATAGGTACGAGCTTTTGTTAACTTACGACTTCTGGGATGTTGTGACAAGTTTGTTGTGAAACTGTAAGAAGTAATTGTTATTGTTATGCCACAAAATTCTTTTTAAATCGTTTACAGGTAAGACCACGCACAGCAGAACTGCAACCCAATTGCGTAACAACTATCTATCACAATTCGTACGATTTTGAAGGAAATTCCTAATCTGTTGCTTCATATTATGTTTGAAACATTCGTCTGTTTGACAACGTAAATATCGCAATTAATGTTGTAGAATTCTCAAAATAAAAAGCATTGCAAAGGGTTTTCTGAAATGACGTTCACTAGGTAGGTGGCAGCACTTGACGTCAGGTTCGGACACCTGTCAAAAGTGTCAAAGCGCCTATATTTTCTTTAGTGACTGAATGATGAACGAATGAATGAAACGAATGATTAACGTCATAGTATATTTTATATTCGTTCTTTCGAAGAAGAACTCTTGTCAAAGTGGCGCTAACGGCTGGCGTGAATTTTCATGAAAACCCTCATTGTAAGTGTTACGCCAGTACCCCACAGGACTGCACTGAATGACACGCTACACAATTCTGTCATACGGTCTCATATCATTATTATTGCTGCAGTGCAGTGCGGCTCGGTACTGTAATAACTTAACTGTAATAGAAGGGATTTTGAACTGAAAAAAAAACTTAACTTGAACTTTATTATTTGCTGAAGCCGGTAGAATGAATGATTGCGTTGGCATTATACATTTACTGCTGACCATGGTCTACCTCAAAAGGAACTAAAGAATATTCTTCGCCCTAAGATCTTCTCGTGCTAGTGCTTATATTAGTTAGCCGTGCCCAAATGGACACGGTAGGACTTTAGCGTTCCATTAGGCTAAGTGGCTTCCCATCCTTCCAACAATAGGCTGAAACAATACTACTGCTATACAAGGCTACATCGCACATGAAGGTCGTGGTTTCGAACCCAGGCAGGCTACTTTGTATAATTTATTTCATCACCTCTGTTCTCAAAACGGTGAAGGAAAATATCGAGAGAAAACTGGCATTTCCTAGTACCAAAAGTTCGAAGACATGTCCATAATCTTCACATGTCTTCGAATTTTCGGTTCTCACCGAGAGGAGCCCTAGCTTTGGCCCAGCAGTGGGATCGCTACTGGCTGATTATGCTACGTCTCACCCTTTTGGTAGAATATACCCTTGGAGTATTTAATAGGACACCTAAAAAAAACTAACACCTAAAAGTCTTTATAACATTGAAAAAGATTATATACTTTAATACGATAGTTTAATACAAATTTTATTATCCGTTAGTTTTAAGAGTAGTAATCTGAACATCTTTTATGAACTCGGCGAAGCGGTAAGTCCTATAAAAAACAGTTCAAAAAGATTAAAATTTCATTTAGATCTGTCATTTTACAATTCCAGCACACTAAGCTGTGGGTTAGGGCTGCTTCACACTATTGCGAATTAATCACATGGACTTAGTTTCTCGTAGAGAAATGATTTTGTGCCTGCCTCGTTGTCGAATGAGGTTTGATTCCACTGTCGGGTACATACCTACTCTTAATAGGTACATACTATTTATTATTTAACCATTTATGTACACACAAAAATAAACAGACAAGATTATAAGAACAGAAAAATACGTACAAAGGTGATGCTTATTTCTAATGAAATCTCTTCCAGCATACCTGCGATAGGACAGAGGGTAAAAAGAGATGTAGACACCGTGTGTAAGAGTAGAGAGAAAGTAAAATACATAAAATCAAAACAATTCACTTAATAAAATAAAACAAATTATATGACAATATACGTGTCGAATTGATATTCTCTTTTTTTTGTCGGTTAATAATATAAATTCCCTGACACTAACAATACAGAGGAGCCTTTACCCCTTCAGATCTCAATTTCACAGCCTCATGATTTTATGATTCAATTACAGATAATATGAAAAATCACAATAAACGTTTTTTTATCTCTCAAATAAACTATGAATTACAATACAATGCCGCTGAACTCGGTTCCAAACGCTTGTGGCTATTCTAGAATGTTATAGTCACGAAGATTTTCACGTTAAAGTACCAATTTGTCATTGAAGTTTGTGTTGTAGCTGCAGCAGTGAGGGCGAACTTCATACTGGAAATGTTGTTGTTGTGTGTGTTGTCTTATTGTGTGTGTTGTGTTGTTATGTATGTTGTGTTATTGTGTGTGTTGTTGTGTGTGTGATGTGTTGTTGTGCGGTTGACTGTAGAAAAAATCTGCAATAAATAACTTAGCATTCAGTTAACACCATAAGTTTGAAGCGCGAATGCCACGTGCTAGTAAATATTCCCCTAAATTCGGCAGAGCGTAAGGTGGCGCTCCCCTAAATCCGGTATAACGGCCATAAAGAAAGATTTAAGGTGAATTTCTTTGTGTGCCGAAATTGATAAAATACCGATCAGGATTGAACGTGTGGTTTGCTTTGATAAAAAAAACCTTTGATGACAGAATTTACTAGGTAACGCTGTTTATTAGTATTTAAGGCAGTAGGTATGTGTTGGGAAAAATCATAGAAAACTGAAGGGATTCTTTAACGACTTACATAGGTATCACTATTTCCATATTTTAGTAGTAATAAAGAGACTAAAAGAAGTGTGATGAGTGATGAACTGATGACAGACAATCTTGTTTGATTTAAAAATAATGTTAGGTATGCTACACCCACTTGTTCGGATGGCATGATTCGGAAAAACTCGGCACAGCCGACCAGCAAAATTTACTCGATTCTGCCCGATTCGCCTCGAAAACTGTTGTGTCAGTAAAGCCGGGTGAAACTGTACCCTAATTTCGTAATACAAGATCAATCGAAATTTGAATCGTTTTGAAACAAATTGCTAATCCTCTGCTTCACAAGTTCGAAAAAAAAAATCTGCTCAACAACGTAAATTCCGCAATGAATGTTGTTGAACTGTCAAAATGAAACAAATTTATTGTAATCGTTTACGAAAGTGTGTTGCGTAATTAGATAGCTGGTCAAATAAGGCAGTTTCACTGTTCCCGAAAGAAAGTAAAATACCACTAGACTTTATTATGAGTACAATATTCCGCGTGCTGGAAGACGTAGCGTTGCCGCGTTGGAAGGCCTCCCAGAAGGTGGACCGATGTCCTTGCCATCGCTATCAATGTCGAGACTGACGCCCCATTTTTTTTTATTTAACTATGGCATCTCGCAGGTATACCACTAAGGTATTTACTGCTCAACCGAACAATCCTGTGGCTGCCCTCAAAGCCTCCAGCCAGCAGCAAAACTATTCTAAATTAAAATTAGGCGAACGCTCGCTAAGGGCACCCCCTGTGGGGTACGAACCTCGGCTTAGGGCGTCGCTGAGGGGAGGACAGCAAGATGGGACAGGCTGGATCAAGGATGTATCATTATTATTATGCGGGGAATTTAAAGCTACGCGCTCAGCTTCGGCGCGGGCTGGCGCTTCATCGGACAAGGGTCGGGGGGGAGTATTATTTACTCGGGAGGGTCGCGATCGCGGAGGACCTCGGCGGCGAGGTCGGTACGACGTGCTCTCCTGGAGGAGAGTGGTGGGATCATCTGGATCGGAGAGGACTGACGCCCCAGCAGCCGTCCCGACAATAGCGATCACTATACGACCGAATTCAGTCGCAAAGTCCTAATAGCGTCTCTAGACGCGCGCGACGTGCTTGATATTCACGAAAAAATCCCGTGCTTGTGAAGCAAGTCTCGCGCGTCTAGCGATGCCATCCATTACGACTGCGACCGAATTCGGTCGTATAGCATTCGCTATCTATGTCGAGACTGCGGCCAGGAATCCGCTGGATGCAAAGCACAGAACCGGTCGAAATAGTGGTGCTTGGGGTAAGCCTATGTTCTGCAGTGGACGTCGTCGTTCGGTTGAAATGAAGATGATGATGATCTAAAAAAATATGTAAATACCTACTGTTGAACTTGGTAGTTAAACCAAATCATAGAAATATTAAATTTATGTTAAAACTTTTGTAATGTTCTATCCACGTTCTATCATATACTCGGAACATTTATTTCTATTTTAGTTCCGCGGAATTTCAAATAATAATAATAAAACATAATATCAACATAAAAACTTTGGAAATACCTACTCGGAGTTACATTAGAAAGTATTCTATTACAGGGATACGAAACTTTTTGTCGGATTCGCAAGTAAATCTAACTTTAGAATCCCTGGAGATGTAGAAATATATTATTAACTTTTTGGACTCATAATATCTACAAAAATTATACATATCAGTTTAAAGTTTATTTCGTAATCAACAGGTTTTAACAAATAAGTTTTAGAGACCTTCTTTTATGTATGCAGATACAGACCAGAAGGCCTCTCTCTCTTCCATAACTAAACATTTTAACAAAGTAGGTACAATAAAAAAAACTAAAACTAGAGAATTTAAAAATAATAATTATTAATTTGATACTTGAATTCGTAATCTCAGTTAATTTAAACTTCATCCTCACTTACTCAACTTTCCATTTCAGCATTAGTCATTCCAAGTTGGTTTTGAAGTGAACGGTTATGTTATGACAAAAAGGTCCTAAAAAAGTTTAAAAAAAATGATGTAATGAAATTTGAACCCTGTCGTGTATGACATTGAGCTTGTTTTTCTAGATTTCATAATTATCTTAGATCCTGATTTCAGACAAAGACGAGTGAGTGGTGTGTATGCGTGTCTTTCTGCGTGCGTGGGTATGTGGTTGTGCGTGTGTGTGTGTATGTGTATGTGTTTGTGTGAACGAGTAAGAAAGGGAAACTAAAAGCATATTATCAGTGTGAAGTAGACAAATTCATTCCGTGTTTATGGAAAGTTTTATTTTATTTTTTGTATATTATAATTAAATAACCGGATTCAAATTGCCTCAGTTTCCTCATAAGTAAGAAGAGCCTTTAGCCATGCAGTCAGGGTTTTCTTGTATCCGTAATGGGCTTGTTGGACTCGACTTAAACTAATACCATTTCATCTACTACTTACCATGGTCATCTAAACTTTCGCTGTTTAAAATAGACCTTAGGTATGAAACTTCATTCGTATATTATAACGAAAAGGTGCTATAGAACAACAACGTTTTTAGTTTTACCACAGTATAAATAAGTAACTGTATTATATCTTCATAGAAAACGACCGAAACGACGCGCTTTGAAATCACAGTGTGTGTCAGTACGCAACTGTATCGAGTACGTCACAGTTACGCACGGACGCGGAAGGTTTATCTGCTGAGCAGCCGTAGGTAATTATTTCAAGGTCACTGCCGAGATATAATACTGTTAATTTATTATACTGTGGTTTTACTGTGTAAATCTGTCCCGCTACGCAACAAGCTACGGCGTAGCTCGCACATGTGCTACGATCGCGTAGGCTCACGCGTCGTTTAAATTTTTTTATTTGATAAGTTCATTCAATTCTTGTCTTTAGTTAAAATATCTTTGTAGTGTGAACTAATCGCAATCACTTGGAGGAATACTAAATTGGTCATAACCCACATTGACAAAATGTATAAATATTAACGGAAGGATCTCACTTTGATATTATTGAACCACTATACTTTTGCATTAGGTACGATCCTCAGGCGGTAGTGCAGTATTGTCTCTCCTTCTCCCTTTAAATCCATTCAAAGTTAGTCTTTAAAAGATTACTTATAGCGATGACCGCCCATTGTGTCGCCCTATAAAAAAAAACTGCTTTTCGTATGGTGTACATAATAAAGAGTACTCTATTCTATTCTAAGACGACACAGCTGATAAGTAACATCACACCGATGTCACGCTACGAAATATACCGTGTTAATCCGGGTTTCCTCTCTTCGGCGGACGCATGCCCACGACGTGTCACCTAACGCCTGCGGTCTACCGCAACACGAATGCACAAATTACGCCCTATTTCACTGATTGTGATTGTGGGCTCGTTAGTCTAGTGGTCACAAGTGCTACTGCCGAGCATGAAGTCGTGGGTTCGATTCCCGGGTCGAGCAGTGTTATTGGGATTTTCCATCTGGATTTTCCCAGTAGCAGCCCGGAGTCTGGATTTGTGCCCGGTTGATGGCACTGTCACATGGGACTTTAACATAACTGGCGAAATGTGGGTGTACTATAGGTAGGTACGGCTCTGCCTAACTCTCTGGGAAATATAGGTGTGATGTTATCACTGATTGTGATTGGTGGCCCGTAGAGGTATGGTTATGTTATTAGTATGATTGTAATCTGAGGTTGGGTTGAAGGGGTCCGATGGGACCGATGCCTGCCGGGGTTGCGGAAAAGTCCGATAGGGATACCGTGGCCCCTGGCAATGTACAGGCAACTGAAGGAACACGGGTGGGTTTTAGTCAGTAAGAGTCTGAGACGTCCTCCGAGAGCGGGAGAAGTCTTTTGATGATATCCCACCCAAAAAAAAAGGTTGGGTTGAGATTAATATCATTCTTGGTTGTTGTCATTCATTGGTACCAAATGAAAAAATGAAGTTCAGTTTTGGACATGATTCAAGTTCCAATTTTTATTATTTCTAACGAGTATTACTTATAACGGCAATAGAAATACAGAATCTATGAAATTTTCAACTGTCTACCTATTACGGTTCATGGGATACAGCCCACTGACAGACAGACGAACGGACGGACGGACGGACAGTGGAGGCTTAGTAGTAATAGGGTTCCGTTTGGCAGCCTACAGGTACGGCACCCTATAAATGGTTTGAAGCCGTTTGATTGGTTGAAACTAAGTAAGTTCTGTAATACGGGCCTTAAGCTCTGTTCTTGTCTTTAAAACATGTTCTGCACTGCCTAGCAACTTCTTTTAGGACATGACGTGTCCCAGAATTCGTAGCCTCGACTAAATTAGGTACCTTGTCGTAGTTTTTTGTCGCAGGAGATTTATCAACACCTAATGAAGGCTAATAGGGATAGATTAGCTAATACCGTACCTAAGCCAATCAATCTTTACAGCCTCTACTAACCTTTTTTCTATACTTTCATTTTTAAAAAATACAAAAAAACAACTGGGTTCCAAACAAAACACTACAAAGTGAAAAAATATTTTTATTTCGGAAGTCGGTATCTTTTGATTTGAATTTTCGTGCCACCGACTTTTTTTGGAAATGTGTTTATTTTTCACTTTTTACTTTTGGAACCTACCATGACCTACCAAATAAAAAATAATCATCAAAATCAATTCATAATCGGCGGAGTACACGAGTAACAAACACAAAAATAAAACACTCGAATTGAGAACCTCCTCCTTTTTGAAATCGGTTAAAAAATACAATTAATTCACAATGACAAGTCAACTTACAAGAACACTTGAAGAAAATACTTATTCATCCGAAAGCCGTAAAAATTACACAAAAAAAGGCTTTACGACTTCAAATAAAAGGTTCTTTTTGACATAAAACCTAGTACAGACCAGGTGTTGTCACTGAAAGTTTTATTGGATTACAGTAAGCTGTTTATAGTCTTATGATCCTAGATATTGACAACAGGCTTGGATACTTGATACGTCTTGAAAGGCACCATAATCTATTTCAGTATTTGATAATAATATCTTTTTATTACCTTTATATGTATATTTCTATATATGAATATTAAAAAAAAAGTAATTGCTACGAGGTGTGGGAACGAGTCTGATGCCGAAAATATGGTCTTTTGAATTTTTGTCCGTTTGTCTGGATGTATGTTCCCGATTGGCGCAAAAATGGCTCAACGGATTTGGTTGAAATTCGGCACACGGATAGTTCATAACCTGGATTAACATATAAGGTACTTTAAATCCCGGTAGTACGTTTCCGTAGGAGATTTTCGGACATCCACGCGGGCGAAGCCACAGATAAAACCGAGTTCAGAAAAGATCGTAATGAAGAAGAACACACACTAAGACCCAAAAGCATCTGAACCTCTTGTCATTCAACCGTCTTCCTACAACATAATAATTTTAGTTAGTTAACATTTTTTTAATTACTTTTTTGTTTTTCATTATTATTTATTTTGTTTTTTTATTTTATCCAAATAAGTTAGTTCAGCTAAATAAATAATTGTTTGCCTTACTTAATATTCAATATTCAATACTTGGGAAGAGACTGGACCCCACGACACAGGAAATCCTAGTGTGGGGTGCAGGGAACTTGTAAAAATCTAGCACCTTAGGCGTTTTGTATTTATTGTACCGCGTTTTTCTGAAACGAATAAACATTTTTTTTTACTTAAAAAAAAAATTATTTTCCTTAAAGGCTTTAAAAAAAGTTAATGTAGCCTGTATTCCTCGATGGGGTAGACAGAAGTGGAGGATACTTTTGTCGTCAGGTTTTAAGTCCCATGGGATAATGTAGCTGCCCTTGTTTCCTACATAATATTGTAACATTTTAGAGCCAACTAAACTTACTCAAACAAAGCATTGTTCAAAAGTAGTATACCACTTGAAGGATCATTGACACACGTCGCTTGCAGGCACATTATTTTCTTTGTCCCTTCCTTTGTGGCTGAATGAGCGTTTTCTTTTGCCTGACCGTTACGACTTCACTTTGAAGTATAAGTACTGCGTATTTCTCGCCATTCTTTTTATAGCACTTTCTTTTGGGGTTTTACCTATACAAATCAAACGAATGGGGCTATCTTTTTTTGCTCTCCAGTTGGCGCCACTGGCGAGTAAGGCCCTGTCAGTAGTTTATGTTTTGGATATGTTTAAGTACCCATTACTTTATAATACTGTTTATTTTATTACATTTTAAAACTTCAAAAGAATATTTACATTTAATATTATATTTCAATTATAATGTTCCTAAAGTTGACAAGCATGAATCAGACTTATTCTTCCTTCAAGTGCTACCAAATTAGATCCTGAGTTGTTACTTAAAATCTTAAGCCATAATTAATCAGAAATAGCATTATCTTTACAAAAGTTATGAATAATAATTAAAAAATTCCTTAAACAGTGAATGTTCAGTGCCTTATTTTAACATTTCTAGAGACCTCACTCTACAATAGCGCCTCTAGCGGCGAATTCAGGCGCAATAGTCCTCGTTGTTACGGTGTGTCGGTAATAAACGTAACTATTCTTCTACTAAAATGGCAATATGCTCCCCAACTATTGGGCCTTAAGAGGGAACAGGGCCCGCGATTCTCCATACAAACGTATTCCCCGTTTTTCTTCCTGAATAATGCCTCTAGAGTTGTCATTTATTTTTTTATAAAATCAGGGTCTCTATAGGCATGTCCCTGTCATTTCCTTTTTTTCAGCAATCAATAAGTAAGAAAACTATGACCCTCCAAAAATTACAAAAATGCCCCATTTTTACCGCCGTGATTAGAGGACTACCAGACTAATTCGGAAAAGTTTTTAGGATAAAAGAAAATAATAGGAACCTAGACATACTCTTTCCTTACATTTTAATGTAAAAAAATATTAAATCGGCTAAGTTTTCGAGGAGAAAAAAGGAGAATGCCAAACGTCGTTTTCGTCAAAAAATTTGTGATATAATCGGTCTGAGCTGCAGTTGTCCCTATCGCACTTTACGGGGTTTAACTCGGTTTTTCGGGCGCAGCGTGACGGCACACAGTGGCGAAATATCGCAAAAAGTTGGCAAAAACCTGTATTACGTTTTTATGAACGGGTTTTACAATAATTATTAGTGAATGATATAGAAACTATAAAAATACCTTCCTATCATAGTGATTAACTGTACAGGATTTAAAATAAAACACAAATGATGAAAACATCAAACAATGATTTATTTGTAATTTTCATGGATTAAAGAAATTTCCAGGGGACTTAGAATTATATGCTTTTTCGGCATTAATTTCCTTAAACCAGTAATATAAGGATCTGAAGACACCATTAACCTTTGGAAAGTATCTTCCATGGCCACTTTTCTCGAAAATTTCCTTGAATAATTTTCTCTATATTTTCGGACATCTTTATTTCTGCTTTCTTGAGCATCTTCACTTAAAAGACCTATGGCAATACCAATGTTCTCCACGATGAGAGGCCCATGGACTAAAATTTTATGAACCGTAGTTGGCATATTGAACCATGGATAATTAAAAACAAAAACTGATGCAGTCCGTAGGCAAAACATGTTAAATCTTACAAAATTAATTTTGTAACCACTTGATATGATTTTCAAAATGGTTTGAAATCTATTTATAAGAGATACATTCACTCCTGTTATCTCTGCAGTCTCTTCTGCATGCTGGAAAAGTACTCTAGCCGTATTTCCATCTGTTGATGTCCCTCCTCCTTGGCGCGGCTTGTCTACGTGTAGACCTAGTTTTTGCCAAAATTCTTGTTGAATTCGTTTTTTTTCACTGCTAACAATTTGTTTATCGGTACCTCTTGCTTGCCACTTTCCTAGCTTTAACTTGTATCCCAAATGCAAGATGCACTCAGCAAATCGTATCCAGGCATGAAGAGATGAGAGTCCATATTCAAAATTTTCTTCACTCACTTGTTTCTTAATGCATTTTCTTATATGGTTAAAGTCTTTTGAAGTGAGCCCACACAGATAACACCGCATGGCTGAACTTGTATCGGTGAGTGCATTAATCATCTTACCATCAACCATTGTCAATTTTAGATCATGTTTCACATGACACTCATCAGTCGTAGTAGGTACCATATTAGATCTTTGATTTCTTACATTAGCAGCTTCCAATTTAGATAGTTCAACAGTCTCGTGAGCCATTTGAAGTCTCAAAGGTCGACAGTATCTCGGTGAGGACGGGCGAGGATTTTGCCACACAATATTTTCACCGCGATATTCCGAATCATTCATACTCACAAGGCGTAATGGTACTATTGATGTAATTAACATAAATTCGTCCGTAGAATCAACATTTTGAAATTTTTGTTTGTATTGTGAATGGCTACCGGAACCGTCACATCCCCACTTTGAAATCAAGCAAAGATTTTGACGTCTGCTTTCATTGAGACTATGAATAACTTCACTTAGTGATAGTAATAGCCTTTGAGCCGTATGATCCATGAGATTTTGAAGAGGTACTTCTGCTCGTGTTTCTGTGATAGTAACACCAAACGGGTAACACTTTTTTTTAGCTTTTGTAATTGCCTCATAATTTGGGTATAAATTACAGTTCACTTCCAATGCACTTTTTCTTAATACATTATACTGATGCTTCGTAAGCTGCCCTTCAATAACCATAGATAAGGCTTTATCGGGACAGAGAGTGGCATGGTTTTTATCCGTTTTAGGACTAACATCTTGAGAAACGTCTTTAACTAATTTGGATTTCTCTGTATCTCCACATGCTCTAAACTTCATTTGCGTAGCATAAGCCAGTTCTGCTGATGTCATTTCCTGTCGTACATTTTCAGTTCTGTGCCGTTTAGCTCGTTCAGTTAATTCTTCAAAATTCTTAGGCGGACGACCACCAGAAACTTTTCTCTTCTGAGAATGCGAGACATTAAAAGAAACGTATTGGTCAAACCATTCTTTATGCGCATCGACACATCTTTCAAAATGTCTTTGTGACTTTTCAAGTTTGGCTTTATACTGATGTATTAATTTTTGTAACACACTCTTAGCATCACTTGAAATATGAGTGATTTTTAGAGCATTTTCCACTTTTGTATAAAAGAATTGCATTTTTTCCGAATCCTTTCTTGAAGTAGATTCTCTATAATACCCAATAAGAGTTCTTCTACTTATGTAAATGTCTTCAGAGTTTGATCCTGGTAAAATAGAAAATAAATAAATAATTTATGAAATTCTACCTTAACACTAACATTGGTTAACTTTGTTCAAGGTGCGCAAAAACGCGCATCTAATTCAAAGTGTTTATAAAAGAGGAATGTGTAATGTTCATTTTAAGGCATATTTCAGGACTGGACTCCATTGGATATGGTACTTTTGCTCTACGACAAGTTTGACCATTCTTAAAATTTCGACCACCTTCATAAAAAATACGAAAAAAAATAGAAATACAATTAATAAACAATCTTTTTGTATATATAATATTAGTTCCTTACCTCCAGGAGTAGAATCCATCACTAAAGTTTGTAAATCCACCGAACAACGTTACAATATAACTATAGGAATTTGAAGTTTTAAATAAACAAAACACATCCGCTGCTTAACAAGTCAAACTTTGGACTAAGATACTACGTAAGACGGGGGTCGGGGGCATGGGGCGCTTACGCAGGTGGCTAACCCATTTTACTGAGAATTACGTCTACACAATAGAAATTAGTTATCGTGCAGGTTGTAAATTGTAGTTTTTGCCAACTTTTAGCGTTATTTCGCCTGTGTGCGGCAATAGTTTCTTCAAATATCTATTTTTCAAATTCCTCGCAGCCTCTGTTCCCTATTAAGAGGTTGACAACAGCTAAAGCGCGGTCACTGTCGGACTGCATACAAAAGACAGAGAAGTGCGATGACACAACGCTGGTAATTTATTGCAAAATATGAAACAATTATCTATTTACAAAAAATCTATTGATAGACTAAACAATTAAAACACTATTACGTTAATATGTTGCTTGTATAATAATCTGACAAAAAAACAGACTGATTGCATGAATATTAATATGGTTTTTAATCGTTAAAATATTTTTTTAGAGGTACTTTCGTGTTTTATTTTTATTGTATCAAAATTGTTGTATTATCTTTTCAACACACTATCTAAGTAGCATATATCCTGAAGAATATAATTTATTTGTCTGATTTTGTTTACTGCTGTGGATCATATACTTTTAGGCATTATAAAACTTGCGTTTAGCTCCAGTAGATAATCCCCTTAATAACAATGGTAAAACGTAGGTGAATAGACTCCTGTAAAGTCCTGTTACATATCTGCTTACCCTTCGGACACTGTAGGCGTGAGTTTTAAGCATTCATCTACTATTTTCATGAATTTTGATTTGTAATTGAACGAAAAGTTTAAGTGAACTATAAGCACTTTGCAAAGTTCTTCAGATTAGATAATAAAACGTTAAGCTCTTAAAAACTTTATAGGTACAACAAAGATGATATCAAAGAACTTAAAACTATAATTGCAGCTTTAAATGATCAAGACAAATATCATTTCAAATCTTTTAAGCTGTTCAAATAAATCAAGTTGTCATCATAACTAGATACTGAAAGTAAATCTACCAAAAGTTTAAAAGCAGTAACTTGGGAGAAACTTTGAAAACCTGCTAATCTATATCTCGAAATCATTAATTTAAATCTTAATTAAACGTTAATGAAAAAAATTTGAAACATTTTCAATGAAAACTTTTTAAATATATTTGTGAAAGTAGATACTCCGAGCCGACCGTCCGTGCTCTCCGTTTTCCTAATTCGTCTTATTTCTTTCGTACCTATATAATTATTGATTTGGTATAAAATAAAATAAATAGTGAAAACATCAAACAGCGAAAAACGTTGTTATTAAAAACACCGTCTCTTCTAAATACATCAAAGCTATCAGACGCTTCACTCGAATGTTCATTTTTGTTTCATTTCACCTTAACACGACACCCTCACATTACATAGAAATTAACGTTCATCTGCTCTTTCATTTAATTTTTCGATCATTAGATGTGCGTGTGAATGATGCCGAGTTCCGAAATCCAACATCGTTGGATCGCTTCACTAATATAATATGTATTACTTTTTCACTTTATCTGCTTGACGTAAACCTTTTCAAGTCTTGAATTAAAAACTTACATGCATGTACCATCGCAAACCATATCAGAAATACGTCATATTAAACACCGTGTCATTGTTACAGACACACACTCCTCCACCCCTGTGGTATGCCTGGTGATAGAAGGCGGCACCAACACCGTGCGGGCTGTGCTGGAATACGTCACCGACACGCCACCAGTGCCCGTCGTCGTCTGTGATGGCAGCGGCCGAGCAGCGGATCTCATCGCTTTTGTTCATAAGTAAGTTATACTGTTATTTGTAACATAACATCACGCCTGTATTTCCCCGAAGTTTTAGGCAGAGGTGTACATATTATGTTTAAGTCCCATGTAATAGGGGACGAGTCTATTACCATCATCGGGTACAAATCCAGACTCCGGGCTGCTCCTGAGAAATTCCAGATGGAAAATTTAATAACACTTTGCCCGACCTGGGAATCGAACCCGGGACCTCATGCTCAGCAGTTGCACTTGCGACCAACATGGCATTTAATTTTTATTTGTTCACCGTTTATAAACAAGTTGTTTATAAAACTAAAACCTGGTAAGTGGTACAGAATAGGCGTTGCCGTAGACGACTGCTTCATCCCTCCAGAAACTTCACAAAGGGCTAAAATCTTGTGTTGAGACTTTGAAAAGATATTTTTGGCTGATTCATGTGAATTGCAATATTGAAATACCAGTCTTGAACATTTTCCAGATAAAACCTTACAACTATGTCACTTTTGCCTGTAATTTCTCATGGAATATTAAAAAAAAACCGGCCAAGTACGTTTCCACGCACAATGAAGGGTTCCGTAGTTAAGATGAATTTATCCCAAGAACAAACTTAATTTTGCTTTAGTCAAAAAGAATGTTCACCGATACACACCGTCAATTCTCCAACTGTAATCGCTTTTTTTATGTTTTGAATCTTCAAATAAACGATGTTTGAACTATTTCCTTTAGTGAGGCCTTGCTGTTTGCCAAACATTATGAGTCTTGGTCAACGGGAAGAACCCAATAGGTTTTGATTTATTTGCGAGTATCAAAATAATGTCACTTAAATGGCCGTATTTTTTTATTCCGTTGACTAAGAAGCTTGTTTTTAGAGTTCCAAGGGACCTAGATCTACGTATTTGTAATACTAATTTACACTTGATATTTCCATGCGTTCTTGAGAAAAAGGGTGTTGTGACAGACAAACAGACGGACGGATGGACAACGAAGTGATTCTATAAGGGTTCCGTTTTATATTATTGAGGTTCGGAACCCTAAAAACGAATCGTCACTCATAAACTCTTGAGACAGGAAACGAATCCAATTCCTTTATGGAATAATTCCATTCCGGAAGTAGTCCTTCGTCCTACATTCGTTGGTAACAAACGCAATTCATATGGGAACAAGAATTTAAGGTTCACTGTATACATTTGTCACCATCAGAATCCGTGGTATTGAAATTCTACACATCATGTTAATAATCAAACTTCCACCATAACATAACCACCACATAGAATTGTGAACTACCCACACATATCGAGAAGTATTACCAGCTCGAAGTCTGCCGAGTTATTTGTCAAAGAGACTCCAATAGGTACTCTTTGATATTGGTTCGGTAGAAGTATTTCATAGGCGCCTAGTTTATGAGTTACTGCTGAATAACTTTGAAGGACTAAGTTGTTTATTTGTATTGGAAATGACTAACGGATTTTGTGTTTACATGGTGATACTGTAAAGGCTGATTTAAATTGATCCGGTTTTTTAATACAATATTTGAATCCACTGGACCGGTTATCGACCAAATACTATTCAATCAGAATCACGTACACACCGCTGAATTTGAATAAAGCACCAATTGGTCAATGGAACACTAGATTAATGTACATAATATAATCTTTCATTATTTGACATTATATAACTACAATTCTAATTAAAGATAACTGGCGAAATGTGGGTGTACTATACGTACACCGTACCGAAGGCCACAAGATATTTGAAGAGTTAGTTTTAGTGTATAGGAAGGGTAACCTACCTACATAAAGAAGAGATACATATATATACTCACTCTAATCCAGTATTTAACTTAAAACTAGTTAAGCAGGAATTTTCACTAAAACTTGGCGGTACCGAAAGAGGGGTGGGCCATAATCTACCTTGCGAGCCCAGTGCGGGATGTCACATGTCTTTTAATTTTTGGTTCTGGGACATTTCGGTTTCCTCACGATGTTTTCCTTCACCGTTTTGAAAGCAATGGTGATGAAAATATTTTTTACACAAAGAAAAGAACCTGCTCGAACCCACGACCAACTCGTGAGTCGCAGCCTTTACCTCTGACCACCACTGCTCTAGTGTTAATGAAATAGTCTGTGAACTTAGGAGATTTCTATTTGCCTTTTCACAAGAAAAACAATAATAATGTATTTACTTGTTGAAGTGGTACAAGTACCTAACAAAATGGTCCGACAATTTCAGAAGCAAACATTGGGATTTACATTTATTTCTGGATACAAAATTTCGTTTCGGAAGAGTTATTGCTTTGAAAAGATTGAAATCTGGTTTTCAGAAATTGAATTCGGATCGTATCAAGAACATGGTTCCATTTCAGTCAAGTTATGCAAACATTTTATGCCTAGTAAAAATAGCAAAAACTGTACTTTAAATGGTTCAAGATTTCACAGAAATGTAAAATAGTCCCAAACAACAATAATATTTGCAAACATTTATTATTGTTAGTTTACTCGTTTAATCAAAAAGTGTTATTTGCCTTTTTACCGGCCTATGCCTGACAGATATTTCTCGACGGCATGTGAAGCCAAGTCAGAGGTCCATGGGCGGCATAAAAACTCTGACACCAGGTTAGTCAATACAACACGAAAAAAATAAAAGATTTTCTCTTTTCCCGTCGACCTTATTAATTCATTTTATCAAAATAAGACGTAGGAATATAATGAGAGATATATTTCGTTTCCTAACCTAGCTGCGATAGTGACTTTCCTTAGGTGCTCTCAAAGTAAATGTCAAGCACCGCTTCACGTTGAGTATACATACCTGGAGTACTTGTTATTATAAAATTAAGTAAGTCTCTAGATGAAGAAAGTTTGATAAAATATAATTGCGTTTTTGGCTGTACTTACCCATGATGTTAGTAAGTACTAACACTATACCAATGTCGATAGCTTATTTGATTTATGTATCTTAACTAAAATACGGCTTTGCATCTAAAGTAAAGGATGACGGGATGACGTCTCCTTAGCTCTTTGGACACATGCTTTTCTTGCCATGAAAAACTACGGATTATTCTCCATGTGTAGGCACGGTCGTCAGTGTTGTATGGATCACTATGGAAGCTTGTTGACAGATACGTTTTGTCTACGGCGCGGTTTGATAAATGATAAATGATTTATTTCTGCAAGTAGGTTTGTACAAACACTTTTACACGTCAATAACACCCCCGTAATGAAACAGTACCGTGTACAAAGGGCCTAAGAGTTCATCATACGGGCCAATCTTCTTGAATGACATAGCCATTATTGACAAATAAAAACCTCCTTCACAAATCCACTTAAGTAACCAATCAAAGCTCAATCGAGACTATCATTGGAAGCAGCTTTGGCACGAAAAAGTCTTTTAATTAATGCCAAAACTTGTTTTTACCATAATAAGCCTACCTTCAAATGTTATCTTATTCGCGGAGCTCTTTAAGTTCTGAGTAGAGCTACATTACTGACAAATGCGTGGAGGTCCACTCAAACCTGTGTGGTTCTCTCCTCAAACATTAAAAGAGACTGTTAGGTACCTCCGAGTTTATTCCGGTCATTATTTTCAGAGTACTCTGATAAGAAACATCGCACCCATCTAGTTTTGAAACATTTTTTTATTTTTGACTTGTAAAAGTTTTTTTTTTTTCTTTCCAATAAAAACATTTCCCAATAGCAAATAACACTAAAAACTCTTCATCATCACAGGTATGCATCAGAGACAGGCGAACAGACGGTCCTGGAATCCATGCGGGACTACCTGATCAGCACCATCCAGAAGACCTTCGAGGTTGGCTTGCAGCAGGCAGAGCTGTTGTACGGCGAACTGCTGCAGTGTACCAGGAAGAAGAACCTGGTAAGTACTTAAAGATTGACGATGATTTTTATTAGAATGGTTGGGGCACACAGGCCCACCTGGTGACAAGGCGAATAAAATTAGTAGGTACTTTTTTTTTCGGAAAAATCCACCTCCAAAGAAGTTGCATAATAATATTTACTTGTTCTTTTTCTCTGGAGCTGAAGATATTAAATTAAGATTTAATTACGAATACGCAACACTTTCTAAAGTCAATACCATGCGCAAATCAAATAAGAAAAATATGTATCTAGACACTGAATAACATGCAAGCAAATGTAAAGATAGAATTTATGAAATTTCTCTTTCTTTTTCCTGTGGTTAGTGACTAACCTGGAGTCAGAGTTTTCATGCCGTCCATGGGCCTCTGACTTGGCTTCACATGCCGACGAGAAATATCTCTCAGGCTTTTCCTCACGATGTTTGTGTTGAAACTAACAATAAGGAAACAAAATCTCATTTATAATTCCGTAAGAAACATAATATCAACATGGTTTTGCTCCATAAATCTTCTTGAATAAATAATGAAGTCACAGGTGTTATTGTGCCATCTAATATATGTATAAAGAAACAAGGAAATCTATTTCCGAAAGTCTTTTCGGAAAACCTAGAGACCTTTTCATCACCCATACGAAATTACGGTGCTCTTTCAAGCCAGTTAGTAAACTTCTAGGATTTCTGACTACCTACAGACTTTAAAAACTGGTCAGCAAAGACTCTCAATCAATCAATCAATCAACTCAGCCTATTTCAGTACAACACAGACATAAGCCATATGGTGCTGGACATAAGCCTCCCCCAGCCACAACACCCTGTCCTCCGGCTTCCGAATATACTGCCCCGGCCACCTTTTAGTGGTCGTTGGTCCATCTAGCTGGAGGCGTCCCTCACTATGCTTGTCTGTACGTGGTCTCTACTCGAGGACTCGTCTGCTCCACCGGGCATTGGTCCTTCGACAAGCAAAAATCCAAAATTCTCTCAGGACATTTTAAACTCCCACTTTAGCAACCAACGATCGGTTATATGCACGTTCACCAATTTGCAACTTAAAACTTCATAAAATATGATGTTCTCGAGCTCAAGATTTCCTCAGAACTTGTAATACCTTTCTTTTTCTTTAAGCTTAAACATGACGAGTGAATATCAAAGACAAACAAGTACCCAAATTCTTTTAGCAACTTTTATCTTCTTATTGATAAAAATCTTCTTACATTACGGCCTACTCATACCTTTTAGCTTTGAAAAAACAGGTGAACCCTCGCATAATAAAATGGACCACGTATATGATTAAGTTTTTTTCTTTGTTGTTAGGTGTATTATATTAGGAGTTTATGGGACTATTTATACTCGTAAATACTGAGGTTGTTATGTTTATTTTTGCTATCAAAAACCTGGATGAAATAAGGAGAATTAACTGTATGGTACGATCAGCGAGTGGTGTTTCAAAAATCGAATGTTTTGTTACTCTCGACTACTTGTTTTACCCGACTACGTCAAAGCCAAAAGGAAGGGTTATAGTTTTAGCAGTCTATGTATGTATATTAGTATGTATCTTTGTATTTACGTGTGTTTCACCGTAGCGCCTAAACCACTGAACAGATTTTGATGAATGAGGTATTTTGTTTTATCATGTCACAGATTTTCTAGACTTTAAAACATCTGTGTTTAGATAACGATACCCAGCACGTGACAAGTCTATACAAAAAAAAACTATATTAATTTTGACAGTTCATCAACATTCATTGCGTTATTTGTGTTGTTGAGCAGTTTTTTTTTTTCGAAATTATTATGCAATGGATTGGCAATTGGTTTCAAAAGGATTCAAATTCCGATTGATGTATGAATGTCGTGTATTACGTAATTAGGGTACCGGTTAGGTCGATCTGACCCAGGTTCATCTATTCAGCTTGGCCTCTCCATATTACAGGCTTAATTTATTATTTACAGCTGTAAGTTATCGAGCCATTTAGAGCTATTTAGGCCAGGTTTGCACTGAATTAAATTAAATCCAACAAAGAGCATACCGTCGCGTAAAAAAAAATACTGTTGGATTTTCAACTCTCGTGGCTGAGCAGTGCGTTGAAAATTCCGTGCGCGAAACGAATGGCCTGGGCTTACTCTCGCGTTCCGAGTTCATGAGGGACACGGAACAACTTGCTATCAAAGATTTCATCAAAAGTTGTTTTAATTTGGAAACAAGAATTTTGCAGTGTACTTACTTTATTATTTACACGACCTTTCGTTTGAGACGGGAAGGTCTTGCCAATTATTATCTATAGGATCTAATAATAAATATTGATTTCTGTTTGAACCCGGTTAAGAAAAGATCTTTCCGTATACGTACATTACAAAACATAATCAAGAAGATTAAGGTCGGTCAGCCCTATTGTTGTCTAAATGTAGGAGTATTTATGGAAAACTTATCAATAATTTCTTCAACGGGAAATGTTAATATAGCCTTCCCTCTTTTACAGTATTGTGTGATTATAAACCTTTTTATCACATCTATTCAAAAAGAGCTAGTTTATTCTTCATAAACGGGACTCCCTCGCTGCGCTCTGGATTCAAAGAAACACTTTGTCTTTAAAATAGTTCTTTTCTCCCTAGGCAAACAATCCATTATAATGCTCCTTGAGAGATGGAAGCATGTAGGTTCTAACTTTGTACAATAAAAATACGACTACTGAAACGCTTATACTTCTGGAACGTAAATGTAAAACCTAAAGAGTTTTCACGTAGAACTCTCTATTTTCAAGATATTTGGCACCTAACATAAACATAACATAACATCAAGCCTTGTTTTCCCGAAAGGTTGGGCAGAGGTGTATCTATAGTACACCCACATTTCGCCAGTTATGTTTAAGTCCCATGTAATAGGGGGCGAGCCTATTGCCATCAACCGGACACAAATCCAAACTCCGGGCTACTACTGAGAAATTCCAGAAAGAAAAACCCAATGACACTTTGCCCGACCTGGGAATCGAACCCAGGATCTCATGTTCAGTAGTAGCGCTTGCGACCACTAGACCAACGAGGCAGTCATTTGGCACCTATTATGGCAAAATTATATAAAGGACAATGCCAGAAACTCTATAGAGCGTTGACCCATCAAATAAAAGTTGGTTTACAAGCAAGCCTAATGTAGCATTCTATTGGTGCTTTATTAGTGATAACTAAAAGAAATGTTTAAATGCTTTTAGAACTTGCGGTTTTTGTTTCAATCTAAGAAAAAATATTACATTTAGGTTATGTACCTACTCAACATCGTTAACCAAGTCGGAAGCAATGATCAGAATCCGTAGCAAGTAGCACAAAGTCCGCGAGTAGGCGAGATCGAGTCCGTGTACTCGTACAAAAGCAAAATCGTCGTAAAAATATAACAGTAGATCACAGAAAGAGATTATGCAGCGTAAAAAACAAAGAACAATGCAAAAAGAACAGAGCGAATTTCAATGTATGACTTTTTGACCACAGATTATTAAGTGTTTGACATAAGGTATTGGCGCGTCGCGCGTTCGAAAGGAAATAGGCGTTGGATTCCTTTTAACATGAACTTTTTATCCGCAAGTGTAACATACTAGTAGTTATGTAACCAAGGATCTTATTTTCATTGAATAATTTTGATTAATTTACATTTTTTGTAAATTAATGAAAGGGTGGGGCAGGATCTGGCATTGTCATTTAATAGAATAGAGCTGTTACAGAAAAGAAATGTTTGGTTCCAGGTACATTCTACCATTTGGCAAGCAAAAATGAATACTTGTAACTAATGACTGAACAAAATGTCTGACTGTCTGTCTGATGAATGACTTTAGATGGTTTTTATATGGCAGCAGATACCTCAAAATTTCTGATCTTCTTTTACTGAATAATGTTGAACAAATGAGGGTCTGTTCAAAGCTCAAATGAAATGAATGTAAATAAGAAAAAATATAAATGGAGACAAGTTTAAGCATCTGAAACTTTTTCTAAAGTATAAAAAATCAACTATAACGAGGTCTTTCCTCCTTTGTTGCAAGTTTTTCTAGAAATTATTTCCATTGAGCGTCACTCAATGAAATAATATCTAGAAAAACTTTAGGTGATTGAAAAATGAAATGTTTTGTTTATCGTTAAAAGTTTCATTAACAAGAAGCACTCGAGGTTTCTGCTTGCTAGATATTTTCCACTACTCCACTAGGTATATAATAATATGTCGCAGGATATTTACTTAAATCGTTTTTTTGCGAAAATCTCAGGATTTTTGGACCAAGTTTCCAATCTTCCTGAACAGATTGGGTTTTTTGCACAAATCCTGTTATTATCTCGTATTATTACGAAAATATTTCTTATTCTCCAATAATCCTGCGACGTATCATTCTAAACTGCGGAAAGTCTTTTTATTCCATTTGTTTATTTTACTCAGATATCGATGACTGTATGAACAATAACAAACTTAATTTAACAGTAAATGTTCGTACCTAATACGATTTATAACAGTTTTAATTCCTTAGTAGTTTTTTTTGGCTGGGAAGTTATTAAATAGCTTCACCGCTCTGGGCGGACGTGTCAGACTCTTACTGACCAAAACCCACCCGTGCTCCTTCGGTTGCCTGTGTGTTGCCAGGGGCCACGGTGGGCCCGCGCCTACGGTGGCTGGGAATCGACATGGGATTCCCGACGACCAGGGCGACTCCTGCGGCGACTAGGGGCGTGAGGGCGCGAAGTTTGCCTCTCCCTCACGCGTCCCGCCTCTTCCTTCGCGAGTATTACTTCTTCGCAGAAGCAGTTGACGGCTTCCCATGCTCTCTCGCTCCGTAGTATGGCCTGTACCAGGGCCGGACGCGAGAGATCACTGCCGCCTGATCGCCTCCGCGAGGACACGGTGGTGCCCCGCCCAAGCGGGGCAGACCTCCACCGTGAATTCAGACCGTGTCCATTTATAACACCATAACATCCTTATCATGAACTAAACCACCCTCAAAGGCATATAATGACTTATACATTATTCATACATTATCATTATTTACTATTTCACCCATGAGTTTCATCAATCATCGGTAATTTCCACCTGCCCACATTCAATATTTACATGCACCATTCATATATATATATCACGGAAAACTTTTAGTACAAAATATATGGTAGTTACAGAAGGTTGGATCCATACAACACGCACCGACTCACGTACATAGAGCTCTTAGGCACCGGCCACACAGAACAGACGCAAGGCACGGACCCGTCGCAGTCGCGGCGCCCGTTTAATCTACTTGCATATAAAATGTATACAGCCGTCGCGACGTAAAACATACAGAAAAGACGGGACGGCGTCACGACGTTAACTCGTCGGCGCCCTATTGTAAAACATAGGGGGGCAGGGCGCGGGCCTGCACGGGCGCAAGCGGGGGAGCGGAAAGGGCGCGGAGGGCAGGTTCTCACAGCGCTCGCCCGCCAAGTGCCAATACATCTTCATCTTCAGAAGAAGACATGTTGTCGTATCAAAATCGGACGGTTGAAGGGAAAAGCTTCTAGTGCGCGCCATAAAAAGTCGTGACGGCGCCCTGTCTGCGACGGGTCCGTGTATTTTCTATATAAGTTAAAAAGTCGTGACGGCGCCCTGTCTGCGACGGGTCCGCGTCCCGCCCTCGTCTTGCGTCTTTTCTGTCTGGCCGTTGGCTTAGGCCAAGCGTATGCTCAGACGCAGGTGACGTAGGTCAGCCCTGTATAGATTTTGCAGGGTAGGGCAGGTGAGGCAGACATAGACCGCGAGCGCATGCTGCGACGCCGCTACATAGACATATTCGCGTCCTAGCTAGAACAAACAATAGACGTGTAGTTAAAAACACATGACTATCTGCACACGTTGCGCATAAACCTGTGCCGGCACTACAACGAGTCGCAGAGCAGGACCGACACAATGTCTGCGTGGCACGTGCCTGCGCCGCAACGTACGCAGCTCTCAGTACGTTCATGAATTACAAAATCTGTGCCCTGCGCTGTGTGGAACTGCGTCAATTGCGTCTCAGCTTACGCTTAGCCTTACAGACTAATTACATTTTGTCGACGGCAGAAGTAACTGCAGCTGCCGTCCACGCGTCGGTGGCTATCGTCGAAACGTTGGCGAATGCAATCGACTTAACTTCAAGCGATTCTATTGGTCGGAGGCAGCTGCAGACAGATGGTGATGGCTGCAGTTATCTCATTCGCTGGCAAGATGCCGCTCGTTTGAGCAGCTTTACGGAGATTTCAAACTGTCTCAAACAATGCCTGTCGCGAGTGTGCTTGCACTAGCCGTTCGTGACGCCTGTCTATGTGTGCGTGCGTTTTCCCTCGTTATAAGAATCATGCAGACTGGCGCGACGCGACTCTAACAAAACAATTTCTAAGAAAACTTCACGGTAGAACAATTACAGTTGTCGCACGCCAGTCTGCACGAGGCTTTTTGCAGTCGACCTTCTGTATCTACCTGTTTTGTGTTTTAGTATGGAACCTTTTCCTGTACATTTTTACTAATAACGTTATAACTTTTATTTCTGTCTCAACTTAACATTACTGCGGACATCGTTGTCATTCTCTATCACGGGGAAATTATAGGGTGGACACAAATAATTACGTCCGTATCTATCAGATCCATGTATGGCAAGTATTTAGGCGGTGATAAAAAGGTTTCTATAAACAATGGGCCACGTTAAAATATATACAAGCCTGGTCCATTAATCGTATTTGTATGTTTTATGTTTATGTATGCTAGTTTCATTATCAAAATTAACCAGCTTTCTAATTACGCAACATATTTTCGTAAACGATAAAGACAAATCTGTTTCATTTTGACAGTACAACAACATTCATTGCGTCATTTACGTTGCTCTGCAGTTTTTTTTTCGAACTTACGGATCTATGGATTAGCAATCTGTTTCAAAACGATTCAGATTCGGATTGATTTTGCATTACGTAATTAGGGTACAGGTACGGCTACATAGGCATCATTATTGCATAATGTCTGACCGTAATCTTACCATTTGAGGTGAATTGATGAATTGAATGGACCTAAAAATGCTGTAGACAGAAATATCCTAGTCAATGTCGGTCGGGTAAAGTTTTGCAAATAGGGCGATAACTGCGAAGAGCGCCTTTAATAGTACATTACTGTCGCGGCCTGCAATAAGGCAAGCATTGATCAGCGGTTTGGCTTCGCCTCGGTTCACATACGTGAGTCCATCAATACCTAGGGTTGGAGCCAAAGCTTGTATAGTACTTATTTCAAATAATGCACGGAAATTCAAACTAAGTAAATTAATTGTAAATTCCAGAATCAATGACGAATAACGATAATTTTTCACAGCTCTAATTGCAAGCCAAATCGAAATTTAAATAAAAAAGGAGACTTTAACGATTACATACAATCTTGGGCCTGGTTGTAAAAAGATGAACGTGGTGTCAATTAATAGCATATATATTATCAGCCTTTCACTGAAAATTCTGCGGATTTTGTCAATCTGAGAACAGAGATAAAAGAGATTATGTAAAAGTGAGGTTATGTTACAATCGTTAACTAACAGCTCCTGAAGTTCCTGAAGTGCAAAATATGTGATTTTGCACTAATCGTTATTATATTTAGTAGGACATATTTGATAAATCATATGAATGAACGTCAATGACTTCAGTCCTACCTACCTATGTAGGTAACAGGTATGGAGTTACGGAAAGGATGTCTAAAATAAAATAAAAAATCATTTAAGTATTATAGTGTTTTATTCGTCGTCAATTATAATTAAAATGTCGTCTAGGAATTGTGCAGGTGGTGCTATATGATCTTGGTACCTAGCCCAGCTGAGATACCATATAATGCACATTATATGAGCGCAGCAGCCTACAGTTCGTCTCCCTACAATACAATTACAGTAATGCATTACTATAGCCTCCCTTCCTGTACGAGAGCCATTGCCGAATCACTGACAGAATTGTTTCATCGTGTAAGGGTCGTCGAGCCAGTGTATTGCACTGATCAGTTGTTGTCCCACAATTCACACAGCGATCCATAGTTTCACTGTTTTTTCTATTCCGTGGTTTCAACAATATCCAATACACAAGCGAGCGGTAAAATCCAAAATAACAATTCCAAGTCAAACGTGTGAGCGATCTTCGGTGTCCAGTGTGAAAGCAAGGGTCGTACGAGGTAGGCAGGGTCGGAATCCGTAAAATACAAAGCAAAGGTCGTAAAAAATGAAGAACAATCGGGAAAGCACTCAAAACGCATCAAAACACGAAACGAGTGAGCAAACGAGATCATAGCAGTTGGCAACTGTCTAGTGTCCGTGTCAGTCAGCTGTCATGCCAGTGACATAGACTAAAAATAGAAAACTAATTTTAATCGATATGAAATCGATAATCATTAATATTGTTTTTTCAGTAATTAATTGATATTTTATATATTAATATGACTGTAATTATATGCACTATATTGCACATAAGTGTATAAAGTGCATTTAATTACTTTGAGTTAATTACTTAGTGCAAAGGTTTTATTTTCGTAACTGTGTAATCGATTACTCAATCGGTAATCTCACGAAAACTATCTTTTCCATATTTCTCCGCTTCCAGATTGAGAATTGAGGTGATTTTTCATATTCTAAGATAGAAAAATATTACTAATTTTTTAGATCATATCTTAACTTATTACATATGGACCCACCGTTTTCCATCTCCTTTGATTAGTGCCATGTGTTGAAGTAAGAAGTTTGTTCCATTTTTAAATAATGCGACAGATATGAATTTTCATAGAAACATTGCCGGCCGGGCGCTCGCATTTTAGCAGTACATCAATTTCGATTTATCTCGAAGGAGGTTCGCAAAATAATGCCCGAATTTCCAATATTTGAAAAAATACCTTAATAGTAAAGCACCACCATAAATATACACACACATACCACACCTAAACAGTGAAATTTATACTTGGTAAGAACCTTCACTGTTTTCTATTAAGAGTCACCTGTGAGATTCACTCAATTTTACTGCGTAATATCATTTGTTTATACATCCACACATTATATTATCTTTTCAATTTTATGCTTGAAAAGGTTTAAATAACCTTTTCAAGCATACAATTAAGTCCCGAAAAGCTGCAAAAAAATGTCGAGGAAAAACTACCGGAATATGAAAGTCAAATGCATCTGGGCATAATATACAATGGTAGATTGCCACCGTGCTCCTTCATAAGTTAAACCTTTCAAGGTATGACGTTTCAATTACTTTTGACCCAGATCCTGCTCTGAGATCACACAACTTTAGTACTGTTTCTCTACAATCATGAAATGAAACGAAACTAAATGAAATCGCTTTTTCTGATCAGATATCGGAATCACTATTACACGTAATATAAAAAATAAATAAGCTGGATGTTGTCGACTGATTTTGGAACTAATTTTTGTGTCGAAACCAACAATACTCACTCTAAGCTGTTGAATGTAAAAGTACATTTGACAGCTTAGAGTAAGTACTAAGTTGTGATTGATAGATAATGGTGCCAATTCTCTTGTACACGAACTAAACTATCACTAAAATTCCTTACTTTTGGCAATGAGAATCTTACAGGTATTCTGCAATAAATTTAAAATTATTTTGACACAACTAAATCGAATTTGACCATTGCGACTCCTCGTGGTACATACTTGTTTGCCCTACTCCGTGATTTTTAGAGCCGGAGGGGGCTGCCTCGACGTGTTTTATATGGAATTTTTCGTTTTTTGTATGGAAAATAAAATAAAATATTACTCACGTGTTGAGTATTAGAGGTATAAGGGTTTTATAAAGGGGGTCGAAATTTTCATTATTTTTGCGATAGGACACTATTTTCGAGATATAAGCAAAAGAAAAGAAAAAAAACCGGCCAAGTGGGTGTCGGACCACGCACAATGAAGGGTTCCAGTTGGAATGAATTTATCGTAAGAACAAACTTAACTTTGTAATTGAAAAACATGTTCTCCAATACGAAATATATGGGAGAACATGTTTTTGCAACCGCAAATTTAAGTTGGTCGATTATTACTCGTAAACTTGTAAAGCCCACTTAAGTGTGATAGTTTTCCTTTAAACTTCGTTATATATAAGTACTAATCTCGTGACATTTGAAATTCTAACTACAACTGTTTAGTTGGTAGAGAGGAGGGGACACTTGACTCTAACGAAAATTGGTACTTTAAAGCTTGATAAGTCACGAACGGTTTACTTAATCAAAAAACGGTCTTCGCAAACCCCTAATATTTTTGAAAGATCTATCCAACGACGTCCCACACTACGGGAAGGACGAAAAAAAAAAATATCATCCCCACTTTACATGTAGGGGAGGTACCCTAAATAATTGTTTTTTTTTTTTATCACTTTTTTGGCGTCATTAACTTGTATACTCATGCCAAATTACAACTTTCTAGTACCAATAGTTTTTGAGCTAAACCGCGGACAGACAGACGGACATAACGAAACTATAAAGGGTTCCTTGTTGGCTACGGAACCCTAAAAATCCAGTACAGTACTGTTTTAGCACCCGAAGTCGAGGTGTTCAACACCATTTAAAATCGCGATTAAAAATGGTCAGTTTTTAGTTAGAAAATTAAAATTTTAGGTGAAAAACGTCAAATTCAGAATAGCAAAATTGACATTTTCACTAAATTAAAATGTCAGTACAATCTTAGTGCTGTCAAACTAAAATATAGTTAAGTTGTGCCACTTTAGTCTATTTCAGAATGGGAAATCATCGTTTGACGGGAGTAAACTAAATGTTGGTGATGTTTAGACGCATCTGTGACAAGAGAATCGGCACCATTATCGACGAATGCAAGATTTAAACTAGATGTCACCGATCATAGAGTTGGGAATTAATTGGTAGAAAATACTCTGGACAAAAGCTCATTCATCCGATCAGACTAATTAAATAAATATCAAATATAAATATCCAAAACAAAAATCTTTAGTTGATTGGCATTAATAAGAGTTCGTTGTTAATTATTTAATAATAATAATGAAGCCAGCTTGATACGAAATTCATAATATATTTTAAATTAATTATTAAACAATAATATAAGCTGCGCTTTGCAATTATACCAAATTAATATACAATGAAACATTGTATGCTCGGGTTCGTCGCCAATTAATGAATTAATAATTACGACAAAATTTACATTTTGATGTGTCGTTTTAATTCTGTTTCAATAAGGTTTGCCGGTAAATGTAATGAGGTTATTCCATTTATCTTATTATAAATAAGAGAAAAGATTTGTTTTTTATGTTTTTTGTTACGCTTTCACGCTAAAACGGCTGAACGGATTTGGATGAAATTTGGCATATGGGTAGACCATGACCTGGGTTAGGACATACAATACTTTTTATCCCAATATTCCCACGGGATCGAGATTTATGCGGGTAAAACGGCGGGACGCAGCTAGTTGCAGGATAAAGAGGGTTTAAGACTAGCAAATAAATTAAATGTTAGCCACATTCATTTCTTTGGCAAAAACGACTCGCAACCAGCATTAAAAATGTTAGTTCCTTCAACAACGTCAGAGAATGATAACCATAGCAGTAATGAAAAATTCAGTTTAAAAAAATATCATTTTCTCCTTCAGAGATAGTTTGCAGCATAATGGAAAGGTCCAATTGATGGGCGTGTCTCGTTAGCATGTTTAATAGACGACCCGGGGCGGCGGCGGCAAACGAAGGCGTTTCGCAGGAAGACATTCTGGGCCCTGCATTTTTTATAGCCACTCTTTTTTGCAGTGTGTTAATTCAAAATTACCGTTTAAATTACACTTTTCTTTGTTTAAAATTCTGCATATATAGAGGATTTATTTTGTACTCTCTGTATCTTTATATTAACAAAAATATTTGTAAGTGTATTTTTTGGAATAAACATATTCCGTGGGTAGGTTCATCGTTACCTGCCCCTAAAAATAAATAACTTTTGCTTACCTTTCAGCTACTGTGATTTGATTACTAAGCCGGGTAACAATAGTAGTGGTTTTCTATTATTTTCCCAATTACAGTCCGAAATTGGAACTGTGTCCGTATTATAAGGATGGGGACACCCGTATCAAATTAACACCTTTGTGGCTTAGAGAGTGTATGAGAGTCAACCTTTAGGAAAATGTATTCAGTAATATCAAACATGGCGTCGTATATTTTTAATAACATATAAATAACACAAATTTAAAAAGCCTTCGTTAAAAGCAATTTAAGCGCTGTCGTGTCGAGTTTTACGGTTCTATTTTACTGCTAAATAAATTCAGAAATTACTGTCCACTGAAAGGGTTTATGGACGCATTCACTACTGCATTTTATTGTCTATTACCTTTACTCACATATTGGATGAGCTTTATCGGGACAATTATTTTCTATTGCTCTATAAGAGTTGGATTAAACAATTATTTGGTTCTTCCATTTCACTTTAAGTTGTATGCTCGTAAAAAAAACTTTTTTTTTCTCTCTTTTGGATGATTTTTTTTTTTGTGAGGACCTACCACCTTTTGTTTTGTGAAAGACTGAATCTGCTACAACCACAGATCCTTAACCAATGCACAATTAGGTTAGGTTTAAACAATAAAACAACAATTAGAGGTTTCGTTACATACGTAACTGCATTTTAAATAGACTACAAGATAAATAAGGTTTTTATTATTTAACCACGTGCAATAATGTTATTGCCAGGTAAACTGCAAGTTAAATGAAACTAAGTTTTCACCGCGTTCTGAACACGTTCGTGCAACAAATACTTGGCGCTTACCTGTTCATACTTGTAGTAAAGCTAGCTTATGCCTTCGACTGTGCCTGTGGAATATAAATATGTTCTTGCCTTAAGACGTCTTTGTTCTAGTAAGGTATAGCTTCTCTGTATTACATTTCCAATTGAGTAGTATTATCCTTTATCCTCAGTATTGAGTAGTAGTATTATTATCTTTTGGTGTTATATCGACCTGAAATTCTTGTTCCAACTTTGCGTGATTGAAAATTATTTTTGTTCACTAACTTAGCGAATATTTTGTGCCGTGAAATTTATGAAAATCAGATTATGGATAGGTAAGTAATTAAACTTTAGATTCGGTATCAAAAACAGCAGTCGCTCCTTGTAAAAAACTGGTAGGTACAGTCACGAGCTTTAATTTGGGACCCACCTAAGGTTGAATATCGTGTAGCAAACTTTCGCCATTTAGAGCTTAAGTTAACGCTGTCACTGCACAAACAATAAACGTCATAATGTTTACCATCGACAACTTTACGTTTCTAGGGGCTAACGTCAACTGGAGCGAGGGCAAACGATCATTACCGATTTCCGAGTAATAATTACTTTTTGGTCCTGTGGTCCCATAAGAAAAAAGAAACAAATAAAAAAGAACAAAATTATATTGTCAATATATGATAGCTAGTCAACTAACCCGCTTATTCTTCAAACCTATATTAGTTAAAAAGTTTTGTCTCTTTCTCAAACATAAATATCAAAGTGACGGACCAAAACAACATATTTAAAATAAAATAGGTTTAAAGGCCGTTTATGATTATGGGGGCTTAGAAGATTTCAGCTAAAATATTGATTAATAAAATCTTTAGAAAAACAAAGTTATTTATTCTTTATATTTATTAAGACATTTATGACACAAACCTCAATCTTAACACAATTATATAGAAAGCATGGTTAGCGGTGCACAAAATAAACACTTATCACCGAAGGCTACGACTAAATTAATTTAAATCTCTCCAGTAATTTTTTTATCATAAATATTCAAAACCGCGTATATCCACCTTCATTGTCAATCACAGCCTGGAGCCGGTTACGCATGGATCCAATCAATTTGTCACATATGTCAGTACCCCTTAAACTTTCCCAGACTGTGAGGCAGTGATCCATAAGTGCTTCTCTAGTTCTTTCGTTTCTATTTGACCATTTTTGAACCATTAAGCCCCATAAATTTTCTATAGGATTTAAATCGGCACACTTTGCAGGCCACGGAATACGATTTAAATTTGCTCTATTATTGTCGAACCAAGTTCTAACGATTCTTGCCGTATGAATTGTTGCGTTATCTTGAACAAAGTTTATTGGAGCAACATCTTCTTGTGGATAATATAGTTGCAATGTTGGAAGGACACTCTCGTCTAATAAATCGACATAATCTTGAGCAGTGGCCCTGGGTGGTAAATTTATTAGTTCTCCAATGCCGGCTGAACTAATCCAGCCAGACATGTTAACTGTAATGCGACCAGACGCGTTGTTAGCTATGACGTGGTCTTCCGTGTATCGCGTCCTGTCAATTCGCCACAAATGTAGTCTGCCCGTTTGGGAAGATTGAAAAGTCTTTTCATCGATGAAAGCCGTCGTCGTCCAATCAAAATTTAGATACTGACGTGCGAAAATAAGTCGAGCAGCTTTATAGGCATCCGTCAACGCAATTTTTTTTGCAGGCCGCCTGTGATGCAGTCCCATAGCTTTAAGACGCCTTCTAACTGTTGAAGGGTGAACTTCAAACGCTTCCGCAAAATGCCTCGTTGGCGTAAATCCATTCATCAGGTATTGCCTTTGCATCAAGCGGCTCTGCTCTTGTGTTATAACTTGCGGGTGATGGTTGTTTCGTCGTAAGTCAATAATATTTTCCTCGTTCCCGTGGCGTCGAACCCAGCGGCGAACTGTGTTTCTTGTCACATTTATTCGTCGCGATATCTCGTGAATGCCTACTCCTTGTTCGTGCAAATCAATAATTTGGAGCCTTATTTGGTCACGATTAGCCGCAAGCATTTTATTAATTGGTAAATTATATTTTGTGAAAATATCACATTAAACTATTTTCTTAAATGACACTGACACGACACATGTTCGTAATTAGAAAATCGTAATGATAGCTTTTTGCAACGAAGGTTATCATTTCATAGGTCGATTAGATAAGACATTTTATGTCTTAACTTGACATTCAACATTTCAACCTTAAAGCAAAGTTTCAAAGTTTCGACCTTATTGCATTATGATTGTTCTAACAACATTTAACGGAAATGGGTCCCAAATTAAAGCTCGTGACTGTACGTATTTAGCTGCATCCGGTAAGACTGGAAGCCGACCCTGACATAATTATGTAGTTAGGAAAAGGCTATGCTAGGCAGGAGTCAAGATTCGTATAAAAAACAGCGAATTAGACGACGAAATCTATGCAAAATAATGCAGTGAAGTTGTAGTTAGTACCTTCTTATGTAAAGTTACAATTAATAGTACGACAGATGGTCAGACATGTTAACAATAGAAAGGAGATAACACTCTACTGTAGTTTCTGACATAATGTTTACACAGATTAATAGAGATGGTTCACTCCGCAAAATCATTTAAATAAAAGTGACTCTTGCTACGACACAATAAAGTGCAATTCAGGTCGCACAGCGCTAATAGGGATGATGCCTGGGTCAAAAAAAGAAATTCAATTTAGTCCGTCAGTCAGATAATAAAAAAATATTCGACTCGTGTTTTTTGCTTTATCATATTAATGAAAAATGACTTAGATAAAACGCATTGAAGTTCAAGTCACAAGTATGTATAAAATCTACTTACTCGAGACGACATGGCACATTTTAACTCAATGTATCGTCTTATTCTTTTGATAACTTAAAAAAAGAAAAAAATACGTGTACGTTATTTTTTCATAATCTACGTAACGGACAAAAATATTTTTTTAGTTATTATCCCTATTACCTACAGTTATATTCAGACGTAGAAGTTGCCTCTCTTTCTATCGCGTCACTCTTATATCACTCACTGAATTGGCCCGACAAGACGAGCCAGTCGCGTACACAAGTACTTCGTACCTAAATGCGGAGTGCGGCTTCTGAACTATTCTGTGGTTACGGTAAGTCACCAACAATGTCTTCGGATAAGTTTAGATCAGTTCTGAAATCACCACAGTATATTATACACAGTTATCCGATGTATACTAAAGCGGTATTATTTAAAACAGTGCATTGAAGAATGTTAGTGGAACAAATAACTTAAACATTAAAAAAATGTTAAACATTCTACTTGGTGATCCTCCTTCTCTTCCTAATTTGGATCTTCAAGAAAAAGTGAGTTAGTGGTTAAAAAAGATTAATATTTCATAGTAGTAGGTACCTACACATAACATCACACCTTTATTTACCCGATGGGTTAGGCAGAGTTCTGAAATGAAATGAAAATTTGCAAGATGTAGTACATTACAGTTGGTCGGGTTATTTATCAGTTTCTAAAACAATTCGCTAAAACTAGCATGCAAACATTACATGAATTAATTAAATTAATCTAATAAAATTAGAAAAATACATCTTATAAAGTATATTAAGAATACGAATATCAATCATTTGTCAAATTATTAAAGTGAAATGTCAGTGTGAGTGTTTAAAGTTTAGGTACTCATTCACAGAATAAAATGATTTTTCTATAAGCCATTT
The DNA here is from genome assembly GCA_963853775.1 of Xanthia togata. Taxonomy (NCBI): domain Eukaryota; kingdom Metazoa; phylum Arthropoda; class Insecta; order Lepidoptera; family Noctuidae; genus Xanthia; species Xanthia togata. The sequence goes on from OY970805.1 coordinate 6,663,987, forward strand.
GAATAACGCTGTTTTAAAACGATTAATTGGCAGTTCCCTATATGATTTTGGTAATTTATTATATTATATATCCTTATAACCATTGGAAAGCAACTTCAACGTGATATAAGTGGCTTTTCATTGGAGGAATCATTAGTCTTTCAGGATACCTTGTGTTAAACGTAACAGTGTCTCCAAGACGTTGATATAATTGGGAGTGCATTTTAACAAATTTACAACATTCAAATATGTACATAGGTACCGGGAACAGTTAATATCTTTAAAAAGAGGTTTACATGAAGTCAATGGTGGCACATCACAAAGAGCACGGATACATTGTTTTTGGGCTATAAATACCCTATTTATAAGAACAGAATTTCCCCATAGCACAATGCCGTATCTAATGTTAGACGCTCCGTAACCATGATACGCTAAGAGGGCTGTTCTGAGGTTAGTTATTTTACACAGTCTCCATAAGGCGAAAGCGAAACGGTTAGTCTTATTTGTAACCTTTAAGCACTGAGCTTTCCATGTGCAGCCACTGTCCACTGTTATACCAAGAAAAACGGTTTCGTGTGCTTCGTTAATTCTCTGATCGGAATAAGTAATCATAAGGTCAAAATTTGATTTTTCTACTATAGTACATGCATATTTTGCCAGTCATCTTTAAGTCCCATTTAATAAGAAGCGAGCCTATTGCCAATATTGCTATTGATTAATATTTCGTATCTAGATTTAATTTATCTTTGCATAGTTTTTCTACTATCCAATAAATCCCTGTTTCGGGGGTTGTATTTAATTGTTTTGATAATAATTTGTACAGAGCTAAAGCCTTGCCCTTAGCTACCTCATAACATGATCCGGTTAAACACCCAAGCCAACAAATGTGGTTGAATTAGATTTGCTTTAGAGAAATCTTAAAATCCCTTTAACTTTTCAAGTAGGGACTTTTTCAAGAACCTTTTTAGGGTGACATCAAAAGAACAATTCCTAAGTTTAATACCTTCATATTTACATCTAAAGGCGCTGTTTGCGAAATTAAATAATGTCTAGACGCCGAAAATGGCAGTAGCATCCACGCAATCGAACAAATATCTTTGGATCAACCTTTGAGAATTGAAACTCTTTGGATCAAAGGATTTGGGATCGAAATGCGTGTAGAAGAAACTATGCTGACGATTCTAAATTCAAAATTTAAGTTCAAATTACCAATTGAATGATAGTCATTCATGAAATCTTGACATTTGAGATCAAGACTAACTAGAGAGTTGTATTACTGATTCTAACTATTATAATTCTGTAAATACATATTCGTTACGGTCGCTAATGAGATTTTTATCATCATACAACTTGATACCGACATTCAAATAATACAAATAAAAAAACTTGGGCTACCTTAGTCTTTCTTAATGGGATCTTCAGAAGGACTAAAACAACTTTATTCCTGATTGGGTCAAAAACGGGTTTGAAGCAAGAGTTGATCATTTCGTAACAAAATCAAAAATAAACATTTAGATAATTATGTAATTAATGTAGGTACCTAAATTGTATATCTATGACAAGAAAAATGAGAAATTTATAGAAGCTTAAAATATTAAACAAAAAACTGCCCTGACACTGCAAAAAAACCTATAACGAACCATTATACTTATCACCTGTCATTGCCCCTCACCTCGATACGGCGTAGCTACGTCGCGTCGTTACAGTCCTACCAACTTATCTGTGAACTGAAAGAGGACGGCACCGTCGATTTAGTGTTGCTAATTAATATAAGGTGCCCAAAATTGAGTAAGTTTTCAAGAAGGAAATTTCACATTAGACATAATCGTTTAATAAGAATTACAGTTTTTACAAATTAAAAACAATCATACCTAAAAAATACAAAAAAAAAAAAGTATTTGATAATTTACAGTTACGTAGGTACGCTAACAGTTTAGTCTCAGCAATAAACAATGGCTTTATCTAAAAATTAATCCAATGAAGTGGAAATTCAGCAGATAAAATGTTCCACGGGGTATACAACTTTCATTTAATACGAAGTTAATTAGGTACCTACCCTGCAAGAGGTACCTGGATGTCTAACATTTAGTTATGTCCGTACCTAAACCCTAACACCAGATTTGACTAATTATAATTAGCAGTGGTACATAGTCATTTTTTTTGTCACTTACCACTTCTATAATAAAATGTTAATCTAAATACAAATCATGTTTTAGTATTCTCCTTCTAACCTGCGAACTTGTTTAAAATGCAGTGCCCACTCATAAACTGTAATAGCCTCAAAAGCTTCTCTAACTAGGCGGGGAATTTCAGCATTTTTGTGCTCAATATTTACATCAGCAACTTTTCTTTTCAATGTGCTCCATATGAGTTCAATGGGATTGAGAGCACAGTGATAAGGTGGTAAATATAAGCATTTGTGTCTATTTTCTTTTAATTTTTTTTCAATCTCATATACAGGTTCAGGCTTGTTTCTCTTAATTATTTCTAAAAGCTGAGGTTTAGTCAAATCCTCCCCGTAGTCAATTTTATTTTGGGTCAACCATAATTGCATTTTTTTTTAAGGAATTCGTATTTGGGTCTTTATTCACACAAATACGGTGATAAGGAGCATTATCCATCACTATTATGGATGGCTCTCGTAAATTAAGCACAAGTTTTCCAATAACCCACTTATATTAAGAAGCTTTTTAACAGTAGGGACCTCTTTTTTAGCAGAATAAAATTCATGTACTTTCCTCCGTATAACTCCCATGTCAAGATCATCAACATGCACAAATCCACTTTTACGTTTTCTCTCCTTGCCTGGTGTCCGAATTTTCGTACCAGTTTCTTCTGCTGCGTGCCCTTCCTTAGCTATTTTTGAAATTAGTCCTTGACTCACACCTGAAATATAAGAAAATAAATGTTAGTATGAAATCTGGCAGTTTAGTTGGCTCACTCACTTAGCAGGTTACCTAATAGATGTACGTTACCGTTACGCTAACCTGCAGCAAGAATAGAAACAAATATTTCATGGACTTAAATAATTAGTTAATTATCGCGAAATTTATAACAAAAATGTTGACAACACTAACCTGTCGCTATGGAAGTTCGTTTGTATATTTGATTAAATGGAATAATCGGAGACCTCGCCCGAGCTTCTTCGTCAAAAAAGGTTTTAACCATTAGAATAATGTTTCGAGCATCACTTCTTTCGGCATATTTAAAATTAATATTTAATTTTTCGGTGTGAATTTATAAATTCAGCAATATCACGACAAAAGAACCAAAGAACCCGAATGTATTAGACACTGACAATCGAATGACATTTCAACATGACGGCCGTCGTTCCAATTTTCGCCATTTCACAGATAAGTTGGTAGAAGTGTACTTATTACTGGATGATTGACAACCAATTACACACATGATTGACGTTTCAGAGGAAAACAATTTTGGGTCATGACAACAAGTGCATTATTTAAGTTGTAAGTATTTTTGTGTGAATTTTTTGGCGTTAGTTAGTTACCTACTTGCAGTATTTCAAGTTTTAAATTGAATGTTTATTGGGGTTATTTTCAACCCCAATAAACATTCAATTTAGACTAATAAAATGAATTCATAGACCAAAATAAACTTAAAATACTGCAAGTAACTAACTAACGACAAAAAATTCACACAAAAATTTGCTAACAAATTACAAGCAACTACTGTGATTGTTGACCGAATTATCTATCAGCCTCTACCATCACTGACGTGCGTATAATTTTGACGCGTCGTCGATTTTCGTACACCCGTTTACTGATTAAACGGGTGTAAGTCCCGCGAATTTTGAATATGATGCTAGCAGAAAGAAACGCCTTTTCCAGTGTGAGTATTTCTGTATTTATATTCTTGCTAAATACCAAGCTTGTATGTGTGGTATTTAGCAATATTTAACAAACTATTTAATTACTCTAGTCTACAGACTTCTTGAAGTCAACCTTTTGGTTTCGAGGCTCGACGAGAACTAACGTAAAATAAAAACTTGGCGGCGCGACGCTCCAAACGTGATGTTTCTATTCCGTTCCGTTAAAAAACCAGGGGCCTTATTATGAAGTATTAATGCCATCATTATTCCACTGCGAAAAAAGGATGGTGCTAGCGGCCTTGTATAGCTCCGTCTCTCACTCATACTGGAATAATGGTGGCATTAATGCGTCATGTTACGGCCCCTGTACTTTAACAGTAACAGTCCAAAGAGATACTTTTAAACCTCATGACTACACTGATATAAAAATCATTTGAGACAAATCACATACTTTCAATTTTATATTTAGTATTTAAAATCATTACAAATCTTATTATTATTTGGAAATCATTACGCTATCCTATCCGTTCTTATCCAGTATTATTGAAAGAAGGAAGAAATATCGGACAGTCAAAAAAAAACCACTTCATGGTAAAAGTAATTTAGCCAAACTTTGGACTTGATTAAGTAGACGAAGCAATTTACCCAAAAAGTTTGACGTAAGCTCCGCTAACTTAATTAACCCAAGCATTTTTAAAGAACGGTTTCATTGAATTTTTACTTCTTTTATTTTAACACTGATTTACGTTTGAGCTTTTAAAGAAACCAATAAAATATAATAAAACACTAAGTGGACATTTAAAAACTAAATTATTTAAGATACGAGTATGTGTTGCGATTGCAAATAAACGATCTGTGTCGGGCTCATATAAGGGTGCACTTCCTGGACGCATCTCAGCCGTTCAGCATTTCCGGGACGACGATACACTCTTACCCTTCTCGTATCAGGCCTAAATCCAAACCGGGACTCATCGCAAAATAATTTTTTATCCCATTGCCCCTGGGTCCATGTCAAGGGTCCCTACACCATTCGTTTCGACCGGCACGATTCCCATGGCATATAGATGGGCACCTAATTGGGCGTCGTGCTCGCAGGCCGTATTCATGCAGCCTGTTTCTCACGCAACAACAACACCGCTTGAGAATTGTAGCTTTAAACCTATCTCCCGGGCGGTTAACATCGGCTGACATCTTGCAGTCAGTTGTATGTCCTGTCGAGCAGTTGTACTTCTTGCACGTTCTGGGTGCTGGTCAGCAGGATCCTGTATATTAACGTAACGCTGCCAAAGACGACAAATCACGGTCCTATTGACACCAAAATACCGAGATACCTGGGACTGGTTTCTTCCCGCTTGTAGAATTCCTACAGTTCTCTGCATAATATCATCAGCAGTCAAATGGCGTCGCTCCATGACATAAAAAATGACTAACAACTCATTTTTTTCAAAAAATGTATGTGTCAAAATGATAAAAGTGAAATAAATACCAAATTTATCAAGCAACGAAAACACAAATGAAATCAGGAAATATTAGCTTTTATTTTAATGAAAACAAAACACAATCGATAAATTTCTGCATTTAAAATCAGTTAGTATGTTTCCGACAGCAAAAAGATTGTATACCAATCTACTTTGAGTAATTAATAAAACTTGCAGTTTCTGTAAATGATGCGTGTTGCTTAGACTTTTTTGATGTGTGTATTATAAAATAGACTGTAATAAAATTTAAAGCATACTATTTTATTATTGTCATATTAACTTAATTGTGGTTGTCTGAAACATTTCCGTTGCCCGTGCCACAGAAGTTCGTTAAAATCTAATTTCCTAATTCTTGCACCAATTTTTTTACAATCATTATTACTTGACCGCAAAATAGGTTTGTTGCTCGGAACCATTTAGTGATGGTTTCATTCAAAGTTTCTAATTTAAATTTGCAATTGGGTTAATAGTTTAAGACCAATCAATACAGTGAATAAAATTATTGATATTAGGTGAGGGGTTAGACTCATTAGTTGATGTATTTTCGATATATTATTAACATTGAATATAACGAAATGCTGGCAATGAAAAAGAACATAAACGCCAACAAAAAATAGGAAAATTTAGGAACGAAACACAAAATTGTCTATGGCGCCAGTAACGCAGATTTAAAAAGAGAAGGAAGATAGCTCTATAATTTAGTTGAATGTAAAACAATGTTTAGCTGTATTATAAATGTTTCGAAATTTGGTCTCCAGTTTATTTATTGTTTTTAATATAATAGTTTTTTACAATATAAACGGAGTGGGTGTAATTACATAAAACATAAATAGGTAAGCGATTGCTTTCTTACTGTAAATTTATTTCTACATACAACAAAAACACGTTAACATAATAATATTCTATAATAGAAATTCAGAAGGAAGCCACTTCTATTGTATTCGGGATTAAGAAGTTTAATCATTATTTATATGGCCGTACGGTTCCATTTGTATTGCGAACGGATCATAAACCACTGTTGTCGATTTTTGGAAAGGAAAAAGGTGTGCCCGTTTTAGCTGCCAACCGATTACAACGTTATGCTTTGTTCTTATCGGCATATAACTTCACTATCGAATTTGTAAAGAGTGGGGAAAACGTGGCTGATTTTTTATCGAGGTCTGTGCCTACTCATTCAATGGAGCTCGAACTTAATAAGAAAATAGATCAGTCACGGTATATTAATTTTATAGGTGAAAATGTTTTACTACCCTTGACTTTGAATGATATCCGAAATGAAACCAACCGCGATGAGGTATTGCAAAAAGTGATTAGATATATAAAAAACGGTTGGCCATCAAAAGTGACGAACCAGGATTTACGTCCATTTTATTTATGTCGGTTGGATTTGGCCGTGGAGAATGAATGTATATTGCGGGGTCATAAAATCGTGATTCCTTCACGTTATCGTGAAAGACTTCTAAATGAGCTGCACAATTCTCATTTTGGAATTGTCAAAACAAAAACGGAAGCTAGAATGCGTATGTGGTGGCCCGGCATCGACAAACACATTGAAGAAAAAATAGGTTCATGTAGTGTTTGTAACACGCTTCGAAATAACCCACCTAGAGTGCCGTTAGCTCCGTGGCCATACCCAGAGCGCGCTTGGGAACGCGTTCACTTAGATATGTTTATGTTAGGAGGTAAACAGTTTTTAATTGCGGTGGACGCTCATTCTAAGTGGGTGGAAACGGATAGTGAATCGGTTATTAGTAAACTTTGCGAGGTGTTCAGCAGATTTGGTTTGGTGCGTACTTTGGTTACTGACAATGCTACTAATTTTTGCTCAAATGAATTTGAGACCTTTTGTCGGCAAAACGGAATACAACACATGACGGGTGCGCCGTATCATGCTATGTCAAATGGGCAGGCAGAAAACAGTGTCAAAACTATAAAAAATGGTTTAAAAGCAATTTCAAACAATAACATAACACAAAAAGTATTCGTGAAAGTTTTGAATAAAATTTTGTTCGAGTATAGAAATTCAATTCATTTGACTACTGGATTTTCACCAGCACAGTTGATGTTTGGACGTCCCTTGCGTTGCAGACTCGATTTGTTACGATTACCATCCCAAGAAAGTGCATCATCCTCGTCGTCCGTAGCAAAAGCGAATGTCATGAAAGCACAAAAGAACCAATGTAAACAGTTTGGCGGGAAAAGAAGTGTGTCTTTCTCAGTAGGCGACAAGGTTTTACTAAAACAATATTTTAATAACGGTACTAAACATATTTGGAAACAGGGCATAGTAAATGAATGTTTAGGATCACGAATGTTTTTAGTGTATATTCCAAATGAAAACATATATGTAAGGAAACATGTCGATCAGTTACTGGCGTATAAAGGAAATTCATCATTTGAATCGGATGATGATGTCAGTGTGTTTGGAGATTGCTCTCCTAAAATGACCGATCAGTCGAACAAGCGTGACGCTAGTTTAGTATCTGAACCGGTCCTGACATCACCGACGCAAGTTTCTGCCTCCCCCACGTCTCCTGCGCGAGAGGATCGGGAAGAGGAAATTGGAACGGTCTCGGATGATGAGTTTGTGGACGCAGGCTCTCCTGACTCAAGTCAGTCTCATTCAAGCGATAAAGTACATCAGGGACCACAAGTTGTCCGCCGGTATCCGATCAGGAAAGCTAGGAAACAGTTAAATTATAAGTTTTAATAATAAGTATTTTTAAAATAGTGGTGGAGGGATGTGGTGTATTTGATAATTGTTTATATGTGGGTAAGCTTGTATCATCAGTTGGTTGTCGGCCATTACACGAGTATAAGTGAATTGCAGTGTTTTATTGATATAATCCTTAAATACAGAACAAATAGAAAATAATGTCACTTTCAACACTATTTATAATTTTACCTACTCATATTCTAAGGAAAATTGTTATACGTAACAAACCTACCCACAAGACATTGAGCAACGAATCGCGTGGTATCTATCGCTTTTCCGTAAAAAAATTGTCCACCATTTTCCAAGCCTTTGTTAGTTGTTCGACCTGCTTTGGAAAATACTTTTTGTTTGTTACTTTTCTTCCTATTTTTAACAACGTGATTAGTTTTTCGGGTCAGGATTTTCGTAAGCAACTGTTTGTTGGGTCTATGACCCGTAATGATTTGTGGTTGTAGGATATATTATGATGGCTGACATTGTAAGTGGTAGCGTGATATTTTCTGACTATTTAATACTTGATGTGTGTTTTGTTTTGTGCAGCAATTACATAAAATACTGCCGATTTAATAACTTGGCAGTTCCGAACTACGCGCAGAAGGCTGCGCAATAACATGTTTTAGGAACCAAATGGTGACATGAGGCGAGTATGAGAGAGAGAACATGACGCGAAAATGCGCAGAGCCTGTGTTCAGACCTGCCAACTTATGTCAACCGTATTTTTAATGTTGTGGTAGACTGTATCACCGATTTTTATAGCTGTGCGCCTGTCAATGTTAATTAGTGTTTTAGGTATATTTTTTGTTTTTTAAACGTTGCCCCACACTAGGAATTTCTCCTGTTTTGGGGGTGCGTTTACAAACAGTCAAACAGCCAGACCCGGAACAACTACTTGTAGGTCATACAAAAATATTTGTTCCGTGCGGGAATCGAACCCGATTAATCAATCATTTAACTACTGTGCCAATCGTGCCGACAAAATAATAACAACTTAACGAATAATATGGCAGAACTGTGCAGACGACACGAGTTGTGTAGACCGACCGACCTATCAAGAACAACCCACGACTGACCACTCCAAACGCACAGTTATAATTACGATTGTTATTCAGAATTTATCTGCACGTTAAATTTTTGTTGACTAAAGTTATTTATAGATTTATTCGTACACAAATAAATAGACCCAATTATTATAATTTGTTCGTTGAAATATAAATTTTGATTCAAAATCGGTGTAAGTACCTACATACTTACATGAAGTTACAAAAAAAAAGGTGACCGCCAGTAATAATAGCAGAGCAATGTGAGTACGAGGAGGAGTAACCTATATATTATACCTACATGATATTAGTCACAGCACCACCAGCAATTGCCAAAAGTTTTCAATGATCTAAGGTTATTTTACGGAGATATTCGCCGGTTAACATTGATTGTCTGCTATCTGACTCGAAGGACGTTGTCCTGTCCTAATTTCAATAAAACATACAATGCTCCATTAGAAAATGCACTTTCAGTTTTTCTGAATTTTCCAATTTTCTCGGCAACTATTCAAATTGTTCTTTCTACCTTTCAACTGTCACTAATGAGGGACGATAGAATTTTAATTGAACTTAATGAGATTTATCGTGACTGTTGAGCTCGTAACAACGTGATTCGGAGTATTACGAATATTTTAAAACAAAATGTTACGTTACGAACCGCATTTCATTTTTATTACATATGTATATTTCTATTTTTGATTTTTATCGCTTTTCATGTCTGTCTGTGCGACCGCTTTGTTTATTTATTTTTATTTTATTTTATTTGGGAAAACAGACAATCGTACATTGTATAATACATCTAGATCCACAGTATGCTGTACGTAAATGTACAATCCACTACCTTTCCACATGTAACTAGCTTATAAAAGATACGTTTAACTACACAATGGATTTTGATGCCGTTTTCACCATAATTAAGAGGATTTATCCCGAAAGATATATGTATAGGTAATAAATTAATATTTAACTTAGATATAAAACCGAAATCTTGATGTTTTCTTGAGTAGATAGCACCCGTACGAAGCTAGGGCCCGTCACTAGTGTACAAAATAAATTACAGATAAAAGACGAACATGTGGATGACCTTGCGTGTAGGTACTATTTTCGTGATATGACCTTCAGCCTTTTTGTTTAAGCGAGCCAATTCCACCATTGGATCCCATCAATAAAAATCTATTAGACTAATAAAACCGAGGGACAACCCAATTTGTATCAATTTCTTAAAGACATCGTCCAACTTCCAAGTAGAAAAGTAGGTAGTTTCTCAAGGTCAACAGCCGAGCTAAGCAAGCCCTTTATCAGTAATATTAAATTGTTCGTGTCAAATTCTTTGCGTTTCACGGGTTTATTAGAATAATCCATTAAAATTCCGAGGTGATTACGAGTTAAATTATATTGAGGTTAGGTTCTTGACCCTTTCGTTTTTTTTTGTACGTTAAATGAAAAGCAGGAGCATTAACAACACAGCTATTGAAATAATATCTAACTGACATGAACAACCAACCTTGATTCCTTTCAGGCGTTTATTGAAATGAAAAGCCTTTTTCATTCCAACTGAATAATTTGAATCCTAAGAAGCCTTTTAAAAGCTTTTTATAGGTAAGTACCGGTTTAATGAAATACGGTGAAAATAAGATAAGATGTTCAACGGAAGATAACATTTAGGCTAACGCTTCTATAGACCGTCGGATTTATAAGTATTCCGTCGGGAAATCCTTATGTAAAAACCGTCTCTATGGGAGGAGCTATGTCGGGCTCCGACTGACTAAAGCTGGGTCAACCATCATGAATTGGGAGTGTAAGGTACAGTACTCACACATACTCCTTACTCACGTAAAACATATCAAATCGTCGCCAACGCCGCAACAACGCCGCTAAGGGTTAAACCTCATACAAACGGTCAATATAATGACAAAGAGTCCAAAGTTACTAATATTCATTTGGTGTGTTTAAAAAATATTCTTAAGTCAACAAGTTTGTGAACTCAAACTCAAACTCAAAGCATTTATTTCAATTAAACCATTTACAGGCACTTTTGAATTGTCAAGGGGTCAGTCAGCCAGAAATATGAAGCTAGACGAACGGGCAAGAAACTCCACGGACACTCTTTAAAAAAAAAAAAAATCTTACAAAATATTGTTTACATCGTTCATGTTGAAATTATACATGTGAGAACAATGTAGAAAGACGTGCACGTAAAAAGCGTCCATAATAAAAAGATAAAAACAATTCAAAAATTAAAATAACCGCGGCAGTTAAGAGATGACCAGTCCCTACTGATGTCATGTTCGTCATGCGTCATGTTCGTGAACGGGCGTTCACGAACATGACGCATGACGAACATGACATTACGTGATCTCATTTAATAACTTAAAATAAATGTTTTAACTGTATTATGTTTAGTTTTTTTATTTTTTTTATTTAAACAACGCATATTTTCCTATGCATTGAGGCGTCTAAAAGAATAGTAGACAAACGGTATGTCTTGTTGATAATATAGTAATAGTGGCGCGACGAAAAGGCGTATATTTTTTCACGACTTTTCCTCGGAAAACCCAATATTTTAAAATGTTATATCTATATTCAATTTGTAGTACTATTTTCATAGTGCACCTTCGCATTTGATTTTTTTTCATTATTATAAATAATATATATTTTTTAAATATGGTCGAAATAAGCGCGTCATCGGGAGAAAAAAAAGTTTATTGGCTCGCGTGTAAAAATTTTTTCATTTGAAGTTCGTCCCTTTGCCGCGTAGGCGTCGAAATGAGTCCCTCAACAGCCCCTTGTAATGAATCACCGGGCTCTACTTTACATGTTCATTTTTTTCTAGCACATAACGGTCTATCTCGTTCCCACTGCTGGGACAAAAGCCTCCTCTGTGAGAGGAACGGGCCATAATCCACCACGTTGGCCTTTTGTGGGTTGGCATTATCTATGCTTAACTTACCATACCTACCTAATATTAATAATCTTCTTCCCCAGATCACAGTGTTCCGAATCCAGGAGCGTGCCGAAGGTGGCGAGGTCCAAGAGTTGGACCAGGTCATCTTGACAGCATTGTTCAGAGCACAGCATCTGTCTCCAAGCGAACAGCTTTCATTGGCGCTCACATGGAACCGAGTGGATATCGCCAGGTCCGAGATCTTCGTTTATGGGCAAGAATGGCCTCCAGGTATGTCGAAATAAGAGTTATCCAAACTAACATTGTATATGTGAAATAAATTCAGTCTGTCTATTACCTTTACACGTTTTAGTGGCTTAACGGATTTCGATGATTTTTTTTATACAGGTAGACCGTAAGTGACCTGGATTAGGACATATTTTATGATACTTTTCATCCCGATAGGATGTTCCCGTTGAATGATTTCCGACAACCACCTGGACAAAGCCGCGGGCAAAACCCACGTGTGTAATATCCACGACAGCAAAAGATAAGCGTCTAGTATGGGCTCCACAAAACACTTGCTTTTTACGATAGGTAAATCAAACAACGGATTATTTTAAGTTTAGGAGACAAACACGTGGTAAATAATTGTGTTTCCGTTTTATTTCGACTGATAGAAACTTTCATAAAACAAAACAGCTAAAACTATAGAGAAAACAACTGTTTAATAGGTTTTAAATTAATTTTGAAATAACGTCTCAACAAGAGAGTTGCCGAAACCGTTTAGCGAACTACTTAATACTTCAAACTATTTAGTTACATCATAATAACGCTTGATGTGCTATTAAAATATTTCTGTGTAAATACAGGTAAATGATAATCTTTAGAGCTGCAAGAAGTAATTATATAGTCCTCCAGACCGAATTTAAACTCATCAGAGGCCCTAGTGTGAGTGAGTGAATTGGTAGCCGGCCGGCCTTTACCAGTGAAGGGCCAATCGGAGCGCCAAACGCGGTCGATGCATAAAGTCGAGATGATTTAAATAAACTCGCACTAGGGCCCCTGAGACTAGCCTTCGGCGCGGGAGATATAGTTCACAAGTGTGTGCTCAGACACGGGTGCACCCTCTCTGCCCTCGCTCTCTTTGTCTGATGGGACGGCAATCCGACATGACCGGAGGGAGAATCAAGCGCGGGAAAAACGGCTTAACGTGCTTTTGAGGCACGGGGGAATCAATTCCTAATGGAAAAGCCCAATAACACTTTGCCCGACCTGGGAATGGAACCCAGGACCCCACGCTCAGCAGTCGCGCTTGCGACCATGAGGAGAACTAATCACGTCAGTTACCTAGACTGTTCCTGGTGGTTGTTTTAGCTAAATGCAGACATGGAAGCCTGAAACATTCGTAAAAAGCTCAGATTGATTTGTATATGAAATGCTTAAAGAAGAATATAACATAACGTACTGGAAGTAGATAAAAATTGCGAACAAAAGATATTACAAGGCAGATGTGACTGGAAACGCCGGGAGGGGACGCTCTAGGAGGACATAATATACTGACCTTATTGGTGATGTTCTTCAAAAAGGTCAGATGGGTAGTACTGGCAACCAGCGTACGTGTATGACCAGATGTATGAACGTAAACGAGCTAAAAGGAGTATGTAAGGGTCGTAGCAGGTGGCATTCTGTAGTTTCTGCATACCCCCATGGCAAGAAGGCGTGAGTCTATGCAATCTGCGTTCGCAATTTTAAGCCAAACATGTAAACAAATACGAGTTTTAGGAAAAACAACTGTAATGCCTACTCATAAGGTTCAGCTTGCGCTACAACTTCATTTTTTATTACTTTTTCAACAGTACCTACCAGTCAGTCTAAAATCAACTTTTCACACTACCTGCTCGAAAATGTCAAATTATATGTCAAGCAACCTTAACCTAAAGTGAGTCATTTGGCCGGGGGCACAGCCGGTCAATAATGTTGTACTGGATTTCATTATGACCCGCTGGTCAATAATGTGATTTGAATTTGGAATCTCACATGCTCAGCTAAATAGGCAGTATAGTACTAACAAACAACCTTTGGTGCCAGAAAGAGGAAAGCTATTCTCGATACCCTTACTACGCGTGGATGATATACTCGATTTCCTACAAAATCATAACGACTGCTTCTTCATTTCAATTACTTTGTTTTTCGTACTATGGCTATTATTTTCTCACAGTAGGTGTAAAAAGTAGAGTATCCTCCTCTGGGCTAAAGGTGTCTTTGCCTTAGGCTAGCTTGAATCCCTCGCTGCATTCAGGATTCTTGTATTAACTCCCTCGCTTCGGTCGTGAGTTAAATCCCGAATCCTTCATTGCGCTCGATATTCAATATGACGCCCGTAACATAAGACACAACTTTAGCCCCTCGGTGCATAATCTACTATTATTTGCACTTGCATAAAGTTGATGTTTGTTTAAGTGGACCTTATGTATGTGAGTACCTCTGCGAATCTATACCTAAGGAGAAACAAACACACAACAATGCAAATTCGTAAGGGGTTTACTGATTGTTGTGGAGATCAGATAATCAGGCGTACCATGTAAAATACAGATATTCAGCTGCATCAATATAGACTGGAAGCCGACCCCAACACAGTTGTGAAAAGGCAGATAATTAATTTTGTTAAGACTAATACTAGACTAGGCTCTTTTAGTAGTTAACTAGGTACGTGCATGGAATAAATTAAAAAGAGAAAACTCTTCTCTCCCAAACAAAAATTCTGTAGAATTCTCATTAGTAAACTTCGCAAATAAACACATACATTTACAAAAGTTTTAGTTTACAACCTTACAAATACAAATAGAGACCCCTCTCAAAATTAATACATACCTAACTAATAAACTTAAATTAGTTTACAGTTTAAACAGTGGAATCAAACTTTAAAGGGTATATTCATTAACAGAACCTGGCAACTGGCAACGTTGACAAATAAATTACATTTGGAGTTTCGACCTTACGGAATAAATTTATGGATTCTGGACCCTTATTGGGTTCTGGGCGTACAAAATGATTTTCCGTCATATTGCCATTTGAATTGGACATAGGCAAATTCGCACAAATATTTTATTTGGAGATACACGTACCTAATGTAAATGTGGGTTGTAGGATGATTATTTATACAGACGAATATTTTGTTTGCATCGAATCACTAAAAAGGCCACGGTTCTATGAGTTTTGTTGATTAGCATAGACTCAAACTCAAAGCATTTATTTCAATTAATCCATTTATACGCACTTTTGAATTGTCAAGGAGTCAGTTAGAAATATGAAGCTAGTTGCATCGGTTTTGTTACAACGATTGTGATCGATAGGTTGAAACATATTTACAGTTTCATTAAATTATAGCTTCTAGCTACTTTTTAGGATTCCGTACCCGAAAGTTGCCAAACGGAACCCTATTACTAAGCCTCCGCTGTCCGTCTGTCTGTCAGTAGACTGTCATGAACCGTATAACCCGTTCACATATTGTGTATTTCCATTGCCACAATAACAACAAATAAAATTAAAGGAGGTCGTCATACTAGAAACGTGATTTTTTCGGTTTTTTCCATTTTTATTAAATATTGTATAGGATCATGAAACTAGTATACCCTCCACCTGAATGTGCCACTATGACTGAAAAATTGTAATCTCCCACTTACGCTCGTCCCAATGTTATTGCCACGTACGGTAAAGGTCTGTTCCATCTACCATCGCTACTTCTCCATAAAACGCCGCTCGACCTTACTAAAGACAACATAGTATTCGTCGTCAGAGAACAAGAAGCCAGAACATATTTTTCTGAAATATCTGACGACCAAAAATAACAAACTCAAAAAATAAGGCAATAGGCAAAGGCATGGAACCGGAGATATTTTCCCCAACATTCATAAAGGCTCGTACATACCAGCGCGACGCGACGCCGCGACGCGACTCGAACAATACAATTTCTAAGAAAACTTCACGGTATAACAATAGCCGATGTCGCGTTGCGCTGTCGCGTCGCGCTAGTCTGCACGAGGCTTTGATCAGTCCTGTCCTGACCGCGACAGAATAAAAAAAAACATGGTTGGATTGACATTGTGTGATTTACGTCACAGCAGTTATGTTTTTAGGGTTCCGTACCCAAAGGGTGAAACGGGACCCTATTACTAAGACTCCGCTGTCCGTCTGTCACCAGGCTGTATCTCATGAAACGTGATGACAGTTGAAATTTTCACAGATGATGTATTTCTGTTGCTGCTATAACAAGAAATACTAAAAACAGAATAAAATAAATATTTAAGGGAGCTCCGATACAACAGACCTATACACATTGATTTTTTTGCCGTTTTTATAGTTAATGGTACGGAACCCTTCGTGCGCGAGTCCGACTCACACTTGGCCGTTTATTTTTATTTTTCAATAAGTAAGTAGTATCATAACCGCAAGTAAGAAAATATCTCAAAAAGATGAAGGAAAACATCGCGAGGAAACCAGCATGTCCTAGAACCAAAAATTAGAAGACATGGGACATCACCTACACGCACTTGTCCCGCATGGTGGATTAACGGCCCACTCCCTCTCACAGAGGAGTCCTCAGTCCTGTCCCAGCAGTGAGAACATTATAGGATGATTATGCTATGCTTAAGCTAAAAATCCAATTCAACCAATTTTGCCAATTCCAACAAAATTCCCAAGAAAAGAGAGGCCTATGCCCAACAGTGGGAAACCGGCCTATGGATGATGATGAATGATGATGATGTTGAAGTAGCATCTCCTAGAACATCGCGCTCAGTACGTTTTTGGTGCGAAAATTAACCCCTAAACAGTTTTTAACACTTCAGTTATTGTCTAAATAACTAGAAATATCCATAAAAGTGACAGCATATTGTCGGTCTCGCATGAGTATGAATGCGTATAAAAGTACTCGAAGAAGAAACACAGTCATCTATTATCAGTAAGTAAGTATTCAGTTTTTTGTCAATATTTCCATTACGATATTTCCATTTTCGCCGACTATGGGCATATTAAGTACCCTTGTGGTATAAGATATAAAATATTAGCCACGTGGAGGCGTGCTTATCAGAAACGAAATAGCTTTTGTTGTGAATTCCCTAGAGTTGCCTTCTATTTTCCCGGATGGAAACTTTTCTGTTTTCCTATTTTTTTCTATGGAAGCAAAATAACAAGTTGTGTAGTTTGATTATGCGGTGACATTTCTATATTCGGCTATTATAATTAACCATCCTCAATTCCCTATTGGCCTCGTTAGCCTGTTATTCCCGAGTCACAAGCTCAAACATAGTTATCTTGTTTTGTCGCTCGCAACAAAATTGTGGCGAACCAAACTAATTATCTATGGTTCCTACTGTTAGATATAAACTGACAACACTACTTGGTCTAGACCAGATAGTCGATGGTTAACGAGAAGAAACATGTTGGACTTGATGTTATTGAATCTGAATAACGAACACGATAATTATCCTGTTTGTGCTAATGTATATTCTTACGCTGTCGTTTGGATAATTGTGTTTTAATGGAAAATACACATCTATTAGGACCGAGTTTAATTCAAGAAAACAAAGTGCCATCGTGTGACTAAACATTCATGATCGAATATTGATAACTCACTAAACGAACAGCGCAGCGTCAACTTTCACAATCTACTAATAGATCTATCCTTTGAATTAGACCACTTCCAAAACATCGGAAAATACAAGAACCTTTAGGAACCGTTTCCATTCACCCGTAAGTAACAATAGCAGAATTTAAATTTACATTGCACAGACATAGAGATCCGTTATCGCCTCCCAGACTTATGTTTGACTAACTGAATTTGTATAGGAAAAGGGAACTAAAGATAACTAGGGTACCCTTTGGATACCTCCATTTTATACCAACAAAAGATGGAAGTTTTAACGCATAACTTTGTATAAATATTAGAATACGAACAATCGGATCGTGAAAATTAAAAGGGTTCAATTGTTTTATTGTTTTTGTAGGCAAAGGTCGTGGAAAATTCAGGAGCTTTTGTGTTTTTGTATACTCATTGATAAATACGTTTAACGGTCTTGTTGTTCTTGATGAAGAAAAGGTCAACCCTTTTCCATCCGTAGGTGTAAAAACAATTTTTTTATTTGTTATGAAATAAAAGGCCTCGTCGGTCTAGTGGTCGTAAGCGTTGCAGCTGAGCATGAGGTCTTTTTCAAAAGCAGAACTGTGTTGGGATTCGGGCCTAGTTGAAGGCAATATGCTCGCCCCTCTTTACATGGGACTAAAACATAACTGGAAAAATGTGGTTGTATGTACTATGTAGGTACACCTCTGGCTAACCTTTCGAGGAAAACAGGCGTTATGTTATGATAAATCATTGTTTTTTTCAAAATTTTATCTTACTTCTTTTTTGGCGTCATTAACGTGTATACTCATACTAAATTACAACTTTCTAGTACCAATAGTTTTTGAGCTAAACCGCGGACAGACAGACGGACATGGTGAAACTATAAGGGTTCCTTGTTGACTACGGAACCCTAAAAATGGATACATAGGATAGGTAGCAATCCGCCTAATAACAACAACCTCTCTGCCAAGTGTGTTAAATAAAGTGTGAGTGTTATATTTGTAGGTTTTCGCTTATGAATCCAGACAGAGTGCTAATGGGTTAGATGATGCCAAAAGCCCAAATCCAGCACATTTGGCATGAATATTGCAATCTAAAAGTTGCCATAATTGTACCTACTGTCTATTGAGTTACCTTTTTTATTTTTTTTGGGTGGGAAATCATGAAATGACTTCTCCCGCTCTGGGTGGAGCGGGAGGGCGTGTCAGACTCTTACTGACTAAAACCCACCCGTGTTCCTTCTGTTGCCTGTGCAATGCCAGGGGGCACGGTATCCCTTTCGGACATTCCCGCAACCCCGGCAGGCAATGGTCTCATCGGACCCCTTCACTTGCTGACATCTCTTTGAGGCGCGCGTGGAACACAACGCGCCGTTGACCCAGGCTTGGTCCTTACCGGACGGCGAGCTACTCATAGCTCACCGTCCGCAAGCCCGCGCCTACGGTGGCCGGGAATCGGCAATAGATTCCCGACGCCCAGGGCGTCTCCTCCTGCGGCGGCTAGAGGCGTGAGGGCGCGAAATTTGCCTCTCCCTCACGCGCTCCGCCTCCTCCTTCGCGAGCATTACTGCTTCGCAGAAGAAGGTGGCAGCCTCCCATGCCCTCTCGCTCCGTACCATGGCCTAGACCAGGGCCGGACGCGAGAGATCCCCGCCACCGATCGCCTCCACGAGGACACGGCGGTGCTCTGCCCAAGGTGGCATACCTCCACCGTATGCTCCACCGTGTCCACCGGGCGAACCACGCAGTGATGACACCCGGGCGTTTCCTCTCGCCTTATCCGAAACAGGTACCTCCCGAAACAGCCGTGTCCGGTGAGGACCT
Organism: Xanthia togata; assembly: GCA_963853775.1. Classification (NCBI taxonomy): domain Eukaryota; kingdom Metazoa; phylum Arthropoda; class Insecta; order Lepidoptera; family Noctuidae; genus Xanthia; species Xanthia togata. The sequence goes on from OY970805.1 coordinate 6,683,359, forward strand.
GCGTTAGGTGGAAGGTGAGGACGCCGTGGCGCCTCTCCAGCCACTCGTCAAAGAGGGGACTTATCGCCGCAATAGTAGCGTGCCCAGCACTGGGTTGCGACAATCGCACTCTCCATGACGCCATGAGATCGTTCAACCGGCGGGCAGGCCGCCGCCTCAACGAACGCGCCCACACCGGTGCCCCGTACAGGGCCATGGACCGCACGATCCCCGTGTATAGCCTCCGGCAGGAGGCGTTTGGACCCCCTAGATTGGGCAGGAGCCGCTTCAAGGCAGCCCCGGCCCGCTTCAGTCTGGGAGCCAAACGTCGAAAATGCTCCACGAAGTCCCACCGACTGTCGAGGACGAGTCCCAGGTACTTCATCGTCGACTCGACGCCGATGTGAACCCCTCCTACCGTTATTTGGGAACCCGATGGTATCGCGTTCCGAGGACCATGAAAACACATGGCCTCGGACTTGTGCAAGGCCACCTCGAGTCCCAACTGCCGGATTCTGGCCACGATTGACGCAACCCCGTGTGTCGCTAGTTCGACCGCCGCCTGGTGCGACCTCCCCTGCGCCAGGACCAACGCGTCGTCAGCGTAACAGACGACGCTGACGCCAATGGGGAAGTCGGCGTGCAGCACCCAGTCTATTGAGTTACCTGGCACCTAAATACTACGTTTTATTAGCACGTAGATAATTTGGTTACAGCAGAAAAGCAGATCATTAATGTTTTCTAGTCTAAACACACCACTCAATACACGAGTACCAGCTCATGCAGTAATAAATAATCTTCTTTATTATTATCTGCTTAGTTGTTTCCCGTTCAACGAGCAACAACTCCCTCAACTTGCATTACACTTTTCTTTTATCTTCTACACGTTAAAACTTAACTCAATGTTGTAGAACAAGTACAAAAACTACTTTGTTACAAAACCAAGTGTCAGGGTAAAAGTTTTAACTTTACAAACTCTGTTTACTGCTCGTTAACTTTTAGGTTAAGTGCTGAACACGGCATGATTGTCTTGTCATTAAAAGAAACTTATGATGATGCCTTTTGTGAGCTTTAGCTGCGTTTTTATAGAATTAAAGTATATCCCGACCTACTGTTACGTCTCTCCTCCAAGCTTTAAAGTTTTTAAGTCCAGTATAACCTGAAGGATTTAATTATTCCATCAAATTCATCAATTCATCTGGATCACAGACACTTTCTGTATATCCTGATCTTAAAGTACGTTTGACACACCACTAAGAGGATAACCCTTTTGTACTACAACTGTAAACTATTCGTCGACTACACCATCTTATACATTACCTCGTAGAAAATATGAATACCAAGTATCTTATTTTACTATTCAACCACTAAATTCATATCGATGTACTTTCGCTAAAGTACCAGAGATACCGCCAAAAGACTCCATTCTCAGCTCGATTCTATTCCATTTTATTACGGCAATGTTTTACGACGGTAATAAACACAATATCGCGCCGTATGTGGCGTGAGATTCGCAGATAGGCATCAGGTGTCCTGTAAATAGATTCAAAGAAGCTTCCGCTACCCTGCGTACTGACGCCCACGAAGTAAATATTACAAAAGACAGGGTTTGCAGAAGAACAATTCAAAAAGGTTTTGGAATTGTTCTTCCGTATGAGGTAAAAATGTAATGGTGCTTGTATTTAGATCTTCACCAAAGAACGATATTTAAGGGGAATCCAAATGCACCTATGTATTGTCAAACTGACTCAGTTTTCAGTCAGGTACATCGTTTTCAACTTCATATGTCGCATCCAATGAGATTTTGTGTCCAAACCTGCCATAATTAGTAAGCTGCCATAATTAGTAAGCTATTGTCAGTTTCTAAGCCGGAACCTACAAATCAGAGGCTACGGCTGTCGAATCCAATCAGGCAGAGACTGAATATACGACTACTATACTAAATAGTCTATTTCCACGTTCTTTGCCCAGGTTTGAAGATAAACCAGTTCGTGGGGGCTTTTAGGTGAGGAATAGTTTGTCAATATCACCGCTAGCAGCATTTCGCTATTTATTCATTCAAAACGACGACAAATTAACTTACCTTTGACCTAGGTTTCGATTTTAACTGCTACTGTTTCACCGACTGTCTCTTTGAAGTCCTCTACTCCCTCAATAATTTTGAGGAGTCCAGAAGAGCACTTGAATATAAAATATTCGCGTATCTGGACCAACCTTCTTTCTCCTCCTGTTTAATGAAGTGGATATGGGTCACGTCTGGGAAATAAGGATATTGCTTCAAAACAAAAATAAGTCTCTCTCGCACAATGGAAGAAGCTCTCATTGAAATCCTAGAATATCTCTACATACCTACACCTAGACTTGTTTAATACATAAATATAAAACAATTTAAAATATAAAAAGTTTATTCGAAGTGGTCTCCATTGGCTGCAATACAGTCCTTTAAACGTTGAGGCCAGTTATCAATAGAAGCACGCACTCTTTCCATGGGAAAATTCTTCACTGCCAATCGTATGGATTGTTTTAGGGACTCCAAATTATCATGGCGATTAGAGCAAGCCGTACTCTCTAAAACTGACCATAAATCATAATCCAGCGGATTAAGATCGGGACTAGACGACGGCCAGTCTTCAGCTCTGATGAAGTCCGAAACGTTCACTTCCAACCAAGACTGCGTGGACCGAGCTTTATGACCCGGCGGCGCCGAGTCTTGTTGGAAGGACCATACTTGGGTATTGAATATGGTGTTGTTAAGGGGCTTAACTACCTTTTCAAGAATGGTATCTTGATACACTTGTGCCGATGTTTTGATACCTTTCACAAAAATATGGCTCTGTCACTCCTTCATAGCTAACACCCCACCAAACCATCATTGAAGTCGGATAATGCCCACGTTGCACTCTGTCGACTAATTGGGAAGCTTCCTTAGAGCTTTGAGCATAAATACGGCCATTTTGTTTGTTAAAATGTTGCTCAATTGTAAAGATTTTCTCATCCGTAAACAAAAAAAATCTGTGACCTCCCTTTGCGTACCGCTTCAGTAGTTGTTTCGATTTTACCACCCTATTCTTTTTTAAATTATCAGTTTAAAAATGACCATTGCATCTCTTATAGACTGCAAGTCCTTAGTGATTTTTTAAAATACGCGACATGGTTCTGGGTGCTATCTTCATCTCATCATGCTTTCGGACAGGATTTCTTCGAATTCTTTCCCTTACTGCTTTGACCACCTTTTAAGTACGAATACTACGTGGACGGCCAGATCTTTTTCTGTCACAAACAGAGGAGCTCTCATTGTACCTATTAATAGCCCGGTACACAAACATTTGACTAATACCAAGCGTATGGAGAATTAAAAAATTGCATTTGGCTCCATACCAACTTTGTGTAATGCAATCACAGCGATTCGGTTCTCTTTATCACCCCACTCCATTTTTGCGATATTATCGCAAAATATTGTACAATGTATTGGCGCAAAAATTAGAAAACTCAATTAACAATCGTATAAAAATGACAGATTCCAAATTCAAATGTAATATCTTTCTTATTTTTAATTGTAACAGGATTTATGGCCAGACTAAGTATATAGATTTTTAACTTTTGACTGCCTGTTAAATTCGTTAAAATGAGTGAATTTCGTTAAAAGAAAAACAATAATGATGGCTGATAAATCTGATAATTGATGTTGCATGGCAAATACAAAGAAACCCATTATAAACAGTCATCTAGTAAAAAAAACACGTTTCTTTGACGAAATTTCGAAATTTTGACAGATGTTTTCAACACTTTTTTTTTTTTACTTTTTTTATACTACTTTTTTTCGTTTTTCATTTTATCCAGGGACACATTGTATAATTATATAATATACCCAAAAGGTTGAAAGCAAATTGGGAATTAGATTCTTGAAGATAACGTTAGTTACGTGCATGTAAGTGGATCATAATATCACATTATATGTTCAGACATACGATAAAAGGTTTATCTAATTATTGTACGTCAAACTTTATTTCTGAAAGTGTCATCCCTAATAATGTTCTCGCGAAACTTGCTCTGTTAGACCATCTTTATTACATAGTAGTGTCATCTGAGCAACATTGAATTAATATTTCAACTCAAGTCATGCTTTACGATTATACTTTGTCTACAAACTTGCAACGAAGTTGTGATAGCATCAGATGGCGACACAAACTTTTAAATTGCCTTCAGATTCAACTTTTTTCTTTTAAAAGAACTTCAACGTCATTCTCTTCATTGTGTCCATTACAATAGCTATACTAGATTTCGCCCTCGGCTTCGCCCTCGGGAACGAGTACTTCTACTAAGATAAAAAGTATCCCATATAATCATACCCAGGTGCCAAATTTCATCAAAATCTGTTCAGCTGTTAAAGCATGAAAGGTAACAGACAGACAGACCGCAGGCAGCAACTACACGTGTCGCTGCAGTCATGATTCCGAACCCGACCGCAGGTGGCAGTAGCCCGTATTCCAGTCAGTAGATGGAAGATAGAAAAACATGATTGTTATCGCTCGAGCGAGCGTTGGCGGCACTACTGGTCTGCGGTCGGGCTGCACGTGTCGCCTGTCACTCGCCCGTAGTTGCCGACGACGACGTGTCGCTACGGAAGGTATTTCATTGAAACCAGTCGTGTCGCGGTGACACGTCGCTTGCAGTTGCCTCCTGCGGTTGGGTACGGAATGGTACCTTTATACTGGGACACCATGGTAACGCAACCATGGTCACGCTCCAACAAAATGAATACAGTTTTATGGTGTACTGTGGGTACTCACCTGCCGTCTAATTTTGTTGGTAGCTCTTAGGAAAATGAGTTGTATCTGAATTATTGTGTAGTTTTAGCTAAATTATAATGGATAGGGTCTTCTTAGTTGTTACTGGCAATATAAAATATGTCAGAGCGTTCAAATTATTATTGCAGCCATCTGTGATGTTAATTACTGCACAAATCAAGAAACAAGGGTCCTGACATAATCCATGTGACAAATAACCAATAATTTAATAAAACCAGGGTACCGTCTTTACACGGCTTACGTATAACTTATATCTAAATGAGCCTTTTGTTTTTCCCCAGCAATAAAATTAAAACAAATGTACTGCTCCTGCAAAAGAAATGTAGTGTAATAAGTACTATCTAGTACCACCATTACAGTCTGAAACCACAGTATATTTTGCGGAACATATCCAACGTAGATAAAGGCAATGTTTTTCTCTCTAAAGTAACTAATGTGGTTGCCGGTTCTCCTCTTAATGCTTGAAAGAAGTGGGTTTTGCTATTGCACTGTATTTCGAGCGGGTAAACCCTGTAGTATGTATTCAATACTGTTGAAACTCCTTTGAGAATGGACGATTTTTGTAAAATGGTGTACCTGAGCCACCTTTCTGGAGAATTAAGTAAAGAGCTAGTCTTGCAAGACTGTAAGTTACTCGCATAGTATGCCCAGCAGTGGGATAATTCAAGCTGACAGTATCAGTAACCAGTATTTAGACTCATATAGATAATACTTAAATAATAGGGTTATTTACAACAAAAAAAAATGTCCGTCAGCTAAAAAATATTGGACAATAACTTATATTTTATTTTTTTACGTAAATAAAATTTACGGCAATACATTGAGTAGGCAATACGTTAAAATATGGCATGACGTCACTCCCCGGTAGATTTTATAATGCCTATTATTTTTCCCGTAAAATACCTCAATCTTTTGAGCGTGTGACCCCGAGCTATTGATTGGAACCAATGGCTGCTAATGATGACCAAGCTTCAATTAAACGACGTTACGTCATTTCAATTTCGACAGTTATTTTGACTTCGTGACTGTGTTCTTCCTTCAAATTAAATACTGTAGATAGGACATACTGTAGATAGGACTAGTATAACAGATGTGGTTCCAGAACGAAACTGGATGTAATCTTGATAGCATACATAATTTGTATGCTTGTGCTCTTCTTTATAAAAAAAGAGAAAGAGCATGGCAGTTGCGAGTAGTCTCGCTGATGGTAGCGCGTGTGTTGAATCATTCGGCTCCCTACAAAATGGTTGAACTGGATGGTGCTGATCCACGCGTCATGTTCGTGAGCTGGTGCCGTCAGTAGAAACTTCTCTGCTAGGGCTTATTTTTAATCTTATATTTTGAATGGTTTTTGATTAGTTTTTTACATTGTTCTTTTTCTACTTAAAGAAGAAACATGAATAATGTACCCAGGATTTTGTAATATTTATATTTAAAAGAGTGTCCTTGTAGTTTCTTGCCCGTTCTTCTCAATAGAGATCTACATTTTGGAATGGGCAACTAGCTTCAACTCTAACTAACTGACCGAGTATTTGACTATTTTTAATTTGAGTTATATTTTCTTTGTTTTCAAATAATAAAAGCGAGGATCAACAAAAACCGATATTGTCGTCCGACGTTTAAATCCGTTCCTGTAGTAACTTTGTAGTGTTGTACCGGTATCGGTAATTACCAAGTTTTAATTGCCGCGTTCATAGTTATTGCAGTACAACGGATCGATGCCAATAAAATATTTAGCGTCGTCGAACAGGCGACCACATTGTTACTACTTTGCTTTCGAAATAAATATCAATTGTTTAGAAGGGAAATTACTAGATGTTGCCACAATATAAACTAGGGTAGTGAATATCGATAGTAATGATTCAATGAAACTGCAGCAAGGTTTTCACACTATACTATATTAGACGAGTTGTAGCGGTTACACCGCCACATACTAACTACGCATCAAAGACATGACGTCACACAAATCCTGCATCGCGCAATTAGAGTTTACCGCGCGAACGCCATAGATAAGACTATCCGAAATCAACAGTCGGGCAGTCGGCCCGCCAGACACAACACCCGTCTGGTTGGAGGATCCTCCCTTTTCTATGGTGGATGAGTGAACTTTACACCCTGTTCCTCATGCCCCTAAAGAGTTTCAGTAATATTATTCTATTAACTTCTGTCCGCGACTTTGTCCGCGTGAACTTACCTGTTTTAACATAAAATGTATGTTATAGTTGTGCCCCGTTATTTCCTTTTCACTTAGCGTTCTTTCTGACTTTATTTTTTTGTTAGATTCCTAAGGGTCGTAGTGTGATGGAAAAAAACTTCCTCAAGAATTGGGCTATCAAAAATGCAAGCCTAACTAATATTATAAATGCGAAAGTGTGTTTGTTTGTTTGTTTATTACGCTTTCACGCTAAAATGGCTGAACGGATTTGGATTAAACATATGCACACCTAGTACCTAATAATACCAATAGCAATTTGCACACTATCATAGAAATTGGCGCTTCTAAAACAGTACTTCCGCATTCATAGCAAACTCTCCAAAACATACATAAAGCAACATAAATTATTGGGATAACGTTATGAATCTGGAGATCGCGCCAATATATATCAAAATCAATTTATATCAGAATCTTTGACATAGAATCGTAGTACCGATATCGATGGATAAATGGATCCGATCCGGATTGCAAAGTTGCATTTGATACGATTGATGAGATTGAATGCGATTTTGGGATTACGTTAAATTGCACTGCGGAGCATTCTTGCTTTGATGATTCGTTGTACCTCTTCGACTTCTAAAGTCCTTTTAAATTGACTTTCACCAGCGCGCAAGGTCTGAAATTTTAGGTTGTATCAATTTTATTTGTTCTATCGTTAACAACAAAAATATAATCTCCGATTTGATTATGTGTTTATAAATTAGTCCGTCAGACTGACAAGTCGTAGGTCTCGAGTTCGAACCCAAGGCACGCACCCCTGACTTTTCGGATTCATGTGCGTATTATATAATTATCACTTGCTCAAAAAACGGTGAAGGAAAACATCGTGAGGAAACCGGCATGCCTGAAAGATATTTCTCGACGGCATGTGAAGCCAAGTCAGAGGCCCGTGGGCGGCTTCAAAACTCTGACACCAGGTTAGTTTACTAACCACACGAAAAGAAGAAGAGAATTAGTCAAAAAGGCATCACAGATCATTTAATACTTAGGTATCGTTCTTTAATTTAGTTGCGTATCTTCATGATTTTTTTACAACATTAAAAAAAATAGCTAAAGTTCATTCTACAAAAATATTAAATAATTTAGAGTTGTGAAAAACAAACTTGACTGTAATAATAATTTCCGTGGCCATTCCTGCGAAGCTGTTACAGCCTCAGTTAATTGCCTGGCTTCAAGCTAAGTATTTCTCGACTATCACCATTTAATTTACGTTCAGCCACAATTTTATTACCGTGCAAAGTTGGAGAAATAAATCATTCTACCTAATAATTTAGCTTAGTACCTACACACAATTAAAACTATGATAATGTCACGTTTTTTAAATAGATTTATTCAGACAAAAAATTTTGGGTTCCGTACCCTAAAGGTGCCAAACAGAACCCTCTTACTAAGCGGCCGCTGTCCGTCTGTCTGTATCTCAGGAACTGTAATATGTGACATAATTTGTATTTGTGAAATGCATAATAAAATTTTAAATTAAATTAAAAATAAAAGGGTCTGCATACAATAAACCTCTGAATTTGAAAAAAAAAACTAACCCTAGCATGTGGGCTGTCATTGTCTAGAGCTCATCGAGTAGAGAACAAATATATTAATTTTTTATCTTCAAAAATTATGAAATAGGGGGCCGTAAAAGTTGTCAGTTTTAGACCATTTATGTACGAGCTCTATCTCAACAACTAAATAAGTTAGGAATTTGAAACTTCTGTATCATCATTTCAACCGAAAGACGTCCACTGCTGGACATAGGCCTCCCCCAAGCACCGTCACTTCGACCGGTTCTGTGCTTCCCGCATCCAGCGGACACAGAATCGGTTTATCATGTACCAAATACTATATTTAATCAACAAATACTAAAAACGCCGATTCATAAGGTATTTATTTAAATATTGGTGATTTTCTGCAACTGCAAAAATAAATTTGTAATTCATAGTATCATTATGAAATATAAAACTATCTTTGCGATTTGATTGAGATGAAATATAGTCATATTCTTCGTTTAGTATTTTTTAACCGACTTCAAAAAAAGGAGGAGGTTCTCAATTCGACGGTATGTTTTTTTTTTTTTTTTTTTGTATGTTTGTTACGCGATTACTCCGCCAATTATGAATTGATTTTGATGATTCTTTTTTGTTTGGTAGGGCATACTTCAGAAGTGGTCCCATATAAATTTGGTCAAGATCTGATGAAGGGTTTTTGAGTTAGCTTCAATAATACATATTTTTCCCACCTAGCATATGTGGATGATATTCTAATAGTTCCTGTCACTGTAATTTACTTGGTATTCAAATTTTTGTGGGGGTTTTGTGTAGGTACCACAACTAAAAAGTGAAAAATAAAAACTTTTTCACAAAAAATAAAACCGACTTCCAAAAATAACACTACAAAGTGAAAAATAACTGATTTCGGAAGTCGGTGGCAAAAAAAACTAAAATAAAAAACCCAAGACACCGACTTCCGAAATCAGTTATTTTTCACTTTGTAGTGTTATTTTTGGAAGTCGGTTTTATTTTTTGTGAAAAAGTTTTTTTTTGCTAAATACCCGAACCCTTCGTATGCGAGTTTGACTTGCGCTTGGCCGGTTTTATTAGGTTTGTTTTGCATGTTAGATGAAAATGAACTTGAATACAACTAGAAAAAAAAAACGTTTTATACCAATTATAATATCATGAATACATTTTCACATACCTACTACTTTGTAGATGAGACATTGCATTTGCGTTTGCAATTTACTTCTTGATAAGTAATCGCATTTTTCAATCCGAGATGTATATCTCAGATTGAAATATCCGATTACATGTAGGTATGTGCAATTCGCTGTAGCCCAGCTAACCAGCTGCATCTTCAACCAGTTTGTCTATAATAATAAGACAACCATATATTTAATCGCAGGTATCCTACCTATTCCCAGTTCATGCTTAGGAATGCAAGGTTTAATACGGACGATTTTATTCCAATTAAAGTAAAATTCCTGCACATAACCATTGGAGGATTATACCATAATTGGTTGCCCGTAAGCTTCCATACGATAGTAATAAAAATACCACAGGCATGCAAAATACTTTCCAAGTATTGAACACAGTTCTTGGAAAAAAATATCTTAAGATGCGTGTCCGTTCCACGAAAACATTAGATATACTTAAAGAAAATTCAACCCTAGGAGATATCCCCCAATTAACTAAAAATGCAAATAATTTGTAATTTTCTTTGTTCCAGGTGCTCTCGACGAGGCTATGATGCAGGCGCTAGAACACGATCGTATAGACTTCGTCAAGCTGCTTCTAGAAAATGGTGTCTCCATGCGAAAATTCTTAACAATACCAAGGCTGGAAGAGTTGTATAACACCAAAAGTGGGCCCAGTAACACCTTGAGGTACATTCTCAGAGACGTCAGACCACACTTGCCGAGGGGATATGTGTATACCTTACACGATATTGGGCTGGTCATCAATAAGCTTATGGGTGGTGCTTATAGGTAAGTTAAAACACTTAATAATAGTAGTTAACTAAAAGAAAAAAATGTTTGCACGTTTAAAATAAATAATAATGTCATCGACATTAACTAAACCTTTTAATATTTTGTTTTTCTTTTTTTATTTAAACGTATAACTTTACTTCAAGTAATTTTAAAGTCAATTCTAACACAGCTTTGAGCGCAATAAAGAGTAAAAACTCAAAGCGCATTATTACGTTAAGTCTGAAGCGTTGCTATAATAACTTGGTAAAATTCTTTGAGTGGCAATGTAAATTCTCATAAAACTTGCACATTTTCATACTTTTAATATATTCAGGATTTATATAAAAATATGATAATATGCATATATGTTTTAATAAAAATATGAAAATATTATTTCAAACGTATAATAAAACGTTTTCGTGCCTTTAGTAAGGCTCTTGAACTTGGAACTTCGTACTAGCCACAAACTTCAATTTAATCAAGCATTTTATTTGAAAATTCATGCATTTTGAGCTCCTTTTACACGACTGCCGCAAAAAATGAATGTTATGGTTTTAAGGTTCATGCATTTTCTATCTCTGTCACCAGGTGCTATTACACAAGACGCAAGTTCCGTCCGATCTACGCGAAGGTGATGAACAAGAGTGTGAACGTCCATCGGAACAGTGCCTCCTTCACCAGACACAACGCTGGCGGCCTATCCCTCATCACTGGCTTCATGCCTGTAACCACCGAGATGGCGCTCTTCGACTATCCTTTTAATGAACTTCTTGTAAGGAAAACATCTCTTGTCCAGTGCTTTTTATTTTCAATTTCAGCCTGACTTACATATTACGACTTTTACGAAAGTCATCCCAGTTAATATTGGTACTTCATTCGTAAGTTTTCGCTTGTTAGATTCATTGAAGCTTCTTGAGTTAGTAGCTAGTTTCTGTCAACAATATATTTTAACAGAGTTCGCGATGCACAATAGTTAGACAATCGCCGTGAACTTTTTGGCTATTATGAAGAAAATACTAAATATTCTAAATGAGTTCGTTGTACCACCAGATGTGGGCAGTACTAACAAAACGGCATCAGATGGCGTTACTAATGTGGACGCACGGCGAGGAAGCATTAGCTAAGTCATTGGTGGCCTGCAAGCTGTACAAGGCGATGGCACACGAAGCTGCTGAAGATGACATGGAGACTGAGGTCTATGAGGAGCTCAGGCACTATGGCAAAGAATTTGAGAACAAAGGTGAGGATTTTGATATGTTGGAACGACTACTAGTGCTCTCTTGATATTGAATACTTGTTCTTCTTTAGTAAACCCTTAACATAAACTCTTATTTGTTGAACTAAACCTTTATAGATTACTTTTCATTATTATCTTAACTTCTCAAGTATTGTCTACTCTAACTTGAACCCACATAAAACTGTTATATTAGGGTGTAAAGATTTAATAGCTAACTGAAAGTCCAGGTCAAATAAATCACATCTGAGTTGACTCACTGCGGCAATTACTGCAAAAATGCTGACGAATTAAAACATTTTCTCAAAATTATAAAGTACACAGCATAAAATAATCCGTAAAGTCCCTATAATCACGAAACTTTTGATCACATTTTATTTTACGACCAATTTGTATTAAAACTTCTTGACCATGACGAACTCATTTCACTGAGTTAACAAGTAAAATCATACGCGTGTTAGGAATAACAAAGTAGGCTAAAAAAATATTTGTGATTCGCAATTTCATGACGAAATATGTCTATGAATTAAAACCTTGATGTAAGTTCTCTTTCTTTTTGATGCACATTTAATTAATGGCACGTTAAAGACACTAACGTTAAATGACAAACGCTTACCCGTTTATACTGAAAGCTATTATAAACTTAACAGCGTCATAAAACTAGAGACGTGAGGGCTAGACATCTAGTATGTTAGGCCGTAAACTTTAATTAACGACTTTTCTTCAAGACTCTCTTTTAATTTTATCGTGTTTATCTAGCCTTGGAGCTTCTAGACTATTGCTACCGTCAAGATGATGATCAAGCACAGCAGCTACTGACTTGTGAACTTCAGAACTGGTCTGGTCAAACCTGTCTTAGCTTAGCCGTCGCAGCCAACCATCGCGCGTTACTCGCACACCCTTGCTCACAAATTATATTAGCTGATCTATGGATGGGAGGACTCAGAACAAGAAAAAACACGAACCTTAAGGTAATTGCTATTTTATATCTATTTTTATCTCTTTTCTTGTAGTCATTCATCTTATTAACGCACAGACTTGTCATTCGCACATTTCAGAATGCGAAAATAAAGGAGACGTGTTTTGGTAACATGGGGAATAGAGGTAGTTACGTAGTCAGCAATCATTTTCCGCACGAATACGTCCAATTAGAGAGCTCTATATGTAGGTGATATGTGGGTTTGACATAAATATAACACGTCTCCCTTGTTAGTAGTAAAGGGCACGATCAGTAGATTTCGATGTTAGACTATAACTTAGACAATAACAGAGAAACTCGATTGTAAAGATATATTTGATGTCTGTGTGTCAATGAGTCGCTTTATATATTATAATCATTTGGAAATTCGCATGCACTTTGTTTATGACGCCGATTTATGCAAGTCCAATTTGATTTTTCAGAAATTAATTATTGTATTGAAGAATGTGTGTCAAATTAATGGCAGATTAAAATCTTTAATTCGACTCATAGACATGCACACAAGATTTTAATATAAAAAAGTATTGCTATCTCACTTGCACATAATCGGCGTCGAAACCCCGTTTCAATTAGAAACATAGCATGTACCGCTTAAGTCAAAGTGAGTTAGCATCGACGAGCGTATCCTTTGCCACATCGGCTTTGTCGTGATGTGTGAAGGTAATTCTGAGCCTGCTGTGTCCGCTGTACATTCTCCAACTGGAGTTCAAGTCGAAGGAAGAACTGCAGCTGATGCCGCAGACGGAGGAGGAACATCTCGAGAACGAGAGCATCGAAGATGATAGGAGTACCAAGGATCCCAATGATGCTGAGGTAAGATTTCGTGTTCTGTTGCTCACCATCTTAGTTTTACATTCACATGAGAATTATGACGTCACGTTGGCCTTTATTTATCTAGTCACCATTATTGCAAACATAATACACATTTCTCAACAGGGATTATATATAGTCTCTTTGCTGTGTTTTGAATTAATTGCACCTCTTTAAAAAGTGACCTTTATTTGGAATCTCATTGTTTCTGTAGCGGAAAGCTTATTAAAACTAAACTGTAACAACTTAATGAAATTCTATTTCTTCCAACTTTGAGTAAAGAGACTAATCCATATAATAACCGGTGATGGAATTATTTGTGTTCACACATATTCCATGTTCACTCATACAGAAGCAGATAATATTATGTATATGTAATATTTTACAATTTCAGAGCTTAGATATAATGTTAGAATAAACTTTGTGATTGTTGCGTATGTAGGTTGGAGTTGCGAAAAGGCGTACGTTATCTATCAAGAAGATAATTCCACCTGGACAGCCGAGTAAAGTAACAAAGGTAGACGAGTCTTGTAGACCTGAGTGGTCTACTGTGATACGAACACAAATCGCACTAATGTACTACACATTAGTATATACGTAGATATTATACACTCAATAGTTTAACATTCCACTGAACACAACCCTTCAGGACTGCACTATTATACATATACATGTTTAGCTAAAAGAAAACCAGATTTATATATGACATCATAATTGGCACAGTCATATTCGTATATTTCGTATGTCTCTTCTTCCTGATCTCTTTACACTTCACACGATAAACCTTCTTGTGTTCGTATTACATCAAAGTGCACACACAAAACAATATCTTTGTTGCGCGCTACGTCGATGGCTTTGCGAGATAGTGGGCTTCCGTGGCGCTCCATTCCAGCCTCTCAGTTCACCCCCTTTCTGTCTTTATGCCCGTCTTTATGGGCCACGTCATTCGTTTATAGCTCACCTTGAATTTTAGCACTCCAAAAACATTTTCGTACAAGACGACCCTCTAAAGAAGCTCAATTTACGACGTCTTTCTAATTTACGCAGAGACATCGATATAAAAATTGTAAGGAGACATTTTTCTTAAGATACTCGTTACTTTTGAAAATTCTAAACATTCGCAACGGCTTACTGCCGTCATAAAATATAATGACGAAACTAATTAAAATGGTTTTTAATTAAAATAAATCCGAGGTGAAGCTTAAATGGTGACAATAAAATTCTCTGTACTTATACAATATTTGAATTTATATCGATGTGGACCGTAGTTAAATTTTGTTATTATTTTCTATCCATATCTCAAGCTGTCGTCTCAATATTTCAAAGATATTTTCTATAATTATTTGCTAGCGTATCGTTCGAGGCTTTTACGTTTAAAATTATTTTATGACTGTCTTTATTCTCAAAATATGGATGATTTTATTAAGATTCAGCTTGTTAAAGTCGACTCTTACACTTGATGTGCTGTCGTGAGCTTATATTTGGATATTGTATGCGTTGTTAATATCAATATTCCGCTTATTGTCATGCTTGCGTCTTGAATCTGGTACTAACGTACTGTCATCATACTCGTTATCATCTCGGCCTGGTTTTGAGAAGAATGATACCGCAACTGTTCAAATCAATGTTTACTGTTAAATTCAAGCTTACTCTGAATGTTATCTATTACCAAGTCTTGTTCTATTTTATTACGCTGTGAACATATTGTTGTAACGTTTATATACGATTTTGTCTGGACTCAAGCAGGCGTTGATTGGCTCAGGGGCCGAATGCGAAACTCGTGTTGATCAAAACGGGAAAGTTGGTAAAATAGGGTGGGAACCCTTGTACAGAGAGCTACCGGAGCCCCATTCACCTGAAGATAAGATGATGAGGCCGCTGAGGCTCAAGAAGAAGATTTATGAGTTCTTTACAGCGCCTATCACCAAGTTCTGGGCCGATTCGGTGAGTAACACACTGCTTATTTGAACTTTTAATGTAAAACCTTTCAGTATCGTACGAATAGTTTAATCTTCGATATATTAAACAAATATCGATACATTTTATTGTATAAATTATTTTCTTAGACTACTACTTTGACTACTGTTAGTAGGCACAACTATAGAACAATTGATTCTAATCGTTCGAATAATTAATGACCTTATGACAGGAAAAATTAGAGCTCAATTTGTACATAATATATATACAAAGGCTCCACAAATTTCGCCTTTCCTTATTGTTACGAAAGCTCGTGATATTCGTGCATTCTATTGTTATATAGAAAGAATAAAGGAATTTTATATTCCTCCATATCCGACAGTAATTAATGCCGGAGAATTGCCGACCGTTGCCTTATAATTTTTGTAAGATTAACATAATGTTATCTTCATTATTTTATTTTTCTTTCTTTTCTCTAATTTCACTTTTTTTTCTTTTGGTATTCTTTTGCTGCCCATGGTATTAAACCATTGCTTTTGGAAACCACTTCTTTCGGTTTGTTTATTTTTATGTTGTCGCTACAGTTTTTATTTTAATCTTGTCAAAGTAATTCAGAATTAGCCTTAATTTATTAAGAACTTTTTTTAAACCAGAGTATTTTACTTACTTTTCAATTCGCGAAAACTATGCTGAATTTAGTCATTTTGTTCGTAAGCAACTCGGATTCACTAGAAAAACTTATTTGCGTACATGAACCGAATTCATAATTGCGACAACTTTTAACTTAGCATTTGCAGTGAACTCAAAAGGAACATTAAATTACATTCCAGCTGTACATTTAACGACGCTACAACTGCATGTATTTACAGTTTACATGTTAAGTTTAAATGAGTTTCGACTGTTTTCTCATCTCCGGATTAGTTTTTACCTAACGTAACTTCTCTAGCTAATAGTTTCATGGAAATTCGGTTCCATCTTTTCAATTTATGCGGTATATAGTGTCTCTCTTTGTTACATTTTCACATGATATATAATTCGCTGTCCTAGGAGCTAACAATAACAACACCTATGACCTAACTATCGCAAACATTATAACATTATCTAAATCAATTTAAAATTCTACTGATTACAAACCAATACAATATGTATGAACATTCATGGATACTTTGTCGCAGTGCACGACACGTTAAATGACAAATCAATATCCAACCATTTTGATTGTTTTACAATTCCCTTCTGCGTCACTTTTAATGCAATAATGGGCTATATTTCATTCTGTTGGCATTAAAAATTCACGCTGCGATTCTTTGTTCGACGGTAAAGATTTCAATGCATATTTGTGTGAATACCTACTTTATATTTCCGGGAAGCCACCAATTAATATATAAATTGTATGTAGGAAAAGGATTTAAACATCATTTAAAAAATATTGGATCACAATCAATTCTATGACTATATGGACTAGGAGTTAAAGTAGAAATCCTTTGAATTGAATGCTCAGAGCACAGGAATGCTTTAACCCTCAGAGCAAAAGCATCCATAAACTTTTCTCTGTTTTCGTGTTAAATATAAGGAGACTAATTCATGCATTCTTGTTTTCAGATAGCCTACATATTGTTCCTATTGATGTTTACATATACAGTATTAGTCAAGATGGACCCGACTCCGTCTTGGCCCGAGATATATTCTATATGTTATATATTAACTTTCTTATGTGAGAAGATAAGGGAAATCATTACGTCCGAACCTGTTGCTATTAGGTAAGTTATATTGAGTTTAATTTCATATTGATTGCCCGTGCCTCTGTTTAGAGTTATGTATTAGTTCCTACTTCTGACACTTGGGGTCGCTGGAGTTGCTCTCTGTAACAGGCTTTTTTCTTACTGACTGTAACGGGTACCTATGTTTGCTAGTAGAAAATAAATTTGTTATCTCGTGCAAACTCTTAAGAACTCTTATTTATTATTACATCTCCAAGTATTTATTGCTTCTTTGTATCTATTATTTAGGGTATGGAACCCAACGTTTTTATTAAGTAGGTAGATGGTTAGTTTGCGAACCTTGTACACATATTACGGGCAACTGAATGTGATGAATATCCTTCAATTCAATTAAAACTAGTTTTATTTTTCCACCATGAAGTCTGTTTTGGAGATTGGACAATGTTAATATCCCTGGTGATTTTATTAATTGCAGCGAGATTAATGTTCAATTATTATTTACGTTAAGCTATCTCATTATTAGGCTAAGCTGTCTCAATATTAAGCTTAGCTGTCAAACCAGAATCAAATCAAAAACTTATGTGATCCCCATCTGGTAACTTCGATCCCCTTAGATAATATTCAAGTTTCCCCTCATCTCAATTAAGATGATAGGTCCATTAATCATTCTATTAATTTGTTGTCTTTGTTGTTGTTTTCGTTGGCGAGACTTTCAATAATAACATGAACTTCGATGATCTCTGAATTTAGGCTCATCGTAGATAACTTATGGGCAGTTAACTCTTTCAGTATAGTTTTAGATCGAATAGATAATTTTACTTTTTTTTTGTTATTAATTTTTATTAAATATGTGTGTTTATTATAATTATTTATAATGATATATTTTAATTTAAAAAAATGATTTTTCTTTGTTCTTCTCAAACATAGCACTTGCCATCTAATCTCTTCACCACCCTTGGTTGAGTGGTAGAGAATGCCTAAAGCATTAAGTCCGAATTTGTACTTTTTTAGTGTGAAAAGTTTAAATAAATGAATACTTTGTTTCGCTCTTGTGTTTACAAAAGCAAAACAGTTACAAAACAAAATCACGTACACAGTATAAGTTTAATTACGACATAGTTAGTTCACGAAACTAAATAGGTGTATGTGATTATCATAAATAAAATTGCATATAACTAATAACATTAAAATCCGTCGAATATCCACGCAACAGTGTGATCAATCATTAAACCCACCAATAACAAATTAGTATTCTATTTGCAAATTAGTGGTTTCCGCTAATCTGTGGTATCTGGGACACATTATGGTAATAAAACTGCATATTAATTAAGTTTCAGTCATTATAGCCGGCTGGAATAATATTTGCCTCTGAAGATGCGACTAAAATGATGACTACATAAATGAAAAGTTTAATATACTAACCTAACCTATCCACTATTCGTGGTTATTTTCTAGTTACAAAAGTAAAAATTATTGTAAAGTTAACGAAACCAAAGGAATTAACTTAATCTTTACAACGTAATTCTAAGTTTGAATAAATCACTCATATTTGTTTAGACCGTGTGACCGAAAAGTTGTGCGGAAATCGGTTGTCATGGAATGGGCATGTGATGCGGAGGAATGAGGACAATGTCGCCAGGAACGTTTTGAGTATGAATGTCGATGGCTATACAAGTAGGGGAAGACCAAAGAAACGATGTATGGACTGTGTGAAAGTTGATATGGCTAGAAAAGGGGTGGCTACCGAGATGTGCCTAATATATGATAATTATATAATAATTAATATAATAAGTGTAAGATATAATGATTTTTTTAAAAGAGTAACGATGGAGTTTCTTGCCCATTCTTCTCCATACGAAAACTACCTTTTGGAATGGGCGACTAGAATCAGTTTTATTATTTTTTGTAAAGTTTGACGTTCAAAAGTGCCTTTTTTGTGCCTAATTGAAATAAATTATTTGACTTGACTTGACTCGACTTGATGACGAATAAAGGCAGGAGAATTACTAATATTTACTACTAGTCTCACAGTCAAACTGAAATGAATTCATTCAACAAGCGATCGTGAATAACAAAACAGTGAATTATAGAAACCTGTTTTTAAAATGAATAGAAATAGAAAAAATATTTATTAATATATTCAAATAATTTGATACATTCTTCAACTACCAGATATATATGTTATTATTTCTTCCAGACATAAGTTCAGCGTATGGGCGTGGAATCTTTGGAACACGTACGACGCGGGTTTCATCATATTCTTTCTGGTGGGCCTGACCCTAAGGCTGCGATCCCTGTCCATGGACGTGGGCAGGGTCATCTACTGCGTCGATATTATTTATTGGTACTTAAGGATATTGAATATATTGGGTGTTAATAAGTACTTAGGTAAGAACTGCCCCTTGTGTAACTTTAGCCCTCACGCTGTCTATCTTCCTATTTATATTGTTACAAAATTAATATGTTTTTGTTGGATTATGCCATAATACTAAAGTGTTAAAACCAATAAAGTACAAGTAGGCAGATAAATTCATAGACAGCTCAGCCAATTATGAGAAAACTACTAAAAGAACAATAATACTCATTTTTAAAATCAAACACTCGTTGATTTCGTCAAATAATTAAGTTTTGTTTACTATGCTTATTTCTTAGTAATTATCAATTAGTCTCTAACCACTTATTAATTATTTAGTTCAGCAGACGTAAGTAACACTCAAAGGCTTACGTCCGAACTCTACAAGTGCTCAAGCCAGAATGCCATTTGCCGTCGCGGCCAAGAATCACCCCACCCTTCATATTTTAAAATGAAATTTAAAATTATTTCCAGACTAGCACGTGTATCCATTCAGATGTTGTCATAAGAATAAACTTTAAAATCAAATTAAATACTAAAATACTTAAAGAACCTAACTTCTTATAGACAGTTTCTCGGCTATAAAACGTTTATGAAGAATACATAACAAATATGATCTGAAATCCGCCATCGTAACAGCTCACAGACACTATGTCAACAACTTCGTTTTCATGTTCATCCAAATTTAGTATTTTACATATTTCGTATTCCCCAACAGGTCCTCTAGTCACAATGATGGGTAAGATGGTAAAAAACATGATATACTTCGTGGTGCTATTACTGGTGGTGCTAATGTCTTTCGGCGTGGCGCGGCAAGCCATATTGTATCCAGACGAGGAAGCGAGCTGGCATCTCATCAGAGAAGTAAGTCTGAACTTTTGTTTATGACAATTCAGCTGTTGTTAGTGACGTATTTTGTGACACTGAAAATTAAAAAGAAGATAATAAAGATTTATTTGCTATAAGACGTGTGAAGTATACTAAAAATTAAAAAGATATTAGTGAAAACATGTCTGTATTTGCAGGACCGATACTAGAAACCGTTTTGCTTAAAGGCGCAGTGGTTATAGCTTTATATGAATTAGTGATGGCAATATGTTGTTATTACGAAATATTGAGTAAGGAAACGTCAGGATCAATTATTTATCAATATCATCTTTTTATTCCATTACTTCATAGAAACAATTTATGCTAGCACTTAAAATAAACACTAACAAGATCACAAACCATTATCAAATATACCATCCAAATCTACTAACATTTGCAGGTATTCTTCCAACCCTACTTCATGCTATACGGAGAAGTGTTCGCTGAGCAAATGGCCCCCCCTTGCGGCCTGCCCGGGCTCGAAGAGTGCCGCGTGGGCCACTGGGTTCCTCCTGTTGTCATGAGCGTGTACTTGCTCATCGCCAACATTTTACTAGTCAACCTTCTCATAGCCGTCTTCAATAACATCTTCATTGAAGTCAACGGTGTGTCGCATCAGGTTTGCGGCAAACTCGATATCTGTCGTAGCTTCGATGTTGTTATAGTGCCTGTTGCGAGATTTGATTACGTTACGGTTGGAGTTCGAGGACTTATTTAGTAGACGGTAGATTTTCACTCTGTATTTAGAAAGGTTGCTTTTATATTTGGAGATTTAATGAGTAAACTATCCACAATTTCAACAATTCATTTAATTTGGTTATATTAGAGTTAGTTGGGTTTATGGAAACAAAGTAAATTTAAAAGAAATGCTTCTGTAGTACAAAGTGAAATAGTTGACTGTAGTTTTATCGTCTATCGTCCTGAGTAGATTAGCACCCGAGTAGTTATAGATTATTAAGTTGATTCGTATTTAGTTTCCCGGTATATTGAGTTGGATTGAATATTATTTTATATATAAAAAATATTTTAACTTTTTACTTTTTATTATTGTCCATTTTATTTTGACCGCAATTTTAGTTTGAGCTCCCGTTGTCCGTAGGTATTCTTCCAACCGTACTTCATGTTGTATGGCGAGGTGTTCGCTCCTGAGATCGACCCCGAGTGTGGGAAGAACCCCGGACAGCCTAAGTGTGTGACCGGCAGGTGGATCACGCCCGTCGTCATGACCATATACTTACTCATCGCGAACATTTTACTTATAAACCTACTTATTGCTGTCTTCAACAATATATTTAATGAAGTCAATGAAGTCTCGCATCAGGTTTTTTATTTAATTTTTTTTCTTATTTGCTCTTTTTAGTTGTCCGTACCAGAGTCTGAAACTTTCGTTTTACGTTACTTACATTTAAGAAGATTCTTTGGCCTTCCTTGACTGTAAAAGTTTACAGATATTAAAGAGATGGTAAACGGAATTTCAAAAACATTTTCCGTTGATTACCGTCTACACCAACATTAATAAAATATGGTATACGATACTGTTATCTAACTAAAAGCTAATTTGAGTTTAAGGTGTTAAAATAACTGATGGTACAGAAAACTAATTTCGCAAGAATGACTTGCATTTTGCTTTTTTTGTATTTTGTTAGAATCATTGTCCCTTTCCACAGTTATTAATCTGTTAGTGATTCTAACAAACTTGCATGGCAAACGTTTTTTATTACTTGAACAATTTGTTTACTTCCAGATATATGTAGTAGATAAGTTATTTTGTAATCAAATACGTCGGCATTAGTTGTCTTTGATGTTGTTTGTTACTTAATTTGTAACATTGTTTTTTAATTTCAGTTTTCATACGATTCCACTTTCCACTTTTAAACATTCTTTAAAATTGCCCCTTGACAATTATTATTGATAATTATGAAAATGAATAAATATTGAAATAAATTATACCGATTACTGCGTTTCCTCATCCTAAATCAGCCAACCAACCTTTCAGGTATGGATGTTCCAAAGATTCACAGTGGTGATGGAGTACGAACAGAAGCCGGTGTTGCCCCCTCCGTTGATAACTTTATGTCACATATACGCAATAGGCAAGTGGGTGACGAGGAACGTGTCACACAAGCGGTTCCAGTATGACAATGGGCTCAAACTATTTTTAGAAAAGGAGGATATAGAAAGACTTTATGATTTTGAGGAGGAATGTGTTGAAGGATATTTTAGGGAACAAGTAAGTAATAACGTTAATACACAAATGCCAATATTGTTTATTTTTAAATGTTACATAAATTCATTAATTATTTCAGGAAGTTAAATTGTCTAATTCTATAGAAGAGAGAGTGAGAAACACAACTGATAGGGTAGAACATATCACGACGAAAATGGAAGACTTGAATCAAAAAGCTAATTGCCAAATACAGTCGGTTCAGGTAAAACTCAAACTCGAAGTGTTTTAGTGTTTGAAACTTTTTAATAACTTTATTTTTAAACAAAATTTAAATTACAAAACCTTTCCAGAGTGTAGAATTTAGGTTAAGAAAGTTAGAAGACGTGGCAGAGCAGACAATGAACCACTTAGCTGTGATCCACCGGTTCATGGCGACGCACCCGTCACTGGTGAACCGAGGGTCTACTGATACCCTGGGTCCTCCACCACCCACCTTCCAGGCAGGTGCCGCCAGGCTGAGGACTGCCAGTGACCGTTCTGAGGTAAATAGTATTAAGATTTGTAAAAATCATTTCATGAAAAAGAGATGTTAGAATTACTTCTTGGTGGTAGAATATTCCTATCCTCAATAACTTTTAGAAGAATTATGTAATACTTGTTCTCTTTGTATTCATTAATTTGTGAATGGTATTTCTTTATTACGTTGGTTTAGCCCCAACAAAGATTTTAACGTTTAGCCTTTAAGGGTACGCTAGACCATACTACGTTTGTATGGAAGAGTGACCACTCTTCCATACAAACGTACTGTGGTGATTACTCGTTTGTTTGACAGTGTACGTTCAATGCTAAAATTTATATAAACTTGTCTTGTCATTATCTAGCCCTGTGTGGAAGCAGAATTGGAAAAAAATATTGGGTTGGAAGTTATGAGCGCCGAAACTTCCTATTTTAACACTAATTTTAACTCTTCTTTGGGCGTAAATAAATAACTTATGTAGTAAAAAAAAATGCCAAAATAGAAACCGTACAGGGATAGATAATTTATTCAAAAGTTTTTTTTATTTTTTTTATTAAGTACATCCAGTAGTTTTTCATAATATCTATACGCCCAAAGGTCTGTTCATGAAATTTTACGCGCTCGTTTTTGTTAGAAATCATCGTCTATTTCACTAAATAAATGAATAAATAAATTAATAAAAACTAGATAAATAATTACTAAATTAATAAATATATAAATAAATTAATAAAAACTAGATAAATAATTACTAAATTAATAAAACTAAATAAATAAATAATTAGACTAATTAGCATGAGTTCGAGCCGTCGCGTCGACTAGTGTACCCGTAAACAAATCGTCGAAGTAAATTTTCCAAAATCGTCATAATTTACAACGAAACATTCAACCCAAATCCAAAACAATATCTTCATCATGTTTTTGATGTATTTATTATTTTCATTATGTGTTTGATGTCGACCTCAACAAGAATGCTTGAGAACACTAATTGCAACGTTTTATGTTAATCATTGGCATGATAGTCGATGTTTGCGTTAATGCTAATTTTAACTTTTGTCTTTCATTCAATGTTTGTGACTCCCATCTAACTTGCAGATTGTCAGATATTTTTGATTTTTCATAGCTCTGTACATCTTTTTATCAAAAGAAAACTGTAGTTTTATTTACACACTTAAAGAATAATCTTCTTGTTTCCATTGATAGTGAGACATAGATTATAGGAGTGGAAGTCTCAAAAATATCTGACTATTTGCACTCGCTTTAGTGTATTTGGTTCAGCGTCATTCGGAGATTTACACTTTATCAATATGCAATGTAGTTATGATCAACATTAATATGCAATATGCAACATCAAATTATGCTCATACAGCCCAACTTGGATCAATAGAACTCCCTCAATTCCCTCTTGCACTAACAACTTTAAGTTCAACTAAATTACTTCTACAAATTGTGTGGTATTGTATATACTACTAACTTCTAGTTTGTGTAGCTTGAGAATTATGGTTATAATTTTGAAATGGAAAGTGAAATTAGTTTCTTTAATTTTCTATTTCGGCTTTTCAACTGTTTTTTGTTCAAGGTTTTATACATTTAAAACGTTATTTGCCTTTTCCTGTCGTAACTTATTAGAAGTTATAATGAATCTTTCATATCAGAAGAGTCTCGCCATTTCCTATATTTATTGGCTTTGAAACTAAATTCCAATCTATAATTAGTTTTATACTACATTATAAACTTCCTTAACCCAACAAGACTACTCACAACAACACAAACATCGATCGAACGACGGGTTCATAATTATTCCCCTTTTTTTTTGGTTGGGAAATCATCTAATGACTTCTCCCGCTCTGGGTGGAGTGGGAGGACGTGTCAGACTCTTACTGACTAAAACCCACCCGTGTTTCTTCTGTTGCCTGTGCAATGCCAGGGGGCCACGGTATCCCTATTGTATTCGGACTTTCCCGCAACCCCGGCAGGCAATGCTCATCGGACCCCTTCACTCGCTGACATCTCTTTGAGGCGCGCGTGGAACACAACGCGCCGTCAACCCGGGCCTGGTCCTTACCGGACGGCGAGCTAGCCATTGCTCACGCCTACTCTCTATAGATTCTCGACGCCCAGGGTGTCTCCTCCTGCGGCGGCTAGGGGCGTGAGGGCGCGAAATTTGCCTCTCCCTCACGCATTCCGCCTTCTCCTTCGCGACCATTACTGCTTCGCAGAAGGAGGTGACGGCCTCCCATGCCCTCTAGCTCCGTACCATGGCTTGGACCAGGGCCGGACGCAAGAGATCCCCGCCGCCGATCGCCTCCACGAGGACACGGCGGTGCTCTGCCCAAGCCGGGCAGACCTCCACCATATGCTCCACCGTGTCCTCCGGGCGATCCACGCAGTGATGACACCCGGGCGTTTCCTCCCGACAATTATTCCCCTTGGGCTCAATTAGTATTCCAAACCAATTTTTTGCTTAGTTTCAACGCTCAACGTACTAAGTATTTTTCCTTCTAAAACAAAGCCAAATTGCAAATAATTCCCATCGTCAAAGTCTGAAACTGTGCGATGTATGAGATTTGTAAACGCTTATGTAATTACACGTGTAATAAAGTCAGTCCCATTGCTTTCATTGCCGTTTATAGCTAGCTAGATTTATTTAGATATTCATGGCCTTTTCCATAGTATCCGATTAGGCAGTATCTATCAGATTTTTTAAATTATTAGAATTTTGAAATTATCTGCTACATTACTGAAACTTTTTCAGTGGCAAAACAGGCCATTAGACTAACGAAGATCACAGTCAAACAAAATCTCCGGATGACGTTGTACCCAATGCTAGTTAGGTAGATATGTGTGACGTCACGACAGGTGCTGTCGGACAGCGACACGGGCGTGGCGCGGTTCACCGTGCGACCGGTGCAGGAGGAGGATGAGCGCTCGAGACCCTCCGATGTAAGCACCCCTCTCGGCCCTCTCTGCCGCGTAGCTGCCCGAACAAGCTGCACGGGTTTCCTAGGCCATGACAAAGAACCAATGATTACTGTAGATGAAAGTGTAAGATACATGAATGAACATTAACCTGTCATAACATCCGCGTCTGAATAGACTCTTATAACTGTTTGGTGGAACTGTTTATATAGTTTTATATAGATTTCTTTTAAAAAATCAGAATATCTTTCACACTTCTAAACTATCAAAAAGTTGAGCAAAAATTTATAGAACGCTGTCTTGTGATCTCATTTCAAATTTTTACTTTCTTCTATAAATTTTGATGATGCAAATTATTTGTTTCGACCATAGGACAACGGCGAAATATCGGTTGTACAGCAGGCAAGTTCAAACCATTTGGTTGACACATTTTAGAGCACTTAGGTGGAGCTTCTATCTTCTAGAGTTCCGCCTGAACAGGATTAACTCCTTCATGCACTAATGCAACTTTGTATGAAAGCTTTTTAATTACCAGAACTAGAATAGCCTCTGTACATTTAGCATTTGCTACAATTTATATACTATTGTCCAACTTCCTCGGCACTAGTGTGTCGCACGTTTGTTTGGGCAGCCAGCGAACTAGTAGGCTGTAGGTATTTTAATTGGCTATTAAAATTTTTCATTAATAATTATAAAAAAATCAAAGCTAATTGCAAAGAAATAAAATGCTGTTGTGTCGTGTGGGACAGCACCGTAAACCTTTTTGTTTTTATTCTTGTTGATTTTGTTTAATATGCAGATTTCTTATTATTTTGTTATATTTAGCTCTGCTGATTCATAATGTCGTAGTTATTCTATTTTATTTTTCCGTGAGTTCTTAAGTAAATTATGGTTTTTACTCTCAATCTTTCTATGCATATTATGCAAATAAGTTTTAATTACTGCATAGCACTAAAGCTTTTCAAAATTGTTGAATCACGCGTTAACAATGTACGCACTTTTGGCTTTCTAATTTGGCTTATCGGCGCAGTCTCACTTGGCTTCTTCATTTCCACCTAAGAATATAATTGAAACTTCGAATAGCAATAAAACCTTGAAGTTATACCCTTTATTATTCTTGATCATCAAACTACAATAAGGTGTTAAAAATACTTTAAATGATTCTCCTCTAATCTGAAATTATAAACTCGCCCGTTGAAACTCAAGGTATTATTGTCTCCACATTCTTTCTATGCTTACCAACTTTCATTATGCTTCCTGCTACATCTTCATCGCTCATTAACAGGATGAAATGCCTCAATCTGGGCCGGAGGCTCCTGTGGAGAAGGAACCAGACGCAGATTCAATATCAACATCATCTGGGGAAGACCACGCGGGTCATAACATAACGGTGGTCAAAGTACAGCCGCCCATCACGCCAGCCAGGCAGAGGTCCTCCGATAGCAACCGGACGGAGCCTAGTGACGAGAAAAAAGGTAAGTTACCTAAAGTGTTGAAACAGAATTCTATAAAAAAAAATATGCAAAATACTCTAAATGGATACAATTTTTCTCCTCATTGCCCAAAGTCTTACTCTACAAATGTGTTTAGATATCTACCCTCATCCTCGTCTAATAGCGTCGTCGAACGATGATGCTTTCTTGCCGGAAGTGCGTGAGGTACCATCAGATCTTCAAAGCCTGCGCCCACGCACCACTTCCGCTGGAACCCGACGCACTGCCAACACCAGACGGTAAGTTACGCAA
The DNA here is from genome assembly GCA_963853775.1 of Xanthia togata. Taxonomy (NCBI): domain Eukaryota; kingdom Metazoa; phylum Arthropoda; class Insecta; order Lepidoptera; family Noctuidae; genus Xanthia; species Xanthia togata. The sequence goes on from OY970805.1 coordinate 6,711,044, forward strand.
CTTTAACACCCAACTTTGAACTATCATGGATTCCACATTTTGAAGGTTTAGGTAAAACAGTATACTGAGTTACACGACTTTGCAAAGCGTTAGCGTTTGTTAGAAGAAGCCAATGATATAAAACTTTCTGGAACTGACTTGATTTTAATTCCAGTTTCAGTAATGTTCAGGCCGTACTTTGGATTAAGTTTTAACTTACTTTTATATAAGTGATTATGTAGGTCTGTGTAATAAAATGTAAATAAGCCTATTCTAAAGAATAACAATATCTAAATATCACTTAACATGTTTACTCAGTATAGTCTGGGCACCAATTCCATGTCACTAAAGGTAAGCAAGAAAACAATAGAATCATCAAATTCACGCAAAGAATACAAGGAGCATGTGCATTCATTATCACGGAAGAATCTAATTGCGACTAAGACATTAAAAGAGTTTCCCAATACATAGGTACAGCTTACTATGGAAGTGCTGTCGAAACCAGATGGTCCCATGTCGTAACGTCAAGCATGGCCGCGTTATCTTTTGTTCTTGATTGCCATTCTCATTAACCATTTCTTCATTTGTTTTGGAAGAATCATATTTTATGGAGATTTGGCCGCTCTGGACGGAAAGTTTTGGATTATATCCGAAAATATAATATATATAACTAACTAACTAATTTTGGTACAGAACTAAGTAGGATATTTGATCAAAATTGTTTGTGTAAAGTAAAGAAAAAACTGGACCACTGATTTTCTACAAAAAACTCGAGAATCTTAACAAAAAAAGTTGTTGATTTTCGTGAATGCATTCATCATTGCATTTTCCACAGCCACCAAACCTCACTCATATTTATATACTTCATTAACAAAAATCGGCAAATACTGTGTTTATTTGTATAAAACCAAAATTATCATCGCCATAATTGTTTTTAATTTTATTTTTTGTTACCTTCTTGCATCTGTTAGGAGACGGTTGTGGAAACAGTAAGTCAAATAGAGTCATTGGCGATTGGCTTAGCTTCTTAGCAAATGTAGTTAGACGTAGTTGCCTTACTGTATAATAAACATTCACTTATCTACAGCTTGTATACACGCTCGATATCAATATGCTTAGCATTAACAAGCACTACTTTCGACAGTCACACACTACACAGTTTTAATGTGACGCAATTTTATTTGAGCATCTCTCTGTGTTTCTGTACATCTCTACACAAATCAAATCTTACTTCAGCCATAATAACATTGATCTTTCTATTTGGCTATTGATTTATGTGATCAGCTGTTATTTTCCATATAAAATGACATTTATTTCAACTTGGACAGTATTTATTGCAATATTGTGGCTATCATTTTCAACATTTTTCTTTTCTGATATATTTACAATGATTGCTATAAGGTAAGCTTCGTCTAAAATTTCAATTTACTCATTTAAAAACTGTACAGTATTTAAATTATTTAATCTTCTAACGTCACTGTTATTCTCTGTTGTATTTTCGATTGTCTTGTCTTCACATTACTCGTACTTACTAATCTCAAGATTTAACCACCTTGATTATTTTTTACAAAGACTTCTACAAACTTTTACTAAACCTGCCACTGCACACATACTTCTGCCACTTTCTTGTGGGAACAATATGATTTAAATATTCTATTAAGATGTGCTGACTTTGTCATTGCCATTTGACCCTTACTTAATTGTCACTTGCAACACAAAAAAGACAAAAAATAATTTGATAGAAGATAGCACACAGAAAAAAATATCCAATAAAATAACAATGACACACACAATGATGATTAGTCACATGAAAAACATTTGACCCAGTCAGCACGTCTTCCAACGTCAGACAGTCCTTACTGTCAAAGGTATAAAACGAGCTGATATTACCAGGCGTTCGGAGGGAGGCAACGACTGCGGCATGGGTGGCCACTACTCGGCACAGCATCTGGCACCCCGCCGTCAACATAGTCAGACGCACTCCGAGCCTGACAACTCCGCCGTCGACGCTGGCTCCGTGCACAACTCCGTCACTGGGACAAGTACGTCTACCTACTGATGATAATGATCTATTGCTGAACGATAAAAAGCATTCTGCTGCTACATTGAATGTTTTTAGGGTTGAGTCATCAATAAACGTCATCGGCAACATACTGGTTAAGTTAAGATGGTTGTGTGTGATGCGGAATTGTACTAATGTGGTCTCTTTGAAACGCTCTCTGCAGCAAAACTGTGACGTTTACACTGACGCTTACGAGACCCCATCGCTTTTTGCGATACAAAATTATATACACAAGATGCAATTCTTTACCAAAAGCATCATATACCACAATTACCATATAACAGGTCGTCAGTCCGGTTGGGAAGCAACGGGTGGTGCTACTGGAATCCCATCAGGCCAGAGACGAGTGGGTGGAGCGCCGCGGTCCTTACTGCTGGCCATGCACGAGTATACCAGCATCACTGATGAACTGGAGACCGTGTATGGACTCTTCTCACCGCCACATACGCCGAGGTAACGAAACCTGGTGCAGAGTATAATATATATGTGTATCTTAGGGGCTACTTTCAAACGATCTACGTTTCAAGAGATCTACGTTTTGGAATGGGCAACTAGCTTCAACTTTCTGACTAACTGACTCTTTGACATTTCAAAAGTGCCTGTAAAGGGTTTAATTGAAATAAATGCTTTGAGTTTGAGTTTGAAACAAAAATGATTTATTAAGAAAGCATAGGGACACTCATAGGTATTACAAATCGAAAGCTATGGCGATCGTAACCCAGCTTGAACTCACTTACACATATTATATTTGATATTATCACATATTATATTATAATACCCACACATATTATAATATAATATGTGATAATATCAAATATAATAAGTGTAAGTGAGTTCAAGCTGGGTCCGTTGCACAATTGAACCCAATCTTGCATATAACATGCATATTTTACTCATATATTGTAGCTTGTACAGGTAGCACTTACTAGGAAGGATCAACCCGACTCTCAACAAACCAAATAAAATATTTTCACTATTGCTCACAGAACACCAATAACCTCTCGCCTTTTATCACCGGCCCGTGCTGCCTCCCCTTCAGTCCGTCGTCGTCACGCCAGCGAGATGTCTAATCCTGAGTTCGCGCTTTTCATGGAGAAGGAACACCTTCGAGGGGCTGAAGAAGATGACTACATCATCATGGAGAACCTTATTCAGAGGCGGTGAGTGATCCTTTAGGAGACGGAGCGACTTTGTGCGTTGCTTGCGAAGAGGTTACACTGATCACGATATACCAGGGTGAAGGGTATTTGCGCATACTTGTATTCCTATATGTTTCACATAATGATCTAGTTGAGCAGTGCGTCGTTGCGCAGTTTAGAATAATAGAAGCCGCGAGTAAACGAAAAATTGGTATGCTTGTGCTACGATATATGATGTGTTCATATTGTATTTGTATTGCTATCGTGCTGCTCAACTACAACATAGCCTTACATTAAAATGATGAAATTACATAAAGTACATCATATTATTACTAAGAATTTACGTAAAAACAATAATTATTTACCAACAACGACGTGGAAGACGGCTTTGAAGAAGTTTGTGGTAGGTACGGAGACCCAAAACTTAAAATAATTAGCAATAAATTAAAAATAAAAACTTGCCAAACAAACCCAAAGTTCCAGAATTCAAAATTCGCATCGCCCCAAGAAATTTCAGATGTTAATCCACATATTGATCTCAATAATGACGACCCCACAAATTGCAAACTTTCCAAACTGTTGCGCCACGTTGGTTCGTGATATGAAATCTCATTGATCAAGCTCGCTGAGGTTTTTGAAGTGGAAGACTATTTGTTGAAGGTAAACACAAGAGGAAATATCACTTTGTCGATGACACGTTGCTTGCTCTAATAGGTATAATTTTATCGAGGTGAAACTACTTTTATATCTGTAAAAAATTCGAATTAAGAAAAAGTGATGATTAAAACAGGACAAAATAAAGTTAACAAAAATCTTTAAACATGCCTAACTAGACCAATCAAAGAATGTCCGTCTTTCTCCTCTCAAAAAAATTGTAATAGACGGACAAACATGACTCAACCCAACGGACTCATTCGACTGCGGTACCCCAAAAACCAAACAACGGAACTGCACCAGCGAGGCATGGCAAGAAGAGCTGAGCTTGCTTCGGCTTATAGCTTTTGTGAGCGTCCTGAACTCGATCCTTACTCACCAGCCGTTTGTACTGTAGCCTAGAAATGGGTGGGCTTGGCAGATACGAGGAGGAGGAGGGCGAGGGGGCTGACGCGGCTGAGGGCGGCGTCAGTGGCATCAGCATCAGCGTGTGCGTCAACAGCGGCGCAGCTGACGCGCTGGCCGTGCCGCCGCAGACCAGCTCGCATCTCACTGTAGGAGATAGGCGCCTGCCGCATCAAAGGTATGGGATTTGTGGACTCTTGTGTGTTTGACGAGTTTTTATCAATTCACCAGTTTTCAGGGTTACTGATTGTAAGTGTGTTCAAAATAAATACTCTTATATTCTATGCTCTCTTTCTGGTAAATTCCCTTTGTAGATAACAACTCACTTTTTTTTTATATATATTCACGTAATTTTGATATTCCTTTTCAATTCTTCATGATAAATTGTTTTTCTTTCTGAACCAAATCTAATGTGAGGTCTTGATTATCTTCAATTCGTTCTAAAATAAGTTTAATATTGTATATGTCTCTTCCCTTACTACACATCTACCTCCAGTATAATTTTAACGTCTCGTAACTTAGACACTCGCTAAGAAGATCTTCAGCTATCGACAGTCGTGAGCTGCCGTCACCGCTACAGCCGTTGTTAGACGACGATGCATGCGGGGAAGTGCTGCTGCCCGTACCGAGGCAACCTTCTGGTAACTTCTATTTTTAGCCAATAGAATTTTAAACCCTAAACAGTTTTTCTGAAATAAAAAGAAACGCATTGTTTTTATTTTTTACCAGAATTTCAACAAGTTAACTAGCTCTGAATGCAAATTTAAACTATGGAGCTTAGACCATAACTTCTCATAGGATACGAGGTCAAAAGCCTTGGAAAGGTCAAGAAATTAAAATCATCATTAGTTCAGGAAATTATACTCTTCAGTTTGTGCTTAAGATTGGAATTTTAAGCCCGATTGCACGACAAATCACTAAATTAGTTTAGCGATAAACGCTTTTAAAACATCGTTCTGTTTCGACCAATTGTTTCAGAGAGAAAATGATGTTTTAAATAATGCTTAATGCTATTCTTCCACACTTGAAACCATTAATTTGTCCAGGTGACACAAACGCCTCAAGCGAGCTATCCCTCTCGCACATGGTGAGCGAGAACCTCCCCCCGCGGCCCTCCATCGTGCTGGACTCGTCGCAGCTGCCGCGCCAGCGCTCCGCCGACGCGGCGCCCGCGCAGCCGCCCGCGCCCGCGCGCCCCGAGACCATGTGCTAGAACCTGGTAAACGTTACGTACAGTAGAGAGGTATCCTCACTGTAAGTGCCATATTTATGGCCGGATACTTAAGTTACATGATGTAACCTAAGTATCCGGCCGTAAATATGGCTCTTGCGAGTTTTAGAAAAAGTTTTGATTTGGTCCTGGGTTCGATTCCCGGGTCGGGTAAAGTGTTATTGGGTTTTTCTATTTAGAATTTCTCAGTAGCAGCCCGGAGTCTGGATTTGTGCCCGGTTGATGGCAATAGGCTCGCCCCCTATTACATGGGACTTAAACATAACTGGCGAAATGTGGGTGTACCTACTACAGGTACACCTCTGCCCAACCCTCCGGGGAAACAAGGCGTGATGTTATGTTATGTGTTTTGATTTGTATAGCGTATTTGACACATCTGAATGACAGTCTCTTTTAAAAGCACAATGTTTCACGCGGGTACTGTTGTACGTTCGTATGGTAGTTTCTCTACATACATAAGGAAAAGGGTGTTGACATGGTGTTGACATTATAGCAAACCTTAAAATAAAATTTTGCCAAGTTTAGCCAAGACTTAGAATAAAATGTTGTTACCATCCTTCATCTTCATCGCTTCATTCTCGAAAACTAACCCTTAACCATCCCTTTATTTATTTTTTGCCTTTATCTCCGTGCAGTGGAAACGCCTTCCTTTTTCCGTTAAACTTGTCCCAACAGCAATAGTTCTAATAAATAACATTCTCTTCCAGGTAACAACAAAACAGTCACAACTCCAAAGAAATCCAGCTCTTCAAGGTGACAACCAAATAAATTAGTAAATTACAGAACAGTAGTGAAGGACTGACCTAGTGAAGTATTAGCCATAATAATTGTTAACACCAAATACTTAACGTTAGACTTTCGACGACTTGTAGAGCCCTTTGTAGGCCTTTTGGGACCCTTTTCAATGTTACCTAGTTGATACTTGATACTCTCGTCTCCTGCGTGATGCTGACAGACTGAATTGAACTCAATTCTAAAACTAATCATATCGATCCTTTTCAATTACTACACATTTTGTAAAGTTAGTTATGATTTTGTGACGAAGTAAATACGAATCCATTCATAAAATTTAGAACTTATAGAAACACGATAGTCGGTCATGATACTTATGTTTTTATTTTATATCCATGAGCAATATTCGTTGTAGTGGCGTAACTTGTGGATAAGTTGCTCAAAAAATACTTAAAAATGAATATTGTTCACAAAATACTTTAGGTCATTTTTAAAAAGATCATCATTCAGATCTTTATTAGAAACATTTATCGCAACGCTTCAATGACGAAGACTGCGAATTACATCTATTTACTTTATATTGTACAAAAATGCGCCTTGAGCTTAATTTGTAAGGTTCAAAATCACATCAAGCGTTCTATCTTTCCTCTCCGTTGGAGGGAATTTATATTTAGCTGTAAATACGCCATTTAATAAGTCTCGCTATTTAATATTTCGTCTGTAGATACATGGTCCAATACATGTCATTTCGAACTCGTTTCACTTAGATCGAATCTAAGGAGTAGGATAATTTTATACTTACCTACTTTCTTACTTGAACTAAGGAGCGTATTGAACATTTAGCATAATGTAAAAGTGCCGAGAGGACAAAGTACTTCAATACAAGTTGTCCTACTCTCAAGATTTGTACATAGGTTTATAAAAATATTGTACAGAATATAAACGGTTCAGAAATAAGAACTAGGGGAAAGACAAACGACAATACTAGTGCTCACGTTGTAAATACTGTTGTCAGAGTTAAAGGATTTAATGAAAAAGGTACTGAGGTTTATAAATTAGGACATAGTAGTAATAACATTCGGAACCATATAATATGAAAATGTTGAAACTTAAGAGTTTACGCTTCTTCAAAGCTTAACGAATTAGTGAGCACTAACAAGCGCATCTCAATTGTTTTAAATACCACTTTTTACTATTTTGAACATATCAGACACAATTACTAAAATAAGGAGTTTATGTTCTGAAACGTAACATTGCATAAATTGTTAAAGTTTTATACTTGCGTATTTCATTTTGAATACCTACCTTCATTTTATTTGACAAATTTGTTGACCAATCTATATGAATGTACAATGCATTTTAATAATTTTATACACTTTAAATACTGTTATAATCAAATGGTTCGTTCGTTAATGACGGTTTTGACGAACAAGAAATAATAAAGCTATGAATAGTCTGTATTTTAATTATTTTGAATCCCTCGAAAAATAACGGTCATCACAATGTGTTCAATTATACCAAAAATGTTGTGCAAGTTTTACCATTTTTTTACTATATTTGCAGTACAATAAAATTAAATGCATCTTTGTATATAATTGTAGAAACATAAAATAATATTGAGGTGATTATTCTATATTTAATAGAAGTTTAATAATATACTGATTATTACAATATAATTAAGCATCGATGTATTGTTAAGGTGAACAGATGCAATAAATTATTTTACTTTTTAGTAGACAATGAATAGGGATTTTACCATATCTTACAATCGCGTTTGGACGGGCGGTATTAATGAAGCAATAATTTTTGTACGTACAACATTTATTTCTATATTCCTATGGCTCTGTAAGTGCAGAAAAAATTACAATAATTTAGTAATATGTATTAGATGTTCAGTCAAGTGAAGCATGAATTTATATTGTCGTTTACCTGGACGACCGTTTGAGAGTATTTGAGCTCACGGTATCCAACGAAATATTTTCCGTTCAGTGAGTTGGGGAAACTTTTTGGGAGACATAATGCGTAGTTTGGGCAATAAAAGAACAGTAAACGGCCACAATGCTCACACTATTTCCCATTGCCTACAGATATCTGTGTGGACTTCTTATTTGTCGCCTAACAGTTAAATTGCTTGTATTAATGTCTTCTGCTGGGAGGCCAACGAGTGCGATGGAAACAAAATGCGTATGAAATATGTAAATATTGATTGGCTACTTTCGACTTAGTCAAAGTCAAATGAAACCTTAAAAGCCATAGGTACTCCAGCTACTTTAGACAAAGAAAATCTCAAAGCAATTATGTGAAGAAACCATGTAACTGAAAATTCATTATTGTTTCCATTACATTTTACTGGGGGAACATGTTATTGTTACATAATACCTACAATAGAAATAAATATCGCCACAATCAATCATCATGTATCGAGATTCGTACAACCGAGGAATTGAGACGTCAAGTTATATGTTCCGGATAGTCCAATTATATTCCATATAGTTTATTAATAAGAAATATTTTACGGAGAATAGCGAATAATGTAATTGTACATAATGTGTAAATGTTAAAGTTGTTATTTTTTACCAAAATGAAATGTTGTGAGAGAGCGAGCCGAGCGCTACCAACATCCTGATGCTTCATCAGCACAAACTTTTAATCATAACTTTTAAATCTTTGAATCATCTTTGTCTTTAGCACAACGTTTTGATTATTCAAGAGAAACGACTTGTCCTTATTGGGATATTTTATTCTAGACTCGATTCATTCAATATTTTTCAGAGTGATAAAAACTACTTCATCTGAGTTATATAAAGTATGTACAATGGTAAAATAAATATTATATTTGTGATATTACAGCCTGTTTGTTTTATTGTTTCCCATTTGTAGTAATCTCTTTACTGTCTCGTACAGTACCTCAGTTTTTGCGATCCAATAAATGATACGATAAAAGGGTAATATCGTGATATTAGCTGATCGTCTATAAACTATTTATCGGTATTTATTGGCAGTTTATTGTTTTTGTAATAGCCGCTCGATTTCACGGCTTAATTACGTAGGCACCAATTGTGTATTTATTGGATCTCGGTCAACATCTGCGTCATTGGCGATACAGTAATTATTTTTTAATTACGCGACGTGATGTTGATCATTATTTACAGTAATCTGTACGTAATTATCAGCATGTCGCATAATTACAAGCTAGCTATAAAGCTTCCATGATTCATACCTACTGTAGGTACAAATAAATTTACACACAAAAGATTTTGCATATATAAAAAAGTGAAAAAATAACCGTAGGTAAGCAGCTAGCTTGCTCTTGTACATATGTTCCCTAAATAAAATTGCACTGTTGGATTTTTATGTTCAGCGCTGAGAGTTGAAAATCCAACAGTGCACTTTTATTTAGGGATTAATTTAAGTGTCACTTATTTGTCAATGAAAACGGGCATTACACTTTTAAAGGGCTCTCTAACTCTTGACATAAAACACATGGCACTGAAAGGTATTTCCTAAGATATACATTTTACCACGCAGGAATGGATTCAATATAGTTAAGCCCGCCGTATAAGTCCGCACGAAGTCGATCGCACAAACACTGCAACTACTAGATACACGGGATAAAAATACCATTTACAATAAATGTAACAAAAAAAAACGGGTTGCACTCCGGGAGTGCTGGCAGAAGTGAAAACTTGCATATTAACATTGTTTTGTTTCATTTTTGATATTTTGGAATGATTGGGGAATAATTTTGCACCGGTCTACTCTTACGAATTTTCGATCAGTACCCTAATTACGTAATGCAAAATCAATCCGAATCTGAATCGTTTTGAAACAGATTGCTAATCCATTGCTCCGTAAGTTCGAAAAAAAACTGCAGAGCAACGTAAATAACGCAATGAATGTTGTTGAACTGTCAAAATGAAACAGATTTGTCTTTATCGTTTACGAAAATATGTTGCGTAATTAGAAAGCAGGTCTCGTGTCCTGACGCGAGTTTAACATTTTTTACCCATCACAAAAAGTGCACAAAGCCGCTAAAGAAGTTTTGACTTCAAAATTTATAAAAATTAAATGCAACTATTGGGTCAGTCGTGAGGAAAAATAATTTGAGTAACAACGCAGTAAATTACGAGGATATTGCTCGTAAACTGACGCTTCTATTCGGGTTTATGATAAACAAATTCCATTCAAATCTGACGCCATTGAAACGTTGAACAAAGGTTAATTGAGCTATTTATGGAAATTGATTTGCTTTAAAATTTATGGAATAAATGAATAAACATCTGTTGTTTACTGGGGGCAAACAAATTAGGGTAGTGTGGCTGACAGGGTGGCGTTTTAATCTTGTGGTTAGTCTAAGGACTGAGAGGCCTACACACTGGTTCGGAATATTCTAAGCCGACCCGAAGTAATCACTATTTTACACATATTCGGTTTTCATTCCGTTCGTTCCGATCGGCAAACAAAGTCTTTGATTCATTCGGGTCGGCTCGGCACAATTCGGGCTAAGCTGTGTGACTTTTTCGTTTTGACTTATATCTAAATAATTATACAACTATTTGATTTTGCCACCCAGCCACAGTTTAAATAAGTAACAGTATTAAATCTTCGCTTACGCGCTTCGAAAACTCAGTGTACACAACAGTATCGAGTGCGCGCCAGTTACTCACGGACGCTGAAGGTTCATCTACCCAGCGGCCGTAGGTAATTATTTCAAGGTCACTGCCGAAATATACCTAATACTGTTTCTATATTATACTGTGGCCCGGCTAAATCACGCCAACCCGAAGAAGCGTAGGTATAGGTAGCACGGGAGGACCCCTTACGGAGAGCCGAATAGAATGATAATAGTTCTCACTACGTCTCCTGAAGTCCTGACCCGTTTGTGCGTTTATCTTACCGTATTATTGTAGAAGTTGAAAATGGCATGCATGTAAACAACGCTACGTAACTAGGTCAAAGCCGTGCCAGAAAGTAGAGTGAGACGAATACTTCTAGGGAAATTGCGCTACAAGGAGGTCGCAATGCAACACACCAGTGAAATGGAAATGTAATCCCTTAGGTGTGTCCAAACATTGAGCGGCAATCGGGCGCGGCTGCCGCGCTGTGTTTGGACAACTGCCGCGTGCGAACGCTTCTGTCCACCTACCGCGCACAAACATTTTTAGGAACGATCCGTCACTAATTGTGTCTGGACGTATTTCTGCGTATGCACGTATAAATGGACGACGTAACATGCATCGATTCGTTTAATTGAAATGTATGGATCTTTTAATGTGTTAGGGATCCATCGATCCATCAGGTTAAGCTACGCTTGCCGGGTTTGGTCAGTGGATGGGTGACCATCATTACATACCGAGATTCCTCTGTACCTCGGAAAACACGTTAAGCCGTTGGTCTCGGCTGTCGTTCGTGGATATTTGATAGAAGCCCGAAAGTCAGATAACCAGTCTTACCAAGGGGTATCGTATTACTCTGTTACTGGGTTGTGGTCAGATGGCAGTCGCTCCATGTAAAATACTGGTATTTAGCTGAATCCGGTTAGACTGGAAACCGACCCCAACATAGTTGGGCTAGGCAGATTGATATTGACAACGGAAGTGCGCGGCGTATCTTGAATGTGCCGCGCAGTACTGCCGCGCAAACATCCATCGGTTTAGTCCTAACCAGAGCACGGTAGAGATGTGTTGCTACCGTGCTCTTGCTGCTTAATGTTTGGACACACCTTAAACTCAAACTCAAAGCATTTATTTCAATTAAACCCTTTACAGGCACTTTTGGATTGTCAAAGAGTCAGTTAGTCAGAAAGTTGAAGCTAGTTGCCCATTCCAAAACGTAGATCTCTATGGAGAAGAACGGGCAAGAAACTCCAAGGACACTGTTTTAAATATAGAAATTACAAAATCCTGGGTACATTACTCTTGTTGATTCTATATGTGAGAACAATGAAAAAAAAAACAAAAAAAAGGATTAAAAATAAGCCCTGGCTAAGATGACCAGTCTCAACTGACGGCGCCCGTTCACGAACATGACGCGTGAATCAGCACCATCCAGCTCAACCATTTTGTAGGGAACCGAATGATCCAACACACTCGCCACCATCAGCGAGACATTTAAGTGAGCATGACGTGACGTGAGCATTAAGACGTAAGTAGTGATATTTTAGCAAGCTTTTATGTGGGTAAGAATAAAGGACCATGAGTCAAATTGGGCTCAGTGTCCAACAGAGTTATAGCATACGCCATTGTGAAGGATTTTGTTTGTACTAAAATTGTTACTATGGGCACCACCTTCAATTCCATTGCAGAAAAAAGATATGCACCTAAATAGGTTTTGTAGAAAAAGACAATTGTTAGGAGTCGTAAAACTTATTGAAACAATATATTCATTCTTAAAATGCTTAAATAGTGGTAAACAATAGATGCGCCTGCGCCCGTGTGATTTACAACACTCTCCATCCCTTTTACACCTCCCGGACGCCTGCGCGGGCGCCCGTCTATTTAGACGACATTATTATTGATATTGATTGAAATGTTAATAAAAATAATGTTAACTGTTAGCAGCTGTTTTATTTTTTATGTATACATTAAACCTGGAATTAAAACTAGTTAAAGATGTTCAATAACAAAACCTACAATGCCATAACAGCACTACTTTTTGCAGAATTTTAGTTTATTTATGGTCGGAGAAAAATATTTATAGCAAAATAACCCCATGGATTCTTCGCAAAAATGAGTTTAAATCTTTATATTTAGTGCTTTACAAGTATATTCAAAGTGGTCTCATCTCTGTTGGTGGGTGAGCCCAGGCTTCATACATTTTTGCCCATGGTCCTTTACCTATTTTAAACGTTGGTCTTGTTGGTTAGTCCGTGACACTGATCGTTGCAATATTTAGGTACACTGCAGCTTTAATTTGAGTAAATTCCCTATGATCTGTACTTAATTATGGAAGTACCTGCATCCAGGCAAGTGCGACACATATACACATAAATACAAACATAACATCACGTCTGAATGCCTGAAGAGTTAGGTAGGCACATGCGTACCTATACTTAAACCACAGTTAATAGAGATGAGATGCTCTCCGCAACATCATTGAAATAAAAAGCGACTTGCTACTACACAATAAAGTGCAATTCAGGTCGCACGGCGCTAAATACCTACTATTCACCTAGAAGTTACCTCTAAGTCAACAAGTCGAGCCTGCCGTGTACTTGTAGTTTCATACCTAAAATGCAGAGTGAACCATCTGTAAGTATTAGGCTGCGTTTCCACCAGAGATGAGCGAGGATGCGTAGCGAGGGATGTGTGTGAAACTAACCAATAACAATGCTAGCTCAGCTCAAACTATGACAGTGAAGCGATATTATTTGTTAGTTTCACACACATTCCTCGCTACACATCCTCGCACATATCTGGTGGAAACGCAGCCTAAATCTGTTCTTAAACCTACATTTCGCCAAGTTCCTTGCAACCGTGCAGTGATAATATACAGTATCTAAATAAAACCGGCCAAGTGCGAGTCGGACTCACAAACATAGGGTTCAGTACAACCGTGAATTATTTAGCAAAAAAAAAAAACTTAACGAAGAATATTATTATTTTTCATCTCCATGAAAATCGCAAAGATAAATTTGCATTTTATAATTATAATATGAATTACAAAGTTCTTTTTGCAGTTGCAGAAAATTACCCATATTTAAATAAATACCTTATGAATCGACGTTTTTACACACATACACAACATCACGCCTGTATTCCCCGAAGGGTTAGGCAGAGGTGTATCTATAATACACCGACATCGACGTTTTTATTTGTTGAATATAATTATATTTATTATATGGTACATGACATACAGAAGTTTCAAATTCCTAATCTGTTTAGTTGTTGAGATAGAGCTCGTACAAAAATGGTATTAACTACTTTTACGGCCCCCTTTTTGATCATTTCTGAAAATAAAAATAAAACAAAAAGTCAATTTGTTCTATACTCGATGAGCTCTATAATGACATGACACCTCCATGCAAATAGTTTGTTATTTTTAATTTTATTAAACTTTTATTATTTTTGCTATAGCGGCAATAGAAATGCATAATTACTGCTGTGAAATTTTCATGTAAGTATATCAGAACGTTCGGCCAGTCGAGATAGGGAACTGGCTGCTACTCTAGTTTTCAGTGACGATTATGTGACTCATAAAGATGCCAGCCAAAGAATTTGTGACAGAACAGTTCGAAAGTTAGAAGCATTTATTTATGGCCGAACGACCTGATATCAGAACTTTCGGCCAACCTGAATCTCCATAACTGAAGACCTTAGAGAAACTGTTACTGAATAAAGATTTAGTGACGATTTGGTGACAAACAACCAATGCTTTACTTTTACTCTTAATGCCACCGATTAAAAGTAAAATGAATTTTGGTTCCTGGAACATCAGGACGTTCGGCCAACGTAATCTCCATAACTGAGGACCTGAGAGAAACCGATAATGAATAAAGATTTAGTGACGAGACTGAAAGGAATTTTTATTGCTTAATTTTTTGTTGTGACGGCCCCTATAAATTGTAAAATGATAATTTAACATATAACCTCAAAACATTGGGATTATCGATTCCTCCACAAGGAAGAAGCCGAGAGAAACCGTTAATCAATAAAGATTTAGTGACGACACTGCAACGAACTTTTATTATTTATTTTTATTTTGTGACGGCCCCTAATAAATAGGAAATTGAAAAATTAACATATAACCTCAAAACATTGGGATTATCGATTCCTCCACAACGAAGAAGCCTAGAAGACTCGTAAAACCCCTGATGTGTTATAGGTTTTCAGTGCAATAGTGTCAGTATTTTTGTTAATTCAAAATTAATCTATAAAAATGCACTATGGCGGATGGCGACTGAAATAGGGTGACCATGTATTCCAACGAAACAAGTATTTATCGAGTAGGTACCTATTTATCTACTGAATGAAGCCAAACACGTCGAAATAGTTGAAATAAGGTGACGATGTAGGTATTGCAACAAAATAAATAGATACGCGGACGGAGCAATATGAGAAGAAGTGCAGTTATCTAATATTTTATATAATATGCATTAGAATTGAATTGTTATAAAAAAACATTACACACACTACCATGTGTTATGGTGTGGCCTCTTTGCTTTACTTTTAATTATTTTTCTGTGTCTGTCACTGTCACATGAATAAAAATAATTGAAAGTATCGATCGAATTTCGACCGACCAATAGGCCACCACTAGTTTTACTTCATTCAGTTCATTTGGTGTAGTTATTGTATAATCTTACTGTGATTTATCTATAGAACTGTTATTTAATTTTAAAATGTGTAATGTAGTTTATCAAACTAATAATAATACTGTCGGGCCACAAGTTTCAAGTCTAATCACCTAGCAGTAAACACAAGAAGCTGTCAAATCGATATATCTTTTCACGTGGTGAACCAATTTAACTGTAATTCTAAAAAGTACAAATTATTATGTACCTAACTACCTACCGCTTTTTTGGATGATTGATTACAAATAAATCATTTTTTAATTTGTGTAGGTACCTATTTATTGAAGTATTCTTGTACATAGTAAAAATTTCCCGATTCCCAATGTCAGTCACCTTTCCAATTTCGTTTGCTTGTAGCCAAAATAGACTCGATTAATGTAACTAAAACTTCACAAGTGCAGTTCACTGGTATGCAGGCATCAGCGCAACGTTGCTTGTACCTATATAATTTAATATTACGACGTGTTTTGCTTCATTGTTTAGGTAATTAAGTACTCGATAAATACTAGTTTCGTTGGAATACATGGTCACCCTATTTCAGTCGCCATCCGCCATAGCGTATTTTTAAAGATTAATTTTGAATTAACAAAAATACTGATACTATTGCACTGAAAACCTATAACACATCAGGGGTTTTACGAGTCTTCTAGGCTTCTTCGTTGTGGAGGAATCGATAATCCCAATGTTTTGAGGTTATATGTTAAATTTTCAATTTCCTATTTATTAGAGGCCGTCACAAAATAAAAATAAATAATAAAAGTTCCTTTCAGTGTCGTCACTAAATCTTTATTCATTAACGGTTTCTCTGGGCTTCTTCCTTGTGGAGGAATCGATAATCGCAATGTTTTGAGGTTATTTACTATTAAAAGGGGCCGTCACAAAAAAAAATTAAGCAATAAAAATTCGTTTCAGTCTCGTCACTAAATCTTTATTCATTAACGGTTTATCTCAGGTCCTCAGTTATGGAGATTACGTTGGCCGAACGTCCTGATGTTCCAGGAACCAAAATTCATTTTACTTTTAATCGGTGGCATTACGAGTAAAAGTAAAGCATTGGTTGTTTGTCACCAAATCGTCACTAAATCTTTATTCAGTAACAGTTTCTCTAAGGTCCTCAGTTATGGAGATTCAGGTTGGCCGAAAGTTCTGATATCAGGTCGTTCGGCCATAAATAAATGCTTCTAACTTTCGAACTGTTCTGTCACAAATTCTTTGGCTGGCATCTTTATGAGTCACATAATCGTCACTAAAAACTAGAGTAGCAGCCAGTTCCCTATCTCGACTGGCCGAACGTTCTGATATACATAAATTTTCAACTGTTTACCTGTTACGGTTCATGAGATAAAGCTCGCTGACAGACAGACAGACGGACAGCGGAGGCTTAGTAATAGGGTTCCGTTTGGCACCCATCGAATACGTTACCCTAAAAACCAGACTGCAACTAAAACGTTCAAAACAAGCTCACTTTTCAAGCAGTCTGATGCAGTTAAGTAATGGTCAAACAGAGCTAACAGCAATTAGTGTCCAAAGAACAGCACATAACTGTGGTCTTCAGAAACAGGTTATGTATTCAAGTAATATAATAATTTATTATCATTTTATTATAAATAAGTAGTAACATTGCTAAACAATAATCACTTTAATTACTTGAAATTTATTCTTTAAAGAAGCCAAGCAGTAAGTATTTCAAAATTCAATATTTTGAGATTCTGGAGCAGGTGCAACCGCAGTGAGGACACGACGTGTTTGACCGACTGGAATCAGACGAACCGCATAGACTGCGGTCGCTTCTGCGCACAATACTTAGAGATTTTTTCTTCATCTCTCGAGTTTTCTGCTTGCGTACTGGTCGCTTTTTCGGTTCCTTTTTCCTAATTCTAATCTGAAATGAACTCTTAGCCACGGTCCCCTTAGAGATGTTCTGCAGCATTTTGTAAGCCTTGCTTTTTGACTTCCTCGGCAAGTGGGGACGAATAGCCCTGAAGAACTCGTGTACCTCCTTCTTCTTCATGTCATTGCTCACGTTGTTATATTTAGCCTTGCTTGAGGTCGCCGATGGAGTATATAAAAGATACTCTAGTATTCTAGTTCTAGTTGAAACTGCTTCACCGTCCCCGTCGTGCAGCATCTGTTCAGTAGACATGCCTGTGATCATGTCTCCTGTAGGAACCTGTATTGTTTGAGATTTCTCAGAAGGGATTTCATTAATTATATCGTCTTCATTCACGTTAGGTTCCTCGACCTCCATTTTTAGGAATTCAATTTAGTAAAATGATAATAAATTATACAAAAAATCAGTAAAATCACAGTTTTACAAACATGCTGTCAAAGTAACAAGAAATCGAAATGCGAAGTATCTCTAATTAGTCTGTGAAATCGAATGAATAAAAAAGGGTTTTTTATATTTATTAAATGGCTTTTTCACGAGGATTTTATCACAGTTTTCATTTTTATGGAAAATGAGGTACCTAAAACTGCAAACCTCATTGCAAACGCACTCGCTATTTCCAACTCGCAAGAATTTAGTATTGCTTTGATGATAAAGATCGTGTCAGAGTCTACAAAATTGTACAGAGTCCTCACATATCCTGAGCTATCTACTGCTTTTATGCAGAACTTGGAACATCAGGTTCCGAATAAGGAAGTTCTTGTAACAATTGAAAACAGTCAATTGACTATTGCAATTGGCACATTCAAGTTTAAAGACACCGACCGCACCGAGGATTTATTTTAATTGGGACTACTTTTTCTTTGAATTATAACAAGACGCGTGATGATTTCTGCCTGTGCACTCCTACCGCAAGCCGCGTTAGAGAAAAAACTAATTAAACAGCATTTAAATAAACCCTTATCAGATGATTTGCAATTTTACGATTATATGTGTATCCAAACGTTTTGTTTGTTTCTTTTTGGGCCTGATAGGTATCTCTCGCTTTTTTCGTATCTAAGTGAAAGTGACAGAACAAAGTGAAGTTCAAATCTTTCCTTTGTGAGTGCCCCACAATTCTGGGCATTTAAAAAAATGTATATTAAAAAGGTACTTTGTCTCACGTTCACAGCAAAATCGAACTTTGCTCACTGTCTTTTTAAACAGCAAAACCCGCTTGTTTGAGGTGCTGAGGTGAAAATAATAATCATGTATGAACATATTTAAAAACAAACAAACACAAACTTAAAATTATCAACTTTATTGCATTACTGTTATATCTTAAATCTAAAATGTAACATAAAACAATTCACACGATTGATATACAATCTACATTGTATACAAAAATTCTATACAATTCAATTATTTGAACATGAAGAACAAACAGATTCGCAACATGAAAGCCTTTGACGAAACATACATTCGACAATTTTAATGAAAGTCCCTTTGATTAGTACCACAGAGTACTTTTTATACAAAACCGCCCAATGTGAATACAACCGTTTTATTTTATGCTACACAATGTTGTTTTGGAAAACTGTTTTTAATATGTATTGGAAATGTTACAGGATTAGGTATTATTGTGTTAATGGCTAAACGTAGACGAACTCGTGGTCTATTTCGAAGTTGTTCCTCGTTGATAGCTCTGTTGCGATGTTTGACGGGATTTTATCTGTGGATAGAAAATAGTTTTCTGAATAAAAGAAGCATTCAATTCACTACTTGATAGCCTTTAGTGGGATTGGTCTTAGAGTAACCTTATTGGATTTCAAGGATTAGCATAAATAATAGTGATGTTGAAAAAATTTTTTTTTGTCCGTCAGGTGGATTATTAAAAAATATTGAACTCGTTTTTTTTTGCGTAATCAAAAGATTACGGCAATACATTGAGTTAAAATGTGGCATGACGTCACTCCCTAGTAGATTTTATACTGACTTGTGTCGTAGCAAGCCCCCACTCCCCAACTTTAATGCGTTTTATCTAAAACATTTTTTATTAATATGATAAAGCAAAAATTCGTGTCTTATATTTTTTTTGTTATCTGACTGACGGTCTAAATAGTTTTTTTTTTCCCAGTCAACGTCCCTATTAAAGGACCTATGGCTTATTTTCTTGGATGTAATATATAAAATTAACTCTATTATCCGAGGGGCGTTATGCCTACAATATTATTTATAACTATGCTAGCGAACCGCTTTTGCTTCACGCGGTTTTTACGACTTGACAAAACATCGAGGTTTTTAGGTAAACGTAACTTTAATATTAACGTATTATACACAATATAATAATAAAATAATAATAATACAATATTAATAATAGATTATTAATATATTTTTATTTATACTATATTATTAATATAATATTGTAAGTAAGTAATAATACAATATTATTATACACAATAAACCTTCCGGAATAAATTCTCTATACGATGGTGTAAATCTCTACAAAATAAAATAAAAACCTACAGTTCCGCTGTCGCCCTAGAACGATCTCCCACTGTGTTTAATGTTCCCTCCCTGCTACCTGAGCCTAGGTGGCTCCGCTGGCTACTCACACCACCACGTACCCCTGAATACATACCTAGGTTGGGTATCACAACCCACAGTGACCACGATGACAGACTATCTTGAGGCAGCGAAATGAAACATTAGTTTACTTGAACTATTTCAAAGACTTCGGCTTTTCTTAGTCAGTTTCTTCTTTGATGGCTGGGCTGGGACTGGCCTTTGCCCACTTTTTTTTTTAATCTAGGGCCTCTCGCTGTTGACCACTAAGGTCGTAGTTGCTTAACCAGACTTTCCTGTGGTTGCCTTAAGCTTCTACACTCAAAGACTTCAGCCAGGGGTCCTTTGCCCACAAAATGGCACGCCTTTTATAGTAAATCCGTTAGGACTTTTTTTTGTGCAAGCCGAATTCTTGGAATTGTGCATTTATTGACTTCTTATTAGAAATCCTTACAAACTTTGTACATTATATCCATGCAACTAATATATATTAAAAAATTGTACATTTTTAGCTAAGTAAAATTTCCTTACATTAAATATGGCTACTTTTTTATTGCGTGGACCATTTTTTTTTTAATATAGCAAAATCTATATAGTATATAAAAGAAAGTCGTGTTAGTTACACTATTTATAACTCAAGAACGGCTGAACCGATTTGGCTGAAAATTGGTGGGGACGTAGCTTAGAACCAGGAGATGGACATAGGACTTTTTATCCCGGTAGATGTAGGTACGTAGGTAGGGTAGGTAGATGTTAGGTAGGTAGGTAGGGTAGGTAGGTGGGGTAGGTAGGTAGGGTAGGCAGGTAGGTAGGTGCGCCGTAGCTAAGTACTTAGTCCTACCCGTGCAAAGCCGAGGCGGACAGCTAGTATATATACATATAAACAAAAAATATGTTTTCAGGTTACGTAATTATTTATGTCAATTTTCACCTTGCTAAAAAAATCCCTTTCAATTTTACTTTTAACGCTTTTGATGGCTCAAAATAAAAATTCTAACATTAATCTACCTAGATCATAACACAATAACGAATTATTGTTGTAAACTAATTAGACATCAAAAATTCTTAATTTACAATTTGGCATTAAAATATTGCGTGAATTTCCGTCGCGACCTAGCCGCTACTTGTACCCTAGTGCACAGATAGGGTCCGATCGCTCAAAATAACATTATAACAAACAAGTTCTAATTAAAAACAAGTCAAACTTTAAATATTTCTTAAAACTGACAATCTATCACGCTAATGTTCGTAGCAGGGCCACCTGCTACTTGTGCCCTAGTGCACAAATAGGGTCCCGTCCCGACCTTAGACATCAATAGCTTCAAAAAAACAGACGTACGATACCAATAACCACCAATTAAATACAAAGATATCAGTAATCTATACTTAATAATAATAATATAGAGGTAAAATTTGTGATTCCGAAAATTCTTTCTGTAATTGGAAGCTGCAGTATTTCCGAGTGTCTTACGATGTGTATTATGTTGAGACAAGACGTTTCACGCGGACATAGTCACGGGCAGAAGCTAGTCAGTATTAAAAACAGAGGAGAACTGGCGTAGACACAAGAAACTGCCGGGGTCGCCGGAAAGTCCGAAAGGGATACCGTGGCCCCTGGCAAGTACAGGCAACTGAAGGAGCACGGGTGGGTTTTAGTCAGTAAGAGTCTGACACACCCTCCCGCTCCGCCCAGAGCGGGAGAAGTTATTTGATAATTTCCGAACCAAATAAAAAAAGGACACAAGAAACTCCGTTCGAAAAGTAGAAACACACTTGCAAAAATATTCATATCACCAATATAACTTACCATTACACCTGTACACGAGATTGGACCAGATGATCATCTCCTGCGAGAAGCAGAACACTCCTAGCCTTCCTCCCTTGAGCGTGAAGTCGTAAACGTTGCCGGAATCGGCCACCAGGCGGTTGTTCTCGTACACCTAATAACATTAATTATTACTTTGTAAAATAATGCTATATTACTATTTTATTTGATCATATATTAATGTAGACTCTCTCTCCTTGGTCTAGTGGTCACGAGTGCTACTGCTGAGCACGAAGTTTCATTCCCTGATCGGGCAGTTTTATTGGGTTTTCTATCAAGAATTTCTTAGAAGCAGTCAGGAGTCTGGATTTATCCTCGGTTGATGGTAATAGGCTCGCCCCCTACTAACGTAACTGGTGAAATGTGGGTATAGCATTTAAAAGTCCCCGCATATTTTACCTTCAGTCTGATGAGGCCAAGCTTCGGTCGGTGCAGCAGACGCCAGCGGTAGGCCGTCTTCTCACGCCAGCCCACGTTGCGAGGGTCCTTCCAAAGGAGTGTTACCTGGGGTCAAAGATGAAGGACTTTTGAAACTTGGAAACTAATCGTGATGACGAATTCGGCACCTACGTCAGTTATAGATATCTACTACACATTGTAACAGCGAATCAATTTTCACGCCTCCCCGTTAAGGCCTAGGCCAAATATTTTTTAATATTCGGATATCGGATAGCTCATGACCTAAAAAGGTGCCATAAAGAATATGAATCAAGGTCTAAAATTTAAATAAATATAAATAAAAAGGTAAAGCTAGTTGCACACAAAATAAAAACGATCACCCTTAATGCGAGTTGCTGGATGAATGGATCCCTTTGAAAACATTTTATAAGAATTCAGAGTGTTCTAAAATATTCAAATACCTAATGCATCCTTATTCCATAGACCTTAAGACGCATCAAATCAAGCTTTGTAAGTAATGTAATGTAAATAAACTCAATTATACGTATGTGAAACGTTGATAATCCTTTAGAGCTAGATTCACTCTTGCCTACGCATCACGAATAGCAAGCAATCACACAAGCTCGTCACGACTCACGGACTCTCGGCCATAGACAATGCAATTTACACTGCATTCAATTTGCATTCCCCTTCCGCGCTTCACGTGTGCTACCGTGTTAGTAATTTAGTTTAATTAGTGCATGAGAACAGATGGCACCTAGTTATGTAAGCATGAATTTCTGGTTTAACACAAAAGTAAAATTCAGCTAGTAAAAAAAAAAAAACCTGAAATCTTTAATTCTTCAAGTGACCCAGGTTTACGTTTTACTAATTGAAACGTGTTTAATAATTGTTGAAATTTTCAACTATATTAAAAGTTGACCTCAGAAAAAGACAGGTAATAGATATATTCAAACTTCATTTTCTTCTGCTAATAAGTAACTCATACCAAGTAGATTACAGTCGAGATGAAAATCCGAAATGGCTTTCGTATTTAATAAACCAACCTAAAAAAAACTCGGGTTTTTCTTTATATCAAATATAAAGTTTGTTCATGAAATTAGCTTCTCGGGTCCCTACTAAAGACCGACAATCCAAAGAAAATTTTATTTAATTAAATTACTTTATAAGTTAAACAACTTAATCAAGCTTAGGATATTATAATAATCTTTTTATGTTTATTGTAATTTGGTCTATGTGTTGTCATTCGTGATTTTTTTCTTTATAAGGATTAATTGACACAGTTTGCTTATGAATGAGGCATCATTCAGCACTGTATTTTTTTCAGAAAACAGCAACTTCCAAGATACTATCTTGGAAGTGGCTGTTTTTCAAAATTTCGTTATTAATCAAGAGCTGCTATTTATCACTCACCTGATCAGGAGTAGTATCAGTATTCCAGAGCGCGTTCCTCAATGTCTTGCCAGGCCCAGTCTTAGAGTTGACCAGCTTCAGTTGTATGCCAGGTTCGGCGACTGCCCTGAACGGAGTCGTCTGCCAATACGTCTGTGTGTTCTTCTTCCACATAACTACGTAAAAACGCTTGTTGTTTTGGTAGCTAAGTAAAAGAAATTTTACATTCGTAAATATAGGAAAAAGTAAAAGACTAATAGATTGATAGACACCCTTTCAAGTACCGGTTGAAATTGAAGCTGCAATAAAAGGATTTGTTTCATACATATTGATTTGTATTTTTATCTGAATAAACCGAATTTTGGTCCCGTTATAAAAGTTGTTTATATTCACGATAACTTTTACCCTCTGGAAGGACGCCAATAAGTTCAAAGTCAGCCGGTACATCTGATTTTAAAACTTATGTTACACTAACTTATACATTTGGTTCGATGTTTGTGTTTTGAGACTATCTAGCAAATTAAAGACTTGATCAGGCTTTCAGGAGCACGTAGTTGAGGCACTTCTATTTAATTGGCACATCTAGATAAACAGACTAGACTGCGAATAACAAGATTAATTTGCGGTCCGATGCTAGCAGTCCTATAAGCTACAATATCACGTAGATGAATATCTAGAGGTTATACATAAATAATCTTCTTTTGTGATGTAGTACTCGAATTTAATCAACTAATATAAATTCTGCCAGCATAAAAAGATATCGCGCTTTGCGTCCATTCTACATTTTTATGAGACAATGAAACAAAAATATCATCTAAATAAATAAAACAAAAAACGACAGCCAAAATGTACTTAATTTTAATTCTGGTGGGATTAAAACAACTTTACGCATCACGTATGATATTCATTTTCATTGAAATGATGTTACTTTTTGAAAGACTAACGGTTTATGCAGTTTAAGCACAGACCCTCGTCGAGTTTAATTTGACAGAAACCTTTTAGCATGTCAAGCTGATTAAATTCTATTAAATTTTAGATTTCAAATAGTTTCAGTTCTGCGCGATTCTTTTTATTAAAAAAGGCTCCTCTACAAGTTTCTCAAAACCCTAACAAAAATTTTGCTATCAGAAAGACACGTACATAATATTTCAAATACATAAAACACGACCCCTATTGTCATTTTTTTGTCTCTTGCCAACATGTAAGATGAATCATGAATGTCCATAAAAAAAGTTCTTTTGAATTTTCAAAATTAATTTAGCTTAGTAGGCATCCTAAGTAAAAAAAAACATACCCAAATATAAATCCAATATAATCATCATCGATCTGTGTTTCCACAAATAAAGTCCCTTCGAAGTCGACTCCACTGAAGCTTTCGAAGCCCACAGCTAACCCGGGGTCTGAGTTCAGGGTCTGAAGGATCTCCGCGCCTTCGTTCGCAATCTCCCAGTTAGGATCTTGTTGTGACTCGCCTTCAGGATCCAGCCGGACTGTCATGTAGTTTCTAGAAAAGAATTGATGCATACTCAAATGTTTAATGTAAATATATGTATACATATTATAAATTAAATTCGCTTTTCGATTCTGCCTGTATGACCGCGTTGTTCTTCTAAACTCCGCAACGGATTTTGATCCGGTTTTCACCATCAGTTATAGAATTTATTCCGAAAGGTTTATGCATTGTATTAAACATACAATTCATAAAACGATCTCGAATTTTTGTCAAGTCGTATAAACCGTGCGAAGCAGGAGCGGGTCGATAGATATAAGTCTGAGTTATGAGCAGATAAACCAAGATTATCATGTTCGTCGTGTAACTGATATTTATACATAATTTTATAAGAATGTTTATACAAGGTGTCCCGTAAATAATGGATCAAACGTAACGGGTAGGTAGCTTACCTCATTTCCAACAACTAATTTGAACAGTAAAAAAAAAACCGGTACCTAAGGTAACCAAGATATTTTTTTTTTCGATGCTTACCATTTTCTCTACCATAGCATTCAGTGTTTTTAATGCTGTTGCTGCAAATGATAACATATTTAGGTGTGATTTTTGTCAAACATTTCTGAATAGTTTACTAATGTTATAAGATACCATTTTTTTAAAGAACATTTCATTTGCCTTAGAAAAAAAAATCTTGAATTGAAAAGTTTTCTATTTACGATTAAAATACCAGAATTGGAAAAATTCTCCTGTAAAAAAATTGTATGACACCGAAGTGTACCATTATTTTAAAAACTTGTACAATTACTAAGGTTTGCAAATTGGTATAAAACTTACGTGTAGTCTTTGTCGTTAGAAAGATATTGCTATGAACGTGATGAAGAAGACAGAACAGAAATTAAAGTGGTACAATCTAACTCGTAATGGTTCTCGTTCTTTCTCGTAATGGCTTTTGCTTGTAATCTAAGCATGTGGTTAAGCGTGTAGCGTAATTCCGAGCCGATGACGTCATCTGTTCGGAATTTGGGACCCGCTACCTGCGGAGTTGCACCTCACTCAGTGTGAAGGGATAGATAGCGCCGCTTTTGTATTTTTGGTAAATCGGTATGTCGCTGTGCAGGTATTTTTTTTCCTTCACCCTTCACTCGTACAGGGCTTCATTATTGCATGATTTTATTTGTTTAGTTGACACGAATCTCTCTTCGAGTTGATACGTACGTCAGACAACTTTCGCTCGCGCTTTGCCTAACTGTTGTGTTCTGTAAAATTAGACTTGTGCTGTGTATTTGGACTTTGCATTGCCTAACGATTTGGAACTCTTTGTGTTTTGGACGAATGACTTGGCGATCCTACGGACTTTGAAAACATTCGTTTGTGTGTGGTTGTACGTGTGTGCAGTAGTACGATGCCTCGTTACGAGTACACGCCACGGGAGTACGCCGAAATGCATTTTATCTACGGAGAAGCAAGAGGTAATGCCAGAGCGGCCGCAAGATTGTATCGTGAAAGATACCCGAACCGGGATCGACATCCCGACTATCGCGTATTCATTAGAGTGCATAACGCGCTTCTTGAGGGAAGAATTCTTGGCACCGGAGTTGGGGGTGCCAGTGAAGGGTGACCGCCACAAGTCAATGACGAAATCATAATTCGAGAAATCGAGGAAGATTCGTCGGTCTCAATTCGCGTCATAGCGCAACGTACAGGTATTCCAAGATCGACGGTGCATCGAGTGTTAAAAAGGCACCGGTTGCACCCATATCACGTGCAACGTGTTCAAACGCTGACGTCACGTGATTACCAACAAAGAGTAGCATTTTGCCAAAGGATGCTTAGAATGATTCGGGTGGACCCACAGTTTTTTAATAAAACTTTATGGAGTGACGAGTCTTCATGCCGGCGAGATGGATATCTCAATTTGCATAATTTGCACAGTTGGGAGATGGTAAACCCACATTTGATGCGAGAGGACAGGAGCCAACATCAATTTAAAATAAATTTATGGGCGGGAATAATAAATGGGCAAATAATAGGACCCTTTGAATTACCAGCAACTCTAAACGCCGAATACTATCTGCATTTTTTAAGAAATGAGTTACCAACTTTATTGCAAAACGTTCCAGAAGACATGCGGCAAGCAATGTGGTTACAAAATGATGGGTGCCCCGCTCACTATGCGACGGCAGTAAGGGCGCAACTCAATCAAACTTACCCTGACAGATGGATCGGCCGATTAGGACCAATTTTGTGGCCTCCGCGATCTCCGGATTTAAATCTTTTAGATTTTTTTTATTGGGGATGTCTAAAAGACAGGGATTACAAACAAAGAATAACGTCGGAAGAAGAATTACGTCAGCGCATCCAATCTGCTGTAACAGAAATTAACGAAAGCCATTTTGTCCGTCGGATAAGAGCTTCCTTTATTAGGAGATGCAGACTTTGCATTCTCGTAGGGGGACGTCAGTTTGAACATTTATTGTAAAAACAAAATAAACGATTTATTTGTATTTTTTTTAATTCAACCTCCTAATTCTTTTCATACGCTGAGATACCTCATTAATTCAATGAACATTGCCTCTGAAATGCAACAATTAAACATTTTTAAGAAAATAGTTGAATTGTGCACACTTTTTCAATTTTATTTTATTTCGTAATTTTGCACCTCTCTCAGATTCATAGCAATATCTTTGTAACGACAAAGACTACACGTAAGTTTTATACCAATTTGCAAACCTTAGTAATTGTACAAGTTTTTAAAATAATAGTACACTTCGGTGTCATACAATTTTTTTACAGGATAATTTTTCCAATTCTGGTATTTTAATCGTAAATACAAAACTTTTCAATTCAAGATTTTTTTTCTAAGGCAAATGAAATGTTATTTAAAAAAATGGTATCTTATAACATTAGTAAACCATTCAGAAATGTTTGACAAAAATCACACCAAAAAATGTTATCATTTGCAGCAACAGCGTTCCAAACACTGAATGCTGGTAGAGAGAAAGGTAAAAAACTAAAAAAAAAAAAATATCTTGGTTACCTTACCGGTTTTTTTTACTGTTCAAATTAGTTGTTGGAAATGAGGTAAGCTATCTACCCGTTACGTTTGATCCATTATTTACGGGACACCCTGTATATGCTGACATTTACAATCTTGTAACATCTTTATCTTCAGAAGTGAAATGTACACGACTAAATTCATGTAACTTTAACCACAAATCCCTCAACGGGTTTTTCACGTTCTAATACAGTTGCAAGAGAACGAGAAAAACCTGTTACGAAGTTCATTATCTTGCTTTCACGCTCGCAGTCTAATTAAACTTGAATCCTTTCCTCGAGAGCTAAACTTCCATTGAAGTGCATTAGATGCGTCAGTTAGGCGTTAGTGATTTGTTGCAAACATTTTCCACTAATCTGCAATCTTCACCGTTAAGTTTGTTTAGATTAGAGATTAACTTCTTCACACTTACTTATACGAGTATATCTATAGGTATATACATAACTTAGAAACCGTGCGCCCGATGTGATTTCCACTCGACAAAAATTACGAACTTCCATACACATACTTACATAGTAATCAACCCCTTCAGGGGATGAATTTTTATAAATCCTTTTTTAAGTTGGTGAACAATAAAATCACCTCATGGTAGCAGTCTTTATTTCGATCGATTACAAAATGTAAACAGCGAAACAATGGAAATCAGACCATGGGTACCATAGTTATGAGATCTATCAAGATTGATTTTCTGAAGTGTTTCTCAATTTCCCGTTCTAAATAGAAAGTTCACAAATAGTATGACCTTACCTGAAGTCAGTGCGAAATATCTTGGAGTTGTTCGGACAGTTGTCGAGCTCATTCAGCACATGGTCACCATCATAGTCATTGTCACAGGCATCGCCGACACCGTCATCTAGTTTTTGAAAATAATATTATGAAGAACAAAGTATGTAGAACAAATATTTCATACTTCTGTAATGTATTGGAAGACTTCATGAACAATAAAAAAGAAGCCTTTTACCGCGTGTCTGCTTTCCTGAATACAAAACGGTTTATAGCTTTCATGACCATACAATTTCTATTGAGTACAGTTTAGTATCTGAAAATATTCTCTCAAAAAGTTCTCAATTCTTCACTAACTACATACATAAACTCAAGCGCACTAACTATTAGAATCCTTTTGATCCCTATTCTTGACATAAGGACAGTTGTCTTCCACGTCGGGCATGCCGTCCCCGTCGTCGTCATCGTCACACGCGTCCCCTATGCCGTCCTCGTCCACGTCCAACTGGTCACTGTTGGGTATTGTCGGACAGTTGTCTATGCTGTCTTGGATACCGTCCCTAGAAAATATTTTAAGCTTAGCACATTTTTTGTTAAGACTGTGTAAATTTGGATATCGTCATAATGTAGAATCCGGTATCTTTGATAAATTTGCGTGATGTTGAACGAGATACATAATTATGTAGTTTATGGTATGTTATGTTAACACCGGTAATTGGAATAAGAACAAACAATTTTCCTTCTTATTTCTATACCTGGCCGTTTGGCCAGGTATCCATTGTATAATTATGGGAAACCCTCTCTCTTTCTCGGTTGTAATAAATGGATCGTTCATTAGTTAATCAATATTCATTTATATAACTTACTTTTCCGTTTGGAAATTGTTACAATTTTTTTTATTGCGTACTCTTCTTTTATAGCCAGCTCACAGCTTTACTATATATATTCAAGTCGAAATCGCATAAGTTTTACCTGACGCAAAATTGCTGTAACAGCTTTCTTCAGGGTTTCGTTGTCCAACTTGACTACCTTCTATTAGACTTACTGAATGTACATATACTTACTGATCTCTATCAACATCACTATCGCAGCTGTCACCGACGCCGTCTCTATCAGCATCTTCCTGCGCAGAGTTCCGTATCCGAGGACAGTTGTCACAAGCATCGCCTACTCCGTCGTTGTCCAGGTCTTCTTGAGCCGGGTTGTAGCGACGTGGACAGTTGTCCATTTCGTTTGGTATACCTGGGTGGACATTTAGAATGGTTAAAAATTTACGATGTTAAAGGGGATTGAAGAGCTACCAAACCATAGGCCTTGGGAAGTAAAGTGAAAATGCAAAAAAATATCAGTTTTATTTTTAAGATGTTGATTAATACGTAAGACTTTCTTTATCAATGAATAGTGACCCGCCCCTGCATCGCACGGTTTTACGAGTTGGCGATACATCGACTTTATCCTACTAATATTATAAATATGAAAGTTTGTGTGTTTGGATGTTTCTTACTCAATCATGTAAAAAAGGTTGAACAGATTTGGATGAAATTTGGTTTGGAAAAGGTAGTAAAATTTGGTTTGGAAAAGGTAGTAGTAGGTAAAATTATACCACGGGACGTACTAGCGGTTACCCGCTAGTACGTCCCGTGGTATAATTTTTGACATCCACGCGGGCGAAGCCGTGGGTGAAGGCTAGTAATATTTATTATAAGTTTATAATTAATAGATTACACACATAAACCTTTCGGAATAAATTCTCTAAATGATGGTGAAATCCGCATCAAAATCCATTGTGCAGTTTAGAATAACAACGCGGTCACACAGACAGACTCGAAAAACGACATTAATTTAGAACATGTATTTATGTAGATTCTCCATATATTCTGCTTTATATAGGCAACGTTTCAATTCATTTAGGTATGGCATTACCAGACAAATTTGCTTACGACCTTCAGGGCCTCAAAACCAATTTAGAAGCAAAACGATTCATAAATCCGATTTTGATGTCACCGGAATTACACCTACATGAGGGGTAAATACTAAAAAATATTAAAGGTCAATCTCGAGTGAATAGGTACATATTATAAATTAAAGTCGCTTTCCGTGTCTGTCTGTGTGACCGCGTTGATCTTCTAAACTACGCAACGGATTTTGATGCGGTTTTCCCCATCATTTAGAGAGCTGAAAGAAGTCCACTGCTGGACATAGGACTCCCCTAAGCATCACAACTTCGACCGGTTCTCACATCCAGCGGATTCCTGCGGCTTTCACGAGGTCATCGGTCCATCTTATCGGGGGGCCTTCCAACGCTACATCTTCCGGTACGCGGTCACTTCTCTAGAACCTTTCGGCCCCATCGACCATCTGGCCCTGTGTACCTATATCCCAAAGTAAGACAGTTGAAGCCGTGATATAGTTATATCCCTAGGAATATCTAGCAATATAGTTATTTACCGTAATATAGTGATATGAAAGCGTTTCATAATTGTCTTAATAGGATTATAACTACATATGGTACGAGCACGATCTAGTAATATAACTATTAGGTCACTCGGACCAAATAGGTTAGGTTAGACCTGTGACCAACTACGTGCGAGCCGAGTGAGTGCTATGTCGAAATTAGTCGCTTTCATATTACGGTATATAGCTATATAAATAGGGATATAACTACATCATGGCTTCAACCATCTTACTGTGCTATTTTATTATACATTAATATCAAGCTTACATATAAAACAGAAATCTCGATATTTTGTCAATTCGTGAAAACCGTGTGAAGTAGGAGCAAGCCGCTAGTCAAATATTAAAAAACTGCTTCTTCTTACCATCATTGTCCATGTCAGGATCACAGACGTCTCCGAGCCCATCTCCATCAGTATCCTCTTGTCCAGGGTTGTGCCTCCGAGGACAGTTGTCACACGCGTCACCTCGCTTGTCGCTGCGGTCTTCATCGCGGTCCAGTTGGTCAGGGTTGGGAGTCAAGGGGCAGTTGTCCTAAGAAATATAAAAGTATTTCTTTAAATTCGATTACACTATGTTTGTGAGGCTTGCAAAAGTATATTGTGTACGTTTAGTGCTAATATAAATTTTGATGTCTGCAAAGTACAAAAACAACGCTTACGAAATTAATTTATGCTGAAAGGTATTTTAGAATTGAATTGTCAAATCTAAAATACCTTTCAGCATAAATAGCGAGTGCATTTTGAGCTGAACTATGCAAAAATCGCAAAAAATCTAGAGGCACGGTAATGCTCCCGGCAAGACGAGCCAAGCGAAGCGCAAGGGCACTACCTACCTTTTCTCCAAGGGCTTCGTCGTTTTTTTGAACCCTAATAACTTGGGTTTGGATTCTAATTGTTATTAAACATATAAAGTTTTAATTGCATAGCTCTTATAACGAAAACGGAAGCCACATATTTTGACTAAGGTTAAGCCACATATTAGGACTAGAGTTTGTGAAGTTAGGGGTTTTAGAGTTAGAACCGCGAGTTAGAAGCTTGGCTCTACGTGACATCTGATCTTTTGACAGTCAGTTTTTGACAGTGCGAGCCATATGGTCTCGTCTTGGCAACATTTTACATGAAAATATTTTAGATGAGATTTCAGTTTTCTAAAATGTTTACGGCAGTGGTTTTAAAAGTATGTTAAAAGTTATCCAAGTCTTACTTAACTATTATTATTATCGCTCTTTGTATTGGATGGAATCGCTCCTACGTGCCTTCTACAAACCAAAACTGTTCATTAAATATTCTCGTTATGAATATTAAGACGGCGCGGCGGTTATTGTCTCTCTGTAATTAAATCCATTGACTTCTACAATTCTTTTATCTCCAAGCTTCGTTAAAATGAGAATAATTTAGTACTGTTAAATAAGTAGTTTAACATAAGAATATTCTAATATATTGTAAGCTCGGGATTTTATTTGAGCACAGTAAGGCTTTGAGACAATGGTCTCAATTATTTAGATATAGAGAACAATCTTATTTGCATGAGAACTTTTTAAAATAAATAATAACAAAGGCGTCGAGTCGTCTAGACGTCTGCTGCTAGCTAATAAATAAAAAACGAAATTCTCACGAATATTTTTGAGAAAATGTTTCAGGCCTTGCTACAAAAAAATAAGAATAAAAAAGTATTTTTTACAAGAAAACTGTCCCTTCATTGTGTTAAGGACTATGACTGACTTAGCTGCTTATCCATTCTAATCATTTTTCATTTAAAACACAGTACACCTTTGAAATGAAATGGTAAAACGTCAAAGGACCCGCACAGGTGTTAAACTTTTGATTAGTTTTAAAGAAGTTGGAGCTAATTAGATAAAGAAGCAAAATTGTATTTATATACATGATATGAGAAACAGGGTGTAAAGTTCACTCATGCTCCAAATAGAATAGAAAAATAATAATAGAATAGGAAGGATCCTCCGACCAGACAGGTGTCGTGGTGGGCAACTGCCCGGCGATTGATGTCGGGACGTTGTATATATGCCAGTCGCGCGGTAAACTCTGCGCGATGGAAGATTTTGCGTGACGTCAGTGTGATGCGTAATTCGCATGTAGTGATGTAGATGCCGCCACAAATCACAAATGCACAAAAGATTACAATCCATTCAACACCATTTCAATCGTTAGTCACCCACCGGCAATTCCACAATACATCTTTCTCCTAAATGTCGCCATCATATTTCGCCAATAAGTTTGCCTCCTTATCAAATCAATGTCAATCACTGGCAGAGTAGCAATGCCATCACCATCAGCATCATGGTACCACGAGTTTCCAATTCCATCGATCGCCATCAGCATCTTCTTGTCCCGAGTTTGATACGTCGGGATAGTTGTCAGCATCGCAGCGAGTAGTCTCTTATACCTACTATCTCTATATTTCTTACTCTGAGCTAATAAAACCTCGAAATCTATTTCACTCACCGGCAGATTAGCAATGCCATCGCCATCAGCATCAGGGTCACAAGAGTCTCCAATGCCATCGCCGTCAGCGTCTTCTTGTCCCGAGTTGGAGACGTCAGGACAGTTGTCAGCCTTGCAGCGAGGTTCGGAACAGCCTATCTGGTGGTCTGGGTAGCCATCCAGGTCCTTGTCGGGACCGCAGACGGTGCCGTTGCCTGCCCAGCCAGTCTGGAATAAAAGTACCCAGTTAAATATTTTGCATTATCTAAAAGGAATTTTTCACCAGCCCGAATATTTTTTTAATTTTTTTATTGTTTACCAGCTACCCCACGGATCCACCCGCATAAGTCTCGATCCCGTAGGAACATCAGGATAAAAAGTATCCTATGTCCTAATCCAGATCTCATCTGTTCAGCCCTTTTAGCGTGACAGCGTAATTACCAAACAAACCCACTTTCGCATATATAATAATATTATAGTCAGGAAGGAACAAAACAAAAGCAGAAACATCACAAATACTTTTAATGATTGATGGGCCACCAAGGCAACCAAGCTGCTGCTAGGCAAGCCAGGTTGTAAGTGTTGAAGCTATACCTTGACCATGTTGACCATGACACTTTTACCACTTCTTAAACATAACATCACGCCTTGTCTGGTACACCTCTGCCCTCTGCCCAACCTTTTTTTTTTTGTTTTGGGTGGGAAATCATCAAATGACTCCTCCCGCTCCACCCAGAGCGGGAGGAGTCATTTGATGATTTCCGTTTCGTGTCAGACTCTTACTGACTAAAACCCACCCGTGTTCCTTCTCTTGCCTGTGCAATGCCAGGGGGCCACGGTATCCCTTTCGGACTTTCCCGCAACCCCGGCAGGCAATGGTCTCATCGGACCCCTTCATTCGCTGACATCTCTTTGAGGCGCGCGTGGAACACAACGCGCCGTTGACCCGGGCTTGGTCCTTACCGGACGGCGAGCTACCCATTGCTCACCGTCTGCAAGCCCGCGCCTACGGTGGCCGGGAATCGGCAATTGATTCCCGACGCCCAGGGCGTCTCCTCCTGCGGCGGCTAGGGGCGTGAGGGCGCGAAATTTGCCTCTCCCTCACGCGCTCCGCCTCCTCCTTCGCGAGCATTACTGCTTCGCAGAAGGAGGTGACGGCCTCCCATGCCCTCTCGCTCCGTACCATGGCCTGGACCAGGGCCGGACGCGAGAGATCCCCGCCACCGGTCGCCTCCACGAGGACACGGCGGTGCTCTGCCCAAGCCGGGCATACCTCCACCGTATGCTCCACCGTGTCCTCCGGGCGATTCACGCAGTGATGACACCCGGGCGTTTCCTCCCGCCTTATTCGAAACAGGTACCTCCCGAAACAGCCGTGTCCGGAGAGGACCTGCGTCAGGCGGAAGGTGAGGACGCCGTGGCGCCTCTCCAGCCACTCCTCAAAGAGGGGACTTATCGCCGCAATAGTGGCGTGCCCAGCACTGGGTTGCGACAATCGCACTCTCCATGCCGCCATGAGATCCCGTCGGAGCTCTGTCCGCTGTGCCGCGATTTCTCGCGGCATCAGAGTCAAGCCCCGGCGTTTCGCCTCCTCGCGCCACTCCCAAATATGCGCGTGGACTTTTGCCTCTAGATCCCATGGTGGCAATCCAGCAAGGAGGCTCGCCGCCTCACCGGAGACCATGCGGTATCCCCGGACCAGCCGGGTGGCCATGACCCTCTGGGACGCGTTCAACCTGCGGGCAGGCCGCCGCCTCAACGAACGCGCCCACACCGGTGCCCCGTACAGGGCCATGGACCGCACGATCCCCGCGTATAGCCTACGGCAGGAGGCGTTTGGACCCCCTAGATTGGGCAGGAGCCGCTTCAAGGCAGCCCCGGCCCGCTCCAGTCTGGGAGCCAAACGTCGAAAGTGCTCCACGAAGTTCCACCGACTGTCGAGGACGAGTCCCAGGTACTTCATCGTCGACTCGACGCCGATGTGAACCCCTCCTACCGTTATTTCCTCCTACCATGAAAACACATGGCCTCGGACTTGTGCAAGGCCACCTCGAGTCCCAACTGCCGGATTCTGGCCACGATTGTCGCAACCCCGTGTGTCGCTAGTTCGGCCGCCGCCTGGTGCGACCTCCCCTGCGCCAGGACCAACGTGTCGTCAGCGTAACAAACGACGCTGACGCCATTGGGGAGGTCTGCGCGCAGCACCCAGCACCCGTATCCGATGTCCCACAGATGCGGCCCCAGGACCGATCCCTGTGGGACACCGCACCGCACTCGCCGGTTCCACTCTCCCTGGTGACCGGGGTAGATGATGGCCCTGTCCGTCAAATAGGCCTCGACCACACGACAGAGGTAGGTCGGCATCCGGTGATACCGGAGTGCCTCCCTGATGCAACTCCAGGGTAGGGTATTGAAGGCGATGTCTAGAGACACCGCCAAGACGACCCCACCCCGAGCCACCGCATCCCCCGTCGTGAGGGCTCGCACGCGCATGATGGCGTCCACCGTGGAGCGCCCCCTGCGGAAACCAAACTGGCTCTCCGCCAAATCCGGCCCCACCCGCACCAGCCGGTCTGCAATTACTCTTTCAAAGAGCTTGCCCACCTCGTCGAGCAGCACGATGGGCCGGTAAGCGGACGGAGAGTCCGCAGGGCGCCCCGGCTTCTTGATTAGGACCAGTTTCCCCGTCTTCCAACGAAGTGGAAACTGGCCCCTCTCCATACATGCGCTTAAGAGCCCCCTTAGTCGAGGCCCGAGAGCCTCTGAGGCCAGGACCTAGGCTTTCCCAGGTAAGTCGTCGGGTCCTGGGGTGGTATTTCTGGCATTCAGCCTACGTACCGCCACCCTCATCTCTACCTCGGTCACCTCTGGAGCGTCGTCGTCGTCGGCGGTGTGGTCCGCATCAGGCACCGCAGTAGGCGTAGCCATGGGCGGGGAGGCGTGTTCCCCTCTCGAAGGGAACAGAGCGCTCACCACGTCCCCCACAAACTGTGGCCGGAGACTCTGCGTCAGCGGGGGAGCCCATGGGCGGAGTTTCTCCCGCACCATCTTGTATGGGCGTCCCCACGGGTCTCTGTAGAGTCTCCAGTGACTCTGAACAGAGGGCCAGTGCCCTGGCCCGCAGGATCTCCGCTTGGAGGGCGGTCTTCGCCGCTCTGTACCCCTCGCATAGCTCCGCCTGAATGGCTTCCGTATCCAGAGGTCGAATACGGAGCCTGCGGTGCCTGGTGTACCGGCGTCGCGCAGCAACGCACGCATTGCGCAGTGTCGTCAGCTGTCGCGACCACCAGTACACCTGGCGCGAAGCACGTCCGGGCTGGACCCGGGGCATTGCCACGTCACATATCTCGGACATGACCTCCCGGAACCACTCCGCCTCGTCATCGATGTCGGCAGGCCTGTCCGGTGATGACACCCAGGCCTGCACGATCGAGGCTTCCAGGAGGAGCTCCCGGTCCAGCTGCTTCAGCGCCCACCGCGGACCACTCGGGGCCTGTCGGACCGGCGCGCCTCTGCCCAACCCTGTAGTAGGTACACCCACATTTCGCCAGTTATGTTTAAGTCCCATTTAATAGGGGACGAGCCTATTGCCATCAACCGGGCACAAATCCGGGCTGCTAGTTGCTACTGAGAAATTCCAGATAAAAACACCCAATTACATGGTTACTTTTGCCAAACCGGGAGTACCCAGGACCTCAAGCACAGCAGTAGTGCTTGCGACCACTAGACCAACGAGGCAGTTTAGATGAACGTTAATTTGGTAAAATTGGATATTTAACGCCCAAAGTTGGGCAACAGATATTGCATGCCATATGCGTCAAGAAGCAACAACATTTCTTTATCATCGTTGTCTGTCCTATAAACTAAGGGTCGTCGTGTCAAGCCTCTTCGCTGTTACGAACCGTTGCCAAGCATGTCGGGCGTCACGTTTTGCCCGTAAATACTTGCCTAGTGAATACTACATCGCTTAACGGTGAGTAGTAGCTCTATGTAAGGGTACTTGTCCGAGGTAGTACCTACTAAACTTTTCTGCCAACAAGCATTGTTGCTATATTCAGGACTATGAAATTTCACCAATTAATGTTGGTATAGTCTGTACCAAAAGTATATCTTGAAAGTGTAAACAAACTCTATTTGGGTTGAATTAAATGCACGAGCTCGCCCGGCCCGAAGCACGGCCGCGTCGTGTTCACGTAGTAGCTACCCACAGTATACGTACCGCGCAGACACACTTGTACCCGTAGCCGCACACGGCGTTGTACCGGCGACAGTGCGCGGGGTCG
Organism: Xanthia togata; assembly: GCA_963853775.1. NCBI lineage: Eukaryota > Metazoa > Arthropoda > Insecta > Lepidoptera > Noctuidae > Xanthia > Xanthia togata. The sequence goes on from OY970805.1 coordinate 6,748,995, forward strand.
CAGCGCTGCACGAGCTCGCCCGGCCCGAAGCACGGCCGCGTCGTATTCACGTAGTAGCTACCTCCGCATGGCACGCACGTGTACGAACCCTGGAAGGAATTCATATTTAGCCTAGAGAAAATTAGTAAAAAGTGTAAATATTCTCTTAATTAAAATAACGATCGCATCAAATAACCAATACTTTAATGGAATGGAAGCCAACTATACCTATAATCTTTCATATTTGAATCTTCTCTTAAGCGTACCATTCAGAATGGTTGCAAGTCTTACAAAATCTAAATTAAATTATCTGAAGGCTTTTCGTAATTAAAACGTTCGAAATCTAGTTGCGATCACATCTCAGCAACAATCAATGTCAAAAGTTTAGGGAAATTAGAGGTATTTTTGACAGATTGAGACTAAGATCTGAACGTTCTTTAGTTGGCACTACAGCCAAGAACGTAGGTTAGCGACTCTCAAGAATCTTACCGGAGTATTAACACACAGCCTGCCTCTCGGACAATTGGCTCGTCCGTCAGTACACTCGTCCACATCGACGCACTGCTCCCTTCGCCGCTCGCTGCCAGCTCCTCTCCATCCGGAGCTCCCCTCGTACCCGGCGGGACAGGCTCCACAAGTGAAGCCGCCTTCTTCGTTCCGACAGGACACGACCTCATCACAAGGGCGTATGAGGTCGCATTCGTCTATGTCAACGCAAGAAAACCCTGGAAGGAAAAAAAATATTTTTCAAATTAATAATTTGATAAGCATTAATAATTTGCTGGTTGTGAAATAGTCTATTTCAACGTTTATAGCGTCCAATTCACAATCCAGAGCAATTGGAAATTGGTGCACATTGTCTAGAGTTTATACAGCATGAACTGTTTTTGCTTTTAGTCTCATCTAGACCATTATCATCTTTTCCTAACATTGCTGCCAAGTGATGACTTTTACAGACAGCTCAGCAGAATATCATATCATTCTTATTATCACTTACCATTCCAATCAAATCCTTTAGGACAACCTTCACATTCATAGTACGGACTGCTGGACTTGGGACTGCACCGTCTAGTTCCGCAGGGTTTGTGGGTGTCACAGATGTGCTGACACTGTTGTCCGTTGCCGTTGAAGCCAGCAGGACAGGTGCCACAACGTGGACCTGATGATGTCTCCGTGCATTCTACACCTGAGAATTTGAGGTGGGAAATGATTGCCTATGATTTCAGAATCAATGCATCTAAAGTTTAGATGCATTGTAGCTCAGTCTTTCAATAGCTGCGCAAGAACGGCTCATGACATTATTTATTACAGGAGTAGTTACTTCATAACATCTGCTTACCTTGATAGCAAGAACTCTGGCGACACGACATTCTGTAGCATTGCTGTCCATTTCCATGGTAACCCTCTGGACAAGAGGCACACCGGAAGGTACCATCTGGCAAGTCCTGACATTGTACACCTTTCAAAAGAAAAAACAGTTTAAATCTTTCATATATCCTCCTGCGTTCTTCCTAAGGGGGTAGGCAGGTATATTCTTCACATATTATTATCAAACCATTTTTTTTAATCTACTGTAGCAGCCATTGAGAAAAGAACACTTAATACTCACGTCCACCGAAGCAAGGGTTGGCACTGCAGGCGCTGCGACATGTTTGCCCATCGCTGGTCAATCGTCCCGGACATCTCTCACAACGGTAACCCTGCTCCGTGTCCACGCAGCGTTCCACTGGACAACAGATGAAACTCATCAACCTTGGCACAATGTTTAATCATGACAAGACGTAACTAATAGGTCTTATCATCAAGGGTTATGTGACTTACCACGTACTGCTGCTTATCATCTCCGTAACCTACCAACTCCTGGGCCTACTAACCAGCACTATTCATAATTGCATAAGCATAATCAGCTTAAAATGTTCCCTGTTGGGACACAGACCTCTATTTGTGTAACGGGAGAGAGCCTTATACCACCACGCCGGCCCAGTGCGGGTTGGTAGATGTCACATGTATTAAAAATTTTGGTTCTAGGACATGCCGGTGTCCTCACGATGTTTTCCTTCATCGTTTTGAGATCAGTGGTGATGAAATAATTCACACAAAGCAAAGTGCTTGCTTGGGTTCGAACCCACGACCTACAACTCTTAAGTCACGGCTGTTACCACTGGGCGACCACTGCTCTAAGCTGCTCTTCAGATATTGTCACAATCTACCTTGATTTTTCCAAAAGATTTTTTATTTTATTTCGTAAAATTTCTCTGCTCTTATAGATTAGATGTACTTACTGTCCGTGTGTCGCTTTGTTTATAAAGTGATGTGCTGATCCGCATATGGCTCATTAAACGACACTGGGTAGCTTGTAACAATGGCAGTTAATAGTTCTTTGAACCTAATGTGACAACTGCTAGGAGCTTTACCTACAGACAGTTAGCATCTGGCCTTGGATGGATTTTTGTCAAAAACTCAATGACGATTAATAAAAAAGATATCTACATAAGACCATCCTTTTTGTGATCCTGGCAGGATCCCATAGATAAACGTTGCACAAATCTGATACTTAAATAGTTCATTTTGTTTGGCGAACCCGAACGCGTCGTCAAGCCCACAGATGGCGTCTGCTTTCCGGTTTTCCGAACAAATGATCTCGACGATCGCTTATATTAAGACGGCCTACTTCGTTATATGAGTAAAAGACTTTAGAAGCATCATTTATTTTTTCTTTATAGATGATATTATTCATATTTGTATCCCCAAGAAGTACTTGATATTGACTACAAAGTCTAGTATATCAATGTCAGTTTCACTTACCTTGTGAACAGGGTCGTCTGTTGCAGGTGATGGGTCTACATCTCTTGCCATCGCCCTCCATGCCTTGTGGACAAGAGCCGCAGTCGTACCCGGTGGCTGTGTTTCGGCATTCCACGCCTGCATCATACGATGGTATCGGTAACATGGTTCGAAACGATTTGTTACCATAATGTTAGTGGCACGTGGCGTTCTGTGGTTTCTTCCTACCCTAGTTTTTTTTTCATATTAGGATAGCTAGTCCGAAAGGGATACCGTGGCCCCCTGGCATTGCACAGGCAAGGGAAGGAACACGGGTGGCTTTTAGTCAGTAAAAGTCAGACACGCCCTCCCGCTCCACCCAGAGCGGGAAACTTCATTTGATGAATTCCCACCCAAAAAAAAAAAAAAAAAAAAAAAAAAAAAAAAAAAAAAAAAAAAATATGTATAGCTTGTCAATCTTAAGTGTGTGCCTGTGTATTATTCACTGTTGTCAATTTCTTTTAACAGGATGGTTTCTTATTAGCTGGTTTTTGCATCTACGTAATTGTAAAAAAAATACTTAGGTACTACATTTTCAATATGCTCTAAGCTAACTAGTAAATCATCGATTACGACGATTTCTGATTTAAGAGTGCTTATCCAAAAAGTTGGCAACGTCGCCAATAGCTGTCAAATATTTACCTGTTTTGATTAATTTGGCAATATTACTGTATGGAAATATGAAATGTGGCTAACTAACTAACTATAATATTGATTATGAAATGGCATAATTAATATCGTAACACCAATTATTTAGTTTTAGATGTAAAAAAAGTATTTGGAAACTTTCCAAATGCCTTTTTTACACCTAAAACGGTTACAACATCAAATTCAGTGTTATAATTGCAATTCATTATTAAAATTCTAGTTCACTAGTTAGCCACATTTCATATTTCCCTTCAGTAATATTGCCAAATTAATCAAAACAGCGAAATGTTTGACAGCTATTTGCGACGTTGCCAACTTTTTGGATAAGCGCTCTTAGATAATGACTTTATTATGAAGTTAATGACTATCTTTCTTTCAAACTTCTAAATAATATAGCTTTGGTAAGTTTTGAAAGAGATCGAGCTTAACAGTTTTGAAACTGAACCCAGAAAAATGGCATCAAGTCACCAAGTAATATCTTATATCAAAACAAAACGTTATTTATAAATAACTCAAACAAAATCAACGTTGACTGTCTTCGTTTACCTAATGAACAAGGAACATCATTACACTTTCGCCTACAGAGCCACCCATCATCCCGACATCATTATAATTGACAAATCTAGTTATTCATTCACAAATATGAATAAGGTTAATCAAGCAACTTGATATTAGGTGGGCGAGACTAGCGACTCTGTAGGCAGTAAACATTCTGACACATATGGACTAGTACACACGAAGATATATCAAGCTATATATTTACAGAATTAGCTAACCTCGCATCGTATAGGCATTCCACACAATGAAAGGTCAGCTTATACTGGAATTGTATAGCTCAATAATATATCGTCGTGCGAACTATATGAAATAAAACGCGATTTTAAAAGAACACTTTTAATAAAAACCCACACTTTGAATATAAAAGTTGCTTGATATACCTTAAGTTAGATGAGGAGGTGATACGGCAAGAACTAGATGATGTTACTAAAGTTAATGAAGCTAACATTATTAATGATTGTAATGAGAATGAAGATATAGGGATACGTGTTACTTATATTTTCTAAAGTACAAAATATTAATGTTAAGAAAGACGATTAATGAGATTCATATAATATTACTGCTACATTGTGGATGGATTCAAAAAACCATTTCTAAAGATACTACGCTTTACTTACTGTTATAAAACAAACTTTACACAAAAACAAAATCTTTTTTTTTTTCAATACGACTTGGACAATACGCCAAAACCTAGAAATTCGATAAATGCAAACCTGAGAACTCTTGAATATTTTCAATAACCTACTCGACATAATCTAAACCTGGCAAGACTATTATTTATTGAATAATATAATTTTTCAAAGTAATATTTAATAACCAGGATAGCATGAAGATCCAGTGCATCTGTCAACAGGTGGCGGAGTGGGCACGCGGTTGCAGCACTGACGCAGTTGAGTGCGCAGGTTGTCGATGATACCCTTTTGTTCGCCGACCTCGCGCCGAAGGAGCTCGATTGTTTGACGAAGGAGAGTCAGCTGACGGATTACTTCGTCTGCAGGATGAAACAGAATGATAAGTCATTAGAGAAGTGTTGGAGATTCCATTAATATAAAATATTGTGAAATGCTTAGTTAGGGAAGGGCTGAGCCCAGCAGCATTAGATGACTTTCGGCGAATGATGTTAATGGTGAATTCAATGCTCATGAATAAAAAGCATGGAGCCGCAGGAAAGCAGTTTCTTTCGTTTCGAGCATAGATCATTGGAAACTTATTATTGATTCCAAATAGACAAAGGTAGATAGATCAACAGTACTTCGACGCCTTAGTATCCTCTTGTTTTTTTTATATATTTTAGTACCGTAAATACATAGTTAGTTGATCAATAATTTACTATGTTGTATGCGAAAAAAAATAGACAAAACATTTAGAAGTTTAGAAGCATACTTACCATCACAAGATTCAATAGCGTTCGAAGGTATATCTCCTCTGTTGGGAACCGGCTGCAGCAGATTAATGTTAGGATCAATATCTATATATCCTCTGGGATCGTCTCCTTGCATCTGTTCCTCACGCTTCCTTCTCGCATCTTTCGCCATGAAGTCTCTAACTTCTTCGTAGTCAGTTTCTTCTACTGTCGTGAGAGCTGGAGGTCTCATGGTAACTTCGTGGTGGTCACAGTTAAGAGAGTTCAATACTGCTCTTTCGCTGTTGTATACTTCTACGGGAGCATTTTCTTCATGGTACTGTAATATTGGAATAATTTCAAAAATTACAAAAAACCTTATACAAGCTTCTAAACTATTTAGGACAACCATCTTTTTCTTTATACCAAAATAAGTTTTCCATTTTCATGGATTTTCATATATTAATAGATAGTTTATTGACTCAGGCGTAACTTTGGAAAATCCATTATAAAATACAATAAACTACGTATATTTAGTAACGTAATCCGCTTAATTGTTCTTAAAGAGTCATAAAAAACTCTGAAAGAAATCGACACGTGTTTCACCTCTCAACGAGGCATTCTCAGGATGATGTTTGACTTGTTGCGAACCCGGACACGATATGTTGCCACGTCAAGCGCCGAACGCAGTGTGAGCCACACCGCCCGACAACCCCACTTATTTAGGATTACTGCTCAGTCCACCTCAGCTAGGATCGTTATCAGCGCAAAAAGAGGCTGCGAATAATCGCAGCAAAGGTGACCTTAGAATACTCGTATTTAATTCGTTCGTCGTTTGTTGCGTCGATTTCTTACAAAGTTCTTTGTGATTCTTTAAGAACAGTTAAGCGGATTACGTTACTAAATATACGTCGTCTATTGTATTTTATTTATAGAGTTAAATAAGTTTTTAAATGAAGTCGAAAGAAGTTTTCAAGTACACTCTGCAGTATCGTGAGACTGGGCCTTGCTTTAAAGGTACTTGAAAATAAAACGCTGGCCGCTCAAGCATTTAATACTGGTTTATTGAGGTACTCGAGACTCATTTTCCGATAAAATATTGTGAAAAATTTAACTCCAAAAGAATACTATTGACATAGTCGTAGACTTTCTATTACAAAAGAATTAAAGATTGGAATTATTCCTAAAGAAAATTGCAATACAAACCAACGACATTATTACTTGTATCGAATTAAGTATAGATAGTGCAATCCGAGACGACGCGCCCCACTCCGCTCCGCTCCGTACTAAAGTACAGCTTACAGTACAGTACTCGCGAAGTGGGGCGCGTCGTCGTGGATTGCACTATCTGTAGATACCGCTGCTTGCTCTTCATTTTTTTATATTTTTGGACTGCGCAATTGCGCATAACACGATAGATACTACATAAATCCATTCATAAAAAGCCGTTATTTACCAGTTTCATTTGCTGACTAGACAACATCGCCAGCATATCGTGTCTGCCCGACATGGTGTGCCAATGCAGGGGTTTGCAGCCCGCGACCAGCTTCACTCTGCTGGGAGTGATGACCAGGGCCAGGGTGCCTCGGGGATGCTCGCCCAAGCCCCAAGATACGGACTTCAAGTGACCACCATGGAGGCTTTCCAACGACACTAGGAAAGTCGAAGATAGTTAAAAGTTAGGTACAGGGTAGTATCTACAAACAGATATTGTAATAAATAAAAACATTACAGAATTACAGAAACAATTAACTGCCAGGAAGGTGGAGAAAAAGGACATGAGACAAAGGAAGAGTATATCGATTTGACTATAAACTTAATAAAAGCGTACTTTTGAAAGAATATTCCTACTCCTACAAACCGGTCATCATTTACCTCTTATTAACTGTGATTCACTTTAACTGAATTAAATTGAGTTAGTTATCTGACAAGCTTGTTTAACCGAGTTGTTATTTATAGCTGAATGCATCTTCAACCATAATGACACCACTTTTTCCTTATACCCATGGTATAAGTGCAATTTCGCTTTTCATGTCTACGAAAAAGACATTAAAAAGAATCAAAGATATTAAATGACATTTTTTCAAGACGATAAACTGTGATAGATCATCCATTCGCTCACACTTTAAGAACGTGCATTCTGAAAGTGGGCAATGTCACAAATAGATGTCAAATATTTGGCTGTTTTGATTAATTTGGCAATATTACTGTATGGAAATATGAAATACTAGCTTCCACCAGCGGCTTGGCCCGCGTGATATCTTTATAAATTATAGCTTATGTTACTCAGTGATAATATAGCATTCAATTGGTGCAATAATTTATAAAATCGGTCCAGTAGTTTTTGAGTTTATTCATTACGAGCAAACAAAGAAACGTTTTCTCTTTATAATATTAGTTTAGATGGCTAGCTAGTGAACCAAAACATCTCGAACAATTAAAACCATTAAGTTTAAAAAAAATAACTTTGAAAACTAAAATATTGATTATGAAATTCAAGTTGAAGATAATAAAAACCGTAACACCGATTTTAGTTTTAGACGTAAAAAAGTTTTGGAAACTTGGCAAATGCCTTTTTTACACCTAAAACGAATACAACACTTACAATATCAAATTCAATGTTATATTATTGCAATTCATTATTAATATTCTAGTTCATTAGTTAGCGATATTTCATTCAGTAATATTGCATCAATCAAAACCGGTAAATATTTGACAGCTATTTGCTACGTTGCCAACTTTTAGAATGAACGGTCCTAAGCTTCTTCGTTTGCTCAATGAACAAGCATACAAGTAACTAGTACAACAGCGGTTTTATTCCTAATGGCACATTATGTTGTGGAACTTTTAGCACAAAATGTGGCCGTTTAGCACATTATGTGGCCGCTCTAACAGTAATGCCTTACACATTACTACAACGTAAATTATATACTTTTCCTTTCTTACCCAAGCGGTACTTTAAGCTGAAATTGACAATATTTTTCTTTTACAAATATTTACAATGTTTTTGTCTTAGTTACTGGAACACACGAAGAAGTACGCACGTTTAGAGAAGAACGATGAATTGATTGTAATACAAATTGGAAATGGCTTACGTATTCATTCAGAAGTAAAATGTATCCTGTTTCCTTTGCGTAAAAGCCAATACGTACCGTTTCTAAGAAGTGGTTAAGTTACCATTTCCTCCGTATTTATTAACATTTTAGATAGCAATTCATTCTCCCGCTTTCCCTCAATATTGCTAGGTACCTTAACATAAGCGTGGGTCCGTGTTTATATCACAATCAGCTTGACTCTCCAGACTCCTCTAATACCATGTAGACCTGATCTTTTGCCTCTTTACAGAGATATCATGTAGATGGATTGCGATATCTATTGATCGTAACCGAGTATCCTCACTCTATCGTACCTACTCACCTTTATTGGTTTTCCCATTATAATAGAGCGAGATGGCAACATCCTCAGCTCCCTTCGCATGAAGCAGCTCCTCTCGGCGGGCACTGCTGCCGTGAAGACCTCGTACCAGGATGGCCAGCTCACCACCGTCTCGGGCGTTCGCAGCTGCTTGTGTTACGCTGCTTGTTGCGTCTGGAAATAAGTTTGGAGGAATTTACTTTACATAGAACACACATAAATAACATCACGCCTGTATTTCCCAAAGGGTTAGGCAGAGGTGTACTTGTAAGTTACAGGGCCTTTTGTCATCTACCGTGCATAAATCCAGACTCCGGGCTGCTACTGAGAAATTCCAAATGGAAAAACCTAATAACACTTTGTCCGACACGAAAATCGAACCCAGGACCTCATGTACCCAGTAGAAGCAGTGTAGTTTACATATTATTTATACATAGAAATTAATCGTATTATCATTATTCTTTCTTATTGCAAAGAACAGAAAAAGGGCGAAGTCTTGAAAATATAAAGGTTTTGTAGTCCGAGAGAGGGAATGACGGAAAAGTTCAATACTTTTCAGTCGCCACTCGTACTAGCACAACTTCCTATATCGAAACCCATAAAAGCTCAGCGACCACAGACAGTACCAACAAACTGTAGCCGAGTCTCCTGCTATTTATAACGAAAATAAATCAAAATTTACCTATTTATTAAATTTAGTCATGACTTTAAAATGCAATACTACTTAACATGAATGTAGATAACCGTTTAAACCTGTTACATTTTCCTCGCTGTATTAATTCTAATATACAGTTAAGGAAAATAATGGTTAAGCAGATTGACATCCTACGTCAATTTGGCATGTTGAATATACGCACACTTGCGATTTGAACATGCGGACTATTTAGGTTGGTAGTTAATTTGCCTAACAATTAATTACTCTGACTTTACCTACTTGATAATAACATTACTATCAGTCGTTACTAAATCAAAATAACTTTTAAATTCGCATTTACTAAACTTTATAGTGACGCAAGGACAAGGTGAGTTTCTGAGATCAACGAACTCAACAGCTCTAAAACGAATCTTCAAGAGTGCTTGTCCTTAAAAATAATGGTACTCATGCTTATTGTTCTTATTGAAACCCTCTCAAGAAAACGTTCGAATCGTTTACTTCAATCAGCGGATTTTGCTCCTAATGGGCTTTCGTGACACGAAACCTGACTTCGCGTAATTGGATTATTATTTGAGGATTAGGTAATTCACCCTACTCAATATTGAATTCATGATTTCTGTTATTGTTTCTTTTTCAGCCTGAAATTTTATGTTATCTCCAAACTGAACTCAAGGAATTGTCGTTTGTGCCTTTAAGTTATTACGTTGCATACCAACAAACAAGTCAACGACTCCAAACGCTATAAACAGTTAGAGCTTAGTTATTATATTAAAAAGCGAAAAATTTAAAATAAATTACATGCATTCGCTTAGGTAAATAACAAAGAACTTTTGTATCTTCCAGTGTTAGTCTAGATTTATCTTACTCTATGTAAAATAATGTTAAAGAACTATCAGTTTTGCGTTAACTTTGAAAATAATACCTTCAAACTATTCAGCAAAATTATAGTAGGTAATTCACGTAAATGCGCAGAACTTTATTCGGAATAAAAATCTTTTAGATAAAGAGAGAAGGGGACCTCTTTAATTCGTAAAAGATAGCAGTTTTCTGTAAAAGCAAGATAACAAATCAGAAATCTTACTTAAACCAAGCGAGCAAGATTGGCAGAATAATAGACTTTTTCGACAAAAGAAGCCCACGAAATGATCAATGTAGAAATTCGTTGAAATTGTCACAAAGATCACAAGTTCAGTAGATAAGAGTTCCTACCTATTGTATATATTGTATTGAGATTCGTGGTTACGAACGATAACAGCTCGTCAACCCATTGAACTGAGAGATAGGCGGATATTGTTGCTAAATCGAATACTGAGTATAAAACGATATATCTTTATTTAGCATAGAGACCCGATATCAATGAACTTATAAGAAGTCATACAGACCTTAAGTCAGGAAGTACCTACAAACCTACATGACTTTGGCAAATAGGTATTACCTTTATATTCAAATATTATGACGCGCTGAAAATGGAAATCATTACCATCTGTCAGCTAGGCCAGAATTAACGGTGAGAAATTAATACAAACACCAGCTGGTTCTAGGCATTAGCTGTGATGAAATATAGTCAATAAATCATCTTAGTTGTGGTTACTTCACATCTTACCCTTGCTCGAATAATTCGGTATTTAATAGCTTTTAATATTACCGAGATTTAAATCAGAATCTGTTTTAAAACTTAAACTTAATTCAAGACCCTTGAGGCGCCTAAAGTATAAAGTGGTTATCATGCCGTACGAGATTCGGGGATAAAAGTTTAAATATTTGAAAGACTTTAGTCTTGGTTGCTTGCAATGTAACTAGATGTTAGTTAGCCATTCCCCCGTCAGAGGCAGGATCTTCAAAACATTAAAACACATGTATTTTAAAAGCAACAAGAACACGATAGGGAAGTTCCAATAAAACGCTTGTCGTTGTCAGTCGCTCCCAGGAAAGTTATTCTGGGTCGTATGACACAACCGTTGACTCACACGCGATGGATCCCTGTTTTTACTCGTTTCTTACTTATTTACTTAACTATCTTGTAAGCAAGAACCATTAAGTCTTTAACTATGCAATTCCATAACAAGACTTCTTACCACAATGTAGAAATGTAAAGGATGGTAATCTGTCCTACTAACATTAGAAAGAGGTAAAATTTGTTTTTTTGTTTGTAAATTCATCGTGTATCGTATATTCGTGTTCGATAGCCCAATTCTTGAGAAAAGTTATAGGCTCGCGGACGAAGTCGCAGGCAGAAGCTGTGCGTGGTCCAACTCTCACTTGACCGGTTGTTATTAATACAAATATTCAGGATGTAAGGTAGCCTATGTCTTTCAGTCCTTCTCCAGTTTCCAGGCTACCTATCTGTGAAACATAACGATCGGTTACTGAACCGATCATGTTTCTTAGCCTCTCTGCCTATCACAGATAGACAGATAGTTACTTTCGCATTTTTATTACTTATAAGAGTTTGTCTAATGTAAATGAGGTACCCATACTCGTATCTTTAATATATAAAAATCACGTGTCACTATGTTCGTACACGCTAATCTCCAAAACCAGCCAACCGATTTCTATGAAATTTTGTGAATGTGTGTGGTTGGTTCCAGCTTGTAAGATAGGATATGTGGTGGTGGCCGATAGCTGGCACTCCGTTCGAAGCAGGGGTGGATCGCTAGTAGGTACATAAAAGACCCTATCACACCACGTTATTCAAGAAATTGTAAAAATCAACGAACACAATTTGGTTGTCTAAAGAAAAAATATCATTATAAATTGTCCCGTATAAGAAACAACACAGATGTTGAGTGAGGTAAGGAAACTTTATACAAGCTTTATATTAAGTTGCTTCGTTCGTATGTGTTTCAATATTACAAACGATTCATCAAAGTCTACATACATTTTGACATAATAATGATGGACGAGTAAAACAGTAGATAACCGTTCTCAATAATGTTTAAACACTCGATCTTGTTATTTATTTATTTACTTTTTATTGTTAACTTTGTAATAAAACTAAAAATTTATTATTTTAAACGTTAGAACAACGTTAACTTATGGTTTTCTTTGAATACATGACGCTCAAAACCATCCAAGTGCGAGTCGGACTCGTCCACGAAGGGTTTCGTAGCCTTATCTATTAAAACGGCAAAAAAATCATGTATGTTGTATGGGAGCCCCCTTTAACATTTATTTTATTCTGTTTTAGTATTTGTTGTTACAGCGGCAACAGAAATACATCATCTGTGAAAATTTCAACTGTCTAACTATCACGGTTCATGAGATACAGTCTGGTGACAGACGGTCGGACTGACGGACAGCTAAGTCTTAGTAATCGGGTTCCGTTTTTACCCGTTGGGTACAGGACCCTAAAAACAGCGATATAGACAGCTTTACTTTAGTATAGTGAATAACCAATTGATTTACAATGATTACCGAGAATCATCCTCTAATAACTAAAGTCCCGTGTAATAGGGAATGCCATTCATCTTTAGGCCGTAAAGTCAGCGATGGTAGAAACAGTTTATGAGACAAGACAACAGCTGTAAAATGGTGAACTATACAAAGCTAGGCAGTCAACATACAACGTAGAGCTTCGTCTTAAATTTTAGTGGCCATCACATGATCACATCCCAAGTGAACGAGATAACTCAAACTCAAAGCATTTATTTTAATTAAACCATTTACAGGCACATTTGCACTGTCAAAGAGTCTGTCAGTTAGTCAGAAAGTTGAAGCTAGTTGCCCATTCCAAAACGTAGATCTCTATGGAGAAGAACGGGCAAGAAACTCCAAGGACACTCTTTTACAAATAGATATAGTAGATATTACAAAATCCTGGGTACATTATTCTTGTTGTCTCTATTTCAGAACAACGTAAAAAAAAAAAAAACGATTAAATATAAGCCCTGGCAGATAAGACCAGTCACAACTGCCGGGCGCCCATTCAATAACATGACGCGTGGATCAGCACCATCCAGCTCAACCATTTTGTAGGGAACCGAATGATCCAACACACTCGAACGCCGCCGAAGTAGCGACAATAAATTTACTATGGCCGCGTAATCTCGTTTCTCGTTGACGTCCCGCTCACGGTGCGATGGACAAACATGTGTGTAAGGCTTATTTCATAAAACCGATAGGCGACAATCTGACACTTCCATAATTTTACAAGTTTCTTTCATAAAATTTTTACTTTAGGTACTAGCTTCTGATCGTGACTTTGTACGCGTGAAATTTCTCGATCGCAGCGCCACCTGCTGGGTCCAATTGTGCATCTAAACCATCCAGGGTCTTAAAGACACACAATAAAAAACATCTAAATCAGTCCAGCCGTTTAGAAGGATTGTTGTAATTGTTTGTCAATAAGGGCCCTAAACTACCATTTCACGGTAAAATAGTGAACAATGTGGAACCTTAAGGGTGCACTAGTCGACGGCACGAACTCGTTGGTGGGCGTGACTAATATGCATGCTAATTAGTCTAATTACGAGGCTTTTGGCTACTTTTGTATTTGATTATTTTGTTTTTATTCTCTCTAAATGTGCGTTTTGTTTGTGCAGAATAAACAATTTTTCTTTCTTTCTTTTTTATTATTATTTATTTATTTAGTCATTATTTATCTAGTTTTTATTTATATATTTGTTAATTTATTTAGTGAAATAGACGATGATTTATAACGAAAACGAGCGTATAGATACTATGAAAAAAAAATTGGATTTATTTACTGAAAATAAAATTATTGGAACTATTGAATAAATTATCTATCCCTGTACGGTTTCTATTTTGCCATTTTCTTACCACATAGGTTATTTATTTACGCCCAAAGACGAGTTAAAATTTGTGTTGAAATATGGAAGTTTCGACGCTCATAACTTCCAAACCATTTTTTTTTTCCAATTCTGCTTCCATACATAATGACAAGTTGATATAATTTTTAGTTTTGAACGTACACCGTCAAACGGACGAGTAGTACTACGTTTGTATGGCAGAATGATCGACTAGCGTACCCTTAACGAACATGAATTTAAAATCTTCTCCTCTGCAACCAAGAAGTTCCCGTTACTTTATTACAGCTGTCCGCTGATCTCAAATCCGCGCACAGTTAGTAATTGTGGCGACATAGTGATGTCACAGAGGAGCCGATGGCATAACGGTACGAGATAAAAAGTAAACTCGCATCGCCTTCTAGGGCCTTCCTGCCGCGCGTTCCTGACCCCGATGCGATTCCATAGCGTTATGCTTTTTCCTTTGAAGACTTGTCTATGGTATGGCTAATATTGTGTTGTGGACAGCTAGGGTGCTTTTTTCATCTAGATACAGCATGTCCGCTGCCATTTCTTGTACTGTCAACTGCAAAAGTCAGTGCAGTAAGCCCAGGTACGCACGGGCGTATTTTTATCGCGGCAATTTTTTTTCGCGTTAGTATTGGATTTTCGATTCTGCTTAGCGCCGAGAGTTTAATATCCAACAGTGTGTTTTCTTGACGAGCTGGGATACGCGCTGGATGCGCTCTGTTGGATTCTCAATGCTCGGCTCAATACCGAGAGTTAAAAATCCAGTGTACGAAAAAAACAATCGCCGCGATAAACACACGTCAACCTGCGCTAACGCAATAGTTTTAAGGTCCTTCTAAAACGTTCGTTCTAGCTAACTACAAACCATGAACAGTCAGTGTAATTAGTACTGTGATCGTTTACTGGCTGATGTATATAAGGATTCTAATACATGAGAAAACATAACTGATCGTCAAGCGTCTTCAATCAACGTCGATAGTGTTCATCAGTCCATCCGGTAGCAACAAAGTTTACCGACAGGTTGTTACTGTAATTATCTGAGCTGTTCCGACATTACTTCTTACTGGCCTTAGATTATATTACCGGTGTAAGAGAGGGTATGATATATATAAGTATGTCGTGGCAAAACGATATCGTTTCATTAAATGGTTGCTCATTTGATTACTGTACTGTAGTACCAAGGAATTGGTAAATACCGTGAAATCAGTTGTTATTGTAATGGCGGCACGTGGACAGAGTCGTGTTGGAGAGTGGGGTTGATGCAGAGTTCACTTTGAATTCGGACACCGACCGGAACACTCCTCTAAAACGAAACTGTCGGTTTACCCAGTTCATTATGTGGATTTTAAAATAATTAAAGTGCTATTATTCTCTATTTAACTACGCAATGAACCCTGTACCACCTAATCAAGATGATGACGACGCTATCGCTCAGCCATCGCTGGCGCCGTCAAGTATACATATAGAGGAGCTCGTGACTAAATAATTACAACGTCAAGGGTTGATCCATCAGGTTAAGCTACGCTTGCCGGGGTTGGTTCATGTTGGCTGAGCTTTACATACCGAGAATCCTCCGTGCCTCGGAAATCATGTTAAGCCGTTGGTCCTGGCTGTCATTCGTGGATCTTTTACAGTCGTTACGGGTCGTCAGAAGCCCGAAAGTCTGACAACCAGTCTTGCCAAGGGGTATCTTATTACCCAGTTACTGGGTTGTGGAGGTCAGATAGGCAGTTACTCCATGTTAAATACTGGCATTCAGCTGCATCCGGTTAGGCTGGAAGACGACCCCAACATCCTATAATTCGAGAAATTAGAAGACGTGATACTCGTAGCTATCCTATCTTACAGATGCCATATGTATGCAGATGACTATGGTAATGAGGGACTGTGAATGAGTCATAGACTCGAATCACTTCAGCTACGAGTAACACCATGGTCCAAATAATTAGCGATTGCGATTCCTTCACATCAAACGTTAAAACATCTAAAAAAAAAATTTAAAATTATCTATTCTATCGCGGTCATAGTTAATTGCTAGTCTAGTCTGGCTGCATATAATTAATGATATCATTTCCATAAGCATATGTTTTTCTAACAGGAAATCTCTATACATAACTACATAATATACGAAGGTAGTGCTCGTATATTTGTCACAAGGTTCATGAGCAGTGAAGGCGGTACAAATTAGGCTATCAAAGCGGCGCGTGGGCAGTATTAGGGTCCGCCTTGCCTAATACAGTAACGAAGCTTGGCGGATGTATAATCAGCGGTTCAGACCGGTTCTTGGGACATTTGGGCTGATTTTTATGCTAGAAGTTTAGATAAAGTCGGAGTCTTTACGAAATTAGCCCCATTTCAGGTGACCAGGGAGCCTGACTGAGCATTCGCTACTTTGTATTATTTAATGCGTGTCGCGGGTTCGATTCCCGCACGGAACAAATATTTGTATGACCTACAAGTAGTTGTTCCGGGTCTGGCTGTTTGTGTATGTGAGTTTAAATGTTTGTAAACGCACCCACAATACAGGAGAAACACCTAGTATGGGGAAATGTTTAAAAAAAAACCTTGCAGAGTGAGCAAGAACAATTGGCAGTGAGCTGGCCATGTTTGTCGAAGGACCGATGGACGGTGGAACAGATCAGTCATGGAGTGGAGACCGCGTATCAGCAAACGTAGTGTGAGACGCTCCCCAGCTTGATGGACCGACGACCTTATAATGGTGGCTGGGACAGACTCGATGGGGAAGCCGGCGGACAGGGTGTTAAAAAAAGCAGTGATAGCCTAGTGGTGTGACCGTCAGACTGACAAGTCGTAGGTCTCGAGTTCGAACCCAAGGCCTCTGACTTTTCGGATTCATGTGCGTATTATATAATTATCACTTGCTCAAAAAACGGTGAAGGAAAACATCGTGAGGAAACCGGCATGCCTGAGAGATATTTCTCCACGGCATGTGAAGCCAAGTCAGAGGCCCATGGGCGGCTTTAAAACTCTGACACCAGGTTAGTCACTAACCACACGATAAGAAGAGGGTGTTGTGGCGCAGCCTGGGGGAGGCCTATGTCCAGCAGTGGACAGCGATAGGCTGAGTTCATTGAAGTCAATACCTACATCATGAGTACCTGTGTGTCTTTCTACATGTAGGTACCTACACGAGGTACATTTATGTTTTTACCTTATGACTGAAGGTGATCAAATTGTTTTCCAAATATCTACCTATCTACATTCATACAATAGGTACGAAGCTTATTTATTTTATCCAAAGTACCCCCACTTGATGCTCGTTTACATCGTAAATTAATATTGATAAGCTTGGCTTGGAGGTGGAACAAAGAATTTTGTAGATATTTTCTCCGACGAGAAATAATATAATATTCTATGACGGAGCGGAAGGTATTGCCGTCCATGTCCCATCAAGCCTTCCTTCCTTTATGTCTGCAATATAATATCAAGTTTAGTTTTGCTTGTAAATAATTAAATTATGTACGTAATTCTGGCGCCGAGATGGATACAACACACGTTCGTGTTTTCGTTCATTATTTTGATATGAAAACAAATTAGCAATTGGTTGTGCAAAGAAATAAATAAGTACTTACCTACTCGTATTTGCGTATTGCACAACCAATTGCTTCTCAAGTTTTAGTGTTGACCTTTCGGTAAAAATGATTTTCGTATACAGTAGGTATGGGATCTTATGAATTACCTATGCATCACTTATGTAATTATTCTCTTTTGTCGTAGTTACCATTTTCTTAGAATTCTATGGATGGAGGTTAACAAATGAAAATTTTCCTTATATCGATGAGAGACCCACGAGCAACCTACACTTAGGTCTAAGTTCTTTCCGACAATTCAGTTACATATTTGATTCCATAAACAAAACGCTTCAGATGGCTAGCAACAGTAGCAACACATCTGGTGGGTACATTATACATAATTTATTAGGCTCCATATTTGTTTACAAAGCCACATGAATTAGAACTTACGAAATGTTTACAGTATGGTGTTCTATGTGAACTAGCATTTGATTAGGTTCACAGATGTGTAACATAATGGTTTTATCAATTAATATAAGAGCTTGCAGATTTAATTAAAATAAAATCTTTTGATAAGGGTCGTGTTGCTCAGATAAAATTGATAAATGTTGACCGTCGAGCAGACATTAGGTAATTACCTACCTAGTTATATAATTACAAATTCGGAAAATCTTTTGAACCCGAAGTTATTTTTATAATAAACTAGCTAATCCGCCAGACGTTGTCCTGTCTAAATTTCAATAATTCACACAAATATCCCGTAGAATATGCACTTTGAGTTTTCCCAATTTTCCCGGCAACTTGGTACTTCAAGATATTGTTCTAGTTTTGGTCCTCAAATATAACTTTTACCAAACACATTAACGAGAACAGACACGTAAAGTGAACACTAAACTTTGTTGAATATTTTTATAAAACGGTTTCAAAAAGACTTACATTTTATTCGATATTGAACAGACAGCTGTTGCTACAAGTTTAATACTCGTACCTATCTGTGAAAATTCTGCCCAAAATATTGCGGTTTCTCCTGATGGGACAAAATTATGCAACATGCTGCTTACAAATTTGTAAGCAGCGTGTTGCATAATTTGGTCCTTTTTTACATAAAAAAGATTTGTTTACCTCTGGTCCGGGGTAACATTGTGTTCAAAACACGAGACTTAACAGGTACTTAGCGGTAAGAGGACAACTCGAGTCTGACAACTCGACCCCGACTACTCAACATCAAAATTCCACTTAGTAATCCTCGATATTGACTAGCTCTCAGAAAGCAAGTGTTAAGTCTAGGAATCTAGGAAACTTGAGTCAACACTGGACAATGACCTAATATTATTGGTGATTAATTATGTGATGATCTAATATTCTAATAAACCTGTCATTATTCTAGTCATGTATAAGTACTAACCGTCACGCGCTTACTAAGAAATACATTATTACCGCTACATCAATTCCTTTTTGGCTCATTTCTTTATACCTACTTGATAAAAGGAAGACGCTTTCGAAACCAATCCAAAATCAGAATGATATTCACTTCTAAGTTAATTTTATTTACGATGGTAAAACAACATAATATAGGTATATTTTGACCAAATACGTATTTCGCTAATGCAGCAGTGAGCAGGTTGCAACAATGACCTCATCGGCGCGGTTAGTTACGAGCCTGCGCCTACGCATCTCGTCGGGAATTGGGTCCTACAACTTTAATTATGTAGCCTAAGAGTTATTTGTTCTTTGAATTATTGATTAGGAGTACAATTTGTTTCTATTCATGTTTTGTATTTAATTATTTCTGTGGAATATTTGTAGGTTCTTGGGATCAGAATGTTGGGCGGCAAAATGGATGAATGAAAGGCAATTGCATGCAGCTGAGATGAGAATGCTAAGAGGGATGTGTGATGTTTCGCGAGTTGGCGTGTTGGTGTTAGAGGAAGTCTATCTGTGGTCTAACCGAACGAAAAGTGGCACCGGTGACTGAAAAGTTGTATGGAAATCGGTTGTCACGCATGGCCTGTGATTAAAATATATATAAAGGTATGAGGAAAATGTCGTGAGGACAGTTTTGAGTACGAATGTTGAAATAAATTAGGAGAAGGGCAAGAGAATGATGAATGATAGGTTTTTGGGGTTTTATTACCTATATATTCCGTCAGATGCCAAGTTTTTACAGACCTATAAAGGTATTTGATTATCCTTATGAGTTAAGCACAAGAGTTTCTCCTTATCTTGATAGAAAGTCGTGCAGACGTGGATGGTACACCGCTTGAAAGTGGCGTAGTCAGCCAGTTAACTTCGCAATATCAATGTGGCAGTAATGAGCTGTGGCCCCCCGTATATCTACTTAGGTAGATCGGAATCAGAACTTTAGGAGCGTCGCATGTGTGAGCCTATGCCATTTGGAATAATTGCGCTAGTGTATAAGTTTAGTAGGTTAATAATGAGGAATGTCTCAGTAGTAGCCGCTTAGCATGTCCACCATAGAAACGGGTTTTGTCGACGGAAGAATAGACAAAATGACAGATAAACTGGCACTATCACAATCTGTCATTTAGTCTATTCTTCCGTCGACAAAAACCGTTTCTATGGTTGTCATGCTACTCGTGCTGGAGTCGCGAGTTTGGATTTGTGCCCGGTTGATGGCAATAGAGTCGCCCCTATTATAAGGGACACTGGCGAAATGTGGGTGTACTATTTATTATAGGTACACCACTGCCAAAGCCTTCGGGGATAGCAGGCGTGATGTTTATGTTACTGATGTATACTGACGGATTTGCCATCTATTCCCAATATTAAAAAAATAACAACTGATATTTGCTTTAATCAGGAACCATTATTTTCAGAAAATCATTTTATTTTCGAGATACGGAAATCCAAATACCAAATTGAGGCTAAATGAAGTTGTAATACTTGTTAAGAATGACATCATAATTGAATTAGCTATTTAGCAGTTAATTAATGTATCATGCATACAATGAACTGTTATGAAATTGGAATATGAAATCATCTAGGTATGTGGGCAGCGAATTATGATTGGTAGGAACCTATGTTAGTATAGATGGATCTGTGGTTCGGAAGTTCTTATTAATGATCGAATAATTTGTAGTTATGTAAGCGTGGCGTGATAACTTAGACGCAACACACACTGAAGAGTGGAAAGTTCTGGGGGAGAACTTTGCCCAGCAGTGGGAAAATGTTTTTTGGTCAATATGCGATTAAACTTAACGTTGATGAATTAAAGAGTTTAGGAATAAAAGGTTTTTGCTTGCCTGTTTTTGAGATAAACTGAAACTGGAGGTTCAGCATTAATTATATGGAAAATTCTCTCTTTATCTAGTAGGTAATTCAATTTTCCAATTATTTTGCAAGAGTTGGTTTGTGTTAATCAAATTCCATGAAGTGTTTAAATATGCGATGTAAAAAACAGTCCTGATAAAAAGTAGCTTCGGCATAATAAATTATGTATTCTCTTCATTTTAATACTCTCTGATAATTTCCATAATCTTTGTATTAAAAATACATTTTTACTTCGGAACAGCCGATCTGTTATTATAATTTATTTGAAACTTCAAAATGCCATGGAGGGCCTCCGAAGATATTAAAGAAAATAATGTTAATAAGAAATTCTAATCTCGGAGATCGTTTGGTCGAATCCTCGTTTCCGCCTTGCGTAAATATGTGTCACATCCATGCAAAATGGACAATATATCGACTATACTAAATTAGGACTAATATTTAAGTGCTCACTGGTATAAATTGTTTTCTGCTGACACTCTTATTTTCAAGTAACCTCGGCTGAACCCTAGGAAAACAAACACATGACACTGACAAAATCCTTGTTATTTGTGCGAAACTAAAAAAGAAACTAGAGAAAGAAAAATGTTTATCATTTTGCATAAACATTTTTTTTTTTATACTTTGCCCCACACTATAGGTATTTCTCCTGTATTGTGGGTGCGTTTACAAACATTTAAACTCACATACACAAACAGCCAGACCCGAAACAACTAATTGTAGGTCATACAAATATTTTTTCCGTGCGGGAATGGAACCCGGGACACGCAGCGCAGCAGTCAATCGCTTAACCACTGCGCCAACCGTGCCGTTAAATATGTCGGTAACTCCAGTTGTTTCACTCCGGATAATTTCATTTCTGATTTTATCATTCAAAGAAACTCCGAGCATAGCCTGCTCCATAGCGTGGTGAGCGACCTTGAGATTGTGGACCAGCCCGACTGTCAGTGTTGTAAACGTTTTGGCACCGTATGTCTTATCGGACCGTTCAGACGCTCTGTTTGAAGACCTTAGTCTTTAAATATTGCGGGATAGGCGACGAGAAGATTTGACGAAGTTTTCCAAACGCTGCCCAACCCAACTGGATCCTTTTGTCGGCTTATTTTAAGTTGTGTCTACCAAGCTGGACGACTTCCCATAGGTAGACATACTCCTTCACAACTTCGAGAAGAGACCCTTCGATGTGACTTGGACTAAGCAAGACGTGTGAATTGTACTGAGTTGTCCAAATTCATTCCGAAGCCAACCCGCCTAGGGGCTCCATTTAGGCTGTGTAGCTTCTGGCCTTTGTATTGAGTTAAGGACGTTGAATTAATTAAGGTATCAAGTTTGCAATATCCTTTTGAAGTCGGAAGCTTTTATAGTAGCCGTAGCTAATTAGAATCCTTAGAAATTCATCATGATATCCGCCTGTCCATCTGTCACTTTTAATTCCTTCTACTTTAAACTTTCTTACCTTTTGATATTTTCCTGAATAGGTGTTCACTTTTAACTTAACGAGTTATATTTGAGTATTTTAAACAAGTCTTCAAATAAGTTCTGATGATGACGGATGGACCAAACAGCTACTCTAATCGCTCTTGTTTCGTAAGATGTAATTTAATTAAGGAATAAAGTGAGCACACAGCATCCTCTGTTCAACGTATAGGTAGGTACCTATAAGTATAACATCTGTTACGCTGTTGAAAATACAGTGACGATGTAGCAAATCTTCGGACATGATTTAAAAAAAAACGCAATGTACTCTCTTCTTTCTTCGAAAATTTGTTAGGACTTATAACTTACTAGCGGACCTGACAGACGTTGTCCGAACAGCGACACATACCGGGTCCAATTGTATTTTCAAACCATCCAGGGACCCACTCAAATATACATAATAATATATCTCGTAAATTTTTTTTGGTGATATAATCGGTCTGAGCTACAGCTGTCCCTGTCGCACTCTACGGCGGTAGACATGAGGTGAGACGACGGCAATAGTTTATTCAAATACCTATTTTTCAAATTCTCCTTAGGCCCTGTTCCCTCTTAAAGCCCACCACAGAAGTACCTATAATATTATTATATATATTTCTATTACGCACCAAAAACTACGGAAAAAAAGCAATAGCAAAGTATGTCAATATATATTACAGCTACGTCTGTGACGAGCTTAATGCGATTTAGTCCGCGTATTACTGTATATAAAGAAGATAAGCAATGATTGCTATAAACTAATATATTCGTAGTTTCGGACAGCAAATACGCATAAATGCAACACTCGGTACAAAAATAGCAACGGTGTTAAAATGGTAACAAGCTATTTCCACTAGAGTGGAACATAACAATCAGTCTCCATTAGCAGAGTCACAAATGCAAGTGTTGATTGATGACTGCATAGATACTTCCAGGAATCAAGGTACACCTAATATATGATTAGCTACGTATGAAGAAACCCATTTACAGTCTCTTGGGTGCCAGGGTGCCATCATCTTATTAGATCCTAACTAACATAAACATCATTCTCCTGTGTCGATACATTTATCCCAATTTATTTGGGGCCGGGCGCAACATGTCCCTTTATTCCATAATTCTCTGTAAGTCTTCATCGTCGTTATTAGTTCCTAATAAAAATTCTTATTCTTCACTTATTAGAGAACAGGTTTTAGGCAGGAATTTGCAGGTTATTCCATGTATTTGCACTGCAGGTTATTCCAATATGTGTTTTGTTGTCTGGTCGATCATTGCGTGGACTGTGCTATTTTTTTATTTTTTTTTAACCAAACGGAACTATTTTGTAATTGCTACTAACAGTAGAATATAAGTTGTATTGTCATACTAACACAATATGGATCACTGTTGTCTGAAATAAATTAATTTTAATTTAATTTTAATTTATTCCATATTTTCCGAAAATGTGCCTAAGTAATGTGCAGGCCTTTCACATTATGAAGAATGGATGAGACTCATGAAGTAGCTGATAATACAAATAGATAAGTTATTTAAGTATCCGTGATGTAACATCCAAATAGGTACTTATAAGTAAAGATAAATGGCCTTCACAAAGTTCTTTTTCCTTAACAATAAACAAACTCCAGTAATTTTGACTCACAGCTGGATTACGACACCAACCACAATATTTGTAACCTACAAGATTGTAAACATTATGATGCGCTTGAGCATTGTATGAAACCAGTATTATGCTCCCTATATGGGCTGCCATATGTCCCTTGACCTGATCATTTTGATACTTCTGCTTTATTGGGACTTTAAATATAATTTTGTGTGTGGATACTGGTGACATTAAAGGGCAGTAGGTAACGTAAGCTTGTATACAATACGAAACAGTTTTGAAAAAAACTATTCTCTTCGATACATGTTACTAGCTTCCGCCAGCAGCTTCGTCCGCGTGATATCTTTATAAATTATAGCCTATGTTACTCAGTGATAATATAGTATTATACTGGAGAAATATTTTTTAAATCGGTCTAGTAGTTTTTGAGTTTTTTCATTACAAACAATCATACAAATCTTATCTCTTTATAATAGTAAAGGTGGGTAGATGATGGTAGTAAGGAATACTAGCGGGACGGTTTTTACGACTTGGCGATACATCGATATTTCTTAGTTATATACTAGCACTTTGCCCGCGGCTTCGCTCCCGTGGTCTTTCCCGCGGGACCCGTGATTTTTCCCCTATGTTACTCCCTGAAAATTAATCTTTCTAATGGTAAAAGAATTTTTCAAATCGGTCCAGTAGTTTCGGAGCCCATTCAATACTAACAAACAAACAATCAAATCTTTCCTCTTTATAATATTAGCATAGATTAGTGTAGATGATATGAGCATGTCAATGTGATGCGAAAGAATTAATTTAACGCGTAGGCAAAAGATGTTTTGTAATAAAAGGGCCAGTCAGATGGACGAATGCAGAATCTTAAAACGAGATGACAACTGGTAAGAAACTGATGTATAGAAGAAAAAGCATAAATGATCCGTCGCAAGAGAATGCTGATCAATATAATACAGAGGACCTACTAAATTTAAAAAATCAAGCCAACTCTCCTGTACCACCGTAAAAAGTTATGAACCAACATCACATAAACTTAGTTATCGGGTTATCGTATTATTACCCAGTAACTGGGTTGTGGAGGTCAGATAGGCAGTCGCTCCATGTAAAATACTGGTATTTAGCTGCACCCGGTTATACTGGAAGCTGACCCCAACATAGTTGGGAAAGGCTAAGCAGATGACATAAACTTAGTTCTCTAGTGATCTTTAGATCTGATGGGTGAACGACCTTCACCCATCAGTTTAATGAATGAAAAGTATTTTATATCAAATTTAAAATATATCGTGTGTGAGTGGGTTTGCAAAAAAATTCTTGGTCAGACTAAGATTAATTAAAATTTTAAAAATGACTTATTTTCAAAAATTGCACTCATTCGTTTAACGATTAATTCATAATACTTAGTAACAAATGTTTCTCTTAAAAAGCACTATCCATTGATATATTATCACTTATGGCTATTGGGCGCCAAGAACATTCCTACACTTAGGTGGCCAAGTAGTCACCTATTTACGTCATTAACTCCGAATTGACTAACAATTGGCAAAAGTCGAGTTAGTAACAAAGGTTCTCCTTGAAAAGCTCTTTCAGTTGGTGTATCAATGATATGTTTAAAAAAAGTCATTTTTGAATTTTTAATACATCACAGCAGTCTGGCCAGGATTTTTTTGGCCAACCCATTCGCGATATATTTTCTAACATAATATAGAATAGAATAGAATTTTATTTTGCAAATATGGGTAATAATACACTTATAAGTTGTTAAGACATATCAAAGCTCAACCATATTTTACCATTCTATATAATCATTTTTATTTTATTTAAAATAAGCAGATAGGTAAAGGTTGTTCCTCTGCGGATCCTATGCTATATCCGGGACATTTTGTAGGTATTATATGTCTCTTACACCAGGCTAATATTTGTCTACGTTAATACCATTTAATCCTGAGGTCACTCGACGCAGCCCCGACTAAGCGTGACAAATAGATTACTTGACGGTTTGTTTACCTCACCGGGTAAATTCCGTGGCTTTGTCTATCATAATAACGTGTCGCTGGTGGTTTAGGGACTAAGGACTAGGGGTCCTTATAGTACCTAATCATACTGATAGAGGAAGGTTTGTTACTACATAGGGTCCTTAGAGGTTTTATCTATCCATGTTACAGGATATATCATATAACAGCTAGAGTTAGGTTGGGCACAAAAATTATCGCGATGAAAATAAATTTCGGTGCCGAAATTTTATCTAGGTACATTTAATACCCGTGGACATACATGAGCAAGTTCAGAACATTGTATAAAGACCAATTTCGTCTCCAACAGAAAACAATGTTCAACATACCTAGATCCCATTGGATATAATTTCCAAACCTATGGCAGTAAGGAATACTAGTGGGACGGTTTTTACGACTTGGCAATACATCGATATTTCTTTATTATATACTAGCACTTTGCCCCCGGCTTCGCTCCCGTGGTCTTTCCCGCGGGACCCGTTATTTTTCCCGGGATAAAAAGTAACCTATGTTACTCCCTGAAAACCAAGCTTTCTAATGGTAAGAATTTTTCAAATCGGTCCAGTAGTTTCGGAGCCTATTCAATACAAACAATCAAATCTTTCCTCTTTATAATATTAGTATAGATAGTCTTCCGGAATAAATTCTCTAAATGATGGTGAATACCTCATGAAAATCCAATGTGCACTTTACAATAACAACACGGTCATACAGAGAGACACGAACAGCCATTTTAATTTATAATATGCACTTATTTAGAAGAAGCGAATAAAAATAATCTGCTTCCCTGAAAAACTAAAGCTGTTGGGATACGTAAGGTCAGGCGTTGAACTTCCAGCTCACATCCTAAGAAAATGCCTGAACTTCCGTTCCGTCTAATTATGCCATTCTGTGTGTGTGCATTCGTTCTATTTCTCTTCGGCTTCTAATGACTCCGAGAATAGTATTGCGGCTGTCCTTATGGGAATTTATGTTTACTTTGACTGATGTATTTCTGTGCCCGGGGGTGAACATTATAATTTTTGAAGCGTAAACAGCTTTTGGATTAATGAGGACAGTGTGTAGAGCGGTGGGACGTCAGTCATCGATGAGTAGGTATAGGTATAATGACCAAACTATTGAAATCTAGTTTTTTTTTTTTTTTCAAAATACTCCTCTTTCAGACCATCACAGAATCATACCTGCTCTACTACACACATCAACACGGTCTAGGGATATTTCATACTCAATTAAATAACTCGAAAAGTACTGGCCGCATTGGAATCTTTTATACACCGATTTGTTTGTAATTTATCTCAGACTAATTCCAAATTAAAATTTTTGAAAATTCTTTTGTTTCGGTGGCATAAAAATGTCTTGATGTATAGGAGAGGGAATTTTCATTTGTGCGAAATTTAGAAAACAATACGAATTACGTTTAGTTACAGTTTTTTTTCATTTTTAAACGAAAGATAAAGTTAAAATTGAGGTATTGTAGCCATGCAACGCCGACATTTGACGAGGGCGGAGATGTTACGAGCTGTGGGAATGCTGGAAGCTGGATCTGTTCAGCGTAATGTTGCTGAGGCCATAGGGACCCATCAAAATGTAATTTCAAGATTGTGGACACGCTATCGTGCCACAGGTGAAGTAGCGGAGAGGCACCGGGGGCCAAGTCGCATCACTACCCCCAGACAAGACCGATTTTTGCAAATTACTGCGCGAGCTCAACCAAATGCAACGGCGACTCAATTGGTCCAAAGGCTGCGAGTGGAACACCAAGTGCTTGTGAGTGACCAAACTGTAAGAAGGCGACTGCATGAAAGCAATCTACGCTCTCGTAGACCACTCCGGGTCCCACCTTTACGGAGAGGCAATCGTGGACGACGATTAGAATGGGTTCGGAACCACGTGGACTGGGGCCGTGAGCAATGGTCCAATGTGCTGTTCACGGATGAATCCAGGTTCGGCTTCCATCTAGATTCACGAAGGACGCGTGTTTGGCGAGTTCCTGGACGATGGAGCCGTCTCCAGAACCCTCAGGAAGTTCACCCATACCAAGGAGGAACAATTATGGTTTGGGCAGGAATTCGTCTTGGAGGACGGACGGATCTCGTTTGGGTGCGGGGCAATATGACGGCAGAACGATACGTCCAACAGGTGCTGGGGCCCGTAATCTTGCCCCACAGAACACAAATGGGGCAAGATTTCCTGCTCATGCACGACAATGCCCGGGCACACACGGCGAGAACGGTAGCAGCTTGGTTACATACACATAATGTTAGGGCCTTAGACTGGCCTGCTCAATCGCCAGATCTAAATCCCATTGAGCATGCGTGGGATATGCTGCAAAGAAGAGCTCTGAAGGAAGTTCCTGAAAATCTGGCTACAGAAGATCAACTTTTTGCGCACCTCAGAAGGACATGGGACAATATTCCGCAGCAAGACATTGACAACCTTGTTCTGAGCATGCCGAATCGTTGCCGATGTGTTATGAACATCATGGGCGCTTTCTCAGACTACTAAATTCAAGTTTATAAACACCAATTAAATGATTTTTCTATTTTTTTCAGTTTTTACTCACAAATTAAAAGTTAATTCATATATGGTTTCCGTCTATGCTTCATTTTTTTTCCATAAAATCCTGAAATTTTAATCTAAGTACCTTAACCATTATTAAAAAATGGTAGAATATTAAATAACGTATCTTTTAAATATATACATGTCATATAAATAATTAACACATTGATAGTAATTCGCTTTTTTAAAAATATCCCTAGACCGTGTTGATGTGTGTATTATTTATTCTGACATTTTCAGTCAAAAGGATATTGCTAAACGATTGCTTCTTACGTTCGGAAAATTAGTCTGCTCAACAATGGAAATAACGCAATTAATATTGTTGAACTGTCGAAATGAAACCCATTGCTACTGTTAGTGTGTAACATGTGTTATGTGTTTCTTTTTGACATGTTTTCCACGCAACTACCCCGCTGCTTTGAATCTTTAATATTAGTTACTTAGGGATAGATAACAAAATAATATTGATGCATACATAAGATTAATTTTTTCGTTCATTGTTTTAACAAAACATTGCCTACATATCCATGTGTTTTAACAACTATAAAAACATCGTAAATTTAAATAAGTAATTGCATGCAAACCAATAAAAAAGTAGCTAGGCCACCGCCTACAGTCTTCGAGTACGGAATAATAGTAGGTACTTACCTACAGTAGGTACCTAGTTGTAGTCAGATTCCTTCAACGGACTCCTACGCCTACACCTAGTGATAAGATGTGAACTCGCATTGTTTATTTTTAGTACATTTTCTATCATACCGACCTCTACCCTTTCAGATTGAGCAAAATTCCAACAAAATCTAGCAAAACGACTTGTCATTCAAGTCACTCATTATCATAATAATTAATATTTATTTCGTATGTACCTAAGGGCAGTTTCGTACAACTGAAAGTCAAATTAACGTTGCTTATTGGTTTTTGTATACTTACAGTGACTTTTAACTACAAAAAATACTGTAAACGTCAACCGGCTTGACCAAGCGTGCATACCTTCTCTTGTACGAGAAGAGGCCTTTGCCTTGCAGTGGGACAATAATAGGCTAGACAATAATTATCATTATTTTAATGTAATTAAAATGAACATGGCGCATAATGAAAAATGTAAAAATCATTTGATAGGAGTAGGAGCACGTTGGTTACAAAAACTTTCAAAATTCAAAAACATTTTTGTTTCTCCTTATCTGCAGCCACTACCTACTGCCATTGATATCTCGTTGTTTATGTTGTTGATATTTGGGACAACAATTATTATAATAGAGATAAATAAAAATAATAATTGTTGCCCTATGGCTTCGCGGATAATGGAAACACGAGTCGAGTATTCGAGTTGGTAAGTAATTCAAATTCAAAAGTCATTTATTCAAACTAGACTGAGAATCAGCACTTTTCGAACGTCAAAATTACATAGTAGCTACTAAATTGCATGGGACTTACCTTCATCCATGGTGAGTGATTGCGTGACCACCACCACAGCAAGCAACGCCAAGGCTCGCGCGCACATGGCTGAAGTAGCCATGTCTGCTGAAACACCATACTTTTGTAGATCATTTAAAAAATGTAAACGACTATCAATGAAACAAAATGTTAAATCATAAATTAAAATAATTGTTTGTAAGTAAATAGGTTCATCAAATATTTTTAACGTTATAAAAAAAATATCAGCCATAGATATTTTTAATTATGGCCGTTTCTTTTTTGTTAATCAATAACTGTAAGGCGATAGCTTTACAAGGTTTAATTTACATGTGTTTCAATATTCTAGTAATCTGTAATTATAATAAAATGTGTGAAATTATAATTTCCAATTTTTATTTACCGCGATTTTATAAGTTTTATTGGAACACTATTTTCCCGCTTAAAGTTTCGATTGTGCGCAAGCTCGAGTGGACAAGAGCGCGTGCGCGAGCCGCTTACGCGCTTTTCAACTGCCACGATCTCCGGTCAAACACACGTATTACAGTTTAATATTGAATGAGTTATCATCTTTTTTACAGCTGTATAGCATCATTCAAGTAGGTGAGTAACTGATTAGGTACTTGTAAACTACTCAAAACAAAATGGGCCCTATTTGGTTTTTGTTTTGAGTAGTTTACAAGTACCCTAAATAATTTTAGAATTTTGTCTAAGAATAAATAATTAGGTAAACATTTGTGAAGTAAAGCACTAAACTTTATTCTGGACATATGTATGGGTCCTTATCAATGTTTTGAGTGTCAATTTTAGTTTTGAATTCAAGAGGGTATACAGAAAAAGTGTGAAGTGCTTGAAAAAACACTTGTTTCACAAATTCTGTGACTTTTGTTCTCAGTCCGATTCTAAGCGTTGACGTTATCTGTCACTTTCTGTCACAGCTTTTTTTTATTTCGGTGTTAATCGTGGATACTATGTCTGGTTTTCGTCGTCATATGGACTTGTAAACCGCAGCAAGAGCTGTTGCTATGCTTCAGGAGGGAAGATCTTAGAGATCAGCCGGTCGATTCTGTAAAAATCTCACCGTGATATCATATGTGAAGTGAGTTTAATTTGCTTGGAATTGACACTATTGACAGCTCACTTCACCGAAGTTTTCACGGTGAAATTTTTACAGAATATCACCGCTGTAGCAATACTTCTCGGTGTGTCGCGACAAGCTATCCGAAACGTGTGGGAATGCTTCCAGGAGACCGGGAGTGTAGCTAGGAGGCCTGGATCAAGAAGAGCCACAACTTCCCAGGAAGGCCGGTATATCAGGTTAACTGCACGACAAGAGCGTACTGTAACCGCTCCGGCCTTACAAAACCGGCTGCGGCAATGTACTAGTATCAGAGTCAACGATCGGACCATACGTAATCGTCTCCACGAAGATGGTCAACGTTCCCGGGTGCATGCTGTTCGACTCAAACTGACAAGAGCCCATCGAGCAGCGCGGTTAAGGTACGGTCGCCAGCATTTGAACTGGGCAATGGATAACTGGAGGACTATATTCTTTACAGACGAATGTAAGGTCAAGTTTTTCAGTGATGATTTACGAATCCGCGTGTGGATAAAACAAGGTGAAAGTTTTACAGAGCCATGCATCCTCGGAACAGACCATTTTGGGGGACCAAGTATTATGGAATGGGCGGGAATAAGCTTGGTAGGCAAAACAGAGCTGGTAATTCTGGATGACGGTACTGTAACCGCCGCAAGTTACGTTAAGCGGGTAATCCAACATCATGTCATCCCATTTTCACAAAGAGTGGGTGATGGCTTTGTTTATATGCATGACATGACAATGCTCGCGCACATACGGCTCGTGCTACACAAAGAGCACTTTCTGAGGCCAATATCACCGTTTTGCCATGGTCAGCTATGAGTCCCGACCTCAACCCCATCGAGCACTTATGGGATCAATTGAAAAGAACACAACAAAAGTTAACAGTCAACAGGAGCTCATAAACGCGATGAAACTGTTGCGAACGAATTCCGGAACAAAATGTTACCCATCTTATTGAAAATGTACCAGATAGGCTCCCACTCGCTACTAACCATAACATTTTTCATCAAATGGCTTCAGGAAATGGGCGATACACTAAGTTTATTTTTCATTTAATTTATTTCCTTAAAAAGTGCTTTGTTTGTGCAAATCTATAAAAAAAAACAAATTTTACCATTGAAGTTTTGTTTAAACTTAGTCAATGGTAAAATTTGTTTAAATCACTACTCCAAACACCGTATATATCCATAAAACCACTTAATTATTAATAGTTCTGAATAACAGCCTAAAAACTTGGTGGGCCCTATTTTCTTTTGAGTAGTTTATATAAAAATACCAAGGATACGGTGAATAAACGGGTGAAATGGCACAAACAAGAATGCGACAATTCGTGAGAAAAGATGTAGATACACTGTACAGGGTGAACTGTAATTCGACGAATTCCATCCTTCGATAGCGAGGCGTATTTGCAACATTTAAGCACGACACAGAGCGAAAATTCATGGGATTCAAGAAAACCCAAGTGTTGTGTTTCTGAATATTTCCCAAAATACGTCGTACCTAAGTACATAATTTTTCTCTAAACTCATTAGATAAATGACCGTCAATGCTATTTTCGGTAGGTAGGTACCTAGTGATTTTAGAGTTACTTTCACCCTGTACAGACTTGCTATAGGTACATACATATCGTAGGATGATTTGATTATTCGAATTTTCGCGAAAATCCTAACTGTGCGTTGCAAAACGTAAATAGAGAACGCCAGACAAGAGAGTCCAATCATAACTGTGCAAACGCACAGTTAGGATTACATACATGTTGAAATCTTAAGTTTCTGTCAAAGTTCCATACAATATTTGAGAGGAATTAGAGATTTCAACATTTTTTGTTGTAATGTTTCGCCAGTGCAAACGCACAGTAAGAAGATCTTGGGTTTTCAGGATCTTGAGAATGCGAAATTGTCAAAGTTTTTGAATGTCCCGCCCTCAGCCTGCCAAAATCACACGAACTCTATGGTGTTTTCTAACGATTGCAGACTTCGTAGATTCTCGCTATTTTTATCCTGTGGTAAAATTCAATTTAATTTTTTTTATTGTGGCAATAAAGTTGGTTCTGCCGTTTGTCGATGGTCAATGTTTGAGTGATTTGTCGCAATCGCAAATGTCATAGTATTTTTTGAGCTCAATAATATCAGGATGGCAGAAAATAGAGAGGAAATTCTAGCAAATTTTCAGGTAAGAGTGCCTTTATAAGTTAGCTAAATCCTAATTTTACTATAACCAATCTTTAGTGTTTCATAAAGGTTATGTAGTGTATAACAACAGTGACTCTTAATTCTCGTTTATCTCTTTGTGCTTTGGTCTTATCGTAGTTTTCAAAGATTTTTTCAAATTTTCTTTGTCCTTTTTGTGTAACTGCATAGGTTTTTCAATTGTGAATCATACTTTGGACACGTGTTATACGTTACAAATTATGCCTTTATTGTTTCTTTGTGCATCGTCGTTGTACACTTCCTTGAAGCTACTGAGCTACAAGGTAAACCTTGTAGTTGGTGTTTACTGCGTTCTTCAATTACGTAGTATATGTAATTAAGGCAACATTATTCTACATTTGTAATAATGAAACAAACAATTTCTAGGGTATAACAGCCATAGAAGATGTTGCAGAAGCTATATACCACCTAGAAGAAGCAAATTGGGACTTACTCGTAAGTACACTACTTTTTCATTCCTATTTTAAACTGTAGAAACTATAAAACCAAATATTATGACAGTTTTTAAGCAATTCATCATACTGCAAAATATTAGTTCTATACAAAGGGTTTCTATTCTAACTTTCTTTATGTCATGTCCATATAGGGTTGTTTTGTTTATATTTATAGGTGTTTCAGATGTCACATGTGTTTCTGATCAAAATATTTTACTAATCCAACTAATCCCCAACAAGTACACATTTTAATTTATAATATAAATTCATAACTGATGAAATGTGGGTGTTCTAGAGGTACACCACTGCCTGACCCGCCGGGGATTACAGGAGTAATGTTATGTTATGTTAATATAAATTCTACAAATTCTAATGCTTCCTATTTAAAACTATGAATTATTTCCATAAGTTGTAGAAAATATCATGGTTGTTTGACCTTAAAATCTGCATGTCATCTCATGTCTCAGCCCTATCATTATTATTATAGGTTTACTCTGTGATGTAAATGTTCTTTTATTAATAATGGTTTAATACCTTGGTTTTATTGCTACACCAATTTCTTCACTTTAGTTTATCAGTAGAAATATCTTTCTATCTTAAGAGCGAACAGGGACTCTGCAAGGAATTTGAAAAATATGTATTTGCCGAAAATATTGCCGTTGTCTTACCTCAAGTCTGCCCCCGTAAAGTACGATAGGAACAGCTGTAGCTCAGACCGATTATATCCCAAAAAAAATATGAGATTGAAATCTCGTATTCCCTTATTCAATTATTTTTTACATTAAAATTTTAAGAAAGAGTCTCAGATGTCTAGGTTCCTATCATTTTGTTTTATGTTAAAAACTTTTTGAATTTTCTCCGGTAGTCATTTATTCACAGTGGCATTTTGTGTAATTTTTGGAGGGTCATATTTTCTTTACCAATAAGTTGCTGAAAAAAGGAAATAACAGGGACGTGCCAAAAGCAGACATTGGTTTTATGAAAAAGAAAAAATTGCTCTAGAGGCATTATTCAGGAAGAAAGAAAGGGGAATACATTTGTATGGAGAATAGCAGGCATTGTTCCGTCTTAAGATTGGTTTTCAAGTGTAGTATATTCCATTGTATTCTAGATATTCCCAAAAATTTACTGAAAAAAAACTGAATGTTCAGCAACACATTTTCACTCAAGAATTTGACTAGCAACAGCATAATCAATTTACATGATTACATGCACATTACATAAAGCAGTGAACAGTAAACACTAAACGCCGTCAACTTAACATTATTCAATTATTCACACTGCAGTTCGATCTTACAATTTCGAGTATGCATAATTGGTGGTCTTAGACAGCTGTTAAAGGTGTGTGAGGTTTACGCTGTGGAACATGGCTTGAGGTACAATGAAAGTAAAAGTGAGTTCATGTTATTTAAATGTAAAAATAAAAATAATATCTTTATACCACCTATATTACTTAACGGTGTACCTCTAAGTCGTGTTGCACAATTTAAATATCTTGGTCACATTGTAACTGAGAATTTGAGTGACGAACTGGATATTGAGAGGGAGCGCAGGGCATTGTCGGTGCGTGGTAATATGTTGGCACACAGGTTCGCTCGGTGTACCGCTCCTGTTAAAATAACAATGTTCAAGGCATTCTGTCAGACATTCTACACGAGCGGCCTGTGGGCAAACTTTACACAGAGAGCCTACAATGCCTTGCGCGTCCAGTACAATAATGTGTTCAGGGCTCTGTTTCGGCTCCCTCGATATTGTAGTGCATCCGGTATGTTTGCTGACGCCAGCGTAGATGACTTCTACGCAATTATGCGTAAAAAAGTTGCGTCGGTGGTGCGCCGAGTACGGGGGAGCCCAAATAGCGTCCTCAGGATGATTGGCGAGAGAATGGATACTGTTCTGCTCAGTAGGTTCACTGAACTCCATGTGTTGCGAGACCGATGAGCCTACTGAGCAGGGGTAGACGGTGTCTAGTTTGTGTTACTTTTTAATTACTAACATTAGATATAAGCAAAATTCTTGTTACTAACAACCTTGCCTTTCATATGGACTTTTTTGTCTGAAATAAACAATTTTTATTTTTATTTTTTATTTTATTTTTATAATAGTTCAAGCATAAAACTGATTAAATGATCACATGACACGAATTGATGATAGACTGATATTGTAAATGTCCATATGACCATATGTTTAATGAACTGGTATCTAAAAAATACAAATCAAATTATTGTAGAATAGAAACTTCTCTGTAGAAAAGTATTATGATATTAACACAAAATTAGGTTCTATTATATTAAACATCCAAAACTCCGAAATGATCATTAATGTTTGTAGGTGACTGTACCGACTTTATGCTGAAGTCCAATTAGTCATAATGAACGAAGCCAATCAATTAACATTATCAGCTTTTTCGATCCACTTATAGAATCGAAACATAATAATTAAGACCTGTTCCTTGTATACATACCTACATTTGTATTGTTGACTATTTTTAGTCATTAAATCAAGTTGACCTATATACAATACACGCAACAAACAGCTAGTAGAACTCAACTCTTAGATATAAATAAAACATTTTTCTTTGTTTTTCCTTTGCTAGGTTACTTCACTTCTTCAAATTTTCATTACTGAAATAGAACTTTTCAGAAATAATAGAAGTATTTATTTTCTTTGTTTTGTAGCTAGTATTACAACTTCGAAAACATTTCCTGTAAGTAATGGTAAACAGCCATGTATTTATCAAAGTGCTTATTTAAAAAATTAAAATCAACAGTTTTCTAGATTCCATTACTTTGCTTATAAACAAGTACTTGTTTCACTCAGTCAATAACATTCAATAAAAACTTGTAGAATGTTAGAACAGTGTTTTCCTTGCATTCCATGGAATTGATTATGATGACATGTTATTGTGGTAATCTATATAATAATAAAAATGAAATACTGTTGGTAAGCGCATCACTTCAGAACAGCTGGACCGATTTAGAAATATTTTATTTTAAAATGTTCACATAGTACTAGTACTCCGAATCAGATTTTTACGGAAAGAAAAATTTGAAAAGTTGCGGGCAAAATTAGAAAATTCTGGAAAACTGAAAGTGCATTTTCTATGGGAATTTTTTGTATGAATGATTGAAATTTGGACACGATCACACGACTGTGTCGGGTTTGCTAGTTTGAAATATTAATTATCACCCTGTATTTACAGTTTATAATGCAAAGGCAAACAGGTCGCGGTAAACAATAAACTGAAGCACAGATGAATATATGTACTATCGAAGAACTTCATATCTAAGCAGTTTGAAAACAAAACCCGTGAACACGATGACTACATCTGTTACCGCCCCGGTTCTATAGCGAGCGAGCGCTGCAAGCAGAAATAGTCCTTGCGGGGTGTATAGATATGAACTTCTTTGATGGTACCTAGATGTACTAGACCTACAAATACGCGGCGGGCTCGTCCTATCGGGACAATTCAGTGAACGTAACTTAGATTGTAGTTATAAGGGTTACGCGATAGAAAGAGACAACTTCTTGATGAATATAACGGTAGGTATTAGCGCTGTGCGACCTGAATTGCACTTTATTGTGTCGTAGCAAGAGTCGCTTTTTATTCAAATGATTTTGCGGAGTGAACCATTTGTATTCATCTGTGACTGAAGTTAAACAGCTGTGAGTCGTCGGGCGGGTTTGATGCCGATGCAACATCCTAAATTTTGGCATCGCTAGCCTCGTCGGATAGTTTTGGTGTTCCTTAGATGTCACATATTTGTGCTGCCACTTGTATATGCCTTCCACAAATGATCACATTATAGCCGTCAACTTTACGACAGATATTAATGAATCATGAAATCAGATATTATTACCGAGCTGTTCATAGTAATAGTAATATATTTATGCTCGTGACTGTACTTGTCCGTTGCGTCAAACCTATGCTGTTCGTAGCACACCGGGAGCGAAGCGGCGCGGCGCAGCTCGGTCTTTGTTCTATTGTTTTTGAATGACCGTACCTTCGATTTTGTATGAAACACAGCATACCAACCCCACCACGTTTCGCCGCTCCTCGTCCCATCGCGTCCGTTCCGTATCTCTTAAAAACCTAACAGGCTGGCGAAAGATAACTCGTAATTGCACCGGTCATGTGGTCCTTCGACGCTAAAGTATGATCCACCAACATAAAAGATGTTTGCGCCAAATTCGTTGACGTCATGAACTGTCATGTTTCATAATATCTATTCACTCTTTCTATCTATGATTACAGGCAGCCATCAACCGAGTGATGCCACAGGATGCGGCCAGCGCGTCAGTACAACATGATAACGACACACATGATGTTGAGATGATAGACGATGATATATCTGTGATAACTCCAAAAACTCACCCACCAGGTACGAACTGTATATCACTTGCTTTTGATCGCGGGTTTGCCCGCGTGGAGGTCGCAAATTATCCCATGGGAACGTACTTCCGGGATATTCTTTGTCCTAACCCAAGGTCAGGGTGAGGCAACAATTATGATTCTGACACTATTGTGTCAGAAAGGTCTATCATTGATTGCATAATTGTTGATTTTGACAAGTTTGGTAATCTACTAACATATTGGCTTCATTATGACTTTCCAATGGTCAGCCACTGACACTCCATTGAAAGAAATGGCGTCTATTGGTAATCTCGTACATAATATAATACATATTTATGTTTCACTCACTTCTTGTTTTTTTATAATTATATTTGATAATAGGTTATGTTGCACGTAAATAATTAATAGTTAAATGTAATATTGATCATATTTGTACGCCAAATGGCAAAACATAGAGCGCATTATAACCATGTAACACCTCTCTGTAAAAACCAAATGTTAACAAATAAACAATCTGAATCTGAATAAAAAATGAATGATGGCTTAGGCGGTAATCTGCAAAAATTTTGACAGTTCCTTTGATCAGTGACCTACCATGAGAACGTCATTGTGCAGTCATTTCTTTTAATTCGTGTTTATGGAATACAATGATCGACCATTATGAATTTAGCAGATTACGAACCTTTAGCAAAATGACAGTGGGATCGTGTTGGAATGACGAATTTATAAAAATTTCATACAAATCTGTTCAGCCGTTTTAGCGTGACAGCTTAATAAACAAACAACATCACTTTCGCATTTATAATATTAGTCAAGATTCGTTTTGTGATACGAGAAATGCATACTTTCTTAAGCAACGCATGTAAAGAGTGCTTAGTTTATACAATTGTAAATACATACAGTGTGCCATTAGAAGTGCTGTTCTTTGAAAGTGCACCTTTACATCAGTCAGTACTGTCATGAACTTCTAAGGTATTACTCAATATTTTGCCTGTAAGGAATTTTTAAAGATAATGTTTTTGCAACCATTAAATAAAAGCTTAAGTATCCCTTTCATTAACTTTACTTAACATTTGAATGTTTCTTCCGCAGACCGGGAAGACCGTAATCAAGCATCAACCTCGACGCCTTTAAATTATACCCCCACTTCTTTTGTAGAACTACAAGTTCATTGTAATAATAAGATACATGAAATTAAAATATCTGCGAATGCGACAGTCGGTGAGTACTTTTACTATCTTTATACGTAAGTCGCATACATCACAATATCCGTCTTATTTGCATGGTGATTGTAAGAGTAATTAATAGTAGATTTTACAACAAGTGCACAAAACGAACCATTTTTATCCGAGACTTTTAGTAGCCAGAGACAAAGGCGTGGGCTGATAGTAATGTCGAGGATAAAATGGTTTTTAGTTATAAACTCTGCTTTTCACTTCTCATGCTCTGAAAGTGCTTATTTGTGCAGGATATAGGCTGCACAAAATCGAATTTTGTGCACAAGTGCATTTACGTATCTACTCATAAATGTATCTATATTAAGACAAAGAAAATAAGCAGGGTTGGTAGATGTCACATGTCTTCGAATTTTTGGTTCTAGGATATATCACGATGTTTTGCTTCACCATTTTGAGAGCAGTGGTGATGAAATAATTTAGACAAAGTAAAGCGCCTTTAGAGGTATGAGGAACAGGGTGTAAAGTTCACTCATCCATCATAGAAAAGGGAGGATCCTCCGACCAGACAGGTGTTGTGTCTGGCGGGCCGACTGCCCGACTGTTGATGTTGGATAGTCTTATATGTCGTTCGCGCGGTAAACTCTAACTGCGCGATGCAGGATTTGTGTGACGTCATGTCTGATGTGTAGTTTGTATGTGGCGGTGTAACCGCTACACGCCTGTCAGGAACCTTTGGCCTACTACTCGTAAGTCACGACCGTTATCACTAGGCCACCAATGCTCCCAAGAAATACCAAGTCACCTGCATCAAACTACATCAAAATCGGTTTGAAAACCAAATATAAAACCGTTGGCATCTCACCAATAAAAAAAAAACTAAATGCAGCAACCATTATGACTGGTTAACAATAACTCAGATCATAAGTACAAAATAACAAAAATTATGACATTTCAACTAGCAACATTACATGCAACCTCCTTTATCCTCCAGGTGATTTAAAAAAGGAGTTGGAGACCAAATGCGGCGTGCCAATATGCCGACAGCAGCTGTCGGGGCTGGGCGGCTCGCGGGCCACCAACAACGCGACGCTACAAACGCTCAACCTGCCGCAGAATGCCGTACTGCGACTCAAAGCTTCTGAAGCTCTTATGGCGGATGATGAGTGAGTGCAATGTTATTGATAGTACTCGTAACTCTCACAATATAATTAATACAAGGGTTTTTTAATTTTTCATTTTAGACAGGTTTAGGCACTCCGCACATGAGCTAGTTACGCCTTTGTCTTATAGTTCCACGGATCATTATTTCAGATCTTAAAATAAAAATGTAATATTACAACACTATTTACCACCAAGCGCCTTACAAAAGCGATAAATTAATTATCTGTTTGACTGATGTGTTTTCTTTAGAAGTTTCTGTACATATCATACATTACATACATTCTCTAATTATACATGAAAATCGCTTTTCGTAACGTGTGTCTGTGTGATCGCGTTATTCTAAACTGCGCAGCGGATTTCACCATTATTTAGAGAATTTATTCCGGAAGCTGTCGGGTGTATAATACACTCCAGCTTCCGCCCCCGACTTCGTCCTCTTGAAATTTCTTGTTTTAACATAAAATAAACTATGACACTCGGCAATACTGTAGCTTCCCATTAGTGATATAATTTTCGGAATCGGATCCGTAGTTCCGAAGATTTAACCTCTCAAACTCAAACTCACAAATGTTATCTCTTTTTAATATTAGTAAGTATAGATTAATATTAAACTTACATATATTAGGTCCCCACCTATGAAATTGACGTTTTTATGGAGAATTTTAAAGAAGTTCCTTTTTTTATACTAACATTTTCTTAATTTATTTAACAACCATGAACACTAATGTTTTAAAACTTTTATGCACTAATGTTTAAAAACTAAGATAACGTATGCCACTTAGATTTAGAGATAAAAATAAGTTTTGGCTAAGTTTTAAAACAAATGGTAATTTCTGCTAACAAAAAGAGGAATCATTTTTAAGGTATTTTTGTTTAGAAAACTTTAAGTAATAAGGTTTTTTTACTATTGGTAGTTGTCTATGATGGTCATTATTCGATATAATATCAAGCAATTGATGAATATTTTAAATCATAGAAGTGACGAGGTTCTCTATTTGTGTGAAAAAAAACGCCAATTTAAGGTAGGGATCCAATAATAAAGAAACCTCGATGTTTTAATAACTCGTGAAAACCGTGCGAAGCAGGGACGGGTCGCTAGTAGCAAATAAATCACATTTTACTATTGACTCCATTGTGTCCACCAGGGTCGCAGAGAGGCTGACAACAACATACGTCCTGCACGTAAAAGTGGACGACAAGGAGTACACGCTCAAGTACCCGGGCACCAAGACCGTGCAGGAGGTCAAGAGCGACATATACTCGCTCACAGATATACCCGTCAGACATCAGGTCAGTTATTTTGTATTCTTTCCTTTTATTTTTAAATAAATGTATTTTCTTTTTTTCTTTCTTTATCATCAGTCAGCTACATAATATCCTGTCATGTAGCAATAACTTAAGTGTGGAACTTTTTCAATTTGCCTAGCCATTTCCCAACTATGTTAGGGTCAGCTTTCAGTTTATACTCAATATAATAATAGCTGAGTACTAGTATTTTACTCGCAGCGACTGCCTCTCTGACCTTCACACCCCAGTTATGGGGTAACACGATACCCCTTAGAAAGTGTGGAACGTTTGCCTGTTGTTAATAAAAAAACAAAAAGTTGGTAATTTTTTGCATACATGCATATGAAAAAATATTTGACTAAATTTAATCAACTCCAGCTGTCCTGATTTTTTTATCCGATTTATGATCCTTATGAGAAAGAGCGTCGAAACTCATTAAAGAAACAACTGGTCGATTATACTCATTTTTATGGCATTTGACCAAACAACCAATTATACTTAATTTTTTTTCATGAAGCTAATGATTCTTCAGACATTTCTCCGAATCTCCTATGGAATCAGAATTCCTGGCCCATAAAAAAAAAACGGTAATTTTCGGGTCGTATGTCTCAAGTTCGCTCTTTCTGTCTTCCCCAGCAATGGACAGGCTGGCCCACAGTAACAGGGCTGGATGAAACTGTTTTAGCGATGGCTGGTCTAGATCTTCCTCAACATGAGCTCACCGTGCGACGCGCGCCCGGCAAGCAGAAGGAGTATAAGAGGGTAAATAGTACGGTACTGGACCTTTTTACTAACCTATAATTAGCGCTACAAGGTTCTTTTGGCACGTAGCCAAAAACTAACGCCGCCATTTTGATTTTTTAAACACTTCAAAAGACAGCCTCCAGCCAGACCCCTGTCAACGTTATTCGAGCGCTAATAGATCCTTGGAGCAGTGTAGGTTGTACAGTCGCGGAAGGAAAATGTTGAACAGCTTTAGGTAAATTTTTACTTGCTTACGACTTTATTTTCCCCACGACATATTGATTATTGAAAGTTGTAGTCGAAAAGGGGGGATGGGAATATGGGAAACGAATGTATTTGAAAATTGTTTATCTGTTTCATTCCGCGAGTTTTTATTTTGAACTAACACACTTCCTACTTGCATTTCTTTTATAAATAAGATCATGAAAGACTATAATAATGACTAATATTTGTCCTAGTTTTTTATGTTCCCCTGCAGTCTCAAAAACACTTTCTAGAAAAAACAATGTAACAATTTCAGATAATAGTGGAAAGTTCAGACAGTGAAAACAGTTCGGTCGAGGAGGTAGAGGACACAGCTGAGGGGTACACCGGCGAGGATGACATGTTCGTCGACCTCGTGCAGTCCGAGAGGTTGCAGCCGCTCAGTGAGTACACACTTACTACTTAAATAGTGAAAACAGTTTGACCATCAACTTTAATTGTCCGTAAATTCAAATTGTTATTCTACGTCAGTAGTAGGTAATGGGTATAACACGGCTAATTGACTTCGTGTGTCAATCTGCCTAAAAGCCAAGTTCCTTGATTGTACATTTAAGTATCGCCTCTCGTGAACTGTGTTACCTGAGAAAAAAAAAGAGCCTCAAATCGCGTTACTTCAATTTTATTTTGTCCACTATATCTGCCAACTTTAAAAAATATTTAAAAAAAAATGGAATATTTATCTGGAATAAAAGATTATTATTAAATCCCTACTTGTACTTATTATTTATCTTGTAGTGTCAGACAGCGTAGAAGACGAGGCTCTCGGCTGCATCGAGTTCTCGCAGCGGTTCCGGACGCGGTACGGGCCCAACACGCCGCACTTCTTTGAGGGCACTCTGCAGGACGCCATCAAAGAGTCCTGTCTCAAACCTGCCAAAGAGGTGAGTCATTCATTGGACCTAAAATAAATCTTAACAGACTACTCCATCTGCACCTTGTCAAATTTTAACTATAAACTGTTCGCTATAATTTGTCCCTTGACGTCATGTTAGCACCATTGCTTGTCAAGCTTAGATCCATTAATAATAGAGTTATATAGCTAGTGCAATCCACGACGACGCGCCCCACACCGCTCGGCTCTGTGCTAAAGTACAGATAACAGTACAGTAATCGCGGATTGGGGCGCGTCGTCGTGGATTGCACTATCTGTAAATGGTGATTGACAAAACAATGCTACCAATGGCGTCACGGGACAAGTTATACTGAACGCACTGTATTACAAGATACCTTTGTTATGACAACCAAAAACTTGTATGTAGAAAAAAATCATTATTTAATACCAAGGACATAGAAGTTTA
Organism: Xanthia togata; assembly: GCA_963853775.1. Taxonomy (NCBI): domain Eukaryota; kingdom Metazoa; phylum Arthropoda; class Insecta; order Lepidoptera; family Noctuidae; genus Xanthia; species Xanthia togata. The sequence continues at coordinate 6,793,075 of OY970805.1, forward strand.
CGATTCTAAATTCCCGGATGTTATTTTCTAAACTTTGGTCTAAAGTTTAGACAATGGTACCGATTCTCTTGTCATAAATGCCTCTAAACTAGACTAAAAATCACCAACATTTTGTTTATTCCTGTCAAACTATGATTTCTCATTCTGAAATAGACTAAAGTGACACAACTTAACTATATTTTAGTTTGACAGCACTAAGATGGCACTGAGATTTTAATTTAGTATTTAAAAAAAAAATGCTATTCTGAATTTTACGCTTTTCACCAAAAATTTTAATTGTCTAACTAAATCCGCCCATTTTGTATCGAGATTAAAAATGGTGTGGAATAATATTAGTTGTCATGGACTAAAATTCTCACGAATACGTCGACTTCAGGTGCAAAAACAGTACTGTACAGCAGGGACTGCATACCGGTAAAATTTTGGTATCGATATCAAAATATCGATATAAATACTGATAACTGGGTATTTCTTTATCGATATTGATACCGATATTTTTATTCAGTAGACTTATATCTATACTTTACTATGCCTTTATCAGTATCGATACTAATACCAAAATACCGATATAATACCAATAAATAACTTTACCCGCGACCGCGGCCGCATCAGTGATTAATTAAAACGTGGTTTTACTGAATCATATAATTAAACAAATAAAATAAAATGATTATGAAATTGTATTTTTTACACTATAGTATTTTTTAATTTTTCAATCTAAAGTGAATGGGTAGTGGTAGACCGCGAAATTGTATCTTGATCAAAATATGATTATAAATAATTCTCTTAATATGTACCTGTTATTGTCGTGAATCATACATATTTTGATCAAGATACAACCTGACACAAACCTGCAAATTGCAAAAACGTAAGAAAATTTGAATTACGTATTATAAATCATTAAATTCGGAAATTGAATATATTTTTACAATAACCTCAAATAATAGGCATTGATTAAAGTATTTATTAAAATTTTGTAGCGTTAAGAGTCAAAGTCAACGATTTATTTGCAGATAAATATGGTTACAAAAGTTCTTGCAATGGAGTATAATATATAGTAGCTTAACATTATTTAATCATAACATAATGACATGCAAATTTTTGGTACAGGTACAAATATATCATTTAGATTTAAACTGAAGGAATTCTTTTACAGTATAGAAGTGATTTTCAATAAGCCACTTGTGTAAAGCCCTTCTGAAGCGGACCATTGGAAGTTCTTTAATTTGGTTAGGAATCTTGTTATATATTTGGATACACATAGGATAGCAACTTCGCTTATATAGCTCTGTTTTCGTTTGAGGAATAATTAATCTATTAGGATACGTATCTAGTTTTTAACTTGCATTTATCTCCCAATTTTTCAAACATATCAGGGTGAGATTTGGTAAATTTACATATTTCCTCGATATAAATATCTGTTAATGTAAGTTCTTTAAACAGTGATTTACAGGATGTAAGTGGGTCTACATTACAAATCGCACGTATACACCTCTTTTGTGCGACGAAAGCTCTTCCGAGATGCACCGAGTTTCCCCATACCAGTATACTGTAGTGTGTAGTATTGAACCAACATAATTATGCATGGTAAGCCTGTAATGTGGCTTGTCTACTTATTAGGTTAGATATACGCCATAGAACATAAGCAAACTTACTGAGTTTTCCACATATCATATCAATATGACCCATCCAGGAACACTTCTCATCTAGTACTATCCCAAGAAAAGTCATACTATCTGATTGTTGTATTTTTTTATCTTTAAAAGTGATGTTTAAATCCATTTTATTCCAATTTTTGTTACGAAATTGTACTTAATTGGTTTTATTTATGTTTGGTTTAAGGTTATTCTTTTCCATCCAAGTTATTACTTTGCTCACGGTACTATTTATTTCCTCATTATAGTTTTCTGTAGTTTTAGGGATAATTACGGACACATCGTCTGCAAAGAGTATGCAGGGATGATCAGTTACTTCTGTCAGGTCATTGATATAGAGCAAAAAAAGTGGGTGGCCTAAAATACTGCCCTGTGGAACGCCTGTGCGATTGTAACCTAATTTGGATTTAAATTTCAGTTCACCGTTTTGATTTGGTTTATCCACAGTAATTTCTACAAATTGCGATCTGTTTGTAAGGTAACTTTTTAACCATGCATTTGCCTTACCGCGTATTCTATATTTATCACATTTTTTTAGTAGCAGCTCGTGCGTTACAAAATCAAATGCTTTTGACATGTCAAAAAATACAACAGTTGTCCGTATTTTCTGGTCTATATTTTTAGTAACTAGTTTAATTAAGTTAAATGCCGCTGTGGTTGTGGATTTCCTTTTTTGGAACCCATGCTGTTCATGTTTCAAAATTTGGAACTTTTCGCAAAAATTTATTAATCGCGTATGCATGACCTTTTCGTAAATTTTCGCTAAAATAGGCAATAGAGCTATCGGTCTGTAATTATCAACAAGTTTTTTGTTGCCTTTTTTATGTATTCGTTTAATAGCTGTCATAATAAGGCCTATGTATTTTATAATTTTTGTAGGTATTTGATCCTGAACCTGTTAAATTTGTATCCCTGAGTGATTTTATTACTTTTTGTATTTCACCATCATTAGTGCCATTAAAAACATACTGGAATTAATAGGATCAATGTCATAATTATTAGTATTAATGTCAAAGTTGTTGTTCGTCAAATTGATATAATAGTCATTTACATAATTGGCAATGTCCGTGGGGCTTGTTATTGGTCCGGTATCAGTTTCTATCTCCTCAATGTTTGATTCCTGAATTTGATTATTATTAGAATTATATTTAATTAAGTCCCAAGACGCCTTACATTTATTTTTAGCCCTAGTTATGTAATTTGTATTATGAATTTTTTGTGCTTTTTGTATACATTTTTTAAGTAATTTATTATAGTTTAAGTATTTTAATTTACTTTCTTTGTCAGATGAGAAGTAGTACTTAAAACGCAAGTTCCTTTTGGTTTTAGTTGATTTTTTAATACCTTTGGAAATCCATTTCGTATATTTTTTTACTAGGTTGATTTTGATATCGATTTTAGGGAAGCACAAATCAAAGAACAGGACAAGTGTATTGTGAAAGTGACGCACTGTTAGCTTACTGATTAGAAAAAATGTCTGTCCATTTTAAACTTTTCATATAGCCAAAGAACTTTTCTTTGTTTTCAGCGCTAAAATCACGCTTGTGAATTGTGCGAAAACGTAGAGGTGGAACTTTTTTCCCTATTTGTATGAATATCATCTGAGCTGTTTCGTGATCTGAGAGTCCCAGTGGTATAACCTCACATATTGCATCCTTACAGTTACTTATTATTTGATCCAGACATGAACGCAGTCGCATCTCAAACCGTGGGTTCATTTCCCACCTTAGGCAATACGAAAAAACGGCCAAGTGCGTGTCGGACCACGCACAATGAAGGGTTCCGTAGTTAGAATGAATGAATCGTAAGAACAAACTTAACTTTGTAATTGAAAAACATGGGAGAACCCATACGGAATATATGTGAGAACATGTTTTTGTAACCGCAAATTTAAGTTGGTCGATTATTACTCGTAAACTTGTAAAGCCCACTTAAGTGTGATAGCTTTCCTTTAAACTTCGTTATATATAAGTACTACTTCCGTGACATTTGAATTTCTAACTACAACTGTTTAGTTGATAGAGGGGTGGGACACTTGACTCTAACGAAAATTGGTACTTTAAAGCTTGATAAGTCACGAACGGTTTACTTAATCAAAAAACGGTCTTCGCAAAGCCCTAATATTTGAAAGACCTATCCAACGATATCCCACACTATGGGAAGGACGAAAAAAAAAAAAAAATCATCCCCACTTTACATGTAGGGGAGGTACCCTAAATAATAGTTTTTTTTTTCAAAATTTTATTTTACTACTTTTTTGGCGTCATTAACGTGTATACTCATACTAAATTACAACTTTCTAGTACCAATATTTTTTGAGCTAAACCACGGACAGACAGACAGACGGACATGGCGAAACTATAAGGGTTCCTTGTTGACTATGGACCCTAAAAATGGCAACATGAGAGTAATCGGGAAAGTGCAAGGTAGTAGCATTTCAGGCGGGTCTGAACTTATCGCGCACGAGTTATAGGTACATAGAAGTCATACATACGTCGCTTTATTTTCTTTCTATTAACAGCTGTAACAAATACTATCTTAAAGTATGAAATAAGGTAATTAAGTGAAAAACTTACGTTTAAGTCCTTGTTGCACACCAGGCATTTCGATTTCAAACTGGTTTTGTTTACATTAAAATACCTATAAAAATTTATTTTTTGCTTTTTACGCCCCATCGCATCGGCCACACGCAGCAACGTAGGGTCATTGCGCCAGTATCGCGACCACCTACGGTAACCGACCACTTGTCTGACTAGGTTTCTTTAATTAAGGATAATAACCTTTCTTGAGGACATACAAATAAATAGTATGTCTTAAATATTATTTGAATGTTACATAATAAGAATTTACTAAATTGTATATCAATCGCTTGACCCAAAACAAAGAAAAATTACGTTCAATTCACGTGTTTTATTTTATTTTATTTTATTTGGGAAAACAGACAATCGTACATTGTATAATACATTTAGATCTACAGTATGCTATATTTAAATGTACAATCCACTACGTTTCCACATGTTACTAGCTTAATAGTAATAATAATACAGATATGGTAAAATTACTTAAAATAAATATTTGACAACAAAATAAAATCATTTCGTAAACTTAATATAAATATAAAAACCAAATAGATGGTGTGGTGTTGACTCAGTTTGTTAACTTGCTGCGCAAGAGCAAAAAAATAGCAAGGCGCGTGGCGTTCGAAGGTAAGTTTTGTTACTTATTTTAAGTTTTTTACTCAAATTAGAAACGTGGGTACTTCAATTATGTAGTGATTTCAATTGTTTAATTGCATTTAAGTAAATTTTTACCTTATATTAAATTAAAGCCCAGTGGTCGGTTACTGAATTGCATATTTTAATAATACGTTAGAAAGCGACCAGGTGGTCGTATTCTGACTCGCACAGTTTTATTTTGTTTTGTTTATTATGTTCTCAATGTTTTATGTATGGTTACACAATTTAGGGTTTTGGTGTTGTAAAACCCTAACCATGCAATTATTCAGTAAACGACCACGTTTTTTTGATAAAACTTATTTAATTCACCCACAAATATTGGTCATAAAAGGTGGTAGCTAAGTGATACAGTTAGAAAATTACGATGCTAGTTTGCGACTTTAGAGGTATGAGGAACAGGGTGTAAAGTTCACTCATCCACCATAGAAAAGGGAGGATCCTCCAACCAGACGGGTGTTGTGTCTGGCGGGCCGACTGCCCGACTGTTGATTTCGGATAGTCTTATCTATGTCGTTCGCGCGGTAAACTCTAATTGCGCGATGCAGGATTTGTGTGACGTCATGTCTTTGATGCGTAGTTAGTATGTGGCGGTGTAACCGCTACATCACTCCCCTCCGGAGACCGGAGGTCGATAGTGGGCTGAGTCTTTGTATCTTGCGATGCTTCACAATGCCAGCTAAGGTTCCAGTGAGTCGGAACCGGGTGCCGCACAGTTCGCGGTGAGTCGGAACTGTCTGCGGTGATTGCGGCGGTTGTGGTGATTGAGGTGATTGCGGTGATTGAGGTGATAGCGGTGATTGCGCTGATTGAGATGATTGCGGTGATTCCCCAGTGAGTCGGGGTGATGAGGCTGAGGGTGATGACCAGGAATGCGCGTTCGCTGCATGCTGGTGGTCAGGATACCCGTTGAAGCCGAGGGTGCTGGCTGTCTGTGTGACTCGCCTCACGAAAGCTTGCGGGAGTGATGATGATGACGTCACGCTGAAGTAGTTGCACGAAGGCTGCGTTGACGTTCATACTCGGGGTCACCAATTTAGAGGCATGAGGAACAGGGTGTAAAGTTCACTCATCCACCATAGAAAAGGGAGGATCCTCCAACCAGACGGGTGTTGTGTCTGGCGGGCCGACTGCCCGACTGTTGATTTCGGATAGTCTTATCTATGTCGTTCGCGCGGTAAACTCTAATTGCGCGATGCAGGATTTGTGTGACGTCATGTCTTTGATGCGTAGTTAGTATGTGGCGGTGTAACCGCTACACGACCACCAAGTTGTAGTACGAAAAGAACGATGGCCGCAAACTAAAGTTTAGCTTAAGTATGTTCAGTATTCGAGCACATGTGATTATTTGATTTAGTATACGTAGTTTTTTTTTTCAAGATGACGCCCTCGGAGCCTTGCTAGCTCTCATGACTGGAACTCCACCAGCTTGCCCGTTGCCAAGTGCGGATTCCCAATTGAAGCAGGAGCTTCTGGATATGATTTTTTTTATATTTTTTTTGTAAACCATGTACTTATCAAAGAATCACTTCAAGGAAGATCGTCCAGTATAAATTGGTGTGAACAGGACAAAGTGGCTACTCTATGCCCTCAAACTGGAAGTAAGTTGGTTGGAGTTGGAGATAAGTTTTAAGCTCCAAAGGGATATCGAAATTTTTTATCAGGTTTTATTTTATTTGATTAATTTAATAAAAAACGTTAAATCAGATGATTTAATAATATTTGTGTTGATGATTATTAGATATTTAATTATGTTTGATTTAAAGTGAAAAATAAATAATATTTTTTATCCTTTTAAGTGGTTTTATTACTTTATTTTTATGTTTTTAACAGTGGTCGTAATCTAGCGTACTACTGGTCGTCAACTGAACAAAGTGGTCGTTATCTAGCATTTCGGCTATTTTTGCACATTTTCCATAATTTTTCATAATTTATGAATGGAAACATGATATTTTATATTTTATTTCACAACTAGACTATATTTAGAACCAATTTACATAGTCGGCAACTATTTTGCGTGTAAATGGCGTATATTTTGATTCGTTCAAAGTTAGCAACTCAACTAACTGGTCGCCAACCGGCGCAATCATCCTATACGTAATATATTATGTAAAACTAACAGTAGGTAGTTAGAAATTGTTTGTACAGCTAAAATACCGAAAAACTAGATTTTCAAATCTTTGTATACAAAACGTTAGATTAAACACTATATTACAGCGGGTCAGCGGTACACGCGCTCCGGCTGCTTACTACACTGTTGCCGTTCCGTTTCGCGTCAAGATCGCGCGCCGGCGCCACGTTGTACGGTGGCGTGAATATGCGATCTCGCAACGTCGCATTGGAGCCTGATATCAATACTGAGTATCGATAATTTTATCGATAATTTTATACCGATACTTAAGTAACTGATATAAAATTCGATATTTATCCCAGTTATCGATTCTGTTATTGGTATTTTCTTTAAAATATCGATATATTTTGGGTATCGATATCAGTCCCTGCTGTACAGTACTATATTTTTTTCTTTTATTTTGCTTATATCTCGAAAATGGTGTGTCCTATCGCAAAAATAGTGAACATTTCAACCCCCTATATAAAAATCATATACCCCTAATACTCAACACGTAGGTAATAATTTTTCATATTCTCTATACAAAAAGTGAAAAATTCCATATAAAACACGTCGAGGCTGCCCCGTGCGCGTCTCCGGCGATTTTAGTTGTGTCAATTTTTTTTTTCAAATTTAGAGAATTTTTATTGCAGAATAGCTTTAAGATTCTCATAGCCAAATTTAAGGAATTTTAGTGAGTTTAGCTCGCGCTCACCAAGACGCTACATTGAATTCCCCTATTTTCCCAGTTAAATATCGCCATTAACGGAGACGATTTCAATGTGTTACAAATATATTATGTCAATTATGTATTTCAGCGAAAACTCCTAGGCGTATACTTGCACCACGAACAGTCGGTGCTATCCAACGTGTTCTGCGCACAGTTACTGGGCTGCGAGGCAGTACTTCAGACCCTCGCCGCCAACTTCATAGTGTATGGCTGGGACCTCTCACACCCCGACAACAATAACATGTAAGCAATACTCGACCTTAAGCGAGAAGCGCTAAGGTAGCCCGCAAAATATACATTTTCGTAATTTTTTTGCACTTCACGTCAGTGTGAGGTTGTATTTTGATCAAAATATAATTCGCAACAGTAATCAATTTGCATTTACAGAATTATTATCATTAGAATCACCAACAGAACTATCTCAGTTAGGGCTTCTTCTCACGTACCACAACCACACCAAGTCGCAATGACAAAATGCTGTCAAGCAGTGGTTACGTGTGAATAGTGTCGCTGCAGCTTTTTGTAGTTGCGTTGTGGTACCGACAAAATGTCGATGTGGTTGCGTTGTCGTCACTAGTTGCGATGCGGTTACGTGGTGTGCAGACACAGTTCGACTAGAAGACAAACTGAAGGTAGAAGGTAGACTGTAGCCGATCTTATTAATTTATGAACATCTTATACCTGTACCTACATTCATAGCAAATAAAGTTCTGATTCTGACTCCGGTTTTCATAGCGAAAACACGTGTTGACTGACCAAACTCACTGTCGTTGCGCAACGTTGTGTTTGCGATGTGGTCGGTTACTAGTTCGCAGTGTCGCTGGTGGTTGCGATGTGGTCGGTATCACACACACGGTCTATAACGACTGCAAAATATGGTACATGTGAATAGTCCTATTCATTTTCAATACGAAATATACGCCCGGCCACGTGGTGTGGTCGTGGTGTAGTTGTGGTACGTGTGAAGAAGCCCTTAGAATGGACCTCAAATGTCATGATTTCACGAAATAGTCATTCAATAGGGTAGTTCTAACTTGGAGAGTTGTATTGATGATTATAATTATTCTAACTGTAAATTCATACTTGTTACGGTCGCGAAATAAACTTTTGCAAAAACGCAAGAAAATTTAAATTACGCGGGCTACCATGGCGCTTTCGTCATAAAAGCTAATTGGAAAGACAACGACACAGTTCTCAGTCAATTTGGAAGATGGCAATTACCTTTTAGCGGCATGAGGAACAGGGTGTAAAGTTCACTCATCCACCATAGAAAAGGGAGGATCCTCCAACCGGACGGGTGTTGTGTCTGGCGGGCCGACTGCCCGACTGTTGATGTCGGATAGTCTTATATTATGTCGTTCGCGCGGTAAACTCTAATTGCGCGATGCAGGATTTGTGTGACGTCATGTCTTTGATGCGTAGTTCGTATGTGGCGGTGTAACCGCTACAATCTCTTCCAAATTCATCATTGGCAGAAATCTCTCATCAAATAACATTGAAAAAGATGACTAAAACTTAATACAAAAAAATATTGTTTTCAGGTTATTATCATCAGTGGCGAACGCATTAGGGCCGGTAGCGTGCATGACGATACGCAACATCCCGGTGGACCGCATGCCCGCACTCGTCATCATCATGCGAGTGCGCTCCAACACAGAGATATACTCCGTTATCAACGGTGAGTGATAGCATCACAGTGTTAGCATCACTAGTGCTGTATTCCCCAAAAGGGGAAGGTAGGCCCAGGTGTCAGCTGAAGCACTCACGCACTAGCGGCTAACCGCGCGACTGACCGGCACAGTTGATAGCGGTTAAGTGTGTACAACTATAAGCAGTTGCATAAAAAAATGTAAAACCGGTTAGCCCGCGGTTAACCGCTAGAGTGAAGGCTAAGTTCCATGTGATAAGTGGCGAGACTGTAGTCATGATTCGAGAATAAATCTAGACTGGGTTCCTAGTAAGGATTTTCTTATAAAAAAAGCCCAACACAACTGCCCGATTTGATGATAGGCCTCAAGATCCTCGGCAGTCATGCTTAGGCCCCGTTCACACGGCGATGTACAGTACATTTTACGGTAATAAAAACGTATTACCGTCAACTGTATTGATCATACCGTATTAACGGGGCCTTACGACCTCTAGACCAATAAGACGGTCCACCGTTTAGACAGCCTATAATGGCATGGCATGGCCTGGCATTATAGCATTATAGGCATTATAGTCTGAGGCACAGAACCAAAAATTCAAAGACATGTGACATCTACCAACCTGCACTGGGCCTGCGTGGTGGATTATAGCCGACTCACTCTTATTGATCTATCACGCCTGAAATGAGACACATTAATTATTTTATTCGTATTCCATATGTTTACAGGTAACGTTGGCGTATCAGAGTTACTGGGTGGCTTAGTAGAAGCATTAGAACGGTTCAGCTCGGCCCGAGAAGACGAAGCCAAGATGGAGAGAGAGCGAGACGCAAGACAACGCGTCAAGAGGGAGCAGGACGAAGCATACCAACGTAGTTTAGAAGTTGACAGGTACGACTAATGATACTGTACATAAGTATAGGTTTGGGTTGTATGTTGCATTATAATTATCGCATCCAAGCCTGGATCTAGGTTTTGCGGGATAAAAACTTATTGCAAAAGATTTTATTACGCATAATTAGGCTAGCAGTAAGTGGACTACTATCCGAACTTCGACTCTTATTCGGTCCGTTGTGCGAGGTGGGTCCTGGCTAACACAGCTAGCCTAGTGTCGCCCACATAACTAGGACATTATGGAACATTTTTGGTATCTCTGCGATGTTCGAGCGACTTAACATGGCGTGAGACATTGGAGATACCGGTGTTGTTCTTATAAACTAAGGACAACCTACTTGTTTTAGGTCCGTAGCTGTCCCACTTTACCCACCTTTCTGCTTTCCCCAGATAGAGAATGTACTACATGATTATTATTTAATACAATAATAACTAGCTGCGCCCCGCGGTTTCACCCGCATAAGTCTCGATCCCGTGGGAATATCGGAATAAAAGGTATCCTATGTCCTTACCCAGGTCATAGTCTACCCATGTGCCAAATTTCATCTGCGTCCCTTCAGCCGTTTTAGCGTGAACACGTAACACAAACTTACAAACATACAAAAAATCATTTTTTTCTCTTTATAATATTAGTTTAAGTTAATTGCGCTTTTCATGTTACAGGGCTAAGGAAGAAGTAAAGAAAAAGATAGAACTAGAAAGAAATCAAGAAATAGAGCGTGCGGAGTCCGAAAGACAAATGGAGGCAGCTAAGAAAGAGGTTAGTCTTTTTATTGTTTGATGCATCCCGCCTGATTCCATCCATTTGGTGCATTTTAATGACTTCATCGTCTTCGGCTATTAGCGGCAAATGAAAAAGTACTTTGGACGGCAATAGTCGATTAAACCTCTCTTCTAATTTTATAACTTTGACACTATCGTAGCGGGTGTTAAGTGCTGCCCTTAGTAATCTATATATATTTTTCTCAAACATGCCTGGAAATTCGAACATTATGTGACAACCTTCTTCGACATAAATCGAAATAGCGGTACTGGTCGAATAAATGCGAGCGCTCGGCCGGCAATGTTTGTATGAAAATCCATATCGGTCGTGTTTAGCGGCCAAATAGATTACTATGAAAACTCATATCTGTCGTGTTATTTAAAAATAGAACCAACTTTGTACATCAACCCAAATGGCAACCAAGGAGGTTGTCAAAGATTTTTTTTAAATTTCGATTTGGCTTGCAATAGAGCAGTAAGTAAAGAAGAAACAAATTAACTTAATGGCGCGTGAAAAATTATCGTTGTTCTGAATTTATAATTAATTTACTCAATTTGAATAACCGCGCATTATTTGAGAAAAGTACTATACAAGCCTTGGCCGCAACGAGGAATTGATGGACACGTGAGTCCATCAATTCCTCGTTGTGTGCCTCGACAGTAACGTACTATTTAAATATGAATTAATTATATCGGGAAAAAAATAATCTCGTGTGATGTCAATATACAGGTGGACCAAAAAGAGACGCTACGAAATGTTGCCATTTTAAATATTATATTTTATATATTTAGGAATAACTATTGTGTTTATTTTATTTTAGTCTTATTTTGTTATTTCTCTATAATTATGCTGCACCGGTTGACGTCATCACGTCAACGCCGGTTGTCGCTGAAAACCAGCGCTGGGGCTCTGTCTCGCATAGGGTCCCAGCATTATGACGCATATTTTTCCCCAAATTGTTATTTTCGTGTTTTTTTTTTCTTTGCTTGCGTCTTATGTACAGACGCCAGCCTTTCAACCTACCCGAAACTGTCACATTTTCCCAATCAATTTTGAGCCTTATATTAAAGTAATAAAGTTGAAAATCTATTAAAGAAATTTTACAGATTGTAGTTGGTTGGTGTGCTGGCGTCTGTACCGCAAATAAACGTATTTTCTTTCTTTCTAGACGTAATAAAAAAAAAAATGATTCCTCATGTCCAGCAATATCCGAAAATACCCCATGTATGTATATTCCGCGATTTTTTGTAGTTTTCGAGTTCTCATTTTTTTGAGATTTTTGGCCGGTGGAGCTTCAAAAGTTTATATCTTTTTTTGTAGTGGATATTTTTCAGATTTTTTTCTTTACAACAGTATCGTCTTGAATGTTACTTTCCTATGTAAAATAATAAGCTTCCTAACATTCCTGCAAGTTACTCAAAAATGTATCGATAGTTGGAATTTTAAGTTTTTAGTAGTAAGACTGAAATTTTCAACATCAATTTATAAATACTATAATGAGGTTGTTCCATAGATACTAGCTGACTTTAAAAACTATGCAGGTCCCATAAGCTACTCAAAACATAAAAAAGTTAATACATAACGTTCTATTATTCGCTGTAATCGGCCTACGAAGGTTGATAGGCTTTTTTTAAAGTTTTCTTTTAATACATCTTTTAAGGAGACTACAGGACCTAAACGTGCCTAAACGCAAGTTATATAATGCCTAAAATTATATGATCCACTGCAGTAAATAAAATCAGAAAAATATATGATATTCTTCAGGATATATGCTAGTAAGATAGTGTGTTGAAAACTATTTGATAATACGCTTAAAAATCATATTAATATTCATGTAATCAGTCTTATTTTTTGTCAGATTATTCAACAAGCAACATATTACCGTAATAGTGTTTTTTTTTAGTCCTATCAATAGATTCTTTGTAACTAGATCATTACCTGCGTTATGTCATCGCGCTTCTCTTTCTTTTCTATGCAGTCCGACAGTGACCGCGCTTAATTCGATATATAGATAGATAGAATACTTTTTATTGTACACCATAAAAATTACAGACATAAATTTAGAAATTTTACATAGGGTGACACAATGGGCGGTCTTATTGCTTATTTTTGTGTACACACGGCTACACATCAAGCTATACATTTTCAGTACAAGCTGACCTCGCATTGTCCGATAATCCTATTCAATGCGAGATCAGCATAAACTGGAAATATATAGCTTGATGTGTAGCCGTGTGTACACACAATACATTTTCAAATATACAGCGTTATTATAAACCCTTCAGAATCTCTTCTAAAATAAACTTATTACTTGCAAATTTTATATTTATTGGTTATTGAATAACAATAACAAAAACACGTATTACATCTCAGTTTTCCAACAACGAACTTTAAGGGCTCATTTTCATTAGTCAAAGAAAGTCCTATCGACTTTCTTTGACTAAAGAAAATGAGCCCTTAAAGTTCGCGATTAATATTAAACTTTAAGCGAAAACTTTGAGCTTTGAGCCCGCATACAGGGAACCGTTTCCATTAGTCGATAGGAACCGATTACGGTATACGGAGTACCTGCACCGAACTCTTTTTACCGACCCACGAATTTCATTGGTTCCTAATCCCGCTACGGGGATTCCCCACAGACGGTGTAGCGACCGCATTATCGACTTATGAGCCATCATCACCAATCATCTTGCGTACGTGTTTGTCATAAGTTATTTTTTAACCGACTTCAAAAAAAGGAGGAGGTTCTCAATTCGACGGTATGTTTTTTTTTTTTTTTTTTTGTATGTTTGTTACGCGATTACTCCGCTAATTATGAATTGATTTTGATAATTCGTTTTTTGTTTGGTAGGGCATACTTCAGAAGTGGTCCCATATAAATTTGGTCAAGATCTGATGAAGGGTTTTTGAGTTAGCTTCAATAATACATATTTTTCCCACCTAGCATATATGGATGATATTCTAATAGTTCCTGTCACTGTAATTTCCTTAGTATTAAAATTTTTGTGGGGGTTTTGTGTAGGTACCACAACTAAAAAGTGAAAAATAAAAACTTTTTCACAAAAAATAAAACCGACTTCCAAAAAAAAAAACACTACAAAGTGAAAAATAACTTTGATTTTGGAAGTCGGTTTTATTTTTTGTGAAAAAGTTTTCTCTCGTAGGTACATTCTTCGTAATCAGGAACGAAGTACCTTCTTCATTATGATTTCAAACATAAATAAAATTTTAGTAGCCGCCATCTTATATTTACATTTTGACCTCACTAGCGACTTTAGCCCCCTCGAAAACTGAAAATGATACCCAACACGAAAATTTTTAAAATTTGTGCAGCCGTCATCTTGGATTTTTATTTTGACCAAATTCCCATAATCTCTCTGTATATCTTACTATTATATTATATATGAAAGAAATAGAGATAGCGAAAGCCGCAAAACGCTTTTTCGTTACGTTACGATTTCTACCAGTTTAATCTTAGCGCAAGCCGAGAGCTAAATTTTTTTGCCAAGTTTTTTTTTCTTTCTTCAACTATGTGTTTGTTTTCGATTCTGGGTTCTCTATGTCTCAGTTCACTTTATACGAACTGGCAATCATAGCTATTGCACAAAAAAAAGAAAACGGAGGTATTGGGTGTATAACATGTTAAAAGAAAGACGAGCTGAAGGAAAATATTGGGAGCCGGCTGCTCGCTGCGTGACGCGTGACGCACAGCGTGGACAGCTCGCGGGCAGTGCGCTTTCCGCGAGCTGTCCACTATTCTGTGTAGTCATCATAAAACTTACTTTAATGTATTTGATTTAAAATCTTCCCCCGTGCGGCAGGCGGAGTGCTCGCAGGCGGCGCGGCGCGTGCCGCCCGAGCCGGCCGGCGGCGCGCGCGGCGTGGCGCGCATCCGCGTGCGCCTGCCGCCGCCGCACGAGCACGCGCTCGAGCGACGCTTCCACGCGCACGACACGCTCGCCGTACGTACCCTGTGCCAGCAGCACTACCTTTTTGCTTTATCATATTAATAAAAAATTACTTAGATAAAACGCATTAAAGTTTGGGAGTGGAGGTCGCTACGTCACAAGTAAATATAAAATCTACATACTCGTGACGTCATGCCACATTTAACTCAATGTGTCGCCGTAATCTTTTGATTACGTAAAAAAAGAAAAAAAACACATGTCTAATATTTTTTAATAATCACCCTGACAGACAATGTAAGACTCGCTCGTTTTTTGTTTTTAACCTTGATTGTCCATACTATCTTTTTTTGTTTAAACATGTTAAAATATCTTATTTTGTAATCAATTTCAGGCATTACTAGACTTCCTCGCGTCTAAAGGGTATCCACAAGACCGCTTTAAGGTCATCTCCAGCTGGCCCAGGAGAGATGTAAGTACTTAGTTCCAAAATATTCACTTCCCAGCAAATTGTATAAAAAATCGACCTTTGCAAAAATATAGATATCTAAAAAGCTGTAATTGGCGGGAATCTGAAAGACTGATCTGTAACGATCGGCAGTAATGCTTGGCGAGCCAAAAGGCTGGCTGTGTCACAGTGGACGTCTTTCAGCTGAATAATCTTGATACTTATATGTCTTTTTACTTGTTACAGCTTACACAGGAATCTCCGCTCAGCACACTAAAGGCTCTAAAGCTGTATCCGCAAGAAACTGTGATGCTGGAGGAACGGTGAGCCACGCCGTTCGCTCCGCCGCACGCGACACACTCCACACTCCCGCGCAACACTACTAGACAACCGCATTCCAGTAACTAACTTCAGATAATTTAATTACGTATGTCGTTTGGAACGTAGAAACTACCCGATTCAGGTCCCGTTCTGTATTCCCGAAGGGTTGGGCAGAAGTGTATAGTTCTCGTTAAATTGTCTTAAAAACTAAACTCTCTTGGGAAAGGTGTCGGAAACAAAAAATTTTTTTTTTTATAATGTTGTTATTTTGTATAATCATTAATTTACAATCGTCGCGTCAACTTCTCTTGTAGTCTTTTTAAATATGATTTTATATTTTACCATATTAACTGCTTGTAATCGGTCCTGAATCAGTATAGTAAAATCATAAACAGGAGTTTAAAGTAAAGTTCAAGGAAGGCAAAGTGACTAATTCAACTTTTGCCATTAGTGAACGTTATTTTTTACTCTTATGTCCATTCTACAAATCGTCTGTCGACATACGTTAGTTCCGCATTGCAAAAACTGATAATTCAAGGGTTTAATATGTATTAGGACTGCTGAAGATATACTACCTTTAAATCATTATAACTTCCTTCAAGGCTGCCTCTTTACCTCTATTTAGTATTATTGGAAAGAGAAAGGTTTTCTATGATTATGATGCAGCTACAATATGGTCGATATAACTTGGCAGGTCTGAACACAGGCTTTGTGCACTTTCGCGCATGTTCTCTCTCTCTCTCACACTCGCCTCATGTCACCATTTGGTTCCTAAAAAATGTTATTGCGCAGCCTTCTGCGCGAAGTTCGGATCTGCCAAGTTATATCGGCCGTATCAATACACGATGTGTAGACGAGGCAGCCTCGATTGAAGTTCCTATACGGAACACACGTTACTTGTTTATACCTTAGCAGAAATATAACGCTAAACTGTTTCATAAAAAACGTGGTATCTCATTTAATTCACCCAATCGTATGGTACTATATGCGCGTTGTAACTTCAAACAAATTATTTAGTTGAGATTGATAGTTTTAACATTGATTGCTATTCTACCATTCGAATTTGAATCTTATAGTACATTAATAGTGTTTATATTGCGTTGCGCAAATGCGTACCCATCGCGGATAACGGAGCTCCTTGTGTTCGTGAGCTTTCTAGCGAACAATACTGTCAAATGAACGTACACTTGTTTGTAATCAGTGCAGCGTTAAAAATCTTCATTTATACCAATAAATGATCGTTAGCTTAATATTGTACATTGATTGTTCGACTGAGTTCAAGACGGGGCATTAAAAACAGTGTAGTGACGTCATATAAAGTAAACAAGAAATGAAATAAAAACATCACACTATTTTAAATAGCCAAAGAGCTGCGTTTAAACAATTGTTATATGTTGCGACGTGTGGGAACAATGTGTTTAAATTCCCGTCTCGTAGTCAGCCATGTATATGTAAATTTCATTTTAGTTCTGTGGCCGACTGAAAGATTCCAAGTTTAGTCAGCCACAGTGCCGTGTATTATATACATACATGATAATAGTATAAATTATTATGAACGTGGATATCCCTACAGTTTTGGATAATGTTTGTAATTTTTTCACGAATCCACTCTGGAGTGTAACTGTGTAACGCGAGGAAGTCATGTACCCAAAATAATAAACAGATGGAAGATTATTCGTTTATTTTATTATTGCTACTTCACACTACATACTACATTTGCAACCTAATATTTATAACAATTCTAGGATAATATACATAAACATCGACTTACATATGGATACATAACAAACAATGTTCTTGGAACATAGCGGCTAACTATATAAAACCGTACAATCAACCGCACGCCAATCGTCCGTATTTGAATTATGAAAACCACCCTTAGGCTGACTGTCCATTGGAGCGGAGAGGAGAGCAGCCGTGACAATATTAACCAATGGAATTGTATAAAATCTCAGCTCCGCTTCAGTGGACTGTGATTTGCGAACTAGTTTAAAAATTTATACAAAACCGGGAAGCAGAAAAAAACCGGCCGCGGGCTATTGCGGCCCGCCCAAATTACTCTGCCTAGCTCCGTTCCGCACAGTCCGCAACTCCGCTCCGCATCAATGGACAGCCAGCCTTGACCCAGGTTCACGCACAGGCGTTTTGTTTTTTCGCGCACTTGCTTTTCAACGCTCCGCTTAGCGTTGAGAGTTGTAATAAAGTCGCTTAAGGGGATGCAAAAAGCTTGAGAAAATTTGGTTGTATGTTGACTAAAATATGATTCGCGACCGTAACAAATACGGCTTTAAAAATTATAATCATTAGAACCAGCAATACAACTCCATACGATAGAATTGGCAATTTGAGGCCAATTCTAACGTATGGAGTTGTATTGTTATGATTATCGTCATGATTTCATGAAATAGTCATTCAATAGGATATTATGAACTAAGAGAGTTGTATTGGTGATTTTTATGATTAAAATTGTATAAATAAATATATTATTCGGCCGCGAACCATATTTAAATCAACATACAATCTGGTATTGACCTGCAAATTGCAAAAAACGTTATACAATTTTAATTTCGCGGACTACCCTGCTTTCGCTGTTTTTTTTTTTCTTTGGCAACTGAAGTCCGACGTGCGGGTGACTGTTCTAACTCTACTCAGTCTCTACAGCACTGTACAGTCCTTTCACAGATCACTGTGATACAAAATCAGAGGTCAAATAACTAAAAGGACTGTACTCTGACCCCGCGTCCTAATTTAAAGTGATCGTCGCGCGGATACACGTTCGAACTTTTTGTTCGGTGAACCTGGGGCCTTATTATGAAGTATTAATGCCATCATTATTCCACTGCGAAAAAAGGATGGTGCTAGCGGCCTTGTATAGCTCCATCTCACTCACACTGGAATAATGGTAGCATTAATACGTCATAATACGTTCCCTGAACGCGTAATCGCGCCGCACATACGGGTATGTTGCAAATCTACGCGGCCAAAAGTAGAATTTACAAACTAGATCATAATGTTGAATAGGACGACTACCTGAGCCAGGGGACAGTCCCGGGGACAATAACCCGCCCCGCTACCTGCACTAGTCACGTCATACATTTAGTCTGAATTCGATCGTTCAACTTTTTTGTGTCTGTTCTCGGCGCTCGTACCAAAACATTAACTTTTAAGTTAAATATAAAATATATACCGTAAACTTAAGAAGTGTTTGTGATGGATCCTGATGTACCAGGTAATTATGCTGTATTTTACTAAGTTTTTTTTTATTTTCATATTATTTTCTATTCATATCTTTTTATTTTCATATTATATCTTACCTTTGCAATGGCAAAGGTAACATATAATAATTTGAAAGTACCCACATGTTAGGTCGATTTTTCATTGTAAATATTTTATTTCGTCGTTTATTTGTAATAGTTTACATTTAGATCCTGCCATAATTCCTTATACAAATGAAAGTTTAAAGCTTTATGTAGTAAAAAATTAAAATAAACTGCCGCAGATAAGCGCGGATACGTTATGTTTTGATATTTGAACTTATTTTGAGTACCGGTAAACCGGGGGGGGTTACTTTGAATCGCGGGGTAACTTTGATAGAAAATTCCATTTCATATAAAATCGTGAATTACTTAAAACGAAACGCAATTAGGTAGTTTTTTTTCTGAGTTATGAACACTGAACAACTGTTTAATCCTTTCCTGAGGACACGCTGGGAATCCACCAATCATTTTAATTGAAAAAGGTAAATATATTGTCATTCAAACAATCAAATCAATTGTTAGATCAAAGTTACCCCATGCGACAATATTTATTTTTCTAGTTGATAGATTTTTATTTTTTAAATTGTATTGGCATTTTAATTGGGTAATTATATTTAAATTGTATTGGCATTGTAATTGGGTTTATTTAATTGCGTAATTACTTTGCAATTACGCAATAATTACTTTGTAATTACGCAATAAAATAAGGGGTATCAAAGTACGTATAACTTTGATCAGGCAGTTTAATTTTTTTTTCTCAAAATCAAGCCAATGTTTTTCACTTATTATAACAGGAATCGAGAGTAATAAAAAAACCGATCACTAGATTTATTTAGTATTTTTTTACAGCCACAAATTTAAAAGATATGAACCTTCAAAGTTTAATATTGATCAAAGTAACCCCGGTCTACGGTAATAGATTTGTTACAGCTTTAGTGGCAGTCATGCCATTTGGTTTAAATAGGTTAATAATTGTTTTTTTTTTATATAGCTTCTCTTTTATATTTTGTGAATGTGAGAACGTTGTAGGCATAACCGACTTTTAGATCTGTCGATCGTTTTCTATCTTGCTAAGTACCTGGTACTTGTTGATAGGCCTACAGTGTCCTCTCATACCTATAAACACTGTAACTTGAAAAGATTGTAAATACCATTTACTTTTAAAAGAGTAACCGTGGAGTTTCTTGCCGGCTCTTCTCCATAGGAAACGACCAATTGGAACCGTGCACCTAGCTTCTGACGTTTCATAAGTGCCCTTGTAGGTTTATGTGAAATAAAATATTTTGAATTGAATAATGTACAAAAAATTTACTGTAATTCTTTTATAATTTAAATAAAAAAATGTCTCTTTGTTTTAGGTTCACGAGGAACCTCTGGAGTAAGAGTAAATACATGTTTGATCGTGTGCAGAGCTATGATTTGCCTAACTTGGAAGAAAACCTCGATTCTTTCAGAAGCCATCTATTGACTAGTGCAGATTACACACAAGAACAAATTGAGACGTAACTTTGCACACTTCAAATCACAAATTAAACAAAGATGGCTAAAAGCACATAAGAAAGAGGACGTATTACTCAAAATTAACCACTCATGGCTTGAAGGAACGTTTGAGATACCCGCCATTTCTCAAAATCGACCAGGGGGCCAATTCTCGATTTTCGCCATTTATCTCGAGTTCGAGATCGTAATTCTATCTCTATGTCTATTAAAAATATCTCTTTCTCTACCAAAAAATGTCGAATTGAGCAGAATTCCGTATTCTCAGTCAAAATAGAAATAAATGTCACGAAAATGTCGAGTCGAGTGAAGATAATGTTACCATTATGAAGAACCGCACGTTCCGTTTTAGGTAGCTATGAGTTAATGAATGATTTGGTTTTAAAACGCTGACTAAACCTAATTATTTAAGTATAAAACGAAACGTTTAGTGTAAAAATAATAAGTTTGACAAATTGTCAGTTGACTGTTTGTCAGTATCAGAATTTGCGCCTTTTTGCGGTTCCTTCAAAACTTTTGTTATGTTTACATGTACTCTGTGTTACATCATTATTGGGTGCTGTTTTACATTTCACAATTTTTACATAAGTAATTTAGGTATTTTAGGGTGTGCAATTAGTATTTTTGGTGGGTAAGGTTAGTTTAGTGAACAGTTATACATGACTAATAAAATTATGAAGCAGACGATTATTTACCTTCGTTTTCAGGTCTATTTTCGTGGTATCCTGAATTACAGGAGCCAATAGATCTATTAGAACCCTTATTAAATCTTTATCTAATCTGAAGTTTTTAATGACTTCTGTTTCGCTCAAGTTGTAAATATCGACGGTGGGATAAGTGCGCTGTTGTCGCCGTGTATTGGCCAGTTGCTCGCCACTTTCCAACAACTCCGAGATAAAAATGCTAATAAACTCGACCATCTTTCAGTGGTTTCAAGTCCAATCGTGGGTACACAAATTACAGAGTCTGTTATTTGCGCGAAGGTCGTCGTTTCAAGAAAACACATTGCACAAATCAAAGAGTATAAATCGAATTTCCAGTAGGTATGAGATGCCAAGCCGTATTTAATTAAAAAATTAAAGAAAAGAAAACACAGTGTACAATCCAAAACTCAACGAATTCACTCAGAAATGACGTATCTCTACAATCGACATGACATCTCTACTGCTCAGAAGCACTCGACATGAACTCTAACGTTAGCCTTCGACAAATGTCGAATTCGACATCCCCAGAATAGCAACTTTTAAAATTTGTCGAAAAAATGACGTCATTAGAAATTTTTGTCGAGTTCGACACCATCTCTAAAATCGAGAATTGGCCCCCAGGACGACCATCTAAGTTATTTAACGAGTCGAATGAAAGGACCAAGAGGAAAAAAACTGAAGAGATTCGGTCTGTTGTGGCACAAGATGTTATCATTCATGCAGCTCAGGTTGAGTAGCGAAAATCCGGAAAAAGAGATGCTTCCGAAATACTTAGAGATCACCAGTACTCCAACTCGAGCATCAAAGTATAAAAAGGCTTTTTCTAAGTCAACAAGAGAAAAAACATGCTTACTTACTCCAATACAAGCATTGTCCATGTTTGTCGAAGCCGATCTAACTCGTCGACAATACGAAGTACCTAATAAGAAATACCAATAAGAGGTTCTTTCCTTGCTGAGCTACAGAAAGCGAAACAAGAATGTTATCCGCCCCCAGAATCATGCAGGGTGACGAGTACCTATGCTGAAACCGATTTACAACCTCTGATTGTCCATACAGTTAGGCGTTTATCTATTTTCCTAGAAGAGTTTCTTTCAACATTAAAAGAACAATCTAGAATGAGAGAGCTTAATAGTTATTTATCCAACATGTGAGGAAAGTTCGTTTTTCCTATGAGTTTTGATTTTGAGTCTTGAGCGAACGAAGGATTGAAAAATAGAATCACGAGCGCAGCGAGTGATTATAAATTTCAATTCTGAGTAAGCGAAAGATTCAACAAAACGAATAGCAAATGAACTTGCTCACATGTTGCATACAAAACTTTTCACCACTCCCAGCAAGAAAGTATTCAGTCATCATAGGTACCTAAATAAATTAAATAGACACAAAGCAAATCAAAATAATTCTTTATATTTTAAAATATCTTTAAAACTTAACATAAAAAAATCAGGCAAGGTTAGTTTCTGAACGGGATCATTACTTTCCTCACTGTTCAAACAGTGAGGTAAAACCAACTTTCCTCACTGTTCAAGCAGTGAGGAAAAACCAACTTTCCTCACTGTTTTCGTAGAGGAAAGACACTTCTTTCGTGCGGGAGTGGTGAAAAATTTATTTCTAAATGGGGATGTGACGGCCCACAGCAATCACAGTTCGAACAAAAGTTTACAAATGATGCAGACTCTGATGCCAACATATTTCAAAGTAGTTTCGTGCCTTTACGATTAGTTGCTGGCTGTGAAGGTGAAAATCTTGTATGGGAAAACCCAACACCTTCTTCTCCGCGATTTTGTCGCCCTATAAGATTCCGTTTTGCTAACGAAAATACAGATGTAACGGAAGAAGAAATCAACTTCGTGAAAAATTCTTCTAATTCGCTAAGCGCCACAGAGGTTAACATGAATGGGACCAAGTACTCGGTCTCTCATGTCTTTGTCATGACAATGGTGGATGGCAAGATCTGCAACGCGGCCACTGGCACGAAATCTACAAGTCGATGCTACATGATATATGTGGTGCAACTTCTAAGGAATTCAACTAGATTGATAATCAAAGAGAAATAAGTCCTGAGGCTATCGAGCTTGGACTCTCCATTTTACTCGCTCGGATTCGTCTATTCGAAACTATTCACCATTTGGCTTATAAATTGCCAGTAAAGAAGTAGGATAGAGAGAGAAAGACAGAAAACGAAAAAAAATTGGAACACGAAATAAACTCGAAATCCAGAAAAGATTTCGCGAAGAAACTGAATTATTGGTGGACATAGCAAAAGCAAGGGAATACCAATGATGCACAAGTAGGAGATTTTTTGAAGACCCAAATTCGGGCATCTGACATAACAGGCATAAATTATGACTATACATACAGACTATTTATATACAGACTTTTAAGGTCATACTAGAAGCTATTTCGAGCGGCCATAATTGATTCGGAAAAATACGACATATACGCATTGGTTACTGCCCGCTTATAATTATGTCGATTTATACCCTTGGCACCCAATGACCAACAATGCACAAAAATCTAATTCATGGTCCAGTGATTATAAAAAAACGCGCTGTTATGTATTGGGCAGCTATAAGAAGAGGCGGCAGAAGCGCGTAATAAACATTTTAGATTATATCGCCAGGATTTTGCCCGAAAATTTTCAAGAGAAAACTGCAACAGAGATATTTTGAACCGGTTGCTTTTGACATCAGACCCTCTTATAAGTTGTATGAGAAGCTTAAAAAGAAGAAAAATGAAGTGATTTTTACAAGAAACTATCGCGCTTCTCATGCCTGGGGAACCCAATGTTGTTGTTCTTCAGAGAGCGAGGAAGAAAACTACTTACTACTAACTTTTTTACATAAATTTTACTCCTTGAAAATATTATTATAGTGAATATTTAGTAATAAAACCTGTTTATAAATTACAAAAAGTATTTTTCTACTAAGTTATATCCTTTAGAAAAAAAAAAAAATTTTGGCCGCGTAGATTGTCAAAATACCTGTCTGTGCGCCGACAGAGGGCGCTTTCCGGTTTTCCGAAAAAAAGTGACATATGCACGCGAACGCTTATACGCGCGACCATACATTATATAGTAGTCTATGCGCGCGACGATCGCTTTTAAATTGGACGTGGCCTGAACCTACTCATATAAAAGCGAAAATACCTAAACACCCAAAAATACTAAATCAATTCCTAAACTGTCTCACACACTTATCCACTACGAGCTCGCACATAACCACCACTACAGACGTAATCATACCAAGTGAGAGCGCCAATAGCGGCGTAGAGAACTCTCTAATGCCGACACAGAACACACTGGAATCCGGCGTGTGCGCGCACTCTGGCATCGGTTCGTCGATCTCTGATTGGATGCGGGGAGGGAGACCTACCTCGTACATCTTGCGAATACTGAAAATAGCCCAGAAAAGTAAGAAATTTTCTGCAAAAAAAGTACTTGTAAAGAATTCTCACCGGTATGTGTATAACAATAAAAAAACAACTAATGCCTACGTACAGTACACATCTGTACGATGTGTACGTAGGCATTAAAATTACTACTGTCCTTAGATTGTTTTGAGAGCAGTGGTGATGAAATAATTTACACAAATTAAAGCGCCTGTCGGAGTTCGAAACTACGACCTACAACTCGTCATTTGCGGCCGTTACCACTCGGCCACCACGGCCCTTTATACATGGGACTTTCCATTATTAATTTTATTAAGTACCACCGAGTTTTTTTACAAACAAACATGTTTTTATTAAGCTTGTTTGAAGTAGTAAAAAAATAAATTAAAATGTAGGGAAATATATTGGTATCATTGGAGATATATACGAGACATTATGCGCGATGGAAACACGATTTGATAAACTTGCCTCGATAGAATAAATAGGCAAAGTTACCTCTTATCGCGTAAATTTCTCCTCTATTTTACTACGTTTTTATAATTATAAATAAGTAATTTTATAGTATCATTAATTTACTAAAATAAAGTTCATAGATGACTGGAGCTTTTATGCGCGATAGTTTTTTTTATTTAAGAGCATTATGACGAAAAAAACAACTAAAAGCATTGAAAAAGTACAAAAGTGTGGTTATTTTCTTTACTCTTTACACGTAAAGAACACTTTACAAGTAGTCTTAAAATTATGTTAGTCATAATTTATAAAAAATTTAATACAAAAATAATAAAATTACTCATATCAAAAATCATAGTATCATCTCGTCACGTGAAGCTGGATGAACCTACCCAGAACAGCAGACTGGCCTCTCCGAGATCAACCTTAGGATTATGTGGGCGCTCCCCGAATCCAGCGCATCAGAGAAGCTGTTTTCTTACGCATAAGGTTGTAAAAGTCATCGACTCTTGCGTCAGCAAACATGCCCGATGCACTGCAGAATCGAGGGAGCCTCACCAGAATCCTAAAGGCGTTATTGTATTTTATGCGAAGAGCGCTGTAGGTGAACCATAAAGCCCGGGCGTAAAAGTTTTGGCAGTAGGCCCTAAACAGTCTTACTTTTACGTCTACTGTACACCTTAACCCCACCCCACCTTTTTATACAATACTTACGCATAAGCAATATGTTCTTTATACGGCGAGTTCTTCCTAACAACTACTCCCATTCGCTGCAGCGGATACAACTGCACCAAGTTTGTCTCGCAGATCTCCCTCTCAGTAAATGTTGCCTTAATCAAGGGAAAGGCGAAGGTAGTCTCTATGTGGAATGCAAAGCCTCCCTTCTTCACCAGAGCTATGCCTTCCTCAGGAGTAAAGAAGTTGTCGTGGGTTGCGGTAGCCACCTTTTTGTGGTAAAGTTCTATGGCTACTGGGTCTGTCGTGCGCTGGAAAATGGGCCTCGATATAAAATGCTGTTAATCAATTTATATTAAATTAGGGTTAGGATATCGCAACAGGTTTGCGAAACCAGAGACTCACAAAAAAGAAAAATGTGTCCGAAACCGCTGTACCGAGTCGGAGGGCGGCAGTGCAGGCCGCTCATTCGTCTTCGCTCACTGCATCCCACCACTCAACTTTCGCGCATGAACACAGTGAGTGTACATGCGTGAAAGTCCGGAGAGTACACACTTGATTCATGTCACCATTTGGTTCCTATTTTTTTTTTATTGCGCAGCCTTCTTAGCAAAGTTCGGATCGGCCGAATTGTACCTACCTACCACATTCCCAATTCCTGCATTCTCAATTATGGAAGTACTAACCTTAAAATAATCTTTATCATACACAATGTCATGAGAGCCGACTGTCAAATCACTGTTTAATAAATCCTTCAGTGTCCTGATGTTCTTGGGCGCTTCTAGCAGCAATGAGGACACTATGGTGGCGTTGTAGTACTGGTACAGAGTCACAGCATACACGAACGTGGTGAATATCACAAGTTTCGTGGAGGTCGACTGACGTTTTATGGAGATGCCTAAAAGTTAAGCAAGTTTTGTATACTGATGGACTGCATAGCAAGAAAGAGAAAGAAGCCGTGGTAGACCAAAAAATGAATTGTGTGAAAGATAATAAATGGCTGGGAAGGAAATAAACACATGTAGATATGTAATTATGTATGGTAGCTGAATGGAAGCAAATACGTAGGTACCTACTGTGCTGACCGCAAATAAATTGGCAAGCTAACGTCGAAATATAATTAGCGCGCAGTTGATACATTTATGCAGCTACATAACTAATGCATAAAAAGCAAAGCATGAGGTACGCATTAGTCTTACCTTGCTGACAAATTGCCCCCCAGATCACCAGCCCAGCCAAACTTAACGAAGAGTCTTCATTATCTCCCCTTTTGTTCTGAACCAGCAGCATGGCCCACAGTGTGACGGCCGTCACCACCAGCATGGTGATGACGCAGTACCACACAACGACGCTCAAGGGCCGCGTGTAGATTGTGTAGAAACCACCCGGGTACTTCTGGTGGCGGAAGATGAAACTATGCCTATGTGAAGAAGAAAAAATGTGAAGTAACAAAAAGTTCTGACACTGCCTGCCTTCACTTGAGAGAGAGTCAAGTATCCATACGAACTAAGCGAGCACCGAAAGTCGTAACCGACCGACCGTTAGATGTACGTGTTTTCAGACTTTCGTGAATTCTACCGTATAGGTACGTTGGCAACGCACGTCTCATCATTCGTGGATGCCTATCTCAATAGGTTGTACGGCACAATTCTCCACTGCTGAATGAATATGAACATACTAGTTAATAACATAATATTAGTACTCCACTTTGGCAACGTTATCTTATCTACAATGTTAGCATTTTTACCATCTCGCAGGCAGCTACAGCATCAAGTTTTACCTTGACATCCAGACCTCGGAGATGTACTGTACGTGCTGCCCCCTATCGACGCGGTAGAAGACAGGGGCTCCGCCTATCTCCGCCATACCACTGTACAGCGCATTCACCATCCCGTCGAAACTGCCGTTGCGTTTGTACCCCCACGTACTCACCCGGTGGAGGTCGTAGCTTTAAAAAGTTAAAAAGAATACGTATTTGTCAACGCGAAGTATGTCAGGAAAATCTTGACTGCAAACAAATTCCCAATGTAATGGACCATTTAAACGGGGCCAATCCCCGAGACAATCCACTAAGTCAACCCAATAATAGCCTCGTGTAAATAGAGACAGTCCACTGCATTGGATTGTCCTCAAGCCAGTTTGCCTTTTTATTTTACTGGCTTCATGGATTGGCTCAGTGGATTGTCTCGGGGATTGACCTCATCCAAATGTTCCATTAGGCTCGTAAGAGAAAGCTACTGGCAGAATAATTCGGCACATGCTCGATAGTTGTAGGTATCGGGAGCTAGTTGTCAGCACCACCACGAAGTCGCCGGTTATGCTTATGATATGGATGATATAAACCCTTTCCCCAAGTAGAGTATCAGGTCTGGGGTGCAACTGATAATCAAAAAACAAAAATAATGGCCACGGAAGTTGAACCCAGGACACAAGCGCAGTAGCCTCCCAGAGGAAACAATATCTAACGACGATGAGTCAGCAGTATAAAACTTACCTGATGTTGTACATATCTCGCATAAACTTCAACATTGTGAAATATTTCATTCGATGCACCGTGTCTACGTCAATCTGCGATTTAATAGGCTTCTCCATGTACTGCTCTATAGTCTGGTTGGCCAACCTGGGCGACGAGAGTATAACTACGGCTGTCTTGACGAACGCGCCTTGTAAGTTCCAACGTTTCGATTCTTTAATAAATAATGTAGAATCCCAAGATCCTACCATTCTAACATTATATTTCCCCTTAAAATTAGATCCAGTGTTGTAGACTTCATACAGATTGAATGTTTCATTCATCTTATGTGCGACGATAACATCTGAGTCGACTTCTGCTGGGTACCGAGATAAAGTTTCCGTAGTTACCGACAGATGTTCCGTCATTATTATATAAGAATACCCCTGAAACGATGTGGTGCTAGAGTCCAATACTGCGGTCCATCCTTCGCAGGCAGTGTCTATCACTACTCCAACTCGAGGATAAGACTTCGTGACATTATAAGTAACATTATAATCAATTTTAGCACTCGCGATCAGGATATCGTGATCGTTGAATTTTTTATGCATAGCATTCACGAAATAGTTATCGTAACAATGAAATATTACTCCATTTTTTATATTTTTATGTTTAAGAATGTCGATTGTTACTGAAAGAGTTAGTAATATGTTGCAGAACAAGTACATGTTGAAGTAAAGCCGATTTATATTATATAAACTCGAAGTACTGATACCTATCAGTTTTTTGTAAATACACGTATGCTTCAATCATGTGTGGTCTTAATCATTACATTCAATTAAACTTTCAAACGCGACTGGCATTAAAATAACTCATATTAGGCCACCAGGTCATTGCGGCGCACGAACAATTTTCCCTCGCTCCGGATGTGGTGGCAGCTAGAGGACTGCAACATATTCATTAGGTACAAGCTGCACACTGTTGAAACAAACAGGTGATCCTGCACCCTTCTTGCGTTAAATCCGAAAGATTTTTAAATAAATTGCCACTCCTTCGTATGTTTGAAAATTTCGTCTGCTCAGTAACGTAAATCGCAATGAACTGTCGAAATTAAAGACATTGCCATTGTTAGTGCGTTACGCAATGCTCCGCTGGTTTTATAGGCCCGTTAGTTTGCCTTATACAGAAGATGCGCAACATGTTTTTGTGTTGCTGTTAACACGTCGTAGATAAAGAGATTCATTTTATTCGTTTAATTAATGTCTTTTGATCGCAGGCGACCGGAGTGCTGCAATGTCAGAAAGGTTGACTGAAACGGCTCAGTCGCCAAATTACTACTTCTCAAAATGCCTCCCGGACGCAAAATGTCTCTTTCGCAAAATTACCACTTCACAAAATGTCCCTTTCTTAAAATCTTTATTTCTCAGAATGTCTCTTTCTCAAAACGTCCCTTTTTCTCGCACAATGGTCCACCTGACGGACTAAGCGCGGAAACCAAAGCCCTTAACATAGAACATGTCTCTTTTTGGACATGGACATTTTGCGTTCAGAAGGCGTTTTAAGCATTTTGGCATTTTGCGACTGAGCCATTGAAACAATGTTTAGACACTACCAATGATATTATATTAAATATCATCATTTATTATAATATCATTGGACACTACTGAACAACTTTTGTGATGGCGATGATGATCATTTCGGTATGTCTACAAACTAGGGAAGTTGCGGATGAAGATTTTTGACTGGCTCACATTCGCAGACGCGGTTTTTTTTATGGGATCCGTCAAGGCGGCAATGCGAAATTCAAAATTTCTTACTTTTTTTGCAAATTAAATCGCGCTGTTCCGTTGTATGTTGATCATAATGCAATTCGCGGCAATTATATAATAAAATAATTACTAAATTATAATTATTTAAAAATCTATATAGCTCAAAATTTTATGTGTGATGCATGATAGATATAACACTATTTCGTGAAAATGTGACGATTTCGAATTGGATAATGTGTTGCGCCGCAATGAGGTGGCGCCTTTACTGTCAGCAAGTCAACTGGAATTATGAATATAAAATGAGGTAAGCTTTCTGTTGTCGTTATTAGAACCCCTATTAACGTCAACATCATGTCGACTTTGATGAGAATGAACTACCTATCATGGGTTATAATGGAATGAATTATAATACAGCCTTCAGCTTTGACAAATTCTAGTAGGCCATGCAATAGTACCTACATTTGCTTGCTTTAAAAAGCAAAATTCCCCACAAAATATTTAGCAGCATCGTCGTTTACTGTTACTGTGTTCTTTGTAAACAAAGAGTTTTAGCCAAGAAACATTTTAATAAATATTAAATAACTATTCTAAACAGGACAAGCAAATTCAACACAGTCAGACACATTTAAAAACTTTAAGAAGAGAAAACATCTTGGAACGGAAACTCTGCCTTATCAGGGACAAGGAGATCTGCCAGGAAACAGACAGTACCAGCAGTGCCTTCGTACAGACTCTCCGGATTATCGGGTAGCCTTGCATCTCTAATAAACTCATCCGTGACCATGAAATCAGCAAACATTTTTGCTCTATGCAGGTATTTTTCCTCATTAGTTATTCTATGCAGAAGTAGGAAAACGTAACCATTGCCACCTACTCCATGGCAAATTCCAGGGCCCTTACGTAACAACCCCTTCTGCCACACCAGTTCACCAGCCTTGATGATAGCATCCAAATATCTCGTATCTTTGTAAATTAAGTATGCTTTAGCCATGACATATATGATGCCAGGAGCACCATGACACCAATGCACCAGCTTGTGGTCGCTCAGTCCAATTTCCTCCATACAACAAGGCCAGTTTCCATCCACAGTTTGCAATGAAGCAAGGTATCCTAATGTTTCTTTAATGTCAGTTGCAGCGGCCTTGTTAAATCTTAAATAACCAGGAACACAGAGGAGCATCTGTAAGATGAAGCTCATCCCATGTGCGGCTCCAAGGTACTCCGTGTTATAATAATGAAACATCAAGGGGCAAGGACTTTTGTGTTTCAAGGAGTATTCCCTTCCAGAGTCGACTATCACATCACAAATCTTGTATAACTCCTCATTCGTAAATACTGGTGTTTTAAGTTCTCGGCTCATCCACAACGCCCCAGCAAGGTAGCCAGCACGCCCAACAAAAAACTCATCTCCACCGCATTTGAGAAAGTTAGGGTTAAGATATTGGGTGTACAAAGACTTGTATGTATTCAACATGTCAGCTGATTTCTCATCGCCGGTTTCTTTGAACAGAACAGTGGCCAAAGCGTAAGTACCGGCGTCGCCCAATAAAAACGAAGTCTTATCTCCAGCCGACGTATCCAAGGCTGGCTTTAAGTATTCGATGCTTTTTTCCAAGTACACAGATTTATTATCCGACAGTAAAGCGTTTTTAGAAAGATAATAATACATAAAAGAAACGCCGGTGACTCCGACATACAGACCTCCATCGACGTTCTTCCGTGAAGGATGCAGGCGTTTGGAAATACTATTGGTGTACTCATGTAATTGAGCAATCACCTCGTCTCTGTCAATCGTTACAGAGTCTCCTAGCTTGTAATCATCGTATGAGTTTAGAAAGAATCGTACCATTTTCTCTTCGAACGTAACGGGAGACAGCAAATCTACTGTCAGCAAAGTCTTGAATGTACGAAGTACTGTCGAAGAAATCTTTTCGAAGCTTCTACGCATCAATGCAACTTTTATTGAAATATCTTTGTAAGAAAATAAAATATAGTAGAATTTTTTAGCAAATCTCTCTTTCGTTGCGATCTTGTTTTGTTTTTGAAAAATCTTGACACTTCATTGACATCATTTACAAAAGTACCAACTGAAGCAACTGAACAACTTGTTGTTCAGTTGGCAATTTTGTAATGTTGTCAACGTATAGTAAAAGTACTCTGTGGTTGTCAAGCAGTCCGGAAACAAAAATTATACAGTTGCGTTCATGTTCTTAATTTTTAATAATGGCTGCAATTCTTTGAGTTCAATGTTCAAAAATTTAATTGATTAGACGAGCCAAAATAAAAAAATAAACACTGATAACACTCGTTCTCATCAGATACGTATGAACACAGACATTTATACTCAAGCACAGTACTCAAGTATGAAATAGTCCAAGGATAAGCGTTACTAAGCAACCTGTTTTTCTGAAGTGGAATGATAAACGATATATCAATGGATAAATGTGATAAATTATAATGGACCAAAACTGTCTTTTGCACGAATTTATTTTATTATAATAAAATAAAATTGTATCAAATGGGGCCAACTGTTTCATAAGTCTTTTTGTACCGTTGTTGTTATTTAATATTATAATAGAATAATGCCTATCACGTATAACCGGGGAAATGTAAGTAACTAGGACGACGAATTTAAAATTACATAATACCGCTATCGATCGTTGTGTATTCATATTTTTTTTTATAAAGGTAAGGAAGATTGCATTCCGCACAAGGGGCAGATCAGCTCAGTCTCTTGATGCGAGTGGGCCACGAGGTGATCCTGGTGCTGGTGGTGACAACCGCTTATTTTTGCAAATAAGACCAGCGCTACCAGATCCAAGAGCTGCACTAGCTCAACGATCTCACACAACGCTATCAGGGTAAGTGGCAAATATTTTACTATTCCTTCTCAAAATAAGTTGTGTTTCATCACATAAATTATTTATAATTACTCTCGTTCTTCTTTTATAAATTCTGTAAAAAAAAATGTTTTTATTATTTTATCCAAAAATCGTAAAAACTCTTGCCCCGTTTATATTCTAACTAGCTGCCCGCCCCGGCTTCGCACGGGTAGCACTAGGTAATTATCTACGGCGCACCTACCTATCTACCTACCTACCCTACCTACCTTACCTACCCACCCCTACCTACATACCTACCTACACCTTACCTATATACCTACCCACATATAATATGTACATACATACCTACCCTACCTACACCTACCCATCCTAAAACCCTTGTCCTGAGAATAACGAACACAACAAAAAAATAATTATCCAATTTGATGCAGCCGTTCTCAAGATAATGTCGTGACCAGAAAAATAGGGATTCATTTTTATATACAGGGTGTCTCAAACGTAGTGGTCCAAAGGCAAATGGGGAAAAGTGGAGGTAGCCACCTATCATTTAAAAAATTAAACGATGGGATATTCTCAACAGTTCAGAAAATTGCGCTGATTTAATTATTTTCAAGTTTTAGTTTTACTTTGATTTTTCGAACCTGTGAACAAAATTTTAGACGTAGTGAGTTCAAATCTGGCTGGAAGATGCTGGAAGACGCGCGCGACATGCTTGACAAGCACGAAAAAATCCCGTACTTGTGAAGCACGTCGCGCGCCTCTATATAGAGACGAAATTAAGATTTTGCGTACTACCTACCGAATACGTGCACTAGCTTTAAAAAGTACCTTAATTATAGACTGGGAAAATTTCATAAAGATAGCATAGTGAGAACCTTTAAAAAAAATGGGTTTCCTAACAAACTAGAAAAATCCGAAAAATATTTTGCTCTAATTTGACCAAAACATCTCTGAAAAGTGTTGTGTTTCATTTAACACATTAAGCCCACCACGTTCGCACGGACGTAATAAAATCGCACGGGATAAAATCGTGTGCCGCACTTGGAATGGAACAAATAAAAAGCGGTACATCAGGGCCTCAAGTCTGCTATTACAATAGTGTCAGAATGGTCTATCATTGATTTCATAATTGTTGATTTTGACAAGTTTGGTAATCTACTAACATATTGGCGTCATTATGACTTTCCAATGGTCAGCCAACTGACACTCCAATGAAATAAATTATTGGTAATCTCGTACATAATGAAAAATCAATGAATGACTTAGGCGGTAATCTCCTAAAATTTTGACAGTTCCTTTGATCAGTTACCTACCATTAGAACGTCATTGTGCAGTCATTTCTTTTAATTCGTTAAGAGTATCGTGTTTGTGGAATACAATGATCAACCAATGATCGACCATTACGAATTTAGCAGATTACGAACTTTTAGCAAAATGACAATGGGATCGTGTTGGAATGACGAATTTATAAAAATAGCAGACTTGGGCCCCTGTTCGCACGGCCGCGATTCTTTCCCACCGCGATTTTTTATCGCGCGCTGTTCGATTTTCAACGCTAAGCGTTGAGCGTTTAATGAATGCGACATACAAAGTTCTTTACCTACTTGTGATCCCACGGATGCGAAAAAATCGTGTGTCACATTCATTCAACGCTTATTACGTCCGTGCGAACGTGGGCTGAGAGGGGGACCAGGGTATTGATTGCACACGGGATGGCTAGAGCCGCCTCTGGTAAAAGATTATCGCAGGCATCTTTTAGCCAGATTTGAACTCGCTACGTCGACAATTTTGTTCACACGGTAGAAAAATCCAAGTGAAACTAATTTCTTGAAAATTACTAAATTTGCGAAATCTTCTGAACTGTTGAGATTCATCAGTCTTCTGCCCTTATCCCAATTTATTTGTGGTCGGCGCAACATGTCCCGTACTTCTCTATTAGTCGTCATCTCGGTAGTCACCCCCTTTCTAGCCATATCAACTTTCACACAGTCCATCCATCGTTTCTTTAGTCTTCCCCTACTCTTATAGCCATCGACATTCATACTCAAAACTTTCCTCAAGACATTTTCCGCATCACATGTGCATACCACGACAATCGATTTCCACACAACTTTTCGGTTACCGGTGCCACTTTCAGATTTCCTCTTATGTACTCATTTCTTATTCTATCCATTCGTGTAACCGCACACATCTTTCTTAGCATTCTCGCATCTTAGCTGCATGCAATTGCCTTTTATTCATCCCTTTTGGGGCGCCAGCCGATCGCCTATAGCTACACATACCATGAGAAA
This sequence comes from Xanthia togata, assembly GCA_963853775.1. NCBI lineage: Eukaryota > Metazoa > Arthropoda > Insecta > Lepidoptera > Noctuidae > Xanthia > Xanthia togata. The sequence goes on from OY970805.1 coordinate 6,828,111, forward strand.
TAACAATGATATTATACCTATAAAAATATAGGCACCAATATTGTTTGGAAAATACGCCGCATGCACCTTTCGGGACATTTGCCGTGCGACTTTTGATATGCAAGCCAATTTAGATTGTATTACTAAAATCATTAAATTTATATTCCAACAAATACACGTGGCAAATTCAGAGCGAACAGTTTTTTACTAGCTTGAATCTGTCCGACTTTTTTTATTCGTTCATGATTTTAGTTGAAAAACATATTTTCCCATACATCGATATACGTCACGGTCAATTCCCGAAGTGCAAGTTTGAAATAGAAAAAAAAAAAACGTGTTAAAACTGTAACAAATTGACGATTTTCGAATTTTTTCCTTTACTTGTGCTGTGAGATCTTGCTTCTTGCCAAATTCTCAAACGAGTTCCGCAATCAGCATGCACCAGGGCGCCTATTCCTGTATGTCTGACGTCAGAACGTCCTTATTCAACAAGAAGAGGTAAGAACTTAAGCCGACCCTTGGTTGTGCAAACAACTGCACTGAACTCGTCGGTATTGCCAGCAGCCGACCGGATGTACGTACGAGATTGACTGTACAGAGTCCAGCACATCAACCTACTAAAATCTGTCAAATTTCTTTAATAGATTTTCAACTTTATCATTACAGTATAAGGTTCTAAGTTGATTGGGAATATTTAACAGTTTCGGGTAGGTTGACGTGCTAGCGTCTGTACATAGCACGAATTAACTCTACATACTTCCTGAGCAAACCTTTCTCTTTCAAGGCCCACCACAACACAACCCGAGGTACCCTATCATATGCTTTCTCCAGATCAATGAACACCATGTGCAAGATCTTGTGTGCACGTCTTTACTTCTCGCACAACTGGCAGTTCAAAGGTGGCGTCCATCGTTCTATACCCAAACTGGTTTGGGGTAATCTCACTCTCCTCTCGCAGTCTTTTCTCTATTACTTTCTCCCATACCTTCACACAATGAGACATGAGCTTTATCCCTCGATAGTTGTTGCAGTCCTGTACATCACCTTTATTCTTGAAGATGGGCACTAGCGAACTATTGCACCATTCTTGTGGGATCCCTTGGGGGAATGGTTGAGAATATCCCACCTTTTATTTATTTTTTATTGATCGGTGGCCACCTACTTTTACCCCATTTGCCTTTGGACCACTACGTTTGAGACACCCTGTAAATAGATGAATCTTTAAAACATTTATAAAATCATACTTATAGAATGGAAAGTCCTAATTCCAATAATGAAATTTTGTTAATTTACAGAAATGATTTCGTGCTCAAAGAAGATAGCAAAGATGAAACAATCAATTTGCAAGCTGTGGGTGAAGGAAAAGTTCAACTTTCTAGAACACCACAAGAAAAAGATCGATTACCCGACAGGATCAGCCTGGATAGGTATTAAATACCTAGATTATTCATTAAACTAAGTAACACTCGTATCGCGGTCGCTTGTCTGATGTTGCATCGCCCTTCGCCTTTTATTCTTAAAATCATTCCTGCACGCTTTTTATAAGGGATAACGGTCAAATTGGTCACGTTATCACGTACCTACTTTTATTTTATGCAAAAAAAAACAATAATAATTATGTTATCTGATGTTCACTAATATAATTAAACTTGGTTCCAGGAGAGGCCTCTCGTCAATACCCCATATAGTCGGCGAGCCTGGCCTACGACTTTTGTCCTTACAGCACAATCTAATTAACAGTTTGTCAGGATTATCTTCTTTAGACTTAGGTAAACTTGTGTTTCTGGATGTGTATGACAACCAAATTGACAAAATTACTTCTTTGGAAAGACTGTTTGGCTTGCGTGTGCTTTTAATGGGGAAAAACAGGTAGGTAACCAACATTCAATATGACGAAGTATTGTTTAATTGAATAAATAGAAACGTCTCATTAGAATATTATAATCTTACAGGATAAAAAGGATCGAAGGCCTCACAAACTTAATAAAGTTAGAAGTTCTAGATTTACATGGAAATAGGATAGGAAAAGTTTGCGGTTTATCTAACTTAAGTGAACTGAAAGTGCTCAATTTAGCTGGTAATCAGATCAAATGTGTCGGACAAACGGATCTTCAGGGTCTTGTATCTCTAAGAGAACTGAATTTGAAACGAAACCGTTTGAGAAAGCTACTTGGATTTCAACACACGCCAAAATTACAAAAACTGTATCTTGGTAATAACGATTTACAAAGGTATTATCCAAGAGTGTGCATTTCATAAGTATCCCCTAATTAAGTAATACTGGTTTGCAGTTTATTTTATTTCTAATTTCCAGTGTAGAGGATATGTCGTCTCTTGCTGAAGCGGACTCTCTGGTTGATGTGTCTCTAGACGGAAATCCTGTGGCTTTGGGTGGGGATTGCGTGCCGTTTCTTGTCTCATATCTGCCTAATTTACTTACTTTGAGCAACATGCATGTTACTGAACAGGTAAGAATATATAAATAAACATGACAAGTGGAAAAAAAATGGGCAAGCATCTCCATTTTTTTTTTAAAATCTAAACAAGCAAAAAATTTTTATCTAAATTTGATACTTTACGTTATCAATCACAAGTAAGTACAGACGCCAGCACATTAATCAACCCGAAACTGTCAAATTTTCCCAATCAAGTTTGCACCTTACGCTTTGGAGATAAAGTTGAAAATCTATTCAAGAAATTAGACAGATTGTAGTAAGTTGACGTGCTGGCGTCTGTACATAAAAAAAAAATGTTCCAATTTTACGTTTGCTACAGGTGCGTAAGGCTGCAATGGCTTGGCGAAATAACAAAGAAGCAGCACACGCAGCTTACTGTGCATTAGGCGGAGCCGCGCAACAAGAAGCCAGACGTGATCAAATTATCAACAATGCTCGTACTAACTGGGAATTGCTCAGGTTTTCATTTTCATTTTTAACTTTAGACGCAAAAAGAGAAGAGGGATTTTATAAGTTTTACCGCTATGTGTGTGTCTGTGAGTCTGTCTGTGGCACCGTAGCTCTTAAACGGGTGAACTAATTTGAATGCGGTTTTATTATTTGAAAGCAGGTTTTCTAGCGATGGTTCTAAGACATGTTTTATCAAAATCAGTTCAGCCGTTTTAAGATTATCAGCTCTTTTCTAGTTGATAAATGGATGTGAGCGTCTTCCACGAATCTGATCGATTTGAAATTTGGTATTCTATTACTTCAATGATATTAGAAGAACATATTAACCTTGAACTAATGCTGTAGCATCACCTGGAATTTACAGGATACCCAACTCCCTTACCAACATACAAGCACAGGTAGGTATCGTTTTTAGACTCATTGGAATGGTCTCAATGAATAGGCTATGAATAGACTCGATAGATATAATTATGATGAACAGGGTCTGGTGATGGAGTAGGAAAGAAAAATGAGGAAATGTTTGTGTAGGGGGTTTTTAAATTTAAATATAATTTCCCTTGTTGTATATAATCATACCTAACTTAAAAAATGTCGCCCATGGACATGTAACCGCCCGTATTTTTCTGAAAATTCATGAACAATTTATCGAAAATAATCTTTAACCAAAAAAAATGAATAATATGAAAAATATTAAAGATAGACCCCTTGGTCTATCTTTAATATTTTTCATATTATTCATTTTTTAGGGTTCCGTAGTCAACTAGGAACCCTTATAGTTTCGCCATGTCTGTCTGTCCGTCCGTCCGTCCTTGCTTAATCTCTGTGACCGTTAGCATTAGAAAGCTGAAATTTGGTACCAATATGTATATCAATCACGCCGACAGTGGTAAAATAAAAATTGGAAAAAAATGTTTTATTAGGGTAGGTAGCCCTTTATGTAAAGTGGGAAGTATTTTTTTTTTTAATTTCTACCCTAACGTGTGATATATTGTTGGAAAGGTATTTAAAAATGAATAGGGGTTTACTAAAATCATTTTTGATAATGTCAATAATTTCGGAAATAATCGCTCCAAAAGTAAAAAACAATGTGTCCCCCCCCCCCCCCTCTAACTTTTGAACCATAAGTTTAGAAAATATGAAAAAAATCTGCAAAGTAGAACTTTATAAGGACTTTCTAGGAAAATCATTTTGAACTTGATGGAAACAACAGTTTTTGTACAAAAATGACAAAAAGTTGTACAAAATAATTTCTGGACTAAGTTTGTAGTATAATCGTATATGCAAGCAGGAACACTTATTGTGACGGACGGGAAACTACGGAACCCTATACTGAGCGTGGCCCGACACGCTCTTGGCCGGTTTTTTTTTTGGTTTTTGAATAGCTTTTGCCATATCTCCGATGTTTTGACTCGATTTGGATTCTGTATAGTAGGTACTACTACTATGTTTACTAACATTTTTTAAATAAAACTTGTCAAGTTCATAAAACCACAGGGAAAAAACGAAAAAATAAAGCTAGAACCGCCGTTTTAAGTAAATTTTTGATATTTTTTCATGAATATTCAGAAATACGGGAGGTCACATGCCCATGGGTGGCATAATATATATAATTATTCTGTACGTGTGTTTGTTTTTCTGTACGTTTGTTACTAACTCCTCCTAAACGGCTGGACCGATTTTGATGAAATTTTGAGTGTATAGTGGGTCCCTGGATGGTTTGAAAATACAATTGGACCCGTTAGGTGGCGTTGTTCGGACGGGCAGGACGGCGTCTGTCAGGTCTGCTAGTACCTACATTATACAATTATTAATTACAAAACAAAATTTGAGCCTTTATATCTTTTTTTTAGATCGGAAAATAAATGCTTCGTCCCTGCAACTAGTCTAACTAAAAATGTAGACACTGACAAAGAATTCTCCATAGAAGCGACAACAGTGATCACACAAAGTGGTGGAACTCAGACATTGGAAGCGCGAGCACTTCCAGATGTCGTTGTGTCTATGCAACAAGCCGAAACCGAAGACTCCGATTGTAAAATTAATAGCGATGCAAATATTGCAAATGCAAAAATGAGCACAGACCATGTGCCAAAAGCGTCGCCAATGAAAAAGTTGCAAAGAAGTTCTACGGCCAGAAAACATTCTGAGAGAAGAGTTAACTTTTCTGACAGAAGTGCCTCCCAAGACACAGACGCGTCGCATTCCACATCCACTAGTAGTGATTTGAGACTACCACCTATATTATTACCAATAATTTCTTCATTAGAAAACGTTAAACTGGCAGATAGCTCAGAACCGATACTAAAACGCTGGGAAAGTATTTCAAGCGTCGAACCAGTAGTTGATTCTTCCTTCAGCTCACTGCCATCTTCCAGCAGTGAAAGTGAAGAGGAAACTAAGAAAAGACCTGTTCGACGTATGCCAACAGCTTTGAGGCGTCGAGAAAACTTTAGTACGATGCGGTCAAAGTCGGTCTGTGATCCAGAAAGTCGCCGATCTAAATCCAAGAATTCAGATATAAGTGAAAACGCGAGCAATATATCAAGTAGTACAAACGTTGGTTCTGTTGCCAATTCTTCGACTTCAGGAAGTGATCATAACAGTAAGGTTCTGCGACGAGAAGGCTCTTTAAATAACAGGCCAAGTAGAAACATAAGGAGTGCAACAATATCGCGGAGAAATGAAAGGGCATCTTCAGCAAATAGAGCATCTACAGCTAGACCAAAGTCGGTAAAAAATTTGAATTTAGCTAACTTCAAATCTTCAGAGCCTGTACCGAAGACATTGCCTGCGTCTAAGGACAGAGAACAAGGTAGTTTGGTTTTCAACAAAATCAAACATCTTTCTACACTTTGACTACATATTAACCTCCTTTTCCTACAGGAGTTGATTATCTAGTGGAAGTCTGTGACGGAGTGGTGAGCGCATGGGGAGCTGGTGCTGTTCGGCGTCTCGCTCGTGATTGGGACTGGGAGCGCGCGCGCACGGTCACTCGCGCTGCCTACCACTATATACATTATAATGCAGTCGCACAATCACTGCCCGAGCTAAAGTCCAAGTAAGTAAAAAGATCATTCTTAATATTTATTTTGAATCAAATGCGAACTAATAATTTGTTTTATCAGGTTTCCAAATGTCAGCCACATATCAGTTCGTGCGACGGGTCTACAATGGCTTGGCCAATTGCATGCTCTAGCTGAATTGCGAGGCGTCACCGGTCTAACAGTATTACCGGAGGGTAACCCCATATATGCGAAATTCTGGAGAGAATATGCTGTCTACAGACTCGCTCATTGGGGATTAAAAGAGATCAATGATGAGCCAGTAAGTAATTTTATTTTAAATGCGTAGTACCTAAATGCTGGAGTATTGGGCAGTTAAAAAATTGAGTATCCTACAGGTGACGGATGAAGAAATTAAGTCGGCAAATAGAACTTATGGAGGACTTAGTGATATTGTACTTCGAGCTATACCAGACGCTCCATTACAACCTCTTTTGTCGAGACTGGGAAGAAGTGGCAAAAGTGCTGCTAGTGCTAAAGCCTGGTTAAGAGCTGCTGATCCAGCTTTAAGGGACGTCATTGCAAAAGAAGCCTTACAATATAAGAAAGGAAATGTGTCGCAGGTAAAAATAATAATTGATTACTCTGTACTAGTATGTACCCATGGATCACGGATACGTACTTATACCTATCTAATTCCAATGCATTTGAAATTCAATGCCGTTGTTAATATATCATCATAAATTATTTCACAGGAGGACATGAGCTGGCGTGTTCGTGGCCGCGGTCAACTATCTCACGCAATTGATTTAGCTTGTGGGGCTGCGCAAAGACTTAGATCACTCGAAGTACAATGGCCGACAATATTAGTCGAAATGATTGAAGACATTCTGAGGGACTTTGCAGACATGGAAACACATGTGAAGGAACAAATGAAAATGCTTATGGACACAATGTGAACTAGAATAGAAACAATAGCTTTATTTAGACTAGAATTAGTGTCAAATATCGCGCCGCCAAAATCTAGATTATTACAACAATTAAATACAGCATCAACAAAAATAATTCACATTTCGTCAAATGGTCACGGGCTAGATAGTAAATTAATTTAACTTGTTTTAATACCACGAAAATTATTTATCTTCTAAACAAAATACTTAATATCCAAATGTTATTTTTGTAAGTTTTTTTTACTACGAGTATTAGATTATAGTGTAGAAAAAAAACAAAACCCAGTAACTTTTTCGACTGAACAGTATTGTAATTTGCTCAATCTAGGTAGGGAGTCAAACTGATCAATTAAAATAGCATGTTTAATGTTTTGTAGTACCTCAGATGTTATAGCATTTTGTAGTAAACTAGTAGATATAGTCGTATTTTAATAATAGGTAAGGCAAGTAGTCATACAAAAACAATAGTACCTGCTAGGTGATGAACTGCCCTGCGTGTGCCTCTTTAATTTTAATAGTAAACAATTTATAGATCTTTTTTGTATTATTTTAATTAAATTACATCTTCAAAAACTAGAAGTTATGGGCCTCTCCCCATAACTTCTAGTTTTTGAAGATGTTTGCCAGCACTGTAAGCCTGCATCAGCATGCAGGTTTAGGGGTATGAGGAACAGGGTGTTAAGTTCACTCATCCACCATAGAAAAGGGAGGATCCTCCGACCAGACGGGTGTTGTATCTGGCGGGCCGACTGCCCAACTGTTGATATCGGACAGTCTTATATATGTCGTTCGCGCGGTAAACTCTAATTGCGCGTTGCAGGATTTGTGTGACGTTATGTCTTTGATGCGTAGTTCGTATGTGGCGGTGTAACCGCTACATCACTCCCTTCCGGAGATCAAAGGTCGATACTGGGGCTGAGTCTTGTATCTTGCGATGCTTCACAGTGCCAGTGGAGGTCCCAGTGAGTCGGAACCGGGTGCCGCATAGTTCGCGGTGAGTCGGAACTGTCTGCGGTGATTCCCCAGTGAGTCGGGGTGGCGCTGCGTCACGATCCAGTGACTCGGATGTAGTATAGGGCCGGGTTGTGGTTTGCTAGCGTCGACCAGGAGAGGGTAGAATGGGCTCTGCGTGTGAGACCGGCCGAAGGTGCAGGTGCTGTGCCAAGGTTGCTGATGAGGCTGAGGGTGATGACCAGGAATGCGCATTCGCTGCATGTTGGTGGTCAGGATACCCGTTGAAGCCGTGGGTGCTGGCTGGCTGTGTGACTCGCCTCACGAAAGCTTGCGGGAGTGATGACGATGATGACGTCACGCTGAAGTAGTTGCACGAAGGCTGTGTGACGTTAACGTCGGGGTCACCAATTTAGGAGTATGAGGAACAGGGTGTTCACTCATCCACCATAGAAAAGGGAGGACCCTCTGACCAGACGGGTGTTGTGTCTGGCCGGCCGACTGCTGATGTCGGATACCACTGGGCCATCACTGCTCTTCGTTTTACTATTAAAGTACATTAAAACTGTACTTGACCCACGGTGCCTACCGGACTGATAATTGCGAGCAGTCGGGGATTGAAGGGAGACTAGATTTTAAAACCCTAACTTTTAGATAGGTACTGTAGACGAGTAGGTAAGCTTTTCTGTAAAAGTCGAAGTTAAAGAAAACGTGCTTACATTTTCGAGCTCGCTTCGCCTGCTGTTGATTTCTACATTATCTATTCTTGAGCTTTTCTGCTTATGTCTACAAAGTAATTTCCTATTTCTGTTCAATAAAAACAACTATCCGAAATGGTACGAAGGATAAAAGGTAGGCCTTTGCAGTGAAACAACACGGGCTATTCTACAAATAAAATTTTATTTGATGCGAGCAATTTGAGCGCTTTATTTTGAACGCAGCAAAACGACAGTAGTTCTCTGTCATGCTCATGACAATTCTATCAACCAATCAAACAAAAACATGCTGATTGACCACAGACTACATACATAGGGATACTGCATTGACTTATAAAACATGGACTTGAAATGTTTGAGTATAGAAAAAACAGTTATACAAATACGAGGCATATCGACGCCAAAATAAAAAAAATATCTTTTTAACTTTAATAAATTTGCTTAAAGTGAAAAAGGATAATAGTGTTTTTGACAGTTACTATATTGGCAACCCTACATTTTCTAGTCATTGAAATACCTATTTTCGGCCGGTTCGCCATTTTATCCTCTCGGTGTTTGGTACCAAAGTTGGGTACGTAACCTGTCAAATGATCTTGTGTTGTGGTTAAAATTTGTGAATTTTGGAGTTATTTGCTGTGTTATTGCGTTTAAACTCGGCCCTATGGTGGAAATCATCAATAGCAAGATGCCCAATTGCAATATAATCGGATGTGGCATCAATAGAAGCGGACATCAGCGGTATGTACATACATTTCAGCTGAAATATCTTTAGATTTAGACGATAAACAAAAGATTCTGCATTCGTTGAAGAGCTTCAACAGTAAAGCATTCATATTTTCCCTTTTGCCATTATTTTCAACAGTTTTACTTCACGAAATCATTTTCTTGTTATTGAAGGGATAGAGTAGTGCATTTAAACATTTTATTTATCGATAATGCTATTTTATGTTTTTTTTTTATTGGTTTTATGTTTTACTTTCAAGGTTGCCTGCTAATAAACGAAAAAAGAAAAACTATTGGTGTGGAAAGTTTAAAGAAGGCCACATATTTTTGTTCTTTTCACTTTGAAGAATAATGTTTCAACCGGATACTCAATAAAGTAACATTATGTGACGATACTTTACCTTCACGAACCTTATTGGTAAGTAACATGTTATAAATTTGTCCAACATGATTCTGTAGTGGCTGGTGTTGAAAATGATGGTGATGTCCTCATTTGCAATATTTGTTTGTTTGGTAGCAAAGAGTGATGTAAAGAATGTGTTTGAGTGTGGTCTTGAGACTTAAGATCAATTAAAAATTCTATTAATAAAATCAAGAAACAATAAAAATACTAATATTTTTTTGCTTGTTTACAGCCTGCGATTTGAACAAATATGTGGCAATATCTGGCATTTTAAATGAGAATGATCAAAATCAGACAAACTCACAATGTAAAAGAGATATATGAATTCGAGATACAAATATTATGGGAAGAAATCTACTGAAAGCCTATCACATAGAAATTACCTGAACAAAATTGTATTGTTCAGAACTGAATGAGATTGATTTCTTTAATATAACTTTATTATAATTAGTGTTGACTTTTAATTAAAACCCACAATCATTTGCTTGTTAGAAACTTAGCATCAAAATATTAATTATGGTGGCTCCGCCAATTTTCAAATTTTTTTTTTCACTGGTTATCCGTGAAATTAAAATCTTTATGTTGATTAAAATGAGATACACAAAGATAAAATAATAATAATATAAATTACAATATTTCATATAAAAATTACCATCTGCGGGCCATTGACGGAGCCACCTTTTAGAGGTATGAGGAACAGGGTGTAAAATTCATTCATCCTCTATAGAATGAAGTCCCGTCATCTTCACCGGACGTTTTCCAAGAGCTATATGTATACTGTGTATATATGTGTACTTTTTGGGTGAATAAAAAGCGTGAAACTCGTGTCATCGTCATCGCATACTTCCTATGAGCTATATGTATACTGTGTATATATTATTATGTACATAGATATATCGGCAATGAGATGAACTTGTTGCATGGTATACAATGGACTGAAATCAGTTACAGAATATTAGTTCGATAAAAAGCTGTAAGTATATAATATCTGTCCGGTTTCAACCTATTATAATGGGAAACATCAAAATAAGTTCTACTGTTTAGCCGCGAAATAATGAAGCAATTAAATTAAACAAACAATTGAAAGGCATCAGTTAGATGAATTGGGGTATTTTTACCCGTAAATATTGTACTGTGACATTATGAAAACATTCTCACAATCTTTTATCGATATTATAACATAGAAATATCGATAAGGGCTGCCCTAGTAGACGCCATTTTATCCTCTCAGTAAAGTGTAGGTATGGCACGTTTTTCTTGTAGGTATGCCAAGTCCATGTTTTATAAGTCAATGGGATACTGAGATACATGAAGATACGAGATACTATGACTGACTGCCAAAAATGACAATCACTTGACACTCTCCGACAGGGTTGCCAACCGTACGAGGTTCCTCGTACAAATACGAGATTTGTGGTCTTCCGTACGAGGTACGAGGACACTATCAACCTCGTACAATTATGTACGAGATATTGATAATATGGCCATACGAATATTTTGCATCACCATTATATAACAGTAAAGAGTAGTGCCATCTATCAGAACTTGTTGAAACTTCTTACTTGTTGATTGTCCATGGTAGCTATCCCGTCAACCGGGGAAATCCCCGACTAATAAAACATTTCGTTCTTCGCATTAGTCGTCTCTGGCACACATTGCGCAAATTTCTACTTCCTCTGTTCCATTCGTTGCATTTTCAGGTCATTAATAAATGTGTCGAATTCAGAATATATAATGAAGGTAGTTTACAATGGACGAAACAACGAAAAGACTAGGTATTTAACAATAAAATTCTTCTTTTTTACAAAAACTTCAATTAGCTACACGTACTAAAACTAAACACGCGTGTTTAGTTGTATTACGTAACTTCCAGTAGTTTGCTGCAGTGGAGCCTCACAAAATACTGAAACCATCACAGACAAGATGGCTTTCCTTATTATCAGTGGTTGAAAAGATATTAGAGCAATGGGAGGCCCTACTTAGTACAAAGATCATTGAGTAAAAAGTTCTAAATCCAGTAGTTATGTGTATGATCCAGTATATATGCCCTAATTTTGGTTTTAGCACGTTTTAAATGCATAATAAATGTACGAGGTTTGAAAGTCAAAATACGAGATTTTTAGCTGCTTATGTACGAGGGAATTTGTTTTACGGTTGGCAACCCTGCTCTCCGACTAGTATATAGTTATCTGTGTTTGACACATGACACACTTGACACAGGACTTGTCAGATGATTAAAAAAAAGCCTAAATAATAATTGTAATTATCATTATTCCCGATAAATGTACCACTGTAAAATGAAGCAGTGATTGTAAGTAAATACGAAATGGACGACACTGAGAGCACTACAACATCTGCTGATGAAAACACCGGTAATTTGTGCGACAACCCGACAAGGGATACTCTAGCAGAAGGCTTGCTCGGGCTTCTGAAACCCACTGTGGACCAGTTAGACGACAGGGTCAGAGCTACAAGGTAAATAATGATATTAAATAGCCATCAATATGGTGGGCGGCCTTTTGTTATTACATATTTTTATACTGAGAGACAGCTTCAAGATCCAACACAACACGACAAATACTATAACCTCTTCCTCTTCTCTTCGTTGCCACATTTTTTTTTTTTTATCAAGACCAAGATAATTATAAAGTGAGTTCTAGTTGGTTCTCAAACAAAATATACTTGAGCATAGATGTAGGCTACAGAGCCACAACAATACTTGAACCTTAAACTAGGTCACAACTACCTTAAGAGTTAATGACCGCCTCCCCTACTGAAACATCTCATTGTATCTGCCTATAATACAGCTGCATCCGGTTAGACTGGAAGGAAAAAGCCAAGCAAATGATGGTGATCTGCCCATAACAATATCTTCATACATCAACATGCAAACCTTTCAACTTGTACATTGTCAATTTCCAGGATATCCCAGTTAGAACTGAAACAGCAGATAGAATCATTGAACGAAGAACTGCAGAATGTACGAGAGGCTTTGAACAATCACCCTGACTTGGACCCCTATGTGAAGAAACTGATATCTTGTAAACACAAGGTCACTGTAGTACTGAATGTGTTACAAGCATCACAGGTTGGTTGTTACTTCATTAAAATAATTATAGTTAAAATAATTGATGTTGATGCTTTGCTTCATTCTTGATATTTTGGTTTCTTGATGATAAAATTGAGATATTTTTTAATTCCTTTGGAATTAATACTGTAATATGTTTACTTAGACATTTAACTAAAAAGAAGCATTATATTGGCAAAATCTTGGATTGCTAAATCAAATACTTGTCACTATTTCAGGACAGACTCAATGAAATAAGACGGATGGTAAGCAAAGAGAAGAGTGTGCGCACAGCTGTACTGCCTGAACCAACACCTCAAGAGCCTGAACAGAGCACTAGTGGAGTGGTCACAGACAGAGGAAGCATCAACTGACGACAGCATGGAGACTCCATACCAGAACCACATCAACAAAGCTGACTATGACCATGTGTATGAACCTGCTGAGGACAGCTTCCTACTCATAGATGCTTTAGAGAAAGACCTAGAATATTTAAAGAATAAAAATCCCACATTCTGCTTAGAAGTTGGATCTGGTAGTGGTGTAGTTGTAACAGCTTTTGGTATGGCATTTCCACAAACTTTCTGTATGAGCACAGATATTAATTGTAAAGCTTGTGTAATGTCTAAGCAAACTGCTGCTCATAATAAAGTTAATTTAGATTCGTGCAATATGGACTTGGCTAGTTCCTTTACTGATAATGTTTTTGATGTTATCATCTTCAATCCGCCGTATGTGGTGACTGAAAGTGAGGAGTGTGGTGGAAGTGACATTACAGCTAGTTGGGCTGGTGGGGCTAAAGGCCGAGAGATTACCGACAGGCTACTCAACATGATACCAAATAAACTAGCCAATAATGGTGTCTTCTATCTTCTGCTCATTGAAGAAAACATTCCTGATGAAATTGTTCAAATTATGTCTAGTTATGGATACAAATCCGAAACTGTCATAAAAAGGAAAGTCCGAAATGAACAACAATTAGTTTTAAAGTTTTTTTAAAGTTAAGTTGATATTCCTACTTTGCAATATAGAAAGACAGGTTGGTAAAACAATAATATTAATTTGTGTTTACTTCAGTGTTATTATGTCTTTTAATATATTGCAGTCAATTTGTTGCATAATAATAAGTATAAAAATAATTTATAACATGTATCAAAAATATATTTTATATGAAAAGAATATCATGTTTATTTCAAGCAAGATTCTTTTTGACAGCTTCCCCAAAAGTCTTAGCACCTATATCGTTTTCTGCAGCTCCTGGCAGCGAGGAGCATAGATTCACCCATTTCTCAATGTTTGGGAAGCTTGAGATGTCCCAGCCAACAGCCTGAAATACAAACATATATTTTTTTTAGTAATTCAACATAATGGCAATGATGATTTCTATATTGAAATAGATTAATATCATCATACAAGAATGAATTTATTGACATAGTAAAAAGTAACAATGACAATGTCCATAGAGCCAGGTATATAATTATCATAATTATATGATATAACAAAACAGCAATAGCAAGTAAATAAGTGTGCACAGTTTACCTCTAATTAATAAAATGCTTCTAAAAATAGACCATGTTACTAACATGTTAGTGGCTTTTCCTCTGCTTACTCCTTTGGGTAAAGAGGGGTATGAGCCATTCCGAGAAAAAAATAGCCTAAGGAAAAAGTACTATCACAAACATTTACAAACAATTTACAAGACATTCATATTCTCTATTGAATGCAGTTTTTCTTAATGTACTGTTTAGTTAAGAGGCTTTAAAAAATATGTATAATTATTGGAGTCAATTGTTGCTAATGTATCTGATTAAAAATTACAAGAAGCAAAACTGGCAATTTTTGCGTGTCACATCTCCTGTCGCTAACTTAAACTAACCGATGCTTTTTTATTTTTAAGACATCTCAGCGTTTTTTGTTAGGTTTTACAGAATAAGTACTTTTTGTAAAATTATAACATTAATTTTATAAACAAATCTTATTGTATTACAATACAATTCAAATAATGATAATCAAATTAGCACCAAGGTGGACATTCCACTTTAGTCACTACTGTTTTATTTGCTTTCAATAGTTAAAAACTACCAAAACTAGTTATTTTATTTTCATGGCAACGTTATTATGGTATATCATCCATTTCATTTTACCCATCGGGCAACCGTGACGCGGTAATCGGTGACGAAAGGCGTACGAACTACAGGTTGTTAAATAAGAAGTCCACTATAGTCACAGTTATAATGTGATACTGGGAAGTTCTTAAAACATTCTTTCATTTGAGAATTATACTTTATATATCTGCGTATGTAATGAAATAATGATTTCCTCTAAAATAACAAAAAATATTGGTTTTGTCGTCATTATTGATAGTGAAGCGGGAGTTCGTCACGTCCGTTTAGTGTCGTGAAATATTAGTGGTATTTTAAAATTGTCCAGCTTAGTAACGGGTCATTTTTTCTCGGAATGGCTCGTATGTGAGAAGTGCCCGCAACCCAAAGCTTTTGAGTGCAATGACCTATTTACACTCAATGAGATATTGACCCATGCCAAACTGCAGCCCTAGATTTTTGGTCAGGGTTACCACTATCAATAATAGATAAAGAGAAGACACCAGACAGGCCCAGCTCCACACATAAAAATGATGCAAACAAAGTTTATAACATTCTTCTTACCAGAATGCTGCTTAGTGACGCATAAATAGATGTGTCTGCAATAGTAGGATGGTCACCAGCAACCCATTTGCTGTCATTGAGGAACTGGTTCAGGAAGCCAAGAGTGGTATTCAGGTCATCTTTCAGTGGCTTCTTTATTTCCTTCTCTCCAAGGAATAATATTGGGAACTGGAAAATAAATTGGTTGATCACTGTATAAGTAATTGTCACATACTACGCTACATAAGGTAACTAGATTGATTACTTTTATATAATTCGAAAGTTTGGAAGTTTAATAAAACAGAAATCGATAAAAAATTTACTTCATCTAAATAAAGGAGTTTATGCGACTATTGACTTACACAAATAGCCCGTATCTTCACGTACAAAGAGGAACTATCGAAGTACAATCTCTGATTGACTAATGCGCGCTGTTTCAAGTCTTTCGGATAGTACTGATCATCCTTCCCATATTTATCGGCCAAATAACAAGCTATTGCTCGGCTCTCCCATATTATGAAACCCTCATCGTCCAATGTGGGTATGCAGTGCTGAGGATTTATTTTCAAAAAACTTTCTTTCATTTGCTCCTTTTGGAATAAATTAATAATTTCGACATCTATCGGCACTTCTACTGCTCTAGCTGCAAGCAAAGCTCCGCGTGAAGGGCCACTGATAGGAAAATGATAAAGTTTCACAGACATTTTCAATAAATGAGATAAAATGCAAAATTACTTAATTTGAAAGTTTGTTGACTTCAATAATCCAAGTCAAAGCACTATTTATGTGTATTCTGTGATTCAAGAAAAAAGTACTCTGTGGATTCAAGTATTCAAGTAGTAAGAAGTGACAGTAAAAAAAAAAAGAAGGTCAGTGAAATGAAAAGCATATTTTGAACGTTCGCTACAGTGTGACCAATACGTAGTATCTCTAGTAGTCTGTGAGTGTGACCATCATAAAATTACTGATTCTGTCATAGTTTGAAGTTTTTTTTTTTTTTTTTTTTAGTTTTGGCTTCGCACGGTTTGTGCATTAGCCAGTGTCGAGTTTTTTATTAGGACTTCGAAGAGAAAACGTTGGGGAAACAAAAATATTATTATTAAGAATATGAATTAATTACATCGGAATTTAGGATAGGACGGATATAGGATCAGTATAAAAAGGAAAAGGATGAATCAAAGCAGTGAATAATGAGCAAATTACAATGACGAAAATTTACAACTTAATATTATTTAGGGTAATGAATGAGACTATACATTTATATACAGGAAAGCTATTTGTACAAAGTAAGGATAGTATTGATGTAGGAAAAGGAGTACGAAGGGACAAGAGATTACTAAGAAAAGAAGAACGGTCGTATAGGGGACAGGAGAAAAAAATATGATTTAAGTCGCCTACATCTGAGCCACACGAGCAAATGGGGTCGCTGATGATATGAAGTTTGGCAAGATGAGCTGGAGAGCAAACATGACCCAGTCTCATCCGTATAAGGATGGAGGTCTCCGTCTTGCCAAACTTTGCGTCGGGCTGAATAGCTGAATAATAACGGCCCTTTCTTTTACTACCGATGTCCCAGGCCACCCTCCAGGTGTCCTGGAGAAAAGTCTTTGGTAATGTCACAAGGTCTTTGCTAAAATTCTGATATGGAACTAAGTCACCACACTGCACCGCATCACCGGCTATTGTATCTGCCACTTCGTTGCCATGGATTCCAGCATGGGCCGGGATCCAAACAAATTGAAGTGTATTACCTTCTGAAATGATTCTGAACGCAAATTCCCTTACTAAAAAAATTATAGGACACTGCGATTTGTGTTCGAAAGGGGATTTATTGATGGCTAGAAGAGCACTTTGAGAATCTGTGAAAATTATAGTTTTCTTGAGCTTTAGAACACGAATATATTCAACAGCTTTTAAAATGCCAAAACATTCCCCCGTAAAAACAGAAGTCTCCGGAGGCAATTTAATTTTTTGTACGATGTTGTATTGAGAGTGGTAAGTGCCTATCCCAACACAACCCGTCGGAGAACGCTTGGCAGCATCCGTAAATATGTGGTGGTACTCTATGTGTTCTGCCAAAAAATGGTTAAAACTTGAATTGCAATCGGGACCTGGTTTACTTACACAGTATTTGATGGTGGGACTGAATTGTAAACTCTCGTAACTACTGCTAAATAGGGGAAGTTTATTGGAGCGGTGAATAGGAGATGAAAGTGAAAGGAACTTTTTATAGCTTACAACTAGACAAGGAGCACGTTTATGGGACCAGTAATCTGAAGATTCAATCTGCAACACTAAAGAGTCCAGTTTAGGAATGAGAGGATGAGTCGAGAACTGAAGAATCCGGAACAAATATTTGTCAGATAGGAATTGTCTTCTAAGATATAAAGGAGCTTCCCCGCATTCAACTTGGAGTGCATTAATAGGACTAGACTTCATGGCTCCAGAAATAATGCGTAATGCTTTGGACTGGATGCGATCCAACTTTTTAAAAGCCATAACACTACCAGGTTCTAGAACGAACAATCCATAATCCAGAGTGCTTCTGATGATTGCATTGTAAATAAGTTTCAAAGAAAATGGATGTGCACCCCACCACACACCAGAGAGGCATCTAAGCATGTTTAGGTGATTTTCACATTTGTTAACAACATAATCACAATGAGGAACACTACTTAATTTACAATCCAGTATTATACCTAGATATCTGAAATTATCTTTAACTGGAATAGGTATTTCCTTAAAGGAGATGTTTACTAAGGGAATGTTTCTCTTCCGGGTGAACAAAACAGCAGCGCTTTTAGACGTGGATACATCCAAACCATTCAGATGTAACCATGACTCCAAAGTAGATAAAGCAGAATTGATAGCGTAGCTAGCTTGTTCGACAGATTGGCTTGAAGAATATAATACTAAATCATCGGCATATTGAAGAACCTTAACATGGATAGCTAAGGATGAGTCTAAATCAAAAGTGTAAATATTATACAGGAGGGGACTGAGCACAGAACCTTGTGGGAGACCTCTCCATACAAGATGAGATACCTCATTATCTCCTATTATCATAATAACAGAGCGTTCAGTCAGGATTTTAATAATGAAATTCGACAAATTCAATGGGACTTGTAAGGCTTTTAATTTATTTTGTAAAACTGATAATACAACATTATCATAGGCTGCATTAATATCAAGGAAAACTGCAATGGTTGAATGGTTATTAGAGAAGGACAGCCGAATATCAGAAGTTAAAATACTTAAACAGTCAGTTGTACTTTTACCTTTTCTAAAGCCATATTGTGAATCTGCCAAAAGGCCCTTACTTTCAACATACCATTCGAGACGATTTTTAATTAGGTGTTCAGCTAATTTCATCAGAATTGAAGACAAAACTATGGGACGGTATGAAGAAGCATCCGACGGAATTTTATTTGGTTTAAGGAATGGCAACACCATTTGACGTTTCCATTCATCAGGGATGTTTCCTGTATAAATAATAGAATTAATAAGCTCTAAATAGTAGCTGAGGACGGCATCATTTAAATTAGCAAAAAAGGAATACGGGATGCCATCAATGCCAGGTGCAGAATCATTAGTTTTATGGATAACACCCTTTAATTCAGTGAGAGTAAATGGAAGATCTAGCGTCTTAGGGGTGTCTTGGTTACTGGATGCAAGAGACAGGTTAAGGTCAATAGCCTCAGGAACCCAAGGTGGCGCTAATTTATCTAAAAATTCATTGGATAAAGAATCCGGAATAGGAGAAGGGTTTTTATAAATGGACCTAAATCTACGAATATTGCGCCAGACAATCGTAGGGTGAGTATTCGGTGAAATTGATGTGCAAAAGTTACGCCAAGATTCAAATTTTTTCTTCTTAAAAAGTTTATAAGTTTCGTTAATTACGTTAGTAACGATTTCAAAATTACTATCCGACATATCGAGATTATAATTGTATTCAGCCTCTTTACGTTTGTGAATCATTTCTGTGCATTCAGAGTCCCACCACGGTGGCGAGGGAATTGTATTAATATTGTTATTTTTTACAGGAAAAACTTCATCTGCTGCTGCAATTAATATGAGCGCTAAAGCTTCCGCACAACTATTTTCATTGCCATCAGAAATAACAGGCAAGGAGCAAAGCTTGCTGTCAACAATGTTTCTAAATTTGTCCCAGTCATTATTATTTCTATTAGGTAGTTTATGTTTTAATGTTGATCTCCTTAATGGTGCATTTGGTTTGGAAAGAGGATAAGAAATAACAATTGGAAAATGATCACTACCATGAGTCGAGGTTAGAGTATGCCAAGTTAATGAAGAGGCCAAGTTTGGAGAACAGATAGAAAGGTCAATTGCACTTTGGTTCTGACTGGGATCTGAACGACGTGTGACAGCTCCTGTGTTCAAGATGCATAAGTTATGTAAGTCTAATATATCCAGTAATTCATCACCATAACAATTAGAAGTTGAACAACCCCATGATTGATGATGGCAATTAAAGTCCCCTAATATTAAGAATGGCTTTGGAAGAAATGAAAAGAGATTATTAATCTCTTGAAGAACAGAAGAAGAAGGGTGAGGAATGTAAATAGAAACAATACAAGTATGATGTACTTTAATAGCTACAATTGAAATTTCCTCACTATGAGGAGGTAATCTAATGATAGAGAAAGGTATAGTATTCTTGATAAGTATAGCTACTCCACCATACCCATCAGATCTATCCTCTCTAATGGTTAAATAACCATTTATTTTAAAAATATGATTAGATTTGAGCCAAGTCTCTGCTAAGGCAAAGGCAAATGGCTCATATTTGTTTAAAAGATATATAACATCACTCTTTTTGTTTACTAGACTGCGGCAGTTCCACTGGATTATTTTGGATGTGTTGTCCATTATGAATGGATTGAGATACATTGAAAGAAGGGGCAACGTTGGACGGTGAAATGTTGAACTGAGAAAGAAGATTATGTAATGCGGAAAGAAAATCGTTTATAGAAAAATTAGTGTCACTTTTGTCATTATTATGATCATTAGAAAAAGCACAACCATTTGATGGTTGGGGGATATTAAAATCTTTAATAATGGCATTGTGAGCCTCTTTATTATATCCTTGTACAGATTTGGGAGGGGATCGTGGTTTGAGAAAGACAGTCTTTTTATAGCTACTTGAAGCAGGCATTCTATTAGTTGAAGAGATGGATGGAGTATCTGTAAAGTTTTTGGAAGGAGAAGATAAAAGTGTATCAGCATAAGATTTAGTTACTACAGGATATACTTTTGCCGCTTCAGCATAAGATACTGAACTTTGTGCCATGTATGTTTTAATTAATTTTTGTCTAGAAAATTCTGGGCAAGACTTATTAGTAGCATAGTGATATCCAGAGCAAAGGCAGCAAGATGCACTTTCTTGTTCTCTTTCACAGCTGTCCCCAGTGTGACCTTGGCCACATTTATAACAACGGGGTTTGGACCTGCACTGCATTTTAGTGTGACCGAAACGACAGCAATTGAAACACTGTACAGTAGGGAAAATATATAAATCTACAGGTAATGCATTATAGCACATAAAAATTCTTTTAGGTAGAACCTGACCATCAAATGTAACCACTATGGATTGGGATGGCTTCCAAGTGGTAGAACCATCCACAATGGTTTTAAAATTAAGACGTCTGGCTTTTAAAATTGGACCGCAACCAATTGGTACTGATATGTTATCAATAACTTCCTCCGGAGACCATTCTGCAGGTACACCACGTACTAAACCCATTCTAGTAACATTAAAAGTAGGTATAAAAGCTTTATAATTATAAGATTGTAGACTATTATGGGTAATAAAAGAATTTGCGTCCAGGAAATTCGAGAAGGAAAGTGAAATTTTATTGCGCCCAATTTTTTTGACGCTACCATTAATTATGTTTTGGAAGGCGTTATGTTTAAGAAACTTGCCAAATGTGATTGGGTGCAGTGTCGTGCTATCGTCTGGTGAAGTTATGTTTCTTTGTACATGAATGACAAAAGGCGCGCTGTCCGTTTTGTCATAAGTCTTTCGACCTATCTGAGTAGGAACAACTGGAGATGGAACAGGAACATCGGGCACTTTGTTAGTAGGTTCGTTAGTCGTTGTAGAAGTTGAGCAGTTAGTTTCTAAAACGGTAACTTCTGGTGTAAAATCCGTGCAACCACAACCCGAAGACACGGTACCGTGGCTTTTACGGGTACGGCGACGCTTATTGCAGTGCTTACAGATATGTACACGGCTTCTTTTTAAGCTACGAGCCGAAGACGACCCATCGGTATCCATGCCCGATTCGTTCGATATAACTGTGACGAAATTGCCTGCCGGGGGAGCGAAGTCCCCCGGGTCAGGCGGGTCCTTCATTATCCCGGCTCTAATAAATAATAAAAAAACTTACCACTACCGAAGAAAATATACAAAACTAAAATTAGATTACAAGTAAAAGAGAATAGAACACTAAAAACTACGGCTACTGATCTTATATTACAACGTTTTAAGTTTTAAAAATTTATCTATAAAGGGACGCGTCCGCCAAGTTTGAGGTTTCCCGCCCGTTCTAGTTTGAAGTTTCGTTTAGAACCTGCCAAAATAAAAAGTACTCTGTGCTGCCAAATCTCAGACGTAAAAAATGCAAAAATATTACCAACTTTATTTAGCGTTGTAATAGTAGTATTGTCAACCGTATTTAGCTACTACTTTTATTTTACTTATGTAATATTTTTTTAAATGAATTAAGTTAAATTTGCGGCGGACGGACAAACGGACGGCTTAGTAATAGGGTCCCGTAGGCACCCTTTGGGTACGGAACCCTAAAAAGTGTAAAAAAGGCCACGACCGAATCATCTCTAGCCTTGGAAATCCACGACGAAGTAATGGATCTTGCTCCCACTCTATACACTCTTTCCTATCTGCGTTTCTTGTTCCAGATAACAATATCACCATAATAACTACCGATCGCCGTGAAACAGAACCGAAACCAAAGTGTCTACGTCTGCGACTGATTGAAATATCATCACCCCGTATATATGTTCTGTGATCATCACAAACTCACGTATAGACTATAGACGGTATAGAGAATTAAATTGCCAATTTTATAAAACGTTAACCAAACAAGCCAGAGGCTAAAATAAGAGGCCAATCCTTGGCTTCTCTCTTGGCAGTTTCATGGTCTTTTCATGTTTGTTGTTGTTTGTGTTTTCATGGTTTTTTTAATGCTTCGTAATCTTTTCGATATTTAAGTAAGCTGTAGCTGCGTTTGCAATACGCACATAATATTGACGAAACATTCACAACAAAACATGTTGAAATCTCTATTTTCTGTTCCAGACAATTTTTGACAGGAACTTGAGATTTCAACAGTTTTTGTTGTGATATTTCAGCAGTGCAAACGCGCAGTTACACACGGTGTGACTCCGGATTTTTTATAAATCGGTGTTATCTTGTTTATTCAAAATTCAAAAGTCATTTATTCAAACTAGGCTGAGAATCAGCACTTTTCGAACGTCAAAATTACATAAGATCCGTGCTTAAGGCAGTCCCCCAAAACGCCCAACCTTCACGACTTTCCTGTGGGCCACTTCCTAAGTTCCTAGTACACAGTGACGGATTAAGACTACTTGATGCCATTTTAAGCAATCATAATATGTCAACTACACTGAATCGCAACAATTCCGGGTCGCTAATAAAAACCGTGATATCCATAAATTACATATCTAGATCGCTAGAATAAATAATAATTATGTAGTAAGCAGGTTACTAATGCTTGTTCTAAATCTCTAATAGTCACGGCCACAGGGAAATGAGAGTGGTGGTCGAAGCCATCAAGCCGAAATTTGGTAACAAATTAAGAAAAAAAATATGTAGGTACTTATAGTTATATCCTGAAGTCTCTAGAAAGAAAAACCGAGATATGCGTCATACTTTTATATTGCTAAATAGTTTTAAAATCGGCTCTTTTTTTGGTTTTTGAAAGTTATTTTAAAACGTACCTATTGGTTTTATAAAAAAATGTTTCCAGTAAAAATTGTTCAGAAGATAATATTAAATAGGGATTAATGATTTTAAAAAATCCAAAAAACTAATTATTGTTTATTTTTGGCCCTTAAACTTAAAATTGGAAAAACCAAAAAGTGAATGAAAATGTATCGAATTTAATAAAAATCGGGTATTTTGTGGCTATTGTTATTATTAACAAAGTCCCCCTAGTCCGATCGCGAAATTTCAAAATGGCGGCCTATTGCCAAATTGTTAATTCAAAATTGAATTAGCAATAACTTGTGTCGCAGCGGCCAGATCCGAACCAATTTTAGGTTCTAATAAGCCAATCAATCAGTCCAAAATTCATTTTTTATTTATCGATAAACAAAATTGTTATTTAAAAAAAAGTGAAAATGCACGTCCGTATCGTTATGAATTTTGCACTTTGAGATTTGAAATAAATTGCATGTTTTTGCTCTTATTATTTTTATTTATATACAAAAAAAAAAAATGTTCTACAACCAATAGGAGCGAAGATAGGTTTTTTTTCAATTACGCATAGTGGTCGTTGCATGTTGTGTTGTGTATTTTTACTTTTGTTTATTTTTACTTTGCGCATGCGCGTCGCGATGCTAGCCGAAGCTCACAGTAGCCGCGTATTTTGCGTAGTTTGTTAACATCGTTTATGTCAAAAGGATCGCCGTAAACCTTTCGGAAAAAAATCTTATTGTAAAGTAAGTATTGAAGAAAATAACTAGCCCGGTCCGAAGTAAAAATACACAACACAACGATCACTATGCGTAATTGAAAATAAACTTATATTTGATCATATTGGTTGTAGAACATTTTTTTTATAATTAATAAAAAAATAAGAGCAAAAACATGCAATTTATTTCAAATCTCAAAGTGCAAAATTCGCAAAGATACGGACGTGCATTTTCACTTTTTTTTAAACAAAAACTTTGTTTAAAGATAAAAAAAAAAAAAAAAAATTGGACTGATTGAATGGCTTATTAGTACCAACAGATTACAAAAAATTGATTTGGATCTGGCCGCTGCGACACAAGTTATTGCTTATTAAAAAATTTTACCTGTCAACTACCAGTGGCAGTAATATAAGCCGGTTATTACTGCCACTGGTAGTTGACGTTAACAATTTGGCAATAGGCCGTCATTTTGAAATGTCGCGATCGGACTAGGGGGACTTTGTTAATAATAACAATAGCCACAAAATACCCGATTTTTATTAAATTCGAACGTCTTTAAGATACTTTTTCGTTTAAACTTCGTTGCCCTGAAACTTAAAATTGGAAATTTTAAGTTTCAGGGCCAAAAATAAACAATAATTAGCTGCACTGCTGGTTCTGCTCCACAACCACAACTAATTGATTAACATTTTGAAAATACTGTTGGAGTTGCTGAAGATTGTAAGACCATCTTTGTATTGTATAAACTCAAAACTTGATGGCATTGACCACCACTCGGAAAGTGGTGGTCATCAAAATCAGGAAAATAATATTTTTTCTGCTTTTGTTTCTAAGCGAGTTGTTTGCAATATCATGTCGTTACTCGTAACACCTGAAGAATGTACACGAATTATTACCATGGTACAAGAAGGAAGAAGTCAGCGTAGCACTGTTAGAACAGTAGGAGTATCTTTATCAACGGTCCAAAGAGTACTCATGAACATCAGAAGACCAGAAAATGGCAGGCCAAGGTGCACAACTACACGAGAAGACCAATTCATCATGAGCACTACATATGTTAAGAAATCGACATCTCAGGGCTGTTCAGGTCCGAAACAGTCTTCAAGAAATTCACCACAACAATGTGAGCTCTGATACGATTCTGCTACGTCTTGGTGAAGTTATCAAGCCTTATAGACCAGCAAACGGCTCCAAACTGCTCAGGGAGAGTTGCCAGGTTACGGTTTGCTCGAGAACACATTCGATGGACAGATGAAGATTGGTCCAACGTTATGTTTTCCGATGAGTCCAGATTTTGTTTATTTACGCACGACGGGAGACGAAGAGTATTTAGACGACTAGGAGAATGGTATCATCAAGCGTGTTTTGAAGAAAAGGTGCCATTCGGTGGAGGATCAATAATGGTTTGGGCTGGGATATCTTCAGAGGATCGCACGGAGTTAGTGATCATAGAAAACGGTTCTCTGACTGCTGTCAGATACGTAGCAAAGGTTTCAAATGAGCATGCTGGTCCTTACTGAATATGGGTGCAAATTCCATTTTTACGCACGTTAATGCGCGACCAGATGCTGCTCATTTGATCAATATGTATATTCAAGACGTCGGTATTACCTGCATGGAGTGGCCAGCTCGCAGCCCAGACTTACATCCCATAGAACATGCATGGGACGAGCTCGGGAGATGCGTGAGACAACGCTCTCCTGTTCCCGTTACCTTACACGAGTTAAGGAATGCGCTAGTGGAAGAATGGGCAAACATAGACCAAAATAGTAGTAAAAATTTAGTTTACAACATGCCACATCGTCATAATGAAGTGATACGGGCTCGTGAAGGAAATACAAAATATTAAATTGACAAAAAATCTTTTATTTTTTAAGATTTACTGCGAAGTTTATTTTTGTTGTCAAAGTTAGAAGCGAAATTTTCTTATTTTTCAGTATTTAATTAAAGTTATATAGTGTACAAAACGTGTTACACATTTTTTTATATACAGGGTGTTTGGCGCATGGACCGACACAATTTTTTCAGGGACTTGGGAGGTCATTAGCTAGGTTCTACCCATACACCCTTTGTCCCAAATGTCACGGTTGGTTACATATGATTATTTTTTTTAAATGAAAAAAATTCCCAAAATGTGTCCTTTAATTTGAAATAACTTTTTTGTTTGTGGGTGTAGTGGCACAAAACAAATTTTGTTGCATTCTCCAAAGTCCTTTAAATCTAAAAACATCTTTGTTTTATACAACTGGTTTCAAGAAAATTCCTTACAAGCTTCCAAAGTTAATTTTTGTATTTAATGAATGAAATTTTACAACTTCTAAATTAATTATAAAAAAAACTAAAAGCTATTTGAACTTAGCTAGAACCTAGCTAATGACCTCCCAAATCCCTGAAAAAATTGTGTCGGTCCATGCGCCAAACACCCTGTATATTAATCAGTCATCTACAATATACTATAGTTTCGCAAATTAGTCTTATGTATTTAAGAAACTATAACGCCATTTATTAGCGACCCGGAATTTTTGCGATCCAGTGTAGAATTGGTCTTTAGCCTTTACCGCATAAAACATTAGTTTTTGGTAAATTAATAAGATGATGAGATGTAACGTACCATTTAAGTGAAGTAGGTGCGACAACAATAAAAACCAAAGCATAGTTTATTTATTTATTGAAATGCGCCTTGCGGCTTTTCTGGGCTTTGAATTGACGCAAGATAGTATTAAATGTCTAACGTTTTTAACATAGCGGACTCTATGTATAATATCGATAAATTATCGAGCCATTATTGTATCATCTTTGTCCTTTTTTATTTTTTTAATTTTGAAAAAGAACCTTCCGCTGAGCAATTTGTAATCATAACTGTGCGTTTGCACTGGCGAAACATCACAACAAAACATGTTGAAATCTCTAGTTCCTGTCAATTATTGTATGGACCTTTGCCAGAAACTAAAGATTTCAACATGTTTTGTTGTGAATGTTTCCTGCAAACGCACAGTAACGATTTCAACATGTTTTGTTGTGAATGTTTCGCCAGTGCAAATGCACAGTAAGCGATAAAAATATACGCAGGGCTGATGACATCAATTTTATTACGTATGCATAGAATCTTGTATTATAAAGTGTATTATCTATGCATAGAAGTACCTAAGTAGTAGGTACCTATAGTTGATCGTAGTTGGGTTTTAGTTTTTATAACTTTTATATTTATTTAAATTATTTTCGGGTTATACGTATATTATATTTGTGATATGTGCTCGTCAGGCCTTACATTTTTGATACCAAATAGGGCATAATTAAAAAATCTTGACTTTATGTCCACTAGAGGGCGCCATATTGAATTTAATGTGACGTCACATAGCCTATAACCAGCGGACGATTTCTTGATCGGTTCCAACGATACCTCATTTGTCATACCCTACATACATATAGCAGTCAAAATCATAACCCTCCTTTTTGCTTCTCCGTAGTCGGGTAAAAAATACAATTGATTTTCCAACGTTTTTGACAAGTTGGACAGAAAACAACATGAATGATGAACGTTTTCTATTTAAAGTACGAGAATAGGCCTTCGTTTCGTTCGGTACCTATACGGCACCCACGATTTACATTACTGGCCTATGTACAGACGCCAGCAGGTCAATCTATCCGAAACTGTCAAATTTTCCCAATCAACATTGAACCTTAAATTAGAGTGATAAAGTTGAAATTCTATTAAGTTTTGACAGATTGTAGCAGTTTGATGTACGCGCGCCTCAAAGAGATGTCAGCAAGTGAAGGGGTCCGATGAGACCATTGCCTGCCGGGGTTGCGGGAAAGTCCGAAAGGGATACCGTGGCCCCCTGGCATTGCACAGGCAACAGAAGGAACACGGGTGGGTTTTAGTCAGTAAGAGTCTGTCACGCCCTCCTGCTCCACCCAGAGCGGGAGAAGTCATTTGATGATTTCCCAACCACAAAAAAAAAAAAAGTTTGATTTGCTGGCGACTGTACTATTTAGTTATGTTAGATAAGCGTCAGCCTAACTCATCGGTCGTCCAAACGATGTTTTGTATGTACACACGGTTACTGCTTACACTGGCAGCCTATACCTACTGGAAATGTATGCTTGATGTGTAGCTGTGTGTACGTGATACTAAATAAAGGTTTTTAACGAAACCCATAAACCACGTTTCCAATAAAACCGTAATGTTTTGTACTACATTGATCTAACTCTATCTTTGAAAAAGAAGTTTCAGTATGATAAAACATACTCTGTTAAAATAAGTTTCCGCATATTCGTAGGTATCTCCAAGTAGTCTGTGCGCATATCTATGTAGTCTGTGCAGAACCGTCAGAACTGCTAATGTCAAAGTGCCAATGTTTATATTTTGCTACTTAATTAAGAATTGGTGCAATTATCAAAAATTTGGTTTATTATGATGCCGGCGAATATTTGCAGAATCTGTTTAAATCAAGAATTGTTAGTTGATTTATTTAAAAAGTCAGGATTTCTTATGATATCTACGAAATTAATGTCAATTGCAAAAGTACACGTGAGTTATTAGTATTGTTTTAAATTAAAAGTTATGTTGCCCAGTACAGTAGGTATTAAATAGACCTATTTTATCAGAAATCAGCACTGCACAGAGCACTATAAGCTAAGAGTGGGCTGGCCATACAGTTGCTTGCATTAAATCCCACATTTTCGCGTTATTGTGATGACACGGGTAAGTTTTGCAAAACAAAGACCTAAAAAATAAAGCTTTTATATTTTAGATAGCACCAGAAGACGGCCTTCCCGACGCAATTTGTTCAAAATGTGTCCAAAAACTAGACGAATGTATAGAATTTATTGAGCTATGTGAAACATCTGATGTAAAACTGAGGGCCCTATTTGAAAATAACTGTATGGAGAACAAATTGATGATAGACAATAGCATAGAAAATGATGACTTTTTATCAGACAATGACACTTCATTATCACCTAAAAGTGAGGCAGAACAAGTGTTGTTTATTGATGAAAGTATAGATCATAGTATTATGCAGCATACAAGTATAACTGATAATCTGTTGGAAAATGAAACAATTATGGATACAAAAAAAGACATTAATTCAAAATTAATCAATAAGAAGACTCAGAAACAACAATGCTTCACTTGTGGAAAAGTTATGTCATCGAGGCAAGTAAACAGAAATAAATCAAAAGTTGATTTGAATTACCTACTAAATAAAAAACAAAATGACTTTTAAAAAGTTGGTTTGTTTTATAGTAGTGTGTAGTTGAAGTACTGGAAGAGTTTTGAATTTAAAATATCATTCATTTCAGGTTCTAACAAAAACTAATTTTATCCTGTCTCTCGTCTAACATTTCACATTCGCCTTTTTAGATTTCGCCTTAAGACACATATGCGGACACACACAGGAGAGCGGCCATTTTCCTGTCCACATTGTAGTAAGAACTTCTCTTTAGCACAGAACCTGAAAGTGCATCTTAGAATACATACAGTAAGTAGTATTCGTCACATTGGGTTACAGTGGAAGGATTAAGTTTGGGTGACATTTTTGTCCCAATACGAGGCAGTTTTTCTTATCACACTTATTGTCTTTAACTTTTATTATATCAATGCTTTAACTAATGTAATTGGCCTTGGCCATTTTATGTTAAAAAATAAATTGGACCTCTAAAATATTATATTAAATTACTAACATTAGACTAGTTCTAAAATTAGTCTGAAACTAAAATGCCTTTTTCTTTAAATATGAAAGTAGGTACCATACTTATTTTGTTTATTAATTGTAATATTATAATTTTCAGGGAGAGAAACCTCTGCAATGTCCAATATGTGGAGATGCATTTGCTCAGTCAGCAGGTTTAGCAGCACACAAACGCAAGCACTCAGGTGTACTTCCGTATGACTGTAAACTGTGTCCGCGTTCTTTCCGAACTATCGGTCACTTACAGTATCACACGCGGTAGGCATACTTTAATTAATAATCTTACGAAGTAGTTAGTTAAAATAAAATTTATCACAAAGAATTGTATTGTCAAAATATTGCTTAATCACGGCTGTTTGCATGTTGCTCTTTGAATCAAAATAAATCAAAATTACCTGCCCAAAAAATACAGTCATGATTTCATGAAGTCATTCAATGGAACAAATCTAACTTAAAATTATAATAATTCTGTAAATACATTATTTGTTATGGTCACGCATCATATTTTGATAAAGATACAACCTGACTGACCTGCAAATTACAAAAAAAGTAAAAAAATGTAATTTCGCAGGATACACATACAACTAAAATGTTATAATATGCTTATCTATTGCAGTCGACACACAGGCGAAAAGAACTTCGAATGTGACACATGCGGTCGAGCCTTTATCACTCGCAGCGATTTAAAACAGCACTTACTGACGCACACTGGAGCCCGACCCCATGTTTGCTGCATCTGCGGATTGCGCCTCACCCGCGCTTCACATCTAAAGAGACACATGCATCTTACACACGAAAAAACTGTATACTCCTGTGATCACTGTCCTGCGGAATTTATGAAAAAAAGCGAGTTAGAAAAGCATATTAGAACTCACGAAGGTTAGGCATTTTATACATTTTGATGCTATGTATATTTTATAGAAATATTTGTGTGTTTGTAAGTAAACTATTAAAGTAACGTGTAGATAAATAATAGACTGAAGCAATAATTTCAGTTTAAATAGTTTTAGTCTATTGTGTATTAAGCCAAATATTTATGTCAATCGAAAAATAATATTTGTATTTTAATAATATTTATGATTACCTACTTATTTTATTCCTTTTCTTATTTCCTGTGATATAAATCGGCAACTAATAAATGTGTCTTAATAATAAACTATGTTAGAGTTAATGCATGCAGCCTATATTAAAGTCTGGTTATGCAAACTTCTTTGAGTGCAATGTGTGTCACCATAGAAACCTTGACATGTTTACAATGTCTAGATGTCTTGTCACATAAATAAAAAGACACTGAATTTGAGAACGCCTATTTATTTTACTGATACTGTTTAAATCGAGACTAAATAACTCGTAACAGGTTATGGGCCCAGATATATTCAATTAAATATTTGTTGGAAACTAAGCATGGAGCTGAGTAAAATACAAATAAGTAAGCTTGATGGAAATAACTGGATACAATGGAAGTACTGCATGTCTGCTGTGTTACGGGGCATGGACGGACTTTTGGACATTATTCAGGGAAAATTTCAAAAACCGAAAAAGCCTGTAGCTGAGGGCGGTGATGCTGATGCTGCGTCCGCAGTGGCTTTGACGGAGTATAACAAAAAGTTATCGGAGTATGTTAGGCTGGAAAGTACCGCGTTACTGCTGGTTACGAACAACATATCAGATGAAATCTTAGACAAGGTAATTAGATTCTCTCATCCTAAGGACGTATGGGATGAACTACATAGACTCTATGACGGTGTCAATGAAGACAGGTTGTACGAAGTATGTATGGAGTTCTTTAAATTTCAAAAGGATACTGCTGATGACATGGCAACTCATGTATCGAAATTGAAAAATATGTGGCACAAACTGAATCAGGAATTATTAAAAGCTGAAGAAAGTAAGCAATTACCAGAAATACTTTTAATTTGTAAGATTTTAGATACACTGCCAGAAAGCTATTTTTCATTTAAATCGAGTTGGATGTTGATGTCCAAGAAAGAACGAACTGTTGAGAATATTACCAGCCAACTTTGTGCGCATGAAAAAGTGCTGATAGGAAGCAAGGCAGGCACGTCTAGTGAAGCGCTTCTCGCAAAATCAAATAGGAAAGGTGTCGAGAATCAGAGGAAACAGACATCAGGGAAGAAAAAAGTTACCAAGTTCAGATGTCATATCTGTAAAGAGGTTGGTCACTTTAGGAAAGATTGTCCAAATAAAACTAGTAAGGAAGACAGAAGGAATAGTAGTGACAGCCCCAATATGATGGTACTACTAAATCTGACTGAATGCATCGATCGTGAAGGATGGTTTGTGGATAACGGAGCTACACACCATGTTACGATGAGAAGAGATTTATTTGAAAATTTCGAGCACTTCAGTAAACCTCACACTGTTACTACGGCTGATGGAAATGTAATAGAAGCCTTAGGAAAAGGGACAATTAGAATTAACCCTAATGTCGGAAAAGAGTTTTTCCTCAGTGATGTATGGCTTGTTCCTTGTATTAGCAAGAATCTATTTTCTGTGCTAGCGACACAGGACAAGAATACAAACAGTTTATTTGAGTCACGAGTAACTACATGCTCTATTAAGGTGAATGGAATGGTCGCCGTGACGGGAACTAGAAAAAGATATGGTGGGCTATATAAGCTGAATTGTAAAGCAATTAAACCGAAGGTAGCCGCATCGATTAATACGGTAGATGCCTTGCAGCTGTACCATGAACGCATGGGCCACCAAGATAAAAGGCATGTGAAAAGTCTTATAGAACGAGAGTTGAACATAAAGACAAAGGATAATGGCATATTGTGCGAAGGCTGTATTTTCGGAAAAGCTCACAGACAGAAGTTTGGAGTTAGAGAAAAAGCTAAAATGCCTGGAGAACGCATACATTCGGATGTTTGCGGTCCTTTCCCGTATTCAATCTCGAAGTTCCGGTATTTCGTCCTTTTTAAAGATGAACACACTCGATTTCGCTACGTCTACTTCTTGAAGACAAAATCAGAAGTACCTGAAAAGCTGAAGCAAATGCTGGCAGAAGCTAGAGTAGCAGGACATACTATCAAAGAATTACTTAGCGATAACGGTGGAGAGTTCGACAATGAACTAGTTCGGAAAGAATTATTGAAATACGGAATACACCAAAGACTAATAATGCCGTATACGCCTGAACAGAACGGGTGTAGCGAAAGAGAGAACCGTACGATCGTAGAGTCAGCTAGAAGTATGATGCATGCACATGAAGAGTTGCCTCAACAGTTGTGGGCGGAGTTGGTACAGACAGCGGTTTATATTTTAAACAGGACAGGACCAACTTGCGTGGAACACAAGACTCCGTTTGAGCTTTGGTTTAGGAAGAAACCACGGATAAAGCACTTGAGAATTATTGGCTCGGTTTGCTATGCACATGTTCCTAAGCAAAAAAGAAAAAAATTGCATAAGAAAGCTACGAGATGCGTACTGGTTGGATACGATGATGATGACGGTTATAGACTATGGAACAAGGAATCCAAATACATAGTCAAGTCGAGAGATATCATTTTTGATGAAAAGCCATTGGAAACGAAATTCCAAGAGCCAGATGAGGATGTCACAGAAGTGGAAATTCCCGTTCAGGTACGAAGAGAGTATGACGAAGTAGTGACAATCAATAATCAAGTCGTAACGATCGACAACGAAATGAATAGTCAATTGGATAGTCATATACCTGTTATCGAAGAAGACAATTTCGATGATGCTGTATCGACTCATGAAGAATCAATTGAACCAAGGGGAGAAAATGACGATGTTGATAATGATGATCTGGAGCAGATGGTTGGAAATGATGACGTTAATGAAGATGAAGATAATCTTGAGGAACTTATTAACGCACAGAGTGATCGAGTACTGCGAGATCGATCATTGATCAGACGTCCTGCTAGGTTCAATGATTATGTCATGGTTGCAAATGGATTTTTCGAACCAACATGTTATAAAGACGCTGTATCCTGTAACGAAAGTGAACTTTGGAAGAAAGCAATGGAAAGCGAGATAAATTCTCTCAACGAGAATGAAACATGGGTTCTAGAAAAGTTACCAAAAAACAGAAAAGCAATACCATGTAAATGGATTTTTCGCGTGAAGCTGAATGCTGATGGATCAGTCGACAAATACAAGGCAAGACTAGTTGCTAAGGGTTTTCGCCAGAAGAAAGGAGAGGACTATGATCAGACTTTCAGTCCTGTTGCAAAAATGACCACTGTCCGGACTGTAATTAGCATCGCAGCAAGTGAAGGTATGAAGATGTGTCAATTTGATGTGTCGACGGCATTTTTGTATGGAACACTCTCGGAAGAAGAAATTTACGTTAAGCAACCCGAAGGCTATAATGATGGCTCTGGAAGGGTATGCTTACTGAAGAAAAGTCTCTATGGGTTAAAACAAGCCCCGAGATGTTGGAATCAGAAAATTCTTAATTTCTTCAAGGAAGTGGGCTTTAAAATCAGTGAAGCCGATACCTGTTTATTTGTAAGACAGAAAGGCCACCGGAAACTGATTGTGGTTCTCTATGTTGATGATGGGCTAGTAGCTGGAACAGATCAAGAATTTATTAATGAATTTATTGAAGAGCTGAAAGAAAGGTTCAAGATTACAACCAAACCAGCAACCTATTTTCTAGGTATAGAGATTTCAACCAGAGAAGGTCTTGGAGTAGTAATAAATCAAACATCTTACGTTAAGAAAGTTTTGAATAGGTTTGGAATGCAGGACTGCAAACCTGTGACTACACCAATAACCAAGGAGAATATAGTCTCACAAAACGAGAACGATGAGTACGTTCTGAAAAACTACAGGCAAGTAGTTGGAGCACTTGCATATGTAATGGTCGGAACAAGGCCTGATATTGCATACGCAGTCAGTGTAGTGTCAAGGAGTCTGGAGAAACCGACCCAATCTGATTGTGTCAGAGTAAAACGTATCATGAGATACCTACAGTACACACAAGATCTCGGCATTATGTATAAAAAGAACTGTAAAATTGGAATTATAGAGTCATACAGCGATGCCGACCACGCAGGCGATATTGGAACTGGAAGATCGACTTCTGGAGTACTTTGCCTGTATGCCGGAGGACCAGTCTCCTGGATGAGTCAGAGACAGCAAAGTGTTGCTATTTCGACTACAGAAGCTGAAGTGATCGCTGCCAGTGAAGCTGCGAGAGAATGTGTATGGTTGACTCGACTCATAGGAAGTCTCGTACAACTTAAGGGTCTTCCTACGTTACTAGTGGATAACGAAGCAGCAATAAAGTTAGCTGAGAATCCAGAGTTCCACCGACGCACCAAACACATCCGTACACGTCACTTCTTCGTAAGAGAGCTTGTGACTAATGGAGAGCTGCTAATAAAGAAGGTAACAAGCGAGCTTCAGTTAGCGGATCTTCTTACCAAGCCGTTGCCCAGACCTAGGCTTCGTAAGCTTGTGGATATTATGGGACTACATTGAGAGAAGGTGTTAGAGTTAATGCATGCAGCCTATATTAAAGTCTGGTTATGCAAACTTCTTTGAGTGCAATGTGTGTCACCATAGAAACCTTGACATGTTTACAATGTCTAGATGTCTTGTCACATAAATAAAAAGACACTGAATTTGAGAACGCCTATTTATTTTACTGATACTGTTTAAATCGAGACTAAATAACTCGTAACAAACTATTGGTGTGGTTTTATTTATTCAATATAAGTCTACACCTACACCCAAGAACTGCCATTGCGTTGTACTGTTCGAGTTCTACAGTTCTACTGAACACAGTGAACACAAGCCTTCTATAATTCTATTGTTCAAGATAAGTTAAGATGCATCTACCCATTCCATTTAACCCTTACTCGTTTTTTACGACACTGTGGGTGTCGTAAAAGACTAGTAGGTAAGGTACCTAACGTGGTAAGTATACGCTCATTTGCTATAGTGAACAAAAAATGTTTTGTGTAGCACTTGTTGCCTCGATTGAGTGCTACTACGGCACTAAGGCCTCTGCTGGCCTCTGCCTCGAATTTTGCGGGCAGCGGGGCGGCGGCGCGGGAGCGGCAGGATCTTATGCGTAAAATCAAATGGACCGGTTCTCGAAAACAGCGGCGCGGGGGCGGGCTACGAGCGGTGCACTCCAGTCAAGCATACGTAGTATCTCTAAGTAGTCTGTGAGTCAAGCGGTGACTGCCCGCGCCGCCGCCGCCGCCGTCCCTATGCCCGCAAAATTCGAGGCCGAGGCCTACCATGCGACCGGTACCTGTAAAGCTGCGAGCGGATCAACCTTGATCCACCTGTCCCGCGCCGTCAAGCCGCGCTGGAACGATATCGTTCCACCTGGTTCACGCGGTAAAAATCTCTAATTGTACATGGAAATAAGGGTTTATATCGTTTGTGGCAATTTTAGTCTATGGGGAAAATGATATTCTAGTACACTGAATGCTTCACTTCCAACAAAAATTAACAGGGAACACAAAAAAAAAAAGTTGAAAGTGACGCATGCGTCACTGTGACGTTCGCCATGGTGACGCTCAGTACAGTGACGATAAATGTCGATCGATACAATTATAATGGTATTTAATAACGAGTTAGTGGTAGATATCCGTCAATAAATGTATAAATAGTATCCTAGTAAAAAAAAAAAAAAGAAATAAGTCACTGTAACTCGGATGTGAGCATTGTGAGCCGCGCTGGAACGATATCGTTCCACCTGGTTCACGCGGTAAAAATCTCTAATTGTACATGGAAATAAGGGTTTATATCGTTTGTGGCAATTTTTGTCTATGGGGAGAATGATATTCTAGTACACTGAATGCTTCACTACCGAAAAAATTAACAGGGAACACTCAAAAAAAAGTTGAAAGTGACACATTCTTCACTGTGACGTTCGCCATGGTGACGCTCAGTACAGTTACGTAAAATGTCGATCGATACAATTATAATGGTATATTATTACGAGTTAGGGGTAGATATCCGTCAATAAAGGTATAAATAGTATCCTAATAAAAAAAGTTATATGAAATAAGTCACTGTAACTCGGATGTGAATTTTCAAAGTTACGCGTAATAGTACAAAATGGCTCCGCGCGCTATGAAGTTTGAGTTTCAATCATTTGAAAATGTTACGTAGGACTCTCAACCAAACGCTTTTGTTAAATTACTTATCTATTCATTATGTAACTTGCAAAGTTTCCTGTAAATTGAAACAGTAGTTATATCAGAAATAAAAGTTACGCGTAATAGTACGCAAACTCACAAAAATGGCTCCGCGCGCTATGAAATTTGAGTTTCAATCATTTGAAAATGTTACGTAGGACTCTCAAACAAACGCTTTTGTTAAATTACTTATCTATTCATTATGTAACTTGCAAAGTTTCCTGTAAATTGAAACAGTAGTTTTATCAGAAATAGCCAAACAAAACAGGAACAAACAGGTTTTTCCCGCCTTATCTGATAATAACATTTTTTTTACAAATACGATTCTCGTCCTACGAGCATTGTTTATACGTAATATGATGCTCT
Source organism: Xanthia togata (assembly GCA_963853775.1). Taxonomy (NCBI): domain Eukaryota; kingdom Metazoa; phylum Arthropoda; class Insecta; order Lepidoptera; family Noctuidae; genus Xanthia; species Xanthia togata. The sequence continues at coordinate 6,865,363 of OY970805.1, forward strand.
ATGTATTCAACAACACAACACAGTTTACATTGTGCGCCGAGAGCCAATATAAACAGCAGGAGACCATTTTTTGTGCCCATTGTTTATTCTTATCGCGGCATCTGTCAACGCACGGTGCTTGGGCCCACTTATGACGTTTTGCGTCTCGCAGCTTCGGAGGCAGGATCTTATGCGTAAAATCAAATGGACCGGTTCTCGAAAACAGCGGCGCGGGGGCGGGCTACGAGCGGTGCACTCCAGTCAAGCATACGTAGTATCTCTAAGTAGTCTGTGAGTCAAGCGGTGACTGCCCGCGCCGCCGCCGCCGCCGTCCCTAAGTCCCTATGCCCGCAAAATTCGAGGCCGAGGCCTACCATGCGACCGGTTAAATTTACGAATTAGGGTAGGTACCAACAGAGTAGTAAAACATGTCTAACAAAAGTCTTTCAATTCGTGGCATTATACGGACAATAATACTGATCATACTCACAGAGCATGTAATATAATCATACTGATCCACTGACCCTATTGCTATTGGTGATGTTCTTCAGAAAGATCTGCAGTGCTATTCTGTAACCATCTCACCGTGAAAACTTAGGTGAAGTGAGTTGTCATTCCAACAGGGTAAGATGACACTGACAGCTCACTCCACGCTCACTTCACATGTTTTCACGGTGAAGTGGTTACGGGAATCGACATGCTGGTATACCTACCCTAATTGCGTAATACACGATCAATCAGGGGGCCAATTCTCGATTTTAGAGATGGTGTCGAACTCGACAAAAATTTCTAATGACGTAATTTTTTCGACAAATTTTAAAAGTTGCTATTCTGGGGATGTCGAATTCGACATTTGTCGAAGGCTAACGTTAGAGTTCATGTCGAGTGCTTCGAGCAGTAGAGATGTCATGTCGATTGTAGAGATACGTCATTTCTGAGTGAATTCGTTGAGTTTTGGATTGTACACTGTTTTCTTTTCTTTAATTTTTAAATAAAACACGGCTTGGCATCTCATACCTACTAGAAATTCGATTTATACTCTTTGATTTGTGCATTGTGTTTTCTTGAAACGACGACCTTCGCGCAAATAACAGACTGTAATTTGTGTACCCACGATTGGACTTGAAACCACTGAAAGATGGACGAGTTTATTAGCATTTTTATCTCGGAGTTGTTGGAAAGTGGCGAGCAACTGGCCAATACACGGTGACAACAGCGCACTTATCCCACCGTCGATATTTACGACTTGAGCGAAACAGAAGTAATTAAAAACTTCAGATTAGATAAAGATTTAATAAGGGTTCTAATAGATCTATTGGCTCCTGTAATTCAGGATACCACGAAAATAGACCTGAAAACGAAGGTAAATAATCGTCTGCTTCATAATTTTATTAGTCATGTATAACTTTTCACTAAACTAACCTTACCCACCAAAAATACTAATTGCACACCCTAAAATACCTAAATTACTTATGTAAAAATGGTGAAATGTAAAACAGCACCCAATAATGATGTAACACAGAGTACATGTAAACATAACATAAGTTTTGAAGGAACCGCAAAAAGGCGCAAATTGCTGATACTGACAGCAGACAGTCAACTGTCAATTTGTCAAACTTATTATTTTTACACTAAACGTTTCGTTTTATACTTAAATAATTAGGTTTAGTCAGCGTTTTAAAACAAAATCATTCATTAACTCATAGCTACTTAAAACGGAACGTGCGGTTCTTCATAATGGTAACATTATCTTCACTCGACTTGACATTTTCGTGACATTTATTTCTATTTTGACTGAGAATACGGAATTCTGCTCAATTCGACATTTTTTGGTAGAGATAGAGATATTTTTAATAGACATAGAGATAGACTTACGATCTCGAACTCGAGATAAATGGCGAAAATCGAGAATTGGTCCCCAGGGGGCCAATTCTCGATTTTAGAGATGGTGTCGAACTCGACAAAAATTTCTAATGACGTAATTTTTTCGACAAATTTTAAAAGTTGCTATTCTGGGGATGTCGAATTCGACATTTGTCGAAGGCTAACGTTAGAGTTCATGTCGAGTGCTTCTGAGCAGTAGAGATGTCATGTCGATTGTAGAGATACGTCATTTCTGAGTGAATTCGTTGAGTTTTGGATTGTACACTGTGTTTTCTTTTCTTTAATTTTTAAATTAAAATACGGCTTGGCATCTCATACCTACTAGAAATTCGATTTATACTCTTTGATTTGTGCATTGTGTTTTCTTGAAACGACGACCTTCGCGCAAATAACAGACTGTAATTTGTGTCACGATTGGACTTGAAACCACTGAAAGATGGACGAGTTTATTAGCATTTTTATCTCGGAGTTGTTTGAAAGTGGCGAGCAACTGGCCAATACACGGCGACAACAGCGCACTTATCCCACCGTCGATATTCAGATTCAGTCATTAAAAACTTCAGATTAGATAAAGATTTAATAAGGGTTCTAATAGATCTATTGGCTCCTGTAATTCCGGATACCACGAAAATAGACCTGAAAATGAAGGTAAATAATCGTCTGCTTCATAATTTTATTAGTCATGTATAACTGTTCACTAAACTAACCTTACCCACCAAAAATACTAATTGCACACCCTAAAATACCTAAATTACTTATGTGCACCAAATTCTTTCTATTCTTTGGTGTACAATGGAATTTTTAGAGTCCAAAAAAGTAGGTATTTGCTGAGTGCACAAATTATAACCGATTTTATTAGGTATAATTGATTACAGAGTACATGTAAACATAAAAAAAGTTTTGAAGGAACCGCAAAAAGGCGCAAATTCTGACACTGACAGACAGTCAACTGTCAATTTATCAAACTGATTATTTTTACACTAAACGTTTCGTTTTATACTTAAATAATTAGGTTTAGTCAGCGTTTTAAAACAAAATCATTCATTAACTCATAGCTACTTAAAACGGAACGTGCGATTCTTCATAATGGTAACATTATCTTCACTCGACTCGACATTTTGGTGACATTTATTTCTATTTTGACTGAGAATACGGAATTCTGCTCAATTCGACATTTTTGGTAGAGATAGAGATACTTTTAATAGACCTGGGGGCCAATTCTCGATTTTAGAGATGGTGTCGAACTCGACAATAATTTCTAATGACGTCATTTTTTCGACAAATTTTAAAAGTTGCTATTCTGGGGATGTCGAATTCGACATTTGTCGAAGGCTAACGTTAGAGTTCATGTCGAGTGCTTCTGAGCAGTAGAGATGGCATGTCGATTGTAGAGATACGTCATTTCTGAGTGAATTCGTTGAGTTTTGGATTGATTGGTTGACTGTGATTTCTTTTATTTAATTTTTAAATAAAATACGGCTTGGCATCTCATACCTACTGAAAATTCGATTTATACTCTTTGATTTGTGCATTGTGTTTTCTTGAAACGACGACCTTCGCGCAAATAACAGACTGTAATTTGTGTACCCACGATTGGACTTGAAACCACTGAAAGATGGACGAGTTTATTAGCATTTTTATCTCGGAGTTGTTGGAAAGTGGCGAGCAACTGGCCAATACACGGCGACAACAGCGCACTTATCCCATCGTCGATATTTACGACTTGAGCGAAACAGAAGTCATTAAAAACTTTAGATTAGATAAAGATTTAATAAGGGTTCTAATAGATCTATTGGCTCCTGTAATTCAGGATACCACGAAAATAGACCTGAAAACGAAGGCAAATAATCGTCTGCTTCATAATTTTATTAGTCATGTATAACTGTTCACTAAACTAACCTTACCCACCAAAAATACTAATTGCACACCCTAAAATACCTAAATTACTTATGTAAAAATTGTGAAATGTAAAACAGCACCCAATAATGATGTAACACAGAGTACATGTAAACATAACAAAAGTTTTGAAGGAACCGCAAAAAGGCGCAAATTCTGATACTGACAGACAGTCAACTGTCAATTTGTCAAACTTATTATTTTTACACTAAACGTTTCGTTTTATACTTAAATAATTAGGTTTAGTCAGCGTTTTAAAACAAAATCATTCATTAACTCATAGCTACTTAAAACGGAACGTGCGGTTCTTCATAATGGTAACATTATCTTCACTCGACTCGACATTATCGTGACATTTATTTCTATTTTGACTGAGAATACGGAATTCTGCTCAATTCGACATTTTTTGGTAGAGATAGAGATATTTTTAATAGACATAGAGATAGACTTACGATCTCTAACTCGAGATAAATGGCGAAAATTGAGAATTGGCCCCATAGAGATAGACTTACGATCTCGAACTCGAGATAAATGGCGAAAATCGAGAATTGGCCCCCTGGTCAGGTTCGTAATACTCGCAACCGGTGTGCGTGTCTAAATGAACGTAAACGAACCAAAAGTAGTATCCATGCAAGGATCATAGCAGGTTGCGTTCTGGATTTTCTGCCTATCTCAATGGAAAAAGCGTGAGTGAGTTTATGTTTATAATTTATTAGCTAGCGCCTCTGAACCACAGACTACGTAGAGATACTACGTACTATCCATTGGTTTTATTCTTAATAAATGCACTCTTATATATGTGGTCTCATGGTATCTTTATTCATTTTTAATAAATTGGTCTCATTTTATCATTCTTTTTAGTTACTTTTTAGATCGAACAACTTAGTACATCGAGAATATCATTCTTATTTTTGCGCAACTTATCGGTTTTTAATTTTTTTGTAATCTGGCCTGGCAACATTCTCATTTTCGAATTTTAAAATCGTTAACGCTTCCCTGTCGTGTTTGTTACGAGTGCAAGAGTTATCTTTGTGATTTTCTATAAAACTGGACAAAGTAATTGTTTTGTAAACATTGCTGTTGTATCCCCCATCAAAAGAGCTTTTCTAAGAAGTATTGGGTTTCTAATAAAAAAGCGAATTGTTTCTGTTTCGGCAGTTTGAAATATTGTGATAGTCATCACCATGTCGGCGAGAGAAATTTATTACTCTGAGAAATATTACGATGAAGAACACGAATACAGGTAATGGATTTACTAACTAACACTATTTATAGTCTTAATACATCAACATACAAGTTATAACCTATCATACATTTGAAATTTTTTATTATGTGCATGGGGGTTAAATTCTAATTTCTGGGTCGTTCTACATAAAAATACCGGTACCAGTAATACAAAGTTTTGGTGGTAAACTTTCCTTGGAAGTTTTAAGATCTATGACTTTCAAATTCATTCAAAGGTTTCATGGGGTTGATTTCAATTTAGGGGTCCGAAGATTCGGTATGAATATGAATACAGAGATCTCAGAATCTTCGAGATTCACATCCCCAAGTCTTGTTTTTGTGAACTTTTATGCATACTGGAGAAATGTTTGTTTACATTGTTTTCTTTGATCTGGTAGTGAAGTTTTTCTTGTGCTAGTCTTGTGTAGTTCTGGATCACATGATGTTTATATTGTGTTAAAAGTGCTAACAAAGCCTGTAATTGTTTACTATTTTTCAAAATATTCAATTAATTATTTGAAATATTGTTTCATACCAATAATATTTTGACCAAACTTCAAATAAAACAAATAATAATCTTTTCCTCATTGTAAATACTAGTTAACTCACTAAATATTGGTATTTCCAGGCATGTGGTTCTGCCGAAAGAGATGGTGAAATTGGTTCCAAAGAACCACTTAATGACTGAGCAGGAGTGGCGCGGCATTGGCGTGCAGCAGAGCCAGGGGTGGGTGCACTACATGACGCATCAACCTGGTCAGTGAAATAAATAGAATATTATATTACAACTGTATTGCAGAAAGTGAAGCATCAGGAGTCACGGGGTGGCTTTTCTGGTAGAACAACCACCAAATCCATGAACAAAAATATCGATGTTTTTCCTATGTGAATTCTGTTGGCTGAATCTGAATAACTATTGTTTTTTTTTTTCATTGGCTAACTGACTTTTATTTATTTTTGATTTTGCTAAAGAAATAATCTAAATGATTCTACTTAAATATTACTGTTTTTCTTAAAAATGTTTTTTTTCCCTTCCAGAGCCTCACATCCTGTTATTTAGGAGAAAGAAAGAAAAGAAGTGAGAACAAGAAGTCAATGGCAAGGTGTAAATGTATAGCTCTTAACTGATATTAGGATTAATGCTAGCTTTAATTAATGTTGCCCATCTCAATCAATAATGAATCTCTTGCTTCCATAATAATAATTACTAATGATCAAAAGAAAAATATGAAAGTGGAAAAGTTTTTGTACAATACGTGAATTGTTAATTTTGCAACTGCTTCTTTAAAAGTTGATCAACTTTAATATGCAAGAGTAAAGAGCATGATAGATGAGAATCAATGACATTCATTGATTAATTAAACACTCAACAACAGATTTTGATTGTCCACCCAAACAATATAGATTTTTGTAATTACATCCAATGTATGTACTTACAAAAATCTTGAATAAATAACTGGAATGATTCTCATGAACTTTAAAGCTCTAACAAAAAGATTTATTTAATACTAGCTGCGCGCCGCGGTTTTACCCGTATAAATCTCGATCCCGTGGGAATATCGGGATGAAAGGAATCCTATTGTCCTTCTCCAGGTCATGGTCTAACCATGTGCCAAATTTCATCTAAATCTGTTCAGCCGTTTTAGCGTTAAAGCGTAACAAACAAGCATACTCACTTTCGCATTTATAATATTAGTGTAAATCTTAAAACTTTTATATTTAATTAATTTTTTTTGGTCAATAGTAACAGCAGATTCATATCTCATGAAAATTAATTGTTACTTGTTGTCTGGCACTAGCAACTAACAGTATAGTATACCTACTATATTATTTTATGGGCTTTACCGATCTTCATTCCATAATTATTAAGTTTTTGTTGAAACAAGCATGGATCCAGAGCTGATTTATAAGAATTTAAATCATATAATTCATTTTGGAATAAGTACAAAGATAGATCTTTTGTGTTCTTATAAGTTCTAGGTCAATGCTTACTTTTATTTCTTAAATTAGTCATTAAAAGTTTAAGAAAATCAGAACTGTTCTCATCATGACTACCAGACGTCTGCTGCATCTGTTTAAAAAAAATCTTACTTGGCATTCATCCCTATTTTTTGTTTTGATAATAATTACTTGATGTTTCAACAATTTGCATTATCTGTTAGGGGGTGTAAATAACAAAATAAAAGGTTTGTGTCCTAGTAATACATACAATTCAGTAAAATCATTTAATAATAATTTTTGAATTCATGAGTAATATATTTTTAGGGATTTTCACATAGTGCCTTAGTATAGAAAATATGAGAATATTGTGATAAATGTGTTGACTTGAGAATGTAAAATATGGCAATGAAATCAGGTCTGTAATGTTGACTTTTTGATGTTTGACTCCCAAGTAATTGTTTGTGTATAATCCGAGACAATCATAATTATTGCATGTTGTATATACAGTGATGTAATTATCGGCGTTTTGGCAGCACTTATTGTTATCTAACACAGTAATTGGAATAAATTATTTGGTGCTATGTTTTAAAGATGTTTTATTTCCTTTGTTTACTCAAGTAGGTTTCCAGTATAACCAGATACAGTGAAATATACAGGGAAGAGACCTTACAGTCTGAATTTAAAGGCAATGCAATTTAAATCTATCAGTGGTTTACTACTGCACCACTACCTTAGTCTAATGGTTACAAACAATATTGTGAGAGTGGGCTCCTGGATTAAATTAGTGTTGTGTTGGCCCCAGCCATAGATAATACATTTAGGCCCGTATTACAGAACCCCACTCAAGACTCAACCGTTACAAAACTAGTTTCAACCAATCATAAGGCTTTAAACGAGTTTTAAGTAATGCTTGAGTTTTGAGTGAGGTTCTGTAATACGGGCCTTAGCCCCAGCATCAGGCTTTTTGCCTGATTATGGCAACAGGCTTACCTGCAAGTACATGAAAATTAAATACCTACCTTCCTACTTAACAACTTGTTAAATGTGGGTGTACTGTGCATGTTTGCCTGCATAACCTAAGGGGTAAGGGGTAGGCACAAGTGATGAGTGATGTTATGATATGTAATGAAAGTATGACAACCAAAACAAGATTGCTATAGGATTATGGGATTTACAGAATAAGAATATTGCTTTTATTTGATTCAAGAATACTTTATTTCATGAATGTACTAAAAATATAGCTGTTAATAGAACCTAAATATAATTTAAGATAGATACAAGAGATGAATAATCTATTTCCTTTTCTTCTTAGCACTGGGTGATAATGTGGGAAGTTTTGCAGTTGTCTCTGGTTGTGAAAACTCCATAGGTTCCATTTTTATATCATCTGTTGACACTGCATCCAAGAGTTCCAACCCCTGCAGTTGCTCTTGTTCTAAGCTGTGCAGCATTTGGAAGCCAGGTTCCAGCGATGGTGTGAATGCACCATCTAGGGCAGCCGGGAAGTGCAACTCCGGAACTTCTTCTAATTTCAACTGTGGTGCTATATCCCTTATAGCTAGTGCTTGCACCTGAGATCTTAAGTCCCCGCATCTCTTTTTAGTTTTTGCATGGTACCTCACAACTCTGTCATTGTAAAATTCATGAAGATTGCCAACATTGAGTTCTGAAAATACTTTTGCAATTGCATCTGGGTATCCTGATTTTAAACCGCTTGCTTCCTTATCAACCACTGTCCTGAGTAATTTGCACATATTGGTTAAATGCAGGTCTAGAGTGTCGGCTAGAGCAGTTAAAACAACATTTGTTGTTGTTGAAACTCCAACATGTCCAAGAGCTATTGCCGCACATTGACGCAATGCTCTTTTGTGACTTTCGGGTGTAAAAGGCAGAATCATGGGACCTTTGCCTAGAGAAAAGTCACAATACTCTTTTTCGAGGAAGTTGATCGGAGGGACTGTCTCGTGTTCTAGTTTTAAATCTGGTTCTGGCGGCTCTATTGGTAAGCTCACAGGACCCAGGCGAGCACCTTCATAGACGGCCGCTTCGGCTTGTTCCAGTATACCTGATAGTTGTCTCGCATGAGAATGAAGCTGTATCGTGTGAGTTATTAAATTCGGCTTCGGAAGTTCGATAGGCGAAGATTTCACTGTGATAGATATTTCAGGAATGTTTTGCATACCCAACTCTATGATAGGGTTGAAATTTACATTCTGCAGTAATGTCTCGTCCGTTCTTTCATCTTCCATTTCGCCCCAGAGCTTTCTTGTGTTCATTTTTGCAGAATTTAAACACCGATCGCTTTGTTCAAGAACAACAAATAATAATTAAATTGTCAATGTCAATGTCAAATACGTCAATCTGCTGTCAATTTTGAGGTGATCCGGTCAATGTCAAAAATTGTTAGCACAAAATCATCATTGACTTAAAATCATTGATTTGTCTCTGCCATCACTTTGTATTTTAGCAAGGAACATAATTTACGTATTTTAGTTTGATTTCAATGCCCAGCAGCCCAAGTGATGCTCAAGTACATTACACTTTCCTCCATGCACACCACACTATGCTCTGAAATTAAATGGAACAAATTTTTTGACGTATGTTCACTGTACGCCAGCACATCAACCTGCTGCAATCTGTCAAATTTCTTTAATTGATTTTCAACTTTATGACTAAAGTGTAAGGTTCAAAGTTGATTGGGAAAATTTGACAGTATCGGGTAGGTTGACCTGCTGGCGTCTGTACATGTTGTTTTAAATTAGTGATAAATAACGTCACAGTGAAAAAATCATCGTGAACTGCCACCTGAGAATATCACAGTGACTTTTTAGAAAATAACGTCGTTCCAAAATAACATTGTTCCTTTCCGTCACATTTACTCCGTCTCACTCCCATCACTACGAGATGGTTCAATACTTCAATAGGGATCGAGTACGAATCGAGAGAATTGTTGGAACGCCGCGACTGGGGGCGCGGGCGGGGCCAAAGTCGTATATTTTTGTGAAGTCGCGAACGCGCGAACTTTGACTCAGTCAGTTGTCAGTTTACTCAATACTCATTGTAATTTTGTCAAGTGCAGTTAATTCAATTTGGCGCCATTAATAATTCTTGTTTTTATTAATGATAGTTTTTTATACTCTGCTTTACAGCTGACAGTGAGCTGCAGGCGATATTTGTTATTGATAATAGGCAAATTAATTATCAAATTTATATGTATAACCACGTCGGATTAGAACATCCTAAAATGTTTAGGATGTTCCAAGTATCCGACGTGATCGACGTGACAAAGTCACGGTGTTTTTTCACTGTGATTTTTTTGTAGCTGGAACAACAGTCACGGTTATTAAAATATAACGACATTGCCCCTGTCTGGTTGAAACTATAGTCGGAACATTGGCCCTTTTGTACGTGAGAACCCTCTGGAACACATGGCAGGACTGGGCCATTAGAGATCAAATGATCTAAAGCAGCGGTTCTCATACTTTTTTGGCGAACACAAGACAAGCGAAGCAAAACACTTTTGAACAATGAAATATTTAACGGACCCCTAAAATAATCAAAACCGGGTTTTATCTGTATTCTTCCTTCTTCTTATTAATTGTTTTACCTAATCATAAAATTTGGCATTAACATTTACATAAAATGGGGGTTATGAAATAGATTTTAACTTTTTTGATTTTTTGGTGTGCGGTTTAGTCAGCCTAGGTAGGTACTCCTGCCCCAGATATCCATGACGAAAAAAGTTGGCATTTGCAGTATTGTTGGTTCGCCTGTGGTTCTATTAGTAAGAGTGTAATTTATAGATAGTTATTACATAACTCTAATAGCTACCACGCAACAAGGCCGTCGGGCCGTATCAATATAATATGATTTCGCTTTTGAAATAAATATGATTTACCTAAAAAATATATCCGCGTTTTAATTAATTACTTTTAGTTTAGGACACAATTTCCCTTATCAAGCTTGATAAAAAAATTACATAGGTTGCATACTGATATTTATGGTTCAGTTCTATAATTTAGTTGTAGACGCCAAAGATTACAATCGCTAAGTGGAAAATATTGATATTCAGCAGCATCTGGAGGGACTGGAAACTGGATACCGATCACAAACAACCTCGCTGAGAGAAGGTTAGGCAGAGTTATTGAACTATGCTGCATGTACTTAGGTACCTACCTATTGTCATCTTCGCATTCGAATTCTTCTAATATGTAGTGACATATTAGAAGATAAGAGAGATGATATAACATATATATGATGATATATCTAATATGAGATCATATTAGATGAGATTTTTACTAGTGAGTAAATGTAAATCTTCTAACATAAGTCTTCAAGCAACTATCACTATCACAAAGTAGATATTTATTTATTATTTATTAAAACTTTATGCACAAGTAAAAAAAATACTGTACAAAGGCGGACTTAATGCCTGAGGCATTTTCTACCAGTCAACCTTAGGGTGGTGCAGAGACAAAACATGGCAGGTGCAACATAAGTGATAGATAACTTGATAATGAATACCTACTAATACATAAAACATACATAGATACATACATATAAACCGAATCAACTTTGTCAAGAGAAATAACGATAGGTAGAGGAGAAAACAAATCCAGCAAATCAGCGCTGCAAAGATTCTGACAACTTTTCACGAATATAGAGAGAGCTACAGCATTGAGCTTTGCAGAGAGTCTACAGGTTTAAATATCTTGGTCATGTATTGACTCCCGACCTCAAAGATGATGATGACATTGAACGGGAGCGGAGGGCGTTGTCGGTTAGAGCGAACATGCTGGCTCGCAGGTTTGCTCGCTGCTCACTTCCTGTTAAAGTCACGCTCTTTCGAGCGTACTGTACTGCTTTTTACACGCGCAGCCTGTGGGCTAGATTTACGCAAAGATCGTACAGTGCACTCCGCGTTCAATACAACAATGCATTTAGGATGCTGGTGGGGCTGCCCCGTTTCTGTAGCGCGTCAGGGATGTTCGCGGATGCGCATGTAGATTGCTTTCACGCGACAATGCGTACAAGGTGCGCTTCCCTGGTGCGCAGGGTGTGGGGCAGCTCCAACAGTGTCTTCAGCATGGATGCTAGTCGCCTGGACTGTGTATACGTGGGTCACTGTTGTGCCGTCTCTCATGGGATGTCGCGACAGTGACCAACCGTGCATTGTTTCGTGAATGTTTTCTTTATTTTTGTGTAGTGTCTGTGATTACCAACATAGTCGTAAGTTTTACTAACAACCCTTGTTGAGTCTTGGTAACTTTAATATAGAAAAATTCTATTCTATTCTATAGAACAAAGTCTCTCCACCGCGTTTGTTTGTCTGTCTGAATGAACGCAACTCAAAAACTATTGTTTGAGGTGGCCATTCACGGGCACTCCATTTCCATCACTCCGCGCGTTTTCATCCAATATTTTTTACCAGTCCACCTAATCCACGTGAGATTTGTCGTGGAAAGTTATGGAGTTCTGCATGTCGATTCCCGTAACCACTTCACCGTGAAAACATGTGAAGTGAGCGTGGAGTGAGCTGTCAGTGTCATCTCACCCTGTTGGAATGACAACTCACTTCACCTAAGTTTTCACGGTGAGATGGTTACAGAATAGCACTGCAGTTCCCGTGAATGGCTTCATTTAGGTGTATAATTCTTTAAGAGTTCTTCGTAAATTGGCAAAAATATGACGATATTAATTGTTGAAGATGACGGAAAAAAACATGCCGACTGGGAGCTTTACTTACGGCTTACGGCTAGCTGCTTGTACGTTTCCGTGGGATATATCCACGCGGGCAAACCCGCAGGCAAAAGCTAGTTACCTAGGTACCTAAGAGGCTAGTCAGTGATTAGCGAGATTTTTATAAATATAGCAAAATCGGGATAGGTACCTATACTACGGTAAAGCCGAGCCCAATATTGCTCAGAAAAGACTGGTTTTAGTACGTCAAAATAAAGGTCTAGTGTATGTCAAGAAAAAATCAAAGGGATATATGTGTAATAAAGCGTAGATACTCTTTATAACACACAGGATGTTTCGTATAGAAAAAAGATAAATAAAATATTTTGATGCTTACTCTCTGATTGTGAACCTGAATCAAAATAATAATCTTTTAAATTGAAATATTCCCTGCAAAGTTTTACGAAGCCACGAAAGCTGGGGCGGGATTTCAGATATCTCGTATTATCGGTAAATATCAGTTATTTTTAAATAATATATGTACTTAACTCTTTGTCTATGCTGGGTCGAATTTTATTAAGTCCTTTAAAAAAATAACATCACATGAACATGTTAATTAACAGTCGCTAAAAATTTCAGCGTTTCAGGAAACAAGCGAATAGTTTCATGAATTAGATCCGACATTGAATATAATTAAAATAAGTCGGATGTACTAATTATGGCGGTTAAGGTCGTCTAATTAGCGTTAATTATTGTTAATGGAGTGGCGACAGTGTTAGGTAAATAGGCATTTGGAGCGAGGCTGTCATAAAATACCTACTAGCGACCCGTCCCTGCTTCGAATGGAGCACCTCCTTTTGGGTCCATAACCATCTTATCTTTCAAGCTGGAACCAACCATACGCATTCACAAAATTTGATGTGTGTGTGTGTGATTCATGAGGAACTTCGATCAATAATAGCACAAATAATCAATAATAGTGCTATTATTGATCGAATATGAGGAATTTTTAAGGTGGCCATTCACAAGCACTCCATTTCCGTCACTCCGCGCGTTTTCATCCAATCCAATCCACGTGAGATCTCGGAAGTGAAAGAATATGGAGTGTTGTCGTGGAACTTTATAGAGTTGAGTGCCCGTGAATGGCCACCTTTAGGTGTATAATTCATTAGAGTTTTTTTTTGTAAATTGGCTAAAATATGACTATAATTGTTGAAGATGACGGAAAAAATCATGCCTACTGGGAGCTTTACTGGCGTGCGCGTTACGGCTAGTACGTTTTGTAAGGAAAAAAAAGTAAGGAAAAATCTAAGTATTTTCAGTAAAATAGGTGATAGACACAATTATGGGACTAGAAATAGGGACCAATTAGTTCAACCGGGTTTCAGACTGGCTAAAGTAGACTCATCTTTCATGGGGTACTGTGTAAAATGTTACAATAAAATAATACCTCCCCACATACTCCAATTGAATGAAACGAAATTTAAATCTTGCATAAAACGCACACTATACTGCCAAGCATATTATAAGTTGGGGGATTACATCGCTGACAAAAATGCTTGGCTCAACGCTGGTCCAGCTCCACAAGGGCGCATAAACTAATTGATTAGCATTGGAAAATATTGTTGGAGCTGCTGAAGATTGAAAAACTATATTTACATTGTATAAATTCAATCTCTTAGTATTATATAATTGCATTGCACATACATATGTGCAATGCAATTATAAAAAAAACAGTGCTCACATGAGCACTGTTTACCTACTTTAAATCTACCATTTACTGAGTACGTCTTTCATTGACTTGAATGTACCCTGGCGGCTGAGAGTATGTCATGCTCACTCAAATGTCTCGCTGGTGGTGGCGTGTGTGTTGGATCATTAAGTTCCCTTCAAAATGGTTGAGCTAAATGATGCTGATCCATGCGTCATGTTCGTGAACGGGCGCCGTCAGTGAGGACTGGTCATCTCTTAGCTGCCATGGCTTATTTTAATTATTTTTGTTTTTATATTTTTATTATGGTCGCTTTTAACGTGCACGATTAACTACATTGTTCTCACATGTATAATTTCAACATGAATGATGTAACCAATGTTTTGTAACAATATTCTAATTTAAAAGAGTGTCCATGGAGTTTCTTGCCCGTTCTTCTCCATAGGAACCTACTACGCTTTGGAATGGGCAACTAGCTTCATCTTTCTGACTGACCGACCCCTTGAGAATTCAAAAGTACCTGTAATTGGTTTATTTGGAATAAATGATTTGAGTTTGAGTTTCCGTGGGATAATTTCTGATATAGCTGTTCGTGCCCGGCGTCGCCCGGGTGTAGGTATTTTCGATTTTTCCAGGGGATTTTACAAAATAAACTAAACGTGAATTCATGCAAGCCTAGTACTTTTTGTTAGTTATAAACTATTTATGTGGCAATCATCCAAATCCTACTATGTGTCGTGAACAGAATATTTGTGTCGTGAACAGAATATTGTCTTATATGACGACAACGTTTTTATGCAACATCCGATTTTAATGAAACAATGCCTATATTCTGCTCCAAATGAATCTCTGTCTACCTGTGAAAACTACATGACAGACAGACATCGTATTCTACTGTTTTATTATATGTATAGATTAGTCTTTTTCCAACAAATATCGGCTTACAGACATTGTCTATAAAATTTAAATTCAAATTTATTTATTCACATTTAAATAGAGTAAATACAATCGGTGGTTCCCTTGTTACATTATTTGGTCTTATATTCTATTTAGCCTTAGTATGGCATGTGAATTTTAATCATGCAAGATATTACATTAATGTCATTCATAATAATCATAATAAATAAAAATTAAATAAATAAAAAAAAATGTATGAGAACTTAGTCTAAATCAAAACCGGTCTGCGATTCATAGGGCCTAATGTCACATATCCTTTGCTAACCACAGTGTCTAGTAGGTACCAGTAAAAAGGTGCTTTTTTTTTTGTTGTTGAGTAGGACTACTTATTCCTGTAACCACTCGTTTATTGAGTATATCATTTTTTTAAGCAGTAACTCTTTCAGCTTTTTCTTAAATTTTGCTATCTTATATATGCTGACTCATTTTATACGGAAGGCCCTGTCTCCTATGATACAGTTTTTTTAAACTAATACAGGATAGATTGTACTGTATTGTATAGTTCCTGTTTATCAATAACTGGTGTAAAAATAAACAGTAACACTGTTTTCGGAACAATAAAAATAATTACAAAATAATTATTTATAGTACGCAAAATTCGTGTATACGTTGTACTCACACATTTAAAAATAGCATTACAATGTACACCTACGCGAGCAGTTTTCTATGGCTGCGTTTTGGTCTTGTAAAAAAAGGAAAGACGCTTTTCACACCTATACCACTGAACCGATCATTATGTTTCACAGATAGGTAGCTTGGAACCTGGAGAACAACTGAAGGACATCATAGGCTACTTTGCATCCTGGGTATTTGCTGGTATTAAAAATGATGAAATACAAAAGACACGCAGACGAAGTCTAGAGCAATAGTTGATCGAATCATATTTTAGTATGGAATGTGTAATAAACACATAGTCATCTAGTTACAAAAAGAGTTTAGGTATATCGGATTGCCTCGATAGTGTGGTGGTCGCAAGTGCGCCTGCTAATCGTGGGGTCCTGGCTAGACCTCTCGGGTGGGCTATGATTTCTGTGGTAGACTAAAATGGGATTATTAATAATATAACTGCCGAAATGTGGTGGTAATAGACACCTCATGTCTCTTTTGGGGAATTTTGTCGCAATGTTATGTTGCATACTTTACTAGTAATATGAATGCAGAATATCTTCCCTCAACGATGTCGCTTACAAATATTAATTTATTTTTCCACAAAATAAAACGGCCAAAGATATTGGTGCGTACGTAGGTACTTAAAACTTCCTTCCTTACTATTATTATCCCTTGTGTACTCACCCACTCGAGTGTAGAACCAGTAATAATGTGATGCGACACTTGGCCCAAAAACTCAACGTGTATACTTCAGTGAATATTTTATTTTTTTATTTTATTTTTTATTGAAAGGAATAGCAAACAGTTACATTATAAGAACTTATAACTAATTTAAATAATACAATTTTAATAATAACATAACCCACAACGCTATCCACAGGTAGACATAAAAGTTTAAAGAGTAAAGAAAGTAATCGCTAGGAGCTTATATCGCAGTTCGAGCTGTTACAATAATGAGCATTTAAAAAAAAAAAAGCTAAAATGTAGGCAAAGATAAAGAGAGAGGCTACAATGCATGGGGTATATTTAGTAAGGAGGAGCGAGTGAGGCTTTTAAATCTACTCATTGGACAGTTAAAGATGTCAATATTCTCAAAATTATTATTATATGAGTCAACCATACGGCGGACAGGTGAGCGCTGGCCAGAATTAGTTCGGCAATGGTTTAAAGCAAAAAGAGTACCTGCACGCACCTGTCGCCTATGAAAGGTTCTAGGTACAGCGTAACAGATCACGTTATTAAGTTCTATACAATTAAATTTGTTTCTTACAATTTTATATAAGATAATGGCTTCAAGGTATTTTCTACGAGAGCTAAGGGACAGGAGCTTGTACTTGCTGAGTAATTGCGGGTAAGGTAGGTAGGACTTATGGCATCTGTAGTGCATGGCACGTAAGAATTTGTACTGAACATTTTCAACCATTTCAGCATATTTTTTGTAGAAGGGGTTCCATACTGAGACTGCATACTCTAATTGTGAGCGAACTAGGGCCTTATACAAGCATAAATAAGACGAGGTTCTCTTGAAGTCAAGGGTAGAACGCATGATAAAGCCATACATTTGGTAGGCTTTACTAACGATTTTGTTAATGTGTGAATCTAGGCATAGTTTGGAATCGAGTATTACACCGAGATCGCGGATTGAGTTTAATTTAGTGAGAGGCACATGACAAAGGGTGTACACGAAGTTAATAATTCGTTTATTTTTAGTGAACGTAAGGTAATTGCATTTGGGTATACTTAACTTTAGTTTGTTCCTACCACAGTAGTCTGTTAGTCTGTCCAGGTCTTGCTGTAATAGAATGCAGTCATTAATGGATTTGATGGATTTATATATTTTTAGATCATCTGCATACAGTAGAAACTTTGTGTTGTGAAAACAATTACCTATGTCATTAACAAATATGTTATATAATAGCGGCCCAAGGATCGAACCTTGTGGTACCCCGGACGTGACTTCGATAGTTTTAGATCTGTATCCGTTAATTACTACCCTTTGGCAGCGATTTGAAATATATGACGCAAACCACCGCAACAAGTTACCTCGAATTCCGTTGAAGGCTATTTTATCTAGCAACAATTTATGGTCCACCTTGTCAAAGGCCTTACAAAAATCTGTGTAAACTGCGTCTACTTGCAGGCCATAATCGAGACTATGAAACAGAAAGTTGGAAAAGGACAAGAGGTTCGTGGTAGTAGAACGCTGTTTCACGAAGCCGTGTTGTTGCTGTATTATGGAATTATGCAAAGATGGATATATTTCATTGTGGACTAGTCTTTCGAAGACCTTTGACAAGGCGGAGAGAATAGAGATTGGACGATAGTTCTCCACATTACCCCTTGAGCCACCCTTGTGTACAGGTGTGATGTTTGCACGCTTCCATTCTTTTGGAAATACTCCCTCAGAGATA
Source organism: Xanthia togata (assembly GCA_963853775.1). Taxonomy (NCBI): domain Eukaryota; kingdom Metazoa; phylum Arthropoda; class Insecta; order Lepidoptera; family Noctuidae; genus Xanthia; species Xanthia togata. The sequence goes on from OY970805.1 coordinate 6,883,654, forward strand.
CACTTATTATAAATTATGTATAATGGTTTGCAGATGTGAGCAGCAGTGTAACGTAGAAAGTATGCCGGAATGCCGTCAGGTCCTGCACCTTTGGAAGGGTCCAGGGACTTTAGTTCTTTCAATATCTTATTTTCAGTGAAAAGTATGTTTGAAATTATATCATTCGCTGAGGAAGTTGCAGCAGGCGGTTGCCATTGAGACAAGAGCGGCGAGGTGGGTTCATAAACGGAGTGGAAAAAATTAGAAAACAAATCGCATATTACATCCGGCTCGCTGGATTGGGCATCTTTGTAGTGTACTTTAGCAGGGATGCACGGTTTGTCCTTTCGGTTTGCTATGTATTTCCAGAAGTGTTTCATATTTAGGTTTAAGCTATCCTCTACGGAGTTAATATACTTAGAAAAACACTTAATGCACATATCCCTAAAACTAACTCTATATGATGTGAATTTTTCATAATCAAATATATTTTTATATTTCTTCCACTTGATCCAGGCTTTCTGTTTCTTTTTAAATGTACTAATCAAGGGCCGCGAGAACCAGACAGGAAAAGTGGAAGATTTATGACTAGTCAGAGGAGTATATTGCTTAATAATCTGGTCTAGTTTGTCATAAAACAAATATAGAGCTTCTTCTGATTTTCTGTGTGTGAGAAGTTCGGGCCAATCAGTTTGATGTATCATATCATTTATTTTTTCATAGTTTGCCTTGTAGAAATTATATTTCTGCAGTGATTGCCTGTCTAAGGGAGAGTATTTTACATTTATATTAATATCACAAACAAAGGGGGGGTGATAAACGTCAACAGGTAGAAGAGGAGAGGCCTCTTCCTTCACATAACAGGGGCAGTTAGATATTAAAAGGTCCAGTATTTTACCTTTTGAGTTATGTGTGCTGTTATACTGAGCGGCATTTAAAAGTGACATGAAGTTGTTTAAATGGTCACAAGACGCAGTAGTGCCAGAACACAAAGGAGAACTTGTTGGTGGATTTATGGAAGAGTGCATATGCCACGTTGCTTCTGGGAGATTATAATCTCCGACTAAATAAAAGAATTCAACGTTAGTCTTACCCAGAACGTCATAGAGTAGCTCGAAGTGTTTTTCATATATCAGCGAGGGAGTCTTGGGTGGTATGTATGCGGCAGCCACTATATGGCGCTTTAACCTGTGTCCACTAGGTATTTCTACAGCAATTTGCTCAATGTAATCGTGTAACTGAGTGATATTAGTGGAAGTGATTAAGTCAATTTCAACTGGTTGAAGAGTTTTTAAAATTGCCACAAGTACGCCTCCACCGTCTTGTTTTTTTGTGCTGGTACGATCGCGATCACACCTGTACACAATGTAGCGCTGGTCAATGAACTCATTGTTATTAATTTCCTCAACCAGCCATGTTTCTGTGAGTATTATAACGTCATATGTTCTCGTGAGGATGTTCATAAATAAAGTCTGCAGTTTCGTACGGATACCCCTACAATTTTGATAATAAAAGGTTAAGTGTTTATCAGTCATTGATAATGGTTGAGTATGTTTGTGTATTAATATTATGTATCAAGAATGTTAGGATGCCAAGAAAATAGATACTGAGCGTAATTGATGATAAATATGACTGTAAGATAAAACTTAATTTTATTTCAATTAACCAGCAGCACACACTCATATTATTATACGGAAAACAAACTAGCTCTATTTTACAGAGAGAGCGTAATTTCTCAGATTTGAGTTTAACATAGAAGAAATATATTATGTTTTGTTTAAGGATTAAACTAGATACTCGTAGAACCAAAAACATATTATAAATTAATAATAATGGTAGCCTCCAAGCGGTTATGCTTATTTGAAGTGTACATAAGTTAGGGTTGGTAAGATCAATGCGTAACTTAAGTGTTAAAAAGTAAAATCTAAAAACTACAATAACTTTAATTCTAAAAATACTGCGAACATCAATGCGTAGTATAAGTGTTGAAAAGTACAAACATAAAAATATAATAATTCTAAAAATACTGCGAACATTGAAAGCTAGTGTTAAAAAAAGCTTACGTGCTGTGATTTTGAGTATCCAATGGCAAGGTTTTGTTACCGCTTTTGATTTTTTTTTTTTTTTAATATTGAGGAACAGTAATATGAGAAAATAATATCTTTACCTATAATAAGTTAAAGTATTCCGCATATCAATACTTCGGAATTTATTTTTACTTTCGGACTAACGGTGTTCATATAACAAGTCACTTTATACTTATTCAGCTTCTATTTAGGTGTTCACCTTACACACACAATAATTAAAAAACCTTAGAATATTACACATAAAAAAGAACCAGTAATTAACAATGACATTTTATTTCCGTAGCCAGAGAGCGTAGCATACTCGTAGCTTCCGCCTACGAAATTATTACCTGTCTACGTCGATGAGATTTCGTAGCACGTCGTCGTAGGCGTAGTAAGTTTTAACTGGTTTGCTACGATATTTTTGCCATGCTACGTTTAATGAAATATTTTATTTAGATTACTACGTAAGAACCGGATTTTGAAAAGGGCTCAGGAAGAATGGATTTTTATTTCGTTTATTATTTTTTACTCGAAATTAAATTAACGTAACTTATAAATAAAAAATTTGACGTTTTATTTTAAATATAACTTTCTGAACAAGAATAAAAGTTAAAATATGTAAATTAAGGTTTCAGCATTTAGTAGTGAAGTCGCAAACAATACAGATTTCGGACATATTTAGATGAGATAATAGGTATTGGCCAAAGTTTGTGAGAATTCTTATTATTATAAGGTTATATTATAAATAATAAACGGTATATTCTTCTCATGGTACGGTCTACGAACTTTATTAGATGTTTGATGATGTGTGTTAAAGTACCGAGTTCTTTTGTTTGATATATTGGGTCCCAACCTATGAAATTGGCGTTTTTTTCTCACAAATAGAGAACCTCGTCACTTCTATGATTTAAATATTCATCAATTACTTGATATTATATCGAATAATGATCATCATAGACAACTACCAATAGTAACAAAAAAAAACCTTATTACTTATAGTTTTCAAAACATAAAAAATGTCTTAAAAATTACGTCTCTTTTTGTTAGCAGAAATGACCACTATTTGTTTTAAAACTTAGCCAAAGATTATTTTTGTCGCTTAATCTAAGTGGCATACGCTATCTTAGTTTTTGAACATTAATGCATAAAAGTTTTAAAACATTAGTGTTCATGGTTGTTAAATAAATTAAGAAAATGTTAGTATGAAAAATGCAACTTCTTTAAAATTCTCCATACAAAACGCTGATTTCACAGGTGGGTGACCTAATACGTTTATTATAATTATAAGAAAGCTGGCAATGTACCCATCAAATTATGTCAATAATGCACAATCCAATCGAATTCATCTGAGAAATCTATCCATAAGCTGCAACCATCTGCAATTCCAACGCAAGCATTTAATTATTTGTCGTTAAGCCTCGTGCAGACTGGCGCGACGCGACGACGTGACGTGACACTGGGGATTATTCTACCATGAAGTTTTCTTAGAAATTGTTTTGTAAGAGTCGCGTCGCGCTAGTCTGCACGAGGCTTAACCCGTTTGGAAAGATTTGTAATAATGATTAAACAAACGCGTTACGCCAGCCGTAGGACGACTGCGACTGGCAATAGAACGGCTTTCCATTCCATTCAGGACATGGAAGTACAGATCAATCGTCACGCCCCCCCTCCCCCCACCGTGATCCCTAGCCTGGAGGATATCCAGACAGAGTGGCTTGTCAGTGAGGTCCCGACTGCCGACCGCGACGCATGTGTCGCACGCACCGTCGACCGCTCAAAAACGAAAGTGATGCGGTGTACAATTAAAAGTAACTAGTGATTTGTGATAACTCAACTCTATTCAACCGTTTTTATTGTAACGGTAAGTACTGAAAAAACGTAATTTTAACAATTTATTCATTACATAAAACACTTTAATTTTTTTAACTGTAAAATTTTCGGATAATGGCGCGGTATTATGAAATGAAAACTACGTTCTTTATCAATTAAAAAGCGTCACCAAATTAATTTTAGATACAGTCAAGTCAAGTAACTGGAATGGTTAGTAGTTTATCGTAATTATATATGTAGTAAACACCAGATTAGTAGGCAAATTTTAGACGATAGAAAAGATAAGGTAAATACTTTTCCTGCGCAATATGGAAACACTTCAACTAAAAAAATTACCTAAGGTTTGCTTGAAACGCTTAAGATTTTAAGCAAATAGGTATTATTTACTTAGGTAGTATGTATGCCATTCATTTGTTATAATTTACACAGTATTAGATGACTTGTAAATAATGATAGCTTTTCCTTAAAATCAACGTTAAATATCCCATTTTTTTCTGGATCAAGTTGCGCGGGAAAATCGGCAACTGTTGAGAATCTCTGCCATTGTTTCGCTTACAGTTCCATTATCTTTGTTTACATTAATTACGTTATTTATTTACCGTAATGGCTTGCTACGTTAAATCATTATTTTATTTAGCGAGATGTATTTAGTTTGGTGTATGGTGTTTGTATGAACATATTCAGATATATACATAAAACTACATAATCAAGTGTATTGTTAAAATAATTGATTGGATTCACTTGTGTTTTATATGCACCGTAAAAAAAACATTGATAAATAAAACAAAACCTATTGTTGATTATTTTATTAGCAAACATATTTATAATATTTTTTGGGATGTGTTTATATAAATAACATATTATGTATTATATCGTAGAAACTCCTTAGATTTGAATGACGTTCTTGTTACTCTTGGTGTATGCTGCCTTGAGGAACTTCTTTACACAGTTTATTTAGAGTCCTTGATTAAGCGTCTGAAAATTAATTCGTCAGTATTTTTAAGAACTCAGTCAGTTTCCAAGCAGTTGGTTGGTAGCAGTTGGTTGGTTGGTTGGGGTTGGTAGCTGCTATGTAAAATTTAGATTAACCATCGGTTTTTCAAAGACATTTCAATTTTATCTGTTGACATTGTTTGCCAAGTAATATGATTGGTTAATGTTGTATGTTGAACAAAATTTTATCCCTTTGACACTTTAAATTATTGCAGAATGAAACAGGTGATTCACCTATTCACAATTGGCACGTCTTCAACAACATAATCATTTTCTGTCTTGTCTTTATCTACAGCCTTAACTTTGTTGAAAATGGCAATTAAAATCGAAGGATGAAATTAATAATCTATTTAGCTACATAATTCTGTAATGTCCATAATTGCTCCTTTCGTTGTAGTCATTGTTCAAATGAATAAGTCCGGACCTCTATCAAAATATCTAGATCAGGTTAGTTCGAATTATTTGTGCAGGAAGAGCTCAGTGCTTCCACGGAATTGGCCACTTCAGTTGCGTATATCAATAAATAAAACAAGTGGTTTCACTGCCGGATAGAATGACAAATTCAATCCCCCCTATTGGTCTATTTTTATCAATCGTCAGGCAGCAGGCATCTAGTTTGCGAGGGACCGCAAATATACCTAAATATTTCATGTCCGCTTATTTCGCGCGGTAATGTTTTGACATGTACAATGCTCTCCTTGGATTGGCACTACTTACCAGATATTTAAAAACCGGGCAACAGCGTGTTGGACCACTACGGACCATCTACGGAACCCTTCATTGTAATGAAGGGTTCCGTAGATGGGGTGAATTTATCCCAAGAACAAACTTAACAGTGTAGTTGAAAAAATTTCTCCCGTACGGAATTTATGGGAGAACATGTTTTTTCAACTGCAAATGTTAGTTGGTCGATTATTACTCGTTAACTTGTAAAGCCTACTTAGCTGTGATCGTTTTCCTTTTAATTTCGTTGTATATGCTACTGCTGTGAATTTTTCAACATATCCAGAACTAATCATTTAGCTGGCAGGGGACCACGACACTATACTCTAACAATAACTTGCACTTTAAAGCTTAATATTTTGCAAACGGATCCCTGAATCCAAAAATGATGTTCACAAACTCACAATATTTGAAACGACCTTTCTAACGATCCCCACACCATGGGACGGACGAGAAAAAATAATACATCCCAACGTTACGTGCAGGGGAACCTAAAGCAATTTTTTGTTCATGATTATCACTTTGTCGGCGTGATTAAAATGGTAATGCCAAATGACAGTTTTCTAGTACTAACGGTCTCTGAGCTAAGTCGCGGACAGACGAACAGACAGACATACAGACGTAGTCTGGATTGTGCCCGGTTAATGGAAATTAGCTCGCCCCCTATTCACTATACTTTTTTTTTTTTACGTATGACACAGTGTTTAAAACTGTCGGATAAATAATCGGGTCATAAACGGAGGTAGTGATACATGTGTGTGCCGTGAAATAGGTACTAATCCTGTTTTTAACCATCCATGAAACTGAAATTGTATTTATTGGGAGGCATTCAAAGTCCTATCCATCATAAATCAATTTATTTTTCGGACAATGGAAGGACTTTTTTAAGTTAACGTCTATTGTCCTACTGCAAAGTAAAGGCAACATTCTTTCCACTTAGGAAAATTGAGAAAGGTCGTAATTGTATAAAACATACGTCCGCTCTTTTTTTTTGTCAAGTTTTGACCAAGAATACGAACTAAACGAAACTTTATCTAAACTATTTTCACGTAGATCATCCTAAGTGACGTAAACAGACAGACAATCGCAACAATTCACAGTATTCCGAGGGTCTTTGGACCGTCCATTCATTTTATGAGGAAACATTTATATTTAGAGTATTTCATAAAACAATACTTTGTTTTCAAATGATATTATTTTAGTTAATGTCTCTTGTGTTGCTCCAGCTTCCGTTTATCAGACGTCTATTTCTACAGGGGAAACATAGGAAGGTCTGGTGGTCCTTAACAAAAGCCGCCTTTTTACGCGGAAAGCTATTTTACCTATTTCTATCAATATTTATGAAAGTAATAGACGTCGCGTTTTTAATTTATCATCTAAAAGCTGGCATATAAGTCAAAAGGGAAATCCGTCGCGCGAAAAATTATTTTAGTGCAATAAAAAATAAAATAACACCCCGATTTCTTTCTTTTATTTTTCGTCTCTGTTGTCTTAACAATAAGGTTCATATCCAGTTACGAGAAATATAATTATACTCTATAGAAAACCCAAAGGGAAATGATTTAAGATTTTCAGGAATTCCCCCGCAAATTGTTGAGTGTCAATTGAATAAAAATAGGTCACTGTGCTAGTGGACGCTGCGGATGACTGGATTTTATGAAAAGTGAGAGTCAGCAATCTGACTGCGGAGGAGAAACATAACGGGAACGTGAAGGCATTGTAGAAATATTCTTAAGAACCTGTTAATTTAAATTACAATTTGCCTTATTGTAGACATTGTTGTACAATAACAAAAAAGTATATCAAAATTCTAAATTCAAAATTCAGGTCATTTATTCAAACTAGGCTGAGAATCAGCAGTTTTCGAACGTCAAAATTACATAAGACAGTCCCCCAAAACGCCCACCCTTCACCACTTCCTAGTGCTTTTGCTTGGAAGAAGAAGTGGCGCAACAAACTTCCCAGCAGCACAGCTGTCTGTTCAGTTAGGAAAAAAAATGATTCTATACAATAATTTATAAGATAATTTACATTACGCAAAACACAATTTAAATTATAAATTAATAGCCATATGACAGCTAGCACACGCCAATATACCAACTAAAAATATCGAGAACTATACTCAAGCCGAAATAAAAATAACTAAACGTAAACAATATCTAAAAAAAGAAAATAAAGCCTCCAGGCATAAAGGGCGTGCCCGCTTACATAGAGCTGTAACTAGAAGTTATAATTGATAAACTAGGACCATCGAGGTAAAATAAATAATTGTCGAGGTCGCTAGCTAACCACATATTGCAATACGACTCATAAAAAAAAAACATTGTAATGAGTAGATTATGTCAACAACCTACCATATTTTTAAGATCCCTCCATAGAACGTAAAACTTTTTGACGTCTACGTCAATTTTAACAGAGCATTTGCTGATGGCTCGTTAAGAATTGTTTGGTGAAAACGGGTCTTAGACCCGATTTCACCAAACAATTCTTAACGTTAACAAAAAGTTTTACGTTCTATGGAGGGATCTTAACAAGGCGTTGCTAAATCAAACATCAAGCAGATATTATCTATTATCGAGTGAACAAAAACGACCGGTCTGACTTTTCATTCACTCTCGTTTTTATGCAACCAAATTAAAATGTCATGGCGTCTAAGCAAAACGTTCTATAAACAGTGTAATTCTCTATTAGTCGTTTTAAACGTCAAATTCGTAAAAATGTTTTCAAATGATTTTGTTTTGTGGTATTTTTTGCTGGCTGAGCTTGCTAACAATGAATCTAAGATATCATTGTAACCCACTGTGTTTAATAAAGTACATTTTATTATAATACAAATTAACTTCATTTGTAAAACTCAGGATGACAGAAACAACAGTTGCTAGGCTAAAGAAGACTACTCTTAATTCATAGTGCATTATATATAACCTTTATGGTACTTACAACAATTTTTGATTCCTCTAAATTGTAATTTTTACTTATTTTGTGTGTTAGAATGTCGAAAAAAAGTCACCGACCCAATTTCAGCGCTAGTGAAAAATAAATTTTAATAGGACTCATTAAAAAACATAAAAATGTAGTAGAAAACAAAAAAACAGATGCAGTGACGATTGCTCATAAAAATGAGGGTTGGAAGGTGCTCTCTGTGATGATGGGGCGGTCCTATTACTAGTGGGAACCACTGTGAGCTTTTACACTACGTTAGGTAACAAACATTTCTAATAATATTAAACATCATGGGTGGGTACCTACTTACGTAAGAAGTTGTAAGTCGAATCATAGGCATATTTTTATTACAATTCACATACCTAATAGGGCAATTTTAAGGTACTAACCGATTTGATGGATATTTAAGTTTATCTTCAATCATTTGCAAGACCTCTATATGTACAAGATTCTTTCGATAAACGAAACCTTGTCCTGAAATCTAGATCGTCATATTCTTCAAAATATAAGTCACGTCGATCTTTGTATGTTTTAGGACGTTGAACTTTATTGTCTAAAAGTTGTAAATTTTCTAAAATATCATCATTTCCGTGTTCAAAAATAAAATTTTACGCTGTTTCCATTTTATTTGACCAACTGACAACCAATTGACAGCCGTTAAAAGCATTAACGGACCTTTGGAGCAGTGATTAAGTTTGACGCCTTGTTAAGAGGATTAACCATTCGTTAATACTTGGTGAAACACTCACTACGCTTAACGGGCCGTTGTCTATTTAACGGGACGTTAAAACTAACTAACATTGTATGGTGAAACTAGGTCTTATCACGTGATTTTGTTAAATCCTGTGTCTCCAAAATCAGCGTCTATTGTCTCACACAAATCCTCAAGATTCCAGCACATGTAACCTGTCACAGTCATTGTATCAATCACCCTTAGATTTTATAATCTAGATTAGTGGATACATAAATTGCACGGCATGCAGGCGTCCATGTTGACACGGCAGCTTCGCCTTGGCACTGGGCGGAAACGCTTGTTGACGCAAATTGCATTCGCCATACTTCGTTAGAATTACCGCTTGACGCTTGTAAACACGATGTGATGGAAAGCTTTTATTTCCGCGTTTGCAGGTTCTTGCAGTTAAAGAATTGACCTTGCGAGTAATGTGTCTAGAAAGTGAGTAAGTGAAATGTTGTTATGAGAGTTTTGGCACAGTATAAAGATGACCAGCCAACTACCTTTCAAATCAAACGCGGGCAAAGACTCTACTGTGGTGATTTTAATTCCGAAAGTTGTCTGGTGGCGCGTTTGCTCTGTAGTGGGTCAGTTACACGAGATCGGAGCATTGACGGAGTTTTCGGTGCGTTAGCGGTTTCCAATGGTTAAAATTATGTTTTCTCGAAATGGTTTGCTTCGTATACTGTTTTCATGTTCAGTTCTCGTAATCTAAACATATTATGAATGAAAGTCTCTTTTCGTGTCGGTTTGTGTGATTCTAAATTGCGCAACGGATTTTGATGCGGCTCCCACCATCATTTAGAGAATTTATTCCGGAAGATTTATGTGTATATACGTCAATATTAAACTAACATTAATTATGAATTTCAATGTTTTGCTTTTGTCAATTCATAAAAACCGTGCGAATCACGTGTGGGATGCTAGTAAATAGTTAATAAAATATTGTAGGACTTAATTAAAACTACCCGGGCATCTCAAAACAACGGCTGTTTGGATTAATGTCCGGGATAATGCGAGATTAGAGTAAGCCCAACAGACGGGAATCTTGTTTCGTTAGTGGAAGTACTTTCCTTATTGTACTTTTTTATAGACTGTTTTGTTTAGTCTCTTGTTACACTGCTTGATTATAAGAATTAAGGAATGGGAAGAAATAAAGAAGAAAGATACACTTTCCAACATCATGATTAAGCCAATAAAACATACAGGGTGGCAGGACATCGACGTCAAACTACCATGGATTCATTACGTGATTCTGAACGGCGTGCGATGAAATTTTTCATTGGTGACTTAAAAAAAAAACTGCTGTTTCTTACATTTTGACTGCGTAGGTAGGTATTGCACTTGTAGGTAGGTGATCATAAAGGAACACCAGACAGTATTTTATTCACTATGCCCAATCTGCAATCATAAAAGAGCTAGGTTTTTCATTTTACTTATTTTGATAAATTTTTTGATTTCGACTGTTCGAAATCTGTATATTGAGAATCGGGTATTGAGGGAATCTGGTAATCTGAGAAACAGGTATTTTGAGAATCTAGTTTCTGAGATGAAAGGGAAATATTATCGTCGAGCGATATTTATTTACTTGAGTCGAGTCATGATAGTTTATATAAAAAGAGGGAAGAGTCCAAGTCCATCTATTTTTTTGTCATATTCACATTTGAATTTTTCTTGTTTCGTCAGAGAATATATTTTCCCCTTCGAATTCGATTTTTAAATAGACCAATGTTAAGTTTTTATTTCGATAGTTTCCTAGTTCCGTTAATAGTACATCTTTCAGTTCGGAGGTTGGTCTTAGATGCCTTAAATTATGAAACCTTAGCTATCCCTATACACTTAGAGCAATCCCTAAGCAATCCCTATACACTTAGAGCTAAAGGTTCACAGTCCCGGCTGACAACAAAGCGCCTTAATAAGGTACTTTATCCGTCGTAGTGGCCCTGAGAGGGTATTTCCCATGCAGCCTCCGCAAGGCCGGAGGGGTGGGCGGCTTCGGGGGCGGGCGGAATCAACAAGTGTCCTTCAAACCACCTGAGTTGCCTTTGTTGTGTGTGTGTAAATAAAGCCTTCTTTAATGATGTCCCGGCCTGTTGCTAGGATCCAATCCGTTATTCGAGATCGAAGGGTTTTTAAATTATGTGTACATAATCATAATAATAAATCTTTATGTATCCACCAGACGGGTGTTGTATCTGGCGGGCCGACTGCCCAACTGTTGATGTCGGATAGTCTTATATATGTCGTTCGCGCGGTAAACTCTAATTGCGCGATGCAGGATTTGTGTGACGTCATGTCTTTGACGCGTAGTTCATATGTGGCGGTGTAACCGCTACAGTTTAAACTATGTCTTAAGCTTTAGTAAGATGAAGCCTGCCTCGTTGCTCTAGTGGTTGCAAGGGCTGCTCCTGGGTTCGATTCCCAGGTCGTTATCGGGGTTCATTAGGAATTTCTCAGTAGCAGCCCGGAGTCTGGATTTGTACCCGGTTGATGGAAATAGGCTCGCCTGCTATTACATGGGACTCAAATATAATTGGTGAAATATGGGTGTAGGTATGTACTGTAAGTAGGTACATCTCTGCCTAACCCTTCTGGGATTACAGGCGTGATGTTATGTGTAGAAAGAGTAAACAAATAATTTTCTACTCTATATGTCTATTTATACTCTATACTTTGTTAGGAGGTGTCAATAGATTTGATGAAACACGAGAGCTTTGTAAAGTGAGTAGCATCGTTAGGACTTCGTCTAAGTAAAAACACATAGTCTACCATTTGGGCCATATTAGGAGGCTTTCGATTTTGATCATTACTACTACCCGATTGGTATCAGGATTGTAAGGGGCTCGTGGCTAAGTAATAACAGCTGCACGGGTCGAGCGAAGGGTAATCTATGTTTGCCTCGGTCAGTTCATGGATGGGTGAATATCCATTACGTATCGAGCTAAGCCGTTGGTCCCGGCTGTCATTCGTAGATCTTTGACAGTCCGAATACCGTTTGGTAGTCAGAAGCCCAAAAATCTGACAACTACCAAGGGGTATCGTGTTGCCCAGAAACTGGGTTGTGAAGGTCAGATAGGCAGTCGCTGCATGTAAAATACAGCTGCACCCGGTTAGGTTAGAAGCCGACCCCAACTATTATATACACACATCAACACGGTCTAGGGATATTTTTAAAAAAGCGAATTACTATCAATGTGTTAATTATTTATATGACATGTATATATTTAAAAGATACGTTATTTAATATTCTACCATTTTTTAATAATGGTTAAGGTACTTAGATTAAAATTTCAGGATTTTATGGAAAAAAAATGAAGCATAGACGGAAACCGTATATGAATTAACTTTTAATTTGTGAGTAAAAACTGAAAAAAATAGAAAAATCATTTAATTTGTGTTTATAAACTTGAATTATACGTGGCCCTGCTTACAAATGGTTTGATTCTTATCTAAGCGAGAGAAAACAAATAGTTCAGGTTGAAAACCACAATATTAAAAAAAGGGAGACAATAACAGTCCGATCCCAGATGAGAAATCTCACATGCTCCATCCCTCAAGGCAGCGTTCTAGGCTGTATACTATTCTTAATATATATAAATGACCTCCCAAAAATTCTAAATAAACAAACTACATTACCAGTACTATTTGCCGATGATATCTCCATACTTGTGAAATCTGACAAAAATTGCGACCCAAATACAATCTTACAAAATACTCTTCAGACAATAACACTTTGGCTAAAAGATCACAATTTAGAAATTAACTATAAAAAAACTAAAATTTTGCAATTTAGATCGTATAAAACCCCCCCCTTAAGTGCAAATATAATTTTTAATGACACGCCTATAGATTCCGTAACTACATTTAACTTGCTCGGTATAAACATAGACACACACCTCAATTGGAAAAAGCACATAGAAACAGTTAAATCTAAATTATCTCAATTTACCTACGCCTTGTTTCAAATTAAGTACAGCACAAATACAAAAACAGCACTATCGGCATACTACGCCTACGCAAACTCGTGGCTAAAGTATGGAGTGATGTTATGGGGAAACAGCGTCAACGCAAGTGAAGTATTTATAATCCAAAAAAAATGTGTTAGAATACTGGCCCATATTGACAATACCCAAAGCTGTAAGCCATATTTTGTCAAATTAAAACTTCTAACTTTACCGTCTTTATATATACATGACCTTTGCACATTTGTATTTAAAAATAGCAACATTTTTCCAAAAACAAATGATATCCATAACATAAACACACGCCATAAAAATAAATTACATCTCCCACCCTCTCGGATCAAAATGCTTTATCATAGCCCATATTACATGGCAATAAAAATTTTCAACAAATTACCGGAACAAATAAAAGAAGAAACCAAACTCAATAAATTTAACAGGAAAGTAAAAGAATATCTAACACAAAAATGCTTTTACTCGGTCGCAGAATACCTAGAACAAAATATTTAGTATGATAGCTATATAAATAATTACATACATATAAAACGCACACTACTCTAAAATAAAATAATTATTAAGATGTAAAAATTATTATTATTATTTTAAATGTATTATTATTAAGTTAAAATTATTATTATGTAAAAATTATTATCATTATGTTAAAATTATTATTATTATAATGTTGCCGTGCCCTAACCGGGTTTCATGTTGGAACTTACTTAAATTGTAACAACAAAATGTACACATGAATGCAATAAAAAACTTAATTGAATTGAATTGAATTGAATTTAGTAGTCTGAGAAAGCGCCCATGATGTTCATAACACATCGGCAACGATTCGGCATGCTCAGAACAAGGTTGTCAATGTCTTGCTGCGGAATATTGTCCCATGTCCTTCTGAGGTGCGCAAAAAGTTGATCTTCTGTAGCCAGATTTTCAGGAACTTCCTTCAGAGCTCTTCTTTGCAGCATATCCCACGCATGCTCAATGGGATTTAGATCTGGCGATTGAGCAGGCCAGTCTAAGGCCCTAACATTATGTGTATGTAACCAAGCTGCTACCGCTCTCGCCGTGTGTGCCCGGGCATTGTCGTGCATGAGCAGGAAATCTTGCCCCATTTGTGTTCTGTGGGGCAAGATTACGGGCCCCAGCACCTGTTGGACGTATCGTTCTGCCGTCATATTGCCCCGCACCCAAACGAGATCCGTCCGTCCTCCAAGACGAATTCCTGCCCAAACCATAATTGTTCCTCCTTGGTATGGGTGAACTTCCTGAGGGTTCTGGAGATGGCTCCATCGTCCAGGAACTCGCCAAACACGCGTCCTTCGTGAATCTGGATGGAAGCCGAACCTGGATTCATCCGTGAACAGCACATTGGACCATTGCTCACGGCCCCAGTCCACGTGGTTCCGAACCCATTCTAATCGTCGTCCACGATTGCCTCTCCGTAAAGGTGGGACCCGGAGTGGTCTACGAGAGCGTAGATTGCTTTCATGCAGTCGCCTTCTTACAGTTTGGTCACTCACAAGCACTTGGTGTTCCACTCGCAGCCTTTGGACCAATTGAGTCGCCGTTGCATTTGGTTGAGCTCGCGCAGTAATTTGCAAAAATCGGTCTTGTCTGGGGGTAGTGATGCGACTTGGCCCCCGGTGCCTCTCCGCTACTTCACCTGTGTCACGATAGCGTGTCCACAATCTTGAAATTACATTTTGATGGGTCCCTATGGCCTCAGCAACATTACGCTGAACAGATCCAGCTTCCAGCATTCCCACAGCTCGTAACATCTCCGCCCTCGTCAAATGTCGGCGTTGCATGGCTACAATACCTCAATTTTAACTTTATCTTTCGTTTAAAAATGAAAAAAAACTGTAACTAAACGTAATTCGTATTGTTTTCTAAATTTCGCACAAATGAAAATTCCCTCTCCTATACATCAAGACATTTTTATGCCACCGAAACAAAAGAATTTTCAAAAATTTTAATTTGGAATTAGTCTGAGATAAATTACAAACAAATCGGTGTATAAAAGATTCCAATGCGGCCAGTACTTTTCGAGTTATTTAATTGAGTATGAAATATCCCTAGACCGTGTTGATGTGTGTAGTTGGGAACAGGCCTTTGCAGATTTTTTTGGTGTCATGATTGCGACTTGAAGACATTGTAAAAGGACAACCCTCTATGAAACTATACTATGAACAGATGTCGGCCGTACCTATATTTTATATCTGCCTTAGCTGGTCATAGGGGTTCATAGACAAACATGTAAAGATTTGGTAGTCAGCAAGTTGGCGCGGTTGACTGCCAAGCAAACAGTTATGTAATTGAGAGGTTCTTTTCAAGACTTGACTATTCCACTTCACACTTCGACAGAACACTTTTTTTTGGTTCGTAACTATGAAATTTACATACAGCGAAAGCAAAAGTTTGCCAAAAAGTGATTGATCCAACAGAAAAAAATAATACGCATGATTTCATCAAAAGTAGTTTAATCCACTTTTTCCCTATATTGTTCAGTCAGTTAAGTTTCAAAGTTCATAGACCATACATTTCTTCAGTGTAGAGTTTTTATTTTTATGACATGGCTTGAAATTGTGTTTGAAACGGCTTTGAACGGCGTGGCTTGAAAAAAATGGTATGGCTTGAAATTATTCCTCTAGACTTCTAGAGCACTTAGCAAAACATGATTATTCCAATAAAGACGAGTCAAAAGTAGATTATTCCATTTCAAATTTTTTGCTAGATTTTTGAAACCTTAAAACAATGGCTATTCTGGGTGTATTTAATAATTCAACAAAACATAGCTGCATTCTAAAAAAAAAAAAACGAAATTCTGAAAAAAAAAATAAATGGTTGTGGTTGGTAGATTTTACATGTCTTCCAATGATTGGTTCTAGGACATACCGGTTTCCTCACGATGTTTTCCTTCACCGTTTTGATCTTCACTGTTCATATAAATAACACCATTCTTTTAAAAGGCGAGTGTAGAGTTACCTTAACATAAGACGGAGTTATTAGCTACAAATCCCGCTCAAAATACAGGTCGACATCAGCTTCTTGTGGAGAGATGTGGAAACGGGACAAGTGGGGATTAAGCTTTTTTTCTGATGTTGAAATACACAGCGCTGGATTCGCTTTTTTGTAGTTTGGTATATCATATTTTATGTATTGTCAGTTAGAAATACATGATGTTGAATAAGATAGTTTATTTTGAATACCATTTTAATATAGTCATTCTGCCTAGCCTTTTATTAACTATGTTGGTGCCGGGTTCCAGTCTAACAGATGCAGCTGAATACCAGTATTTTATATGAAGCGACTGCCTATCTGACCTCCACAACTCGGTCACTAGGTAACACGATACCCATTGGTAAGACTGGTTGTCAGACTTTTGGTCTTCTGACGACCCGGAACGACTGTCAAAGATCTACGAATGACAGCCGGGACCAACGGCTTAACGTGCTTTCAGTATTAAAAATAGGTCTTTTATAAACGTATATAATACTTTCGCTTTATTCTTTGAAGTCCATAATAATGATATAGATAAACCAACTTATTTTCTAGTCAGCCGCGTTGAAAAGAATGAATCATATTCCACATCAATTCGGCTTAAACAATTGGACCGTCGAACGGTGTACGATCTCACGTAAGTATCCCTTTGAGATACAGAACCCAATTTTACGAGATTGGGACAAATACATGAGAATGAACGGAGGCTGTACGTCTACCTATTGTAGTAAGGGTCATGTAATCGATTCAAGGGAGAAATATTTGGACCCCAAATATATGCTCACAAATATTAATATTATATTAAGTTTCAATCATTTGAATTTAACGGTATCCTCTAAGAATTCGTCATCTGCCAAAAGCACACATGGCATAACATCACGCGTGTAATCCCCAAAGGGTGGGTGGCAGAGGTGTAGCTATAGTAAACCCTACAACATTATGATAAAAATTATTATATTTTTATCGTGTAGGTATATCGAAGCAAAGTTAAACGACAAGGTTTTTTTTAAAGTTCACTTTTTGTATAGGGTCAGATTATTATGATTAATGTAGATAATGTCTGGAAAAGTAATTAAGGATTTCAGGGCTGGCTGGCATTCATGATTCAACCATAATTTTGAGATCTATGCTTATTAACAATCCTTAAGTAACGAATCGTCCTCCCTTTTTTTGGTTTCGTCTCGGTGTCCCCGAAAAAAACTTGGGGACGCAAAATTGTCCCGTTTTCAGAAACCGTCGTTGGGTGGAAGTATTCAAACACTTCCACACGAACAACCTTAACCATGAAAACTTTTGTAATTTAATTGAATATATTTTATATCTGCCCGACATAAATGCACCAATAGAAAGAAAGTCTTTAATGAATAAATTGTTGACGATTGAAAGATCCCAGATACAGGTTCTGGCCATAATATGGCGATGTTGTAAACTAAGATGTTTATTCTTACTTAAAATCATCACCATTTGGTCTGCTGACGAATCTGAAAATGACTGAAAAAAATTCTAGCTTTTCAAATTTCTAAAAAATAATTTTGGAAATAAAAAACAATATTTTTTTTCGTTGATAACTAAGGCTGGTATTCTCAAAATTGTCTCAAGTTTCCTTTAAGAATCGGCCCTAGAGATAAATAGAAACCGATGTCCAAAGTAAGTCAAAGTCAAATAATTTATTTCATTTAGGCACAAAAAAGGCACTTATGAACGTCATCATTTACAAAAAAAGATATAATAATAGATTCTAGTCGCCCATTCCAAAAGGTCGTTTTTTATATTTTTTTTATTTTTAATTTTTTTTTTATTATATAATTATATGTGAAGACGATGCACCTAGAATAAGATTACTATACCACGATAGGTAAAAAGAATGAAAAATGAAGGAATGACATAAATTAATTATGTGATAGATGCATGGTGCTCACATATTTACAAACATTGTAAAATTATACGATATTCTTAACATTTTAACAAGTACTACTAATAATAAGTCAGTGTGTGAGTTCAAGTAATCACAGAATATAAAATTAATGTTTAAAAAAATAATATTATACAATTAAATTGGCAACCAGTTTGATTTTGTCTAGATTCTAAATTGTCCTATGGAGCAGGACCAGCATGTTTCCAAGCATTTTTATCTTGGATATAATCCTCTAATTTGTAATATGCTTGTTTACAAAGTGTACTTTTTATATGAGTTTTAAATTTTCTTTCATTTAATTCTAATATATCTATCACAAGGTATTCTGTTGTAACATTTAACACAGTACCCCATAAAAGATGTATTTACTTTAGATAGTCTGAAAAATAGTTGATCTATTTTATCTTTATTTCTAGTATTAAAATTATGTCTATCACTTATTTTATTAAAAAGATGTAGATTTTTTCTCACATACATAATATTTTCATAAATGAATTGGCAAGGTACCGTCATAATATTAATCTTTTTAAATAGTTCCCTGAGAGATTCGCGACGACTTAGATTATAAATGGCTCTGACAGCTCTCTTTTGTAAAATAAAAATGGATTCAATGTCAGCAGCCCGACCCCATAGTAAAATGCCATACGACATAATACTGTGGAAGTAACTAAAATAGACCAAACGCGCGGTTTCTACATCTGTTAACTGTCCCGTTTTGAGTTAAAAAATAAATGTTCACGTTATGTATAGTCGATTTCGTAATTGCTGTAGCACTGACATCACTTGCACGTCAAAGTCAACATCAAATAATTTATTTCAATTATGCACAAAAAAGGCACAGTTGAACGTCAACATTTACAAAAAAAAAAAAAAAGATTTTAGTCGCCCCTTCCAAAAGGTAGTTTTCGTATGGAGAAAAATGGGCAAGAAATTCCACCGTTACTCTTTTAGAATGTTTTCATAATATCTTGTATACATCTATATAATATAAAAGCGAAAGGTCACTCACTCACTCACTCACTCACTCACTCACTCACTTATTCATCACGAAATATCGAAAACCGCTTGACGTATAAAGATGAAATTTGGCAGGGAGGTCGTTTATAGTTAGTAGACGTCCGCTAAGAACGGATTTTCGGAAATTCTACCTTTAAGGGGGAGAAAAGGGGGGATTTTATTTGTATGAAAAATCTTATTCCTTGAGTTAATAAACTTGAAACTTGGCAAGAATACTTGAAAATTATAAACTTTACCATTTTTAGTTTTTCTAAACTACCCCCTAAAGGAGGATTGGGGATGTCAAAGTTTGTATGGAAGAATTTTAACGGGCGGTCTGATTCAATCTAAACTCAGTATTTATTATAAAAATTGTATTATAAACATTGTAAAATTATACGATATTCCTAACATTCGTTCCTAACATACGTCATAAAACAAAAAGGTCAGACAGTTACAACCTTACTGAAGTTTCAATTTACTGGGAATTGTTGTAATTATGAGGAGTACACGTAGGCGTCTTGAAGTCCAAGTCTCTTTAGATACCTTTGCACGTTATGACACAGTAGCAAGTTGAAGGTCAAACGGTTGCCATTAGTAACCGTTTTGCCTTCGAGATGGGTAGATCTCAGTCGATCTATTTAGACGAGCATGATAAAAAATTGTACAAAGAATGTCAGGTTTTAACCGTTAGGCAGCTAATTGTGCTAAACTGTACGTTGCGTAGACATACTTCCTTAAAGTTGGATGTCAATCGCTTGACATAACGTAGGACCACGGCCGTGTGTCCCATAGAGAGGCACAGGGCGAAGCTTGCAGAACGACATTTTACACAGAATCCTTGGCAGTCTCATGCACAACTTTGTTAATAAACAATGTAACATTTACACGTTAAATGATTGTAAAAGTAAGGTCTGTAAATGGATGATAACCCTTAGTTGCGACGAGGTTGAAAAAAATCTCAATACGCAACTTTTCCGCACACCCCCTTTCACCCAAACAGTATCGGGGGCGCGACACATCCTCAATTACTGGGTGTATTCCTTTCCTCCACAACACACTACACA
The DNA here is from genome assembly GCA_963853775.1 of Xanthia togata. NCBI lineage: Eukaryota > Metazoa > Arthropoda > Insecta > Lepidoptera > Noctuidae > Xanthia > Xanthia togata. The sequence continues at coordinate 6,903,870 of OY970805.1, forward strand.
ACACTACACTATATAACACTAACACAAACAAACTAACACACTATACAAATGGGTTTCTCTTGAATTAACTACTTTATTTTAGTTACTGTATTAAAAAAAAAAAAAAAAAAAAAAAACTATATAGTTCCTACAGTAAGAACTTCCATTTGAGTGTCAATAACTTCTGCTAATGCTAAGCGGTTGGTCGACTCTTCACGTGACCAGAGGACTGGCCAATTCTTAGGACAAAGAATCAGTATTGCCATCCAACGTGGCAATGCTGCCAGCCTTTTGAGCCCTTTTCCCGCTGACAGCGATGCGGACGAATTTTTTGATGCCCAATGAGCTCTTCTTTTAATTTTATTTTCTTATTTGTATAGTTAGTTTTTAATTTAGTTTTGAATTGTATACTTGAGAGCTCAGATACCCCTAAAACAAGTTTAATCTTAGCTTGGGTGTCTGAGGTTTATAATTCTGTATAAACAAATAACGTAAATTGTAAAATTGAAAAAAAAAAATTAAAAAAGTAGGTATTCAAAGCTAACTAAATCTTGTTGTTGGTACATGTTAATAGCAATCATAAGCCGTCAGCACCGAGTCGTGTCGATGAATAAATGGTGATTAGTAGATTATTCTTGTTCCCGCTAGAAAACTTAATTCGTGAGATGGAATACAGACACGCACTTAATTTGTATGCTGAACTATTTGATAATTTCTTAAAATCGTGGTAAGCATAGCAGCATAGTATTTTTATATAAGTTTGGTACTCAAGTACCTACGCAAGTACTAACTTATGTCTTCGAGATAACCCGATGCAGGCAAGAGTTCACCTACCTTCTCTGTTTAAGAAAACGATTAGGTTTGTTGTTTTGTTTGGCACTTACTACAACATTTTACAGTATTACAGTTTTTATTATCAACCTTCGATGGATCAAAGCGTGTGTATGTATTAAAAAACCGGCCAAGTGCGAGTTGGACTCGCGCACCGAGGGTTCCGTACAAACCTGTTTACTATATGATGTAACTAAAAATTTACGGTTTTCAAAAAAAATCCTTTATCTGTGCTTTATGACGTTGCTTCGTACCAAATTTCAAGATTCTGAGTTCACGGGAAGTACCCTGTAGGTTTTGATTCCCTTGCGAGTGTCGAAAATTTGCGGCATAAAGTTGCGGTGCGGAAGTTTGATTTTTTCACAGCTTCAAGGGACAGTAGACTTGAGAATTTGATATAGGCGCGTTCTCGAGAAAAAGGGTATTGACAGACAGACGGACGGACGGATAACAAATTGATCCTACAAGGGTTCCGTTTTTTCCTTTCGTGGTACGGAACCCTAAAAATTACTTAAATCTAGATTAGTACAAGAATCAGGTACACTGCACATAATAATACATATTAACGTTAATAAAACACCCAATCACAGGAAGATTTGTCAAGACCCATGCCTGACATGTAGTTGCAATGGCTGGAATAATACTTGCTAGTCTAACTGAAACTAATAGTTTGCTGGGGTTGGTAGGTACGAGTACGTTAGTTCTGAGTTGAGCTACACAATTACGAACAAATGCGTGCGCTGATTGGACAGGTCCACTCATAATTAATGTGGTTCTTTTCTCAAAAGACTTCTTACCAACCAACCAACCCAAAATTTTGACCAAGATTTTGGGTGGACTTTAAAAGACACTGTAACCTCTGAGTTTATTTCAGTATTTCTTTTCAGAGAAGTCTGAAACGAAACACCGACCTCATCTAGTTTGAAAACACAAATTTTTGATGAATTTACAGAAATAAATATCATTTAGCTGCTTTCGAGGGCAACAACGTGTGACGAGTGACAATTCTTGTGTACATCCGGCACACCCTAGGTGGTCAGTTTCGCTAATATCGTTGTTGACAAGCTAATCTTTGCACAACTTAGCTTTGTCTTTCTTCGTATAACTCGTGCCTATTTATGTGTTTCTGAGGTCCTAAAAACATTCAATAGCTTTGGATTCGACAAAGTGACCTATAGGTACAATTTTTTCCTCTGAGTGTTCAGAAACCAGAAACAGATTGTGTCAAGACCAGCACTGTCGAATAGATAAAATTCGGTTAAAATTAACTAAGAAACTGGACATGCACAAGTTTTTTTTGTTAAGGTTGTGTCGACTACTTCTTCTTCGCCTCTTTATTTAATGAAAATCGACCATCAACTGCGAACTATTTCCTTCTTTTTTGCGCTCTTTTCTTGGAATAATGAGCTGTCGAGCAGTAGGAGTCGAGACTCCGGTCCACTCGCGACTGTTCTTCAACGAGAACGAAAGAAAATTTAAAGACCAGTTAAGTTAAGCCAAATGAAAACTACGCCTCAGTCAGTTGACAGAGCTCGTAGTGTCGTGTCAGTAGGTAGATCGGGGCAGGCAGTCAGGCGGTGCGTGTGAGCGAAGGGGGACGCGGATTGATAGCGATACCGCTAAATAAAGATTTCCGCGACGACATCCGTGCGGGGGGTCCCGTCGCTTGCTCCCACGTGCGCCCGCGCATCCCAACGCGAAAATGTATGCTGTGATTGGATGAAAGCATCAACATCAAAATATTGATGGTTGAATTCTGTATGATGTACCATAATCAGCAGAACAAAAGTTTCTGATGTGGTTTAACAAATACCGAAATATTGTCAAAATTTTGTCTAACCGTATTTAATAAAATAAAAAAATGTTATCTTAAAATAACCACCTGGTTATATCTTTTCCTTACTGTTCTGTAGGTTTGACTTCCAGTCTGACCAGAGTGCATGCAGATGAGGCAGATAAGTCTCTTACTTGTTTCTTTTGCGCTCGCTGAGCATGAAGACTGCCTCTTTGCTACTCGTAGGTATAGTGGCTGCGTTCGACAACCAGGTCGTGAAAACCATTCTTGTATTTTTCCATTCCGTTTTCAATGTAGGTAGGTGTATAATACAAATCTGCCTTAACCTTGGGGAATACAGACGGTAAGGTCTGTTATGTGAGTTTGTGATTGCTCATCGTATAGATAGTTGTGCATCAATTTGTTTGGCGTTATTACTGCACGTGGTCGGTCGCGACTACAATAGTTCGATGTGCTCTGCCAAGAGCTACTCCTAATATTAACTGAGGAACGCAGCGCGGTCACGGTAGGGTGACCAGAGATACTGTGTCATCAGGACATGCTCTAATTTTAATAATAAATAAATTATAGAAGATATAACATTAAATTTAATAACAAAAGAAGAAAGACGAAAGTAAGAATGAAGAAAACCAAAAATAGTTATTAAAGTTAGGCTGAGAGCTAGCACTATTTGAACTTCAAAATTACTTAAGGCAGTCCCGTGCCTAAAATGCTCCCTCATCACTATTTTAATTGGTCCATTCGTATACCATGCTTATTGATAAATGTCATCACAAATGCCACGAAAGCTTTAATTTGGGGACTCCACAATTTTCATTGATCCGTTTGCTAACACACGTTAATCAAATGAGCATTTCCAGACATTAGATTTCTAATAACTAAAATCAATATACCACCCGCAACCAGGAAGGGTGCGTACTTTGTAGAGGTCAAGTCGTAATAACGTGAACTGTGCTTAAGTTTAAAATTAAGTTTGAATAAGCGGCAGTAGCGTCCAAAGAATTGAATTGTAGACCAGTCAAAGAAGACGGTCTGATCCGCAAATCGTAACATAACATCACGCCTTGTTTCCCCGAAGGCCAGAGGTGTACCTATAGTACACCCACATTTCGCCAGTTATGTTTAAGTCCCATGTAATAGGGGGCGAGCCTATTGCCATCAACCGGGCACAAATCCAGACTCCGGGCTGCTACTGAGAAATTCCAGGTTCCGCAAAACGTTTTGTCATTAAAATGAAATGTCCCACAAACGTAGTCCCCCTACCCGACCCGATTTCATCGAGAGCGAGGCATTGTCTCGTTATTTTATCAGCGTATAATTATTATGATTTATGGTCAATCTTAACTCGCCGGACATTCCCAGGAATCTCTGATGGTCTAGTCTAGACCAAGTTTAAGACTAATTAATGTTTAGAGCTAAATAACTAGTATGGTAATGGAGCCAACGGCTTTGTGTGTAGCTTTAACTCGCGAAATATCGCGTTTTTTTTTAATTCATGTTCTTTATGGGACCTCTTTAGGTCATGAGCTATTCGAAAATCAAAAATTCTTAAGGGGAGGTCATAAGGGGAGGCGTGAAAATTGATTCGTTGTTACAATGTATGATAGATGTTGAAATACAAGATAGTGACAGTTAACCAACCAAATTAATGCAGTTATATCTGACTTATCTATTAGATTAATCTCTGACACCAGAGGGGCAATTAATTTTTAAGAACGTTTGCATTCGCATCTCATTCGCAATCTGTCAAAAATACAATCAATTTATCAACATTTTTGACAAGTTTGACAGATTGCAACTTGAATGTGAGCGTTTTTTAAGGATGAGAGTTGGCCTTCAGGTTAGTCACTAGCCACACGAAAAGAAGTAAGTAGGTTAATATTTTGGATAAAATCTAGCTTTTCGTTATTTTCAAGTAAGATAACGTGATGTCGTTATAGATCGTAATGTCAACAGTATACTTAAGGTAATTGTGCACAAATAAATAAATAGCATTGAGTCACTGAACGTACAGACGCCAGCACGTCAACCTACTACAATGTGTCAAATTTCTTTAATAGATTTTCAACTTTATCACTAAAGTATAAGGTTCAAAGTTGATTGGGTAAATTTGACAGTTTCGGGTAGGTTGATGTGTTGGCGTCTGTACATATTAATCAATGTCTATCAACCTATTTGACGAAATAAGAGAACATTATATTTTAACAGCCATGTTAATACCCCTGAGAACAAATAAAAAACCGCGTCATAGCGCTGCCAACAGTGAAGTGAGGCCGGTTTCGTAAACATATGCTTGCGAGTGAGGGTATATGCTCAGAGTTAGGTGTAGGTTTAGCATGCTTCACTGAATTGTACGCAGCGCTATACGTCTAGTTTTATTATTTTGTCTGAGTTTAATACATACACCACTGACTTATATATTTTCTTCTATCCCCAGAAACAAGAACCAACAACCATGCCGCTCCAAATCCGAAGAAACCGTTGCGCGTCGTTCGTGCGCGACAACCTCCTGACACTGCTGACCATTATCGGAGTGGTCTCGGGCACCTGCCTGGGCTGCGGCCTCCGGGCTTCGGGCCAGGAGTGGTCCCGCCGTGACGTCATGTACTTCCAATACCCTGGAGAGCTGTTCCTTAGGATGCTGAAGTCCCTTATAGTACCGCTGCTGGTGTCCAGTATCGTTTCCGCCATTGGGTCCCTGGATTTGAGTTTATCTGGCAAGTGAGTTGGTTTTTATTTGTTAAGTAATGTTTTTGTCTGTACTTAGATTCTTTTTAAAATCCGTCCAGCTATAGAGATAGTTTCATTTTGTATACGAGCCCACTAACAATGCAGCTGTGTTGTATCTACTTTTCGTCAAACATCAAAAAGTGTGACAAGAATGTTTACAATTTTTGCCAAGAAATACGTTGTGCCTTCTCCAACCAATCGGTCAGGAACGAGTCCGAATCGTCACGCCAGTGTTTCATAGGCCTGCCCCGATGACGAAGCCGTCTTCAGGCACCCACTGTGCTGATGCATCCTATAAGTCTGACCCACCCAGTTCTATTTCACCCTCGCAGACATATCACCAACATCGGCGATACCTGTCTTGTTGCGTATTGTTGTAGTGTTGCAAATTTCGTCAGAGAGTAATTTTTTTTAAATGCTACGGTTCTTCGCTCTTTGGCAAACCTTGAGTTTGGAGTTCTGAGCCTCGGTCAAAGACCAAGTCTGAGCGCCATAGGTTAGGGTAGGCAGGATACACATGTCAACGAGCTTACGCTTCAGTGATATTGACAGTTCACACTTATTTAGCGCCTTTATGGACCAGTAGCTTCTGCAAGTTTTTTCGACGCGACGTTCAGAGCGATAGTAGAGTGTACTACGTCAAAGTCAAAGTCAAATAATTTATTTCAATTAGGCGCAAAAAGGGCACTTATGAACGACAACATTTACAACAAAAAAAAAAAAAAATTGATTCTAGTCGCCCATTCCAAAAGGTAGTTTTACGTGCAGGTAAGGTTGGTTTGAGTTCCTAAGCTGGAATCGGGAACTCCTTACACTCCCATGTATTATTATATTATTGATTTAATATATTATATTAATATAGCTAGCCTATACTGACCCACTGCTGGGCAAGGGCCTCCTCTCTAAAGTGCTTCAAATGATCGCGCTGCAAGCTGAAACTAACTCCTCATTCTTTCCAGGGTTGGTCTCCGCGCGATCATCTACTACATGACCACGACGGTATGTGCTGTTATGCTGGGCATAGCCCTGGTCACCACCATTAAACCGGGCAAGGACCCGGAGGCCTACACCCAGCCTAACGCGACCAAGCTCAACATCAAGGAAACTCTGACGTCCGATACACTGCTGGATTTGATCAGGTCAGTCTTTATAATGAAGATATGTATTTTTTATACAAATTTTAATGACAACCAACTTACCATGCATTGCCATGAAATACAAGCTATCACTAAAATATGTCATATGAAATATAGAAAATAAAATAAGGGGAAGAGCTCATCCAGCATAAAAAATTGTTGCCCAAAGGGGCCAAAGGACTGGCAGTATTGCCACGTTTTATGGCAATGCTGTGTCTTTGGCCTAAAATTAGGGTTTTAGATGTTGTAGTAAATCTTGGCTTATTTCCGAATTAATCGAGATTGGAACTTCGAGTTTAAAATATGTAATAGTCCAATCAATCTGAGGTTTCCTAAGATAGGAATGAGTGACCACTTATTGGCAGCAAACGCAGAAAAAATGCTTCATTTATCAACAGTATAATTACGTCAGTATTATTATCTTTTCTGTAAAATTACTTCTGCCACTTTGGAGGAAAGTTATTGAGTCCCTATTAATAAAATTGCGAGTAAAATAAATAATTATTTACACTTGGCTGGAAAAATTAAACGACCTACAATTTACACAGGCTTCTAAAACCGTATATGAAGTTACCATGGTGAATCGATACCCGTGGGTGGCTAAGTCTGTCCGCCAATATTTTCCTCATATTCCTAGGAATATGAAAAATGATACGAGTACCTATGTGAGGTATTTTTCTGTATAAAGGTACAAATACAAAGCCAAAGCCTCCTTACATTAGGAACTTCAGAGGGACGTTTGAATACAAAATCGCGCAGGATTATCCGAAGCAATTTCGTGGCAAGCTTTTTTATTATAATCCGTAAATTAACACGAGTATAATTGATTGTTGTTTTTAATCTGAAACGGATATTGTTTCTCTTTAAAAAAAAAAGTAATATCATTGATACTTTAATTCATTCATTAAGATCAGTAGATCAGATATGATAAGAATTTCTCGCATCATGAGGCAACCTGCACAAGAGACTGGTGTTCGATCTAGGACGAAAAACACATTAATCTGCATCTGCTTGTGTAGTGTGTACCCTGGGTGGTAACTATAGATACTAAATAATACATCTATGGTGGTAACTTAGCTATAGACAAATCATTGTATCTAAATAGCATAATCCCGCGAAATTTCGAGGATTAATATAATATTTTTTTTTCTTTATATTTTTTGTGGCTCCTCTTTAGGTCATGTGATATCCGAATATCATACAATATTTGGCCTAGGTCTTAAGGGGGAGGCGTGGAAATTTATTCGCTGTTACAATGTATTAAATTAGTCAAGATAGTATAGATAGTGCAATCCACTGAGACGCGCCCCACTCCGCTCCGCTCCGTACTAAAGTACAGCTTACAGTACAGTAATCGCGGAGTGGATTGCACTATCTGTATCGTATTTTCAACATATAAGTTACTTTTATAAAAAAGCCCAGAAATGGTGACAATAAATGTTGGCAAAAATAACTTCGGAGAATCTACATAGAATACCGTATTTTTGAATAATACAAGATGAAATGAAATACATATCCATTACGCATGCATGCATGAAAGGACTTAATAAGTCGACAACATTTTAACACAAATAAAATCGCGCGATGTTTCAAGAAATTAAGACTACATTAACTAGACCGCATCATACAATTCGTATAATGTGACGCGCGATGATTGGCTTAACACTCTTAATAGGTGCTACATAGCGGGTAATTTCGCCATCCGGGTGACCCGGGACAAATTAGGTTGATATATGATATGCATGATTTGAATATTACGTGTTTGGAGGTAACGGTGTTGAATTATCGGGATCCGGCTGCGAATGACGATGTTATTAATTGCCCCTTTAATTATAAACTTGGAAAATTGTTGTGAAGGTAAATAACTTATAATGTCCCCATTGCTGGGAAACAGGCCTGAACTCTTCGAGAGGGAGTGGGCTGTAATCCACCACACGGACCAAGTGCGGGTTGGTAGATGTCACATGTCTTCGAATTTTTAGTAACTATGTAATACTGTCTTATGCGTGAGGGAGAGGCAAATTTCGCGCCCTCACGCCCCTAGCCGCCGCAGGAGGAGACGGGAATCGCAGGCCGATCCCCGGCCACCGTAGGCACGGGCTTGCGGTCGGTGAGCAATGGGTAGCTCGCCGTTTGGTAAGGACCAGGCCCGGGTCTACGGCGCTGCACATCTCAAAGAGATATCAGCGGGTGAAGGGGTCCGATGGGACCGATGCCTACCAGGGTTGCGGGAAAGTCCGAAAGGGATATCGTGGCCCCTGGCATTGCACAGGCAACTGAAGGAACGCGGGTGGGTTTTAGTCAGTAAGAGTCTGACAAGCCCTCCCGCTCCGTCCAGAGCGGGAGAAGGAATTTGACGATTTCACAACCAAAAAAAAAAAAAAAAACTGTATTATATGGTCTAGTTAAACTGATGTTTTTTTTAGCATACCTAGCTTCTAATTAGGCAGCTGATAAAATATACATTACATGCGATTGAATATTTAAAAATCTAAAATTTTTGAAAGGTTCTACTCAAGTAATTGATTGCCATCTTTAGATAGGGGAACCTTTTGTTTTTTGACGCTATACGAGCTAAACCACGGTCACTGTTGGACTGCATAGAGAAGGGCGATGACACAACGCTTGTCATTTATTGCAAAATATGAAGCATTTGTCTATTTACCCAAAAATGAGTTCAGTAACCAAAAATAAAAAACAACCAAATTCTGAAAAATATGTTCAAGACAACAGACTCATATATTTTTTCTGCTACCACTAACTACATTTGTATTTTTTTTGTTTAAGACAAATTTGACAAATTCAAACTCAAAGCATTTATTTCAATTAAACCATTTACAGGCACTTTTGAATTGTCAAGGGGTCAGTCAGTCAGAAATATGAAGCTAGTTGCCCATTCCAAAGCGTAGGTTCCTATGGAGAAGAACGGGCAAGAAACTCCACGGACACTCTTTAAAAAATATATTATTCTTACAAAATATTGTTTACATCATTCATGTTGAAATTATACATGTGAGAACAATGTAGAAAGACGTGTACGTAAAAAAGCGTCCGTAATAAAAAGATAAAAACAATTCAAAAATTAAAATAAGCCGTGGCAGATAAGAGATGACCAGTCCCTACTGATGGCGCCCGTTCACGAACATGACGCATGGATCAGCACCGTTTAGCTCAATCATTTTGAAGGGAACTCAACGATCCAACACATACGCCACCACCAGCGAGACATTTGAGTGAGCATGAAATACTCTTAGCCGCCAGGGCATATCAAGTCAATGAAAGACGTACCCATTAAATGGTAGCTTTATAGAAGGTACATGGTCACAGTGCTCACACATGTGCTATGCAATTATACCTACAATAAAAAAGAGATTGAAGTTATACAATTCAAAGATAGTTTTTGCAATCTTCAGCAGCTCCAACAATATTTTCGAATGCTAATCAATTAGTGTATGCGCCCTTGTGGAGCTGGACCAGCATTTAGACAAGCATTTTTGTCAGCGATATAATCCCCGAGCTAAAATATGCCTGGCAGCATAGTGTGCGTTTTATACAAGATTTAAATTTCGTTTCATTTAGTTGTACTATATGGGGAGGTATTTTATTGTAACATTTTAAACAGTACCCCATGAAGGATGAGTCTACTTTAGCCAGTCTGAAACCCGGTTGAACTAATTGGTTCCTATTTCTAGTACTATAATTGTGTCTTTCACCTCTTTTACTGAAAAGATTAAGAAGACAGAAGACAAACTTGTTTACAGGATTCTGTGTACCACCTTATTGAATAGATCCTGAAAGGCATAAATCATTCAAAAGAAATTGAGCTAAACCACTAACAAAAATAAAAACTGAAAACATTTAGTAGTTCAATTGTTAGCACCGCTGTCAGCCCGCAAAGATCGGAGGTCACATCTGTCGCGCTATCGGACATAATTGCCCATCACCTGATTTATTGCTTTATTGCCCGCTCCTCGACGCTGTAACAATGTGTAAATTGTTTAACACCTTTCATCCTCATGTTAGCGTAGATAATTGAATTCAGACTACTGTAAATATTTAGCGAGGCAATGGGCGCCATTTTGACGTGTAAAAGTCTATTTTATTAACCAATTTACAGAAATAATTTTATCATCATCTTCATCATTTCTCATTATTGGTGCCGCAATCTTTTCCCAATCTGCCGCAGAAATGTTTTCACCACTGTCTAATTATCTAGTCACAGGCAGATTGTATGATTTGTCATATTGAATTGGCTGAAATAGGTTAGGTTAGGTGGTAATGTGACCAACCGCACGCGAGCCGAGCGAGCGCTACTTCCAAGTTGCTTGCAGAAATCTTTTCATCATTGTCTAATTATACAACAATACACATACATACAACATACATCAATGTGTATTTTTTGTATTATTATTACGAGTATACCAATTTTTCATTATGTGGTGGAGAAAATAAACGTTTTTTATTATTATTATTAATTATCCGTGTTTTCGCAATATCCTTAGGGTTTTCGCAAAAATTGGAATGATCAAATCATCCTACGACATTCACAAGTCGTTACAATATTTCAACTACTAGTTATTTCAGTAACAACTGAATTCACAGATGCTGAAGTGTTAACTCAATTTTGATTTAAATATAAGGGATAATATCAGATAGGCATTCGCTCCATGTCTAACCAGATGCATCATAATCCCAATATTTGGGATTAAGATGCATCTGGTTAGACTGGAAGCTGACCTCCACATAGTTATGAAAATTCTTGGCAGATGATCTTCTCTCATTACCGTGTCGATGGTAATCTAAACAGACTCGGAACTCCAGAATTCGGTCACGTGTTTGCCGCCATCACTAGCGTCCATCAGTTCCTGTAACGTGCAGCTGTTAGGACACGCAGGACATGACATTAAGTGTCCTATCGTTTGTGGAACAGCACCACATTTACACCCGAAGGCGGAGTAGTCCAACCTCAACTCTTTTTCCTTGCTTTGGCCAATTAGGCAAATGATGATTAGCGACGATATATCTTTCATAGCCAAATTAACTGGTTAAGTTTAATTCAAGGCAAGCTCTGAAACTTCATAATTCATCAAAGACATTCATACCTATTTGACGTATTTGACACGCTTAGCGTGTCCTACACGTGACAATTTATGACAAGCTATGCGTGTCATATGCGAGCATGGCGACATAGTACCTAATTTGTCAATTGCAGCCGGTGCGCGGTGTGAGAGGAGCGATGCGTGCCACAATTCACGCTTGTCGCTTCGTTCACTTATTTATACTGCGCCCTACATACGGGCGTGTAGGGCTGCCGCAGGTATACTGGCCTAATGTCATTTGTAGGTTGATGCTTCACGGTTTGAAAATCAGCACATACTGAAAATAACAAAAATATAAAAAAAATGTTATTGGCTGCACTACGAATCTCTCTTAAAGTATGTTCATTTATTTATAATCTCATATTATTAGATCCATATATTATTATTGTATTACATATCCAGACCCAGGACTTATTAGATGCTGGTATTATATCATTATCTAGTACACTTTTTAGGTCAGCTGTGAGCTGTTACGTCGGTTCACTATCCATAGCAACGCAGAATAATCCTGGCATTCGTCATTCACTGTTACATCGTTCACTCTTTACGTCCTTTGAGTTCTCGTTAGACTTCACTAGTAACTAAGTTTACCTATGCTTGTTATTAGAGCTGTCGACAGAATTAAAAGTCACACGTCATTTGCAATACCATGGTCTTTTCTGGAGTAGTATATACTGCATCTTCTTATCTTTCGCAGTCCCTTGCTTGATATATGTCGATATAAGGTCCTCCCAAAACAAGAATACATATACTCGTATTTGCCCTAAATCAAGGTTAGGATAAATTCGCGAGTCCTTACACACTCCAAAAAACTCGATTCCAAAATAACAAGGTTTCTATCCCTTCCCAATAGCTAGTAATTTAATTAGTTAACAGCTCAACACCCAGGAGACATGAGCTCTTAATGAAATGAACTTTATTGTGCGGGAAGACAAACCTTTGGCAAGCTTCATTATAATGTAACAAACGTAAGGTAGCTTAGAAGATTACGTACCTAATGCTGAACACATTAATCACTCAAATGTTAAGACGATTCATTTATTATGTCCAACGAGCGAGACTATGCTTATGAAAGTGCTGATTAGTGTAACAAAAACAGATACATCTTTAAGTATGTCCTGATCATTACTGACCTAGTTCCTATGTTAATACAATCTAAATTTTTGATGTTTTTTTTTTTTTTTTTTTTTTTTTTTTTTTTTTTTTTTTTTTTTTGTAGTTATTTTAGGAACCAAACGTTCCAAGTTTGGATCCTACAGAAATTATTTAATAAATAAAAATTTAGGAAGCACTTCTCTTCTCGCGAGCTACTCAAGACATTGTGTAATTTATAAATCAATCCTAAAGCGCTGGTCCTACTCTTAATTCTATAGTTATTTTACGAGTATCCACAATTACCTGACGATAGTTCTAGAACTTGTGACAGAGTAGTCGCACTTACTACCTACTCGTTCTGTAAAGTTTCCTACATTACTTATTAGTTCAGACAGTAGGCACTGTAGACAACCCTACATAGCACATCAATCAAAATAAGACAATGGTGATCACACGACTGACGGCGGGAAATCAGGTGTTGTGACGTCACTAGATCCAGATCACTGGAAGACCCAACCTAACGGTTGACCGTGGAAACATACTTAGATTGGCGTAGACGGCACCGCAAGTGGTAGTTTTCCAAGAGTGTATGAATTTGTTATTTTTACATCGCTATGAACGGCAAAAATATGCCAGGATTATTAAAGCTGCCATAGAACATTTAGAGTGACTATACCATTGAGGAATCAATATTTGCAGAGACGATATCATTTGCGGTTTGAATATTGGTTTGATCAGTAGCATGCACATAGGAAACAATCTACAGCTTAAAGGATTCACTTCAAGGAGTGTTCGCTCCGGCGCGGTTTGCGCGTAGAACTTGACGCCATGACAGTCAGAATATAGGTTTGACGGTGGAGCTTGCATTTAAAGCAGCCTTTAAAGTCCCAAAATTCAGAACTGCCAAAATGTTGGCGAAGAACACCTTTGGACAGGAATAAGTGTAGGGAAATAGAGGAGGCCGGTGTCGCAAGACAAGACTATCAGCTACCAGGTCAGGCGAGCTGGTAGTTAGTTGATAGTTGCAAATATAGGGTTAACAATCGGAAGACATGCTAGGCTTATTATAATTAAATGTTAATACTATTAAGAACTTGTTTATATTCGAAGAAGGATCAGAGGAAATAAGAGATGTTTTTTATTATTTAAGTCCCAGAATTGGCATTCAAACGTGTCTGCCCAACGTCGAGTCCTAAATGTTACCAGCCTATAACCATATTTCCTCGCGGTCGCCCCGAGGCGGGTGCCACTTCACTTTCAGCTGTTAATGGAATGATTTGATTAACCAGAAATTCTGTTAGCCCTCTTAAGTTTTGGGCGGATTTATTTCCTTTTGATTTTTTTGCATGTCTCCTAGGAATTGTCGACATATTTTAGTCTTTAAAAAGCTAACCTACATGAATCAACCTATGTGAATAGGTAAATATATAATGATTTAAAGTACGTCGTTAATTAATTTAAATGATTAAATTAATAATGTCAATGTCAAAAATATGACAGAATAATAATATGTGTTTACATCAATCGTTTGTAATTTTATTACTCATACTCATATTCAGATTTTCCTGGTGCTAGATAGATATGATATATATTTCTACAGAACGTTTATTCGCTGTTGTATATAATATAATAACATAGATACCAACACATCCTACAAATACTACTTCTACAAATACCAACAGGTATTTGTAGAATGTGTTGGTCTCTATGTTATTAAACCACATGTAAAACTGTGGTAACTACATGCATTTACGTCATTAACAATACTTTAAGGAAACAAAAATCAAATAATACAACAACTCATTTTTAGCGTGCTCTCGCTTTGAACCTTAAATCTAGATTTTTTATGGACGTTGAAGATTTGTGTTTCGTTGACTTTTTTCTTTTCAAGGGCTACCTAACGTATATGGTCTAATTTATACAATACCACTGACTATGGGCTATAATAACAGTTAAGTGCTTATAAGAAACGGTCAAAGAAAATCATCTTGACGTAAATTTGCTACCTCTTATGTCTCTCTATGTCTCTTTACCTCTCCTCGCCCTAGCTCTCTCACTGGTTATTAACTTTCATTCCCGCTAACATTATGGTTACATACATTACCTGATCCTACTGTTTTTACAGTCACAATTTTCGTAAAAATCACTCGTTAACTTTTGAAGACACGCACATCGTAAGAAAATAGATTAATCATGATTCGTAATCTCGCTGGCAGAGAGCCAGTGAGCCAATGACTATTGTCCACTTATGCAGTTTTGCAATCTGGACGGGGTTATTGTGAACGGTTCAAGGGCAGTCAACCAACACACGTGCACGCTGTAAACTTATATAATTTTTTAAGATTTTGTTATGACATCAATAAGCGAATTTCTATTCTTTCTTGACTTGAAATTGATGGATGTTTTAGGTTTGCGAGATGATATCGTGGAAGTTTTGGACTCTTAACATGGAAAAATATACCCTATATGTTACAAACCGTTACGAATAATTATGTTTTTTTTTTATTCGAGCAATCACCGAATCGTTTCGTTTCTCTGCGAAAAAAACTAAGTCTTATAATATGTTGATTTTTAAAAATATCAAAAATATGTTCTTATTGATGGGTTGTTGCTTAGCTAATGATTACCCTCAACTTCAAGAGCCATAGATACCATTTGCATTTGTATTAGTCAGATGCACCTGAATAGTAAATGGACAAACTCAACAATTACAGCGGAAGTGACGAACTCTAGCCATTCACAACACTTATGGGGCTGCAATCTCAACATAGATCGCGATCGCTTTACGACCGAATTCGGTCTCAAAGTCCTAATGGCGTCTCTAGACGGTCAAAATTGTTTGACAAGCACGAAATAATCACGCCGCTGACCACTGCGTACCTTTTAATAACTTTACCTATAATATTCGTCCTTCACTTTATTTTATAATAATAATTTTGCGTATTGCTATGTTTTGTTTGGTAGTAGGCAAACACATAATGCTAACGAAAGATTAATCTTACTCCTTCGTGTGATATGTCCTCGCATTTAGCATTATAAATATCTACAGAAGTAAATGAACCAAAATTTATGAATGAGAGAAAGTATAATAGTCCAAACGTACCTACTAGCTTGATTGCGGTAAAGACAAAGCATTTAGTAGTATCATTTTTTTGCAATGAGTACCTGTCAACACAACATTGGTGTGTATTTAGTACTTAGTTAAAATTATATTATTGTTTGTTTGTTCCAGAAACGTGTTCCCGGAGAACCTTGCGCAGGCGACGATCGCGTCCTACCGCACGAGGCTCGTTTACGATAAGAACGACACTAAAAGTCGACTAGGTTGGTTTATGGTTTCTCTTCCGATTATTTAACTCCCGATAAATCTTAGTTTTAAGTGTTGTGCTTGCTACTTTAGTGGCATGAGGAACAGGGTGTAAAGTTCACTCATCCACCATAGAAAAGGGAGGATCCTCCGACCAGACGGGCGTCGTGTCTGGCGGGCCGACTGCCCGACTGTTGATGTCGGATAGTCTCGCGCGAACGACACATATACTGCCGTCCACTAACTAAAAAGCCGCTAAGCCCAAAAAGTAGTTTTCGAGAAAACGCAAAAATAAGTGGGAATTGATGTCTCTTGAAAAGTATGCTACCTAGGAACAAGGTTGCAAGTTATATATGTAGGCATAGTCTTTGCGCACAATATGTGATAAATTTCATTCATTTATATTAATCACATTTTATTTAAATTCATTTTCTAACTTTTAGCTAAGACATTTTTTTTCATTTTTATATAATATACTGCACTATAAGGCCGCTAACCATACCTTAACTGCTTTATAGCAAAGCAATTTCTTGTAGCCGCCACGACTTTTACTTATAATAAAAATTATCAAAATATACTTAGTTATAAAGCAGTTAAAGGATTTTAACAGACTTATAGCCTAGTAACTAACACTTGGAAGACTAACTTTGCTTACTTAGAAAGAAGTTATGGGATTTTAAACGCGTTTAAGCTCGGTATTGTAAAACATATTTTTATACTGGTTCTCCAATTGCTTAACTAGAAGGCAGTTAAAGACATCTCTCTCGCAATTAACTGCCTTTTAAGTAAGCACTTGCGGGTAAAAAGTTGAGAAGATAAAAACTATTTTATGAAAATCAGAACTTTATTTATAAATAATAAAGAATAGATAATCAGTACGTCTAAATAAATTGTATAGGAACTTAACAAATAGCTTATTATTAATTCAACAATATAAAATAGAAAAACCAAGTTTAATCAAACTTTTACAAATCTTATTCAGAAATGAGATCACAATTACATCTTTAATAATAATCAGTATTCGCGAAACCATAGGAAAAATTATATTATAATTATTTTATAAAAATACCGAAAACATATTAACTAGCTTATAAATTCTCTTGCTGTTTTATACTTGTCATGGTGTTTTGCCCATGTCGAACATGCATTACAATCAGGTAGGTATAGCTTGCGTGCGAACATTACGGTTTGTATCAAGACTATGAAATCTGTAAGCTTCGCATATTTCGCATTCCTCATTTCCTAGTCGAGCGAACCATATGTTTAGACTCTTTAGATGTGATCGGTATAACTCATAGCCCTTTTTGTATTCTATATATTTCGAACAAAAGTCAGAATATATAAACGTAATATTAATTTCACTGGGCAAATAACGACGATGAGGAGCGTGTTCATGACGATAGTGCGGTGCAGCTGGATTGAAATATTTAATATGTTCCGTAATAATATCTCTATTAAGAGCTGGAGTCTTTACGTGCATGCCCCGTTTACCAATATCTTTGTCAGGACTAAGAGAATTAAGTAATATTTTATCTTTTTTTTTGCAGTAACCTAAAGTAGTTAAGAAAAATACTTTTCACTCCTTCATTAAAACTCCATCACTCTTTTGTAAAGTAAATGCTCTTTTTGCATTTCTCTTAGGCTCCTGAACATATTTTCTCTTAGGAACTGCTACCCTATAATTACTTCTTATAAATAATCTGCTTTCAGAATGTATCATCATCCAATACTTGTTGCGTTCCTCGGGAGTAAATATAGTTGAACAACATTTTGTACACTTCATATCACAGCCTGTTTTTACATTGTACTTGCTTCTGCGTTCCTTTTCTTTCTCAACTAATCTATCTTTCAAGCTGGTATCATATTCTTTCTCTTTGTGGAAGATGGTGGTGCTAAATTTACTAAATCTGTAGAAATAGAGCAATCAAAAATAGATAAAGATGTACGTCTTCTTAGGTAACCGATGTCCAATAATCTCTTCTGTTCTTGTAAATTATTGAGTATGTCGTCGCGTTTTTAATTTTTTGGGGATCGTTTTAGTTATTGATGTTTTCCTCTTCAATATTGGTTTACTTTTAGGGTTTGAAACTGTATTTTGTCTATGCATGTCATAACCATATTCAGTATCATCACTAAAAACTTCATCACATGGTTCTTGGTAGTCCTTATCCTTAACGGAGTCATCACTGTCTTAATCTAATATTTCTGGTATAATGCAGTGTGAAGAAGATGGCACCGGGGAAGGAGGGGGCATCGATTCGTGGCAGTATATGGAATGTGTTTCAAGCTGTTGAGTTAATGTTTCTGTTGTAAGCTTCAGAGTTTCTTCTGGTTGGCTGTAATTATATGTGATTTGTGTTTCATTGAATTTTTGAAACACTTGTGACATCACAAGTGTTTCAAAAATTCGATGACATCATCGAGTAGGTAAGGTTCTTGGTAGAGAAGATTAACTAAATCATTATTGTTCATGCGGGCGTACTTTGATTCTGTTTGGCTAATATTAGAGCAAGTGGAAATGCGTATAGATGGCATGCTGTTAGTGTCAAGGCGTTGTGCAGTTGGAAATTCCTGGTCCACCAACACACTGTTTATCATAGTTTGGATCCTTGATGATATACAGGAACGTCTAAAATACAATGAAATATAATCAGTTAACTAATGAACCAATTATACGACACATCTCTTTCGCACTAGTGGGTTTAAAACAATCGACAATCGAAACAGATACCTAAAACAACAATTACGATGAACTTAGAAGCAGTAGGTACTTTAAAACCCTTTTGCAATAGGTAGGTACATAATGAAAACTAGCAGCACGCGTTTTGCCTGTGCAGGTATTGCGGAATACAGGAAAATGTATGGTAACAAAAACAGGCATTTAATTTTATAAAGTTAGACAAATTAAAACCATTCATTCGTTTTTGCTTAAAAGAGTTACAAACATCCAAACATACTTTCGCATTTATAATAATATTACAAATAGCTATTTATTACAATAAATGAAATAATAAATTCAGCTTACCTTTGCTTATTTTGTCCGTCCGCTACGAGCACCCGAAGTGAAAAAGAAGGAATTATAGCCTGAGCTGGTCAAACGCAAACGCAAATCACAAGCGTTTAACTGCTTTTTAGTCTAGTATTGTCGTTTAGCTGCTCTCTAGCGATTGATATTTAGCTAATACTAATTTCAATACATAACTTAAGAGCCGATATTGGTGTATAACTGCTTTCTAGTGTAGTTTTTCTTTATAACTGCTTTATAGTTAAGGCACGATGTTCAGATGGTTATTTGTATGACACAATACATGAAGGTAGTTAAAGACGCTTAGCTGCTTTTTAGTCAAGCATGATTAGATAACGTACTTTTAGTTAAGTAAATTTAGAAAAAATGATACATAAATTTGCCGCTAAAGTATGCTAACGTCTTTCTAGAGAAGTATTGTGGCTTAGCCGCTTTTTAATTAAGGAAGTAACGAAATTTATGTGGTTTAACTGCTCAGCAATGTTCTGTATCTCTAAAACTATAAATCATAGAAAAATGATTCTTACACCAAGAGAAAGAGCATCGAAAGTTGTATAAGACTACATTAAAAAGTGAAAAACGACCAACTGTGGCTTAACGGCTTTTTAGTTAGTGGACGGCAGTATATGTGTCGTTCGCGCGGTAAACTCTAATTGCGCGATGCAGGATTTGTGTGACTTCATGTCTTTGATGCGTAGTTCGTATGTGGCGGTGTAACCGCTACACTACTCTTTAACAACTATTGAAATAGATAATTGTGCGCATACAATAACACGCGTAGGTACCTAATGTTTTTTTCGCCACGGCAATAGGTAGCTACACGACCGTTTTGTGAACCTCGTCAGAAAAATAAGGAGGTTCACGATATTATAATAATTGCTGTACCTAAATTTATTTTATTTTATTTTATTAAAAACGAACATAAAACAGCTACAATATACAGTATAGAAAAATAAATACACATAACATTTGAACAATATTGTAGCCCACAACGCTGTTTTCAGATTAACTGTGGAATATAATAAATAAATAATACATAATAATATTAAAAACTAAACTTACTTATCTATCATGTTTATCTACATTTTTCACATAAATCAAGAGAGCTCCTTAAGTAAAAGACCTTTGAACTTACTGGGAGACTGAATTAGCTTCCTGAAATAAATAAATAATTACTATTTTGCAGTAATTTAAAAAGTTGTGTTATACAATATGTTCACGACAGATTTCTCAAATAGGCAATGATAGAAAATTCAAAACAGATAATGCACCGAGATTGCATAATTTTTAAGTTTTTATTAAATCAGTGTTTGATTACTCTTGTGGGGTGAGGCATCATTCGGCACTTACGATGCCTAACCCCTCAAGAGTAACCAAACACTGATTTAAGAAAAAACTAAATCAGTAACATCGCTCAACGACGGCGTGTGCAAACAATTTGTGAATAGATTACTGAACAAATGACTTTTATTGCAAAATGATGATGAATGACTCTCCTATTCGTGAACAAAAGATTCAAGTCTTTGTTCACAAATAGAACATTCAGTAATTTAGATCACTGAAGAGGAATTGAATAGGTTTTTGTGTTCATCGTCACAAATATTAGAGAGTTGAGCTCCATGATCATTTCCAATTCTAACGCTGTTGTTGAGCTTGAGTCTTTTACCAAGATTTTGATTTTTGGACTGCTGCTGTGCCTCAATTTTCCCAGTATTTACATAACAAGGGTTAGGCAGAGGTGTACCTACCTAATAGATCATACGGGCTGGTATTTGCAACTCCACTTAAAGCGTGAATTTTGCGTACGGATGGGAAATTCGCTTATTCGATCCACCCCAGCTCCTCAAAGAAGGCCAGCAACGCCTTGGTGTTACTAACAGTCTCACATAGGGTACCTGGGTTACCAAAATACTTTGTCCTGTATGTGGCGACCACTGGGCAGTTTAGCAGTTGCTGTCTCGTCGACCTCCATGCAGGTCCTGCACAGCCGACTGTCTGCGACTCCTATGACCAGACCTCTTAAGAGGTATACCTTTGGTACACACACATTTAGATAACACTTCGCCCGACCTGAGAATCTAACCCGGGACTTCCTGCTCAGTAGTAGCACTCATTACCACTAGACCCGTGACGCAGTTTTTGTTTGCCTGTAATGATTAAATTTTGATTGATGCGAGCTGTTTACTTACGCATCACTGGGCAGTTACAAAAAAAAAAGCAGCATTCTTTGAACTTCTTTTATCAACAAAACAACACTTTTTAGCCTCGTGATATGAAGCCGCAATGTAAAATTAAAATAAAAGCCAATATTTTATTTGTTAACAAGAATTTCTGTACTTTCCAGGTGAATTGGAGACGTATCAGATCACGGGCGACTACCAGAACGGCAGCAACGTGTTGGGGTTGGTCTGTTTCAGCATTGTACTGGGAATCACACTGGGCAAAATGGGCGAAAAGAGTCGACCGCTGCAGGAGTTCTTCCACACTTTATCGGAAGCCATGATGATCATCACCGGATGGGTTATTTGGTAAGTTTGTCATATCCTACTATACATATTAAATAATCCTACTTATTAATATTAATTATTAAAATTAAAACATATTATTTTATAACCTGGTTACATAGGACACTTTTTATCGCGGTAGTACGTTCCCGTGGGATAATTAAGATAAGATAAGATAAGATTGATTTAAGAAACATAATACAGCTGGCAATAGGTACAAAGGAAAACGATGATAGCTGCAAAAGTTAAAACTGTGTCGCAACTATCAACGCTCGTCTTAGGATATAGATAACAGATGTTCCAGACTTAACAATAGAAATGGGATAATTAGATTCTATTCTGTAGTAAAAATAAAATAATAAAACAAAAAAATATAATAATTTTAGCATGCAGAGGTGTAGAGAAAGTGTATAGGTTGGGTATGTGTGGGTGGTGAGATGTGTAAGTGTTTGTGTGTGTGGTGTGTGTCTGTGAGTATAAGTATTAATTAAGCTTCCACAATTTTCTCCGTATCCATTGTATGAGAGTGTTTTTAACCATGCAGTCGACTTCTTTCTTAGGTCATTTCGATTTAGGTGATAAATATTAAGTAGTTTATTTATTTTGTTGTACATTTAGGAGCTGATAAATGTGAAGTGCCTTCTTGCTACTTTTGCTCTGCAGGGTTTCCGACATCCACGCGGGCGAGACAGCTGCCAAAAGCTAGTTATACTATAAAACATTGAATTAAGAATATTAAGAGCGTAGGCTCTTTCTGTGAAATGTAGCTCAAGAATTCTCATAACATCCCGCTTGCTTTCCCCTAAGGGTCAGGCAGAGGAGTACCTTAAGTACCTACACTCACTATTCGTCAGTTATGTTTAAAGTCCCATGTAATAGGGAGCGAAAGACGAATCTTAATGTGCACCAATTTATGTAGTTTTTTGGGACCTTCTAGAATCATTATTAATAGTTTATATTTAGTCAAACTCATCTAGGCTCTATTTATATTTTCTTTATCAGATCAACATGTGAACGGCTATTGACAATGGCCAGTAGAACGATCACATGAGAAATGTCCAACTAAATATATTACTTCACATCTTCCAGGTTATCGCCCCTTGGTGTGTTCTTCCTGGTGACAGCGAAGATCATGGAAATAGATTCATTTGCGGAGCTCGTGGGTCGGTTGGGACTGTATTTCATGACGGTACTACTGGGGCTGTTCCTCCACGGGTTCGGAACCCTCAGTATCCTGTTCATACTGGCCACGAAGAAGCTGCCCTGTCGGTACATTGCGAAGATGGGACAGGTCATGGCTACTGCTTTTGGTACTGCTTCCAGGTAAGATACATTATTTTCAGATTATTATTTTGTAAAAGACATCTAGATCATTCTAGTCGTAAATTGATTAAAGATGTTTGACAGTTTGTTGCTAACTCCGTAATCCAACGGTTCCCAAAGTTGTCTGGACCGCGACCCACTTAACAAAAACTTCCAAATTCGGGACTCACCTCTTGGCTGTCATGGTGAAAAAAGCTACGCTTGGGTAGTATATCGGTATGTGAGAAGATGTAACCATTGTCAAGCGGCATGCCACAGCAGCATCAAATAGTCGCGTTGCGCCAGTAAAAGCTTACATCGCCCCGTGATTCCAAAAGTGTAATAGTGTATTGGAGGTAGTAATGGCAGCAGTGAACAAGTGCACTGTGTCGGCCGTCGATATAGGCACGACAATCAATGTCGGTGGCGATACCGTTGACTAAACCGACACAGTGTGAAAGCGTTTAGTAGTAATTGTATGAAACTTCCAGTCCGACGTGGTATAGTAATCTTATTCTAGGTGCATTGTCTTCACATATAATTATATAATTAGTGTATACAAGATTTAATGATTTTTTTAAAAGAGTAACGGTGGAGTTTCTTGCCCATTCTTCTCCATACGAAAACTACCTTTTGGAATGGGCGACTAGAATCAGTTATTATTATTATTTTTTGTAAAGTTTGTTTTGATATCTTGTCATTATCGTTATCGTCCAATGTGAAAACGGCCATTCTTGAGCTGTAACTGTTACATTTGAATAGCGAACTCACAAAAATCTTGACAAAGAATGACGTGTATCGCAATTTTATTTTGTATCTAACCTTTGGTCTGACAAAAATGTTCTAATATAATTTTCCAGCTCAGCGACAATGCCAATAACGATCGGCTGCTGCGACGACATGGGTCTGGACCCGCGCATCACGCGCTTTGTGATCCCCATCGGCGCCACCATCAACATGGACGGCACGGCGCTGTACGAGGCCGTCGCCGCCATCTTTATCGCGCAGCTCAGGAAGGTCGAGATGTCGTTCGGCAAGATTATTGCTGTTAGGTGAGATGATCATACGAAAACATTTCATTCATGTTACGAGACATGCAGTTGAAATGTTCCTCCTTCCATCTATCCTCCATCTAATCAAATTCCAATTCATTTATTTCGTGAACACAGGGTACATACAGAAGGTGTACTTACATAAGATCCGAGCTGTGTCCCACCAAAAGGCATACAAAATATTAAAGGTTTTTTTTACAATAATAGGTACTACTTTGCGTACTCAAAAGTGTGCGTAAGTAGTTGATCTCCGTGGACTTTAGAACCCATTGGAAACTTTAAATCCTTTTTACTACTGGGATATAATAAATTATCTAAACTTGCCCATGGGTTTAGGGGGTCTACTCCCTAAGCGAAATCCTTAGTTTCGGCCGAAGTTACGGGCGCTTAGCTCTCCGTCTCATTTACGGTATGTTCGTAAGTGAGACGGAGAACGAAGCGCCCCCAGTTCAGTAAAGTAGACCCCCAGTTCAGTAACGTATCCGTTCAGTAAATAAGTATGTGTTATTACTGCCCTGGATCAGCAAATTTTCTTTAAATTCAGATCTCCTGATTAAGGTTCCCGAATGCAGGCGCGACGCGACGATGCGACGCGATTCTGGCACAACAATATCCATGAAGTTTCCTTACACATTTCCGGAGTCGCTTCACGTCACGCCTGTCTGCGGTTGCCTTTAGTCAGAAAAGTCTTCCCATTTACGAGTACTAACTATGCACTTTACGACTGATACGTAGTGTAACTTGTTTATACCCATATCATTGTTAACACACTATTTGACATGATTCCAGTGTGACGGCCACGGCAGCGAGTATAGGTGCGGCGGGGATCCCGCAGGCCGGCCTGGTCACCATGGTGATGGTGCTGGACACCGTCAACCTGCCCGCAGAGGACGTCTCCATCATCCTGGCTGTTGATTGGCTGCTGTAAGTCTTTAGTTTAAATTGTCCAATCAGATAACCTTTTTATATGGGAAGAACAGATGGTTATGTCGGACTTCTACCGATTAAAACCCCACGGTTCCTCCCACTACCATGACTCAAGGGCCCGGGAGATACTCGAATGTTCACCACACCCCTAAATCTCGAGATACCTAAATCAATCAGACCTTTATGAACGCCCACGACTTCGTCCGCGAGCCTATAATCTTCCTCAAGATTGGGCTATCCAATGCAAAAAGAATTTCTCAAATCCTACTGGTAGTTACATGCAAACTTACAAACAAAGTAATTTTACCTCTTTACAATATTATTAGTTTATGTAGATCTCATTTTATACTGAAGAACTGCTGACTCTTTAAATGATGACCTCTGTTCATGAATGGGTTAGTCCTAAAAGTTTTTCATTCCTACAAATGGGCATATGTATGATGTTTTGTCCTTTGTAGACTGTGGAGCTATAGAACTAATTGTTTAGTTGAAATATTTATAAATGGGTCGTGTACCTACCTACTGCAAATAGGAATATTGGTAAATGACATATGAATAAGGATAAAGTTACAACAAATTGATACTAGTTTATTCACTGGCAGTTTGATGAATTATGTCATCAAGCCATTTGGTTAATTATTATTGTCACAATACACACAGTTACTGTGACGTCATTAACGCAATGGTATGCTGGCATATTTTAGTTAGTTTTAGTAGGAAATCTTTCATTCTTGCCATGGTTTACTATTGTGGCTAAAATAAATTTTATTTACTGAAAAAGAAATGGTACATGTAACATAATAAATACATTTCATTCCAGCGACCGATTCCGTACAACGATCAACGTGGTCTGTGACGCTTTGGGCGCCATTATAGTGACGTCACTATCCCAGGGAGACATAGAGAAGACACGCGCTATAAACAACGATAGGGAAGGGGCGCCTTCCCACGAGCTCACCGAACTAGAGAAGGGTGAACATTGAGCTGAAAATACCACAAATATACGTCCTACACTGACTATTGTGGACAGAATACGGAATAACGTCATGGTTGAAAATAACACTGTTTGATAAAAATCGTTAAACGAGTACAAGATTGAAGCTTTAAATTCAAATCACATCGTTTAAAAAATACCAAAATTGCTTCAATGTAAAAAAAGCTGATGATATTGGTACATATTGTGTTCGGAAAATCAAATTCAAATATCTAATTTATATAACGTAAAATAAATCGTTATTCCGTCGCGTTGCGAAAACTGTTCTGTGTTCAAATGAAGTTATAGTTATTGTTATTTTTAGGACAATAACGTTGCAGCTTAAACTGTTATTATGTGATGGGATTATGTTTTTTTTGTGTGTAAAATATTGGTGTTTGAATTAAATAGTTTTTATTTCATTGCAAACCTTTATAAAATTATATTTTATTTAATATCTAATTTTATTCATAAATGGTAATGTTTTAATTTACGCATTATATTTTCAATTTGTTTTTTGGAACAGTTGATAAGGCTCTCTATGCACCGTATTATTCAAGTTTCAATATATAAAAATTATCAAATTGTACCAAACGTTGGTTACCGAAGTAATTATGCAAATATTCAGTATTTAGGGTTAAAATATTGATGTAAATGTTAGAATGAGCTTATAAAATGTGTCGGTGTGTTCTATATGTGCCATTTTATATAGCTTTAAAGTAGCTGTCGTGATGATATCTAGACTTTTCGACTCTCTATTATATTCTTGTCTATGTTAAATCTAGACTCGAGTATAATAATATATGCCTAGAATATATTTTCATTTAGAGATTAGGTAAGAGCTGTACTTTCACTCTTTGAAGTTTTTAACTATATATTTTGAGCTATTTTGCTACTACAAAACTGTTCCTGCCCTTCTCAGGATTTTTATGACAAAATTTAAAAATAAATTTAAAATTTATATAGAATAGGTCATGTCTAGTGATATGACACACAGAATTGACGCACTGAAAATTTACCTTTGGAGACATTTAAAAAAAACTGTAGCTGAAACTTTCCATCTATTTTTGTATGAATGTACATTAGTCGAGTCGAATGTGTATGTAATGTATCTAGAATGTGTTTGTATTATAAGTAGATACTATAATTATATGCGCCGAAAGTTGATTTTACCAACAATGATGTTAATTATTATTGTTCTACGTTTTATTTAATGTTTTTGGTATTTCAATTATGTAAATCTTTTGTACTTTTCGACAAGTTTCGTCATTGCGAAAAAGTACTTAATAATAATATTGTTTCATTGCATTGCTTAGTTCCATCTGTTTTTGTTGGTTTAAATTAACATTGAACTGTTGGTAAAACCAAATATCTGTTGTTAGTAAATTTTCAGAGTGTAATAAAGTTAATTTTAAATAAAGACAGCGTGCATTCCAGTTGTTTCAAACGAATACATGACACTTAGTGTTGTGCTTCTATTTATTTACATTTGTTATCGATTGTTTTTATCGTTACAAACGATATAAAATTTACAATTAGTAGTTTGAAAATTTATTTATTTTCTACTCTATTTCACCATTCTCTGACTTGACAAAAAAAAAAGTAATTTTTTATCCCTTTGTAACGATTATTGATTAAAATTTTCAAGAAAAAATATCGGCCTTCATTGAAGCCATATGTTCAGTTTTCTAGCTCAGAATTGGTGAAATAGACCCTAGTAGTGTATGAGTTACTAAGTGATTCTCTAATGCAATTTAATGTAGAAAACTAGTTATTCGATTAAGTTACGACATAATAAATTATATCTAAATAATTTATGTTTTCGACCACAGCAGAGGGAAAGTCATTTAATTGTGGCCAAATATTAGCTGTAAGCTATAAGGATTATAATAAGATATCTTACCATTAAACATATTATATAATCACATTTATGTACCTAGATGTAATGTTCATAATAGTCTCTAGTCCGCACTTTAATTATTATTAGTCCGTTTTTTAATTGATGTTAAAAATTAAATTTGATGGCATTATTAAGGGACGAAGATATTTTTAACGGAAGTCTATCATCACCTACTGGACACGAATGTCTTTTACTTGGTAAGAAATAACTTATTTTGTTATGATTATGTATTATCGTTATTATGTGTATGTATTGTCGCACTACATCTTAAATATTACTGAGTTTATAGTCACACCAAATATTGTAATACAGGTACAAATTATTTATCGATGTCGGCTCATGATTCCCTGTTTTTATTTTAAATAAATATTTGTGTGAAAATTTATTGTTTTGCTATGGATCTTAAATAACTGAACAACTTAACTTCATTGTTTATTTAAAAAATTAGCTTTTGCATTAACTTAGGATTAAGATTTGGTACAAAAATTTCATATCTCTTTGTTTGTATAGAGCTGAGTCTCTATCACCTCACAGCCAAGGTACACATTTACACTACTAAACAAAAATAAAAGAATCTTTACATTAAAACTATAGTTTAAACAAAAACAACCTTCAAAGAAATAACAATTAGTGTTTGGTATCAAAATACCTACTAAGGACTTATCGTCTGTCAGTCAGTCTTATTGAATAAATATATACGTAATAACTTAAGCGTGTTCTCATTGGAATGTATCAACTTTACATGCTGGAAAGCCATGAGTATCCTAGTTGTTTCGAGGAAGTAGATAATCAATGCCGATTGTCATCATAACGAGTAACAATATCAATCGATGAAGCCTCATTAATCTAGATATAAGCTAATAACTAAGGACTATATTTATATCTAAGTCACCTATAGGAATGTCACATATCAGTGCGTAACACTCAACAATTACTATTACATTAATCTACTCACAAGGCATGGCACAAACCGCACGAACCGTAGTCTTTGTGTAACTTATCGCGACCTAGATATGTTTCAAGACTCCACCTTATAGCTTTCTTTTACACACATAGGAATTAAAAAACGATCTTCAACCTCATTTTAACGAGTTATCGCGCTCTGAGAAGGAAAAGAAGTCGTTTAAAATAACGTTATTTGTTCAACGTTATTAACCGTTATATTATGCCCATTACTGCTTGGGATAGAGCAAAAACAACGACTGAATAGTCTTGATCAAATAATCGACAATTTTTTTTTTTTTAAATGTCTTTGGTAACATAAAAACACAAACAGCAACAACTGATCTAAGGTAGTATCTAAGTGCATCGTCCACCATATTATTGGCAAACTAAGACCCTAAAACGAATAATCCTTCAAACTTCGAATTACGACTTTTCCAAGCACCTCAAATGATTTTTAGTCGTAAGTTTCCCAAAAAGGTTTTCTTAACACAATTATAAGGCGAGAGAGAGTGAGATAGCTACACCATGCCGTTGCTAACATGGTTGTTGTTGATGGTGTTCCAATGTTTCTGTGATCCGTTCTGTGTGTTGTTGTATGGGGGGTCCCGCCGGCCGTTTCTCTCGCTTCCCATAGAGTTTCTTGCTCTAGCCAGGGTCGCTGCTGATATCTCCATAGATTCACCGTAAGGGAGTCTTGAACCACGCCTCATGCTGCCGCTTCGACATCGGACATTCTGGAAATATAAATAGAATAGTTTCGGAGTTCTTAAGGAATATTTTTCAGTTCGAATTAAGAATGAGTAAGCTCAACCGTCTCCAGCAAGCGTGATGATCGTTTTCGTTTTAATATATTTTGAACTCTGAAACCGTAAGGTCACGTGCTTACTGCCATATAAGATAGTTGGTTCAGCCGGTCTCTTGTAAAAATCTTACCGAAAATATTGGTGAAGTGATCTTGAAGTGAGCTGTCATTCCACCTTGTGAGGTCTATTTATAACCTTTTTTCCAATTGATGTTATTTCCACTTAAACAAACAACAACTTTATGCAAATGTAAATAAATTTGAATTTAGACCAACTGGTACTGTTGATAAAGTCGTAAAAAATATGAAGGTGTAGCTCAAACTGAACCTTATGTGTAGGCATTACGGTTGTTTTTCCTAAAACTCGTGTTTGTTTACTTGTTTGGCAAATAAATTGCGTAGGTACTAGGGATTGACGCTTTTGACAGCTGATTTCAAGCTCACTTCAAATGAACGGTTTAGACGGGCTAATCCCCGAGACAATATACTAAGCCAATCCAATGAAAGTACAAAATTCGTGTCGTTTTGTTACACATACGCCAGTGGAGTATGCTAGTTCAGTCAGTAAATTTGAACTGACTTCATCAATGGCTTGAGGACAATCCAATGCAGTGGACTGTCTCTATTAACACGATGCTATTATTGGGTTGGCTTAGTGGATGGTCTCGGGGATTGGCCCTGTCTAAATGGTCCATAAGTTTACACGGTAGGATTTTGACAAAATTGATCGGATGGTCTGATGTCAATACTATCTACGAGAAAAGTAGGTACCTATCTATTTGATGTTCAACAACCGGTCACCTAATTAACCACGTCACATATAAGGCAAGCTGCACGCTAACTACGAGCTCCTTAATGCCGATATTTGACGCTTCACTCGAGTGAATGGTTCGATCGAGTGATGGTTCATTCTTGTTTCATTCCACGTTCATACGACACCGACACAATGATATTTAGAATGAACAGTTAATTGAAAAATGAAAAAGGGTATTACATCCATTTTTGAAAAGTGTCTCAATTAGATTCTATAGTGCTAATAAACCACTAAAAAATTCACAATTTTTTTATTCAATCGATAAGTGCCATAAAAATGCATTTAAATGTTGCATTTTCGAATTTCGCGCGTAATTTGACGAAAACGCTGGACGCAATGGATGCCATATTGCTCTGTGGTCATCATTACGTCAGTTGGCTGTGTAAAAAAATGCAGTGTTTTTTTTTTTAAAGCTGAAAACTGAACTGAATTTTAAAATTTAGTTTGCTATTTTATGAACTAAAACTAACGTTTTCCGACTGCTTTTTGCCTAAGCTATCTCAAAAATATATTTTTCGATTTTTTCGATAGAGTAAAACAAGACGAGTGAAAGATGGTGACGACCGAAATCCAACATCATCGGTTCACTAATGAATAAAGTTTTCACTTTTGATTATTTCTGTGTTCAGCAGTTTTACTTCGAGCGAATGATGACGAATAAAAGGAAAAAATTACGAAAAGTGAAGCGTCTAATATCGGCTTAGATACTCCTTTAAAATAGGTATATAAACAAATGGACGGATGGCGTGAGACTTACAAAGTAACTCACCCGTCCGGCGCGCCACGTCCACCTGTTGCGGTTGAACACGCCGTACACGATGGGGTTGGCGCACGAGTTGGTGCACGAGAACAGCCACATCGCCTTCTGGATGGCTGGGTCCAAACTCTTGAGAGATTCTTTGTCGATCCAGTACCTGGGGAGAATAGTGGGCGTTTTATATGTTTTTCTTTTCTTTCAATAGTGAATCATCATCAAACGATGAAATCATGTAATCTTGCACCTAAGCTAAACGGTGCTAGCTTAGTAACTGAGAAATAATCTTCGCAGAATCGGTAAGAAGCTGATGTAGTTAAGGTAAGCCAAAACTTCGTAATGGATAGATATATAGAATACTCTTAGATGGATCAATTTTGTTTAGGAGATTTCTAAGGGCTCGACTTTTATAAAATCTTTCTAATTATTCTTTGTAATTGACTTTAATATAGTTTAAAAATAATATATTTTATTAATAATTCAGGTACTTACCACAAACAATAACAGTAGTAAGGAGACCAACAAGTAAAAAAGACTAGAACTATTGTGACTGTCATCTTCAGAGTCCGCGCTCGCGCTCGACCCAGAATGCCCACGCCGCTTCGACGCATCTTATCTGCAATCATCATAGAAATATTTGATCTTATTACGTAATACATTGACCACGCAAGAAAAACTGTAATGAAGAACATAATTACTGTGAAATCAGCTATTGCTCCGTCCGC
The DNA here is from genome assembly GCA_963853775.1 of Xanthia togata. NCBI lineage: Eukaryota > Metazoa > Arthropoda > Insecta > Lepidoptera > Noctuidae > Xanthia > Xanthia togata. Next base: position 6,935,565 of record OY970805.1, read on the forward strand.
GTGAGGGTCGGAAATTATCCCACGGGAAGGATTAAAAGTATCCCATGTCCTACCCAGGAGCTAAACATAGAAATCCGTTCAGCCATTTAGGTGTGAAAAGGAAACAGACAGGCATGGATTACCTACATTGATGAAATGAAATTGTTTATTCTGTAAACAGGATTTTGGAATCACTTTTACGTCATTTAAAAAAAAAAAAAAAAAATTGCTAGATGAGTTCGGCGTTTCCTATCTGACTACTACGATGACGCAAGTAAAACTTTAACGAAGATGTAGAACATAATTATTGTGTAATACGAGGAGGGAGGAACCAGCGCCACCGACCTTGGGGTAGAGCGAGAAGAGCGGTCGCTCTAGGCGCCAGATGGCAAGAAGCGCCAGAAAGCCAAAATGCGAAAAAAATTAACGAAGAAGTAGAACATAATTATTGTGTAATACGAGGAGGGAGGAACCAGCGCCACCGACCTTGGGGTAGAGCGAGAAGAGCGGTCGCTCTAGGCGCCAGATGGCAAGAAGCGCCAGAAAGCCAAAATGCGAAAAAAATTAACGAAGAAGTAGAACATAATTATTGTGTAATACGAGGAGGGAGGAACCAGCGCCACCGACCTTGGGGTAGAGCGAGAAGAGCGGTCGCTCTAGGCGCCAGATGGCAAGAAGCGCCAGAAAGCCAAAATGCGAAAAAAATTAACGAAGAAGTAGAACATAATTATTGTGTAATACGAGGAGGGAGGAACCAGCGCCACCGACCTTGGGGTAGAGCGAGAAGAGCGGTCGCTCTAGGCGCCAGATGGCAAGAAGCGCCAGAAAGCCAAAATGCGAAAAAAATTAACGAAGATGTAGAACATAATTATTGTGAAATACGAGGAGGGAGGAACCAGCGCCGCCGGCCCTGGGGTAGAGCCAGAAGAGCAATCGCTTTAGGCGCCAGATGTCAAGGGGCGCCAGAAAGCCAAAATGCGAAAAACAATTACCAGCGGAAAATTAAATTTCGATGGCGCCTTTTAATTATAAAGCAGTAAAAGCTTTCTTTAATGTTAAAGAAGCAGGAGTATACAAATTAGAGCTACTTAATTTAATTTAATAAGTGTTGAAATTTGCAATAAAAGTTTTTGCAAGAAAATTTGTGAATTCTTATTTATTTAACATGAAACCGAAGTAGAATTTACGTGAAGTGAAAGCGTCGAACAAAGGGCGCCGAAAGACAACCTCGCTAGTCAAGGGCTATGGCTGCCGATGGGAGGAACTGTTCAGGTATAATACCTACAGATTGTTATTGGTTGCAATAAGAGAATTGATGAACATTTGTTTCAATTAATTGGCATGTAGATTCCAATTTCACACACGAGTATTTCAACCAACCAGCCGGGGTCGTCGGATACCGTGGCCCCCGGCAACGTACAGGAAACTGAAGGAACACGGGTGGGTTATAGTCAGTAAGAGTCTGACACGCCCTCCTGCTCCACCCAGAGCGGGAGAAGTTATTTGATAATTTCCCACCAAAAAAAAAGAAGGTATTTAAACCAACATCGTTTTTGCGATACATCTTTAGGCCCATCTGTTTGTACCCGAGATACCTATGGTTTGCTCCTTGCATAAACAATGCATAAGATATACACCTCATGAGCTCGTGGCTAAGTAATAACAGCCGCATGGGTCCGTCCATCAGGTTAAGCTCCGCTTGCTGGGGTTGGTCCGTAGATGGGTGACCATCTTTACATTAGACTCCTCCTTGCCTCAGAAAGCACGTGAAGCCATTGGTCCCGTCTGTCATTCGTCAATCTTTGAAAGTCGATACCGGTCGTCAAAAGCCCGTAAGTTTGACAACTAGTATTACCAAGGGGTATCGTATTACCCAGTTACTGGGTTGTGGAGGTCAGATAGGCAGTCGCTCCATGTAAAAGCTGGTAGCTGTATACGGTTAGACTGAAAGCACCCTTATGACACTGGTCCCTTGTTCAGAAGATTTTTACAGTCATACAAAATCCTAACCAAACAACTTCGTTTACCATTTGAAGTATTAGCTCTCCGGATGATCTCAAGCAGCGCGGCCGACGAGCAATACAGCGTGGACAGCAGCGGGATGACGTACATCAGGATCATGTTCACCAGGAAGTACGCGAACTCGTGGCACTCTGTCGGCAACGAGCCGTAAGACACGCACTGGTAGTAACTGGAAGTGAAAAAAAAGAAAATTTGTAGTTGGACTTGGATGTAGCCAACCCAACGCTTTTTGTCTCAATCAATGTCTTAGTAGTCCTGTATAAAAGCCAGAATATGCTGGTCTTCTTATCAAAATTAATCTGTTTTGAAGAGTTGAAAATATAGTTTACAGTTAGGTATATAATAATATGTACTCTTTCTCTATTTCCTTTTTCTATTAAATGAGCAATATTTGTATATATTTGTAATCAAGTTCTCGAAAACGGCTCTAACGATTTCGATTAAAGTTGCAATCTAGGGGTTGACAGGGGCAAGAAATTCGATCTAGCTAGGGAGACCTAGCTAGATCGATTTTCTTGCCCCTGACGAATTTTCTCAGATATAAGAATATCTGGGAAAATTCGTTATCTCTATTTTCACCCGAGCTCAGCTCGGTCGCCCAGGTACTCATCTGTATAAGTGTACAATACAGAGTAAGTAATACAATAAAGAGACGACCTTTTTTTTTTTTTTTTTTTGGGTGGGAACTCATCAAGTGACGTCTCCCGCTCTGGGTGGAGCGGGAGGGCGTGTCAGACTCTTACTGACTAAAACCCACCCGTGTTCCTTCTGTTGCCTGTGCAATGCCAGGGGGCCACGGTATCCCTTTCGGACTTTCCCGCAACCCCGGCAGGCAATGGTCTCATCGGACCCCTTCACTTGCTGACACTCTTCGTCGACCGGGCTTGGTCCTTACCGGACGTACAGAGTAAGTAATACAATAAAGAGACGACCCTGAGACACAAAAATCCTTTATTTTCATAATTCTCATTTCAACTCCTAATGATTGACGTAACCAATAAAACACACGCACTTGTAATCGTATTGATATTCGATCAATCAACAAACCTTTCGACAGTTTATTACCGATACGAACCACATTAGAAGCCATAACTTTTATTGCGTTATTGGATGGCAAACAGGACGACACGTGACCGCTATGGCACATAACTACCTAAACCTCAAGACTACGGTGGCCGGCACATAGCGTCCGCAATTTACCTAGGCCCAAGCTTAGTGGGTATCGCCACCTATGGTAAGCTCCCGGAGGCATCGCAGTGGTACTATCCCAGAGATACAGCCAAAATATATCATGTGCCTGTACTGCACTGCACCTTTTACCATTAATAATACCAGTATATTATGGTCCCGCTGCAGGGTAAAGGCCTGTTCTCATACAGAGAAGGCACGAGTGACGAGCATGAATCACTACGCTGCCCAAGACTGGTTGGCGAACCTATTTACAGTGAGGTTTACTACTACGATGATCAACTAAATGAGCTATTTTAAACAAGTAATCTATTACATTACCTTATCGAGAGCCATTCAATTTAAATAGCTAGCTATCCGAATATTAATGTGTGTTTCTCAATTTAATCTGAATCAATTTATCTTTGATTGCTTTTAAATGAATTCTGAATAAGTTTGAATGAATAAAATTGCTCTTCGGTATTTTAGCGTCCTAGGAAATATTCAAATTTTATTTAATACATTTAGTATTGAATTGTATTTTTGAACGACTTCAAAAACGGAGGAGATTCTTAGTTCGTCGGAATCTTTAATTTTTCGTTTAATTTCTGTAGAAATGTGAATAATAAGTTGCTCTGTAATGACTCCGTTTCTGTAGAATATTTGGAGGGGCCGATTTGTTTTTGCTCTCAGAGTTGTCACAATGTAGAATAGTGAAAAAATACAGATGCCTTATTTCAGGGCATTACTTCTACTATTTCGGAAGATAGGTAATCATCATCATCAATTGACAGCCTTGTTCCACCTACTTTTGAGTAACGACCTCCTCCCTTTTATGCCATGCTCCCCTGGTCTTCGCGAGTATCAACGTCTCAGGATGATAGGCAATGGTGCCGATTCTCTTGTCACAAATGCGTTTAAACTAGACTAAAAATCACCAAAAATTTAGTTTACTCCTGTCAAACGATGATTTCCCATTCTGAAATAGACTAAAGTGGCACAACTTAACTATATTTTAGTTTGACAGCACTAAGATTGTACTGAGATTTTAATTTAGTGAAAATGACAATTTTGCTATTCTGAATTTGACGTTTTTCACCTAAAATTTTAATTGTCTAACTAATTCTGACTATTTTTAATCGCCACTGAATATAGTGTGGAATATTATTAGTTGTCATGAACTAAAATTCACACGAACATCTCGACTTTGGGTGCAAAAACAGTACTGTACTGGATTTTTTTGCTTTTGCTTATATCTCGAAAATGGTGTGTCCTATCGCAAAAATAATGAAAATTTCGACTCCCTTTATAAAACCCTTACACCCCTAATACTCAACACGTAGGTATTTTTTTTTTTTCCATCCAAAAAGTGAAAAAATCCATATATAAAACACGTCGAGGCTGCCCCCACTGCGCGCCTCTGGCTCTAAAAAAATTCACGGGGTAGGGCAAACAAGTATGTACCACGTGGAGTCGCAATTGTCAATTTCGATTTAGTTGTGTCAAAATAATTTTTAAATTTAGAGACCTTTTATTGCAGAATAGCTTTAAGATTCTCATAGCCAAAAGTAAGGAATTTTAGTGATAGTTTAGTTAGTTTAGTTCGGTGTACAAGAGAATCGGCACCAATACTGCAAACCAAATGCCTAAACAACGAATTAAAAATACTAACCACATTTACACACGATGTAACTATTTCTGCACCACAAATTATTTAAGTATATGAAACGGAAATTCCCTCAATGCAAAATTGCAAAATAGAGTTCCTAGTCATGTTTATGTAAATACTTGTACTCTATGGTATTAGTCTGTTAGTTGCAAGCTCTAAACCTAATTCCATCAATCCAGTTTTACGATTGGCGTCTATCGGCTAGCCGAGAACGTTTCTTTAAGGAAGGCCATGAAGTGAGTGGATATAATTATGGTTATTGGTATCATAAATGCAAATTTTATTAGTGGTTATTTATGATGGTGGTAATAGTGGAATTTTACAGAGTATGGTCACGTTGGTAAAATTTAAGCTAATAAGTACAGTCAGCCCCAAAAAGATGTATACACGGACAAGGAACTAATTTATTGTCAACAACCTTTGTTTCACAACATTCAAATCAAAATCAAATCAAATCATTTATTTTTGCAAACATGGGTAATTGGTACATAGATGTTTTCTTAAAAAAATAGTCCTCCATATTCTACCGTCTCATGGGCATGCAAATAATATTGAGATCCAAAATTAAACAGATTCTATTGATACTGAATGAATATAAATGTCAAATCAATAGAATTACAAAAAAACAGATTAATAACAGTAGTGACATTTTTACAGTAATGTCAAAAAAATAATAAAGTATGTCAAAGTGTCAATAAGAATAAAAATTGTCAGAACAGGAATACAGATGTCAATCATAATAGTACTTCATCAATCAGTGCAGAGATTTATCATTAAGGAAGTCATCAATTTTGTAATAGCTTTTCTCAATTAATATTTGGTTTAGTGCCCTTTTAAATTTTATTACAGTCATATTTTTTTATCACATCAGGTACTTTATTATAAATACGTGGGGCAATACCAAAAAAACTTTTCTGCATAAGTGCGGTTTTACATTTCACTTGACATAGTTTGTTTACATATTGAGTTCGTATCGGATTTTTTCGAACTGCTGACAGTTTTTCAAATAATTGTGGATTGTTTTTTACAAATAGAGCTGTTTCAAAAATGTATAAAGAAGGTAAAGTTAAAATTTTTAAAGACTGAAAATAGGAAAGACAGCTATCTGTTGTTTTAAGGCCGCACATTGACCTTATACATCGCTTTTGCATTCTAAATACCCGTTCCTTATCGGTAGACTGCCCCCAGAAAATAATGCCATACCGCAAAACCGAGGCAACCAGTCCATAGTACGCCGATAAAAGAGCCTGACAGTTGACTTTTTTAGAAAGTTGATGGAGAACATACGCGGATTTGCTAAGTTTTTTGCACACAACTTCAACATGAGGTTTCCAGGTGAGTTTGCTGTCAATTACTATTCCTAAAAACTTCGACTGATTCTCTTCCTCAATCTTACAGCCTTGGTAAGCAATACTAACATCTGGGTTTTCGGTGCGTTGATGAAATTGCATTATTTTCGTCTTACTTAGGTTTATTACTAAATTATTATTACTTAACCAATTAATTATGTCATGCAAACAAGTATTTATGTCCTGCTCGTAATTATTATGATTTGTACACTCAATCACAGCTGTACTGTCATCCGCAAAGAGAACCATTTTGTTCGATGTTACTTTCGGGAGATCGTTAATGTATATTAAAAAGAGTGGCGGCCCCAATACGCTACCTTGCGGAACACCATACTTTACTTGCCTTGGTTTAGATGTATATATGGTTTCTATTTTACTTTTCGGACAAATTCTAGAGATTTCTGTGTATTGCAGTCTATTACTTAAGTACGATTCTAGTAACTGAAGGATGTTCCCTCTCATACCGTAACTATGTAGCTTGTGTAGCAGAATTTTATGGTCCACATAGTCGAAAGCCTTGGTCATGTCAGTATAAATAGCACAGACTGGATTTCTCCTATCTACAGATGACAGGATGTTTGATAGTAGGTCGAAGAGTGCCATATTAACGGTAGTATTCTTACGGAATCCTTTTTGTTCGTGACAAAACTCTCTTTGCATTTCTAGAGAAGAAAGCAGCTGGACAAAAATTTGGAATGTGTAATAAATCCTCATAACCAGTTTGTATGAAATGCTCTGTAATACAAATAACGTCTATAATTGTTCCTCTGTCAGATAATTCCACTAGTTTTACAGTCAGACTGTCTACTTTATTCATCAGCCCAGCTATATTCTGATGTAGAATGGTAAGGTATTTAAAGAAAAAACTGAGAATTTACTTGTTGTGAATCTGTAGATAAACTATTTTTATTTTGCGGTAGGCAGTTAACTTTTAAGTACGTAGTAGTTAGGTCGCTTAGGCCAAGTATAAGGTCTCGCAAATCTGATACAACAGTCTCTAAACCAGAGTTATTTAAAATTCCATATTTTTTAGTATAGGTTTCGTATTCATAGGGTAGATTAAGATTTGAGTCTAGTAAGTATGCATAATTACATGTATTTATATCTAAACATTGTATCCACCATGTGTATACTATGTTTGGTACCTGTACGGTGGATACAATGTTATGAAACAATGGTTGTAGACAATAAAATGGTTCCTTGTCGGTTTATACACCTTTTCGGGGCATTTTTTTTTTTCATATACATTTCATTCACGTGTTATATAAAATAGTCACTGCACTAAACTAACTCAAAAGGTTTTTCTTTTTAGTCTTTTTGGGGCGGACTGTACTTTCGCTCTTGAGGTAGGTACCTATATTGTGCATTAGCGTTGGTTCATATCAAAACAATATTGTTTAGAAAATATGCAATTCCTGGGTTCCAAATTAATTTCCATTATATATGTATAGCATTTATTTAAAATCTGGATAATTGTCTCAGGTTTTTAATGATTATATAAACTTCTAATGAATTTTATACGATTTATGCGCAAAAATAATATGCTACGCACGTTTATCTGTTTGGTGTTTAGTCATACACCAATTATTTACAGCTACATTCTCTTCATGATCATTACCCTTTGAATTTAGAAATACTCAAATCCCATCTTAAAGAGCTCAGACATGTTCTATCATCACCCTTTAGATCAGAATTATAAACATGTATATTATCATCTAGATTACAGGCTGAACTTTAGGCGCAAATGTAGCACAATCAGCCTGAATCAGTGCCAATATTACGCTGGGGCTCCTTCCCGTTAGCAGATCAAACGTTATGGAGTATACAAGTACCTATTACTGATATAAATATCTTATAACAATCATCGCTTTGCAATCATATTATTTTGTAATGGTACACACAAATTTTATTATGCATCAAATCTGTTTTGGTGAGTATGTCCCAAACCAGATTTGATGCATAATTTGTGTATGTAAACCTGTTTGTAAATTTGTGTTTGGGTGTGAGCTCGTGGCTAAGTAGTAACTGCCGCACGGGTCGATCCGTAAGGTTAAGCTACGCTTGCCGGGGTTGGTCTGTGGATGGGTGACCATCTTTACATACCGAGATTCCTCCGTGCCTCGGAAAGCACGTTAAGCCGTTGGTCCCGGTTGTCATTCGTGGATCTTTGACAGTCGTTACGGGTCGTCAGAAGCCCGAAAGTCTGACAACCAGTCTTACCAAGGGGTATCGTATTACCCAGTTACTGGGTTGTGGAGGTCAGACAGGCAGTCGCTCCATGTAAAATACTGGTATTCAGCTGCATCCGGTTAGACTGGAAGCCGACCCCAATATAGTTGGGAAAAGGCTAGGCAGATTGATTGTTTGTAATAATTGGAACGAATAATTTGAATCAAACAAAGTAATATTTGGAACCATTTGAGAATACTATTCGATTACTGTTATATTCAGATGGTCGGTTCTAGGCTCAGAGGGTTTATTATATCACTCTGAAATTCTGGGAAGTACAGATGAATAGATTTAGTCCCATGTAGGTCTGATTCAAAATAGAAATGGATGAAATGTTATGTGTGTGTGTGTGTGTCCGTGTGTTTATTGTGATTATTGAGCTTATTCTAGGCTTTCAAATACTGATTTGAATAAACAGTACCTACCTGTATTGGTCATATTATACCCTTACTAATAAAGATACGACCACTAAGATTTTTGGCTAAGTTTAAGTACGTAGCGTACGTACCTAGCTAGTTATACAAAATTAACATGCATGGAATTTGAATTATGTCATCCATTTTTTTTTTTTGGGTGGGAAATCATCTAATGACTTCTCCCGCTCTGGGTGGAGCGGGAGGGCGTGTCAGACTCTTACTGACTAAAACCCAGCCGTGTTCCTTCTGTTGACTGTGCAATGCCAGGGGGCCACGGTATCCCTTTCGGACTTTCCCGCAACCCCGGCAGGCAATGGTCCCGTCGGACCCCTTCAGTTGTGCTGACATCTCTTTGAGGCGCGCGTGGAACACAACGCGCCATCGACCCGGGAATTATGTTATCCTTACATCTGTACACATAAAAGCGAAATACTCGCTCAGAATCTCGATGGTAAACATTCGGAAATTAGTAATTCGTCATAGCAAACTTCCGAATACATCTCGTTTATGAACATTCTCAATTAAGTAATTCGTCATAGCGTAAATTCTTACTCACGTAAATCGTACTTTGGAACTTTATGAATCGGTATTTTAAACTTCAAAGTTCAGTAGTACCTACAGTCAAGGAAAATATTTTGAGGATGGCATGCCCTAGAACCAAAAACTCGAAGACATTTGACATCTACCAACCCGCACTGGGCCCTCGTGGTAGTATTACAGCCCACTCCTTCTCGAAACGAGGAGGCCTGTGTCCCAGCAGTGGGGAACAATAGCATATAGGAACATTAACAATAACTCGCAGTCCTCTCCGATCCAGATGATCCCACCACTCTCCTCCAGGAGAGCAATAGGGCCACCAGTACAGTGCACAAACACACCCGACACCCGTCGTACCGACCTCGCCGCCGAGGTCCTCCGCGATCGCGACCCCCCCGAGTAAATAATACTCCCCCCCGACCCTTGTCCGATGAAGCGCCAGCTCGCGCCGCAGCTGAGCGCGTAGCTTTAAATTCCCCGTATAATAATAATGATACATCCTTGATCCAGCCTGTCCCATCTTGCTGTCCTCCCCTCAGCGACGCCCTAAGCCGAAGTTCGTACCCCACAGGGGGTGCCCTTAGCGAGCGTTCGCCTAATTTTAATTTAGAATAGTTTTGCTCCTGGCTGGAGGCTTTGAGTGTAGTGCTTAAGGCAGCCACAGGATTATTCGGTTGAGCAGTAAATACCTTAGTGGTATACCTGCGAGATGCCATAGTTAAAAAAAAAAAAAAAACTCGCAGTCAGTCACAGTCCGACACGCCGCGGCGCCGGCCGGTGTCATTGAGGGTAGTTCACGAGTCGCCTAATCGCGCCTGCGCCCTTTGAGTTTTTATTGTTACTGTTTTTAAGCAAGAATCTTATCAAAATGATAAGTTTCTTGTTGTGTTTATGATAGGATACATACGTTCATTAATACGATAGCAATAGTTTTACCTTATTGAAGTAGTGAGGCGGTAATAAAATATGGTAAAAGCGTTCAACTATTTTTTCTAGTTATTAAATCAAATTAATGCCATCGTCCCGTGCGACCTCTTTTACAGCTTAGTAAACTAAACTTCCATATCTACCCTACCTACACCTACCTATCCTAAAAACCTTGTCCTGAGAATAACGGACACAACAAAAATAGAATCATCCAATTTGGTGCAGCCGTTCTCAAGTTATGGCGTGACCAAGTGAAATAGGGATTAATTTTTATACTTATATAGTTACATTTCATCATTCTACATGGTTATTAACATAGGCAGTGGTAATTGTGCTGTTAGGGGCCGGAGCATCATCTTGTTGTAGAATCCAATTCCAACCAACAAAATGAAGCTCATTTCGAGGAACTATTTAGTTAGTTTACCATTTTTTTCGTTCAATTAAAATAAGTTAAGATATTATGGTTTTTCTTTTATATAATTTATCATATTTATTAGGAGAATTTTGATCCTATCGATTGATGGCATAAAAGTACAGGATGTAACTTTTTCCTATTTTAGCCGGTTCAATTCCCGAGTGTGGCAAGTAAATTTTCGAAAATCTTTGAATGTAGAATTATTTCTTTTTAAAAATAAAGGAATGTTTCCTTCGAGTAAAGTTTGCTATCTATAGTATTTAGAGTACTATCCCTCCAGGTGAGGTTCAAAAATTCCAGCCTGTATAGATAGATTACCATATGATGAACCAGTCTCTTTAATTAAAAAAGCGTGGAACAGTTAAAAATAAAGCAAAAAATCTCTTCACAAAAAATTGTAACGCAAACTTAATGTTTGACAAGTGAACGTTTAAACAATAACTTGTTTACCATTTTACCAACTAGTACGTTTTTCCAATTTTTATGTAGTCTTATATTTCAGTTGGAATAACTCATTTTACGCAAAATTAAATTTGCCAAATATTTAGTAGCATTTTTTAAAATAATTAATCTCGTCTAACTAGTTCAGTTTCGGGTAGCCTGGTTTTTTCCGTTATTTTCTTTCTATATTATCTAGTCGCTTCTGGCGGTCACAGATTTAACTTAACCTAACCTAACCTTTTTTTTTGTCTTAATAAGTCATTTGACCAAACGTTTATTGTCTAAAGATTGTTTGCATATTCTGCCAAGTAAACATTTTACCAAATAAAAATGTGCGTACTAAAATCATACCAAACATTGCAATGGTATAAAAAAAGGTTGCTAAAATTTGTTTGGGTAGTGAAATTTTGGCAAAATCTTTTCGGCAAAACGCCAGGATCCCAAGGATGCTATTTTATTTATTTTGAAAAAAGAAACAATACTCTCTTTTACCCTTCCTTTAGAACTCGCTACGTCACTGGTCCCAAGGCGGATACACTGACCCTATTTCCAATTTAATCCACACACGTAGTACCTACTCATACACGTTTCCAATAACAAATATGTTTATAAAGAAGGTTCTTGATAGGTTTTGTCAGTCCTAAACAGCTACGTTAATAATTCGATGAATATTAATCTTGTGTCAACGCACTGCCTCGTTGGTCTAGTGGTCGCAAGCGCTACTGCTGAACATGAGGTCCTGAGTTCGATTCCCAGGTCGGGCAAAGTGTCATTGGGTTTTTCTTTCTGGAATTTCTCAGTAGCAGCCCGGAAGTCTGGATCTGAGCTCGGTTGATGGCAATAGGGTCGCCCCCTATTACATAGGAGTTAAACATAACTGGCGAACAGTGGGTGTACTATAGGTACACCTCTGCCCAACCCTTCGGGGAAACAAGGCGTGATGTTATGTGTCAACGCATTTTCCCTATGGCTAAAATGCCCACCAGTCACCACTTCCTAGTCCTTTAGCTGGGCAGAAGAAGTGGCGCGTCAAACCCAGCAACAAATCCAAAAAAGGTTTTGAATAGAAATTCAAAATTCAAAAGTATTTTTTTCAAACTAGGCTTAAATAACTAGTTTTAAATCAGCATTTTTCGAACGTCAAAATTACTGTGCCCGCTTACCTAAAACTATATATAGCTGTAACGGGAAGTTATAAATGATAAACTAGGACTTTCGACTTAAAATAAATAAACAGTTAATTGTTAATAACAATAACAAAACCATGATCAGCAAGACGACCAGTCACTACATGCAGCACCCGCTCACGAGCATAACGCAAAGATCATTGAGGGAAGGAGGCAACCCGACCCCCGACGCTACCGCAAGCAGTGACATCTAAGGGAGCATGACGAACTAGCTGCCGGTTACTAGGCAACAATAATCAATTGTCGAGGTCGCTAGCCACATAATGCAATACAACTCATTATAAAACATTTTAATCAGTATATTATGTCAATAAGAAGTAAAAAGAAATGTGTGTGGTGTGGAAGCACTATTAGAACGGGTTACGTTAAAGAAAACTTTCCCAATGATACTCGTATGTTACCTTAGTACGTTCGTTAAACGGTTGAACTACGAGTATATTGGAACTGTATTTCCAGTAATCTTGCTTTTGAGCTTCTCGCCGAAGTTAAAGAAAAAGGTTCGAAATCAAAAAAGATTTTTGAATTAAGAACTCTTCATTGCACTAAGCTGTATTTATTTATTTTATTTATTTTCGGTAGGCTTAAATACTAATAACATTATAAAAACAATAATAATAAATAAATTGCTAATTACAAGCCGCCACAGTTAAATACAAAATGAATACTATGTAAAATTATTATTGTAGAAGTTTGTAAAGTTAACTGAATAAAATTAAAAATACTCCATCATAGTCTAAGTTACATCTTATCTGTCTGTACACCTACATTATAAGCAAATAAATTATTTCTGTTTTATTCAGTTCTTGCCTCAAAGTTGGTTAATTTTGTTCAATCATAAGCCAATTGGCTCAAATTTTAAGTCAAGCCGGACAACAAACGGTTCAAGTACAGGCAGGTGTCTCTTGTACAAAAAATGGCTTTGCTAAGAGCTTCCTTAGTGTGCTTGCATTGGTGCATAAAAGATCAATGCCTTGGTTACAACAAATTTCAAGTGATTGTTTTCATAGGGTACATGTACTCGTAGAAGTGGTCACTGTCGCAGCCCCATCTGATTAGTGCGTATCGTTAATTTTGAAACAAGTTTAGGACCAGGTTAAGGAGTGAACTTAGCCTTCAATAATAGTCTCTTAGGCCCTAATTAGAACAGGCGCCCCAGTTGATGACGTGCGCTTGATGTAATTCGTTACATAGAAATTCATAAACAAAAATTGAGTGCCATCGTAAAAGACGCGCGCGCCTCGGGCGCCTGTTATAACTAGGCCTTAGAGCTCAAGAGTACAAGCCTGAAAATTATGTAGGTACGAGAGAAGTTGGTTGGTTAGTCTTCAGTGCGGGAACTAATGTTCATTTTTCTTTTATAGTTTTTCTCATCATACTTAAGGGGGATGCTCTAGGGTAGCCGCTGCCGTAACCATATTTTATGTCACTTACTCCTTAACATCGGGATGCTCCTCCACGTGGAAGATGAAGCTCTGCGGGAGACTGGCGAGCCCAGCGCACACCCACGCCGTGATCAGCGCCCTGCGCACGCGCGCCTCCCACGTCACGTTCAGAGGCTTCAGGATGGCGTAGTATCTGGAATGTAAAAGTAAACAATGATATGAATACTAGAATACAACGTTAGGTTTTGTTGACCTTAAAGGCGGAGACTGACTGATAACAATTGTTTGTAATGTATCGAGTTTTTGTAACGATGCTCTTACACGAGGCACTACATTGCGTAATTCTTGGCAATTTCTGTACATTATTGGAATTGCTGAATTTACGGCAATTCCAAAATTGTATAGAAATTGCATGGACGCACAAAAAAATATTGGACAGATTCTCGCTAACAAGAAACTGTGTCACTCTAGTCGGCCAGCTTTCTGTACGCAGGCCTTCACACATTAGTTGGTCAGCCAAACGTCAACGCTCACACACAAATATTTACCTATACGTACAGCGAGCTGGCCGACTTGAGTGACACAGTTTCTTGTTAGCGAGAATCCGTCCGACTTGTTTTATTTGTCCATGAGAAATTGCCAGGAATTACGCAATTTAGTGGCTCGTGTAAGAGCACCGTAACGGGTTACAGTAGTCAGCGCAGCGAGCCGAGCCGCTCGGCGCGAGCGCCGGTTCCTCCACTTGACTGTCCACTGTCCGCTGTTTCGTGAATTCCTTTGAAACGGAAATATGAGAAACGAAAATTTCATGTCCTCGAAGCGAGCGTTCGCTGCGTCTTGTGTATCATCAAGCTCGCCGCGAATGATACTGATACATTACAAAAAAAGGTTACAAGTCAGTCTCTGCCTTAATAAAATCCATTATTTTCACATAGGTAATAAGATACCTAGCTCGGTAAAATGTGTAGAACAATTCTCGTACTAAAAAAAAGATGTTTTCACGATTTCAGGGCTTTCCCATACAAAAAGTAGTTCATAATGTCATCAATATGAACTTCTTTTTGTATTCATATACAATGACCCCTTTTCAGCGATGCCTTAGAATATTTTTAATCCGATTCTTTCAAATTCAAATTTATTTATTCACATTTAAATAGAGTAAATACAATCGGTGGTTCCCTTGTTACATTATTTGGTCTTATATTCTATTTAGCCTTAGTATGGCATGAGAATTTTAATCATGCAAGATATTACATTAATGTCATTCATAATAAATAAAAATTCAATTAAAAAAAAATGTATTAGAACTTAGTCTAAATCAAAACCTGTCTGCGATTCATAGGGCTTAATGTCACATATCCTTTGCTAACCACAGTGTCTAGTACCAGTAAAAAGTCTTTTTTTTTTTGTTGAGTAAAGACTACTTATTCCTGTAACCACTCGTTTATTGAGTGTTGCGTTGCATGTTTATTATTACCTACGCTAGTAGGTAATAAACACGCAACAGGTCAGGCCGCTGAGTGGTTATTAAAGAATCCAGTCAGCCAGTCAATAACACCATCACACTTCGCAAACGTTCATGTAACTTCGATTGTTATACAAACTACCGACCAACATTATGTAATGTTGTTGGTCCCAGTTTGCAACCCTGAAAACCTTGTGCAACTCCCATGGTGCTCGAAAAACTGGGAAATTCTGGCACTTGTTTCAGTTTTTTTGAAAAATACACTAATGGTATATTTTTAAAATATATTTAAAAAAAGGTATATATGGTATATTAAAAAAAAAAAACTGTATAATGTGCCAGAATTTCGCAGTTTTTCGAGCACCATGAGAGAGCACAAGGTTTTCAGGGTTAGAATTTGGACATAAACTACTCTCAGGGATCCTAACAACATATAACAAAACCGTAGTTACGTACGCGTTAGCATTTTTGCATTTTTTGTGTCGATATTGACTTTTGATGCTTGCATTTTTTGTGACAATATTAACTGGGTGAAACTCATTTAATTGTCTTACACTCTTGAAGCAGCTGTTTTTCGTTAAAAACTTCCTATATTAATTTTCCACTTACTCTGGCAACTTGGCCTTGGCAGGCCGCTAATTGCTTAACAACCACAAAGGTACGATACTCGTAATTCAAATTTAAAGTTAGTCTATTAATGTCCCGAAGACCTTGAATAAATTGTTTAATAGGTAGATTAGGTTTGAGTTTGGTAAATAAACCGACTCCCACCTCGTAGAAAGTGTTTACCGCTGCTTATAGAAACTACAGGACGTAAGAAGTACTAATATACAAATACCTACTACTCTGTTATTTCCACGTGTCTAGATACCTTCAACAGAGACCAAAGTTCACCCAATTAGTTTGTACGTTATGTATGCGAGTGTATTCGAAAATTTTCACTCGCTAATCGGTTTGGGCTAGAGGTGGGCGTTGAATCAATAAACTGTTTTTTAACGACTTTTCATTGGTCAAGCAGGTTGAACATAATTATTAGCTGTCAATTTACGTCAACGCACTCAACGCATTATTTCGATATTATTTTATTAATTTCTGTGAATTTAATTCATTTCTGTGAATTTAGTATCTTCTAATTCACATTGAAAAATGTTTTTAAAATCAAGGCTGATTGTTAATCAAAGAAGAACAAGATTACCAGCAAAATATAGAAACTGCTATTGTTTAATGTAAATTTAGACGAAGGCTGTTTTGCACGTTATGAGATTTGATAATTATGTAAATAGAAAAAAGAAACAAAAAAAACCCCTTTAATTATGTATATCCAATCAGATGATCTTTTAAGTACGCATGTATACTATTTTTACCAAGCCAGTCCTAAGCCTAGAAAAAATACGAAGGAAAGTTCATTGCATTCCAGTACAGTTCAATGAAAAAAAAAACTAAACTCTTAATTCTTATCAAATCTCAACCTAAACTGCAACAAAATTGTTATTTTATTTCGTATTCGTTCGATCGTAAACGTTGACTCAATAAATTGACGAATATCGCTAACGATTGAATAATTGAAATTTTAACCTGTTATTTTATTAACAGTTTTTTTAACCCGTTGACCAATAATGTTTAACAGTTAAATTACATTAACTCAAAAACCGTCAATGACCCATCTTGGGCATAATATTATATGTGCAAACAGATTAGCGATATCTATTAGGTATCTAGTTATGTCATAAAGAGGTTTTTCAATAAATAACAGAGTAATTGCCTCGTATGCCCTTCGTATGTAGGAATGCGTAAATCCGAGTATGAACAACCTTGCCACTTGTAATTCGGACAGCTGATTGATCGATCTCGTCCGACGACCCACTCATGTTTAGGTAAGTACGTCATTATTTTGTGCGGGGAAGAACCTACGTGGATAGACTGTTAGGTGCGTATGTTTTTTTATGTATGCTTATGTTCATTCCTATAGGATGGGATTAAGCATGTAAATATTATTTTTCTGTTTTGCCACAAAAACTCAATAGTTTTACTGTTCCTAATTTGTGTCACTTAGTAGTCACTTTCCTTTAGAAAACCTTCATCTCTCTTTATTACAATAGTATGTACATTAAATTTAAAAAAAAAAACTACAAACTTGCCAAGTTTAACAGTTTGGACATTAGAATAATTAGTCGTCAGTTTTAGACACTCAAAAGGCATCCATTTCGTAATTACTTTGCCACTCTGTTTTATAATATAAACAAAACTGTTTGGAATAGGTTAACATGAAAGCTCTTTGTAAAAGAGCTCTTTGAAGTATAAACTACAACTATATCTAATTCCGTCGCCACTTAGAATCACTATCATTCGGTGTGAATGCCGCATGTGTACTGGTGAAATTATAGGTACATCAGACATTTCAATAATGTTTTTGAAGTAGGCAAAGCAAAACAAGGCCTTGGATTTGAAGGCAGCTGTATAGAGTTACTATGAGGTTAACCTTAAGTGGTATTTACTTCCTAAAAGCCTGTTTACTCCCACATGTTGCCGTTTTTCACTTAAGAAAATCACAAAAAATCTTCCAGTTTTAGCCGATTATTTCATTCGTTTCTTCAATGAAAATTGCGGTTTGAAAGCTTTTGTATAAAAACGTATGCCAAAAGGCTTTGTTTATCCTTCAGATAAAACGATCAGACGATTTAAAAAATCGGCCCTTTGTAGGTATATCTTTGTTTATAAATAAAAATCAATTGTCGCATGTATGGAAGACATTCACTTGAGAACGGCTCAAAAAAAATCTTTCATAAAAACCTAGTCCTAATTACGAACACAACAAAGAAAAATAGGCTGTTTTTTTTGTTGTCTTCGTAATTTTCAGGACATGGTTTGGATGTTTTTTTTTTTATCCACTATAAGTGACGGAAATTAGGACTCAGGCGACGACGCCAGGCACGAACAGATAGTTTTTGAGTAAATATTCTTTTAATTTATATCTAACAGGTTGCTTGAAACTACAAGTGTATAGTAGGTACTTTACGAATTTTAGGCCGAGTCACTATGGACCGGATATTAAAAAAAATCAAAGCAAATGCTCTTCGAAAGTTCATAGCAGTCTGTGTAAAGAGTTCTTCAGAATATGTCAAAGGTTATTGTTTTACGCAACAAAAAGGCGCTCTCGGCATGACTCTAGAACACATGTTTCAATGAGTTATTTAATAACATTTGAGGCGTGTAAGGTTAGAATATCCTTATTTATTATTTTAAAAACATGACATAGCCTAGGTATCCTATTTACAGCATAAATAAATTCAATTCAATCAAATCAAAAAAAAGGAAATCAAAGAAATGATGTCACTTTATCTGAATAAACAAAGTAACGAGTTACAACAAATGTCTTCCTTTTTAACAGAAATTCAGCAAACCAACATCAAAATTGAAAGCTCGATCACTTATCTTACCTCCCAAAACGAGGAGCTTAACAAAAAAATTGCTCAGTTGGAAAATCAGAATAAAGAAGATAAAAAATATATAACAATATTGGAAAGCAAACTGGAAGAAGTTCAGATCGGAAGTAGGAAATCCAACTTCGTTATCAAGAATGTTCCTAAAAGTCACGCTGAATCCAAGGATGACCTCATTGATATGGTGATCCGACTTTCACGCAATATTGACTGTACCATCACCAAATCTGACATCAAAGACATCTACAGACTTCGTGGGAAAAATAGTGAAAGTCTTAATCAGCCAATAATTGTGGAAACTGGATCAAACATTCTGAAGTCAGATTTATTGAGAATGGGCAGAGCTTACTACATAAAACACAAGGCTAGATTGAGCTGTAAACTGTTAGGATTTCAAACACAAGAAGACACACCCATATTTTTATCAGAGCATCTAACTGCCAAAGGTTCTCGCCTTCATTTTCTGGCCCGGGACTTGATTAAATCAGGAGCATACAAATTCTGCTGGACTGCATATGGGAAAGTCTACGTGAAAAAGGATGAACTCTCACCTACTATTCTTATTAGAAATGAAGAGCAGGTACATAAGCTTATCCAGAGCGATTGACTAATGGTGTGTAGTAATCAACATTATTTAGTTCTTATTCTTCATGATGCGTCACTCTATTATTTTAATTTAGTCATCACAACAACTTTGCCCACTTTTTACTGTATTCAATGTTTTTTGATAAATGTATTCAAATATGTGGATAATTTTAGAATTTTTGTTCTGTTATCAAACATTCTTTCATATGTTCATTTTCAATCAGTCACACACTATTCACACACTCACACTAACTTACGTCTTAAATCTAAGCACATAATTAGCCGCACGCCGTCTACAATAATCATAATAATCTCCTACTTGTTACCAATCTTTTTATTTAGTAATGATAACACAAACACTTATCACTTTGACAAACACAAATACATGCTGTCAATAACTACAGTCCTTAATTTTTGCACGCCCCCTAAGAATATAATACAAAACTACTTTAACGGTAACTCTTTATCAGGTCCTGAATCTAGCAGAATCCCTAGCGTTTTCCTCATAGAATTAATTGTAACAAGTATAGCTAATTACCTAATTTATTGCACATTCTATGCAAACTACTTATTAATTTACTACTATTTACCTTATTCTTTATTTTGTCCTGTTCTCAACACAGGTGTTCTAGGTTCTCTCATACAGGATAAGATACCAGTCATACATATTCTTCTGATTAATTGCTGCGCACCTTCTACAGCAATAAGAATAATACGATATTTTTCACTGCTTGACAATCACCCTCCAGTGTATTGCATTGGTGTCAACCAACTCATAAATAACTTATTTATCACGTATTCTGCAGAGACTACTATTCAATATTTAAATGCATCTAATGGATAACACCCTACAGACTCTCACTGAGATAGATAATATTGAAGTTGCGCGTTCATACCAATGTACTAGCTATGAGTTACATAATCATATAAATGTGACAAGAAATGATTTGACCATTATTTCACAGAATATACGAAGCATATACTGCAATTTTAATGACTTCGAACTCTTGCTGTCAACTCTCAAATTTGAAACGGACATAATTATTCTAACTGAGTGCAGGTTACAATCCCATAAACCTATTCCCCAAATCAGCAACTACTTGTCATTCCAAACAACACGCCAACTAAATCAGAATGACGGAGTGGTTGTTTATGTAAAAAAAACACTAAAACCTAAAGTAAAAGAAATAAGCCTGGTTCAAGCATCCTGCCTTCAGTTGGACATTCTCAATAACATTATTCTTGGTGTGTACCGCTCCCCATCCAACACAAACGCAGACTGTTTTTTGGACTCTCTTAGTACACATCTCAATACTTTAAAATGTTCTCAACAAAACATTGTTATAGCGGGGGACATTAACATTAACCTCAAATCTAAAGACAATGAACTGACTCAAGAATATAAAAACAGAGTAAATTATCTGAATATATTATCACTTTACGGCATACTTTCTGGTCATTCTCTGCCAACACGTGAATTGAGCTGTTTAGACCACTTTATGATAAAAATTAATAAAAAAAAAGTTTCAGCATTTATTGCCATCCTCCATACAACTATAACTGACCACTTCACTACGTTTATGTCATTATCGAAATTAAAATCTAAACAAATTGCTAACAAAACTACCTCTACAGTTGATTTTGAACAAGCCCTAGAAAACCTTAAAGAAAATAAATTAGCAGAGCTGCTGTTCTGTGATGACCCAGACCAATTAGCTGATTTGTTAATACATAAACTTACCGAGTCTTTAAATAATAATACGGTTATCAAAACAATCCCTAATAGCAAGCGTACCATTAAACCGTGGATAACCGCTGGCATATTGAGATGCATTAAAAATCGCAACAAATTGCAAAAGAAAACCCGTAGTGATCCTTTTAATGATGTTCTTAAAATAACTTACCGACGATACCGCAACTACTGCAACAAATTAATTAAAAAATTAAAAAGAAAATTTGATAGGGAACTACTTGCTAAATCAGTCTCAAACAATAAGTTGTTATGGAAAAATATTAAATCTGTGACTTACACCAATAATAATAAAAGTCAAGATACAGAACTACTGTCCCTTAAATCGAGTCCAACTGAGTCGGTGAATTACATCAACAATTATTTTGTGAACATTGGCAAAGATTTGGCCCAAAATATTCAACCCTCAATACCTAAACCTAGCACTCTTAAAGCAGACAAACCATCGCCGCCGTCTCAAGCAAACTCATTTGTTCTTTTAGGTACGGATCCCCACGAAGTGGGTAAGATTCTGATGAACCTTAAATCTGACAGCGCACCAGGTTGGGATAAGGTATCCACCAGATTTTTGAAACACGTAGGCCGCGAAATTGTTCCTATTTTGACTCACTTGATCAATCTTTGTTTTGCGAAGGGAGTCTTTCCTGCGCCGCTCAAACAATCTATCATCATTCCAGTTCACAAGGGTGGGGATAGAGATGATGTCAATAATTACAGGCCTATATCTATTTTACCAGCTATTTCCAAGATAATAGAAAAAATATTTAATGACAGACTTATTAGATACTTTAAACAATTAAATATTCTAAGCAGCACACAATTTGGGTTTAGGCAGGGAATTTCAACAGAGGATGCAGTGACTGCTCTTTGCACTCTAGTAGCTGATAATCTGGATAGTGGTACCAAGTGTCTGACTGTATTTCTGGACCTAAAAAAGGCTTTTGACACCGTCTCTATTCCCATCCTGATAAACAAATTGGAAGCAGCGGGAATAAGAGGAACACCGCTTAAATTCGCAAGAGACTACTTGTCGAACCGAAAGCAACGAGTCAAGGTAGGAACATTCGTTAGTCGCGATGCTGATATCACGGTTGGTGTCCCCCAGGGAAGCGTGTTGGGTCCTACATTGTTTCTCCTGTATATCAATGACCTCTGCAGCCTCAGGATCAGCAATGCTACAGTATTTTCCTATGCTGATGACACCGCTGTCGTTTTCACTGGGAAGACCTGGCATGATGTTGCTTTGAGTGCTGAGGCTGGTATGACCCAAGTGGCTAGATGGCTCAAAGATAACTTGCTGACTTTTAACACAGCTAAAACCAATTATATCTGCTTTAGTATATCTAATCGTTCCCAGCCTAGCACAGAACTTAATTTGAGAGTTCACACCTGTGATGACTCAAGTAATTGTTCATGTCCAACATTACATAAGGTAACACAAACAAAATATCTAGGTGTTATGATCGACCAAAACCTGTCTTGGTATCCTCACCTTGAACAGGTCAATAACAGGATAAGAAAATTAAGCTGGATTTTTAAGACCCTAAGGCATATTGTTCCAAAAGTTGTACCTACTAGTACGAATAACCCGAGACACCTCCTTAATGAAATCTACATAGCTTTGGTGCAATCTGTTTTGACGTACTGCATCCCCATTTGGGGTGGTGCAGCAAAAACTAAATTTATTGATCTTGAGCGGGGTCAACGTGCTCTAATTAAGATGATGTATTTTAAAAACATGAGATTTTCCACCCAACACCTCTACCAAATTAGCAACTTATTATCGGTGAGAAAGCTATACATTATTAGAACTATAATTAAAAAACACAAATCCCTTCCTTATGACCCTAACTTAAATTTAAAAAGAAGAAAAGACTTAGTAGCAGATGTTCCCCAAACCAAAACTAAATTTGCTAGCATCCAATTTAAAAAAAGGTCTGCTCAGCTTTATAACAAATGTAATGGGGAAACTTACATATACAATAAAAAACTAAATGAATGTAAAAAAAATATAGTTCAATGGATAAAACCGCTTAATTATGAGGAAACAGAGGCATTATTGTTATAAACATAATATGCTAACAGTATCCTAAGGCTCAACCTCATTCGCTCATGATATAGGTACTAACCCACCCACACACATAATGACATAACACACACATACCACACATTCAAACACAACACTGATTACAACAACCCAATCACAATTACACACAATCACACTATCACACACAACTACACTATCACTAACAATTTGAATTCTGAAAGCACTTATTAGCCTAACTTTTATCCATAGTTTTCATAGATTAGATTCCTGTATTATATTTTTTATTTTTTATTATTATTGTTTTAAATAAGCAAGTTTATAGTTAATACCAACAATGTATGGAAGAGCGGAGTCTCCTAATACAGGCTTTATTAGCTTAAAAGGAGGCTCCAATCACTACCTAGTAATGTAAGTAAACTTGTTAATACTAATAAACATTTTTCATTTTTCATTTTCATTTTCATTTCAATTCATTTGATTTCTTAATGTAATTTTGAATTATTCAGAAAAACTTTTCGTGATGGGTTTCTGATAACTTTAGATTTAACATTAGATTTTAACGCTATCTATCGGTATTTCGGTGAATATGTCTATATACATAGGTTATAGGGTGTTTGGTGCATGGTGTGCCAAATTGAAATGGTCGACTGAAGGTATCATCTGCTATCCTTTCAGACCCCTACACCTCTCATGACCTGTGGATTTTTTAAAATCGTTTATATTGTTTTAATCAAAAAAGACCCAAATTTTACATTTGAATACAAATTTAAAAAAAGTATACGGCGTAGACTTTAATTTAATTTAGATGTGTATTGTTTTAGATTACTTTTGAATGCAAAATTAGTGACTGTAGTCACAAATTTTGGTTTAATTTTTATATTTTAAATTAGTGACTTATGTCACTAATTTTGTATTTAAAAGTAATCTAATCGATAGCAGATGACCCCTTCAGTCGACCATTTCAATTTGGCACACGATGCACCAAACACCCTGTATACATATATATGCAGAGAAATAAATATGTCCTGATACATAAATTTACGTTATTGGTTCATTTATTCATATGATGACAGACTACGCACTGATTATTTACAAGCAAGAAAATAGTTATTAGCATAGTATAAGCATAATCAGTCTATCACGTTCCCTCTGCTGGTACTCAGACCTCCTCTGTGAGAGGGAGTGGGTGGGGATTCACCACGTGGGCCCAC
This sequence comes from Xanthia togata, assembly GCA_963853775.1. Lineage (NCBI taxonomy): Eukaryota > Metazoa > Arthropoda > Insecta > Lepidoptera > Noctuidae > Xanthia > Xanthia togata. The sequence continues at coordinate 6,959,783 of OY970805.1, forward strand.
TGAGGGTTGGTGGATATCGCATCACTTCTCAGTTTCCTCGAGATGTATTCCTTCACCGTTCTGAGAAGAGTGGTGATGAAGCATGTATGACACGTGAGTCGCGGCTATTTCCACTGGGTGAACAGTTATGAAAATAATGAAATGCCATATTATAAAAAAAAAAACCGGCCAAGTGCGAGTCAGACTCGCACACGAAAGGTGTAAAAAATGAAAATGTAAATAAATGAAAATACTAAACGAAGAATATTATTATTTTTCATCTTAATGAAAATCGAAAAAATTAATTTGTATTTCATAATGATACTATGAATTACAACGTTATTTTTGAAGTTGGAGAAATCACCCATATTTAAATAAATACCTTATGAATCGGCGTTTTTAGTATTTGTTGATAATATATAGTATATGGTACATGACATACAGAACTTTCAAATTCTTAACTTGTTTAGTTGTTGAGATAGAGCTCGTACAAAAATGGTCTAAACTGACAAATAAAAATTAAAAAAATGTTTTTCTAATCGATGAGTTTTAGATAATGACACTCCATATGCCAGGGTGAAATGTTTTTCTTTTTCAAAAACGAAAGTTTATTGTATGGAGACCCCCTTTATTTTTTAATTTTATTTAATTTTTATATTTGTGGTTATAGCGGCATAACAACAATAGAAATGCATAATCTGTGAAAATTTCAACTGTAACTATCACGGTTCATGAGATACAGCCTGGTGACAGACGGACGGACGGACAGCGAAGTCTTAGTAATAGGGTTTCGTTTTTACCCTTTGGGTATGGAACCCTAAAAAATCAAATTAACATCTCCACTCACCTATCAACAGCGATACAAATAAGCACGAAACTGGACAGGTACAGCCCGAAGGTCCTTGTGAACATCATGACGCGGCACATGAGGTCGCCTGCTAGCCACTGGACCGTGCCCGCCCACGCGATCTCCAGCGGCATCATCAGGAAGGTTACCTGCAACAACACTGCTTACCGTTTCATTTCAAAGAAAGAATAAGATTTAAGAATAAGATTACTTTGTAAAGTATTATATTATTTTAATTTTTGTGAATGTGAGGACTATGTGGATATTTTTATTATTATTATTTTTTTCTTTCTCAGTTAGTTTTCATGATGGTCTGGCAGTTTGAGTAGTTTATGCGGCCTACCCAAATGCCCTTTCTTTGGTATTGTTCGTCGAGTTGAGTTCCTTAAGTTCTGAGTTGAGCTCCACGATTACTGACAAATGCTTGCACTGACAGGACAGGTCCACTCAAATCTGTGTGGTTCTTTTCTCAAAAGACCATTTCAGACTAATCTACATGGTCCTCATATGGCCTGACCAAGATTATGTCTGGACTTTAAAAGAGACTGTGACCTCTGAGTTTGTTTCGGCCTTTCTTCTCAGAGTAGTCAGATAGGAAACGCCGAACACATCTAGCTAATTTCATATTTTTTTTAAGATGACGTGTAAAAGTGATTCCAATATTCTATTTACAGAATAAACAATTTCATTTATTTGGCGACAATATGTGAACATACAAAATACAAATAAAAACATAGTGAAATGTTTTAACAACAATAGTGTGGCTAACGGCTACGCTAAAAAGGTCCATACCAGAAATAAATGAATTTTGATTAGTGGCAGCAGGCATTATTTGCTATTGTGTGCTAGTGAAATGAGGGTTTGATGTTTGTCCAGTGATACGGCGCTTTGGTGTTGGTCTATCGCGCGTTTCAGGATTGGGGGAACGTACTTCTAGTGTTATGATTGTGTTTGTATCAAATCTCTTGTTAGCTATTGTGATTAGCTGTCTGAAATAATAACAACCATTCGCATTGACACAATGCTTGATTTTATAGCGACCTTTTTTTTAAATATAACTGAAACCTTATTTATAGGTAATTGGTGGACTCTATTGTATTCCTAGAAAAATAAATAATTATTTAATTAATTAATTAATTATTATTTAATTATTTCTAAATTATTTTTATATAATATATAGTAATTCAACTGGCTCGCATCATGTTCCGCTACTCGAGTTCCGCTATTCAAATTTCTAGTAGCGGAACATGACACGAGCCAGTTGAATTGAACTACTGCGGTTTCACTGTTATGTTTCACGGCGGAGGTGAGCAACCGGCGTCAAAGAAAAAAAAAAAATTGTTTATTTCTTCCACAAGATTACAACAATTAGTTTGTGATTGGAGCCTTCCTTTAAGCAAACAATGCCTGTATTAGAAGACTCCGCTCTAAAATCCAGAATCCAGTTTCATAGCTTGTGAACGAGTAGTAACTGATACCTTTGTACGTGTTGTAAATTGTTATTCACCTTACGTGGAATGCACCAGGTACATACGAGAACCACATGAAAGGAATTGTAAGAGAAATTTTGAAGGGAGACGAAATAATATAATATTGAATAATCAACAAAAGAAATGTGTGTCACCCAATGAAAGAATACATACAATAACAAAAAACAACAAAAGGAAATAAAGATAAAGTTGAAAATAAGATAAACATGAACTAAAAATGATATCTTTAAATCCACTTCAAGAAGAAATTATATACACCGACGAGCAATATAAAAAAGCCACTAACTTATCATGAAATATTTCTGAAACCACGCAAGATTAAAAATAACATTCAAGTGTATTTAATAGCGCATAAAAAACATCTATAAAACTGTTTTCAAGTTTTTGTTTAATTTATGTAGCTAAGTGTGATATATTTAGATTATTTTGGCACTTTGCAAGTGGCTTTTTTATATAGCTAGTCAGTGTATATAGGTAACAGATATTACTTACTATTGTCGTGATTACTTTAATTTAAAAATCTGACTGTCTCGTTGGTCTAGTGGTCGCAAGCGCTACTGCTGAGCATGAGGTCCTTGGTTCGATTCTCGAGTCGGGCAAAGTATTATTGGGTTTTTCCAACAGGAATTTCTCAGTAGTAGCCCGGAGTCTGGAATTGTGCCCGGTTAATGGCAATAGGCTCGCCTCCTATTACATGGGACTTATAACTGGCGAAATGTGGGTGTACTAGAGGTACACCTCTGCCCAACCCTTCGGGGAAAAAAGACGTGATGTTATGTTATGTTTAAGAAACTTTTAAACGTATTTTCATTATGGCAACTGAATGTATTATTTTACTTTGGGAACACTTACAAATAACTGTTATGATATTATCGTTATTTCTGGATGAGGCAAAAATCGTTTTAAATGGTATAATGTAATTCATGGTGAACCGTCGTGGTTTGATTGTGAAATAGTACAGTTGTGTTGATTAAAAGTATTAGCAAGAAAATTGTGTTTTTCTTTGTACTATTTACTATGCTATCAACTCTGTGTCACGGTAATATTATCATACAGTATTCCAACTTCATAGAAACGGACGAAGCGCGAGCTATGCCTAGGCGCCTCGATCTCGGCATCCGCTCGGCATGCAGACAGTCGCGACTGTGCCGCAGTGACGAACGGAAGGTGTGTTGTTTTTTGGACAAAAACCGCGCGATTTTTTCACAAAAAATAAGTTCAAGTACATATTTAATATGACGAGTAGGATGTATTGTGCTGTTTTGGTTACATGAATTCGTCAATAACGCATCCGCATCCAGAGATAACTTAAGATTACCTGGAAACTCCGAAAGGTAAGACTATAAAATAATGTTACTTACTAGTAGGTAGGTACATAATGTGTGTATTTTTAATGGATAAGTATTTCCTTTTATCTCCCGAAAAAAATATATCTGGATTAATAAATAAAGTGAATAGAGTAAAGGAAAGTGATTGACACGAGTGAAATAGGTAATAGGCGGTTCATGAATGATACGTTAGGTACGCTTGTATTGAAACCTCGGGGCATGTGTGTTTTGTTTTGTTAGTTTGTATAATTCAAAGTAAAGATGTGGTATTTCACTATCGTATCTATAACCAAGTAAAAGATATTCCTTTTTATAAATAATAATAAATAAATGAAAACGTTTATTTCAGAAACTTGCTCCATAGATCTTTGTTAATGATACAACTTACGTAACTATGTTAGTACTTACATTTAATTAAAAATAAAATAAAATAAAATAAAACCTACAATTATGCTAATTCATGTATTTTCCTGCAGTATCAGACCCGTAGCTATGCAAACGGGTCCAATACTCCAGGAAAACGCCGTCCAGCCTATCCCCAATCACCTTCAGGATGCCATTGGCACTCCCACGAATCCTGCGTAACAATGATGCCGTTCTTTTCCTCATGATTGCTGAAAAACTATCGGTAGTAGATTCGGCAAACATGGTTGACGCGCTACAGAATCGCGGTAGCCCCAACAACACCCGGAAGGCGTTGTTGTACTGGACACGAAGAGCGTTGTAGGCCCGCTGCGTATGCTTGACCCACAGGCTGCATGTGTAAAATGACTGGCAATAAGCCTTGAAAAGGGTAATCTTGACCGGTCTCGTACATCTTGCAAACCTACGGGCTAACATATTGCATCGGATCGACAACGCTCTTCGTTCCCGTTCTATGTCCTGGTCATCCTTAAGATCCTCGGCCACTATGTGTCCCAGGTATCTAAAACAGGGCACTCTGTTTAGAGCAACACCATATAGATACACCGGCGGCACTGCTCTATGACCCTTTGCACTCACCCCAAACACCATGAATACACTCTTCTTCACATTGTACAGGAGGCCGTGAGTCAAGGCGTATCTCTCACAAACCTCAAGCAATCGCCTGAGTGCCTCAATCGAGGGACTCAGCAGCACCATGTCGTCCGCGTAAGATATGCTATTTATAATTTTCCCATCTACCGAGCACCCAACCCCTGTGCTGCTGAGTTCCCCGATCAACTGATCGACATACATGCTGAATAGCGCTGGGGAGGTCAGACCACCCTGTCTTACACCCCATTCCAGACCATACGTCTCCGAAAAAGCACCCGACCATCTGACCTGGTTAATCTGGTGATTATACCAGTACCTGAGAAGCTCAACTATCTCCTCAGGTTGTTCCCGGTCACGCAACTTAGTCCATAGGATGTTATAATTAACCAGGTCAAATGCCTTCGAAAGGTCTAAAAATACAGCGCACACAGGTGTATTCCTGCTGGTGTAGTAACTGACCGTGTGCTTGAGCCGTGCGCTTTTTTCTCCACCTTGTCCATGTTTCAAACGTGAAGAAATATTCCACTCACATGAACTTGTAATTAAATATGGAGTTCCTCAAGGCAGTGTGTTGGGCCCTCTACTATTCATATTGTATATAAATGACCTTCCTAAATATGTTGATCAACCTGTGACCCTTTTTGCTGACGATAGTACCATAACAATTCAATGCGATACTAAAGACAAATATAAAAGTGACATTAATAATTCTCTTATATCAATAATAAAATATTTGGATAATAATAATTTAAGGATTAATCTCAATAAAACTAATATTATGCATTTCAGTCAACGCTTACCAGCTTTATCTGATCTTAAGGTCCGATATAATGACAAAACCATTGAAGAAGTCAACACTGCTAAATTCCTCGGTGTAACTATTGACAAAAAGTTAAATTGGAAAGAACACGTTGAAATTTTAAGCAAAAAAAATAGTAACTCTTCTTATGCCCTACACAAATTAGTTCCTGTCCTTAACACTGACGCATTGCTAACTGCTTACCACGGCCTAGTTTCATCGCACCTAAGGTATGGAATTATCCTTTGGGGCAATTCGACAGACAAGGATATGCCTTTCAAAGCCCAAAAACGGTGTATTAGGACGATGTTTAAATTAGATTCGACTGACAGTTGTAAACCGTATTTCATTAATTATAACATACTGACGTTACCGTCTCTGTACATATTCGAAGTTGTCATGTTTGTAAAGTGTAATCGGCAATTATTTCCACGCATGGCAGACAAAGTCATTCGCGTCAGACGCGATAACACTATGCTTTGCTCACATGGTTCCAAAACAGCATTAATGGGGAAAAGTAAATTTTGCATGGCACCTTTAATATTTAATAAACTTCCTAAGGGATGGAGGGAACTAAGCGCACATATATTAAAAAAGCGGCTAAAATTATATCTAGTTGGGAAAGCATACTACAGTATTTTAGAATATTTAAATGAGAAAGTGTAATATTATGAATTTTAACAAATATTTACTGGCATATAATTTTGACATTTTATAATTAGAATTTGACAGTTTCATTAAAATCTGTAATTTATTGTTTAAATTTAATTTTTAGGTTGTGTGAAAATTTAATAATGTTTTTAGCTTTGTTGAATGACTTTTCTGATTTATTTTATTTGTATGCCACAAAGGCCGAACATGACGGATCTTTCTTATTTATGAACAACCTGCATGCCTTGTATGTATACTCATGTTTACAAATAAATGACTTATCTTATCTTATCTTATCTTCCCAAAACAATTTTTAATTAAGCTTTATATAAAGAATGCGGATTTTTTATACTTTAAAATTTAATAATAAAGCATTTCGTACGTCTCAGTCAAGGCGCAAATATTTTTCGGTCGCAAATTTATAAGACCGATTTGTTATTCAAACATAAAGATGGTTTTTTAATTAAATCTACCAATCAAAAAACAACACGCATTTTTATTGAACACTTCCTATTCAATTCACAAAGTATTTTATTTGTTTATACAATCACAAAACTAAATGGAAACACAAAGTAGGCAAATGTAATTAAAATGCTGGAGGCGGGCAGCCCTATTGCATGTTTACGTACCGCGCGGCTGTAGGCATTTATTTCCAAGATACGGCCGAGTTAAAATACTGTATGATAATAATTATTACCGTGTCGGTGTTAAAAGGTTTACTAGTTCAATATTTACAATGAAACATAAAACTGATTTATAGTTCAAAAATTAAATTATTCAGTGCACTGCCTATCTTTGCAACGACGTTCAAGCTTCAAAATAAACAAATATTTTTTCAAACGAAACCTATGTCTTCAAACACTGGAGAGCAGTTCAACCAAAATACATAAAATATGAGGTTGTTATGGACCGCCGCTATTTAATCGGAATACTTGATATTCTAATTCTGAGTAAATTATCTTACGATCTACAATAAATGCCTCGGTAGGTGTGTACCTAAATAATTACATTATGGTGTTTGTTGAAGTTTGGGTAGTTAATTGTTAATTTGTTTGCGGTCTGGTAATGGGTGCATTTAAATATAGGATTTGTGTTATTAAAGATCCAACGTTTAGCAAGAGATGCGTTTAACGTCCTTAATTTTGTAAAAATCGTAGCTGACAAATAGTTACTCCTTATTTAACTTACAATATAATGTTAACTTCCAAATATTTTAAACTAGATAATATAAGTTAAATGTATAATATTGCTGCACCCTAACAGGGTCATCTACTCATAAGTTTTAGCCTAGCCTGTAACTGAGTGTACATTGTGCAAAATAAATAAAAAGTAAATATAAATATTTAAAGTGAAGTAGTAATTTTTTTAAATATTTTAATCCCAATATTCGTGCTCTTGTTTTATTTTATTTTCTGGTATAATCAAATAACGTGAAGCTATTGCATAAATCATTATTGTTATAACCTTCTGTTTAACTTTCCTAACTATTATGAATTCATATTCATATCTTTATTTGTATTCCGTAATGTAGGTATAAAGGTGTTACAATGGCTTAAAGCTAAGGTATAATTACGGACCCTGTAGGGCACAGCAAAAAGTATAAAATTAATTAATAAAATAAAAATTAAATTAAATTAAAAAAAAAACAAATAAAGCAACATTCAACAATTTTTAAATATGTTGTAACATTAATTGAGATCAGTTAGGTTGTGGAACATAATGATTATTTGATAAAGTCAATAAAATTTAGCATAATGTCATATTATAATATTTATCTATGTATGTATTAATGTATATCCCTCTGACGCGAACAATGCGCACAATAAATTTAGTTGGAAACAGGATAGATCTTTTCTCATGTTCACTGGACGAGTTCGCAAGGGTAACGTTGTACGTGTTATGTTTTTAATTTGTAAATGTTATGTTGCATTATTTCATAAATGATAATTAATTACACACGAATTGGGAGACTGTAATGGTAGCGTATGTATGTAATAAATAAATAAATAAAATAAAATATAATCGACTAACTGTGTATGGTGTTTGTGTTAAATCATTTTTTTTTGTCAGTGTAAAAGAGATAATAGCAGATAGTCAGATCAACCAGTCGTCTCGTGTGACGTCATTGAACTGGGTCAGACGAGTTTACACATTTAAAATATCTTACGTCAATCGTCTGCTCAGCTCGTACCTGTTGAAAGTGCGGATACCAACAAATATCTAAAGGCCAATTCCCACTACTAGCAATGTTCACAACCTAATCTCAGCGACAATCAATGTCGAAAACTTGTCAAAAAAGGTAAAATTCGAGGTATTTTTGACAGAGACGATAAGTAGGTATGCACTAGTTGTCTGGCATATATGCTGAACTGGGCCTATTTGGCGTAGCCGCGACGCACACATTCCTGCTAGTATCATGCAACGCAGTTTTACACTTTTTATTTTGTATTCTTTCCTTCTACCTTATTTTTTTTTTCTCTTTCTACTTGTGTGCCTTTTAGTCTGTGCCAAATAAATGTATTTTCTTTCTTTTTCTTAACAATCTTAAAATACGGGCACGGCCTTCTGTTTGTTCGTCTTGATTTTATCGAAAGTCTTATAAACATAACAAAGAAAGACTGGTGTGGCTTGTCTGTGATGTTTAATTTGTGTTTAAGTTTTTTCATTTCCATGATTATTCAAATAACACAAATTGAATATTCAAGTAGGGACAAACAAGATATGTTCAAAAACTATTTCCAATAAATAGATTATGCTAAATACAAATCAATAACCGCTTACCATAAGATCTGCCACAGCTAGATGCATCAGCAGCACATCGAGCCGACTCGCCCTCCCCGCTCGTTTCCTCTTCATCAGTTGCGACAGCACCGTCAGGTTGCCGCTGGCAGACACCACCATCAGCACACTATACACCGTCATGGACACCATGTGGCCATGGTTGAACCTCATGTCCAGAGGCAGTTCATCACTGGTGTTCAGATGCGACCAGTTCTTCTGCGAGGCCCCCCCGGGCCCCGATACCTTTTCGTCTATATCCATCGTTGCTGTTGAAACTATTTGGTTTGAAGCCAGGTGGATGGTGACATTTTAGATTTGTGTGTTAGCATTCGTTGTTGTCTGTAACAAGAGAGGGTTTACTTAAATAATTGTGCAATAGGTTCTTTTTTCCAGAGCAGGTATGGAAAGTAAGTCGCCAAGGCAGTGTGATCCAAATTTTTACGATTCATTGCAAATAATGGGCAAAGTTTCCAAAAAAGGCACTTTGAAAATGTTAGATCGACCTAAATACATAATATACAGGCTTTTCTAAAAAAGTCAATTAAAGTAATGGGCAACGGCAATTCGATGACGCAGGACGTCATCGAATTGCCGGTGGGCGCCATTAAGCATTTCTGGCCCCGAGGCTACGGCGGCGCTACGTCGTAGCTGACGTAGCCTTCACCGCTACGCAGCTACGTAGACTTTATTTTAATGGTCATTGGAAGTTTATTTGTTTACATATTTATTTATGAGTAGGTTGTTTGAATTACATAATTGGGTAGGTACTTAAATAACGCATTAAGGAAAATCTGAAACTCGGGTAAACTGATTGTAAACTTCGCTGAACTCACAAATACATCGTTTCTTCATCTTCTTATTTGATAAAGAAAATGGGAAAAGTACAAAGTTTATAAAACGATTCTGCCTGTAAAATCTTCTGAAATTCGGAACATACTAATTCTTATACTGCAAAAATGCTTTCATTTTTATTCTACACGATGAAAAAGCATTACGTTTTTTTGGCTGTAATATTCTAATCTTAATCAAACAAAATTCGTCCTTTGTTCTCTAATCGGCCTTAAAAACACTGGTAACCATAGTGATGATAATACTCTTAAGAAAGTTTTAAGCTCCGCTACTATAAATAAATAATAAATAAAATCTTTATATAGAGTATATATAGTTATAATACGGTTATATATTAACTATTATTCTCTTGAGGAATGGTAGATCGTTGGACTAGTGAGTCTCAGGGGGTCTACTCCCTAAGCGACATACGTATGTCGCTTAGGGAGTAGACCCCCTGAGACTCGAAACCTACCTTCCTGAAACTACGTAGTTTCGGTCGAAGTTATGGACGATTCCTACTCCGTCTCACTTACGGTATGTTCGTTAGTGAGACGGAGTGCGAAGCGCCCGTAATTATGACCGAATCTACGGATTTCGCTTAGGGAGTAGACTCCCAGGTCCATATTACAGAACCTCACTCAAGACACAAGCATTATTTAAAACTAGTTTCACCCAATCAAAAGGCTTACATAAGGTTTAAGTAATGCTTGAGTTTTGAGTGAGGTTCTGTAATACGGACCTCAGTATGTCTTTATAAGTAATTCGCCATAACATAACATAACATAACATCACGCCTGTATTCCCCGAAGGGTTAGGCAGAGGTGTACCTATGGTACACCCACATTTCGCCAGTTATGTGATTGGGGGCAAGCCTGCCACCAACAGGATACAAATAGCTGCCCTACAGCTGTAAAAAAATCTGGCTTGTTGTGGAGGGACACTGATCTTCTAAGGTACAGGTACTAACCTAGTTTAGAGGTCAGGGTTTCAATGAATTACTACCTAGCTTAATCCTCTCAATGTATGTACTTCTACTATACCATTGTAATAGTTATTTAAGCTTTAGTTCAATAAAGATTTATTATTATTATTATGGCTGCTACAAAAAAAATCTTATTTGAAAAACCCAATAACACTTTGCCCAATCATGCTCGACCAGACCAACGAGGCAATCATAGTAGCCATAAATGTTTAGTATTTTAATGTGTATACAGAAGGCTGTTTTTACGTACGTGTTTTGGTATATATGATGGGTCTTACATCCACCCTTATTATAAATACATAGCTTGAACATGGACAATTGTAATTACTTCTATACTCTATAGGTAATAATATAGGCTTTTCGCGTTTGTCTGTCTGTATGTCCGCGATGTTCTTCTGAAATACGCAACGGATTTTAATGAGTATTTCAACGTAATTTACAGAATGTATTCCGTAAGGTTTTTGTGTATTAAATATTAAACTTATAGATGGGAAAGAAATCACGATGTTTTGTCAAGTCGTAAAAACCTTGCGAAGCAGTCTAATATCATGAAGAGGTAAAATAGTTTGTGTGTAGAGGGTAATCTTCGAAACTACATTTAGGGGTATGAGGAGCAGCGTGTGAAGTTCACTCATACTCTATAGAAAAGGGAATATCCTCCGACCAGACGGTCTCGTGTCTGGCGGGCAACTGTCCAATGGTTGAAGTCGGGAGCTTGTATATACCTATGGGTAAACTCTAATTGCGCGATGCAGGATTTGTGTGACGTCAGGTCTTTTGATGCGTAGTTCACATGTGGCAAGTTGATGCCGCCACATACTGATCCGATTCCGATTTTTTTTCACTAATGGTACGCTACAGTGTGGCCGAGTGTCATAGGATATATTTTATGTTAAAACGAGAAATTTCACGTGGACGAAGCCCCGAGCAGAAGCTAGTTCCAATGTATATAAAACCACTTATTCAATTTTCCCTTCATCTCATTGACACAATATTCAGCCTATACAGCCTAAGTTGACTCAATGAATTTGCCTGAATTTCAGCAAGTCAAACACAAGCCTGGCAATTAGCTGAGGTTAATCTTTGTCAGGCTTGTTGTAACTTCAAGGCTTTATTTAAGGATTAGGACATATTTCTAATAATAGCGATAATTAACGACATAATTTATCAGAGAGCATTGCTCAAAAGGTCCTATGAATTAACACGTTTTGAAACAGCAAGATAAATTCTAATTTATTTTATGCTTTAAGTAGATATTAATTCGCACGGACACCAAATCTTGTAAACATTCTTCTATTTAATTTTGGCAACATATAAGGACGTGTCACAAAAAAAAACTGCACTTACATCGCTTCTTTTAATTATTAAAAAGCTAAAGCGCTAGAAAGAAACCTAACTTCACTCCTTTCTAGCCATAACATCGTTCACACAGTTCATCCGTCGTTTCTTTGGTCTTCCCCTACTCATGTACGAGTAATCACTCAAAATTTTCCTCACGACATTTTCCGTGAAATCACCTGCCTGACTAATGTTACTTAGTATTATGATTTGAGACTAGTAGCATCGTATTTTTTTTTTCAAAATCGTATTTTTAAGAGGTATAACTATTTTTTTTTTTTTTTTTTTTTTACTTTGCCCCACACTAGGAATTTCTCCTGTATCGTGGGTGCGTTTACATACATTTAAACTCACATACACAAACAGCCTATATCGAACTATAGAAGTAGGTACACCTAATAAACACTTCAAAATGTGATACAGAAAAAGCTAAGTTACTAATTCAGTCTCTCTTGATATCAATAGTAGTTTGAGCATATAAGAAGCAGTACAATCGACATAGGTACATTTAATGAATAATTTTGTACCCACTCTACTGGGTACAAAATCTAGGTAACGCAATGGTTAAAAGAGGCTTTTACAATCTCAATGAATACACGTCAGATTGCAGAGAAGGAAACTGAAATAAATATTGGTTTAAACCGTAAATTTATTTATTAATATTAAAATTTCAGTGAATTTTAAAATTACATTGACATTATAATAGTTATGACATCATCAATTACAATTTACAATATTATTTATTTAATCTTAATCTGACATTACTTACTTGATTATATTAAACGTTATCTCTTGAACTGACATAGGTGTAATAGGTGTGAATTTTACATCTATTAATTAAATTTGTTCCATGAAACTTCTAATGCATGCATCTTATTTGTTGCTGTATCTTTTATAAATTTAATTACCATTGTGTAGGATTCAATTAAATATTTGCACTTCATAAGTTGTGGTAGAATGTAAAGGGGCCATTATAGTTTTAAGATCGAAATTTTGAATTTTAGTACTGTAGTGAATAAAACTTAAGATCTAATAAGTCACAATAATTTCAATTGATTAGTCTAGTAAGATAGTTATATTACTAGATCGTGCTCGTGTCATAGTTATAATCCTAGTAAGGCAGTTATGAATCGCTTTCATATAACTTTATTACGGTATATAGCTATATCCCTAAGTATATAACTAAAACACGGCTGCAACTATCTTACTGCGACATAAATATACTAAAATAGTAACGGAGATTTTTTGTCCGTTTGTCTGTTTAGCTGGATGTATGTTACGAATTGGTGCAAAAACGGCTGAGTGGATTTGATTGAAATTTAGCACACTGATAGTTTATAACCTGCATTAATACATAGAGTACTTTTAATCCGGGTAGTACTTTCCCGTGGTATATTTTCCGACATCCACGCGGCAGAAGCCGCCGAATAAGGTAGTAGAAAACATGCTAAATTGCCATATTTATTCTTCAGATAAATTTTGACTAATGATTGTAAATCGGCCCTATATCAATCATACCAATATTAATTAACATTAATCAATGCGTAAGAGTCTCACTTCAAACTTGCCCAATCATCTGTTGTCCTTAGAGGCTTCATCTTAATCCACCCCCCGACCAGTCTGTTATCACATAATGAATGAATGGGTCAAACAAAGGACGAATTATTGCAAGTCAACAATTACGAGGAGGAATTAAAACCAAGGTTGGTGACGTCACAAGCCGGTTACTAGTGACGTGGTTTGAAAGTTTAAGTGCTTTTCCATGTTTTTATTAACTAAATGATTCAGTACGGCTGAGTTGTGTTGTTATTTTTAGTTTACCCTCAGACCGAAGGGTTACTACCATTTTGTTTTTAGTATTTAAAAGTGAAGATGACAGTACCTTTTCTTCCAATATTATAGCACTGCAGCCCTAAATATAGCCTTTAATTTTATAATTTTTAATTTTCACCGAAGCGTATATTTATTCCTTCAACACTCTTAACACAATTATGTTCGTGAGTAGCGTTTACTTTGGTGTTACAATCTAATTACAATAAACGCCAATGTCAATAGGCCTGTTCCATTTCCAAATATAGCCACAATTGAACAGAGACTTTCTGGCCAAGATAGTTTGTTATGACTAAGACCAAAGCTACTACTATAGTTTGCCGTTAGTTCAAATCTTAAATCAACATTCTGCGCTCAAATCTAATGATAATTACCCAACAATAAGTTCAATAAAAAAAGGAAAATTGGTTTTTAAGGACTGCTTCATTGGTCTAGTGGTTACAGGCGCTACTGCTGAGCAAGAGGTCCTGGGTTCGACTCCCAGGTCGGGTTTTTACACCAGGAATTTCTCAGTAGCAGCTCGGAGTCTATACTTAAAAAGTGTTCGTTGCGAAACATAAAAGCTTTCGCAAAAGTATAGGGACTTATTAGTTTTTCTCTGGAGTATAATGTTATGTTGGCTCTAAATTCCCTGAAAAGGATAAGAAAGACTTCAGTTATTACATTACATTACGTTATACGTCACTTTTTGAGCCAACCTGTAGGTTGATCGCGCGACCGCTCAGTGTCCGACCAATTATGGTGTATAATTTGTGACTTAATTCTGAATTTCGAATTTAAAACTAAAATTTTGGGTAGGTATGAGTGTGGATTGCTACAAGAGTAGAGGAAGACCAAAGAAACAATGGATGAAGTGTATAAACGATGATATGGCTAGAAAGGGGGTGACTATAACTGGGATGACGACTAATAGAGAAGTATGGAAAAGAAGAAATGTTGCGCCGACCGCAAATAAATTAGGATAAATATAAGAAAATGAAGATTCTGAAACGAATTAGATGATTTCCCAATTAGATTGTAACACCACAACGTAGGTCACCCCAGTCACGAAAATAATAGTGTTCAGAGAGTTGAACATACGTTTGGCATGTATTTAATCGAACCTCAAATAATTATCTTTTTTTTTTTTTTGCTTTCCATTTTTTTTAAATAAACACTCCAATATAAATGCATTTATTTTTGTGAATGTTAAATAATTTATATTTTGATGTCCTAAAAATACTACATAGCTGAGTAACTGCGACCAACTTGGATGTAGTGTTCTCCGGTCGCTGCCGCGGCACCGCTCGTTACGCTCGCTCAGCTCTCGCGCGGTGGGTCTCAGTTCTAACCTAAGCTAACCTATTTGGTCGGGGTACCCTAGCTTAGTTACTGCGTCCAATTCGGCTCGCGAGTGGTTGCTTACAGTTCTAACCTTTTTGGTCGGGGTACCCTGCCTTGGTACCAATTATGAGAAAAGGCCAGAAAGTTGAAAAAGCCTCATTTATTTTAAATAAGCGTATATTTTCATTAGAAGCCTCATAAGGTTTGGAAGCGTCGTTAATTTTAAACAGCGTAAATAAATCATTTGAAGCTTTAATAAGTTTTTAGAGGATCAATGAATTATTTTCCCATATGTTTGCTGCCTAGAAGGGGATTGTGTAGACTAGTGGGTAATGACAATTTAATAATGTTGTGTTTCATGTGGTATGCGGCGTCTATTTTTTTCTCTATGTAGCTCGCTACTGTAAGCGCGTCCATCATTATATATTTTTAATTCTTACTATTTTTGGAGCTGTGAATTAACGTTTTAACTAGAAATACTCCGTTCTTGTAAATTACATAAATTGTCTAGTTCCGGTACTGTAAGTGCGTCAGTAATTTTATCTTTCAAAATCTTGAGATTCTTGGAGCTGTGAAATAACCTTTTAGCTAGAAATCTCTGTTCCTTCAAATGACATAAGTTGTTTTTAACGAGTTTACTGTGGTCGGGTCGGTACAGAAAAGTTTAAACTGTTTGCGGGTTTGCTTTATGGTATTTTCTAAGAAAGAAAAACTTGAATAAAACTGACTATTAATGTGAGGAGATTTATTATGTGTGGAGGATAGCTCTCCCTACTTCGACATGCGTCTTATGTTTAAAAGAAGAAGAAGTATGTTTAGAAGAGTTGGATACTTGACAGGTCTACTTAATCTGTGTGGTTCTTTCCTCAAAAGACCATTTTAGACACCAATTTACATGGTTCTTCACAATCTGACCAAGATTATGTCTGAAGTTTAAAAGAGACTGTGCTCTCTGAGTTTGTTTCGGCCTTTCTTCTCAGAGTAGTCAGATAGGAAACGCCGACCTCATCTAGATTTTAAAATATGATTGAAGTGTTTAAGTGTTTATGAAAACCAACCAACCAAGCAACCAGCCAAAATTTTAATGGAGGGTAATTACTTTTTACCTAATGATTTAATACTCAATAGTCAAGTTACCAGAAGGTAACACAATATCTTTCTCACAAGACATCGTTCAATCTAAAGTTGAAGGTCGTGTAAATCCGTTATTTAATACCGGGACCGGTCTTGTCGGGTGTTCCTAAACTGATTGGAGTGATTAAAGGTTTCAGTTCTAGGAGCCGGTATTCAGTCTCGGTTTTTGTTCATTTGAGCAGTTCACGGGTTTCGGAAACAGCCAAGTGATCCTGTATTTCCTTATGCTTCGGATAGGTATACTTAATGCGGATTTTACATAGCAATTTTGAGAAAGACACCCCCTTATTTCACGGGATTTAAACATTAAATAAGGTAATAATATAAATAAATATAATGTATAATTATTAATAGTATTCCCAATACACACCGTCTAACATCGCGTTTTTTTAGAGATAAAATATATAAATATTTTTTCGTTGGCAACACATGAAATGTCACTAATTTTAGAGATCCTTAAGGTAAGGAACAGGCTCTGTTTTCTGTACAGAGTAGTTCCGCATGCTTACATTCACTAGGTTTTCCTGAAAGGATAAGTGAATTAGGTATACTAATTATTGCAGCTTTGGGGCTGTTAGCTAGTGGCGGGTGGGTTATATTTAAATTTTTCTTTATTATCATAAAAGTGAGTTTTAATATTCAATGATTAATTGTTATTGTTTGAAGCTATAAAGTTGTATGCTCGAGTTTGTTAAATGTATCTGTTTGTTTATCAAATATAGTAAATTGAAATTCATATCAGTTAGAGATGATATTACTTTTGTTCTGATTTTATTTTGGTGGATTGAACATAACCAGCGAAATGTGGGTACACCTTTGCCTAACACTTCGGGAATGCGGGCGTTATGTTATATTAGGTGGAAGATGATGGCCAGAAAAGTGTGAAAACGTGGGTGTACTATTAGGTAAATCTCTGCCTAATCTATAGGGGAAACAGGAGTGATGTTGCGTTTATGTTATGATAGCCAGAAAAACTGAATACTAAGATAACGGCTGTTAGTTGTATGAGAGCAGTAAATACTGCGTTGACCAATTATTCTGCCTAGCCTTTTCCTTACTATGTTCGCGTCGGCTTCCAGTCTAACTGGATGCAGCTTAATACCAGTATTTTACATGGAGCGACTGCCTATCTGACCTCCACAACCCAGTTACTGGGTATCACGATACCCCTTGGTAAGGCAAATAAGGCTTGGTAAGGCAAAAAAGGCTTGGTAAATTTAATTTTTCAGACGAGCATGAACAGATCGTGAGTAAGCACAACTGTCAAATCGTGTTATCAGTCATTCTTAGTTCGAGTCCGGAACTTATCTTGTAGGAAAAGCGCGTCTTTTCGGCCGAAACTATTGACTTATTGCTAAGGGATTAGAGCCCCTGTTATTATAAGAATTTTCGTCCGTGCTCTAAATAAACGGTTGGATGGTCTACAGTTCGTAAATTGTGTTAGTGTAAGTAGGGTAATGTACCTGCTATTTTTGAAAGAGAATATTCATTTCCCTATTTTCTGTAATCCAATTGTAGTTCAACCTTCTAAGAAAAATGTCCCTAAACATCACCTAAACAAACATGAACGGTGGCCTGCGTTCACGAGCTGTGGAAACAAAGAAAAAGTTTAATATTACTTTTTAGTTTGAAATCAAACAGAGTTACCGGTAGGAAACAACTTTTCCCCGAGACATGAAACCCAATAACATTTTGCTCGATCTGGGAATCGAACTCAGGACTCGACGTTCAGCCAGTCGCGCTTGCGGAGGCGAGACCAACGGGGCAGGAACAAAAGGTAAATAAGGGCGTATTTGTATTCAGCCTATTGTATTCTGCTCTAACAACAAAACCAATCGAGTATCAAAACAGATAAAGTTATCAATGTGTATTGTGCACATACTATGTAGTATGCCTGAAAAAATATCTTTCCGCTCCGGTTCACTTACAGATTGAGCTGTATTAAATCTTGTGATGCGTATCTAAATACCGGATTTAACTATACATTATTTGCACGCACTGAATGACACGGCTGACAGGATCGATTTATTTTCCTGCTCTCTGAATGAATTCACAAAAATAATATTGTATGTGTTATGTTATTTAAGATAGTTTAATTAAGGACCACGCTACCGCATTAGGAATTTTCCTGTAATGATAGCAGTGTTTGTGATAGATAAATAAATAAATAATCGTTTGGTTTACACAGTAGGTGTATTTTGATGTTTTTGATACAACACATGACAGTATAATTATACAAACGGGGCGATATACCGTATTTCCGATTTAAAAAAAATATCGAACTTCCACACTTACATTCCCTATCTAGACCCTTAAGGTCATTAATTTTCAAAAATCCTTTCTTAGTGTTCACTTTCGTTACAAAAAGAACTCTTGTGCAAAATTTCACGCATCTAGACCAGTGGTTTGTACACAGATTAGACGCTGTCTGTCTGTGTTTTCTGAGGCACAGGGTAAAAACGGTGCCCCTTGTCGTTGACAGTCTAAGAACAAGGCCTGCGAGGAAAATAGGTATTTAAAGAAACTATTTCCGTCGTCTTACTTCAAGTCTGCCCGCGTAGAGTGCGATAGGGACAGCTGCAGCTCAGACCGATTAAATCACAAAAAAAATGTCGAGATTGACGTTTCGTATTCTCCTTTTTTCTCCTCAAAAACTGAGCCGATTCAATTATTTTTATAAATTTAAATTTTAAGAAAGAATATGGCCTATCATTTTCTTTTATATTAAAAACTATTCGGCGGTAAAAATGGGGCATTTTTATAATTTCTGGAGGGTCAAATTTTCTTTATAAATAAGTTGCTGAAAAAAAGAAATAACACGGACGTGTCTACAGCAGACCTTGATTATATGAAAAAATATGATTGCTATAGAGGCATTATTCAGGAAGAAAAAAGAGGAATACATTTGTATGAAGAATCGCAGGACCTGCTCCCTCTTAAGAACAAAGAAAGGTTACATGTTGCATGGGAAGCCATAACGTTTATGGAGCTGAAATATTAGTTTCCTTATTGCCTTCTTTGAGAAGTAAGTAGTTTCCTTATATGGAATGAAATAATAATGTTTCAGGTGTTTAGGGGCAATAGTGAATACTTTCCTTTATGTAACTCGTTTGTTTTTTTAACATAAATCATTGCCAAATGTTGGTCATACAGTCATACTATCTAATATAACTTTTAAACACAAAAATATATGTAATATAAAAATCAATACCCAAAAATAACTATCTTAATAAGTCCCTAGGGATATAAACATGTGGATTAGTCCGGGCTTGATTGCGAGCTGAATATATTTAGGTTAAGAAACCGCACAAACTATTCAGATCACATTTCCCTAAACTACACATGACTACAGGGTCGCATTACCTTCACACTGAGGCTAACATTAAGTAAATTAAGACGATCATAGCTAACCCCAAATATGTAGGGCAGAGCCCAGCCTCAGCCCCCGATACGATAATAGCTAAAACTCAGTTCAAATAATGGTCTTACTAAAAAAAACATAAGTTCTCTCTACTTTCTCCCACACAGAGAAGGCCTGAGTTCCTTTCAGTAGTTGGAAAATTATTGTCTAATAAAAAAGCTAAATTATAAAAATAGATATTCTAACAACGTAACTCCTCCAGGCAGGTTGTGTTATTTATTTACGTAATACACGTGGATGATAATATATAAAGTATAATCAGATAAATTCTGTTGGAAAAGTTTTAGTTATGAAGTAAAGAATATCAGTCGGCCAAACTGCTCTAAAAGTATCCGCAGCTAATATTAAAATATATTTAGGTCACAAAAGCTATAAAGGTATATGTCTTTTATAAGTGTGCCGCCCAGCCTTTTGCGCACTTTTCCTCTTGTCAGCGATGCAGACGAATTTTTTAGTGCCCTACGAGTCTTTATATTATTATTATTTTAAGATTGTTAGTTAGCCTATATAAATATTAACTGTGTAAATATTTTTTTTTATAAGTTGATCCGGGATTAGGTGGAAACGTAATTTGTGAGCCCTTTGTTATCGTTTTGGAAAGTGGACCCACACAATAATCGACTTAAAAGATAAATTGATCTTTTCTTTTCTTTGCAAATTTAGCGACTTTCCTTGACAACACGAAAACTGAAGGTTGTGTTGTGTTATAAATCCTTATTAAGAACCTTTTTTGCTTGACAAGTATGCAATAAAATAATAATACCTACTCTCAGCTCTTGTAATCATCATCTGCCCAGCCTTTTCAGGGGTCAGCTTCCAGTCTAACCTGATGCAGCTGAATACCAGTATTTTACATGGAGCGACTGCCTAATATCTGAGCTTCACAACCCAGTTACAACAGCTCTTGGCATTTTATCAATAACAACTTTCCCTGAAAAAATATTATAAACCCGTTAAAATTGACTGTCAGATTTTTTAATGAGCGTAAGTTTGGATTGAATTTTTTATACATGAAAAAAAAAAAACAATTTGGTTTTTTGTTTTATATTCTAATTCTATATTTTATGTTAAGAATCTAAAAAGAAAAAAAATATTAATAGTCTACCGTAACAAAAAAGATTACGATTTTTCAAACTGCTCGCAAACTTTTTTGATGTGTGGATTTGTGTATACTACTCGTATATACTATATAGCTATATGTAAGCGGGCACACCCTTTATGCCTGGTGGCTTTTATTCGGGTATTAAGTTCTGTTTACGTTTTTTAGTTTTTATTTCTGCTTGATTACAGGTTTCGATGTTTTTGTTGGTATATTGGTGTGTGCTAGCTGACATTATAGCAAATCATTTTATTTAATGTTTTGTGTTGAGTAATGTACCTAAATTATTTTGCATACTATTGTATAGAATCTTTTATTTCTCTCTAACTGAGCAGACAGCTGTGTTGCTGGGGAGTTCTTTGCGCCACTTCTTCTTCCAAGCTAAAGCACTAGGAAGTAGTGACGGGTGGGCTTTTTTGGGGGACTGTCTTATGTAATAATTAATTTATGTCATTCCTTCATTTTTCATTCTTTTTACCTATCGTGGTATAGTAATCTTATTCTAGGTGCATTGTCTTCACATATAATTATATAATTAGTGTATACAAGATATAATGATTTTTTTTAAAAGAGTAACGGTGGAGTTTCTTGCCCATTCTTCTCCATACGAAAACTACCTTTTGGAATGGGCGATTAGAATCAAGTTCAATAAAGTTTGACGTTCAAAAGTGCCTTTTTGTGCCTAATTGAAATAAATTATTTGACTTTGACTTTGACTTTAATTTTGACGTTCGAAAAGTGCTGATTCTCAGCCTAGTTTGAATTTAAAATGACATTTGAATTTGACTACAAGTAGGTATAAGTAATAAGTTGACTAAAAGTTGGGAAAATGCAGATGATGATCTTGTAAAGATAGAAAGAAGTAGGTACCTATAGGTAAGATTTCTCATCTTCCTTTAGTTAAAAGTGATTAAATAAATGAAACAAAGGTTACAATCTGTGTTTAAATTGCTTCATTTACATCTAAAGCTTAGGGTTTCGGCTATTTAGGTCTGTACTACAACCTTGGGGTAACTAAGTCTATACAAACATGAGGTCGTACAAAATTCTGTTATTTCTTAATTTAAAACTAATATAAGTGTTGCCATGGAATGCCACAACTAAATCGAATATAACCTTCGCGGAATCATATATGTGCCGTCGTTTTCCTTAAAAATAGGATAAATATATTTTTTTACGTATATTTTGCTACTAATAAATATACTTATCGAATTTCTTTTTTATTTTCCTCGTCTATTGAAACATATAATCCATTATCAGGTTACTTTTCAAAGGAATGTATTTTTTTATATATTTTTTATACGTGTTTTTTATCTTGTTTTTTTATGGATCATGTGGTCTGCCATAAAGATTTTTAATATTATTTCCTTTACATATCATTTACATTTTTAAATATTGTTGTTGTTAAATCATCAACCAATCACAGTAGTTTACGCGCGCTTGACAATTTGTCACATTCATTTTGCGATCATTTTCGTTCGAGAAACTCTCCCTTAGTTCAGTTTAGTGCTACACTAGTCACGTAGATCATGAAAGGTCGAATGCCGCGTAGCGTTTACACCCCTATGCTACGCAAAGTTCTACGGCGTAGCTCACACTGCTACGACGCGTGGTGTCCATGCGAAAAGAAGGTTTTGAAAAGCATGTTTTTGAAGTGCAAAACTTCTTTTGTTGTGCACTTTTTTTGTGATGGGTAAAAAATGTAAACTCGCGTCAGGACACGTGACCTGATCGAAAATTCGTAAGACGGAGGGAGAGTAGACCGGTGAGAAATTATTCCCTAACCATTCCAAAATATCAAAAATGCACAACGTTAATATTCAAGTTTTCACTTCTGCCGGCACTCCCGGAGTACAACCCGTTTTTTTTTTTGGGTTATGCATGAGATTATTTTGTTCATCTTAAGGCTAATTATGAACCACTTTTTACTGTAATTTAACTGTATGCTTATGTACTGATTTAAACCAAGACTAAGGACAGTTTTTTTAAATCCTCAGTTAAATCGTTGAATAGTTATCTAGCGTATAAATTATCTGGCTGTTTATCAGGCAAATAAATATTTTCAATTTTGCAATCGTACAATAACTGAAGAATAGGTCTTTGTTAACCAACTTCACACTATCATGTGCAAGCGAGATTCACAGATACAGTATTCAACGTGTTAGACAAGAATAGAAACAAAACGTATGTTTGACATTTTGACGAGATTTCTATCTTCTGTTTAGATCTACAGGTGGTCAGCAATTGTGGCGACCTTTTTTTGTTATTGTTTTTAGCTAAGTTGATAGGAGTTAGCACGCATTTAGTTGCAAAAGTATCTGTTAAAAATACATTTTACCTTATTTTTATTTTTTTTTGTGTTTTCGATTTGGTACTAAAACGAAAGAAAAGTGCTATATTTGGAGACATTTAGAAAACTATCGTCAATTGATTCATAAACATCCACGTTTTCAACAATACAAGAGCACGAAAACACGAAGAGGTATAGCACATTAAAGCCCCAAACAACACAAACGTCAAAACATTATGTATAGGTACTCTAGAATAAGGTACTAACTGAGGCTTGAAGGAACAGTTAACTTTATTCCTTAGTTTCGGGTTTTAATCGTCAGATACTGACTATCTGATTATTGAAAGATCCAGAATCATGCTTTCTATGGAATAAACGCTATTCGATTCTTTATCTAAGGATTGATAAATCGGCTCTAAAAGGTCTAGGATTGTTACGGTATATGTTCCGATTACAAAATAAAGACTATTCGAGGATCAGTTAGTATTAAAGTAGGTTCATGGTTTAAATAATATCCACACATAATTCAAAATTCAAAATTCATGTCATTTATTCAAACTAGGCTGAGAATCAGCACTTTTCGAACGTCAAAATTACACAAGACTGTCCCCCAAAACGCCCACCCTTTACCACTTCCTAGTGCTCATAGGAAATAAAAATGGCATTCTTTTATTCGTTACCGCAGCCTTTATTTGAAGCAATGTTCTGTTCCTCTAAATGTTGATATTATAATAACACTTGAAATGCTTAAATAACTATTTATCAATACAAAAATAATGTCTTACATTTTTAACACCTCTAGCGTGAAGTGGACCGACTTATTTACGGCGGCGGCAGCGCGCTTCATTTGAGATGAATGTATAAGTTGCGTCCTATAATCTATATATATATATATATTAATTAATGCCTATTTCCCTTGGTCACGCCATAACTTGATCACATCACGGTCTTTCGACCTCCTCCTCCTCCTTTTGAGAATCCCCCGAATAATATGTACGCAATCGTTAAGTTAAATTTAAAAAAATGCGATTTAAAAGTAAAATGAAAGCCATATAAAAGTATAGCCATATGAAAGTCTCTAAACGTCACACACAACATTTTGAAACGGGATAAACATCCCGTGTAAAATGAAGCTTATTTGTAGAAATGAGATAACATAAAATCGGCGTTCGCGTTTTAGTTTCTAAAAATGTAAACAATTCAGTGTAATCGTAAAAATAACTTTAAAACCCACACATAAAGCTTAGTTTGCGCTACAACTTCGAATATTTCTATGACTTATCCATAGTACCTACATAAAATCAACTAAGTTGATATTTGTTGTAATTTGAAATAACATCATTTGGAAACTAGGATTTGAATGGTGAATAGATGAGAACGCAAACTTGTAAAGTACACTCGTACACTACAACTTGTATGTTGATACTTTCTACTTAGTTACACTTAGTTTTCCTATAACTAGTTTCTACAACTACGATCCATCACTCCGGCTCTCAAAGTTAGCTCATAGTATTCCAAATTGTAATTCTACTATAGTGAAATAACCCAAGTTATACGATACTTAAGAACTTAGTCATTCATTATTACTTTACGAAAACAGTTTTACTTAGAGAACAGCGAAATCTAAAGTTTGTAAATTATGTTTAAATACAAGTAAATAATACTTCTAATGGAACATTGCATTTATTTCAATTTAGAATTTCACAAACTATTTGTGTTGTCCTTCAAAAAAACATTAGATAGGTACAGAAAAACGAATAAAAATTTATGTAGACAGTTTAGTTGCCAGTACATAGTTGTTGTCGTCATGTGCCATATTCAATAAATAATATTGTATCTTATTTAATACTTGGAATAACACGTCACGCCAGTTTTCCCCGAAGCACTAGGCAGTTGTACTTTAAGTAAATATGTATGTAAATTAAGTAAATATGTATATTTCAAATTCATGTTTGAGACATAAAGGATCACTTTCCGGAATTGAACGCGTCTCCCTAATTTCAGTCAATCTCAGCTTTTTAATTATACAGGCATGGCATGGCTGCCAAAATCTATAACTCATAACATCTTGTAATTATACGACGAGGCGGATCTTTAATTGGTATTTGCACATAATTGGTTACCATCGTAGGCCTTTACGAAACTTTCAGATACCGAACCGAGTTTATTACAAGCCATATCGGAAAACATGTGCCAAAATTTCTCTATTCAACTTTTTGTCTATCATAATTAAAGTTACGAGTATTTTCGAAAAACTATAGGTTACGAATATTCCATTTGTTGGCAAGGATACTACCAGCCGCACTACAAATAGTGTCGTTTACAATTAACGACAATACCAAGAATATTTTGGATTAAATTGTACAATCAACACAGAAGTTTTGGACCTCCTAATCCACTAAGTTCAACTCAAAGTTCAACGAGTTGAACTAATTGATCAGCAACCTCTTTTACAGAAATTCTTTTTTTACTTATGAAGTTTAAAAATGTGATAAAGATCAAATGACACTCAAAGTCAAAGTATATAGTATAGTATATATATAGTATATAGTAGTATTACAAGGCACAATAAAGGCACTTTTGAACGTCAACTACAAAAAAAAAAACTAGTCGCCCCGCCCAACCCTTTATAAAAATGGTGACAAATGACGATGAATTCCGCAACAAAATCATCTTTAGTGACGACGCAAAAAATTACATCTCAACGGCTTCGATAACAAGCGGAATTCACGGATCTGGGATGATGAAAACCCACATGCCTTTCAAGAACTTCCGTTATATCCTCAAAAAGTGACAATTAGTTCCATGTGGGTTTAAGGGATAATCAGACCGTACTTTTTTGACAATGATGAAAAATGTAACGCAACATCGACTTATGCGGGTGAAACCGCTGGGTGCAGCTAGTGTTTTGATAAATATGTGTTTGATTATTTATTTTTCATTCATGTAGTACACACAAAATACATGGAAAATATAGTACAAAGACTTCAAAACTTTCAATTGAAAACCATAAATAACGACTTTTTATAAAAATTAACTCAACACAACACGCCTGTAATTCCCGATGTTGATGTTGCGCCACTTCTTCTTCCCAGCAAAAGAATTAGGAAGTGGTGAAGGGCGGGCGTTTTGGGGGACTGTCTTGTCTTGTTGTTTTTCTTATGTAATTTTGACATTCGAAAAGTGCTGATTCTCAGCCTAGTTTGAATAAATGACTTGAATTTTGAATTTTCGATGGGTTGGGTAGAAAAAAAACAATCGCCAAAAAAACAACTAAAATTCAACTGCCTATAAATTAAAACATGTTTGAATTATTCAATACATAATTATTATGGAATAATTAATTACTGTTTACGTTAATTACAAGCGGTTTCTGTATAGGTACGACACGTGTCAACATCACCCAAATATGTTTTTTCTGATAATATCTAACATTATGTTTCCCACATCGCAAACAACCTCGTCTGAGTGAAGGCACCCGTAGGCGCCTCAATGAAGAGAAGAGACCATGTCCTGATGGACATGGTCTCATGGTCTGAAGTGATCTTCTGGGTACGTCTGTAACCGCGGATGAGGCCTACATTTCATCAATTTTACACCTTTTTATATTTTATGCAAAGATTTCCGGACAGTTTAAAAATTACAGTTGTGATTTTCGGATGAATTATTTAACAATCTATATTTAGGTGGTTTTAAATGTTTCTTTGGTCAGTCTACAATGAAATTTTATATCCTAACTATATCATCATCATCATCATCATTTCAGCCATAGGACGTCCACTGCTGAACATAGGCCTCCCCCAATGATTTCCAAATTGGCCGGTTGGAAGCGACCTGCATCCAGCGGCTTCCTGCGACCTTTATTAGGTCGTCTGTCCACCTTGTGGGTGGACGTCCTACGCTGCGCTTGCCGGTACGTGGCCTCCATTCCAGAACCTTTCTGCCCCTTCGGCCGTCAGTTCTGCGCGCTATGTGCCCCGCCCACTGCCACTTCAGCTTGCTAATCCGTTTATATAATTATATATCTATACTAATATTATAAAGAGGAAAGATTTGATTATTTGTTTTTTGTTTATATTGAATAGGCTCCGAAACTACTGGACCGATTAGAAAAATTATATTACCATTAGAAAGCTTAGTTTTCAGGGAGTAACATAGGCTATTTTTTATCTCGGGAAAAATAACGGGTCTCGCGGGAAAGAACACGGGAGCGAAGCCGCGGGCAAAGTGCTAGTAATATTATATAATATAAATGCGAAAGTGAGTTTGTTTGTTTATTAATTTGTTTGTTACGCTTTCACGCCAAAACAGGTGAACGGATTTGGATGAAATTTGGCACATGGGTAGATCATGAACTGGGTAAGGACATAGGATATTGTTTATCCCGATATTCAAACGAGATCGAGACTTATTTGGGTGAAACCGCGGGGCGCAGCTAGTTATTATTAATCTTACACGGTCTAATTTATCAAAATTTGCTTTTTTCTGTCACAATAATATATCTATTTTAAGCCACACCAAACCGTTTATTTATAAAAAAAAAACAATAGATTCCACCAACTACGGCTTCACCTTCTTTACCCAAAAATAAAGGCAGTGGCCTTAAAAGCGTTGGCCCACCGCACGTCGCACGCTGTGTACGGGCACGCGGCAGATTTTAGTTGCGTGGGTTAGTTTGTTTGACACCGTGAATCTACGTTTCCACTGCAGCACACACGAATATTAACCCACGACTAAGTCACCACGTTCCCACCACCCTCAGTGTACCATGTGCATAGCGTTGACAGCGTTGAGCTGCAAGGGTGCCTTATTTGAGCAAGCCACGTGTGTAGCAATGACGTCATTAATCTTGTAATCGTGCGTAGCGTGTTCGTGGGTTGCGGAGGACGTGATCTCATACATTTTCTTGCAAAGCGAAACTAGACACACGTGCGTAGCCGGTGGGGCTCTACCTTAAGTCCGTACACGCGAAATTTTCCCTCATATTGTAACAGGACTATACTAAACCTGATCTCAGGCTCTGACGTGGGCTGAAAAGAAACATAACCATTTCATCAACCCAGGCTTTGTTATTTTTAGGCTCTAGCTCTTCATAACTTTGACTTGTGCCGTTTAGCGATCAAACGAGCGAAGATATAAAACCAATATCAAAGAGAAAATATATATATATATATTGGATTTGAGAATATCCTTGTGTAAAGACCGGAAAATGCGTATCCGGACGGAATTAGGAAGAACGTAATCCATGTCATACGTGTCACGTACTCGATGTTACCTTTGTGGCTTCTAATGTCATCAGCATCTACCCTAATCAACGAAGCGAAAATACCAAAGATAAATACACCATGAAAAGTTTATTTTTAGTTTATATACGAGTAAGTATCTCCTCTCCTCTCTGTAAGAGGGAGTGGGCCGTAATCTACCAGGCGGGCCCAGTGCGGGTTGGTGGATGTCACATGACGTCGATTTTTTTTATTTTAGGACATGCATGGTTTCCTTACAGTGATTTCCTTCACTGTTTTTATAAGTGTCTCATAATTTCAGCTGAAAGACGTTCACTGCTGGACGACATAAGCCTCCCTTAAGCGTCGCTACACGATCAGTCCTGTGTTTCTCGCATCCAGCGGATTCAGTTCATCTTATAGGAGGTATCTATTGATTGGTGGGATTGGTGGCGTGTGTGTTGGATCGTTGAGTTCCCTTCAAAATGGTTGAGCTAAACGGTGCTGATCCATGCGTCATGTTCGTGAACTGGCGCCATCAGTAGGGACTGGTCATCTCTTATCTGCCACGGCTTATTTTAATTTTTGAATTGTTTTTATTTATTTTTTTATTACGGACGCTTTTTACGTACACGTCTTTCTACATTGTTCTCACATGTATAATTTCAACATGAATGATGTAAACAATATTTTGTAAGAATATAATTTTTTAAAAGAGTGTCCGTGGAGTTTCTTGCCCGTTCTTCTCCATAGGAACCTACGCTTTGGTATGGGCTACTACTACTAGCTTCATATTTCTGACTGACTGACTCCTTGACAATTCAAAAGTGCCTGTAAATGGTTTAATTGAAATAAATGCTTTGAGTTTGAGTTGAGTTTGAGTTTGGTTGAAACGTAATTTGTGCGTCTTTTTGTTTCTTATACCACAAAAGTGACCACAAAAGTTGTTGAGCGAGAAATCGGTGCTCCTCCAAATTTATTATTGTGTTCGATCTTTCTTTTTTAGAATATCTTGGTATACCCATCTGCATGGATATGATATGGGTTGCATAATCAATTAATGCAATTTATCCACTAATAAATCTTCTAGGCATAATAATAATGTATTTGGTTTAGATATTGGTAGCGAAATGGTGTACTTTTAATACTGTTTTAGAATAGGTACTGGTTGTAGAATAGGTACATTAGAGCACAATTCGACGTAACTAAATGTATATTTGGGTACCTACATTTAATTTTGTCTTGTTGCTTGACTTCTTTAACGTAAAGAATAACCGAGGTATTTAATCATTTTAATTAACCTACTTAATTGGTAATTTTAAACGAGTATAATTAAGGATTCTTGAGAAGGCTTTGACGAATTCTCGATAACTTGAGTTATTTGAGATTTAAAACACATTTAACGATGGTGAAATGTTTAAGATATCAGCTCGGTACTTCAACACTTCTTAAAATTGAGTTTGACGAAAAAATAAAATAAATAAATTAGAGTTTCATGAATTTTACTTACAAATAGACGGATGTAATTTGTGTACCAATTTACATACTTTACAGGTCCATCGGATGAAGAAACCGATCGAATATCCATCTACCAAAATTTTTTTTACGCTACAACTAGCTGTGCGGCTTTGCTTTGCTCTCGTGACTTGGTAGACTGTAAAGTTATAGTAGGTATTTGCATAAATTAATCTTTAACGTTACAAAAAATAACGTAACATATTAAATGTAACCAGTAGATACGCGTCGGACCCCTATTTTTAACCCCTGATGCAAAAAGAGGGATGTTATAAGTTTAACCGCTATGTGTGTGGGTCTGTGTGTCTGGCTGTGGCACCGTAGCTCTTAAACGGGTGAATCGATTTGAATTCGGTTTTTTTTTAATTTGAATGCAGGTTTTAGACAAGTTTTATCAAAATTAGTTCAGTCGTAGAAGATTATCAGCTCTATTCTTGTTGAAAATGGATGTGAGCGTCTTCCACGGATCTGATGGATTTGAAAATTGGTATTCAGTTACTTCAATGATATTAGAAGAATATAGTAACCTTGAACTGCTGCTTTTATTTTCTTAAGATTAGTAAATACATAAAACATAACATAACATCACGCTTTGTTTCCCCCAAGGGTTGGGCAGAGGAGTACCTATAGTTCACCCACATTTTTCCAGTTATGTTTAAGTCCCATGTAGTATGGGGCGATCCTATTGCCATCAACCGGGCACAAATCCAGACTCCGGGCTGCTACTGAGAAATTCCGGAAAGAAAAACCCAATGACACTTTGCCCGACCTGGGAATCGAACCCAGGAACTCATGTTCAGCAGTAGCACTCGTTACCACTAGACCCGTGAGGCAGTTTTTGTTTGCCTGTAATTATTACATTTTGATTGATGCGAGCTGTTTACTTACGCATCACTGGGCAGTTAGGTACAAAACAAAAAACAGCATTCTTTGAACTTATTTTATCAACAAAACAACACTTTTTAGCCACGTGACATGAAGCCGCAATGTAAAATTAAAATAAAAGCCAATATTTAATTTTTTAACCAGAATTTCTGTACTTTCCAGCAATGATGTGAAAGAGCGGAGCCTCCTAATAGGCATTGTTTGCTTAAAAGGAGGCTCCAAACACGTTTAAAATGTAATTTTCTATTTGTCACAATAAACTATTTTGTATTTGTATTTGTATCGTGTCGACAGCGAGATGTTACTTTGTGTACAACGTCAAGTTATAAACAAGCGGACCTTAAGACCTCATCTGCATTAATTGCACGATTAAGTACAACCATCAACTACATTACACTATGACAATAACTGTCCACCCGATTATAGACCCTAACTTTGTAGACATAAGTGTGACCATACCATCATACTGTCATGCTATAGATGAAATTCGCGTGGGTGTGTTTGCTCCGGTCTTATTTATTAAAATTATCTGACAACAACAAAATTAATTAGCTTGATGTCAACGCGACCGTGTATGTATTATGAAATTATTTACATTAAATGACAAAGACTTCATTAAATACAAAATAATTTCTAACCAAAATAGAACGTAAGGCCTAAATTATTTCCGGCGGAATCTCATTGCGTCATGGAGAGTGCGATTGTCACAACCCAGTGCTGGGCACGCCACTATTGCGGCGATAAGACCCCTCTTTGAGGAGTGGCTAGAGAGGCGCCACGGCGTGGACAATTCCCGGCCACCGTAGGCGCGTGCTTGCGGACGATGAGCAATGGGTAGCTCGCCGTCCGATAAGGACCAGGCCCGGGTCGACGCGTGACGGCGCGTTGTGTTCCACGCGCGCCTCAAAGAGATGTCAACGAGTTAAGGGGTCCGATGGGACCGATGCCTGCCCCTGGCAACATACAGGCAACTGAAGGAACACGGGTGGGTTTTAGTCAGTAAGAGTCTGACACGCCCTCCCGCTCCGCCCAGGACGGGAGAAGTCATTAATTAATTGATGATTACTCACCCAAAAAAAAAAGCCTAAATTATTACATATCTATATAACTACCTTTCGCCCGCGGCATCGCCCGCGTGTATGTCGGAAACTATCTCACGGGAACGTACTATCGGGATAATAACTATCCTATATGTTAATCCAGGTTATAAAGATAAACTAAAGTATCTGTGTGCCAATTTTTTTCTAATTCCGTTCAGCTTTTTTGCGTGATTGAGTAACAAACATCCAAACACACAAACATACAAATTTTCACATTTATAATATTAGAGTAGGATAGTAGGGTACTATTGAATCGTATCCGAAAAAAGTTTTTGGAAATCATTTCCTATTAGTCCGTTCGTTAATTAGCAATCCAAACACAAAATCGATTCCGAGAATATTGTCCTTGCTCTCATTTGATAAAATAAGGAAATTCCTTCCCACCATTGGTTAGTCTAATAATATGAAAATGCCAAGATTACAATGTACCTTAAACCCACTTGAAAGAACTCTGGGATTCCTGAAAGAATTTTAATAGGATTATTTATGAGAAGCTTTATAACAGGCGAGCCAGTGGTCAAACATAAGCCAAGTTAGCATGAAATATACCTTGTATTTGTTCTCTTATTTCGGACAGAAAAAAAAAATTTAACATGTGGGTGTACTTTATGTAACATGTACACTCCTGCCTAAATTGTTAATAATTTTAAAATTTAGAGACTTTTTACTACAGAATAGCTTTAAGATTCTCATAGCCAAAAGTAAGGAATTTTAGTGATAGTTTAGTTAGTTTAGTTCGGTGTACAAGAGAATCGGCACCATTAAGAAACAGTTAACTGACTCAGGCGTGACTTTGTGGAAATCCATTGTAAATAAAATACAATAGACGATGTATATTTAGTAACCTAATCCGCTTAACTGTTCTTAAAGAGTCATAAAGAACCCTGTAAGAAATTGACACGTGTTTCACTTCTCAACGGGGCATCATCATGTTTAGTTATTTTTATTTCTGCTTGAGTGATGTTTTTGGTGAGTACTTAATGTAAATTATCTTGCATACTATTGTATAGAATCATTTTCTAACTGAACAGACAGCTGTGCTGCTGGGGAGTTTGTTGCGCCACTTCTCCTTTCCAGCACTAGGAAGTGGTGAAGGGTGGGCGTTTTGTAGGACTGTCTTATGTAACTTTGACGTTCGAAAAGTGCTGATTCTCAGCCTAGTCTGAATAAATGACTTTTGGTTTTTTTATTTTATTTACCTGGTCCGACGCGTTACCTACCTATTCATACCAAAGACAGTGGGGACAAAATTAATCTATTTACCATAAAATGAATAACCTATCTATTAACAATAGTCTATTATCCTAACTAGGTAATATTAGAAATACGAAAGTGAGTTTGTATATTTGTTTGTTTGTTATGCTTTTGGATGCACGGATTTGGATGAAATTTGGTACATAAGTAGACCATGACGGTCTATCTATGTGCCAAATTTCATCCAAATCCGTTCAGCTGTTTTAGCGTGAAAGCGTAACAAACAAAAAAAACTAACTTTAATATATAAATATATATGGTTAAGAGAGTTATAATTAGGTATGCAAGTAGAACTGCGCTACATAAGTCTATTACAATAACAAGTTTCTTGACATTTGAATGGAAGGTGTCCTTTATTGTAATCGTAGAGTTATGTTTGTTTGTAAACCTGGTGTGACTATGATTTGATTATTATAAATACCAGTCGTCAAGTCTCCACGGCATTGGAAATTTTACAGACAAACCACACCTAAATACTCTTTCAAAGGTTATCTTTAAAAGATCGCTTTACCGATAAAACCGCCCATTGTAGGTGACACAATCAAACGTCAAATTTAAAAAAAAAAAATGATCTATGTGGTGTAACAAAGAATACCTACCTAGCCTTTTCTCAACTATACAGGGTGTTAAAGTAATTGCGTGCCATAGCTTAGGGGTAGGTTCAGTATCGATAATGAAAGCCAGAAAAAAAAAAACATGCAATAGTACGTACCTACCTAGTTATCTATCCTTCACCCGGCGTTATCGAAGTGTTCGGGCGTAGGTATTCCATTGCGTTCGATAGTATGTAGGTAACTCTAGGAAATTATTAATTAGCATTTAAACAAAATAAAAACATTATTATCGCATCGCCGCCCGTACGAAGGGAAAATTAGAATTGTAATTTACATAACGTCGTAGCGTTAGTTAAATTCGCGTTCGATAGTAGGTAAGTAATTAAAGCATATAAACAAATAAAATAATTTTAATTCTAAACGATTGCTATCTTAAGTAGGTTTTTTTTTCTGGCATCCTTTTTCGATACTGAACCTACCCCTAAGGTATGGCACGCAATTACTTTAACACCCTGTATAACCGGATGCAGCTGAATATCAGTATTTTACATGGAGTGACTGCCAATCTGACCTCCACAACCCAGTTACTGGGTAATACGATACCCCTTGGTAAGACTGGTTGACGGACTTTCAGGCTTCTGACGACCCGTAACGACTGTCAAAGATCCACGAATGACACCCGGGCTTAACGTGCTTTCCGAGGCACGGAGGAGTCTTAGTACCTATGTAAATATGGTCACCCATCCACGGACCAACCCCGGCAAGCGTAGCTTAACCTGATGGATCGTCCCGTGCGGCTGTTATTACTGCTATTCTAATAATAGGTATAGTACCTATAAATAGTTTTCTTGTACACAAACGAAAACTTAGATCCAATATTCAACTTAAATTAGAATCTAAAATTTGCTGCCAAAACTAATCTATTTACTCCCAATAAGTAAGTACCTACAGGAATTTTAATCTAGATTAATTACCTACTCTAGTGTTAATTTCAAGCATTTTTATCATACAAAATGGAACAGGGCCCTTAAGTTCACACTTCATTTCTTCACATAACCTTTTTTAACGGACCCTGAAGGCAACATCACAAAAAAGGGTTTCGCTCCCAAACTCTTGGCGCAGGCTTGGTAACACGAAGAAGTTTTGCTATCCAATTTACGATTACTCGATCAAAGTCAGTGTCGAATTACAGAAGATATAAGTTGTTAACTACTTAATGATAAAATAAGGCCAGTTAAGAGTTACGGTGTTGTATCTATGCCAAGTTTTTCTTTTATACATAATATGCTTGAGAAATACAAGATTTGGTAATGAGATGGTGAAAATATGGCCCAGTAAGCCACGTTATTAGCGGGGTTAACCCGGGGTTGCCCAGAATGTGCTGGATAAACTCATAAGGAAAACTAAAACTATAGGAAAGAGTGGCGTAAACTTACTCTTCGATCTGACAAAATCACTGCATTTTGGCGGGATTTTATTAAAATCACGTCAGTTTCATCTCTATATCTTACCCATTTATAACCCGGAATTACTTATAATAACCCAGTTTTTGGTAAGATATATTTATGTTTATCAAAGTTGAAGATTTTGGCCTTGTATTTGTTTCGGTAATACCGAACTACGAAATAGTTTCGAAGCTTTTATTCATGAGCGAAACTGTGAGACTACAATAAACAAGTTATTTGTTAAACTTACCAAACGTAAGATGTTCAGTTACGTAATGTCTATCGTGTTTCTGTAAATTACATTCTGTCAAGTGTGTAAATTCAACGTTAAAATTAGGTATATGTAACTTACGATCCCAAATGTCCCGTAGGTTAACTTGTGTTGTTTTGTAGGTTAACTTACGATCCCAATATCTCTTGCAACTGCCTCGTTGGTCTAGTGGTCGCTAGCGCTACTACTGAACAGGTCCTGGGTTTGATTCCCCGGTCGGGCAAAGTGTCATTGGGTTTTTCTTTCTGGAATTTCTCAGTAGCAGCCCGGAGTCTGGATTTGTGCCCGGTTGATGGCAATAGGCTCGCCCCCTATTACATGGGCCTTAAACATAACTGGCGAAATGTGGGTGTACTAAAGGTACAAGGCGTGGTGTTATGTTATGTGTTATCTCTTGCAACCATTTTGCTTTTACTTTTACGCATTTTATTTGCACACATCAAACAACATGGACCTCAAAAGAGATGAAACACAAGCATTCTTATTTGAACATTCGCACTGGACTTCCCGTTACTATTTTCCTACAAAATAATTCACTCACACTACATATTACATCATCATACTACATGTTTTTCCTTCACATAGGTACTTTATAGTACCAACCTACTCACAACGACACTCCGTAAGAGTCTAGTGAGCACTAGATTACATCGAGCCTATACCATCGACACCACGTTATTAAGTTGTCTATAGCCTAATGCTAATGACAAATTAATTAATTCACTTGGCGTTGGGTTAAGAGGATAATCATACAATAAATAGACAACGTGACGATGAAAAGGGTGGATACGGTACGTGATCTAGGAGTACACCTTAACAAGGGGTTGTGATTTCGCGATCACATAGTCAAAGTTTGCAAAAGAACGTATAGGAGCCTAGGTTTCGTACTTCGTTCAAACACATTAAAGCTATTACAACCATGTACTTGTTGAGTCAGTTGGAGTGTAATGCAAAAAAATAAAATGTGCACCACATGAAACTAAATAAAGTCTCATGTTATCGCATACAAAATAAATTCATAAGGTATCTGAGTATATCCTTATTATCCATTGATATATCCAACCTTGTTTGTTCTAGGTATGATTGGGTACAACAGTTAGAATTAAGAAGGGATATGACTCACGCCATTTATATTTTAAATTAATTAATAGTAAAATTAAGAATCAGGGGGGAGGTGAATCTGTGCGTGCCCGACAACTTCGTGCTGAGGCGGCGACGGCCGCAGCTGCTGGCGGTGCTGCGCGGCAGGACTAACTTGCTTCTAAAAGCGCCAGTTACTCGCGCCTTACGTACACTCAATGAAGTCGTCGAGAGGATTGAATTTTTTCTGTTCATTGAATGAATTCGCAAGAATAACTGCATACCATTTGTGTTAGAATTTGTAAAATAAGTATAAGCTAAGTATCGCCCTATCGCTTTGCGATATCCTGTAATGTTAGAAGTGTTGTGTAAAAAAATAAAAAGGTACCATGTAGGTATCTAGGTATCCTATCATAACCTATCCACGAGGCATGACTGTCATCTAATCTCAAACGTCTTACAAATCAGGAGCTATATCTTATTCTTTTTCAGATATTGTATAATTATAAAATGTTCCATGTAAGTTTTAGGTTTGCGTTAGTTAAGTGTTCATCCACTCAATTGTTCAATCTAATTGAAACAGTTGAGGTTTAAGGTTAAACGAGCCCTCGTATAGAAGAGTTGTCTCTCTTACTGGAAAGCAAGATTGTTGAATCTCCCCCAGATACTGGTAAAAATAATGTCGCCTTCCATACGTTCACAACACACGCTTTAATACGTTCAATCTTTATCAGTCTCGTATCATCGATATCGTCAAGAATCTTCGCCAGTTGTTGTCCTGCAACTCGTGTGAGGTCACGACGACCCCAAAGGTCACTCGTGGCAGGTGTCAGCTCGTTAGTTCTATCGGCAAATCTTGACATGCAGCAAAACATGCGTCTGTCTGGCCTGCTTACTACGACACACAGTGTACGGTAAATAGATTTGTATCACTAATATTGATTTGCCGTGAAGGGCAATGTTATGAAGAAGCTTTCACTCAATTGTGCGTAGCACACAAGCCTGCTGCCATCACAATACTTTTGGCACTAAACAAATTTAAATCATCGTTCTATTTCATTCAATCGTTTGAATATGAAAGAGACAGAGAGATTTTTAAAATATTAGCACTAAACACATTGAGTGAATTGTGGTGCAAGCGAGCCTCAAATCAAATCGTTTTCACTAGGTACACGATCCACGGGTCGGACAAGTTTTTCCTTTAGGAAATTCACACTTGCAGCCCGGAGTCTGGATTTATATCCAGCAATAGGCTCGCCCCTATTACACGGGACTTACAAACATATCAACTGGCGGACCGTGGGTAATACGTACCTCTGGTTCTCATCAGGAAGTACAGGCGTGTTATGTTGATGTTAGTATTTACGTATTTATTTATTGAAAGACACCGTTACAAGTTGATATTATTATATGAAATTCTTGACGATGCTGTCAATAAATATTAAAGTTCTGTGCGCAGTAGAGATAGTTGGTGGTTAGTTTAGTCACCACATTGAGGCAAATATTTGTGTGTAGAATTTTGGAACGGCTCCTCGTATATTTAGGCTTGTGTGTTCTCTAAAATCAAAGCCACATAAAAGGTACTATTCCGTACCCAACCGCAGGCAGCACGCGATGTGTCGCGGCGTCATGTCGCTGCAGTCATGATTCCGAACCCGACCGCAGGTAGCAAAACGTAGAGATGTCAGCGAATGAAGGGGTCCGATGAGACCATTGCCTGCCGGGGTTGCGGGAGGGTCCGAAAGGGATGCCGTGGCCCCCCGGCATTGCACAGGCAACAGAAGGAACACGGGTGGGTTTTGGTCAGTGGGAGTCTGACACGCCCTCCTGCTCCACCCGGAGCGGGAGAGAACATTTGATGATTTCCCACACACAAAAAAAAAAAGGTAGCAAACCGTGTTATTGCTCGAGCTTTGGCGGCACTACTGGTCTGCGGTCGGGCAGCACCCATCGCCTATCACTCGCCCATAGCTGCCAACATCGTGTCGCTAGCTACGGAAGGTATTTCATAGAAATTCATACAAGCCAGTCGTTTCGCGGCGACACTGCCGTTGCCTTCTGCGGTCAGGTACGGAATGGTACCTTAATATTACATAACATCACGACCCCTCCGAGCCTCGGCAAGCCCGTTATGCACACATACATATTTTAAAATTCATATGCCATAATTCATATTGATTTTTTTTAATCTACTTTTCAAGAGATTTAAGGGATTTGAAATATAGTCATAGTCCGTATATTGAATTAACATTTAGAATTTATTTCATTCAAATCAGACCACTCTGTCTTTCTAACGTGTAGGTATTACGTGGTGAATGGTGGCACTAGAGTCGGTATTACAAATTAATTGTATGAATAATTAATGTTCTAAGGCATTTAGAATCCTATAAACCTGTTTTTTTTTTAAACCTGACATGTGTTCTGTAAGACTTGCACCCTGAAGGTTTCGTCTCAAAGCGGTGCTTGCTCGGCTGCCCGAATTTCCAAATCCGGATTGAAGAACAAAGTTAACTTTTCAATTGTAGAGTACCGATTTGAATGAAATACAGACTAAATGTTACTTCACGACACGACCTATGAATTTTTTACCCCAAATTAAAGAACAAACTTAACTTTGCAGTTCATATACAAGGTGACTGGTATTACGAATTCTATTAAGGGGCCAAATCAAAAAAAAAACTGGTTTTGTCCCATAGTAAAAGTTGTTTATACAGGCTGAATTTTTAGTCACCGTCCAATTTTTTTCTATCCATTAGGTATGATTCACTAACTCCATATCTGAAAAAAATCGATACTTATAATTTTCATATTAAATCATTTTCTCGAAAGAATTATCCGCTCTGCGTGTTATATATAATAACTTTGTGATGTGATATCTCAATATTTTTGTATCACTCAATACCAAAAAAAAAAACACGTACCTATTCAATGATTTTCGCCAAATATTAAAATTTGGACACTGACTAAAAATTCAGGCCGTATACTGATGACTCACGAGAGATCACGTGTTTAAGTATCGGTCAGTAATTATTACCAATTTTCCGATTTTCCTCTTTACTTGACCTTGCTTCTCACCAAACTTCATGCTGCTGGGCCAACGGGAAGGACCAAATAGGCTTTGGTTTATTTGCGAGTGTCAAAATGTGCGGCATAACATAAATAGCAGTATTTTTTTATTACGTGGACTTGGAAGTTTGATTTTCGTAACAGGTCCAGGAGGAGCTCGTGGCTAAGTAATAACTGCTGCACGGGTCGATCCGTCAGGTTAAGCTACGCTTGCCGGGGTTGGTCTGTGGATGGGTGACCATCTTTACGTACCGAGATTCCTCCGTGCCTCGGAAAGCACGTTAAGCCGTTGGTCCCGGCTGTCATTCGTGGATCTTTGACAGTCGTTACGGGTCGTCAGAAGCCCGAAAGTCTGACAACCAGTCAGTCAGTGTACCAAGGGGTATCGTATCACCCAGTTACTGGGTTGTGGAGGTCAGATAGGCAGTCACTCCATATAAAATACTGGTATTCAGCTGCATCCGGTTAGACTGGAAGCTGACCCCAACGTAGTTGGCAAAAGGCTAGGCAGATGATGAACAGGTCCAGGACCGTAGATCTCAGTTTTTAATATCAATTTCAACTTGATGCATCCACGCGTTCCTGAGAAAAAGGGTATTGACAGGCAACGAAGTCATTATTTACAGGTTTAAATAAAAGAGATTTATTAACCTTTTCATGCGCTAATGGCTGAACGCATTTAGATGAATTGGCTAACGCCATTGCTAATGGATAAGCCATGACTTAGGTTAGGACAAAGATTTTCCGACATCCACGCGGGAAGCCGTTGGCAAAAGCTAGTTTGTTATATATTTAACACAAATAGCTATATAATTACAAACTGGGGCGCGACACAAAGAGCTTTTCCAAGAATCGTTCCTACATTTTAAACGTAGTTATAAAACGTATAGGCAGCTAAAAAGTCCCTAAACACATAGAAAAGATGACGGAAAGATAAGGATACACAAAAACATAAACATAACATCACGCCTTGTTTCCCCGAAGGGTAGGGCAGAGGTGTACCTGTAATAGGTACACCCAAGATAAGGATACTAAATTATTTAACGCCATTACTTTAATTTAACTGCTGGTTGAACATAATAATCTAGAGGTCAAATGAACTAACTGGTTGATTGGAATTTTAGCACTAGTTCTGAGACAAAAGATTCTTTAAAAAAAAAGTGATGTAGGTATGTGCTTCTGCTGACAGTGGGCTATGAATTTTGAATGCACACTGATATAAAGACGAGATATGAGGAATTTAAAATTTCTATAGAAAACTTATTTTTCTCATAACTCGAATTTAAATTAGTGTCCATTAAAAATATATATTTGGAAGCATAGATATTCTGTAATCCAATCGGAATAAATACACACTACCTTAAGAATATGTTTGATTTACAAATTATTTTGGTATTACGTTTGTATGAACTACGCATGCTCCACCGGCCCGTTAAACATAACTGCCGAAATGTGGGTGTGCACCTCTGCCAACCCTTCGGAGAATACAAGCGTGATGTTATGTTTTCCTTAG
This sequence comes from Xanthia togata, assembly GCA_963853775.1. Taxonomy (NCBI): domain Eukaryota; kingdom Metazoa; phylum Arthropoda; class Insecta; order Lepidoptera; family Noctuidae; genus Xanthia; species Xanthia togata. Next base: position 7,000,828 of record OY970805.1, read on the forward strand.
ATTATTCTAACTAATATTATAAATGCGAAAGTGTCAAAAAGTCAAACGGCAGAACGGATTTGGATGAAATTTGGCAAATGGGTAGACCTTGACCTTGAGAAGGATATAAGCTACTTTTTATCCTGGATCGCAGACGGAGTCGCGGGCAACAGCTAGTAACACAATAATTTAGACTAATTTCAAGAGCAATCCAGAGTTATGTTTGTTTTCTACATTACCTATTAGGTAGACCTTCTATGTTGCTAAATGCTTAGGCGTCTTGTCTGTTTTTTTTCTTGTCTTGTCTGCCATGAAACTTCAATTAGTTTACACCTACAATTTATATTTATTACCTTATAAGTAGATATAACACAGCATTATGTATATCAAACATGTAACTGGCTAAATGTGGGTGTTCTATAGACACACCTCTGGCTAACCCTTCGGGGGATAACAGGCAGGGGTGATGTTATACAGTTATGTGTATCCCAAAGCAACAGTAGTCTTTAATTCCTGCCCACATTTTTCTCGCCCAGTGTGTCGCCGTCCTAACGTACTTAAACACGGGTCTTCGAACTTACCACCTCCTTGACAGCCGCGGAGAGGTATTAAAGTGAGCCAAATTTTTCTCCAGGCCTCAGAATATTCAAGACACATTTTTTGTTGAGATTAACTTGGTGACAGAATTATGGTAGAAAACTGTGCTAGTGGAGAGTAAAGGCTCGTGCAGACTAGCGCGACGCGACTTCTTCTTCTTTTCGAGTGGTTAGTGACTAACCTGGTGTCAGAGTTTTAAAGCCGCCCATATGGCCTCTGACTTCGCTTCACAAGCCGTCGAGAAATATCTCTCAGGCATGCCGGTTTCCTCACGATGTTTTTCTTCACCGTTTAGAAGCAAGTGATAAAAAGCAAAAAAAAATCGTTTTAAGCGCGGCGCGACGCGACTCTATCAATACAATTTCTAACAAAACTTCACGGTAGAACAATTACAGGTGTCGCGTCGCGCGATAAGTCGCGCTAGTCTGCACGAGCCTTAATTAAATAAAGTTTTTATTAAAAAGCTTAAAAACTTTTCACAAAAAAGAAAAATACACTGCTTTGAATTTTAATTTTTTGCCACCGTATTCCTAAATTATTTTCAACTTTCCGGTGTTCTTTTTGCAAAAAAAATATTTTTCACTTTTTAGTTGTAGTACCTACCCCACACAAATTCGAATACCACTACCTGCTTTGTAAATAACAGTGACAGGAAGTTATAACATCATCCACAAAGACTAAGTGGGAAAAATACGTATTATTGAAGCTAACTCAAAAACTACCCAAGCAAAGTTGGATGTATGGTCATACTGCAGAGGTCTGACAAACTGTTTGAAAGTAAAAAACTATTTTCTAAAATGAATACTTAACGTAATTAATACCTTCCTCAATAATTTGGCAATCAAATGCAAAACTATTTTATCAAATCCGACTAGTACTTCCAGAGATTAGCACGTTTAAACAAAAAAACTTTATTATATTAGCAAACTAGTTAAACTAATTAAATAGATTTCCATTTTAGAAAATAGTTTTTTACTTTCTAATTGTTTTAGTTTCGTGATCAGTTTTTCTGTTAATTGTGCTATAATATTTCTAGTTAAGCCAACAATAGGTACTCTCTTATTTCGACTGACTTTAATTTACTGACTAACTAAGATCGATTCTAATTTGTAATTTTATTAATTAACACAGTTAACCATTCGGCTTGAATATTGATCATGCTATTTCGATTCTACATATAATTGATTTCAGAAATCATCTATGCATAATTGTGACCGCGCTGTTGTTCTAAAACTACGCAAAGGATTCTGATGCGTTTTTCACCATCATTTAAAGAATTCCAGAAGGTTTAAATGCTTTTATTACGTTAATATGAAACAGTTAATTAACTCAGGCGTGACTTTGTGGAAATCCATTATAAAATACAATAGACAACGTATATTTAGTAACGTAATCCGCTTAACTGTTCTTAAAGAGTCATAAAGAACCTTGTAAGAAATTGACACGTGTTTCACTTCTCAACGGGACATCATCATGTTTAGTTATTTTTATTTCTGCTTGAGTATAGTTCTCGATGTTTTTGGTTGGTATATTGGAGTGTGCTAGCTGTCTTATTGCTATTAATTTATAATTTAACTTGTGTTTTGCGTAATGTAAATTATCTTGCATACTATTGTATAGAATCATTTTTTTTCTAACTGAACAGACAGCTGTGCTGCTGGGGAGTTTGTTGCGCCACTTCTTCTTCCGACCAAAAGCACTAGGAAGTGGTGAAGGGTGGGTGTTTTGGGGGACTGTATTATGTAATTTTGACGTTCGAAAAGTGCTGATTCTCAGCCTAGTTTGGATAAATGACTTTTGAATTGAATTTGAATCCTCAGGGTGACGATTGACTTGTTGCGAACTCGGACACGACGTGTTGCCACGCCAAGCGCCGTGTCTGGGTAAGCGGATTAGGTTACTAAATATACGTCGTCTAGTGTATTTTTTTTTATATTAAACTGCAACGCGTTCAAAAAACAATCAAAATCTTCAGCTTTGTCATTTGTGTAAATATACATTAATTATGTGCGACGAAACGTTCTTAATACTAAGTTAGTACGAAATATTCGCACACCTATTGCGCTGATTTAGACAAGCTGTGCTTACTACTAAACTGTCAAAGTACCACTTCAGCTAATCGTTCATTATCACGTATAATCTTACATACTACTAATAATGAACAGTCGCGATCCCACTTTGCACATAGTCGCCACGATTAGTTTCCTTTTGCGACTCCTATGGGGGGTGACCCAGTGGTTGTCGGTAAGTGGCAATTTCCGTAATTAATACTTATGAGTTAACAACTAAGGATATAAGTTGCATCATTCCTGTTTTATTCTAGCAAGCAGTTCTTTCATCCTTTTTCGTGTTAGTGATTAACCTGTACCCTAATTACGTAATACACGATCAATCGGAATTTGAATAGTTTTGAAAAAAATTGCTAATCCATTGCTTTAGAAGTTCGAAAAAAAATCTACTCAACAACGTATATAACGCAATGAATGTTGTTGAACTGTCAAAATGAAACAAATTTGTCGTAATCGTTTATGAAAATATGTTTTTATGCCATCCATGGGCCTCTGACTTGCCTTCACATGCCGTCGAGAAATATCCCTCAAGCATGTTTTCCTATCACACAAGCAAAGCAGTTAACAAGCCCAAGTATTGTGGCAAGCAGTTTAGATATCACCATACTTATATAACGAAAACCAGTGCTACCAAGGGTTACCGTGTTACCCAGTAACTGGGTTGTGTGTGGAGGAGATAGGCAGTCTCTCCATGACAAATATTGATATTTAGCTGCTCTCTCTCATATTTTAGGTTAGGCTAGGATTGATACCTACTTTTCTTTATGTTGGTAACATCGTTTTTTTACATCATCATTTTAATTATGTATTTCGCCCTTCGAGTCATCAGTAATGAGTAATGCAGCGTTGGTCTCTTTGGTTATAACAATCTATTACCATTCCTTTTTACAAGCCTGGAGATGGACGTAATCTACTACGGCTAAGTCTTTTTATAAAGTTTGATGTTTGATCCAATTTAAGGTATTACAGATACTCATTTTTTTTCTAAAAGGAGGTTATTTATAAACGTTGATTACTTAAACTTTAAGCATCGTTTATTACTAACGGGGAGGATTAAGGGCTGATAAAATGAATACGATAATCTAGTTTTAATCTCCACAACCAATAAGAAGCGAAAACCTCAAGCGGCGTAAGTATAATAACCTTACAGGTATTAATATTTTCGAGCCGTTTGGGGTTGAAACCCTCGGGCCGTGGGGTCCGAGTGCTCACGGCCTCTTCAATGATATCTCTAAAGGGCTATTTGACACTTCCCGTGACCCAAGGGCTGGTTTTTACCTTGGGCAGAGGCTAACATTACCAGTCGACAGCGATGCGGATGAATTTTTCGATGCTATATTTTAATTTTTCAATAGTTTTAGTTAAGTTAGTATATAATTTTGCTAATTATATAAGAAGCGTGAATCCCCTTATTTTTCCTGTGTATCATCTTGTGTGTAATCCCTAGGTTATTTACCGAATATATCAACGACAATCTGCGACCTATTCACGTTTGTCCAGCCAGATAGTCGGGTCATACCGCGACCTTCCGAAATGCGATAACGTTCCATATTCTTGTATTTATACATCTCTCATGACGCTGCGTTGTTGTTCTTCTAATATGCTCTTTTTGTCATTGTTTGTTTGTGTGTAACGATAATTATGTCGGGCATCAATTAGAATAAACAAAAAAAACAACCGACTTCCAAAAAAAAACAAAGTGTAATCGGTGTCTTTGATTTTGTAATTCTTTTTTTAAATGTCTATCGATCCTTTTTAATAGTTAACGTCTCTAACTACCACTACCACCGCGGGTGCGCAATGTGGAATAATTTGGGTGATATTCGTATGGGTGATGACGCTAATCCTACGGGTCGCAGCGTCCACTTCCAAACTACCCCCGTGAACCCTACCTGACTGACCTAATACCTGACTGAAGATAGAATATAATTATTATAGAATAGCTATCATGACTTGACTGATCGTCAGAAAGAAACGCGTGTTGAAACTTGTGTTGCCTTGTTGAATCGATACAGAAATGAAGGAATATTGGATCGAATTGTGACATGTGATGAAAAGTGGATTCATTACGATAACCGTAAGCGAAAAATGCAATGGCTGACCCCAGGTCAACCAGGACCTGGGGTCAGCCATTGCAAAGCAACGCTTACCAATAAAAAGGTAATGGTAACTGTTTGGTGGTCTCAGCGTGGTGTTATTCACTATAGCTTTCTCCGATCTGGTCAAGCAATAAAGGCAGATGTCTACTGTGCTAAAATCCGAACAATGATAGCAAAACTGGCAGTGAAACAGCTCCGACTCATGAATCAACCTTCACTATTATTGCTCCATGATAACGCGAGACCTCACACAGCACGAGAAAACGTTTTAACTCTACAGGAACTGCAATTAGAAACCATTCGTCACCCTCCGTATTCGCCAGACCTTGCTCCAACGGACTAACATTTTTTTTCTACGTGATAAAAAGTTTTTTTCTCAGGAGGCAGTACAAAATACTTTCAAAAAGTTTGTCGAATCTAGATCACGAGAGTTCTATCGCAAAGGCATAAATGACCTTCCTATTAGATGGCAGCAATGTATAGATAATAATGGTAATTATTTTGATTAAATAAAGATAAAAAAAACGAATTTCAATTTTTCAGTACAAATCGGAAATTTCATACTTTAACCCCTAATATTAGCATATTCATGTAGCAAGGTAAAAAGTTCAGTAAACAAAGGCACGAACGCTTTCAGACAAATTGTTAGATAGTAGTCCAACAATTTCAGATGGTGTTGTTCTGTGTCCGAAGACTATGGGCAGGGGGGTTTGACTTCCCCCGACTTGTTTAATCTGCACGTGAACGACTTGATTGAGGAGTTGAGCAGGGCACCGGTAGGGCTCAGTTTGGGCGATCGTTATGTGAACAACTTGAGTTATGCGGATGATATGGTTCTGCCACCATACCAGTGTCCCGGGGGAAGTTACCGCTACGCTACTTTATCCTACCTAACCTAGGCACAGGTATTCCTAGGAGGATATTAAATGAAAATGTAGGTAGGCAGTAAATTGGAACATTTATTAAAAATAGCTCGGTAGATGAGGGTCGATATAAATTGGGTTAGGGCCTATACAGCGATTAACCTCCTCACTGGTGTAGCACTCCCCTGACGTCACTGGCCGCTGCAGGAGACGAGTGCTCGCGCGTCGATCGCCAGGTCCAACTGCTGGTGTACATGTGTGTGTGTGCCTTAATTAAGGGCTTAAGAAATTTTCTGTTTATTTGTGATCAGTATGCTAAAAACCATGACTTAGTTTACAATGCTAGGAAATCAGAACGGACGATATTCAGGTCGGGAAAGAGGCCTCAAAATGCTCCGCCAGTGTGCATTGGGGGGCAGACGGTGAAGGCTGTGGAGAGGTTCAGGTACCTTGGTCACATACTGACATCGGACATGAAAGACGATGCTGATATCGATCGCCAGCGTCGTGCCCTATCGGTTGTGGGAAGCATGCTTGCCAGAAGATTTTTGAAGGCTAAAGTGCACCTATTCAGAACGTACTGCCAAAGTTTCTATAAGTGCCAGCTCTGGACTGAATATACGCGGAAGTCTTGGAATGGCATACGTGTTCAGTACAATAACATCTACAGACACCTAATGGGGTTGAAGCGATACTGTAGTGCCTCTGCAATGTTCGCGGAGGCGAGGGTGAACGCGTTCAATGCCGTTCAGAGAAGCAGAATTGCATCATTCATGTCCAGGGTTGGTACGTGTAGAAACAGTATAGTTAAGGACTTTGCTGAAGGGTATGCTACAGATACCTACAAACGGTGGCTACAAATAGCTGCGTATTTTTTTTAAATTTTAATACTAATTTAAATGTTTGATTGATTGTTTGTTTGATTTTAATGTTGATTTTAATTTAAATTTTAATTGTTATTCTAAATTTATCTGTTTTTTTATGGATCATGCGGTCTGCAAAAAAAAAAATTATTTTTTTATTATTTTTATTAATAGACGTACCTATCACACTATTGTAGGCTCTCTGGAACAATGCCATTGGGCATTGTTCCAGAGAGCCTATACAGTGGTATTAATAGTCTACCAGCGACCAGCCCCTGCCACGCAGTTTTTGTACGACTTGACAAAACATCGAGATTTATTTGATTTCATGTTTAATATTAACGTATTGAGGAGCTCGTGGCTAAGTAATAACTGCCGTACGGGTCGATCCATCAGTATCGACCCAGATCGTAGTTTAGAAGTTAGAGAAGAGTTTAGAACACGGTCACACAGACAGACACGGAAAGTGACTTTGATTTATAATATGTATAGCTGATTTCTGAAATCGAATAAGTAGAATCTAAATGGCAGGATCAATTCACGGCGAATGTTTAAAGACTATGGAGCTGTTAACTCAGAACATCTTAGAATCAGTCAGTCGAAAATTAGAGTCTATCTATTGTTGACTTAACTAGAAAGATGCACAATGAACAGAAAAGCTGATCACGAAACTAAAACAAGATAAATATTTTTTTTATTTTTTATATTCATAAATTCTGTATAAAGATAAATTTATTTGAAATTTAAATTTAAAGATGATAATGTTAAAAGCACTTTTTAGCGTAACTTTAGAGAAGATTGGTAAGTACCAAAAAAATGTTAGAAACATCTTGTAATCCAATTATTTTCTAACACCAGACTTATTTTAAAATCTCTTTGGCTATACTATTTGTATCTGGCTGGTTTTGGTATCATTGAAAGTTTAAATTTTAAAGAGATTCAAAGGAATTCCAAATTCAAATTAGGAAAATGTGTGATTTTCATTTGTTTTTCGTACCGTCAAGATGAGTGAATCTAATGAAGAAATTCGATACATTTTAAAATGTTACTACAAAAAAGGTAAAAATGCAACACAAGCCGCGAAAAAAATTTGCGCTGTTTATGGACCTAGTGCAGTGTCTGTGAGAGTAGCACAAATTTGGTTTAAGCGTTTTCAATCCGGAAATTTTGATGTCAAAGATGCACGTCGCTCTGTTCGCCCTATTACGGATAAAATGGATGCCATTTTTGAAAAAGTGGAGCAAGATCGGCATATCAGTAGTTACGACGTAGCTGAAGAACTGGGAATTGACCACAAAACAGTTTTGTCGCATTTGAAAAAAACTGGGTACACAAAAAACCTCGATATTTGAGTACCTCACGAGCTCACTGAAAGAAACCTAATAAAAAATGAAATGCTGTGTGTGTGGTGGGATTGGAAGGGCATTATTCATTATGAGCTGTTACCACCAGGCAGGACCATCGATTCTGAACTCTACTGCGAACAACTGATGAGATTAAAGCAAGAAGTTGAGAGAAAGCGGCCGGAATTAATCAACATAAGAGGTGTAGTTTTTCATCATGATAACGCTAGACCTCACATATCTTTAGCCACTCAGCAAAAATTAAGAGAGTTTGGCTGGGAGGTGTTAATGTATCCGCCGTATAGTCCTGACCTTGCACCTTCAGATTTCCACCTGTTTCGGTCTCTTCAGAATTCCTTAGGCAGTGTCAGGTTAACATCACGAGAGGACTGCCAAAACCACTTGTCGCGGTATTTTGATCAAAAGTACCAAAATTTCTATAGCAATGGGATCATGTCCCTACCTACAAGATGTCAAAAAGTTATCGAACAAAATGGTACCTACATACTTTAGTTAAATGTAAATAAACCACATTAAAAAATGTTTTGAATTTTCTTAAAAATTGCGAAGCAACTTTTTCCCCAACCTATTACTTTTCTTGTATAAAGAACCATAATTACTAACTTACTTTTTTTGGTTTTAGCGGCCATAGTAGTACACACTTTGTGAAAATTTCCAATCTGTACTTATTACGGTTCAAAATATATAACCCTGTGACAGACGGACGAACGGATATACAGCGTAGTAGTAGTAGGGTCCCGTTTGCACCTTTAGGGAACGGAACCTTAAAAAGGTTTTGTTGTAGTTTTAACTAGCAACATTATTTATAACCTTCGTAGTTAAGACTATAAACACTCCTTTAAAGGGTGACGAAACGATAAATTGCAATTGTAAATATTTACGTAATTGATACACATTTATGCGCAAATTGATCGTCTATTACTACAACATAAATTGATGGCAATTGATCAATCGCAATTGATTTTTCCAGGGACCCCTTATTAGGATAGATAATGTAGATTTAAAAAAAACATTATAAGCCGGTACAAACCAGACTTTTGCTGGTTGGTACTTCACTGTCCAAAATTGATATAATTATGTCAATTTTCTTTAAGAACTTATTGCAATAACATTTTAAGCAAATTAATCAAAACAGATAAATATTTGACAGCTATTTGCGACGCTGTCAACTTTTTGGATGAACGCTCTTAAATTAATTTCTGCTTTCGTAAGAATCGTTAATTAAGTAGGTACTTACTTCAAATTTTAACTCACCAATACAAGTCTCAACAAAATCAGTAACAGTGAGTACAGCCTTCCGTGATTCTGAAACAAAAGAAATTCGGAAACATTACTAAGTATATAATAACTAACTAACTACTAACGGATTGAACTTAGTTTGTGTTTCTTAGCAGATTCCGCTAATAACACACTACTTTAAATTTTAGTATACTTAGCTAATTGATTTACCGAACACACAATCTCTAAGCTTTGATAACTTTAATTACTAACGGCCTTACTAATAAACTTTTACGCACGACGTATACCGGGGTTATAACATCAACGTTACCAATAAACGATATTTGACGTTTCAGTTGTATACATCTGGTGTAATAGATGTCATTATTCAAAGAGAATTTGTACAACCGTTATTCAGCCCTCGGACCTTGTATAGCGAATGTATAACCTATAATAACTAGTTGCTTTTGTTGTATTGAGTTTGAAAACCATGGATTATTTACAATATTTCCATATTTTAGATGAAATTGACAATCATAAAAGAAAATGTTATAAACATCGTTATGATCCTTGCTGTTTGCAAGAAAATGAGTTTCGATTTAATTAAAGGTTCAGCAAACTATATGCAAGAAACATTGTTGAATTAGTCAAATGTCATTAGTTTCAGCCATTTCATATTATAGAAAAAAAATATCTTCATAATTTTTATCATTTCAGTCGTGCTGAAATCGCTTTGTTAAATTTTGCCGTTCAAGTTTGACTATGGGTGCATTCCGAGTTACGCTGTAATCGATTTGAGCGTGCTAACAACCGTACCGTATTATGGCGGGCATGATAACGTTGTGTCTTGAATCGTCATAGATGACGTCATGAAATACGCCATCTTGCGATAACGCCGACCAAGCCTTTTACTAATATCACCGTGAGCGCTGTCAAAAATGACAGTTGTGCTGTTTTGTTTTGACTCGCATCTTATCTTTGAACTAACGTGGCATTTTCGAAATTGTGTTTCTGGCCACCCTTCGCCACCTAACCAAAGAAGTAGAAGAAATGTGTGGTATATACACAATGAAATATGATATGCAAGTTTTGACGTTGAGTGAGTACCGTGAGCGCGTTCACGAGCGTTCCGAATTGTTGACAGCCCTCAGCTGTCATAATCGTGATATCTTAATCGGAACGCCAATTATCGGTGTCAGCGGCGCTGTGAGCGATTATGTTCTAATTCGGAAAGCGCCCTATAACAGCTTTTACTGTTGCGTTCTTAACCTAATGCATGCATCACTAGTGACAATAATCTATTTTTTTAATTCGTAAAAGAACGCAAAATCAATCGTTTTCGAAATAAAATGGACTTAATTCTTTAAATTTAGATTTTTTTAACTTATAAGTTTATAGTTATGAATGTTTTTCCAAATGAAAAAATGTCAATGATATTACTCAGTACCAGTTTCAGAACGCACCTTCTAATGTTGCCAGTGGTTTTTGTCATAAGCAGTGGGTAACTATGCATTGTTTAAACACTGATTATTAGTAAGAGTAGTGTGTAATGCCTATTCACAGCTTATACATTGTATAACAATACAATAGTTAAACAGATGTTTAACTTATTTTTATTAGTAAGGCTGTTAGCACAAAACAAATAAAACAGTTCTACACCGATTAATATAAATTATCTGCTCGAGGTAGTTTAGTTATGAATTTTGTAATGAATAAGTTAGTATATCAAACAGAGGTACTGACAGAAAATTCAAACTGTATGTACCCACCTATTCACAGTTTATAACTATACTAATGGTAGCGCCAGCTCCTGCTTCGACTTGACAAAACATCGAGATTTCTTAGGTAAACGTAACTTTAATATTAACGTATTATATTATATTTATTCCGGAAGGTGTAAGTATATACCTACACCTTCCGGAATAAATTCTCTAAGCGATGGTGAAAACCTCATCAAAATCTGTTGCGTGGTTTTGGAAGAACAACGCGGACATAAAGACAAACGTGAAAAGCGACTTTGTTTTATAATATGTATAGATGTGACTAGCTTCTGACCGCGACTTCGTCCACGTGAAATTTCCTATACCGTGCGGGCGGGCGATGCGATGCGACGGGGTGGGACAGACGCACCCCGTCGCATCGCTCTATTACTGAGTATTCGCATAGCGTTTTTATTTTTATTCTTTTAGCTTGGCCTGGCCTAAGGGTTGTAGCGTGATGGTAAATAGCCTATAACATTTCTCAAGAATTAGGCTATCAAATGCAAAAATATTTTTTTAAATCCGTATTCCCGAGGTTAGCGCGTTCAAACAAACAATCAAACAAAATTCAAAAGTCATTTATTCAAACTAGGGTGAGAATCAGCACTTTTCGAACGTCAAAATTACATAAGACAGTCCCCCAAAACGCGCACCCTTCACCACTTTCTAGTGTTTTTGCTGGGAAGAAGAAGTGGCGCAACAAACTCCCCAGCAGCACAGCTGTCTGTTCAGTTAGAAGAAAAAAAAAACTATACAATAGTATGCAAGATAATTTACATTACGCAAAACAAACTCTTCAGTTTAACTCAAACTCAAACTCAAAGCATTTATTTCAATTAAACCCTTTACAGGCACTTTTGAATTGTCAAAGAGTCAGTTAGTCAGAAAGTTGAAGCTAGTTGCCCATTCCAAAACGTAGATCTCTATGAAGAAGAACGGGCAAGAAACTCCAAGGACACTCTTTTAAATATAGAAATTACAAAATCCTGGGTACATTACTCTTGTTGATTCTATAAGTGAGAACAATGTAAAAAAAATATATATAAATCAAAAACGATTAAAAATAAGCCCTGGCAGATAAGAGATGACCAGTCTCAACTGACGGCGCCCGTTCACGAACATGACGTGTGGATCAGCACCATCCAGCTCAACCATTTTGTAGGGAACCGAATGATCCAACACACTCGCCACCATCAGCGAGACATTTAAGTGAGCATGATTTAATTAGAGCATGATTAAATTTAATTATTAGTATAGATATAGATCAGTTAACACTTTCGGTTCCACCCCCTTTTCATAGAATTCATACGCCATGCCGCCATAAATATTCTAAGTGAACCCTCCGGGAGGGTTGCCAGCATTACGTTAGCGCTAAAGTTAACCATCGTGGACGGCATTAGGTATAAAACCTTGTTATGAAACACTGTAAAATGAAGTAAAATAGTGTTTGTCGCTATACGTAATTTTTAGTAATTACATTTTTTGTGAATACTGTAAAAAAAAAAGATTTTAAATAAAACCAACGCATATGTAGCGGTTACACCGCCACATACGAACTATGCATCAAAGACATGACGTCACACAAATCCTGCATCGCGCAATTAGAGTTTACCGCGTGAACGATATATATAAGACTATCCGAAATCAACAGTCGGGCAGTCGGCCCGCCAGACATAACACCCGTCTGGTTGGAGGATCCTCCCTTTTCTATGGTGGATGAGTGAACTTTACACCCTGTTCCTCATGCCTCTAAACATATACTAATAAATCTTGTTAAAATATACATAATATTTTATTTACATGGTTTATAATGCTGTATACGCTAAGTAGCAATTACATTGAATTGTAAATGTAGGGCATTTAAAATGAACCTTCCGCGAGAGCCCCCGGCATCCCATATGCGACTAGGTGAACCCTCCAGGAGGGCTCCCAGCACTGAACGTGTTAAGCTACTCGTTTTCCTTGAAGAGCGGTGGCCGTCACAAAGCGTCTGTAATTTACCGAATACGAATGACGTCACTGAAACGTTTTTTATGAAAGTACCTAAGTTGGTGTTTTCCTAGAGAGAATTTTTGACATAATGGTGTCAAAAATGCTCTCTAGGAAAACACCAACTCTAGATTTGCCCTCCGCGAAAAACTATCTATACAAAGAAGTGAGTGAGCTTACACATTATTAAATAGCGTTTCCATGACAGTTAAGTCAAGTCACTGCGTAATTGTGTGATTAAAAACAAAACAAAAACGCGAGTATCGTTGACGTGGTAAAGTCAATTCTAACAATACCAGTGTTGTTGTTCGAAGATTCTAACGATTTAAATCTTTGCCGTTGCCATCATTTTCATGGCAGCCGTCTCTGCGGTCGTTACGATCGCCCCTATACAACAGCGCGGTGGAATTTAATTATTATTTTTTAAATATAGCCGTATTATGCTGCCTTTTGGCCTCGCACAGGTCATTATTATTTTGTTCGTTTTGTTATATGCTCCTTTTTTATTTTATTTTATATAATGTTGTTTTTCTTTTTATTAAATTATTATTACTATTTGGATTTCCTGTGAGTGTCCCAAATAAAATATTTTTCTTTCTTTATTTCTTTCTTTCTTATGTGCGACCACCTCTCTTCTAGGAAACCGTAGCTTTATTAGTAATTTTAAACTTTATCGCGATTTATTTAGCATTAATTAATACTTATGATTACTTCAGTGTTGTATAGTAACATAATTTGGTGCGTGATTATTAAGGTATGCAGATTCCGAGAAAATAGGATCACAACATTAATTAAAATGTGGAAAGGATATAATTATGAGGCGCGAAAATTGTTCATGAAAATAATAATTTGGCAACTTAATGATCTCCACAAATCTAATTTGTAAAACAATAATTCATATTAAAATATCTGTGTTACTCAAAATACATAACTGCGTAACAGGTACCTAATATGGTACAAGAAATAGAATACCATTGAACACAATTCAAGTTCTATCTAATTACTTTAATAATGAGACATCTGATAAGAATTTCTCACAAATATTTAACATTTTCAATAAATTTACAGATAAATTTCACGAATAATGAATAAAAACAACAACAAAAAAACACGTATGTCCGCTGGCAAAAGGTTGTATGTATCTATCTATACAGAACATCATTAATCCATCGTGAATTGGGCCATCAGCCATGTACCTAAACAAATATTATAACTTTTTTGATAAGCTTGTGTTTTCGGGAACTGCGCACAAACAGATAATACATTCATCAAAGAAATCAACAGTGCTAAGATACGCTTCAATATTTATACAATGAACAATCCTAATAAGTAACCATAAAGCTAGAGACGTGGGGCTCATTGGTAAATAATAACAGCCGCACAGGGCCTCAAGTCTGCTATTACAATAGTGTCAGAATGGTCTATCATTGATTTCATAATTGTTGATTTTGACAAGTTTGGTAATCTACTAACATATTGGCGTCATTATGACGTTCCAATGGTCAGCCACTGACACTCCATTGAAAGAAATGGCATCTATTGGTAATCTCGTACATAATGAAAAATGAATGACTGACTTAGGCGGTAATCTGCTAAAATTTTGACAGTTCCTTTGATCAGTGACCTACCATGAGAACGTCATTGTGCAGTCATTTCTTTTTAATTCGTTACGAGTATCGTGTTTGTGGAATACAATGATCAACCAATGATCGACCATTATGAATTTAGCAGATTACGAACTTTTAGCAAAATGACAATGGGATCGTGTTGGAATGACGAATTTATAAAAATAACAGACTTGGGCCCCTGGTCGATCGAACGTTAATGTAGGTACGTTTGCCGCGCTCGGTTCATGGATGGTGATAGTGATCATCCAATTACTTATCGGGACCCGTCCGTGCTCACTGTCATTGGTCCCGGCTGTCATTCGTACATCTTTGACAGTCGTTACGGGTAGTCAGAAGCTCAAAAGTCTGACATTCTCTTACCAAGGGCTATCGTGTCACCCAGTAACTAACTGGGTTGTGGAGGTCAGAGTTCAGCTGTATCCGGTTAGACTGGAAGCCGACCCCAATATAGTTGGGGAAAAGGCTAGGCAGATTGAATTGCTGGAGACGTGTGATCGATATGCTATATTAGGTACCTATTATTTTATGATATATTGACACTAGTAGATAGACGTATGAACATCTAACTTATCAAATTCGTTATTATTATAGAAGGGTCTATGATAGATTTGTATCCAAAACAATAACTATTACTAGCAGGAAACTCCGATTAAAACTTAACACTGTTATCGAAATATCCAGAGTTCCAACTATCATATTAACTAACTGTTTATTCAATCAATCTGCGAGAAATCTATATTTTCACAGAAAATAGTAAAAATCGACCTAATCTGTGATCAACTGATCACATAATCATAAAATAAAATGAGCTTTAGCATTAGAGTGGAATAATTCTGCTGAACTATTAACCATCACCTTTTTCTAAATATGACTGCGAAAATATCGCAATAGACGCGAATATATCCGTAATATTGTTTATCGACTGATTGCATTCCCCCGGGCACCGCGATAACATTTCAACCGTAGGTAACTTTTAAAGCAACGATCACAACAAAGTTGTAAAGATAAAGTTAATTGGAATAACATCAATAGAAATTGTGCCAATTATTCACTCACACTTACATTTATTACACTTGCCGCGGTCGGTTTTTGGTGGCATGAGGAACAGGGTGTAAAGTTCACTCATCCACCATAGAAAAGGGAGGATCCTCCGACCAGACGGGTATAGTGTCTGGCGGGCAACTGCCCGACTGTTGATGCCGGATAGTCTTATATATGTCGTTCGCGCGGTAAACTCTAATTGCGCGATGCAGGATTTGTGTGACGTCATGTCTTTGATGCGTAGTTCGTATGTTGCGGTGTAGCCGCTACAGGTTCGTGGATGGCTCACCCATTCCATCCATTATATATCGAGACCCCTATGTGCTGTTGGTCCCGGCTGTCATTCATAGATATTAGACAGTCGATACGGGTCGTCAGAATCTCAAAAGTCTGACAACCATTCTTACCAGGGGGGTATCGTTTTACCCAGTAATTGGATTGTAAAGGTCAGATAGGCAGTCGTTCCATGTAAAATACTTGTATTCAGCTGCATCCGGTTAGACTGGAAGCCGACCCCAACATAATTGGGCAAAAACGGCAGATTGATTGAAGACATTTATGATTTTACCAACCCACACTGGACTCACGTCGTGGTTTATGAGTTTATGACCCCCTCACAGGGAGATGGCCACGGCACCAGTAGTCGTGGTAAACATTATCGGCTGACTATTATGGTTTCAAGTAGGTAATGCATCTGCTATCAGAACAATATCTCATATCTTTGCTGACAATAACGAATATTTTTGGTATTAAATGTCGATATTCTGATCTTATCGGTGATGTCCTTCGAACATCACGTGCCGTCTCGTATGAACGTGGACGAAACAAACGGATATAAGGATCATAGCACGTGGAGAGAAATTTCTGCCTATCCCCATAGGAAAACACTGGAGGTCGTGTATTAAATAAAAATCGGTAATCCAGGGGGCCAATCCCCACGTCTTTTAGCAGTATTATTTTGATATTACTTCAGTGCGAGAAAGAAGTGGGGCTATACAGGACGTCTAGATCTGAGCTTTAAAGGTTGTCTGTAAAAGATCACTTTAAGCGATACGACCGCCCATTGTGTCACCCTAAGTAAAATTTCTACATTTATGTCTGTAATTTTTATGGTGTACAATAAAGAGTATTCTATCTATCTAGCTCCATCTCTTTCCCACGCTCAAGTAAGATTAAAATAATACTGCTAAAGAGGTGGTGGTATGGCCCCAGGGCTCGGATAACGGTATATTTTTCGAAACGATTTCGTCTTAAAAACCTAAGAAACGATTTATTTCCGTTACGTTCGAACGGAACCTTATAAAAACGTTTTTCAAGAAGAACAAAATTTAAGTCGTGGAAGTGGAAACGTTTATAACCGTTTTTTCTTTTATATTTGGGTTGATCGATAAGAAACTATGAATATTACGAATTTAATTCAGGATTCCAGAATATACGTATTTCATCCTAAGAAAACGTTCTCATTTCGTTTTCGTTCCGAACAAAATGTTGTACAAAGAACTGTAGAAACGTTTTAAATAACGTTTCCGAGCACTGACAAAATAAATTTGAAACGAGAGGTGTCATGCGACACCCGGTCGGAACGAAGTTAGCTTTTACACACTTTTGTTACGTAACAAAGTGTCGTGACGGTCAAAAAGTTTCACGTTTTTCGGTCTAGGTCTCATTCGCCAAGTGTGCATAGTACCTATAACGTAAGATAAAGAAATTCGTTCCAAGAATAGTTCGTGGGCCTCTCTCTCATATTGCAGTGTTTACTGCATGTTACATCGAGGATCGTGGCTAAGTAATAACAGCCGCACGGGTCGATCGATCAGGTTAAGCTGCGCTTGCCGCGGTCGGTCCGTGGATGGGTGACCATCTTTACATCCGAGACCCCTCTGTGCCTCGGCAAGTACGTAAAGCCGTTGGTCCCAGCTGTCTTTTTTGGATCTTTGACAGTCGTTACGGGTCGTCAGAAGCCCGAAAGTCTGTCAACCAGTCTTACCAAGAGGTATCGTACTATCCGTAACAAGGGTTGTGGAGGTCAGATAGGCAGTCGCTCCATGTAAAATACTGGTATTCAGCTGCATCTGGTTAGACTGGAAGCCGACCCCGACATAGTTGGGAAAAAACTGGCTAGATGATGATGAATGCGTGTTCCATCAGAATCCCGAAAACAAAAGGAAATATTTCTCTAAGTTTTATATGATTATGATAATGGAACTTAACACCAGTTTACTTTCAAAAGAGTTGAAAGGTCCTGTCAAGACATAAATTACAATAAAAACGAAAGAAATGAAAACAGGTGGTCAAACAATGACTGACCGTGAGTGCTTTTTTCCCGAGAATTATCTCTCGCCGCTCCATTTCTTTGCTGAAACGAAGGACTAACAAAACTTTTTCAAGAAGTATTCCTGTTTGCGTTCTTGTAAATAACAAACTTTTTGCAGCGTAAAACCATTTTTGTACATTTTCTTAAAGTTAGATAAATGGTTGTATTCAAGTACCTATGTTTGGATAAACTTCTTCCCTGGATATTGATAATGACACATGCTTATACGTACCTACTTAAACGAGTACCTAGTAAATAAATGGCTAGTACAGACTGCTCAACATAATCGAAAACTAGCAGAAAAAGAAATACAGCAGAATTATTAGTACCTACAGTTATGAAATTTAATACAAGTAAGAAAATTAACTTCTAATAACATTCTACAGATTATATACGTTAAAACCTAAATTTGCTTATTTATATAAAACAAACA
Organism: Xanthia togata; assembly: GCA_963853775.1. Taxonomy (NCBI): domain Eukaryota; kingdom Metazoa; phylum Arthropoda; class Insecta; order Lepidoptera; family Noctuidae; genus Xanthia; species Xanthia togata. The sequence continues at coordinate 7,019,045 of OY970805.1, forward strand.
AGCCAACTTTGTTATGCTGGTGTGCGTGACAGTTACGTCACTGTGCTGTCATTGTGGTTATCTAGTGTGCGTGCATTTAGCGGTTAACAGTTGGACGCTATTTTTTTCGATGAGTTTGAATATTTAGATATATTTATATACTTATTTTAAACCTTCCTCTGCCCTGCAATTTTAATAGTGCGCAACCACCACCCGGGCATTGTCAAAATAGCAGGATAGTCCGTAATAATCTCTTGATGAATGAGTTATATTTTAAGTTGACACCGAGGGTAAATACACATTGTGGAATGCAATAAATTATTGAGTATTACCCAGTAACGGTTGAGGCGGTCAGATAGGCAGTCGATCCATAGAAAATTTTAGTATTGAGCTGGGAACGGGAAGCTGATCTCAACACAGGGACTAGGCAGATTGAATAAACGAATGAATGTTGAGTAGGTAATGAGTAACATTTTCCTCCGCCATGATGCCATGAACCATAAAAGTGGATTATATTAGTGGAGATATTGATATCACTATTTATGTCATAGTATTATCCATTGTTGCATCACATATACACGTGGGTAGGTCATGAAGTTATCTTAAGAGTACTCCCATTCAATAGCAAGGTTATACAGGCGCCATACTTGTTCGCTAATAGCACCTGTATTGTGACGTCATAATGGTAGCATCGTGTTTTTGTTCGTAATGTGTTTCATGTTAGTGCAGGTCAGTCTGACAGTAGAGGGCATTGAGTGTTTGTGCAGGTCAGTCCTGACGGTAGAGGGCAGGGAATCACGAACTCTCTTGTTGGATCAAATCCTTATTAATTATGAAGTTTCTGGAAAGCTAAGACTACAGACACTAGTTTTGAAAATAGCTGGTAGGTATATTATGGCTAGGGTTGCCGACTTTTCATATCAAATATAGTATTTTTAAAGCTATTGCCTGTAAAAATATAGTAGATGGCGAAAAAATTTATGTTTCAAAAGCATTTTGATTCTTTAAAATGCATATTTCTTGCTACTATGCTGCTAGCATTTTTTTAAAATTATAATCAGGTTTATTTTTAAATTTTTCGTAACTAAGACACACACATCTAATTTTCACAATTTTTTCTAATTTTTACACTAAAATATGGTCCCAAAATACCATTAATTCAGCTTTTATGAGATTAATACTGGTCCCTATCCCGATCATCTCACTATTTTGTATTGAAATAAAAATATAGTAGTTTCGCCTACTATATTTTTTCTTCAGAAATATTTAGACCTCTATTAAAGTAGGATACTATATTATATATTAGGGTTTGCAACCCTAATTATGGCCCACAAATGGGATAAGGAAAACATCAACATAACATGACGCCTTGTGTCCCCGAAGGGATGGGCAGAGGTGTACCTATTGTGGGACTTAAACGTAACTGGCGAAATATGGGTATATTTCGTCAGTTATGTTTAAGTCCAATGTCTATTACATTGCGGGGAACCCAATGAAAGCAAAAAAAAAGAAAAAAATATATTTTGTGGTTCCGTTTCGTTAGTGCCATTAATCAGGCACAAATCCAGACTTCAAGCTGCTACTGAGAAATTCCAGATCGAAAAGCCCAATATAAAACTTTGCCCGACATGGGAATAGAACCCAGGACCTCGAACTCAGTAGGAGCGCTTGCGACCACTAGACCAAAGAGGCAATAAAAAAAATCATCTCTTCATTTCCATTTAACTTCAAAATTTATTATAATAATTTGATTGCTTAGTTACAAATAATGTTTAGTTGAAAAGCAAACAGCTTCTATCCAATTAGTAGCAGGAATCACGAGGGCCAACAAAACATAATCTTTCCGACCGATAAAACGTTCCGATTTGAAAGTCAATTGGTTTCAATGTCGAATTTCTTAACAATTTAACAGCGGAGGGTCAATGAACTTGTAGGGTACTTGTGATCCCCAAACATTGTTTGCGTGTGATAAATCCAGGGATTTATGTACAGACAACATTGAAATTTGCTTAGCACTCGATAGCTTTAATTAAGTCAGACCCTTCGATTCCTACTCCGTGGTCAGACCTATAACTCCATAGGTTTAGGTAGTTAATAAAGGTAAACAAACCGTAATAATGGTTTTTAAAGCAATTTAAAATGATTTTAGATTTTCACATAAATTTCTTCTTATATTAATGTATGTTTATCATTTATTCTTAAACTACTCTTCGTAGATGTAACTGCTTGAGCACAATTTTTTTGTTAGACTTATAATAATATTAAAATATTTTGTAATCTGTATAATGTAAAGAACCCAAACTATAAACGTCAACGAATTATGAGGTTGCTAAATTGAAGAGTACCTACAACTGTGACGTAGCATGACAACTGAAGTGACTGATTACGTTTAGTCGGTTACTTGACAACTGTCTTGTCACGTGTTTTTGTTTTTGTTTACCTTTATTTAAGTTAATTCTGTTTATGTGTATGTATTCCCTAAAAAAAAAAACTATAGTTCACGCGGTGTAGCATGGTGTGGGTGACAGGTGACAGAAAGGGTAAAATATATTATAATTTACTTGTTTTTACTGATTCTGTATTTTACGACTGATCCGTACCTACATACAGATTGTGTACATAATACGGACTCAGTAATAACTGTAGTAAATTAAATAAATTTACCCTTTCTGTCACCTGTCACCCGCACCATGCTACACCGCGTGAACTATAGGGTCTATAGGTACCTACAAATTTGGAGTATAATTGAAAAGCGTTGACTTAAAACCACCAACCTCTTGTAACTAGTCGGTAATAAGTCAATGATGATGATCTCTACATACCTTCTTGAAGTCGATGATCGATTTAGCTTATCCTTATTTACATAGGCTGTAGGTACTTATCCAATAATCTCCAGATAATTTTCTATCATTTTTATTCTGCACTAGCTTGGCCGCCGTGACTGTCGAAATATCCTGTGTTAATCCAGGTTATAAACTACCTACCTGTGTGCTAAATACCTATATCCAAATCAGTTCAACTGTTGTTGCGTAATTAAGTAACAAACATACTACTCGTATAAACTAGGACTTAGGATTAGAACATTAATGGCACCTCCGTTGGCTTTAACCAATGGGCCACTCCGGGTATTTATAAAAGTAGAGCGAGACTATACGAGTTATATGGTTTGAAAAAATATAGGTTTGATACTCCTTTCCTAGAGTATGTCAAAAATTATTCAAAATTATTTAAAAAGGTTAGTGTTTTAGCTAAATCAAAATTTTTAAGCGATACAATTAAAAATTCCAATAATAAAATTAAAACCACTTGGAAAATTATTAACAATGAAACGGGTAAATCGGTTAAGCAAGATAAACAACTCGAGATTATGGTCGACAGTAAATTAGTTACTAAAGCAGCTGACGTAGCTCAGGCGTTTAATGAGTTTTTTGCCAACATACCTATAACTACGATTCGCTCCTTAAACTCGTCCCCATCTAAAGCCGAAAACCTTTTGCTTAGTAGTGTGTCTAAAAGTAGTCGCATATTTAGCTTCGAACATGTAACGCCTCGTGAAGTAGTTAATGTTTTTAACACACTCAAGTGTAAAAACACTGGTGATTACTGGGGAATCTCCATTAAACTTTTAAGTAATATAATAGACATCGTAGCCCCCTATCTAGCTGTTACTTTTAATAAATGTATTGATTTAGGAACTTTTCCTGACCTCATGAAGAGTAGTAAAGTCATACCATTATTTAAATCAGGTAATGAAAATGACGTTGGCAATTTCAGGCCTATTTCTATTTTACCAGCATTCAGCAAAATATTTGAAAAGTTAATACTCAAGCAGTTGCTAAGACATTTTAATTTAAATAGCCTCCTTCATAATGAACAATATGGCTTTACAAAGGGTCGTTCGACTACAGATGCGGGTGTTGCTCTGCTGAAACACATATTTAACGCATGGGAGAACTCTCAAAATGCTATTGGAGTTTTCTGTGATCTCTCCAAAGCCTTTGATTGCGTGCACCATGACACGCTTTTGCGTAAACTGCGTCATTACGGTGTGCTAAACGAAGCTCTAAACGTTTTAAATTCGTATTTAAATAATAGGTCGCAATGTGTAGATGTTGATGGTGTAAAATCTTCCGGGCTACCAGTTCAGTTAGGTGTACCTCAAGGCTCAATACTGGGTCCATTCTTGTTTTTAGTGTATATCAATGACTTACCATTCTATTTAAAGGATATCTGTGAAGTTGTACTGTTTGCAGATGATACTTCTCTTATTTTTAAAGTAGACAGGTATAGACAAGATTTTGACGATGTAAACAGTGCACTTTCAATGGTTACGGATTGGTTTACGACAAATAACCTAGTTCTCAATGCTAAGAAAACGAAATGTGTAAAGTTTGCCCTCCCAAATGTTAGAAATCTAGGACCCAACATCGTCTTAGATAAAGAGGTACTTGAAACTATAAACTCGGCAGTTTTTCTGGGCATAACAGTAGATGCAAAACTTCAGTGGGGCCAACATATATCGAGCCTAGCGGGAAGGCTCAGTTCGGCCGCCTACGCTGTCAGAAAAGTAAGACAATACACTGACGTTGATACAGCTCGGTTAGTCTATTTTAGTTATTTTCATAGCGTTATGTCCTACGGTATTCTGCTTTGGGGCAAAGCTGCAGATATTCAAAATATATTTGTCCTCCAAAAACGAGCTATTCGAGCAATTTACCAGCTAGGTGCCAGAGTTTCTCTGAGAGATTTTTTCAAAGATATCGGTATCCTCACAGTGGCATCACAATACATCTTCGCCAACATCTTATATATTAGGCAGAATATACACTTATACACTAAAAACAGTGATATTCACAACGTTAACACTAGAAGTAAGGATAAACTACGTGCTCCCTTTCACCGGCTTCATAAGGTTCATAACTCATTTGTTGGGCTTATAACCTTTTATAACAAGCTACCCTCTTGTTTGCTAGATTTGCCTTTTAATGCGTTTAAAACTAAAGTAAAGTCCAACCTTTGTTCAAAGGCATACTATTCTATCAACGACTACTTAAATGATAAGAATAGTTGGTCGCTGTGATTAACTCAAGACAATGTTTAAATGTTCTTTCTCCAGAATTAGTTTACCTACTGACAGGTTTTATGAGTTTATATAAAAGTCTATAATTTTACTTTTTATGTACATTTATTTTATTTTTATTTATTGTTGACATAATCTACTCATTACAATGTTTTTTTTAATGAGTTGTATTACAATATGTGGTTAGCTAGTGACCTCGACAATTATTTATTTTTCCTCGATGGTCCTAGTTTATCAATATTATTATAACTTCTAGTTACAGCTCTATGTAAGCGGGCACGCCCTTTATGCCTGGAGGCTTTATTTTCTTTTTTTTTAGATATTGTTTACGTTTAGTTATTTTTATTTCTGCTTGAGTATAGTTCTCGATGTTTTTGGTTGGTATATTGGCGTGTGCTAGCTGTCATATGGCTATTAATTTATAATTTAAATTTTATTTTGCGTAATGTAAATTATCTTATAAATTATTGTATAGAATAAATTTTTTTTTCCTAACTGAACAGACAGCTGTGCTGCTGGGGAGTTTGTTGCGCCACTTCTTCTTCCCAGCAAAAGCACTAGGAAGTGGTGAAGGGTGGGCGTTTTGGGGGACTGTCTTATGTAATTTTGACGTTCGAAAAGTGCTGATTCTCAGCCTAATTTGAATAAATGACTTTTGATTTTTGATTTTGATTTTTGAACGATTCAATACTTTTAGTAATGACTGTAACAATACGTGCTCATTTGGAGAACGCTAACCACATCCCACTTGGCATTGGCACATAAACCATCGACTAAATCTCGTCTGCCAGTACCGTACGCAGTGATTTGGCACTAATTGTCTCTGGGTAGGTGATCCCTTTAGGAAATCCTATCAGTCAAGGATACAATGACCCTGCTTTTACGTAATCGTATGTACGAGTATGTTCTCCAATTTCAAGGCTTAAATGGTGGAACAGATCTTATAAACAGTGGAATTCGCCAGTTTTGAAGACGATACGTTCATCTTGCGCATTTTAAATAGCTTTCACTCTTGCTTTATGTTTGTCCCTAAAGCGGAAAAAATGTGAATAAAAGTTGCAAAACATTATTTTAAAACCAGCTTTTCGGGCATGTTTAGGGCACCACAAAATGATGTTGCTGTAACATTGTTTTCAACTTTTGTTTTGGGGAGGCCGCCGCCGCGTGCCGGCCGTGGTTCAAAGTGTATTTATTTAATTTATTTAGTACATATACCTAATTACAATAATAGAAAGACCAAACTTTTACTAAATCCTCCATTAAATCAAAGAAGCAAGGAAATCTGAGATGAAAAGAACAGAATTGAAATCTAAAATATTAATCAATAATAATATAAATGCGAAAGTGAGTTTCTTTGTTATGCTTTCACGCTAAAACGGCTGATAAGGATTTGGATAAAATTTGGCACATGGGTAGACCATGACCTGGGCCTTGGGACCTGGGTGACATAAGATACTTTTTATTCCGGTGTCCATATGCGGTATCGATATACTTATGCGGGTGAAACCGTGGGGCGCAGTGAGTCTAAACTCAACTCAACTCAAATCATTTATTCCAAATAAACCAATTATAGGTACTTATGTATTGTCAAGGGGTCGGTCAGTCAGAAAGATGAAGCTAGTTGCCCATTCCAAAGCGTAGTAGGTTCCAATGGAGAAGAACGGGCAAGAAACTCCATGGACACTCTTTTAAATCAGAATATTGTTACAAAATATTGGTTACATCATTCATGTTGAAATTATACACGTGAGAACAATGTAGAAAAACGTGCACGTTAAAAGCGTCCAAATAAAAATATAAAAAATATATAAAAAAATAAGCTATGGCAGCTAAGAGATGACCAGTCCCCACTGACGGCGCCCGTTCACGAACATGACGCATGGATCAGCATCATTTAGCTCAACCATTTTGAAGGGAACTTAATGATCCAACACACACGCCACCACCAGCGAGACATTTTAGTGAGTATGACATACTCTCAGCCGCCAGGGCACATTCAAGTCAATGAAAGACGTACTAAAATAAACCATACAAAGCTTAAGATGCATGTAAGCCCTCGTGACTTATGCATTAACCATTTTAAGCAGTAGGTAATCAATGAAATCAGAAATAACAAAATGGCAGTAATGTGATAAGAAATTATATCATAAAAAAAATACCTATTTGACATCGATGACATTACATCAAAAGATTTTAACAAGGTCATGACCGATCATCTCTCAGCCTGCATTATTGTGATTACCAAATTACCATAATAAGGCTTATCCTGAGATAAGAAGGAGCATAAACTTATCAATATTTGGATAAGTTCGACAGAAATTGATAACGGTATCTATTGAAATATAATGAAGAAACTCAAGCGTTGAGTTTGACTTTAATCTTAGCTAATAAATGAATATGACAACTGCCACTCCAAATAAGTACCTAAGTAGTTATGGAAAATCATTTTCTCTAGTCGCTTTTAAATCTTGCGAAATACTTTGATCTTTGTTCCTTCTCCTATTGGAAAAGTCAAAGTCGAACAAGAAACAAGCTTTTAAAACTTTGTGATCGCAACAAAGCAATTCCTGGCAGGAAAACGTCGCTACGTCTCCAAATAAACGATGTACGGAAATAAGATCATATTGTTGGTACGATATCTTTATTATTATTTATTTATTTCAATCAACTTTGGATCATAGGTACAATTAAACAGAATTAAAAATTATAAATCATCAAAATCAATTAAAATTAAAATTTTAACCAAATAAATCAAATTAAAATCAACAGCACTATTAAAATTAAAATGATTATAAAATTAAATCAAATTAAAATCTAAATAAAACAACAACATTAGTCAGTACGTGAACCATGCAGCAGTGGTTCACGTTTTGACAGTCGAAACAATAGCAAAAGCCTTCAGGATACTGTTGCGGCTGGCCCACACCCTGCGCACCAGGGATGTGCAGCGCGTGCTTATGAGCTAGGGCTTTCAATACCGGTATTCCGTGATCCCGTAATACCGTGATCACGGATTTAATATGGTCCTTTTTCAATACCGGTATTGACGCCCCAATACCGTGATTACGGTATTACAAACTTTAGATGTGATCTTATTCTCTCACTAGTTTTCACCAGCACAGGCGTCCCGCTGTTATCCTTAGCTCACCCTCCCGCGCCCCAACCGCCCCTCCAATGCCCGAAATCAAGCTGTAGAGTCCATTTCACGAAAGAAGTCCCGCGGCAATAAGTGGAACTAATTACCTATTATTATAATTATGTAGGTATAGTTAGCAACATTCCGACAATAACCCTCCTACCTCATACAGCTTTCTCTAAGATTGTGGATTTTACTAACCAGTGCATGAGATGTCGAGATAAATAAATATTTATGAATCGTCTCTTACGACAAGTGGCGCCGCCTCTGCGGGACTTCTTTCGTGAAATGGAGTTTACTTATCGTTTTTGTTATTGTTAGTCAGTTTCGCAAAGGCGACGGGATAAAAAGCTGATGTTGCTCTAAAGTTTATGTTGAAAAAGTTAGATGGTCAGGCTAATGACTTGAGCAATAATCTTGCAAAAGCATTTCGAAGGCGCATAAAGGATCGGCGACTTTTAATATCTGGAGTGTTACAATATTTGTACGACCCTGATACTTTTTTCAGTAACGATGACGATGATGATACCTTCACAAAACCTACATCTGATGAAATACTAGATATTATAGTAAAATTACTTGCACGTTTAAAATATAATAATGACACACGAAACGCTCATAGTGAGACAACGACTTATCATGAACATGATATGACGATAGAAGAACCTTCTACTTCATTGGATACGACTGATACGAGCAGAGAAAATCTTGACGTGTCCATACAGAAACAATTAGAGAGGGAGATATCCAAATTGCCTAAAACCAAAAGTGCTATCTCAGCTACGAGCACCGATTTTCTATAATAAAAGTAGAGATGTGTGTCTTCAAAACTGCTGGGAGGGGTGGTCGGTAGATATTTCTATCGGCAGGTTACAGATCAAACAGCAGAGCTTACTGTCTGCGGTACCTACAAGTGTTGAAGCAGAGCGTGCTTTTTCTTCAGCATCTAGGCTATTTATGTAACAGGCTGAGAAGTTTGCTGTCTCATGCAACATTAAATTCGCTTTAATTTTTGCGATCACACTTTCAAAATATAATAAAATAAAGCGTCTAAAATTCATAAAATTAAGTTATTGAAACTTTTTGTATTATTGTGTTACATAAATACTTTTACATTTGTTTTACTACGTTGGTCAGAATTATTTATTTTGTTACTTGTTTAGTTTTAGATTTTTTTACTGTTTTTTTTATTGTATAATTAAGTACAATAACGATTCTAAAATGAACACCAAATGATTGCTAGCTAATTAAGCTATATTGATACCTATGTTGATTACATGAGACATGATGATGACATGTCGATAATAAAAGAAGTTTATATTTTTTTACTATTTTACTTTACAAAGTTTATGTGAAATGCCTTCCTGCAAAAAGACTAGATTAAGTTTAAGTTTTGGTTAAGTTCCCAATTCCTAGTCCTACCTATATAAATAATCAACCAATATCAAATTGTTACTTATAAGAGAGCTAAAAAAGTATATAAGGTGGTATTAAATACCTTATAAGTATACTTTGGGACACGTCGCCTGCAGTGGCCTCCAGTGGTCGGGTACGTAATGGTACCTTAAGCCAATAGGCCCGCCTTTGTACCTTTAAAGTGCACAAAGTTAACTAAAATTAATAATAATACCTTTTCTATTTCTCGTGAAAGAAAAAATCGTGGGGAATCGTTTTGAAATAAATTGCTAATCCATTGCTCCGTAAGTTCGAAAAAAATAAACTGCAGAGCAACGTAAATAACGCAATGAAACATTCTGAACTGTCAAAATGAAACAGATTTGTCTTTATCGTTTACGAAAATATGTTGCGTAATTAGAAAGCCGGACTTACTATATCTATATAATAAAAAACCGGAAAATGCGAGTTGGACTTTACCACCGTAAGGAACCCTTCGTGTGCGAGTCTATTTAAGAAAACACGCCGAATAAAACAGTACGTTATGATGACAGACAAATGGTCAGTGGAGGCTTCGTTTTATTTCTAGTTCAGATAAATGAAAATACTAAACGAAGAAAATGTATCATCTTAAATTAAGAAAATTGCAAAGATGAATTTGTATTTGTTAATGATACTGTGAATTTTCAAAGTTATTTTTTGTAGTTTCAGAAAATCGCTCATATTTTAATAAAAAATACCTCGAATCGGCGTTTTTAATATTGTTTTATTAAATATAGTATATTATGGTACATGATATACAGACGTTTCAAATCCCTAACTTGTTTAGTTGTTGCGATAGAGCTCGTAGAAAAATAGTCTGAAACTGCCAACCTTTGCGGCCGCCTATTTCTTCATTTTTAAGAAAAATAAATAAATATTGTAATCTACTCGATGAGTTCTAGACAATGACACTCCACATACCAGGGAAAGATTTTTTTTTCCATAATCGAAAGGTTATTGTATATGGGCAACATCTTGGAAATCGCCAGCCCGTGTTGAGTAAGCGTGGTGATAAATGCTGATGCCTTCTCTGTAATAGGTTGCTAGTATTGTAAAATATGCCATTTTTTTATAAAACACGGTAGGACCTAACCCTTTTTTTTGGTGATATATTATCAAATAACCTACCAATCTGGGCAGAGCGCAGAGTGTCAGACACTTACTCACTAAAACCCACTCGTGTTCCTTCAGCTGCCTGTACGTTGCTAGGTGCCACGGTATCACTGTCAAACTTTCCCGCGACGCCCGAGGACTCTATCCCGTAAGTTGAGTTATACATAGTACTCGTATATTGAGGGAATTTAGTAGGAAATTTAGATTTTGTATTTTTGGGGTCAAAATCAATATATTCTCAGTCGAGCCAGTCAACCTAATCTCGAAGTTTTACTCAATGGTTATTTATGTTGGTCATAACCCTTTTCCTAGAAGGATGTAATTACCTACTGGGTAACACCAACTTTATTTACGATGAATTATTTATGTATAGTGTAGTAGTAGTGTGTGTGTAGCGTGTTTTGGCTGGGTATATGTGTGGTTATAAATAAGTGACAAAAGCTACTTTTCTGCTAAATGAAGATTATTGTTTATGTATAAACGTGTGTCCTTTTTGTCCCTAACGAGGGTGTTTTGCAGAAATACATGGTCATGTCTTTTATACATCACGTGAGCCTTGGACGTGTTTTTTTATCTGTTTAAGGGTCAAAAAGCTTGGTTTTGCTGTTGCTAAGCTTTTCCTTACAGTAATTCGATCAAAAGTTTTGGTAGTTCTGTGTGTGTGTGTGTGTGATTGATTGTGTATTGCGTAATACACAATCAATCGGAATCTAAATCGATTTGAAACTTTTTTTTTAAACGTTGCCTCACACTAGGAATTTCTCCTGTATTGTATGTGCGTTTACAAACATTTAAACTCACATACACAAACAGCCAGACCCGGAACAACTACTTGTAGGTCATACAAATATATGTTCCGAGCGGGAATCGAACCCGCGACACGCAGCGCAGCACTCAATCGCTTAACTACTGCGCCAACCGTGCCGTCGAATTGCTAATCCATAGTTACCTAAGTTCAAAAAAAAAATCTGCTCCACAACGTAAATAACGCAATGAATGTTGTTGAACTGTCAAAAGGAAACAAATTTGTCGTAATCGTTTACGAAAATGTGTTGCGTAATTATATGGCGGCAGTCTCGAAATAAATAGCGATCGCTATATTTGCGAATTCGGTCGCAAAGTCGTAATGGCGTCCCTAGACGCGCGCGACGTGCTACGTGTGAAGCACGTCGCGCGGGTCGAGGACGTAATCTTTTCATTATTTGACATTATATACCTACAATATTCCATATTTTTATTTTAACTTGACATCTTACTATACATTTTCAACACTAAATTAAAAACTACCTATACAAATAAGAAAATAAAATTAAAAGAAGAGCTCATTGCTCTTTTATCTTTTATTAAATTAGATTGGTTACAGCTGTAGTGGCAAGCATGTCATTTGGTTTAAATAGATCTTTATTTTTACTATTTTATTTTATATTTTATCTCTGCCCAACCCTTCGGGGAAGCAAGGCGTGATGTTATGTGTGTGTTATCTTTTATATAGATTATTTTCTTTTAGTTTTTGTGAATGTGAGAACGTTTTAGGCTTAACAGACTGTAGATCTGTCGACCATTTTCTTCTCTTATTATATATTATCTTATTATATATTATATTATCTTGCTAAGTACCTGGTACTTGTTGATAGGCCTACACTGTCCTCTCATACCTATTAACACTGTAATTTGAAAACATTGTAAAAACCATTTACTTTTAGAAGAGTAACCGTGGAGATTCTTGCCGGCTCTTCTCCATAGGCAACGACCAATTGGAACAGTGCACCTAGCTTCTGACGTTTCATAAGTATCCTTGTAGGTTTATGTGAAATAAAATATTTAGAATTTTGTTTTTTTTCACCTGTTTGCAATTATCTTGGCATTCTCTTTTTCCAGCTACCAGTAGGTTAGGTTAGGTGTTCCTTAGGACCCGAGATGGTGGCACATAGTGTTCCACGCGCGCCTCTCTAAGATTATAGTGGGGAGTTTAACACCTCACTCCCCCCTAACTCGAGGTGGCCCGCAGAGGCGGGCTGGCAGTAGCCGAGGATCGAGGAAGTCGCATTAGATCCCGTGATCCTCGGTGCAAGTGTGAACGGAACACCGGGGTGGTTTTAGTCAGTAAGAGTCTGACAGACCCTGGGGAGGGCGAAGGACATCCATGAGGATTTCCACCGTAAACAAAAAAAATATATATAGGTATATCGCGGAAGTCGCATTAGATCCCCGGTGCAAGTGTAAGACGGAACACCATGCGGATTTCCCTCCGTAATCCAAAAAATAAAAGGTAAGGTTATATAAGACGATTGCCTAAACTCACGCCGGCTAAATGTCAGTTTGTGATATCGCGGCAGGCCTAAAGATGGGGGGATAAGCTGGGCTCCTTTGAAAAATATCTTTTCCTGCTGTGGCAAATTGCAGTACTTACGATGCGGGATACACAAATTACGCACGGTTGGCGCAGTGGTTAAGCGATTGACTACTGCACTGCGTGTCGCGTGTTCGATTCCCGCACGGAACAAATATTTGTATGGCCTACAAGTAGTTGTTCCGGGTCTGGCTGTTTGTGTATGTGAGTTTAAATGTATGTAAACGCACCCACAATACAGGAGAAATTCCTAGTCGAGGGCAAATATTTAAAAAAAAAGTACAGAAATTATTCAGAAATGTAATCAAATTGCGACACCGTTACTTCTGGGTGGCTAGATCTGTATTATATGGATCAATAAACAATAACATTGTTCGGCCATGCATACATGGCTTTACAATGTTACCTAGATTAGATAGAATCTAGGTGATATGATCGAACGGAGAGAGACAACAATGAATACCGACTGCCGAGACAAGATTCAGGTCTAACGTTAGTGTGTAGTTTCAATCCTATAAGTACCTAGGAAGCTCGATTCAAAATGTTCACAAGCCCGCGTTTACACGGACGTAAAAATATCGCGACGGAATTTTATCACGCACTGGATTTTCAAGTCTCGGTGTTGAGCCACGATGTCATTGTAAATTCATGGCTTGAATGAATTATGTATTTTTCCAGGATGTGGTGTCGGAGCCATGTGCTCGATGCCGGAGTGACCCGCGCTGCAACGGCGGCCTGCCTTCGTACGAGGCAGCCGTCCTCCTCCGAGACACCAAGTTATAATGCCTTGAGGAAACGTCGGGAGCACCAACTTATATGGCCTTGTAGACCGTTGAGAATACAACGCGTTGGGATTGGGACGCACTCTCGTCCCAGCGCGTTGAAAAAACACACTGTTGGATTTTCAACTCTCAGCGCTAAGCAGAGCGTTGAAAAAACAGAACGTCCGTGCAAACCTGGCCTAACTCATAGAATTACGTAAGCGTAGTTTAAAGTTTTGAACTTTGTTTCACCATTATATGTATTTCTATCAAAATTTAGTTTGTTAATCTCAACTACACAACAAAGGCCTCTAAAATAACCTACTTTTTAATGTGCAGTCATTATGTCGCTGTTTTCATCACGCTGAAGCTCAGTGCGCATTACAACATCCGTCCGCAGCGCATCGTATTACAATACAAAAAAGCCTTGTGTGCGATTGTTCATACAAAATGTATGAAAGTGATGTAGATGGATTTTTGAAATACCTGCGTCAGCTTTTAGAAGACTGGATTGGTCATGCTGCTGCTCTTTCTCTTCATTACCTATCTACTTATATAATAAAGCTGAAGAGTTTGTTTGTTTGAACGCGCTAATTTTTAGAGCTATCCATTGGATTGAAAAATACCTTTTTGCATTTGATAGCCAATTTGAGGAAAGCTATAGGTTATTTAAAATCACGCTAGGACCCTTAGGAGCCTTAAAGAGAAAAATTCAGAAAGAACGCTAAGCGAAAACTAAGTAATAACGCGGACGGGCGATGCGATGCGATGGGATGGGTCGAGGAAACAAGAAATTTCACGCGGTAGAAGTTACGGGCAGAAGTTTTCATAAAACCAGACACCAGAAGAATAAGAGTACGACATTTTCATAGCGTTGCCTCTTCAAAGTGTGGTTTTTAATTGTGTTTGCATGTTTATTACCAGTATTAAGAACCAGATGGTAGGCTCGGTCCAATTGACCAATTGACGTCACAACACTATGACAGTGCGGGGGCGCGTCACCGCGTCAGCAGCTGACCTGACCCGTTTGATTGACACTATTTGTAATTGTTTTGATTGGGAGACAATTTACTTGATACCACGTGTGGGCTGAAATATGATGCTGTCATCAAGGAACACAGTGCTAAAAAGATATCTTGCGCTCGAATCACGTTCACGTCCTGTGCTGTGGGAAACATTTGTGAAATTGTTCTGTGAAATGTATTGAAAAAACAATAAGGCTACATGTTAGCCACACACCAAAAGATTCTAATACAGCTGTAGAAGTTTTATCTTGGTCCAAAAAACAGAAGAAATCATTAAAGTATAGTTGGTTAACACATTCTGGTACATTTTAGTAAACGTTGATTTACAAACTAAATATTATTACAACTGCAATTGAAATAAATGCTTTCGAAAACATAGTATCTACGTATATGTATCCACATTTCTTGCAGCCATCTGGAATAAGCGATAGCCGCGGCCATGAACTACATCAACGAGGCTTTACTAGACATTCAGGTGCGTCCATCAGGTGAACAAAAACAATTTGCGTAAGTATAGAAACATCGAGAAAAATTACAAGCTCTCACGAGTTTCTCATTAGGAAGTCACGCGACGCTAACAGGTGGACAAAGAATAGAGAAAGATGTAGAAGGTACACTTAATCTTTTTTAAAGCGGTGATAATGAGCAACCGTGTTACCTGTTAACCTTATGATCGCGGTTTTAGGGAGTCTCCCAAAACGCCCGCAATTCAGTCTTAGGTCATTTTAACGTTCAAAAAGTGCTGATTCTCAGCCTAGTTGGAATAAATGACTTTTGAATCGAAAGAGGCCATTGCCCACCCGTGTGACACCATTGGACATTGTATATCGATGTCAATTACGACGACAAGTGATCCTTCTGTTGTGGTTTCTTACTCTGTGAAACAGTAAATAGAGTGTTCTAGACACGACTGTCAATCAATAAGGATTTGCAACAACTACGTGTATTGTAGAAAAGTTTGTGATAAAATGCAAACTACGTTATTTATTACTCTTTATTTACTAACGTAGCAACTTATAGTAACTAGACTATCGAAAGATGTAACAGGACAGCGCGACGCGACCCTAGTAGAACAATTTCTGTGAAACTTCATGGAAATTGTTGTACCAGAATTGCGTCACACCGTCGCATCGCGCCTGTACGTCCCTAGCCTTTATTCGTAAAAAACCTATTTATACTTCTTCTGACTAATATTATAAACACGTAAAGTTTTTTAGATGTAGGAGATATAATCTCTGGAAATACTGATCTGATTTCGAAATTCTTTAACTGACAGAAACCTACACTATTGCCTTGTGCCATATAATATGTTTTATAGTATAATTGACTCTCACACGGGCGATGATGTGGGCAGAAACGAATGGTATCTAAATTTAATACATAGGTATTTCATTTAAAAAATATATGCCTCGCCTCCGTAAGTACCTACCTACCTACTATCAAAGTCAGAAGTCGACATAACAGAGATCGACGGAGAGGGACTGATTCATTATCAAAAAAAATGATGGATTAAATTTCAGCGAACAAAAACCGTGGGATCGGGGATCACCCGCGGATAATATCAAAACTGATGACGTGCCTAACAAAAAATTTGGAAATGCTTGTCAGACAAAAGTTATTTTCTCCCTTATCATAATAATGTCCACAGACGAAGGTCTGTTCTTCGACATCTGTCGGTGTATTTGTGGCGTATGACAGTCAAAGTAGGTGCTGTTTAGGAATATCCTACTAAGCCAGGGATTCCCAACAGGTGCAACAGTGGGGCGCGTTCCCTTCGGGGGGCGTAGAGTCAAATCAAATCAATTTATTTGCCATAAATATTGGTACATTTTAGGTCTTAATATAAATAATATAGATCCATAACTCTTAGTCATAATAATGTGGCATGCAAACATTTGGGTTTATAATTACCTACTAGGTATTATAATCATCGTTCAATTAAAATTAAAATTGAGTAGCAATGTTGTTAAATTATTAGATACATATACTGAAGTCAGAGGGTTTGATTATGATTATCATTTATTTTTCAATCTCTTATTAAATATGTCACTTACTGAGTAGAAATTATTTTCGCTTGACCATACTTTAAGACGTTGACGTCCGCCCACAAGGTGGACAGACGACCTAAAAAAGGTCGCAGGAAGCCGCTGGATGCAGGTCGCTTCCAACCGGCCGATTTGGAAATCATTGGGGGAGGCCTATGTTCAGCAGTGGACGTCCTATGGCTGAAGTGATGATGATGATACTTTAAGACACCTTGTACATAATACTTTTTGGAAATATTTCATGAGCTTGTTTAAATAGTTCCGAGTTAATTTTAACAAATTTAGCGCTTTCAAAGATATACAAACTTGGAAGGGTTAGTATCTTGAACTTTTTGAAGAAGGGTTTGCAAGATTCCCATGGGCGTATTCCCGCTACGGCGCCGATGCATTTTTTTGTGCGATGAAGACTCTCTGACTTTCTGTTGAGAAGCCCTATGTGATAAGACCATACCTCAACACAGAATCAACGTACTCATAGTATGCAGATAATACGGTTATTAATGCTGATGTTTTTGAGAGTTCGTGTGTCAAATGATAAACTATAGATTTATTAAATTTTATGTTCTTGATTTAGAAAAAAGTAAGGCTATTTTTCAAATGTCGAACGTTTCATAATATTGTAGTTAAGTACTGTAAAATGAGCTTCAGCTTTTCTGAATAAGTCGATAAAAACAAGCTAATATTCCTTCTCTGTCCATGCAGTAAGGTTGTGGAACTCACTTCCGCCTAGCATTCGTGATTTAAAAACTGTTTCACAATTCAAATATCGAGTCTTACTCGAGCATACCTTTCCTCTCAACTGTGAGTATGTATATACCTATAGTATGTATGTTTATATATTTAAGCTCTATGTATTTATTTAAGTATATGTTTTCTCTTCTTGTTCTCACACACTATTGTCTACATTTCTTTCTCATTTCTACAGTCACAGGTCTGCTGGAAGAAATAAGCAATACCTTTGAACTCATAATTATGATTATGTCTTATCTGTATCTATTTTTCTGTGTGTAAATAAATAATAAAATAAATAAATGAATAAAATAAGTTTTCCTACTTCTGTATGAATGGACAACTTAAAGAAATCCGAACCTATCCTCTCCTCTCACTTTGCTCGCTCTTCCATTCTACATTCTCTTGATTCTTCAACTTTTCTGCATAAGTCGACCATTCCTTTTTCTGTATGAATGGTCAAAAATAATGTACCGAATCCGAAACTGTATAACATTTTTCGCGCTCGCTTTAGTCACTCTTACTGACTAATGCATTCTCATAATTCTTAAGTTTTTCTGCAAAACTCGACAAAGTTGCTTCTATTTCTGTTTTATGCACAAAATAAAATCTAACCTATCCGGGGGAGTACAATCATTTTCGACCTTACTTTCGCTCGCTTTACATTCTTATGCTTTCATGCATACGTCGACAAAGTAACTCAGGGGCGTAGTGATTTTAAAAGAAAGTTAGGGGGCGCGTATGTTAAAAGGTTGGGAACCCCTATTCTAAACGTTTATGTTGGGCTAGTTTGCTGTGAGGTCACCGGTTTTATAATATCCACACCCATAATACAGTAAGAGAAATTAATTGTTTACCAAATTGACACACTACGTCAATTTGCCGTATTACAGCCATTTCACACAACTGTCAAAGAATGACAGTTGTGTTTTGTATGTGGACTATTAAAGTTGGCAGTTAAAAAAATGATTACTTTATTCCTTATTACTTTATTTATCCAATGTTGCAGCACAACTAGATGAAGGCCTCTATGTCCTGTAGTCGAGGCAGGTACTGCGGTAAAGCTAAGCTGATTGATTAATAGTTTAATACAACAGACGTATCACTCATGTAATAAACAATCTATATGTTATCGATCTCTCTTTCAATGTTACGCGAGAAATTGGTTAGATAACATTAAATGTAAAATAATTTAATTCTGTCTGAACCATGTTAATATCAATACTACCGTGTCGAGCTCTGCTCAGGTGCATATAGATAAGCATCGTCCAGGTATTCCCGAGGCTATGAAAATAGAGAAAACGAATTTTCCCAGACATGAGACCTAGCTAGCTAGATCGATATCGCCCCGTAAACACCTATGATGCAACGTTAGAGCCGTTTTCAAGAACGTGATTACAATTATATACTTATACAAATATTGCTCATTTAATAGTATAGGATTTATAAGTACTTTATTAACACAGAGAAAATTCAACACTTATCCAAATTTCTTTCAACACTATAAAGTAAAGGGTGATATGGGTTGAAAGTTTGTATGGAATTTCGTCATTTTTGCCGATGGAAAATCAGGTACACCGCTTGTTATCTAAATGTTTATTACATAAATTGTTGATTGTACTTATCCTAAATATTGAAATGTTTGTTAATTTGAATGTTATATCGATTTTAAATTCTTATATTGTTAAATTGTGTATGCCTAATGGGTAGTTTTTTGAGTTACCATAACCTAATTATAAGACCTTTTGTATCACCAAAAAATACACAAATAAATACTTTGACTTGACTTTGTTATGTTATATTAATGAATGAAACAACTTATAATATGCATGAAATTTTGCCGACAATTATTATCATCATTGCTTGTAATGTACTGCATATTATTCGGAATGTTGGCACCCCTAGTGGTGCTGGCAGCTTCAAAGCAGGATATTATTATATTACACACAATGAATGGTGACATTAATTAACATAACTTCAACTCATCGCCTGAAAACATTTCACTATATTTAGGTCGCCATTTCAATTCGATCGTTAAGTCATGTAAGGCAGTGTTCTTTGTGCTGCAGGTGAAGCGATTCGGTCGGTATATTATTCTGTAAAAATCTCACCGGGAATACTTAGGTGAAGTGAGATGTTGTCAGTAGAGTAGATACTTAGAGTCCGCCATTACTCAAATCCGATAGACGCTAGTGTCTTTGAAATTGCATCAAATTGCACTAAGGTAGCCTGCGAAATTCAAAATTTCTTTAGTTTTTTGCAATTTGGGACCGTAACAAATATGGCTTTACAGAATTATAATCATTAGAATCAGCAATACAACTCCTTAAGTTAGCATAATCCTTAAATGTCACGATTTCATGAAAAAGTCATTCAATAAGATTACATGAACTTAGACGTGTTGTATTGATGATTCCTATGATTATAATTCTATAAATAAACATTTGATACGGTCGCGAATCATATATAGACAAACATACAACATGATATTGACCTGCAAATTGCGAAAAACGTAAGAAAATTTGAATTTCGCGGGCTACCGTGCCGCTTTCACCATAATATAAATGTAGTTCCACAATTTTCCGCCGGACTTCAGTGGAGGCGCAGACTCCAAGTGCAATGACAGCTCCACCTGCAATGAAGCTGGTATCGACTCTATTGTCAGCTTACCTCACTCAAGTGTTCACGCTGATATTTTTACAGAATAGACAAGTATTTATTTATTTCATTTAGGGACAACAAACAACAGTGTATAAGTAAACAAGTTCGAACTTAATAATAGATGTGACAAGTACACTACTCACTACGTTATCCACATAATAATATTAGTAAACAGATCTACTAATTGTTAGAAAAACGATATAAGAGTAAAATTAAACAACTACTAGGTACATTTAAACGCCACAAACTTTATTTGTACACTTTTTAAAATACATAAAAAACGCTTTTATCAAGCTAAATACTCACTCCCTTACTTTCAAACTACATACATCGTCGCCGTTACATCTCAAACTACTCTAACACACATTCGTATTTTACCGCAGCCATACATCAAATAATATTAATCATGAAGAAAATAATAACTAATCTCAATATATAATCAGCAACATAGTAACATGTTATCGACGCGACTTCCTCGTCACACATCTGTTTACCTCAATATTATATTTAGATATATAGCTAAGTATATATTATTTATATAAAACTAGCTGACCGTCCCGGCTTCACACGGGTAACACAAAGTACAACCTACCCTACCCTACCTACCCTACCTACCCTACCTACCCTACCTACCCTACCTACCCTACCCTACCCTACCCTACCTACCCTACCTACCCTACCTACCCTACCTACCCTACCTACCCTACCTACCCTACCTACCCTACCTACCCTACCTACCCTACCTACCCTACCTACCCTACCTACCCTACCTACCCTACCTACCCTACCTACCCTACCTACCCTACCTACCCTACCCTACCTACCCTACCCTACCCTACCCTACCTACCCTACCCTACCTACCTACCCTACATGCCCTACCTACCCTACCTACCCTACCTACCTAAAACCTTCTCCTGACAATAACAAACACAACAAAAAAAGAGAATTAGCGAAATCGGTTCAGCCGTTCTTGAGTTATAAATAGTGTAACTAACACGACTTTCATATATATATATAGATTACTACGTTTTAGCATTCATCATCTGCTAAACTTTTTCCTTAATACGTTGGGGTCAGCTTCCAGTCTAATCAGATGCAGCTGAATACCAGTATTTTACATGGTGCGACAGCCTATCTGACCTCCATAACCCGGTTACTGTGTAACACGATACACCTTGGTAAGTCTGTTGTCAGACTTTCAGCCTATTGACTACCCGTATCGACTGTCAAAGATATATATCGTTTTAGCATCATTAAGTATCTTCTTTTCTCTTCTTCTTTCATTGTGAACGTACCGATTGAACAATTTGATCATGCCCTAAGAAACAAGCACAAGGTTCGTTTGGATTAAGCTTTAGGGTTTTACAAGATACCTTACTCTCTTGATGAGTTCATCATAGTTAGAAAGCAATTATCTAACACAATTTGGTCGTCCAGAGGCGCCAAATTGAAGAGTAACGACAGAGCCGCTAACGCCACAAGATTAACTCGATCGTGATAACCATAACTACTTCGTCCGTACCTACCTACCTACCTATTAGTATATAGGAATTGAAAGATAGTTCGATATACATAACTCACTAGGTATTGACAAATAATTTGCGGGACGCTTTTAAACTCCAATTAAATAAAATGAAAAGGTTACAATTTTTACAGTAAAATATATACCTGTGCTAGGAGATCTTCAATACAGACAGACAGACAGACAGACAGCTGTGCTGCTGGGGAGTTTGTTGCGCCACTTCTTCTTCCCCGCAAAAGTACTAGGAAGTGGTGAAGGGTGGGCGTTTTGGGGGACTGTCTTATGTAATTTTGACGTTCGAAAAGTGCTGATTCTCAGCCTAGTTTGAATAAATGACTTTTGAATAACAAATTATGAAATGGTAAAAGTGGTACAAAAAAGAAAATAGAATTTAAACAAAATTACAAGTAAAATCGCAAACTTGAACTATAATTAAATAAAATAAACTAAGAGATATATCCTAAAACAATGTGTGTGAATGTGTTTGCCTAACTTGAATTATTTCAATCATTAATAGAGATTAGTGCGAGCAGTAGTGGCCCAGTCTAAACGGCCACGACTTACGAGTAAGCACTGTAAATAATAATAATAAATTATTTCTTCACTACGGTGAAAGAAAACAACGTGACGAAACCGGCATGTCCTAGAACAAAACATTCGAAGACATATGACATCTACCAAGTCGCACTAGGCTCGCGTGGTGGATTAAAGGCCCACTCCCGCTCATCTCATCGTAAGGAGGCCTGTGTCCCAGTAGTGGGAATAATTGTAGGCTGATTATGGAAGTCTGTTACTTAAAAACATGTGGGATGCAATAGTTAACATTCTTTATATGTTTCCTGCTGAAAATTAGTCTCTCAATGACCATTATAAAGATCAGTGATAGGATAACTATTGATTGGCAGACGATCTTGTAATTCACAGTACCTATGTCTTTACTATAACGGAGAAAGATGCTATACAGTTTCTAGGTATTATCCCTATGACACCTTTTCCGACGCTTACCTTTGATTATTTATACGTCTAGATAGTGTAAAATAACTAAAACAAACAGGCCAACTTTTTATGCTGGTGTGCGTGGCATACTTACGTCATTTTGCTTTTCTACTGTGCGTGCATTTAGCGGGTAACGGTTGGAATTCTTTTTTCGACGAGTTTACCACTTTGACTATCTAGACAAGACATATTTATATCTTTGCATGGACCGTAGAGAGTGGAGTGCAGTATTCAGTACCACGTGATACACCCAATGTAAGTTACGTAACACAATCACTGGGACTTACAAAATCTATAAAAACATCATCCTCCTTTCCATTCCGATTTATTTGGGGTCGGCACATTAGGTTGGTATGACTTTTCTTTCATTAACAACATCTCTAGCAATCGTCATCTCAGTGTTCATTCACTTTCTTGCAACAGCTTTCACACAATCCATCCACCTTTTTTTGGTCTATCCCATTTCGTATATTTGGCCACTTTTCTTTCCATATATTTATCAAAATATCAAGCCTACAACGTGTTGCGTGTTCAATTTAATAATGCTTTTGGGACTGCCGTAGCGTTGTAGCGCTTCGGGAATGTTCGCGGAGGCTCGCATAGATGGTTTCAATGACATCATATTATACGAAAGAAAGCGGCCTCGTTACTACAGCGCCTGCATGGTAGTGATAACAGCATTCTTTCTTTCTTTCAGGGACACCGGGTGGGTCTACAGAAATAAATATAGTTCATGAAAACTAACAATACTAACCTACTTTAGACACCATTTTTACTCACACCAATATACTACTAAGACTTAACAAAGATATGGACCTTTTAGTCTGAAACAAGGTTTTATTTAATTTAATATATTGTGCTGACAATAATTATTATTTGAACTGTTACGTATACTATGACATGAGTAATATCGCGCATTGTGTACTAAATGATAAACATTTGATTTGGTATCATAATATTTGTATCAACTCGTTTAGGTACGTCACGATTTCCGTTCTATTACAATATAATTGTGTTTCCCTAGATCGTTGACGGAAATTAAACTTTGCGGAAGCTTAGCAGCAAGCAAGCTTAAGCAGTAGTGGTATGATCGTCTCGAAATAAATTTTACACCTAATTGGCAACTGCGTGGATTCAGTGACAATGTGCCACATTCCTTAACCACGCGGCTATACCGCACGTCATGTTGTACGGTCAGCAACAGAAGTAGGTATATTAAAACTTTTTTTACAAAAAAAAAAAAAACAATGACTTCCAAAAAAACACTATTAAGTGAAAAATAACTTAAATTTCGGATGTCGGTGTCTTTGTTTTTGTATTTTGTTTATTTAGTGTTTTTTTGGAAGTCGGTTGTGTTGTTTTTTTGTAAAAAAAAAGTTTTTATTTCTCATTTTTAGTGGGTCAGTTTGTAATGTATCTAAGTTACAATAGCCTAATATCTACTGCTCATCACCACTACCTTTTACAAAATAATGCTTTTCTCGATGCACGGACGTTAATCATTGCGAAGTTCTCCTGGTACTTCACCATCAGCTCCACATCTCCATATGCATTGTGACGAGCATAAATTGCTTGGCAACCATATTAAAGTAATCAAATCGTAATCCTTGAAATACTTATTATTGAGTAGTTCCGTGGGGCCATCTGTGGTTTTCATCATCAGTTCCACTCCTCCAAATGGTGCTTTCTGAGCGCAACTGCACGAATTACTATAAAACATACCCAAATCGCTATAGGTGCCTACGACTATAATATTTGAAGAGTTCCCTCGATTTCTCCAGGATCCCACTATCAGATCCTAACCTCATGACAGTGGGACCATTTCGAAAGTATACCCTTTCAAACAAATAATTTTGCAAATCCGTCTATATATCTCGGAGTTATACCTGAACATACGTAAATATATATATATATATATATATATAAATAAACAATCGAATTGATAACCTTCTCCTTTTAGAAGTCGGTTAGTTACTTTCTCATACATCATAAATATAAATTATTAGACAAATAACAGTTCAGCATTTAAAAAAAAAACCGGCCAATAGCGTGTCGGGCCACGCTCAGTGTAGGGTTCCGTAGTTTCCCGTCCGTCACAATAAGTGTTGCTTGCATATACGATTATACTACAAACTTAGTCCAGAAATTATTTTGTACAAATTTTTGTCATTTTTGTACAAAAACTGTTGTTTCCATCAAGTTCAAAATGATTATGATTTTAGTAAACCACTATTCATTTTTAAATACCTTTCCAACAATATATCACACGTTAGGGTTGAAATTAAAAAAAAAATCACTTCCCACTTTACATATAGGGGGGCTACCCTAATAAAACATTTTTTTCCGTTTTTATTTTACCACTTTGTCGGCGTGATTGATATACATACATATTGGTACCAAATTTCAGGTTTCTAGTGCTAACGGTCACAGAGATTAATCGAGGACGGACGGACGGACGGACGGACGGACGGACAGACAGACATGGCGAAACTATAAGGGTTCCTAGTTGACTACGGAACCCTAAAAAGAGAGTAAGAGTTTGTATTATCTGAATTTAATTTCTGAACCAATTTTTCTTAATATTTAGCTCAATAAAATTATTATAATTTAAAAAAAACTGAACTTTTAATCTAAATTTGTAGCTTAGGTACCGTTCCTAGCTTCCACGTTGCACAACATATACATATATTAAAAGTAACTAGAGCTAATATGCTCAAGTTTCTTTCACTGTGTTGTACAGACCCCAGCACGTCAACCTACCCGAAACTGTCAAATTTTCCCAATCAACTTTGAACCTTATGCTTTAGTAGTAAAGTTGAAAATCTATTAAAGAAATTTGATAGATTGTAGTAGGTTGATGTGCTGGCGTCTGTACACCATCAGCATTAAAGCATTATGGTGTCATTATTTAGCTTAAAGGCTGAAAATACCTCAAATGAATGTCTATAGACCTATTTTCAACTTACCTACATATTAGAAGATACCTTGCGCCTGTCTGGTGAAATGTGAATTTACTATAGGTACATCTCTGCTTTACCCTTCAGGTATTGCAGGCGTGATGTTATGTGGTTATTTTATGTAATTGTCTGTATGTTTTCAGTATTTGTGGCAGGAACTTTAAGGAGGCAGCACAAAAGTACCCAATTAATGGTATGTAATACCTACATAGGTACAATACAACTATTTTCTTAACGTCCCTCGTACTGCACTTGGCACCAAGTGCAAAGGAAACTGATAGAAATCCGAAGACTGACGAAACACGAAGTTTGCCGAGGGACATTAAGAAAATAGTACTGTATGTGCCAATGTTAGGTAGTAAAAGTTTTTCGGAGAAATCCCAAACTTCAATATCATTGCCAACTCAATACGACGAAAAGGTCACAAAGGGACTATTTTAATACGGTACGGATAAGGTGTTATATGTCACGGACATCCTAGTTCGAGCCTAGTCTAGAAATATCCAAACGAGGGCAGAATATTATATAAGGTTTTGGGAGCACGTGTCTGACCCAGATGTATGAACGTGGAAGAAACATAAGGACGTGACGATCTGTAATTTCTGCCTACCCCTATGGGGAAAAAGACGTGAACTAATGTATATATCGAAGGTATGTATTTGATAGGCCTGAGAAACGTATAGTAGAATTATTAAAGTTTAAGAAAAAGCCACTTTCAGCCCAGGCAATAATGACTCCATAGAACGTCTAGTGGTGCAGAGCAAAGTAGAGTATAACGGGCCACGCGAGAGGTGGACCGACCAAATTAAACCACGTGCCATGAATCTCAAACTCAAACTCAAAGCATTTATTTCAATTAAACCATCTACAGGCACTTTTGAATTTTCAATGTGCACCAGACTTTCAACTAAAAGAACCATAGATGGAGTGAGATCGTGAGGCGAGCTATGACTACATCTGCGACTGGACACACTTCATCGTGATCACGACCGCTCTGTCAAGAGTGAAGCGAAGAAGAAGAAGAATGTTTCCCTGTTCTGTGTTAACAGTAAATAGGTACTAGAGATGCCGAATACCGATTAATCGCCATTCCCTATGGCGAATAGTCGAATTCGCCATTAGTATTACTCGACATAATAAAGGATATAAAGAAGAATGTTTATTTATTTCTCAAATATACATAGTTTATTTATTTTCTGAGGCAGGTTTGATTTATGAAAAAAAGCGCAACCGACTTGATCCCAATCGTGCAGTAAACCCTTTATGGACTTTATATATTAAATTATTTATTAAAAAGCAACTAATTAACTTTAATATGACTTATTTTTGGCTAACTTTTTATACTAAGTGTGTTTTGTTTTTAAAGATTAATAAAAGTTTAATAGTTTTTCTGTTCATTAAAAGTTTATTTTTATTTAGACAACTATTTTAGTCATTCGCCGAATGTCGAATAATAGACACTATTAATCGGTATTCCACGAATAACAAAAAAATATCGAGCAATTCCGAATACCGAATGATAACGAGTACCTATTCCTATCTCGAGTACACAGTTCATGTCGCGGCCACATGTGATTTCACCATCCCGCCTGCTAAAAGAGAAACGGAGGTCCTTTTCTTCCAAGAACATTCAACTGCAAAAGAAATAATATAATGATGACGAGTATAAACTGCCTAGACTTTTCCTAACTTCGGCTTCCAGTCTAACCAGAAGCAGCTGAATATTAAACTAATGAATACCTCTCATCATGATAATGTTTAACCCCGGAAGCGAAATATGTATGTAGCTACACATTCTTGGCAGTTTTTATCTATCTTGTTTATATCACAGCCGGGTTCATCAAACTGTCGTGAACTCTCTTAATTAGCAAACAGGCTTAAATTGTTTGTCATAAACCTACATCTAAGTTTAACAAAGAGATAACACACTCACTTTGCCACTTATGTTCAGTCCCATTTTTTAGGTCCTCCCACAAATCCAGACTCCGAACAGGTCTTGAGAAATTACCGTTGGAAAAACCAATAACACTTTGGAAATTGAGCATTGAGAGTCGCACTTGCGACCACTATACTAACGACGAGAGTCAAATAAAATGCGATTTATCTTAACAAAAATCAAGAGCACAAAACAGTCAGTGTAGGTATGTACCTATAAGTAATCGCATCAGTGCCTTATACCGTAAGAATCCCCGATAGAATAAAATATTCTTTGATGAATAATGTATGAAACGTAGGTACGATCGCGACATTCAAAAGCTGCCCAATTTGCCGACGTAATACCATTCTAAAAGGCTTTTTAATTGATATCTCCTTGACTGACAATGACGACCAACTATATTCTGCTTATATTTGCTTTAAAAAAAAAACAGACAGCCTACAGAACTTTTGTAAAGACATTCCTTTTTCTTTAACTTTTATTTTTTGTGAGAAAACAAACCACCGGAGATTAAAAGCCGGGCACAGTTTTTTAGACTTCAGCATAAATCTATTTCAAACTTTGCTCAGTCTCCTTTGCATGGCGTACTCACAAAGATGATAACCAAGATAATAATAAGTTTTATTCTGATTATTCGCATACTCCATTCTGCGGCTATATAGGCCTTGTACACTGTTGAATTGTTGACCATTTTCTATTTTATAATATGTTCTATCATACCTATTACCACTGTTATTTGGAAATATTTTATAAAATATTAATTAATTAATATTAATTAATTATTATTATTAATTGACTTACAGAAAAGTTGACAGGGAATCGACTGTCTTGGTATGGGCATGTGATGAGGAGGGAACAATCGCATGTGACTAAAAGAGTGATGAATATAAATGTTGAGGGATGGAGAGGGAGAGGAAGACCAAAGAAACGATGGATGGATTGTGTGAGGAGTGATATGAAGGAAAAAGGTGTAGATGATTGCGTGACGGTTGACAGGGGAGAATGGAAGAAGAAAACATGTTGCGCCGACCCCAAGTACTATGGGATAAGGGCAGGAAGATGATGATGATTTGGAAATATTTTAAAAGACAATTATTTATTTGTAAAAAGTATAACCGTGGAGTTTCTTGCCGGCTTTTCTCCATAGAAAACGACAAATTGAAACCGTTCACCTAGCTTCTGGCGTTTCATAAGCCTAAGTAGGTTTATGTGAAATAAAATATTTTCATTTTGCGTTATCTCAATTACCTGCTTCATTTTTATTTATAAATCCATGTGTAGCTAGATAATTTAACACGTAAATCGAAATTGTGTCTTAATGAAAGTAAGCAGAATCAAATAACTTGTTCGATTGGATGACGCCGATAAATCTGTTCAATCCAATTTGCGTACAAATTGATTATGACCTGCGATTCATTGGTTTCTTTTAATTTCTAATATTTGCTTGAATTCGTTTTAAAATGTTTATATATAGAATCTATACATAATATAATAAAATAGCTACGAAGAATTTATCCGTTTGTCTGTTTGTCCGGAATGGATGTATGTTCCGGATTTGCGCAAAAACAGTTGAACGGATTTGGATACAATTCGGCAGACAGATAGTTTTCAACCTGGATTAACACACATAATGATACTTTTAATCCCGGAAGTACGTACCTGTGGGATATTTTCCGATATAAATGCGGGCGAAGTGGCGGGACAAAGCTAGTATTTTATAAAAAGTCCCTTCCGTTCGAATTTGATGTAGAAAGTGAATCTACGCAGCCATGTCGGTAGCTTGTATTGAAATTGTATGTATGTATTTGCCGGGTCAGCCTATACTTAAGCAAGCCGTCCACCGCCAGCTAAACTAAGTTAGTTTAGTTTAGCTCGCCAGTTTTTCATAAATGTATGTGGCTAGACGCACATGTATGAAAAACTGGTGAGCCAAACTAAACTAACTTAGTTTAGCTGGCGGTGGACGGCTCGCTTTATGCTTCTGTTTGGTTTCCATTTATTAATACATATTTATTGGATATTGTACTGGCAACACCGAAAGATTCGATATATCAAAATGGCGGAACAACGGCCAACTGGGTCGGGCGCTCACGAGGGTACGACGTGCTAATGGCTGTGTCGGTTTAAAAATATAGATTGGCATAGGGTGGTTGGAGATCTACTGTAAAATAAGGTAACCTCTTAGTTTTATTGTAATTATTCGAATATTAAATAAATAGTGATATCATGTGGGGAATCAGGAGATGTGATGGTATGGTGTAGAATACTTATTGAATTTCACGAAAGAAATATAAATGTATGACAAAATATCTTGGTGTTTCATATAATTTTCCTTATCCCTGAAATATTGTTAGTAGTTTATTAGACAGTTTTGGATTATAATATTGGGGTAACGACTTTAAGATCCATTTGGGGATTAGTAACTATTTAGAGGTTAAATAATTATATTCGGTATTAAATTAGTTATTTTAGAGCAAGGGTATTGTTTATTACACTTTGGTGATTTATGTCACTCGTGTTAGATTTAATTTGCCGAATTCTCAAAGGCAACTCTTCTGAAAAGTAAAGATCAAGTTTTGTTTATAAATTCCAAGAAAACCCCCGTAACAGTGATGGTGATGATAAAGTCATGGAAATTCCATGTATGTAATTACAGTTATATCTGATATGCACGCTAATTGCGTAACACACAACCAATCACAATCTGTTTCATTTTGACAGTTCAACAACATTCATTGCGTTATTTACGTTGTTGAGCAGACAAAATTTTCTAACATATGAAGCAATGGATTAGCTATATCCTTCAAAGTGGTTCAGATTGTGATTGGTCGTGTTACGCAATTAGGATGACGTTTTTGAACAAATTCCAGTTTTCGTTTTCCTTTCAATCCAATTAACCTAATTAAGTACATTATACAAACTAACACTAAAATACGTTGGATCTATCTATTAGTTTTTCTTTAGCAAATTTTAACATGAACTAACCTTGCCCTGTTTTGCTATTTTCAAAGAAAAATGTTAACTTGAACATTTTGTGACCCTTCCAAGAATCCTAATAGAGTTTAAATAAAATTGAACAATCGTAGGTACAAATCCGAGCAGTTTCATTTTGGACAATTCTAGTGGCCTTTTGTAACATGTAGGCCTTAGGCGATTTCAGGCTGACAGATAACTTCTCAGAAATACTTAGGTATTTTATTTTATACAAGCTTAGGTATTGTAAAATGTAGATTACGGCTCAAGTCGACGGCTCGAACTCGTTGGTGGGCGTGACTAATATGCATGCTAGTTAAATATTTATTTAGTTTTGTTTATTTAGTATTTATTTATCTAATTTGTTATTTATTTATTCATATATTATTTATAATGAAAACGAGCGCGTAAAATTTCATGAACACACCTTTGGGCGTATAGATATCAT
This sequence comes from Xanthia togata, assembly GCA_963853775.1. Lineage (NCBI taxonomy): Eukaryota > Metazoa > Arthropoda > Insecta > Lepidoptera > Noctuidae > Xanthia > Xanthia togata. Next base: position 7,050,194 of record OY970805.1, read on the forward strand.
GAAAAATCTACTGTATGTATTTACTCAAAATAAAATTATTTGAATTATTGAATAAATTATCTATTCTTGTACGGTTTCTATTTTGCCATTTTCTTACTACACAAGTTATTTATTTACGCCTAAAGACGAGTTAAAATGAGTGTTGTAATACGGAAGTTTTGACGCTCAAAACTTCCAAACCAATATATTTTTTCCAATTCTGCTTCCATTCAGGGCTAGATAGTGACAAGACAAACTGATATAATTTTTAGTTTTGAATGTACACCTTCAAACAGATGAGTAATCACCACGCCACGTTCGTACGGAAGAATTACCGACTAGGGTACCCTTAAAGGGTCAGAACAATGACTCTTTAAGAGATTTAGTTAAACAATAACTAACTGTAAAATAAACAGTAATGGAAGGGATATACCGCAATTGAGTTACTTTGGCAGTCGGCCTACTTAACTATTATAATAATAATAGTCCTCCAGACCGAATTTCGGCCATGGCAACAAATCTCAACGGAGACTAGCCTTCGGCGCGGGAGATATCATAGTGAACAAGTGTGTGCGCAGACACAGACGCACTCTCTCTTTCCTCACTCTCATAGCCAGATGGGACGGCAATGCGACACGACCGGAGAGAGATCAGGCGTAGGGACAACGGCTTATTGTGCTTTCCAAGGCACGGGGGCACTTGGTCTCTTGGTCGCAAGGGCGACTGCTGAGTGCTGCGTGGGGTCCTAGGTTCGATTCCCGGGTCGGGCAAAGTGTTATTGGGTTTTTCCATTAGGAATTTATTAGTAACAGCCCGGAGTTTGGAAGTTGACGGTGTTATACTTATTCGACACGGTATTGGTGAAGTAAAGATAACAAATAGTGTGTTGTATAGTACCTACATAGTAGTGATCTTTATAAAATACCTGTCCGAGGAAGCACTAACATATAAGAGCTGCTTTATTCCCGTTTGAAGCATAATCAGCGTATATTGTGCCACTGCCGGGGCACCGGGGCGCTCTCATCAAGAGGGAGTGGGCTGTAATCCACCACGCGAGCCGAGTGCGTGTTGGTAGATGTCACAAGTCTTCGAATTTTTGGTTCTAGGACATGACGGTTTCCTCACGAGGTTTTCCTTCACCGTTGGTGTTAAAATTATTTACACAAAGTAAAGGGCCTGCTTGGGTTTGAACCCACGACCTACAACAAATCGTGAGTCGGGTCCATTACCACTGGGGTACCACTGCTCTTGAAGGGTATCACCAGTTTAAAGGGTTCCGGTGTAATTACAGGTACAGAGAACTAAAAAAAACATTTTAAATTCGTGACATTCCCTGTGTCTCGTACATAGTACGGCTCGGCTTAGCATAAATTGACTTTAAAACATAAGGCTCCATGGTTTTTAAATGGACATCCTTTTGTGTAGGCATTCACAGAGGTGTATACTGTAAAGAATCATATCAATATATTTCCCTTATCCCGATTTATTGGCGGTCGGCGTGACATCTCTTATCTTCCATACTTCTGTATTAGTCGTCATCTCACCCCCACCACCGCAGTCACCCCCTTTGTAGCCTTAACATCTTGCACCACATTCAAACTATACCTACGTAGCTCTTAAGAGCGAACAGGGGCTGCAAGGAATTTGTAAAATAGGTATTTGGAGAAACTATTGCCGTCGTCTTTCCTCAAAACTGCCTCCGTAGAGTGCGATAGGGACAGCTGCAGCTCGGACCGATTATATCACAAAAAAATTGACGACATCGACTTTCGTAATCCTCTTTTTTCTCCTCGAAAACTGAGCCGATTCAATAATTTTTACATTAAAATTTTAAGAAAGAGTATGTTCCTATCATTTTCTTTTGTGTTAAAAACTTTTCGAATTTATCGGGTAGTCCTCTAATCACGTTGGTAAAAATAGAGCATTTTTTTCAATTTTTGGAGGGTCATATTTTCTTTACCAATAAGTTGCTGAAAAAAAGGAAATAACAGGGACGTGTCTAAAGCAGACCTTGATTTTATGAAAAAAAAAAAACTTTAAAGGCATTATTCAGGAAGAAAACAGGGGAATACATTTGTATGAAGAATCGCAGGCCCTGTTCCCTCTTAATGTTCAGATAGTGTAAGTTGACAAAGCTTTATAGTTAAAACCACTTTAGATGACGGAAGAGCCTTTCCCTATGGGATTGAAAAAGCTCTGCCAGATCCCTGTTGACAAGTTTCTTCTATCATTTTTGTTTTATAATATTACACTATTATGTAGCTTGGATGTCTATTGCGTATTTCTTTTGTTATTATGAAATTGTAAAACCGGCCAAGTGCGAGTCGGACTCGTACACGAATGGTTTCGAAAAAACTATTTTTTTGTATTTTGTTGTTGTTATAGCGGCTGCTGACAGACAGATGGATAGATACTTTGCTGTCAGACGTGGGGACATTTTCAATGGGAGATGAGACTTCTCATTTAAAGACATTTCACGGTTCACAACCAAAATATCCTCCTTCCTACCTACTCGCAGGTTGCTTTGGGTGAAGCACAGTTGTAGTTTTATATGGGCACAGAACTATTTAGGTACCTATACGAATGAAACTAATAGTAAAGTACTGTCCGCCTGTTTGCCCACTTTTGGAGGACAGTACGCAAAGTAACAGATCCAAAATATTTATATATGATGATACGGAACCCTCGGTGCGCGTCCGACTCGCTCTTGACCGGCTTTTTGTAACTGCGACCAATTGCGACGTACCTATTTGGTCACAGTTCTAACCTAACCTAACCTATTTGGTCGGAGTGCCCTAATAGATATATTACTAGATTGTGCTCATATCATAGTTATATTCCTAGTAAGATTTTATTTTATTTATTTATTAAACATATATACATATGAACCGCTTTCCTATAACTAACCGCCTTTGCCCCCGTTGAAATCACGTTCAGGACGATCGGCGTTGCGTAGGTACTTGCTTCACAAGATAACCGAGTACGCGCGTTGTACTACGCCGCGAGTATTGGCGGAACGAATCAAATTCCACAAATATCTCTTTAGCAGAAAGCGATACTTTATTGGAAATGTCACCATGGTAACCACGACTCTGTGTTGCGAATAGATCCTGAATTGCCAGACATTCTGAGGAATCAGCAATATTATACGATTCATTTAAGTTAGACACTAGAATTCCTACGTGTTCTCAAAAGAGTGTTTTAACTACGTACAGTTACATTGTTCGTTTGTCTAGTGGTCGCAAGCTTTACTACTCCTTTCCTGGGTTCGATTCCCGGGTTGGTCAAAGATTTTTTGGGTTTTTCCATCTGAAATTTCGATTCCTTGACCAAGAGGCGAGCCTATTGCCATCCGTTTGATGGCAATAGGCTGGCCTCTTATTACATGAGACATTAACATAACTGGCGAGATGTGGTTGTTCCTACTATAGGTACACTTCGGGGAAACAAGGCGAGGTGTAATGTTACGCTACCTTTCAAGGAACGTGTGGTCTTGTACAGGTACCTATATCACCTATGTATTAGGTACTGAGAGCACCTAAGCCTTGTTCAGTTGTATTTTATGTTACAGTAATATTTAAGAAATTAAGCTGTACGTTCTCCTTCCTTAAAAGTAAATTATTTCGATTTTATAGAGGTAGGTTGTATGTATTTTTTATCCACGATGCTTTATAACCATGCCAGGCTCTTTGCCAACATTGATGACCGGCTTAGTCGCCTTTTAAACTCAGCGATGAGTTTTTGTCACAAATATTACTTTACCTACTTGAGAAAAAAAACTATAGCTATATAAAAATAAGAAAAACAAAATGGTTGGCAGCATACACAGCATGTGACCAGTGGTGGCCTAGTGGTAACGTCCGCGATTTACGTGTTCTGGGTCGTCAGGTCAACGGTGAAGGAAAACATCGTGAGGAAACCGACATGTACTAGATCAACAAAAAAAATCGATGATATGTGACATCTACCAACCCGCTCTGGGCCCGCGTGGTGGATCACGGTCCACTCCCTCTCACCCAGAGGCCTGTGTCCCAGCAGTGGTAACATTATAGACTGATTATGTTATAGAAAGGTAAAGTATAGACTTTCCGAATAAATCTTGTTTTGAATAAATTCTCAGTGAATATAATTACGAGTTAAAAGACCTTTTTTTTTAGTTGGGAAATTATCTAATAACTTCTCATGCTCTGGGCGGAGGGTGAGGGCGTGTCAGACTCTTACTGACTAAAACCCACCCGTGTTCCTTCAGTTGTGTCTACGCCAGGGGCCACGGTATCCCTTTCAGACTTCTCCGCGACCCCGGTAGGCATCGGTCCTAGCGGACCTCGTCAGTTGTGCTGACATCACTTTGAGGCGCGCGTGGAACACAACGCGCCGTCGACCCAGGTCTGGTACTTATCGGACGGCGAGCTACCCATTGCTCACCGTCCGCAAGCCCGCGCCTAGGGTGGCCGGGAATCGGCCTGCGTCTCCTGCGGCGGCCTGGGGGCGTGAGGGCGCGAAATTTGCCTCTCCTTCACGCGTTCCGCCTCCTCCTTCGCGAACATTACTGCTTCGCAGAAGGAGGTGACGGCCTCCCATGCCCTCTCGCTCCGTACCATGGCCTGGACCAGGGCCGGATGCGAGAGATCACAGCCACCGAGCGTTAAAAGACCTCGCTTTATGTTTTTTTGTTGTGTCGACAAAAGCTTAGACAGAAAATACGCGGTTAAAATAAAATTGAGACGAAAAATCCAAGAAAATTCTTCTTTGATAGAAAAATTAGTTAAATAAACAGTACATTTAAAATAAAATAACAAATGATTCACAAAACATTGTCGTAGGTATACCTATCCTGTTTTTCAGGGTACAATACCTAACTGATTTATTTTTATAACAATTTCAATCGGAATTTCTGCTTGAATTGTCTATAGGTATTTCTTTGATAAATTATTAGGCATTTATAGCTTTCATTTTTATGGCATCATACTTTCTCCGGTTAGATCTCCAAATATTCGTTTAGTGTCCCAAAAAAAACGGCGGATGCGTACCACAAAAGAAAACAACAGAACCCATATAAGATCACTTCATTGTCCGTCTGTCTGTCTGTCAGTCTGTCGAGGTATCAAGTTGAAATTAATATCGAATACGTAGGTCTACGGTCCTTTAGACTCAAAAATTAAGCTTCTAAGTCAACGCAATACAAAATACAGCCATTTATGCGACATAATAATTTTGATACACGCAAATAAAATCAAAACAGTACTTCCCGTTGACCTAGAATCATGAAATTTGGCCTAGAAGCAAGGTCTCAGCACAAATAAAGGAAAATAATGTCCTAATCCAGGTCATGGTCTACCCATGTGGAAAATTTCTTCCAAATCGGTTCAGCCGTTTTAGCGTGAAAGCGTGACAAACAAACATACAAAAAATCAAATCTTTTCTCTTTATATGTAAGTATTAATTTAATATATAAAAATGTTAATTTAAAAAAAACTTATATTTGTTGTTGAAGAATTGACCGTGACCTTGGGAGAACATGTTTTTCAACTACAATGTTATGTGTGTTTTTGGGATAAATTCATTGTGCATGGTCTGACACGCACTTGCCCGGTTTTTTCAATAAGTAGCTCTCGGCATCGCAATGTTGTCATTAATTTCTTATTGTGTTTGTTTTTTTTTTATCTAATTAAATTCAATCATTTATATTTTTATCCTGTATAAATAACCTGGGGCTATTTCATTATACCTTTCTTATTATTTTCAGAGTTTATAACGTCCTATTACAGCTTTCTATTTGAATATTTTTATCTCAGGAATACTGTCGCTTTTACGTATCTACGCGACGGTGGCGTAGATGCGTAAAAGCCTTTATTAGTCACACAAAAATGGAGTATAGACTTCCGTATACAGTAGATAGGCTTTACTTGCACAGAGTAATATAAACAAAGGCTATAAAAACTTAGCCCTGTATTGAACCTTATCGGTTTAAAAGGTAAAAAGGATAACAAGCCTTATTTTTATCTCATTTAGTAATATTTTTCGGGCCACAATTTCCGTACCCGAAGGGTGCTTCCAGCTATAATAAACTCATAGACAATATATTTTGTTTGCTTTACGATTGAAATAGAGTTAACCCTGCGGCAAATTTAAAGCAGAAGCTAAAAAATAATATGTTTTTTTTTTGTGTTCTTGCAAAACCACGAAGTTTGTTTACATTTATTTTCTTATCAGGACTAAACGAAAATTAAACAAGCCGGTTTGAGGCTTCTTTAACTCGCGACATAAGCTTTCTAATAATTATCACAAACTTCACAAGTTCAGGCTTTTTATTAAGAATATTATCGTCTAATTTAGACACGCATAATGATGTGTTTCACAGGTAGTCTGTTTTTCTATAATAATTTTTGAGGATGAGCAGTGCTGGTAATAAAGCCCGAATCTTGGGCTGAAATTCGGGTACCTAAAGTAAGGCCATTTTAATAGGTAACATTTGACAACTCATCAAAATTCAACAACGTAACCTTGTAACGCCGGGCATAAAATAATATATTTTTTCGTTTTGTTAGAACTGCACAATTGCTTAACTTTTTTCAATTACGATTACATATTTATTGTAATAATGACCGATACGAGTAATTTTACGATTTGCTTTCACTAAACTGACAGACGTCAAATGTTACCTATTAAAATGGCCTTACTTTACATAGAATATCTTACGAGTTTATAGGGGAGATAGAAATCTACTATTGCTCAAAGTTCTACTCTTGTGAATAAGTTCATAATACAGCAATATTTACGTCTGTCAGCCAGCACGTATTGTTGACAAACACACCCGCCGCCGCCCTGATTACCTTCATCTGATTTCCACACAGAGATCGGGACACGGACGTAATTCAGTTTTGGATTAACTAAGAAAACATTTGAAAGCTATTTTACTGTTTTTTTGGATTATTATTATTATTAAATGACCCGCCACAGCTAAGGTGCTGTTTTACAAAACTTTAGGATTGATTTCAGTTAAATTTTGTGATTACTTAGCATTTTCAGCATTTACATATACATACATAACATCACACCTATATTCCGCGAAGGGTTAGACAGAGGTGTACCTATAGTAAACTCACATTTCGTCAGTTACCTTTGAGTCCCAGTAATAGGGGGCGAGCCTATTGCCATCAACCCCGGGCACAAATTCAGACTCCGGACTCCTACTGAGAAATTCCCCCTAGCATTTTATATCAGACTAGCACTTTGCCCGCGACTTCCCGTGGTCTTTCCCGCGGGACCCGTTATTTTTCCCGGGATAAAAAGTAGCCTATATTACTCCCTGAAAACTAAGCTTAAGAATTTTTCAAATCGGTCCAGTAGTTTTGGAGCCTATTCGGTACAAACAAACAAAAAAATCTTTCCTCTCTATAATATTATTTATAGTATAGAAAAACAAATTGCACATTACCGATTATAGTTAAATCAATAGATGAATACAAGGAAAACTATCCAAACAAGATTGGAAGATTTTAACAACATTGATGAGTCATCGTTGGTAAAAATACAGAATTGTTTGTGTCAGAGAGCAACGAGCAATGTTGAATAACATGTTATGACATAGCATAATGTTCCGTATTATCTTGAACATCACAAAAGTGATCATTTAATAAACATCGGAGCTTTTTTACGGGGTGATTATCACTTTCGAAAAGATTTTTGAAGTTAGAATTTCTGAATCGGCTACAATACGCTGCTAATTATACCTACCTATTTTTTGTCAGAAAATCTGAGGATGGTGGAGTTGAGATAAGTTCTGTACTGGAAGAATGTAGGTAGGTACATTAGCCAAAAGGACTATAGACTGTAAAAACACAAATAGCAAAAGACACGGGATCCCGTATCGATGAACAGTCATGTATCCTGTTAATAATTTTTAATAGGCAACAGTCCCTTAATGACATCACATGAGTAAAGGTAAATTTAGACCCATGGCCAATATGGTAATCTGTGAACCAACTGCAGGCTCAAGTTGGCCGCTTCAGATCCAATCTGGCCAGAGTGGCTATAATCGACTCATCCCAAGCACAGTGTGAGTGTGGACCCGAAAAGTATATTATGTGCCGTACCTACTCTCTTGCCCGTCGTGCACAATAACCTGCACCCTGCAGGATTTCATCATCTTCATCATTTCAGCCATAGGACGTCCACTGCTGAACATAGGCCTCCCCCAATGATTTCCAAATTGGCCGATTGGAAGCGACCTGCATCCAGCAGCTTCCTGCAGGATTTAAATGACCAAAACGGCATAGCTGTCCAGGTCGATAGTTAGGTACTGGTCGGTATATATGTCATAAAAGTCAAAGTCAAATAATTTATTTCAATTAGACACATGATAAGCACTTTTGAACGTCAAAATTAACGAAATAAATAAAATTGATTCTAGTCGCCCCTTCCAAAACGTAGTTTTCGTAAGGAGAATGGGCAAGAAAATCCACTTACTCTTTTAAAATATTTTGTATAACTATATGTGAAGACGATTCACCATATAAGTACACAGATGCACAGGTAAAAAAAACTCACTCAGAGTTAGTCACCCTCAGACGAGAGCATGCGCGCCGCCGCGTGACAGATCCGCATATATGACCCGTCTGACTCCGCTATCGTTCTCCAGAATTGATTTATGATTTAACACTTAATTATCCGCTGTTTACCGCTCACTAATTAAAGGCATTTTATGATGCCGCCACCCTGATATGGATGTAATAAAATTGTACTAATAGGCTTGGGATAAGGAAGAAGGTCTTTATTCAGCAGGGAGTATAGGAAAAAGTTGGTTGAAAAAAAGTATAAACACCTTTATGAGAATATACACCGTGTTCCTTTTGATGAACTCGTGAACCTTAAGAGTTATGGGAATAACTCTAAGGTTATATACTATAAGTAAAAATTATACAAAAAATCCTAGAACATGTACTCATATATCAATTAACATAAATTTAATTGATATACGAGTAAAACATTTTCATTAAAACAAATATTTAAAGTTAAGAAAACGCGACGTTATCATATTTCACGTAAGGGTGTTTTACATAAATAATCGTAACTTTGTCGAATTATGAAAAAAGAAAAGATTTTTTTTTATAAAATAATAATAAGTTCCCTCAACCTGCCACCTAACACCTAACATCTGCTGCAGAAGGCAGTGATTCTCAATACATGTAGACAAGTACGAAAATTCCCCCAGTGTGAGTTAGACTTGCACCATTACCCCACTCAAATTTAGCTTCGGCTAACATATAGCCTACTGTGGATAACCACGCGGCATCACTTAACCCCACTGATTAACACTGCTTAGGCCCGTGCCGTCAGTTCTACCCGGCTAGGTCGAGGAAAACCAATCTAGAAATAATAATTTATTTTTATTTCTAGATTTTTTTACATATATTTAAAATATAAAATATATATATTTTTTTTTTTAATATGAAGAGCATTCATATGCCAGCTGATTCCCGCTAACACGTTGTAGAAATCCTGAAGTTTCGGGATTTTTTCCATGATTACCATAATAAAAATATTAGAAAGAAAGAAAAATATTTTATTTGGGACACGCACAGGAAATACAAACAGTAATAATATTTTTTTTTTTTAAAGAACAATATTATATAAAATAAAAAAGGAGCAGCAAAACTACCAAAAATAAATTAAAAAAGACCTGTGCGAGGCCCAGGGCCCACTGTGATGCCACGGACACACCTACGATTAGGGAGACTTATTAAAAATTGACAGTGTTTGCAATTATCTGGTGACAGATAGCTACGCAGATTTTTAAGCCCAAATTCATCATTTTGTATTGTAACTACCTATAATCATTTACTCTTTCACATTTTCAATCATTTCGTTAAACAGATACTCACATACATTCAGATATTCCTACCATTTTCAGTCAAACGATCAAAGCAACATTACCTATCCCGTACATAAATAAAATTCTATATTTAGACATTATATTCATGAATTAACAAGAAATTAATTTAGCTAATTAAATTAGATAGAAGCTCGTTGATGTAAAAAGTAATTCTCACCAGTAAGCCCGATGAGAAGGATCGAACAAAGAGTTCTTTACTGATTAGGAATTTGCTTTTACGTTCGAAACTGGGTTGATTCTATCGTTTTCAATCATGTATTTTGCCCACGCATATTACTTAATCACACATAACAACTGTATTCCCCGAAAATTTAGGCAGAGGTGTAACACACACATTTCGCCAGTTATGTTTAAGTCCCACGTAAGGCTGCCTCTCCACTAGAGCGGAGACGTGAGCTGTGGAGCAGAACTGTGCTAATATTAACCAATATCTATTGGTTCGCATAGAATCTAAACTCTGGAACCGACCCGAACATCCGAACCGCCATAAAGTTTGAAACGGGCTGTACCTCTCATTCTAAAAGTTGGCAACGTCGCAAATAGCTGTCAAATAATTACCTGTTTTGATTAATTTGGAAATATTACTGTAAGTATGGGAATATGAAATATGGCTAACTAGTGAACTAAAATATTGATTATGAAATGCAATAATTGATATCGTAACACCGAATATTAAGTTTAAGATGTACAAAAACTGGCTGAAGGGTTCCGTAGTTGGGATAAATTTATCCCAAGAACAAACTTAACATTGTAGTTGAAAACATGACGAGACTTAGGGTAGGGGTGTGCAAGATTGCGTAGTGTACAAGAATGCGCAGACTGATTCTCGAATCAGGAAACGGTCTTCTGCGGTCAACTTCAGTTGACAGCGAATCATCAACGTTATAAACGTGCTGGCGCAAGAATTTTCGTTTTTAATATAATTTTCCAGGATATATTCGAAAAAAACTGAATTTGAGACCTGTGTTATTATATTTAAGTGTTTTGAAAACGTGATTGTAATAAATGTAATCAAGTTAAGTTGTTTTTATGTGTTTATTTCTATCAAATTACTATCGAAACGTGTTTCACTCGAGTTAATATGACGTATTGGCCAAAAGATGGCAGTAGTGATCTTTCAAAGCACTTTAGTGCTCTATGTGCAAGAGTGCGCATAGCCATCGTGTACAAGATTGCGCGCGCAGTCTTGTACACTGTATCAGACGTTTATTTAAGATATGATGTGTTTTATCATGACATGTGATTACTGCTATGCTTCTTCTTCAGCATAGATGTTTATTCAGCCTTTTAAAAAAATATTACGCTGCTGAGTGCGAAAACTGGTTGAGGAACCACCCAGGCCGAGCAATTAACCACCTTATAAATTGCTGCGATATTTACCCCTGCTTATGCTAAAACTGCAACTATTGCTAATGCTATTGAAGGATTTAAGGTGACGGGAATATGGCCCTTTAAAAATGATATTTTTTCTGACGTCGACTTGTTAGGTAGCAGCGTAACTGAAAGACCATTAGAATCTGATCATGTTGAGATGAATGTAGCATCGCTGACTGTAGAAGACCTTGTTGAAACAAGCATACCAACAGAATCTAGACAATTGCCGACGACAATGAAAGACAACTGCTTTTAATAGAAGACATATTAGAGGCAGCAGGAAAGCTATGTGAAGAGAAGGAACTCTCCGACTGCGATACAAACCAACATTTGGACTTGCCCAGTCTAGCATCAATTCCATCAACTTGTTCTGTCACATTGTTGGAGTTGTCGCCGTATCTAAAGTCATCTGTCGCGCGACCCTATAGCAAAAGTTCTGAAATTTGAAACAGCTCTCCACACAAAAGAATACTTGAAGAAGAACATAAAAAGAAAAATGAAAAACTATTACCTAAAAAGACCAAAACAATAACCTAATAACACCAAAAAAGCCAGCAATTGCACCCAAAAAGAAAAATTGGGCATGTCCAGGTTGCTAGAGATCCAATTATTGAAGACTGGATCGAATGTATTTCATGCAAAAACTGGTGGCACGAAAAATGCACAGCATACGAAGGCCATGGTATCTTCAAATGTGACATTTGTGAGTGATGCGCACTCTTGACCTACGTGCGCAAACTTGCACACCTGGCTGCGCACTCTTGTCCTCATACGTTGTGCAAAAGTGCGCATTAAGGATGCTGCAAATTTTTGTAATAGTTCCTAAACTGTAACCTATAATTTGCTTTTTTTAAGTTTTCTTACTAGGCAGATAACCTAGGTAAATGAATAAAGACTGAAGTTGATTTTAATCTGCTTGGTTTTTTTTTTAGAGAACATAGTAGTAAAAGTGCGCAGTGCTGCACACCCCTACCTATGCGGGTGAAACCGCAGGGTGCAGTTAGTATTACCTATATATAATATTATAAATGCGAAAGTGAGTTTATTTGTTACGTTTAAACTCTAAAACGGCTGAACTAATTTAGATATAGATTTAGACGGTAGATCATGACCTGTACCCTAATTACGTAATACAAGATAAATCGATTGCTTCAAAAGTTCGAAAAAAAAAACTGCTCTTCATCGAACCTAAATAACGCAATGAATGTTTTTGAACTGTCAAAATGAAACAAATTTGTCGTAATCGTTTAAGAAAATGTGTTGCTTAATTAGATAGCTGGGTTTGGACATAGGATACTTTTATTCTGGTAGACCTTCACGCTTGCGGAGCCGTGGGCAATAGTTATTTGTTATACAAGAGTGCAAAGTTGCTTTTTAACCGCGTGTTCAATTTTGATGACCGAGCAAGCGAAGGATTCTAAAATTGAAACACGAGCGCAGCGAGTGATTCAAAATTAGAATCCTGAGCGTTAGCGAGGGAATCAAAAGAGCACGAGGTGAAAAATCTTTGCACTCGAGTGCAACACGTAACTTTTCATTCCACCTCAGCGAGGAAATGACTAAATGCAAAAAAAAAAACGTTTGCGCATTATTAACAGTTTCAGTCAATTCTGTTGGCGTCAAGCAAACTTCCTCGTCGCTAGAATCACTCATTTTAGTTTTTTCACTTGTTTTCAAGTTTCTTGTTTTTAATATACCTAAGGTTTAACAATGACGTGAAAAAATGCCGCGTAAAGAACCGCGTACAAAGCAAATTGAAAAAAGAACACCAAGAAGGTTCCGAGTCTGAGTTTTTAACAAATTAAAAAAAAGTTGTATGATATATTCGGCACCATAGAGGTAGCAGTAAATAGGTTTAATGTTTTTTTTAATTCACAAACTTAGTGCACACGATGTTCTAAATTCAATTTACTTTATCCTCTAGAGAATAAAAACGGCTTTTCCACTCAGATACTGAAGATTAAAAATACTCTTTCCGAGATGGTGGGATGAAAAAGTAATTTATAACGTGACGATATTATCGTGGACGTCCTCGGCGACACAATAACGCGGAAGTAAAATGTATGACACGCTTTTTATAACGTTACCCAAAAGTTAAAAAAATGCGGAGCACTCCACCAGTACCCACCCCTCCCGCATTACAATACTCTCTTCCATTGATAAAATGTGAATTAAATTCTGGAGTGCGGCTAAATATAAACCCTAAAGGTTAAAGTAATTTTGTGTCCGTATCACTCAGTCTTCAATCACGAATCCATCTTAATAAATTTTTGATAAGCCACTACACCAAGGAACATCTTCAGACATGCGGATTTATTTTTATCCATCTACATAAAAGAAAATTATTTATGCGATGTTTTTGCTTTCTTTTCTAATTTACAAACAATTGCGAAACATTTTATTATTTGTTTTATTTCAAATATAAATCCCTTCTAAAGGACTTTTCAATTAAGGCTCTATATTTTAATTTTTAACAGAAAGAGCACAGTAAACCACTTCAGTATTGTTTCTAGTAAGTTTTTTTTTTATTTTATTTTTTTTACTTTTATTTAACGTTTGTTTTTAATAAAGTTTTGGTTTTGGTGTGTGCAGAAATACACACAATTTCTTTTATTTTCCAATAAAATCCTTCTTCTAATTCAATATCTGAGAACAAGTTTTGTTTCTCTATGCCATTATTATTCTTAACAGCCACTTTTTGGGTTAAAAGGCTAATCAAGAACACACTACTAATTCGGAGTCGTCCAAAACTGTCTCCAAACAAACATGACCAAAATCCAAAATCCGAAAATTTGCAAACAACGGCGATGTAATTGCGTTACACAATAACATTTCTAATCATCAATTCTTCCCTTTGTGACAGTCTCATTCTACGTATAATATTTACGCCGCGGTACGTATAACCCTTTGGCCACTAAACAAGCAGAGACTGACAACACAAGTATTGACATAGGTCAAACTACGTTATACAACCAACTGCGTATGAATACACACCCATATTAGATATGGTCTGCTGTAAAAGTACATAATAAAAGAATAACCAAACCCTGTTCAGGATTAATTCTTACGCAATAACTCAAGGGATTTAGTAACAAATTAATCTGTATTTAGAAGGTTTCAACTTCATAATTATCTCACATTTTTTTCCAACAATGATTGTTTCGATAATTATTAAATTGAAACCATCGACGAAAATTGAGGTCATTTTAACCTCAATAGAGTGTTTTACTCTATATGAGAAAAAAACTAAAAATATATAAAGCAGTCGGAAAACGTTAGTTTTAGTTCATACAACAAACTAAATTTTAAAATTCAATTCAAAGGTTTCAGCTTTTTTAATCTGTTTCATAACACCATTAGATAGTAGTCGCCATGTTATTACGTCATAAGGCCATGTAAACTTAGAAAGTGTTAGCTGTCAACTATCAGCGTACCTTTAATCTATAAAGGCTTTTTATTATTTTCGTAAGCAACGTAATTTTTATTGAAATAATACCGTGGAGGACGGTTTTGTAAAAGGAGACAACACAATGTATAACTTAAAAAATATCACTGCATTTGTTTACACAGCCAACTGACGTCATGACCCCAGAGCAATATGGCGTCCACTGCGTCCAGCGTTTTCGTCAAATTACGCGCGAAATTTGAAAATGTCAAAAGAGATGGCCAAAAAATGCCCCAAGCTGTACATAATTAAAAGTGCGACAGTTAATTAAATTAAAATAAATAAAGAATTTATAACAGCTAATAACATTTCATAGCAGTCGCTGAATAAAATAGTAAAATAAAATAATTTTAAGCGATTTTATCCGTTCTATTTCACTAGGTAAGTACCTATCTTCAATGTTGCCGTTTAATAATATCAATGTTTAGAGGAAAAGATAACTAAACGCACTTAGCAATTAAAATATTCGTAACAAAATATTTATTAAAATATATTTTTGACCTTATGTAATCCATCTAACCAACCTTCTCTTAATGATTTGTATAGAACAAAAGTCAAAGTACGCTTCAAAGTATGCTGATAGGATATTTTAATACAATTACGTTGTGTTTCGTAGCATTACAATATTGACTTAAAGGTATTTGGTATTGAATTTGACTTACTAGTAACCATTGACTTATAAGTCATTGCTAGTAACACTCAATGAATCCGTGAAATGTCTAAACTGACATTTCCATGATACTCGTATTTCAAATTCAAACACTCGTCGCTTATGCTGTTTTACGGTATTCATTTAGAAAGAAAGAAGAAAGAAAATACGTTTATTTGCGGTAAACATGACGCAAAAAAGAGCTTACACAAAAAATAGAAAAGGTTGGGGGAAACATGGGTCACATCCACGCAAAACGGCTATCGCTCAGCATTATGGCATTTGATTCGGTTTGTGTTAATATGTTATTTCACCTTTATTTTATTGTGTCGTAGCCCCACGCGAGTGCCCCACTAATTATAATAAACTGTGTAATAAATAACTATTAAGTAAGGAAAATGGACCTTTTACAATCGTGTTAACTGTGGTGTCGCTCTTAGAGAACGCATCAGGCGGCATGAAATGTCATCATTACCTACCCTGATATGACTGCATATGCATTTCTGGTTTCTGTACTGTACTGTATGTGTGTGTGTGTGTGTGTGTGTGTGTGTGTTTTATCATTAAATGATTAATGTATTATAATAATGTATGTGGTTTTATTATGTCTAATAGGTATACTTACATATGCTACAAAAAAGTTCAGTAACTTCTGTGCCAGTTTTTCCAAGTTATAATATGATATTTACTAATTACCTAAGACAAATATATATAAATCAACCTATTTAACGTTTAGGAAATTATAATTTTAAGAATAAATTGTAACATCATGATGAAAACTGAGTGAAAAAATCAAGATTTTCAAATCTTCATAATTTTATTCCACGACTGCATAGCTATATGTAACTTCTAATTATTAATTACTGAAGATCTGTCCTATTGGACGACATATATTTCATCTCTGTACATTCTGGGGTACAGGTCCTAACAATTTTTGGCCATCTCCTTTAAATGCACTTAACGATTGAATAAAAAAATTGTGATTTTGTTTGTAGTTCATTAGCATTATAGAATCTAACTGAGACACTTATCAAAAATGGGTGTATCTATATATCCTGTATATCCTATTGTAAAATGAAAAAGATCTTTAAGTTGATTTAAAATTAGAATTTTGTATTTATGTATTCAAATAATCAAATCAAAGCAATCAGTTTGTTAGTAGCTACATCACATCCACAGGGACGTTGTCTGATCCATTTTCAAGCAGACTATAGTCGCGTTGTCTGAACTTTACTGACGCCAGTGGTCGCCAACCTTCGCGATGAGTTATGCCAATCAAATTCGCGTGCAGACACTTATTGACGCAATTATTACGATGGACGAATGTCGTTGGTATATTGACACACTGACCGCCTATGATGAGATGTTGTTATGTAACGTTACAATAAACTTATTAACCGACTTCCTTTATTTTAGAAACAATGCTTCAATCTTTAAAATTATGTTTTTTTTTTATGAATTAAATCATTTTACTGAGGAAGAAGGTGAAGGAAGAATATCAGAAGGCGGAAAGCTGGTTATTGCAATACAACTTTTGAGAAGGCTATATCCAGGCAGCAATAAACTATCTCACAAGCTGACTGCTGTGTGTGGCTTTTGTGCTTGCTATAGATTGTGCCATCCACAAAGATGCACGCCTCCCTTCTTCCTAATCGCTTACAGTACAGTTATCACTGTACTGTACTGTAAGTGATTAGGACTGCACTGTGGATGGCACTATCAATACACAATATTTTGGGCGTTTAGGAAACGAGGATAAGTTGGAATACTGTCTTCCGACGCAGCGACGTTTAATATAAGACCTCTATTATCTTTTTATCAGCCATCACATTCACCTTCAAATAAATGTTCGCTAAACTGTTATGGCAACATGTGTATTTTTATCTTGTGTTTCTTCCACTAGGTTACAGTCAGCGATAACAGTTGATTAAAGCCTCGTTCAAACTAGCGCGACGCGACGCCGCGGCTCGAATCGAACGATACAATTTCTAAGAAAACTTCTCGGTATAACAATAACCGGTGTCGCATCGCTCTAGTCTGCACGAAGTTTAACACTGTTTTTTACACATCATCTAAATTGACACAAAAATTTCACCATTTTATAAATGAGGTCTCTCAATCATATCTGTCTCTCGTCTTATTATGTTGTTTTTTAGATTATTTTAATTTATTTCTATTGCATTTTAATTAAATATTTAGCTCAATAATTAAGATTTAAAAAAACTAAAGTGGACTTTTGTCGCTGACTGTACCTATTAATACCTATTACGTACGATATTCACAAATGTTTACGAATGAAATTCGCGTACTATTGAAGATATCACACTAACCTAAATTAACTCTACTTTTGGAATATAATAAAAGGCTTTTTTTTTTTTACGACCCAACAGTGTTTTTATCAAAATTCAAAATTCAAAAGTCATTTATTCAAATTAGGCTGAGAATCAGCACTTTTCGAACGTCAAAATTACATAAGACAGTCCCACAAAACGCCCACCCTTCACCACTTCCTAGTGCTTTCGCTGGGAAGAAGAAGTGGCGCAACAAACTCCCCAGCAGCACAGCTGTCTGTTCAATTAGGAAAAATAAAATGATTCTATACAATAGTACTTATGCAAAATAATTTACATAACACAACACAAAACATTAAATTATAAATTATCAGCCATATGACAGCTAGCACACGCCAATATACCAACCAAAAACATCGAGATCTATACTCAAGCAGAAATAAAAATAACTAAACGTAAAGAATATCTAAAAAGAAAATAAAGCCTCCGGGTAAGCTTTTGTAAAATCCGCACGTACAAACACATTTCCTACTACTTATCTAATTTCATAATATTGACTAAACTTACCACTCAATTTAGTTTGTTTTACAAACGTTCAAGTTTAGAATTTATTTTAAAGCATGTGTCTTACATTGACGTAATTGAAAACAAACTGGAAGTTTGACTGACGCATAATATTCAACGCGAAAACTGCGTGTTTTGATCGTGGTTTATCATAGGTATTTACCAACCTAACGTTTTAGTAGCCATAAATCAATTTATTTATAACTAATGTTTTATGTGTTTGTTTCTTCAATCATATGATTATGATATCTCATGTTGGGTAAAGAGATCTCATGTTTTGCAGTATTGGTAGAGCAACTCTTTAAGCGCGTTAGGGTAAGAAAATAAAAAAGAAAGAAAGAAAATAAATTTATTTGACTCCGGTTTAGGCACACAATATTCACAAAAAAAAAAACAAAAAAAAACAGAAAAAACAAAAAATAACTTAAAATAGTATTGTGTGCCCTGCGCAAAATAAAGTTGCCTGCGCCAGTTCAGCATAAATGCCAGACAGCTAGTGTCTGACACTGGTTTTCAACGTGTTTTACAAAATATCATAGGTAGGTGTTGTTAAGGGGCAGGCGCACATACCAAAATAAGTAGTAATATTGAATTTTCGCAATTTATTTCAAGACGACGTCGTCACTTTTACGCGCCTATCACATAGCTGTTCTTTCTTGAAAAACAATCACCGTACATTCAATCTGTAAATTCGCTTAAGAGGCCGAATGTAAGCATTGTAATTTTTCTACCAGCCTGTATGATGTAAGGTTCCCCTTTGCAGACAATCTTTACAGTTATCAGTGCCGTGCGATCTGCCGTTGCAATCGGACGCGCGTTCACTGTAAGCGGAAATTATTATTGCGGCAAATGCCGCTGTCACCATGCGTTCAGAAGAACTTGTGTCGAATGAGGTCCTGGCATTCCTGCAGTACCACCTGGATATCATGGACGAGGTCAGTGTGATCCAGATCTGCAAATCCAACTTCAATGAAGAGGAGATACGTAGAGCGAAAACACTGCTGTATGAGTCGCTACATATGGCTGACCGAATGCCGTCCCGCAGGAGGAATGAAAAGGGAGAGAGGAGTCTCCAAGACATCATAAAAGTGTTGAAAGAGACCGACCCGGACGACGTGCCAACTTTCGTGGCGAAGGATTTGCGCAAGCTGCCCCCAGTCACATTTGACCACGTTGACGTCACTAGGCTGCTACGGGATATCACAACCCTAAGATCTAGCCTGGTCGAGATGCAGTTGAAGTTGGAAGCATCACAATCCACCATCAGTGATCTACGTACTGAGGTAGCGGATTTACGCAAGACAGTATGTAGGTCACACGAGCCAGCTACCAGCGTCAACACACGTCACGTCAATGCATCGCAGCTGAGTTTCGAGTCAGCAAAATTTGACTCGTCGCCGGCCGCCGTCACTACAAGCGATGCACAACCACGCCGCGCCCTCCCCGCGTCCCCCATCGTACGCATCAGCGGCAACCTAATAATACGAGGGGTGCCCAGCGGCCCTCCGAAGCAGTTCGAAGCTCGTTGCCGCCGGTAACAAGCCAAAGACAGGCCGATGAAGAAGGTTTCATTCGCGTAGAGAAGAAGAAGAAGAAGCCTGCTTGTCGCAATCAGTGCGGTACCGCAATTACTGGTCCCGACATTTTGCTGCGTCCCGCTATTCCAACGACGCAGCTGTACGTGTCACGTCTACATTAGGGATGGGTCTAAAAATAATAAGCTGCTAAATTAACACTGCTAAATTTTTTTAGTGTCAACACCTGCTAAATAAGTTCTGGGATAGCTGTTAAATATAGCAGTCAGTGTCACAACTCACAACAAAGCAATAATGGTCCTGCAGATTTAGTCACAGTTAGATTGATAAGTTTGAGCAAGTTGATTTAATTAACTGCTAAGTGCTAACTGTTAAATCGAATTAACACTAATAAAAAAAAATTGTGTCAACACCTGTTAAATAAGTTCCGAGATAGATGTTAAATAAACGGAAACAAAAAATATATTAAATTTGAACAAAAGTAATATTACCAATTGGTATGTAGCTATTAGAAAAAAAAACAAGATCTAAGAAAGAAATACACAAGATACAAGAAAAAAAAACAAAACAAAAAAAAATATGATTATTATAAAAAAATTACACATAAAAAAAAGAAATCGTTGTAAATAAATTAATTCTCATTATAAATACGCCAACAGAAAAAGTCAACAGTCCTAAGCCTGTGAAAAGTATGAAGGAAATGAGAATTAATTACGTTAACAATCCGTCTGTGATTAAATTTAACAGTTGCTAAAAATAACTGTTACTAATTTTAACTGTTAAATATTGTTAGCATTATCATTTAGCAGTGTTATTATTTTTTAACGTTTAAGCCCATCTCTAGTCTACATCACACCACGAAGGTAGAGGAGGTCGTGGAGTATGTCAGGATGAAGACCAAGTTCACCTTGAGAGTCGAGAAGCTGGAGTCGCGCCATAAGATTAACTTCAAATCTTTTGTGGTGCGCGTTCCGACTCATCACATGGAGACTTTCATGAAGCAGGAATTTTGGCCGACGGGTGTCGTGTATCGGCGTTTTCGCGGAAGGCTACATGACACCACGACTCAGCGCAATACGTCGCCGACCCAACGTAGTAACTAGTTTTTGTAGTGATGTTTTTTATTATGTATTAGTTTATTATTATATAAGATTATTTTGTGTATTTTGTCTATGGGCCTTAGTCGCCTGAAAATAAAGCAATTATTATATTATTATTTACAGCACCTACCTATATCATATTTTTAGATTGTAAATGAATGCTATTAGCTATTAAATTTAACAGCTTCCGGTGACCCTCGGTTTGCTCTCGGAAACCCTCGCTTAATTTTCTATTCTATTATATTCCGCTACCCTCATTAGCTTGTCAACAACTTCCTTCCTTTGTAATATAGGGGTCTCATCAGAAAACCAACCCCCTCCCAAAAAAGGCTCCTTTTGAAGCGAAAGGCTCGTTTAGAAGAAAGGCATATTAAGGGGACACCGAAAACGCAAGAATACGACATAATACCGGTAGGTATTTGTTATGTATGATTGAGGCCAGTTTGATAATTAATAAATGGTATTTCAGAAAAAACACATTTAAGATTTACAAAATCAATTTTCCAAGTAGAAAATGAACACTACAGAAAACATTTCATGATTGGTGCCTGTACAAATGAAAAAATGTTTTACAGTCAACACCGCCTTCCATACTA
Organism: Xanthia togata; assembly: GCA_963853775.1. NCBI lineage: Eukaryota > Metazoa > Arthropoda > Insecta > Lepidoptera > Noctuidae > Xanthia > Xanthia togata. The sequence continues at coordinate 7,071,622 of OY970805.1, forward strand.
GGTTACATAAAAACAAAAATACGTTTTAGTAGACCCCCCGATGTGAGCAGCCCCTAAGATAGCGTTTTACACACTAAACAATTTATCAAAACATCAGGCTCCACCACTAACACATATTGCCGTAACGTTATATCTATTTGATGTCGCATCAACCGAAAACATTTCTCGGAAAAATCTTTTAGAAATTCCTCCATTTTCTCAGAAACTTATCAGATTGATATCACATTCGATGAATCTCCTTAAGGCTTTCAATTGATGTTTACTGAATTCTGTAGCTTTTAGTCTAAACTAATATTATAAAGAGAAAAGATTAGATTTTTTTGTATCTTTGTATATTTGTTTGTTACTTTCACGGCAAAACGGTTGAACCACTTTCGATGAAATTTGGTATGGGGATACTTTGAACCCTGTGGAAGAACATAGAGAGACGTTTTATCGACATAACACGCGGGCGAAGCCGTGGGCGGACGCTAGTATTCAAAACTCGTTTGTTTTTATGTGAATGGCACGGTTTTGCTCATAATTTAACTAAAACAATTGAACTTACTTAATTTTTTTTTTCATTAGCACATAATGTAGACATCATTATTGTCAGTGTATAAAGCATATTATCTTTATTTAAATAATGCCAACCTAGTATTGTCTCAGAAGGCATGAGCATTGATCGCCGTTTGATTTATTTATCTGCCAATTAAGTTCTTTTTAGGGTACCGTAGTCAACAAGGAACTCTTATAGTTTCGCCATATCCATCTGTAAGTCTATCTGTCCGCGGCTTAGCTCAGAGACTTAGTATACTACAAAACTGTAATTTCGCATGGGTGTACATATTAATCACGCCGACAAAGTGGTAAAATAAAATCAAGAAAAAAAAAATTGGGTACCTCCCCTAACCGTAAAGTGGGGATGTTTTAATCGACCAACTTACATTTGCAGTTATTATAACAATGGAATAATTTTCTCCCATACGTTCCGTATGCAATGGTAACGTACTACAATGTTAAGTTTGTTCTTGGGATAAATTCATCCCAAATACGGAACACTTCATTGTGCGTGGACCGACACATACTTAACCAGTTTTTTTTACAAAAACTATATTCTTCAACTTGACACAATGAGTGAAACAAATTGAGTTTCAACTACTTAACCCAAAAGTCACTTAATTGCTTATACGAATATTACCAGCCGACCTATTCTGTAAATATCTCGTCGGGAAAACTTAGGTGAAGTGAGCCCTAGATTCATAGTGTTGACAGCTCACTTTAAGCTCACTTCACGTTTTAACAGTGAGATGATAACAGTATAGATCGGCTGTAGTGCTATCTGAATAAATCTCACCGTCACCGTTAGGTGAAGTTAGCTGTCAATCAATAAATTCCCTCGCGTCAAACAGGATGACAGCTCACTTCAAGATCACTACACCAAAAATTTATTTAATAGACTTTCAACTTTATCACTAAAGTATAAGGTTCAAAGTTGATTCGGAAAATTTGACAGTTTCGAGTAGGTTGACGTGCTGGCTTCTGTACCTACTCTAACTGAACAAAAACTCTAATTACAAAATACAATAATTCCATCGAAAACACAATCATTGTTTATATTACTTTCCTGACAAGAAAAGCCGCTGTCGTAGTACTTCAAGTACTCCAAATTGAAATAAATCCCAATCGTACAGCATTCCTGAACAAAGGAGTCTAAAATACTAAAATCTGTTCGCTCATTTGTTTTGTTTGTTTGTAGTCTGTTCGCTCCCTTATTTTGTTTGTTAAATAATTAAACAAAGTAGACGAGAATACTTAAGTCGGTAAATTGACAGGTTTTCTTAGTTCTTAGTGATTTGTTCTGAAATAATAATGTCCTTTGGTATATAATGTAAGTAGATAATTTTGCTGAATTATAAAATATATAAATAACATCACGCATTGTTTCCGTGAAGGGTTGGGCAGAGTTGTACCTATAGTACACCCACATTTTGGCAGTTATGTTGAAGTCCCATGTAATAGGGGGCGAGCACATTGCCATCAACCGGGCACAAATACAGACTCCGGGCTGCTACTGAGAAATTCCTGATGGAAAAACCCAATAACACTTTTCCCGACCTCGGAATCGAACCCAGGACGTCAGGCTCAGCAGTAACTACTTTTTTTTTTTTTTTTTAATAAAAATTGTTTATTTCTCACCACAAGCCAAAAAATACCAAAAATATTAACACAGAAGCAGTAGCAGAATATTTGGTTGTGGATCGCTGGTGCCTGTGGTAGGTAGAAACACCTGTAATACAGGTCACCAGGTCCCCACCTATTTAAAGTTACACTAGACTAGACCAACGAGTTAAAAAGCTTTAATTACATTTATACTCATTGGAGTGTAGTCCGTGCGGTCATATTTAAAGAATGATGTCAATTTAATATGTTATATTTTTTTGTATTTTTTTTTTTAAAGTAAATGATGTTATATTTTACGTATTTTTTTGGTAAACACCTTTTGTTAAGAGATTAGTATAATTTTTATTCCACTGATCTTTTTCATTTCCTTGTAAATCAAATATGTAAGATCCAAACGAAACGATCCCTACCTTTACTTACTAACAAAAACTCGTTGGTACACAATATTTGTATGTTTCCTACAACGATATCCCAATAATAATTCCTATAATAGAACCCGTTTGATCATAAAACATATGAAAGGAGGGTATATCTTCATACTCGATCTCTACCAACAATAGCCTTTAGCCAAATCTCTCTTCAGGCAAGAGTAAACACTTAACCTGATTTTAATAATAACTCCGTCCTGTACCCTAATTACGTAATGCAAAATCAATCCGAATCTGAATCGTTTTGAAACAGATTGCTAATCCATTGCTCCGTAAGTTCGAAAAAAAAAACCGCAGAGCAACGTAAATAACGTAATGAATGTTGTTGAACTGTCAAAATGAAACAGATTTGTCTTTATCGTTTACGAAAATATGTTGCGTAATTAGAAAGCTGATTTTAATAATAACTCCGTCCTGATCCATATATGTATATAAAAAGAAAAATCCTATCTCGCTCATTGACTAACTCGTCAACGCCCAGTCCTTGGAACTAAAAACCTGACATTTTGCAAACAGGTTACCATGATGTAGATCAGGAAAACAGCTGGATTCATTGAAATTTTCTCGGGGTTCGGAATTCACAGGGGTCAATAAAGTACAAATGGCCTTATTAAAAAACTAGGCTTATCTTCATAACCTGGTTTTAAACTTTTAACCATCGAGACAGTTTTGAATTTCGCACTTTATTTTGACAATAATTCTAAATACAATAACTGGATCTATACCTAGTCTTCAGTAGAAAATTGGTTTGAAATACAAAAACTAGCTGGAAACTTTAAGCTTGAACCAAAGTTAGAAGTCATTTTGCAATGAGACATAAATAGGATCTTCCCTGTTAATTTCTCAACAGAGGACATAATTGTTGAAATATCTTAACTGGGTTATTGGAAATATAAATATCGTCCTTGTAAGGCTTATAGATTTTTTAAATACGCCCCCTTAAACACTGTCTATCAAAAACTTATTTCCTTTTACACAAACAAAGCTTCTCAGAAGCTTATGTTGCGTATCCACCAGAGATGCGTATGCGTAGCGAGGAATGTCCTTAAAACTAACCAATATCAACGCTAGCTTAGCTCAAACTGTGACAGTGAAGCGATGTTATTGGTTAGTTTCACACACATCCTTCATCCTCGCTCATCTCTGATGGAAACGCAGCCTAAAGGAAGACATATTAAAAAAGTAACGGGTTGTAGTCGTAATTATTGGCCACCAACAATTACGACTACAACCCGCTCCAACACAACAACAGCAAAATATAATAGGCTCATTATGTAAATATAATTAATAAGTTAACTTTAAACTAAAGTAAAAGTCAAAGACGCCGTTATTTTGGCTGGGAATGAGGAAGGCTGTAACCAAAGACATTTAAACATAATTCCGAAATGTCTTTGGTTGTAACAAACCCACTGGTTAACACGTGTCAGTCTGGCAATCCTGCATAATAGTAGTAATCTATGAAACCTGCTTCCAACAAGTTTTTGAAATAACATAGAGCGAAGCTAGTTCATAATTTTTCCTTTTTTTTTTGGGTTCTGTATGTCCAAATGAAAACACGGAAACCTTATAAGATCACTCGCGTGTCTGTCTGTATGTCCGTCTGTTACAGCCAATGCTCCGAATATAATAGACCGATTAATTGGAAATTTGGATTTAATTAGAAATTTTGTTTTGGATTTAATTAGAAATTACTACAAACGTTACATCAATAAATATATTTTGAATATGGGGATTACTTTTGGAAGACAATTAAAAAATTGTTTTGCTCACTGTACCGTGTGACATATCAAATGAAAGGAGTCACTCCAGACAGGATGTCAAGTATTTTTTTTTTATAAATTTAGAATAAATTGATTTATAGTTATTTAAGAAAATAGATGAACATTTACCATTCCCCAGAACATATTTATTTTTATGTTCTATACTTATAGATTTCAGGAAAACCTATAAGAAGTATATGGTCTCATAATAACATGTTAAATCTACCAATATTGTGCGTACACATCTACATTTGCATTTGGAATGTACGGGAGAACATGTTTTTCAACTACAATGTTAAGTTTGTTCTTGAAATAAATTCATCCCAACTACGGGATCCTTCATTGTGCGTGGTCCAACACGCACTTGGCCGGTTTATCATCTATAATTCCCATGAGGAAATCTGTTATAAGAAAAAATGGCACCATTCCAGAACTTTGTGCTTCCGAGTTTTCAAGTAGCTACATTATTGAGGAAAATATCCACGAAGATAAGAAATTGGCTATAAGCCACTTAAAACAAAAAAATGCCATCTAAAATAGGAAAGAATAAAAAAAGAGAAAGTATAAATAGTGCTGTCAAATTAGTTTCAACTAAAGCTGTACTGAACTTTAAATAAAACTTCCAAACATTTCGCCTAACTCGAAACTTGTCCTGGCTAAATAGATACCTTTATTTAGAAAAGCTGTCCTTCAATACAGGGACTGAAACCGGTATAATCAATACGGGTATTTTTTCGGTTACAACATTTATATTTTACAGGTATTTTAAAACGTTACCTTAAATTGAATACAACCGGTTACCGAAATCAAAATTACCTCGATCTTACACGTGCCGTCGGCATTAGTCAAAGGGCGAGCAACGCCTGTGCGTGTTTAACCGGTATAAAAACGGTAACCTAATAAAGGTAACATGTTTCTTCTTCTTGGTTACCCAGATAGCGGTAGCCTTAGTCGTAGAAGTAAACACAAACACCTGCTTCAATAAGTCCACTACCACATTAAAAGTTCCTATTCTGCCTCGCATTTTCCCAACTACCTATATTGGCGTCGTCTTCCAGTATAACCGGATACAGCTGAAGACCAGTATTTTACACGGAGCGACAGCCTATCTGACCCAGTTACTGGGTAATACGATACAACATCCGAAGTAACTGAAAACACTTCTTTATTCAGGCTGAAAAGTACAAGCAAAGTCCATATACCTTATGGACCTTATGCCAACCGAAATCAGTACTTATGAAACATTAAGAATCAAAGCTTTCGACCCTCGTTTTGTATAAAATGATGCTAAAAATATTCAGTTTTATTCCAATTTTTTTCACAGACCCGTAACGTTTCGGATATCTTTTTTTTTTATTCAAGATTATCATCGGACCTTTGACCAGCCGCGGCTGGTGGAAAACAACAATTATTGTAATATGAAAGACGCTTACCGAGACGAGTGTCTCTTTACCTCTGCCTGAGGTTATATACGCTCAAGGTATCTTCGCTGTTCCTATAATAATAAAAAATATTACAAAAAGATCATAGTTTATGAAATTTCGAAGCTTAATTAACATATGGCCTTAAGATATTCGGCGTCTTGAGACTCAATTTTATGGTAGCCGGAATGACATGAATGTTAATGGATGAAATAAATAATGAATCACTTCTCTAAACTCGCCCTACATTATAAATTCATAGCTGAACACATTGGGTTCATATTCAAACTAATATCTACACAATTAAATAATTTTCTTGAAAGTGACAAAATACTTAACAACTTTTTACTAAATACATAAGAAAGTATACAGGGTGGATTTTTGAGACGAGGCAATTAGGGCAGGTACCTGAACCGTTATAGCTACAGGAAAACGGTTTTGAGAGATTGTACATAACTGTTTGAGACATTTGAATCTGCATTCACAGATTTTGATAAAATTGTTTATAGTCAGCAAGAAAATGGGCAGTTTTCACAAAAAAAAAAAAATGCCAATCGATCCTATTTCATATGAGGATCAAAAGAGTCTATCGGGCCAACTCTGGTTTGAGTACCTACTAGAAAAGTTGGAACCGTAACAAAAAAAAAAAAAAAAAAAATTGTCTATATATATCTGTATGTTTGTTCCGGCTTTTAATCTCCAAAACGGCTGGACCGATTTTGACGGGACTTTCACTGTGTTGTAACGAGTAACTAATTTTATTTTAAAAATAGAATTAAGGTCCACGCGGGCGAAGCCGCGAGTAGCAGTTAGTCTACAATAAAACGGGTAGGTAAGCTTTCTTCCAAACTACTACGACCAAGACATAAGATAAGTGTGTCCGTATGGATTAAGGAGCCATATGTCATATTTAAACGTGGGTACTGCCAATATTTAGTAGCAAATTAGCTGATTTTGTAGGCCCGATCCTGGAGCTGTAGTAAAACCCTTAAAAAGTTACAAGACGTTTAAGGAGGCTCCTCAATCCCAAACGTCTATAGAAAAACAAATGCTACGTAGCTACTAAAGTAGTTGGTCAAATCGGATAACAATAGCACCAATATTTAATAGAAATTGCTACGAAATATTGGCGTGATCCAACATCCTGCACATTCAGAATTTTAGTACCTGACTATAATATTATTAATTGACTTCACTTTAATTTCTGTTTTGTTTTGTTGACATTATTTTGTTTGTATTCATATTTTAATTTATGTAATAATTTTCACGTCATAAGATAGACTGTAGCCGATCTCATTCATTTATGTACAACATCTTATAACTGTATTGTAGGTACACTCATAGCAAATAAAGTTCTGATTCTTATTCAAATATTCACTCAATCTCATTGTCATTTCATCAACATCATAATTTAACGTACAGTAGGCCGCACCTCAATGGTAACAAGAGCAGTATAAGTTGGGCTCGTATTCCATTGGAAATTGTACTACCTACTACACAATTAAGGGCAGCTCAAGGTCAAAGAGTTAGGTCTATCGAAGAACTTCATATCCAAGCAGTTTGAAAACAAAATCCCGTGAACACGATGACCACATCTGTTACCGCCCTGGTTCTATAGCGGCCGAGCGCTGCAAGCAAAAATAGTCCTTACGATGTATTAACTTCTTTGATGGTACATTAGGTAGACGTATTTAATTTCAGTTCGCTGACATGTCAAAGACTCGTGTATCGAGAGCGATGACCGACGCTGGTTATGGCTGACTAGTTTCTGCCTGCGACTTCGAACGCGTGAAATTTATTGTTTTACCATAAAAGCCTTTGACACTCGGAAATACTGTGGCTTAATCCCATTATGCTGCATTAGCTGTGCTGCTGGGGAGTTTGTTGCGCCACTTCTTCTTCCCAGCGAAAGCACTAGGAAGTGGTGAAGGGTGGGCGTTTTGTGGGACTGTCTTATGTAACTTTGACGTTCGAAAAGTGCTGATTCTCAGCCTAATTTGAATAAATGACTTTTGAATTTTGAATTAGTGAAAGAATTTTCGGAATCACATCAGTAGTTCCCAAGATTACCCCTACATATAACCTCCCTGTCGCTTTCCTGCAATCAAAATTAAATCTGTGGGAGTGATTTTGTGGAAAGGGACGGAAGTGTGTAACAAGAATCCGGGGAAGCGCGCGCTATTTGCTTTGACCAATGAGTACGCGCGGTGCTTGAGTTGGCTGTCAAATGGTACCATGGTAATGATGATGATGACGATGACGTGACGGTGACGGTGACGGTGATGGTGATGATTGTTGATATCATATATACGTCAACCAAGATGTCAGATGTTACACATTATATGCGACTATAGGTAGTGCAATCCCCGACGACGCGCCCCACTCCGCTCCGCTCCGTACTAAAGTACAGCTTACAGTACAGTAATCGCGGAGTGGGGCGCGTCGTCGTGGATTGCACTATCTGTACCGTAAGGCTCACCCTTTTTTTTCAGTATAGTTTAGACACGGTTTAACCAAATTGACAGAAAGGTGCAAAAACCTTAGTCACCTTTTTGCTGACAATATAAGGTTTACTTCTAAATACTAAAATTCCTTTTAGCAACAAGCCCGCCTATTGTAACACCCTGTGAACATACAAACTCTCTGATTGTATTCTTATTTTTTGTGTTATTATATATTGTATTTTGTAAAATAATTTTATCGTATCTTCACAGGTAACAACTTGGTTATAATAATAACACCAGCCTATTATTATTGTCCCACTGGAGGGCAACGGCCTCTTCACATAGGTACAAGCGTTTACTCAACACGGGTTGGCGATTTCAGACTTATATTAACCACTAGCACTTTGCCCGCGGTTTCGCTCCCGTGGTCTTTCCCGCGGGACCCGTTATTTTTCCCGGGATATAAAGTAGCTTATGTTACTCCCTGAAAACTAAGCTTTCTAATAGTAAAAGAATTTTTCAAATCGGTCCAGTAGTTTCAGAGCCTATTCAATACTAACAAACAATCAAATCTTTCCTCTTTATAATATTAGTCTATATAAGTCCAGGTTTCCTTACGATGGTTTTCTTTCACCGATGTCAGTAATGTCCAAGATAAACTCAGAAAGTACATATGAATTTATAAAGTCACATTGGTACTTGCCAGTATTTCAACCCACAACCACGTGCATGAGAGGGGAGGCTTTAAGCACAGGGCCATCATGACTTGCAACTTGATTGTTCATCCAAATCGAAATAGTTGAGTGAACCTTTACACATAAAAAATAACAGAGTAATAAAATATAATCCCCGTTGAGCCCCGAGCTTATACTGAACGATTTTAATAACGATATTAATCCATCATGTAGAAAGGATTTATGATCGAATTGAATAATTACCAGTGGCACTTGTGAATTACGCTGAAACTCAATAAACGCTTTAACGGTTCAATTGGTACGTATAATAGGTTTTAGGCAAATTTTGATGGTATCGTTATTATGGTCATAACATCACGAGTATCACGACCGGTTAATTTATCTGTGTTAGTTATAATTAACATTTTATTGGTGAAATTCCGTTAGTAGGTAGTTGCCCAATGGAGAGATGTAATTGATTTGTATTTGATTTGTGTAAAATAAAAACTAGTAGGCTACCTATATTTTAATAAATCAATCAAAAATAACACTTCCTGTCTAACCGGGTGCAGCTGAATACCAATTTTTTACATGTAGCGACTGCCTATCTGACCTCCAAAACCCAGTAACTGGGTAATACGATACCCCTTGGTTGTCATACTCTCGGGATTATAACGACCCGTCCGTAATGACTGTCAAAGATCCAAAATTCTAAATTCAAATTCAAAAGTAATTTATTCAAACTAGGCTGAGAATCAGCACTTTTCGAACGTCAAAATTACATAAGACAGTCCCCCAAAATGCCCACCCTTGCACCCTTCCATCCACGAATCATCACAACGTTAATGTTTTCCCATTGTTTGTCTTATTTGTTTTAGTATATTCGTGTATTTATGTATATTTATTTGTGCTTATATTTATATATGATTAGGCGTGTATATTATATTTATAGTTTGTCATAGGTATATGTGTATCTTTATAACTACTTTAAATATTCCTCAATTTCTCGTAATTGCACCTACCACTGTTTGTCTCTGCATCACCCAAAGGTTGACTGATAGAAAATGCCTATGGCATTAAGTCCGCCTCTGTACTTTTCTGTGCTTGAAGTATTAAATAAATAAATCACAGCCGGGACCAAGGGCTTAACATGCTTTCCGAAATACGGAGGAGTCTCGGTATTTAAAGATGGTCACCCATCCACGGACCAACCCCGGCAAGCGTAGCTTAACCTGTTGGGTCGACCCGTACGGCCGTTATTACTTAGTCACAAGCTTCTATTTTAATAAATATCAATCTTAAAATAAAAAGCTCAGTACACAGTGTTAAAGCTCTCCTCAAATGATATTTGAAAGTCACATTACTTTTATTGAAATAATATTTTACTATCAAATTAAACAACAAAAGGTAAATAACTATACAACTGAGTGTCTTTTAAATTCTATTTTATGCGCAGACATGATCTTCAAACTGTGTGTCTGCATTTTAATAATATAAAGTAGGTTATCGGTGGCAGTGGCATCTCCAAGGTGTATTATATGACAATACATATTATAAATTCTCAATGAGAATGTTGAGATGGATGTGGTGGGGTGACGAAAATGGATAAAGTAAGAAATGAGTATTTATGGAGAAGTTTAAAAATGGTGCCAGTGACAGAAAAGTTGAAAGGAAATCGTTTGGCCTGGTATGGGCTTGTGATGAGGAGAGAGGAAACGCTTGGGACTAAAAGAGTGATGAATACAAATGTCGATGGATGGCTCTCCATCCATCAACCTGCTTTGCTGCTAAAGCTAAAGAAAAGATGGATGGATTGTGTGAGGAATGATATGAAAGAGAAGGGAGTGAATGGTAGCGTGACGGTTGGCAGGGGAGAGTGGAAGAAGAAAATGTGGTGCGCCAACCCCACGTAACATGGGACAAGGGCAGGAAGATGATAACATAATATTATAAATTAAAGTCAGTATTCGTGTCTGCGCGTGTGTGACGTGACCGCGTTATGGTGTATTTTATAGATTTAGAAAATAAAGTGTAAACCGTAACAATTAAACTAAAACGAACTACTAATATGTAATATAGGAGAATAAATTAAATAAAAGTAAAACTTAATGGCGTTCCATTTTATTTTTTATCGTGAATGACCAGGATTGAATTAATAATTCGATTATATATTAAGTACTTACTAATTCCAAGTCGATTCATAAAAGTTAGCCTACATGGGTTTACTTTTTATTGAAAACATACTGACATATTTAATAAAAAGTGCTATGTATGTTGTTTAGGTAAAACTAATTAATTATGGTGATATACTCGAATATTTATGTCAATAGCTTAGATTAAAATATCAGGTAGGTAAAACAGGCCGAATTAAGCCCGAAAAATCTCGTAGAAAACATTAAAGTACTAAGAAAAATAATCGAAAATGTAATAGCCAGAGTGAATTTGAAAAAGGTCCATAAAAAGTTTTGACTAAATAGGTCTACCTACTTTTTATTGAAAACATAAGTAAAATTAGGCTCAATACCACTATAGGTACTTACTAAGAAAAAACGATCCTTGATGTAAAATAAATCATTTGAATTGATTTAAAACTTGAAACCTTCAACTATCAGATAGCAGTAGAGATAAAATCATAGATTCAAAGCGTTAGAATACTATGTTCATCCAATATTATGAATTCTTTAAAATATTATGGCGATAACGAACTAATTACGGTTAACTTATAATGACGATTGTTATAAAACAAACTTCTAAGTATTTTCAATTAATCCTATTACGCTTTATGGCATTTTTATGGAGGCCACACAAGGCCACTTTACGCAGACTGACCCAAATTGATTCAAGGGAAGTATGAACTTTTAATTAAACAAAAACTTTCCCCTTTAAGACCTTAAGATTACGAGGAAAAATGAAAATGGTTTTCTTTTCCATCAAATTTCATTAAAATGTTAGTAAAAAAGAATGTACCCAAATTAGTACAATGTATTATTTTTCTTAAACGTAGATAACATATGAACTTTGAGCAGCCAATCACATGCGAATAATCTTTTGCGCAGTTTAGTGTGAACGATTAATGTTACTCTATACCTATTATACATGCACTTAAAATCTAAATATATTTATATTTTATACTTTTGAAATTCGATTTGAGTAATATCGAATGGAATCAAGTGCCGATGCTCCCTCATTCAAGTGATGTCAACGTACCCAATCCATTGGGTTCTTAGTAAGAACCAAAATAAGTACGTTGAACTTCTTACAGTACAGGCGCTAAGTATTGAAATTGTTTATATTTCTAATAGGTACATAACTTCTAGAGGTTCTTAGAAAATTCTTAACCCTGGGGAAAACAGAAGATAAAAGTAGCAGTGAAGAAAAGATTATGGATAGTCGGTTCGTTCGACCATGCTGCATCAGGAAAGCCAATAAATTCACTTAACTTAGGTGTTAAGTATTTACTTTCTCATAGGGAACCGCTGCCTGTATCTACTTAGAAATATAGAATGTTCTTTATTTTTCGTGTTAGTGACTAACCTGGTGTCAAAGTTTTTATACCGCCCATGGGCCTCTGACTTGGCTTCACATGCCGTCGAGAAATATCTCTCAGGCATGCCTGTTTCTTAACGATGTTTTCCTTCACCGCTTTTGAAGCAAGTGATAATTATACAATACGCACATGAATCCGAAAAGTGATGCGTGCCTTGGTTTCGATCTCGAGTCCTATGTCTTGGCAGTCGAACGATCACACCACTACAGATAGTGCAATCCACGACGACGCGCCCTACTCCGCGATTACTGTACTGTAAGCTGTTCTTTAGTACGGAGCGGAGCGGAGTGGGGCGCGTCGTCGTGGATTGAACTTCAAGTGGCATGAGGGACAGGGTCATCATAGAAAAGGGATCCGTCATAGAAAAGGGAGGATCCTCTGACCAGACGGGTGTTGTGTCTGGCGGGCCGACTGCCCAATTGTTGATGTCGGATAGTCTTATATATGTCATTCGCGCGGTAAACTCTAATTGCGCGATGCAGGATTTGTGTGACATCATGTCTTTGATGCGTAGTTCGTATGTGGCGGTGTAACCGCTACACACTATCTATAGGCTACCACTACAAAAAAGGTAAGAAATCTAGAGGCTAATTCAGCAAGATTTTCTTTAATTATTAATTAGCACGAAATACAGTAGCACGATTTATTCAGCTCGTGTCTTACGCTGTCACAATTTAAATTTAATATAATTAGAGACGGCTCGGGAAAACATAATAATTAACTTAGTTTGGTGACTTATGGGTAAATCCAAATATAGCAAGCGTTACGTAATTAACTTTATCCACTGAAATGCTTGTACCTATTTAAAAAGGGAAATATTAATTTGATTCTCTAAAAACTTAATTGGCTTTCTAATGGTGAACAAAAACAATAATATATATATATTATAAAAATATTTTAAAACAATTGAGCACAATTCTACTTTCTAGCCTTTTCTCACTGTTGGTCGCAGTAACTAAGCTAATGGTACCTCGACCAAACAGGTTCGCTTAAGTCTCGAGTCAAATTGGTCGCAGTTACAGAGATAGGTCACCCCGACCAAATGACTTAGGTTACGTTGGAACTGTGACCAAACGAGCGTGAGCCGAGCGAACGAAGCTAACAGTGCCGCGGCAACGCCCGGCAAGCGCTACATCTAAGTTGATCGCAGTTACTTGGCTACTCGTATTTAATTAGTATTTTAGGACCTCAGATATTTAGTATCATAGGATTTTTTTTGAGGTTCACAAAAAGAGGCGCAATTACTATATTAGAGTGATCAATAATATTTTTAGGAACGCAAAATGGGAATTATTGGAAGTTCAATTAAATACATAAGTACCTATTTTATTTAAAGGTTTATTTTGCATAAACAAAGTTTATTTTGGACTCTGGCAAATGTCGTAAAAAAAAACGTTTCCTATCGTGTAGCTACGAGCTTTTTTTTTTATGGATTCAGTACATTATTCTGAACCCCCCTACGTTAAAACTTTTCGTCGGTTATTTAAAAAAAAAACAGCTTTTTCATAGAAAAGTTCAATACCTACGCGGTCAAAATGTATGGAACAGTAGTTTTTTTTTTAAACCAAAAAATAGCCTTTTTAGTAATATCTGTTTTAAGGGGGGTGTTTGTTGTGAGGGGCTCGTGGCTAAGTAATAACAGCCGCAAGGGTAGATCGATCAGGTTAAGCTACGCTTGCCGCGGTTGGTTCGTGGATGGGTGACCATCTTTACATACCGAGACTCCGCCGTGCCTCGGAAAGTAGGTTAAGCCGTTGGTCCCGGCTGTTATTCGTAGATCTTTGACAGTCGTTACGGGTCGTCAGAAGCCAGAAAGTCTGACAACCAGTCTTACCAAGGGGTATCGTATTACCCAGTAACTGGGTTGGTGAGGTCAGATAGGCAGTCGCTCCATGTAAAAACTGGTATTCAACTGCATCCAGTTAGACTGGAAGCCGACCCTAACCTTGTTGGGAAAAGGCTAGACAGATTATGACCTGTTTTAATTTCTATCCTAAGTATTTCGTTTTTCCGTTTCACACATTTCTATCAGCACTATAAAAGCAGTAATCTAATCTGAAAAGTCCTCAAAGAAACTTCCAAGGCCCGGCCTGAGTATTAGAAGCACTTGAAACAGGCTCCGTTCAATTGTTGTCAAGTCCTGTTGAGGCCACACGAGTGAAAAACATGGTTGACATTACAAGTAGCCCTTAATATTTTTACTACGTGAAAGATTTTTAGACCTAAACCATGGGTATGGATAATACCAATCGCAAACAACTAAATGTAGGTATATACTTTTGACACAATTATTCCTTCGATAAAAAAAAAACGTAAACTGGCAACACTGCCACGTTTCCAACACAAAGATGAACAAGCAACATAATAAAAATATAATTCCTTTTTGGAAGCATTTCGTGGAACTTATAAAAGTAAATTACCCACTTCAGTTAATAGTAATAATATACAAAAAAGTACAATTTGAAATAACAAAAAAGTAAATTAGGTATCTACTTATTATTCATGTTTTTTTAGACAGGAAATACCAGTCAGTAATGGGATTTGAGATTCCGAATTTCTGAGTATTTTATCGTTTATCAAGCTTGTTTAATTTTGAACCTATTTTATTAGATGAATAAATCATAGTCGTGGTCTACCTATTTAACTACCCCAAATAATTTATTAGGGGCTCCTAATAAATTATTTTGTCGCTCCTAACAATTATTATTAAATGTATTTAGTCCCCGATTTATCAAAGTTGAAACGCTTTATTTAGTAAGTAGATTGATCATTTATGTTACCTAATTGTAAATTCGAGCCGCCATAGATGTTGAATTTTTAATCAATCAATCATTTTAAATAGCTGTTTTTTTGACAAATTTAGAAAGTACAATACACTTTTGAAGAAACAGGCACTACTACAATGGATTTGAGCTTCTATTTACCTAAATGAACTTATACAGACTGTGTAAAAATGTTGGTGAAGATACAACAAAGTTATGTTTATGTTACTTTTTTTCAATTAAGTAATTTAAGAGCTGCTCAGATTCAAATTGGCCCTTCTCCCTGCGTCATGCAGTCCTCATCTTTACTATATATTAATTACAAAGTGAATGCTGTAGTACTGTTTATCAAAGAGTTATTCATGCTACAATTTCCGCAATGTATGGTTGTACAAGCCCTTAAATGTATTTTCCTAAATATAGTCCTCCAAACCGTATTTCGGGCATCTCAACGGAGACTAGCCTTCGGCGCGGGAGATAGGTATTATAGTGCACAAGTGTGTGCGCAGACACAGGTGCACTATCTGTTCCCTCACTCTTATAGCCCGATGGGATGGCAATCCGAAACGGCGGGAGATAGATCAGGCGCAGGGTATCACACCGTCAATTGCTGATTCCCGGCCACCGTAGGCGCGGGCTTGCGGACGGTTAGCAATGGGTAGCTCGCCGTCCGGTAAGGACCAAGCCCGGGTCGACGGCGCGTTGTGTTCCACGCGCGCCTCAAAGAGTGTCAGCGAGTGAAGGGGTCCGATGAGACTATTGCCTGCCGGGGTTGCGGGAAAGTCCGAAAGGGATACCGTGGCCCCCTGGCCTGCACAGGCAACAGAAGGAACACGGGTGGGTTTTAGTCAGTAAGAGTCTGACACGCCCTCCCGCTCCACCCAGAGCGGGAGACGTCATTTGATGATTTCCCAAAAAAATAAATAAAAAAAGGGTATCACACCGTGAACTTCCAAACTTCGGGCCGTTACTAAGAAATTCCTAATGGAAAAATCCAATAACACTGCCCGAACTGGGAATCGAACGCAGGACCCCACGTTAAGCAGTCGCGCTTGCGAGAGGACTAGGTATTTAGGAAAATAAATTTGGATTAGGATAAACCATAGACATAGAGAATTGGACTGAGTGTTAGTCTCATAAAAGTGACTACGCTCTAGAAAGAGACAAAGCGACTGTGAGGCCAATACCTATAGTACTACTAAACAACTACTGGCCGTAAATTCGCTTTTTCTCTCTCGTACTTTTCGGTCAACTGAATACGGAACGCTCAGTCCATGCTCTTTGTCTACGGAATAAACTGAACAGACTTCCTCGTTCCATAATAACAAGGGAAGTCATAAAAATTACTATCAGACGCACGTGTAGCGATTACTATTTTTATTTGACTAACATCCATTCAAGAAAACAAATTTTGTTTATAATCTATGAGATATGCGTACATAGTTACGTTTTTAATATTGGGCGATATTGGATTACGTGTATAATGTTATGAAAATACCGTGAATAAAATCATTTCTGTTTACTTCTTTGTTTAGAAGTTTATTTAAAATTCATCTAACTTTTACTAGTAATAGGTATGCCAACATAATACATCACTACTGCCCTTTTTACCCGACTGTGGTGAGCCAAAAAGGAGGGTTTTTAACAGTAGTGATAGCTTAGAGCAGTGGTCGGCAAACTCATTAGTTCATAGAGCCAAATTCAGTACTGAGACAACAAAAAATTCTTTATGAGAGCCAATCCTTTCTGTGTGTCCAAACTGTCTGAATACACTTTTCTTACTCCCACTCTCAACGCTTCATAAAATTAACTTCCTAAGAAGTAGGATGCCTTCATCATCATCATCCTATCGGCTGATAATAATATGATGAAGGCATCTTACTTATTAACAAGTTAACCTTAGAAAACTTTCAAAGGAAAATGATTAAATTATCGATGTCCTGTTTTTATGGTGAAAACACTTCGGGAATAAGTAATTGAAATGTAGTTTGAATTTTGAATAGAACTGATATCTTGCTAACCGAAACCCAGACGCGTAGCTACGCGCGCACTCGTCGAAATTTGTACAGAGCCACAGTCTATATGCGACTCGCGAGCCGCTCTTACTTCAAAAACGGTAAAGGAAAAACATTGTAAGGAAACCGGCATGCCTGAGAGATATTTCTCGACGGTAAGTGAAGCCAAGTCAGTGGCCCCTGGGTGGCATACAACTCTCGACACCAGGTTAGTCTTTTACAAAATATACCTACCACCTAAGTACCTACCCACACATAACATGCAACCTGTGACTCGGCTCGGCTCGTCGTCTGAAATTGTCCAAATTGAACGGTAATGGGGCTTAAAACCTCCACGATATACCCTTTTAGGGCACTGGCAGCATATATACGGGATTCATTTAACATTGTTATATTACTATGCTATTGGACTATAGAGATACTGAAAAGGCTGGTACTTAGGATATAGTAGAACTTAGAGTTTATTTTGTTCACTACGACTATTAGCAATTGAGTATGAAAATGTTTCAGAATCGTAGTTTTTAATCGCCAACGTTTAATCCAACATTGAATGCGTATTTAAAAACCCCTAATGGACACTTAGGTAGGTACTTAACTAGGCACGTAATTTTTTGGAATCAGGTCTGAAATCATGTAGGCCTGCTGGGCCCAGCTCCTTAAAATACGGCATACGTTAGGTATTTATTTATTTATACTAGGTATCATCATCATCCTGCCAGCCGAAAGACGTCTATGGCGGCATGGACATCGCCACATACGAACTACGCATCTCACTGACGTCACGATAAATCCTGCATCGCGCAAGCAGGGTTTACCGCGCGATCAGCATATACATTATAACTTCCCGACGTCATGCGTCAATGACCCATCAGACACGACACGAGTCTGGTCGGAGGATTCTCCTTTTTCTATAAAGGATGAGTGAACTTTACACCCTGTTCTTCATGCATCTCTATACGTCCACTGCTGGAAATAGGCCTACCCCGAACGCCACCACATCGACCGGTCCTGTGCTTCTCGCATCCAGCGGATTCCTGCGGCCTTCACAAAGTCAAAATTAAGTACATAACTTCTAAATTCTATTATAGGACCATTAATTGAGAAATTCGATTTTATCATTTTCATTAACTACGCTACTATGCACAGCAAGAACACGCTTTCGAGGAATCCATTGTTAATAATACTTCGGCTCAAATACAATCACTTATTTCAGAAATTTACGAACTTATCGGTCTAAAGTTGCTCGAATTTTATTGTACTTACTAGAAATAAAACGACGTTCATTCATTTTCAGGTACGATACGTAAAGCTACACGGTGCGAACCAATAAAGTTGTAAAACGATGCGATAAAAATACAAACCTTAATAATATTGTGACGTCAAAGTTTATATTGGACATACAGTAGCCGATAAATAAATATACCCTTACAAGAGAAAGATTTATTTTCTACAAAATGTTTGTGGTAATGTATTATATTGTTCTGAAAACTTGCTGCTAATTCCGATGGTACGCCTTTCTAGTTATTATTAATTCATTTTAGTTTCTAGAGCCTAGCGAACGCGAATTCAAACAATTTTAAATTCGTTTTTGTTCACAAAATTTGAAGGCTGTAGAATAGTTGTATTTCGATTCGAAAATCGTTCGAATTTTCGTTACGTTTATGTCCAACGTTCGTGCTAGGCCTTAAGATCATTTGAACACTGTATCAACTTCTGCAGACAGTCATGATGTTGCATGTTCATTAATTAATATTTAAACTGATTCAAATAATTCCTCTATCAAACGCAACAACGGCAGCGTGCAATGCAATGAAATCGCTAGACACGTACGTTATAAGTGCAATATTTAATAATATTTCTTTGTTTGACTGTGGCCATTACAGGTAATAAAAATATAAGTATGGTAGTCACATCACATTCTACCAATTACGGCGCGCAAACTGAATAAATAAATTGCGTACTAATAGCTCACTAATTGCGTACTAATAGGTATCTACTATTATATGTTACCCGTTGGCCAGTAAGAAACGTCATCCCTGTTCACTACCACCATTCCCTTAAATTAATAAATACGAGTACCTATCACGAATAACTTTCTAATTCAAAGTCAAAGTCAAAACGTTTATTGCGAACTAAGTGTACAATGTTGGTGTCATGTTATGTTAGTACTTATGACTTAGCAGCTTTTACAAGAATTGCAATTATCATTGGCCTACAGTTATCATCCTAAATTAGCATGCGTTAAACAAAAATGTCGAACATACAAACAAACTTTCATCCCTTTCTAACCCATGTAAGCACTGAATCAATTGCGTACCCAAGTAGGCCGCTGCAAACATAATTTGGCGGAATGGGGCATTATCATTCATCCAACATCCAGTGCGAGCGAGGTGCTCTTGAACAGACTATGCCCCATTTGCTAGAGAGTGACCCAAATGCCCGTTCACCTGCACCCTTGACGATCAGAACAACGCCTTTGACGCCGCAATAAACGTGGCCACGTACTGGGCCCAAACAGTATAAGCAACATAGATATAACTTCGAAACGAAAAGAAGAACACCTCTTTAAGAGATGAATAGTTTTCAAAAATCTTTCCTTAGTACGCACCATTATTTATAGTAAAGAACTCTATCCTGTATGTGAACTAACCGCAGGCGGTTAAAGCTGTGTGTTGTCTGTCAATGAATAAATATAAGATGTTTATTAGGTAGATTCTTCATTTCCAAAACCTACCTATTACACAAATGCCTATTTGAATTGAGCAAATAAGGTAAGAATCCCATCGTATACCGCTAATAAAATTACATCCAGTTTCAATTACTAAATAAAAAGGCTCCCGGCAACAGGTCACAAACATCATAAAGAAAAAAAACCATCTTCATTTTAAAAACACACATGCCTGGAGACGTTTTCAATCATAATCCATTGCCTCGTTATCTCAAATTCAGTACAACAAAAGGACGCTTAGAAGGCATCCCTTTTGAAAGAAGAGAATTTATTATAAGCTCGACATAATTATATGTGGCCGGAGTATGTGGGGAGGTATTTTATTGTAACATTTTAAATAGTACCCCAGTAGACTCATCTTTCATATGAGTCTACTTTAGCCAGTCTGAAACCCGGTTGAACTAATTGGTTCCTGTTTCTAGTCGTATAATTGTGTCTATCACCTCTTTTAATGAAAAGACTTAGATTTTTTCTTACCTACATGATGTTCTCATAGATATATTGACAAGGTACCGTCATAATGTTAATATCGCTACTCCCTTTCTTCTCCTGAAATTGTTTGTCCAAAAATTATTATCCATAACACGATTGCCTGATTCAGTAACCATAATGTTCAAAAACCCGAAATTTTGTTTAACATCTTTAGTTCTAAAAGTATTCTGTCATAATATCGAGTACTATAATAATTGAATCTCCTAATTTTACAAGTCATATCTACTAAGTATTGTGTTAAATAATGTGTATTACTCCGAATGTTCATTTATTAAAAAAAAACAGTCCTAAAATATTTGTTAAAAATTAGGTTTTAGTGACAGAAACGAATCGCTGTAAATCCGACTCCACGCAGTCTTGTCCGCTCTACCCCTAGAGTGTAATTTAAAATTGCATAGGCGCGGAGGGGCGAGGCGGCCCGCGAGTTAAGGTTGTTGTTTGTTGTTGGGTTGAGGAGCAGGTGGTGAGCGTTAAACCCATCTGCGACGATAAACTCGCGTGGGACCGCCGGAGCCCCGCAGCGCCGGAGCCGTGATAGAAACCATGCCTGCTGCATGTTGCAGGCTTGCTTGCATTCCGCATGCTTGCTTGCATGCTGCATGCTAGCTTGCATGCTGCATGCTTGCTTGCTTATAAAAACCGCATGTTCACAATCAACTGCTTTATTGAGTACATGTATAATATATTTATTTATGTATAATAAAAAATTAAAATGCAAAATCAGAATTAATTGAATTTAGGACTTATAACTTTTATTGAAAACGGTTTTTATGTCTTTTGTATATTATTGATTGTAATATTTATGACAAACGGATTTAGAACATAATTATATTTAGGGATTTCAATTTTATGGCATGTGATATTAAGTTCGGGTAAGTTATCATTCGGACAAATGATGATTAAGACAAAAAAAAATATGGCACTTTAAATTATGGATAAAAAAGTTAGGTGACACCATAGAGAACCCTTAATATCTTTAAATAGTTCCCATAAAGAATCGCGTCTGCGGAGGCCATAATTATATTGCTCTGGTGGCTCTTTTCTGCAAAATAAAAATAGATTCGTTATCTGCAGCCCATCCCCATAGTAAAATACCGTAAGACAAGATACTAGGAAAGTAACTGAAATAGACTAGCCTCGCGGTATCTACATCAGTAAATTGACGGATTTTTCTCACAGCTTATGCTGCTGAACTTAGCCGTCTTGCAAAAGATGTTAAATGAGGACCCTCATTGTAGCCATGAGTCGAACGTGATCCCCAAGAAAACAGTTTTATCGGAACGACCACGACGTAGTGAAAAATCTATTGGATTTCCTTGCTCCACAGTTTTCCGCTCCTCTCCGCTCTAATGGCGGTATTGTGCTTGCCCTATGGTTGTCGTTTTAACAGAACACTGTGTAAATTTTGTAAACCTTTCAAAAATCACTTTGATTTAATAAAAAGGGAATATAATTTTTCTTCTTTTGAAATGTAAAAAAATCAGCGGATGATTGCTTACTTCTTCTTTAAGGGTCACGAGTTCGCTGAAGTACATAATAGTGTATTTTTAACAGGCAAATACGATCAGAAACGTTAACAGAAAAAACTTTGTTCCTTTTTGAGATCGACAATCCATTTTTCTCCGAAAGCAATTTTTTGTAGAAATCATTTTTCTAACGATATATTTTTCCGACTATATTACTGAAAGTAAGTATCTTATGTTTATTTTTTTGCGTCCTTGGCGTTTCTCAGGACAACAATTGTATTATGTAAATAAAAGTTTAAATTGAGTCGATTTACATTGTAAACAAAAAAGGGTCACCACGCACAACTGAACACAATAAAGATTGTACAGTGTAGTTAACAGTTTTCAACGTTACGTTACGTTACGAATAAGCGCAGTTAACGTCTATTTAGGAATATTGTGGTTTCATAAATTCATTAATTTTATGCCAACACAAGCAGGATTAAATATTACTTAATAGTACATTATGATACAAGTGTGCTGTGTTGGTCATTAACTGGGCTACATTATCGCGCTCGCCTGTGGCTCGCGCGAATAATACCGCCTTGTGTGTAATGATCAATGCACACGCGTTTCATACGACGTTTTTCAACACACTTGCGAGGAAAAAAACAGATGGGTTGTAAGGACTTATGCTACAATAACGTAACTAGGTAGGTAGTCTCTGCTCGGGTGAAAATAGAGGACGCTCATTTAATAGTATAGTAGTTCATAATATTTCCATCTATTCAAAGTCAATTTCTATGCTGCCATGTTAGTACTTACTAATTCCATACTGCCATGTCGCGTTTCAATATTTGTCAAACAACAATGGCCGCTACAATACAACAATATCGTCTATTGTTTAGAGATGCGGTAGTATGGTGTTTATGTTTTGTTCTATCTGAAATAAATTATTTGACTTTGACAGTCATGTAATTTATTTCAAATAGGCCCTTAAAAGGGCACTTTAGAACGACCACATTTACAAAAAAACTGAATTGATTCTAATCATCTTTTCCAAAAGGTAGGTTGCTATGCTATCGATGATACGTTTTTTTTGTGTTTCATCAGTATTCTTTATATTATGTAACTTTCGGATTTAAAAAAACCATTGAAATCTGTTCCTATATTAAACCGTGAAAACGAACAAGATTTATATACAATCAAATGTTGCACTCGTCGCAAAACGTGTAGTTACAAACTATAATCGAAATAAATTTGATAAAAATATGGAAGACTTCTAAAACATTAGCACGCACGGGTACCTACATGCGTTTGGTATATCAAAGATTATAAAAAAATTGCTTATGCCAACCAAATACCTACCTGAAAAATAACACGAGACGAGCTTACACATAGTGTAGCTCAGGAATCACCAAAGTCCGGACCCTATTTTGTACGGACTTTAAGTATCTAAACACTTATAACAAAACCTAATCTAGAAATTTTGAGTACTTAATTGAATCAAGCGCACGCTTTGTATTTTCTGCCGTCGACACGACAACGGCCGACGCGAGATGGAAACCGCGTGAAGCTGGGAATGTTTTCGGGAGTAATAGAGCTAGGTAGTTACTATACAGATCGGAATGATAGATTTCCAAGAAAACACAAAAATACGCAAGGTCCTTGAACATCTTTTATTCTTGGTTGCTAGAAGATAATGTCTTCCAAACGGACCACATATTATTTTTTTATATGAACTCAAAATAAAGCTTATTGGTGATTCCCTGGTGTAGCTCATATTCTCTGCTCGTACTTTTTCCCTCGGAATCATGTTTAATGTCAAGGACAAAAACATTTTCAACCAATCAATAATTTATTTTGTCAAAAATAGGTATGGTTACAGATAGTATATTGTCTAAAATATGTGCACTATGTTTTGCCAATATAAGGCGTAAAAAATTGACATAAACAAGCAATTACTATTAAGATGGCATGCCAATAGATTTCATTAAAAAAAAGAAAGATAATTATATTTAAAATATGTCAGGTAGGTAAACAGGTCATTACAATTTTAGATAAATAAATACATTCATACTTAATCAATAAAAAAAATCATAAGTGTTTAATTAGAAAGTCGGAATCGTCATACCTCTGTTTATGTGTAGTAAATTCAGTAATGGAGTAGTAACATCTATCTAAAAGGAATCTAAACAAGGAACTCTTAAAGGATCCCATACACTGTTTATTTCTAATAGCTGCTGGTATACTATTATATTATTTTGGGGCCATACCTAGCACACTTTTGGCCGAAAAATGCAGTTTTATGAGAGGTAACATGAATGGTATTCTGATAACGGCGAGAGCGCAGTTTTTCACATAAATGCAGGTTACAGCGGACAAACACATCCATTTCTTTATGTACATAGACGGCAGAGTAAGCAAACTAAGTTCCTTATATAATGGTTTACAACTATCAATCGATTGTAATTGTGTAAACGATCGCAAGCATTTATTCTGAGCTTTAAAAGCAATGTTTCTATCAGTGGAGTTGCCATTTTATAATAAGTATTTCGACAAGTAGGTAACGATATATTGTATTCGTCTAGTTAGCTCGGAGGATTTAAGATCACTTGAAGCGGATATGATTGGAGTTTAAATTCCCTTTTGACATTCGGTATTGAATGACGACGTTGGACAATACGTTGATTCGAATTCACGCCAACCCGTGCTGTTTTTGAACGTATTCGTTATGAGTCGTAACAAATTCAGTGTTAAAGCAGTATAATATTCTAAAACTTGAGAGATTCCCATGTTACCTATAGACCTACGACATTATTTAATAAGAAAAAAAAGACCGCAACTTTAAACGCGGACTAGCTCCAACAAACAGCATCTTGAAAATCCAAGCCGAAATATTTCCAATAAAGGAGTATTCAATATTCCTTGAACAAATAGTCGATATTTATTATGTCAATCACTGGTATTTCAATGACAAGATAAATTAACCCCGGTAGCACACCTCCGCTGCGAAACCATAGCAGCGAAACCGCGGTAGTTAAATTCAACAGACTCGCATCATTTACCGCTACTCGCATCCGATTCGAGTAACGGAACATGACACAAGTCTATTGAATTGAACTACTGCTAAATATTAGTTATAGTTTAAATAAAAGTTAAGAAACCCGCATAGGGTTTAAAAGTGGGTGTGATAATACGTGTACCCTATTTAGTGCGTATTAAATCAGTGACACGTAAATATCGCGTTTAATTCCCAGGGAAGTTCAATGTTATTGCTTTTGGCGATTCGCGACCAAATCCAGATTTGTATCTGTGGCGCACATTACCGCACTAGTGTGATAATATAAAGTAAAAAACACGCATGTTTAATACACTGCATTATGAACCTAAAAGCGGTTCAATAAGCGCCACTTTACGAGCAAGTGTGTTGAAAGCAAAATAACATAATAACTGGCGAAATATGGGTGTACTATGCTTTAAGTACACTTCTGCCTAACCCTTCGGGGATTGCATGATTTTATTTTTAAACAAAATAGACTTTATTTACATTACAAAGAGATCAAACCTAATTAAATTACAGTGGGCAATATTTTTATTCGTGTTGTTATACTTTTAGAAGCTTTAATTTTCTAAGAATCGTAGCTATGCCCGATTTTGCCAACAGCCGTGATGCTGCTAAATCGTCTATCTACTTTATTAAGATTTTTTACGTTATGAAGAATTCCAACTTAACATATAAGTGTGTGTCCACTCATAAATATGATAAAATAAACAACGATTACACATTATTAAGTTTATTTCGTTGAGAAGTTCCTATGGCCTTCGGGCTCCATCAGCAGACCAGCTCCATGGTACCATATTTTGCGTTGTCACTGAAGTCATAAGTATGCCAAGTTTCAGCTCAATCGGATCGAATCGGAAGTGCTTGCAAAATGGATGACGATGCGGCTAACTGGAAACACATACGAACGAAGCAAGCATTCGTATGGAACACTTTTTAATGAACTATTTAAAAATATTTTGATTTATAAGACTATCCCGTTCTTCTCCATAGGAACCTACTACGCTTTGGAATGGGCAACTAGCTTCATCTTTCTAACTGACCGAATTCTTGACAATTCAAAAGTGCCTGTAACTGGTTTCATTTAAATAAATGCTTTGAATTTGAATTTCCTAACTTAAAATCCTTTGTATGCCCTCTGTCTGGAAAAGGCGTTGTCAGCTATTTAGATTGGATTCAGGATTTGGCCGGAAACGTATATGTACGGAATGTTATATGAATGTGAACCTACCCTTCGACCTAAATAGCTTTTTCTGTTTTGGCATTATTTGGTTTCAAACGGAATTTCATCAAAAGAAACAAAAAAGATTTATCTAGTGGTGACTTGATATATTCATCGTTAAACGTGAGAAAACTCAAACGCTCAAATTAATTATTAAAGAACTCCGTAATATAAAAAGACCTGCGTATTTTTATATCAAGGACAAAAATTGTTAGATTATGGCTACAGAGGAATCGTTTAAAACTCTCTTAGCAACGGATCCACTATCTACGAGTATGTACAATAAAGACATATAGCCATGGTCTGTAGTTATCAAGCGAAATTGCCATCGCCCACGTGACAAGCCGATATATTAAAATGTCACCAAGTGATATGAAAAACCGACTAATCCTAACTAATATTATAAATGCGTGAGTTTGTTTGTTTGTGACGCTTTCACGCTAAAACGGCTGAACGGATTTAAATGAAATTTGGCACATGAGTAGACCATGAACTGGGTGAGGACATAGGATACGTTTTATCCCGGTATTACGATCCCGTGGGATGATTTCCGACATCCACGCGGGTGACGCCGTAGGCAAAAGCTAATACATAATATTTTTTACGGTGTCCTACTATTGTTTTTATCAAATATCTGCAATATTTGTCTACCAGATTATGTATGCAATTTTGTCGAAATATTAATAAACTTAGTACGTGACTTTTTCTGATGTAGTTGAGTAGTCATTTTGAAGTGCCAACACTATGAAACCAATCCGAAATTAAAATTAGAGGAGAATTATTGCATTACAGAACCAATTTTTTCAAGGAATTGCATAATATTGTACAATATTTTACAACTTTTTCTTGATTCATCAAATAAAATAAACACCTTTTATTTCTGACTGCCTCCTTGTTCTCGTGGTCGCAATCGCTACTGCTGAGCTTGAGGTCGTGGGTTCGATTCCCGAGTCGGGCATAGCGTTATTGGGTTTTTCCATCTGGAATTTCTCAGTAGCGCGTAGCGGTTATATTATTAGACTATAATAACAATATAAGTGAATACTTATATTGTTACATTTTATTATTATAATCTAATAATAGAACTACTACCGTTTATTTTAAAGATTTAATAGCAAGAAAATTTTTAGAACCAAAAACAAAAAAACTAAGAAAAAACTTCTTACAAAAAAAAAATACTGACTTAAAAAAACACTAAAAAGCGCAAAATAATATTTTTTGTAGTGGTACCCCACATAAATTCGAATACCACTACCTGGCTATGTAAATAACAGTAACAGGAACTTATTACACCATCCATATAGACGAAGTGGAAAAAATACCAATAATTGGAGCTAACTCAAAAACCACCAAAGCAAAGTTAATAAAATTTATATGGGACCACCTCTGAAGTATGACCTATCAAACAAAATAATAATCATCAAAATCAAATTATAATTGGCGGAGTAATCGCGTAACAAACATTTAAAAAAAACATACAGTGGAATTGAGAACCTCCTCTTTTTTAAAGATATCGATATTTTACATAATATGTCATATCCTGAAAAACGAGTTCTTTCAGGATATATATTATCATGTTTCTAAAGCCATTGCACGTACTAGTATATAACCGGGTCTCCTCATATTACGCCATGGCCTCCCTGAAGTAATACGACCGTAGCTAACCAGTGGATAAGGATGTCGTACTGTCAGACCGATTTGTTAGGTATTGTTATGTAGGTTACCTACAGTAACTTACTTAATCTGCCTTGCCTTTTCCCAACTATGTTGGGGTTGGCTTCCAGTCTAACCGAATGCATCTGAATACCAGTAATTTATATGTAGCGATTGCCTATTTTATAATAGGCAGTCTTTAGGTTAGGTTATCCTCCACAACCCAGTTACTGGGTAACACGATACGCCATGGTAAGACGGGTGTCAGACTAGATCTCCGAGTGACAGCTGCGACAAACGGCTTTATATGCTTTCTGAGGCACGGAAGGATCTCGATATGTAACGGATAGCCACCCATCCACGAACCGACCACAGCATGCGTAGCTTAACCATGGATCGACCCGTGCGGCTGTTATCACGAACTAACTAAATACAATTATTTAAACATCGCGAAACTCCCAGTCACCCCGTAGTCGTCCAATTAACTATCAAGATTCAAGTAATTATAAGATAAAACTCAATAGGAATATCTTAAAACTTTTGTATAAGTTTCGAAAGTATCTTTTTAATAAGTATGCGAAAGGTTTCTTTTAAATTTCTTATATATTGTAAAACAGTCGTTACGGGAAGTAAGAATCTCGAAATTCCATTAGATTTTATCATAACATCACGCCTGTAATCCGCGAAGGGCTAGGCAGAGGTGTACCTATAGTACACCCACATTTCGTCAGTTATGTTTAAGTCCCATGTAATAGGGGGCGAGCCTATTGCCATCAACCGGGCACGGGCACAAACACAGACTCCGGGCTGCTATTGAACAATTAGAAATGGAAAATCCCAATAATTCTTTGCCC
The DNA here is from genome assembly GCA_963853775.1 of Xanthia togata. Taxonomy (NCBI): domain Eukaryota; kingdom Metazoa; phylum Arthropoda; class Insecta; order Lepidoptera; family Noctuidae; genus Xanthia; species Xanthia togata. The sequence continues at coordinate 7,100,294 of OY970805.1, forward strand.
GATCTGGGAATCAAAACCTCCTCTGCTCAGCAGTAACGCTTGAGATCACTAGACCATGTACTTTTTTATGATTTGAGCTGAATGGTGCTGTTCCATGCGTCATGTTCGTGAACGGGCGCCGTCAGTTGGGACTGGTCATCTCTTACGAGTAGCTGCCATGGCTTATTTTAATTTATTTTAAGTTTTTGAATGATTTTTTTATTTTTTTTCTTTTTCTACATTGTTTTCACATGCATAATTTCAAAATGAATGATCCGTTCTTCTCCATAGGTACCTACTACGCTTTGGAATGGGCAACTATGTAGCTTCATATTTTTGACTGCCCGACCCCTTGACAATTCAAAAGTGCCTGTAAATGGTTTAATTGAAATAAATGCTTTGAGTTTGAGTTTGAATTTGAAGAAATACCCACACATTCAGGTAAACCTAATAAAAACGGGTCAAAAGACAAGCCATATTTTGAAAGGCTACGTGGCTACGAATTTGCTACGAAATCTCGTAGCACTGCTACGAATTCATAAGGTTGCTACGATTTCTCCGTTATTACCGATAAGTAATGTTTTTCTTGGATATTTCTAGGAATATGATTATCATTACTTAATTATCTTAGAAACTTGTCAACGCATGATAGTTTATTTCAATTTTACTATATGAAATATCTTGGAAAAAAATAAAGCTTAACACTTTCCGGGACACTAAACGCCTATAGACGTAATAACAATAAAACTTTTATTGTGTCTCGTTCAGTGTCCCGGAAAGTGTTAAAAATAGGAATATATTAAATGTTATCTTTAAAATACCTAATTGCTTTTAGTTGTTCAGGAGACAAATTTTCTTCAAAGTGTTTCTTATTACAAGTGGGTATTTAGTGTGAACGACCCAAAGCGTATGGGCCGCGGGCCATTCGACCGTAAACTAAAATCTTCTACTCTCCAAAGGACGGGTGATAAAATTATTTCAAAATTAATTTAAAGGGACAGACGCATAGTTTATAAATTTTAACTATTTAAATATTTACTTATTTGAAATCTCCTAAATAAACAGAATACATCTTTATAAACGGTTGGCGTGACTTCCGGTAGCTAGCTCAACAATGACCCTTTCTTGTTAACCAATCACAAACATGCTGCTTATCTGTGACGTCAGAGGACTGGCGAAAAGTGTGTGTGTGTATGTGCATATACATACAGTCTAGTACTAAATGTTTATTTTGCCATTGTCCACTAATGTTATGCAGTGAACTTTTACTTTTGAAGTTTTGTGTTTTGTTTAGTGTTGTATCCTGGTAAGTTTTCCGACTAAAACGTTTTTAAGTACTGCAATAGATTTCTCAAAATGCTTCTTTAGTCAAATGTGTTTCATATGTATATTTTATTCTCTCTGTATCTTTTTTGGCTCCATGAATTAATACGAGCTCATAAATGAAAATTCATCAATATTCGAGCGAAAGACTGTGCGACTAGATTTTCAACGTCATTTTATTTTGAACGTAACATGATATAAAATATTGCACAGCATATTAAAGAAATCTACATCCAAATCTATATTATTATTATTATTTACACATTTTTAATTCTTATGTGGTATATTCTTGGATCAGATCATTAAGAAAATGGATGTCGCACAGCCCTCTACGTCACAATGTACAAGTATACATCTAGAAAAGGTATTTAAAAATAAGCCTTTTACTTAGAGATGGTTATGAATATAACTGAACATTTTATATTATTGTTGATTTTATATTTTATTGACTTGTTTCTTTAAAATAAGGCTGATTTTTACTTAAAATTATTAAACTACCAAATTAACTTTTGTAAAATTTTATATTAGGTATTGTTGATTGTTTTTTTTAAAGAAAATAATACAAATCTAAGAAAAAAAGATCTTGCGTTTCAACTTTTTAACTTTTGCACCCGATTGTACTTGATGTAGTTAATGAATGACATTGAATTTGTTTACAAAATTTTAACACCGGTCCTTTGGAACGTAGACGATTTTTGTTTAAGGTCGAATGGCCCGAGAGCCATTCGGTGACTAAATACCCTCACAAGTTATTATATGCACCAATCAGTGCATATCTTAATCACCATTAAGTGCAGCACCCCAATTACGTAAAACACATTCAATCACAATCCTAAGTATTTTGAAGGAAATTCCTAATCCATTGCTTCGTATGTTAGAAAACTTCGTCTGTTCAACAACGTAAATAACGCAATGAATGTTACGTTATAACGTGTGTTACGTTATAACCCCGCAGATCTTCTACTTGGGGCTCGGATAATGAACTTTACTGTCAATCATATAGGTACTATTTTTGGGTTTATTATCTTACTAGATCAAGTTTCAATCAACAAACTTGCTTCCGATGTAGACGTCACATCGTTACGTCATACTTATCGTTACGTTTTTGATAGAATACTCGACTTTTAGGAACTTTTTATAAAAAATGTGTAACTTATACCTAATTAGCACAAAGACACAAGTGTTACTTAATCGAGGAAGAGCGAGGTTTATCCCATCACAAGTATCTTCGGATTACTTTCTGGGAAGCCCCGGCAACTTAATTGTATAGATTTAAGTTAATAAACACATTTTTTTTTTTTTTTTTTTATCTTTTTGTTTTCGAAACAACTTAAATCGCCATTCCGTCTTGAGCAAGCGTGGGATCAGTGCTCGTGCCTCCTCTGTATGAGAAGCGGCTTTTGCCCCGCAGTGGGACAGTAATAGGCTGGTATTATTATTATATCGAAATCATAGATTTTTTTTCTTAAATATTCATACAAAGTCTGATCTATTGAACAAAGTTACGGAACCCAAATCACATTGACAGTACGTACAGTACAACTATTTTCGTAATATCCCTCGGGAATCAACGCATTTCCGAATACAAACAGCTACCTCCTATTTTTAAAATAAATTACATTAAGTTAAAAAGAGTATTAACAACTCCATCTACTTCCAAGTCAATTCAGAGCTTCCCTGCACCAAATGCAAAGGGCAACTGATAACTGACGGAACACGAAGTTTGCCGAGGGACATTAAGAAAATAGTTGTACTGTACGTAACTGTTCAATATGAACATTCATTGAACTGCAAAAACTAACATATTATGATCTACAAGTAACCAATAACGTATCCCTTTCCCTCAATATTGATATGTCATGCGCAATCCCATAACGCGGGATCAACGGGGAATGTAGGGGATCCCCCGGATTGGCGAAAGGGAATCATGTTTTCTTTCGCGAAAGGGAAGTCGTGGTATAAAAAAAGTCGAGAGGTGTCGGGACACCAGGTTGGAATAAAGTTCTTTTAGCTTTGATAGCCTAGTGGTGTGACCGTCGGACTGACAAGTCACAGGTCTCGAGTTCGAACCCAAGGCGCGCACCTCTGAATTTTCGGATTCATGTGCGTATTGTATAATTATCACTTGCTTCAAAAACGATGAAGGAAAACATCGTGAGGAAACCGGCAAGCCTGAGAGATATTTCACGACGGCATGTGAAGCCAAGTCCACCAGGTCAGTCACTAACCACACGAAAAGAAGAAGACAGTTAGCGAATGAGAGCAAGACACAATGAGAATGAGACACTTTTGTTACGTAACAACCGTCGTGAAGGTCCAAATATTACACTTTTTCGGAGTATAACGTATTAACGTAAAATATTGAATTGAACGTGGGATGGTGGGACAACTAAGTGACACTTAAAAAAAATTAAAATCCAGCATTGCACTTTTATTTAGGGATTCATTTAAGTGTCAGTGAAGATGAAAACGGGCATTAGTTTCAATTATACCTCACCTATATTCGAAGGGTTGGGCAAAGGTCATGTGTAAGTCTCTTGTAATAGGGAGCAAGTATATCGGCTGCCATTCGTAGATCATTGGCAGTTGGTACGGGTAGTCAGAAGCCCGAAAGTCTGACAACTAGTCTTACCAAGGGGTAATACCGTGACCCAGTAACTGGGTTGTGGAGGTCAAATAAGCTGTCGCTTCATGTAAAATACTGGTATTCAGCTGTATCCGGTTAGACTGGAAGCCGACCCCAATATAGTTGGGAAAAGGCTATTTTAGAGGTATGAGGAACAGGGTGTAAAGTTCACTCATCCACCATAGAAAAGGGAGGATCCTCTGACCAGACGGGTGTTGTGTCTGGCGGGCCGACTGCCCGACTGTTGATGTCGGATAGTCTTATATATGTCGTTCGTGCGGTAAACTCTAATTGCGCGATGCAGGATTGGCATGTCTTTGATGCGTAGTTCGTATGTGGCGGTTTAACCGCTACAGTATTATTGGGCAACTTATACATTTTAAACTAGCTGATGTTTTGGTATCCAGAATTTTTCGGTTATTGTCAGAACGTTTGACCCGGACATAACAGTGTTCATCTAAAGTTTTGTTATCAATACCTACGTGTTCTTACAGAGTTTACCGAAAGTAATTTTAATGAGCAAGTAAGATAAGACATAAGTACACCTTTTAGTTTTTAAATCATTCGACTAATTTCATATTTGTACTAGTATAGTGCGATCTGTCGATAATAAGACGCATCTGAATAGACTGGAGCCGATCCCTTCTACAAATTTCCCGAGCTAATAATATCAAAGAAATTTTCGGTAAAAACCTTACAAAGGATCAGCCATTTATTTTTCTTTATATATTTTTAACAACAATTTGAGAAATATAAACCTGTGATAATTATATTAGCGGATTATTCCTGCATTTAAATTAAGTTTTACTCAGATGACACAAAATTTTCCCATCATCTCGTTCATCGTTCGTTGATAGCATCAAACAATTCAAAAATTCAATTGAATTTACTTCCCATAATATTCCGAAAATTCGAACCCGATTTCTCAAAGAAATAAGGCAACATATCCACTCATACGTAAAACACTGTCAGCTTCAGTGATGAGAACGCAATACAGAAATATTGATGTGAGCACAAATTGTTTTTGTTTTGAGCGCGCGGGCGAAATAGTGTTGAATATCGGATGACACGCCACAGTAGGTCGAAACCTTTCAGATAAGTTAACGATGTTTAGGTCGGCAATTTTTTCATAAAAATAATAACACCATTAAGTTCATCTATTTGTAATTTGTGGATACAGAAAAGATACAAATATCAAACTAGCTGTGCTATCAAAATAAGTACTATAGAAATTAGCCATAAAAAATTATCTTATTTTTTATACGCGTCATTCTGATAATTTTGTTATGAGTTACATATGCATTAACAGACATAAAAAGAGTGACGAAAAGTGAAACGCCAAGCATTACGCTCTTTTAAAATTAACAACACAACACTTTTAAAAATCAATTAAATAAAACAGAAGCTTACAGCTAAACAGTAGTAAAACACTTCACAATAAATAAATCAATCGAGATAATTATGTTGTAGATGACCCGGTAATATAAAACATGGAGTGTATCAGTTCGTTATCTCTCTCAGTGCAAGGTTGAGAGAGCGAGATGGATTATTGTGATACTTGTACCGATTGATTGATAGACTGTTTCATTTGTGATCTAACTGTTACTGATCTGCGACCTATCTACTCAAAAGTATTTTACTTACTTTACTAATAAGTAAGAGATGTTCGATGGCTGCCAAAAAAACGATCTATGGAGAACTATCTTCTTCCCGCGACTTCGTCCGCGCGTTTTAACATAATATCCTATGGCATTCGGCAATAGCGTAGACTCCTAGAATTTTTGAAATTGGATCAGAAGTTCCGATGATTACCACCTACGTATGTACAAACTCACCAATTTTATATCTTTATAATATGATAAGTAAAGATATAACATTACAGTAAATACTTAAGTATATGCACTTGGCTATTTGACACTTCCCGTGACCCAAGGGCTGGTTTTTACCTTGGGCAGAGGCTAAGCATTGCCATACAACGTGGCAATGCGGCCAGTCTCTTGGGTACACTACCAGTCAACAGCGATGCGGATGAATTTTAAGTTAGTATATAATTTTGCTAATTTTATGTCTATACTTATATAATAAACGACAAAGTATATATAAATAAATATATCACAAAGTACACTCGAGAGCAATGAATCCGGGTCACTTAAAGAATGTTAAAAATCTCGGAAACTAAAAATGATAGGTTAATGCAATAAATTGTATTTAATAGACAATGTAATACTCCTTAAATGAAAGTAAAAAAAATATGAGTCACCATACATTTTATTAACACAAAATTACATAAAGAAAAAAACTGCTGATCTCTCCTTAAAACAAAAATAGGAAACATGAAATTTTTGAACTTTATTACGATTTTCTTGAATTTTAATACTTCGTATTGCCTCCTCGTGCTTCCATTACTGCGTTTACGCGGTTTGGCATGCTGTACACCAAGTTCCTTATACGATTTTGGGGAATATTCTCCCATTCCTCTGTGAGAGCAATTTTGAGCTCACGAAGCGTGATTGGGGGAGGGTTTCGTTGTTTTACGCATCTGCCTAGCTCGTCCCAAGCATGCTCGATCGGGTTGATATCCGGGCTGCGCGCTGGCCACTCCATACGAGTAATGTTCATCTCTTGAAGGTAGTCATTCACAATCCTACCTGTATGAGGTCGGGCATTGTCATGCATAAATATAGCATCCTCACCTAAATTGACCATAAATGGACCAACGTGATCATTGAGGATTTCTTCCACATATCTTTCGCTAGTTAAAGAGCCGTTTTCTATGATCACCAGCTCTGTGCGACTTTCAGAAGAAATTCCGGCCCACACAAGTACAGACCCACCACCGTAGGCTACTTTTTCTTCGATGCATGCTTGCTTGAATCTTTCCCCTGGTCTTCGATACACTCTGTGTCTTCCATCGTGCTTGTAGAACATAAATTTTGATTCGTCGGAGAACATAACTTTTGACCAATCTTCAATACTCCAATTTACGTGGCTCTGGGCATATCTTAGTCTTGAAATACGATGCCCACGCTCCAGTTTAGGGCCGTTTGCAGGTCTAAGGGGTTTTAAGTTAGATTCAGCAAGCCGACGTCTTACTGTCCATGCACTTGGGTTACTTCCTCCGAGGCGTCGAAACTGATTTGTGAGTTCAGTTCTTGTAAGAAAGCGATTTCGAAGCATGGTGTTCACCAAGTATCGGTCTTCTCGTGCTGTGGTACACCTGGTTCTGCCCGTTCCTAGTCTGCGTAGGTTAGAACCAGTTTCTTCGTAACGTCGGAGAACTCTTTGTACTGTTGACAGCGACACACCGACAGTCCTGGCTGTATCGCGCTGACTCCGGCCGGTTTCCAGCATTGTAAGTATTCTGGTGCATTCTTCAGGCGTAAGCGACATAATTTCAGCTTGAATAATGAATATAGAGCACTATCAACATGGTTTATGTACCCACATAAATGACAGATTACAAACAAAAGCAAAACCAAATGCTGTAATTTCGTAGTTCCATCTTCGAAAGTGGCCCTTTTTCAAATTTGATTTTTTTATGATATAACTTTACAACAACTAAGAAGTTTTAATACCTTCATTTAAGGAGTATTACATTGTCTATTAAATACAATTTATTGCATTAACCTAGCATTTTTAGTTTCCGAGATTTTTAGGATTCTTTAAGTGACCCGGATTCATTGCTCTCGAGTGTATATGCAAAGTAAATATAAATATGTCTAGATAGATAATCGAAGTTCGACGTGTGAACTCGTCGAAAAAAATTGGACGCCATTTTTTAATGCTAACACATTTTTTAATGCACAGTGACAGTACTATGACGTGGCGCGAGTGTAAGACGTAGTTGTTACGGACACCAGCATAACAAAGTAGGCTTGTTTGTTTTAGTTCTCTTGCAGCGCGACACTATCTAGATATATAAATAATCTAAGAGTATAATAATATGCTATATTTTAGTTAAAAATAATATGCCTTAAAATGACGTGACTTTCAGAATACCAGAAGTTCACTCACTATTATTACGAATTGAATGACTCATTGTTTGATCACAAATCGGTCTTCCACAGGCAATTAGGGACAACAAGAAATCACAACCTATTATTATAAAAGCCATTAAACCCATAACTTTTGGGCAACTCGATCCACCGAGGTTAAAACTTTTGTACATGACCGCATCATTAATGATTGAAATGAAAATGAAATGAAATGAAATTGTTTATTCTATAAATAGGATATTGGAATCACTTTTACACGTCATCTTAAAAAATAATTAAAAATTAGCTAGATGAGTTCGGCGTTCCTATCTGACTACTCTGAGAAGAAAGGCCGAAACAAACTCAGAGGTCACATGAGTCTCTTTTAAAGTCCAGACATAATCTTGATCAGGTCATATGAGGACCATGTAGATCAGTCTGAAATGGTCTTTTGAGAAAAGAACCACACAGATTTGAGTGGACCTGTCCTGTCAGTGCAAGCGTTTATTTCTTTATTTCTTCTTTCTTTCTTTCTTTCTTCTTTCTTTCTTCTTTCACTGTTGATAGCGCTATGTCTTGGTTTTTTATTCGGTCTTCCATTGTATGACGATAAACATGAGACAGTGTTTTAAAACCCTTCAATACACACATGAGCATACCATAATGTTTAAAATGAAAGATCAAAGTGTCCCTATACCTAACGTAATTTGAACGTTATTTAATTTAAAGTTCCTAAAATAGTAGGTAGGCGTGTAAAGGATATTGTCCACTTAATGTTTGGTTATTCGTTATCGGTATTCGTGGAATACTGGGTTTACTCTCTGTGAGATGTTATTCAGTATCATCACACTTAAATTAGTTTTAATATTAGTAGTAAGTAATTGTTATTATCCTCAACCGCTCGGGTAGATAGACACAGTCTACGAATATAATAAGCACCACATTTTAAGCTGAATCACTGTCTCTCAAGATACAGGTTGCCTAGTTTGAGAGGCAGGGTTTTCCATATTGTGTACAGATTTTAGCTCTTAGATTTGTATTGCATTGTGTTACTACCAAAGCTGTCTTAAAACTGTCTTAAACCTGTTAAATCTGTATTTACTATGAAATAAAAGTTTTTTTTTTTTTTATCTGTTATCAATACACATCACACAGACATAAGCTCACCCCTTCATCCCACGAAGGGTAGGCATGAAACTACAGAACGCAACCTGCTACGATCCTTACATACTCCTTTTGCGTCGTTTACGTTCATACATCTGGTCATACACGCACGCCGGTTGCGAGTACTACGCACCTGTTAAATGTTATTTAATAAATCATCATTCTCCTCCCCATATCCCAATGTATTTGCGGTCGTCGCAACATGTCCCTTTCTTCCAAACTTCTCTATCAGTCGTCATCTTGGTAGTCACCCCCTTTCTAGCCATATCATCTTTCACACAGTCCATCCATCGTTTACAACAACGTTAAAAATACCTGCTAAGTTCGTATGTTAAAGTTCATTACGTAAGTTAAATCTTAAGATCTAAAAATGTTCTCAAGTAAGTGAAATCCTTGACTGTCATACTGAATTTCGACAGTTAATTATTTCGACACGGTCCCAATTTCAAAAAACAATAGTTCGGCTACTCATTGCTTTGACAGAACATATATTCGACTAGCATTAGTCCGACAGAACATACTTCGACAACACAACCCTTGTATAAATTTCTTTAACCATATATTTAATGGGTAAGGGCAAACGGGTTATGCTGTACTACTTTGTAGTATTACCTAATTCAAACCATGCTGTATGAGAGGGTATCAGTCGTAGGCACAAGCAGTGAACACACTGATCACTACTTTGTGGCTACTGACATTACTTTCCACAAATGGCCGCGACTTCGAAAATGTCAAAAGTGTCAATGTGTGAAAAACTTTTCAAGTTTTCAAGACGAGAATCCAGTCAATTTATTTCTGATTCACTGCTTTGATCCGTGGAAAAATCATAATTGAAAATTCAGTAAGCCGCGTAGCAGGTTTAACGATTTTTTTTCTATATTTTAACCAGGATAATAATTTCCAAGGTTTGTCCGTTTGTCTAAAGAGGCTTACCGTAATCCAGGATTGGAGCGACTTAACTGCTTAATTCCCATTTACCCCACGCCGTAATTAAAATATTTTTCAGTACCAAAATAAATATCAAACAATTTATATGAATGGTAAAAATATAACAACTTTTTACGAAAACAATTTAGGATTTTATTAATTGTTGTTGCCAACAGGTTGGACGGGCCTTTCATGCAGCACTGGCAGGCTTTACATGGACCCGTATAACGGGCTTGTGGCAGGTAGAAATGTAAAATAATTACCATTTATATTTTTGTAATATTATTAATTTAATATATTGTTTGCAATTTATATATTTTTTTATTTTGAATTTTTATAACATTTTTCAATTTGAAAAATTTTCTATTTGAAATTTGATTTTCGATTCTGACATTTTTATATATTTTTTGGCTAATTTATTTAAAAAATAATTAATGAGTTGTAGAATATTTAAATGTAATTAATCACAATTTTATTTTTATCTGTTTAGAATTGAAAATAGTTTATAATTTAATTGTATGAGTGTATTAATAATAAATAAATAAAAGAAAACTCCGTAAGTTATAAAAACTTCTAGAATGGTGCAGTTTTCTTTTCATGTCTGCAAAATATTTTTTCTGCGGTGATAAGGTTTAGGGAAGATACAAACATGTTGTTGATAACCCGGCTATTATAGGTCGGTGGTGATAGATATTACTTGACATTTAATAATAAACTATATCTTCAAGCCCTTGAAGTGCAAATTCGTACGAACATCGATGCAAACATCAAACTCCTCAACCGTCTTCGAGTTGCGGTCGTGTTCTCGTTTGTACTTTAAGATAGTGAAGATAAAATTTATTATTCAATGTCATCAAAAAACAATTGCAATGCGATCTTCTCGGTCTGCGTAGAACCAGGCCCAGTATAAAGTAGCGATCAACAGGATATATGTTAGAATACACGTCAATATGGTCCACCTGACGGACTAAGTGCGGAAACCAACCCCCTTAACATAGAAAATAGATACACGTCAATATTGTCCGTCAACGTCAGTAACCCAACACTTTCTACACAATCGCCAACGTTGATCCAAGTTCAATGTCCAACAATATATCGATTTAGGCAGTTCACATCAACACAATTACTAACAAAGACGAAAATTATGACAAACATGAGCAGTAGAATGTACTTAGTACCCATTTCTGAAATGCGAAGTAACATGACAGTTAACACTTTCCGGGACACTGAACGAGACACAATAAAAGTTTTATTGTTATCACGTTTATAGGCGTTTAGTGTCCCGCAAAGTGTTAATAGTAGATTGTTATGTTACAAGGGATGAAAGGGACCTATTTAGGCACTCGAAGTATTGGCGCCACCATCTCGTGCCTAAATAAGTCTTTCACTTTAAGGTAAACACTGCTTTTCATTTCGAATATGAGAAAAGTAAATAAAAACCTAGTTAGTTTAACAAATCCTAATTTAAAATGAATTCAGATACTGAATTCATTTTAAACAAATGTCTGTTTATTCGACAAAACAACTGGAGTTGGAATTGCCGCTTTCCTGCCTTTTTTCCGTTATTTTTCTGTGACATTCTACCAGCCAGTATTTTTTATTACTGATGATGGTAAATATTTAGCTCAAATCTATGTAAATTAAATAATAATTTAGTGAAAAGTAAATTAGAAGTACTTAGTCACACTTTTGTAACAAAAGTGTTGATAATATTTTGTATTAAAATTTTTCGCCGCGATATTACAGAGTGGCTGTATAAAAAGTTGGCATGGACACGGCTTGCATAGTTTTTAATTTTTTTGGCAGCAGGGAAAATCGTTTCCCCGGGACAAAAAGTATTATTTTCATCCCTCTGATCAAGTAACTTCAAGCGTACTTTCCAAGTAAAAGAAATTCCCGCCAAAATAGTAAGCTAAAATCAGCAATCGTATGTCTAACACAAGACGCTGAAAATAGAAGCCAATTCTGAAATACATCGCTCGTAAAATTGGACCAGTTAGAAGAAATTGCTATGATAACAGCAAGTCAATTTAGTAGGTATAGACTACGCAGTAATTTCAGCTAAAGTAAACAATATCCGTATTTCAATTCTGCATATTAGAACAATGATGATGACGACAGTCTTGTTAAAGATGAGTTATGATATGATACTTCGGTAGAGTCAGGGTCAAATCTCCAAAACAAACGTAAATACTTTATGGAAGAAATAATGAAGATAGGTTTATTGTGATTGAAGGATATAACAACGTGATAAATTGGTTTTAATGAAAGGTCTGAGTGTTTTGGGGTGTGTTGTAACACTTTGTTACAGCAGTGGAGGAATATTGTTGGTCCAATTGCTACTCAACCACAGATTTGTACAGATGGTTCACTCCGCAAAATCATTTAAATAAAAAGCGACTCTCGCCACGACACAATAAAGTGCAATTTAAGTCGCACAGCGCTAATTACCTGCAGTTATATACATAGAATTTGCCTCTCTTTCTATCGCGTAACTCTTATATCTTCTGACTACAAAGAAGATAGAGATAATTTATTTGTCAAACATACATGCGTTTACATAAACTGACTCAGCAGACATGCAAGGTATTGAATTAATAGATATTTTGTGCATCCATGTTTTGCCAACAAAGGTGTACAAATTTTGTAGGTACAGAAGATTACATTTAATTGCATTTTACATACCTACTTATATAGTCATTCTACATTTCACTACAAAATACAAAACAAATAAATAATAATTGATGTCAAGATATTATAGGTATATTATAGTCAAAATATATTATATTATGTCCAGAATATACATTATTATGCAGTCAAATAGAATAATTCAAAATTGATGCGGATTCGGAATAGAAAAGTCCTTTTCATTTAAAAAATCTATAACAATGAAATACACTTTACTAACTTAAAAAAATCATCAGCTTATTTTTGAAAAATGACAAGTTCAGTTATTTCCAACTTTTAGGTAATCTATTAAATATGATAGGAGCCATACAAAAGATACTTTTGCGCATAAGGGTTGTTCTCGCAGTATGAGAGCATATCCTGCTATTGTCGCGCCTATTACGTGGGACTGCTTCATCTAATCGTTTAAATCAGTGTGGATTTGTTTTGACAAAAACAGCTACTCCTAAAATATACAGACATGGAAAAGACACGGTGTTCAAGGCTCAAAAGAGTTTGAGCCTTGAACACCGTGTCTTTTTTTGTTGAGTTGCCCCAAAAAATAACACCATAGCGTAGATGAGATTCTGTTAAACCATAGTAGGTTTTAAGTAATGCCTCCACACTTATCATAGACGACAATGTGTGCAGGGCATAAGCAGATTTAATTATTTTCTTGCACAAGATTTCGATATGTGTTTTTCTATTATTTTTTTTGTCAATGTGAAGCCCTAAAAATGTTGTTGTTTCTACCTCTTCTACGCCCACTTAATTCGACAAGTCGAGCCCGCCACATACCTGTTGCTTCATACTTATAACGCGGAGTGAACCATCTGTATTCATCTGTGACACAACGTCAATTTGCCGTATTATAGTTAATATAACTGTCAAATAATGATCTGCTCACTTCACCTAAGTTTTCACCGTGAAATTATTACAGAATAGACCGGCTGTTGTAATTTGAATATTATGAGTAATTAAGTAGGTAGTCAATTGTTTAGTCAATTAATTTCCCCAACTTTGTATTACATAAGTATGTTTAGGTGTATATATAACAAAGTGAAAAATAATTTCACAAGCATACGGACCGTATGTTTGTGAAATTATTTTTCACTTTGTTGTAGCTAGAATAAACACTACCTAGGTCATAGGTATCTATTACATATTGTAACAGCGAATCAATTTTCACGCCTCCCCCTTAAGGCCTAGGCTAAATATTTTTTGATTTTCGGATAACTCATGTCCTAAAGAGGTGCCATAAAGATTATGAGTTAAAATCTCAGCTTATTAATACACAGAAATAAGGTTTTTCGTGATCAACTGCAAATAAGCTTGAAAGTTCGAGTTGAAAAAATTACGAATTCTAGAAACCGCTCTCGATATATCTCGAAAACTATTCAAGTACTTATTTATAAGCGGGTTTTGTAAATACCAAATTTTCAGGTTCGTCTAGATAGTTTTACTATTAAAATGTAATTCAATATTTCAGTTTAAATACAAGAGCTCAATTAATGTTTTAGCAGTTATCTAGTGATGAACGAACTTGCAAAGAACGCACTCTGTGTCAAGTTGTAATACAATTGATTTATTATCGTTTGTTTATTGAAGAGAGTATTAATATCTCTCGCCTGGCAATTAGTATTTAAATTAAATGTCACTCCATTATAATTGGAGTCATCTTCAAAACATCTCAATCAGTCGATACTTGTTATCGTTATAAAATACCCAAATATCTGCGCAAACAAAATGTGTTTTTCTTTTGGCAAAGCTTATTTTAAATAAAGAACTCTTTTTATTTATATTTTACTAATTCCTTACGTATCTACTTCTTCAGCAAGCTTCTCAGTAATAAAACTTGTAGTAATACTTTTTGTCAAAGTCACTAAAACACGCTTTTAATTTTTTTTTAAATACCTTACTTTAACAACATCATAAATAAATTAATATTAAATTTCTAGTCTAATACTTACAACTACAACATTCCCTGGTAAAGCATTCCAATGTAAAACAAAACAGATACAAAAATAAATTACTTACAAAAAAGTTTTCACATCCAAACTTTTTTCTCACCAACCAGAACTTCACTTCACTTTTAATTTTTCAATTTTAGAATCACCTCACTTATTTTTCTAAATAGTCGATAATTTCCCGTTGATTTATTTAGTCGATTATTTTCACTAGTGATGATTTTCTGATAATGATAAGAGATGACTGTGTGTACGTTTGTTTCGTACGCGCGCGGTCTTGCTACTGGTTGTGTTGTCGGGCGGGCGGCCCGCCCAGATGTTATCTCAGAAGTATCATTGGACGCGCCGCGAGCTATAAGCGAGAGCGGAGTTTTAATTGTTTTGGCATTTTGGTATTTTGTGTTTATTATTTTAAATTTATTGTTGTATGTTAGTTACATTTGGATCGAAAATCACCCTACGCTTCTAGCGTAGGGTGATTTTCGATCCAAATGTTCCGCATAAAAATCAAGAAATCGGTACCTAATGGCGAATAATTACCTTTACGGCAGTTGTTGACAAAAGTTTACGACGCAGTAGGCATAACGTTTTAATAATTAAGCTGGAGCAGATATCGATAGATTCCGTTGCTGCAAACTATTGGGTCTGAAATGGTAATGGGCGTTCCTCAAGGTTCGATATTGGGTCCATTCCTCTTTTTAGTTTATATTAATGATTTACCTCAAATATTTCTAAATCAGCCAAAGATGGTGTTATTTGCAGATGACACATCATTGATCTTTAAAATAAACCGACGGTCACCAAATCTTGACGACGTGAATAGCTCTATTGTTCAGGTCCAAGATTGGTTTACGGTAAATAATTTGGTACTAAATAATAAAAAAAACAAATGCATTAGATTTAAATTACCAAATGTTAGAAGTAGCGAATGTGACATCATATTGAATGGAGAAAAACTGGAATTTATTAATCAAACAGTTTTCCTTGGAATCACGCTAGACGAGAAATTACAATGGGGACCCCATATAACATCTCTCGCGGGGCGGCTAAGCTCGGCCGCTTATGCTGTTAGAAAGATAAGACAGTTAACAGATGTAGAAACCGCGCGTTTGGTTTATTTTAGCTACTTCCACAGTATTATGTCGTATGGCATTTTACTGTGGGTTCGGGCTGCTGACATTGAATCCATCTTTGTTTTACAAAAAAGAGCTGTCAGAGCCATTTATAATCTACGTCGTCGCGAATCTCTCAGGGAACTATTTAAAAAGATTAATATTATGACGGTACCTTGCCAATTCATTTATTCAAATATTATGTATGTGAGAAAAAATCTACATCTTTTTAATAAAATAAGTGATAGACATAATTTTAATACTAGAAATAAAGATAAAATAGATCAACCATTTTTCAGACTATCTAAAGTAAATACATCTTTTATGGGGTACTGTGTTAAATGTTACAACAGAATACCTTGTGATATATTAGAATTAAATGAAAGAAAATTTAAAAATCATATAAAAAGTACACTTTGTAAACAAGCATATTACAAATTAGAGGATTATATCCAAGATAAAAATGCTTGGAAACATGCTGGTCCTGCTCCATAGGACAATTCAGAATCTAGACAAAATCGAACTGGTTGCTAATTTAATTGTATAATTATTTTTCATTATTTTTTTAATCATTTATTTTATTTTATTTTTTGTGATTACTTGAACTCACACACTGACTTATTATTATTAGTATTACTTATTATAATGTTAGAAATATAGTATAATTTTACAATGTTTGTAAGTATGTGAGCACCATGCATCTATCACATAATTATGTCGTTCCTTCATTTTTCATTCTTTTTACCTATCGTGGTATAGTAATCTTATTCTAGGTGCATTGTCTTCACATATAATTATATAATAAGTGTATACAAGATATAATGATTTTTTTTAAAAGAGTAACGGTGGAGTTTCTTGCCCATTCTTCTCCATACGAAAACTACCTTTTGGAATGGGCGACTAGAATCAGTTTTATTATTTTTTGTAAAGTTTGACGTTCAAAAGTGCCTTTTTTGTGCCTAATTGAAATAAATTATTTGACTTTGACTATTGTCGTGGCTCCGGTGCTACGTCACTGCTACGCCATATCAGTGACGTAGCACCGTAGCTGCATCGTAGCATAAAAAGTGTGTAATGTTATTTATTTTTTAACTCATTGGTTTTCTGGTTCGAACTTTTAAATAGTAATACCACATCGTCTGAAGAAAAAAAAACGGTTTGCACTCCGGGAACTGAAAACCGGCAGAAGTGCAAACTTGATTTTCACGTATATTTATATATTATAATATATATTGTGCATTTTTGATATTTTGGCATAGTTAGGGAATAATTTTGCACCGGTCTACTATCCGTCTTACGAATTTTCGATCAGGTCACGTGTCCTGACGCGAGTTTAAAATTTTTAACCCATCACAAAAATTGCACGACGCCGCTAAAGAAGTTTTCACTTCAAAAAAATTATCGTAAAAATACTGTTAATGACGTAAACACGTTTTTTTTTTAATTTTCCTCTTTGCTGTGCTCAATAATGATCATGTATTTGGAAAACCAAGTTCTCATTTTGGAATGCAATACACATGTTATTATGTATTGAGTATGGATATGGAGTATTATGGCATAACTTGTAATTACCTAACACTCTTTCCCCGCTACCACTTCTGCTTTACACCAAGCCATCCCACAGGACACCCCGTTGCCGTCAATTGTTTCACTCGTTAAGCACTTCGTAAACACGTCCGTTTTAATGATGAGAGCTGCAAAGGTGTCTGCTTTTTTATACCTACCCTTAAGTGTTTGTTTTTATGCAAATCGCTAGAACAATTCGATAAGGTGATTCAAGGGTATGATTTGTATTTGTAAACAGAATAAAAACGTAGGAAAGGTGAGTATACAAAATACATAAGAACGTAAGTATTTACTTAGTTATTTTTTATGTGTAATGAAAGAATTTGTTTACGAGAAATAAGGAAGATCATTAGTGAGAAAGTGGCACAGATGTTTCGATATTAGTCATCAATTATGTCATTCTATGATGCAGTTTACTTTATTAACGGCCGATATAACACAGCATACAGTCAGTCGTCTTTTATATTAATTGCCTGTAAACAACCACTTATTATGAGCTCCTAAATGGTTATGTCGAACATTGCTTTACTCACCATGCTTAAATGACAGGCTGTCATTCGTAGATATTTGACAGTCGTTAAGGGCAGTCAGAGTAATAATTACAAACCTCTTACTTGGTAAACAAATATAAAGATTTATTAGAAGCAGTTTTGTTTCAGATACAAGCTCAAAAGTCAGACAACCAGTGTTACCAAGGGGTATCGTGTTTCAGCTGCACCCGGATAGACTGGAAGCCGACCCTAATCAATCAATTTCCCAACTATATTGGGGCCGATCCCAATATAGTTGGGAAAAGGTTGGCTGATTGATTTTGACCTTGTAAGAAGCAATTTTATAATGATTACGACTCGGGATTTCAACATTAAATAAAAATTCATTTGTTTTTAATGATGAACAGTCGAGACTTCTTGTATGGAGTTGGTGCCCAATAGGAATAGTGACGAGCCGGCCATAACGCACTATAATTACTTAGTTTCTTGATTATTTATTCGTCGATTATTTATTCGACGCTCTAGTAATACACAGACCAGCCACAGCATCAAATCCATGTTTCTCCAAATCATTTCCGAAGTTATAAAACATCCGTTGAAAGTTAACAAAACCCCAAAATTCCACTAAAACTAATAATACAACAGTTTAAACCCAGGTGAAGCCGATTTCAGGAACTTTATCTACCTATATAATTCAACAAATAGATACACGCTTTACAGACAATTGGTTTGGTTTCCTACTGTTGTTTACTTTAGGGTATGTTTAAGACAAGCTTGTCCTTTGTTAGTTAGTTTTTTTCTCAGTTTGTTGATACTTTACGTTGACTTCTGGGACAGAACGGATATTTTAAAGCTACATAATTAAATAGGTAATAATAGCTCTAGTCTTTTGTGCATTTTAAAACTTATCCAAACTTGCCCAGGCTTTAGTTTGGGCAGCTTTCCTCTGAGGAGTAACAGGTTCGTTTCGTTTTAAACAAAGTGCCCAATAAAGTGTAAGCAAGGTGGATTTTTGAGACAGGGCTATAAGGTCAGGTACCTTAACCGATGTACCTACAAGAAAACAGAAGACTCTCCTAAACTTTAAGAGTAATTGGTAACTATATTTACAGATTCTGGAAAAAATGGTACAGACAGTTAGAAAAACGACAATTCTCAAGTTTTATTTGTATGACTAGAAACTTATAAATTATAGCCTATGTTACTCAGTGATAACATAGCATTCTACTGATGGAAGATTATTAAAATCGTTCCAGGAGTTTTTGAGTTTATTTATTACAAACAAAAATACAAATCTTTTCTCTTTATAATATTATATATATAACGATGCAGTTCTAATGTATAATAAGTCCCGATCGCGTTCATGCTTCCGCCAAAAAATGCCTCGTTAGAAATAGATTGTTTTCTTCATACTCCAACTGAAATCCCCGAAAGGGACAATCCGATGGACACTGAACACGACACTGCAATTAAGTAGCAATTTATTTGTCAATTTCAGTTTATTGTATTTTGTTGTTGGCGGAAGTTGCGTCATGGACTGTTGGTTCTTTAGCCGCACCGGACACGACTTAACAGATCATGAGCGTGCAGAACAGTGTTGTCCCAGTGTGGTAACAGCCCCGACTTACGAGTTGTCGGTGGTGGGTTCGAACCTAAGTAGGCGCTAGACTTTGTGTAAATAATTTCATCACCGTTTGTCCGCTTTGAGAAAACCGGCATGTCCTAGAATCAAAAATTTGAAGTCACGTGACATGCCAACCCGCTCTGGGGCCGCGTAGGTGATTTACAGCCCACTCCCTCTCGAATAGTAGAGGCCTGTGTTTTTCTTCTTTTTTTTTAGATATTGTTTACGCTTAGATAATTTTATTTCTACTTGGTATATTGGCGTGTGCTAGCTGTCATATGGCTATTAATTTATACTTTAAATTATGTTTTGCGTAATGTTATCTATTATTATCTTGCATATTATTATATAGAATCAATTTTTTCTAACTGAACAGACAGCTGTGCTGCTGGGGAGTTTGTTGCGCCACTTCTTCTTCCCAGCAAAAGCACTAGGAAGTGGTGAAGGGTGGGCGTTTTGGGGGACTGTCTTATGTAATTTTACGTTCGAAAAGTGCTGACTCTCAGCCTAGTTTGAATAAATGACTTTTGAATATTTGAATTTTTATAGCCTTTATGCTAACCAATGATCCTGTTGATCTTAGCTTTGTGTAGTTTGTCACCCACAAGTGCCCACAACATATACCAGCCGGTCTATTCTGTAATAATCTCACGGTGATAACTTAGGTGAAGTGAGCTGTCATTCCACCTTCTGCTAGGGACTGACAGCTCACTCCGAGCTCACTTCACCTAAGTTTACACGGTGAGATGGTTACAGAATAGCACTGCAGTATAGGTTGATACCTCCCTCTAATTACCTACCTAAAGCCCTTTGGACTCTTGTATCGGCAAGATCTTGGTATATATTACTACCTAAATATTCAGGTAAGGGTAGACTGACATAGTTGCTAAAATGACTTACTTTAAGTAAGTCTTGCACTGGCTAGTAGAACTTTAACGCAAAGACTGTAATAACTAGAAAACAATCGTTACCTAGACTTTTTCACCCTGTAGCCAAGTTGTTGGGATGAGTATTTAGATAAAGTAGGTACCAAAATTCACGAGAATTCATCATCCAAATCATTATTATAATTAGTTTATAATTAACTTTGAATTAAGCTCTGTCAATAAGCTCTCTTACACTATTTTATTAAAACTTCTAACTTATTAAATATTCCGGAAACGAGCTTACAGTTTCAATTTCATAAGCCGCTTATTACAAAATTAATATTAGCCCGTATTACCTAATAACTATTTTAATAAGCGTTCTCGTTGTGCAGCTTTGTGCATATATGCAATAAGATGTAGGGTGGGTTTCTCAACAGACGGGTTCTGCGTTATTGGGGGGCGCCTTGCTTTGTCGGAAGATTACCCTCTTCATATTGCGTTTCAAGAGCTCATAATTCTTGAGCAAAGTTAGCAAAAAATTCTTTCATGAAAATATGCAAATTTTTGCGATCCCTAAATACTTTATCTTTAACTGACCTACCCCCTGACCCACTGAGTGTCCTACAAACCGGCTTTTACAAATAACAAGTCATAAAATCAAGTTATTCCCGGAGGGGTAGGTAGAGGGCTAAATCACTTTGCCTCATACCTACCTACGTAATTAATAAGTCCCATGCAATACAGAGAACCATATCATATGCTTTAAGTATTATTCTGTCCCATTCACAGAGCATGTGCATTTAAAGACCGTGCTGCTAGGTACTGAGAATGGTGTAAAGGGAAACTCCATACCGAATAACTCACGCTCAATAGGTGCCACTAAACCTACAAAACCAATGTTTACATAAATGATTAAGTTTATTTCAACAGAAAACTATTTGGACACATAATTAAGTTTTAATATTATCAAGTTTAATGTGATCCTCAGGTTAAATTAGTGATAGGAAAGTCTAAAGAACGTCTCGTGTCTTCTACTTTAAATTCAGAGGTTACCTAGGTAGATAGAGGTACTTATAGCTCAAGAGTCGAAAGTCTGAGCTAGGTATCCAAGCGAGGATACCGATACCTGGGATGCAACGATGAAAACCTAAACAGATACCTAAATCGATTCTCAGATAGGTAATAAAAACACCTGGACAGGTAAAGTATAAGAACATTTTATCTTCTATATTTTCAGCGTCCGATTTAGGGCAAAAATTGCCTAAGGTTTCGTTAAAAGCATCTGGGATAACAGAGTATTAGAAGACATGTTAAAAGCTGTTGTTATAAACGTACCTATACCTGAACCTACTGGCAAATATGGGTTACTGCGGCCTCCCTAAGTGCTACTGCATCGAAAGTTGAAGCTGAAAGCTCTTCAAATACCAAGTGCTTTAACCAGTTATTGAAGGATAACCAAGCTATTCTCATTTTGACGAACAAAAACGCAACATAAGAAGGTTCAAACCCTCTTAATCCACCTGTGAATGTCTAATAGCAATTTGGTGAAATATACTAGAAGTTTTAAAGTTAACCAACAAAAACAGTGAGCGTTTTATTGTATCTACCTAGTCGTACAGCTCCCAGTCCTAGTCCTCCATAAATACAATGCTGACAAGTACCTACAAGCGATCCAAAGCATAATAAGAGATAAATAAGAAGAATATTACTATAATTACAAACCTACAAAATATTTTGTGTTATGATGCCCCCAGATAGCTGACAAATTTCGCGCCCTCACGCCCCTAGCCGCCGCAGGAGGAGACGCCCTGGGCTTCGGGAATCGATTGCCGATTCCCGGCCACCGTAGGCGCGGGCTTGCGGACGGTGAGCAATGGGTAGCTTGCCGTCCGGTAAGGACCAAGCCCGGGTCGACGGCGCGTTGTGTTCCACGCGCGCCTCAAAGAGATGTCAGCGAATGAAGGGGTCCAATGAGACCATTGCCTGCCGGGGTTGCGGGAAAGTCCGAAAGGGATACCGTGGCCCCCTGGCATTGCACAGGCAAGAGAAGGAACACGGGTGGGTTTTAGTCAGTAAGAGTCTGACACGCCCTCCCGTTCCACCCAGAGCGGGAGGAGTCATTTGATGATTTCCCAACCAAAAAAAAAAAAAAAAAAAAAAGATAGCTGACAATTTGACAAATTGAGGTTAAAACGCGAGCGATTCCTAGGAAGCTGTTAAAGAAAATTTTACTCAGTGTAAAGAAAATTTATATGTGCAAGTATTTTTCCTGACATGTCTGAAATATAAGTTACTCATCCTCATTTTCATCATCTGCCTAACCTTTTCCAACTATATTGGGGTCAGCTTCCAGTCTAACCGGATGTAGTTGAATACCAGTATTTTATATGGAGCAACTGCCTATCTGACCTCCACAACCCAGTTACTGGGTAGGTAGGTACCTAATACGATACCCTTTGGTAAGACTGGTTGTCAGACTTTCTGGCTTCTATCTGAAACACTTTCTCGCTTCTAATAAATATCTTTATTTGTTTAGACAATAATTATTGTGTTATTTGTAATTATTACTCAATTACCTAAGCAAAGAAATAAAAGATACAAACTTTACCTAAGTACATTAAAGCACATGAATTCATCACGTCAGGTCAGAAGTTCAACGTGCGCAATGTCTTAAATTCGTTAATTAACCAACGTGTTTATTAAGAAATCTCAAAAAATAAGTGGTTTATTATTGCAGATACTTAAACATATACATATATTATGTTGTTTGTGTTGTGGCGAGATAACCTCTCGCCCTCGGCTATTGGAGCTGATAACGCGTTGAGGGTGCGCGGGAAAACGGACGATTGAAGAGATGTCTGAAGACGTGGTGAAAGGTAAATGTAAAACAGGCCAAGTGCGTATCGGACCATGCACAATGAAGGGTTCCGTAGTTGGGATGAAACTATACCATTGTAGTTGAAAAACATGCTCTCCCATACGTAATGTTTTTGCATGTTTTTGAAATGTTTTTGCAACTGACACCCCACACCATGGGATAGACGAAAAAAACATCCTCAATTTACTCAGTAAATTACCACTTACCACTTTGTCTGTGTGATTAATATGTATAAGTACCCATACTCTCTGTGCTAAGCCGCGGACAGACAGACAGACGGACATGGTGAAACTATAAGGGTTCCTTGTTGACTACGGAACCCTAAATAGGTGCAATGTGCTTTGAAAATAAAACATATTGGTACCAAGCTATTGCAGTGATTATACACCTAGAAAGAAAGCATACCTGATGGATACTTTTGCACCCAGTTTTACTAAACAGTTATAACCTCTTCATTACCCCTTATAGTTTCAACACGGACCATTCAGTTTACCCAACCTACATTATACCTTGAATCGATCTGCATCACCTTCTTGACACAATGTAAGGTGAATCCATCTATTCCAACAATTCACGATGACTCAGCGAGTCCAGTCCACAGTCCGTCAGATATCAAAAGTCCCGCTCTAGACATATGGGCAGTATCGCAGCGCGACATACGACCGCGGCATGAACACCGGCGCGGGCGCACGTGCCTGTCACGCTTACAAACATCGGACGATCGCACCGAACCCCTTACGCAATGCTCCCGGAAGCACTCGGGTTATGGATTTATTTATTATGTAGGTTTATTAAGTACCCTTGACTTTAAAATTGGTGTTGGAACTGGCGCTTTGGGTGGGACATGAATGTACAGTTAACCGCACATCAGTTAGTTACAATTTAACATTATAAGCAACGTCTTTTTGTCGTACCTAAGTGGTAAAAGCAATTTTCGTACTGCAAGTATTACCTACCACTGATTTGCGGTTCCCTGTACAACCATTACCGTACCGCATATAACTATTATGTGGATATAATAGGTGATAAGAATATGCTTGATGAAATTGCTGGTAAAGATTTAATACCGGCTGCACACATCTAGCGAGGCGCAGCGCAACGCGGTTTTCACTGGCAAACAAATCAACCTTGTATCTGTTGAAATAAAGTTGAAAATAAATAAACTTCATTTTCATGTTAATCGCGTTGATACGTCGAAAGAGATACGCTGTTAAGGTTCTATGTTCGACTTTATTTAAAAGGACACAGAGTTGATATTTGTTTGGCAAGAAACCGCGCTTTACTACGCTTTATTATGCTATATTATGCATTACGCTTTATTATGCTTCAACAGGTGGATAATCATGGGCCATCTTGGGTAGAATAGTGCCTGTTTTGAAGCAAATCTCAAACAAACTTATATTCCTAGAACTGTGGAAAAGTAGTCTATAACTACACGTCAGCTTGCATAGAGGTGAACGTTTTAAGTATTAGCAATGTACCTAATAATCAAAAAGCATGATAACACTAATAACTTGTACGAAAGCTACCCTTGCTGGCGCCTCAGACCAAATAAAAAACCGGCCAAGTGCGAGTCGGACTCGCGAACGAAGGGTTCCGTACCATTATCTATAAAAACGTCATGTCTGTTGTATGGGAGCCCCACTTAAATATTTATTTTATTCTGTTTTTAGTATTTGTTGGTATAGCGGCAACAGAAAATACATCATAAGTATGTGAAAATTTAAACTGTCTAACTATCACGGTTCATGAGATACAGCCTGGTGACAGACGGACAGCGGAGTCTTAGTAATAGGGTCCCGTTTCACCCTTTGGGTACGGTCCCTAAAAACCAAGACAGCGCTGCGAAAAATACAGTGAAGCATGTCAATACTACACCTCGGTTCTCAGCATACACGCTCACGCTCGCATACACAACCATATACAATCAAACTACACCTCACTAAGTGCACACATGTTTACGAAATTGGCCTTACGTCACTGTTGACAGTCTTGGTTTTTTATTTGCTCTGAGGCTGGCTCATAGACAAGTTTGATCTGAAATTCTGAACAACTTTGAAATACATTATACACTCACGCTTTCCCGCCATGGGGTCGGCAGAAACTACAGAACGCCATCTCTTATGTTCCGTATACCAACTCCTTTTTGTCCGTTTATATGCGTATATCGGTTATACACGCACGCCGGTTGCGATTACTACGCATCTGACCTTTTTGAAGAACATCACCAATAAGGTCACTACTATATTGCAACTTTGGAGTACTTTCAAAATTAGAAATAAACTCAGGTTTATTCTATGTCGGAGTCTTGGTAAAGCAAAATTAAATTAAAAAAAAAATTGCACAAACATATTGCGTCTCCTGAACGTTTTGGTCAAATTATCAAAAAATAAAAAGAATAATCCAGTTAGAACCAGAACAAAAATAGCAATTGAAAATGATGAATTCATACCCGAAAACACTAATGGAATTAATTAATGGCGAAATATCAGTTGGATACGCATTAGAAATGTTAAGATAGTTTGTCGTAAGTCATTCGTCTATCGGTTCTGAATTCATCATTTTCAATATAGCTGTTATTAGGAGTATGTTTTTGTTCCCAAGGATGGAATTATTTTATTTGCTTTGAATGAGTAAACTTTCTTATATACTCGTAGGTACCTATGTAACTGATGGTTTTCATTTTCTATCGATATAGTCAGAAATCCGGGAGAAATCCCTAATGAAATGGGCATGGGACCACGGGTAATTAAAATTACCCATGGACCCGATAGTGGGTCGATCCACCGGGACCACGGGTAACGAGTGGTAAACATAAAACCTCAAAAAATTTAATCAAATAATCAACAGCTGGATTTCTGAAATAAATTCTTTGGACAAACACATATTGTCGCTTTAGTAAACATGTTTCAGTAATATTAATAAACAGTTACTTTCATTAGCAAGTTTTGTTAAACTGTGGTTGGACCAAGGCAAGTGCAGGCAGACTAAGGAGGAGCTCACTTCAATCGATGGCCGCCTCACGAGAACGGTTCTTCGACTAACTAAACAACAGCTGCGTACGGTTACAGCGGCTATAACTGATCATGGGTCATTTAATAAACACCTCTTTGCCATAGGAGTCACAGACATTCCACTCTGCAGGGACTGCATGGAGGACGAGACAGCAGCTCATGTGCTGTTAAACTGCCCGGAGGTCGCTGCTTACAGGGCAAAGTAATACTTCGATAACCCAGGTACCCTACGCGAGATTGCCAGTAACACCAAGGCGTTGCTGGCCTTCTTTGAGGAGCTGGGGTGGATCGAATAACCGATTGTTCCCACCCGAACGCAAAAATACGCGCTTTGACGTGGAGTTGCGGAAACCAGCCCGTTTTACCTATTACCTAGCAAGTTTTGTTTCAACTTTCAAAGTTATTTTCATTTTATTTTTCTGAGTGGAAACAACTTCATTTGTATTTAATCAAGAGACAAGTGTCTAATAAAATAGTCTTTATTTAATCTTTTAACTTAAAACCATTTACATTGGCATTTAATCCTATATTGTTTTGCTCAAACAATTTACCGAATAGAGAACTGTACAATTCATTCTTGCTCTCATCAGACCAGGAGGCAGACTTCTCAGGAGCCATAAAATTCACCAACTTGTTATGAACTACATACTTAATCTTCCTTCCTTTCGTGGCTTTGGTATCTACTTTTCTCTTCATCTTACTTCTCATTTGCTGTAAAGCTATCCACTGACGACTTAATTGTACAGGGTCTGAAATATCCGCAGATTTGCATTCAATTAGTTCTCTAAGTAACTGATGATAGAAGTCACTGTCATCAAATATTTCTGTGATATATTCATCATTGTCCTTACGGTCTCTTGTTACTGGGTTAACTTCTGCCTCATCAACATCTTTAATTTCTTCTTCTTCTGGGATATCCTTTTTGTATCCAATTATTTCATATTCAGACCTCTTTAGCTGTGTACGTTTCACCAACTTCTCTCTATCAGAAAGAATATATGAGATTTGTTGCAAAACTGTGTTTGTTGGAGTATTTTTAATGTTAGTGGCTGTTGCCACACGTGTTTTGTCATTCCATTTTTGGATTGAGGTGTCTCTGAAAGATTTGAAGGATTTGTGGGAAGTAGAGATATCAGTTTCGTACTCTTCAAGTTTACGTTTCTTGGCTGGTGCAGTTTTGATTTTAATTTTAGGTGTTGGAACTTCTTTAGATGTCTCCTCTTCAGCATCAGTGTCCGATGGTATCTCCTCATTGTCCGTATCGCTTGGAATTTCTTCATCACTGTCTTCTTTTGCGGTTTGTTTTGCATCAGCCTGTTGTTTGCTTAATTTCTTATTACAAAGGGTTTTTGTTTCTGGATATTTACTTAGAAGCAAATTCTGGAGGGACAGTAACCTGAAAAGATGAAATGAAATTAATAAACACACTAAAGAGGCATTTTCATTATAAAATTGTAAACTTATTAAGTTTGAAACTTGGTAGTAATATAATATTCTGAAAATAGCAATTATTAGGAATGAAACTTACTTATCCAAAACATTTGTGACATTTGCCTTAGTTGCATTTGCCTCTTCTACATATTCCTCATTCTCCTTCAATTCACTGTAAGCTTCAGGCAAGGGCATCTGATTGGCAGTGTTCACACATCTTTGAAGATGAATCCTCATCTCCAACAAACTCTCCCATAGCAACAACTGGTTCCTTATACAAATACCCTTTTTGGCATCTTCCGATAAGTTCTGTTTTTTAACATGTTCAAAGTTTTCTTTCATAGGTTCTTCCATTTGACTGATATCGTATCCTCCCTCATCATCATCTTCATCACTACCTTCCTCATCGCCACTACCATCTTCGTCGTCATCCGAATCAGCATTCAATTGTTTTTGAAACTGAGTAATGCTATAATCTTCACTTTCAGCATCTGAATCAGAGTCTTCTAAATCTGATGATTTTTCTTCACTCGTTTTTGTTTTAGACAGGTCGTTCTCCGAGTCTGACCCATCTGAGTCGATTGAAAAATCTTGTTTGCTCGTTTGAGGTTGTTTTTGGTGCGGTAAATCATCGTTTGAACTGCTGCCTTCTTCATCCGATTCTTCGAGATCTTTCCGAGAAATGACTTTACCCTCGTACTTTTTACTAACCTCGCTTAATAAACCCACATTTCGTTTACGGAAATCACTAATAGCCGCCTCAACTTCGCTGTCTGAAGAACCCAAATCATCACGCGTAACAGTTTTCGGTTTTGTGCCGAAAACTTGGTCATCTTCAATGTCAGCACGAGGTTTTACCGTTAGAGCATCGGCAATTTTATCAGATAGTAGCTTTTGTGGTGTTTTCTTCTGTTTTGACTTCATTTTGGATTTATTTTGTAAATTTAACCAACAAAATACCGTCACGTGTTTATGACATTTTACAAATTATTTGTCAAACAAATGTCAATCATTCATGACTTTTCTCTACCGAGGTTTACAAAGCATGCTACATCTAAAGCACCTGCTAATCGGTCGCCAACCGCGTCTCGACGACGAGACCTTGGTGGTTTACAACCGATTTATTGACCTATTAATAAATATTAAAAACTCTCTAAACCATTATACTCAAAACAATAAAATAAAAAAGTGAAAATATTCTGGGAACAAGAATGCTGAGCTAGCACTAGTAATTTTGGTAAAAAACATAAAAATCAAAAATAATTTGTGTGCACAGATGATAAAGAATGCTTTATACTACTACTTAATACTTTCTTATTACAGAATATGGAATATTATCTGTTATAAGCTCACTCAATAATAAAAGTTATGCAGACAGACAAATATTTGTCAGACATATCTCAATATGTTTTGTTTTGACTCGCATCTTATCTTTAGACTAATGTGGCATTTTCAAAATTGTGTTTCTCGCTACCGTTCGCCGAAGAAGATAAAGAAATGTGTGGTATATAATTATACAAAGAAGAATAAGCAAGTTTTGACGTTGAGCGAGTACCGTGAGCGCGTTCACGAGCGTTCCGAATTGTGGACAGTCCTCAGCTGTCATAATCGTGATACAGTCCTACCAACTTATCTGTGAGCTGTGAACTGAAAGAGGACGGCACCGTCGATTCAGTGTTGCTAAATTTAAGGTGCCCAAAATTGAGTAAGTTTTCAAGAAGGAAATTTCACATTAGACGTAATCGTTTTATAAGAATTACAGTTTTTACAAATTAAAAACAATGATACCTTTAAAAAAATAATAAAATAAATAAAAAGAATTTGATGAAGTAATCCAATGAAGTGGAAATTCAGCAGATAATATGTTCCACGGGGGATACAACTTTCATTTAATGTGAAGTTACGTAGGTACCTACCCTGCAAGAGGTACCTGGATGTCTAGCATTTAGTTATGACCGTACCTAACCCCTTTTTTTTATGGGTGGGAAATCATCAAATGACGTCTCCCGCTCTGGGTGGAGCGGGAGGTCCACGGTATCCCTTTCGGACTTTCCCGCAACCCCGGCAGGCAATGGTCTCATCTTTGAGGCGCACGTGGAACACAACGCGCCGTCGACTCGAGCTTGGTCCTTACCAGACGGCGAGCTACCCATTGCTCACCGTCCGCAAGCCCGCGCCTGTGGTGGCCGGGAATCCGCAAAAGATTGCCGACGCCCAGGGCGCCTCCTCCTGCAGCGGCTAGGGGCGTGAGGGCGCGAAAGTTGCCTCTCCCTCACGCGCTCCGCCTCCTCTTTCGCGAGCATTACTGCTTCGCAGAAGGAGGTGACGGCCTCCCATGCCCTCTCGCTCCCCACCATGGCCTGGACCAGGGCCGGACGCTAGAGATCCCCGCCACCGATCGCCTCCACGAGGACACGGCGGTGCTCTGCCCAAGCCGGGCATACCTCCACCGTATGCTCCACCGTGTCCTCCGGGCGATCCACGCAGTGATGACACCCGGGCGTTTCCTCCCGCCTTATCCAAAACAGGTACCTCCCGAAACAGCCGTGTCCGGTGAGGACCTGCGTCAGGTGGAAGGTGAGGACGCCGTGGCGCCTCTCCAGCCATGCCTCAAAGAGAACTTATCGCCGCAATAGTGGCGTGCCCAGCACTGGGTTGTGACAATCGCACTCTCCATGTCGCCATGAGATCCCGTCGGAGCTCTGTCCACTGTGCCGCGATTTCTCGCGGCATCGGAGTCAAGCCCGGCGTTTCGCCTCCTCGCGCCACTCCCAAATATGCGCGAGGACTTTTGCCTCCAGATCCCATGGCGACCTAACCCCTAACACCAGATTTGACTAATTATAATTAGCAGTGGTACCTAGTGGTAGTGTAGTGTAATAAAAAAAACAAATTGCTTTACAATAATTTATTGAAAACCAGGTTTACAGTAATTGTGATCTTCAGATGAACCTGCATACACAACTTCATCCTGGTTGTGAGGCCATACTCCGCTTATATCCGTACCACTATCATCATTATCACTATCGCTTTCGGTTTCAGTGTCACTTACCACTTCTATAATAAAAGGTTTATCTAGATACAAATCATGTTTTAAGTACTCTCCTTCTAACCTGCGAACTTGTTTACAATGCTGTGCCCACTCATGAACTGTAGTAGCATCAAAAGCTTCTCTAACTGGGCGGGGAATTTCAGCATTTTTGTGCTCAATATTTGCATCAGCAACTTTTCTTTTCATTGTGCTCCATATGAGTTCAATGGGATTGAGATCACAGTGATAAGGTGGTAAATAAAAGCATTTGTAGACACAAATGCTTTTATATACCACCTTATCACTAGAGATTGAAAAAATTTTAGACGGCAATGTAAAATTTTTTCAATCTCATATACAGGTTCAGGCTTGCTTCTCTTAATTATTTGTAAAAGCTGAGGTTTAGTCAAACTCTCTCCGTAGTCAATTTTATTTTGGGCCAACCATAATTGCATATCTTTTTTTAAGGAATTCGTATTTGGGACTTTATTCACACAAATGCGGTGATAAGGAGCATTATCCATGACTATTATGGATAGCTCTCGTAAATTAGGCACAAGTTTTTCAATAAACCCACTTTTTATAGTTGGTACTATTCATCTCGTCATGATAATCACCACTTTTTGTGTTTGATTTAAATACAAGTAGTGCATTTGTAACAAATCCAGTATCTCCTCCCACATGAACAATAATATATCTATGCCCTTTCGATACGGGCTCCAATACTCCGTCTTCACACGTTCACACTCTCCTTGCCAACATTTACCCGATGTATGCGAACAGTGAATATAAGTCTCATCTAAATAAATTAAGAGCCGGGGCTGGGGAGATTTATTATTTTTATCCACTGCATGCAAGTACTTAGCAATCCAAGCTGATATTTCATTACGCTCCATGAGAACCTTCCGATTAGATTGAGATTTTTTTAAACGAAATCCCACTTTGTGAAGCAGCTTCGCAGACTCTCTCGCTGTCCTGTGTAATTTATTTCTGTCTTTAAGACCTCTAGAAGCATTTTAACAGTAGGGACCTCTTTTTTAGCAGAATAAAATTCATGTACTTTCCTCCGTATAACTCCCAACTTGCCTGGTGTCCGAATTTTTGTACTAGTTTCTTCTGCTGCGTGCTCTTTCTTAACTATTTTTGAAATTAGTCCTTGACTCACACTTGAAATATAAGATAATAAAATAAATGTTAGTAGAAATTTGAAATCTGGCAGGTTAGTTGGCTCACTCACTTAGCAGGTTACCTAATATCTGTACCGTTACGCTAACCTGCAGCAAGAATAGAAACGAATATTTCGTGGACTTTAAATAATTAGTTAGTATCGGGTAGTTTATAACAAGAAAGTTGACAACACTAACCTGTCGCTGCGGAAATTTGATTAAATGGAATAATCGGAGACCCCGCCCGAGCTTCTTCTTCAAAAAAGGTTTTAACCTATAGAATAATGTTTCGAGCATCACTTTTAATAGCTTTCGGCATATTTAAATGTATAAATTCAGCAATATCACGACAAAACAACCAGAGAACCCGAATGTAGTAGATACTGACAATCGAATGACATTTCAACATGACGGCCGTAGTTCCATTTTTCGCCATTTCACAGATAAGTTGGTAGGAGTGTATCTTAATCGGAACGCCAATTATCGATGTCAGCGCTATGAGCTATTAGGTTTTAATTCGAAAGCGGCCTATGTATCATCCGGTAAATTGGCGCGAAAAATGACATTTAGTGTTTGACAACGAAAGCACTCAACATCGAACTCCGACCGGGAAATAGATTAAACATTTATTCCAATATTAATTATCAAAATGCCTAGAAGAAGAGTACTGCCGAAAACTGTAACGTGGTTAAGTGAGGAAATACATGAACCGCAAAGTTTAACCCCATCGTTTCACCATTACGAGTAAGTTAACCTGCAAATTAAAAACGACTTGTTTTTTTACTTCTCCGGCCTAAATCATAGTTTCTTTTTATCAGGAAGTTTCAGTTCGGCAATATTATAGGTGGAATTGGAGATTGTATTCTTATTTCGAACGCTGATGCAGCAGAACCGGATACCGAGGCAGGTTGTGATGCGGCTCGCATTATCTCATTGTATGAAGATGGCACCAACGCCAGTGATCCCTTCAGAGCCAAGGTCCAGTGGTACTCGAGGCCCAGTGACCTACCTAACTGGTGTTTTAGTAATATGGAACCTATTAGTTTTTATAAGAAAGAGGTGAGTTAAAAAGTTGTTATTTACCTACTTACAAACTTCACAAAATCAGTTTAACTTTTGGGGTCTTGGTATAACAAATTATAAAAGCCTAAAGGTATATCTTACAGTCAGTGAGATCTTAAATGATTCCATTACAAAGAAAACTGGGACTTTCCATCATTACAATTTTCTTAAATCGAATGTAAGACAATCTTCATTTAAAACCTTTTAAGTACTATTAATCATATTAATAATTTCTAGGTAATAGAAGACCATCGTCCTTTCAACCAAGACGTATCAATAGAAACATTCTTCAAGAAATGCTCCATCACTCTCACTATCACAAAAGATATGGATGAGATTATTAATGAGCCATACCATTACATATGTCGATACCGTCTCATGGCCATGAGCAGACGCAAGGTCCAGATAGAACCTGTGCTTGAACAAGAACGGAAAGCAATTGCATTGTTAAGTACACCCAAGACACCATCAAGGACAGCAACTCCAAAAACACCGTCAAGGACAGGAACTCCAAAAACACCAAGTAGCTTAGTCAAAAGAATGAGTAGAGTATCCATCTCAGAAAAGAACTGGAGTGTCAGCAAAAATGATGGAACAAAACTACTGCTCAAAAGAGCAATATTAGCTGATAAAAATGAAAAAGATTCACCAAAAAAAGTTACTCCAAAATCAACCACAAAAAAAGTCACAGACACACCAAAAAGTTCTAAGAAGTTATCCAAAACTAATATAGAAGATGTTTTGTCTATGGAGCTGAAAGAAACTTCTGATGATGAGCTCCCAACATTGATCATCAGGCAGCACATACCCACCACACCAAAAAGAAAGCAGTCAATATCTAAAATCACATTATCAAATGAGGACACTCCTAAAAAGGTTTTAGTGTTTGAAGATGATGAAATGAGTACTCCCACTACCAGACGAGGCAGAGCAAAAGTTGCTATTAATTATCAGGAACCTGAAGTTTCACCTGTAAAGAGGACTCCTAGAAAAGCTGTTCATAAAATGTCAGAGAGTGATGATGACTTTAAGCCAGCTCCTAGGACACCGAAAACTCCAAAGACTCCTAAAACGCCGAGGACCAGGACACCAGCACAAACACCTAAACGCAGTGTGACTAAAAGAATTTTAACTAGTCAGCTGACACCTACTTTACATAATAGAGCACACTCAATTGACAATATTGATGGTAAGAGGTCCAAACTCTTGGAGACTGTCTTTTCTACCATTAAATTTAATATTATCTCAATTTTATCTCAAGTGCTATGTACATTATGTTGCCTTTCCAGAGTTTCTCAAAGATAACAAGTCCCTACCTGGTAGAGAAGGTCAAATGGAAGAAATTCTATCATTTGTTAGAACAAAACTATTGGACGGTACTAGTGGGTAAGTATTATTGCTTGACATTGCTGGATGACATTTTGCATGGACATAAATGTCGATGGCGCAACCCATATGCAACACCTGTCAGCATGTTATAAAAAAACAGCATGTTTTTTTGCTATAGGTATGCACTTTAAAAAATTTGAATGTCAGCAGTAGACTGATTTTGCAATACTTTTGTAAAGTATAACATAATGTTCATTCTAAGTTACCAATTATGATATCCTACTTTTCCAACTGTTAGAGGGTGGCCTGAAACAATACAGCCTTTTATGTCTTCCAGATGTATGTACATATCAGGAGTACCAGGTACAGGAAAAACTGCCACTGTTAGCTCAGCTCTCAAGTACTTAAAGGAAGAAGTCGACCTGCCTGACTTCCAGCTTGTTGAGGTCAATGGCATGAGGATCGCTGAACCCAGACAGGCTTATGTGCAAATATACAAACAGCTTACTGGTGAGACACTTTTTAAAGCATTTAATTTTATAAAAATTGGATTTCATTGTTCAATAAACAGCTTTTTTTTAACCTGGAACTTTTATGGCAATTGAAATAAAGTTCAAATTTATATGATTTAAATTTACAGGTAAATCAGTGGTATGGGAGCAGGCTTGTGCACTATTAGAGAAAAGGTTCACAAATCCTGGACCTAGGAGGACCCCAACTGTATTGCTTGTGGATGAGGTAACTTATTGATTTCCTGTTTGTATCTAAAACTGCTTTAATAGATAGTATTCATCTTTAGCCAATTGTTTAATTTAGAACATCTGCTGAGCTACTATATTCATCGACTAATGACTTGAATATGAGCGAAAAACGAAAATACAGTGTTATTTGAGGAATGTTTGGGATGCATTTCCAATACAAGTCAGAGGGAGGGGTCAACAGGAGTCGGCAACATTTCTTTCAATGCCGGGTATTATAGTATTTAAAGCTGGTTGGTATGTTGGCGATGTTTATGGGCTAGTAAAAGAGTATAAACTTTTACTAACCCATAAACATCGCCAACAAATAACTATTTATTTATTAAAACTTTATGCACAGGTAAAAAAATACTGTACAAAGGCGGACTTAATGCCTGAGGCATTTTCTACCAGTCAACCTTAGGGTGGTGCAGAGACAAAACATGGCAGGTGCAACATAAGTGCTAGATAATTTGAAAATTAATGCCTACTAATACATAGATACATACATATAAACCGAATAAACTTATTATCATCTAATCAACAAATATATAACTTCCAGTTAGACGCCCTGTGCACCCGTCGCCAAGACGTCCTTTACAGCATAATGGAGTGGGCTGCCCACAACACCGCCCTACTCACCGTGCTCGCAGTCGCCAACACTATGGACTTGCCCGAACGAGCGCTGGCGGCAAGAGTGGCTTCCCGCCTCGGTCTGACCAGGCTAACCTTCCCGCCCTACACTCATATGCAGCTACAGAATATTGTTGCTGCGAGGCTGTCTGGAGCTAATGTAACTGCTGATGCTGTACAGCTTATAGCTAGGTATGCAATTTAGGAAACATATACAAATCAATCAGTTGTTAGCTCTACAACAAAAATAATTGAAAGTACACTAAGCGCAAAACTTTTTGAGCTCTCGGAAGTTGCACGCAAGTGGCTGCGCAGTAAGTAAAAAATGTTTCACAGGTTACAATAAATGATTTTGCACTCATCTGTGTCCTGCGCGGTTTAGTACTCGGGCCTACGTTCAGAGGGCTCATAAAGTTTTGCGAGAACTGTATAGTGCCTCAAAATGCAGAATAGTAAGTTGAGAAAAATAAAACCGGCCAAATGCGTATCGGTCCACGCACAAAGAAGGGTTCCGTAGTTGGGATGAATTTATCCCAAGAACAAAGTATCAAAATATGTCGCATAAATGGCCGTATTTTTTATTGCGTTGACTTAGATGTATTTAATATTAGTTTGAACTTGCTACCTTCATGCTTTCCTGGGGAAAAAGGGTCTTGACAGACAGACAAACAGTAGTAATCCTATAAGGGTTCCGATTTTTTCCTATTGAGGTTTGGAATCCTAAAAAAGTAATGCTTTGTTAATTAGATAATAAAATATTATATTTTTATGTTACACCAGATTATACATAATTAAAAACTAACAGACTTAAAATAATAATATTAATAATATGTACAAGTATATATTACATAAAAAGTGCCCCCCCCCCCCACTTTTTTTATTTTGATTTTGATGAAGAATTTTTTGATGCCCTATAATTATCCCCCGATAATTATAGGGCATCAAAAAATTCTTCCGCATCGCTGTCAACAGGAAAAGTGTTTTGTTACTATGAATAAAATTTTGTAAAGGCCTTGTGAATATCAAATCAATGGAAACACCAAAATCTATCTCTGTTTCTTGTTTTTAATCATTTTAAAATAGTCTTCCCCGTTAAACATGCAAAGAAGATGCAGTCTGCTACAGTCACAAAAGTTAAGAAATGCGTAGCCGGGTCTATTACAATGTTAAATCAATACTAATCGTTTTGAACTTTTTCTTCCAGAAAAGTAGCAGCAGTATCAGGCGATGCTCGGCGCGCGCTCGCCCTGTGCTCCCGCGCATTAGAACTGGCGGGGCCTGAAGGCGCTGGTCTGAAGGAGGTGCAACAAGCGTTAGGCGAAGCCGCCTCGAGTGCGGCTGTCCGGGCTATAAAGAACTGCTCGCCTGCTGAGAGACTTATGTTGAGGGCTGTAGCTGCTGAGGCGAGTTTTATAAATGTTATTTTATAGGTATTGTACCTAACTTAACTTTCAGACAAAAATCGTCTGACAACAAGCTTCTGACAATCAATGACACTATAACAT
Source organism: Xanthia togata (assembly GCA_963853775.1). Classification (NCBI taxonomy): domain Eukaryota; kingdom Metazoa; phylum Arthropoda; class Insecta; order Lepidoptera; family Noctuidae; genus Xanthia; species Xanthia togata. The sequence continues at coordinate 7,137,366 of OY970805.1, forward strand.
TATAATATGTGCGAAATAGTTAGAGAGCTACTCAAGATACATTTTATTGTTCTGAACCCAATCTAAAAAGTGTTTTTTTTTTATTGCTTGTTCAAATATCCATATTATTGTTCCTGATATTAAATAATAACTCCCGAAATTTTTTACCCAGGTGGAAAGAACAGGCTCAGACGAGACAACGCTCTCCCGCGCCCTACAAACCGCGGCCGCCATAGTATCTCTTGACGGCCGTCCATACAAAACGGCCCCATGTATCCGCGCACCCACACCGTCGCAAGCACAGGCTATATGCACCCGACTGGCAGCACTAAGACTGTTACTGTTAGAACCTAAGCCGTCTGAACCTAGACTGCTGTTGAATATTAGTGCTGATGACGTGCATTATGCTACGAAGCAAATTTCTGTTTGATTGAAAAGCAGTATTTTCGCTGATAAATAACTTCCTACATAGTCATAATTATGATATGCAACGATATTATATATATGAGTTGAAAGTTGTTCGAATGGACAGTAATGTATTCAATTGATAAGTACAATATTTTAAATTGAGGGTAATGTTTTTGAAAATAAAGGAAATTATGGACATGTATTTGTATGAGGTTTGTAAAGTACACATTTATAATTTTTTTAACGTTTTCTATTGACACAGTGATCTGTTATTTAAATTGACTGATAGCTTTAAGTTTTTTTAATGATAAAATAAATTATTACAATATTTTTATTTTGTTGTCATTGAGTAGTCCCCAACTTGTATTATCTTGATAAGTGCTTCAATATTGTTGTCTTGCACTGCTTTTCTACTTGCTGCTACCACTGCCTTGCCGTATTTACCAACTGTAACAGAAAATAAAGATTTTTATTTGAAGAGTTGAAACTTTGGCTTTCTAAGTCCTGAAAAAAGAAGATACCTCTGAGTCTAACAGCCTGCTGCAAAAGTGTGTGCAAACTTTTCAGAGCAATAACTGCTTGTTCCTGAGTAGATCGTCTGATATAGCATCCTGTGAGAAGTTCCTCATTCAGCATTACCACTTCCTTGTAACGGTTTAGCATCTCTCTCCTAGAAATAAACGTCGATATACATATTTTTTATTGCATAAGATTTGAACATAAAGTTGTTGAAGGTCATACAAATCATAAGCTGCTGCGTCTTGAGCCGCTGGTAGTAATGCAGTTATGAGTTGTGCTCGCTCCGCTGTCTCTGCAGCTAACCGAGATCTCATCTCGCCTATTTGTGACACGTGCTCCATTTCCTCACGAAGTTTCATTTCAGCATCGGGAAACTGGGCTACCGACTGAAAGTTTGTAAAAATCCCGCCAAAATTAAATTTGTCTATGGTATGGAAGGGAATAAAACTTCAGCACTCTGTTTTACTGAATGTAGTCGATTTTATATTTGACATCTCTACGATTAAATGGCGCCGCCCGCGTCAGTTTTTGCCGGCGTGGGGAGTTGTCAAATTTTTGGGAATCGTTAGAACAAGGTTTTGGGATCTTTTTGGTGAAAAATTATACGAAAATGGTTGAAAACAACGATGTTGAATTGTCTGAAGCAGAGGCAGAACAGTATGACCGTCAGATTCGTCTGTGGGGCTTGGAATCTCAGAAAAGGTTACGTGCATCGAAAGTTTTGATCATCGGAATAGCGGGCCTCGGCGCTGAAATCGCCAAGAATGTTATTTTATCCGGAGTCAAAAGTGTATGTTTGTTAGACAATGAGAAGCTAAAGGAAATTGATCTGTATTCGCAGTTTTTAGCCCCGCCTGAGAAAATCGGGGAGAATAGAGCAGAAGCTTCGCTGACGAGAGCGAAGGCTTTGAACCCAATGGTAGAGATTACATCGGAGACGAAATCTGTTGATAAACTCCCCGATAAATTCTTCCAACAATATGATATTGTTTGTGCAACAGGCCTGAAGCAAGAGCAACTGGAGCGCATCAACAACGCTTGCCGCGACAGCAACAAGAAATTCTTATGTGGCGATGTTTGGGGCATGTACGGTTACATGTTCGCCGACCTCGTCGACCACGAGTATTCTGAGGAAATTGTACAATACAAAGCCGTTAAACGTGGATCTGACGATGCGGAGAAGAATGCTCGAGAAACTGTCAGTATTAATGTAAAGCGCAGAGCAATATATGTCCCTCTTCAGAATGCTCTATCTGTGGACTGGATGAAGCCTGAGATGCGATCAAGACTACGTCGCGGGGACCCTTCGTACTTTGTGATGAAGATTCTACTGCGTTTTAAAGATGAGTACAATAGGAACCCTGACCCAGCTAAGAGGAAAGAGGATACGAAAATTCTGTTACGTATGAGAGATGAGCTTGTGAAGGAACTGTCTCTTCCTGCTGGATTTATTGTTGATGCTTTACTTCTAGATGTATTTGGCACAGTGTCTGGTGCTGCTGCTGTTATTGGCGGTGTAATTGGCCAGGAGGTTGTAAAGGCAGTGAGCCAGAGGGAACCGCCACATAATAATATGTTCTTCTTCAACCCTGTCAAATGTGTAGGTTTTGCTGAACTGTATGGTCAGTGAAATTCATTATTCAGTATAGAATTTAAGCCATGTCGATTTAAGTTTAATAAATTATTTAAGTACACCCCAGTGATTTTATTTAAGTAATTATTAACATTCATAGTTACAATTCACTATAGAATGTGAATCAAACTTTAATTTTCTTTGTTCTTGCAAAATAGACTTATTTTGATCATCAAGAATCATCATCAGTCTTAGACGATGATGTTTGATTGTACCTACCTTTTACAATTAAAGTTTAAAAATATGTCATTTAAAGTAAACATACCTGCAAATCAGTCAAATTCAAATAAACAGCCAAACTCTGTATCAGATCACCAGCTAGCCTTATATCATGGGTGCTAATCTTGACCTGTCCATCTGCCCCAAAGTCCATGCACAAAAATGAATGGTCTCTCAAACACAGAAGATTTATATGAAGTTCCTTAGTTTCTTCTGTTTCAAGGTCCAACTCTTCGTCTAGTAGAAAGTTCTGGTTTATCCAGATACAGATTCTTTGTACCCTTTCGGTAATGCGAAAAGTGACGAAGCTGTTCCCTTTATTGCGAATTTCTTTGTTGATCAGCTCGTACATTGCGAACCTTGGGAGTTGTTTTGTCAGCTCAAATATGTGGAACTGTTCGCTGTCTGGGTAGCCAATGAGAGCCTGTAGGTACCAAAATAGTTAATCATTTAAATTCATGGCTGTGTGCGCGACGTAGGTATACTGCTTTCGTTAAAGCAAAATACGTACTCGCCGAGTGTGGTAGTGGACTCTTTTCAAAATTCGAACTAATAATAAAACTCAAAAGATTGAGCAGCGTCGTCGTCGCAAATTTTGCTTGTACTACAGTGATGTATCGAATGAGATGCGCCACTGCTGGTCTTAGAAGAATAGCTGCCTACCTTGATATGAACATCTACCGGCACATCGCGCGGTGGTTTCAACGGAACATGCAGTAGAGACCTCAGTTGGCTGGGCTGAGGATGGCGCACGAAGGTTTCCCCGCTCTCAAAGATACCCTCCGCCAGAACCAGTGCGGCACGGACTATTGTCTCATTGTTAGTTGATACAGCTAGTTGTATACTGCCCTAAAAGTAAAGCGTAATTATTTAAAGAACTTGAACTCACAGGAAACAGCATCCCTGACTACTCGACCTTATTGCATGAATCAAACTGTCAATGACCTCCTTTTACCCTTACTGTGCGTTTGCACTGGCGAAACATCACAACAAAACATGTTGAAATCTCGAGTTCCTGTCAAATATTGTACGGAACTTTGACAAAAAGTTAACATTTCAACATGTTTTGTTGTGAATGTTTCGCCAGTGCAAACGCATAGTAATAGCATGAAAGAAATCCAAGATTAGGATATGTACGTACCTCATCAGCAGAATGCAGAACAGCCACCTGCAGCCTGGTGTTAGTAGGCATAGCCGAGGCTGGGCGCTCCAGACTTTCCACGTTAGCACTGCCACTAGCGGCATTAGCCTCATAGTGTTGCAGTTCCACCATCAGCGCCTGCTTCTGGTTGAATAACTCTGTGATTGCCTGACGGTCTTCCTCTGAAGGCATGTTCTTAGAGGCTGTGTTGAAGCCAGTGTTCTCTTGATAGGGGGGATATCCTAATACTGTCGAAATTGTTATTTTAGACAACATCGTTTAAGATAGATACCATAAACAAAAAAAAAAAAGCTGTTTATTCGTATCGGCAGTATCCGCTTGCAAAAATTTTGCAATATATTTACTTACCCTCGCCCCTATCAGACACGCAGACAAGATCAGGGACTCCAACGGACCGGTAGTCTGCCAGCAACATGGCTGCTGCATTGGCGCGCATCTGCACCCGTCGTAACACCTGGCCAGTAGTGCCTTCGCGCCAATCTACGCGACCGTTTGACCAGCAGCACGCTAGAGTCTCGCCTAACCATTGGAGGGCCAGCGCGTTTTGTTTTGACTGCCCGAGAAAATCTCAATTTAGTGTATGTTTATTTCAATAGGCTTTTTACTACCCTCTTCTCTAGACTTTCTACCCACATGCATACCTTCACTCGCCATAGTCGAATCCCCTCCTCATAGATTCCAATGGTGCCGTTAGCAAGTCCATACGCAAACCTTACTTCGTTGACTGGAGAGAGACATAATATCGGCCCAGTCTCAGCGATTTCGGCTATGAACTGATTGTTCTTCAGAACTCTGATAAATGAGTCGTCACACCCAATGAGAAGCTGGAAGAAGGAAAGGCATTTTTTTTTAAGTTAGGGAAATCACCGTCCTTCGAAGCGACTCTGTCAGCTGTCAATGTTGGGTAATGAAATGAGTCAATCTACATTAGATACAGTGTATGCCACTAAAAATGAGACTTGACACACCACATGCTTTGACTTGCTTAGTAGATGATTTGTAGGTCTCTTTAGCGGTATGAGGTCTACGCCGCCGCCGCCGCCGGGGCGGAAAGAACGCGGAAGGCGCGGTCAAGAATCATCTTTCGTGGCGCGTATTGTACCACGCAGTCGGTAGGTATCTATGATGACGGCACGGTTGGCGCAGTGGTTAAGTAATTGACTGCTGCGCTGCATGTCGCGGGTTCGATCCCCGCACGGAACAAATATTTGTATGACCTACAATTAGTTGTTCCGGGTCTGGCTGTTTGTGTATGTGAGTTTAAATGTATGTACGATACAGGAGAAATTCCTAGTGTAGGGAAACGATTTAAAAAAAACAGTTTTTTCATAATAGATATATAAAGATACAGAGTATTTATTATCATAGTATGAAAAAGAACCCCGATCTGGTGCAATAACGGGATTATTGCACCTGTACCCTAATTACGTAATGCAAAATCAATCCGAATCTGAATCGTTTTGAAACAGATTGCTAATCCATTGCTCCGTAAGTTCGAAAAAAAAACTGCAGAGCAACGTAAATATCGCAATGAATGTTGTTGAACTGTCAAAATGAAACAGATTTGTCTTTATCGTTTACGAAAATATGTTGCGTAATTAGAAAGCAGAGGGTATTTTTTTTTTCCTAGTGTGGCAACGTTTTAAAAAAAAAATGATGTGGGCATCCTTTAAATGAAAGCCTGCACTTGTTTAAAGTCTAAGAGGAGCTCGTGGGTAAGTAATAACTGCCGCACGGGTCGATCCATCAGGTTAAGCTACGCTTGCCGGGGTTGGTCTGTGGGTGGGTGACCATCTTTACATACGAGTCTCCTCCGTGCCTCGAAAATCACGTTAAGCCGTTGGACCCGAGTGTCATTCGTGGATATTTGACAGTCGTTACAGGTCGTCAGAAGCCCGAAAGTCTGACAACCAGTCTTACCAAGGGGCATCGTATTACCCAGTTACTGGGTTGTCGAGGTCAGATAGGCAGTCGCTCCATGTAAAATACTGGTATTCAGCTGCATCCGGTTAGACTGGAAGCCGACCCCAATATAGTTGGGACAAGGCTAGGAAGATTCATTTGTTTAAAGTCTAAATAAAGACTCAAATTACCTAGCTATACGAGCATATGCATTGCAAGATAAATAAAAATGACTCATAAACGCATTTAGATAACGTTGCACTTTGAATTAAAAAATTATCCCCGTTATCTAGTTACGACTAGGTATTTACCTACCTACATTATGATTTTGTATACGCAAACAAAAGTAAAACACCGACATCATTGACTTCTCTCTTACCTCATTCTCCCCATCCTTATCAAAGTCGAAAGTGATCATAGCACAAACTTTTCCGCTGACGACATTCCAGAACACCTCGTTCCCTTCCCAGTCGATGGCCTGCACAGAACTGTTGCCACCGATGATGGCCAGAGTCTCCGTATATTTGCCGAAGAAGCCAGCTATGATTACGTTGACACCGTCAGGAGCCTCTTTGAAGAAGAGGTCTGTATTATCGTGGACATCGTATGCTGAAAGTGGATGAAATTAACTGAGATATTGCAGTGTTCTGGTAAAACGGTCTCAAGATTGAGATGAGTGGCAAATTTTGCATCTGATGCGGAGGCAGGCAGGCCACCATTTTACTTTAGGACGGAACTGACTGTCGAAAGCAAAAGATTGGTTAATCCTTTACATTATACTAACTGCGCCCCGTGGTTTCACTCGCATAAGTCTCGATCCCGTAGGAATATGGGAATAAAAAGTATCTTCTGTCCTAACCCATGGTTTACCCATGTGCCAAATTTCATTCAAATCTGTTCTGCCGTTTTAGCGTGAAAGCGTAACAAACAAACTCACTTTCACATTTATAATATTAGGTACTAGCTGCGCCCCGCGGTTTCCCCCCCATTAGTCTCGATCCCGTGGGAATATCAGTATAATAAAAAGTATTCTATGTCCTAATCCAGGTCATGATCTACCCATGTTCCAAATTTCATCCAAATGTGTTTAGCAGTTTTAGCGTAAAAGCGTAACAAAAAAACTCACTCGCGTTTATAATATTATTTAGGATAAAGAATTGATCGAAAGGATATGTTTTAGAAGCAACAGAAGATTTCATCTTAAATTGGTCATGCAGTGAGTACCAAACTGGCTTGAAGGAAAGATGATATAATTAATGAAGGAAGTTCAGAAAAAATAGAACGGTGACGAAACAACTCACCTAATATTTGTGTAGGTGATCCAATAAGCAGCATATCTCTGCCAGTATCAGGCCGCAGTGGTCCAGCCGCGAGTGCTATGATGGCCTGGCTGAGGTTCAGTTCTGAGACCTCACCATGCGCCTGCGACCGCTGCGCGCGACCGCTGACCACTCCACCGTGGGGGTGGTGGATTATTATCTGTGAGTTTAATATTAAAGGAATCATAATCCTACAAATTCTATCGAACTCTTCAATTTGATTGAGGTCTCTTGCAATTTAATACATTTAAATTAACTATACATATTGAAACCGCGTCAATGGGTAGTCTTGGGGGACAATGAGCTAGAGAACTAATAGATATTATGGTTGGTCAGTCCCAAAGTTGCGGGTCAACGCCTAGGAGGCCAATGAGAACGTAGTGATAGGGGGCCTGAAACATATTGCCAACAAGAACAACATGCTGCTCCTGCTTTCTTTTCCCTAATGAGGCCCTTGATACCACGTATAAAATTATATATAGGTATAATATATTCCTTTTCCATGTCCAAGTAGGAGCTGGAAGGCCTGTGTTTATTCATGCTGAAGTATTAACTTTATCGTATCCAGCAGATGCAGTGAGACAGGGGTGCGTTCCGTCATACTTCGCAATGATCACAACATCAGGCGTAACTTTATGATTCAACTCCAACTTGAACACAGGCTGAACTGTTGATAGTTGCATTTTGTTAACAACTGTGTTTTGTTTGGATCCAGATATTTATTTATCAGGTTTTTTTTTTACTGTTTTCCTGTTAGTTGGCATGGTAACGTGTCGTGTGGTAGATACGTACCTTAATGAAATAGGAAAGAAATGAATTTACTATGCATTTCTACCGATTATTTTGTCCAATCTTTAAATTATTGTTTGTAGTTGGTTTGCAGTTTTATTATTTTTAAAACCCATTGCCAGTCGTCTTCTGCGTTGATTCGAAACTTATATGGTGCGTTCAAAAACGTACTATTTTGAAACAGAGCAATTTGTTATGTGCTAGAGTAGTTGAGTTAAATATCTTAACTTTTTATCAAATAGGCATTCCTGGTATATTAACATTTGTTTTTTTTTAAATACAATAAATATTATATTAGACCATCTTAGGGTTACGGAAGAAATTGCACGTTTGGAACGCAAAGACAAGATAAACGTCAAGTTGACACTGGATTGGATGGATTGTCAAATTCTATTAGTCAATTTATTTTTTGGCATTTTGTTTTGCGCATTTAGAGAAATAACATGCTTATTTGAAATCGTGCCGATATCGTTAATATTTTTAGTAACGCGGAGGTGTTATGTGTTTATTGAATTAGTACAAGTGACCAAATGGGTAGTGAATTGAATCTTGAGTCTACGGAGACCAGGTAATTATCAATATTTTAATTTAGATTTGTATCTCGAGTTATTCCGGCCAATCATTATTGCGCAATTGCTTCATAATTTTGGTATCGATCCGCCTTTGCCTCTGCTTCTGATGTTATTCATTTAATGTTTTAGGAATTCATATTTTTGTAGGTATTCATCAGTCCGCATTTGATGTCTTTTATGCCAAGAATTCACATTCCATGTTGTTATATTTGGACTCATCTCATGCCGTTCATTTATCATGTCATTATTGGCTTCCTAAGGTAATGGTCATAGTCATAACATTATTTATTCCTTCACTTTAATGTCTATGAAATTGCACTGCAGCTTAATTGGAACATTAAAACCTTATTTTCTAAACAAATATGAATCTACAGTCTAACATGAGTCTTGAGTAGGAGTTTTTACATTTTAATTATTTTTTTTTAATTCAGAAAACTTGGTAGTATGAGGTAGTTGCTAAGATTCATTTTTTTTTTTGATTCTGTAGTAATTCTGTCTATGAATAAAATGTGACTTGGGTCATTGTGGATTTAAAATCCCATTCCTGACTTTCTTGATTGGGTTTGACTTACTAGTAAGTATGAAGTCTTTGATAAACACCAACCTGGTTAATTATTTATTTAAATTACAAAATGGATAAAGTATTATAATTGTTAAGAAATGTACACATGACATAATAACACCATGCAATTTGTTATCTTCTACATTGTCGAAACAATATAACTATTTCAAACTATTGTATCAAACAATAAAATTCTTACTACTTCTCCATAATAAAACATTACTGATAAGAAAACACCTTATTCATGCTTGTAATAGTTTCTATATAATTGCCAAAAAATAAAATATACAGGGTGACTTGTAATTTGACATATTCCTTCTAAGACTGGAGTGTGACCCATTTGCATGAATTAAGCACCCCATAAACCTCAACAACGTATGTCTATCTATTAGATGCTTGTACATGCGCTGTATGTTTATATACACGCAAACTAAGCGGTGATTGAACAGTGACCAGCAAGTAGACCGTGAGTTATGTTAAAATCTCAAAAGCCGCTCCATGACTTGTGACCTGGTCATGACGACCTAGGTGCTTAGCATGTGATGGATTGCTGGGAGGTTAGAAAGTAGTGGGACAAAACAAGTTAATTAATTCGATTATCACTATATTATTCAATATTTCAACAATTTCCAAATTCTACCTTTGCCAGCATTATCGAAAGTTTCGTCGTCATCTCAATTTTTTTTTTTACTTTTGTGCCTTGTTACATAGCTGATTAAATAAAGATGTCTTCCCCATAACTTATACCCTTAATGCCATAGTAAAATTTTGAGATAACTGATGTCAGAGTTCAAGTACATAGATGATTTTTGAAAATGGCTAATAAACTTCTTTCTTTATTTTTTTACTGTTTGATGTTTTAGAAAGTTTGGTTAAATCAAAAGGTTTATTAAAGTATTAGGTACCCAATGGAATCGCAATCAACACCATTCAATTTGAGAGTGTAGAGAAAACTGATATTTATTTTATTTGTTTGTTTTTTATGTACAAAGATAAATATCAATATAATAACATTATGTTGATATTCTTTCAGATAATAATATAACTCGACAAGCACCAATGGTGTTCGACAATAAGCAAGTTATTTACTCATAGCTTAAGTGTTGTGTTAATTTTGTGTGATTCCTTTTATTATCTGTGAAGTGTGTTGTTTGTATGACTCCTAAACATACTGGCTGATATTACATGAAAAATGTATGGTCACATTTAAAAAGAATATATCTGTAAAAAAATCTTTTCTGTTGGTCATATTAAAAAAAAACTGATAAATTGTTCACTATCATAGTATATCTGTGAACTCTTAATATATTATGAATATTTTGATAATATATCATAAAATAATTTTGTGCACTGAATGAGATTACGAGATACAATTGTTTTTTTTTTTTTCGTTATTACTTCTAATGGGCGTTTAGAGTCCGTCAATGCGTTAAAAATGGTTGCCAACCCAATGTCTCATCATGACAGATCATATCATTACGAATCTTGCACTGTCATTCATAATGATGAAATTGCAATCAAGTTTCTGTCAAGCCAGTTCAGTTAATTCAAAAGCATTAAAAACTGGAGGGAACTTGAATTGAAAAAAGGGGGCTACCTACTTTTTTGGAGGTTTTCAGTCTATTTGAGATTTTTACTGCAGCAGTGTACAATATAATGCCACTATGTATAGGAGTGAATATTTCTGTACATGCATGTGCAGTGTTAGCATGACTGCCTAGATGACCCGCCTTTAATGTTGCAAGCTACTATGATTCATCAGTGTTTAATAGGTCCGTCCTACGAGAACTGATAAGTTTCTGATGTAACCCATAATATTGAAAACATTTAATTTTATTTAATAGATGTAACAAGATACTAATAGTAGATCCGATAGCAAAAGTGTTACAAAAAAATCAAGTCAAGCTAGAATTTAGGCATGATTTTGCTATTGTCTATAAATATGTGTGTTGTTGTTACCCCCTATAGCCCAGCCAAATGTTCATATTTATATGTTTTTAATTAAGTAAATATCGATGGTTTTTCTGTTTAAATTTCAGTACAGTTAGCAGGACATGGATTGGAACTGTTTTATCCATTATATGGAAGTAAGATATATTTCCAGTTGATGTCACCATTTTAGTTGTCAATGCTTTCTTTTATTTATTTTGGTCTACTTCTTATTTATTTATTTTAATCAATTATACAATTTTTTTTTGTTTGTTCTGAATGTACAAAAAAAAGTAAAAATCGGATGTGACACAAATGTCTAATGTGCATTATTCATTTTGCCATTTTATCACCAACATTTTGCCAATTTATAAAATAGGTACAGATAGTGCATTCCACGACGACGCGCCCCACTCCGCGATTACTGTACTGTAAGCTGTACTTTAGTACGGAGCGGAGCGAAGTGGGGCGCGTCGTCGTGGATTGCACTATCTATATAATAAATAAGAAAATTGTCAAAGACAAAAACTAGATCCTCAAAAAATTACCCGAACTTTTTACCAATAATAAAGACGAAAGTTTATCTCTAAAATTGTAATATATTTTTAAGCAGAGAGCTTTGAAATATTTTCATAAAAAATAGCCTTGCTTTGCATATTTTTTAGGTAAAAAATTCACGTCAGAACTAACTAAACATAACATTAATACCTACGTTTTCTAAAACCGAAAAACATGTTAAATCAATATTTTTTTGCCTTCGTAGATAGCCCATGCTAAAGCAATTACTCCTGTTGTGGTCGCGGAGCATACGCGAGCGAATACCGCAGATAACAAGAGAAACACTGTGGGGTTTTAACGGTAGGCAGTCTCACGTAACGCTAACGCTTCGGGCTCTCTAGGTGGAGGGTATCCATGAATATGTCAGTCAAAATCAAAAGTCATATCATTCAGTCATTCAAATTAGGCTGAGAATCAAAATTTTTTGGACGTCAAAATTACATAAGACAGTACATAACGCCCGCCCTTCACCACTTCCTAGTGCTTTAGCTGGGAAGAAGCAATGGCGCAGAAAACTTTCCAGCAGCAAAACAAAAGTCTGTTACGTTAATAAAAATGTTAAAAGGTGAATGTTCATTTTTTGTAGTAAATATCTAATACTAGTTCTAAAACATGATTGGGGCATATATTTCAAACTTTGCTCTGTGAGTCACCTCTTATAATGACTGTTGTGGCCTTGGACTGCGCCTAGACTTGACCTTCGCTTGGTCAACTGGTAATGAACAAAGGAACATTGATTATTGTAACAAAACATCAACCAATATCTACTTAAAATTATACCTAATAATAAGTATATTAGGCATTATTTTATGTTTGCTAAAACGAATACCCAACCCTAAAGGAACACTGAAAAAAAAAAATGTGAACACTGTCTAGGACTTTTTACTTTTTTTATATACATGCTAATTTATCGACTAACTGCTTAGGCAGGTCTTGTTTATTTCCTGCAAAAACGCCGTACTGACCAATGCTTATAGTTCCTTTTACAATGTTTTATATCTTGACTAATTTATTTGTAACAATACTCACAACTTCGTCTAAGAACCCAATATAATAAGTAATTTAACATTGATTTTATTTGCTTTTCAACATGTTTATTTTTTCTATTGTTTAATTGAGTGTGAGTTGACCTGTTACAACCAATTGTTAATTGAGCCGACTATCAGTGAGCTAATTGATACTAATTGCAAACCGTTGATTGAATCTTCCAGATTTTTTAAAAAAGAAAATGTAACTCATTGTTCGTAGAATGCCTGGTTCCTATGTTACTAATAGTCTTTAGAGACGACTGCGTGGTGAGTTTTTCTTAAAATGCTCTGCCTTTTCCATACCCCTGCCTCGCTAAGGTAGTAATCGGGCATAGAACATGAACAGTTTAATAAAATGCTTAGTGTGGCTCAATAAACACAAACCTTCCTTCTAGGCTAAAGAGGCCTTGAACAAAAACCTGTTTTAATCATTTTTATTTTTGTTCTTCTAGTTGGACCGGTGGGTGGTTCAGCTGGACCCGTCAGTCAGATGCAATGCTACGTAATGTCGAGAAAAAAATATTATCATGTAAGAACATTCTTTACTTTTATCTTTGCGGTTACAAACACAAAAAACTGATTTGTTCCGTGTTGGAATCGATCCCGCATTCCCACGACACGTAATGTAGCACAGGCAGTCACTGCGCCAAACGTAATCGTTAAATTTTATTGGGAAAACTGCATTAATTACCTCTGTTTACCGCTAAGCTGTACCCCGGTTTAAAGGGAAAAATTAGATGCACATAGCTCATAAGAAGTTTTAACTATGTGTGTTTGTGGCCGTGACCGTCGCAATAACACGCAGGGCAAGTTCAGTGGAGTTAATAACGTAATAATCAGAGTTAACCATTTAACATCAGCAGGCTAGCTATCGGTTAGATTCGTAAAATCTAAAATAAATACAGAAAATCGATTCAAAATCTTTTCATATCAGAAAAGGTCACCTCGTATTTCGTAAGCAGTCGGAAAGCAAAAAGTTGACGCTTACATTAAAAAATAAACCCGTGCAAAATTCAATGTTTTTAACACCCCTCCCCTTACGTCACGTTCCACCGGAATCTGCCCATTACTGAGCGGTAATGTCTCTATAATTGTGGGGGAGACTGCATGCACGAGATCAGGGCGAGTGCATCTACGAATCACTATTTTTAATGTAGGTAGCTTTATTATCCTGAACTACTTTTGTAGATGGCCTGTTTTAGCAACAGCTCCCGTAATCAGATTATCGAATCCTTCCGCTTGCGAACTCTATTCTTATGTTATTTTAGCCCTAATACATGGGGCTTCAAAATAGCTGGGAAAATATGGGGGTGCTATAGGTACACCTCTGGCTAACCTTTAGGGAATTACAGACTGTTATATACGAGTAGAAATGTTATTTTAGCCACGCTTAAAAAGTGATTATTCTGTGAATGTAAATACCGTACCTAATTCCGTAATAAACTGCTTGGAAAAGTCAAAGAAGCGGAAAACCATTCCTAAAACAGTGTCTATATTCCAAGCACAGTTTTATCATTTTAATTATTTTCCGGGATGTAGTCCTCGCGATAAAACATATACCTACGCGATGTACACAAACGTATGCGCTGATAACAATCAGAAGCATGACGTGTTATCAATGCGATAACTGGCACATTCTAGAGTATAATGAACTTTCCAGTCAAGTACGACTTGGACTTTGGAGCAGGATTTGTGCTAATTTTGGACCAGTTCCATTATAAGTCATACGACCGAAATATCTGTCAACTGTCTGAAGTAACATATTCCATAGACCAGCCGCAACACTCAGAACGTTGATGAGACTAATAAGCATCGATGAGCGAACTCGCTTTGCGGATACCTAACCGCTTTCCCTGATCCCTTTTGAGAGTTGCTTTTGAGTAGATACCTAACTGCAATTAAATCGAGTACTAAACCTTGTATGGCTATAGCAAAATGGCCAAGACCACATAGATATCTTCCTTCCAACGACCTATACGAAACATACTGTTAACTAACTTCAAAAGACAACTGATCATGACCCCATTGACTTCCGCCGCGTATCTGACTTAATACAATGACGTATATGATTGTTTTTTTTTATCAATTTCCTACTATAAATGCATAGATACGATTGGCATTATCAACTTATATATATATACAATGGGTGACCTCAGCTGGCTTGCTGATTATTACTCAACCTTGTCATGAAAATGTTATCGAATATTATTTGCGTAGTAGTAATACTTCCTAGGATTAAAAAAAGTTAATTACATCTCGCGCAAAGACAGGCGGAATTGTCCAGTAAAGTATTACGAATGTCATTCGGTGAATTAAGAAACAAAGAGCCATAATCGAGGAAAAGGAATTAGTTAGTTTTCAGAAGCGAAGAGTTGCCCAAATAATGAAGTCATATTGGTTGTAGACGAAAATTTTTAGCGTCCTGTCTCCTTTGGTATATGATTGCTCATAGATCATAGGCGGGTATCACACCTCCGCCGCAAAACCGAAGCAGCGAAACCGCAGTAGTTCCACAATGCCTTGTACGTTGCACGACAACCGAAACTGCCTGGTCTGACGTACAGATTAGATTCTATTTCTTTCCCGTGTGATTTCGCCGATCTGCTCGGAAGCCTTTAGCCGCTATTTTGTTGCTATGCCGCGTTTGTTTCGCACGTATCTGTCTACAAGTTTATAAAACAAAACTTTCAGTTTTTTTTATAAAATGGATGTAGATTTTACGGAAAAAAGTAATCCAAGAGGTCCGCAGGAAGACCTATACTGTATTTACTTATTGCTAAAATTCAATTGACTTGCACGATGTTCCGCTACTCGAATCTTGACATAATGTAGTAATGTTTCGCAGCGGAGTCCGTTAAGCGGTTTCCCATAATTATTTTCGCGTCGGAGGTGTGCTAAGGCCCTTAAAGTTTTACTGGTAACAGTAACAGTAATGTTAAGTCCCCTAACTAGTTTATCACCTATTTATCACATAAAATATTCTGATGGTATCGTTCTTTCACGAATTATCTGTTGCCTACGAAATTAGATAGGAATTACGTCAAAGTTTTCCGGCGTGACATTAATTAATGCTAATGTCTCCTTGAAAGTACCCAATCTACCATTCGAACTTTGATTGATATCTCGATAGTTCGCACTCGGCGCTTGTCTTAAATATCTATTACGTACATAACAAAAGTGTGAAACTCTGCCAGCGCAGCGTCTGTGCTCCCTATATCCCATAACACTTTCGAGCAAGATTGAACACGCATCTTCTGCATTGCCATTGCTTTCTACCAGGCGAGAACAAGGTTATGAGGGGGCCACGCCCATTATTAAATACCTAAACAATGAAAAAAAACTAACGCAAGACCACTTTACAATACTTCTCGTCAGTATTAAAAATAAGATCATTCAATATTTTAGTAAGATTTTTGCCTGAAAATAGTGACTGGTCAGAAAAAAGTGGGTAATAAAATAAGCTATAACGAGCGAATATAATATCTGTATAAGTATCTGTTTAGGGATTCCGGTTCTTACGTGGTTAGAGATAGGGACTGCGGGTTGAAGACATCGCGCACGCTCGATGGGCACATGCCAAATAGTAATGATGCGGAAGTTTGAATATGTCATGACATTGCGTTTTGAGCGTATTATTTAGGTACAATAAACTGCTTTAGATTTGGAATACAATAACACGGTTCCCATAACCTCCCGTCCGTTACAAAGACTCTAGGAGATCGATAATAATTAAAATTCTATTGTGTCTCATTAGTAGCAGCTGAACTCATATTTAAATACATCGTTTTATTTACTTGTCACAATTACTCAGGACTACAAATATCTAATTGGACCTTTGATTTCTAAATTATTGTAAAACGCTTAAAAATAGAACACGCCTTTGCTAAGCTTCGAAGTCTTCCCTATTGGCATTGCCAAAGACATGAGTCATCTTTTCCTATTACTCGGAGAAATATAATGTTAATCTGACTTCTATTCCAGGCTTAAAAACCGCATACAAACGTTTCTACGTGGACATAGGGAGCGTGGTGGGGCAAAGCGACAAAATATGGACGATATCGCTGAACGACGAGTCACCCAAGACTCCGCTGGTGCTCCTGCATGGCATGGGCGCAGGCCTGGCGCTCTGGTGCCCTAATCTAGACTCGTTTGCAGCCACAAGGCCTGTTTATGCTATTGATTTGTTAGGTAGGTGAATATATTTTTTGTTTATTTTTCTGTCTGTTCTAGTTTTCGTTACGGCTGCTGACCATGGGGTCCTGGGATTCAATTCGCGGGTTGAAAAAAGTGTCATTGAAAGTCTGGATCTGTGTCCGGCTCATGGCTACAGGCTCGCCACCTATTACAAGCAGGCGAAATGTGACTGAAATATACAACGCCTACTCTTCCAGGAGTTACAAGCGTGATGTTATGTTGTTTCAAGAAAGGAAAGTCGTAATTAATAGTTTAGACGTGTAAATTTTTTATGCGGTAGAAAATTGGAATTGAGCCAAGTGTCACTCGTTGATTCACCCAAGTAAAGGTCGCTGCAAACTGGACGGGTGTTAGGACGAGGACGGGGCGGAGATGGAATATGATAATTATGAAAACACGGAAGGGTGTTTAATGCATACGCACCGCGACAGTGACGCGAAACTAACGTACTAGTAAGGAGAATCAAATATACGCAGTGGAAACACGGAATACGTGGCGCTCATGTGACGGCACGTGCAAAACATCTTCACCGAAAATATTTTTCCCGTCCCTTGGGTGCCACATCGCCGTCCCGTCCGTTCGCCCATGACGTATGCTCTTTCGTATAATACACATTAAAAAAAAGATGTTTCCAATGTTCGTCCCGTTGCGTCCGGGTTAAAAGACGTTACGTATGCAACGACCTTTAGATGGCAACAGAGACAGATACTAAAGCGAATAAAACATATATAGAACACACAGTTCCGGTCTGGCTCCAGACGGTCTGGGCTCAGTGACCGCTTATGTCTCGGTTTTCTCCGAAACAATGAATGTCTGAATAACATGGACATGTGGAATTCATACAAAATGTATACAGTAGCGCTATCCATGGCTAAGGGGCTCAAGCAATGACTATTGTACCTTAGGTAGTGTAATGCTTGCTAAAAAGTTAATTAGAATAATATCAAGTTGACTTTTGGGGGAGGGCTCTCGCGTCTGTCCCTGGTCCAGGCCATGGTACGGAGCGAAAGGGCATGGGAAGCCTCCTTCGTCACCTCCTTCTGCGAAACAGTAATGCACGCGAAGGAGGAGGCGGAGCGCCCTCACGCCCCTAGTTGCCACAGGAGACGCCCTGAGCGTCGCGAATCCCAAGCCGATTCCCGGCCACCGCGGCACCGTGACGAATTTTGAAACCGCGCGCCACTCATTTTGCCGCTCACGCTGCTTCCACTGCCAGCCTACCTACACCCCCCGGGCCGCCGCCATCGCGTCTACGTGATACCTATTGCAAGTGACATTTTAAGACTCAAACTCAAATCATTTATTTCAAATAAAGGGGTCGGTCAGTCAGAAAGATGAAGCTAGTTGCCCATTCCAAAGCGTAGTAGGTTCCAATGGAGAAGAAGGGTTCCGTACTCAAAGGGTGCCAAACGGAACCCTATTACTAAGCCTCCGCTGTCCGTCCGTCCGTTTGTCTGTAAGCAGACTGTCTTTCATGAACCGTAATAGGTATACGGTCGAAATTTTCACAGATGTGTATTTCTATTGCCGTACGGTGAGTGTTCGGGAAGAATAAATCGTAGGTAAATAAATGTCTTTGTCTGCTTATTCCGACGCATCAATAGATCGACCAAAAATATCATCTCTAGTTCTTCTGGTAACAGAATCAAACAGTTCATCATCATCATTTCAGCCATAGGACGTCCACTGTTGAACATAGGTCTCCCCCAATGATTTCCAAATTGGCCGGTTGGAAGCGACCTGCATCCAGCGGCTTCCTGCGACCTTTATTAGGTCGTTTGTCCACCTTGTGGGTGGACGTCCTACGCTGTGTTTGCCGGTACGTGGCCTCCATTCCAGAACCTTTCTGCCCCAACGGCCGTCAGTTCAAACAGTTATTAAATATTTTTCCCAAGATACAGGTACTACCTACTACCTCATTCGGGAACCCCCATCCTAACAACTGATTGTCAAGATAGTTACAAATAAAATAATTATGTAATAGTTATAAATAAACATTACCCCGTGTCCTATTTAAAAGCGTTCGAACTTTTTGTTCGGTGAACCTGAACGCGTGGTCGCGCCGACAGAGGGCGCTTTCCGGTTTTCCAAACAAAAAGTGACGTATGCACGCGACCGATCGCGTATACGCGCGACGATCGCTTTTAAATAGCGCGCGGCCTTATAACCATGACAAAAATCTTATTCTTAATTATCATCATTACCCAGGTTTCGGTCGCAGCTCCCGTCCTAAGTTCGCGTCAGATTCCCAGAAAACGGAGGCACAGTGGGTGGAGTCGGTCGAAGAATGGCGGCGCGAAGTCAACATCGCGCAGTTCATTCTGTTAGGACACAGCCTGGGCGGGTATATCGCTACGGCTTATGCCATCAAGTACCCTGAAAGGTAAATATTGTAATAAAAGCTATCATACGACTCGTAGAATATGGGTATGATCTGGTATTTTAATATGTCCCAAAAAGTTTTTTAAGTAGGTACATATTAAAAACATGACTTAATTTTCATGTCATTGAAATAAAAAGTCAACAATCAATCAATCTTCCTAGTCTTTTCCCAACTATGTTGCGTTCGGCTTCCAGTCTAACCGGATGCAGCTGAATACCAGTATATTACATGGAGCGACTGCCTATCTGACCTCCACAACCCAGTTACTGGGTAACACGTTACTCCTTGGAAAGACTGGTTGTCAGATTTTCGAGCTTCTGACGACCCGTAACGACTGTCAAACATCTAAGAATGTTAGCCGGGACCAATGGCTTAACGTGCTTCCGAGGCACTGAGGTGTCTCGGTATGTTAAGATGGTCACCCATCCACGGACTGACCGCGGCAAGCTTACCTTAATCTTCGATCGACCCGTGCGGCTCCATATTACTTAGCCACGAGCCCCTCAATGAGAAGTCAACAGATAATCCCAATTTACTGGAATTAACTTTCTTTATATGGTTTCCTATGTTGGCCAGCTTCCCTTGCAACCTTCGCAAGGTGTGATATCGATATTTATTCTACGGTGATGTCCAGATGAAAGGTGAATAAGTCGAAAGTCACGAGGACTTTCGACTTATTCACCTTAGGATAGGATTTGTTATCAGTCGCGACACTCATATTAACTATTACTTTTCAGAGTCCGCCACTTAGTACTCGCCGACCCTTGGGGCTTCTCAGAACGTCCACCTAACGCCTATGAAAAGGCCCAGCTTCCATTGTGGGTACGGGCCATCGCCACTGCCGTGCAACCTCTGAACCCGCTGTGGGCCGTGCGCGCCGCCGGGCCGGCCGGCAAGTGGCTGGTCAGTAAGACCCGCCCCGATATCTCGAGGAAGTACCTCAACTTTGTGCCTGACGCGGAAAGGATTATACCTGAGTATATTTACCAGTGTAACTCACAAACGCCTAGGTGAGTTTAAAATATAATTTCTGACAATAATAGTGAAAATGAAATATTTTAAGGGGCGATAGTACTCGTAAATATAAACTATCATAGAGCACGCATTCGCTGTGCCTCTAAACACGGCAGTACTTATAAAATTCTTGGCGCCGTATGTTGAGCATACAACTTCTGATGTTCCACAGATTTTGAACGGGAAGATATTTATGGCATTTTTCCAAGAATCAACAACCTTTAGAGTCTGCAGAGCTGTTTCAGAAACATCATTTATAAATGCTACAATTTTCACATAAAAGTTGATTCATGAATTTCCAAAACTGTAATGGAATGGATACCTCAAAATTTTCCCTTGGAATCTCTCAACTCTGGTATTTATTAATTTTCGAACTACAATAACTTTTCTAACTAGAAAATCAGAGATATATTATATCATCCAAATATAGTATTTAATTGACCACCTTACTTATAAAACTCATCTTTCACAGTGGTGAAAGTGCCTTCCACTCCCTAATGACGGGTTTCGGCTGGGCCAAAAACCCGATGGTGCGTCGCGTGGATGAGATCGACCCGGCGCTCCCCATCACCGTGCTGTATGGCTCGCGGTCCTGGGTGGACAACAGTACGGGACAAGTGCTGGCCGAACATCGGGGACCTGCTAACACTTATGTTCAGGTAATAGCCTAAGATCCGAAAGATCCGATCTAGGAACGACCTGCACCTATGAGTTTAATGGATGAATAGTACATTTTACAACAAGTGCACAAAACGAACCATTTTTATCCGAGACTTAGCTGATAGTAATGTCGAGGATAAAATGGTTTTGTGGACGAGTTATTAACTCTGCTTTTCACTTCGATTGCGAGGAAATAAAACAGTAGTATAACTGTATAACATAACATTTCTTTAATTAAAATTCAAAGTAAAATTAGTACAGTTTTGTATACTGAAGGAAATTGTTTTTCCCGGCATATTAACGGTATTTTACTGAATTTTACGACATTGATATTAGGCTTGGGCTGCAGACCTATACAGCCTACCATTAAATTAATTTAGTAATAATAATTTTCTTAAATTAATTAAATAACCTACCGTACTTGAATTTAAATTTTAATATCTTTTATATCTTAAAAAACACATAAGGCAAATAAATTAAAGTAAATATTATAAAATAACAAATTCTATCTATGAATTTCTTATTGTGTTTGGCTGTATGGCTCATTTTCTTTGCCTTAATATAGATACATTTATGAGTAGATACGTTAATGCACTCGTGCACAAAATTCGATTCTGTGCAGCCTATATCCTGCACTAATAAGCACTTTCAGAGCATGAGACGTGAAAAAGTATTTTACATAAATTTAAAAAAAAAAACCTGGCCGTATATGATTAATTAAAGATTCAAAAATGACTTTTTTCTACAGTTGCACTTATTTTTTACCAAAATTTAATACCTATCGAAAGTAAAAAACAATAGAATAATATAAAAACGTTGGGTTGTCTATTTTTTTCCTGGCATAACTATTGGGTTGGCAGTTATAAACAGCTTTCTAATTACGCAACATATTTTCGTAAACGATAAAGACAAATCTGTTTCATTTTGACAGTTCAGCAACATTCATTGCGTTATTTACGTTGCTCTGCAGTTTTTTTTTTTCCAACTTACGAAGTAATGGATTACCAATCTGTTTCAAAACGATTCAGATTCGGATTGATTTTGCATTACGTAATTAGGGTACGGGTCAGTCGATACTAGTAATTTACACTTATCTGTTAGTCTTTTATTGTTAAAAGACTAACAGATAAGTGTAAATAAGCGCTATTTCGTGGCAATTTATAATTATTTAATAAAAGAAACAATATGCATTTATTTGTTCTTACAAATAAATCTCACCACCTAAATTTCTTCAAAATATGCAGGACTAATAATAAGCCTTAAAAAAAACCAGACTCAGTTCACACTGCATGCATTTGACACTGCTGTTAATGATTGTCCTGATTGATATTTTTTCTTAATTTTATTTTGTTCTACTCAATACTTATCAGACCTAGAAAAATAACACAATAATAATAATAAATGTTCTCTCTGTCTCCAGGTAATCAACGGCGCAGGCCATCACGTCTACCTAGACAAGCCGGACCTCTTTAATAAGTTCGTCCTAGAAGCGTGCGCACGCGCAGACGCGCATGACCCGCGCCCCGCGCTGGCGTCCACGCCCCCCACGCCCGCCACGCCCGCGATACAGGACGCCCCTGGGAAGTCGCAGTCCTCGGAAACCACGAAAAACTCTTGATAGTAAAAGTACGTTAGTTATATTATTACAATTGTTACGCACATTCGGTTGTGTACAGCTACGACTCGTTTGTTCGTTTGAGTTGAGCATGTGTTCATGGTCGGGTAGTCAATAGAGGATAAGACATTAAGGTTCTACACTTGATGTGACCAGTGTGAAAAATGACAACGCCTTTCATTGGACAATCGGATTGGTTTTTGTTACATTTCCATTGGTCACTTCCACAGACGGTTACTGCGTAGTTACAGTAACAGGACGTAAAAATAACATTTCGTTGTTTT
Source organism: Xanthia togata (assembly GCA_963853775.1). Taxonomy (NCBI): domain Eukaryota; kingdom Metazoa; phylum Arthropoda; class Insecta; order Lepidoptera; family Noctuidae; genus Xanthia; species Xanthia togata. The sequence goes on from OY970805.1 coordinate 7,160,095, forward strand.
GGAAAGCTTTTAAGGTGCGTCGATGTCCATTGTGGGAGTCAGGACCGCCCATGACTAATGTATGTTTATATCACGTCGGGGTCACCAAATATGGGTGACCCCGACGTGATACTACGTACTACTTGGACTATTCAGTAAAACACTCGTTTTGGGAATGATGATGAGTTTGTTTCCAAACCAATATATATATATATATATAATTATTAATAAACTACTTACATCCTATTGGCTGATCAGCTGCCTTAGAAATGTGATCAGCCAATCAGCGTTTAGCACGATTAGTAAAACTACTAGCGGTCGGTGAGCCGCAGTAATTTGAAGCTAGCCGGCGCGTGAGTATGTTTGATGAAGACGCGGCGTTGAGGAGCGCAATGATATAAACGACCACTTGGGCTGACACTGCTGGCAGCATTCAGTGTTGGTCCGCGCGCCGCGCGGGTCAGTCGTTTATGCTTGATGTATGCCTGACTCCCACATCCATCATGACTCTAGAGCTTGATATGTCATATTAACGTAACAAGTACAAATACTGTAACAAAATTCTCTACATGTGTAGAAACAAGGCGCGAGATTTTACTTTACTCTAATCCTCTATTGACTACTACTCCTGATTGTTATTGTTCTTTTATAAGAGATCTATGAATGTGTGTTTGATTTAGTCGATTTTGTGTAATCGACTTAAAATGTCCAAATTTCTGTCACATAGGTATGTGGCAACACTAAGATAATAGCCTAAAGTGGCACGATTGCCGCGGGAGTTAGATGGCTTAGATAATACGAAGTAAAGTATTAAAGTAATTGAATCTTAAATACCCTTTCTAAAACTATTTTTATGCTTCATACAGTTCAATTAAACAGACTAACTTTTTAAACCTTTCCAATCTAATCCACTTATTTGAAAAGTACAATTCGGCCGATATAACTTGGCAGTTCTGAACATAGGCACTACGAACTTTCGCGCATGTTCTCTCACACACACTCGCCTCATGTCACCATTTAGTTCCTAAAAAAATGTTATTGCGCAGCCTTCTGCGCGAAGTTCGGAACTGCCAAGTTATATCGGCCGTATTGTATCTAATATAATTTAAGACGTTAAAAACAAAAGGGTTACTTACGAATGATTTATCTTCAAAGATTTGCTTTATGTTTATTACAGGTTACGGGTAAAAACTATGATTTTGTTAAAGTTTGACTATGTAATGAAATGTTTTAATTATGTTTTTAGAAACTGTTTTTTATTATTTAGTCAACAAAGTTTTAGAACACGACCAATATCCTACAGTATAATATTAAGTATGTAAACTTATTCTGGTATTATTTATTCTAAATATCAGTGCCTTTAGTATTAAAAACAAAATATATCTTTAGTTAGAAACACTATTTGTTATTTATTGGCAAATATAGACTTTTTCTTCTAAAACTCTTTAGAAAATATTCTTCAAAGTTCTGTTAATTTTGGCGTCGCCTCTTCTAAACTGTTACGTTTTTATTCTTGGCTTTTGGAGCTACCGAGTACCTGCTGTGAACAGATGTATAGGATCACAAAATAATTAGACTATTCCTATCCGAATTTTTTACTTTGTTAAGATGTTGAAAGTATAAAACAAAATGTTTTTTTGTGTGTCGAAGCCAATTATATTATTATATCAATTCTCACTTAAATGCAAAGTGACAGTTGCTAAATGCACTTTGTTAGGTGGTAGTTAACCACCCAAAATAATTAGACAATTGGGTATAATGCAGCCCTCTCATACCGCCTCAGGCCCCTAGTTTGTTTTATCTGTAACCATACAATTTGCTCATGACTTCCATTTTGTCTTTTTAATTTGAACGGCTAGTAATCTGATTAAACTTTTTGTGATTGGCATGCCCGTGCAGCCAAGAAGTTGACATATAGCACTGGTTAGGGCTGCGCACGTTTAAGCGGGCCGCACCTCAACGCAAAATCCCAACGTCAACTAAGTACATTTTTTTATCAAACATCGCACACTACAGGTGCTGTACCGCATTGGAATGCGATGCGCTGCGGCCCGAGCGGCTGTATGCGTTTGCCTTTACGGAGACTAACACAAAACATTTTGTAAATGGTTACTTTCGTCTTAACAAGCACAACGGTGTTATTTGACTATGTGTAGAGCAAGAGCAATGCGAGCTCGTTGAGTATTGTTGTTTAGCCACAGGCTTTTTGATACACGGAATGAAATATTGTGTAAATAAACATAATTTATTGAATACTTGTTTTATTTTTTACTAAGAACTAGCTGCGCCGCGCGGTTTTACCCGCATTGTTCTCGATCCCGTGGGAATAGCGAGATATAAAAGATCCTGTGTCCTAACCCAGGTCATGGTCTACCCATGTGCCAAATTTCATCCAAATCCGTTTTAGAGTGAAAGCGAAACAAACTCACTTTCGCATTTATAATATTAGTTAGAATTAGGATTCTCCACATGACTAGTGCGCCTCATGTCATAGGTCATAGTACAGTTGCTTCTTGTTAACCAACTAAATTAAAACTAAAGTATTCTCTTACTAAAAGACTGCAAGAAAAGTTTAACAACGGCTTAGCGATGTCAAATTAGTTCTGATATTTTATGCTTATATTCTGCCTATTCTTGCATTTAACACAATATTAGATGGTGCAACAAAACAGCACGAGTAGCAAAGATTCCTTCATTGTTTTCATGAGTTTAAGTCATTAATGAACACAGGGAAAACGAAAACAAAAGCTTACAAAAAATATGGCTTATATTAAACAGATTACAAAATCGAACATGACAATTACAATACGGTGGTATACAGATCAACATAGTCTCAGGTGGGTGTGGCTGACGATGGTCACCTTTCCTTCGTCTTGCAGGTCGCGCAGTGCCTCGTCTAACTGCTCTCGGGATACCGTCTGAATTGTGAGAGAAATATTAATTAATATTTGTGAAGAAAAGCACATTTTATGTTAGACAGTATACAGGGTGGCACATTTAGATCGGTCAGTATGGGAAAAGTCTAAAACTATAAGACATACGAAGATCTCTTCTTAGGAACCATGTCATCGATTTTAATTACAAGAAAAACTACACTCATACATATAAAAAAAACTTGTACTCAGCTCGGGAATCGAACCCGGACGTTTTGAAAAATAAAACTAACACTATTTCTATTTAGATATCGATTGTGTAGGTCTTAAGCAGTAAATGTAACTATGAAACATGATGTCTAAAAGTAATAAAATGCATTGTTTTCATATCCTTTAATTTATTTTAGTAAGTTTTCGAAATGACCAACATTTTTTTCAATACATCATTCAAATCGTTTAGGTAACGATCTTACTATTACGTTTTGTATTTTCAGGTGGTGAATTTGCGTTAGAAGTTTCAGACTTTCCCATGCTGACCGATCTAAATGTGTCACCCTGTATCGCAAAGTAGCTTTTCTAAAGTTTTTGAAGCGTTACAAAAGTCACCACACTTGTCGTAAAGGTCGATGACCTGAGAGCTTAGTACGTCGCACTATAGTTTGAGCGAAACCGCGACACCGTGAGCGTTGACGAATGAGCGTATCTTGTGCAGTAATTGAGAGGCATACATGTAGACATACAGCATATTAAGTATACATCCAACCAGTGGCGGCTGGTGCCTCAGAAAACCGGTGGTGCCCTGCATGGGTTTAGTGAATATTTTCAAATAAAATATATAATTTTTACTTTATAAAAAGGACACCCTATAGACATGCCTCGTGGTCTACGGGAAACTGGCAGGTATAGCGAGGCGCAGTGATGAGATGCAGGCGACGACACAAAACATTACACACACACACACTTTTTTTAGTCTAAATTGTATCTACTCAATATTGTATTTTACACTCATGTTTACTCATAAAATGTTCACTATTTTCTTAGATAATAAGTAATTAATTACGCAGGTACAAAATTACTCTGCAATCGCGCGCGAAAAGTAATAATAACACGTGCGTACTGCGTAGGTCAAGGCCTCGGGTCATGCATGCGAAAGCGAAGTGTCCCCGCTACCCCCGCCGCCCGAGAATCTTTCGTATTCTTTCGGCTAGATCCGGTGGCGTGCGGCGCACGTAGCTATCCTAAAAATGCATACATTTTGTTCTAAGCATCTTCCGTCTCACGCGCCCGGCGGTTTACGTCTTGTTTCATAGAAGTTGTTAGAGCTCGCTGCGTGCGCTTTAGCGAGCGCACGGGGCCGTTTTTATTCAAGCAAAAATAAGATTTAATTCTTTTGCAGTAGAAATCAAAACAGGTCAGCTTGATTTACTCAACTCCAATAACAAAACCATGTTATCATAAACGTAATTTCTGTGTAGGGTAGGTAGTATTATGGATATTTGTCAGTGTATAGATCATTTTTTAAAAGTTTATAGGTACCTTAGGTTTATACTGTATAGATAGTATGGTATGGGTAGAAGGTTTAAAATGTTAGTGCGGCGCACGAGCGCACCTAAGGCATAGCCGTCACTGCATCCAACCTATAAGAATACTCAATTTGTACTTACAACTTGCGAATTAGTATTTATCTCCTGCAGCAGCTTGGAATGTGTGATGGTATGTGGCTTGGAGTGCGGCAGTATGAGCGCCTTGAGCGCCGCCACCAGCTCGGCGCGGCGCCGGCGCGCGGCGGCGCCCAGCCCCGTGGTGAGGATGCCCACGTCGATGCGCCCGGAGGCCGGGTCGGTGGCGGACTGCTTCAGGGCTTCGCGGTGCAGTCTGGGCGACAAGCCAAATGGTCAATTTAATATATGCTTCATCTATTGCCACGCATCTCATAACTTTCGATGATTGCCGGAAAACGCTGAATTCTTGACCCAGTTACAACATTTTTGGCAGGTGGTTAAGAGATCAGCTAAATCAGGAATTTTAGAAGCTTTGTGTACTTTAGAAGGTCATGCTCTCTATGCGAGCACACCTGCACTCTGGTAAACCTTTGCAAGGCCAGCGCTACCGCTATCGAAGTGGCCTAATTGTGGTCGAAGCTTATTTAAAATATATTTATATAAATAAAATTAATCATCGATACGACGAAGAAGAAGAAACTCGGTCTGTAATAGAACCTAATACATAGTTCGAAGTTTTCCTTCACACAAAGTCGCAAGGAACTACTGATATGTTAAAATTACCTGGAAGCTTCATCGACATCAGATATCTCTACGACAGGTGAGAGTCGCAGCCTTGCATACGCCTCCGCGAGTCGGATCAGAGACTCTAACTGTCGCGGGTACGCAGAGATCTGACCGCGCCCACTACCCACACGTCTGCAAAGAATAATAAATATATCATGATTTAGAAATATGTGAGATGACTGGCATTGTTTGGAGATAAGTAATCCAAAACAAGCTTGCAAATAAAATATAGCCTTGCAAATAAAATTGTATTATTACGTCTACGTTGAGACGCCAGCACGTCAACCTACCCGAAACTGTAAAATTTTCCTAATCAATTTTTAACCTTATGATTCAGTAATAAAGTTGAAAATCTATTAAAGAAAGGAGATGGAAAACGGTGGGCCCAAATGTAATAAGTTAAGATATGATCTAAAAAATTAGTCATATTTTTTATCTTAGAATATGAAAAATCACCTCAATTCTCAATCTGAAAGCGGAGAAATATGGAAAAGATAGTTTTCGTGAGATTATCGATTGAGTAATCGATTACACAGTAACGAAAATAAAACCTTTGCACTAAATAATTAACTCAAAGTAATTAAATGCACTATATATACTTATGTGCAATATAGTGCATATAATTACAGTAATAAAATATCAATTAATTACTGAAAAAACAATATTAATGATTATCGATTTCATATCGATTAAAATAAGTTTTCTATTTTTAGTCTATGTCACTGGCATGACAGCGGACTGACACGGACACTAGACAGTTGCCAATAGTTATAGTGATCTTGTTTGCTCGCTCGTTTCGGGTTTTCTGATGCGTTTTGAGTGCTTTCCCGATTGTTCTTCATTTTTCACGACCTTTGCTTTGTATTTTACGGATTCCCACCACGGATGCCTACCTTGTACGACCCTTGCTTTCACACTGGACACCGAAGATCGCTCACACGTTTGACTTGGAATTGTTATTTTGGATTTTACCGCCGGCTTGTGGATTGGATAATGTTGAAACTATGGATCACTGTGTGAATTGTGGGATAACAACTGATCACTGCAATACACTGGGTCGACGACCCTTACACGATGAAACAATTCTGTCAGTGATTCGGCAATGGCTCTCGTACAAGAAGGGAGGCTATAGTAATGCATTACTGTAATTGTATTGTAGGGAGACGAACTGTAGGCTGCTGCGCTTATATAATGTGCATTATATAGTACCTTAGCTGGGCTAGGTACCAAGGTCATATAGCACCACCTGCACAGTTCCTAGACGACATTTTAATTATAATTGAAGACGAATAAAACACTATATTACTTCAATGGTTTTTTATTTCATTTTAGACATCCTTTCCGTAAGTCCATACCTGTTACCTACATAGGTAGGTAGGACTGAAGTCATTGACGTTCATTCATATGATTTATCAAACATTTCCTACTAAATATAATAACTATTAGTGCAAAAGCACAGATTTTGCACTTCAGGAATCAGCTGTTAGTTAAAGATTGTAACATAACCTCACTTTTACATAATCTCTTTTATCTCTGTTCTCAGATTGACAAAATCCGCAAAATTTTCAGTGAAAGGTTGATAATATAAAAGCTTTTAATTGACACCACTTTCATCTTTTTACACCCAGGCCCAAGATTGTATGTAATCGTTTCAGTCTCCTTTGTCAGATTGTAGTAGGTTGATGGGCTGGCGTCTGTACATCGTAATAATTAAATTTTAAGAAGTGCGACAACGACCGCCGACCCGCTGCCGCGCCTCAAGCTGTGTATATGCAACGTTACCAGCCCGCTGCCGCGCCTCTAAGCTGTGTATATGCAACGTTGCCAGCCCGCTGCCGCGCCTCTAAGCTGTGTATATGCAACGTTGCCAGCCCGCTGCCGCGCCTCTAAGTTGTGTATATGCAACGTTACCAGCCCGCTGCCGCGCCTCAAGCTGTGTATATGCAACGTTGCCAGCCCACTGCCGCGCCTCTAACCTGTGTATATGCAACGTTACCAGCAGTCGTGTAGATCCTCAAGGCAAGTCTGGCGGATGCACCTTCCCGTGGTTGCCACCTCGTTATTGGTCTAATTCCTTAAGAAATAGACGTAACTAAAACCACCCAAATCCCGTAAACCCACCCCACATTATCCTATCCATAATCCAACTTCTCCTAATTCCGCCCTTCCATTTCCACTTCTAACCGCGACCCCCCGTGACTGGGTGGTGGCGGGCTCGGCCGTCACTAAATTGAGCTGATGACAAGTAGCAGTCACCTGCGCTAGGACCTGCGCAGTTGAGCGCCGTGAGCGGGGATGAAGGAGTCCTGGGGGGTTGAGCCGACCGGCTCTGGCTGTAATGTGTCCGTAAGGCAACGCGCCCCCTTTGGTCCCGATTTCAAGCGAAACGGTGGCCCTACCCAATAGCCAGGGGTAGGGAAATGGCCACAGTGTCCCGTCCGTCGTGAGGTCCGCTGAGGTCGTCCTCGGACGGCCGAAGCGGTAGGGTAAAGGTCATGCTGACGGTGTAAGTGAGGGTTGATCAGTTCGTTGGGGGTGGGCCTTTCGACCCCCTACGCCAGCTCGATGTCGCACTGTAAACCAGCCTTGCGCCCCTATATCTCTCTGGTAGTCCTAACGATCTTAATAGTAAGATGTTCCCAGGTGCGGGCTCCATGGAGGGTGGGAGCCAGAGAGATGAATTAAATTTTTAAACTATAACATGGATATTTTAAGGCCTGTTAAAGACTCAGCATGTGGAGAAGAGGCGAAAGCCAATGTGACTCCCAAGGGAGGTGCTTGCACTTCCTTTGCCCCTGGTGGCCTTGCAGCGAACGCTGCGGGTACCAGCGCGGGCACCGGTCCGGCTGTGGCGAGAACCACAGCTAAGACCAAATCCAAAAAGTCCCAAAATAAACAAAGGACGTCGGCGTTGTCAAGTCAAGTTGGAGACCAAGGCGACGACTCATACCACTGCCGGTCTGACCCCTTCCATACAGACTCCGGCGCCGGTTAACACTGGCACTGGGTTCTCTGCCAAACATCCTCCTAATCCTGTGGCTCCTCAATCCTCCACTCATCACCGGTCAAGCGGAGACGGCCACCTGCACCGAGGACGCGTTCTCGCGCGCCTGGCAATTTGTGCCGAAACGCAAGGGCAAGGGTAAACGCACTCAACAAGCCCTTGGCCCTTGCACCGACCCTTCAGGTCCAACCGCTGCCCCGTTACAGGGCAAGAAGAGGCAAAGGCTGACGAAGAAGGAGCGACGTCAAGCACTGCGCTCTGAAGCCTGGAAAAGGCTCCCGCAAGACACAAACACCTGCCGCTAGCTCAGCAAAACCGACAGGCGGCCAGCTGAATTTCTCCGCCGGTAAACGGTCACAGGCAGAGGCACCAGCTGACCAGCGCCCAGTCAACCGTCAACCAGCGCTCCCGAGAAACCAGCTGAAGGTAAAAGGACACAGCGACCCGATTGGAAGGATCAGGCCGCGGCCAAGCGAGCTCTCAACGAGACCTTGTCACCTCGTGGAGAACATAAGCGGCCGCGTCTTGATCAATCCAATAAGGTCGGCCAAAGAAGCTACGCCCAAGCTGCCAGCGCAACCCTAGACGTCGCAATCACCTGCGACCGCACGGGGATCCTCAGTAAGGACGTATCGGACCAGGTACTCACTGCTATCCAGAAGCAGATCATCATGGAGGCCTGCTCCCCTATACATGACACCCCAGGACCAACCTTAACGCCAAGCCGCTGTTCGCCGCGGGGGTCATCAAACTGTGGTGCGGTAACGACCACACCTTAGCCTGGCTAAGGAAGACAGTCTCCGGCCTGTCTCTCTCAACTAGCACCTCGCTAGTCGTCGTGAGCCAGTCGGAGATTCAGAAGCACAGATTTCAGCGTGCACGGTGTGGTATCGTGGTCCCGGATGAGCAGGGGGTCTACGGAGAGTCGACCAATATTGGTCGTGCTCTGAGCTACCAGAACCCTTGGGTGGACATCAAGAGGTGGGTACTGCTGCACGCTGACAAACAAGCTTCGGCGTGGTTCGTAGTGGTCGGTGTCCCAGTGGACCAAATCCCAACTCTGATGGAGACCGGACGCCGCCTCTCTATTGGTCTAGGGGCGGTGTACGTGAAGTTCCAGGGTCGGAACGGTAGGTTCACAGATGTGCCACAAGGTTGGGACCCCGCCACGCGAACCGTCTGCGAGGCGCTGGAACTGCCGCAGGCACCTGCAGGGGAGTCCACTCCCCCTTCAAACAACCCGGAAGCATCCGCGGCTGAACCTGCTGCTGCAGAGTCGGCCGCCCCTGCCGCCGCCACCGTGGGTGCCGTCCCCTCATCGGGCGAGGAGCTGGACGACATGATCCTGTCCCCGGCTTCGGGCCCGGGGGAGGACGGCTTTGACGAGGGCGACCTATTTGCTGGGCTTAGACTTGGGGGGGATGAAGAGGGTTCGACCAGCGATGGCGTCCCCTTCGTCGGCCTGTAAAGTCCTCCAGACAAACCTCCACCACAGTCAGACCGCGACGGCTCAGTTTCGCAAGTGGCTGGAGGTACAACACACGGCCATTGCCTTAATCCAGGAGCCGTGGATTAGGGCTGGCCGCATACAAGGACTCTCCAATCTTGGCGGTAAGCTCCTATTCACCTCAGATCACGAACACCCCAGATCGTGCATCTATGTCACAGGTAACCTTAAAACACAGCTCTTAACTGACTTCTGTTGCAGAGATGTCTCTGCAGCTAAGCTTATACAGTGCGACGATGCCATGGAGGTGGTGATCGTTTTCGACTCGGCCTACATGCCCGAGGCGGAGGCGCCGCCTCCCCATGACCTCGCCCGTCTTTTGAGCCATTGCGAGAGTTGTGGGTTCGAGGTCGTCATCGGGGCCGACGCAAATGCACACCACCAACTGTGGGGTATGGACACGCAAAATGAGAGGGGTAAGGCCTTGGTTGACTACTTATTCTCGACTAACCTATCCCTACTAACACTGGCTCCGAACCAACTTTCGTAACCAGGCGAAGCCGCACCATCATTTCGACATCCAGGTCTGTGTGCCACCTACAACAACACGGCGCCACCCGCGTAATACGGATCGAGCCACCTACACACGCAACCTTGACTGCAAGCTTGCAAAAATAAACAACCCGTCGACATGGACGGACACGACGCAGATTGAAGTACAAGTAAGCCATCTTACTAAATCAATCATAGACAGCTATCAGACTGCATGCCCAGAGACCACGCCGCGGAATACACCGAGTAAACAACTCTGGTGGGGCGCGGATCTGGAACGCAAGCGTAGCAAGGTAAGAACTGCTCTGAATAGAGCTATGAACACATGTGCGGATGAGGACTGGGATAACTACTATGCGGCCAAATCCAGCTACCAAAAAATGCATCAGATTCAGGAGCACCTCGGGATGGCGCAAGTTCTGTGGCAGCATTGAATCCTGTCAGCAAGCAAACCGGGTAAGGAAGGTGCTGGCGCAACAGTATACACCTGGGCCCACCACCCTTCGCAAACCGGATAACACATTCACGACGTCACCTGAAGAAACAAGACGCGTCCTAATTGAGACTCACTTCCCAGGTTGCGTCTTCGCGCAGGTAATTGACTGGCATGAAGAAACTCAAACACCATCAGACAATGATTAGCGCTACACACACGGGGTGATCACGTTGGAGAAACTCCAATGGGCCATCCGGAGCTTCCATCCTTTTAAGGCAGCTGGTCCAGACGGTGTGTTTCCCGCCTTATTACAGTGGGGGGGAGCTGCTGTTGCAACATGATTGGTGCCCTCAATGAGAGCGTGCCTGGCCTTTAGATACGTTCCCAAAGGATGGAGAGAAGTGAAAGTCATATTCATCACAAAGCCAGGTAAGGGTGACTATACAGACGCCAAATCCCACCGACCAATAAGCCTGACCTCCTGTTTACTAAAGACTCCGGAAAGGCTTTGTGATAGAGAACTGAGGGACGGCGCTCTGATAACAATACCGCTACATAGTAATCAGCACGCATACAGCTCAGGTAAGTCGACCGAATCTGCTCTTCATCTGGTGGTCAGCCAGATAGAGGAAGCGATCCATCAAAAAGGCACCTGCCTGGGCTCTTTTATAGACATCGAAGGTGCCTTCGACAAAACCAACTTCTCCAGTATCAACAGTGCCCTCTCCAGACATGGAGTGGAACAAGTACTAACGGAGTGGATTACGAATATGCTAAGCAAGCGAGTGGTTCGCCTTGAGGAAGAGCAGCAGCTGGCCATGATAGCCAGAGGCTGCCCCCAGGGAGGGGTGCTGTCCCCTCTTATATGGAATCTGGTGATTAATGACCTCATCACCAAACTCAACGCCGCTCGGTATTACACAATAGGATATGCAGACGACCTTGCATTCCTGGTCTCGGGGAAGGTGACGGGAACGATCTGCAACCTCACTCAGCAACCACTACGTATTGTAGAAAATTGGTGCAGGGAATTCGATCTATCGGTGAACCCCACTAAAACCGAACTAGTCATGTTTACCCACAAACGAGCTATGCCTTTCCGCCTGCCCAAACTGTTCGAAACAGAGCTTCAGTTAGCCAGCGAAGTCAAGTACCTCGGGGTCATATTAGACAATAAGCTGAACTGAAGCAGTCATTTAGACAATAAGCTAAACAGGGCCTGCATCACCTTCTGGCAGTGCAGGAGAATGATAGGTAAGAAGTGGAGCCTATCCCCCAAAATAATACTATGGCTGTACACAGCTGTGATCCGCCCCATGATAGCCTACGCGGCCGTGGTCTGGTGGCCCCGCACCCAGCTGGTTACAGCCTCCAACAAACTACAACGCATGCAAAGACTGGCTTGCATGGCGACCACAGGCTGCATGAGGACTACTCCGACTGCTGCAATGGAAGCCTTGCTGGGACTACCACCGCTGCACCTGTTTATACAGCAGGAAGCGTCGATGGCGGCAGTCCGCCTAAGAGAGATACACAACACACCGCGCTGCTTGAGGGACTCTGCAAGGAGTTCCCCATTACGAAAGCCATAAATGACCGGGTACCCAAACAATTTATCTTTGATAAAAAATTCAGAATCCAACTTCAAGAGGATCGCCGATGTGAGGGCTTGCGCCCAACAGAGCTGCGCATCTTCACGGATGGATCCAAAACAGGTAATGGTGCAGGTGCTGGAGTCTTCTCGGAGGACCTCAACGTCCACATAGCTACACCATTGGGAGTCCTTAACAGTGTTCCAGGCCGAATGCATGGGTATCTCTCTTGCCGCTTCGGCTATTCTGGCTAGGGAAGTTAAGGACCACTTGATACGCATACTCTCAGACAGCATGGCTGTTCTGCAAGCGCTGAACAGTCACACTGTGGACTCATATACGAGTGCCACCAGCGCCTTAATCAGGTGGGTGACTTCAACAAAATAACCATTTAATGGATCAAAGGACACAGCGGTTCGCTGGGGAACGATGCTGCAGATGAACTTGCCAGAAGGAGATCGAGCCTGGCACCAGTGGGGCCCGAACCCATCGTGCCACTCCCCTTCGATTACCTACGCACTCTGGTAAGGAAACGAACTAGGGATCAGCATCAGAAACTATGGTCGGACCAAGGCGAGTGCAGACAGGCTAAGGAGGCACTACCTTCAATCGATGGCCGCCTCACGAAAAAGGTTCTTCGACTAACTAAACAACAGCTGCGTGTGGTTACAGCAGCCATAACTGGCCATGGGTCATTTAATAAACACCTCTTTGTCATAGGAGTCACAGACAGTCCGCTCTGCAGGGCCTGCATGGAGGACGACGAGACAGCAGCTCATGTGCTGTTAAACTGCCCGCTGGTCGCCACTTACAGGGCAAAGTACTTCGGTAACCCAGGTACCCTACGCGAGATTGCCAGTAATACCAAGGCGTTGCTGGCATTCTTTGAGGAGCTGGGGTGGATCGAATGACCGATTTTTCCCACCCGTACGCAAAATACGCGCTTTGACGTGGAGTTGCGGAAACCAGCCCGTATTACCTATTTACCCTATTTACCTATAACGTTACCAGCCCGCTGCCGCGCCTCTAAGCTGTGTATATGCAACGTTGCCAGCCCGCTGCCGCGCCTCTAAGCTGTGTATATGCAACTTTGCCAGCCCGCTGCCGCACTCAAGCAGTGTATATGCAACGTTACCAGCCCGAAGCCGCGCCTCTAAGCTGTGTATATGCAACGTTGCCAGCCCGCTGCCGCGCCTGAAGCTGTGTATATGCAACGTTACCAGCTAGCTGCCGCGCCTCTAAGCTGTGTATATGCAACGTTGCCAGCCCGCTGCCGCGCCTCTAAGCTGTGTATATGCAACGTTGCCAGCCCGCTGCCGCGCCTCTAAGCTGTGTATATGCAACGTTGCCAGCCCGCTGCCGCGCCTCTAAGCTGTGTATATGCAACGTTGCCAGCCCGCTGCCGCGCCTCTAAGCTGTGTATATGCAACGTTGCCAGCCCGCTGCCGCTCCTCTAAGCTGTGTATATGCAACGTTGCCAGCCCGCTGCCGCGCCTTTAGCTGTGTACATGCAACGTTGCCAGCCCGCTGCCGCGCCTCTAAGCTGTGTATATGCAACGTTGCCAGCCCGCTGCCTCGCTGTCGCCGCGCATCTAAGCTATGTATATGCAACGTTGCCAGCCCGCTGCCTCGCTGTCGCCGCGCATCTAAGCTATGTATATGCAACGTTGCCAGCCCGCTGCCTCGCTGTCGCCGCGCATCTAAGCTATGTATATGCAACGTTGCCAGCCCGCTGCCGCGCCGCCGCCGCGGATTGTAGTGATATGGCAAAATCAAGCAATCAATACCGTCTATACGAGCCCTTATAGATAGGAGGCCTAAGTACCAGCAGTGGGAGCATTTATAGACTGATAATGGTATGTAAGCTACCGTCAAAATTTAATAAAATAAATTATTAAAAACTACGTGTTTCGTACCTCATATCGACGTATGAGTCGATGAGCCTCTGCTGCGCTGTCTCGCTGAGCGTCGGCTGAACGTGCTCCTTCGCGAACGCTATGTAGTCACGCATTAACGCCATATTCTGAAATAAAGGAAAATAGTCATTTTATTTCTTAAAAACTTGCTCACTATCAACAGTATTGCGCAAGTTGACTACCGCAACCAACATAAATATATTATGCACAGCACAGTGTAAACATTCGCAGTAAGTGGACTTCCTGCGAGCTTTCAAATCAAGTTGTCAATATTTTAACTAATGCTATAAAGCTTGCCAGTAAACGTTGCGTATTCATAACATAATCAAGTTTGCAGAATCCGGTCGTAAATTTTGAATACTTACAACAACATCCTCGTCGTCCTGCGAATTGGTGAAGTCTTTGTAGTAGAGCGACACGAGATGCGTGGCGAGGCGCCGGTCGAACACCTCGTCTTGTGGGTCCAGCACCAGGAATATTAGGTCGAACCTGAAATATACACAATATCGTGTTGAAACAAGAATAAAATTTAGTTGTAAATTGTGTAAAATTGTGGATAAAAAAAAATACATAACATATTATATATTTCTCGCAAGCTGGTTTTCTAGCGTAATTTAGCCATAACTGGTAGACACAATAGACTTGGTATGAACTGATATTTATTGCGTTGTATTTTATTTATTTATAGTAAGCACAGTACAGTCACCAACAATTCTTAAAAAACATTCATGTAGAAACATATTCATGTCATTAGAAAAAACTAATTTCGTTGAACTCTTACTAACTTGGCAAATCAGCAAGTGAGGGGATATAAAAATGTACTCTGTGGTGAGGGGTATAAAAGCAAAAACGCCACTGTCCATTTTTGTCAAAATTGAACTATGAATGCCATCTATTAGGTTTTATTGTAATCACTTTGGTGTAATAACTAGTTCAGAAGCAATGTTCACACTGTCCCATAGAAAATTAAGTTTGAAGTTTGGAATGAGAAGCAAAATTGACACTATCCTTAAACAATCAAATGCAAAAGCGCCATTGTCCAAAAGGACCAATCATAAGACGTCGGCCATGTCGTTTCTAAGATGGCGTCGAATTCTTTTTGTAGTGAAGTTAGGTGTGAATGTGCCACTGTCCAGAACTTTAGGTGCAAATCTGCTACTGTCCATCATTGAGATGCAAAATTGACACAGTCCAGTCGAAATTTTTAATTATTAGCTAATTATTGTCGTATATCAATATAGTTTCCTTATTATTATTTGGTTATTTAAAATTCAGAATTTAAAAAAATATTTTTTTAGTTTACATAATATAATAGGCCAGAGACATTTTTCTTCATTTTGGCTAAATTTTGTTTTTGGACAGTGGCATTTTTGCTTTTATACCCCTCAAGTACCTTCTAAGTGGCGGTTACAGCTATAAAAAATGTCGAACCTAGACATTAACGTATGCGGCAGCTGCACGTTCTCCACGATAGTCTTGTTCTTGTTCCACTGCGACTCCGCGGGGTTGGCGGCCGCGAGGATCGACGTGCGCGCGTTGAGCTGGCAGATGATACCCGCCTTCGCGATCGACAGGGTCTGTTGTTCCATTACCTAGAAGATAATCATGATTATGAGTATTTTTTTGGAGCAGTCAACGTATGTTTCGGCTCTGCCGCAGATGAACGATAAATCATTTGGATACCACATTTATAACTCTTTCGTCGTTTATAAGCAAATTGTCTTATCTCAGTCTTAGTTTATATTATGTATAATGATATTATTATATCATTTAAAAAAATATTAACTTACTTCGTGCAACACACTGCGCGTAGAATCATTCATTTTGTCGAATTCATCGATGCAGCATATACCATTGTCTGCCAGTACCAATGCTCCTCTGAAAATGTAGGAATATCTTATAACAGTCGGAAATATTTATATTACGAGACATGTATTTTTACATTCTACTTCTTATTACATTTTTGAAAGTTCGGCTCTCGTTCGTTTTACATTTATGGTTTCAAGTTCAGATTTTTCGGACTATTGTGCAGTTTTAAGTATTTTGATCCTGAACAGGCTACTAATAGGCAGTTACTCACGTCTGCAGCACCAGCTGGCGAGTGTCCGGGTCCTTCGTGACGTAGGCAGTGAGTCCCACGGCCGAGCTGCCTCGGCCGGACGTGTACTGCGCGCGCGGGACTAGCGCGTACACCCAGCGCAGGAGCTGGGATTTA
Source organism: Xanthia togata (assembly GCA_963853775.1). Lineage (NCBI taxonomy): Eukaryota > Metazoa > Arthropoda > Insecta > Lepidoptera > Noctuidae > Xanthia > Xanthia togata. Next base: position 7,176,397 of record OY970805.1, read on the forward strand.
GATGTGCCCGGGTCGCCGCAGAGGAGAATGTTGATCTCAGATCTGTAAGATGGCGAGAGAGATTAAATGAGGATTAGATGAGATATACAGCGAAAATTAAAATTTACATTAATTTGTGAATTTATCAAAATACCACACGGACGCGCGCAGATGCTTGAAAAAACCCGCTTTCACGAGTTCAGTTGCTTGCTCTCACCCAATAGAATGTGTATAGCCTATAGTAGACCACTGGTGGTCTCTCCAATAGAATGTGTACAGCCTAGTAGACCTGTGGTGGTCTCTCCAATAGAATGGGTACAGCCTATAGTAGACCTGTGGTGGTCTCTCCAATAGAATGTGTACAGCCTATAGTAGATCTGTGGTGGTCTCTCCAATAGAATGTGTACAGCCTAGTAGACCTGTGGTGGTCTCTCCAATAGAATGTGTACAGCCTATAGTAGACCTGTGGTGGTCTCTCCAATAGAATGTGTACAGCCTATAGTAGACCTGTGGTGGTCTCTCCAATAGAACGTGTACAGCCTATAATAGACCTGTTGTGGTCTCTCCAATAGAATGTGTACAGACTATACTCGTAGTAGACAACTGGTGGTCTCTCCAATAGAATGTGTACAGACCATAGTAGACAACTGGTGGTCTCTCCAATAAAATGTGTACAGCCTATAAGTAAACCACTGGTGGTCTCTCCAGTAGAATGTGTAAAGCCTATAGTAGACCACTGGTGGTATCTCCAATTGCACGCCACTTATCTCTCATACAACTGCTACCAGCCAGAGCCACCCTGTGAAGATCATCGCTCCATCCAACCTGATGGCGTTCTAAACTATGTTTTTCTACCATCCCTTAAACTTATAAATAAAGATAAACTCGTCAACAAACAGGACTATTCAAGACTTACCTAAAATGTGTCCGACCAGCGGCATTAAAGTTCTTCTTGGTTCCTCCCAACAGTTGTAGCAGAACTCCCTTCTTAATGTCTAAGTTCTCATAGATGGAGGGCGCGATGGCGCGCGCTAGTCTTTCGTAGCTATCTGCTTGGGCAGCTAACTCTTTGAATAACTCGATGCGTTCGGGAGGGAAGCGGTGTTCTTTGCTGTGGAGAAGAAATACATGATCTAGTAAGAGGATTCGAAATATATTGTTGTACGTACTGATCAGCTGCATTTTGTTTCCAACTAAACGGAACTAAGTCTGGGAATGTGTTTTGTAAAATTGGGCAATGTTTTGTCGGAACTTGACTATTTGGCATGGTTGAAGCAAAAGATTTCATATGCAAGTCAGGATCAGTCAAATATAAAAGTTTCTACTATCTAGCCGATATTCCACTATGTAAAGTTTTGTGTTTGTTGTTGTGTTGATTTGCCGTTCTGTCACGCTGCAGGAACAGGTGGCCTCTATCCCACAGGGGGCGAGTAGAAACTAGTCTAGATATATGTCCGTACCCCTCCTCCGTCTCCAGCAGCCGGTCGCTGTGCACCTTCCTGTAGTGCAGCGCGTCCACGTGCGTCCTGTGCAGCGCCCGCAGCGTGAGGCTGGCCTCTATCCCACAGGGGGCGAGTAGAAACTAGTCTAGATATATGTCCGTACCCCTCCTCCGTCTCCAGCAGCCGGTCGCTGTGCACCTTCCTGTAGTGCAGCGCGTCCACGTGCGTCCTGTGCAGCGCCCGCAGCGTGAGGCTGGCCTCTATCCCACAGGGGGCGAGTAGAAACTAGTCTAGATATATGTCCGTACCCCTCCTCCGTCTCCAGCAGCCGGTCGCTGTGCACCTTCCTGTAGTGCAGCGCGTCCACGTGCGTCCTGTGCAGCGCCCGCAGCGTGAGGCTGGCCTCTATCCCACAGGGGGCGAGTAGAAACTAGTCTAGATATATGTCCGTACCCCTCCTCCGTCTCCAGCAGCCGGTCGCTGTGCACCTTCCTGTAGTGCAGCGCGTCCACGTGCGTCCTGTGCAGCGCCCGCAGCGTGAGGCTGGCCTCTATCCCACAGGGGGCGAGTAGAAACTAGTCTAGATATATGTCCGTACCCCTCCTCCGTCTCCAGCAGCCGGTCGCTGTGCACCTTCCTGTAGTGCAGCGCGTCCACGTGCGTCCTGTGCAGCGCCCGCAGCGTGAGGCTGGCCTCTATCCCACAGGGGGCGAGTAGAAACTAGTCTAGATATATGTCCGTACCCCTCCTCCGTCTCCAGCAGCCGGTCGCTGTGCACCTTCCTGTAGTGCAGCGCGTCCACGTGCGTCCTGTGCAGCGCCCGCAGCGTGAGGCTGGCCTCTATCCCACAGGGGGCGAGTAGAAACTAGTCTAGATATATGTCCGTACCCCTCCTCCGTCTCCAGCAGCCGGTCGCTGTGCACCTTCCTGTAGTGCAGCGCGTCCACGTGCGTCCTGTGCAGCGCCCGCAGCGTGAGGCTGGCCTCTATCCCACAGGGGGCGAGTAGAAACTAGTCTAGATATATGTCCGTACCCCTCCTCCGTCTCCAGCAGCCGGTCGCTGTGCACCTTCCTGTAGTGCAGCGCGTCCACGTGCGTCCTGTGCAGCGCCCGCAGCGTGAGGCTGGCCTCTATCCCACAGGGGGCGAGTAGAAACTAGTCTAGATATATGTCCGTACCCCTCCTCCGTCTCCAGCAGCCGGTCGCTGTGCACCTTCCTGTAGTGCAGCGCGTCCACGTGCGTCCTGTGCAGCGCCCGCAGCGTGAGGCTGGCCTCTATCCCACAGGGGGCGAGTAGAAACTAGTCTAGATATATGTCCGTACCCCTCCTCCGTCTCCAGCAGCCGGTCGCTGTGCACCTTCCTGTAGTGCAGCGCGTCCACGTGCGTCCTGTGCAGCGCCCGCAGCGTGGCGTTGCGCGGGTGCACGCTGGCGGGCGCGGCGCGGAACACGCCCGTGACGCTGACGCGCTCGCCGGCCGCGACGGCTTCCACTAGCGCGCCGTGTGCTAACACGCTGACGGTCGCGGGCGTGCGGCCTGCTGGCATGTCGTCTGCAAAAATACATGAATGTCAAAAAATAAAAAAACATATTTCATTGATTTCTGGCCCGAGAAATAGCAGGAATAAAAATGACAGCATTTAGCAATTTTTTTAGGCTGCCTAAGATGAATTGCCTGTATACCATAATGTACTCACCGGGCGACTCCTGCAACTTGACAAGCTGCTTATCGCTGAAGTGCGACCTGTTGTGTATGAGGTTGTAGGAGTGCGCCGTGTTGCAGTGCGAGCAGTGCGCGGGCTCGGGCACGCGGCCGCGCTCCAGCTCGGCCGTGGCCGCGGCGCCGCACACCGCGCAGCGGAAGTACGCCTCGCGCATCTCGGGCACGATGTTGGAGCTGCGGATCACCATGCCGGAGAGCGTCACTAGTTGGTCGATGTCTGAAAGATTACAATTAGAGTTGGTACAATTAATGGTTTTGAATATCGAGAGCAGACCGGTTTCCTAGAAATAGACGTGATAACAGTCAACTCTGTCAACATAGACTCAGACTGTTAGTGCGGTCTGAGACCTATGTTGACAGAGTTGACTTGCGCAAGAGTATTTTTTGTATGGCTCCCATTATTTACAATAAGCTTCCCAATAGCTGGAAAGAGCTAAGCGTAGTAGAATTTAAAAGGACAGTAAAATCTTTTTTAGCTAGTAAAACATATAGTATATGATGTGAATGAATTTTTAAGGGACTCGTTTTACATTGACATGCACTTTTATTAATTAATTTGTTTTTGTTTTTTTGTAAAAAACGTTGCCCCACACTAAGAATTTCTCCTGTATGCTGCGTTTACAAACATTTAAACTCACATACACAAATAGCACAATTGAATCTGAAATGTATGTAATGTAATAATGAATTTGATAATGATGTTTGTATTGAATATTTTGAACCTACGTTGACATTATTATGTTTTTTTTTATTTTTGATACTTAAATATTTGTCAATTTTGCATATGAATTAATGATGAATCAATCAATTTATTTTTATTTGTTATTTATGTCAGCATTTTTTATGTTAATGAATGTTATTATATTTTTTTAAATTCTAATTTTGTTTATTATTTGCATACCATGACAATATGGTAAACATGTTAGCACACATGTTTGAGCAAATAAAGTTATCTGAATCTGAAGTATACTGATACTGAGAGGTCCATATTTTCAGGGTGGTCAGTTTTCGCAATAGATACCATTTTGGTGTAAACAAATTTAAAATAATATCTTATAACTTTCATATCCTAAGCTTACCATTGTCAATAATTATCGCATTTATAACGTTTATAAAGGTAGATTTCTCAATATTTTCTCAGAGTTATCGTACCTTCGGGATTCAAGTCCCGCATGTGTCGCTGCGGCGCGTTGAAGGGCCGCACCTGTATCTGGTGCTCCAGCACCGCCGCCGGGTAGCGCTCGAAGAACAACTCGTTCACAGCCGCGTCAAATGCTGGGACCACCTACATAGAAAATAACATATCCTAACTTAATATTATAAATGCGAAAGTCAGTATGTTTATTTGTTACGCTTTCACGCTAAAACGGCTGCACGGATTTGGATAAAATTTGGCACATGGGTAGACCATGACCTGGGTTAGGACATAGGATACTTTTTAACCCGATATACCCCCGGGGTCGAGACTTATGCGGGTGAAACCGCGGGGCGCATCTAGTTTATGATTTAACAGTTTAAATATTAGGTCCCCACCAATGAAATCAGCGTTTTGTATGGAGAATTTTAAAGAAGTTGCATTTTTCATACTAACATTTTCTTAATTTATTTAACAACCATGAACACTAACGTTTTAAAACTTTTATGCATTAATGTTTAAAAACTAAGATAACGTATTCCACTTAGATTAAGCGATAAAAATAAGTTTTGGCTAAGTTTTAAAACAAATAGTGGTTAGTGGTAGTTTTAAAACATTTCTGCTAACAAAAAGAGGTGTCATTTTTAATGTATTTTTTATGTTTAGAAAACTATAAGTAATAAGGTTTTTTTTTTACTATTGGTAGTTGTCTATGATGGTCATTATTCGATATAATATCAAGCAATTGATGAATATTTTAAATTATAGAAGTGGCGAGGTTCTCTATTTGTGAAAAAAAAACGCCAATTTCATAGGTGAAAAAACGGCAATTTTACAATGGGCGATCTAATCTCCAAAACCGTTTTTTTTTTAATCGCTTTGCCTTTCTATATAATCGGTTCACTAGTTGACTCTGTACCAAACAAACAGACAACTATGTGTCAACTGTTTGTTGGATGATTTAAAAGTAATTTATTCGATGATCATCATTTATTTAAAGGATCTAAGCTTCTTTAAGTTATTCTTCGGACGATGTTTAACATATCCAAAGCACGCGTAGAATGTCAACCGTAGAAACGGGTTTTCGACAGGTTATGTCGGCGGTTAAGAGTTGACAAAATCACAGATTGTTTATCTGTAATTTTCCAAGTTTTCAAATGATTTTCGAATTTTGTAATATTTATTCTTATTCAGCATGGTATTTTGATTGTAATGTATGTGTATATTTTGCATGCTCAAGTGACGGCAGAGCATGGAGAACATTCAAAACATGCACAACGAAAAATAAATGAATTTGAATTTTGTCTATTCTTCCATCGACAAAACTCGTTTCTATTGTGGTAATGTGTGTGCAGGTCTCGATAGGGCTGTCTATTATTTGCCGAGATCCACCAGTATTTACTATAACTGTGCTACAACTAATAGATTGTTTGAAAAAACTTACCTCTTGTGGATAGCACACAAGTTGGCGATGCAATTTGGAATCAAATGCTTTGATGTGTTCACAGTCCACATCTAGGAACGGCTCTTCCAATGTATTTATCTGAAAAATAACATAACATCACGCCTTGTTTCTCTGAAGGGTTAGGCAGAGGTGTACTATCGAAGAACTTCATATCTAAGCAGTTTGAAAACAAAATCCCGTGAACACGATGACCACATCTGTTACCGCCCTGGTTCTATAGCGGCCGAGCGCTGCATGCAGAAATAGTCCTTATAGGAATGAACTTCTTCGATGGTACCTACATAGTACACCCAGATTTACCTCCTTTTTTTTTTAATGATAAGTGATATTGATATCTTACCTCTTCCAACTTCTGTTCATACAATGGCTCGTTAGTCAAAGCGGTGGGCTCCACAAACCTCTGTAAGAACTTAACGAACTTGTCACGACACTCTGCGATGGCCACGTCTGTTCCCCATACGACAAGTTGCGGCTCGCTTGACGGCACGTCTGCACCTGTGTCGTCAATCTGAAGGGAAAGTGTTATTTATTTAATACTTCAAGCACACAAATGTACGGCACTAACGCTTAGGCATTTTCTACCAGTCAACCTTTGGGTGATGCAGAGACAAATAGGTCAGGTGTTAGTAGATTATCTAAATTTATATGATATTGATAACCACCTTCTTATGGTCGTAATTTTGCGTTATTTCTAGGGTATTTCTAGGAGTATTGACCCTTCTCTTGAATCTACTAGTCTGTAGTGAATAGGTTCCTTCTAGGCAAGTATGCCAATAAACGCATTTTTTTTCTTATACCAGCAGCTATTAGAAATAAACAGTGTATGGAATCCTTTAAGAGGTCTTTGTTTAGATTTCTTTTAGATAGATGTTACTACTCCATTACTGAGTTTACTACTGATAGACTGAGGTATGACGATTCCGACTTGCTAATTAAACACTTATGATTTTATTTATTGATTAAGTGTAAATGTGTTTATTATCTAAAATTGTAATGACCTGTTTACCTAACTGACATATTTTAAATTGAATTATTATTATTATTTCATGTAATCTATTGGCATATGCCACCTTTATAATTGCTTGTTTATGTAAATTTTGTACGCCATATATTGGCAAAACATAGTGCACATAATTTAGACAATATACTATCTGTAACCATACCTATGTTTAACAAAATAAATGATTGATTGATTTCTTTTAGCATCGTCGACAGAACCATTAGTTACCACCGAGGTAAATAGAGCTGAAAGCGAGGCCTTTCTATAAAAAATAATTATCTTGAATCCAAGGGAGAGGGCATAAGATACGCGAGAATGCTTTAGTACATCTTGAATCTAAGTATTCTCGCGATCTCATGCCCTCGATCATGGAAATTAATTAGATCAGCGGTTCTCAAAAGGTGGTCCGCGGAACACTGGGCTTCCGTGGAAGGGTCACAGAGGTTCCGATTTTCGGCCGAGAGTTAAATAAAAGACCAGCAAATCATACCAAACCATCGATGGTTAACTGTGTCAGAGTATGAGAATTTGATCGACATTAGAGTTCATTCCTTTTAAAACAAAAATTCGAATCAGTAAATTCTAATTTGAATGACTTTTGGATTGGACTTAAATATGAATACCCTGCAGTTGTTGAGAAGGCTATCATAGTTCTACTTCCGTTTGTGACGACTTAGCGATGCAAGACTGACTTTTCAGACAGACGCTCGTCAAACGCAATATCCACATTTTGTTGTAAACTTTAAACCCTCAACATGCTCAGTATAACTGTGTTTCTTTTTAAGTTCATTACTGATGCAGAGAACAGAGGAGCTTCATTTTTCATTCTTTTTACCTATCGTGGTATAGTAATCTTATTCTAGGTGCATTGTCTTCACATATAATTATATAATAAGTGTATACAAGATATAATGATTTTTTTAAAAGAGTAACGGTGGAGTTTCTTGCCCATTCTTCTCCATACGAAAACTACCTTTTGGAATGGGCGACTAGAATCAGTTTTATTATTTTTTGTAAATTTTGACGTTCAAGTGCCTTTTTTGTGCCTAATTGAAATAAATTATTTGACTTTGACTTTGACGTGGCTAAGTAGTAACTGCCGCACAGGTCGATCCGTCAGGTTAAGCTACGCTTGCTGTGGATGGGTGACCATCTTTACATACCGAGACTCCTCCGTGCCTCGGAAAGCACGTTAAGCCGTTGGTCCCGGTTGTCATTCGTGGATCTTTGACAGTCGTTACGGGTCGTCAGAAGCCCGAAAGTCTGACAACCAGTCTTACCAAGGGGTATCGTATTACCCAGTTACTGGGTTATGGAGGTCAGATAGGCAGTCGCTCCATGTAAAATACTGGTATTCAGCTGCATCCGGTTAGACTGGAAGCCGACCCCAATATAGTTGGGAAAAGGCTAGGCAGATTGACTGATGCAGAGAACACAAAGAGATAGGCAGTCGCTCCATATAAAATACTGGTATTCAGCTGCATCCGATTAGACTGGAAGCCGACCTCAACATATTTGAGAAAAGGCTAGGTAGGTTTTCTTTGTCGTTTTCTAAAAAGGACAAGGAAAAATAGTATAAAAGGAACTTCCGTCCACGCGTCGAGGGCGCCTGGGAGGGGCGCGCGCGCTTTGACTGCAGCGCTTGTTATAATTCGTTACATAGAAATTCATACAATTTTATTGAGCGCCCAAAACGCAGCGTACAAAACGCGCGCCTCGGGCGCTTGTTAAGACTAGTCCCTAAGTGTACCGTGGCCAAAAAAATTGGAAACTGCTGGATTAGATACTTGTTGAAAAAGTCTGGAAAACCGGTCTTCAAGTCTTTGATGTCATTCTACCTATTTTCTATAATTAAGACGCCACTAAATGTCAGTGGCCTTGAGTAGTTAGCTTTCGTGTTCTGTGCTGAGCTACCGCAACGCGTCGTACGTCCAGCCAGTAATAGGACACGCTGCAGAAGCGCTGTCCCAAATTAGAAGCATTATCTATTAATTTATTATACATAAAACAAAAGGAAGGTATTTTAATAAAACACATATTATACAAGAAGATAAATAATTAATTTATCTTTAAAATGATGAAGGTAGGTTTCAGAAAAATAAGCCTGATTGTATTTACGTGATTCTCTGTTTTTTATCTGCGTTAGACATATCTTTACAAATTAATTTAAATAATCTAAAATATTCACATATTAATATTTATTTAAAAAATGTTCTAATTTAACATATTTTTTCCCAAATCATTAACACTACTCGTTTAGAAAACGTGACCTTCAGAAAAGTACTCTGTGACCTTCAGTAAACAATAATTAAAAGGTTATTGTCACCTTAATCAAATAAAACCTCAACAGATCATTTGACAACACATAAAAAACGAAATCAACTTACATGAGTGACATGACTCATTGAGTAAAATCACAGTAAAATCATGGAAAAACACAAAAAAACATAAGAGACAAAGAAAAATAAAAACATTAAAAAGATGCGGGATTCCGGATGTGGCTTGCAAATAAAACCTTCGTATGCTAGAAGCGAATTCGAGTCTGCTACGAGTTTGGACAAAAAGGCTTCGTCCATTATCAGCAGCTGCCGGATCTGCCTGTCATCGATCCTGGACCCTGCAGCCTTGACGTGCGGTCACAGGTTTTGCGAGAAGTGCCTGACGCAGTACTGGCGGATACGGGAGAAGCCGAATTACATCGTGTGTCCACTGTGCCGGGCATGTGCATTCAATGTGGATTTTGCTAAGGTATAGCTCGTTTTCACTGACACTAAGCGACACCTAAATAAATGCCTAAATAACCTAAATTCATCTGCCGGCGATGAGCCGAGCGTTGAATATCAAACAATGGACTGGGATAGGCTAAGCTAAGTTTTATACAGTACAAGTAGTAGGAAATTAATACACCAATGTTTTGGCAATGAAGATCGGGGCAGGCAAGGACCGTTCGTTGAGAGTATTTTATTGAGGTTTCACCAGAACGACGGAATGCGACAAAAGATAGCGTGCATATACCTGTACAGATAGTGCAATCCACGACGACGCGCCCCACTCCACTCCGCTCCGTATACAGTACAGCTTACAGTACAGTAATCGCGGAGTGGGGCGCGTCGTCGTGGATGGCATTATCTGTAAATGCTTTTTAAATTGCCTGCAATATATCTGGCTGAACTTCTGTCATATACAGGGTGATTGGAAGCTGGGTGCAAAGCTTTAAGGCAAAGATAGCACAGACAATTTAGAACCAATTACGCCATGGTTGTCTTAGACGAAGTCTTACCATTTTTTTTAAACCTAATTTTTATGTTTTTTTTCGAATATTCCCAAAATTTTAACTAAACTGCTTGTTATTGGCCAAATTAAATGATAAATAAATTATTTTTTATTTTATTTAATTAAAGTAATGAGTAAGCAATCTAGCAAAACAAGTTTTAGGCTTCTTTGTCGTCAGACATTTTATTTACAGACATTTTAAGTTCACAATTGTTTTTTAAAATTCATAAATACTTTTTGTAAACCATAAAACCTTAAAAAAAATAGTAAGACTTCGTCTAAGACAACCATGGCTTTCATGGTTCTAAATTGTCTGTACTATCTTCCCCTTAAAGCTTTGCACCCAGCTTCCAATCACCCTGTATCAGATTGCAGGCGTTAGCATATTCTGTCGCGATTTACAGTTAATTAAAAAGTAGTTTTTAAATAACTGTCGTAACGTTTTTATCACACTCTTTAGTTCCTCGGAACAGTACTATTATATCACTGTTCTGACCCCTTAGTAGCAGCCTATTGTTTTCTTGTAAACAGCTGTATTCAGTTTTAAGGAAGTACTAGTACTAGTTAATGTTTTCAACACACTCAAGTCTAAAAACACTGGTGATTACTGGGGAATCTCCATTAAACTTTTGAGTAATATAATAGACATCGTAGCCCCCTATCTAGCTGTTACTTTTAATAAATGTGTTGATTTAGGAACTTTTCCTGACCTCATGAAGAGTAGTAAAGTTATGCCATTATTTAAATCAGGTAATAAAAATGACGTTGGTAATTTCAGGCCTATTTCTATTTTACCAGCATTCAGCAAAATATTTGAAAAGTTAATACTCAAGCAGTTGCTAAGACATTTTAATTTAAATAGCCTCCTTCATAATGAACAATATGGCTTTACAAAGGGTCGTTCGCCTACAGATGCGGGTGTTGCTCTCCTGAAACACATATTTAACGCATGGGAGAACTCTCAAAATGCTATTGGAGTTTTCTGTGATCTCTCCAAAGCCTTTGATTGCGTGCACCATGACACGCTTTTGCGTAAACTGCGTCATTATGGTGTGCTAAACGAAGCTCTCAACGTTTTAAATTCATATTTAAATAATAGGTCGCAATGTGTAGATGTTGATGGTGTAAAATCTTCCGGGCTACCAGTTCAGTTAGGTGTACCTCAAGGCTCAATACTGGGTCCATTCTTGTTCTTAGTATATATCAATGACTTACCATTCTATTTAAAGGGTATCTGTGAAGTTGTACTGTTTGCAGATGATACCTCTCTTATTTTTAAAGTAGACAGGAATAGACAAGATTTTGACGATGTAAACAGTGCACTATCAATGGTTACGGATTGGTTTACGACAAATAACCTAGTTCTCAATGCCAAAAAAACGAAATGTGTAAAGTTTGCCCTTCCAAATGTTAGAAATCTAGGACCCAACATCGTCTTAGATAAAGAGGTGCTTGAAACTGTAAATTCGGCAGTTTTTCTGGGCATAACAGTAGATGCCAAACTTCAGTGGGGCCAACATATATCGAGCCTAGCGGGAAGGCTCAGTTCGGCCGCCTACGCCGTCAGAAAAGTAAGACAATACACTGACGTTGATACAGCTCGGTTAGTCTATTTTAGTTATTTTCATAGCGTTATGTCCTATGGTATTCTGCTGTGGGGCAAAGCTGCAGATATTCAAAATATATTTGTCCTCCAAAAACGAGCTATTCGAGCAATTTACCAGCTAGGTGCCAGAGTTTCTCTAAGAGATTTTTTCAAAGATATCGGTATTCTCACAGTGGCATCACAATTCATCTTCGCCAACATCTTATATATTAGGCAAAATATACACTTATACACTAAAAACAGTGATATTCACAATGTTAACACAAGAAGTAAGGATAAACTACGTGCTCCCTTTCACCGGCTTCATAAGGTTCATAACTCATTTGTTGGGCTTGGTATAACCTTTTATAACAAGCTACCCTCTTCTTTGCTAGATTTGCCTTTTAATGCGTTTAAAACTAAATTAAAGTCCAACCTTTGTTCAAAGGCATACTATTCTATCAACGACTACTTAAATGATAAGAATAGATGGTCGCTGTGATTAACTCAAGACAATGTTTAAATGTTCTTTCTCCAGAATTAGTTTACCTACTGACAGGTTATATGAGTTTACATAATTGTTTATAATTTTACTTTATAAGTCAATTTATTTTAATTTTATTTTAATTTAGTGCTGACATAATCTACTCATTACAATGTTTTTTTTATGAGTTGTATTGCAATATGTGGTTAGCTAGCGACCTCGACAATTATTTATTTTACCTCGATGGTCCTAGTTTATTGTAACTTCTAGTTACAGCTATATGTAAGCGGGCACGCCCTTTATGCCTGGAGGCTTTTTCTTTTTTTTTTTTAGATATTGTTTACTTTTAGTTATTTTTATTTCTGCTTGAGTATAGTTCTCGATGCTTTTGGTTGGTATATTGGCGTGTGCTAGCTGTCATATGGCTATTAATTATAGCTATTTAATTTAAATTATTTTTTGCATATTGTAAATTGTCTTGCATACTGTTGTATAGAATCATTTTTTATTTTTTTTCTAACTGAACAGACAGCTGTGCTGCTGGGGAGTTTGTTGCGCCACTTCTTCTTCCCAGCAAAAGCACTAGGAAGTGGTGAAGGGTGGGCGTTTTGGGGGACTGTCTTATGTAATTTTGACGTTCGAAAAGTGCTGATTCTCAGCCTAGTTTGAATAAATGACTTTTGAATTTTGAATTTTTTGACTATGTTTTGAGAATGAAACTGTCTTTGATAGCTGCACTGCAACTGAGAATAACTGCAGATTCTGTTAAACATTTATTATATGTCAAATCCTTTTCAACAGCGAGAAAAACGCGCGTCAACAGAAGACTTCAGAAAAACTTTTACAGAAATGACAAACATGGACGAATCAGACGTCAACAAAGCAATGATATTTTACTTCAAAATTAGTGTCCTTTTACCCGCTTTGTACTGTTTAGTGAAATGGCTCAAGATACCACTCGTAGATTTATTCACCAACATACGTAACCATCTAACAAATTGAAATTGTGCATACATGTTCAGCTATAGTATTGTGTTATAGTTAATTTAATATTTATAATAAAAAAGCAAAATATAACAACATTATTTTTTGTTTTCCCTTAGCTCCTTATGGTATAGGTTTTAAGTAGGGTAGGTACTAAAATATTTTTCTTATTTACAGTTGAATTTACATAAATTCAACTTAACACTAACTGGTACTTCTTCCCTGCTACACATCATGGATAGATTTTCTTTTTAAGAGCCCATACTACCTCAGCTTAAATTCACTTTTTATCTCGCTCCCACCATACTGCTCGCGGACTGAGTCAGAGCGAGACGGAGTGGTGCACTGGCGGCTCCAAGGCGCCAGTAGTTTAGGTAATTGCTTTTTACGGTGAAAATAATGGTAATTTAAAAAAAAAAAAAAACATAAGACCTGCTATATAGTTAGTTCAGTTAGTATAAATTAGTTTCATGATCTAATTTGAAGTATTTTCTGAATACCAGCGGTTTATTGTTCGGTTTGGAGGTAACTTTGTATTTTTTTTCTATGAATGAAAATGTTATGGAATCATGTTTTCGATAAACATAGTACTTAACATTAATCCTCAACTTTACCATATACTTATATATATTTTTTTTTTTTTTTTTTGTATTTTCGGCAAAACGGAGGGTCATGCTAAGCCATTTGAGGTAGTATAGGCTCTTAAGGTTCCGTACCACAAAAGGAAATAACGGAACTCTTATAGGATCACTTCGTTGTCCGTCTGTCTGTCTGTAAAGCTGCGCCATTTTTTCTCCGCTTAGCAACCTCACGCTACTCTTCTTCTGTTTGTAAAACCTGAGAATTAAGCAGCCTGTCCAGACTGCCTAATTTTCACGTTTTACAAATATAGGTAGGTTACATAGTTATTTATCACCACAGTCTTGGTACATTTTAAGCTGGTTCCAGCGGCGCGGCGGCCGGACCTAGTGGGGAGTTGTGCCACAAAATTTAGTTAATCATGTTGCTAAATCTGTACCCTAATTAGGTAATACACGATCAATCGGAATTTGAATCGTTTTGAAACAAATTGCTAATCCATAAATTCACTCACAAACACATACATTCACAATGAATGTTGTTCAACTGTCAAAATGAAATAAATTTGTCGTAATCGTTTACGGAAATGAGTTGCGTAATTAGATAGCTGGTCAATCGCTATTAGGTTACACCAATTGTTATTTAAATCGAAATTCGATACTGCGGAGCGAGTAGGGCCTACTGTGACATGACTTGAATCACACATTTTATCACAGTTTGGGCGCTAAAACCGTGTCTTAAATGCTAGCACGGGTCAACCATATGAAATAAATCTAGAGGCACGACATAATAGGTTGGGGAAAAAGTTGCTTCGCATTTTTTAAGAACATTCAAAACATTTTTAATTTAGTTTATTTACATTTAATTAACTAAAGTATGTAGGTACCATTTTGTTCGATAACTTTTTGCCATCTTGTAGGTAGGGACATGATCCCATTGCTATAGAAATTTTGGGACTTTTGATCAAGTGGTTTTGGCAGTCCTCTCGTGATGTTAACCTGACACTGCCTAAGGAATTCTGAAGAGACCGAAACAGGTGGAAATCTGAAGGTGCAAGGTCAGGACTATACGGCGGATGTATTAACACCTCCCAGCCAAACTCTCTTAATTTTTGCTGAGTGGCTAAAGATGTGTGAGGTCTAGCGATATCATGATGAAAAACCACACCCCTTCTGGTTTGATTAATTCTGATTAATTCCGGCCGCTTTCTCTCAACTTCTTGCTTTAACCTCATCAGTTGTTCGCAGTAGAGTTCAGAATCGACGGTCCTGCCTGATGGTAACAACTCATAATGAATAATGCCCTTCCAATCCCACCACACACACAGCATCACCTTGTTGCGAGTTAACCTGGGTTTCGCCACAGTCTGTGAAGCCTGACTGGCCTTTGACCACGACCTTTTTCGCACGTTTTTATCGTACGTGATCCACTTTTCATCACCAGTTATCAGCTTCTTCAAAAATGGTTCAAAAGTGGTATAATGCGAAAAGACTTTTTCCCCAACCTAATATCTTGTTGTGGCTTCATAATGGATTTTTCGAAAGAAGTTCTTTAATGAGTCTTCATACTTGCGCCTGTGTTCTTCTAATTCGATAGAGTGAGAGAGAAAGTGTGAATTTGGTCAAAACGAAAATCCAAGATGGCGGCATCGAAAATTAAAAAAAAAAACGCCTTGGGTGTCGTTTTATTAGTTTTCGAGGGTACTAAAGCCGATAGTGAGGTCAAAATATGAATCCAAGAAGGCGGCTGTGAACATTTTCAAATTTTTCATCATAGGTGTCGTTTTCATAGTTTTCTAGGGTGCCGAAGCCGATAGAGGATAAAATGTAAATCCAAGATGACGACTTCATCCGTTAAAATGTGAGATTTGTGACAAAATGGGCGCGCCCATAGTAGCAAATAAGACAATGAGTTCCAACTTAAACTTCAAGAAGTTATGTCACAAGTCAAGAAATTATCAGCACAATCAGCTGGTTTAACTCGAAAAATTTCTATAGTCTTAAAGAGTTTATTATGGATAACAAATTCTCATGTTAGTATGAATTGAACATATGCATGCTAAGTACAATTCTGGCAAAACATGTAAGATCTTTATTGCAAATTATTGTAACACCATATAAACCATGTTTCATGCAAATAAATACTTACTTACTTACTTAACAAATGCTTCTAGATTTATGTCACATGGTTGACCCATGCTAGCATTTAAGACAAATTATCTGTAGTATTATCGCTTACATTGTAGTTGGATAATAAACGATGGGTTATATCGATGTACAGTATAAATTATGTTTTTTGGGATAAATTCATACCAACTATGGAACCCTTCATTGTGCGTGGTCCGACACGCACTTCGCCGGTTTTTTAAAATATTCTATTGCCTTTTATTACTTTATAGGCTTCTGTTTAACCTTTATCTCATCTGATTTGAGTCATAACATTTTTTTTTACTTGTTATAAAGCATGTTGAATTATGTAATTATTTGGTGAAATTTTGGGTGAGAGTCCAAAGACATGAACAAGGGAAAGATATCTCAGAATGTTGCAACACTTTTCTTGTCCTTTGATCATTCGTTCTTTTTGTATGCAACACTTACCCTTCTAGTAGGTGTAGCAGCACTAGGATCCGGCACATTGCGGCCAGGCTGGTTACTCTTCAGGTCAGCTCTCTGTCTCGCAGGAGTCATGGCACCGCGTAAGTTGGAGCGAGGGGTGCTCAGGGAACTGGGCGTACCGTAGTTGAGAGGGGAGCTCATGTCTATGTCTGTACCTGAATAAATAGGAATATTTTCACGTTATTTATCTGAATCATCACTACAGAGCAGAAGATTGATAATGTGGTCAGTTAATTAAATAACTAAAGAGGTTTCAAGAACTGGTGTTTCTGAAACACTATTGAATTAATTTCCCATGAATGATACAGTCAGTGACCTGCATAACCCGACCCCTCTTCCCTTCTTCTTTGTAAGAGGTAGCAGGTAATGCAAAATACTGACCGTACATGATGAAAAGATGCTTCAAACAATACATAAAATGAACACAACATGCACATTCAATTATAGCTGACACAATAATGTCAAGTTTCATCAAATATCAATTTTTAGGTTTTTACATACAGTATAAATAGTGTGTCAGCAGACAGGTAATAAATTAATAACATTTGTAAGAGTAAACAATGTAAACTGTGAAGTAACCGGGGCATTTCTGCACAAGCATAATGCAGAAGTGCTAACTCTATACTTAGGAGTAATTTATGGAATTTCTTGTTCAACAATTTTAATAGTTTATATACTGACAGTACTCAAGTTATATTAATTTGAGGAGCTTGTGGCTAAGTAATAACTGCCGCACTGGTTGATCCGTTAGGTTAAGCTACGCTTGCCAGGGTTGGTCTGTGGATGGGTGACCATCTTTACATACCGAGACTCCTCTGTGCCTCGGAAAGCACGTTGAGCCATTGGTCCCGGCTTTCATTCGTGGATCTTTGACAGTCGTTACGGGTCGTCAGAAGCCCGAAAGTCTGACGACCAGTCTTACCAAGGGGTATCGTATTAACCAGTTACTGGGTTGTGGAGGTTAGATAGGCAGTTGCTCCATGTAAAATACTGGTATTCAGCTGCATCCGGTGAGACTGGAAGGCGACCCCAATATAGTTGGGAAAAGGCTAGGCAGATTGACTCAAGTTATGATTATTTAAGTTAGAAATTGAGAAGTGATTGCCACCTATATTTATTGTACAGACGCCAGCAGGTCAACCTACCCGAAATTGTCAACTTTTCCCAATCAACTTTGAACCTTACTTTAGTGATAAAGTTGAAAATCTATTAAAGAAATTTGACAGATTGTAGTAGGTTGATGTGCTGGAGTCTGTACATAAACAACCTATCTTCAACTTTGTTACCAAAAAACCATCCGTTGGACCAACTCAGGCCAGAATATGTTGGAGCCAGCTATCTTTCTGCCTATTTATAAAACACTAGTTTCTGGTGACCTGTAACACAGGTTTTTTTCCCAAAAACCTATATCAGGCGCCAGTCTCTCACAAAGGTGCAATACAGCTGAGACATTTTTTGTACATATTAGCTTTGTGAAGAGAGAATAAATGATTGTTGTTGACTGTCTTCAGACAGCAGCTTCGCCCGCTTTATATCTTTATGAATAGGGATGATGCCTGGGTCAATAAAAAGAAATTCTATTTAGTCCGTCAGTCAGATAATAAAAAAATATTAGACACATATTTTTTGCTTTATCATATTAATAAAAAATGACTTAGATCCAACGCATTAAAGTTGGGGAGTGGGGGTTGATACGTCACAAGTATGTATAAAATCTACATACAAGTGACATCATGGCACATTATAACACAATGTATCGCCGTAATCTTTTGATACCGTAAAAAAAGAAAAAATATGTGTATGTTATTTTTTCATAATCTACATTACGGACAAAAAAATTTTTTTTTGTCATCATCATTATTATATGCCTATGTCACTCAGTGATAATATAGTATTCTACTGGTGATTTTTTTTTTAAATCTGTCCATTTTTTTCGAGTTAATTAATTACAAACAAAAATACAAATCTTTTCTCTTTTTAATATTAGTGTAGTGTAGATCAAATTATTAGTTGGCAGTATGTGTTACTGTTTACTTGATAGTAAACAGCGGCAGTTGTAAGCAGTGAAATTGCTGAGATGTACCACTACTTGTTGAATTTCTCCCATTTTAGGCAGTTATTGTTCAGTTTTATTCACTTATTCCATTTATCCGTGCCAAAAAACCAACCCTAAGGTGGATACTCGGAAATGCATGTCTAAATAAATTGAATTCATAAGCTTAGTGGTGGATTCTCGGACATACGTTTCCGAGTTTCCACCTTAGGGTGGATTTTTTGAGGTGGATAAATGGAATAACCCGTTTTATTGATAGTATTATTATGTCGATAGAAACATACCAAGTGGACTGGAAGCTATGGCACGAGCTGGTGATGTGCCCGGTGCTTCACCGGGAGTGCGCGGCGTCCTTCTAGGAGTACCGGGCGTCTGTGGGGTCCCTCGCGGAGTACCAGGGGTTCCATCTGAAAATTAGGTTTATTTTTCTTTGAAGTCTTTACGACACATTATACGACAGTATTTACAACGTCAAAAGAAATCAGGTGAAAGAAAAACTATCAAAATGAGATTCTCATTTTTCTCAACTTTCAGTACTACTTTACAAATAGTACTGAACGCTTGTCACAAGTTTTTACAACATCGACAACAAGTTATTTCTCTTGAATGAGTAGAAATTATCCCAGTTTGTACAAATAGCACACAGAAATATTACGTTAGATTAAATAAAACGTACTTTGTGAGGGAGTGCCGGAGGAACGCTGTGGTGTTTCTGGAACAACAAGTTGTTGCGACGAGCGGGTCCTCCGCGACGGCGTTGGAGCATCCGAAGACGCCTGTGATGCTGGGCGCTTCGATGGAGTAGACATTTTTTCCTTTCACACTAATCACAGAACTAAATATTAGGTTGTTTTCAGAAATATGATAAACAAACGCGGCGTACGCACAATAGGTTACTTTTCATTTGGCGCGAAATATTGACAGCTTCTGTCAGTTTCCACATCCACACAAGTTTCTAAACGAATATTGGAAAGAATCAACTAAGTACCATTTTTTTTTAAATCTTATTATTGTCTAATCTCTAATAAATAGGGATTTTTGCCTGTGGTCTAGGGTTAGACCACATTTCTCAGACAGACACTGAGGTCCTGGGTTCGATTCGAAGCGGGGGCGGCCCACCTTGCACCTTAGTAGTTACGCCACTAGGTACAAATCGACTATCACTGAAATTCCCTGCTGAAGAAATATATATTTTAAGTGGGTGATAGACGTGTTAAAATCCTCTCCGATCCAGATGATCCAACCACTCTCCTCCAGGAGAGCAATAGGGCCACCAGTACAGTGCACAAACACACCCGACACCCGTCGTACCGACCTCGCCGCCGAGGTCCTCCGCGCGCGCGACCCTCACGAGTAAATAATACTCCCCCCCGACCCTTGTCCGATGAAGCGCCAGCCCGCGCCGCAGCTGAGCGCGTAGCTTTAAATTCCCCGCATAATAATCATGAAATATCCTTGATCCAGCCTGTCCCATCTTGCTGTCCCCCCCTCAGCGACGCCCTAAGCCGAGGTTCGTACCCCACAGGGGGTGCCCTTAGCGAGCGTTCGCCTAATTTTAATTTAGAATAGTTGCTCCTGGCTGGAGGCTTTGAGTGTAGTGCTTAAGGCAGCCACAGGATTGTTCGGTTGAGCAGTAAATACCTTAGTGGTATACCTGCGAGATGCCATAGTTAAAAAAAAAAAAAAAAAAAAAAAAAAGACGTGTTAACTTAAATTACGCAGTTTTTAAGTTCGCGAACTTACTCGGCTCGCCATTGGTGACACACGTGAAGCTTGCTCATACTGTATCACGATGTTCTCGAATTTTCTGAACCAAACTAAATAAACATTACACAAATGACGAAACAAAATGGCGGCTCGTGACTCGCGGTGATGACAGATGTACACACGTGTACACATCAAGCTATACATTCCAGTGTATGCTTATCTCACATTGTATAGGATTTCCGTACAATGTGAGGTCAGTGTATACTGGAAATGTATAGCTTGATGTGTAGCCGTGTGTACAAAACTACGAACCAAGGTGGGCTACGAGCAAAATTTCAAACTTGTTGGATCGCTGACGAACTTACTCAGCGGTTATACTAAGTGCGCGTACTTAGTACAAAGCACGGGCGAGTAAGGTCGCCGATCCATAAGTCTTAGTACGCGTACTTGCTTGCACGTCTATCACCCATTTTACCCAGCTAAGGTCAAAATCTGGTTCGAGACTAAAATCGAAGAACTAATCGACTAAATAAAGCTGTCTCTGGATTGAGTGGCAACTCCATTGTTGTCAACTTTCCATAAACAAGACAAATATCTTTTTTAAATCAATTGATCGTTCATTCACCGCTGATGTTTTTACGGTGTTATTTTATGATAATAAATAAATATAACGATAACTGCGAAATAAAAGCGATTGTGATGCTCAGCAGTATTTAAAATTAGTGCAATAAAATTATCAGAATCAATGTTCTATGCTAAAATATTGATTGGCGTTGTAAGCTATCTTTGTGCAATCTACCTGCATAGTAGAAAATATTTTCGTGAATAATTATCTTTGACGGGACAAATAAGATACGTTTTAAATTGACAATGTAAAGTGTGTACGCATTATTGAGAAGTACGTATGTTTACTTATGATTCAGCGGTACTCCCACAAGGACTGAAGATATTTTGGTAAGTATCGGTCGGTAGGTACCGCGATGATTCATTTTATCTCTGGGTGCATTTCCATTGTAAAGGTCCTGGATAGGGTGCCCGCGATTAATATTTAACTATATGGGAGTCCGCGCAGGATACACAATTATCACGCTGTATGAATATAACAAACATAAAATGCAAATTAAGGGGTACCTTTTTTGCCTAATAAAAATAATAAATAGTGGGGTAGAAGTCTAGTATTGAAAAATCCCAGCTCATCATCCTTTCAAGACCAGTCAGTTGTGTGGTTTAGGCCAGGTTTTATAGAATAGGTAAGGTATTAATAGGTCAAAATAAAATAAATGTTATTGTTATATGACTGAAACATGAAAAAACAGTTTCATCATAAAACTAATCATTTTGTAAATAGATTATAATTTAGATTGATAGGGAGTTATTTATAATATGAAAATGGCTAGTAAAGTTATGGTTTTACATAGAATCAATAACAACATGGCTTTTTCACTTTCCCTCTTCAAAGTTCAAGGTAGAGTTACAATATTGATCTTGAGTTTGGAGATTTTCTTTCATAATAAAAAAAATGGTTAAGCAACAACAGAGTTACTTATTTATTTTTAGAACCACAGTTCTATTTTAAATCTATGATTAAGTATTTTGTTGTTTACCCGATTTCCAAAACCTAACTAAAATTTATAAAATGGGGAGGGAGGTATGTACCCAACCTCATTTTAAAATTCTGTTTTTTTCCTGCTTATATTCATCCCCTTATTCCAATTTCAAATAAAAATAATTTTACCCATTCATGTTTGCATGCTGAGCCATTGAGGTGAGAGGTCAATGACCTCTGATGCAGGGCAATGTACAAATTTTTTGATGACTGACACATGATGAGATTTGAATAGTCATCATTTTAATGTAAGTAATCTCTAGTGTTTTTAGATTCTTGAAATTGAATAGTTTTAATTTGTTAATGTTTTTTTTTTTTTTGTATTGGAGACATTTGCTACTTGCAAGTAAGAAAGTTCGTTTTAACAATCTTTATCTACCTAATTTAAGTTAACCTCAAGCATAAAGAATTGAGGAATCTTTATTCAGAATTACACAAAAACTCGAGTCCTTAAGACAACTAATAAATGATTGATTTCTGAATATTGAAGCCCTTTTCAAAAATATGTATTATTCAAGATTTAAAAATTTGCATTCTAGCTGCAATATTTAGACTTAAATATTCAGTTAGATCTGTGTGATCATAAATTGCTACACAAGAGAATCAATGACCTCAGTGGGTCAGTGCAAGGTCTTTAAAGACTTGCATTGGCATGTGAGTCAGGCAATTTAGTATTTTAATGAAGATTTTATTCAATCTTAGATGTTCTGATCCTATTGATGTATAAAATCACTGTACCTACTGTGATTGAAATATTTAATACGCTTATGAAAAATATTAATGAAATTAGGAATTTATCATAACATAACATCATTTAATCCCTGAAGGGTTAGGTAGAGTTGTTGGTTCACCCACATTTCGCCAGTTATGTTGGGAAATTTAGTTTTAGTTTAAAAAAAAAACTTTCACTAGTGATGAGTAGTAGAAAGGCTATCACTATTTATAAGACATTTCTAGGAACAAAATGATCCATACTCAGTGCCTATTAAATTACAATACCTATTAGTTATGTTTAGAGCATTTCTTGATCATACAAACTAAATCAACTCTAGCTTTATAAATTGCCATTGATTTAGTCATTTGCTAACATTTATTTCAATTCAAGGCAAAAATACTTGGCAAAATTCTCCATCATGGAATCCGTTTAAAACAAAAGAGAGCTTCAGGCCAAGTGTTGATTAAGGAAAACTATTGATTTCTGTAGCTCTGTGTAAGGGGGCATATTTCTCGTAATCTCAAGCAAGGTAATCCTGCCTACCCTTCGGGATGCGAGATCGCATGCGCCAAGCGCTGTTCACCCCTCATGCGGACTCCGCAATTATATGTATATAACTATATATTACCGTACTACGTATCTACAATACTTGAAACGTTTCGTACGGATTATATTTGGCGATGTTTTGTTTTTTTAATTTTAGAGTCTCGTAACTAGATTTTAGAGTCTTGTATCGCAATTTTAGAGTCAAATAATTATCTAGGACGTAACAGCCGCTTTCCGTCTCACGCTTGTCGAAAAATCTTAAACGAAAAGGGTTACTAAGATACGCTGACTAACGCATTTAGTGCCTACTGACTGCACCCTTCGAATATTATCTATTCGTAAAGAACATTACATTTTTTATGAATTAACTAGAAGCCTGGGGTTTCTTCCGCAAATTTTATAACTATAACCAACATAGTCTGTGAACGATTTTAATAAAACTTTGTATTGAAGGACCAAAATCGATTCAGTCGTTTTCTAAATCAGTCCAAACATAGAGACGGAACCAATGAACTTTTCTTATTACATGTGTGTTCATTTACAACGAACGAGTAAAAATCAATACCATGGAGAGCGCAGTATTTTTTTTTGTAACGATTCTAACAACGCATGATGCATCACTAATGTTGCTGTTGACCCTACCAATTAACTAAAACGGTTATGTGAGTAGGTACACCGAATAGTTTGACACACAAAACGGATGAATGTATGAAACCTTAGTGCGGCCGAGAAACCTTAGTTTTAACTTTACTTACGTCACTCAAAAGTGTGACGAAAGTAATAATTTGTGAAGTAAAGTTTAAAACTGGGCAAAAGGTCAAATGGTTTGAAACTCGAAAAGTTCTGTAGGTAGTCTTTTTACTCAAAAGTCTTACTTGACTCTCTATTCATTTGAATTGGCCGACCGTTTGAAAGAACGTTTGAAACACAACTTTACTTCAAAAAGTAAAGTTGTCTTTCAAACGTTCTTTATTAATTTTCGAGTCAAACGTAGGACCGGCCAAATTAAGTATTAAACTAGCCAATCATTTTCCAAGGGCAGTCTGGTAGCTTTGGTTTCAGTTAAGAGTAGGCCTAAGGCAAAGCTTTGCATAAGAAAGAGAAGATTTAAGAGGCCTAGTTGATCCGATACCACCCATTACTAAATGCGATTTCAATTGATAAAAGATTTGGTTGGCTATTGGACTGGGTTCAGCAATGACCCATCCATATTCTCGAATTTTTCGTACTTCAGCAACTACCACAAGGATTACTCCCTTAACTCTTCATCAAGGATCTTCAAGGAAGCTTTAAACGTACGTACTATTACGTCTCAAATATTCCTTTGTTCGATAACTACGCAAATTGCCGATTATATCAGCGGTTTTGATAATGGATTATGTTATTATGTCTTTAAAGCTGAGTCATTGCTTGATTTCCATAGCGTTACATCAGGAATTATTTACTTTTTTCACTTAAAATATAATTTAAGGGTACGCCAGACGGCCATTCTTCCATACAAACGTAGTATGGCGATTACTCCTTACTATGATGGTGTACGTTCAAAATTAATAATGATATCAATTTGTCTTGTCATTATGTATAGCCCTATACAGAAGCAGAATTGAAAAAAAAAATGTTTTGAAGTTATGAGCGTAATTTCCAAAACTTCCATATTTCAACACTAATTTTAACTCGTCTTTGGGCGTAAATAAATAACTTATGAAAATAGCAAAATAGAAACGTAGATAGATAATTTAATTTTATTCAAAAGTTCAAATTATTTTATTTTGAGTAAATAGATCCAATAGTTTTTCCATAATATCTATGCGCCAAAGGTCTGTTCATGAAATTTTACGCTCTCTCTCGTTTTCGTTATAAATCATCGTCTATTTCACTAAATAAATAAATATTAAATAAAACTAAATAAAGAAATAATTAGACTAATTACCATGCATATTAGTCACGCCCACCAACGAGTTCGAGTCGTTGACTAGTGCACCCTTAAGCCTATGATCTTCTTCCTTCGTTGGAATTTCTTATCATTATTATTTATAATCTTACAATAGGTTAACTTAATGGCCGCTTGTTAACCTAAATCTAAGTTTAAAATACTAACTAGGCTAAAAGCGTAAGACTAATATTCTCTCTCGGTGGAAATCCGTCAATTTACAGAAAATCGTCTTCCTTAAAACAAGGTATCTCAAAGAGAACAGTTTATCCCGTTGGGATAACAGCCGTTTCCTGTCCCGACAAACACTTCCCAGCAAAGATTCAACGCATTCCGGAAATTCTGATCTAAGCCCTCAGGTCCTAAGATCCGCATTTCCGGAATATTTATAACACAAAACTAGGGATTTGAGTCTATATAGAAAGTAATCTCTTTACCTTCTAAATCTTGTGTTTTTGAGAGGATACTAGTATAATAATCAAATAATATTATGAGTCTGTCAAACTTGTGATCCTGATATTAGTACACATATTATTGACCGGGTCGCCTTTTACGACACCCGTAGGACGTGATGGGACGGTTTTTGGTGCAGGGACCACACGGCTAGTTAATTTATTTGCGTTTTTATAGTTGACTCGATTGAAATTTTAGATAGAAAGAAGAAAAAATTCAAGTTGGGAAACATTGTTCGAAAGTAACTTCAGTGGTCAGTCCAGAATAAAAGAAATATGTAAAGTTTTTGATCCTTAAAGACCTTTGTCTTAAAATTGTTATGAACCTTTGTCTTATAATTGCAAATTTCTACAAACAAATTCAACTTGACCTGTAATTTTATCTAATCAGACTAATGGCCACTTCTCCTAATTCCACTATCTCCAGTGTCGTAAGTCAAGTTCTATTACCAAATTGCTATTAACACTTTTTAATTTTGCGACCTATCCACTAACACCTTCGTTAGTCACGTCTCGCGTCTCTAGAAAGCGTAGCAAACAAAGTTTCGAGTATCATATGTCGTTTAGACTTGAGGCCAATCACCTGATTGATATGATTCATAATTTATATCTAAAATATATTACGACTGCAACAAAACGTGTGTAACTTTAAAAACATCGCTTCTTGGCGATTTTATATGTTTTAGATTGATAGATGCTGTAATATCTCCGTACATTCATTCAGCTGTAGTATTTTTGCTAGATTTTCAAACTTAGAAATAATTATTAATGAATTTAAAACAAAGCTGTTCAAAGTTACAATGCTCATTTGTTGTAATGTTCAATGAAACTTGGTTGGCAGTGAGTGTGCCAGCAACTGGTCGTTCATTCAGGTAGATTTCTCCGCTTCTGTCCAGCGGTGCTCAATGTTTTACATTTAATTTTGCTAACCTTTAATTTACCTGAAACTATATTGATGTGATCCAAAGTTGTACTTTTGTAAAACAATTTTTTATTTCACCCCTCCTGTTGGGTCTGCCTTCGGGATATTATAATGGTTTCTATGTCGGTTATAATATAATTATTTGCTGCAATCGATTTTGGTTTTGGTAACATCAAGACTGTTCTCCAACAAATATTGTGTGTATTACATAACATCACGCCTTGTTTCCCCGAAGGGTTGGGCAGAGGTGTATTGTGTGTATTATGAGTAAATAAACTAAAATGTCAACATGGAAACAGTAAAATCTAGCCGATCTTTGAACTATTAATGTAACTTTCAAGTTTCTTGTGTTTCTCGTTTCTAAATCAAAATTATTTTATTTGCAAGCTGCCTACAAAATCATTTAGCAATGTTCGCTACCACTGCGCTATTATGAAGGGCCGGTGGGCGCGGAGCAGTGGAGCACCGTCGTAACATGCCCGATCTGCGCAAACCTATTGTTTCACTCTAACTCCATACCCACAGAAAAAACGCCAGCTTTCATTTTTTTACTACAAATGTACGAAGAATGTTACCTGCACTTAGGAAACGGTGTATGTGCGTAATAAAAGGTATATTGTTCATATTTACAATTTCAATGCATTTCTTCCACCTGTATTTATTTTATTAGTGTGCGGAGAGCGTAGTAACCTTTTTGTACTATGGATTTCTGTTTTATAGGTAGGTATCACAGGTAAGTTTTCATTGTTTGGCACGGTTATCACTGTTCTATTGGTTATGTTGTCTAGGAGACTAGGAGTGATTTCCGTCATGCTCATTCTACGGATATCTATAGTTAGATGTGTATGTGCGTGGCGCGTCACTCACTATGAGTGTTATCTTATGCGTAAAATGGCGTCAGTAGTCCATAGTCTACGGTCTCTATTCCGAACAGTCTCCTTCAATCGACTCTCACAATCTGCGCAGCATTTTAGATACCTAATACCCATGAACATACTATTTATAATACGTAGGTAATAGTTTTTTACATAGCTCTTATTATTTAAATGCATAAAATGTTTTGAAAGTGGTCAACCACTTTGTTGACAAGATTCTCGAAACAAAAATAAAAATCAGTCACAGTACCTAAGCTATTTGTCATTAAAAGCAAATAATAAAAAGCAATGGCATCTTGAAATTATTGTTACCAAATACCTAATTAGTGTTATTTTTATTTCGTTCCAAAGTCATTCAAGAATCTTTTCAACTGAAGCTGTTTTTATTTTTATTACGTCTTTATCCTTCCCTGCATTATTGTCCGTGAAAATATCCCTTTTATCCTATTACCCCTTTCAGCCATAAAGGGCTGAAATGCAAATCCTTTCGCTGAAGGCTGAATTTCTCCCATCAGCGCTTTCAAGCGTTACATTTAGTTGAAGATGTTTTGTTAGGGCATTGCTTTTATTTGGGGTTATAAGGACTACACTATGATCGATTTTGCTTTAATTAGCCGCAAACATGTCTTGATTAGTTATTTCAGGCACATCTTAAGCTATTTGATTCTAGTTGAACGTGTTGCAGAAATTGAACTCTATCGTGCAATTATTTCGGAATTGGAGCAAAATATTTCTCTAGCTTTGCACAATCGGTAGCGCTCTCAAAGGAGTCTTTCTATTGTGATATTATTACAGCATTTTTATCCGCGGTTTCGCCCTTCACAGAAAATAATGGCAGCTAGGGAAGGCATCGATTTTCGGCACCCTACGTATACTACTCTACAAAGTTCGGGGAGCGCGGGGGCGTCAAGATGGCCGCGGTAGGGACCCAGACCTGCCTCACGCGCACTCGCCTCACAAGGTCACGGTGCATGTGGTGCCACCGCTGCGCCTCCAAAAATACAAAATCTCGATAGTAGGAAATAGTTTCTGTCCCTTTCTTTTCTATGACAACTCCGTTGGTCTCTGTTCCACCATCCGCTCGTTGATTTGTACTACTCCATAATGATAGATGCTCCTAGTGTTGATTTCGGTTGTTCTAGTAAGTTCTGAACCTGGATCCTATTTTTGACGAATTTTATGTTTTAAAAAATCTATCAAGGTGGGCAATCTCCTGCGAATATAACACCCACGCTCAACAAGGCATTGTTAAAAACATTAACTTCGTGCCATGTGGAATCTTGGGATTCCACATGGTTAAGGCAACTGAGAGGATTGAAACAAATTCCAAACATTTGCGAAATTCTCTTTGACTACCACGTCCATAGTCCGTCCCTTGCCAACCCTAATCATAGCAAACCTCCTTATCTAAATTATGGAAAATTTTGGAATGCGACACATAGAGCTTCTCTATCGCACCCTCGACTATTAAGTGTTGCTATCTCACTCTCCCTCTACCTACGATATCACAAGGGGTAGTGGTAGGGCGCGCACAAAAGATTTTGGGATGGATTTTTTTTTCGCAAACTGCACCATATGAAAAGATTCAGTGCAACCATCAGTTCATCGCAGAAGCATCGATAGGGTGCGCTTCTGCGTCCATTTTGTTATTAGTTAATTATTTTTTTTGTCAGTAAAGTAAATATACCAGTAGTGGTGTGTTAGTGACTGTGATAGCAATTCGCTGTATTTCAAACAACATTTACATTATGTTCTTAGTGTTATTTTTTTAATTGTGAGTACAACTGTCATTAAAACTGGTGCGTTAGTGTGTGGAGGTGGAAATTATTAATTTAACTTCTTAGAGCTAACTTCTAAGACATCTTATTTTTGTGGAATTTCAATCGGCAGAGATCACAAACCTAATTAGATTATAAACTTTTTCTTCATACAAGAACCATGTGGTATTTTACGTCCAAAAATGCTGTAGCGCTTCCCAATCTCCAAAACCGTCATGATTATTAATACCTCCCAGAGTTTCACGAAAATAACACCGCGTTTGTTTGTTATAGTTCTGATGACGTAACGAAAGACGCGAAGAATGACGTCGTTCGCTAACCTGACGCAAACGCGAGCATCGAGCTTGCCTGCGACGTCGACAGCCAGTGGCTCCGGTCACAGCTCCAACGACCAGGACCCGCTCGCCATGACGCACATCATATGCAACCTACTCGAGAACATGAATAAACCATCGAGCCTGCAGACCGGAGCTTCCACCTCGGCATCGTCCAGCATGCCATACGACATTTGGGCACTGCCGGCGTGTAGCTCCCTACAGAACCCACTTGGACCCATAAGTCGTGAGTACAACATTACCTCCAATAACAACCACCACCAGCATCAATCCAAAGAAGACAACTCGAGCGGCTCGCCCGGCACCTCATCGTCGGTGTCCATCACCTGTTTCCGCTGCGAAGAGCGCACACCGACGACTCGCTGCCTCGAGTGCAACGATTTATTTTGTCACGAATGTTGTCACAAAGTTACATCTGACTGCCAGCTGAGAGAGCACACGCTGCTCCCTATACACCAAATATCGCCCATAGGGGCCAGGCCTAACTCGGTGAATAACGAGAAAGAACTCATGTTCTGCGACATACACGGCGATCAGGTTAGATATTACTGTGAGCCTTGCATCGTCTTTATATGTCAGGAGTGTACGCTGTGGGTGCATAAAGATCACAATTATACGCCCATTAAAGGTGCCCTTGACATGTGTCGTATCGGTGTTTTTAGAGCGATTGAAGACACGAAGACGGGAACTAAAGCTATAAAAACTGCCATAGATCGCGCTGTTGCTATGTCGAAAGCTTATGAAAAAGAAACCGCAGAGGCTAATATGAAAATAAGGAAAGCGATGCGATGTTATGCTCAGGCTATCGAAGATCGTGAAAAATATTTATTGGATAAAGTAGAAAAGATGCGTCAAGCTAAAATGAATGAATTAACAGATCATATGAATACACTTAGAGGCATATTAGCTGGATTAGCTCATACAAATGAAACTCTAGTGCGTAGCATGGACTCTGAAGGGATCGATTTATTTATGGCGAAAGAAAAGGGAAGGGCTCAAGTTGACTATTTTTCTTGTATGTTTAAGAACATGTACGCAACAGAGGAAAGAATCGTGTTCATCCCTCCTAATTACGACTTAGTGGACCAGTTGAAAAGACAGTGTGACGTGCAGTCCGCGCCGTCTAGTTCATTGCAATCTCTCAGCTCTACATCATCGATACAGTCCCGCCAGTCTTTGCTATCGTTACAGTCTTTACAGTCTGCTCAGAGCTTTCAGCATCTAAATTATAACATGTCCGGATCTAGCAGCTTGAGATCATTACCAGAATATGCTGGACCACACACGAGATCAACTAATTATTATGACCACAGCATTTCATCAAGTCTAGCCTTGGATTCGAACCCCGGCCGCGGAATTGGTCAATCGATACCAGGATATTGGATGTCTGTATCAGTGAGACCTACACGAAGCCCTGTTCCTGGTGTTCCAATGTTTTCGTTCGCTCGCGAAGGGCAGGATGAAGGACAAGTATCCAGACCTTGGGGTCTTTGTGTAGATAGAGAAGGAAATATCATTGTTGCCGATAGAAGAAACAACCGTATTCAAATATTTAGCAGTAGAGGGGAATTCAAGACAATGTTCGGATCTAAAGGCACTGGGCCTGGAGAGTTTGATCTCCCGGCAGGCATTACCACGGATACTTACGGACGCATCATTGTGATTGATAAGGACAATCATAGAGTGCAAATATTCACATCGTCTGGTAACTTTATTCTCAAATTCGGTTCATTTGGCAAGGAATGTGGACAATTCCAATATCCATGGGATGTGGCTGTAAATACTTTAGGCAATATTGTTGTGACTGATACGCGTAATCATCGTATTCAACTGTTTACCAGTGACGGAACTTACATAACAAAGTTCGTGTTTGAAGGTGCGAACCCGGCTAAAATGCTGAAAGGGCCTACGACTCCTAGAGGTGTGTGTTTTACGACATCGGGCAATATTATAGTGTCGGACTTTGAGAATCATCGGCTATTAATGGTGGACCCGACTTTGTCTAAAGTGCTGCACTGTGTGGGTCGCGAAGGTTCTGGAATCGGTGAACTCAATCGCCCATCAGGGATAGTGACTGACGATGACGGACGCATCATAGTCGCCGATTCTAAGAACCACCGTGTGTTAGTGTTTACGTCAGAATTGCGTATTCTGTGGGCCGTGGACCTGAAGAGCCCCGGCCTAGACGACAAGGACCGGCCGAGCGACGTGGCGCTCACTCCCGAGGGCTTCCTCGTGGTGCTGTTCGAGACGCTGCCCGACACCGCGCGCGACATCTCCTCCCACGGCAAGCAATACATCAAAGTATATTAATATTATATTACTGTACCTAATGTTAAGGCCAACCAAGTTCGTGGACCTAAGGTCTGCCGTATTTTATTTTGTTTCGTTTTATTTGTGATTTATTTGACAATGTGCCAATTTTATTATTAACGTTTGGAAAAATTCAATCGAGCATAGCTTGCGTGGAGAATTTTAGTTTGCCCATCGACCTAACGTGGATGTGTGAACCATGTTCTCCATGAGTCCTGATGTATTTTTCGTTACCAGTACTTTGATTTTCGTTTCCGTATTTGACTAGTCTCTAAGGACCAAACAATGTTTGCAGTGTAATTTACGATGTAATTTAGATGCCGCAATTATAAATAGCTGTCATTAACCTGTATAACTGTAGAACACACCAAACTCATAGTCGGTGCACTAAATATTTAATGTCGATTACTTATAAATGTACTCTCCGGTCCGATCCCTGCGATGTATCGCTAATATAATCGAATAGAGAAATCGTAAAGATAAACTATTATAGAGAATCACAATGTGATGTAAAAGATGTTTTTATGTGAGATAAATTAAAGGATAACTTGAAAAGTATTTTTCCACAATGTTACATTTTTGCGTTTTTTAACTTGGTTAATTAATTAATGCAGACGTTGATATGTATTTTTATGATAAGTTATTTTGTATAATGATTTAGGTGCATATAATATTTTTATTATAGTTAGGCGCGCGCTGTGGCGGTGCTCGCGCTAGCTACAATTATGTTCGTAATAGTTACTTCTTATCGCTCGAAGGCTTCTTCTGTTTTTTTTCGCGGCTTGATACGATGGGATGTGAAAATGTATGAATGAGCAAAAGAATCAATGCAATAAAACTTTAAGACTGACTTTAGAAGACTGTCTTAAAGAAGTTGAGTTGCGCCGGCGCCGGTGTCGATCGGCGGGCGGTGGCAGTCGCGGCTGGCAGTGTCGCGCGATTAAACCAAAATTCTAAGTATTATTGAAACACTTAGCAAATACACAAACGAACGTCGTTTGGAATCTAAGCTGATGATCTTATCGTCGTATTTGCTTATGAGACGTGATATTTTTATTTTCATACGTAAAATGTGAAAGTTTTTTTTTTAAATTTTATTTTGTAATTTACCTTATGTCGCAAAACTTTGACTGCCGGCTTGATCGGGTTTATTAAACGTAATATTAGAAATGACTTAGAGTTCAGTGACGATGGCATGGCGTTCTATTAAACTGATTTATTTATTCTGATAATTAGAATAATGCCGGTTGACGGCGTTAGTCAACGTACGGTCACCCCACGTATAACATAATATACTTAATCGGATATTGTGAGTGCGTACAAGCTAGTTCCACGCATTTCAGTCTTACTAGCAAATTTATAGATAATCTTATCTAAATTAATAATAATATCAATAAGTTATTATTTCGCGTAGTCGTATACAAAAATTTTCGTTTTAGTTCAAATATTATAGTGAAATTCTTTTGAATAAAAATAAAAAAAAACTATTAAATCGATATGATATTTTCAAAACGTATGTTAGGTGACTTCGAGATAAATCCCTATGTGTTCAGTCAGTATGTGTTCACTTAATATAATTAATTGTTAGATAACTAATTTAAATCTAAGTTTAGTTGCATGCGAGACGGTTAAGTCAACACTCAAGAATCGTTGTATTAGATTGTGTGCACTGTTTGTCCCGTCATGGTTTTCAATAATTTGACATACTTTCTACCCTAGCATGAATCTGTTATATATTATTATACTATTTTTTTTTCTAACGTCAAGTCTCAAAAACATTGTCTGATCTAAGTTATCCTACAATTTATCGTTTGCAAACAATTTGCGCATTTTTTTTATAAGATGTAGTTAGGGAATTGTTCAGTTAAGACAGATTGTATGAAAACCATGTATATTATACGGGATTTAATCTTATATGATATAATATCTAATGTCTTTATCGAGAGCTGAGTGGGAGGAAAAGCTTTTGTTCTGAAATTAATGTACATTTATGCCTGTGGCTTTGATTGAGGTAGCCAAAAGCTTTAATTTCACGCTATGGCTCGCGCCTTGCCTCGAGGCAAGCTTACGTTTGAGGCTGTTTACTTTCCCGAGCAGGCCTCCAAATGAGCAAGGAGGATTTGTAGCAAACATAGACTTTACGTTTCTTTTTCATAGACTCCTCCTTTGTTTTTTTTTGCAGAATCTTTTCCTCCATCCAGAAGCTTTTGATTTGCGTATTATAATATAAAACTGTTACAGCGTGTTAGACCCCAAAATATATATACCTAAGTAAATCAAATTTATAGTGAATTGAAATAAAATTAGCTTCAATCAATTGAGAAGGCTTTCATGGACAAACTATACTTGCAAGTAGTTACTACTGTAACGTACCCTCGCAGTTCATTGGAGTGGCACCAGCGGCTCGCAAAAGATTCGATTGTGTTGCTACTGGGACTTGTCACTTGTTACCATTATTGCTTTCGATATGGGCAGAGAATAATTCTCATACTCCTAATTTGTACTGAGTAATTCCTGCGTGGTAGTTTGTCCGGTAGCTCTTGTTATCCTTCGCGGTAATTAGCTCGTGTATATTGCGTAATCAACGCTAGAACTTTCTCCCGATAAACTAAACTAAAGCATAATAAAATTACTGTAAGTTATTATACGGTTAGAGATACATTTTCACGTTTGTACTTAGGATTATTATAGCGTAAGTCTTCTTAAAATAATATGTGGTATTCCTAAAAATTCGATGCTTCAAACAAAATTTTTCTAGTAACGGTGTGGACAGTAGACATAAATTAAGGTACTGATAATTATAGTTAACGTTGACTGGAATATGAGTCTGAAATTAATTACTTAAGATGGGAAAATTATTGTTTGAAGTTAACTATGTGTCACAAGGCGTCAGTAGATTTAATGTTGGGTGCGTTTTATTTATTCGTGGTCTAAGAACGCTCGCGTAGGTACGGTTTTCGCATTTATTAGCAGACTTTCCCTTAATAGGATAAGTAAACAAATATATTACATAATATTCTAAACGGTGCACTATGTGTGTCGACAGTGCTTTAAGCAATATGTAACAGTACATTTTTGTAATTAAAATCCTGTTCGACCTGAGAGCGGTGTATTAAAACTTCTACAAATACAATAAAGAAAATTATAACTAAAGATAACCGCTGTAAAGCGCGGGAACCAATTAACATGGCGTGACACCTATAAATGTTACGGCGTGCAATATCTTGTCGCATATTACAACTTTAAATTATCCCCTATTTTGGAATTCACTTAATGCACCGAATGAATGAATCAATAATCAATGTGCAATTTTCGCCTAAAATGCCTTAAACTCAGTACATTTTCATGACTGTCGCGGTCGCGCGCTTGTTGTACGGGGCAACTCGACCAGTGTGACCATGAAAATGTATCATACATTTTTATGCCTTCAAAAATATCCTATTACCATTCTATTTTATTTTATCTTCAATTTGTTTAGGCATACCACACATAATTATGTTGTAAAGATCCCAATTTCATTGATCGGACAGGCTTTTTATTACATGCTGTTCTTAAGAATTTTACAAGAGCCCAGAAACATTACAAAGTGAATACTTCTGGTTATATGGTAGGTACAACTAACTAGTAACTTTTTCGGCTAATAATTGTAATCACGTTTATCCCACTTAAAGTGAATTTATTCTTTTTCAGCATTTCGTAGTTTTGAAGCAAAGCTTCTCTTAGGCTAACTACAGTATTTTGTATCATGTAATGTAACATCGACTAACGTAACGAAGTATCATGGACCCGCGCATTCCATTACTGATAGACGAGCAGTCATAATCGTGTAATCGAATGCTCGGTTTCCAACCAATGATTATCTGATCACTGCCATAGAATAAGTTTCTTTGTTTGTCCTTTGTTCGTTGAACGTCCATGAAACATGTTACAGTACAGCGCTGATTACATTACATGTTGCACAAGCATGTATCCACTATAACTTGTTGCAGTTAACGCATTTGAAATGTACATACATAGACTTACTTTATTTTCTTATACAGGAATGTAAATAAAATAGTGTGAATTGTTTACCTTAATATGATAAGATAATCACGTACCTATAATGTAACACCAAGTTAGTTGAAATAGCTAAAGCGAAAGCCGTGCCGAGCAACGTGGCGTAGTTAGGTAAAATATGTGCAGTGTCTTGCGTCTTAACGGTGTTGACGAATTCCGCATATGAATTTATAATTAAATATTTATCTTTTCCAATAAGTGATGGAATTAACGTTTACTTTTTGTTCAGTGCCATTATTAAAGTATTACGTTATTTTTAAAATAATGTGTTGCATGAAATGCATTTTTTTATCATTATTATACTTTCAATATTTTTCTGGATTTCGTATGATCACAGTATGTTTTTTATCCGACAACGAATCTCATAATTATAGTAAATACTGATTCTATTGTCGTTTGAAACTTAGGTAACGGATTTGCAAAGCAACTCCCTCCGTCGGGTGCACTCGTAGAGTGCCGCAAATGTCGTGAACGGAGTTTTAAATGATCCGTGTGAGTGCTGTCTCAGAGCCCCTTGCAGGACGAAATGGTAGGTGACATCTGATGAAGGGTATATACGCGCTGATCTTCGACTACCACATAACTACTAGTTACCTTTGTTTAAAATTGTAAATTTTATCACTTCATCAGACGAGTCGAGTATTGGTAACAACTAGACCAGAGGTCGTTATTGTACAACTGAGCAGAAAGCTGCTGAAGCATTACTTAATTTTATGACTGCATTTAATTTTGATATAATTTGGTTATGTTTTATTTAAAATTATTTTGTTACTCAAATGGTTATGTGGATTCGCCAAGTGTGTTTACTTGTTTTCAGATTAAAAGTGAAAGTAAAGTAGAACAAAGTGTCGCGTTTGATTTAATGTTGTGCTGATTATGTAAGGCATAATATTAGACGAATTCCGTACCTTAGTAAACAAACTTCGGTGATGGTCACAAAATCAAAAAGGTATATTTTGTCGTGAAGCGATGTGTACTTTGTGAAATCTGCTAGCTGCTAGCAGTATAATTGTGGTTTTGTGATAAATACAATAAAATTGAGAACTAAATAATATTGGAACTTAATGATAATTTTTGTACAAGTTTTTGATGTCTATCACGACGATTGTAAAATCATTCGGAACATTCAGCAATTAGTTGAGACACGTCACAATGTTGTGGTACGAGTGTGGGAGCGAAGTGAGACGCAACACTAAAACTGCATAATAATAATGATACAATTATGAGATTTTAGCGAATGTAATAAGCCATTTTCGTGCTATTTTTGTAACTTTAACTAGGAGCTTGTGTTGTGTTAGTCTTAGTGTAGTATTTATGTCCATCCATCTCCCCTTCGCGAGTGTCCCTACAGATGAGGTCGCTTCTTACAATAGATAGCGCATAGACAAGCCACTAAAATGTTTGAGACATGACAGTGGGCAACTGTTGAAACATCATGTGACCCAACTGTGACGAACACAAGCCTGGCTTTTCTATTCGTTGTCGACACACCTGATGCACCATGTCTACTAGCAAGTTTTATTGCACAACTTTAGGTCCGCAGCTGACTTGCTTTATGGAAACATTCACAGCAAGTCGAGTTGCAAGTAGAGTATTTTATAAAGTCATAAAGTGAACTTGCTGAGGTCAAGCGCTAATCTTGTCTGTGGGCACCGTGCATTAGATTGTTTGAAGCGATGCTTGCTTTGCTTCTTTAAACACTAACCTCGAGAGGACAAGCAGAGGACCACGACATCGTCAGCAAAGGGTGGATGAATGATATTGTCAATATCAATGTGTAACAGTAAGTAGCATTTTTGCACACGTGACTCGCTGGGCGTCAGGACCAGCTTCTTTTGGTTCTAACTCCCCGCGAGGCGCTTAGTGGTGTTCAAAAATCAACCATAAACTACCTCTTTTTTGTAAAGTTTTTAAGACTGACGGAATTAAGTAACCATGAATGGTGGAATGGTGGTTTGATCACCGCTTTAGAAGCCTGTTGTCTACTATTTTATTTAATTTTTAGTTTTCTCTAGATTGTAATCGTAGAAGCGTCCATAACACTGTCACGTTTAGTTTGACTTGAGCAATTGCATATACATATATTCATGTAGTGTAGTCCAGCTTACAATTGTTATAGCGAGTGGACAACAGTCTTGTTCTATTGTAAGTACCTAGCGGGAATGGCTGATGAGGTGGCTGTCACCCGCGCCGCCCAATCAGCGGCTATTAGTGGGCGAGCGTGGATGACAGAAAGTGTAACTGGGTTAAAGCCCACAGATATTTCCGCTAGATTATATTATCTACCTTAGCTTACGTAATTATTGTAATCATCTCTAATGTGTGTAATGAGACTGAATTTTTTTTTAGTAGTGTTCCTATATTTTAATTTAGACTATTTTACTGCCTACCGTATTTCATTAACTTTATTTTTTACCTTCGGTACATATTCATGCATCATTACATTACATTACATTCATCCTTATAATCCTATCAATTTATGTACGACGCTATATAATGTCAAATTTTTGAAATTTTTTAAATGAATTTTGTATGAGAAATTAATCAAGTGATTGATAGAAAATGGTCTTTTATTCTTCTCCACACACTTGCCCTGCTGCAGTCCTCTTGTGAGAGAAAGACGCTATCGTCTGTTCTCCGTACTAAAATAATATTTTTAAAAGCTAGGTTTAGAATCTGGTCCTTTGATAAACATTTCACTGATACAAAATTCAAAATACTCTTTATGTAACCAGTAAGTAGATATTTAATATACATGGTGTAAGGGAGTTTCTTGCCCGTTCTTCTCCATAGGAAGCTACTACGCTTTGGAATGGGCAACTAGCTTCATCTCGCTCTTGACAGGGCAAAAGTGAAATATATGCTATGAGTTAGAGTTTCAAACATCGACGCGCAAGCCGATGAATTGAAATTTTATCAATCTGACCAAAAATTTCTAAGCCACGGGGGTCAAACTCCAAGGACTTATTTCAATTAGGCACTTAGGCGATTAACACACGGCACCGCTCGACCGCGCGGTAGGAGCAGTTTGCGGTAGAAACGAGCACCGCTCGACCGCGCGGTCGGGCGGTGTACGTGTGTTAGGCATCTACAGATTTATTAGAGGCCAATGCGACATGAGATCCGCTTCACCGCCTACCGCGGCGGTGCGCGGTGCCGTGTGTTAATCGCCATAAAAAGCACTTGAATGTCACGAAATTAAAATTGATTCTAGTTGCCCCTTCCAAAAGGTAGTTTCGTATGAAGAAAAATTTACAAGAAACTCCATAGTTATCTACTCTTTAAAAATGTTTTACAATATTTTGTATAGAATCTTGTAACAATTTGCGCGTCGATGTTCGTGTTCCTTACACCATGTATATTTAAAAAAGATCGTAATGCGAATTCTATAAAGCCATGGCTACATAACATAACCAGCCTAAAACGTCCCCACTGCTGGGACAGCCTTCTCGTGAGAGGGAGTGGGCCGTAATCCACCACGCGGGCCCAGTGCGGGTTGGTGGATGTCACATGTCTTCGATGTTTTTGGTTCTCAGACATACCGGTACCTCACGATGTTTTCTTTCACCGTTTTGAGAGCAGTGGTGATGAAATAATTTACAAAAAGTAAAGCGTATGGTAGGGTTCGAACCTATGACCTACAACGCGTAAGTCGAGGCCGCCGTTACCACTAGGCCACCACTGCTCCCATGGCTAGCATGAGCATAATCATACTATAATTTTCCAATTTCTGGGACACGGCACCACTGAGACGCCTGTGTCCCAGTGGGCCTGATAGGGAGTTGGTATATGTGACATGTCTTCTAATTTTTGGTTCTCAAATCTAGTTGGTATCTCTGTCTGTCCGTCATGTCAGTGCCAAATTGCGTGACGTATTAGATGGCGTTAGAATATTTGGAAAAGTAATTATTTTCCTAGTAGTAAAGTTGAGCAGACTAAATAAATTAATAATCAAATCTATAAAAAAAAACGTACTTAAAACATTAATAGAAATAAAATATAACACTGACCGGTGATGGGTCATCAAATCAGTGCGATGTTCTCCAGTTTGGGCAGATTCTTCGAGTACCCGGTGAAGCGGAAACCCATCTGTTTCTACAGACAGGAGGACTTTAGTGCAACAGGTAAATATACAAGAGCGGCTCGTGGCAATATAGGAACAGCCGCACGGGTCGAGTTCGGTCAGTGGATAGGTGACCATCCATTACATATCGAGGCCCCTCCGTGCCTCGGAAAGCACGTTAAGCCTTTGGTCCCGGACTCCTGTTCATCATTTGTAGATCTTTGACAGTCGTTACGGGTAGTCAGAAGCCCGAAAGTCGACAACCAGTCTTACCAAGGGGAATCGTATTACCAAGTAATATTGGGTTGTGGAGGTCAGATAGGCAGTCGTTTCATGTAAAATACTACGCACAAGTGAGCATGGGTGATGTGAATAATTCTGGGTTCGATTCCCAGGATTATTTAGTAGCGGCTTGGAGTCTGGATTTGTATCTGGTTAGTGGCAATATACTTATATATGCCTTTATCCAATGTTACATGGGTCTTCGCACACGTTATCATCTGGTAAAATGTGGGGTGGTAGATAGGTACTATAAATATTCTTATACACGTCTGTCTACCCTTTTGGAATAACAGGCGTGATTTTATGAACTAAGTATGAAAAAACTGACGGAAGTACCCACGTTCTAAAGGACGTGAGTACTTTCTACAGGTAAAACTATAGATTAGTAGGTAGTGCCAAGAATTACTAAGTCTTCTTAGTTTACCTAAACGAAACCATAATACAAAGAATTCTGTTTACAATAGGGGAAGCTCATAGGAAAGTAGCAGATCAGCAGAGGAATATCCAAACAGATTACGACAAACTAGTCGATTTGTTCTATACGCGACTAGCGGAGCAACGCCAGTATAACCATGTAAGATGTTTTACGATAACTTACTACTTTTATTCTGCGGGTTAGAAAATCTAATAAACTTGATTATCTTGTTAGAGATAGTGCATTCAAAGAACAAAAACTTTTTTATCCGACTTCGGCGAAGCAAATAAGACGGTTATGACCGGTATGTATGTATGTTGTATGTTCATCTGTTCCCTCATAAAGGCTCGTGCAGACCAGCGCAACGCGACGGCGCGACGCGACTCGAACAATACAATTTCTAAGAACACCACGGTATAACAATAGCCGGTGTCGCGTCGCGCTAGTCTGCACGAAGCTTAACTTCTAAATACATCATAATGTGACAAATGAGGTATTGTTGGAAGCGTCTTGATCATCCGCTATTATAGGCTCTAGTGACGTCACATATTAAAAGTCTGGAGTCACACGTAATCTGTTCGATTTATGCCTTAACACGTGTGACTCCAGATTTTTAATTTGTCTCTCTGTGATGTCTTGTTTTATACCTTTTTAGATGACT
This sequence comes from Xanthia togata, assembly GCA_963853775.1. Taxonomy (NCBI): domain Eukaryota; kingdom Metazoa; phylum Arthropoda; class Insecta; order Lepidoptera; family Noctuidae; genus Xanthia; species Xanthia togata. The sequence goes on from OY970805.1 coordinate 7,217,370, forward strand.
TTGTGTCGTAGTTGGGTTTTAGTTTTGTAAGTTTTATTTTTGATAAGTGGCCACACTTGTCTGGCGCGCCCTGGGCAGTAAGACCCGTTACCATCTTGCAAATATTATTTGAATCAGAGAATGTTACTCTCAAAATTATTTAGGGTCGATATTAAGTACCTATGAAGGTCTAAAGTTTTATTTAATCTTGTCATTTTGCAATAATCACCCAGCTTTGAAAGTCTTTTAATGATAGCAACTGAACCGCAAACGTAAAGCTAAGTTTGATTAGCAACAAAACTTGCAGAAATTGAGTTTCACAAGCAAATCTTGCCGTGTAAATGCGGCAATATCACTTTCGCGAGTTTTGAAAGTAAGGATTGCTTGCGGAAACCAACTTCTGCAAGTTTTGTTGTGTGACGCACAAGCCTCTCGTGTGACGGCCGTACGCGTGTTTACAAACTTTTTAAGTACGAACCCGTAGAAGTGTTGGCCAACGAATAAGCATTGTAAACACGACGCTACGTCACGCGTCATTGCGGGTTTACGCTCTCGCTACACGTGTTTTTACTCGAAGACTTCTGGAAAACAAAGTTGGTGTGTTTTTTGTCGTTACGCCAGTTTGATGTACACACTTGGTCTGCTAAACTATTGTTTTGCTTTCTTGCAGTTCATAGATACGTTTGTTTCGACCAATTACATCGGATTAATCTATTACCAACACCTACTTAAATCTCTTTGGTTTAGACCAAGGCTCGGAACCGGTTTAAAAAATACCAGTTGATACCGGTTTATTTCGGTTTTCCTCCGAACTTTTCTTAAGAACGTAAACGTTTTAAGAACCTTATTTAAAAATATTGGTATGGCAGGAGATGAAGGAGAAAGATCGAAGATGGAGTATGCAGAAAGTGGTGGAGCGTTTTCCTGGGTGGAACGAGGTGACCATCGCCAACCTGCACAGCCTGTTCTTACTCTTTGACAACCAGTCTAACGGCATGCTCGGATTTGATGATTTGTTAGTCTCCAGTTTTGTGATTTTTTGCATTGCAGGTAGCAATAGGTAGGTACTTACTAGAATAAATAAAAGTCCTATAGACCAGTGTTTATGCGTGACAGCGATATTGGTTCGAAATCCTCTGTATGACTTGTTTTGCAATAAAATCAAATTATATAAGTAGGTAGGTACCTAGAGATAATTAATGCAAAATATGCTATAGTAATTTTGTTTTTTTTAAATTGTTAATAACAAAAACGCTGCTGATGGTTTAGGCGAGAAGATTCGACTAACTCATTGGGAACAGCCTATGTTCAGCACAGGGGCCCTACCACCACCTCTTCAGCAGTATTGATTGATTGATTTGATTTTTCAGGGTCTTTAGTCACACAGCATATGTTGTTACAAAGGTGTTTACAAATGATCTTATTCTATTTGTATACAAATCGTGAATTATTTGTTCCATAGGCTAGGTCGCCTTTACAAACATTTAAACATACTTTTATTATTATATTTTGCGTTGACATGACTTATTTATTTATTTATGAACATTGTATAACAAGTAGGTATGTGTAAGTCTTATTATGGACCCACATAATAGTTACAGTATTTGAGTTACAAAATGTACGCTTATTATATAAATTATAATAATAACATAAGTAAAGATAGTGGCGGGTAGTCCGCGAAAAGGTCATGCATAATACACGGCCGAAGTGACGGCGTCAGCTAGTAAGCGAGCTATCGTCACGACGCGTCACGGAGGAAGTAGTGATGGGGCAGTCGGTATAGATTGTACGTGCTAGCGTAAGACATTGTACTTAGTCTACTTTTGCCAATAAATAATAATAATAAAATAATCTTACTTGAGCGTGGGAAAGAGATGGAGCTAGATGTTCTGTATTGATCCACTTCATTCTTGCACTGAGTAACATCAAAATAATACTGCTAAAAGAGGTGGTGGTTGGCCCCCAGGACACAACATTCACTACCTACACGACTATCCAAAAACGAGATAAACGATACAATTTAATTGCAATAGCATTGTTTCAAGAACCTTGCTCTTTCATTATGATAGTACCTAATATTTTGATTTCTGTCACCCCACTTAGCGGGGCAGTGCTAGAGAGTCTGGGCGATGAGAGCAGCATGGAAGTTCGCAAGGAGAAATTCAATTTAGCAGACACGGACAGCGATGGCTGGATCACTTATGACGAGTTTCTGTCGGTAAGCGCATGAATAAAGCACCATCGTATTGTAAGCGGTGATCTGATATAGGTACCTAATATTTTAGAAGTTCGTCGAACGTATGTGCAGCGGCCAGCGCGAACGCCGCACAAACGAACAGTCAGTCAGTAAAAGACGCCGTATGACGACAACCGGACAAAACGTGACTTACCTCACCCTTAACTTTTTAATTCATTCGTACTCGTATTGATTTTAGCAAAAAGTAATTTCCTCGTTCGAACTAATTTTGGTCATGAACTCATGATTGTGTCAATGGAACGGTATGGTATAACGTAGCGGCTAAGGAGCGTCTACAACACGATTACGTGTACAAACTTTTACACCGCTACGATGACGCCTACGAAACGTCTACGCGCTACGCAGCGGCGGCTACGCCGCTACGACGGGGCCTACGCAACGTCTACAACGCTACGACGGCACCTAAAAACCGTCTACGACGCTACGCATCGACGTCTACTGAACGTCTACGCCGCTAAGACAGCGCCTGAGAAACGACTAGACGATACGCAATGACAGAATCCGCTACGACGGCGCCTACGAAAAGTCTATGCGGCGAAATATCGACGCAGCATCTACTGTGCAATTGTGCATACGCTAAGCTGCTGCTACTGTCGTTCAATAACTGTTTTAACTAATCTTATTTACACTTTTTTTTCACTACAAGGTCGAACATGTTTCCAGTTGGTGTACAACTTCAACCCTGGAGAAGAGGGCAGCGTCGCCGGTCTGGCAGCCTTGTGCAATGACGTCGCAGATAACATACAGTTTGTGAGCAACCTTACCGTCGGCGAACAACTCGAGTATGGATTGTTTTAAATATACTTAGTTATGTTTTAAATTGTGTTTTATTTCGGTCTTCGAAATGAGACATGAGCTTATTAGGTCGTGGCCGCGTTGGTAAGGCTATTGTGTTGCGATGGCGATTTATTAAACTAAGCCAACTCCTCTATGACGGTGGCCGGCTGCATTACATTTAAAGCGACCGGCGAAAGTACCTGAACCAGTCATATATTTGTACCGAAAAACAATTAAGTACCTTTAGGGGTATGAGGAACAGGGTGTAAAGTTCACTCATCCACCATAGAAAAGGGAGGATCCTCCAACCAGACGGGTGTTGTGTCTGGCGAGCCGACTGCCCGACTGTTGATTTCGGATAGTCTTATCTATGTCGTTCGCGCGGTAAACTCTAATTGCGCGATGCAGGATTTGTGTGACGTCATGTCTTTGATGCGTAGTTAGTATGTGGCGGTGTAACCGCTACATACCGGTCAGAAAAAAAGAAAACTTTATATACGAAAAACTATTTATTTTAACTGAACAAACATCACAAATCCTACTTATATTATAAAGGCGAAAGTTTGTGATTGTGTATGTTTGTCTCTTCTTCACGCTAAAACTACGGAACGGATTTGGATAAAATTTGGCACACAGATATTTTATAACCTGGATTGACACATAGGATACTTTTTATCCCGATATTCCCACGGGATCGAAACTCATGCGGGTGAAACCGCGAGGCGCAGCTAGTCATCAATAATTGTTGGTCCTAAATGAGATACTGCTTTCGTGTATCGCCGTCGCATTGGCAACGCCGTGGTTACCAGTGCGGACGCAGCCTAAGGGAACGCTGAAATAAATGAAGTGTTCGCAACCGCGCGTCATTTGCCCTTCGAATTTTACAACACAAGATCTACGGCTGTCAAAATTTTGAAGACGGATCAATAGTTTGTCGGCCTATGATCAAGCGATGGCAGTGAAGGACGCGTTACCAAGGGCAAGGCCCTCGTTGCCACAAGCGTGCCCCGCGTTTTCTCTGATCCCTTAGATCACACCCTTCCCTTTGTACCCCTCTGATACAACCGGTCAAGCCTGCACGGGACACCACGCCCCTTTATGACAAATACACACACACACACACACACAACATAACATCTGTATTCCCCGAAGGGTTAGGCAGAGGTGTATCTATAGTACACCCACATTTCGCCAGTTATGTTTAAGTCCCATATAATAGGGGGCGAGCCTATTGCCATCAACCGGGCACAAATCTCTAGACTGCTACTGAGAAATTCGAGATGAAATAACCCAATAACACTGCCCGACCCGGGAATCGAACCCAGGATCTTGAGGTCAAGAGTAGCGCTTGCGACCATTGGACCAACGAGGCAGTTGGTGTATGACGAATGCAATTTTTTTAAAGTTATTTTTAGTAATTTTTGACTATTGGTCTGTGTTCGGATATTTCGCTGTGAGTCAAAATAATAGTGGGACCGCGTGGTACGAGGAGCGCAATAGGTTTATCCTTTGATTTTTAAGAAGGTCAAATCAACAGCGACAACAATCTTTTTAAAAATCAAAAGAGAAACTGTCCAGCATCTGGATGCGAAATTGAAACTGTTGTGTAAAAAAAAATATTTTAATCTTAATCAATAGCTGTAAAATCTATATACATGTTGGTAGAGGGACTGCTCTTATGGTTGAATGAACGAACGATGTACAATATAATATAAAAAAGGCTTTTCGTTTAAAAACTCCACGCTTCGACAGGTAAGACGGACGACCGGTTATTATCAATATCGGAGCTGATCATCATCGCTGAGCGAGTCCACATCGCTCAGTTCGTTAAGGCTGGGATCACACGCGAGGCACCGCGCGCCAGCTTCCTTCCAGCACTCCGCACAGTACACGAATGGGCACTTCGGTACGCAGCAACAGTGCCACCGACTTGATGGTTGTTGCCCTGAAAATGTTGCAGACATTTTCACTGCTTCGGCTTGAAAAATGAGGTCAACAATTGAGTTAAAAAATTTACTACAAGACCTTTGCTGAAATCCAATCTGTGTATGTACAGACATACACAGATAGAACTACTCAGTGTAGAACAGCGTATTTCGAATTTCTATCGGTAAAAACAAAGTGATGGTTCCCCTTATCAACTAATAAGCGGGAATTAAGATCTACGGTGACACGTGCATTTTGGATTACAAATTTTTTTTTTCAGGTCGGGATCGGTTTCAGTAGCTCCAACGACACACAAACTACTTTCTTCTCACCTACATCGTTCCTAGGCTCCGTCTCGCCACAAATGAGGCAGGTCATCCTGGCTGCGGGCAGGGCATTCAACCAGCCCAGTAGGTAAGGGAACTTCATCCTCAAACTAAGGAGGTTCTCGCCAGAGAGGTAGTGAGCGCGCACGGCTTGGATGGCTTTCCTGAATGTGATCAAATAATACCAATTTTGATGATAACATAATGACACAAAACAAAATGCTTTTGTAAGAGGTTCCATCAACATTGGAGTATCTACCTATTTTCTCTACCTAGAGGTACTTCCAATTTTGTACCATCTTCAACGAAAAATAATTATCATTCGATTTTATAATTTTATTCTTCACCCTGAAAATGGGAGGCGGGGATAGTCCTAACTTAGCATTTGTGCTACCGTACCTGCGCAACGTTTTATCCATTTTCATCCGTTTCTTGAGGATGTCGTTGTAAAGATGCAACACGCGCTGCTTCTCACGACGAGGATAAAAGTAACTGCAGATTTGTCTGAAATTAATTATAGTAGTAGTTGCACCAATTACCTACAAGTAAGCAGGTTTTTAGGGTTCCGTAGTCAACAAGGAACCCTTATCGTTTCGCCATGTCCGTCTGTCTGTCTGTCTGCCCGCGGTTTCGCTCAAAAACTAATGGTACTAGAAAGTTGTAATTTGGCATGAGTATACAAGTTAATGACGCCAAAAAAGTGGTAAAATAAAATTTTGAAAAAAACAATTATTTAGGGTACCTCCCCTACATGTAAAGTGGGGATGATAATTATTTTTTTCGTCCTTCCCATAATGTGGGATATCGTTGGATAGGTCTCAAAAATATTAGGGGTTTGCGGAGACCGTTTTTTGATTAAATAAACCGTTCGTGATTTATCAAGCTTTAAAGTACCAATTTTCGTTAGAGTCAAGTGTCTCCCCCCTCTACCAACTAAACGGTTGTAGTTAGAAATTCAAATGTTACGGGAGTAGTACCTATATATAACGAAGTTTAAAGGAAAACTATCACACTTAAGTGGGCTTTACAAGTTTACGAGTAATAATCGACCAACTTAAATTTGCGGTTACAAGCACATGTTCTCACATATATTCCGTATGGGAGAACATGTTTTTCAATTACAAAGTTAAGTTTGTTCTTACGATTCATTCATTCCAACTACGGAATCCTTCACTGTGCGTGGTCCGACACGCACTTGGCCGGTTTTTTTTATAACTATTGGCGAGGTTCCTGAGCACCTGGAGTCCTACTGATAGTTGCTCTAAAGATCTCTACAGTAAAGGGAAAACCGGGAACAGAAAAAAGTTATAAGTTAGTTCCTTTGTTCTGCCTTACCTTCGGATCTCCATCGTATACGGGTTCACATACAACAGTAACAGTATCCACACGTATCCTCCATAGATTTTGACAAAATAAATAGGAGGCATGGCGCGAGGGTGCGGCACACATTCCTCGTTGGTGACCTCGTGACGTACCCCCTGGGTTGATGACAGGTTGGAGACTAGCTTACGGAGTAAAGTGGCTAGCAGGCCTGTGCCTTCCACCTGAGTGATATGGGAAATAAAACAATGGGCTAGTGTCCGATCGAACCTTCGGCTTTGGCAACCTTCGGCCAAACCTTCGGCTTCGGCCAAAATGGGCCGAGTTTTGGCCGAAAGCCGAAGGTTTCTACGAGTACTTCTAGCAAGCGCCGAAATTGATGAACTGTTAGGAATGAGAGCGCGGGCGGGGGTCACATTGCGTTGCGCCGCCGCCGGTCGGCCGCCATCGCCAGTAGTAAATTTAAATCAATATAATTATGACATTATTTTGAAGTGTAAGTATTATATTTTAAAACAAGTTCAATAAGATAACAGTCAACATAAAACTAAAAAAAAAAAAACAGCCAATCTTGAACTGAATTTCTTAGGGATATCTGTACCCTATTATAATTACGTAATACACGATCAATCGGAATTTGAATCGTTTTGAAACAAATTGCTAATCCATTGCTTCATAAGTTCGAAAAAAAATCTGCGTGCAACGTAAATAACGCAATCAATGTTGTTGAACTGTCATAATGAAACAAATTTGTCGTAATCGTTTACTATAATGTGTTTCGTAATTAGATAGCTGATTCGTTTTCGTCCGAAGGTTGTTGCAATAGCCGATTGATAATACACAGAACTTCATTTTTACTAAATATTTAAAAGATAAAGGGATACCAACATCAGTAAGCTGTGGGTGGCGTGGGCCTCGGACACTATAGTGCTTGGACTCTTCGAAAATAAATTAAGAGGGAACAGGGGCTGCAAGGAATTTGAAAAAAAAGGTATTTGAAGAAACTATTGCCGTCGCGCTGCGCTCGAAAAACCGAGTTAAACCCCGTAAAGTGCGATAGGGACAACTGCAGCTCAGACCGATTATATCACAATTTTTTTGACGAAAACGACGTTTGGCATTCTCCTTTTTTCTCCTCGAAAACTAAGCCGAAAAAATACCTTAAAATTTTAAGAAAGAGTATGTCTAGGTTCCTATTATTTTCCTTTATGCTAAAAACTTTTCCGAATTAGTCTGGTAGTTCTCTAATCACGGCGGTAAAAATGGGGCATTTTTGTAGGGTCATAGTTTCCTCCTGAAAAAAGGAAATGACAGGGACATGCATAGGCATGGGTCTCTATAGAGAGACCCTGATTTTATACAAAAAATGACAGCTCTAGAGGCATTATTCAGGGAAGAAAATCGGGGAATACGTTTGTATGGAGAATCGCGGGCCCTGTTCCCTCTTAAGAACTCCTGCTGAGTTCTTGATTTATTTTCACCCTTCACCTCAATTTTCAAATCCTGCGTCCCTTGCTGCACAACTTCAACCTGGGCATGCTGGCGTACCACATCCAGTGCTTCGTAAAATAGGCGGTCCAGCATCACGAAGGTGGTGGCCGTCACCACCTCTAGCATCACCTTCAGTGTTTGCGTCACAAGTTTGCTGTGCGGCGACGTCGAGTACCACATTGAATGTATGTCTACATATTTGTATCGCTCCATCTAAAAACCAAAATCTGTTAATTTAATGATTCAGCAGCATCTTTGAAGTTGGATGTAAAGAGGTGGAGTAGAAATGCGCTACAACGTAGTATGGTTTAACCTTCACATTACCTTTTTCAGTGGCAACAGTGTAACCTCACCCTTCTTTTTTCTCTTCTCGTCCAACTTCTTGAAGTACCCCGTAATGTACACGTTGTCAAAGGTAATGCTGGTTAGATACATTTCGTGATACGTCACGGCAGCCATGATGATGCGTAGGAACAGTAGGGCCATGCAGACGTTGAGGGCGACGAAGACCACTCCCATTATTATGTGCTTCTCTTCAAAGGAGTGTAGGACACGCTCGCCTGTTTCTTTTGCGTCCTGGGGCCGTATTATGAAGTATTAAATATCGACAAGCTTATTTTACCAAATTTTACCTACTCTTGTTTAAATTCATTTAATTTCATCAAATGTATAATTTTATGTAATTTAACCAAATTTTATGATTTGACTAGTTGCGCCCCGCGGTTTCACTCGCATAAGTTTCGATCCCGTGGGAATATCGGGATAAACAGTATCCTATGTGTTAATCCAGGTTATAAACTGTCTGTGTGCCAAATTTTATCCAAATCCGTTCAGTAGTTTCAGCGTGAAGAAGAGACAAACATACACACTCACAAACTTTCGCCTTTATAATATTAGTAGGTAGGATATAAATTAGTGTGATTACATACGATACGTGTAATTACCAGTATCGACCGACAACTTGTATGTGTGGTGTAAACTGTAAATATAAGTTGGTTATTAATAAATAAATAAATGATTTCGTCGTGAAAAAGGGATGGTGTTATCGGTTATGTATAGCTCGATCTCTCTCTCACACTTGCGGACTCTCTCTGAATGCCATAAAACTAAAATTACCTACCTAATTAGGTACTTATAACGAAGATGAAAATTTTTCATGATGAATTAACGCCGATTTACTTTTTTGCTGAACGTTAACGAAATAAAATGAAATTGTTTATTCTGTAAATAGGATACTTATAATTGCAGTCACTTTTACACGTCATATTAAAAAAATACAAAAAAATTGCTAGATGAGTTCGGCGTTTCCTATCCGACTACTGACTGCGAGAAGAAAGGCCGAAACAAACTCACGAGGTCGCAGTCTCTTTAAAAGTCTAGACATAATCTTGGTCATGCCATATGAGGACCATGTAGATTAGTCTCTGAAATGGTCTTTTGTGGAAATAACTACACAGATTTGAGTGGACCTGTCCAGTCAGTTAGAAGCACAGGACCAGTCTATGTGGTGACGCTTGGGGCTGTCCAGCAGTGGACGTCATTGGCTAAAATGATGATGATGATGATTCGACTTGCATTACCTGGATATCATACAAGTTGCGCTCAAATATAACTTTGTATTTTAGGTGGACATGATTTACACCGCCGCTTAGTTCTCGTTCAGCTTTCTCTAGACCGATGTACCCTTCGCCGAAACCATCTACCTGCAAATGTTAGAATGGAATACAATAGGCACTCTTTATTATGTACAGACGCCAAGTACATACATCAACTTACCCGAAACTTTCAAAATTTCCCAATCAACTTTCAACCTTATGCTTTAGTGATAAAGTTGAAAATATATTAAAGAAATTTGACAGATTGTCGTAGGTTGATGTGCTGGCGTCTGTACACCATACAAATAAAGGTACATCAACTTACCCGAAACTTTCAAAATTTCCCAATCAACTTTGAACCTTATGCTTTAGTGATAAAGTTGAAAATATATTAAAGAAATTTGACAGATTGTCGTAGGTTGATGTGCTGGCGTCTGTACACCATACAAATAAAGGCTCCCGCAGACAGGCGCGCCGCGACTCGGGTGGAATAATTTCTATGAAAACTTCACTGAAATTTTTCTAGAGTTGTCGCGTCGCGCCTGTCTACGGAATCCTTAAAAACCTATTCAGATATATAAACGATATTACTGTCGCGCTCGGTAGCTGTACTGGTCCACAGTGACTAACCATAAGGCTGACCACTATCCATAGATCATTACTAGGCTTTTAAAGATATTGTAGTACCTATTGGTACGATATATACCTTCATTCTACATACTTCATAAAAGGACATAGATATTCTAGAGGTTTATCAGATACATCATTGAAAGCCACAATTTAAGTCCATTGCTTATTTTGGATCCATAGGTAGGTACACTATTAGTTAGTATGTGTATAGGTTCAAAGACTATCATCGTCCGTAACTATTGGTCAAGATTGGCTACCGTTTCATCATTCTCCTCCCCTTATCCCAATTTATTTGTGGACGGCGCAACATGTCCCTTTCTTCCATACTTCTCTATTAATCGTCATCTCGGTATCCACCTGATTCTCAGTTTTCTAGGCATATCAATCTGCCTAGCCTTTTCCCAACTATATTGGGATCGTCTTCCAGTCTAACCGGATGCAGCTGAATACCAGTATTTTACATGAAGGGACTGCCTATCTGACCTCCACAACCCAGTAACTGGGTAATACGATACCCCTTGGTAGGACTGGTTGTCAGACTTTCGGGCTTCTGACGACCCGTAACGACTGTCAAAGATCCACGAATTACAGCCGGGACCAACGGCTTAACGTGCTTTCCGAGGCACGGAGGAGTCTCGGTATGTAAAGATGGTCACCCATCCACACAGACCAACCCCGGCAAGCGTTGCTTAACCTGATGGATCGACCCGTGCGGCAGTTATTACTTAGCGACGAGCTCCTCCACGAGCCACGTTTTCTAGGCATATCATCTTTCAATAAAGAAGACAGACCGTTTATCTGATTAAAAAAAAAAACAGAAAATGTTGGGCCAGAGGGTGAAGTTTACCTACTAGAGCCATTACCTGGTTTCTACTATCACACGTATTATTTTTCTGAAAATCCTGCATAAAGTTGCAAATATAGGTGAGCTTCAGAGGCGAGCACATTATCCAAGCCGTGATCTCAGGCATACTGTGATAACAGTGTTCATACGCTGCGGTGAAAGCTTCAATGCACACGGCCACCGCCTGGTTCAGCAGGTATTGACATCTGTACTCCAACTTCTTTTTATATATCTTAAGATAATGGTCTTCGTTTTTACTTGGTGTGTGTCTAAAATACGTTAGAAGAATGATGGTAAGTAAGTAGGTATTGGTTATTAGTTAGCTTAGGATAGATTTAATAGTTGATCTGGGTAAGGGTCAGTACACACCGAGACGCGACGCGACGCGACGCGGTGATGCTTGAAGAGGCCAGTGGTTTCTCGCTACGCAGCGGGCCGCCGCGTGACGCAGCGAGACGTCGCGAGACGCATCGTAAAGTCGCTGGCAGCGTGACGCATTGCTACGCAACGAAACACCGCGCAGCGCAACGAGACGCCGCGTAGCGCAGCGACACTAAACTGCATCAATTCTACACGAAATCTAGACGGAAAATAGTAGAGGCAAGGACGGCTTCAGGCTGCGCCTCGCGGCACGACGTCGCGCTGCGTCACGCGGCTGAACTGTCCCTAAGGCCAGGATCAACTAAGTATCTATCATTAGAACGCGACATTGATGTAACGTCTCCATTGAGTGCTTCGGAGTCTAAGGCTATTGAAAAATAGTTCTAAGTGAAGTTCGCAAGTTAATTCTAGCGAAATAAAAATGTTTGTAGGTACAGTCTGCATTTAAATTGAGAGTGATTGTTTGTGCGTCGTTTAGATTTGTGTCTGTAAATGTACCACGGTTCAAATCTTGGTCCCGGACTTCTGACGACGTTTTTAAATACGAGTTTTGAAGTAAGACATGATTATACTAACTGATACTTAAGCTCAATATCTCGCGAACGCGAGTCCAGATTCAGCAAGCCATCCACGTTGTCAGTCTGTTGTCGTTTAAAGTCTACCTCTTCCGTGTCTTCTACCTCCTGCTTTATGGGAGCTACTATGTCACGTATTGATCTAGAAGCAAATCATCATCGGAAATTCATTATCGCTAGTGACACGCTTAATAGGTCATAACTGAATTTTAGCGAAGCAAAATGTTTTCTTTGTTAGGAAAACCTATACAGATAGAGCCATCCACGAAGACGCGCCCCACCCCGCGACTACTGTACCACGGTAATATTATCATACAGTATTGTAACTCGGCCGTATCTTGGAAATAAATGCCTACAGCCGCGCGGTACGTAAACATGCAATAGGGCTGCCCGCCTCCAGCATTTCAATTACATTTGCCTACTTTGTGTTTCCATTTAGTTTTGTCATTGTAAAAATATCTACTTTTTTATATAAACAAATAAAATACTTTGTGAATTGAATAGGAAGTGTTCAATAAAGATGCGTGTTGTTTTTTGATTGGTAGATTTAATTAAAAAACCATGTTGTTTGAATAACAGATCGGTCTCATAAATTTGCGACCGAAAAATATTAAATTTTAATGTATAAAAATTCCGCATTTTAATATAAAGCTTAATTAAAAATTGTTTTGGGAAACATGGACATGGTGGAGAAAAAGGAATATCTTTTACTTGATTATAGATACGATAGTAAAATACCACATCTTTACTTTGAATTATACAAACTAACAAAACAAGACCCACATGCTCCGAGGTTTTAATTTTAACACAAGCGTACCTACCGTATCATGATTCATGAACCGCCTATAACTACCTATTTCACTCGTGTCAATCACTTTCCTTTACTCTATTCACTTTATTTATTAATGAGATAAAAGGAAATACTTATCCAATAAAAAGACACACATTATGTACCTGCCTACTAGTAAGTAACATTATTTTATAGTCTTACCTTGCAGTATCCAGGTAATCTAAAAAAAAATATCTCGGGATGCGTTATTGACGAATTTATGCAACCAAAAACATCACAATATATCCTAATCGTCATATTAAATATGTACTTGAACTTATTTTTAGTGAAAAAATCGTGTGGTTATTTTTAAAAACAACACACCGTCCTTTCGTCACTGCGGCACAGTCGCGACTGTCTGCATGCCGAACGGATGCCGAGATCGAGGCGCGTAGGCATAACTCGCGCTTCGTCCGTTTGTATGAAGTTGGAATACTGTATGATAATATTAGGTACCGTGACTGTACTGTAAGCTGTACGTTTGCGTTTAGTACGGAGCGGAGCGGAGTGGGGCGCGTCTTCATGGATGGCACTATCTATACCTACAATATATATCTATCTAACTAAACATGTACACACGGCTACACATCAAGCTATATTCAGTTTATGCTGATCTCGTATTGTATAGGATTTCCGTACAATGCGAGATCAGCTTATACTGGAAATGTGTAGCTGTGTGGACACTGTACAAGATGATTTTAAATCAAATTGCCTGCTAGCTAGATGGTCTGTACCTATATCTGTATGACTAATAAACGAAAAAATATCAGAAGTCGGTTTTCCTCAGGTACCTACTACATAATTTTGTTTTCGACATCTGACGTTATCAATGTTATGAGAATAAACTTGTTTTCAGAGCATTATCAAGTAGGTAAATTAGATATAGATACATAACAGTTTCTTTTGAAGACACGGTTGGTGCAGTGGTTAAGCGATTGACTGCTGCGCTGCGTGTCGCGGGTTCGATTCCCGCACGGAACAAATATTTGTATGACCTACAAGTAGTTGTTCCGGGTCTGGCTGTTTGTGTATGTGAGTTTAAATGTTTGTAAACGCACCCACAATACAGGAGAAATTCCTAGTGTAGGGCACCGTTTAAAAAAAATAATAAAAAAAAAGTTTTTTCATAATAGATATATAAAGACACAGCGTATTTATTATTATTGCACCAGATCGGGGTATTTTTTTTAAATATTTTTTTTAATAAACTTTGCCCTACGCTAGGTATTTCTCCTGTATTGTGCGTGCATTTACAAAAATTAAAACTCACATACACAAACAGCCAGACCCGGAACAACTAATTGTAGGTCATACAATATTTGTTAGTTAAGATAAGATAAGATCGTTAAGATAATATTTATTTTGTAAAACATGAGTACAGTATGAAGGTCTTATAATTAATATGTGGTGGCTACATGTTTTGCCATTTATGGCGTACAAAATTAGTTGCACTAGTAACATTACTATTACAAATAATACAAACAAAAAAAATATGTAATTGTTCCGTGCGGGAATTGAACCCGTGACACGCAGGCAGCACGCGGCAGGCAGATTTTATTTAAAAAAAAAAGATTTTAGAGGCATTATTCAGGAAGAAAAAAGGGGAATACATTTATATGGAGAATCGCAGGCCCTGTTCCCTCTTAACCACTGCGCCAACCGTGCCGTCATTTACAGATTAAGAAGAAAAAAACAAGGTTTGTAAAATTATGAAATAAAAATTTTGCTGCTAAAGCTCCCTTTCAAGTGCAAAATGAGAGGTCAAATTATTCAGCAGAATAATCTACTACACCAGTTTTATTAGATAGAGAACTAGATATTAGATTTATTGAGTAAACACAAAAAATAAGCCACGAGCCCGTTATAGGTAATGTAACCACTCATCATCACTGGGCCGTAGCTGTCAACTACAGCTCTATTGAAGGGAGCATCACACGCACGGGTGGTCATAGGGGTGTTGTGACGTAGGTATTCGAAGGATAGCCTGTAACCTAGCTAGGTAGACGACTATACTAAAATGAAAAGTAGCTATCGACACTGGAATAGTCAAACTCAAAACTCAAACTCAAAGCATTTATTTCAATTAAACCCTTTACAGGCACTTTTGAATTGTCAAAGAGTCAGTTAGTCAGAAAGTTGAAGCTAGTTGCCTATTCCAAAACGTAGATCTCTATGGAGAAGAACGGGCAAGAAACTCCAAGGACACTCTTTTAAATATAGAAATTACAAAATCCTGGATACATTACTCTTGTTGATTCTATATGTGAGAACAATGTAAAAAAAAAATATATAAATAAAAAACGATTAAAAATAAGCCCTGGCAGATAAGAGATGACCAGTCTCAACTGACGGCGCCCGTTCACGAACATGACGCGTGGATCAGCACCATCCAGCTCAACCATTTTGTAGGGAACCGAATGATCCAAGGTCAGATTCCGAAACAGTAAAGTTTCCGTCGAGAATTAACCTAAATAGGTAGACTTTAGATAGGTATATTTAGGAACCTATTCGGAAAACTAATCAGTCTGGATAGCGATAGGATAAACGTTATTTTTTTTTTTGACGTGAAAACGTCTTTTTTCTCGGTGTAGTTAAATATTTCTGACCGAGAAAAACATGCAAGATTTCAATCGCTAATAACTACGAGACCTTTAATGCTAGAGTAATGGTTGAGGATTCAAAAGATAGGTCATATTTATTAACAATTTTGAGGCAGGATTTAATTTGCCGTCGGGGACGCGATGCGCACAACCCTTTATTTTTCACTGTGTCGAAATTTGAATTCGTAAAGCGCAAAAACGTGGTTACCTAGAACAGTGATTTTAGTGTAGTTATCAAGAGTTGCCAAAGCACTAGATAGATACTAGGACTTAAAGCGAGACGTATTGGCCAAAATTGGGTTGTTAAGTTGACGATAGCAAAATAATTTCAGATGTCGTCTCGGCTGTAAATCTGCTCAGAAATAAAAACATCCCAATCGAAGAAAGTTTGCATCAAAATTAATACAATGAGCCTAAAAGTCTAGTGCCGACAGCCGAGTAAATACACACATCAACACGGTCTAGGGATATTTCATACTCAATTAAATAACTCGAAAAGTACTGGCCGCATTGGAATCTTTTATACACCGATTTGTTTGTAATTTATCTCAGACTAATTCCAAATTAAATTTTTTGAAAATTCTTTTGTTTCGGTGGCATAAAAATGTCTTGATGTATAGGAGAGGGAATTTTCATTTATTAGAAAACAATACGAATTACGTTTAGTTACAGTTTTTTTTCATTTTTAAACGAAAGATAAAGTTAAAATTGAGGTATTGTAGCCATGCAATGCCGACATTTGACGAGGGCGGAGATGTTACGAGCTGTGGGAATGCTGGAAGCTGGATCTGTTCAGCGTAATGTTGCTGAGGCCATAGGGACCCATCAAAATGTAATTTCAAGATTGTGGACACGCTATCTTGCCACAGGTGAAGTAGCGGAGAGGCACCGGGGGCCAAGTCGCATCACTACCCCCAGACAAGACCGATTTTTGCAAATTACTGCGCGAGCTCAACCAAATGCAACGGCGACTCAATTGGTCCAAAGGCTGCGAGTGGAACACCAAGTGCTTGTGAGTGACCAAACTGTAAGAAGGCGACTGCATGAAAGCAATCTACGCTCTCGTAGACCACTCCGGGTCCCACCTTTACGGAGAGGCAATCGTGGACGACGATTAGAATGGGTTCGGAACCACGTGGACTGGGGCCGTGAGCAATGGTCCAATGTGCTGTTCACGGATGAATCCATGTTCGGCTTCCATCCAGATTCACGAAGGACGCGTGTTTGGCGAGTTCCTGGACGATGGAGCCGTCTCCAGAACCCTCAGGAAGTTCACCCATACCAAGGAGGAACAATTATGGTTTGGGCAGGAATTCGTCTTGGAGGACGGACGGATCTCGTTTGGGTGCGGGGCAATATGACGGCAGAACGATACGTCCAACAGGTGCTGGGGCCCGTAATCTTGCCCCACAGAACACAAATGGGGCAAGATTTCCTGCTCATGCACGACAATGCCCGGGCACACACGGCGAGAACGGTAGCAGCTTGGTTACATACACATAATGTTAGGGCCTTAGACTGGCCTGCTCAATCGCCAGATCTAAATCCCATTGAGCATGCGTGGGATATGCTGCAAAGAAGAGCTCTGAAGGAAGTTCCTGAAAATCTGGCTACAGAAGATCAACTTTTTGCGCACCTCAGAAGGACATGGGACAATATTCCGCAGCAAGACATTGACAACCTTGTTCTGAGCATGCCGAATCATTGCCGATGTGTTATGAACATCATGGGCGCTTTCTCAGACTACTAAATTCAAGTTTATAAACACAAATTAAATGATTTTTCTATTTTTTTCAGTTTTTACTCACAAATTAAAAGTTAATTCATATACGGTTTCCGTCTATGCTTCATTTTTTTTCCATAAAATCCTGAAATTGTAATCTAAGTACCTTAACCATTATTAAAAAAATGGTAGAATATTAAATAACGTATCTTTTAAATATATACATGTCATATAAATAATTAACACATTGATAGTAATTCGCTTTTTTAAAAATATCCCTAGACCGTGTTGATGTGTGTACAATAGTTACGGCAGTGTCAGAAACCGTAGGCAATTTTGATAAAATTACCTAAACTACTTAGTCTGGCCATAAATTCTACAATTAAAAATAAGAAAGATATTACATTTGAATTTGGAATCTGTCATTTTTATACGATTGTTAATTGAGTTTTCTAATTTTGGCGCCAATACATTGTACAATATTTTGCGATATTAAAATGGAGTGGGGTGATAAAGAGAACCGAATCGCTGTGATTGCATTACACAAAGTTGGTATGGAGCCAAATGGAATTTTTAAAACTCTCTATACGCTTGGTATTAGTCCAATGTTTGTGTACGAGGCTATTTATAGGTACAATGAGACCTCCTCTGTTTGTGACAGAAAAAGATCTGGCCTTCCACGTAGAGTTCGTACGAAAAAGGTGGTCAAAGCAGTAAGGGAAAGAATTCGAAGAAATCCTGTCCGAAACAAAAGATTTTATCTCGGGAGATGAAGATAGCACCCAGAACCATGTCGCGTATTTTAAAAGATGACTTAGGACTTGCAGCCTATTAGAGGCGCACTGGTCATTTTTTAACTGATAATTTAAAAAAGAATAGGGTGTAGGCATTATCTGAGCTATAAAGGAGTGACAGAGCCATATTTTTGTGAAAAAGGTATCAAAACATCGGCACAAGTGTATTAAGATACCATTCTTGAGGAGGTAGTTAAGCCCCTTAACAACACCATATTCAATAACCATGTATGGTCCTTCCAACAAGACTCGGCGCCGGGTCATAAAGCTCGGTCCACGCATTCTTGGTTGGAAGTGAACGTTTCGGACTTCATCAGAGCTGAAGACTGGCCGTCGTCAAGTCCCGATCTTAATCCGCTGAATTATGATTTATGGTCAGTTTTAGAGAGTACGGCTTGCTCTAAACGCCATGATAATTTGGAGTCCCTAAAACAATCCATACGATTGGCAGTGAAGAATTTTCCCATGGAAAGAGTGCGTGCTTCTATTGATAACTGGCCTCACCGTTTAAAGGACTGTATTGCAGCCAATGGAGACCACTTCGAATAAGCTTTTTATATTTTAAATTGTTTTATATTTATGTATTAAACTAACACACTGTAAAAGTAATAAATATTATTTGCAATAAAAAAAAATAAAAAAAACCTTCATGACAATATTTATGGCAAGAATAGGTAGGTAGTGTAGCAAAAAAATAATGTTTTCTCGCTACGTTTAAATTAAATGCCGCCCGGGAGTCGAACCCGGCGCGACATTAGAACAATGAAACGTAGAATCCAGGTATATATAGAAGACAACATATTATTATATATTATAATTTAATAAAAAGGAAACAAGTAAAATATGGATGGTGTAAAAAAATATAAGGAAGTCGCCAGAGTACGCGCGTGAGGTTTTTTCTAAATGAAATATAATTTAAAAAATTGAGAAAATGCCCGGCCCGCCTGCCTTGGCCCGTATGTGATTTATTTACCTCGGAGTTTAGCTCGAGCGAATTAGCGTTGGCAAATGTTTCATAAAGCTCCCCGTGGTTAAAAAAAAATCGACGCGATGAACTCGCGACCATAAAAAGTAGAAAAAATAAACTAAGCTAGTGATAACGACAAAAAAAATAGGCTTCGGTAATACAAAACTGATATAAAACTAGAGAAAAAAAAGGTATAGTTTTTTGGAATAGCCTGAGTGTAGCCTGGTCCAGACGGCAAGACGAAGCGCCGCTGGAAGACGCTCGCTGCCTGGATATCGTAAGCAGAACTGCCTGCAGAACCGCTTGCTTCGCGGTTTCACAGAGGCGCAAGAACGCGGTACATGATTCCGCGCAGACGGCGTTAGTGCAGGATCTGGCAATGCACAGAGCCCTGACGGTGGAGGCTTAGGCGGTACGTAGGGCCGAAACCGGCCTTTTATATAAAGAATAACAAAAACTAATGCTTGAATTCCACAATCTTCTAGTACAAAAAAAATGTGGCACAGTACTTCTCTTGGCAGAAGCGTAATACATATTAGAGAGATCGATACTATTGAGTTTTGGAACAAAACAAATTACAGTAGGAAAAAAAAATGATGAACCCATCAGGTTGGGTAGCTGACGAATCACGCAAACAAGCACGAATTATCTTATATCTTTTTTTCTTCTGCTATATGACATCAATTTTGAATTGTTGTCAAACCTGCTAACTTTTTATAAATAAAACATGTTCAGCCTTTTTTTCGTGGAAAGAGGCCTAACTGGCAGCGGAATGCTGCAATACACCCTTTCCAAAAAAATATCGATACTATCGATAAGAACTTCCCAACTCTATAAGAGGGTACATCACTAAGTCGGATGACATCTCAATAAGAGTGACAGCTTAAATAGCGAGGAAAATGAATAAGGAGGCACCTTATTATTTAACCTATATATAGACTAACTAACTATAACTTAACTAACTCACCTCCTAACCTATCGAACGACAATCGGAGTTCAACAGATAAAGAGTAAATTCGAACCGCTTCAAACCTACCCGTTAAGTGCTAGCCCCGCAAGTGTTCACTAAACCTAGCAATAACCTAAGTCCGCGACTTAGATTGAAACCTATTCTATGGGCTCCATAAAATTAAAGAACACACAAGAAACAAAGACAAAAGCGAGGCAAGACAAAGAGATTATAAAGTTAAAGCAAAGAAAGAATATTAGCATAGAATAAAAATAAATTATCGATAGATGGCAAAGAGGAAATATCGAACAGAAGATAAGAAGAGAATATCAATTCAAGACAAATACAGACTGAGGTCAAAAAGAGAGAAAAATATAGACTTAAACCTTTCATTAAATTTTTATGAAAGGTTGAAGTCCTTATTTTTAGACTGAGGTGTTTTTGAATTCAGGTTCTAATTTATAACATGATGTTCTCTCTTCTTGATCGGTCGTAGTCCGACTTTCACCTAAATTTGTGCTTAGAGCCTGACCAGTAGGACGAGTTGTATTATAAAAGGGATGTTGTGCCTCTGGGCCATAACTAGAGATCAAACACACAACCCTCTTTTTATTCGACGCAGTCGGGTAAAATGGAACAGAACGACTGGCGGCGATAAGACACTATCTAGGGATCTGCTTACCATGTTTAGAATATAACTTGTGAATGTTTTTGTATATAGCTAGATAAAGCCCAACACGCGTTACAATGCCTTTTTTTGTTAGGATCCTTCTCCGGCGCGCACACAACAAATTACCAAAGTTTCACAATTTGTTGAGTCATTTCGAGTTTTTGCGAGACTAACGCACGGCAATTGATTTTTATATAGATAGATGTAAAAACATATTTCACCTCATATCGGCTGTAAATCAGACCAATATGTCTAAAAAGCCTAGTTATGAGCTAAGACAATAAGGCCAGGCGCCGCTAGTAAACGCGCTCCGTTCACTCGTGGCGAAGGTGAGCTCGCTTCGCTCGTTCGTCTCAAGAGTAGCCTTCCTTCTCTCGCTTGTCTTGTGGAGAAGGTTCGCTCCGCTCGCTTTTCCCGTGTGTAAGCTGACTCCTGGCGTAGGAGAGCCCACTTCGCTCGCTCGATTTAAGAATATGCTTGTGTGTAGCACTCGTTTGTCTTGTGCGGGCTGGCTTCGCTGGCTCATTGCTTGAATAGGCGCGCTTTGCTCAGTCTTGTCGTCTATGGTCACGAAACTGTGCTCGCTAAGTTAGAGCTGTGCTGAGCTGAGTTAGAGAATCCCATCCTTAAGTCAGCATAGCTTAATTTGAATGTCACATTCACATCAAGCTAAGCTAAGCTATCAATCAAATCAAAATAAACATAAACCTACATGGGCGCTTATGAAACGTCAGAAACTCGTTTCGTATGTAGAAAAGCTGGCAAGAAACTCCACATTAGTTAGAGTAAGCTTAGCATGGTGCATGATAGTGGCTGGCACTGACTAAGGATTGTTCAGGGAACTCCTCTCAACCAGGTCAGGTTAGGTTGGTTAAGTGGGTATTTTCATGAAAACATAGGTACAGCACGGACTCGAACTGCGTATATATTCAATTTGTACTATTAAGTTTGTATTTTAGTAATATCGGATAGCAAACAAGAGATAAATTAATTATTTATTTCTGTAAATTGGTTTAAAATCACTTTGAAACTTAAAAGAAGAAATAATAATATTTTAAACCAAGATGAGGTCGACTACTTAACTTGTCGCTTTCTCGTTTGCACCCTGGGTTAACCCGGATCCCTGGGGCCGTATTATGACATATTAATGCCACCAGTCCAGTGTGAGTGAGAGACGGAGCTATATATGGCCGCTAGCACCATCCTTTTTTCTGCGGATGTGTTGGATTTGTCTAGGAAAGATAGAGAGGCGTACCGGACTCCTAAACCTACATTTAAAATGCATGTCTCAGATGTAATGATGATTCCAAACCTCAATGTATCCTTAATTTGCTCCATTTCGCTTTGCAGACTCAGCGCCGTCCTCTTGTAGGGGTCTACCATCACGTCATATCTCTCCTTGGACAGATTGAAGGACAGTTGAGTGCTGCAGGCGAACACTCTCACTACTTCCCTTGCGTTTAATCCCATGTTTGTTATTGGACCTAAATTTAAAACTGAAAAGTTTTTGTGTGGCTTTAAATTGGCCTTTGGCCACCATTTGGTCATCATTATGCTACGGATATAGCATCAGAAGAGAGTTTATGCGGGCAGAATAGGCGACAGTCAACGGCTAAATATTTTTTTATTTTTATTAGTATGTAACAAACAATATTGAGCTTCACATTACTTGTATCCCTGTTGACTCCTTCAACTATGCTAAAAAGTATGCAAGGTATTTTTAGAGGTGGGTTCAAATCAATAGTGCTGTGCAATAGTGCAACCAGTGGGGGATTGAACTTACGAACACTCGCTCGTTAGTTCGCAAAACAACCGTAGCGATTGGTACTTTAGTAAAAGTGTTAAAAAACAGTACAGCTTGTCCACTCTGAAATGATGCGCCCCAATAACTTACGCACACGGTAAAGCTGATTTCTATAGGTAATGCGGTAGTGGGGCGCGTCATTTCCGAGTGGAATACTAACTATATCTTAGAAAAAAATAAGTCATTAGATGGGCCATATTAAATCTGCAGCTGGTTTTGACAACATTTTACGAAGTTCTAGAGGTAAAATACATAAAAGTATCTTCCTACCCGCTACAACATAAGTCAAGATAACTGCCTTGACTACTCCCCGGCCAGACTTGCCACAATACATCGGGAATATCAGCAGGCATATACATCTTACTTGTATTGATATAGCGTTTCCTAGACCTGTAATTAAATTAATTCAAATTAATCTATTAAATGCAGAATTTACTCTGTCTGCTTTTCACACCGGCTCGGCTGAACATTACGGCTGAATTGATTTGGATGAAATTTTGCACGCGGATAAACCATGACCTGTATTACGTAATGCAAAATCAATCCGAATCTGAATCGTTTTGAAACAGATTGCTAATCCATTGCTCCGTAAGTTCGAAAAAAAAAACTCCAGATCAACGTAAATGACGCAATGAATGTTGTTGAACTGTCAAAATGAAACAGATTTGTCTTTATCGTTTACGAAAATATGTTGCGTAATTAGAAAGCTTGGTTAGGACATAGGATACTTTTATCCCAGTAGTAAGTTCCCGATGGGTAACTTTCGTTTGACCTCCACGCGGGCGAAGCCAAGGACAAAAGCTAGTCTTCGGATGTTTTTTTTTTTTTTTGATAGGGCATCTCGTAGCTAACCTCTGAGGTCATGACTACTTAACTGAGCTAAAGTCTTAGGTAGGTATAAGGCAGGCCTTATGGAGGTACCAATGTCACTAAGTAGAACAACTACTTAGTAATGTATAATTTTAATTTAACTTTGTCTCGATTTTGTTGTGTCTCTGTTTGTTCTGTTCTATTGAATTTTACTTTTGCTGTTTATATTAGTTTTATATTCCATCTCGTAATTTTATTTTATTTTCATTTAAACTTGCTAATTTTAGTTATTATAAATTACTTTCATAGTGTAGTGCTTGTGGCACACCTAATATTTTAATGGGGCATGCGGTGCTAACCTGTAAGAAATTGTTCCACTAACCTTAGATTATATTAGACATTACTTCAACTATTTACAGTGTAAATAATTGTTGGTTGGCCAATAAAGGAAGATAAATAAATTATTTGTCACCACATTGGTGTACGTGTAGTTAACATATGGTTTATGATAATGAATGGTCTTTATAACATATGAATGGTTCATAATTCTTTGTTTTACCTATGTACACAATAAAAAAACATAACTTAGAATTGTTGTTCGCACAAATATATTTGTTAAATGCAGGAATCGAACCCGCAATCTGTGCATAATTAATCGCGCAACCACTGCTACAATTCAGTCATCATAGTAGGAGATTTTAGTTGCAGTAGTGTTCACCATCAGAAATAACACATACACATACATAACATCACGCCTTGTTTCCCCGAAGGGTTGGACAGAGGTGTAAGTACCTATAGTACACCCACATTTCGCCAGTTATGTTTAAGTCCCATATCATAGGGGGCGAACCTATTGCCATCAACCGGGCACAAATTCAGACTCAGGCTACTACTGAGAAATTCCAGAAAGAAAAACCCAATGACACTTTGCCCGACCCGGGAATCGAACCCAGGACCTCCAGTAGCGCTTGCGACCACTAGACCAACGGCAACGAGGTATCATAAATAATTATATTATATATTTAATGTGAACACTTCACTTACCAAGCAATACACTTAAAACTAGAGACAAATGAGAGCCTAAATTATTAGGGAAGGGTATCCTCTTCAACAAATAATAATAATAAGCTTGTCCTAAAAAGAATCCGGCAAAGAAACTCGTACATCTCAAGTTGCTACTTTGATTACAATCTGTGAAGAACAGCCTGTATACAGGCGGGCAGAACACACATAAGCATTTTACTAGGAATTTACGTAAATAGTAGATACACCAGCACATTTATAAATGTTTAGTAAATAAATATTGTTGTGAAATGTCGTATCAACGATATTGACATTTTTTTTTATCTGTGGTAGCCACAGAGTACTTTTTATATAATTATGTTAATATATGTAGCTGATAAGAAGTTTGTTTGTTTCAGCGATCTAAAGAGGTTTCATCACTTCCCCCCATACGTGCCTCAGAAAGCGTTAGTTGTTGGTCCCGGCTGTCATTCTTACATGAGTATAGCAGAGAGATTTACAATAATTTAATGTCTTTGGAGTACTTATAATAATGGCATTCGTAGATCTTTCACAGTCGCAAGGAACATAATATACTCACCGTCGTCACACGTAGTCAAGAAGCAAGAAAGTCTGACATCCGGTCTTACCAAGGGATATCTTATGACCTAGTAACTGGGTTGTGGAGGCCAGATAGGCAGACGCTCCATGTAAAATACAGGTATTTAGCTACAACCGGTCAGACTGCAAGCCGACCCTAACATGTTAGGCTAGGCCGATGGATTGATTATTGTCCATACAGGGTGACTTGTATTCCTTCCAGGACGTGGTAGTGTGATCTATTTGCAACAATTAAGCACACCCCCATAAAGCCTAGGCAAAAATTCATGGGATTCGAGTAAAACATATTTTTGATTTTTTGTAAATTGAATTCGTTTTAAATATCACTTTTCTCTAAAATCTCAAATTGAATGGCCTTCATTGCCTTTCCATGGGGTACCTAATACTTTAACAAACCTTTCGATGCATCCAAATTTTTTCAAACATCAAACAGGTAAAAGTTAGAGGAAGAACTTTACCTAACCAATTTCAAAAATAATCTGTCAAATTTAAAAAAGGGGGTTTTCTTGAATCCCTTGAATTTTCGCTTTAACTTTATGGGGTACTTAATTGTTGCAAATGGGTCACACTATCACGTCGTGGAAGGAATACGTCAAATTACAAGTCAACCTGTAATATTGAGCTAGCTTCATCTCGAAAATTACTGGGTTACTTTTGGCGTTGTAAATGTTGTCAATTATTGAAACTGTAGATGTAAATGAAAACAACAACTAAATGTATAATCAAATTTTATTATCGATCATTGTTTAGTATAATTAGTCTTATAAAATTCAATACGTCTTGTATAGAGAACCTAGGTATTTACTGAGATGAGTGAACGAAAATGCCTGTAGGAATCAAAAGCAGCATCCAAAATGCCAATTTAAAATAAATTAATGAATCACTAATCCAGCGACTTCCAAAAACTAAAAAAAAAAAGAATGCTATTTCATCTATTTTGCTATTTCAAGCTGCTGTTCTATTACACAAATATTCTTGTAAATATAAATGCTATTTCGTACATAAAAATATAAGGGTTCACTTCTGGTTTTAACATTAACATAGTTTATTGCTTTTCGATATCAATCGAGACAACCTTGCTTTCTTATACATACACAGAAAATAACGAGAATGAGAAGTTTAGTAGCTAGACCAGCCGTGTTTATAGACTCACAGACATTACCTACAGTTCACACTATCGATATTATTTAGGCTACAAAATGCCGAGTCGGGAGCGACTATGCATAGCGATGTACAGAACCCGGGCGTTAATATGACACATCGGGCTTTGAAATGAGACTGTAGCTTGGGTAGTCAGCCCCAAAAAGATATATACACGGATACAATTTATTTTACCAAATTAAAGTAAACATTGTGTTGGTTATCTTTTAGTTCGATTTTCATCTATACACCGTTTTGGGACAAAATGTTTGCTTTGTTTTGGTAAAATAAATTGTGTACTATGTTTTGTACCTATACGGTGGATACAATATTATGGAACAAAGGTCGTTGACAATGTTTCTTTGTCGAGTACAGTACATCTTTTTGAGGCGGACTGTATGAGTGACAGGGACGGCGCTCTACCAAAGTCCTAGGGTAATGATAAAGCCGAATTTTTGTATAACGTGAGGGTGCCATATTTAGGGCCGGGTACTGTAATAGTAGGCTACAGCATAGCTTCTAATGCATATCTATACGTACTAATATCTTCCTTAAGTTACAGAGATCGAGCGCCAATAACAAGAAACGCGACATTATCATAACCGAGTTCGGGAAATCCCAAAATAAAAAGACGTAATTTGTATACGATGACGTTTTTATTTTATTTTATTTGGGGCTTTTGACACTTGACACGCCAAAGAATAGTTTTGATAGGTCTTTTTTATCCTTTAATCTAAGATTCTAAGCGAACTCCGCTAATACCATCAGCAAGACTATCAAGTTCTAATAAAATATTATAACATAGTACAAAGTGAACCCAATCTGTTGTCCTCTATACATCAGGCGGCCTAACACTACTGTGACAAGACACATGTCACGAACCCGCAGCACGTGTCACGAACCTGCGACACAAGATGTCACAAACCCGCAGCACAAAATGCCCGCGACACAAAATGTCACAAACTCGCGACAAATGTCACAAACTCACAAAACATGTGACAAACCGACAGATGTCACAATAGAAGGCTATAGAAAGTTGTGCGAGTCGCAGTCAAGTCAAGCGGGTTGGAACAAATGGAAGCTAGGTAGCAACGTGGAGGGTGTTACGCGAGCGCGATCGGCGGGTCTTCGTCATCGCGTTCGGTTATCATCGGCTCCGGCTTGTCGACTACTTCGGGCACTTCGAGGATTTTCGGCCCATAGAGAAGTAGGTATGCGCAGTGCCAGTCACCTGTAAAAATATGTGAAGGTTAAATTAAGATCAATGGTTGAATGGCGCAATCATAGATACAGTAAAAACTATTATTGTTTCTAGATTTGGCTCCTTGTCATTCGAGAGGATTTCAGACATTGCCAAGTGGTTTCTGGCATAGAATAGGCATCTCAGCAACTGAGGGTAACTATGAGACTGATGAAAAATAACACAACATAATTGGTAACTATGAGACTGATGAAAAATAACACAACATAACATCACGCCTTGTTTCTCCAAGGGTTGGGCAGAGGTCCCAGACTGGAGCGAGCCGGGGCTGCCTTGCGGCTCCTGCCCAATCTAGGGGGTCCAAACGCCTCCTACCGGAGGCTATACGCGGGGGTCGTGCGGTCCATGGCCCTGTACGGGGCACCGGTGTGGGCGTGTCCGTGAGGCGGCGAGCCTCCTTGCCGGATTGCTGCCATGGGATCTGGAGGCAAAAGTCCTCGCGCATATTTGGGAGTGGCGCGAGGAGGCGAAACGCCGGGGCTTGACTCCGATGCCGCGAGAAATCGCGGCACAGCGCTCCGATGGGATCTCATGGCGTCATCTCCATGACGATGCGCGATTGTCGCAACCCAGTGCTGGGCACGCCACTATTGCGGCGATAAGTCCCCTCTTTGAGGAGTGGCTAGAGAGGCGCTACGGCGTCCTCACCTTCCGCCTGACGCAGGTCCTTACCGGACACGGCTGTTTCGGGAGGTTCCTGTTCGGTATCAGGCGGGAGGAAACGCCCGGGTGTCATCACTGCGTGGATCGCCCGGAGGACACGGTGGAACATACGGTGGAGGTCTGCCCGGCTTGGGCAGAGCACCGCCGTGTCCTCGTGGAGGCGATCCGTGGCGGGGATCTCTAGCGTTCGGCCCTGGTCCAGGCAATGGTACGGAGCGAGAGGGCATGGGAGGCCGTCACCTCCTTCTGCGAAGCAGTAATGCTCGCGAAGGAGGAGGCGGAACGCGTGAGGGAGAGGCAAAATTCGCGCCCTCGCGCCCCTAGCCGCCGCAGGAGGAGACGCCCTGGGCGTCGGGAATCGATTGGAGATTCCCGGCCACCGTAGGCGCGAGCTTGCGGACGGTGAGCAATGGGTAGCTCGCCGTCCGGTAAGGACCAAGCCCGGGTCGACGGCGCGTTGTGTTCCACGCGCGCCACAAAGAGATGTCAGCAAGTGAAGGGGTCCGATGAGACCATTGCCTGCCGGGGTTGCGGGAAAGTCCGAAAGGGATACCGTGGCCCACTGGCATTGCACAGGCAACAGAAGGAACACGGGTGGGTTTTAGTCAGTAAGAGTCTGACACGCCCTCCCGCTCCACCCAGAGCGGGAGACGTCATTTGATGATTTCCCTCCCAAAATAAATTTTAAAAAAGGGTTGGGCAGAGGTGTACCTATAGTGCACACACATTTCGCCAGGTATGTTTGAAGTCCCATGTAATATGTGTAAATGTATAAGAGCCAATTGCCATGAACCGGGCACAAATCCAAACTCCGGGCTGCTACCAACGAGGCACGTTAGTCTAGTCGTCGCAAGCGCTACTACTGAGCATGAGGTCCTGGGTTCGATTCCCGGGTCGGGCAGTGTTATTGGGGTTTTCTATCTGGAATTTTTCAGTAGCACCCCGGAGTCTGGATTTGTGCCCGGTTGATGGCAATAGGGTCGCCCCCTATTACATGGGTCTTAAACATAACTGGCGAAATGATCTGACCGGATGTGTGCACATACACAACTTTTACGAACGACACACATGGAAGCTGACTTCGGTGATCACAGACAGGGCTGATGGTCGAACTGACCGTGTAAGGCCTTAACTCACCGCCTCCGCTGAGCTTCAGCACCTCCTCCTCCTGCACGGGCGTGACGGCGTCGTCGTCGCAGCGCAGCCAGGCGTCGCCGCGCGCCACCCACGCCACGTAGTGCCCGGACGACGACGAGCGGCCGCGGTGCGTCAGGACCGCCTGCAGTCGGTAGTAGCCGCTGTTGTTGCTGCCTACGTCTGAAATAAACATAAAACGTGAGATGTGTTCAGGAAATTTGATATAATGTAATCGTGAAAAATAAATGCAATAAAATGCATCATCAGCAGCCTATTATTAGTCTATTTTCGTCAGAAATTGCACGTTATTTAACTCTGTAGTCGGACACGTTAAATAAAAAAGACAGTAGTTAGCAATAAAATATATTATCTAAAGCTCTAAATTAATATTAAAAAGAGAAAACATTAGATTTTTTATTATGTTTGTTATGTTTGTTTGTTTTTTTATTATGTTTGTTTGTTTCTTTGTAATGAATAAACTCAAAAACTACTGGACATATTTTAATAATTCTTTCATCAGTAGTATGTTATATTATCACTAAGTAACATAGGCTATAATTTACAAACATATCACGCGGGCGACGCCGATGGCGGGAGCTAGATAAAACCGGCCAAGTGCGATTCGGACTCGCGCACGAATGGTTCCGTACTACTCAATACTCAATTCTTTATGTATTAAATAGATGGTATAAAAAGTAAAAGATCAATATGGACCCTGTCGGGCACAGCACAATTAGGAGAGAGGAAGAGGGCTAAGTTACAATTAAAGCAATTAATATTTTTATAAATTAATTATTAGATGTGTTTAATTGAGTGTATAATTAGTTATATATATATAATTATACATTATTATTATATATTATTAGGTTTGTGTAAATAGGTGCAATTTTGATATTATGTATTTATATGGATAATGTAGTGAAATTCTCAGAAGTATTTTGATTATTATTATATTATATTATTAATTATGCATTCATATTTTCATATTTATATTTGATTTTCTATATTCCATATTAGATTATATTTATTTCATAATGTTTTCTGTATAAGAGAGAGAATAATTTTATTTTGCAATCGTTTTGTCTTCTAAAAACTCCTTTACTGAGTAGTATGACTTGGATTCCAGAAATTGTTTCAATTTATGAATAAATGTATTTGTTTTACTTACTTCTCTAATACTACTATTATCTATAAAAACGGCAAATAAATCATGTCTGTTCAAAGAAGCGCCACTTTTTTTTTTTTTGATTGGGAATTTATCATCAAATGACTTTTGCCGCTCTGAGCGGAGCGGGAGGGTGTGTCAGACTCTTACTGACTAAAACCCACCCGTGTTCCTACAGTTGCCTGCACGTTGCCAGGGGCCCAATCTAGGGGGCCAAACGCCTCCTACCGGAGGCTATACGCGGGGGTCGTGCGGTCCATGGCCCTTTACGGGGCACCGGTGTGGGCGTGTCCGTTGAGGCGGCGGCCAGCCCGCCGGTTGAACGCATCCCAGAGGGTCATAGCCACCCGGCTGGTCCCGGGGTACCGCACGGTCTCCGGTAAGGCGGCGAGCCTCCTTGCCGGACTGCTGCCATGGGATCTGGAGGCAAAAGTCCTCGCGCACATTTGGGAGTGGCACGAGGAGGCGAAACGCCGGGGCTTGACTCCAATGCCGCGAGATATCGCGGCACAGCGGACAGAGCTCCGGCGGGATCTCATGGCATCATGGAGAGTGCGATTGTCGCAACCCAGTGCTGGGCACGCCACTATTGCGGTGATAAGTCCCCTCTTTGAGGAGTGGCTAGAGAGGCACCACGGCGTCCTCACCTTCCGCCTGACGCAGGTCCTCACCGGACACGGTTGTTTTGGGTGGTTCCTGTTTCGGATACGGCGGGAGGAAACGCACGGGTGTCATCACTGCGTGGATCGCCCGGAGGACACGGTGGAGCATACGGTGGAGGTCTGCCCGGCTTGGGCACCGCCGTGTCCTCGTGGAGGCGATCGGTGGCGGGAATCTGTCGCGTCCGGCCCTGGTCCAGGCCATGGTACGGAGCGAGAGGCGGGCGACGGCATGGGAGGCCGACACCTCCTTCAGCGAAGCAGTACCCCTATTAGCAAGTCACCAGATTCTCAACTTACCAGATTCGCAGCTCAACAGATTCGCAACTCATCAGATAATGTAATATCAAACAAAGAAATTTTATAACTTTCAAATTAATTCTAATATTATGACTGTTTTACTGATAGAGATACCCATTACATAAATTTAAAAAAAACATTCCAATGCATAAGAGGTCGGATAAATTGCTGACAGACAACCTCATTTCATGCACTTTCCGAGCGGCACCTAAGCCGCTCTGTCTTTATACAATACATGCGGACTTATCACCAAATGAAGATGCAGATGGTTTTGTGCCTCTAGTTTACGCATTTCTTCCTGACAAATGCCAAAATACATAGAATCGTTTTTTTCGGGTATTAAAGGAACAATTTGGCATGAACATTAAAACATACAAATATGATTATGAAATTAAAGCGCTGCAATTTCATAAGGGAGGTTTTTTCATTAAGGGATTTTATTTTCATTTTCTGAATGCCAATTGGAGAATGAGCAAAAAAATTGATTTGAGCAATACTCGCGGAGGTAGAAAAGTTACGCATCTTTGCACTTTATTACCCTTACTACCACCAATAATAATTCCTGAAGCATATCTGGACATTTGTGAAATAGCACCACAAACTGATTCTTTTACGAAATTCAAGAACTATTTTGATAATCAATGGATCATAAAAGTAACCCGTGAAGTTTTTAGTTGTTATGGAGAAAAGAATAGGACGCCACCCTTTGATGTTAGTAGTTACAACCAAACCATCACTGTTTATTTTGAAAAAAGAAGCAAATGTCCAAGATATCAAAATAAAAAAATATGATTTGCATTAAGGATAACAAAGGAATTATTAAATTATTACATTATTTCGGATTGCTTAAATAGTAAAATTAGTGTAAGTGATTGTATGACGCATCTAGCTACTTTGGAGTTACAATACCTACTGAATCATAATTATTATATTATTTGAAAAATTCTATACCCTTCATGTTTGTGGTCGAATCAAAGGTATCCAAGTGATTTATCGCGAAAATGTACGTATTATTTTGGTTTTGTTTATAAAAAAAATAATGAATAAGTATAGATAGTGAACAAAGTATTGTTATTTTTGATTTTGTGGCAGAAGAATTCAGTGTAGTTTACTAAATTCACCTGGGTTAATTCACTTAGGTCCATTAACCTAGTTTTACTTTTAGTATACTTAATGCACCCAGGTGAATAATATTTACAAAAAGTATTGTTAATGCACCTAGGTGAATTAACCCAGGTGAATTAAGTAAGTAAACTACATTATAAATTCCCTATTATTTTGGGTTTCTTTCGATTTACTGTACCTATTCTGTTATTTAATGTGATTTTGTGTTTCATTGTACATTAATTTGGTGAGTTGCGAATCCGGTGAGTTGCGAATCTAATTAGTTGAGAATCTGGTGACTTGCTAATAAGCGAGGCAGTAATGTTCGCGAAGGAGGAGGCGGAACGCGTAAGGGAGAGGCAAAATTCGCGCCCTCACGCCCCTAGCCGCTGCAGGAGGACACGTCCTGGGCGTCGGGAATCGCCGATTCCCGGCCACCGTAGGCGCGGGCTTGCGGACGGTGAGCAATGGGTAGCACGCCGTCCGGTAAGGACCAGGCCCGGGTCGACGGCGCGTTGTGTACCACGCGCGCCTCAAAGAGATCTCAGCGGGTGAATGGCCCCTGGCAACGTAAAGGCAACCGAAGGAACACGGCCCACCCGTGTTCCTTAAGTTACCTTTACGTTTTAGTCAGTAAGAGTCTGACACGCCCTCCCGCTCCGCCCAGAGCGGGACAAGTGATTTGATGATTTCAAACCCAAAAAAAAATGCGTCTCCTGCGGCGGCTAGGGGCGTGACGGCGAGAAGATTGCCTCTCCCTCACGCGTTCCGCTTCCTCCTTCGCGAGCATTACTGCTTCACAGAAGGAGGTGACGGCCTCCCATGTCCTCTCGCACCGCAGCACCCTTACATAATAAAAGGCACGTTTTTCTTTACTATTACTTACTTGATATTGTAGGCCTAACCCATGAATTGTGTATTGACAGAATTTTATTAATAATAGATCGTTTTCTTCTTCCTCTTCATCTTTCTAATCTTCTTCTCTTATCACTTACTCTTTTTCATCATTTTCAAAACGGTTTCATCTCTCTATGTTAGATGGAATATTTCAGTATCGTTTTTTCCAGTTCTCATTTATTGTAAGTGTTCAATATTGGTTGTAGGGTGTTTAAAACATGCCTAAGTTTTCAAAAAAATATGGGTATGTATATTGAACAGCTATGTTGAGCATATATACCATTTTATGATAATAATAATTATTGGCATAACATTTAGTTTGTTTGATTTATTTTTCAAATTTGCCTTTAATTTAACTTATTTTCCTGGGTTAATTGTGATTTAGTAAAAACAAACCATCGCGCGACCTAGAAGAGTCGATACACCCACACCTCACGTATTAAAATCTATTTAGCTGTTACAATGCCTCGAGGATATAAAGAATCCCACATCCTTGAAACCGGAATAGATAATAATTTGCTATAGAAATAAACTAGGTCAATTGGTTGAAAGACACTGCACGAGACACAATAGAAGTTTATTTTATTTTTACACCTAATATGGGCGTATAGTGTCCCACAAAGTGTTAATATAATACTGAGATTTTGCTTGATCCTTGGCCGCTCTCATCCAGCTGCTACAAGGGAGGCAAGAGCTCACCGACAAAATCTAAGAAATAGTATCTTACCATTAGGGAACCAGTAAGGTACAGCCTTCATCGGTTCCTTTTTCTTTATTTCCTTTGAAGTGTCGCCGTGGCTCTTCGTACTGAGCGATGACTCCACGTTTGCGTCTTCGAATTCCTAAAACAAAACAATACACCCTCTATATAATAAAAATCAAATGCTGTTCGTTGGTAACCGCATCACTTCAGAACGGCAGCATTGATTAGGCTATTTTCTGTTTTAAGGCGCCATTTTCCGGGCCTGTGGGCCTTTGAAACGCTACCTCCGCCTCCCCCTAAGGGGGAATGACGTATTTATTTACGATTCACTGCCGATCATTTCGCGAAAAATACATGCCACAGCATAAAATATTTGCAGTTGACCAACTGAACTAGTTTTTCTTAGGTTCGATTTTTTTCAATAAGTTTACATTTTATGGGACTAAGGTACGGTGTAGTGAACTAAAATGATTACTTAAAATGTCCTGTGTACCTAATGGGCGTTTTCACATTAATAGATAACGACACCAGCCCGATACCGATATGTCGGCAGCTATTATACCGACATCGATACAATTATTATCGGCCCAATGATATTGCTAAGTATCGACGTCTTGAAGTCGGCAGTGCGAAAAAGTGTGTTCAAGTGACAAAATGCCGCTACTCTCACCGCACTGTGTCTTCGCCGATAGATATCGTACCTATATCGGTGTCGGTCGCTGTCTGCGACGATATAGGTGACAATAGCAAGACAATGTAAAAGCGTTTGGTAGGCACTAAACGTATCCGATCATCTGACCTCCGATATAGTGTCGATGTCGGGTCGGTGTCGTTATCGGCTAATGTGCTGTGTTGTGACAGTCAATTCATTTTATTAATTAAAGAAACAACATTTTTACCTTTTGATATAGTGTTATGGGATAGTTCGTAGAACGTACACAGAAAAACATGAAGTTTAGGCCTCTTCTGTCATCTATGGTTTTAATAAAAATCAATATCTATGGTTAGGTGACTGTTAATGAGAAATCCCATGTACACACTGCACACGGGATTTTTTTAGTGATAGTTAGGTAGTCATGAATAATCTGTAAGAATCCATAAGTGTATCAGTGTTGTGACATTAGGTATTATATGAAGGAACGCAGGCGTTTAATAATTCACTTAAAATGAAAAACTTGCAAGCAATGGGAAATTTCTACTGAAGGCTGCGCGTTTAGACCTCTGCAGGGCTAACATGACAAGCGCGAGAAAGCTCTTTTTCTCGTTTTGTCGAAATTTGTCTAAGATTCTGACGTCATTCTAATCCCTAACATGACCGTAAACGACGAGATTTCTCGAAAAAGGCACTTTGACACTTCTATATGTCGCGACGAGAAACCGATATTGCAAGTTATTAAAAACAAATTATTTTTATGATAGCAATATCGGCTTGAGATTCCGTTTCATTCATTCAATGGTGCCGATTCTCTTGCCACAAATACCTCTAAACTAGACTAAAAATCACCAAAATTTAGATTATTCTTGTCAACCGACAATTTTCCATTCTGAAATAGACTAAGTGACACAACTTAACTATATTTTAGTTTGACGGCACTGAGCTATTAATTTAGTGAAAATGGCAATTTTGCTGTTCAGAATTTTACGTTCTTCACCTAAAGTTTAGATTGTTTAAGTATTTAA
This sequence comes from Xanthia togata, assembly GCA_963853775.1. Lineage (NCBI taxonomy): Eukaryota > Metazoa > Arthropoda > Insecta > Lepidoptera > Noctuidae > Xanthia > Xanthia togata. The sequence continues at coordinate 7,252,949 of OY970805.1, forward strand.
TCGCGATTAAAAAATGAACTAAAATTCACACCAACACCTCGACGGCGCAAAAACAATAATGTCTTTTTTTCTTTTCTCTTGCTTATATCTCGAAAATGGCGTGTCCTATCGCAAAAATAATGAAAAATTCGACCCCCTTTATGAAACCCATAAACCCCTAACACTCAACATGTAGGTAATATTTTTTCATATTTTCCATACAAAAAACGAAAAATTCCATATAGAACACGTCGTTCCAATATAAACAAACTTTCATCTTTATTTCTTCAGGATTTTAATTAAGTTGAATGGGCTAAAAATGGTCGTACTGTTTCGCTTATACTGTGACCATATTTTTTTGTTTTGGATGTTTCCCACCACTCATGAAGATTCGTAAATATTGACAGCTATACATGAAGTAACAATTGCCGTACTTTATTGCCAAGTGACGTACCTACTGCTACAGCTATAATTTATCGAATCTATTATTTTAGGACATCGACATTTTAGAACGACTTTTTATCGTATACAGAAGTGTCGTATACGATATCGTGACCAGTGACTTTTTGTATTCAAAACTGAAAATTGTTCATAGGTACTGAGCCAATACGATACAATCACGGATTCAAGAAAAAATTGTGTCGCTGGCTCAGCTATTCGAAAAATATAATTACGATTTTTATCGTGTTCATTTTGTACATTTCGTCATGTTAGCACTTTTGTTCGAAACAGCATTTTTTTTTCTAATTTTAATTGTTCTTGACAGAGTGAAAATTGTTTTAAATATTTTTTATACAACCGACAACCGGACCAATTGTATATTTATTAATATAGAATATGATATTAGCAAAGACAGTTCGGTGGAGAGTAAATATTGTAACATGGATGAATCTGATAAAAAAAATCTTTAAAAAAACTTCTTCTTAAACGACTATAAATTTTTTTATAAGACTCGCACTTGACTATAATTTTATCGATAATAATTTGTAATGTGTCTAACACTATTGTAAGATGACAATTAAACGTCATCATATCGCATAGAAATAATCACACTTTCGAAAACAATATTATGAATTAAAACTATATTAAAATTACGAAATATTTTTTCTGAGTTGTCGCAATTTCATATCTAATGTGTTCTTCATTTATTTGATTTTTTTTTAACAACTGCAGAGAGAGCGTATTTTTAAAAATTTTGACACAGGTCCACCCTCGATGACGTCCCGCAGGACTCTGAGCGCGAGCCGATTTAGCCCGATTTACTATATTTGGGTTTTTTTTAAGATTTTATTTGCTGTTACATTAAAATAAATCCATAATCCCCTAAAGTCTTTTATGGTGAACGTATAGACGAAATTTGATTGAAATTGCTTTAATTATAATCGAATAAAACCATTTTTTCTCATAAAAAATCTACATTTTGAGGAAACTTTGCGATTTTTTTGTATCGAGCCAAATTATGTCAATCGTGTTTTGGCCCTCATAATTCACTAAAAAATATCTTCAATTTTAATAATCATGAAAAAAAATAAGGCAAATTAGTAGTTTTTGAGGACAAAAATTGATTTTGCGTGCAGCCGAAATGCGTCAAAACCTCTTCTTTGGGACCCATTTCGCCTTAAAATGTTCACGACAGTCCGACTCAGGTTCTTATGGAAAGAAAAAATTGAAGTTGAAAAGTAAATATCCTTTTTGTGTGAATTATTGAAATTTGGACAAGACAACGAGTGTCGGGTCAGCTAGTTATTTATAACTTCCTTTAACTGTACTATCGGCCTAACTTCCGCATACTCACCTTAAAGGCGATAATCGCATAGCACGACTCACGACTCGATCGCACAATGAACGAGTTTTGACCAATAGGATGCACAAAGCGTATTTTAGTGGTGTTCGTATTAGTATAATCGTGTATAGAACGTGTGACACTCACACTAGGAGCGTACTATGCTCACTTGTTTCTGATAAGAGACGAGTTTTTAATGGGCACGGCCAGCGCGGCGTAAGCTCTTTGTTATTGAATTGAATATTATTTTATTATTGACAAGAATTAATTTTAGTACTCATATCTTCTGTTTGTTTGGTTTAGAAAATGTATTATTGGTATTGCAGTATTTACAAAAATAATTTGTAATAACTAATAACAAATATGTCAAACTACAATTTATATGTATTAATCCACTTTAATATTTTCCTCTCTCTATCGGGTCTATAGATATAGGTTATTTATGAACACTTTCACTGCCTCTCCAATTTTCACCATATCCTATGTGAAGCCGCATGCCGAAGCGACCGCACCATATTCCATTCACAATAAGATGAGACATTGAAACGAACCGTTTTACTACAGTCCGTTCCACCGATTTTGACTTCTATTCCGTAGGCTTATGGCATTAAAGGCAAAAAAGTGGTTACAATACCAACTGTTTACTGCAGCTGCCATTTGTCATGCCACCAAGGCAATAGCATTCAAAATCGATTGAACGGACATTTATGATTTGTTTACTTTTTATCTCACGGCTCCCTGAATACGGTAGGTATAATAGGTGCGTTGACCGGCACTGCATGAAGGTATCAAATGTTTATATTGAAATTTTTTGTGTATAATCGACTTTATTAAAAGTAAATAACTATCTAAATTTCTATGTGTTTGTTTATACTTGGGCAATTTGGGAATACTTGGAAATTACAGTAATATTTGAACCAATACTCTGCGCAGTTCATACAATGCTATCAGAGCTTTTTGTTTATAGCTGCCGCAAGGCCGCAAGCCGCACAACTCTTGCAACTGCAATAAAAATAAGTTCATTATCTAAGTCCCATTGTTATTTAGTGGGAATGAGAGGACGGCCCATACGTTTTTTTATTACCTTAGGATTATCTCAAATGTTTTGCAGTTGTTCCTTGTATTTGGTTTAATACTTATAATTTTATGTTACTCGTTCATTACTCACACAAATGCATATTGTCTCTAATTAGGGGAAACTAGGAAGGGGTGTGGTTTGTCACTAGCTGCGCTCTCGCAGGAATATTTTCTTAAGTGAGCATGCTTATCTTTGTTTAATAGTACCTGATTCTGGTTAATCAAAGGAAGAAAGAAAAATTGATTTATTGCCACAGAAACACGTGTATATAAATAAGATAATTTAACTCGAGTAAATAATACTTTTAATCAAATTTTAATGGTTTAGGTAGTTAAATAAAGGTAAAGAAAAAAAACATGTGACGAGACAACTGTCAAGTAACCAACTAAACGTAATGCCTGCCACTTCAGTTGTCATGCTACATCACAGTTGTACTCTTCAATTTAGCAACGTTATAATTCGTTGACGTTTAGAGTTTGGGCTCTACACATACAGATCTATTACAAAATATTATATTATAAATCTAATATAAAAAAATGTGCTTAAGCAGTTGCATCTACGAAGAGTAGTTTAAGAGCGGCCAGCCCGTCATACTTTTCATACAAACGCTCGTACGTGATACTGGCGTTGTAACACATCTTTATTTGATTTTTTGTAAGTAATATGTATCTTGTGCACTATACCTAGGATTCTATGAAAGCAAAATAAACAAAATTTGAGAAACAAATTCAGTATAGGCCTCCAAAGATCAGCTTTTTTGCACAAATTTCACCTGAACTTTGGCTGGTCATAATGTACTCATAAATAGTAAAACTAAAGAAAACATCTGCATAGAAACCTTGCACATGTAATGGAGATTCTAAATGACAAAAAATTATTTCAAAATCTTGTAAGGCTTACTCAAAAACACGTATTTCCTGAAACAAATGTTTACACACTATTTTTCGTACAATGTTATCGCGTTCTCACTTGCTTGTTAGTAGTTCTCACTTGCGCTCGATGAAACCACAAGCTTTTCGAACATGCTCGCGTTGTCGATAGACGGGCCGGGAAGGGTCCTCTTAAGAATAAATTATAAAGTTTAACACACATTAATATAAGGAAATTATTGTAAAAATCTAAAATAACTTTAATTTGGTTTTATAGTGTCACCTATAAAAACGATCGCCTGCGATTTGCCTTTATTGAACTACCTAACCCTTATAGTACCTAAAAAATCTATAATTACGAGCACAGAACAGAAATAGTCGGCAGCTGCACGTCGTGACTGTGACAAGTGGCTTCCATTCCATTCTATGGTGCTGTACTATGGGAGACCGACAGCACAGTTCTGATTTTCAGTGTTCACCCAAAAAGGAAGTACGGAAACCAAGTCAGGATTATAGATTTAATAAAAGAACACCGTTACGTGGCGCGGGCCGTCAGTCGAAGATTGAACGCTCCACCATAACAGCATCCCCGGCGCTTCCGTCGCGGATGCTGCTTGCCTGTTAGATTTAGCTACCTTGAACTTGTTCCTCATGGGCATAAGTCTCTCCTGCAGCTCGGGCGAGCACAGCTCGTACACGTCCAGCTCTAAGGGGAACTTCACGTCCTTCAGGATTTTAGCGTTGATGGACTCCTTCTCCTTGTAGTAGAAGCGCACGAATTGCACTGTTAAGTACGCTGGCAGACGGCTGATTTTGCTCTGCAAATCATATAGAAATTAAATTTTTCACACAGAAAAATGAGTAAGACAGAATAACCAATTCGATACAAATATGAGACAGGATACTGGATAAAGACCGATAGAGTAATGAGTTTGGGACAGAACAGTGAGTACGAGGGGTAAGTAGTACTTTGTTAGCACGTGTGTGACTTACGGTTTTCGTGTAGATCGCATCCCTTCCCAGAGTCTGTGACATTTTTGTGATTTGCTCCGCCATTTTCTGTAAAAAAAAAAAAACAGAATTACAATATATTATTCAAAAAAACAGGCGTTTCGTTCTACATAGTTTATTTTATTTATGTTAATATTCGCCTCTTTTTCAGTCAATATTTCACATTAATTTGTTTCGGACAGGACGATACCGCTTTTCGTGTCTGTGTGTGACTTCTAAACTATGCAACGGATTTCGATGCGAATTTAACCAGCATTTAGAGAATTTATTCCGGAAGGTTGATGTGCATAATACTTGGCTTTTTTTTTCTTTACCTATCTTGAGAATATGGGGTCCTTTGAAAGACGTAAAAGGGGCCGAAGCCAACTCGCAGAGGTCCCTTAGAAAATTTTAAATAGATTGAGGCATACGTAACTTTCTTATTAAACTTACAATTAAAAAGAAATCTTGATATTTTGTCAAGTCGTAAAAACCTTGAAAAACAGGAGCGGGTCACTAGTAGGATACTAATAAAACTCACAGATCTGAGCCCCGACTGCAGGTACTTGACGTCCTGGGAGATAAAGCAGGATAGCTGCAGGAAAGTCTCCTTGGTGCGAGAGGGAGCCTCGTCGGCCTCTGAGCAGACCAGCTCCACGTCTAAAGTACCACCGAAGTACTGCTCGATCACTGATGATCTGGTGACAATAAGTGTGATTTAAGTTTCCTTTTATTTATTGATCACGAGAAATAGTTTTGATTACAGTAGTATGATTTTATTTGCACGTCTAGTCGGAGATTTCAGTCAAAAAGGTCCAGTACATTGTAATGGATGGGTTGTACATGAGTGTCACATGTGTTGGGAGCTTGCCCAATTTAATAAAAATGTGTAAAGTTGGTGTGTTCTCCTATAAAAAAATACAAATTAAACAATACAATAATTTCGGGCGCCTTGGAGATGCACACAGTATGTTTCAAATAAACCAAACTTGCCAGATAGAACTCTTCGGAGAGTCAGACTTTTAATCTGCCGGTAGGTAGCTAATTAAATGAATAAAAGAATGGAATTTCCTTTGCTAATACCTTGTTTAATTAATTGCCAGTAGCTTCAGAGTAATAAAATTATGAAATTAATGAATGAATGAATGAAAGGCACCGATCCCAGCGTGGTTTAACCAGACTCGATAAATCGAATGAACCCCAAGATTTGCACTAGCCCATGAAGTCTCATATTTCATGGGGCTACAAAGGCCATTGCATATCAAGGAGTAGACCGGGGGGCGCGGTAATGGTAAGGAAGACGTGCCCTCAGGATAGGAAAGGATTTACGAGCCATACCGGATATGCATCCTTGAGTAAGCAATGGACTAGTGGAGAGACGGGTGATTTTTATCTGTGGAAGGGCTCTTTTTAAGTTCCAGTTTTTGTTGTTTCCAAAGTCTTCCTCTGAGGATTTCGCTGCTATCGGTTTCAGGTTTCTTGTAAATCTCGTTAGCAGTCTTCTTAAGCTTATCTCGGTCTGTATCGGTCTGTAGCTGTGTCCATCCAAAAGTTGAATTCCTTGTCGGAGTTGGTCGACTACTGTTTAAGTTTGTCGTTCCATGTGTTAATAGGACGGCCTACTTTCTTGGATTTGGCCTTGTTCTGCATTGCTGCGTGTAACTGGTGCGGTTTGCCGTGCCGTGTGAACGTGTGCGAGATAGCACATCCTGCGATTCTTGATGCGTTTGGTTACTGTCTTTCCGTCTAAGATTTCATGCATTTGCTTTTGTCTTGGTTTATTTCTGGCGTAGTTAATCAAGTCTCTCATGATGATTCTCTCATATCTTCTCGGTCTTGACCGAGTTGTTAGCTTTAGTGATTGCCGACACTTTCAATATGTATCATACAAGGTACGAGCACCATTCCATACATGAGTCTGGCTAGTTTCCAGTCCACCTTCGAGTTTCTTATGAATGGTAATAGTGTGCTTTTCCTATGTATGTGCCTAGGTATTTAATTTCCTCGACAGTATGAAGATTTAATCCGTTAATTGGCACGTAGGTCGCTTTCTGCTTAGCTATTCGGTCTCCAATTAGTATATTTGTTTTGTTTCGTTTATTTGTAGGCCGACACGGTAGTGTCATATACCATATTAAACCCCTACTAGGTATAGTATGGGTTTAATATGTTATACGTTTCCGTCTAACCCTTTTAGATCATCTGTAATGAAGATGAGGTCGTCAGTCTAGCACCAGGGGGAGTGAGATGTCGCGATCTTGGTCTAGTTTGATCAATTGAGTAAGGACCTCATCCATGACCAGTGTAAAAAGGCGAGGGGATAACGGGCAACTTTGTTTGGCTCCCTTTCCTTTAATAATCCAACTATTTTGCTGACCACACCATTTGATGTGTGTGCGTTCATTCATGCAAACCTTGATTATCCTGTTGGTTAGTGACTTCTTTGTTCTATGTGTTGAAATGTCTTGCAGTGCTTGGGAGGTCGACGTTGTCTAAAGCTTTTTCTATGTCCAGAGCGAGTACATAAATTCTTTTACCTGCGCGCCATTCTTCGTCCAAAACCCTTTTTAGCGTAAATATGTGATCGTCTGTAGATCTGTTGTTTAAAAAGGCCGCTTGGTAGCTGTCTAATTGTTTTATTGCTTCGTTTTCTTTTTTTTACTAACTGCCTCGTTGGTTTGGTGGTCGCAAGCGCCACTGCAGAGCATGAGGTCCCGGGGTCTCGATTTCCGGGTCGGGCAGTGTTATTGGGTTCTTTCATCAGAAATTCCTCAGTAGCAGCCCGGAGTCTGGATATGTGCCCGGTCGACGGCAATAGGCTCGCCTCCAATTACATGGGATTCAAACATAACTGGAAAAATGTGGGTGTACTAGGTACACCTCTGCCCAACCCTTCGGGGATTACAGGCGTGATGTTATGATAAGTTTCTATTTTTTTTTTTTTTTTATAAACGTAGGAATCTTAGATTCTGTAGCCCGTATTGCAAACCGATATTCGTGGATAGTCTTTGGATTTGGATCTTTAGGGTTGTTTTTCTTCGGAATTGGTACTTGCATTGTTTCTAGCCACGTGTCGGGTTTTATGGCGGTTTCAAGGCCCCACGGACGTTCCACGTTGCAAACGCAGGTACAGCTCTGAGCAAGTGTACTTAGTTGCGGTAGAAGGCTGATTTCCAAGTATTGTGTATCCATTGTCATCCGCGACTTCAACCGATAACGGTGTACACAATGTTGATGTTAATTGTTGATACGGTGTTAATGAGCTAACTTATTGGGGGCTGTTCAGGAAGCGGGGTCCCGTAGACTACCTTTGTTCGTCTCTTTTTGTTGTATTTTGTGGGCTGTTTCTTGCGTTAGTCTTTGAGGATTATTGTTGTACTGTTCGTCGGCGGTAAGTTTAGGCAGGTTTATGTGAAATAAAATATTTGAATTTGAACTTGGATTTGGCGCTCATGACCCAGCTATCATAGTGATGATCATTGTAAAGGATAATTATGTATATTTCCGAGTACTGTTGCCGGCCGGTGAACACAACAGTGTGTTCCCGTGATTTATATGCGCATGCAAATTTACGAGATAAAACTCGGCCGCGGCGATTATGATGTCTTCTCCTCCACAGAAGGTCTCGTTAAACTGCGCGGCTATGTATTCTGCTATCATTTGCTCCTGAGAAAGCTTGCTGTTAGGAATAAAGTCTTGAATGTTATTCCTTTATGCTAGGCAAATTCTGGCGTCACCGCGGTTATCCGAAACATACCTAGGTAGCGAGGTCTCGGCAGACAGATATGTGGTCGAAAGTTAGGCCCATTATGCTATTTATTTGGTGCGCAATCGCGCCAACAGACAATTGCCGTCCCCTTGAATGGCTGCTATTATTACCATTGTAAAAATATTGTTTGGGAGTCGGAACCCCATGGTGCCAATGGCCGGGCGAGCAGATTAAGTTTCGAGACAGAGATACAAAACTTTGACAGGGTCGTGCGTTGACTTGAAATTTATGAGTTCCTCTTCGTTTTTCTATAGAAATGTATCTCATTTTGAAGTTTTTTGTTTTTGCTAGATGGACTTAAGCGTAACCGCTCACGTGCCTTTCTTCACAAAAACTCCTGTAAATTGTTCTACAAAACACAAAAAAAGGGTTGCCTTTGTAAGGCTAACGAAATTGCCAAATTGTTTAGGGTCGCTTGATGTTATAGTTATCTGCATGCAAGATGTCACGACATCAACAGCGCCATAGTTAGCTGTTATTTTCGTTAGAATCATACAGTATGTTATTTTATCTTGCCATTATCCTTTTATTATGCACAATTATAATCTTATACATGCAGCTTACAGATAAAAGTTGATTCTGCGCGTAGCATCAAACCTTCCAATTTCACCAGACGCTACGCAACTGCAAATTCGCGCTCACTATGCTGACCCTTAATTTATCCAATAATATACCGAGCTTTGCCATTGAATTTTAGCCACGTAATCGAAGTAGTGCCGGGAGCTTAGCTCAGTACCCCTGTTCGCCACACTTAGATACTAGAGCCAATTCAAAATGGAAATCATTTCTGTATCTGGATCTATCGTTGGAGTTAACATTAACCATGAGTTTGAAATATGGGAACCCGATTAATTGACTGAGTGATTATATTAGTTTGGTATTTTGTAAAATACTGTACTTTTTGCGTCTGTTGGCGCAGTCCTTATCAAGTCGAGGTGTGTATTTTGTAGAGTGCAGCAACTCAACTTATGTAATACTTAAAAATAATAAATGATATAAAACAAAGTAGGTATGTCACATTTAACACCATCTACCGTTACGCTTTCAATGTCAGATTATACAGAGCATTTATTGGGATACCCGAAACAATTAAACCTGTGTAGGGGCAGAATGAACAAGTGACTTAAATTGATGGTCTTATACGAGAAAATAGTTTTGTACGAAATCTAAAGCGATAATGCCATTATATAGATATTTAATATGCGCATAATAAATAATAGAATAATATTAATAGTATTTATAACATTATCTTAGAAAATAAGAGTTTAATGTGCGCTTGGCACTTCACCGCTGCAAATGTTGTCCTTTAATCTATCCAATAAAATACAGATTTTGCATTGCAAGCACCGCCCTGAAAGATAAAGAAAGATTTCACCAGATAAATTTGAGATCCTTGAATGCTCTGGAACGCTCGCCTGATGTCCGGAACGCACTTACACCACACTTGCACTATTTTAATGTATTTATTTGGCGATTAATAAGGTCACAACATTATCAAAAACAATATAAAAACACCAGATCAACGCACTGTTCGAATTCGCCGGCAAGCGACGCGATCTTGCCATATGTACAAACAGTTTTTTTTTTCGCAAAATAATAATGGGTCGGAGCTCGCTCCCGAAACGACCTTACTGTTCGACGACCAACCCGTCTCTCTCGAGTAATAAAATTATGAAATTAAATACAAAAAAAAAGGTTATAATTACTTACATTATGATCATTGAATTTACAATATTATTATTATGGAACTTACATTACTATTGCATCTTTGTTGATAAAAAAAAAAGGTAGGTAGTAAAAAAAAGAAATGATTAAATAAAACCTCTAGGATCGTGGCGTTGATGGTAGGGATAAAAATATCCCTTGTAGAAATATATCCAGTAAAGAAAATAAATCGAAAAGAAAAGAGAAGAAAAAAAAAAAAGACGTCGGGACCAGGGTCGGTCAAAATAAATCCGGCTGAAACAAAATTTACAGAGAATTAATAAATTGTTCAGGATTCCCAAACGTTGGGAAGCGTGGCGTTCCACGAGTAATAATAACTTACCGTCTTTTCCAACAAATGGCAAATTTAAATGCACCACAAAATTCAGGCGGGCGACAAATCACTTAAAAGCCTGGAACAATAATTTAGTATGATATCGAGCACTCGTCACGCTATCCAATTTATCAATCCGAAAGAATTCAATCTTACCAAAGAAATGAAGGATTATTCCTACGTCACCACGTCCTGAGGGAAAGTTTTAGAAGTTTACGGCATCAATAGGCCGCCAATACCCAGGATTTATTCCGATTAAAAAATGTCGTTAAAATTCAATACTACATCAGGAATGTTCGTCGCAAAAGTGATCACGTCAAAGTTGACAGCTTCCACCAAACACAATCGATGACAGCAAAAAAAAACGTTCCGAAATCGACTAACTGACGAGAAGCATGTAACGATATTTTAAACTCGTTACATTACATCCCTCCCCGAAAAAATAAAAGAAAGCAATTTCTTTTATGCAAAAAAATAAACAAGGCAAAAGAAAAAAGATTACAGAAAAAATAGGAAATATAAATTCCAAAAACAACAAAACAAAAATACCCTATAAAAGAATAGGATTATAAGACCGCAAGGAAGATATCCGCTAAGTCTAATAACAACTAAACAAAAAAATAGTGTCTAAGACTATTTCTTAAAATAACATGCATATAAAAACAAATAAGTCAAGCGAAATAGTCGCTGAACAATATTGTATAAGAGCACAACAAGAGTATACTGAATTGAGTACGGTTAGGCACAATAGCCACCGACTAACATACAGTATAACTCTAGAAACAACAACAAAAAAAATACCAATTTGAGTTCGGTTAGGCACCATAGCCACCGACTAACAAGTATATAACACGATAAAAATATTAATTTGAGTACAGTTAGGCGCAATTGCCGCTGTCTAACGAGAATAATCCAAAAATGTCTGTAAGAGTGCAGTTAGGCACCATCGCCACTGACTATCAAGAACAAATTATAACTGTGAGACACAGTTTAAAATCTCCACATCTCTACAGATACAAAAAATAAAGAAGTATGTTGTGATCGGCACAACTCCACCAATATTCCGAGCACAAACACCTTCGAAAATAAATGCATATTGTGATCAGCTCAACTCCACCAATTTTCCGAGCACAAACACCTTCGAAAATAAATGCATATTGTGATCGGCTCAACACCACCAATATCCCGAGCACAATAGCAGAACAAGAGATGCATATTGTGATCGGCTCAACACCACCAATATCCCGAGCACAATAGCAGAACAAGAAATGCATCCTGTGATCGGCTCAACACTACCAACCTTCCGAGCACAGAAGCAAAAAAACAACGAAATCAAGGAAAAAAATATACCGAGATCCGTAAAAAAATAGGTTAACCACTACAAGTGAAAACAAAGCGTACACAAGCAGTGGGTAACAACTAAGAAATTTTATACAAAAATTTATACATAAAAATCGTATACAAGACTGTATAAAAGAATAATAATAATAAGATATGTATAAAAATATTAATAAGATACATAAACAAAATATTAATAATAATAATAAGATCCTTTGATATGAGAAACGTATTCGTGTGGGTAGAAAAGTTATTAAAAGGTCCTAAGTTGTATTTTAGAAAGTTAAGAAATCAAATTCAATAAATTTATAAGAAGTTAACTAACATACTCTCATTCAAATCACTAATAACCTATCAACCATCCCATCATACATCACACTATCATAAGTGATCTTCAAACAAAATTATCAAAATCAAGACTTACACTTGGAAACCAAATTAGAATTTAATTATATCCTTAACATGATAACGACCAGCGGTACCCTTATTAAGGTCTTTCAGATTATAAACATTATCAGAGATCTTTTCAATAATTTTACATTTAATAAACTTAGGAGCAAGTTTTGCTGAAAAATAAGTAGGTGCATGAGATTGAACAAAACTCCTTCTCCACACAACATCACCCACATCAAAAGAAATGACTTTGCGACCTTTATTATAATAGCGAGCATTACGCTGATAAGCTTTTAATAAATGAGTTTGAACTTTAACAAAAATTTCACTAAGTGAATTAAGAGAATCAGCATAGTGAGTTCTATGGGAAACTTCCAGTTCATCTAAATTATCTATAGAGTCACTTAAACGATGTAAAGAAGCATCAAAAATAAGTTCCCTTCCAAACGTCAAAAAATTAGGTGTGAAATCTGTGGCTAGATTCACACTATTATTCAAAGCTAGTTGAACATGAGGTAAATATTTAGACCAAGTTCTATGATCATCTTTAACAAAACAAGCAATGCAAGTTTCAACAGTTTTATTATATCTCTCAACTGTATTGTTTTGAGGCGTGTATAAAGTACCTATTATAAAATATTTTTGTGATATTATAACCTTTCAAAAATTCTACGAAATGTTTAGAAGTAAATTGTGTACCATTATCACAAACAATTATTTTAGGACAACCAAATTTAAGAAATATTTCTTTTTCAAAAAGTTTATTTATTACTCTAGTAGTAGCATTTATCATAGGAAAAATCCAGCAGTATTTAGTGAACACATCAACAACCGAGAGAATATATTTATGTCCAGAATAAGCTTTAGGTAATATACCTATAATATCCACTGAAAGCATTAGCATAGGTCGATCAACTTTTTTAGGGTTAACCATAATACCAAAAGGAGGTTGTGTGGTATGTTTATAAGCTTTACAAGTATCACAAGCTAGAATATATTTTTGAACATCATTAAACATCCCTTTCCAAAAATAGTGTTGTTTTAATTTATTTAAAGTTTTATGGATACCAAGATGACCAGAATTAATGTCATCATGATTAGAACGAATTGTATCTAAAATATGTTCTTTAGGAATAACTATTTTCCAATTACTATTAGGATCAAACTTACTTTTACAAAATTTATATAAGGTTTTATTTTCTACTCTAAAGTTCTTATATCTGCAAGGAGACTTTTGACAATTAATAAATACTTTTTTATACCATGGATCATAAATATCATCATCTGGCAAAACTAAATTATTTTGAGAGATTTCTATAGCGGCTACTTCAATACGAGATAAAGCATCTGGAACTAAATGTAAAGATCCTTTTTTATGAACTATATCAAAAGTAAATTGAGAAATTCTAGCAGCCCAACGTGCTAAGCGTCCACTAGGATTGCTAAGACCTAAAAGTCATTTTAAACTAGCATGATCAGTTATTACAGTAAACTTCATTCCTTCAATATAAGGTCTGAAATGTTCTATTGAAGCTAAAATAGCAAGTAATTCACGTTCTGTGGTACTATAATTGCGAAGCTAAATTCTTTTTAATAATAATTGCAGAAACTAAATTCTTTAGAATATGTTCATTAACCAAAACATTCATGGAATTAAACGAAGGCAAAGCGTGCATCGCAAAAGCTGAAGAAGAGTGTGCAATTCTGTCATTATGATCAAAAGAAAGTGGTACTTCTGTCAAATTAATCATGTCAGGAGCAACAGGTGCAACATTAGGAACTGTGCATGCACCATCAGATTCCATGTTATCCTTAGCAAGAGGCAGAGGAGATTGATCTTCTTTATCCATTATGAATAAACAATACGATAAGAAAAGCAGGGCAAAATATCACAAGTTGTAAAATATTTGAGGTTAAAGTGAAAAAATATTTTTTAAGTTACCTACAAGTTGATTTTTATGAAAAATTTCAAAGTGAAAAGATGCAGTAATAATTTACAGGATAAGCTTATATCACATAAACTATGATTAGGTATTACTTAAATTAAACCAAAGTTTGTTTAAAACCAAATATGAAACACCGCACTTAGTTTTACACCGTTGAGTCACTTATACAAAACAAAACTGTCTTACCATACAATATGTTGATTTTGCAAGAATATAATGATATTGCTGTAACCATAAAAGTTAAACACACAATACTACAATAAAGTTGTTAATAAATATTGTTTACTTACTAGGAAACATCAAGAAAACTTAGTTGTAAATTACAACATTCAAAAAAGTGTATTACAGAAACTATCTAATTTGTTCTGTAAACAATACTACAAAATATAAGATGCAATAATAATTTATAAGATACAAGGAAGCTACTTCAAGTCCCTGTTCGCAGAGCGACAAATGTAATGGATGGGTTGTACATGAGTGTCACATGTGTTGGGAGCTTGCCCAATTTAATAAAAATGTGTAAAGTTGGTGTGTTCTCCTATAAAAAAATACAAATTAAACAATACAATAATTTCGGGCGCCTTGGAGATGCACACAGTATGTTTCAAATAAACCAAACTTGCCAGATAGAACTCTTCGGAGAGTCAGACTTTTAATCTGCCGGTAGGTAGCTAATTAAATGAATAAAAGAATGGAATTTCCTTTGCTAATACCTTGTTTAATTAATTGCCAGTAGCTTCAGAGTAATAAAATTATGAAATTAAATACAAAAAAAAAAGGTTATAATTACTTACATTATGATCATTGAATTTACAATATTATTATTATGGAACTTACATTACTATTGCATCTTTGTTGATAAAAAAAAAAGGTAGGTAGTAAAAAAAAGAAATGATTAAATAAAACCTCTAGGATCGTGGCGTTGATGGTAGGGATAAAAATATCCCTTGTAGAAATATATCCAGTAAAGAAAATAAATCGAAAAGAAAAGAGAAGAAAAAAAAAAAAGACGTCGGGACCAGGGTCGGTCAAAATAAATCCGGCTGAAACAAAATTTACAGAGAATTAATAAATTGTTCAGGATTCCCAAACGTTGGGAAGCGTGGCGTTCCACGAGTAATAATAACTTACCGTCTTTTCCAACAAATGGCAAATTTAAATGCACCACAAAATTCAGGCGGGCGACAAATCACTTAAAAGCCTGGAACAATAATTTAGTATGATATCGAGCACTCGTCACGCTATCCAATTTATCAATCCGAAAGAATTCAATCTTACCAAAGAAATGAAGGATTATTCCTACGTCACCACGTCCTGAGGGAAAGTTTTAGAAGTTTACGGCATCAATAGGCCGCCAATACCCAGGATTTATCCCGATTAAAAAATGTCGTTAAAATTCAATACTACATCAGGAATGTTCGTCGCAAAAGTGATCACGTCAAAGTTGACAGCTTCCACCAAACACAATCGATGACAGCAAAAAAAAACGTTCCGAAATCGACTAACTGACGAGAAGCATGTAACGATATTTTAAACTCGTTACAACATTTATGATGGCTGGCGACGATTGTGCCGTTTCAATTCAGATAGTATTGTGCCACGCAGTTACGAGCATTGTTTTGTTCCATTCCTCTGTAACCGCAGCAACCGCGCGTTAAAAATAAGCCGCCCTGCGAAAACCCTCTTGATTTGCTGAAGACGGAGTTGGATCGTTAAGTTCCCTTCAAAATGGTTGAGCTAAACGGTGCTGATTCATGCGTCATGTTCGTGAAGGGGTGACGGCAGTAGGGGCTGGTCATCTCTTATCTGCCATGGCTTATTTTAATTTTTGAATTGTTTTTATATTTTTATTACGGACGCTTTTTACTTGCACATCTTTCTACATTGTTCTCACATGTATAATTTCAACATGAATGATGTAAACAATATTTTGTAAAAATATTATGATTTAAAAGAGTGTCCATGGAGTTTCTTGCCCATTCTTCTTCATAGGAACCTACGCTTTGGAATGGGTAACTAGCTTCATATTTTTGACTGACCATTTACCGGCACTTTTGTATTGTCAAGGTGACCCCTTGACAATTCAAAAGTGCCTGTAAATGGTTTAATTGAAATAAATGCTTTAAGTTTGAGTTTGATGGAAAGTTATTCACGATAATCAATGTCTTACAGCATACCTGTCTGGAGGAGTATTAGGTGCAGACGGCAGCCTCGCTTGCCAGGCTCTTATGATCTCAGAGGCCCTAGTGTGTCCTTCATTGGTGAAGAACCAATCGGAGCGCCGAACGCGGTCGATACGTAAAGTCAATATGGTTAAAAGAAACTCACACCAGGGCCTCTGATCTCAGTCCAGCATTCAGAAGCGACTTGTTTCGCCAGTTTTAAGACAGTGCCAGTTTTACTTCATGTACTGTCTCCTACCTTTCCGGAGGACTGTTGGGCGCAGACGGCAGCCTCGCCTGCAGCGCGCGGACGATCTCGGTCCAGCACTCCGACGCGTCCTGCTGCGCCAGGCCGCCGCCCGGGCCGCGCTCGGCGAAGCGCGGCGTCGTGGCGTGCAGCGCGCGCAGCAGCTTGGCGGCGGCGCCCGCGCACGCGCCCGCGCCGCCGCCCTCCAGCGCCGCCACGGCGTCGCGCAGGGCCGCCGTCAGCTCGCCCGCCGGCCCGCCGCCCGAGCCTGCGGGCAACGCGGCTCCAATGAGACAGCAGGTACTGCACCGAGTCAGGTGTTGACTGACAAAACGTTACTAAAACACGATCAGTTTCAGCTTTCATTTCTGACCAAAGCTATTATAAACTGGATCTTTGCTTCAGCTCATTTTGAAACCAGCTTTCTTTATACATCTACCCAGCATCAGTAATTAAACAACAGTGACGGACGACGGATAAAGTCGACTGCATTCTTGTTGATGTGACTAAATCTTTATTGGTCAGTTATCATCATCGCAGCTTCTGTGAATAGAAATAGTGTTCAATATCTTACTCTTATCATAACTAAGTAAAGCATTCTTAAGTTCAGGTACTGTCTTCAGGCACTGCACTGTAGCATTCATGTAGCATGTGTTGCCCAGGTTGATCAGACCCTCAGGCAAGTCCATCTGAAACAATTGTACCACACATTTAATAATCTGGCGGAAACACTTCCTTCCACCACAAAATATTGGCAGTTGGCCTTATAAAAATCTCTGGGTATAATTAACGAAAGATATTGCTCCATAAATGTTTGTTGCTGGTCTGTTCAAGCAAACTTCAAGTTGTAAGATTAAGACGATTTATGATCCTTCAGATGTCTTACCAGGCTCCCACACAAGTTAACTACATTTAAATACAATTCTACTTTAAACAACGCTTATCCACATTATTACTACAGGGCAGAGCCGCATATTTTAAGAGGGAACAGGGGCTGCGAGGAATTAGAAAAATAGGTATGCCGTCGCGCTGCGCCCGAAAAACCGAGTTAAACCCCGTAAAGTGCGATAGGGACAACTGCAGCTCAGACCGATTATATCACAAATTTTTTGACGAAAACGACGTTTAGCATTCTCCTTTTTTCTCCTCGAAAACTAAGCCGATTTAATATTTTTTTACATTAAAATTTTAAGAAAGAGTATGTCTAGGTTCCTATTATTTTCTTTTATGCTAAAAACTTTTCCGAATTAGTTTACCGTCCTAGGACTACCGTCGTCTAATCACGGCGGTAAAAATGGGGCATTTTTGTAATTTTTGGAGGGTCATAGTTTCCTTACTTATTAATTGCTGAAAAAAAGGAAATGACAGGGACATGCCTATAGAGACCTGACCTGATTTTATTAAAAAAAATGACAGCTCTAGAGGCATTATTAAGGAAGAAAAACGGCAATACGTTTGTATGGAGAATCGCGGGCCCTGTTCCCTCTTAAACCCTCGTTCTCTTCTGAATCACTCCTGTTGGGCAAGTTATAAATATACGAAAATACGACTTTATACTCACAGCAGTAGCAAGCTCTGCCTCGTTCATGTCTTCAACGAAGCGCGTCTGTTCCACAGGGGCGGCAGGCACATCCTCCTCCTTACTGCCCATTACCAGCACCAGAGCATTCTAGGATAGTACAACTTTATAATAGAGAAATAGTGTTGTATTGAATTTATACAACTTATATAAAATTAACATTAATAAATGAATAATAGGCATCAATAAAATACGTACGCACTACCTTTCTTTAAGCTTTGGTCAAACTAAGGCGAATCCAGCGAGGAATAGATTAGGCTGACACACAACTGTTCGCGCCAGTTTGATCACCTCATACAAGTTAGTTGACACAATCTTCGCGAGCGAATTTCGTCCCGAGTGGGATTCTCTTCAGTTTGACCTGGGGCCCAAGTCTGCTATTTTTATAAATTCGTCATTCCAACACGATCCCATTGTCATTTTGCTAAAAGTTCGTAATCTGCTAAATTCATAATGGTCGATCATTGGTTGATCATTGTATTCCACAAACACGATACTCGAAACGAATTACAAGCAATGACTGCACAATGACGTTCTCATGGTAGGTCACTGATCAAAGGAACTGTCACAATTTTAGCAGATTACCGCCTAAGTCATTCATACATTTGTCATTATGTACGAGATTACCAATAGATGCCATTTCTTTCAATGGACTGTCAGTGGCTGACCATTGGAAATTCATAATGACGCCAATATGTTAGTAGATTACCAAACTTGTCAAAATCAACAATTATGAAATCATTGATAGACCATTCTGACACTATTGTAATAGCAGACTTGAGGCCCTGAGCTTGAAAAACATTCGTTTAGTACCTTCATTTTGGAATGGCCAACTGCCAGACTGACAAATTTGTTTTTCACATACTTAAATATTACAAAGCCTTGTCTGTAAACTTTGAGTATGAGAGTATTTTTAATAATAAATTATGTATAAAAACCAATGTCACCATTATGGCAATGTTTTCAATGTAAGCATGTTTGTTCAACTTCAAATGATCTTGTAGCTATGTAGGCCATTTCAATTGTGTTTGAAGGTGGCAAAGTCAGCTGCCAAGAGTTCTAAGGTCATTCAGAGTTTACTTACAGAATTCTCAATAACAGATTACGTTTTTGGATTGTTTTTGTAAAACATGCAAAATTTGTGATTTTCTTAATAAATAGTTTTTTTTTTTCAATCAATATAATTAATTAACTATCCTTTTTAGATACCATAAATTTGCAGCATATTGGCAAATGTTTTGGTATTGCAGGTTTTGGAATAAGCACTACCAATACAAACATAAACCTAATAAATATTGAATGTTTTTTGTTTTAAGTATTATCAGCTGTTTTTGTCCCACTGTGGGGCAAAGGCCTCCTGTCCCTCCTTAAACCTATCTACTGCTGTTTGTTGTTGTTTATGAAATACATCGATTTCATCCAGCCATCTCCTCCTGAGCCTGATATTTACATTTTATTATGATCATTTTTAAGCTAGTGTTTAATTAAAACTGTTAGACACGTATTAAAATAACTAAATGAGTCATTAGCTTTGTAACTTGTTTTGCATTATATAACAAGGCTACAAGGGTCATCTACTTTCAGAGTGATGATTTTGATAAGTAGCCACAATATAATGTAAAATTACAACGGTATGGATTACTAAGATGTAAGGTGTAAAATGACCTCAAATGTAGTTGGGAAGAACACCACCACCGTGGGTAGAACCTGGATGCGGCTGGCACAGTAGCGTGGGGATTGGTACAAGAAAGGAGAGGCCTATGCCCAGCAATGGAGGCAGTCGAGCTGGAGGAGTACTGTGTAAAATCTTGCAATAAAAACAAAACAAGAAGAAGCCGTGAGTTTATGTTTATGCATGTATTTAAAAACAAATTACCCTAATATTTGGTAAAATGCAGAAATGACATAACATTACACCCTAATTTCCCGAAGGGTTGGGCAGAGGTTTAGTACAGAGATGAAATGCAGAAAAGTTTGAAGGCGAAAAAATATTTTTTTTTACTTTCAATGTTATTTATTATGCATAAACAATTTTTGAACAAGCATCAGTTATTGATACAGGTTTTTATTTTATAAAATATCTTTTAACTTTTTGATTAAACACATTAGTTTGCGAATAAATATTCAAAGACACTTGATTTTGTGTACTGTTTGTTTATCTACTATTTCAATACCTACCTATCTCTTTTACCAGTTATAGTTTGCATGGCAATGTCGGAACACAGAATTATCAGTTGTTAAAAAAAAAGAAAGATACCACCTTGACTTGACATCTTCTTCATTTCGATGGTAAGATATATTAAATTCAATTAGTGGCCAAATTTATTGAGGTGTCAGACAACTTACATTAGTTAACTTAAAGTTGGCCCAGCTGTCATCCCTCAGAGTGACTCCCTTGCAGACTACCTTCTGCCTCTCAGGTTGCACCCCAGTAAGGGCGAAGATCTGTGCCTTGAACACCACAGGATCATCTTCAGTGTTCACCTCCACGCCTGGGTACAGCTCCTTGCCCCATTTTACCTTCACTGTAATGGCTATAATGATTAATTACTACATTGACATTGGCAGACATGTTTTTAGCCATAAATGGTCTAAAGTGCATTCTTACCAACTAATTTTATCCTTACTTATTAATTTCGGCCTTGCAACTGCATGATTAAAGAACAAACCAGGAAAATAGACTAATTTTAATGAGTTGGATTTAGAAATTTGAAGTCTAATAAAGTATGCATGAAGCTAATAAGAGTAATATGAATACAAAAATGTAATCTGTTTGTCTGTTAGATACTTTCTTATTAGCCAAATACTTTTGTTTTCATGGTTGGAAAATGGGCCATAATTGTACAATACAATGATGGGTAAGTTAGCACAGTTAAAAATTAATTCTACAAAAGTTCTTAGTTGTTGCGAGTAAAATGAGGTTTTCAATGCAAGAAAACATTAGGTACAAAAGCCGGGTATGTTTTACGGACAAATGGGGGCCGCGTCGTGACGTTGCACTTTTGGTACCGAATCCTTATTGTACATTATTATCGATTAGAGTATAATTACAAGATTTTTACACAAATTATTTGAATTTCCGAAGTTAAAATGTAAAAATATCGAAAGTAAAATGACAGTTGCAAAAGCTATAACCTCAATGCTAAAAGAATGATGTAGCATTTTCTAAAAGTAACAAGTATTGAACTTTAGTAATTACCTGAAACCTTAGGCATTATGGATTATGTCCACGCAACACTGAGGTGTAGAAAACAAATAGTTATTCACATAAACTTGCAAGAAATTGAAAGTCACGATTCGCATCCGAACTGATGACAAAATTGACAGATAGAATGAAAATGACAGCTACTTTCATAGATAAAAAAAGAAAACGTTATGTTCTACGCAGTAATACGTTTTCATCACCCTAAATGTTTATTTTTTACATATTTTTTTTCGTTTTTCTTTCAGACAAAAATAATTAAAATATTCTAATCGTAATTACAGAATGCCGTAATTACAGGATAGAGAATAGAAACATAATTTCAATCCTGAAATGCTCGTTGGTTTTATTGTTGTAAGGAAAAAACATTGAATTGGAATTGTGCTTTGAATGAATCATTCAACAGACGTACAGGCAGGCAGGCTGAGGGTGAGGCAGGTACAGGCTCAGACAGGCTGTCTTATTTTATTTAGGGAGTTTCAATGACTTTCAACCACATACAGCACGCTGTAGGTAGAATTTGACTGCAATCTATTCCATATTCATCGCATTCGCACATGCAGCTCACAAAAGTAGAAAAGCCCATTTTATTTTATAGACTAGACAGGTGAGTAAAATTTTCTCGAAAACTTTTTTTCTCATGTGATCACGTCTCACTTCACGCGGGAGCTATTCGTTCGATGAACTTTCCACCGGCGAAGGCTGCGCAAACGCCTCCAGGCGCGACATGCGCACGCCAACGCCTGAACGCCAGTCTCTGTATAAATTCTTTGCGTGTTGGACGTCGGTACAATATTTAGTCGTGAATCCGCGATTTTCACACGACATCAGTTAATGCTCTCACTTGTACTAGTGCTTTATGTGAAGTGATCGTAAAGTGGTTATTGTCAGTGGATATTAATATTTTATGCAATAAAATTTGAATGCGGGATGGTAATTGGACTTGTGAAGGAACATCGACTGCCGAAGCCTATTGTAAGTTGGCAAGCTTTTGTGGTTAGTTTTAAAGGGCAATAAGTTTATTGCCGGAGGCTCTACGGGTGTAAGGAAGTGGGTGTTAACCGCTTATAGACATTTGATGATACTGGAGACCATTCAAAACATTGTATGAACTAGATATCCTATGAAAAACGATTCAACTCTGTTAATACTTAATTAAAGCGCAAAATTATGTACGTTCCTATATAACTATATTTAGGCGCCCTTTTACAATTTCATTAACAAAGCGAAACGAAGATGAAATAAAAGACACAAAAACCGGAAATCCCAAAATATTATGAGGTAGAGCCTCATAATATTTTGGGATTTCCTATCCCAAAATGTTCCAATTTTAATAACTGGTTCCCTACATACGAAAAAGGAAGACACGATGAAAATAAAATAAACTATTACGTAGATGATGAATGTAGGTAAGTAAATCATCGCCAATTTTTAAAATTTCGGTTCCATGTTTGACTATTCAAAGACATGAATGTCCCCCAAACAATTCAACAACAACGCCTAAAAATATTCGGACAAGGATAAGCATTAACACAAAATAATTTTGTCAAACAAACGTAGAATCCAGCTCAAGTTTACCTCCATATTAACATGAGCTCTGCTTAGAATACAAAAAGCTTTGGGCAGTCGCGAACGGATTCCTTAAGATGTTTTTGCCTTCGCTGGCGTAAGGAATTTATAATGCGGTACCCAGGACTTTACGTTTCATTTACCTGACGCTAATAGCCCGGCCGCTGTCTGCGCGGGCGCAGATGCCATAATGATAACATTTCGCTTTACTACTTACTTGTTCTTGTCGCGTTCAAGGCTCCCCTGTTCTAATGTTTTCCTAGTACTGGAGGTTGTTGGACACAGATTTTTTAAAGACAATAATTGAGTCTCTATAGAGTTTTTGGCACCATAACCATTAGCTGCACTCATACAGTCTGTATGTAGATATCCTACCGTAAAATGTTACTATCTTTATAAGATTCAAGCGTGTTGAGGTGCACCAAATATATAGACAAATTGAATACAAAACGAGATCAATCAAAATCAACGTCACCCTAATAACATTTTGATTACTCTAAACATGTTACAGAGTTCATAACGCCACAAAATTATTGAAACGCGAACGAAACCTAAACCTGACTCAACATCTCTTGATAATGGACTGATTCTCACTATTTTTATTAGTAAATAAATCATTGCTGATGAATGAAACGCCGAGAAGAAATGCGTTGAAAATATTTGGACGTAAAAAGCTGAAGAATGATTAATTACGTGCTAAGCGCACAGACCGGAGTTTTTCGTAAGACGCACTTTCACTGTTGCGTTTTTAGTAGATCTTTAATAGTTTAAAGGTTTGTTCTGACTTCTTTGTAACAAGTGATTAAGGTTAAACGGTATTAAAACAAAAGGCTTGATGAACACAATGTTGATCTTCTAATTTGATGGGAAATTAAATTAAAGTTGTTTCGCTGAATCAGATCTAACTACATACTCGTGACGCCATGGCACATTTTATCTCAATGGATCGCCGTAATCTTTTGCACTGCCCAGGTCTCGATCGAATCAAAGGCCTTCTCATAGTCCACGAACGCCAAGCATAGTGGCAAGTTATACTCCTCGGTCTTCTGTATAACTTGCCGCAGCGTATGGATGTGGTCTATGGTACTAAAGCCTTTTCGGAAACCGGCTTGTTCGGGAGGCTGGAAGTCATCGAACCTACGTGCGAGACGATTCGTGATGACCCTCGAGAACAGCTTGTAGACATGGCTCAGAAGCGAGATGGGCCTGTAATTCTTTAAGGAGGTATTATCCCCTTTCTTAAAGAAGAGTACCACCGCACTTCTGTTCCATGCCTCTGGCGTTATTCCTTCGAGTAAGACGGAGTTGAAGAGCCTCTGAAGGACCTTCAGCACCGGTGTTCCACCCGCTTTCAGGAGCTCTGATGTGATTCCGTCTTCACCCGGCGCCTTGTTGTTTCTAAGCTGTTTGAGGGCCATCCTAATCTCGTATAGGCTGATGTCCGGGATATCGTCGGTATAGTGTCGGGTCAGCTTAGCTCTAGGATCTTGGGCTGAGCTACCAACAGGTTTAGTGACCGACGTGTATAACTGTCCATAAAACTTCTCGATCTCCCCCAAAACCTCGGCTTTTGACGACGTTATACTGCCTTCCTCCGTTTTCAGCTCTCCAGCGGTGCCATATTGACTATCGGTACATCGAGGTGCTGAAGTGTTTGTACAAAAACGCCACTATGTCGGTCCGAGTACAGGAGCAGAGCACGAGAGCTATTCCTCTGCAGCGAGGCGTAAGACAGGGAGATGTTATCTCTCCGAAACTGTTCACCGCTGCATTGGAAGACGCTTTCAAGCTCCTGGAATGGGAAGGATTTGGCATCAACATTAACGGCGAGTACATCACTCACCTTCGGTTTGCCGACGATATTGCGGTCATGGCAGAATCGCTGGAACACCTTGGCACAATGCTCGAAGGCCTCAATAGAGTCTCCCAACAAGTAGGGCTCCGGATGAACATGGACAAAACGAAAGTCATGTCGAAAGTCCATGTTGCGCCCTACCCAATATCGGTTGGGTGCTCTACTCTCGAAACTGTTGACAAATATGTCTACCTGGGACAAGTGATCCAGTTGGGTAGGTCCAGTTTCGAGATGGAGGTCAATCGTCGAATCCGACTCGGCTGGGCAGCGTTCGGGAAACTACAAAACATCTTCTCGTCGAACATACCTCAGTGCCTAAAGACGAAAGTCTACAACCAGTGTGTGTTACCAGTGATGACATACGGAACTGAAACGTGGCCTCTCACCATGGGCCTCATAAGAAAGCTCAAGGTCACTCAGCGCGCTATGGAAAGGGCTATGCTCGGTGTTTCTTTGCGAGATCGAATCAGAAATGAGGAGATCCGCAAACGAACTAAAGTCGCTGACATAGCCCAACGGATTAGCAAGCTGAAGTGGCAGTGGGCGGGGCACATAGCGCGCAGAACTGACGGCCGATGGGGCAGAAAGGTTCTGGAATGGAGGCCACGTACCGGCAAGCGCAGCGTAGGACGTCCACCCACAAGGTGGACAGACGACCTAATAAAGGTCGCAGGAAGCTGCTGGATGCAGGTCGCTTCCAATCGGCCAAATTGGAAATCATTGGGGGAGGCCTATTTTCAGCAGTGGACGTCCCATGGCTGAAATGATGAATGATGATGAATCTTTTGATAACTTAAAAAAAGAAAAAATACGTGTAACTACGTCATTTTTTCATAATCTACATGCCGGACATTTTTTTTTAGTCATCATCCCTATTATAGATCCAAGCTTTGTCAAAGTTAGGTCCTAAAGTCAGAGAGAGATGGGATGGGACCTGAAAGTACGCTTAGGTAATAGACCGATCCTGTAGGAATAATTTCATTATCAACTTCAACTTCCTGGAAAACCAATTACCTACTAACCAACGAATCATAGTTTTTCGACATAATATATCGACGATCGTTAAAAGCAGATAGGATAGGAGGAGCACTCCTATTCCTCCACTGGTTGTTATTAACTACCTACCCCTTTTACGCTTTTCGGATTAGGATATACATACTTATCTGTGAAAATTTTGCGCAGACAGAAGCAGTGGTTAACGACTGGATTAATTAAAAACTCAAAATCTTCTGTGCAAAATGAAGCTAAAAACAATGATATGC
Organism: Xanthia togata; assembly: GCA_963853775.1. Lineage (NCBI taxonomy): Eukaryota > Metazoa > Arthropoda > Insecta > Lepidoptera > Noctuidae > Xanthia > Xanthia togata. The sequence goes on from OY970805.1 coordinate 7,279,008, forward strand.
CTATAATTTTAATTTACGAAAAATAGACCTCATTTATAAATGAGGTCTATTTATATGTCAGGCATACTCATGCTAAATGTTAATTTTAAAAAAAGTTCGTCTTGAAGGACACACACCAGCCGACCGTCAATTGTTTCCTCTTTAACCAGTTTCAGTAATTAACTACATAGTTAAACGACTTGAACCAGTAATTATGCGCAATGAACGTCCAATACTGGCAACACTTTCTCGCTTACTTTAAACTTATTTACTTTGATACCGTTGGCAAGTTACATATAGTATAGCCAATTAATACCTGGATTTTATTTATCGTAGGTACTAATATGGAGAGTTTATCATCATTTGCGGCGGGAAATTACATAATACATATAAGGTAATATTAAATCTTGTTTATCAATTTGAAAAAGGAAATGTGGTAATTTGGAAAAAACCTAAGCCAAAATGGCAGATTATATAATTTTTGTCATGTCAGTCAATTCTTTTACCTGTTATATTACCTAAGTCTCATGTTTAAAACATGCGCATTGTTAATAAAAAAAAATATATCTGCTCCTTGTTCATCAAATAACTTTTTTCAGTGCGACCCAAACAGTGACTTCATGTAGGTAATTTGTATAGATGCATTTCACACGAACAACGAACTGTCTACGTATGTAACCACACTAACCAGAACGATTAGTCCTGTGGTTTGAAGAAGTCTTTGAAGCAAAGAGTTGCTTTTACAGCCTGTTTCCACAACATACCTGCATAGTTGAACAGACATAAATTATGTGAATAAAATAGCTATAAATTGCCGAACACTTACATCCTACCTAATTCTTATAAATATAGCGTTACGTTAGATATCGCAACACGCGTGAAATTATGAATATCAAAATAAAATATCTAGATATATAAACCCATTTAAATAAAAATGCAAATATTTAGATCGACCGTATTTTTCCGTGTGTTTTCGGTTTTACAAACATAATTTATGATACCTAACGATTTTATTTTATCATCTTGAATGAATATGAGACTGGAAATTTGCTAAATCTGTTGTATCTGGCACAGATTAAATAACTGAGCTACTGAGTAAAACAGAACATAGGTATGTACTTATCTGGACGATGCTGATAGTTTAGAGAGCTTACTATAAAATGTTGGAATAATCTGGGCTAAGTCACAGGTACAGAGTACAGAGCTCTACATATAACATCACGCCTGTATTCCCCGAAGGGTTAAACAGATGTGTAGGTAAAACAGATGGTTTGGTAGATGGGACGGAAAGGTTAAACAGATGTGTACCTATTAGTACACCCACATTTCGCCAGTTATGTTTAAGGCCCACGTAATAGGAGGCGAGCCTAATGCCATCAACCGGGCACAAATCCAGACTCCGGGCTACTACTGAGAAATTCCAGGCGGAAACCCCAATTACACTTTGCCCGACCCGGGAATCCAACCCACGACCTTATGCTCGCGACAAGACCACCGACAGTGGATCTAAATCGCTTCTTTAGTCGTACCATGTAGATGTAATTACGCAACACATTTTCTTAAACGATTACGACAAATTTGTTTTATTTTGACAATTCAACAACATTAATTGCGTTAAGCCTCGTTCAGACCAGCGCGACGCGACGGCGCGACGCGACTCGAACAATACAAATTCCAAGAAAACTTCACGGTATAACAATAGCCGGTGTCGCGTCGCGCTGTCGCGTCGCGCTAGTCTGCACGAAGCTTTATTTACGTTGTTGAGCAGATTTTTTTACGGACTTATGAAGCAATGGATAAGCAATTTGTTTCAAAACGATTCAAATTCCGATTGATCGTATATTATGTAATTAGGGCACGGGAAGCTAAATGCACATTTATACACTGAACTTTTTTGATATTGCTTTAACTAAAGTACACGGGGATATTTTCTATTTACTCATGTACCTAAATTATCTTTACAAAGAAGGTCACCTATGAGATATTAGAAGTTTGCTAAATCTTTTACATCAAATAGTTTATAGAAAAAAAACTTTTTCACAAAAAATAAAACCAACTTCAAAAAAAAAACACTACAAAGTGAAAAATAACTTTGATTTCAGAAGTCAGTGTTTTGGGTTTTTTATTTTCGTTTTTTTGCCACCGACTTCCGAAATCAAAGTTATTTTTCACTTTGTAGTGTTTTTTTTTGAAGTCGGTTTTATTTTTTGTGAAAAAGTTTTTATTTTTCACTTTTTAGTTGTGGTACCAACACAAAACCCCCACAAAAACTTGAATACCAAGTAAATTACAGTGACAGGAACTATTAGAATATCGTCCACATATACTAGGTGGGAAAAATATGTATTATTGAAGCTAACTCAAAAACCCCTCATCAGATCTTGACCAAATTTATATGGGACCAATTCAGAAGTATGCCCTACCAAACAAAAAAAGAATCATCAAAATCAATTCATAATTGGCGGAGTAATCGCGTAACAAACATACAAAAAAAAAAAAAAAACATACAGCCGAATTGAGAACCTCCTCCTTTTTGAAGTCGGTTGAAAAAAAAAACCAGCTTGTATAAAAAATTGCAGCTTAGTAGCTCGTGGTAGGAAAAAGGCTGGGCTAAACAAGCTGCGATCTATTTTGTATACCCATGCGCTAAAGGCACATTTATAGACTCAACCATATACAGAGCAACACTCCGCACACGATAAAAAAACGGATTTTCTCAACTCATACTTCTTCAGGACAAAGAGTGTCCTTGATAGTTTCTTGCCCGTCCTTCTTCATAGAGCTCTACGTTTTGAAATGGGCAACTAGCTTCAACTTTCTGACTAACTGACTACCGACTATTTTTGACAGTTCAAAAGTGTCTGTATATGGTTTAATTGAAATAATTGCTTTGAGTTTGAGCAACTACACCACTAGCGGTCATTAAACCAAAATACAAAATTATTTTGTTTGTTTACATAATTATGTTATAACCATCACCTCTGAGGAGTTTCTCTAGATAACTTTATTTGACCTCGTAAAGTGCATACTTATTCCGTGGTTTTAAAATACACGGGGATATTTTTTTACTTTCGTTTCTCATGAAAAGTATCGTTACAAAGAAGGTCAAGTCTGCAAACTTGCAAAGCTTTTAACTTTTTATTGCCGATCGCTAATTTTTATGTCTCACGGCTCTGATTACATTTTAATAGTCGGTGAAACTATAAATCATAGTTTTTATATGATGTTCTTAGTAACACTCAATGCACGCAGGCTTTCTAGAACTGTTTTTGTTTTCGGCTGCGATTTAATTAGAGGGTTTATTGTTAATTAAGAAACTCATTAGCTTATGTGGTAAAGGTCTCATATTTTCAATACTTTATTGATATATATTGCGTCGGGCAGTAAGTGTTAATTTGGTTGGGAAATAGTCCCCAATTACATGGGATTCATGTCCACTGCTGGACATAGGTCTCCCCCAAGCACCGTCACTTCAACCGGCGGATATTACTCATAATATAATACAGCTTATCCATCGATTCTTATGCCTAATTGGAGAAGAAAACGTGGTAATACCTCGGGCCCACGGTGTATAACTGGCGAAATGTCGGTCGACTTTGACTACCCTTATCCCGGTATCCCTTTCGGACTTTCCGGGGTTGCGCCCGGCAGGCATCAGTCCCGAAATATTATGTGGGTCCTTATTAAGACTTGCACATACCTACTTGTTACACAATGTTCATAAATAAATAAGTTAAGTCATGTCAACGCAAAATATAATAATAATAGTATGTTTAAATGTTTGTAAAGGCGACCAAGCCTATGGAACAAATAATTCACGATTTGTATACAAATAGAATAAGATCATTTGTAAACACCTTTGTAACAACATATGTGTGAATAAAGACCTTGAAATCAAAAAATCAATCAGTGGAGTGCCCAGACTTTGACTTTCCTGCTATCCGTATGTAAAATATAAATAGACAAACTTTTGAATAATCTAAACAAATAAATAAAATTGAAGTGTCTGTTTGTATTGGCAAAATAATAGGATTTTACTGAATGCAAATGAAAGTATATACGGTCCTAATAGCATTTAAATTTTGTTGTCAGTGTGTTCCGGCTAATCTCCGAAACGGCTGGACCGATTTTGACGGGACTTTCACTGTCAGATAGCTAATGTTATAAGGAGTAACTTAGGCTACTTCTATTTTAGAAAAAGAACTAGAGTACACGCGGGCGGAGCCGCTGGTAGCTGCTAATTATAAATAAAAGTAAACTTAGAAAGAGTGAAATTAGAAAATCATCTGACAAACGAAGTCTTCAGGAGTAAAACGTAAATAATGTGTTAATTACAAAGCGCCCGAAGCGTAAATGAGCGGCCGGTAAAATATCGCCACTAGCGTGTTTATGTGTCACTATTATTATGAAAGCGCGGGGGAAACCAATAAAATATGAAGACTTTGTGGATAGCCACAGACAGGTTTCTCTAGAGTTTTAAGACTTGACGATAATAGTATGCCTTTGTTGTAAGCAGTAATTCCTCTATTTCAAAGATGTCGTGTGCTAGTTTAGCGAGCTCACAGTTGATATCTAATAGGGAAGAATGAAACTATGGTTTTTCTTACTTCTTGACTTTTCTTTTAGAGCACTAACACACTGTGGCACCACCGCGAAACCGCTGGCTTCGTAGGCATGGCTATACCTCTAGCTACCTACTGTAGCCAAATGAGGTTGCCAAATGAGTAGCCAGTAACACAGGGCGTCCGACCTGGCGATCAGTGGCCCAGTGAGTGAGGGAGGCGTAAATTACTTGTATACAAAATACTGCGCGTCCAAATTGGCGACGTCGCCAGACCGTAACCAAGTGAGTTAACTGTCATATATTTCAATAATAATTGTTTGGATACGTAGCCGGCGACGTCGCCATGGCGTCTTAATGTGTTAGCACTCTTAGACTAATTGATTTCATTGCGGGTTCCAAGACAATTGAATCATTTCTCTGGGACACCTCGAGTTTCATTGCCTCAACGCTGTCGACAAGTCTCTGCCATCGACAACGTGCCGCTCGTGTATTTGAGCACCGTACTCAAATACACGAGCGGCACCCGTCAACGACAGAGGTAACTGCAGCCGTCGACATGTCTATGGCTGCCGTCGACGGCTGCAGTTGCCTCTGCCGTTGACGCGTGCCTTTCGTGCGTATGAGCACTTAGTGAGCTACAAGTGAGCCGTCATTCCACTTGATACTAGGGATTGACACTATTAACAGCTCACTTCACCTAAGTTTTCGCGGTGAGATTTTTACAGAATACCACTACTGTCAGCACAGAGCTCACTTCAATCTCACTTCAATCTCACTTCACCTAAGTTTTCTCGTTGTCATTTTTACAGAATAGGTCGGCTGGATTTGCAATGGTTTGAAAAATATGGCGGGCTTGCCTAACAATTCTGTAAAGCCAAATTATACAAAACACATAGGTTCAAAAAGATACCAAGTATTTGGTCGTCAAGATACCATCTTAGAAATATAATTATGATCTATTGTTCATTACTATATTGCCAAAACTTTCTCTCCTAACCTATGACTACGCTTGATTTATCACAATACGTGTGGAAAATATCACGTAATAATAAATATCAGTAGTATCTGTTGAGAAGAGATCTTAATCTGTGCCAGATATAATAGCAGTATATTATAGTATTAAATAATAAATGTCATTCCATTTGTAAATGACGATGTTATTCAGTTTTATTTATGCAATATGCAATGTGACTATGTCAAGCTAGTTAGTAGCTGGCAGAGAAGTTGTTTAAATTAAGTTAACAGGGGTCCATGTTTACGTTTAATCTGTATTTTTTATTTCTAACTGAGTATAGTTTTCGATGTTTTTGGTTGGTATATAGGCGTGTGCTAGCTTTCATATGGCTATTAATTTATAATTTAAATTATGTTTTGTGTTGCGTATTTTTTTTTTTTTTTTGCATACTATTATGTAGAATATTTGTTTCCTAACTGAACAGACAGCTGTGCTGCTGGGGAGTTAGTTGCGTCACTTCTTCTTCCCAGCTAAAACACTAGGAAGCGGTGAAGGGCGGGCGTTTTGGGGGATTGTCTTATGTCATTTTGATGTTCGTAAAGTGCTGATTCTCAGCCTAGTTTGAATAAAAGACTTTTGAATTTTGAATTTTAATTGTTTTGAATCGTTGAATAATCTTTATTATGATTATGATACTTAGTTTGTATTTTAAAACATGTGACCTAAAATAATCATGAGCTTTTTAACTCAATTAATCAAATTTCTCAGTAGCAGCTCGGAGTCTGGATTTGTGCCCTGTTGATGGCCATAGACTCGCCCCCTATTACATAGTACTTAAGCATAACTGGCGAAATGTGGGTGTACTATAGGTAAACCTCTGCCTAACCCTTCGGGGATTACGGGCGTGATGTTATGTTATGACATAGATACCACGTCATCAGATTATGATGTAATCATCGACACGTTTGTATAATAATTATAGGTACACATCAAGCAATACATTTCCATTTTATGCTGATCTTGAATTGTATAGGATTTCCGTACAATGCGAGATCAGCATAAACTGGAAATGTATATCTTGAGGAGTAGCCGTGTGTATCTACTACACTTTTTCAGTTCGTAATGAGTGTCGTTTTCAGAGGAGATGTCCAACTTCACAGTAGTATAGTAGTACAAACAGCTTACATTATATGCGTTAGCACTTTACTCAAATCTAAATGCCCAACATAATACCGTACCAGTTAGTTCCCTTTACATATATTATAGCTAGTAGCTTTCCCTTTAATATTCTTCTAAAAAGCTGTAACTACCGAATCAAATTCCCCCAAAACGTATGTAAGGCGAGATAACAGAATGGTATAAATTCGGCGGTGGCTACTGGGTCGTCGTCCAGAGGCGTCACGGTTCACGCTCCGCGGCTCCGGCTCCTTAACTAACTATATCATATTCGTTGCCTATGTTTATAATATACTGTTACTCGAAACCGAGAGAATTAAGGATTTTTTGTACCAAATTCAATGTGTAGAACAAAAGACATCAACGCGCTGCGCTCGTAGCGAGTTCAAATTAATTAAATTTTGTAGCTTTTTTCCACTTTTGTATCTATACATATTATAAAATACATTCTCGTGTTCGTGTCTCTCTGTGTGACCGCGTTGTTTTTCTATGCAAACTTTTCACCATGATTTAGAGACTTTATTCCGAAATTTTACCTACCAAATTAATAATTGCCTCGTTGGTCTAAAGGTCGCAAGCGCTACTGCTGAGCATGAGGTCCTGTGTTCGATTCCCGGGTCGGGCAGTGTTATTTGGGTTTTTCTATTTGGAATTTCTCAGTAGCAGCCCGGAGTCTGGATTTGTGCCCGGTTGATGGCAATAGGCTCCCTATTACATTGGACTTAAAAATAACTGGCGAAATGTGGGTGTACCTGCTACAGGTACACCTCTGCACATCCCTTCGGGGAAACAAGGCGTGATGTTATGTTATGTTGCTATGTTATCTTTATCACACTATTAATATTATAAAGGCGAAAGTTTGTGAGTGTGTATGTTTGTCTCTTCTTCACGCTAAAACTACTGAACGGATTTGAATAAAATTTGACACACAGATAGTTTATAACCTGTACCCTAATTACGTAATGCAAAATCAATCCGAATCTGAATCGTTTTGAAACAGATTGCTAATCCATTGCTCCGTAAGTTCGAAAAAAAAACTGCAGAGCAACGTAAATAACGCAATGAATGTTGTTGAACTGTCAAAATGAAACAGATTTGTCTTTATCGTTTACGAAAATATGTTGCGTAATTAGAAAGCTGGATTAATACAAAGGATACTTTTTATCCCGATATTCTCACGGGATCGAAACTTAAGCGGGTAAAACCGCGGGGCGTAGCTAGTTAATAATAAAACTAACAAATAGTAAAGAAATCTCGATTTTTTTTGTCAAATCGAATCGGAATCCTTTGTGAAACAACGCGGGTCGCTAGTTATTATACATATTACACATATACAGGGTGTTAAAGTAATTGCGTGCCATAGCTTGGCTTCCTTTATCGATACTGAACCCACCCCTAAGCTATGGCACGCAATTACTATATTATAATATTAGGAATGAAACTTGATACACGTATAAATAATCATAATAAAAGCTCCAAGTTTGTCGGCTCATAAACAGTTGAGACTTTGAGACGACATTATACATAATTACATGACATAACGTCGCGCGTCGTCCGCAACTATATGATGACCACGAGGTCCAACTTTTATCACCCTCCCTGACATAAACAAGACAAATGACATGCTACACGTAATCTAGCAACAACATGTTCACATGCCATTTACTTCATCATAAAGCTTCGTGCAGACTAGTGCGACGCGACAGCGCGACGCGACACCGCCTATTGTTATACTGTGAAGTTTTCTTAGAAATTGTATTGTTCGAGTCGCGTAGCGACGTCGCGTCGCGCTGGTCTGCACTACCCACGTAAAGTTAATGTGACATTTCGTTACATAAAACATGCCTATTCGTTAAAATTGTTACATAATTTTACAATGGGTACACTCGATTACATCTTCACTGTCAAAAATTATAAACATGATGTAATATTATGTAAAATACGGAAACAGAGCGCGGAAGCTTCCATAGACATCAATTTACTTGTTTATGGTAGCCTGTTGTTGGACGTTGGACGAGTCATAGTATATAGTCAAAGTAAAAGTAGGTTGCGATGGTTAAGTTTTAGAAGTTATGGCAGTAAGGGCCGTTAACTTGGTTAATTTGATGACCGTAAACTTTCGATTTGCTTTGGAAATTAGTTATTTTGCTCTGGGCGTTATGATTGATTGGTATTCAATTAAGATTGATCTAATTGATAGTTTAATGCGTATGCGTGTTAGCTAGGCTCGGTAATGAACTGCTCTCATGATCACACTTGGTTGTGGAATCTCATGTGTTGCTGTCAAATAGTTACAACCTGATAGTTGCTACGTTTGACGATGATGTTTATTAATAAGGCCAGCTTCTTGAAGAGTTTCCCCAAAAGTTGGGAAAAGTCTGGGCATATGATGATTAATATACACAGTTTTTCTAACAGGCTTTTTCAGGATTTCCGGACTGTTTCAAACTCAAACGCCTTTGTCTTGAATTCATGATTCAAGTTAGAAAGAAATAAAAACAAGGAATGAGATTCATTTCGATATATATGATGCTGATCCATGCGTCATGTTCGTGAACGGGCGCTGTCAGTGGGGACTGGTCATCTCTTAGCTGCCTTGGCTTATTTTAATTATTTTTGTTTTTTATATTTTTATTATGGTCGCTTTTAACGTGCACGATTTACTACATTGTTCTCACATGTATAATTTCAACATGAATGATGTAACCAATGTTTTGTAACAATATTCTAATTTAAAAGAGTGTCCATGGAGTTTCTTGCCCGTTCTTCTCCATAGGAACCTACTACGCTTTGGAATGGGCAACTAGCTTCATCTTTCTGACTGACCGACCCCTTGACAATTCAAAAGTACCTGTAATTGGTTTATTTGGAATAAATGATTTGAGTTGAGTTTGGACAAAGTTCGTGAAACACATAATAACAAAATAAAGTGTTTTTTTTTTTAAATTACAGTTTAAATTAACGTAGGTATTCAATAAACCGATTTTTGTATTCAGAAGAAATAACATAACATCACGCCTCTAATCCCCGAACAGTTCGGCAGAGGTGCACCAAATAGTACACCCACATTTCGCCAGTTATGTTTAAGTCCCTTGTAAGAGGGGACGAGCCTGTTGCCATCAACCGGGCACAAATCCAAACTTTGGGCTGCCGGTTACTCGCTACTGAGAAATTCCAGATGGAAAAACAAATTACACTTTGCCCGACCTGGGAATCGAACCCAGTCTCAGAACTCGTAAGCAGTGATAGCCTAATTGTATGACCGTCGGACTGCCAAGTCATAGGTCTCGAGTTCAAACCCAAGGCACGCACCTCTGAGTTTTCGGATTCATGTGCGTATTGTATAACTATCACTTGCAAAAACGGTGAAGGAAAACATCGTGAGGAAACCGGCATGTCTGAGAGATATTTCTCGACGGCATGCGAAGCCAAGTCAGAGGCCCATGGGCGGCTTTTAAACTCTGACACCAGTACCCTAATTACGTAATGCAAAATCAATCCGAATATGAATCGTTTTGAAACAGATTGCTAATCCATTGCTCCGTAAGTTCGAAAAAAAACTGCAGAGCAACGTAAATAACGCAATGAATGTTGTTGAACTGTCAAAATGAAACAGATTTGTCTTTATCGTTTACGAAAATATTTTGCGTAATTAGAAAACAGGTTAGTTACTTACTAACCACACGAAAAGAAGAAGAAGGACCTCGTGCTCAGCAGTAGCGCGTGCGACCACAAGACCAAAAAGGCAGTTAGAAGAAGTTCAGAAGAAATACATAAATGAAAACAAATACCAGGTAGATTATGAGTACCTTCAGTCCATTAGTTTTACTTATGAATGAACTTACTGTATGAAAGTATGATCCATGAAAAATTATGGCAAATCGGTCGTCATAAATTTTCTAAGAATAGTCAGACCACCCTGTAGCTTCCGTTGGAAGTCGTTTAACTGGATTTGGATATTTTATTGAAATTGTATCCGGCTGCTTTAATAATACGCGTTTACTGATCCTATCAGAGATAAGAAAATACTGGCTTAACAATAATAAAAAGATTGTAGCCATTCGTCAAGCACTGCTTCTTTTAAAAAGTAGTAGCCGATTGGTTAAATCTGATTCTTGATTCTTCTGTTATCATTGAACATATGATCTTACCAAGATTATTTCTGGACTGTGGCGGCATGTACATGCGACCTTTGCATTACACTGACGTCACGCGAAATCCTGCATCGCGCAAGCAGGGTTTACGGCGCGTTCAGTATATATATAACTTCCCGACAGCGATCGTCGGGCAGTTGCCCATAAGACGTGACACCCGTCTGGTCGGAGGATCCTTCCTTTTCTATAGAGGATGACTGCCTCTATAAAAAAGACTGTGACCTCTGAGTTTGTTTCGGCCTTTCTTCTTAGAGTAGTCAGATAGGAAACGCCGACCTTTTTTTTTTTTTTTTTAAATATGATTGACGTGTAAAAGTGTTCCTACAAACCTACATAAGGAAATAAAATCATTTAATCATTAAAGCAGATGGGTGCATATTGAAATACTAGAAACTTCGATACTCTAGCTAGTGTGTGTGTGTTCATCAATAAATCAATAACGAATTCATAAAATATGTACATCATCACTTCGTCAAGCTACTATATATATAAGATATATAGAAGCAAGTGGTAGCGCCGCCACTGTTGTAGGACGAACAGGAATACGCTACGGCACTGCCTAATTGGTCTGTTGTTAAAGTTCAACAGTGGAGCCAATATTACGGCATAGGAACTAACTCTAGTGATTGGTGCGGCCGGCAACCGTCAGACTGCTGTCAAACTCGCCAATGTATAATGATCTACATGTTTACTAATTAATTTAATTACAAACAGTAGTAGAAAGTAAACATCGTTTAATTGGCTTGTCTGTTGTATGTATTATTGTCAGGTAGCTGTCACCCACGTCAATCAGTCACGGTTGGCAGTGTACTCGATATGACAGAAACATCACTTCGTGTTTTTATTTTTTGTGATAGGTACTGTTCTCGTTTCAGATTTATCACAGAATATAAAAAATTACACTCCTTTTTGGGCAGTCGTGTAATCTAATCGCTCCAGCGCAAAATACTTACACAAATATTAGAAAATAATCATATGGAATAACATAACATCACGCCTCGTTTCCCCGAAGGGTTGGGCAGAAATGCTAGTTATGTTTAAGTCCCATCTAATAGGGGGCGAGCCTATTGCCATCAACCGGGCACAAATCCAGACTCCGGGCTGCTACTGAGAAATTTATGATAGAAAAATCCAATAACATTTTGCCCGACCCGGGAATCGAACCGAAACTTGCGACCACTAGACCATCGTAGCAATCCTTTATTTGATTAATTATTCCTTATGGCTGCTTCGTTGGTCTAGTGATCGCAAGTGCTAATGCTGAGCATGAGGTCTTGGTTTCGATTCCCAGGCCGTTCGTTCGTGATGTTATGTAATGTTAAAAATTGACTTCATCGTCAAAGGTTTTATTTAAAAGCTGTTCACCTCGGAATAACTTCAGGAATACCAAAACCTCCTACAAAGCCTAGCAATCCCGGTTTAACACGCCGCACGCCGGTTATAAAACGTGTTCGATATAAAAACTTGTGCGGAACAGCAGATGCTCCCGCGCACCTGTCGCGCGACCAGGAACGTTTGATTCCTGTTTAGAAACTAGGTGGCTTTAGCCACTTCTTTTTTAGAGAAAAATATACTTACTGTAACAAAGTAGGTTAGGGTAGCTAAATCGAAGACGTTATGAATGGCAAAACTATAATTAGACCTTTATTAACACTTTCACTGTCCCAAGGTATTTGGTATCCCTTATCACCATACGTCCAATAATAATACGCGTAATATTGCATAATGAAGGTCGATTACTAATTCTATGACACTGTAAATTCGTCTATCACGCTCAGATTAACCATTATATATTATTTTCAAAAATGCATTACACATTACATGCAATGCACGGATGTACGAGCTTCACTTCCAGCTAATAGTGCTGTTTAAAAACGTTGAAACAAACAATAGAACTGGTTCTATTAATTACATAATCATCCTATAATGTTCCCCTGCCTGGGACACTGCCCTCACTCTCGAACTACATTATTAAATTCAAGTTAATTTCGCTGGAAAATTGGATAAAAAAGAACTACTAGTGTCATACATGTCATACACAGACGTATAGGGCTACGTCTTCAATAAATTACATGTAATACATGAACAGTGAAAGTGTTAAAATAGTGTTCATAAACAAAACGCAGGTGCATTGATATTAAAGATCACATGCAGGATTGACCATAGTAGAAACAAGTCAAAAATTTGGAATCGACATTAAGGCTCGTTCAGACCAGCGCGACGCGACGTCGCTACGCGGCTATAGAAGAATACAATTTCTAAGAAAATTTCACGGTATAACAATAACCGGTGTCGCGTCGCGCTAGTCTGCACGAAGCTTTATCCTATCCAATATATAAGGTACAGTACGCAGCACATCAGTGGTAACAGAACCAGTAGAAGCTGGCCTCGCATTCTATTGAAACTCCGTATACTTTCTTGCTTCTACCGCCGAAGTGCGATCTACTGTACTAATGATCTGAAGTCCCTACTTCCACATGTAAAGCCGGGTCATGTTGGCCAAGTTCGAAAGAGACCAATGACAATTGCCAATGTTCACGAGTTTTTGTGGAGCTCCACATGGTGGTCGTAATTGCTGATTGCATGCGAGCGTCTTTGATACCAGTATGTGCAGAAAAACCGACACTGTTCCGAAGTGAGACGAGTCGTAGCGAGCGATCCCGAGTGGTGGCACGGTACGCCAAACCATTCGTCAAACACGTTGGCGCTCGCCTGCACTCGGCCAGCCAGGCGAGCATCGACGAGCAATGGCGAGGCTAGACAAATGGGCTGTCTATACTCGACGAGCTTTGACCAAAATGTATTTATACAGTGCTCGATCCGGTACCTACGTCGGATGCGGAAAAAATACTACTTTCTGAAGCAGCTTATCTGAAACCCGTGAGCGGAATTGTTCTTCGTTAGATGAATCTGAATCTAATCGATTGATGATCTTTTGGTTTCGAAAGATCATTTGCGTACATAGCTACAGACCTACCTACTTATGCTATTCACCCGCGCAGTTGTACCTACTTGCTAACGATATTTAATTATAAACAAAACGACGGTCTTTTGGTTCTATATTTAAATATAAAAAAAAGCTTTGTTGTGAAACACACGTAACTGCTTTGTCACGCCTTACAACAGCCCTGAGAAGTGATCACATGATCAGTCCGTTATGAATACGAGTACTTATGAATATATTATTATGATTATGCTTATCTATCATCTTTGCGATGTGGATACAAAAGAAAATATGAAAATAATGTTTTTGCAGTAATGTAATGTACCTATTTGTGAATCGGAAAACTAACAGTTCTTGGTATGTTTGCTAGCAGAAAGTTGAGTGTGGCGTTAACAAATAAATCTCTTTTCATATACCTACTTTACTTATAGCTTGTTATTACCGCCATATGTTTAAGATATTTGCGGACTCTATCAAAAGTTTGGTAGTTTTTCAAGGATAGGATTCAAAGGTACAATACGTGCCACGAAAGATGAGACTTGACCGCGCTCTTTCCGCCGCGCCGCCCTAATGACGCCGTGCGTAAACCTCATACCGCTAAAGAGACCTATAAATCATCTACTCCGTAAGTCAAACCCCGTGGTGTGTCAAGTGTTATCTAGTGGCACGCACTGTAATTGAAGCAATTACTGGCAGAATCATAGGAGGTTAAAGTTTGGAGATTTCGTTTCGACGTTAAGTATTCTCATTCTACGAGAGCTAACAACATAATATTTGTCAGCATACTGATCAGAGACTTTCTAGAAATAACCAGCCCGTTTCGTATAGGTTATTTTCTCATTAATTTATCACCTTTTTTTAGATAAGTCATCCGACTAAATTGAATGCATCCTTGTTATTTAAAACTGCAGGAGCTCCTACAGTTGAAGATCAAGCAGCTGCAAACAGCTATTAAAACAAAAGCAAGAGAGCGCTTGACAGATGCACATGTTATTGGGTCGGTAGTCGCATGTTTACGGCAAGGGCAGTCACCTGCGTGCGCGCAAGGACGCGCGCCATTCATAAACGAGTTGGTTTCGACACCAAGCGTAGGACGTATTATTGAAATTCTAGTGATCTGGGGATATTATGGGTTCTTTTCTTATATGTTCTTTTATGCAGTGAAATATGCCCATAGGTAGAATACCAGAAGGAACATGTGGAAAGCAAATGAAGTTTTAGAATTGATAGGATGAATGATCTATTTAACATTGCAAACTTCTCTATAATCTCGATTAATATGTTAATAATTCTATCGCCTAGAAGATTTACAGGTTTCCTAATTATGATTGCTGAATAGGTACTTAGAATTTCGTTGACAATCAAGAAACTAAAATCATCTAATGGGCCATAATCCGTCACCAATTATATCGGTCTCCGCAATTGCGTTTTTATAAAATCTGCTTAGTAATTAAGTATTACAGCGAAACTACACATCAAATGGGCAAATATTGAATTGCAATGCAACCAATATTCCAAATAAATCGTTTCTTTGCTCCAAAATAAAGAGTATTCAGCAAGTGAATGGAGATTCCAAGTTTATGTGTTGCCGGTCTCCGTAGGTAATTCTATTAGACTGGCTGCACCGTTACCGCTTTCAGTGCGCGTTCTAAAACATTAATCACTTGAAGTTATTGGCCATTTTATTAACCGTTTGCATTCCACGTCTTTTGTCTCTAGTTGTTTGCGATGAAATTGTTCAGTTTATGGTTTATGCTGTGTCCCGTTTGCGTTTTCTTTTTAGGTTATGTCGTTAGGTTGTATTTCCACATTTTATGAGGCCTTTACAATATTGTCGTGTGACTAATGGAAATGTTGCCTGTATTCATCAACGCAACTTTCTTTTTGAAATTCTGTAAACTCTACTTTGGAGTTTCATTAGAGTTTACGATGGTGACTGTGTCCATAGATTTAAGTAGTATAATATACTAAATCTATGACTGTATCTTTATTTTGCCTTCGAGGTTGGAAAATAAGCTGTTATTTAAGTCCTTTATCTAACTTATATAATAAAGAACAACAAAATCAAACAAAAACCACCAATAAAATCATGAGAAAATCAAAAAATGCATTATATACTGGCCGTTCCCGTATAAAGGCTCGTGCAGAACAGCGCGACGCGACTCGACTCGAACAATACAATTTCTTAGAAAACTTCACGGTATAACAATAACCGGTGTCGCGTCGCGCTAGTCTGAACGAGCCTTAACGTTAACATTCTCATATCTATTCACGTGCCAAGCAAACTTCAGCAGTGCTATTCTGTAACCATCTCACCGTGAAAACTTAGGTGAAGTGAGCTCGGAGTGTGCTGTCAGTCCCTGTGGAATGACAGCTCACTTTACGTTTTCACGGTGAGATTATTACAGAATAGACCGGCTGTTTTCACCATCGATGTGTGAATCCGGCGCATGCAGTCACCACGCACCGGGGAGCGAAATAACTGTGTTTTTACTGGGTCAGGATTACTGCAAACAAGTTTATTTACTTATATTATACCTGTAAAACCCCACGCATCATGTGAAATGTACGCGGACTATGGACGGTGATACGGACGAACGGACGGTTACACTTTGAAGCAAGTGTTTGCTTTTCATTCCGAATGAGTTTTCGGACTTTTTCGAAGAATTTACCCTTGAGACGTCAATGAGCCTTTACTGTTATATTTGCATCTCGAAGACAAGAAGTGGAAATCATTTTGAGCGCATCTAGATTCCTATTTATTAATCAATTATAATGGTTGCAAAGAAACGTTTATTCCCATTTCTCATCTTTTCATTCCTATAAATAAATGAACTAAATTACAAACACGATCAGTTTATGGGTAGAGATCTTATTGTGCACGTTCCAGTATCATGCAAGGCTAAGTTTAAATTAAAACTACATTACTTTAAGAAGTACTACAGATAACTACCAAAAAAAATCGTATTAACAATTTTCAAAAAATATTTGTAGTTAGATTTGTAGACCTTTCGTGCTCCAATCAGAATTTGATGGATGCGCGGGCGCATCCTCCCATTATTTGGACAGTCTGGGGCCCTATTATGAACTCTTATTTCCAGGCAGTTTACGACGTAAACAGAACTGCCTTGCAATTTCGTATTATGAACTCGTCAAACAAGCCAGTCAGTGGTCACGTGACACCCTGGCCGGCTTCTGCCCGACTATTGGCTGGAAATACCGTATTATGAACGTTCGTTTGACATTTCTTGACATATTAAAACTGTTAGTAAGTAACCTCACAATCCAGTCAATTTCCGCTACTTCATAGGAGTTTTTATTGAATGGTTTTGGATATTTTTGGCGAA
Organism: Xanthia togata; assembly: GCA_963853775.1. Lineage (NCBI taxonomy): Eukaryota > Metazoa > Arthropoda > Insecta > Lepidoptera > Noctuidae > Xanthia > Xanthia togata. The sequence goes on from OY970805.1 coordinate 7,296,127, forward strand.
ATTATTCAGAGAAAATATCACGTGTGAAGAATATGTACCGTTCGAGTTTCTGGAAACTCCGGAAAGTGGCACTTCTGATCAAAATACCAAAATAACGGTAAAATTGAAAAACTCCTACAATTTTTCAAACTAAACATAAGTTAGGCTCAGCCGAGGGCGATAACTCTCATCCATTAATAATTTCAACAGCCTAATAAATGGTGCACCATGATAATTACAAAATATTACCATGATAGAAAGAAAGAAAGAAAATACATTTATTTGGCACAGACTAAAAGGCACACAAGTAGAAAGAGAAAAAAAAAAATAAGATAAAAAGAAAGAATACAAAATACAAAGTGTAAAACTGCGTTGCATGATACCAGCAGGAATGTGTGCCTCGCGGCTACGGTTATAGGTAAATATAACATGTTGAAAACTGGATATTTAGTAAAAACACTCAAAAACACCACACCACCATAACCATTCATTATCCATATTTTTGTTTATACTCTGAAACTAGTAGGTACTTCTTGCGAAGGGACATAATACATTCTGTGTAAAAAGTACTGGGAATTGTTCAATAAAACCATTAAGTAATTTATTCGTCAAAATTTATTTTGTCGGCTCCAAAGTAGGCCCTTTCCCTTGCAATACAGCTACGCCAGCGCTTGACCCAGTCCTCCAAACATTTTTGGTAAGCTGATTGAGGTATGGTCTAAAACTCCTTCAGCGAATTTTCTTTTATAGCTTCAATCGACTCGAAACGTCTTCCTCGAAGAGGTAATATTAGCCTCGGGAACAATAAAAGGTCAGACGGAGCCATATCATGTGAATACGGCGCTTGGTCGATGACATTTGCTGAATTTTTGGCTAAGAACTCTTGCACAATGATGGCTTTGTGTGATGGTGCATCATCATGGTGCAAAATCTATGAATTGTCGTTCCACAAATCTGGGCCGTTTTCAGCGGATATTCTCTCGCAAACGCCTCATAATGCCTAAATAATACTCTATAATCACTGTTTATCCCTCTGGAAAAAAATCGTTGTGCACTACACCGCGGTAATCTAAGAAAACTATCAGCATAACTTTCGTGGTACTTTTTATAGAGAATATTATACAAACAATACGATAGTATTATTTAATTGCAACAATAAACATTGTCCAAGAATGAAGTTGTCAAATTCCCCGTTGAACATCAAGTGGAATACGTTCGGAAAAGTTATTGTTAGGAGAATCTCGCGTTACAATTTACAAACACGGAAAAATTAAATAAAAATTAATTGTATAGCACACTAAACATTGCGTTCATATTTTCACCTACTTTTAGTAACTATATTAAGATATATTTATTATTTTTATCATAAAATACGTGATCTAAATAAAACCGTAATTTACCGATAAATATTTATTTGTGTTTCTGAACGTTACGGCAGAGAATTTCAAGCCAGCCACAGACAAACTAGCCAGCGTGAAGTCGGTCAGAATTACCGATGTCATAATACGAAATATATCCATCCAGTGAAATGAATTGCCTGGAACTTGCCTGGTTTTTTAAAAGTTCGTAATAGGCCCCCTGTGCTCTGCAGCTTCACCTTGCTATGTACTATGTACCGTTCAAATAGTGGTCCAAACCAAATAACCGCTAGTCATTAGAGGCAGACAAAACGCTTCGCCCGCGCCGTTGTATACGTGAATATTCATTTATAGTTATTACACTACAGATGTTGGGAATTCTGAAATGTCATTTACGCTAAAATTATATTTTTATGAGCAATTTTAAAAATATATTCTTTTAATTGAAATTCCTTAATATCTTATGAACCGAGGTTCTTATTCGTTGTGTATGTAGGTAACGTACAGTACATGGTAAAAAACCGGACATACCTGATGGAAAGAGCACCGGAAGTTAAGCAACCCGCAAACCAAACACAAGCTTGATTAATATTTAATAGGTACTTACTCATAATAAATTACACGTTAAACTTTCTCTAGAACTTACAAATAAAAGTTAAATCGTAAGTTAGTTTTACAGTGATTTATTAAATCTCTAAATTAGAAAGAAGACGAGCAAACTCGCGATAAAAGTAAATAAAATAGGAAGGAAATAAACAAGCTGTTGATTAAGCCATTTATTTATCGAATAATATTAATGTTTGACATAACCCAATTTGTCACTAACTTACATAATAATCGTTTGATATAAAAGCGTTATATTAAATTAGTATGTAAATATATTCATGGTATTATAATATCATATTTAAATACCTACTTTCGTTACGAAATATTATGAGACACAGATGCATACGTTTAGCTTGGATAAGTTACATTGATTACTTAATTAAGATAGTTTGTATGACAATAAAGAGTTGAATGTGTGTGACTTTATGCATTCTTGGTTTTGTATATATTACACATTATAAATTAAAGTCGCTGTTTGTGTCTGTCTGTGTGACCGCGTTGTCCTTCTAAACTACGCAATAAAAGATGCTTGCTTTAATGATTAACAGAAAGGCTTAACCAAGGTAGGCCATAAAGGTTCTTCTTAGAGAATAAGGACCAATGCGTTGCCAAAAACAGTTTTTCAGTTTGGCAAATACAGATTACAGTATATTGTATAACTACAGCTGCGCCCCACGGTTTTACCGATATGTCTCTATCCCGTGGGAATATCGGGATAAAAAGTAGGTATTATATGTCCTATTACAGGTCATGGACTACCCGTGTGCCAAATTTCATCCAAATCCGTTCATCCGTTAGGGTTATTTATATTATAGGTACCTATTATAAGTTAGTATTTTTTAGGAAACAATAAACAAACAAACCTTATGGTAATTAGCATGAACATATACTACTATAATATATACAAGATCCCCCCGTATCTGGTCGACTGCAAAACATTTATTGCAACTTTGGTCGGATGACTTGACAAAATGTCACTGTATAATTTAAATTGACACGAGAGCTGTGCCTACATCATTTTCAACTTTCAACTTCAATTTTCAAACTTCATCAAACTCGTCTCGTATCTCGAAAAAAAATCTAAATAATATGTATTGGAGTAAAAAAAAAAAAAAAGTTGGATGTGCCGCGCTGTAGAAGTCTTTATTTATCTCTTGCTTGGTTCCTTTATACAAAATCGAATCGTTATGCTTACCAATGGTAAGGTTAGGTTAGCTAATTGTAGCTACTTCCATATGGGAGGGTCTATTATACAAAGCTTCGAGGTCTTTGCTTCATTATTGGTAAAGATAATTTAAAAGTCTTAATTTTAACCAATAACAGTCCATAATTTTGAGGAACCCGCCTTAATTCAAGCCTACTACGGCCGTACGGTCTATCTAATTATTTTCTCAATACAGTGGTGTTGTAACCCAAGGCACTAGGTGTAAAAGGAAATGACCTTATTAGTAGCTGTCTATGGTCGCTAACTCCACATATCATCACGCACTTTCCCTTTGGAAGCGAAGAGCATTCCAATCGCTAATTTGCTGGATGTGTCACTTGACATCTATTTCTAATCTCTTGTAACAAAAGATTACTTAAGTTTGATAGGAATACTATTTGTAATTATTATGAGGATTTGATAGATATTGGTGCCGATTCTCCTGTCACAAATGCGTCTAAACTAGACTAAAAATCACCAAAATTTATTTTACTCCTGTCAAACGATGATTTCCCATTCTGAAATAGACTAAAGTGGCACAACTTAACTATATTTTAGTTTGACAGCACTAAAATTGTACTGAGATTTTAATTTAGTGAAAATGACAATTTTGCTATTCTGATTTTGACGTTTTTCACCTAAAATATTAATTGTCTAACTAATACTGACCATTTTTAATCGCCACTGAAAATGGTGTGGATTATTATTAGTTGTCATGAACTAAAATTCACACGAACATTTCGACTTCGGGTGCAAAAAAAGTACTGTACTGGATTTTATTCTTTTCTTTTGCATAACTCGCAAATGGTGTGTCCTATCGCAAAAATAATGAAAATTTCGACCCCCTTTATAAAACTCTTATACCCCTAATACTCATTCAACACGTAGGTAATATTTTCCATATAAAACACGTCGAGGCTGCCCCCAATGCGCGCCTCCGGCTCTAATAAAATTCACGGGGTAGGGCAAACAAGGTATGTACCACGTGGAGTCGCAATTGTCAAATTCGATTTAGTTGTCAAAATTATTTTTAAATTTAGACTTTTTTCTACAGAATAGCTTTATGATTCTCATAGCCAAAAGTAAGGAATTTTAGTGATGAGAGAATCGGCACCATTGATTCTAAAACATACTTAGGTAAGTATATATAATTATATATCTTTCCCATTTCCCTCGTTTGTAGTTTGAATCAAATGATTTTCAATTTACGACCAAGCATACGACTAGAGGAGGCCTATGTTCAGCAGTGGACGTCTTTCGGTTGAGTGATGATAAATGATACGACATAACTTAGTATAGAAAGCATTATATGCTAAGCAACGACTCCTCAACACTTACTTACCTATTGAACAACCACAAAGTTTACTGTTTATAATTTTCCATCTAATAAGTAAATAGTGCACTAATAATGAAATTACTACGACAATAATTATGTGTGATCTACGATCAGGTGTTGGGAACAATCGCTGGAATTCCATTACAGGTTGAATGACCATCCGCGTGCCGACACCTCGCCATCACCACCGCATCATGTAATCACATCCTTACTTACAAACTTACGATAATAATCGACGCTATGTGAAAGATTTTAAATATAATATAACAACTCGAATCTTGACTTCAAGGCAGGATGATAGTTTTACCATCTGTGGTTTTACGTAATATTTAATTTTATTTTTCGAACATGATTTGAATTCCTCGCGGGTTTTTTATTGGCTTGTCTATAGTCCTGCTATCTAATTACGCAACACATTTTCAATACAAATTTGAGTGGAATTGATATCATTTAAACTGGAAATTGAAAAATTTGACAGCTTTCGTATTACGTAACTCTAAAATTTTTGATATCAACTGCAGTCTGAATGAGACGCTAAAGAGTGAACGATACGCGTCTAAAAAGGCTATAATTCGAATTACGTAACCATTTTGACAGCGCTGAATTGGTTTAAAATCAACGAGTAATTTGTTTCTTCTGTCAGTTATAATAGAAGGCAATGTACTCCTCGCATTTGATTTTCTTTGTAATATTTTTGGCATTTACTCGTATAATCTCCTTAATTATTACGAAATTATGTAAGTGAACATCGTTTTAATAAATTGTGAATGTGTTTTTGTGTAAAACCTCAATGATAAATCAATAATAGTGATATATTAAAATTATATCGAAGCGGTCGATAAATTAATAATATTGTGAAAATTATCCGCCCATAGGACGACCCACTGACCAAGTTCTCTTCTGTTACAACCTACTAAAGATATATATTATGAAATTTCAGAAACGAGGTATTTTATTGAAAGACAAATTCGTACCTCGTACTGTATCCATTGTACTGAGCATAGAAGACAGTGGATTATGTAAGGACATCAATGAACATACCACACCACCATCTAAGGTACATAAGTAATAACAATATTCTTTTATTTCTAAGTTTTGAACATTGAATGTGTGTTTAGCACAATGTTTTATTTATTTAAACATACGTACGTGTTATGTTGGTGACTACGAAATGCACCATCAAACATAAACTTTCATACATTTAATAAAGTCATTGAACCTAATAATTGTTGTATTCATTGAAGTGTTTCAAGGGAGAGGTCAATTAGAATTTATTTTGTGGATGGATGTAATGGATCATGGAATATACATAATATAGAAGATTTACTTAAATTCTTTTTTTTTTCAGGTGTCAGGCTCAACTTCATTATTGAGGAAAAGTATAAACTCTCATGCGCTTACAGCAAGAATTAGCAAGCAGTACATACATAATCCATGATGAATTCCACAGGAATACATTAAATTTCACTAATCCTTACAATATATTTTCCAATTTCTTTTTGCCCCATGTGTACATATTTCATAAATGTGAATAAAGGCTATTGTCAGTTATTGTTTGCTTTGTTTACCATAATTTATTTCGCTCTATTTACTGAACCTACTGAAAATACATACATAATATCACTGTTTCTCTGAAGAGTTGGGCAGAGGTTTGCCTGTACACACACATTTCACCAGTTATGTTTAAGTCCCATGTAATAGGGGACGAGCCTATTGCCATCAACCGGGCACTACTAAGAAATTCCAGGTGGAAAAACCCAATAACACTATGCCCAACCCAGGCATCGAACCCAGGACCTCATACTCAGCAGTAGCTCTTGCGACCCCTAGACCAAAGAGACATAAATTTATTAATAATTGTTGTGTTAATGAAAAAAAAAACTTCAATTCTTTCAATTTTTTATTTGTAGTTTACACTGTTATCATTATCAATTAACAAAATAGGAACATACATTTATATTACTGTCATTCAAGACTCAACAGTTTTCTAAAACAACAATTATATTTCAAGAACTATCTTCAGTTTCTAAGTAGCAACGCAGCAGGTTCCTTCATTCATGCTGCCTTCATGTCATTGTCTTCGTAGGTGAAACTTCCCAGGAACTCTACAGTTTTAAAACAAAATCATATTATTTTCTGCTCAAATAAAGTACTTAAACATTATGGGGTTTATTTATAAACGTTACTTAAAGTTAAGTAATGATTAGCAACTGTATAACCATACATTTTTGACATTTGAACGTCATTTAACTATAAGCAATGTTTATAATTATACCCTGTGGCAAAGTAAAGTAGGCATTCATTGGGCCCATGGCTGGACAAAAGCCATTAGCCTAGTTATTGCTGCTGTTTGTATAATTTCTTCTTTACTTAGGGCTGATTTTTCAATGTCCAGATATTTTGTAATACTAAATTATGTAAACATTAGTTAGGTATACATAAAATATAATTATGATGTAGAAAGTTCGGCCAAGGAAATAAATATTCATAATTTTATTATAAAGTAAGTTGCCTCACTTGATTCTTAACTATGTGACTAAAAGCTTACATTTTTATTCACAGCATTTTTGCCATCTAGCCATCCAACTTCTTTGTTAGGAAATTAAGAAGATTCATGTTGGGTAGTGTTCCATTCATGTATTTTCAGCTCTAGCACCGTCTGTGAAAATATTATGAATATGTTTTGTAGTTAGGTTAGTGGTTACTATAGTTTATTTCAGCATGTAGGTACTTATGTACAAAAATATCAATTAACAATTTCAGTTAGAATGTGAGGTTGACGGACGTAGGGACTCACGTTATTCCTATTTATATTGGGTTACTTACTTGTAGTGATAATCTCGACGTATTTTTCGCTATTGAGCAAAACAGTATTGATTTAATGAGAGAATTTTCCAGTTCATCCGGCTTACACAAGCCACAAGAAAAATGTTCCAAAACTGCCTAACATAGGCCCACGTTTCTAGGATATTAAAATTTGTAAATATAATACAATTTTGTGTTGTTCTCAGTGTTGCCATTTTTTTTCCCCGAGTGCTATAAAAAGAAATAAGATGAGACATTTTTTATAATCCGTTCAACCGATTTTGACTTCTATTGCGTTGGTGACATGACAAATGGCAGCTTCAGTAAACACTTGGTATTGTAACCACTTTTTTGCTTTTAATGTTCAACCGAACACGAAACGGTTTATTTAAATGTATAATCTTATTTCAAATAGAGTATAGTTTAGTCAAAATTTTTTTAATTCTATTTTTCTGTTACTGACATTCGGTCGCTGTTTTGGAGGTCCATTTGAAAATTTGAGAATTAAAATAAAACAAAAGGTCAAAGTATTTTTTTAAACATCATCCAACTTAATCTACAATAATTAATGAAAAAGTTAGTGAAGATGTTTGAATGTTTGTTAGATCTATACATAACTTAGGCATAACGGCAGATTTTTTTTACCCCGGTAGTATTTTCCCGTGAAATATTTTTTAGAAATGACGTCGTTTTGCGATCACTACTCGGGCGGAGCCTCTGATTGGTTTCAACATATTCATCATGGTGAACAGTTTTGCCAAAACAGCGTTCAAATCTGCAGTGGTTTCGGCATTTGAAAGAAATACATCGTAAAATCACTGACACAGGTTTTAGACAAACAATAAAACATGCCATTATCTTGTTATTTTAATATTTTCTCGAGTCAGTTTTAGTAATTGATTGTATTGTTTTCTACAAATTGAATTAAACTAACCACTAGACAAAACCACCAGCCACTAAAAGCAACCCGCAATTTCAAGCAATTTCTTCGCCAGTAGGGGTGTCCAAACCCCCAGGTTTAGTGGAAATCCCACTAAGTTGACAACACTGCTTTTCTACGATTTTGTCATTGGCCACAGATAAAAAAAACCGGGGAAAGGAAACGTTTTGTTACGCATTTCAATTATGGTAGTTTTTGATAGAAAGTGTTTTAAAAAATGGTTTTAAATTTTTCGGCAATCATTGTACATTTTCATCTATAAGCACTAGTAGAGCATCAGTTATAATTAAAATTAAATTAAATTAAAGCACAATAATTTGGAAATTAATCATGCCTATATGGTGGAACAAAACATATAAATTAAAGACGTATAGCCGTTTTATAAGAACAACCCTATTCAATTTCGGTCGATTGGTAAAAAATGTTTATCGTAATTCCAATTATGCCATGCGATTTAAATTGGACTTGGTTTCGATTCGGAATTGATATCAAAAATAAAATGCGTTGCGCAATTAGGCTGCTGTTTACTTTTACTTTTAAATTCATAGAACTAGTTTTGCCAGTGATTGATGATGTAGTTCGATACTAGTAGCACAGAATACTAAATGATTCCGTCATGCATGTATAAATAGTGCCATGCATAACTTTAGTAGCCTTGTTATTAAAGCAAAGTTAATTTCGATATTGTAATTTCTTGCTTAAAAAATCTTTTTCACGATTCTATAAAGGATTAAACACGAATCTTAGTTACCTATTGCGCATGGTCCAATCAGTCTGGAATTAACTTAAACCTAACGGAAATTAACGCAACAAAAAACCGCTTCTCAAAAATATCTGGAATCTCGTCTTACAAAAAATAACAATGGAAGATGTCTCAATCAAATTCAGCTCAAATTAGTTCACAATAAAACGTAAAGCTTCGCGGATGTCGGTTTACGTGTCGAGGTCAACCCATTGTTCGTGTTATTATTATAGGAATTATGTGATGATGTCTTAGTTTCTTGGTTTGTCGAATTTACAATTCAATATGGTTCCTCTTTTGAATCATTCATTACGTTTTTTCACTTTTTTATAATAAAAGATGCCAAACATAATTTAACCACGTTTACTAGAACTTGGATAGTCCTGAGAACCAACAGCAATGTTGAAAGAAACATAGAAAACCTTTTAGGCTTCTCAGATCTTAAACCAATTTGTCTTTCTTTCTAGAGTCAGAAAATACACAAATGCTGCAAAGTAATAAAGTTTCAGCGTTTTTCTGTAAAACTATAATAACTAGTAGTTCTGCGAACAGTAGAACTTTTTTGCAACAATTAATGTACCTACCACTAATGTTATTTAAAACGGGATCCCAGGTGCTCCATCAATTCTTACCTAGTACTTAGTTAAAGGGCCGACTAGTAAAAATCTAAAAGTGAGCAGTTTACTGCATATTGAGGGGCTATTCTGCTCATCACGCCGCAGACCCTCATCAGACCTTCACCATTTTTTTCTGAGACCAACTTGTTTACCTTTCCAATAAAACAGGAACCATCGAAATCGGATCTCATAAGGCGGAGATATTCAGTAGCCATTTTGTCCCTTTTTGGAGGAAGTAGACATAAAGTTGTAAAGCCTGTACCTACATCAAGTTTTGTCTAGATCGGTTGTAAAATACGACCTGCAGAGGAGTACCAACAAACTGACACACGAAAGCAAATTCTGCAAGACTTGATGCAGAGACGCTTCGATCTGAAGTTTTGCGCGCGCGTTAAACCTAGCACTTTATTGTTACGGGCAACCTTATACATTGCCGACAATGTTCTTTACTATCTGCTATTCTGCTGATCACCTTGTAGGGCAAAACGTTTTGCGTGCCTATAAATACACTAACTTTAGGTCGCCGCTTCGCCCGCGTGGATGTCGGAAAATATGCCACGGGAACGTACCTACTATCAAAGACCTTCATATCTAAGCAGTTTGAAAACAAAATCCCGTGATTACGATGGCCACATCTGTTACCGCCCCAGTTCTATAGAGGCCGAGCGCTGCAAGCAGAAATAGTCCTTACGGTGTATAGATATGAACTTCTTCGATTGTACCTACTACTAGGATTAAAAACTATCCGTGTGCCAAATTTCATCCAAATCCGTGAAGACGAACAGATAAATCGACAAAAATTCTTCGTTACTATTTAATTATATATATAGATGTAATCAGATAGCGTTCTTCTTCCTCATGTTTTATCGGCTGGAATTCGATTTGTATAGAGTAACATGGCCATGTGTTGGTGAGAAGTCTGTAGAGGTCAAATTGCCGTCATCCAGAATCTTCTGTTACAAGTTACGACTGGGAACGAAATCTGTTTAACGTTACTTCACAGTTACTTGCAGTTGCTCATGAAAGTCTTTTATGGAAGTCAATAAACAATAAAATAATAAGCTTTTAAGCAGTAATACAAAGGTGTTCTGAAACCCTTATTTTTTTATTATTCTGATTCTTTTTGTACATGGCTCAAAAATAGAAGTGTCATCCACCAATATTTGAACACACTTTATATCTACCTACGTTTTGAATCTTTACAGGTAGGCAGGTATTCCAATTCAACACAAACAAACTGGCATTGCACCCCACTTCCGCAGATCATTTACAAAGGTGCTCGATGCATCATAATGAACTCCACACTCCCATGGCCTTTGTTCCAAGTACGAGACAATGGCTGTCGTGGTGGGTATCGTGTTGATATAATTATTGTGATGCCTAAGCGTCACCAATCCGTTATTTGTGGGAGAGAATGGCTGACTCTTGTGAATGTATGTTGAGGATTATTTTCTGATTCTTTACAGCTTAAAATTTTATTTTTTATTTATTTATTTCCAACATACATCTATAATAACAGGGTGACTTATTGCGATAGCGTAAGTACTTATGTAACTTATCTCTTATCCTAACTTATCATATCATTACGGTAACTTATAATTAAATTTTGTAACTTATTATTACAAATAATGCTATGAGGTTGAGTCTCACTTAACTACTATTTTGTAACGTTGCGACGTTGATATGACTCGTCACTAAAAGAACAAAAGTCCATCTTTTCTCATTAAAAAACATTACAGATATCCAAGGAGTTGTACAGAATACCAATACGAGGTTAACTTATGCCGTGATCAATTCGCTAGACAACGAGATTCGTATCTGACTGGCCAGCCAACTGCCCAATTCTTCGAAATATGAAATGATGATTAAAGCTAACAGAAAAGGGTGAAAATTCTGAGATATAATATTACAAATGAAAAAAAAAACAGAGAAATCTGCCATAAAAGTTTCCAAAATAACTAAACGAAGCATCAGTAAAAACCAGAAAATCATCACTGCATCAGCCTTCTTTATATCTATGATCAGCATAAATAAATTATGCTTTCACATCAAATCATGTCTTGCCAGCATTCCAACGACAAGCGGAATATTTTCGTCACATCATTAAGAACCTGTTACGACCTACATCGTCCACCTTATTGGACATGATTTATAACATCATTTCATGGTGTATTTGCGGCGTGTCGACTGCTTCAGGAAGCTACAATTACTAAGATCGATGCCCACCAACGAACTGGTTTAGAAAGCCACTCAGTTTGCAGTCATACGCTAAGTGCCGGAAAATAAGAATTAAAGACAAAGTTAAAGATAAGGGATAAAGAAAACGGAATTGTTTCTGTCAGTCTTGACATTGGAAAATGTGAAAACACAAGGTGGACTCAAGTCCAAGCCAAATCGTAAGGTTATTTCAATTAAGCCAAGTGCGAGTCGGACACGAGAAAAACCTTTCTGGTATGGGTATACATACCCCCTAGACGACTATCAATAAACCAACAAGAAATACTTCTGTTACGGACTATTTCAGAGCCATTTTATGATTTGCAGTACATAAATAATATGTATGGATCATTTGAGGCAGTAGCTAGACGTATGACTAAGCCGAAGATATAAATACCTATGTATAGATAGACATTCAGAACTGTGAACTCGTCGAAATAAAATGCGTCCAACTGTTGGCCGCTAAAGGCAAAGAAAATAAAGAAAGAAAGAATAATATTTATTTGGACACAGTTCGTGAAACACTAATGACAAAATATAAAGTGAAAATAATCTAGCACGCACACTAGAAAAGCACAATAGCAAATTATGTGGCGCGAGTGTTTAGACATAGCTGTGACACAGACCCCCCAAAGTTCTCCTGTTTGTTTTAGTTGTTTTGCAGCGCGACACAATATAAGGTGTTTTTTTAACTCTAGGGTATAAATGAGACCTTATCAACGAATCAAATGGCATACTATATGTTTTTTTTAAATTAAATAAAAAACCCTTAGATAAAAATTAAAAAATAAAAAAAAACATTTAATTCTGAATATTTTTGTTCATAAAACGGAAATATGACAACGTCGCATTTTTTAGCTTTAAATATAAATGATTGGTTTGAATGAAAATGATTTACTCGTACTTATCAATGAAACTTAGATACACACAATATCGAGTGTAATGGTAAGTTATCTAAAAAAAATAAAAATATATGTTAGTTGATTCTTTGACATGATCTCATTAATACCCTAGAGATAAGGGATATCAAAATGAACACGTTGTAAAGACATAAAATAATCAAAGGATTCTAATAATACAATAGACAGTCTATAAACATTAAATAAGTCATAAACAAAATTAGTCCTAATTGAAGCGCTGTACCTATATGATGAAAACTGTAATTTCATTGTAATCTTTCTGTAATTTCCTTATTTATAGCTAATTGCTATATTTTATGTCAAGTTATTGTCCATTTTATTGTTTTGTAACTACATTGGAAGATGGGGCGTTAATTGGTGCCCATTCAAGGTCATGATTGTAGTTAATAGGAAAGGTATTAAAGAAAAGATTACTTTAAAGAAAGCCGGTTTGAATGACCACGGAGTTTCTTGCTCGTTTTCTCTTTAAAATATTCCTATGGATCAGACAAGTTTTAACTTACCCATGTCGTTGACCCTCAAAATAAAGATTAAAGACTGTAAAGTGTCATCAAAATACTTGAGAATTTGAAATACTCGGAAATGATTGCAGTAGACCTTCTGAATTCTGAAAAGCCTAAAACTGGTACAAACTTCATGGGTTTGTACCAGTTTTAGGCTTTTCAGAATTTACAAAACCTGCTCGGTTTTGTAAATTCCATGATTTTTTGAACAAGCCACTTATTCATGTTGAAAATATTAGCTTTTGTCTTGCTTGGCTAGCTTTCAAGTCGAAATCAAGATCATCATCACCGTTTGAGTATCTACGATTACCAGCCGAAATATAGCCACTGGAAAACCGTAGATTATTTTGCAATAAAACTGTTAAAGTATATACGGAGGAAGAGGATACCGTTGTCGTAACCGCAGTGCACACGATTCGTCAAAACCTAGCCTGGTTCAGACATTCGACACTGAATACGTAACTGTATCGATCAAGTATCGGTAATCGACCACCGCACTGACTCGACGTCGTAGTCTGAACGTAAAATATCATATCACACCGGTGCGGTGTTGGGGGGCACGACTCCGAGGTAGCGATGGATCAATCATTCTGTTTATGTTGCTGTCTGTCAATACATTTTCTAATGACTAGTCGTAATGTCGTATCATTGTAATGCAGTTTAGGAGTCCGTTTTACGTATGAATTATATTCATTCTTTGGTTGGTTGCTTCTTTGGGGTGGTAGAAATCCAAAGTGGTACAAAATAAAAACCAATTAGGTTAATGGATCGCTCTGGCCATACAATCAACGTAGCAGGGTATTCTCGCTGACGGCATTACTGCAACTGTAGTGTAGAAAGCAGGCTGATTTGAAAGAGACTAATGGAAGAGTCACGTTGGGGATTGCTTCTGAGGAGAAGAGAATGGTATCAGAAGCATAGAAAGCCAGCAATGGCTGTAAAGAACACCACGGCTGAAATAATATTTAGTTAAACACAATTAATTAATAATTAGGTAGGTAGATGCTGTTTCTTTCAAGTCCCTAGGTAGGTGCAGTTGATTCTCGTTTTTTAAATAAATAAACTGAGATTGCCTCTTTGGTCTAGTGGTCGCAAGCGCTACTACTGAGCATGAGGTCCTGGGTACGATTCCCGGGTCGGGCAGTGTTATTGGGTTTTTCTATCTGGAATTTCTCTGTAGCAGCCCGGAGTCTGGATGTGTGCCCGGTTGATGGCAATAGGCTCGCCCCCTATTACATGGGACTTAAAAATAACTGGCGAAATGTGGATGTAGGTACTATAGGTACACCTCTGCCCTACCCTTCGGGGAACAAGGCGTGATGTTATGTTATGTACTATAAACTGAGAATTGAAATTACTGGGACGTTCAAAAGGTTTTCATATACCTACGTACCAATTACATTAATTATTATTCATGTTTGATTATGAGAAGGTAAATGAACGAAATATTTAGTTATGGCGAAAGTGAATAGGTACTTACCTATTGTCATTTCAAATTCGTGTGAAAGGGTTTGGAATGGGCAACTAGCTTCAACTTTCTGACTAACTGACTCTTTGACAATTCAAAAGTGCCTGTAAAGGGTTTAATTGAAATAAATGCTTTGAGTTTGAGTTCTTAAAACAGGCTGAATACTTGGCCGCACTATGGGTTACTCGGAAAACACCACTTCTACTCTGTTTAACAAAGTTATTTGCTAAGGTTCGCCTACAACAGGGGAAGATCGCTGATGTCGGCAATACAAATATTTTATGTCTAGACACAGATGTTCAAATCTGATCCTTACCTGATGTCATCTCATCAGGCTAGCCTTTTCCTAACTATATTGGGGACGGTTTGCATTTCCATTCTAACCGGATGCAGCTGAAGACCAGTATTTTACGTGGAGTGACTGCCTATCTGACCTCCACAACCCAGTTACTGGGTAACACGATACGAGGTAAGACTGGTTGGCTGTCAGACTTTCGGGCTTCTGACGACCTGTAACAACTGTCAACGATCTATAAATGACAGCCGGGACCACATGCTTTCCGCGTACATAAAGATGGTCACCCGTCCACGGACTTAACCTGATTGATCGACCCGTGCGGCTGTTATTACTTAGCCCTTCTGAAAAACTGATGTACCTATATTTTTGAACAAATAATTTATTCTTATGTATTCATTAAATAATTTAATTATTATTCTTAATTAATTTAATTATTATTTTTAATTAATGTAATTATTATTCTTAATTAATTTAATTATTATTCTTATGTATTATTATAATTATTCTTCCCTTATTTTTGAACAATTATTCTCTACATGAAGACTACTAGATGTCTACTATCTAGTATAATACCTAACTATTGCGGAAGGGATACCTGATATACAAGAACATGATTTATAGTTGCAGCTATGCTGTTCGATTTCTTATACAGCTTATTACGTCAGGTAATTAGCCACGTCGTCTCAGTAAAGGTAGGGACAGAAGCTGCCAACTAAATTATCAAAAACACTGCCTCAAATTAAACAAAATCAACATTAGGCACACAGAAATTATTAAGTATGCATCAGAGTTAAACCTCAACAAAACATACAAACAATATTAAATAAAACAAGTATCTTCACCGATTTCTTTCTTTGCCGATAGTCGTGAAAGCCAATGGCTTAATAGCCAAGAGCCTCGATCGACACCTGAGGGGGCTCTCGTTGGGCAGCGGGATTGAGGGCTTAATTAATTCAGAATGCGGTACTTCTGTACGTAACTCGTATTGTTAGGAGGTTCCTCTCTGGAGCTCTGCATGAACAGGTACCATTGGATTACGCGGCGCACACCAGTAAAGCTGCCAGTCGGCATGATTTTTTCCGAAATTTTCAACAAACCGTATGAAAATCCGTTCGGTAGTTTTTGAGTTAATCGCGTTCAGACAGACAGACAGACGCGGCGAGGGGACTTTCTTTTAAAATATGTAGTGATATTTAAAAATGTATTTTTATATGTATTTATGAAGTAAATAATTAGATAAATAATAATAGGATATTTGTATTGGACCAATATCTAACTAACACCTACAATTACAAGCAACAGAAAATTACTGAACGATCGATCAATTAAAAGATTAACGAATAAAGATGTAGAGCCTATGGCCTACAACCTCGATTTTAACTATAGATAGCCACAGTACACTAAAATAGCAACCAGCTTTAATATTAGAGAAAAATAATTATGTATACGATAAAGTCAAAGTCAAATAATTTATTTCAATTAGGCACCAAAAGGCACTTATGTACGTCAACATTTACAAAAAAAAATAAAAAAAATTGATTCTAGTCGTGATATCATTTATGATCTTTTTATTTCTATAGTCTACACTTTCGATAGCTTATGGTTCTTAGATTGAATTAATTTTAAAGAGTCTTCGATTACCGCCGCTATCAAAAAAAAGACTGAAGTAGAAAGTGGATCATAAATCTAGAGACATCTAATAAAATACTGAAAGTCTTTGAAAAAATCTAGAATGCAAAGAATGTAGTGTTGAAAAGAAAGGAATCTTTACATCTATTGTGTACGCCTCGTTAATCACACTAGTATTGTAATGCGATATGAAATCTTTCATTGGATAAGCTGTTGTCTACTAGAGATCTGCCACGCCTTCAGGGGGCCAATTCTCAATTTTCGCCATTTATCTCGAGTTCGAGATCGTAAGTCTATCTCTATGTCTATGATAAATATCTCTATATTTCTACCAAAAAATGTCGAATTGAGCAGAATTCTGTATTCTCAGTCAAAATAGAAATAAATGTCACGAAAATGTCGAGTCGAGTGAAGATAATGTTACCATTATGAAGAATCGCACGTTCCGTTTTAGGTAGCTATGAGTTAATGAATGATTTTGTTTTAAAACGCTGACTAAACCTAATTATTTAAGTATAAAATGAAAAGTTTAGTGTAAAAATAATCAGTTTGACAAGTTGACTGTCTGTCAGTGTCAGAATTTGCGCCTTTTTGCGGTTCCTTCAAAACTTTTGTTATGTTTACATGTACTCTGTGTTACATCATTATTGGGTGCTTTTTTACATTTCACAATTTTTTAATTTAGGTACTTTAGGGTGTGCAATTAGTATTTTTGGTGGGTAAGGTTAGTTTAGTGAACAGTTATACATGACTAATAAAATTATGAAGCAGACGATTATTTACCTTCGTTTTCATGTCTATTTTCGTGGTATCCTGAATTACAGGAGCCAATAGATCCATTAGAACCCTTATTAAATCTTTATCTAATCTGAAGTTTTTAATGACTTCTGTTTCGCTCAAGTCGTAAATATCGACGGTGGGATAAGTGCGCTGTTGTCGCCATGTATTGGCCAGCTGCTCGCCACTTTCCAACAACTCCGAGATAAAAATGCTAATAAACTCGTCCATCTTTCAGTGGTTTCAAGTCCAATCGTGGGTACACAAATTACAGAGTCTGTTATTTGCGCGAAGGTCGTCGTTTCAAGAAAACACAATGCACAAATCAAAGAGTATAAATCGAATTTCCAGTAGGTATGAGATGCAGGGCCGTATTTTATTAAAAAATTAAAGAAAAGAAAACACAGTGTACAATCCAAAACTCAACGAATTCACTCAGAAATGACGTATCTCTACAATCGACATGACATCTCTACTGCTCAGAAGCACTCGACATGAACTCTAACGTTAGCCTTCGACAAATGTCGAATTCTACATCCCCAGAATAGCAACTTTTAAAATTTGTCGAAAAAATGACGTCATTAGAAATTTTTGTCGAGTTCGACACCATCTCTAAAATCGAGAATTGGCCCCCAGCTCAGAAAACCGTAAACTAAATTGCACACAGTTGAATAGTTTGTCCGAAAATTAAGTTCACTAAGTCAACAACAAACTATTAAGAAACCTATAAAAAATTGCATCATTGCATATAAATCGAAAAAAAAACTTTAAATATATGGCTGGGTCAGACTGGACGCTGAAGTCAAAGATCTGTGGCCCTACCACCACCTCTTTTAGCAGTATTATTTTAATCTTACTTGAGCGTGGGAAAGAGATTGAGCTAGACCTCCTGTATAGGTCCACTTCTTTCTAGCACTGAAGTAACATCAAAATAATACTGCTTAAAGAAGTGGCAGTTGGCCCCCTGGGCAGTGCCGCGATTTGGGAGAGACCTACATCCAGCAGAGAACCGCAAAAGGAAAATTGATTGATTGACAAAAATCTAGTCCCGCCTGCTCAATAAATGCAGAGTAAAGAATATTTTCACCCCGTTACTACTTCCAGTTAAGCTAGCTCAGATTGGCCCTTCACTGGTGAAGGCCGGCCGGCTGCCAAACGGAGCGCCAAACGCGGTCGATGCGTAAAATCGAGATGGTTAAATGAAACTCACACTAGGCCTTTGGTGGCTGGTTAATGGCAGTGGTGGCCCACTGATAACGGCCCCAACTAACGAGTTGTAGGTCGTGGGTTCGAACGTCGAACCCAGGCAGCCGCTTCACTTTGTATAAATAATTTCATCACCACTGCTCTCAAAACGGTGAATAAAAACATCTTAAGGAAACCGGTATGTCCTAGAACCAAAACTTCGAAGACACATGACATATACCAACCCGCACTAGGCCCGCGTGGTGGATTACGGCCCACTCCCTCTCGATGAGAAAGGCCTGCAGCAGTGGGACCATTATAGGTTGATTATGCCATGCTGTAAAGCTTACTCAAGAAACGAGCATTCAAATAAGTAATTAACTATCATTGTTTTCAAAGCAAATGACAGTAACTGAGGCCACAGCTCATTGAAACGACATTTTCTCGTCTATGACATACTTTCTACATAAATGGTAAATATAAGTACATGTTCTGGCGAGATGGAAAGCAAAGACAGGTTTCGTAAACAGCCGGAGGCAAAACCTTCAATGATGAGTTTATTAACGAAGAAAGTATCGCTTAGGGCGTCTCTTGATAAAAGTAATGACCCACATAAAGCTGCCAAGTTCCTTTTGGTAAATGGACAAATGTGGTTAAACAGGCGTACGTACTTTTATACATTAAAAGATCATTTAGTAAATTAAACTACTGGAGCCGAATATACAACAAAAACAGCAATTGATGTGATAAATGAATTTAAAACTGATAATAGAAACAATCAATAAAACCAATCACAGCAGCCTAATAAAAAAAACAACGAAAACAAACATCGAAACGCCTGCATTCATTAACACACAAGCTAGCAGCATTTAACTCTGAATTCAAGTAAAAAAGCAACAATTTAATATCAAACGATTCGCAACGGCGATCATAAATATCCGCACAGCCGTGCAAAGCAGCTAATTGCAATAGATAAATGAGAGAGATAAAACGTTTGGCAATCTGTCGATGGATCAGCGCAGACGCAATTTATCGCCAATTAAATTTCCATAATTCCATTCAGAATTGCTTGCCTTTGTAATATTACCTTATTTGGAAAGGTTTGTGAGGAAATTGTTAGAGATACGAAGGGCTATTGTGTAATTTCTTGTACTGTTCAAGTAATTGATTTTCTTACACTTCATGTGACTTCTGTCTAATAAATAAACCTCTTGTTTTCTTCTATTGCATTTCAGTGAGCTTAAATCTTTCCTTATTTAGATACTCTGCCGACTGTCTTGCCTTGCCTCTATAGTTTCTGCTTTCACAATACTAATCTCTTCCTATTCATCTATCTGATCTGTTATCTCTTTATTTACATACACTTTTAGTTCCTCTGTTACTTTTAGTTAATCTTTCCTTATTGTTTAGTTACTCTGTCTTGCATTCACAATAACTATATCTCATTTTCTATATCTATCTGATCTATCATATTTTTATTTCCATACACATTTAATTAATGATGTCATTTCTCCATTACCTAACTTCCTTTCCTAACGTCACAGTCATAACTCTCACGTAAAGATGTGACGACATTAGGTATATCTGCCTGCTTACATCATTCACTATCATCGAAACTATCAATTTATCAACAATCGGATCTTTCCTCTCATGTGAAATGTGAGCAACTCTTTCGCAGGTACTTGCGTGCAAGACCACTTGTCTTGAAGATGCACAAACTGGGTCGAGCACTTTCCCAGAGCTTCACGTTACTCGCACTTTGACGCTTATTCCAATACTTTTACGTTTGTAATAACAGACAATTAAGGGGACGGGGAGCTCGGCTCGAAACTGGAATTCGAGATGTGCGCAAACTTCGTTAGGAATATTGCTATCTCTGTTTGACAAAAGAAGGCGGGGCGGACACGCTGCGTAGCCGTGTGTGTTTGTGTGAGTGGATAGATACTATAGCTTTTATTAGCAGTACTTGCCGTTCATTCATAACGAGTCGACAGCATTTATATTTATTATTAGTAAGTAGGTATGTTCATTATTTGTTTTATTTTTGTTGACTTCTTTGGGGAATCGTTAGTGAATGTACAGACTAGTAATGGGTTTTTTGGAAATTTCTTTACCATGCCGATATCTCAACATAATGGGGATATCTCGACTAATCTCGAGATCTAGGATTTGTAGAGCAAACCTATCTAGTAGATACGTCATATTTTACACGTTATACGTATCGAGCGTGGCCTTGGGGGCAAATCCCGACAAACGGTGCTAGAGTTGTCACACACGTCGCGTAAATATAAATTATTGGGATATTTATTATTATTGTCTTTATTTATTTTAATCTGTTTATGTTTATTTATTTCCTTCAGGGTTGTCTCATATTTAAAAAAACTAAGGCTTTTTTGTCTTATTTCAGTAAGTACCTATTCCTTTTTACTGAACTTCAAATATTGTTATTACTAAATAATGAATACAAGTCAAATAATAAAAGTGTTATGCAAAGTACCTATTAGTAAAACACAAATATTCCAATTAGGTTTACGCAATGTCCGTAAATTCAGATAGATAACAGCGTTCCCAGCTCAGAATAATAAAAAACAAGGATTTTGAATTACCATTTATTTAGTTATATGTATGAGTCTAAACGTAATAATTTCGTGTAGGGTGACCATAATATTAGCGACCTCGTTCCAATTACAAAAAATACAATTATGATAATCAGAATACATAGTGTGCACGATACACACTAAATACGCTGATTTATAAGATTTGCTTGTTACCATAGGTTATCTGCAGACTCTAAATAAAAAAAACCCACATAGTTCTCACATTCACAACATAATGTACTGCGTTGTGAAATAAATAAACACACTAAATTCTGTCTCTGATAGGCAGATTTCTAGGCAAACGGGGATCTATTAATTCAGGCAATATACATTTGAAATAAAATTCTTCTAATTTTATGACTATAGAATTCCAGAATACGTTGTCTTTTTCAATTTTTTCATATGCCAGTCCTTTTGGCGTCATTCCTAGATAAATACAAATCCGTTTCCTAGTTACAATTCGCCATCTTAGATCTTGCCTATATTTTACCTTAATTTGGTAATACACGATCAATCGGAATTTGAATCGTTTTAAAACAAATTGCTAATCTTTTGCTTCATAAGTTCGAAAAAAAAATCTGTTCAAAAACGCAAATATTTTGAGCAGATTTTTTATCTGTTCAAAAACGTAATTTAACGCAATGCAACAAAATTAATGCATTGCGTTATTTCATAGCATCGGACAGCAAAATAAAAAATGTCCTCCTGACCGATTTCTGTCACCACGGCCAATCTCAACTTAGAGTAAGTAACATGTATGGTGTGATATCATGTTCACAAAAATATTTTATATTTATTTTAATTCAGTACCTACGTGATAATAAAGTGTAAATAATTATGAGGTATTTTTATATAGGTACCTACTCTAAAATTCACAATCAGTTTTGACTACGCTCGATTACTCACCTCAAAGATCGCTTATTTTCTTTATTTTTGGTTACGTATTTCCGTCTGCGAACTGATGGCCATATGCGTGTTTTAGTTGATCGCCGTGGCTCTGTAAATATTGCAGTTTATAATGAAGTTGATTTACCAGTTCTTCTTGTCGACACGAGCTGTATACGAATAGCTCCTGTCGTTTTAAAAATATTAGCCAGTTAGTTATCAAGTTATTGTTGGAGCTGCCACCCCAAGGTAACGGACACCAAAGTCCAGATAAAAATCGCATAATTATTAAATAAACTAGAACGACTTTGAACTTTTCATTGTAGTTTAATCAATGTTTTATGTAATAGGAATTTCATAAAAAATTCCGAGCAAAAACCGGACCGAGGCCATAAAGCCGCACTTGTCCATAAAAATCCGGTTGTATGGTAACCCAACCCCGAGTACGCTGGATAAACATCACAGTACAAGTGGCCTTTTCTGATTTGTCGGTGCAGCAGCGGTGCGATATTAGCATGCTGGGATACCGAAAACATACCGCGTTGCCTGCACTTACGTAGTAGGTACATGTCGGTAAAAAGTTATGCAGAGCTACTTGTGCCGTTGCATTCTGCCGAGTCACAAGTGTAACAAGCTAAAGTATCTTCATCACTCGAACTAGAAGACGACATTATTTCGCGACGGCTAAGCGGCGCTGCATAATTTTTTACCGACATGTGCGTAAGTGCAGGCGACGCGGTATATTTTCGGCATCTGAACATGCTGATGTCGCACAGCTGCTGCGCCAACAAATCAGCAAAGGCCCTAGAGCGAGCAATGTTCTCAGTAGTGTCCTTGAGATAATTATAATTACGCCCGCTCTGTCACAAAAGTAAAGAATCGGAACAGTGACATGACAAAGCTTCATACAAGTGCGCTATGATAGGTAGGTAGAGGTACACTACTACAACCATGACGTGGCGGCTTCGTCGCGTAGGTACGTAGAGTAACTAGCTTATACCGGCTCGGCCAATACTCACGCTAAGGCTCAATTTACATTGCCACGGAACGGAATAAAAGCGAGTTTTTGTCACGAAATTGGGTCAAAGTATAATGAACTTTATGTCAATTGTATAACGTACAAACTACAAAATACTCGCTGAGGCCACAGTTGACACTCTTTAGACACATAAGTAGGTAGGTACTTATCGAATAATATTAGTAATGAAACGGATTACGGATATCTACTCGTTTGTCCGTAGGTATACAGATGTAAACACACTTCAATTTAGATCTAAATGTTATCTAAATATAGGTAGGTAAATACTCATTTATACAAAATATAGGTACTTAGGTACTATCAAAAAACAACATATCTAAGCAGTTTGAAAACAAAATCC
This sequence comes from Xanthia togata, assembly GCA_963853775.1. Lineage (NCBI taxonomy): Eukaryota > Metazoa > Arthropoda > Insecta > Lepidoptera > Noctuidae > Xanthia > Xanthia togata. The sequence goes on from OY970805.1 coordinate 7,319,572, forward strand.
CGTGAACACAACGACTACATCTATTCCCGCCCCGGTTGTATAGCGGCCGAGCGCTGCAAGCCAAAATAGTCCTTATGATGTATAGATATGAACTTCTTCGATGGTACCTACTAGTATAAAACTCGGGCCAAGAAAACAACGTCTTTGTTTTCTTGGGCTGGGTTTAAAATAATTTTAACAATTAGTAGCTAAAAATAGTAGATAGGTACTCGTAATTTATAAAGTTATTATTATCATTGAGTAATACTTACTGTGAGATACATCCCAACGTTCAGAGTCCATGTCTTCAACCAAATCAAAATCGAACCTAAATAATATTCCAGGTCCGTAAACAAAACAAAGGTCGTAAAATGTAAGTTACTCGATACCAAATCAAAAGGCAAATCAAAATCCAAGTTCATAGCATAGGTCAATAGTGTCAGAAATATTACAATTTAGCAAACAAATAAGTACGCACGCACAGCAGTGTAAAGTAATTGTCTAACACTGACAACAACAACAAACACCTGATGAAATATCCTGAACGAACCGCACCCAACCCCCGGCGCCCGGCGCGTGTTCAAGCACGTTGCGTTAGTGTGAGCACACACGGCTACCGTGAGCATAACGACCACCCGTGCACACATTGACAATCGCTTGACGCGATAGCACTACTAGCCATTGAAAATGTATGATAAATTTGGATGTGTTCCGTAATACCCAAAATGATGAATGAAAACTTAATGTTTTTCCTTTTTTTTTTTCGATAATTTGTAATTTGATAATATAAGCTATGCCTATGCTGAAACAATATAACAAATATTGTTGTTTATAATACAGAAAAAACAATATGAAAACATGTCATTTACGCAGTAAAAATTTGCGAAATTCAATTCACTTAAACTTCTTTTTAGGTAAGGTTTTTGAAAAAAAAAAGACGTACAAGCCTAGATAAATACTGTCTAAATCCGAATATCAATATAATATGGTAGAAATATGCACAAATTGTAAATGATTTGGGTATTACGTTTGTATGGACAATTCATGCGTCGCCCCGCTCTTAACGTATAGTGTCTTTAACAGACGTGGAAACTAATTGTGACTATGTTTTCAACTTATGAGAATCGTTGATCTACGTGTTGTCTCTACATGATGACAATGCGTGGCTGTTTTAATTGTTAGCTGATTCCTATATTTTAATTGTCAGTAGCGGATCTAGGGGTGGGGGGCTAAGGGGCTCAAACAAAGAGAGTAAAGCCCCCCCAAAAGCGTGTGAGTTCTTGCGTGACTAATCTTACAAGAGAACTTGATATTATTTTAATTAAACTTTTTAGCAAGTATTACAACTTTTGTATATGATGTTTTGTTTAGGTGACGATATTGAATCCGCGCGCCACTCATTCTGCCAATCACGATGCCCGGTTTGGTCGCCATTTAAATTCACCGAGATACAGTTCTCGCAAAACTTTATGAGCCCTCTGAACGTAGGCCCGAGTACTAAACCGCGCAGGACACAGATGAGTGCAAAATCATTTATTGTAAGCTGTGAAACATTTTTTACTTACTGCGCAGCCACTCGCGTGCAACTTCCGAGAGCTCAAAAAGTTTTGCGCATACTGTATCTCTGGGAGTCTACAACTAACGAAATCATTGAGGAATTTACGAAAAGTATTCCGAGGAGACTTGTAAAATGTTGTGTGCTTTTTAGTGTTTACTTTGCTAAAACCTACCCTCAGCGGGGAGGGCTTGCCCTTCCCAAACAACAATCCTGGATCCGCCATTGTTACTTGCCGTTAGTGGTTTGATTTTAATAGTATTTATAACTTGATGAAGCGCCTGGGACTTACATACACGTTACACGTACGACCTCGACCTACAGCTCGCAAGCCCCGGCTGTTTCCACTGGGCTATGAAGAGCAGTTTATAAATACCTAGGCTATAAAATGAGAAGACCACAAGCCGTTAACGGATAATATTCTAGATTACAAAAACCAGTAATAAACTGCATTACCGACCGAATACTTAAGACCTCTTTCAATTACCGCGTAGTTAATAAAAACGGAAACAAGTTTACAACACAAGACAGATTAAAACAAGTTTGTGAAATAGCTTCAAGTCTCATAAAACAATGACATGAGTATAATTTTAGTAACTAGTAATAATCTTTTACTTAATGCGAACAAAACTAAAAGTCTTAAGTTCTCATTGCCAAATGTAACTCAAGTAGGTCTAAATTTAAAACTTGATGGCAAGAAACTACATGCTATTACGGAAACTGTATTTCTAGGAATTAGGTACTTTAGATTCGAGATTGCAATGGGGCATACACACCACATGCCCACATTAGAGCTCTTTCAGGTAGATTAAGTTCAGCTGCATATGGAGTAAGAAAAATAAGGCAGTTGACTGATGTAGCCACAGCTAGGTTAGTATACTTTTCTTATTTCCACAGTATTATATCTTATGGCGTTCTGCGGTGGGGATCGGCAGCTGACGTAGATTCAATTTTCATTTTACAAAAGAGGGCAATTCGCGCGATCTATAAAATGGGTCCTCGTGAGTCCCTTAGAAATAAATTAAATTAAATTGATATACTAACTCAGCCTTCTCTTTATAATTTAGAAAGTATTTTGTAAGTTCGCAAAAACTTGACTTTTCAAAATAAGAAGCGATTTCCTTATTATAACTATATATAAGATGGAAATCGCTTTTTTGGAATTTGTTTACAAGTTTAGATTAAGTGCAAGTTTAGATTAAGTGCAAGTTTAGATTATGTAACTAAAACTAATAAGTAATTTGTTATAAACAGTATTCGCTTTTATAACAAGTTGCCAAAGTCGGTTACAGAACTTAGCGATGGAAAGTTCAAAACCCACATCAAACGTGTCCTTATCAAAAAAGCATATTATAAGATTAAAGACTACGTTGAAGACAAGGAAGTTTGGCAATAATTTCTTCTGCACATGTAAGCCACATGTGCAGAAGAAATGATTGCCAAACTCTGGTACCTCATTAACGACATAACTATGTAAATGTCTATTAACTGCTCCCAAATTAAGATGATTATTTTATTTTACCTTTTTATTCTTTTACATACTTTCTTGAGATAATCTTTTCATTATTTGACATTATATAGATACCTACAAATCCTACAATATCCTATATTTTTTTATTAAATGAGATTTGTTACAGCTGTAGTGACAATCATGTCATTTGGTTTAAATAGGTTTTGTTTTTATTTATCTTATATATAGATTATTTTCTTTTAGATTTTGTGAATGTGAAAATGTTGTAGGCTTAACAGACTGTATATTTGCTAAGTACCTGGTACTTGTTAATAGGCCTACACTGTCCTCTAATACTACTGTCACTGTAATTTTAAAACATTTGTAAAAACCATTTACTTAAAAAAGAGTAACCGTAGAGTTTCTTGCCGGCTCTTCTCCATAGGAAACGACCAATTGGAATCGTGCACCTAGCTTCTGACGTGTTTTGAATTTGAATTTGAGTAAAGATAATAAAATTGTAATTATGATGATCATTATTTTACGACATACCTACGAAAGTAGTACGTACTTTGTTATACTTTGTTTAATAATCTAACTAAAAGATTCTTAAATAAATTGTAACATTTTTTATTTTATTTTTGGACCTATTAAAGATTTTGTGACACAAAATAACTTCACACCGGTATTCCCTGAAGGGCTAGGCAGCGGTGTATCTATAGTACACCCACATTTCGCCAGTTATGTTTAAGTCCCATGTAATTACAATAATAATAATAACGGCGCGAGCTTATTGCCACATATAGACATACCTAAACATATTTTAACTTAACACATATCTAAAACTAATTAATTATATAGATACTAGAGCTAGCATCCTTTAATCTGTAAAGACTAATAAAGATCGCAAGGTACAAGAAGTAGACCAAATTGACCAGACAACTATAAAACAAGAAAACATGTAAAACGCACTACACGCAAGGATGCTACTTACTTTTAGGGTTCCGTACCCAAAGAGTGCCAACGGGACCCTATTACTAAAGGTACAAGTCCGTAAGGCTCCTTAAAGCTCCCACTGTCCGTCCGTCTGTCACAGGGGGATCTTTTGAACCATATTTGTCAATTTTCATAGAGTAGAGATCGTGTAGATTAAAAATGCACACCCTCTACTAAAAATGATATAAAAACATTTGAAATGTGTAAGGAATAAGCAGTGGAGGAGCATTCAAGTTTATATTAGTCGATATCTACTACTATGGCCTATACAAAAATAAAATATAGTTAACTATTTAAGGGGGTGGGATACAAAAAACGTGTTTGTTAATAAAGATTTTTTTTACTACAGAGTTATTGGTAATATGTCGGGAATCCATTTAGGGGATGTATAAGTCAACCATTTTAGGGTAATTTGACGTTTTATATTTTTATTTCATCATAATTATATAAAGTTAAATTACACGAAAGTTGTTGACATTTTTGCAAAGGACTCATAAGGGGTTATTTTACTAATAACCCTGTTTATGTAGTGAATAATATTGTACGGTGGTACGGGACCCATCGTGTGCGAATCCGACTCGCACAGTATAAATGCAAAAACGGATTATAATCATAACACAATCAACCTACTTACACGCTCTGATGAATTTAGACGATGCATGGGAAATTCATAACCAATATTTTTTTCATTTCAACACTGCATTATTAAGAATTGTTCGACACGGTATTTGATGATGAGTTGATGACCGATACATGTTTTTTTTTCATAACATGAAATTGATAAACCGCAAATTTGGAAATGTAGCATGGTGGAACCCCTAGCAAGATGACTATTTCATGTGAAGAAGATTATTCGAAAGAGTAACCGGTAGAGGAAGCATGGGATATGGTACTTTGATGGGTAGGTAACCAACGTGATTTGTAACAATTGTAACTAAGAGATAAAGAAAACTGCCTCGTTGGTCTAGCTAGAGGTATCAAGAGTTACTGTTGAGCATGAGGTCCTGCGGGTATGATTCCCAGATCAGGAAAAGTGACCGGGGCTGGGTTTTCCATTAGGAATTTCTCAGTAAAAACCCGGGAATCTGGATTTGTAGACGGTTAGTGGCAATAGGCTCGCCCCCTATTACAATGGGACTAAAACATAACTGGCGTAATGTGCGTGTACCTGCTATGGTTAGGTACGCCTCTTCCTAACTCTTCGGGGAAACAAGGCGTGATATAAATTATGTTATGTTAAATAAAGAAAATTAGCATTAGCAAAACTTTCCACGTCTCAATCAGTAAACATCATAATTTTAAATTGATTGGGCAATTTACCGCCTATTGGCAATAAAACTTAATTTATGCGACCTCCTTAATCAAATCTCTACATATAAAACAAACTCCCACCGCCCGCCGCGTCTGTCTGTCTGAACGCAATAAACTCAAAAACTGCTGAACGGATTTTCATACGGGTTTCACCAATTGACGAAATGATTCATGAGGAAGGTTTAGGTGTATAATTCAATAAGGTTTTGTGTAAATTGGCTGAAAGTTCAAAACCCACATCAAACGTGTCCTTATCAAAAAAGCATATTATAAGATTAAAGACTACGTTGAAGACAAGGAAGTTTGGCAATAATTCCTTCAGCACATGTGGCTTCCCTGGTACCTCAATAACGGCATTACTATGTAATTATGTCTATTAACTGCTCCCAAATTAAGATGATTATTTGATTTTACCTAATTTTATTTTTTTTATTTTACGTACCTACTTTTTTGACATAATCTTTTCATTATTTGACATTATATGGCAGTCATGCCATTTGGTTTATATAGGTTTTTAATTGTTTTTTTTTTATATAGATTCTCTTTTATATTTTGTGAATGTGAGAACTTTGTAGGCATAACCGACTTTTAGATCTGTCGATCGTTTTCTATCTTGCTAAGTACCTGGTACTTGTTGATAGGCCTACAGAGTCCTCTCATACCTATAAACACTGTAACTTGAAAAGATTGTAAATACCATTTACTTTTAAAAGAGTAACCGTGGAGTTTCTTGCCGGCTCTTCTCCATAGGAAATGACCAATTGGAACCGTGCACCTAGCTTCTAACGTTTCATAAGTGCCCTTGTAGGTTTATGTGAAATAAAATATTTTGAATTTGAATTTGAAATATGACGATGATTGTTGAAGATATCGGAAAAAATCATGGCGACTGCGAGCTACTGGCACGAGTACGTTTCCATGGGATAGTTTCCGACCTCCACGTGGAGCTGCGGGTAAAAGCTAGCTAGAAGATAAAACAAACGGAAATGTTATACTTTTGTATGCTTTCAAGTTCTAGACAGTTCCATGAATATTCATGGTAGACAGGATGCGTAGCGTAGGTACCTACCTACGTACAATGACACCCTGCGTTACATTATAATGATCATACATCTAATGAATACTCCGGCATAATGTAAGTAATGCTATACTAGAAAGCAGACGGCAAATTTTCACAATTACTACAATTACAATTATTTAATATCTTTAAATCTATGCTCGTATATTGACAACGCGTGAGAAACAGTTTTAGTCGGCACATTTATCCCCAGAAAATGTTTAAGGGCTAAAATGCGGTCAGGCTGAGAATGAGCCTTTCATGACATCAGCTTTATCTATAAACCAGCTTTATCAAAGCCATTGCACTAACTGAAAGGTGAAAACCAGTGAAATTAGAAATAATTGTAAATAATGACTGATCATCCATCGTAACTACTAAAACCGCAGAAATCAACACAGACTGAAGGGCAGTCTAGGTTTGTAGCTTCACGAGCTATTTGCTATTTTACTTTATTCAAAAGAAACAACAAAAAACAGCTACAATATACCTACAGTATAGAAAAAGAAATACAGATATTGCTATCGTTTTTAGCTATTGTGTTGTTACTGTTACTGTAGTATCAAGTTTATTTCAAAAATCGATTATCGTTCTTGTTACCGAACAAGCTCCATTACATCGGTCCTTAATATAATTGGGTATTTCTATCTCTAGCTGAAGTACTGCAGCCCATTAGATCATAAATTCCCTATATCAACCGGTGATTGCCCTGAAATATCGTAAAACTTCGCTCGAATGCCTAGGGTACAGCTTGCTTGGTGGTTAAAGATGAGAAGAAGAGACATAACTTTTGTTGTAGCTATTCAACTTACGAAATCGCGGAAAAAATAGCATTTCGAAAGTGTAATTTTACCTTTGCACGTGCCAAAAGTTAAGGAAAACCTAGCCAACAAACCAATGTGATTGATGTATTTACTTATACCGCTCTGTTCAAATATTGATATTCTCAATTCGTAGATCTTCTTCCGCGACACTCCTTGCAGAGAAAAACGAACATTCTGCAAATGTTGACATAATCGGAGTGCCTCATCTACTCGCATGACTTGGCGGAATCTGCCGCCGCCGCCGCCGTCTCGGGAGAAACGCGGAATGCGTCGAAAGTAAAATTATACAATGATTTAACGAATTGTGAATCGTCCGTCATGCTTAGCAAGTGCACAAGTGAACGAGATCTAAGTATTGGAAGACCGGATCTTTGTTTTTCATTTCCGGTGTTAAACTGATTGGGTGATTGAAGAAACTATTTCAACACTTTCATATCCAGACTTAATGAGGATAACATTGATGATGAGGAAGAGTTCGCAGAAAGCGATAAGGCCGCCCATTGTATGTTTTGTAGTATTAAATTATTTTTTTGCTATGTTAATACATATTATTTTCTGGTGTACAATGAAACTTAAATAAATAAATAAACAAAATGATTCCGTTTTTATTGGTGATGGTCATAGCAAAGGATTTCATCTTTATTGATTGACAGTTAATTAGCTAAGCAGAATCTTTGGTAGACTTATAGGTAATTATTATTTTACTTACTTTTAATTGTTTCACTTGATCTACCCAGTACCTAAGCACTACGTTGCAATGGCAAAGTTTCATCAAATCGCAATGTGGTACCACTTACAAGTGTTTTACAAGTTTTCAAGTACCTAATTCGTTCATGCTAAACGCAGGAGCCAGATATTTATAAGCTATCAGGTCGCACTCCCAGGCAAATGACTCCCTTCGTTACTTTAATATTACTCTGGAGAGACCGACCTTAAAAACCTCATAATATCTCATTTCGTATCTCGGATCCAAAAAAAACAATCAACTAAAGTGTTACCCTTATAAATAACCTGCCATAAATAACAAAGTCCATTAAAAGAACTGCTAATTAGGCGAGACCTACCACTTCTTACTTAATGCCCTGCTACAGGGGTCATTTTACATTGGCCATAACTTTAAAGGCGCCTGTGAGTCATTGAATAAAGCGTTTATGGCCACGAACCAATTACGACCTTATTTTTCGTATTGTAAACAAGTTTGATACAAAACCGCTGTCACTTGCATACTTTGTAACAAATTAACGGCTAGTCTGACAGTCGTTCCATAACATTGCGCTTGCGCGGGGTTTTTTACAGTTTTCCTTTATGGGTTAAACAGTTGGATGATCGTTTTTGAACTTGAGAATATACTTACTTTTTGTGTATAAATAAGTATCCTTTAGTCGAATAAGAAACTGTGAATACAAGATATTGCTGCTATGTTAAGCGCCTTTGAGAGTTGTAGTAGCAATATATTTATTTATTTATTTATTTATTTATTTAAGGTCTTTGGAAGACTTACAGCTAAATACAATGGTGTTATATAACAGTATGATAATTTGGCAGCCAATTACAAGTTTTCACGTCTAGAGCTTTTCTGGTATAAAAGTACTGTGGAACAAAATATACACCTTGCCAAACATTGCCAAAAAGAAAAAACAGGAATAAAATTAAAAAATTAAATAAAAATTAGCTCTTAGATCATCACCTTAAATTTGCAAAAACTAATATAACATAATTATGACGGGTTATTTCCCATAATAATAACCAAGATGCTACAAATTCAATTTATAAATAAAAAGAAAGCAGTCTGAAGAATTCAAGCTTTAAAGAAACTCATTGCTAAATTATATCTTCTACGCATTACGACATTAGTATGTATGTAATATACATACTAATGTCGTGTGTATTTTTTTACATTGGAACTTTGGACAACACTCGCCAAGAGACATTGACATAGTAAATACTAATTTCACTTTTGATCTCTACAGACAGATTTTTGCAGCCCCACGGCTACTCGATGATCTATATCTATTTGCGGGTGTCATGTTTTATTCCCCCTCACTGAGAGGAGGCCTGCGACCCAGCCAGTGGAAACATTATAGGCTGATCATGCTATGGGCTATAAGTTATAGGCTGATCATGCTATGGGCTATACATTATAGGCTGATCATGCTATGGGCTATAAGTTATAGGCTGATCATGCTATGGGCTATACATTATAGGCTGATCATGCTATGGGCTCTATGTTATAGGCTGATCATCCTATAGGCTATACATTATAGGCTGATCATGCTATGGGCTATACATTATAGGCTGATCATGCTATGGGCTATACATTATAGGCTGATCATGCTATGGGCTATAGATTATAGGCTGATCAAGCTATGGGCTATAAGTTATAGGCTGATCATGCTATGGGCTATACATTATAGGCTGCTCATGCTATGGGCTATACATTATAGGCTGATCATCCTATGAGCTATACATTATAGGCTGATCATGCTATGGGCTATACATTATAGGCTGATCATGCTATGGGCTATAGATTATAGGCTGATCAAGCTATGGGCTATACATTATAGGCTGCTCATGCTATGGGCTATACATTATAGGCTGATCATCCTATGAGCTATACATTATAGGCTGATCATGCTATGGGCTATACATTATAGGCTGATCATGCTATGGGCTATACATTATAGGCTGATCATCCTATGAGCTATACATTATAGGCTGATCATGCTATGGGCTATACATTATAGGCTGATCATGCTATGGGCTATAGATTATAGGCTGATCAAGCTATGGGCTATACATTATAGGCTGCTCATGCTATGGGCTATACATTATAGGCTGCTCATCCTATGGGCTATACATTATAGGCTGATCATGCTATGGGCTATACATTATAGGCTGATCATGCTATGGGCTATACATTATGGGCTGATCATCCTATGGGCTATACATTATAGGCTGATCATCCTATGGGCTATACATTATAGGCTGATCATGCTATGGGCTATACATTATAGGCTGATCATGCTATGGGCTATACATTATAGTCTGATCATCCTATGGGCTATACATTATAGGCTGACCATCCTATGGGCTATACATTATAGGCTGATCATGCTACGGGCTATACATTCCCATTCATTTGACATGTCCAATCTTGGCTTAAGCCGAAATAGGATCTGCAACTAAGAGTATGTCGCGGATCCTTGCATTTTAATTTCTGTTGTATAGTATAGTATCGTAGGTAAGAGCGTAAATAAGCAGTTATACCTAATCAAACTTTTCTCCTTTCAGAACCAAAGCACTGAACACTAATGTTTGGGTCGGCTGTGACGCGATGCGCGAGGAGGACCTGGAGGTGGCACTCAAGGTGGTGATCGTGGGCGACGGCGGCGTGGGCAAGTCCAGCATGATCCAGCGCTACTGCCGCGGTACCTTCACCAGAGACTACAAGAAGACCATAGGAGTTGACTTCTTAGAACGACAGATTGAGTGAGTTTTCTTGATCTTTCGAATGCCAGGTGGAAGATGGACTTAAGAAACAAAACCTCGTCTGTGGCCTAGTGGTAGGACCACCAGTGTCAGACTGAGGACCCGGGTTCGATTCTCAGCGGAGGTAAAATTTTCTGCTCGGTTTGGTTGGTGGTAGGGCTTGTTGTAAGCCCGCCCGGTTATCTATCACCATCTCATCTAAGTCTGTCGCCATAACAACAAGGTTAACATCATTGTTGATTGTTGTGTTTCGGCAGTTAGAGGTAAGATAGCCAGGTCCTTGGTGGTCGAGGATTCCGGGTGAAGCTCGCTTCCTTCCACCTTCAGGTCCTTTGTGGTTGAGGATTCCGGGTGAAGCTCGCTTCCTTCCACCTTCGGCCTGATCATCAGTTACCATCAGGTGAGTTGAAGCTTACGCGTTATCGTTGAAAAAATCCTGGATCTTTGAATGAAGACCTGCCAGTAGCAACGGGAACCCTTGTATATAGACCCGACCCAGAATCCAGTTTTTCTCCAGTTTACCTCATTGATTCCAACAATCCAACAATCTTGTTGAATGTCAGCTGAAGTTATGTAGATACCTAACATAAAATGTTAATTAAGTTGTTCCTACCTGTTAGTCTTCTTTTCGCTATCATTTTTGTTTTCCACTGTTTCAAAATGCAGATCACATCTCACCCCTTGTCGGGGGAAAACGGCTGAGATGTAATCCTCCTAGGCAGCAAGGCGACGAGAATTATAAGGGTTCCATACAATGACGAGTTCGTGAGTTCCTCCAATCTTTTCTAGGAAACCTCAGTTTTTTCCTGTTTAATAACGCTGCATAAAACATAGGAACTCAAATCCGGTTGAGAGATTTAAAGAACGCTTCATTATTAACAGCGAATATTATGATGTCTTGAATGCAATTGTTTACTTGACCCTGAAAAGTCATCTTAAAATTTTTAAATAAAATACAGCATTTTAGAATCAAAATAGCAGCCTAGATAACCCCGAAGACCTCTTTACTAGATTACAAAAACAAAACTTTAACATAAACTAGCATAATCTTTGAATACCTATGAGCCACCCACAGAGAACTAAAATTAAAAAATTATTGAGAGATTACTGTGAAGAACTAAAACCGGACAAGTGCGAGCAGGACTCACGCTCTGAGGGTTCCGTTTCAAAGCTGTGCCCGGCTGCCCGCGGCTTCACTCAAGTCATACTGCAGTCAGATTTATATATGAGACTCTCACAACAAGTTCTTTCATTGATTACGTCACACTACACGGTACAGTTTTCAATACTTTCTTTTTTAATTTTCTAATTTTCCCCCTAAAAGTGACCCCCATAATCACTTATAATATTCATTTATTCACGTTACATGTCCGTATTTGGAGAAATTCATGTGTGTACATAATTTCAACTTCATCGGTCTAGTAGATTTGACGCAAATTGGCTGTGGTGCCAGACGTCATTCGTGTGTTTATCTGTCCGTCTAATTATCTACACTTTTTAGGGTTCTATTGTTTCATTCGGACGTACGAAACCCTAAAGGCTACATAATTATGGGCTTTAATTAAATGAAGACATGCTGAGATGTCGTGTTCTAGATGCAGAATATGTACTCTAATTAGGGTAATCAAGCAGCCACTGCAGGTGTGGTCTGATGTAGAATTGATAGCATCTTTAGAAGTCATCGAATGAAGGCAAATGGCTAGAGGAAATGATGGTAATTGAATTAACCGGACGTCTTAGGGAACCAATAATAGTTCAATCAAATTATTTTTTATTTTGCGTCTTTCTCGCGTTTAACTTAATTTTAACATTCTATGTTCCCTTGTTATTTTAATGATGCTACTTTCAACATAATAGATGTTGTATAATGCTATAAACAAGCAATCGAGGTACGGAGCGCCAGTGTTTGTTTTTCTTCGCCCATAACGTGACGTCGTCGTGCGGATATATGGTCGATCTAGTGAACGCAGTTATTTATGAATAAAATAAATAAGCAGATTCGTATGCTCCATAAGCTTCGTTGCCCTTGTCTTGGCATATTAGATAGAAGGCTCTCTAACTCTTTAAATCTTCCAATCCAAAAAATACGTTAAACCGTCGTTTCTTTTGATCCGCATACCAACAACTTAATTTTATTTCATGCTTTATTAATCTACAATTACATTCTAACAAATGACCTCCCTTCATCCTCAGGATCGACGGCGAGGAAGTCCGGCTGATGTTATGGGACACAGCGGGACAGGAGGAGTTCGACGCCATCACGAAGGCGTACTACCGCGGCGCACACGCATGCGTTCTCGCCTTCAGTACCACCGACCGCGACTCGTTCCTCTCGCTACACTCATGGAAACTTAAGGTGACTATCTTTAATTATAATTAAGTAGCAAGTTAACTGGCCTCTCCAAACGCACGTCGCTTTTAACTCGTCCCCCTAGACCAGTCTACTTTAGCTCCTGCGCACCACCATGCGAAGGTCATGGATCCACCTACCCTGAAGCCAACTGAGCCGAATGATAGCGTGCACCAGTAGCCTAGTAGGTAACTATAAAAGCCTGAGTTGCATTATTAGTTGTCACCTGATTAATATTTTCTGATCGGCGAAACGTTATCATTTATTGTTCATTCAAACTTAGATTACTTATTTATAAACTTTAATCAGTGAACGAATTGTTTATTTTCGTTCACTGACTCTAATCGCCAGATATTGCGCATTTAGGTAGGTACTAAATATATAATTGTTTTCGTAGACATCCAAGATGGAGTAAGAATAGATTGGCCAGAAATTAATTATACTAGGAATTGCTAAAATAATCATGTATTCACCAAAAGGTTCGTAGCTACCTAGAAAAAACATTCAATAAGTTAAATGAAACCAAAGACCCTCTATAAAGTTCTGCAGTAAAACCGCTTTGGACAGCAACTACATGCTAATCGAATCGCAACATCTTACATAGTTGGAAGAGATTTGATTTCACAACTTCTGCAAGTAATAAACATGTAAATAGGACCATATTACTGAGAGCATTTGGCAAGTACAGATAATCGCACATTGGTCATTGGCCGCATTTGACCCTGTTAACGATTGGACTAACTTGTACATTCATTCATGTTAATGATTCTCGTTCTGGTTATTATAGAGATCACTTTTTGCGCCATTTTTATTGAGACCAAGTCACGAGCAGCTGAGAAAATGTTCGCATTTAAAACATAAGCAACAATGGTGATTTATTAGAAACACTGTATTTATCTACTTTAAACGCGGTTTATCGGAACATAAATCTTCAAAACATACATTTTAATGCCTAGCTCCTAGAATTCAGTTCCATGTTCCTAGGTATTTTGTTAATTGAAGCAGCACATTAAGATAAGTGAGGTCGTGACTCGCTCACACAGCCGCCCGTGTCCCGACATGGCTCCACTATCTAACTAATACACACAGCTATCAAGTAACGCACATCGACTGTTTACATTCCGCCAACTATATTTGGACCGGGTAGGTACATTCATCTCAAATTTTGTAATCATTAGCGAAGATGCACGGGTCTCACGCGTTCGTCCTTACTTTCGGCTGTTTTCTGTGTGGAGTGAATTCTATAGTACATGTTAGCAGAGAGTTGACATGTACACAATACTACACGTCAGGGGCAAACTATGATTTAAACGAGTTGCCGGCGCAAATGTATGGAGTGTACTTCTGGCCACCAAACCAGAGGCAGCGGGACAGCTGTCAGAACATCAGCTTCAAGAAGTTGACGCAAGAAGAAGTAGCAGTGGCTAGCAATGATTGTAGCAAACTAAGTCTACCGGTGAACGAGACTGTGTTGAAAGCATCATACATCAATAATGCCGGGAAGACAGTCAATTTACTTTACTATGGCGATGCAGAAGTGAAGGACATGTATCGTGGTTGTGAAAAGAATATAGCGAAGTATATATTCAAGAAAGTAAATGATAATTATGTTTTGGGGATCAATTGTTCGGCAGGTGGTAGAGGCATATTGTATGCCAAGTTTCTGCCAAGCTCTTCGGAAGTGAAAACCGTCGTGGACAGCATAGAAATCATGAGTGGACGAGAAGGAAGCCCTGATTGTAGTCTTAGTAGCTAATCTTACAAATATTTTATGTGTAAAAATCTACTTATTAAAATAACGTGAACTTCATAACGAGTTGTTATTAATTCATTTATCATCATGATATCTTCAAGTAATAGGTAATTAATGTGATCATTTAATGTTTTCTTGTGAAGTGCAGAAAGTACATAAGTTTTTATTTTACTTTCAGGTGGAGAATGAGTGCGGGGAGATCCCAACCATCATAGTTCAAAATAAAATTGATTTAATGGACCAATGCGTCGTCGGACCGTAAGTATATTTATCATTCTCATGTTTATAAGGCTGTGCTTTCTAACAAATTCCGCGGGTTTTGCAAGAAAAAGAACAATAATATTCTCCACAGTGATAAATTGTGCAAGGAAGGAATAGAAAAGGGCCGAGTATAGAACCCCGAGGCACGCAGATTTTTATCGAAGACATTGAAGATCGAAACCCTTTAGATAAGTCACAGCTTTGACTGTAAACTATTGAATTTTGAAATGACTTGGGTTAGTCCGGTGCAGAGACAAAACTTAGATTTTAGTTAGAAAAATGTTTATTTCTCAGCAAGCTAACAGCAGTGAATCGTTTTGGCTGAGGCAAAATGCCTCTACCAAATGTCTAATCTAAACCTACTAATAATATGTGATAACTTTCCAGAGACGAAGCAGAGCTAGTAGCGCGTGCGCTGGGCTGCCGACTGATGCGGGCTTCGGTCAAGGAAGACGTGAACGTGGGGGCGGTGTTCAGGGCGTTAGCGGCGCGCTGTCTGTCTGACATGCGGCGAGACGACGCAGATGCAATGCCGCCATGCCAATCACCCGTTATAGGTAAGGATTCGATATTCTCCATTCGACTCATTATTACCCAATACTAGGTAACGACAAGGGGAATCGTATTACCCAGTAACTGGGTTGTGGAGGTCAGATAGGTAGTCGCTCCATGTAAAATACCGGTATTCAGCTGCATCCGGTTAGACTGGAAGCCGACCCCAACATAGTTGGAAAAAGGCTGGGCAGATGATGATGATTAGGCCACACTAAGCGAATGCGACGACGCTAATGCGGGGGAGGCCTATGTCCAGAACTGGACATCTTTCGGCTGAAATGATATCGATGACTTGAAGAGTTGTAATTATTGGATGCGGATAATTAATTATCATCAATTCGATGGGATGTACCAAATTAATGAAAAAAATATACTACCGAAAAAATCACGATACCGACTGGTTACAGTCTAAATTAAATCAGTTTTAGGGTGATAAAAGGATAAAACCGAGCGCTGTGCCAATCTCTGAAAAATAGGTCTTCTAATTTTGTGAGCCATCCTTACTAATGAAACCAATATTGATTCCAGGAACATTTACAAACCACAACAGCAATGGCACAATTCTGCTGCGGCCGACGAAGCACCGGCCAGGCGGCAAGAAGAAGAATGTGCTGAGAAACGCTTGCAGACTACTGTGATGTTAACACAACCCTGTGTAACTGCTCAACTCAAACTTAATTTAATACTCTTCAGCCATGGAGTTCCAAGCTGGAGAAACATAAAAAGGAATTGACTTGGAGCTTAATTCAACACTCGAAAGTACCTTATAATCTATTTTCCTTCAATAGATTCTCTTCTCTTCTAAATACAAACAATATCAATTCATGAAATTATTATTTTGATTGGTTTATCTTAGAAGACAGGATCAAAAGACTATGGGACAGCATGCCTATACTAGAGCCGATCAAAATTAACGAATTAAAAAAATAACTACTATTACAAGCACATCTTTCAAGTGAAATAGTCCTGCCTCAAAACTAAGTTGAAATTCCTGACCCTAATTTTAGTCGATTAAGAAAGCTGTTTAGTCATATTTTAATGTTTTTTAGTTAGTTGATATTAAAATAACAAACCTATGTAAATATTTTTTTACTTATCTAACTATTCATTCTATATAAAAATAAATTATTTGCAAATATCGTTTTATGTTTTAATATTTTACAAACCATAGAATGGGTCACTGTAGTGTCTGTAGTTAGTTTTCTTGAGAAATTAAGAAGCTAATATAATTAAGTTTTAAGATTTAATTGTCTAGCCACAAAGGGATAGAGGAAGGCACCGGTACCACAGAATAGTAGGTACAGTACAGAAGGCGCACTCCGCATTTTAAGTAGTACGCGGCGGGCTCGACTTGTCGGGCCAATTCATTTAGTGTAACGTAGTCAGAAGATCTACGAGTTACGCGATAGAAAGAGAGGCAACGTCTCTAGGTGAATATAACTGTAGGTAATTAGAATTGCACTTTATTGTGTTGTAGCAAGTTGCTTTGTATTTTAATGATTTTGCCGAGTGAACTATCTGTATTGATCTGTGGCCGTGTGTAGGTACTTATTATTTAATCTTTTGAATAAATATGTCCCTGGGTGGAAGTACCTACTTGAAGACTATTATTTGCCTACACAATATTGCATAGAAGAAGTACCTGCCTTAACCGCTACTGGTTGCATAATGAAGCTCTCGCTGTTTAGTGCAAGTGTGAAGTTTAAGACTTGAACCTTAAAGTGTAATAAACATGTTTAACGTATTCGTTGTTGCGGTAAGTTATTCCCGAGTATCCATACCTACCTACCATCCTAACTAAAATTATAAATTCGAGAGTTTGTTTGTTCCGCTTTCACGCGAAAACGGCTGAACAGATTTGGATGAAATTTGGCACATGGGTAGACCATGACCTGGATTAGAACATAGGATACTTTTTATCCCAATAATTCCACAGGATCGAAACTTATGCGGGTGAAACCGCGGGGCGCAGCTAATGTTATAAAAGACTGTGTCTGTTACTTTTTAACGCCAGTACTACTGAGCCGATTTTTATGAAATGTTGTAGAGATAGCTTGAACCCTGCAGGGCTAACATGACAAGCGCGAGAAAGCTCTTTATCTCGTTTTGTCGAAATTTGTCTACGATTCTGACGTCATTCTAATCCATAACATGACCGTAAACGACGAGATATCTCGAAAAAGGCACTTTGACACTTCTCTATCTCGCGACGAGAAACCAATGTTGCAAGTTATTAAAAACAAATTATTTTTATGATAGCAACATCGGCTTGAGATTCCGTTTCATTCATTCAAAGGTGCCGATTTTCTTGTCACAAATGCCTGTATACTAGACTAAAAATCAGCAAAATTTTGATTATTCTTGTCAACCGACGATTTTCCATTCTGAAATAGACTAAAGTGACACAACTTAACTATATTTTAGTTTGACGGCACTGAGCTATTAAATTTAGTGAAAATGGCAATTTTGCTGTTCAGAATTTTACGTTCTTCACCTAAAATTTTGATTGTCTAAGTATTTAATCGCAATTAAAATATGAACTAAAATTCACACCAACACCTCGACCGCGCCGGTGCAAAAACAATACTGTCTTTTTTCTTTTCTCTTGCATAAATCTCGAAAATGGTGTGTCCTATCGCAAAAATAATGAAAATTTCGACCCCCTTTATGAAACCCATAAACCCTTATCACTCAACATTTAGGTAGTATTTTTTCATATTTTCCATACAAAAAATGAAAAATTCCACATAAAACACGTCGCTCCAATATAAATTGTAGTTTAAAACTAAGTATTTTCATTATTAATATAAGTATTGTAAAATAAAATGAATACTAAAAGAAGTATTACAATTATGAAACTGCCATGTTATTTTGGAGTTTTTTTTTTGTACCATAATTTTGTCTACTCTTCTCGTCGTCAAAATCGACGACGAGTAAATACGACTAAATGATAGAAAAATCGGAGATTATCTCGTGTTTAATTGTCAAAAATCGAGATAACTAAGGTGCCATGTTAGGGTTTGTCGAGAAAACATCAATTTTGACAGGAGTCGACTATTTTGTATGGAAGAGCTGTCAGAAAACGAGAAAGTGACCGAAATAGACAAAAATTACTCACGCGAGAGCGAGTAATTGTCGCTTGTGTCATGTTAGGCCTGCTGAGGCCTTTCTTTCTCACACCTAATATAAAATAAGGTCCTTCCCATATTTATTATTATCCTAACAAATTTTATAAATTCGAAAGTGAGATTGTTTGTTTATTACGCTTTCACGCTAAAATTACTGAATGGATTTGCATGAAATTTGCCACATGGGTAGACCATTACTGGATTAGGATACAATACTTTTTATCCCGATATTCTTACGGGATCGAGACTTATACGTGTGAAACCACAGAGTGCAGCTAGTTATTAATAAGTTTGATGAAACTTATTTTAACGAAATTCTTAATTTATGCTCATAAAGAACAAAAACAGTACTTATGCCTATAATACTCTGGTATTGCTGAACCGGGAGATACGTACGGCCATTGGTAGTGTATCTGAAAACATCAGTCACGCAAAGGAATCGGGCTTGTAAAAAAACTCCAGTATTTTTGAAAATCCTCCAGGTTTGCGTAATATGTTACGTGGCGTACGCGTTGGAATACGCAACACAAAACACTGATGTAGGTACTGGGTACCTCTGATACTCCCACAACACCACAATGGACGTAGGCAAGTGTACAGGCCACATAATGGATCACTTATAATTCTAGAGACCGAGATAGATTAAGGAGAAAGAAAAAAAACTGGCTAAGTGCGATTCGGACTCGGCACGAAGCGCACGAAAAAAAAAACACGTTTGTTCTATAGGAGCCCCCCTTGAATATTTATAAATTTTATTTTGTTTTTAGTATTTGTTGTTATGGCGGCAACAGAAATACATAATCTGTGATAAATTACAACTAGACAGTTGTAATTTCAGTTTGACATTCGACAGTTTAAACTGTCATGGTTCATGAGATACAGCCTGGTGACAGACGGACAGCGGAGTCTTAATAATAAGGTCCCGTTTCACCCTTTGGGTACGGAACCCTAAAAATGGACATATTATTAAAGGTAACGCAGGCGCGGCAGAGCAGCGGTGGCACTATGGTAACGACCCCGACTTACCGACTTGTTGGTCGTGGACACTCGTGGGTCCAAAACCCGGCAGGCAGTTTACTTTGTGCAATTTCTAATATCACCACTGCTCTCAAAACGGTGAAGGAAAACATCGTGAGGAAACCGGCATGTCCTAGGACCGTAAAGTTCGAAGACATGATATGGCATCTACCAACCCGCACTGGGCCAGCGTGGTGCATTTCGGCCCACTACCTCTCACACAGAGGAACGCATCCTCTCAGTGGGAACGTTATAGGTTAAATTATGCTTATGCTAACGCAGACGGCCTTACAATATTTGCCTATTTCCTTAAAATATTGCCTCACAAATGCTTTTTTTTTACCGCATATTGTAGAAAATGCATGGCCTGTACCTCTGGACTGGACAATGTGGCTACACCTCAAGGCGGTGCTTTACATCCCGAGTTGGTCTATTCTCAATTTTCCTCGCGGCTGCTCCCTTCTAGCACACGATAGTCTTGCAGAAGGACCTGTTGCCAGGCCGCTATTCTTTGGAACTCGTCATTTACAATGTGTCTGAATTCTGAAAAGAGTTACCTACGAGTATCTTTATAATTTTTAAGATATTACCTATTTTGATACCTTTTAGGTACCCTTTATCATTTTCAGGTTTCCAGTTTGGTGTTAGTTTAGCCACCTGCGTACACAATAGGGATGATGACGAAAAAAATGTTTGTTGTCTGTCATGTACCTAAATTATGAATAAATAACGTAGGTACACATATTTTTTTACGTTATTAAAAGATTACGGCGATACATTGAGTTAAAGTGTGCCATGACGTCACGAGCATGTAGATTTTATACATACTTGTGACGTAGCGACCCCCACACCCCGACTTTAATGCGTTTTATCTAAGTCATTTTTTATTAATATGATAAAGCAAAAAATACGTGTCTAATATTTTTTTATTATCTGACTGACGGACTAAATGGTTTTTTTTTTGACCCAGGCATCTTATCTGTTGTACAGCTCAACCAAGTTTTTATCGAATTTAATACACTTAAATGATTAGTGTTTATTTTCAAAATACAAAAGGTTTCTGACACATTTATGAAAAAGGAGCGCAGGGTCAGTTTGCACTTGGAATGTATGCCAATGAAAATTGACTCTTACTAAGACGTGACTAGGTTAATTTTAAATTAAACACAGCAAATAAGTTTATACATATGGTATGTATTTAAAACGACTCCGTTATAACAATTTAAAGAGCTAACTCACTAAAAATGCAATGAAAAATACAATGATACTGTTACAAAAACTTTCTTTCCACATTTTATAGAAAACAGGGTGAAACTTTTTACATATTAACAATCGTGTCGAAGCACTAATAAGCGAAAAAAGGACCCATAACATTAACTATTTAAGCAGCAAAACAAATTTCAAACATGAGATAATAATACTTCACCCTGTATTTAGAATGTCGTTTACAAACATCAGGCAATCAAATCACGATTTATTTTCTAAAAATGTATGAGCGCCTTTACATATTAGAGAGATCCTCAGAATAAGGCTAAACGGCTATAGAACATGCTAGCCGCGCATTTGTGGCCACTGGCCACGGTTGATATAACATTAGTAGTGTACACTCACCTTAAGCTGACTTAAAAAGCTAATCGTAACTAAATAAGACATACAGGTTGTACTTACATATAGTACTATACGTTACAGAGTACTCGGCAATAAATATGAAACACCGAGTTTTAGAAAGAGGCCCGAGACAGGCATGAGTGAGACGACGAAAGTTTGGGGTCGTCCTTTAATCACGTGAAATTGAAACAGGGGGAGGGGGACAGAAACAATATCACGATTAATAGCGATGGGATAATGTGACAATCACGTGTCGTTTAATGTGACGTGTCCTAAATTCTCAATTCTATTATGGTTTAAAACCTCACGACGCATCCCCAAGGCGAAGGGGGCGGGGGCGGGGGGGATTGGAAGGGGGGCTACAAATCGTTACGTGATTATCAGGATGGCCCCTTACCAAATACTAAAGCAAAAACTCGATGTGCCATATTTACGGCCGGGCACAGTGCGATCATTGGAAATTGGGCGATCTCGAGCACTCATACACATACAACATAAAAAACATCTCCACAGTTTACAAAATAATGTGATGATTTGCAAATATAAAACCAATACTAAAGTGATAAAGTACAATTTTAATTTACTATGAAGATCTTGAAAGACATTATATTGTGTTATTGTTGTAGTATAGCGGACCTCGTATTTGCAATACCACCCTAAGGTCAAGTATCACTTGCGACGTTTTACCGCCTCTGTGGTCTAGTGGTTAGACCATGTGTCAGACCCAGAGGGGCCGGGTTCGATTCCCAGTGGGGGCAAAATTTTCTGCTCGGTTCGGTTGATGGTAGTGCTTGTTCTAAGCCCGCCTGGCTAGCTACGACCATCTTATCTAAGTCTGTTGCCATAACAACAATGTTAACAGCATTGTTGTTTCAGCAGTTACAGCTAAGATAGCCAGTTCCTCTGTGGTTGAGGATTCCGGGTGAAGCTTGCTTCCATTTTTGGCCTGATCATCACTTACCATCAGGTGAGATGCAGAGATCATAAAACGTCACAAGCAATTTTTGCTTTAAGACTAATGGGGCAGATAAATAGTTTCAAGAGTGGTAAAGCATTTACGAGGTCGACGATACCTACTGGGTGATAATTGACCATAATTATATCGTTATAAATACATTGGAATATTCTTTGTTCTTTTACTCTTTAATAAATAGGGGAGGGATTTAGGGTCGCTTAGGTTTTCTATCAAGAGCGGTAAGGTGGACGTACGAGGTCAACGATACTTACTGGGTGATAATTGACAATATTATACATACTTATTTGTTCTTTAACGCTCTAATAAATAGTGAGGGGCTAGGAAGCACAAAGATTAAGAATGATCACTAGAGATCGGATATTCGGATGCATATTTACCTAAACTTGAGGTGTTGGCTGTTATGGAATGCACATGTTTGTGTATGGGAAAAATCCCGGGATCGACAAATTTAGAGTTCTGATTATAGAATCGAATGTATACTTACTTAAGTTCAGGTATTGGCTAATATGGGATGCAATATTATATCGAACGCAAAAATCTTGCGATTCCGGAATTGATAAATGTAGTATTTGACTATAGAAATGCTAGCTAGTGTTGTAAAGTAGGTTGCAAAATTGGCATAGGACATAGTGACAAACAACTCGGTGCCTTGAGTTTCGTTAAAAATGTTTACAGTAGGTATATACATGTTTATGCTAACACCGCAAAAGTAACCTACATAAGAGCGCTGATAAGTCGTTTCCATACATACAATGTATCAAATTAATTGTGCATTCCCGGATTTTATGGAATTCCGGGATTTATATTAAGAAGTCACTCATAATTTCTTAGCCAAAAATTTACTATAGGTAAATATGCATCCGAATATCCGATTTCCCTTTTTTGAGACGACAAGGCAGTTAGTCGACAAAATAGATGTAGGTATCTTTAACTAATTTAAAGTCAGAATTTGTGTTGTGTGTTTTTAAAGAATATTTTCCTAAAGCAATTTGTACAAGACATCAATATTTACCTGTTAATAATAAGGCGATAGTTTTTAACATTTATATATAAAATCTATTAATTTAAACACATAGTTGAGCATAGGTTTGTTTTTGATGAAGTAAGTACAATTTAAATATGCTTAAAGTAATAGAATATTAATTTCCTTCTTTCGAATATTTTCCTTTTTTTTTGTGGGGTTAATTTTACAAGTCAAAATATTTTTTCGATTAGTAAGTGTTACGAAGACTACAGATTAATTTTGATGGTGAATAAATATTAATTTTGGTTTGACATTAGATTCATAGAGGCATGATATAAATACATAGTTATAACGTAAAAACATAACAAATCGTCATGAAATTATACAAAACTTTACGATCACCAGTTTACACTCACAAAATTATTTAAAAGTATTCATAAAAAGACTTACGATAAACAAGTAAACACGAAAATAAGTAATTTCAGCAGTCAGTATTTCACTATTCTCTCGAAGAGCAAAATGACGAAGTTAAGCCTCTTAATACAAATGCCAAATACTTACAGAACCCGGGCCTAAATAAAAAAACTGAGCTTTAGAAGGTATGAGCGCCAAAGACTAACAAACTTTTTGTAAAATTCTGTGTTATTTATGGTCTGGCACGTCTCACATTTGCGTAAAAAACTGCAAGTGCCAAAAATGTTCAAGTGTGATACGTAGCAAAATGTTATACAATTCCTCTTATACCCATTTACCACATTATATTAAAAAAAAGATTTAAATCGTTAGATTCGCCCGACCGTGTCAAAATATCGTCTTGGTTCTGTTTCGTTGACAATGACATTTGAATATTATTATCTAGCTTACTCATACAGATAAATAATTGTATCTATTGTTTTAAGCGGGATGTGTGAGCTCACTCATCTCAGTATGGACATTTTTCCGCGCGTCTTAAGTACGGTGAGAGCAAATCTGTCGATTTTATATCTTTGACAACTGACAATTTCGTTGCAAGGTTGTCTGTTTTACAGCATCAAGCATAATAAAACAAAGTATGTAACATGGAACTATCAAGCATAACACGACTTAGTGTAAATCTACGTAACCATTGTATAGTCAACAAAAGAGTTTGGTTTACAGGCAAGAAAAATAATTTTCCCTGATTTTTTACAAATCGGTCGGTTGTTTCCGTCTACTAACCACAGCGCTTGACACGAGGTTTGACAGCATATAAAGCTTTGGTTTCCTAGGAAAGCGGTTCCATCATATTATAACGGCCATCATGAAAATCTGTATTTTTTACCAGTTTTTGACAAAAAACGCTCTGTATTTGGACAGCCGTTATTGTGTGACCGTTCACCGCTTACTTAGGAAACCAAAGCTTTAGTTAATGTTTGTGTAACTGACAGCCAGTTGCAGCAACGTTCTTTAACTTTTAAAGCTGTCATTAAATACAAATCATCCGTTAACTTGTTGCAGAAAGCAACATTAGACTCGATTTTAATGGTTCTTTGATGAAATTAATTAAATCATTAGCGTTAATGATCCATTACGTAATGGGGCAATAATGTTTGTCTTTGTGCAACTGGGTGTTAGCTGGGTCAAAAAGCAGTTTTCATAACTGCCTGGATATGTAATATCTTTTGTTCACAATACTTCGCTACTTAAAAGATCATCTGGATTTAAAGTTATCTAAACTAATGGTCCATTAAAGATCGAAATAAACTCCATTGGTAATCAATGGAATTTGTATATAATAAAAAATGTACTAGTTAATTATACACATAGATTATCACATTATCAAAGCTTTTTTTAAACTGCAGGGCCTAAAAGAGTGAGGTGCCTATTCAGATGAAAATATTAACATTATTTAATCAACTCTATTCTCCTGTCTTTGTCATTCAGTTCGAAATAAAATGAGACAGCAATATACTTCGGGTTTGGTTCACAGATACATTCATAAGAGCTCAACACTTAACAAATAGAATATTGTACAGACGCTAGCACATCAACCTACTACAAACTGTCAAATTTCTTTAATAGATTTTCAACTTTATCACTAAAGCATAAGGTTCAAAGTTGATTGGGAAAATTTTACAGTTTCGGGTAGCTTGACGTGCTGGCGTCTATACTTGAAATATGAAACATGGACTTGAGATTTTTTTAACATCACGTGCTTTTGGACTTTTGGCCATTAAAGTTTTTAGCATTCAATTTATAGAAAGTGCCATCCACAAAGACACGCCCCACTGTTCTTCCTAATCGCTTACTAAAGTAATCGCGTTTAGGAAAAAGAGTGGGGCGCGTCTTCTTGGATGGCACTATCTGTAATAGGTGACTGGATGAATAAAGAAAGGAATCAATGGGGTTCCGATACATAAATAAATACTGGGAAAGTTATAATAAACATGAAATCACATTTTCTTCATAAATGCAAGGTAACTTCGAAGTTATTTCGCGCTGATTCAATTTGATATGACTGTGCTAAAACGTTGCTGGTTACGGATGAAAGAACTTGAAGTCAAGCGAATAATTACTTGTAATTAATCACAAGTAACTGATACGATTACGAACTTTTCCTACTGAGATTTAAGTTACAATATTCCTCATGCAGCCATCGTGATGTAAACCAAAAAATGTAGCAAAAAAGAAACCTACTTTAAAATTACAAACGATCCATACGACATACAATTTAACAGTTCACAGTCTTGAGTTACAGTAACAACATACGCACAATAGGCACCACGTCTCCACCACCCCAATTACGTAACACAGTTTCAATTACAATCCGAAAGAATTTTATGGAAATTCCCAATCCGTTGGTTGAAAAATTCGTCGCACAACAACGTAAATAACGCATAGAATGTAGTTGAACTGTCAAAATGGGATTGCCATTGAAATGTGTTACGCTATAACCCCGCAGGCACAGTTCAAAGAAACGAGAATCTGGCAGTACAGGCGCTAGCGAATGACAAGCTTGCTGTCAAGCAGGGCGTTTACTCACGAGTAAGTGGTGACATTTAACTTAGCAATGTAAGCTAGGAGGCCTTGGAGGCGTTTTTTGACTCGTTTCTGGTCGTCGAGTGTGCAGCCCAAGATGGCGGATTCGAAGTTCTTGTCGGTACCTGTGGAGGGGTCTGGCTGGGACGTGCACGCGTTCATGAACGTTTGACAGCGCGTGTGTGCGACGACTGCGTCGTCGTGCACCGATATCACCAGTTGGTCTATGTACAGGTTTACCTGGAATTGAGAGAAAAAGGTTGGTGTTAAAAAGAGAAAAAGGTTGGTGTTAAAAAGTGAAAGTAGGAATATTTATTTAAAAAAAACCGGTCAAGTGCGAGTCGGACTCGCGCACGAAGGGTTCCGTACCATTATCTATAAAAACGGCAAAAAAAATCATGTCTGTTGTATGGGAGCCCCCCTTAAATATTTATTTTATTCTGTTTTTAGTATTTAATGTTATAGTGGCAACGTAAATACATCATCTGTGAAAATGTCAACTGTCTAACTATCACGGTTCATGAGACAGTTCACGGTTGATGATGCCTGGTGACAGACGGACAGACAGACGAACAGCGGAGTCTTAGTAATAGGGTCCCGTTTCACCCTTTGGGTACGGAACCCTAAAAAACGACGACAACGAGTCGCATATGATGTGTAACATCTGACATCTTGGCTGACGTATACAGGGTGTTTGGCGCATGGACCGACACAATTTTTTCAGGGATTTGGGAGGTCATTAGCTAGGTTCTACCCATACACCCTTTGTCCCAAATGTCACGGTTGGTTACATATGATTATTTTTTTAAAATGAAAAAAAATCCCAAAATGTGTCCTTTAATTTGAAATAACTTTTTTGTTTGTGGGTGTAGTGGCACAAAACAAATTTTGTTGCATTCTCCAAAGTCTTTTAAATCTAAAAACATCTTTGTTTTATACAACTGGTTTCAAGAAAATTCCTTACAGGCTTCCAAAGTTAATTTTTTTATTTAATGAATGAAATTTTACAACTTCTAAATTAATTATAAAAAAAACTTTTGGGACAAAGGGTGTATGGGTAGAACCTAGCTAATGACCTCCCAAATTCCTGAAAAAATTGTGTCGGTCCATGCGCCAAACACCCTGTATATGATATAAACAATATTTATCGTCATCATCAGCGTCATCGTCATCATCGACCTGTTTACAACCTCTCGGAAAATGGGTTGGTACCATCTGGCGGCAAACTAGCACCGCGCGCGCTCATTGGTCAAATCAAATAGCACGCGCTTCCGCGGCTTCCTGTTATACTCTTCCGTTCCTTTTCACGAAATCACTCCCACAGATTTAAGGAAAGCGAAATGAAAGATGTTACAGATCAATAAATATCAATATGGGGTTAGAATAGGGTTGCCAGTCCCAAATTTTGAAAACCAGGATTAGAGGGTGAAAATACCAGGACATTTCGGATTAAAAACAGGACGCAGTATAAGAGCAGTAGCTAATAGCAACACTCAAAGACAACAGGTTCAGCGAAACTCAATTTTCGCGCACTAGAGATCTCTATTTAACCGCAAGATAGGGAGGACTCTAGTGCGCGAAAATTGTAGTGAAAACAAGCAGAGTTCACGTTACAACTTTATTTTATAAATACCGCGCCCAGCGTTTGAACGTCATAGCGACTTTTCTATGACCTTCAAACGCGGCCGACCGATAAACGTAAGGATGAAGGCGCGACCGCGAAATTTAAAAAGCAGGACTGTACCAGGATGCTTTAAAAACCCAGGACGTTACTTAAAAACTATGCAGGACACCCCACACCACACATCACAAAAACCAGGACATGTCCCGGGAAAACAGGACGGTTGGCAACCCTAGATTAGAATGCAGTGCTAGCCAAAGGGCTTGGTCGTTGACGGTTTCTACCGTAGATTTAAGTTAACAACAGCTATACTATTGTCATTACATAAAAATATGTATTAGGTATGTTGAGGCTGTTTGTTGGTGCTCCCCGTCACTGTCCATAAGGGTTCATTAGAAAACCAGCGTCAGACAGCATCTGTCTGGCATTAATGCTGAAATGAACCTTAATGGCGCAGCCGTGAGGCACACACTATTACTATTATTGCTATAAGATTATTTTCATTTTATTAGTGTTTCGCGAACTGTGTCCAAATAAATATTATTATTTCTTTCTTTCTTTCTTTTTCTTTATTATATTAAACGATAAGTTATTTAAACTTTTGATGCGATTAATATGTATTACATATATTGTATAAAATCTACTGCTTGGATCCTGGTAACTAGACAAATGCTTTTCAATATAATACCATATTTGTTAGACCTTGTTCTTCTCTGAAGGACTAACGTCTTCACTTTAGTAAGGCTTATTTTCTCACAGGAGACTACCAAGTAAAACTTGAGTTCATGACAGATCAAAAAAACATAGCTACATTTAAAAAACTATAAAATAATAAAACCTTACATCATTGCAAATATTTTATAACATTGTTCTTAATTACACTCTACTTGGAAAAATGCAAAGAGCCTTCACATTAGCAGTGTAGCTAATTATAAAAGTTATTTCTGGCCCGCATAAATAAGCGGTAATTGTATGAAAATATCGGAATATAAGAACAGTAAATTGTATAAGGTCATTGTAGTCAAGTTATAAGTCAAAAGACGGAAATAAATTATGTTGCCGGTAGGCGGCAGTCAACAAAAATATTGTGTGTACTTTGAAAGTTAGTATAGTTAGTACGCCAAGTTGTATCACCACAGTCGCTTCACCACAAAAACAGATGATATTGTGGTTTGCATGGTATTTTACGCTTATCGTTTGAAACTGTATCAAATGTGTAGGATATTATTATTGTAGGTATTATTTACGCAGGGGTAAATAATAACAGCAGCACGGGTGGATCGAAGGTTACGGTCGGTTTTTGGATGGGTGACCACTCATAACATATCGAAACCCCTCCTCGGAAAGACGTAAAGCCGTTCGTCCCGGCTGTCAATCAAGAAAGTCGTTACGGATAGCTCAGTCTGACAACCAGTCTTACCAAAGGGTATCGTGATACCCAGTAAATGATTTGTGGAGGTCAGATAGGTCACGTAGTTACACCCACATTTCGCCAGTTATGTTTTTAAGTCCCATGTAATAGAGGGCGAGCCTATTGCCATTAACCGGGCACAATTTCAGACTCCGAGCTACTACTGAGAAATTCCTGTTGGAAGAAAAACGTACGACGGTATTGTCCATGACGTAACTACGTCACAATACCGGTATTCAGCCTCCGGTTGCATCCGGTTGGGCTGGAAGCCGACCCCAACATAGTTGAGTTTGAGTTGAGTTGAGCAGACAAATAATCAGAATCCAATTGATGTCAAAATAAAAATAAAATACTAATAAATTATGATTACAATCAGACAAGGCCATTTTCCCAATGCCCTACAATTTCTTGCCACTTACATCAGTGCTTTAAGAGGGAACAGGGCCTGCAAGGAATTTGAAAAATAGGTATTTGAAGAAACTATTCCGTCGTATTACCCCAAGTCTGCCCTCGCAGAGTGCGATAAGGACAGCTACAGCTCAGAGCGATTATATCACAAAAAAATTGACAATATCTACGTTTCGTATTCCTCTTTTTTCTCCTCGAAAACTAAGCCGGTTCAATTATTTTTAACATTAAAATTTTAAGAAAGAGTATGTCTAGGTTCCTATCATTTTCTTTTATGTTAAAATCTTTTCGAATTTGTCTGGTAGTCCTCTAATCAGAGTGAAAAAAATGGAACATCTTTGTAATTTTTGGAGGTTCATATTTTCTTTACCAATAAGTTGCTGAAAAAAAGGAAATGACAGGGACGTGTCTACAGCAGACCTTGATTTTTTTTTATTCAGAAAGAAAAAAAAGGAACACGTTTGTATGGAGAATCGCAGGCCCTGTTCCCTCTTAATTAACCTTTCCCAGTGCAAGAATCGATCAAGTGACCATCACCACAGAAACCCATACCCTAATCCACTGCGCCATCACAATATCACTACACAGGTCATGTAACTTGCAAATCGTAAGTGCGATCGCTTGTAGCTCTAGCTGGTAAACAATGGTGCGTCGTTTGAAGAGGACAACGCACTCATGCAAATGTATTATGTCATCGTTGTTTTTGTTGTGACTGTTTCGTTTCTACGTTACGTAAATATTCGCAGAAGGTGAACAGCTGCCTAGATCAGGGTTACCATTTCAAAATTTGAAAGTCCAAATGAAAAGCCGGAAATTTGCAATAAAAAAGTCCGGACATTGTCCTTTTTATTCTATCTTATAAGTACACAAATAATCAAACTTTTTTATTTTCTAATAAAGTCCTCTTGAGGCGAAAAGTCACCGGACAAAGTTCGGGGGGTCAAAAAACCAGACCCCGGGCAAATCCGGACGGATGCTAACCGATAGAATAGTAAAGAAACGGCTTTTAGGAAAAAAATGGGCGTCTTTTCTTTGGAGAGTCACCTGCATGCATAAAATATCAACGAATGGCGACAGATAGGCAGATAGATAGAATGCTCTTGATAGTATCAGGGGAGTTCTGTAATTTCTGCCTACCCCCATAGGAAGAAGCCGTGAGTTTATGTATGCCCGCCGGCTTCGCCCGCGTGGATGTCGGAAAATATCCCACGGGAATATCTACCGGGATTAAAAGTACTATAGGCTGTTTGTCCACCGCACCGTGAACGGGACGTCAACGAGAACGAGATGACGATGCTGAAGTAGCCACAGTACATTTACTATGGCCGCGTAATCTGGTTTCTCGTTGTCGTCCCGTTCTCGGGGCGGTTGACAAACAGTGTTAGTGTTAATCCAGGTTATAAAATATCTGTGTGGCAAATTTCATCCTAATCCGTTCGTCCGTTTTTGCGCCAATCCGGAACATACCATCGAAGAAGTTCATATCTATACAACGTAAGGACTAGTCCTGCTTGCAGTGCTCGGCCGCTATAGAACCGGGGCGGTAAGATGTGATCATCGTGTTCACGGGATTTTGTTTTTAAACTGCTTAGATATGAAGTTCTTCGATAGTACATCCAGACGAACAGACAAACGGACAAAAATTCTAAAAACTGTTTTCGGCATCAGACTCGTTCCCACACCTCGTAGCAATCAATTTTTTTTTTTAAATATTCAATGTACAGTTTTGACTTCGTTACAATTTTATTTTAAAGGCTGAAATTTAATTTATCCGCAATATTTTAACTACGTATTCTATCCACGATACTTCTTAATTTAGGTCAAATATATAGAAGAAGAAAAAAAACATTAAACTTAAATACATAAATTCAAATATATTTTTTTAATTTTATTTATTCAAATAAAAATTATATTTTATTTAAGTTTAATTATCTTTATTTTTTCTTCGTTTTTTACCTAAATGAAGAAGTAGTATCATGATTAGAATATGTGGTTTAAATAGCCAATGAATCAAATTTCAGCCTGTATGTATGGATATAGATAGATGTATGTATAACAAGTGGAGATACTCGAATGTACCGCATCACAATGCCAATTAATATTTTTATGGTCATTCTCATAATTCGTGATTAATATCAAATTCAATTATAGACATCCGAATCCACACAATTGATATTTACTTTTAAGTGGTTTCTTCGATAAGTTTTTTTTAGAAGACTTCCTTAGCGCACCTTCTGTCTATAACCCTTTGTGTTGTCTTGTATGTTCTTGTAACTAATTACGAAGATTACAGTCGATTGAAGCAAACAATTTGCTAATTAACGTTCAGTGCAGATGCCCAGATGGTAAGATTCGTGTTTAATTTAACTATTATGTAATGATACGAATGCTGCATGGGCTTTGTAACAAACAAAGGCGTCTGGGTACTTGAGGTCAAGGCCCAGCGTAGCTAATGAAAACGTGAGAAAGTGTGGTTATTTAGCCCAGCAGATGCCATGATAGTTCTACAATGAAGAACAGACTACTTCCCTAACATTGGTGACGTAAAAAGCAACTTAATTTGAGCCTATTAGAACATAGTTTTCAGAACTCAAACTATGTTCTAATAGGCTCAACGTTTGCCCAATATTCCATGTAACAATGTGGGTGTCATTAGGGGCTAAGCTCGCTAACTTTTTAAACAAAGTTAAGTTTGCACTGGCCAAGACTTTCCCCTGGCAATGGCAACAATAGCATTTTAGTTGCCACTGCCAGGGGAAAGTAAACAAGTAAGAAAATATAACAGTAAGCCTACCCTATAGGATATACGAGGGGGCGTTTTTAAGTTCGCGGAATGGAGGGTGAGAAGTGAAAAAAAAAAAACTAAATTATTTTTCTTTTTCAATATATTCACCTGCTACCCTTATACATTTTTCAGATCTTTCAATTAGCTTATGTATACCTTCATAAAAAAATGTTTTGTTTTTTAAGTCTTTTTTTAGATTTTAAACTTCTTGGGTGGTGGTGTGCCTTTTTTGTGCCACTGCATAGAGTCCTGTTTCGACTCAGGTTCATAATGATGAACCCAAGTTTCATCTCCAGTAACAATTCGACTTGATAGTCCATCCTTATCTTCCGTTACAGAGGTCCAAAAACGTACGAGAACACTCCACGCGGTGTTGTTTTTGAGGCGGCGTGAGCATTCTTGGCACCCATCTTTCACTGACCTTTGTCATGCCAAGATGATCGTGTAGAATTTTGAAAATTGTCGTATCCGATACTCCAACCATTTCTGCAAGCTGTTTCTTCTTTAGTCTGGCATCTTCCAATATGATTTTTTCGACTTTTTTAATGGTTTCCGGAGTAGTCACCTCGATCGACCGTTCGAGCCGTGGGTCGTCTTCAAGTGAGGTCCTGCCTTGTTTAAAGAGACTGTGCCACTTGTAAACCATGGTTTTACCCGGGCAAGAGTCCCCATAAACGGATTCCATCTCTTCCAGTATATTTTGAACTGACTTTCCTTGCTTGGTAAGGAACTTTATTACGGCACGGTACTCGATTTTTTCCATAATTCACATTTTCTTCCCGATTGAGTTGTTTGCTTGACGATAGTTCAAAGACTAATGATCCAATTAAGATAAAACCTGGTATTTATACTAATATTGAGTGGCTGAAGTTGTGGCCATCCCGATAATGACCTATTGTTATCCCCTCCCCCCCATTCCGCGAACTTAAAAACGCACCCTCGTACTTGTTACTTGTTTACAAGCTTTGTGTGTGCAGATACTAAACCATGTGCACAGCTCATATCACGCACCACTTATTCTAAGATATATGTCCTTGTGCCGGCGTCTGCACTTCTGTTTATCTTACTAGAGATGGCATGTAAGTAAGTACCTATTGTAATTAATTAATTAGTGTTCTCGTACAGACGCTAAACTTCATGATTAATTAGTGTTTCTAAAGGAATGTTTGTTTTATACATCGTTATGTCGCCCATATTGATTAGTCAACTGCGTTGTGTAACGTCGTGTATTGGAGCCAGTCTATCCTTATAGTGACATTCAGGTTATTTGAAGTTTAGTTAGAACATTCGATACATATGTAGCATGAAGCTATCAATCAATCAATAAAAAACGCTTTGCTTTAAAAGTTTCATCACTTCGCTTTTAAATAGATTGCAAACTCAAAGCATTTATTTCAATTAAACCATTTACAGGCACTTTTTAACTGTAAATGAGTCGGTCAGTTAGTCAGAAAGTTGAAGCTAGTTGCCCATTCCAAAACGTAGATCTCTATGGAGAAGAATTGCGCAGATAATCTGCATTATTGTTATAAGCCCCAAAAAATTTAAAATACAGAATACCACCTTGAAAATTAGCCTAGCCCTAGGGTGACTATAATTATTACTTACTTCTTAGATTCAGATTTTTGCGCAGAATTAAGTACTTATAATAATTTACGAAGGTTCGGTTGGTAGCAAAAAAAACTAATGACCGAGCTTAACACAAAGAGTTGAGTACCGACAGCAACTCGTTACAATTTATTTGTGTAGTACTAGCATTGACATTTTAACCCGGCTAGTGAGTCAGGGTCGACAGTTACATTACCTACATGTAATGTAATTTTAGCGAACTAACCGTAATTATTATAAACTTTTTATCAAGGAATTAATGTTATAAAATTAAACTACACAATACACAATACTTACTTAATTTTAAATTGCAATTGTTTAATGAATTCCGTAATAAAGAAGATAATCGTAACTCGTAACATTTTTCTACTTTTAAGGAAGTACTCGACAAACAGATATGGTTTAAGTATCTGTTTTTCCTTAAAAGTTAATGGTAGGTATCGATAAAATAGAGCAAGACTTTCAAATTTTATGATTCATATTCATCGCGCACTACCTATTGTAGTGGCTAAGAAATAATTTTATAATGATCCATGAATTGAATGGGCCCTCTGACCGTTCATTTGGACATTCAGGATGTACCTAGTTACATCTACGGTTGCAACAGAACTTTGCCTTCGAAAAAATTCTGCTGTGCCATACATTTTGACCGTGTGGGTATTGCACTTTTCAGAGGAGCTCGTGGCTAAGTAGTAACTGCCGCAGGGGTCGATCCGTCAGGTTAAGCTACGCTTGCCGGGGTTGGTCTGTGGATGGGTGACCATCTTTACATACCGAGACTCCTCCGTGCCTCGGAAAGCACGTTAAGCCGTTGGTCCCGGTTGTCATTCGTGGATCTTTGACAGTCGTTCGGGTCGTCAGAAGCCCGAAAGTCTGACAACCAGTCTTACCAAGGGGTATCGTATTACCCAGTTACTGGGTTGTGGAGGTCAGATAGGCAGTCGCTCCATGTAAAATACTGGTATTCAGCTGCATCCGGTTAGACTGGAAGCCGACCCCAATATAGTTGGAAAAAGGCTAGGCAGATTGATTGGGTATTGCATTTTTCTATGAAACAGCCGGTTTTTTTTTAATAACCGATGAAAAGTGTCAACGCAGCGGGGTTCAGAATCATGTACTGAATCCATGGTAATCATAATCATTTATTTGCAATAAGTATTGGTACAGTGTTGGTCTTATAGTCACTACTATGTTCCTAATACAAAGGCAAACATTTGGAGTAACAGAGATTTGAGGTAACAGTTTTCGCGTCGATGTCCCGTGCCACCCTGTATAGATAGATGACCAAGTAAACTTCGTACCACGTGAGAACGATGCAATTCCCATTCAAAACTCAGATTTTTCGGGTCTTCCTCATTTTCTTTTTTCAGTATTGAGGCGAACATAAAAAAATAAAATCAAATTGGCGAGCCATTTTCGAGTTTTTGCGAGACTAACGCAAGGCAATCGATTTTTGTATGTTGATAAGTATATTATACTTAGTTAGATAGATTGAGTTAAGTTAGATGTTATCTTTGTTTATTTAATTGTTATTTTAGTTTTCAATATTATTGTTTATTACATATTTTCTATTTATAAAATATACTATATTTTAGAGATAACCTTAACTACCGCATTAGAGCGACCTGTGAAGATAAAGGAGTTAAAGAAAAAATACGAGGTGACTCAGTGTCTGACAGGAAAACTCTATCCATACGCGAAGCTGGAACCAGTTTAAAATGTAGCATTCAATGGATAAGTGTTTCAGTTAAGTAATTTCTGACAGTTCCCACGCTATATTGATAAGTATCGCTGCCGGAGTGCCGGATCTTATGTCTCTCGACCTGATAATTATGACGTCATCTAATAGATTAAGAAACAAGTGCAGACTAATGTCTTAAATGATTACAGACTGCACATACAACTTCTAATGAAGAGATTAGCATTTAGCTGTGATGGCTAGTCAACGAATAATACTTAGAATTACTTTGCGTGGGTGCCGTGAAACGCGATTAAGGGGACAATGGAGGTCATGAGGCCAATAAAAGTTACTGAAATTCAATCTCCAGACTATAGTTTATTTATGCCTAAAACCCTAATTTGGTAAACTCACGAATGTCCTGCGTCATTGTATCTTAACAGGAAAAACGTATAAATTCAAACTCAAACCATTTATTTCAATTAAACCATTTACAGGCACTTTTGAATTGTCAAGGGGTCAGTCAGTCAGAAATATGAAGCTAGTTGCCCATTCCAAAGCGTAGGTTCCTATGGAGAAGAACGGGCAAGAAACTCCACGGACACTCTTTTAAATCATAATACTGTTACAAAATATTGGTTACATCATTCATGTTGAAATTATACATGTGAGAACAATGTAGAAAGATGCGCACGTAAAAAGCGTCCATATCAAAAACATCAAAACCATTCAAAAATTAAAATATGCCGAGGCAGATATGGGATGACCAGTCCCCAGTGGGGGCCCGTTCACGAATATGACGCATGGATCAGCACCGTTTAGCTCAACCATTTTGATGGGAACTTAACGATTAAATAACCATGAATTTTTAATCATTTGTCTTGACTACTCATAGGTACCTTATTTTGATTATCTCTAAAACAACCGAAAAGAACGCAGATGATTGTATTTCTTTTTAAATATATCTGCTGAGATCCGCAGGAGAACCAAGGTCACCGACAGAGCCCGAAGAATTGCCAAACTTAAGTGTCAATGGGCAGGGCACATTGCTCGCAGAACAGATGGCCGATGGGGCCGAAAGGTTCTGGAGCGGCGACCGCGTACCGGAAGACGTAGCGTTGGAAGGCCTCCCACAAGATGGACCGATGACCTTGCCGGCCGCATGAATTTACTGGTTTCGGGAGGCCTATGTTCAGCTGTGGACGTCTTTCGGCTGCATTGATGATGATATCTGCTGAGTACTTCCGAATAAAACCCGCATTGTTAAAACGTTACGTCCTCAGAGTAATGTTATTTTATAGTGTTATTTCGTAATGGACAATGATTTCTATACACAAAACTATAAACTTTTTATTGTTTTCATATATAAGCATAATCAACCTATAATGTTACCACTTCAGGGACATAGGCCTCCTCTCTGTAAGAGGGAGTGGACCATAATCCACCACTCGGGCCCAATGCGGGTTGGCGGATGTCATATGTCTTAGAATTTTAGGTACCAGGTTTCAGTTTCCCTACGATGTTTTCCGTCACCGTTTTGAGAGCAATGGTGATGAAAATATTTTTTATACAAAGTAAAATGCCTGCTTGGGATTGAACCCATGACCTACAACTCGGTAAGTCGTGGACTTTACCACTGAGCCACCAATGCTCCATTGTTTTCATGGGAGGCTGATCATTTACTATTTAGTTTTTCATGGGGGGCTGATCATTTACTATTGAATTTTTCATGGGGGGTTGATCATTTACTATTTAATTTTTAGTCTTTCTGTTTGGGATGTTCATGTCCCATGAAACCTAATTCCATACGTAAATATCATGTTTATCTATCAGTTGCAGCCTAGTTTAAACTATTGATAAACACTACTAGTATGTAAGGTCAGTTTTTTTTGTTCACAAAACACAATTCTAAAGATATATTTAAAACTTGAAAGTAATTTCAATGCAAACTTTTAAAAATTAGTTCCCATTTAAATCCGTCGTACGCCGCCGGTTGATAGTGTGTACTTGGACAGCGAAACTTAGGCTTATAAAATAGTTCCAGTCAAGAACTTACCTGGTGCAAGGCCTCCTCCTGTTGTGGATCTCTGTCCGTGCGCACGGCTACCTCCACTGTCATGGCACGCGCCAAGATACGCTCCGCATACC
Organism: Xanthia togata; assembly: GCA_963853775.1. Lineage (NCBI taxonomy): Eukaryota > Metazoa > Arthropoda > Insecta > Lepidoptera > Noctuidae > Xanthia > Xanthia togata. The sequence goes on from OY970805.1 coordinate 7,357,501, forward strand.
GGGTTATGTCATCCTTGTCACCTAGATTAGACATGACCATTAAAAACAGATATTTGCAGATGTCATTGAAAACAGATTTTTGGAGTTATAAAGCTAAGGAGTACTGTTATAAATGTTTTGGAACAGCATAATGTTCTTATCATCATCTGACTGTGACAGTTCACTGCTAGACATTAGCTTCTCCAATCACACACCATACAACTCAACCATTGGCTACTCATGCATGTAGCAATAAGGCCACGCCTTGAACATTGATATTTTTACTTGTTTTGGATAAATGACTTTTACCAACACAAAACATTTCTAAACTTCTTAATTTCTCAATTTATTGGCAACAATTACTTACATTCAGTCACATCACCAAGCAGTTCCGAATGCTTGATGCTGTCAAGGGTGGACAACAAGGAATCACGCTCCTCTTCAATACGGACAGTGTCACGCCGCAATCGCTCCACACGCATCTCCACTTGGTCTAATATGGCTATCAATCTGTAGTCAGAGTTGATTCCTCATTAAGATTGGATGGATTGCTAATGCACAGATACACATAGAATGGTCCACCTGAAGGACTAAGTGCAGAAACCAAACCCACAGATAGGAAGGTTCACTATAGATATAGTCTTTGTTGAAGATTATTTACATCCAAATAACACTTGCAACCTTACTTTTACTAGCTGTTGAGAACATTGAAATTAAGTATCAAAATTAATTCCATGTTTAACCAGATTGAATGCTAAAGTGGAGAAGATATTTAAATATCTATTTGCTATTTAGATATTTATATATCTATTCCGCTTTAGCATGCTAGGTAGGTATGTAATTACTATGAATCTTACAATGAGTACAAAGAATATACTCTTCAATCCATTTGATAGGGTAAAACAGATTCAATTCTTTACTTTAAACAGTAAATATTTATGTCGGCTAACATAATATTCACTGTGAGTGTATAGATCAACATTATTGTAGCTCTTATCTGCACTCTGTGGTCTAGCAAAAGATAACTCATACTCTGTATTATCAATGAGTATTATTCTCACTCAAATTGTGGAGATGTCCACCATGCCTATAGTTACATTTATAATAATTTCCATACAAGGAACCACTTAAAAGTTAACAAAAAAGGCAGACTAGCTCTAACGTTGTCGGAAAACATCGTAATGTAATTAATTATAAGCCATAGAATCATAACTGCTGCGTGGGTAGAACATAGAGAAACTTTTTTTATAACTCTTAACGCTTGGCGTTGACCTTTTAAGGAGGCTGACCACGCGTTCCGCCACCTGGCAGTCGTCACGCTACCTTCGCATATGTTCTTTTACATGCACTTTTCATGGAAGGTTACCTGTCTTTCGGCGCCTGTGTCCCAAACGCCGACGATTCGTCGATGAGAGGCAGCCGCGAGCTCTCACCGGTGTACAAGTCCACTGCGAACTGATCCACTTCCATACTGTCGTAATCGTTGCCTCTCAATCCGGCCAGTTTTTTTACTTTTAAACCCCAGAGATTTCGCAGAAATGTACAATAATTAAATAAACAGGAGGAACAATTTTCACCCAAGACGTCAAAATCAAACTAACCAAAACAAATTGAGTGACGTTTCTCAAATTCTCTTGAACTTTCCGAAAAAAAGAACAACTGTCATGAACTGACATGACATTTGAACAATGAAATTACGGTATATCGTAGTTCGACTTTGAACTTTATGTCGTACGTTTATGAGCCATAATTGTAATCCGCTGTTCCCCGCCTTCTACAAAATCCAAAAACAAGGATGAAGCATAGACCGATTTTTTTTTTTTTTAACAGATAAAATATCGTACCAGCAACCAGTATGAAGTGTAAAGATATTCAGTCTGAATGACTTCTCGCCCTAATTATATTGATGGCTTTTCGCCAAGTTGTTTGATGATGCATAGCGCAGACAGGTACAATGATGGATGGACGACAAAGTGATGTCATCTTTTCCAGTCTAACAAGAAATCAAGATTTAAAGTCATGTAAAACATTACCCTCCTTGTGTATGGTGTGGTAGTCGGGTAAAAAGAGAGATCACCCCCAAAATATATTGTTACTGGTATATAACCACTTGTACGCAGTCTGGTATTTCACGAAAGAAGTCCCGCGGCAATAAGTGGAACTAATTACCTATTATTATATGTAGGTATAGTTAGCAACATTCCGACAACAACCCTCCTACCTCATACAGCTTTCTCTACTTAAGATTGTGGATTTTATTAACCAGTGCATGAGATGTCGATATAAATAAATATTTATGAATCGTCTCTTACGACAAGTGGCGCCGCGTCTGCGGGACTTCTTTCGTGAAATGGTGTTTACCAAGCAACGCGTTTGCCGAATGCATGTCACTATACAGGGTGTTTGGTGCATCGTGTGCCAAATTAAAATGGTCGACTGAAGGGGTCATCCGCTAGCCTTTCAGACCCCTTAACACCCCTCATGCTCTGTGGATTTTTTTTTATCGACTTTTTATTGTTTTCCAAAAAAAAAGACCCAAATTTTACATTCAAATACAAATTAAAAAAAAATAATAAGGCGTACTCTGATTTAATTTTATTTTATTTCGATGTGTATTGTTTAAGAATACTTTTAAATACAAAATTAGTGATATTAGTCGCCTAGTTTTTTTTTAATTCACTCGCAAAGGTAAAACTTAAATTAAAGCTGTACATGTTACAGCTATTTATAAGGCTACAAAAAAAAAAAACAAAAGCGACCGGGGTCTTCCAACTCCCTCATTAATTCTCCAGTCTATCCTCTTTCTAATGATGTGCCACATGCCATAAAAGTATTTTAACAACTGTGAATTCGCTAGAATTGTGAATCAAGTCACATAAAACTACATTCCAAATTCTAATAAAAAAATATTTATTGCGGAACTGTTACTTGAGAAAGAGGTAAAATTTGTTTTCTCACTCTTTCACAGTAAAATCTATCTTCTATCTCTTTCTTGCACACCTTAAATCGGTTTGAACAAATCGCGCCGGCTGACCCGCCATTTTTTTAGTCGAGACATCACTGCCTCTGCTACCTAACGTGTGTCACCATACTCCGCGATTCTTTTATTACTTTGTTATCGTTGAGTTTTGTTGGTTCTTGTTACATTTGTTTTAAACCCGTGCAAGCTTTGTTTGACCTTGCCTTTGTTTAGCAGGTAATGGGTATGGTATGGCGTCACTTCCAGGTAGTGAATCTATTAGCACGAACAGCGGGTCCTTTCTTGTGCAATTACTTATTGCCCAAGAGAAATTTAAAAGAGTTTTTTGTTTGTTGCAGGTCTTGAGGGTGGCGACTTTGAGAGACGAGTGGCTTTTTGGCGGTTTCTTTTACACACGGATGTGGATGATCCTGATTTTTTTTAAAGAATACTGTGGACGGATGAATCCAAATTTACCAAGGATGGGATCCTCAATTTACACAATTTGCACCACTGGACAACGAAAACGTTAAACCCACGTGTTAAAAGACAAATCTTTTCAAAGAAGGTTTAGTGTAAACGTTTGGGCAGGAGTGATTGGGAATCAGGTAATTGGACCGCATTACCTGCCCGATAATCTCAATGGCGAAGACTACCTGGAATTCCTACAAAATGACCTGCCCGAATTAGTGACCGATGTGCCCGTATTTAATGAACGTGTGCCCATTGTATTTCAAAATGACGGCTGTCCCGCGCATTGGCGATTGACTGTGAGGGAATATCTCGACAATGTGTTCCCCAATGCATGGATTGGACGCGATGGCCCTATTCCATGTCCGCCACGTTCCCCAGATCTAACTCCGTTAGACTTTTATGTCTGGGGACGTGCCAAAGAGTTGGTATATGCCACGGAGGTTCCAACTAGGGAGGTATTAGTCCAACGCATAGAAGCGGCATTCAATACTATTAAGGAGGAAATACGACTTCGTACAACAACTGTTGAAATACGAAACAGGTGTCGGGCCTGCATTTTCAACAGAGGCCAACAATTTGAGCAAGATTTGTAACAATGATTAAATAAATGTTAAAAATGCAATTTTGTTTTTTTATTCAAGTAAATCCCAAGAAAGATACAGATATGAGACACGAATTTACCTAACCTAACAAAGTTGTTAAAATACTTTTATGGCATGTGGCACATCATTAGAAAGAGGATAGACTGGAGAATTAATGAGGGAGTTGAAAGATCCCGGTCGCTTTTGGTTTTTTTTTTGTAGCCTTATTAACAGCTGTAACATGTACAGCTTTAATTTAAGTTTTACATTTGCGAGTGAATTAAAAAAGAACTAGGTGACTAATATCACTAATTTTGTATTTAAAAGTATTCTTAAACAATACACATCGAAATAAAATTAAAATTCAAAGTCTACGCCTTATTTTTTTTTTTTTAAATCTGTATTTGAATGTAAAATTTGGGTCTTTTTTTTGGAAAACAATAAAAAGTCGATAAAAAAAAATCCACAGAGCATGAGGGGTGTTAAAGGGTCTGAAAGGCTAGCGGATGACTCCTTCTGCAGTCGACCATTTCAATTTGGCACACGATGCACCAAACACCCTGTATATTCTCATTACATTGATCTAACCAACCCGTCTTTATAACAATAATAAAAAACGTTTATTCATCTCTACAAATTACATCGTTAGGTTGACAGGTAGTTGGGCAGAAACTTGTAATTTGTGGGAGATCTGGAGTCTCTAAACTAAGCCTAGGCCTGTATTTCAGAACTCCAAGCCCCCCATCACATCATAAATAGTGGTTGTCAACGTGGAAATAGTGCGACCCTGATGATGTGTGTGTGTGTGTGTGTTTAAAATATAAGTATGTAGGTATACATTAATTGCAAAGTATTTTATGAATATAATATAATCTTACTTATCAAGTATAAGTACGCAAGTTAGTACTACCTAGCCTGCCTACTTGGCTACCTCAAGTAATTACTCTGTTTCCGTATAGTATAACTTTAACAACCAATTGATAATTTTAGATTTACACTCAACCTTACTAAAATTTGCTATATTTATAATTTTATTTTGTTTGTTGTACAATTCACCTCCACGGAAAGGGAAGAATCTTTGCGCAAAGGACGTACCAACAGCAGTCGTCCCACATACCGCGAAGTTTCTCCTGGAGACCTATGCGTTTTCTCCTTTCTTCGGGTAGGTTTGAGTGTTGGAGAAGTGCAGTAAGCAATATGTACATCTGGCGTACAGTTAGCACCTGTGCTTCCTCGTAAAGAGTTATGGTGCTGAAAAGACGAGGCTTCGATAAACTAACCTTTAGTATCATCCTTTGGGCTCTTTCTACTGTTATCAGTTTTGTTTTACATGCCCCTCCCCATGTGGTAATGCAATAGCCAATGATAGATTGCACTAGAGCATCATCTTCATCGTTTGTTTGTCTGCTACGTCACGGAGTCCTTAAAAATGTAGGTGAGCTTCCGAATTCTTTTACATAGAAAGCCAATGTGGTTTTCAAAATTTAAATTTGCGTCAATTTCAACTCCAAGGTATTTAAAACTTTTTGTAGGATTTTTATTGGGACACTTACAGTTTGGAGTTGGAGGGAAATTACATTTATGTGCCAGGATATTGTAAGTAGTGCGGTTGGCAAGTCCAATTTGATTGCGAATACTGTCGTCTAGTACCGTAGTCTTTATTTCCATGGACAGTAGGTAGGACTTTAGTGTGGGACGCAACGTGTGTTGATACTCTTGCGCCATCCCATCTTCCTTTCTCAGCGTGCTGTGCTGGCACTGCCGCTGAGGCTGCAGAAAACCTCAAGCGACGAAAGTATAATAACCTTATAGGTTACTATATTTTCGAGCCGTTTGGGCTTGAAACCCCAGTTTGTTCAATGAAATCTCCAAACGTCTGGTTGACACTTCCCGCGACCCAAACCCAAGGGCTTGCTTTTACCTTGACCAGAGGCTAAGCATTGGCATACAACGTGGCAATGCCGCCAGTCTCTTGGGTACACACGGCTACACATCAAGTTTTACATTTCAAGTATGAGCTGATCTCGCACTGTATAAAATTTCCATAACTACAATGCGAGGCTTATACTGGAAATGTATAGCTTGATGTGTAGCCGTGTGTACATTACCAGTCGATAGCAATGCGGAGGAATTTTTCGACGTCATATTTTAGAGTTTTTCAATATAGTTTTAGTTAGGTAGATATTACCTATATTTTTAGTTGAGAAAGAAGACTTACTTAATTGGATAAAAATTATTAAACAGTTTAACAACCCGTGAACATCCTCTACAATAATATAACCATGCCAAATATAATGTCAATATACTACTAATAATATTCTAAGCTAGCCGAGCCGCACAAGTCTTGATCCCGTGGGAATATCGGGATAAAATGTGTAAGAAAGAAAGAGTAATATTTATTTTGGACACAGTTCGTGAAACACATAGTTACAAAATAAAAAGTGAAAATACACTGGATCGCTTAAATTCCGGGTCGCTAATAAAAACCGTGATATCTCCATAGATTACATAGGTACCTAGATCGCTACAATAAATAATATGTAGTAACCAGGTTACAAATGCTTGTTCTAAATGTCTAAAGCGGCTTCATTTGTACAAGTAACAGATTTTAAAAAAAAAACTGCTATATTTGAAAAATTTTAAAATTTAAAATTAGGAAAATAATTATTTTTCTGCTTTTGTTTCAAAGCGAGCTGTCATTATAAAAGATTCATTGGATTGATCAGAGTATTCAGAGCAATATCATGTCGTTAACACCTGAAGAATGTACACAGATTATTACCATGGTACAATAAGGAAGAAGTCAGTGTAGCACTGCTAGAACAGTAGGAGTATCTTTATCAACGGTCCAAAGAGTACTCCAGCGATTTCAAGAGACCGGCAGGAACATCAGGAGACCAGTAAATGGCAGGCCAAGGTGCACAACTACACAAGAAAACCGATTCACCTTGAGCACTATGTTAAGAAATCGACATCTCATGGCTGTTCAGGTCCGAAACAATCTTCAAGAAATTCACCACAACAATGTGAGCTCTGATACGATTCTGCGACGTTTTCGTGAAGCTGATATAAAGCCTTATAAAGACCAGCAAACGTCTCAGAGAACATCGAGTTGCCAGGTTACGGTTTACTCGAGAACACATTCGATGGACAGATGAAGATTGGTCCAAGGTTATGTTTACCGATGAGTCCAGATTTTGTTTACGACCAGGAGAACGGTATCATTAAGCGTGTTTTGAAGAAAATATGCCATTCGGTGGAGGATCAATAATGGTTTGGGCTGGGATATCTTCAGAGGATCGCACGGAGTTAGTGATCATAGAAAACGGTTCTTTGACTGCTGTCAGATACGTGGAAGAGGTTTTAATAAGCATGCTGGTCCTTTCTTAGTGAATATGGGTGCAAATTACATTTTTATGCACGATAATGCGCGAAAACATACTGCTCGTTTGGTCAATATGTATATTCAAGACGTCGGTATTACCTGCATGGAGTGGCCAGCTCACAGCCCAGACTTAAATCCCATAGAACATGCATGGGACGAGCGCGGAAGATGCGTGAGACAACGCTCTCCTGCTCCCGTTACCTTACACAAGTTAAGGAATGCGCTAGTGGAAAAATGGGCAAACATAGACCAAAATCGTATTAAAAATTTGGTTTACAGCATGCCACATCGTCTTAATGAAGTGATACGGGTTCGTGGAGAAAATATAATTATTTCAGGAACGTTATGGGAATCCAATAAACCTGATTTGTATTAACTTACACGCAATGTATCGCTACCGTGGCAAAACGCACGTAGCGAACGGCAGCGCAGCAAGCTTTCGCACGCCCTCCCCGCCCCCCACAGTGGTTGAACAGCTGATTTCACGCATAGTTCGTTAGAGAATTTCAATATCCATTGCTGTTTTTTTATTTACATTAACAGAGTACTGCGTACAGAGAATGTGATTTTACATTGAAATAAAGGAATAGTAACTGAAAACCCGGTAGAAAAATGAAAATTTTCCTGAGATAATTTTCAGTGGAATATGATTCAAAATAAGGAGCTGAATCCTCTTAGTTTGCGGAGGGCTGTCCCTTACACCCTGTATAGTGTACAAAACGTGTTTCACATTTTTTATATAAGTAATTATATTAATCAGTCATCTACAATATACTATAGTTTCGCAAATTAGTCTTATGTATTTAAGAAACTATCACGCCATTTATTAGCGACCCGGAATTTTTGCGATCCAGTGTATTCTTATAGCAACAATAGTGTATGACTCACGGCTGCGCTAAAAAGGATCATTTCACGCCTGACAAATGCTGTCTGACGCTGGTTTTCTTAAGAACCTTTATCTTATGGTCTGACCCAGGTCATGGTTGGCTACCCACGTGCCAAAATTCATCTAAATCCGTTCAGCGTGAGAGCGTAACAAACAAACATACCTACAATACAAAATATAAAATCCTTTCTCTACAATACTAGTTTAGATGTAAAAATGTGTATAAAAATCGGCTGAGAGGATTTGGATGTTTGGCACACAGATGGTTTATAACCTGGACAGGATACTTTGTTATCCCGGTATTACGGTCCCGTGGGATCATTTCCGACTTCCACGCGGGCAAAAGCTATTAAATAATAAATAAATAATCACAGATCTATATCTGAACATATAATCGTTAAGTTTCTAACCTTACAATACAGAGAACATCCTCGGGGTAATTATACTGTAAAACAATATACGCCAAGGTGTTAATTAACGTTGGCCCTTTCCTTCCCAACAAAGAAAATTAATTTGGAATTTAAATAAAAAACGTAACTATTTACAAATATTTTATTGTTTTCTTATTATAATAAAAACGGAAGTAAGCTCTAAAAACATAAAGTTGATTAATTTGTGTTATGTTACAAGCAATAAATGACTGCTCGTGTTATGGCGTAACCACACTTGCTGACTCTTTACAATAAATAAAATAAAGAAACAAAATATTCCTTCTGTTCTCATCTAATTGACGGATTCAATCTCATAGTGTGGTCCAGGCATAAGGGACGGATACTTACTAGTAGTTTAATAGCTATGGCCGTCTACCCTTAGGGGTATAAAAGTTAAAGAATGATATTATACTGGTACACACCAAGTTTCCAGTTTATGGTGGTCTCGCATTGTATAGAATTTCCGTACAATGCGAGGTCAGCTTATACTGGAAATGTATAGCTTGATGTGTAGCCGTGTTTATCTATATTCCGGCCGCTGAGATAATGCGTTCCTGACACCTGACAGTTGAGTACAGACGCCAGTACATCAACCTACCCGAAACTGTCAAATTTTCCCAATCAACTTTGAACCTTATACTTTAGTGATTAAGTTGAAAATATATTAAAGAAATTTGACAGATTGTAGTTGACGTCTGTACAAAAGAATACGTGTTTTATAAATGTATACTTAAACGGATTCTCGCGGCAGTCGGAGTTTAAATACTAACAGTGAGTAGAATCTGTGATGAGTACGGGTCAATCTCGCGGTAGAACCCTACCGTTCTAGTATCGGAAGAGCTTCATATTTCATTCATCTTTCTGAACGCCTTCAAAGAATTCCACTCACAGTTACTAATACATTTTCCGTTACTCTGATGTTACGTTAGCGTCAACAGCTTTTGAGTCCAAAATAATAAGATTTAGGTTATGAGTTTTTTTATTTGATAAATAAGGGGTGCTCCTTATGTATAATTCGGGTGGTGGAGGTGGGTGGTGGTACATAGGTAGTGGTGTTGAGTGGGTCTACTGCAAAAAAAAACTCATTGTAGCTTAGGGACAATCCATAAATTACGTCACACCTTACGAGGGAGAGAGGGGGTGTCAACAAAGTGACATCGTGTGATAAGAGGGGGATGAGTCAAGGCTTCGTGACGTCACATGTATAAATAGCAGGTCGCTTTCCTCCGCGCCTTTTCATACTTCCGTTTTTATTTCGCATAGTACGCGGTGTGAACCAAAGTATGAAAAGACGCAGAAGAAAGCTAAACAACTTAGTTTCGTTCCCAGTTTGGCCTGCGCTTAAATTTAAAGAATTAAAACTTTAAACATCAACTCGTAACGAAAAACTTTTAAACATTACCAACTCTGACATTAAAAGGTTTCATTCAAAATTGCAAAATATGTGACGTCACACCTGTCACTGTGATATGGACGGGGTCTGAAAATCATGAAATACGTGTGATGTAATTTATGGATGGAAGAAAGTGACGTTGACTCTAACGTACATCAGGCATACATATATTTATCTTAAAAAATCAAGGAATCATTAAAATCGTGTCTATACGTATAAATATAACAATAAATAAATCTCTGATCCATAATTAAGAAATAACAAATACAATACTGACATTTGCGATGGAAAAAAACAAAAACTAAAATTATAATTGCCATTAGAATCTCTTAACAATGTCGTAAAACGTACGTTTTATTCTATTACATTCATATATTTTAAATTATTTTATATTTATAATGAATAAAATTATAATTTTGCTCACATATTTTAGTCATATTTTGGAATGCTCCACCACGAGGTGTACCTCCAATATAATTACCAGACATCAATTGTAATTTTCGCTCTTTTAGCCGAGCTCTGGTAGCTTTCAGTGAGCTTTGTCTTTGACAGCGCCTCTATTCCATTCCCATGGATGGAATAGAGGCGCTGTCAAAGACAGCGGCTGTTCCGAACTTGCAGTCCACTGCCAGGCGCCTCACCCGGGCCGCCCACTGCGTCCTGCGCCGCCGTTGTGAAATATATCTTTCAGCTAACACTGACTTCTTTGGCACGAAGTGCTTATCTAACTCTGTAGTTAACTCTTTGAAAGATATCTCCTCAACTGTTTTTGGCGCACACATAATTGATTATTTGAGTGAGCTTAGAAGTACCGCCTTTCGCCGATCATCTTCGTTTCCTTCTGCTTTTATTAACAGCGTATTTGCTGTTAACCATTGAGAAAGCCATCTTTAAAGAGGTTCCAGTCCTGGTCGAGCTCAAAAGTAAGAACTGATTCGATAAAATGCGACATCATTTCTTCTGAGCGCGTGTGGGTAACCGTAACTCGTAGCCACTGTTGAATAAGACACGGCCTTCGGTAACAAGCTATTTATTCGCACTGAGCTTAGTGGCGTAGGAGCACGATACGCAGGTCGCGGAACAACATCTATAGCTAGGTACTAACTAACCTAACAGGGCGTTACTGACTTGTGGTAGAATTCGCTCGGGTACTTCGCTCCGGCTAGTCGGAAACCCATTTCATTCTTCACAAAATATTTTAATATTTCACACACAGAGATTTCAAATTTAGAACATGGCTAAAGTAAATACTACGTTGTTTTTTTTTTTTTTTTAGTGAAGCTGTTTACTCGCAGTAATGAGGTCGTATTGTAGTGGGGATAGGAATAGTCTTTCCAACATAAAAGGTTTATTTTTGACTTCTTGGACAAGTAATAAATACATTTAACTTATCTGGCGAAGTGTGGGCGTAATGTTATGTTAGTTCTGTTTCTTTTTTAATTTGTCTGGCATATCCAGACACTGAAACTTCCCCATCCACTGACAATACAACAGTTTAAAATAAGAACATTCTACATAACGTCTAGTAAAGCTCAAATCCGGAACGACAAATATACGCCTATCTCTATCGCTCTAATGGTAAATATGGCGTGTACGAGCGAGACGGCATTCACTTGCCGGTCCACTCGCTTATCCTGCCGTTCTCGAACGCCAGGTTCTTTCTAGGGAGGGGAACTAAAGTACCCCGCTTGACGATTCCCATGTCTTCGCCGGGGTAGTACTGAAACATTGAAAGGTACAGGTATAATAAAGCTAAGCAGCTAGAAGCTAGTATGATGAGATTCACAGAAAAACAGGACAAATCTTAGTTGCATTTTAAGACTTACAGGCACTTTTAATTTTGTATTTAATGTTTATGATGAAGTAGTAAAAACTAATCTTACCTGACACTGTGAAACAAATTTCAATATATCTGAACGTATGAATTCATTGTCCTCTTTCACTTTCTCCAATCTGCAACGACCAAAATAATAATTCAGAAATAGTATATTTTTATCAAACGCCATGGAAAGCACCATAAACATTTGATCCCTTGTCATTAGATTGTCTATAGAAGTTGTTACAGAAGCTCAAAATCTAGCCTAGCCTAGAAAATGGACGTCCAGATAACAGTCGTACCAATAAAATAAAAAAAAACAATAGAGAAAGAGGCCTTTGCCCTGCAGTGGGCCAATAATAGGCTGGTATTATTTTTATTATTAAACTTAGGGCTTATCCTAAAACTTGGCAACGTCGCAAATAGCTGTCAAATATTTACCTGTTTTGATTAATTTGGCAATAATACTGTATGGAAATATGAAATATGGCTAACTAGTGAACTAAAATATTGATTATAAAATGCAATAATTAATATCGTAACACTCAATATTTCGTTTAGGATATAAAAAAAGTATTTGGTAACTTTGCAAATGCCTTTTTTACACCTATAACGGTTACAGCATCAAATTCAGTGTTATAATTGCAATTCATTATTGATATTCTAGTTCGCTAGTTAGCCGCATTTCATATTTCCATACAGTAATATTGCCAAATTAATCAAAACAGCGAAATATTTGTCCACTTTCAGAATAAACGCTCTAAAGACTGGCGGACATCAACATGCATAGTTTGGAATAGGCTACAGATAACAAAAATGTGTGGAAATGATACTCACAATTCAGGTTTAGCTATTCGTTCTACTATGCACTTGCATATTTTCTCACATAACGTCTCGTCAAACAGTGGTATACCGAACTGCAGATCTACTATTGTCCACCTCTGAAAAGTCAAGTTATGTTAGTAAGTTTCTTGCATACAGTGCGCACACGCAGGTCAGTGTTCAATTACAGTACCCGACCGTTAACATGTCATAGGTCTTAATTAAAAAGAAATTGTCACACAGGTACAGTTCGCGTCATATAACTTTGCCGCAGTAATCAATCTTACCTAGAAAAAGTAGCGAGCATGCCAGACCGCATGCGCAACCTAACTTTAGACCGGCAAAGTTATTGGACGCGAACTGTATGAATGGCAGAAAAAACGCTTTACAAAGCAAAACTTTTCCTAAAACTCGACGTGACATACTTTGACAGTCTGTTATATAATTTTTATCTCACGGAGCGACGTGCGGTTTACAGATAGTGCAATCCACGACGACGCGCCCCACTCCGCGATCAATGTACTGTAAGCTGTACGGAGCGGAGCGGAGTGGGGCGCGTCGTCGTGGATTGCACTATCTATACTTGTGGTTACCAAGTGCACAAACACGCTGTGAATGTGTGTGTAAGCGTATAAGCTCTCGGTATTGTCCGATACAATGATGAAGTCTGAAGTGTTTGTGTCAGTTTGCGCGCGCGTCTGTTATGTGCTGACGCTCCTCATCTTCACGCACACATTCAAAGCGTGTGTTACCACAAGTAAAGCGCGCGTTGCTTAGTGAGATAAAAATACTGTAGGTAATTTTTGTTTTTATAAACATTTCAGAAATCGGGTGTACAGGACAAAAGTCACAGGCCTCAAAATCAGCTAAACAAAAAAAAAACGCCAGAGAAGATTTCCTCCATAACTGATAAAGTTTTAATACAAAACAATCAACATACCTCAGGTCTACAAGCTTCATCATCAGACACATTGTGTGCCGTATCAACCCCACTATCGCCCTCCGCGGCCGACATCTCCGTCAACTTATCGGTCAACTGCGTAAACATTGAGATCGACTCCTCAGCAGGACTCAACAAATCGTCCAACTGTTTGGCTGACTTCTTGTTCAAATTCTCGCTACTGACCGACGACGAATGAATCGGAACTAAATCATCGGATAGGGCGATCGATTCTTTGCTGGTTGAGTTTTCTTTGGAATGTTTCTTTTCTAGGTCTTCAATACTGGCTGAAGATGAATGTATAGGTACTAAGTCGTCGCTATTAGCTATGGACTCTTTGCTGTGGGCGTGTTTAGTGACGTCATCGAGTGCTAGGTTGTCTAATTCATCGCATAGTAACTGGCCACATTCTACGCTGGTGAAGCCATTTGCTGGCGAACTGTTCTTGCTCTCTATAGTAGGAGTGACCGCGAAGTGCGACTCTATGGGGGATTGTAGCCTTGTCAGGTTTTTGGAGTACTCTTCAGTGTACTTGTCGGTGGATTCTATTGAAGAGAGTGATATTTCGCTGACTGGTTTCGCAATGCCGCATATTTCTTTTTTCTTTCGTTGTTGTACTATGGAAAATATTAATGATTTTTGAAAGGTAAACTTTGAACCAGTAATGGAAATTGTGCGAAGATAAACTGATCTCGCCGAAAGCACAAAAAACATCCTTGTATTTACTTAGAAAAAACCTTGTAGTTATACAAGATTTTTTCTAAGTAAATTCAAGGATGTTGTGTGAGTTATCACACGATGTGAATTCTGTGTTCTGTTTGCGTAATTCTCAAATACACAGAATACGTTTTTTTTTTTCGCCTTCACCTTTGCTGATACTGTGCACTCTGGGCACTTGCAGTTAGACCCGCTATAATAACCACCTGTGTGATGAGCCATTCTTAACCCAATGCACTAGTTATCCCGTTTGACAAGAGAGCACAAAATACATAATAGTACAATTACAGAATATTCTCTTCGCAAAATCATTTAAATAAATAGCGACTTACTACGACACAATAAAGTGCAATTCAGGTCGCATAGCGCTAATTACCTAGTTGTATTCACCTAGAAGTTGCCTCTCTTTCTGTCGCGTAGCTCTCATATCTTCTTACTTTGTTACGCTCAAATTGGCCCGACAAGTCGAACCCACCGCGGACTTGCTAGACTAGCTTCATACCTAAAATGCGGAGTGCGCCTGGTCTGACGAGAGTAGAAACATAAAGGAAGATGATAACTTGTTACCTAGTTGCACAGTAGCAGGCGGCCTGGGACAGCCCAGGTCGGGCACGCCGATGTCTGCCAGCGTGACGTAGCCCACTGAACGTATTAACCTCAGCCGCTTTAGTAGCCGACGGAGCCCCGCGTGACGGGACCACATCGCTTGGGACTCTGGAAGAGATAAGAATATTATGGTTAGACTGAAAAGGACTGTAGATACTGGGTGGTAACATACGAGAGAATGTGATGGGAAATAAAAATAATAAAACCTATATTGATAAAATTCATCGTTATAGAGACATTATGTGATAGTGCAGAAGGTATAATTAGTGCATTGCGACCTGAATTGCACTTTATTGTGTGGTAGCAAGAGTCGCTTTTTATTTAAATTATTTTGAGTGAACCATCTGTACTCCCACTACGTACTAATCTGTGATTAAAGAGACAATTAGAGACTTCTTTTTTTTTCATATCTTCTTTATCATGCTATTGTGGTACTTCTTCGATGCGTCTCACACGATTACAAAGAAATACATAGTGGACAGGTGGAACGACGAAAGCGCGTTCGGTAAAACTACAAAAATAAGTTCAATGCAAAGGCACGTAATGAATGTTTGGATCTCTTATTTAGCATTTCAAATAACAGTAAACAAATCTTGCATATATTATAGAATCCGTTTTTTATTGTGCTACCTCTATATCCGCCGCGTCTTGCTGTCTGTCTGTCTGAATGCGATAAACTCAAAAACTACAGAACGGATTTTCAAACGGTTTTCACCAATGGACGGAGTAGTCATGAGGAAGGTTTGATGTATAATTAATTAAGGTTTTGTGTAAATAAGTCGATTATTGTTGAAGATGTCGGAAACAAATATTACTTGGGAGGTTTACTGGCTTGTGCCGCGTAAACCATGAGAGATAAATAAAAATTATGTTCTACAGGATTGTACAGCTTAAAAGGTTTATTGTGTGTTTTTTACCTTTAAGAATTTGATAAAAATTTCATTGTTATTTCCGAAGCTATCTTGACCGGTATTATATTTATCCATATACAATAAAAAGTTATTTAAATTAGGCATTTAATTTAGACCACAATATGCCAAAATGGGACATCACATCATTTAAATAAATTCTTTAAAAGATATCACAGATTCAAAATTACGAGTAACAATTTTGTTACGCGAAATTATGGTTGACGGCAACGCGGGCGCAGCGGTACGCGCACGAGTCAATGACCTTCAGCTCGGCTATTAGGTATGTAATTCCGGTAGTACGTTCCCGTGGGATATTTTCCGACACCTACCCGGGCGAAGCCACGGGCAAACGTTAGTACATTATTATAAATTACAGGCTTTTCGTGTTTGTCTGTGTGACGACGTTATTTTTCTAAATTACGCAACTGATTTTGATACGCTTTTCTTGATAAATTTTTTCGGAAGGTTTTTGTTTAATGTATAATAAAATAATACATTAATATGAACTAACATAATTATAATTAAAAAATAGACTGCCTCGTCGGTCTAGTGGTCGCAAGCGTTACTGCCGAGCGTGAGGTCCTGGGTTCGATTACCTGGTCGGGCAAAGTTTTGTTGGGTTTATCTTCCTCTCCCGCACCGTAGCTGTTGCCTACAGTACCGACCTGCACAAGTATCTGCCTCCGGCGGGAACATGAGGTGCCGCAGCGGCGCGGGCCGGCGCACGCCCAGCGCCTGCAGCAGCACGGGCCCGCGCCGCAGCGCCGTGTTGGCGGCCAGCAGCGCGGGCGCGGCCGGCAGCGCGCCCGCGCTGTTGCCTACAGTACCGACCTGCACAAGTATCTGCCTCCGGCGGGAACATGAGGTGCCGCAGCGGCGCGGGCCGGCGCACGCCCAGCGCCTGCAGCAGCACGGGCCCGCGCCGCAGCGCCGTGTTGGCGGCCAGCAGCGCGGGCGCGGCCGGCAGCGCGCCCGCGCTGTTGCCTACAGTACCGACCTGCACAAGTATCTGCCTCCGGCGGGAACATGAGGTGCCGCAGCGGCGCGGGCCGGCGCACGCCCAGCGCCTGCAGCAGCACGGGCCCGCGCCGCAGCGCCGTGTTGGCGGCCAGCAGCGCGGGCGCGGCCGGCAGCGCGCCCGCGCTGTTGCCTACAGTACCGACCTGCACAAGTATCTGCCTCCGGCGGGAACATGAGGTGCCGCAGCGGCGCGGGCCGGCGCACGCCCAGCGCCTGCAGCAGCACGGGCCCGCGCCGCAGCGCCGTGTTGGCGGCCAGCAGCGCGGGCGCGGCCGGCAGCGCGCCCGCGCTGTTGCCTACAGTACCGACCTGCACAAGTATCTGCCTCCGGCGGGAACATGAGGTGCCGCAGCGGCGCGGGCCGGCGCACGCCCAGCGCCTGCAGCAGCACGGGCCCGCGCCGCAGCGCCGTGTTGGCGGCCAGCAGTGCGGGCGCGGCCGGCAGCGCGCCCGCCGCCGCGCCCGCGCCCTCCAGCGCCGCCTCCGCGCCCCACCACGCCACCGCCAGGCGCGAGTAGCCCAGCAGCAGGCGCGGCACGCCGCGGAGCTGCGTGCCTGGGCGCATCGGGTAGGTTTAGTGCGAGTCTGTGGCGCACGCAACTGAATATGTATAATTGCTTAGGTTCTATTTTCACAGACTAAAAAGTGCGTCACGGATAGTCTGCCGTCTGCGCTGCCCCTTAGACGACGTTTTTAAAGTAGGGCAGGAACTATATAAATAACACTTTTTGTAAATATGGGAATTATCGACAACTTTGAATTAATAATCAACACCGTACATTTTTTTAACAAAATTCTGATGAAAGCTTACATGCTGATATGATACTGATGTTTAAAAGTTATAACGAGGCATTTGACTTCTTAATAAAATAAACGAAGACAGCAGGTTTTTCCTCATTAAAAACAAACGATTGCAACAAATTACTTATTGTGTCCTTAGGCCTCATTCGGGGTCATATAAACATAATTTGAGTCTAGCATCTTCCGTTTTCGTGTCACATTTATATAGGTATATGCAACTATCTCCTTCTTGACAACACGATGATGACGTATTTCCGCCCGCGTTCACCAGGTGGCTGCAGCGCGCCAAATCGTTCATTTGGCGTCCTGTTTTCGGACGGTTCACATCTAAATTTAAAAGTTAGCGTTCGATTTTCTAAGAATTTTTAGAAAATTATAGTTTTAATTTATTTATTTTTTGTTAATGCTGTTAGCGTTCGGTATATGCTTAAAAATATTAAAGTTTAAAGATTATTTTACAAAAGAGTGAATAGACTGAAAAGTGATAGTTTAAATTGAATAATATAATAAAATTGTTTAGAAATTTGTTTTTCTTACGATGGCGGATAGAGTACAGGCGCGTAACCGTAAAGAATCTGATTCGTCATCGAATTCGTCAAATTCCTCTGAATCATCACCGTCGGATTTAGAGGTTGATCAGGTAGATAAATCCCGTAAGAGGGAGACGGTGAGTAAGAAGAAGAAAAGCAAGCGTCATCGAGGACAAAGCAAGGTAATCAAAAAGCTTGCGAAGCAGGTCAGTGATTTGAAAAAAATATATTACCCTCATAATTATGTACCTATTATGAAAATGAAAATTATGATTGTGATAATCCGATATATAATGGTGATAATTTGGAAATGGCACAGGAACACGTCTCAGATCCTGTACCGGTTGAATCATTTGATTTTGATTTGGCAACACAATTAAAGGAGCCAGCTGTCACTGCAACTCCATCTAATCAGTTTTTTTTTTTTTTTTTTTTTTTAATCTTTATTTATTAACGAGGGTTTGATCACAAAGTGAACATGCCACCCTCATAGGAAACCTTTGTTACATGCAAAGCTTAACATCTACGCTTAATCCCTAAATTAACTAATTTATATAATATTTTAGCGGCTCTGGATGCTGGAAAAGCCAAAATAATGTTACATTCTCCCACTTGACAAAAATTCATATTAAATTGGTCTCTAATCAAGTATCTTTCCGCTTCGTTCCGGACACACTCCACCATAATATGAAAAACGTCTTCGACCACGTTGCATTCCGTGCAGTTTGGAGATGTTACTTTGCCCATCAATGCAGCAAAACAATTCAATGGAATGTGTCCGGAACGAAGTCTCATACTTGTCACGATTTCTTGTCTACTCATATCGGCATTATCAAACCAAGGATAGTTCTGAATGGTTGGCTGCATCGTCCGATACCAGATGCCTTTTGTCAATGACTTCTCGTCGAAATATTCTTTCCACATTTCATAGCAGTTTAATCTAACTACACTTAAAATATCTGTCCAGTAAGGTTTATACGTCACCGGGACACCCTCTAAGCACGCTTCTTTGGCTAAATGATCAACTTCTTCGTTTTCTTCAATGCCGATATGAGAAGGCACCCATTGCAAAACAATATTTTTATTTTTATCTCTTAATCTACTAATAGAATCTAGTATTTTGTATGCTACCGGATAGCCACGAAAATTTCCCATACACCTCGTCAAATGTTGGAGTGCGCTTTTACAGTCAGAATAGACTACGTAATCTTGAAGATTCACCGATTCAAGGTATGAAATGGCTTCGAAGATGGCAATCAACTCGGAATATATGACAGAAATGTTTGAATTTAACTTGAACTTAAATGAGGTATTAGTTTGAGGGTCGAAAAACGCAGCTCCAACATTATTTCGAACTTTAGATCCATCCGTATAAATCCTGTAATATCCAGAATAACTTCTGCCAAAATTCCTACTACATATAATTCGGAGTTGATAATGATCGTACGTTTTCTTAGTTTCGGTAACCTCTTTAATTTGTGGTTTAATCGTACAAGACAAGTTCAGACCGCTTACCCACGTATTAAGCGAAAATAATCCTAATTCATCGTTGGAGTACACACATATGTCATTCAGTGTTTCAGAAATATGAGCTATAAGTGGCTTCTTTTTTCGTCTCCAATAAATACCTTGGCAACAAATATTAAGTTTAGTAATAATTTCACACGTGTCGCCATTTACAAAAGATTTGAGTTTCATAAAGAATTTACCAGCTAAGTAATATCTGCGGATATGTAACGGCTGCAGATGGAGTTCGCATTCCATCACATGAATGGCTGTGCTTTTAATAAAACCACCGATGACCCTCAAACATTGGTTTTGAATTTTAGTTAATTTATTTAAATGGGTTTGACAGCTATTATCAAACAGAAAACTGGCATAATCTATTCTGCTGCGTATGATAGCAATGTATAGACGTCGTAAATGAGTGGGGTGTATGCCCCAGCCTGGACCAGTTAGTATTTTAAACACATTCAGAAATTTGGAAGATTTGTCTCTTAACTCATTAATATGTTTAGACCATCTTAGAGATTGGTCTAACCACAATCCTAAATATTTATAGTTGTCAACTACTTGGAGCGTTTTTTTATTTATTTTAATATCAATAGTATCTTTCCTAAACCCACGTTTGAATATACAAATTTTACTTTTACTCGTTGAAACATTTAAACCAATATCCTGGACTAACGTCTCAAATAAATCTAAAGCTGATTGCAATTTATGTGTCGCCTCTAAAATTTTGTTGGTACTAAAATATAATACAAAGTCATCTGCAAACTGCGAAATATATACATTATTAATCTTTTTACAGACATCGATAGTAGCTATATTAAATAACAATGGTGACAATGGATCACCCTGTGCCAAGCCCCGACAAGTAGTTCGACACAACGAATCACTATCAAGTTGGAGTTTTAAATTTCTTGTTTGTAAGAAGTTCCACAGATAGGTGCATAGTTTTTGTCCCACCCCTAAGCCGTCCATTATACGTAATAAACTATGTACATCCACATTGTTATAAGCATTATCCAGATCAATAAAACAGCATATGGTCATTTGCTTTTCAGAAAATCCTGTTTGAATTCTAGAAACTAAACTAGTAAGATTATTTAATGTTGATCGACATTTTCTAAATCCTGTGGTATTCTGGTCTAACATACAGTTCTTTTCAATAAACCACTCTAGTCTATTGAGTAGAATGTTATGGAAAGTTTTGCATACACATGAGATCATAGATATGGGGCGAAGGGAAGAGGCTAAACAAGGATCACGGCCTGGTTTGGGAATCGGCACCACCACTATATCGCGCCATTGTTTAGGTACAAACGAATAACTGAAGAATGTATTAAATAAATTGAGTAGTGCTTGTTTACCGTTCTCAGGTAAGTATCTTATCATAGAATATGTAATCTTGTCACTACCAGGGGCTGTATCTTTGTGTTTTAAGCATTTAATTAGCTCTTGGAGTGTAATAGGTACTTCAAGCTTTGGGTTATTTGATGTTAGTATAGGGTAGTCGCCTGATACGAAATCAGGGGCTAAATTACAAAGTAATAAGCTGGCTTTAGTGCTGTCAACATGGGATTTTGGTGCATTATATCCCTTAATCCATCTCATCTTTCGCCACAGCTCACTATGGGTCGTAGTTTGGTCAAAACTAGAACATAAGTTCTGCCATGACTTGCTTCTTGAGCACCGTATATATCTTTGAGCATCACTGATTTTACTTTGAAGGATTGTGAGGTTATGTGGTGATGGATTACGTCGAAATTTGGCAAGTGCTAAACGGCGCTCTGCTACAGCCTTAGAGAGACTGGGGCACCAATAAGGTTTTGGTGTAAAATTTCGTTCTGGGTTCATATTAATTTTAACATACGGTATAAAAAAATCTGCAGCCATATCTAAGTAATCTATAAATATGTCATATCCTTTTTGTAAATCAGTTGGCAACACGAATTTGTCAAAAAGTTCATTTAAAAGTTTTTGATACCCTACCCAGTCAGCCTTTTTATAGTTTCGACGAGACATATGGACATTACTAGCTTTAAAGTACGTTGAAATTTTAATAATACAATGATCGCTTCCCAATGTCTCATTTAACACTTGCCAGTTTAAACTTAAGCTTATATCAGATGACGCCAATGAAACATCGGGGGACGACTGTTGCAGTACATCATTCACTAACTTAATACGCGTGTGATCGCCATTGTTTAATGAAATAAGGCTACTACCAATAAGTGCGTCAAAGATTTGATTACCTCTCCTGTCTACTTTATTGGACCAATTGGGATGGTGTCCATTAAAGTCGCCTAAAACTATGGATTTATTATTAACCTGAGAAAATAATTGATCCCAATCTGACTGGCTAGTATTCACAGAAGGTGGGCAGTAAATCGATATAATATTCTCAATTTGATTACAATTATACACTTTAACGTGTATACTTTCTATACCTGAGTTAAAATTTTGTGAATCATGGCACATCTGAGATTTAATTGACTTATGCGTGAGTATTGCTACACCTCCGTATGAATCGTCTCTGTCTTTGCGAAATATATTGTAATCCTTAACTTTAAAATAAATTTCTGGTTGTAACCAGGTTTCGCTCAATACGGCAATGTGAATCTTGTCTTGTATTAAAAAATTCTCAAACTCACTTAACTTTGGCTTAATGCTTTGTGCATTCCATTGAATAATATTTAATTTAACATTAGTTTCATAGTTACCTGGCATTTGCGAAATAATCAAGAATTAATTTAAGGATAGGCCAATCCGCTACATTGTCAACTATTACTAGAATTACCCACTCAATGCAAGTTTTAAGTACTCCTTTGTAAATCATTTGTATAGTGCTTCCTTTCATAAATATTATATCTTGTAACTTCTTTAACAATTCCTTGAAGTTTATATCTCTGTGTTTTTCTCCTGTTTCACTCGAGTTTCTTGTCTCAGTTTCATTATATACTTCGAATTCCGTTTTACTCCACTCCATAAACTCCAGATCTGATGATTTATCATGTTTCTTCTGTTTCTGTTTAGAGTCTGACTTTTGTTTTTGTTTATGTACCTGCGCCTTAGTTGAAACCTCAGCATAAGTCGGACTATTAGGCGTTTGATTAGGAGCTGTGGCCACCATTTGAAGGGATGAAAATTTTATGTCCGTATCTTTTATTTTTGTCGTGTTTACTTCCTTGTGCGTTAGTTCGTCGTCAGGGACATAGATGGTTAGGGCCTTTCTGTAGGTGCAATTAAACTCGGACATGAGTTCCCTCAATCTTTTTTCCTTTAAAAAGATTGGACATGTTTTTGACAGGGATATATGTCTTCCATTGCAGTTAACGCATATCATATCAGTGGTTTCGCAATTGTCATGGTTTTTTCCGCATTTGGGACACACCACTTTAGCACTAGGACATCTCTTAAGTACATGACCGTATTTCCAGCAGCGCGAACATTGCGACACTGGAAATACATATGGTTCTACCTTTATTCTCAAACCATGTGTATAAACATAAGGTGGTAAGAACGATCCTTTAAAACAAAGACGAACCGCTTCACTGGGTGACCACCCATCTACCGCAAAGTTCTTGCGATTCAAGCGATTCAAGGATAATAGCTTGCCTGGTTCGGGGCAAAATATACTCTCCAAAATGTTTTCATCTGACATTTCCAAGTCAACATCGCGTATTACACCGTATGACATATTCCTTTCCATCGCCCTCTGCATATACCATCCCTTATCGATAAAAAATTTACATGTCTCCAAATTCTCGGCGCTGATTTCGCTAATCAATTCTATACGAACTCGATACGGATTGATAAATTTCACCTTGCTAATATCTTTTATATTTTGGTCTTTAAATAACTTGGCAAGACTAAATTGTTTAGGTAGTTTCTCTTTACTGGATATATATATTTCTATCTTTTCTGTCTCCTTCAATATTTTGCTTTTCCGCTTAACTTCCGTCCATTCTTCATCGCTGCTTTCTCTCATTCTTTTATTGGTTTTGTCTTCACTGTCTTCAATGTCTAACACTTCATTATAAGTAGAAATCTCATTCATAGAATCATTATTTATTTCATCACTCATCTCATTAGTATCGCTCATTGTATTCGTAAACAAGTCGCATCTGCGGCAGGCGGCAGGTAGCCGGCCGACCGGCCACGTGCCGTACCTTTCTAAGTTCTAATGTACTAAACAGTACGCGCTCTGCTCGGTCGACGAAAACAACTGTGACACGACCCGCTCGCACGAGTGCCGCGACGAAACTGATCTAATCAGTTAGATTTGCTCAATTCAATTCAATATTTTAATAATGAAAACTGGAATAATATTCGATATGTGGAATCACAAAAAGTTTATAATGCTCGTCCTGGATATGTTGACCTTGAACGTAAACGATGAAATCAAATCTTTAGAAAAATTTACCCATCTACCCTAAGCGGATAAATTTCTTGGCGCTGTAACTCGCGCACTGGTAATGCAAAGCAACGCTATGCAACAGGGTTTTCGACAGATAGTTGACTGGGCTAAGGATACGGGTAGCATGGCAGAACAATTGACATTAAAATTAAAAGAGGTTTTAACGGTGATTATCAAAAGATTTCACGTGATTGTTTGCAACTAGTTTGTGGCCGTAGGGCCGATATAATTGAACAAAGACGCGAAGTGTTCATTGAGCAATTAAGAGATAAATCATTTAAGCCATGTTTGAAGAAAATACCGCCGTCTAATGATTTTTTTTTGATAAAGTACCTTTTAGTGAATTTATTAAGAATAATGGCGGATTTTTTTTTTTTTTTATAGTTTTCCTCCTCCTCAGAGTGTGAACCCGTTTAATAATCATTCAAAATTTTTTCGTCCTCAACCGAGGGGACACGCAACAATGCACAACGGGGAAAGGGCTCGGCTAAATTCAATAAAAGATTCTGACTCAGATCAAGATTTGGGGGGGGGGGGGGGGGGGGTGGTGCTTACAAAATCATGTTACGGAGTGGAAGAGACTGGGGGCACCAGAACCATTAATAAAAATAGTGAAGGGTTATGGCATTCCATTTCAAAAGAAACCGCCTCTGGTCCCGCAATGGCAGGTGAAACGTTCGTATCTTACTCTACAATCCCCCGAGATGGACAGTCATTCAAAATTTGGTGAATTTTAGAATATCCAAAAAAACTCAAAACTCAAAGCATTTATTTCAATTAAACCATTTACAGGCACTTTTGAATTGTCAAAGAGTCAGTCAGTTAGTCAGAAAGTTGAAGCTAGTTGCCCATTCCAAAACGTCCCGAGTTTTATATCAAATTTCTTTCTGATTGCCAAAAGCGGCGGAACTCACCGTCCCATTTTCAATTTAAAAAGCTTAAACAATTATCTGAACATAAGCAGTTTTCGTTTGATTTCGGTAAATCGAATTCCCGATTTTATTCAGGGGCGGGATTGGATTGTCAAAATAGATCTCAGACAAGCTTACAACCACGTAAACCCGCTCACCGTTGTTTTCTACGTCTATTGTATCGAAATCGGTTACTGCAAATGACCTGTTTGCCGTTTGGCCTGGCGACAGCGCCCAAATTATTTGCATCGTTCGTTGACCAACTGGACCACCGAGATTTTCAAGAATCTATATCATAGCTTTGCAACAACCTAAAAAGTGTCCACCCCCTGTTTGGGATCCTCAGTCGTTAGAAGGTTGGTTGGGCAATAAACCTCTTCAAAATCAAAGTCCATTCAAATTTCAAGAGTTTGTGCAGTTTGACTGTTGTTATGTTCAGGGCGTAGGATACACGATTTAACATTACTCAGTGTCTTGCCAGACAGGTGTATAGTGGGTGAGAATAGCATCATTATGTTTTGGCTGCATTTTGGTTCGAAAAATGATACTGAAACTCACGTACAGTCAGGTTGGAACTTGTTAGGGAATCTTGAAAATGCGGCGCTTGACCCGGTACTTTGGCTTAAAAAACTTATAGAAATTGGAAAGCCGCGTTGTTTGCTTTGTTCTAGCGATAGATTATTTATCACTGTATGTGGAAAAGCTAAGTCAGCTACTAGAACTATTTTGGCCGGTTGGGTTAAGTCGATTTTGAAGGAAGCAGGAATAGAGGCTACTCCAGGTACGTTTCATTCTGCAGTTGCTTCACGAAGTTGGCTGGATTACGAACCTCTTGATGAGATAATGGCACGAGCTAATTGGAGATTGGAAGGAAGTGATTCCAGCGCAGGGAAGCTCGTTGGTTCATCTGTTTCAGCCAATTAATTAAATACCTCTGGTTAAATAGAATTCAATTATTTTGCTATGTTGATGATGTTGATTAGGATTACGAGAATAAGATGTTGTATCGATGAATAATAAATAAGTTTTACATGATTATGGTAAGTTTATACGAAGAATTACATGATGATAGATTCAAGGTACGTATAAAATGTTCTGTTTTCTCTGTATTGGTGTATATTTTTGTGATTATTGTTTTAATAATTTCTTGATCTAATTTTACTTATTTATTTTACAACACATTGGGGTCCCGTTCACAAGGCGATAACAAACAAAGCCTCAAATTATGTTTATATGACCCCGAATGAGGCCGAAGGACACAATAGCAGCGTTTTACCTTCAAACAAAACGCTTGTTGTGTCCGGAGACTCATTCGGGGTCATAATTTTAAAGACTGCTTGGTTTAATTGGTTTCTCAAGTTTTAAGGTTTTGAGGCCACAATGAGCGATTTGACGCGCTGCAGCCTGGTGAACGGAAATACGTCACCATCGTGTTGTCAAGAAGGAGATAGTTGCATATACCTATATATACCATAGGTACTGTACCTTATATATATATTCTTAATCTTTTTTATCGTGCTTGTTAGTGATCCTAAGATTTCTACTAATTTTTCTGTTTTTACCCGTGAGAACCTGTAATTGGCTTTATGTTTCTTAATCAACTGTTATCAATTTGTTATTGCTGTTGGTTCTCCTATTAATAAATAAACAAATGTGACACGAAAACGGAAGATGCTAGACTCAAATTATGTTTATATGACCCCGAATGAGTCTCCGGACACAACAAGCGTTTTGTTTGAAGGTAAAACGCTGCTATTATAGAAAGGCACCAATATTTTTTTCTCAAAATTAAGGACCGCTAGCGTCACAAATCACTAAAGCTACAATTACCTAGAAGGGCGGTGGGCGCCACTAACGGCCGCAGTGACGGCTGTCATGAAAATTATGGCAGCAGCAAGGATTTAAATCGTTAGATCGCCATACCACGTCAAAAGATAGTCGCATTTCTGTTTCGTTACGTACAATGACGCAGTGACTTCACTTGATTGTCATGGAAATGCTATTGAATAATGTGTGAGCTCACTCTTCTCAGTATGGAAACTTTTTCTTGTGACTAAATACGGTGTGGGCAAATCTAGCGATTTAAATGTTTGGGACAGCGGGTTTTGACTTAATGTCAAATACTGGTGAATAGGACAGATTTTTTTCATGACGGCCGTTATATCATGGACAGAACCGCTTTCCTAGGAAATCGAAGCTTAAAGGACGGAACCGCTTTCCTAGGTAACCAAAGATTTAATGCATTTAACGTTGAACGTATTTAAAACATAGTTCTATCTCTGTCATGTCAAGGCCTAAGTCGGATAACTACAAAGATGAACTCACCCTTAGTCAGCAACAACGTCGGTGGACCATATCCCGCTACATGATATAAATACAGCCTCATCCACGGAGTGTGAGCCTCAGGCGGCGCGGGACCAACGTGTGGTAATGACCCCGCTGCTGCGCCTGCGCGGGCTTCTCGACATAATGGCGCCGTTGATATGGCGAGTCTACAACACAACAACGAAAGCATATTGTACTGTTTTTTTTCCATAGTCATCTTTCAAGATTAGAATTCTCAGATTAATTTATTGAAAGAATTTTATAATGTGACTTCGAATATTTATCGACTTGATTTATGTGTGAGATACTTAAAACTTACGAGCTACTTTACTATGTGTAGAGTTGCAACTTTCCTGTTGAAGATAAGGATCCATTGTTGCAGTGTGAGAGAGAGCTACACAGGTCAAATAACATTATCCCTTTTTTACAATGGAATAATAATGGCTTTAACACGTATTCCCCAAGAATACCAATAACCTAATAAACATTAGAATTATATTGAAAACAAACTTGTTACACTCACTTGTACTTCGTAGACAGCAGCCTGCATCTCGCAGCTGCCCCCAGCGCATGAAGCGCTTCACAGCGCAACAGATCAAGCGGCCGCAACTTTGGTCGAAGAGTTCGCAGCGCTATCCGTAGGCATGCAGCGGCTGCAAGGTAACGTCGCGCTTCGCCTTCTATCTCGGGGTCTGCTACCACCTGATGTATTATGAAACATTATTTTTATGTGAAAATTATTTAACCATATTAAAACTTATATATAACTTTATTTTTATCATCGAATACATGCCTTATATCGACACATTAAACACACTCGATGAGTAGATACTTTTTTATTACATAAAACAAATATAATAATATAAAATATATTTTATTAAATACAACTCACCTTGTCAAGTTCCATCAGTAAACTATCCAAACTTTCGTCAGGTAGCTTCCCAACTTCAAACAACGTCACTGCATGGCTTTTCAAATCCTGAAATAATTTTTAAGCTACAGTTTCCTAGAGCAGCGGTGGCCGCCATTTACGGCCGCAGTGACCGGCTGTCATGAAAATTTTCGCAGTGGCAAAGATTTAAATCGTTAGATTCGTACCGCGTCAAGCACATCTCTTCGCATTTCTGTTTCGTTTTCACACCTTTGACACACAATGACGCAGTGACTTATGGAAATGAGCTCACTCTTCCTTCTCAGTATGGACCTTTTTTCATATGACTAAGTAAGGTGTAAGCAAATCTAGCGATTTATAATGTTTGGGAGAGCGGGTTTTGACTTAATGTCAAATACTGGTACTGGTAAATGACAAACTTTCATGACGTCCGTCATAGACGGAACCGCTTTTCTAGGAACCCAAAGCTTTAATCTTCTTTAACTTTCAATCTTTTGCAACATTTATAATTCACAACGTGCTGATTCGTGAAAGCTATAAGTAAAATAGACTAGGATAACAAACATACCGGTGACAGATTCCCCATCATAAGGTAAGCTGCTAACGTAGAGTCGAAGAGAACAGCAACTCTTTGACCACTGTTGTTTGACGGTTCAACTCCATCTTCTGGACTCTAGAAATAAAAGTTTAAAACATTGCTTGATAGTCCTAGTTTAGAATCATTATGACTGTAGTTTACAAAACGGTTGGTTATTCTCACTAATTTCAAACTCGAGAACCAGACAGACAAGCTAACGGCAACTCCGGAACCTATTTTGATTTCATACATTGGGAAACATTGAACAACTGTACGAGATAATCGAACCGCGGTTGCAGTAATATTTCAATCGGAGACTAAAGAGACCTACACCTAACCAATATTTACCTGTTTGGAAGTGGACGGCGTTTGCTTGATGAGGATCGGTTCCATTTGTATCGAGTCGTCGTCCATGTTGGGGTCGAACGTCAATGGAGCTATTTGTCTGTACCTGAGGACAAATCAGTAGTCTTAAAAATATTGTAATTATTTTACACACACTGTATTTAAACTCACGCCTTCTTCCTATGGGGGTAGGCAGAAACTACAGAACGCCAGCTTCTACGATCCTTACATGCTCCTTTTGCTTCGTTTACGTTCATAGATCTGGTCATACACGCACGCCGGTTGCGAGTACTACGCACCTGACCTTTCTGAAGAACATCACCAATAAGGTCAGTATATGTCCTCCTAGGGCGTCTCCTCCCGGCGTTTCCATTCACATCTGCCTTGTACCCTTTTGTTAGTCGCCTTTCATTCATCCTCTCAACATGACCAAACTATCTATGCATTCTTTTAATTTTTTTAAATCTTCTTTTAAACCGCACTGTTGCCTTACCACATCATTCCTCAGCCTATCTTTCATAGTCACACCACACATGCTTCGCAAGGAACGCATTTCCACAACATTTATTCTACTTTCATGCTTTTGCCACACCCAACATTCACTTCTATACATAATCGAAGGCACCAGCACACCATTGTGAACAGCCAGCCGAGCCTTTTTGGGCATCAACTGGTCACAATCGCATGTATACCACCATTCGCTTTATTTCCCATATTTACTCTCTTTTCCACATCTTCATCAATCGTTCCATCCCCTGTGAACAGAATCCCCCCAAATATACAAACTTATTTACTTGCTCCACATTTATTTACACATCACACACCGATGATGACGCAACGATATGTGAAACGTATTTTTTTTTTTTCATCCCCGCAAGTTTCACACAAATGAGCTTTCGCCCAACAAACTTTTCGCCAAATAGCCTCTAATCAGCGCTTGTTAAACGTCAATGTGAAATACTAACGGCTGATGGCTGTGCGTGGTGACGGCATCCCTCCAGGTGGCATGTTGCGGCGCCACGGGCGGCGGCTGCAAGTTGTTAGCGAAGCCCAGCCGGCAGTATAGGGACACTGCTTGCTTTACCGACTCGCATTCCACCTGTGAGGAGTAGATTAGTAAATAATATTACATACTTACGGGTCGGAATTGGAAAAGAGGTTTGGTTTATAACTGATAGGGTGTCTTGATTACGGCCCAACAAGTCATGTGAGTGTAACGTGGTCAGAAGATCTTCATAAAATAGAAGGTGAGTAATTGATTTGTGTTGCATGGAAATCAGCTTGGCAAGGTTCTAGCTAATCAATTAAGAAAAATAATTCCAGTAGGTACTGCAATAATTATTGTTGCTGATGTAAAATAAGCTCGCGTATCAATTTCTAATTATAAGAGTTACGCGATAGAAAGAGACGCAACTTCTAGGTGAATATAACTGTAGGTAATTAGCGCTGTGCGACCTGAATTGCACTTTATTCTGTCGTAACAAAAGTCGTTTCTTATTTAAATGATTTTGCGGAGTGAACCATCTGTATTAGTCTTTGGTTTTAAGTAGTAGCCTTGCTTTTTGCTATTATACAGGCTGGCGTAGATAATTACTTTCAAAATCCTTAAAATAAACCCGCGAAAACTTGCGATTATGATAAGGCTACCAACGCTTCGGACACAGCTTTTATCTTTGTGGTTTAAGGATTTCTCTCTTAAAAGTTTCGAAAGTTAAATAAGCATGTTAGTTGTCCCTTGTCAATTCGGTAAATAGCTCTCTCCATATTGATGTTCACACGACCTTGTTTCAGCAATGTGTCAGTGTCATATTAATTATTATTACATTCAATTCCGTGTGAATAGCTCATTAAATAGCATGGTAACTTTTCAAACCAAAGTGAACTTTAATTCCATAGACATTAAGGACAATATACAAAAAAAAATATAAGCTCATGTGAGATAAAAATAGGAAAAATACTATTCTATTTTATCGCTTTTATAATACATCCTAATCAACATTTGTTACATGCATTATACGTAAGGCTATGAATACATGGAACTTCCACATTACAACGGCGTGTGTTTTTTTCCATAATCTTCTGCTGTTATTATGCTTTAGGAGGCAATTATAATTGAACTGCCGAAAAAAAAAAATGTCGCAGTAAGATGGTTGAAACCGTGATATAGTTAGGTATATATCCCTAGGGATATAGCTATATAGCGTAATATAGTTATATGAAAGCGATTCATAACTGCTTTTCTAGGAATATAACTATGATACGAGCACGATCGAGTAATATAACTACTAGAGCACTCCGACCACATAGGTTAGGTTAGGTTACAACTTTGACCAACTACGCATGAACCGAGCGAGCGGTGCCGCGGCAGCGGCCGCCAAGCGATACGTCGAAATTGGTCGCAGTAACAAAATTAGGACACCACGACAGTTATGAACCGCTTTCATATAACTATATTACGGTTTATAGCTATATCCCTAGGGACATAATTATATCACGGCCTCAACCATCTTACTGCGACAGATTCATTTTCATGTTTAGGCAATCACTCGAAAAGGTAGATTTTTGAACAGAATTAAAAATTTTTTTTTTTTTTTTCATGCTTAATAATTTGTTAGCTAAAGTCCCACACCGAGTTTTGCTAGAGTGTAATTGCATGTTTCGATATTCGAGACCGTTTTATTTACTTTTAAAAGCTTTTTTTCATTTTTGTGTTCCTAAAACATTTGGCCCTAATAAAGGTCATAATAAAGCCAAATAATATCTGGGTGTTTATACTAAAAAGTGTGGACTCCTTCATGAATAAAGGTGCACTCTACTAACCTGCAACACAGCCGCTAGATCGGCCACACTGGTATGTTCATCAATGGACACGAACACTTTGTAAAGCAGCGTCTCGAAGTAATCCCCAGCTATTCGGTTCATCACGAACCCTTTGAGAGGAGGTACTGACACCTTGTCCGCTGTTGTTATTGGTACGTCCAGGTAGATTAGGCCGCGCCTGTGGGGGTAATAATGGACACTTTTGTAGACTTTCTAGTGATATCATGAAGGTCATTTATAGCACACGATATGACTTTTTGTTGTTCAGAGAAAAGAACCATCAAATTATTTATTCGATTCTTGTATAGATAGTGCAATCCACGCCGACGCGCCCCACTCCGCTCCGCTCCGTAAGTACAGCTTACGGTACAGTAATCGCGGAGTGGGGCGCGTCGTCGTGGATTGCACTATCTGTAATGAACGACTATACATATACTTCCCACATAAGTGAAAACCAGCAATTTTGGAGAAATTGTGTAGTTGTTGTTTCGTGGGAACTAGTGCCCAGCAGAAGTCTGGGAAAAAAAAGTTCGAGCCAGCCTCAATGTTAATCCTGCCACAATCAAAAGAAATTGGACTTCTACCGATCGTGGCAGCAATCAACGAGTTTAAGAGGGAACAGGGGCTGCGATGAATTTGAAAAATAGGTATTTGAAGAAACTATTGCCGTCGCGCTGCGCCCGAAAAACCGAGTTAAACCCCGTAAAGTGCGATAGGGATAACTGCAGCTCAGACCGATTACATCACAATTTTTTTGACAAAAACGACGTTTGGCATTCTCCTTTTTTCTCCTCGAAAACTAAGCCGATTTAATAATTTTTTACATTAAATTTTTAAGAAAGAGTATGTCTAGGTTCCTATTATTTTCTTTTATGCTAAAAACTTTTCCGAATTAGTCTGGTAGTCCTCTAATCACGGCGGTAAAAATGGGGCATTTTTGTAATTTTTGGAGGGTCATAGTTTCCTTACTTATTAATTGCTGAAAAAAAGGAAATGACAGGGACATGCCTATAGAGACCTTGATTTTATTTAAAAAAAAATGACAGCTCTAGAGGCATTATTCAGGAAGAAAAACGGGGAATACGTTTGTATGGAGAATCGCGGGCCCTGTTCCCTCTTAACATATCCCAATTCGCAACTAAACATAAACCGTCTTGATAACTGACTTTTTAAGACCAACATGCTATCTCGCTCATTTCTCATGAGGTTATTTTTGGTAACATAAGCACACATTATTATGTTAAATCTTAACAATATTAATTTCATACCTGTACAAAGTCTTGACGACATAGTAGTCGAGCGTGCCTGCGGTTTGCGATCCGCGGTCGATTAGCAAGTCTATTAGCGCTCTCTCGCTCTCACCTAGAGGCTATCGTGAAAAAAGCGATGTGTTATGTCAGTTAATAGTAAGTATGAGAACTAAAAAGTAAGAAACATCCTACACTGGAGCGCGCAAGAAGTAGCCATGGAATTGGCCCGCCCAATGAAGAGTGTGTGCGCTTGCAAGTAATTGTTCTCGCTCTCGTTACGGGAGAATGCGGAATCAGGCTTAAAAAGCCTACGGCATAGCCCTAAGGGCTGGCGCCGACCGGGTAAAGCCTTTGCTTTACCAAAAAATGGGCTTTTTTAAAAATCGCGCTACCCTGTGGTAGCGCGATTTTTAGAGCCAAACAAACATCAACAATACGTTTCTTAAAATATAGTCGAAATTAAATAAACTTAACTGCGTGCATCTGTTCGCTAAGTCTCGTCTCTCGAAAGATTTAATGCTATTGAAGTCAAGACTGCATCTCAAAATAGCTTAAAATAAGCAAGCTCAAACCGACAAGGTCAAGCATAAATTCATCTAATTGATTTGATTATATTACACAACACTCACTAGATAATAAAATAAAGACTGTTGGGAAAATTATCAATGACGAAACAAACAGGAATAAAAGACAAAATAATAATTTCACACTAGAAACTTCACGTGGTCTCATGAGCACTAACAAAGAAGTTGCTCAAGAATGTAACCAGTATCCCACTTAGGCCTCTGCCTCGAATTTTGCGGGCAGCGGGGCGGCGGCGGCGGCGGCGGAGCGGGAGCGGCAGGATCTTATGCGTAAAATCAAATGGACCGGTTCTCGAAAACAGCGGCGCGGGGGCGGGCAACGAGCGGTGCACTCCAGTCAAGCGGTGACTGCCCGCGCCGCCGCCGCCACCGCCCCGCTGCCCGCAAAATTCGAGGCAGAGGCCTTAAAACTACTGAAACCTTAAATTCCTCGCCCTCACGTTCTATTGATTTATTAAGAGCCAACGTTTCATCCTGCCCGATTGAATTTAAATTCACAAGATCAAATTAACCGAAGATCAATGGGGAATGTCAATCAAAGTTTGTACCTCCATTATTGAGACTAAAGCGCCGTACTAAGCCTTAATATTTAATTTGTGTGTGGATCAAGGAGTCTTCCCTGATCTGATGAAATATAGTAAGGTAATACCACCTTTCAAATCCGGGAACAGTAAAGACACCAATAATTATAGACCCGTATCCGTGTTGCCGGCTATAAGTAAGGTGTTTGAAAAGGTAATGCTTAATCAAACGCTAATAGACGTGCATAAAATCTTGACGACGTAAATAACGCCCTACAATCAATCTGCCTAGCCTTTTCCCAACTATATTGGGGTCGGCTTCCAGTCTAACCGGATGCAGCTGAATACCAGTATTTTACATGGAGCGACTGCCTATCTGATCTCCACAACCCAGTAACTGGGTAATACGATACCCCTTGGTAAGACTGGTAGTCAGATTTTCTAGCTTCTGACGACCCGTAACGACTGTCAAAGATCCATGAATGACAGCCAGGACCAACGGCTTAACGTGCTTTCCGAGGCACGGAGGAGTCTCGGTATGGAAAGATGGTCACCCATCCACAGACCAACCTCGGCAAGCGTAGCTTAACCTAATGGATCGACACGTGCGGCAGTTATTACTTAGCCACGAGCTAAATATACAAAATAACGCCCTACAGCAGGTCCAAAATTGGTTCACTGCTAATAATTTAGTATTAAATGGGGAAAAAAACGAAGTGCATAAGATTTTCTTTACCAAATGTCAAAAGTTCATCATCATGTTCAAAAACAATTACTATTGTGAGATAGTATTGAATCGAGAGAAACTAGAATTCGTCGATAAAACTGTTTTCCTGGGGATCACGCTCGACTCAAGGCTTCAATGGGGTCCTCATTTAACATCCCATTCAGGACGGCTAAGCTCAACAGCATATGCTGTGAGAAAAATCCGTCAATTTACTGATGTAGATACCACGAGGGTAGTCTATTTTAGTTACTTTTCCATAGTCGTACGGTATTCTATGGGGACGGGCTGCAGACATCAAGTCTATTTTTATTCTGCATAAAAGAGCCATCAGAGCCATGTATGGTTCCGCCAGCGCAACTCTCTAAGGGAACCATTTAAAGATATTAACATCGTGACGGTACCTTGTCAATACGAGTATATCTATGAAAACAATATGTACAGACACAAGCTCCAATATGTATACACTTAGTAACTTTTAAAAGTGATTTTCTCCTCCTGTGTTTATTGCAATTTTGTGTTATTACGAACATAGTATATTGGAACCCATACTATTATGGAATAGTCGTATTTCAAAGTTGCAATCGTAATTCCCCGAGTAAATCGCTTTTGCATTTTGCCAAGTGTTTACATATTATTATTCGTGACTTTATGTAAAGAAAAGTGTACATCTTTTTAGTAAAAGAGGTGCAAGACACAATTATATCACTAGGAATAGGGACCAATTGGTTCAACCAGGTTTCAGGCTGGCTAAAGTGGACTCATCTTTCATGGGGTACTGTTTAAAATGTTACAATATAATACCTGCCCACATAATTCAACTAAATGAATCGAAATTTAAATCTTATATTAAACGCACACTATGCTGCCAAGCATATTATAAGTTGGGAGATTACATCGCCGATAAAAATGCTTGGCTCAACACTGGTTTTGTTCTACAAGGGCGCAATCTAATAGATTAGCATTTGAAAATACCGTTGGAGCTGCTGAAGATTTTAAAAACTATCTTTGTATTGTATTAATTCAATCTCTTAGCATTGTATAATTGCATAGCACACGTGTGAGTACTATGTACCGACTATAAAGCTACCATTTAGGTACTGGGTATGTCTTTCATTCACTTGAATGTTCCCTGGCGGCTGAGAGTATGTCAAGCTCACTCTAATGTTTCGCTGACAGTGGCGCGTGTGTTGGATCATTTAGCTCCTTTCAAAATGGTTGAGCTGAAAGGTGCTAATCCACGCGTCATGTTCGTGAACGGGCAGCTGATATATATATATACTTTTTTTAATGTTTTTTTTTTATTTCTATTACTGACGCTGTTAATGTTTTGCATCGTTCTCACATGCATAACTTGATGTAACCACTAACCAATATTTTGTACCAACCCATATTTTGATTTAAAAGAGTGTCCATGGAGTTTTTTGCCCATTCTTCTCCAAAGGTACCTACTACGCTTTAGAATGGGCAACTAGCTTCATCTTTCTCCGACAGACCAATCCCTTGACAATTCAAAAGTGCCTGTAATTGGTTTATTTGAAATAAATGCTTTGATTTATAAAGATTTTATTTTTTACTTTTCAGTTCAGGCTCATAAAATATTGACTACTGCAAAAATAATTTTCATTCGGAAATCGATTATTTAGTTAATTTTACGCACCACCAGGGCCTGATTAACCCTTAGGCTAATTAGGCTGCAGCCTAGGGCGCGAGGATCTAGGGGGGCGCGGGCGCGCTGCTGAAATCGTGTCTACATTTTTCAACTAGACTGAGACAAAACACTAAATGAACTGTGAACTGAAAAAGCTTACTAGTCCCTGATTTTAACGAAACATTTTGAAATTTTAAAAAGCGCGCGTAAAATCAACATTGACTTGTCACTCAAATCGTTCGGTGGTCGAGCGAGTGAGGCGGCAACAGCGCAGCTCACCGCGCGCCATGAAAAACAAATCAACGACTCGCGGGGACTCCCCGGCGGCGGCGGTTAATAGTTTATACGTAGTAACTATTTAGTAATCTGTGTTTATACTTTGTCGCGTTTCATATGTTTGCCTTTTTTCGTCCGTCATACATATTATAGCTCGTGTGTATTCGTTTTTGGTGATATTTATTGTCCTTTATCGTTAGTGTTACCGTGTTTTTTTAAGACTATGAGTGTTAATGAGAATAGTTCGATAGTAAAAAAGCCAAGTGGAGCAGAATACAGAAAAAAAGCAAAAGAAAAGGAAAAGAAGATAGAAAATGTTTTAAAACATACTCGTAAACTTGAAACATTTTTTACGAGCTCTACAGAAAGGAACGAAACGGTGAAGAATGCTGCAGTATCTTCAGTGATTTCTTGCCCTGGTCCCTCTACCGCGGAATGTTCACACGTTTCTCCGTCCAACACTAGCTCTACAGTAGTGAGGAGTGAAGACGAAATTATAATAGAAGAAAAGTCGTCCGTTCCCTCAAGTGACCCTGCACTGTGGCAAGTCAACGATGAATTTCGAGATTATATTGCTAAAAAAGGACTGCAACAGAACGAAGAGTTAGATTTTTCCCGATCAGAAAGGCAGTATAAAAATCAAAAAAGATTTCTATCTAAAAATATGTTTGAGATGAAGCTTGTTAATGGCGAAATTGTGAAGAGAAGCTGGTTAGTATACTCAGAATCCACAGGTCACGTGTTTTGTGGTCCTTGTAAATTATATGGAGGAACATCCGTATTTGCCAGAAGTGGATTTAACGATTGGAAAAATTCTCACTTAATAATTGATCATGACAATTCTCCGGATCATCGTAAGTGTTTGGGACAGTATGTATGCAGAGGAAAACTTTTACAGCGATTGGATACCCAAATAGTCAAACAATATAACGAAGAAATAACTTATTGGCGAAATGTATTACTACGTGTAATAGAAACAATAAAGTTTTTAGCTTCTCGTGGGCTTCCATTTCACGGTCAAAATGAAATTATTGGATCTGCACTAAACGGAAATTTTCTTGGCTGTATTGAGCTTATATCTAAATTTGATCCTTTCATGGCTGAACATTTGGTGAGATTCGGACAAAAAGGCAGAGGATCTCCATCGTACTTGTCATCCTCTATAGTCGATGAATTTATATTACTGCTCGCTGACGAAGTTCGACTTTCGATTGTAGGAGAAATAGAAAAAGCAAAATATTATTCGATTAGCATTGATTCTACTCCAGATATTTCACATACCGATCAGTTGACATTTATTATCCGTTACGTTTTGCCTGATGGAGAACCTGTCGAACGCTTTGTCACATTTTTACCCAATTGCGGTCATAAAGGTGAAGACATGGAGGAAGCTGTTCTTACGACAATCGATAAAACTTTGGGACTTGATATTAAAGACTGCCGTGGCCAAAGTTATGATAATGCTAGCAATATGTCTGGTCAATACAAAGGTCTTCAGTCAAGAATTAAAGCTGTAAATCATCTGGCTACTTTTGTTCCTTGTGCAGCGCATTCTCTCCAACTTGTGGGATCAGCTGCCGCGGAAAGTAGTGACGAATCAGCTGCTTTTTTTACACTGGAACAACAACTATACAATTTTTTTTCTGGATCTACAAGCAGATGGCAAATTTTAGTATCCAAATTGGATGAAGAATCGAAAGTGCTAAAAAATCTATCAAAAACTCGATGGAGTGCACGAGCAGATGCAAGCAAAGCCTTATACAGTTCATACAAACAAGTTTTGGAAGCATTAAACTCTATTTGCGAAGATAAAAATCAAAGTAAAGAGACCAAAATAGAAGCAAAAGCAATATTAGAAAAAATGAAAACTCTAGAAATTACTATAATGTTGTGTTTTTGGAACTGTGTGCTCGTAAAGTTTCAAATCGTTAGTGCACAGCTACAAGCAAGTTCTATTGATTTATCTGACGTTGTTACTCTTTATGAGACGTTACATGCTTATCTTGATACGTTGCGTGATGAAAAAGAGTTCGAAAATTTTGAATCAGAGGCAATCAAGAGATGCGAAGTAACCACATACAAAAAAGATTTAAGAAGAAGAAAGAAACCAAAATTTCATTTTGATGAAGTTCAAACGGGACATATTGAGTTAGAAGGGAGACGATCTTTCATCGTTGATAATTATTATGCAGCTATTGACTGTCTTAAAGTGCACTTAAAAAACCGGCAAATTATTTATAATACAGTAAGCACCAAGTTTGGTTTCTTATGGAAACTGTATGAACTAGA
Source organism: Xanthia togata (assembly GCA_963853775.1). Classification (NCBI taxonomy): domain Eukaryota; kingdom Metazoa; phylum Arthropoda; class Insecta; order Lepidoptera; family Noctuidae; genus Xanthia; species Xanthia togata. Next base: position 7,396,840 of record OY970805.1, read on the forward strand.
CGACAGTGAATTTATTAGAAGCAAAGCAAAGGAGTTACAACAACTATATGCCACTGATTTAGGAGAAACCTTTGCAGAAGAATGCGTCCATTTGGCGCAGTTTTTAAAATCTGACACCGAGACCGAGCATTTTATTTCTGCCAGAACCCCAAAGGGTTTGTTGCAGTTAATAAAGAGTTTTAATATTTCATGTCTGTTCCCGAATGTAGAGATAATATTAAGAATTTTTTTGACAATGAGTGTTACCAACTGCAGCGGCGAAAGGTCTTTTTCAGCACTTAAAAGAGTTAAAAATTACTTGCGCTCCACACTCCGTCAGCAAAAACTTGCAGCGCTCTCGTTATTGTACATAGAAAGTAATTTTCTGCAAACTATCAAATTTGAAAAAATAGTCGAAAACTTTGCAAACGCCAAAGCACGAAAAAGGACTTTTATATAAACTAATAATAATTGTACTTAATTACTATAATTTTTAAAATAAACAATTAATCAGTTGAAATAATGTTTCACTGGTATGATCTCATTCCATTCATCTTTTATTAATGACTAGAGTTCCACCCGCGGCTTCGCCCGCGTGGATTTCGGCTATATCGTGCGCCCTCGGGAACATTCAAGAATTTCGTGATAAAAAGTATCCTATGTTCTTTCTTAACCTATTACCTATGTTTGTTCCAAACTTCATTAAAATCGGTTCAGTGGTTTAAGCGTGAAAGCGTAACAGACAGACAGACAGACAGATAGATAGAGTTAAAGGACAACGTTGTTTTCGCTTGCAGTTCGATCTGAAAACTTTTATAGACAGTATGAACCATGATAAAATTATTCCTATTAGTAAGCAAAGTCAAAACTAATATACTGCTTTTTAGTCCGACCGTCGTAAACTCGTAACACACCTGGCACCTAGGGGGCGCGTCCTGATAAATTAGCCTAGGGCGGTCAGAACTCTTGATCAGTCCCTGCGCACCACAGATGTTGTTAACACTTATGTAAACAAAACTCTTAAGCACACTCCAGTTTAGGATAACAAAACCTCAAAACAATTTTAAGATTTAAAAAATCAAACAAAACTCAAGTCAAATTCAACTTGATCTTCATAACACCAGGGTTTATATTTACCTTAACATCATCTTCTAGGACATATCCAAGTTCAACTCGCCACCACGGTTGCATCGGTATGTTTAGGGGTACGCGCGGGAGTAAAGCACGGACAGCTTTGGAGCGCCCGCGCCGCCCTAAAGAGCGGGCTTTTGCCACCAGTTCTAGGTACTCATTCCGACCAATACCTAACAGTCTCAAACCTATGGAAAAAAGTTGTTTATGTTTCATAGAGATTTAAAAGTTACTAGAAATAGTGAATATACCCATGGAAAAACTGAAAAATTTACCCATTTGCTGTCGATTTTTTAAAATAAGACTAAAAAGATCAAAAAGAAAAGAATGAAATGTGCAAATTAAAGTTATTTGCATAATATGAAGAACTACAACTTTTTATAGAAAAACTCGTAAAATTTTGTCTAAACTGGGGCACATGAGTTTAAAAATGTTTCAGCTACTGTGCCATATCATAATTCTTTGGCCTAATTTGTATAACTTATGTGCCCTAAATTGAACGAGGCTTTACTTTAAAATACATTAAGCACTTGATTGACTTTTAATAAAAAAAAAAAAAAACAAGTAAGTCATACTCACAGTCGGCAGCAGTAAAATTAGGCATAGTATCATAGCTCTTCTCCAACTCTATGAGGAGAGCCACCACCTCCACATAGTAAATGAATGGGGTTATTCTTAAACCTATAATAAAAATAGTAAAATTCAAAACTTATACTTAATTATTTTAGCTATCAAGATTTGTACTAATTTGTAGTACTTCTGCATAGTTTAAATGTGAGTTCCCATCAATTTACAACTGGTGGGGTTTGCACTCACAACCTCTCACTCACCAGTCCATAACCTTTTGGCTGTTGCCACTTGTTGTGGTAAAACGGTTAAACACAATAACCTATTTTCAGTCAAATACTGATTGCTATTAATGGTAGATAGTATAATTCTATCTGTCATTGAATGTCATCCCACAATTCTGTAAGATTCCTTATTCTCTGACTGCTTATTGGGACGTTAAAACCATAGATAGATAAGTGTTTCTATCTCCAGTGTGTCAAAACTAGCAATAGATAGATTATTGGGTTCGGCCATATGTGTATAACCATTTATAGACTTGACAGTATGATATGAGGTAAAGGCACAAACAATATAAGAATAACTAGCTTACTAGGTCAGCACGGTTCTAGCAGGGCTGACTGCCATAGATGTGCAGGACATCAATTTAAGCATTCCCTAGCATTGAATGTTCATCTGTTTGAATTGTAGGGCTCAATGAAACAACTTACCTTTAACAATCATGTCTGCTAGGTGATAGGGGTAGAGCATGAGTCTTTGTATGCTGCTCTGTATAAGTGTCTCATAATATTTCTTTTCATCTTTCCGAATGGTCCTGACTGTTGACAAAAAATAACTTAGATGTATACCTATATTATATCATCAATACCAAATATACAGACGAGTAAGATAAAATATAGATTTGTAACAATTTACAAAAACATATCAGTAGTAAGAATATCAATGAGTTTTGATTATGGTAATTAATTGAAGATTACAAAAACTAATTTCCATTTTTGTTGTGATTGAATATCTCAATAGCAACTTACCAAGACTTCCTCTGTACCTCAATTGATTTTTAATACTGAATTCGAATATGTACCTCTCATATTCTTTGGGAGAATCACCCAAGAGCTGAAACAACAAAGTAATGCTTGTACCTACTTGCTATACCTACATGTCACTGGATATAATGTGATAGGGAAATACAGTGCTCGTGATGTTAACCCCACTTATTATGTACTCTAATAAGCGATGATAAACATCATTAGCATGGAATTTTTGATACTGTAAAACAATAACATAATAGTTTACCTTCTTTATAGGCGCAGGTAATTGCGACCACTGTGTCTTTTTTCTAATACATTCCTCAATTTCGTCTTCCATGGTACTTGACCATTTAAAAACGATTCTAAATAATTACATTGATAGCAAGGAACTCGGCCTTGGATAAATGGATAAACTGCACAAAATATTTTTGATAAGTAAGCAAGCAAATAATAGCGTGCGTTTAGAATAATGATAAAACAACAGAATTACTTACAAAACCTATTATAAAGTATTTTATTATAGAGTTTTTTATTTACATAAAAATCAATCATTCAGTCTAATTGTTATAAACAATATAATTTTCATATCGCAATCTTAACAGTATAATAAAATCGTCTCAAACACAAATTGAGTAACAGATCGAGTTTTTGAACGTAAAAGGTACAATCCTTGCCGTCGTTGATTTGACATGACGATAAAAGTTGCCATGAATTCTGAAGAGCAATCGATACATTGACTTATTGAATCGATATCAATTGAAAATTTATTGCATTAATTGATTTTTTCAATCAATCATTGCAATAAATTTAATAAAACATTCTTCTAAATTATGCTTATAAAAAATCAACAAATAATCACAAAGTTTTGGGCGTTAAACATTCACCTACATATTTTTACTCAAAAAGACGTTCAATATACATAAAATCACGCCTTTTTCCCATGGGGGTAGGCAGAAACTACAGAACGCAACCTGGTGCGATCCTTACTCCTTTTGCCTCGTTTACGTTCCTTACTTTTTCTTAGCTTAGACAATTGTCTAGCTTTTTTGTAAAATATACAGCTGAGCTTCAACAAAAAATAGCACTTTAAGTGACGCAATACATTATATTCTACAGATTTGAAGAATGGAAAAAATAATATTTTGTTTGGTTTAAAAACTAGGTAAGTACCCAAATAACAAGTTGTCGGTTTCTAATACGTTTATTTTAATTTACAAGGATAACACCGTAGGTACTTATAATAATTTGGGGACTTTACAGGTTAATACAGATGACGTATCCACGCGACGATGCGGGGTTAGTAGGGTATCGTTACAATACCACTTAAAAAAACAAAAAAAATTGGCGTAACACAGTTTTATTGGAATCCCCCAAATCCCCCAATGACGTTATACTTCCAAAGCGGTAGGTACTCATTCCATTACTAATGAAAAAGTTGTTTCAAAGGCTGAGTGAATTTGATTAATCATATCTGACGCTAACATTGATTGTCCGTATAAAACGTTAGCCTTATAATTACTTAATCTCGTAAGTTTTGCAGCTGCATATGCAGCGACACTTTGGGCGAGTTGTGTGTGACTTTCGTTCTTGCAGAGTTCCGCTTTTAAAGCCCAATAATAAAATGTTCCGAGAGATCCAGATAATATGTCTCCTTGTCCTCCCACCCGCCGTCCTGAACCTCCTCCTGTTGCTATCCAACTGTAGGTAACCATATTTGTATAGAAATGATCTTTTTCACCCTTTACCAAAACACCTACGCAATCTCCCCAGTAACTGTACCAATTACTATCATTTCTAGAAACCGCTGCCATTAACCTGTTTGCTTCACGTAGATTTGGTGTCATGATCACTCCAGGACAAGGATAACCTTTTATTAATGATGTATTCTTAGAAATTGCGTACAGTCCATCGGCGTCTATAACTAACGGTTTTCCCAAGTTCTTGCAATCCTCAATAATATCAGATATCAAGTGTAATGTTTCGGGTTCTCGTCCTAAGCCAGGACCAATGACGATTACATCCATTTTTGGTAATATTGATCTTATTTTAGACGCATATTTAGAGTTCAAATATGGGTAGACGATAAGATCGGGACTATAAGTCTTGATGACATTTGCAGCACTATCCGTGGTTATTACATACGCCAAGTCTGCCCCAGCCTGAAAGTAGTTTATTTTATTTTATTAATAACATTGATAAACGTTCCTAACATCACGCCTGGTATGGTGGTAGGTTTGATGTAAGTCCTCAGCCCTCATCATGCCTAATTTAATATTTTAAATGAGTTTCACATATTACATGTTTTTTAACGTTTCTTGGTGATTTAGAGGATGCAGGGGACAGAAGAGCAGCAGATTTGCAATCTGCTTTTAGTGTGTCTGTGTGCCAATATTCCAGATTAAAAATAATTTACATGTAACTTCCTTAGCTACTACATAAACTAGGTAGGTAATATTAAAACTTACCTCAGTGTGGCGTAGCAATATCTATTATTATGGAAATGTTTTATAATTAAAGCAAAGTATAAATTATGTTAAGTACGTGCCTTTAATGATGATATCGCCGAAAAGTATGGTGCTCCTGTATATTCTACCGAGCCACCAATGACTCCTATCTTACCCGCCTCCCCCTTACTTTTATTAACTATATCGGGAAGAATTGATTTACTAAGGATTCTAAAAGTATTCGATTGAAGTTTACTATCTAAAAAATTACACATATTATTATCTTTAATTTCATCACATTTCACTAAAAGTAATGAAAAGCAAACAATAACACAAATATATCTCATGTTGTAAAAGCAAGTCAATCACCGATCACTACAGAAAAGTTATGACGTCTTTGTTTCTTCGTTATCAAACAAGTTCACGTGTTTTTATACATATAAGTAGACTTTTGTTTAGATCACAGCCACAGATCACACACATACACAGCGTATGCAGCTTACGAAGTTATGAAGAATGCATGGGTGAAGGTCAAGATTTAATTGTAAAAAAATGTTTATGATCAAGTCAAGAAAATTGATTGAAAAAACGAAATAAAATGACAAAATTATTAATTATGGCAACATTTGCTTCATCTGTCAAAGTCAATCAGCCGTCGTAGTTCTGAAATAATAACAAAAATTTCATTGCAGCTATTTTCGAATGTAATTACATCAAAATGGATGATAGTAATGAAACTGTTAAACTTGTTTATACTATAAACAAATACTCAAGTTATTCCGCTAACTATGTACCCGAGTATGTGTATATTTCAGTGTTTTTTGCAATTTTTATTCTTAATAATCTTGAAAAAATCCCGGTGTGCGCTATCTATTCCTATTTTTTGCTAAGAATTCGACTGTGTAATGTGTTATTTTATTGTTTTTGATTGTGCCAATATTAATTAGTAGAAGGAAACTCCGTAAATATAGCAATTTTATGATATAAAACATGCACTTGTATTTTCAGAAATATCATGGTAAATAACCCCACAGACCAGCTATCCCGATGGTTCACAGACAGCAATACGCCGCAACAGTTCATCATGTTAAGATTAAAAACGCCAGCCATAGTGGAATCCATAAAATTCGGGAAGTACATAAAGGCACATGTCAGTGACCTTAAGAAATTTCAAATTTTTGGTGGAACTGAAGAAAATAACTTATCTTTATTGCTAACTGCGTAAGTATTTATTTTATAAACAATATGATTTTATTAATAGTTTGTAAATAGAATAGAATTTATTAAGATTAAGTTTTTTATCTACAAACATTTCAAAACAAGAATGAAAAAATTAAGACATCTTAATATATTTATTAATCTAACACATTCTACAACTTACTTAAAAACAAACCTGTAATAATCATCAATAGTTATAGTCGTTGTGTAGGTTTTCTGTACTAGAAACTAGTTTCTAATCATGGCTGCAAACCATGGGTCGTAACATTGACAAAAACTATTTCAAAGGACCTCTAAATTCCTATCTTAGGAGTCACTTTAAAACAACCTTTAATGATTTAAGGTCACTTTAATTTATTTTTAAACTTAATTCACAAAGTAAATTGAGTCGCTTTGATATACTTAAAGGTATTACAATCAAAATATTTTATTCAAACTCAAAGCATTTATTTTAATTAAACCATTTACAGGCACTTTTGAACTGTTAAGGAATCAGTCAGTCAGAAATATGAACGTAGTTGCCCATTCCAAAGTGTATTAGATACTTATGGAGAAGAACAGGCAAGAAACTCCATGGACACAATGTTAAATAAAAAATTGTTACAAAATATTGGTTACATAATTTCTGTTGAAATTATACATGTGAGAACAATGTAGAAAGACATGCACGTTAGAAGCGTCCGTAATAACAAGTTAAACAAAGACCAATTCAAAAATTAAAATAATCGGTTGCAGCTCCCGCCCGTTCATGAACATGACGCATGGATCAGCACCATTCAGCTGAAGCATTTTTAAGCTTGCTTAATGATCCAACACACGCACCACCATCAGCAAGACATCTGAGTTAGCATGACATACTCACTGCCACCAGGGTACATTTAAGTCAAAGAAAGACATATGTCTTTCTTTGACTTAAATGTACCTGTACCCAGTAAATGGTAGCTCTTTAGTACATTGTACTCACACCTATGTATTTCACATAAACCTACATGGGCACTTGTGAAACGTCAGAAGCTAGGTACGTGGTTCCAATTGGTTATTTCCTATGCAGAAAGGCCGGCAAAAACTTAACAAAATAGAAAATGGTCAACAAATCTACTAGGCCTACAATGTTCTCACATTCACAAATTAGAAAAGAATCTATAACAAAAGACAAATAAAATATTTGACAAAAAAAAACAATTTGAACCAAATGACATGATTGCTATTAGAGCTGTAACAAATTTGTAATTCTGATTAAATAGCCACTAATAAAGAGTTGAAATTAGACTTGTAGGTATATTATGTCAAATTATCGAGGACTGCCACGTTGGTCTAGTGGTCGCAAGCGCTGCTGCTGAGCATGAGGTCCTGGGTTCAATTCCCGGGTCGGGCAGTGTTATTTGGAATTTCTCAGTACAAGACCGGAGTCCGGCTATGTGCCCGGTTGATGGCAATAGGCTCGCCCCCTATTACATGGGACTTAAACATAACTGTTAAATGTGGGTGTACTATAGGCACACCTCTGCCTAACCCTTCGGGCATTACAGGCGTGATGTTATGTGTTATGTAATGTCAAATGATAAGATGATTATGTCAAGCAAACACATGTACAAAATAAAAATAATAAACCGTCGTAATTTCTTACATAATTCTGACGTTCAGTCTAATATGATAGACTACGGCGAAGCAAAAAAGAGGGTTATGATTTTAATAAGAACACTTTTGATGTGGGTTTTGAACTTTCCATAGGTAAGTTCTGTAACTGACTTTGGCAACTTGTTATAAAAGAGGATACTGTTTGTAAGAAATGACTTGCTTGTTTTAGTTAATCTAAATTTGGTATATAGTATTATATACTGGAGAAGCCCTAAGCGCAATATTCCGAACAACGGACGGGGGACGTGGTAGCTAAAAAAAAAACTGCTCGCCCGGAAAGGAAAGTCCGTAACATCAATTTTTTTTATAGATATCGATATTCATTCAGAACTTTGCTTGAACCCATGAAATAAAACAGTTGTTGCATAAAATAGATACATTTTAATAGGAGAAAATAACTAAAATTAAGTAAAAGTAATAAAATTTTCTAATAATCTCATTAATAAATTAGGATAGTGAAAAAAAAACAAATTAAAAACTATTTTAATGGACATATAAAACTTTAACAATAAAATAAAAGTATTTGAATTTAGTGATAAAATGAGTCGTGAAGTAGAAGAAATCAGAGTTTAAGAGCTAGAAATACTTTCAGTAATGCAGAAAATGAAATAGAAATAACAAAACTAAATTCCTAAACAAAAAAATTACTAAGTACTTAATTCTTATTAAGAAATTATCGACATGTCAATATTGGTTTCAAATATAAAATCAACCCTACGGTAGCCTCGGTATCATTTTTTACTAAAGGTCATAATCGCATGTCAAGTGCATGTAAATTTTGCTAATTTGACGTCATGAAAAAAAATCTGCTGTTCCTTACATTTAGACCGCGAAGGTAACCGACGAAAAATTTCAACTGAGTTTTAGAATCATGTACTGACTCCATGTTATCAGTTTTCGCGTCGATGTCCCTTCCACCCTGTATACTTACTCTAGATATTTGGGTATCACAATTTCATGTCTATTACGTGTAAGTATATTATATTATGGAATGGCGAATGGCCCTCTTTTGTAAAATCAAAATTGAACCTACGTCAGCTGCAGATCCCCACGGCAGAACGCCACAAAACATAATACTGTGGAAATAAGCAAACTATACTAATCTAGCTTTGGCTGTATCAGTCAACTGCCTTACTTTTCTTACTGCATATGCAGCTATATTTAATCTAAGTACCTGAAAGAATTCTAATATGGGCACCCAATTGCAATTTTGAATCTTGAGTATTACCCAACAATACTATATCCGATAAGTTAGCCAACGTTTAAGGAAGCTCATTAATAAAACTTGAGGGACGCCCATTTTAACTAGAGACCCCGAGTACGTCGCCCAACTAACGTTTCCTTCTTGCTGCCTGTTTGATAGGTAAGAAAGAACAAGATCAGCAACTTGTCAACGAATTCCATACTGGTGTAATAGTTTAGCAATAAGGCCGCCCATTGTGTCACCCTATGTACTATTTCTACATTCATATCTGTAATTTGTATAGTTTACTTAATATAAATAAAATATATAGTGTATTTTAGTCTATTGAGGTCATTAAATCTGTATCTATTTACATTGGTTCTACAGCATCACAGATTAGTACTTAGTACTGATCGTTCACTCCGAAAAATCATTTAAATAAAAAGCGACTCTTTCTAACACACAATAAAGTGCAATTCAGGTCGCACCTAGGTAAAAAAACGTCGCATAGCGCTAATTACCTAGTTATGTTCACCTAGCCGTGATGCCGATAGATGCCGTGTCGGGGACGGCCGTAAAGAATACATTTCCCCACCGCCAACAGGAGGCGTGTCGTAAGAGGCGACTAATTCCTGTAGCACGCGGCGGGCAGCAGCGTCTGCGTGCGAAACCTTATAAAAAACTGCGCTCGCCAACCCGCCTGCCAAGCGTGGCGAGTATTGGCAAAAACCTCTCAATGCAAAGTCCAAAGAAAACCAGGCCCCCAGTCTCCGGTAGCCTCGCTGTTCCTGGCTACGGTAGCGGTCAGGGTGACGGCGGGGCAGGGGGTGCTAAGAATCCCCGGAGGCGGAATGGCTACCACCCCCAACGATGACTGGCCCTGGTAACACAATATACGCACCTTGAGGACTGACGAGAAGATTGCTGAGCTGGAAGAAGAAATGGGTAGGTTGCACTGGAGTGTCATGGGGTTATCAGAAGTCCGACGAGCGGGCGAGGACACGATAGCCCTGAAATCCGGCAACCTACTCTACTACCGGGAGAGCGACAAACTGTCCCAAGGTGGTGTCGGGTTTCTCGTCCACAGGTCCCTCATCAACAACATCGTTACCATCGGATGTGTGTCGATCAGGGTTGCGTACCTGATAGTCAGAGTATCGAATAGATACTCGCTGAAGGTCATCCAGATATATGCGCCGACCTCGGTACGGTACGCCCAGATGAGGAAGTAGAGGCTATGTATGAGGACATAAGTAGAGCCATACATACTACTAAAACCTACTTCAATGTTGTAATGGGGGACTTCAACGCGAAACTGGGCATTCGAGGCGATAATGAGTTGAGAGTGGGGCAATTTGGATACGGGCAACGGAACCCCAGGGGACAGAGGTTGGCAGAATTTCTGGAGAAGGAGGACCTCTTTATGATGAACTCCTTCTTTCAGAAGCCGCCTCACAGGAAGTGGACCTGGATGAGTCCCGATGGTTCCACGAGAAATGAAATAGACTTCATCATGACCACAAAGCGACGAATATTCAATGATGTCTATGTGATCAACAGGGTTAAAACCGGCAGTGATCACAGAATGGTCAGAGGCACATTGAATATCAACGTCAAGCTGGAAAGGTCCCGTTTGATGAAGTCTACGCTCCGACCCTCAAATGCCCATATCTGCTGCCCCGAGAGCTTTCAGCTCGAGTTGTCAAATCGCTTTGAATACCTGGAGAACTGCGAGTCAGTGGACGAGACTAACTACAGGTTCGTGGAAACTGTCCGAGCGGTCGGGTCAAAATTCTTCAGACCCCGTCGTACAGACAGGCCGCAAAAGCTTACCGATCAAACTCTCAACCTCATGGCAGATCGACGTTCAATGGCACTGCAGACCTCCGTTGACGATAAGGCATATAGGCAGCTCAATAGACGGATATGGAAGTCCTTGCGACATGACATTCGCAACTTTAATACGAACCGTATTAAAGAGACGATAGAGCGGAACCAAGGCTCCAAAGTGTTCGCAAGAGACATATCTATTGGGCAAAGCCAGCTGACGAAGCTGAAAACGGAGGAAGGCAGTATAACGTCGTCAAAAGCCGAAGTTTTGGGGGAGATCGAGAAGTTTTATGGACAGTTATACACGTCGGTGACTAAACCTGTTGGTAGCTCAGCCCAAGATCCTAGAGCTAAGCTGACCCGACACTATACCGACGATATCCCGGACATCAGCCTATACGAGATTAGGATGGCCCTCAAACAGCTTAGGAACAACAAGGCGCCGGGTGAAGACGGAATCACATCAGAGCTTCTGAAAGCGGGTGGAACACCAGTGCTGAAGGTCCTTCAGAGGCTCTTCAACTCCGTCTTACTCGAAGGAATAACGCCAGAGGCATGGATCAGAAGTGCGGTGGTACTCTTCTTTAAGAAAGGGGATAATACCTCTTTAAAGAATTACAGGCCCATCTCGCTTCTGAGCCATGTCTACAAGCTGTTCTCGAGGGTCATCACGAATCGTCTCGCACGTAGGTTCGATGACTTCCAGCCTCCCGAACAAGCCGGTGTCCGAAAAGGCTTTAGTACCATAGACCACATCCATACGCTGCGGCAAGTTATACAGAAGACCGAGGAGTATAACTTGCCACTATGCTTGGCGTTCGTGGACTATGAGAAGGCCTTTGATTCGATCGAGACCTGGGCAGTGCTACAATCTCTCCAGCGGTGCCATATTGACTATCGGTACATCGAGGTGCTGAAGTGTTTGTACAAAAACGCCACTATGTCGGTCCGAGTACAGGAGCAGAGCACGAGAGCTATTCCTCTGCAGCGAGGCGTAAGACAGGGAGATGTTATCTCTCCGAAACTGTTCACCGCTGCATTGGAAGACGCTTTCAAGCTCCTGGAATGGGAAGGATTTGGCATCAACATTAACGGCGAGTACATCACTCACCTTCGGTTTGCCGACGATATTGTGGTCATGGCAGAATCGCTGGAACACCTTGGCACAATGCTCGAAGGCCTCAATAGAGTCTCCCAACAAGTAAGTAAATAAGTCCCAGCAAGTCATGTCGAAAGTCCATGTTGCGCCCTACCCAATATCGGTTGGATGCTCTACTCTCGAAACTGTTGACAAATATGTGTACCTGGGACAAGTGATCCAGTTGGGTTCAGTCCAGTTTCGAGATGGAGGTCAATCGTCGAATCCGACTCGGCTGGGCAGCGTTCGGGAAACTACACAACATCTTCTCGTCCAACATACATCAGTGCCTAAAGACGAAAGTCTACAACCAGTGTGTGTTACCAGTGATGACATACGGAACTGAAACGTGGCCTCTCACCATGGGCCTCATAAGAAAGCTCAAGGTCACTCAGCGCGCTATGGAAAGGGCTATGCTCGGTGTTTCTTTGCGAGATCTAATCAGAAATGAGGAGATCCGCAAACGAACTAAAGTCGCTGACATAGCCCAACGGATTAGCAAGCTGAAGTGGCAGTGGGCGGGGCACATAGCGCGCAGAACTGACGGCCGATGGGGCAGAAAGGTTCTGGAATGGAGGCCACGTACCGGCAAGCGCAGCGTAGGACGTCCACCCACAAGGTGGACAGACGACCTAATAAAGGTCGCAGGAAGCTGCTGGATCCAGGTCGCTTCCAATCGGCCAAATTGGAAATCATTGGGGGAGGCCTATGTTCAGCAGTGGACGTCTCATGGCTGAAATGATGATGATGATGATGTTCACCTAGAAGAAGTTGCGTCTCTTTTTATCGCGTAACTCTTATATCTTCTGACTACGTTACACTCGCTAAATTGGCCCGACAAGTCGAACCCGCCGCGTACCTACTTGTACGTTCATACCTAAAATACGGAGTGAAACATCTGTATTTCATCTGTGACAGCATTGCTTAAGACGATAAATAAATGGTAGAAGTATATTTTTCCAGTGGTCTCAAAAAGGACAGTGCCTCAGAGACATTCAGGCTTCGGTACCGCACTCCAGAAGGCCTATACCTCCCAATACAGTATGTTAAGATAGTTCCCTTGCAATCATGGGGCCCCGCATACAACTACACTATATGGTATGTGGAATTGAATGGGAAGAACCAGGAACAAATCATCAGCAATGCGATGGAGACCATCAGTTTAGTAAGTTTGTGTTTAAAATATTTTTCCTGTGGTTTTTCAATATTGATAGCTTCATACAGCTATTTGCATCAGTACATAATTTATCTTCAATATGTCTATGCTTTAGGCTGGGAGCAATAAGGCGCGACGCAACTCAATTAATAAAACATTTTCTAAGAAAACCAGTGCCGCGTCGCGCCTGTTCGCGGGAGTCTTTATTCCTTTTGTCATATATACACTGCAAAATCAACAAAGTTTTTTTTTCATGGGAAAAGGATCAAATAATGAATACACCTCATGAATGTTGACATAGTTTTGCATGCTATTATTACTTCGGCTTATCTAAAGGACAAATGCAATTATAAGACCATTATTTGAGGTAAAATAAGATACCTAAAATATGTTCTCTGTAGTATTTTAATTAAACAGACCAAGGCCATTTCAATATCAGCAGCAGTTTTTTAAAAATAAAACTTAATTAATTTGACAAATAAATAAATAAAAATAAAACTTGAAATTAATATTTTTGGGGAATCTCAAATTGTTGATGCTTCAAAAGATCTTACTAGGCTATGAACTTTTAAACATCAAATAAATAAGGTTCTATGTCAACTTTAGCGTAAAGAAGAAGAAGCAGTACGCATGCTACTAAAGCACTTGCGCCGGCGTCGCTACAAGGACGCATTCGAAGCTTTATCCCGGGAGAGCGGCGTGAGGCTCGAAGGACCTTTGCAGGCCAGGCTGTGGAACGCGCTCGTTGAGAATGGAGACTTCAAGCTAGCTGAAGAGATCTTTGATGAGGCTGTAGCTGGTAAGATATTGTGTTTGTTTATAATAATGTTATAGTACCGGCTCCCTAATGGCATAGGTACAGTCGGAATAATAATCGCTTTCATTTTGACAATTCTCAATATCTTGACAACTCAATTTACTTAATTTGTGTGAACTAAACGGGTTGTACTCTAAGGGGGTTTCAAATTCCTTGCCGGATTACCGGCATGGGATCTGGAGGCAAAAGTCCTCGCGCACATTTGGGTGTGGCGCGAGGAGGCGAAACGCCGGGGCTTCACTCCGCTGCCGCGAGAAATCGCGGCACAGCGGACAGAGCTCCGGCGGGATCTCATGGCGTCATGGAGAGTGCGATTGTCGCAACTCAGTGTTGGGCACGCCACTATTGCGGCGATAAGTCCCCTCTTTGAGGAGTGGCTAGAGAGCGCCCTCACGCCCCTAGCCGCCGCAGGAGGAGACGCCCTGAGCGTCGGGAATCGCAGGCCGATTTCCGGCCACCGTAGGCGCGGGCTTGCGGACGGTGAGCAATGGGTAGCTCGCCGTCCGATAATTACCAGCCGGTCTATTCTGTAATAATCTCACGGTGAAAACTTAGGTGAAGTGAACGTGAAGTGAGCTGTCATTCCACCTGCTGCTAGGGATTGACAGCTCACTCCGAGCTCACTTCACTTAAGTTTTCACGGTGAGATCGTTACTGAATAGCACTGCAGGCCCGGGTCGACGGCGCGTTGTGTTCCACGCGCGCCTCAAAGAGATGTCAGCAAGTGAAGGGGTTCGATGGGTCCAATGCCTGCCGGGGTTGCGGGAAAGTCCGAAAGGGATACCGTGGCTCCTGGCAACGTACAGGCAACTGAAGGAACACGGGTGGGTTTTAGTTAGCAAGAGTCTGACATTCCCTCCCGCTCCGCCCAGAGCGGGAGAAGTAATTTGATGATTGCAAACCCAAAAAAAAAGAAAAAAGGGGGTTTCAAATACACTTTTTAGCAGCGTAGAGATTTTTATGGGGCTCAACAAGTAATAGTAGGTATTAGTTCATTCTTATTGAAAATACGATGTCAGCTTACTCCATAGGTTTAGGTAGTTTAAAGGTAAACAAATCGTAAAAA
The DNA here is from genome assembly GCA_963853775.1 of Xanthia togata. NCBI lineage: Eukaryota > Metazoa > Arthropoda > Insecta > Lepidoptera > Noctuidae > Xanthia > Xanthia togata. The sequence continues at coordinate 7,412,035 of OY970805.1, forward strand.
GGGTTTTTATAGAAGACACTTTATTGTTTAAGAATAGGATAAAACCAAATTAAATTGATTTTAAATTTTTACAATAGTTTCATACTCTTTAACTCAAAATTTCTCAAGTTTTCATCGCATATTACATTTGTCCAAACAGATGGTGAGTTAGACTGGTACATGTCATGGCAGCCGTACACGCCCGTCTGGCGTCAGATGTCGGCTTGTTCGTCACAAGTGGAGGACCGGCTGTGGAGTGGTGAGGCGCCGCCCCCGCCCCCCACGCGTCAACAGGACCTGCTGTGCACTGACCGAGATCCGAGACCTGATACTGCTGTGAGTAGATTAGCTAAGATAACAGTAAAAGATTTTTGTTTGTGTATTGATTCTTTCACAAGCAGGAGGATTGTAGTTACAAACTTACAAGTTATTGAAGTACAGACGCTAGCACATCAACCGACTACAATCTGTCAAATTTATTTAATAGTTTCAACTTTATTACTAAGAAATAAGGTTCAAACTTGATTGGGAAAATTTGACAGTTTCGGGTAGGTTGGCCTTCTGGCGTCCGTACAGACTGCTGCGTGTAGGATACCGATGTGTGTGAACATTAAAACTGGGACATGTATCTATACATAGGTAAATCAGTTCTAATCGGAATCATTCAAAGCATCAAAGCAAATCATGCAAAGTACACTCACATACATAAACTCACGCCGTCTTCCTATACGAGTATGCTACGCAGAAACTACAGAACGCCACCTGCAACGACATGTCGCAGAATAATATAATTAAAAAAATCGAAATGCTAAATTTCTAGGATTATATTATTTTTATTATTCAGGGTGTCAGGGACATCGACGCGCAAACTGTAAACTCTACTTGCGCGATGCAGGCTTTGTGTAACATCAGGTTTTTGACGCGTAGTTCTCATGTGGCGAAGTAGATGCCGCCACCGTCGGTTATTAAAAAAATACTGTTCCGTACATTTCGACCGTGTAGAAAATACTATCATACAAAAAATGCAATACCTGCATTTTTGTATGATAGTATTTTCTTTTTAATAACGTATGAAAAATTTCTATGGTGGGGTTCTAGAATCATGTGATGAATTAATGGTAACAATTTGCGCGTCTTCTTACCTGACACACTATACAGGGTGTTTGGCGACCCTGTATACAATTTTTCCAATTATCCTGCAAATCATACAATAAATTTTTCACCTCAGCACCTCAAACAAGCAGGTTTTGCTGTCAAAAAACAGTGAGCAAAATTCGATTTTGCTGCGAGCGTGAGACAAAGTAACTTTTTAATTATTTTTTTTAAATGCCGAGAGCAGTGTTGGGTCTACTCACAAAATTCTAAAGATTTGAACTTCAATTAGTTTTGTCACTTTCACTTCGATACGAAAAATGCGAGAGATAGAAACAAATCGATTCGAATTAAAATACCTACTAGGCCCAAAAAAGAAACAAACAAAACGTTCGGATATACATTGCAAATCATCTGATAAGGTTTTATTTAAATTCTGTTTTATTTAATTTTTGGAACGAAGTTCTTAAGCGGCTTGCGGTAAGAGTGCAGTGGCCGATATCGTCACGCGAAAAGGCGCTTGCGACTGTCTTCTTCTAATTCAAAGAGAAAGAGAGAGATAGTAAGTGTGAATTTGGTCGAAATGAAAATCCAAGATGGCGGATGCGAAAATTTTCACATTTTTCATAATGGGTGTCGTTTACATAGTTTTCAAGGGTGCCAAAGCCGAACGTGAGGTCAAAATATAAATCCAAGATGGCGGCTGCGAAAATTTTCAAATTTTTCTTCATGGGTATCGTTTCTATGGTTTTCAAGGTTGCTAAAGCCGATAGTGAAGTCAAAATGTAAATCCAAGATGGCCGCTGCGAAAATTTTCAAATTTTTATTCATGGGTATCGTTTCTATGGTTTTCAAGGTTGCTTAATCCGATAGTGAAGTCAAAATAAAAATCCAAGATGGCGGCTGTGAAAATTTTCAAATTTTTCTTCATGGGTATCGTTTCTATGGTTTTCAAGGTTGCTTAATCCGATAGTGAAGTCAAAATAAAAATCCAAGATGGCGGCTGCGAAAATTTTCAAATTTTTCTTCATGGGTATCGTTTCTATGGTTTTCAAGGTTGCTAAAACCGATAGTGAAGTCAAAATGTAAATCCAAGATGGCCGCTGCGAAAATTTTAAAATTTTTCTTCATGGGTATCGTTTCTATGGTTTTCAAGGTTGCTTAAGCCGATAGTGAAGTTAAAATAAAAATCCAAGATGGCGGCTGCTAAAATTTTCACATTTTTCGTCATGGGTGTCATTTTCATAGTTTTCGAGGGTGCTAAAGTCGATAGTGAGGTCAAAATATAAATCCAAGATGGTGGCTGCAAAATACGAGGTGATGAAGATTGTGTAAAAAAAACCTTGTCTGATCCGAAAATCTGGGGAAAATGGGCTTATGGTACTGCAGTAACATTACAAAACAGTATTTTTTTGATTATTATTTATAGTAAAAAAAGTTATTGGTATTTAAAATTCACATTTTTAGTTCCAAAATTACCCCAAATCCATAAAAAAATTGCAAAATTCATAACTTATGACTTTTAGACACCCGCTAAACGACGGCCGCCGCCCGCACCAAATGTAAAATTCGGTCAAATGCACCATTGAAAAAAAAATTAGGGATTATTTTTTCTTTTTTCCTGAAAATTTCCACATAAATATGCTAACAGTACGATACCTAACAACACCCCACGGATCGGACAGGTTTTTTTTTTACATGTTGTATGTTCTCGCTGCTGAGGTGAAAAGTTGTATGTGTTACACGAGAGCAAAGTTATTTGCATCTCGTGTCTTTGAATCCCTCGCAGCGCTCAGGATTCTAACCTAGAATCACTCGCTACGCTCGTGATTCAATTATAGAATCCTTCGCTTACTCGGGATTCAAAATCAACACTCGCAGCAAAAAACGACTTTGCTCTCTTGTTGCACAAATAACTATTATTGTCTTTTGAACTGTCATTTAAGAACAATACAAAATATTTAATTTTTGGCTATTGACATATTGAATCATTTTAAAATTAATTTTTATCATCATTTAGGAGGCGCCAATAAACGGCGTGGATCCGAATGAGTTGTGTGAGCCGTGCGGCGCGAGCGCGTGCTGCAGCAAGCCCGGGCCGCGCGGTGGACACCAGCTTGTTGTAGACTCCACCACTGGTAGGTATAAACTGTGCTCATCATCATTATTTCAGTCCGGAATCACCCACTGCTGGGTGAACACCCCCTTTACAGTGCAAACCGCTCATTCATCAACGCTGCCCCACGCCTCGTCGCGCATTCCTAAGTGTGCGTCCACATTGCCAACCTAGCGTGGTTGCGACAACTCCAAACCGCTCGTTATGGCCGCACTACAGGGCTCGTCAGCAAGCGACCTAATGCGCAGGTGGCGGGGGTATCAAACCAGTTCGGTCTTACCGCTCGGCGTAAGTGCGTCAGTTTTTTGTTTTTCTTATACATAGTTGATATGACAGAGGGGCATTAAATTACACTACGTATACTATACGTGTTTAGTATTAATTCAATACGGTATTAAAATAAAAAGCATCAAAAATGAGTTTTTTTTTTCAAAAAAACTAAATAGCTTACAAATCAGAGTAAAACGCAACCACTCTTTGTAAATAAATTTAACTGACCTTAGATACCTAGGTAACAAAGCGCCAACGACGCGCGCGCGCCGTCGCGCGGCGTGTGTTATCTCGTGTCAAGGCGGGCGGCCGGGGCGGTGGCGCTAGCGGTGGCTTAGGCCTTCGCTCGGCTTTTATGATAGGTACGGTTTTGAAGTAAGTACGCACGCAACAACAATCACAACAAAAACACAACATTTTTTTAATTCTCGATGTGTCCTCCATTCACATGAATGCACAAATTATACCGACGGGGAAAATTGTTATTTATTTTTCTAATTAAATCACTGTTCGTTGATAAGCACTTTAATTTGTGAAGTGCTAAAATAATCCTATTTTTTAGTTCAACAATTGTATTTTAATTACACTCACACACAACCAAAGTTTAATTACGTGTCCTATCACAACAAAAACGGTCAATCACAAAAAAAATAAAAAACACTAACACTAAATAATAATAAGCCGATGTTACGTGTCCTGTCACAATAAAAAAAGAGATATTGTTTTAAACTTATTTAGTGTCCTATCACAATAAAAAAACCAAACCACAATTGTCTGCGCGCGTGTTCGGCAAAACAAAAGAGCCGCAGGAGCTTCCGTGTTACGTAACATACGTTCCAAAAGGATAGCGTCAGCGCACTGAGGCCCCGCTGCCCCCACTTACCGATTGCGCAAGGATCTAGGATGCAATAACAACACACTGACCTATTTCTATTTATTTACGCGCGGGATGTTTTGCTATGATTGTCACTCTCGTAATTAAAGTGCAAGTGTGTGTATTTATTGCTTCCTTGTTTGCTTTGCCATCTTTTTAGCGAAAAATATTTGGTTGTACTTGTGACTTGCGTGAGAGCGGCAACAACGCATCGTAGGTTTATACTCAGATTTATCGTTTTAAGGTGGATGACCGCGTATAGACATAATCAGCTGTTAGGAAAGATACATCGTGTTCAAACGGGGCAAAAACTTAAAAAATCATTTGCGACTAAACTACTGCTCCTATTTAATTGAGCTTGAAAATGGTACCTCGTATAGGCAGTTTAAAGGAAAGCCCCTCTGTCGTATCAACTTTGTATAACTATATACTGAAGTTTTTGTAAGTGTGATTCAATCTAAACCAGTTATATGGCAAAATAAAAACATCCACACACACCACAGTAATCAACGTACAATAATAAAAAAAATATGCAGCGAAATAAAAGAACTATTTTCCTGAAATTGACTACTAATTACAATCTTTGATATTGTTCCCAAAAATATGAAACTACCGACTAATGTGAACTGTAAATGTAATACGGTTGGCCGTATTCGATCATAACCAACTTGTGAAAACCTGCTGATGGGCGCGGAGCGTGGGGTCGGCTAAATTTGACTAAGACAATCGACGCATTCGGTCACCGACCTAATGTAAACGGGCTAATTATTATTCGGTTAAAGAATCCGGTTTAACCCAATTTTACTTAATTATCACTTATTTTTCGACCTCCGAAGTGAACATATCATTACGTTGCGCTCGCCTTATCAGTAACTCATTAGCACATATTGTTTGTGGTGTTTGTGACATGGATTTCCAAGATCAAGGTATGTTCTTACTATTTAGTTATATTTTTTAAATTTTATTTGACTTATTATGACGTGTTTTTACGTGCTACGCCACACAGGATTTCTCCCTAATATTTAACTTATAACAAATTGTTGACTTCACATAGACTTACAACTAATTTCAACCATAGTCGAATACTCTCACATATCTTAAATTAACGATTGAACTGTCTATTTTGAGAATTTAAAAGGTTTATTTGCGTCCTTTTGCGACTTTAGTTGCTATATAGCCTCTACGACTGCGTAGGTTCAGGTGTAGCACGGTCTACGAAACATACGTAAAATATTTAAAAAAAAAACCGGGTACTTTGAATGTACTTTCTCGAGGATGCATTTTTTTGAGATTACGTTTGCTGTAACTGGAAGTGTTCCTCAGAAACATCAACACGTGTTGGAAACTATTCTAGCTTCACTGGACGAGGTGGAGAATCTAGACATTAGGAATTTAGATAGTACGATGAGTTTATGTAAAAGTCTTGATAGATTTTGGAAAATTGTCTAGAATTAAATTTAAAAAATTGCATAAGTACTCAGATTGGTTAAATGAAATTGAATGTGTCGAATTAGTAAGAAGTAAAGATCAGTGCATTCAAGAAAACGCGAACCAGCCCGGGCCATCTTACGAACGCGGATGCCCCAGGAAAGATTTTTCAGAATTGTCTAAGCGCTTGAAACGTAGAAGATTGGCAGAATTATCTCAAGTAGATGACTGCTGTGAATGCACTACTCAATACTTCTGATACGTCTAATACTAGTTTAAGACTAAATATAAATGCGGACGAGTTCTTATCCCTTTTTGTTGAGGCTAAGTTGACGAAGCATCAATATTTATTAATTAAGAATTTCACTAACAATAAAACTGCATGTGACATTTTACCATCTTACCAAAGTGTGCTGACTGCTAAAAAGAAATGCTATCCCGAAAACTTATCCGTTTCAGAATGTAAAGCAGAAGTAGAATTGCAAAGTTAATTAGATCAAACAACTTCTAAAATACTCGAGTCGCAAAAATAAATTTCAGATAGAGTGCCAACACATTCCACTCATAATTTGACTTTGATTGGAAAGTGGGGATTTGATGGTAGTACAGGCCAAAGTGAATACAAACAGTCTTTTTCAGATCCCTCTTGTACAGATGACAGTAGTTCAATTGTGACGTCTTATGTCCCACTTAAGTTAGTAGTAAATTGCCCTTCAGATAGTATTACAGTTTGGAAAAATCCTCGACCCTCTTCTACTAGATACTGCAGACCTATTCGCTTTCAATTTTTGAAAGAAACCTCTGAAGTACGAGTATCTAAGAAAGAGGAAGCCTGCTTCCGACAAAAGATTAGGAATTTGACTGCAACAACTTTTAGTTTTAATAACCGCGATTTCAGAATTCAGCACTCTTTACAGTTAACTATGGTGGATGGTAAAGTGTGTACTACTTTGAGTGAATCATCATCCTGTAAGTGTTATATTTGTGGAGCAACTCCCAAAGAAATGAACAAAATAGACGCTTGCTTAAAGAAACAACCTGATGAAAGTAGGTTTTTAGTTTGGCCTATCTCCTTTACATACTTGGATTGGCTTTTTCGAATATTTCGTTCATCTAGCTACCTACAGGGTGGATGTTAAAAAGTGGCAGGTTAGGTCGGATGATGAGAAAAGACAAGTAGCAGATAGGAAATCGTATGTATACAGAATGAGTTTAGACGTAGATTACGATTAATAGTAGACAAACCACGAAGTGGCGAATGCGGACATCGAACGCTGGAAATACGGCACGATATTTTTTTTTCTCTAATTCTGCAGTTTCAGTTGAAATTACTGGCTTTAATAAAGATTTGATTGATCGCCGTACCACAATTTTTCAAGCCGTATTGTCCTCGGGTTTTAATATTGATTCGGATAAATTTGATGAATAAGCTTTGGAAACCGCGCGACTTTTAATTCAAGAATATCCGTGGTATAATCTCCCAGCTTCCGTTCACAAAGTCCTCATCCATGGTGCTGAAGTGGCACAGTATGCTCTATTATATATCGGGGAATTATCCGAAGAGGCAGCAGAATCTAACAATAAACATTATAAGGCCTTCAGGCGGGATCACACGAGAAAAATGTCGCGAGTACTTACAAATACGGACTTACTTAACAGATTTTTACTCAGCTCAGACCCATTCATTACTAGTCTTCGAAAACGTTATTTCGTGGCAGGTTTCAGATTTATTACGAATTAGTTTAAATTGAAATTAGGTTGGTTGTTGTGGTAATTTTAACTTCAATTCTCAATTCTTTATTGCGTACCATAATGTATACAGTTGGTAGGGAAACAGTTACATAAGTCTCAATTATGAACCCATGATGTCTCATTATGGATGATGGATGGATCAATTATGGAGTATGGTGTTACTTAGTTGTAAGAAATCATTTGAAGATTTCCCACCCAAAAAAAAAAAAAATTATATGACAGCGAAACTGAAATGTCCATCCGAAAAAAGTATCGACATGAAGAAACCGGAATCAGTCACAATTATATTGCCGTTTAATGTTCTTTGTTATTAAAAATATGGCAAGAAATAATTTTAGTTCTGTTTCAACTATTTCACAGCCTATACACATGATCACTGCCGGATCAGTAGCACCCCCATATCAGCAACTGAGGCTTATTCACCACGCGGACGCAACCAAGATTGTTGACTTAACTTTTTTTTTAAACTTACAAGATATCTGCAAGCTTCATGCACGCTACGCAAAGAACCTTTGGTAATCGTAAGATCTTATCATTTTATTGTATGGCTGCACAAAAAGAACAATTCCTCACTATGCTTTTCTTCTCTTAATGAGAAACATATTACTGTGGGATGATTAAATACTTTCGTTCGGAGTTTTCAAACAACTCTTTGGAATCAAAATGGTGACTACTCCCGCACGTGATAAAAAAACGCGTACGTTTGTAGGATTCAAATAAAAATACCTTGTTAATTACAAATAAAAACATATTACTTATATTGAAACAAACTACAGGTACACAAAAACCTTTATTAGTCCGTAGTCCGTCCGTCCGTATAATTGAAATTATGTCACTTGAATGATCAGTAATTAAAAACGATTTCTGCTTGTGACATTTCAAAGAAGAAGTATGTATTTTTAGGTTTCATCATGTCGAAATAGAACATTAAACGACGGCATAATTTTGACTAATTCACTATTATTCTTACCGATATAACATTTTTCGGATGGACATTTCAGTGTCGCTGTCATACAATAAAATTATAAGAAGGTTAAGGCCCTCCGATCATCAGGTTTTAAAGTGCTACAAGGGTGGGGACGTTTTGGTCATTGTTCTTTATAAATAAACAGTACATATTGTAAAGTTTATATAATGTATTAAATTATGTAAATAAAGCATTAATATACATTTTTTGTGAAGTATTTTTTATTATTTACCCTTCAGAAAAATCTCATTTATGTAATAAAGTAAGGTATTTATGACCGCGCTTGTAGGGCGCTTGGACCACCGTACAATGCGGTCGACGTATTCGGTCACCGACCTAATGTAAACGCGCCATTAGGCCCTAGTCACCGCGCGTTCAGTGTGGACGCACACTAAGGCGCGGAACAGCGGTCTCGGTCAAACTATAATTCATACACTCAATAGAAGTAACATAATACTTATTCCACAGGTACACTCTACCTTTTCGGTGGTTGGAACGGCTCTGAAGACCTGGATGACCTGTGGTCCTTTGATACGACGAACGAGCGTTGGACACTGTTGTGCCATCACAGCGGCCTAGTCGGCGGACCCACGCCCAGGTCCTGCCACAAGATGGTGTTCGATCCTGTGCATCGACGGCTTTTTACTCTTGGCAGGTATGTTTTATAGATGTGGTGGTGGCGGTTTCGAAGAATTAAGAATGTGTGGTCCTTAACTTTGTCTGGTACATAACTTTACTATTTTATTTTATATAAATTCTTACCAACCAAAACCATACACAGCATTAACCCCCAATTTTTGTCATTATTATAGATCTTGCATGTATCTAATTATAGGGAAGCACGTCATTATTAATTAGCTCACTATACAAAAGAAAAAATGTATGTATATAATTTGAAAATGACCTGCAGAATGGAAAAAATAAATGCTTGATATCAGAATTTAAGACTTTTAGAGGTATGAGGATCAGGGTGTAAAGTTCACTCAGCCTTAGAAAAGGGAGAACCCTCCGACCAGACGTGTGTCGTGTCTGGCGGGCAACTGCCCAACGGTTGATGTCGGATAGTCTTATATGTATAATGTCGTTCGCGCGGTAAACTCTAATTGCGCAATGCAGGATTTGTGTGACGTCAGGTCTTTGATGCGTAGTTCGCATGTGGCAATGTAGATGCCGCCACAGACTAATATGAATTGGAAATTACAGGTACCTGGATAACGCGCAGCGAATCCCCAGTAATATGAACGTAAGTTAGATTTTTACTATTTTAGTTTTGTTCTTCATCCTTATACCTATTTCTGATATATGCAACGCTACAAAAAATTGATAATGTATGCTAAACAAAGCAGTAATTAAAAAAAAAAAAAAAAAATACTAAGTACTCTCTCTTGACCTCGATCTCGTTTGATGAAACAATTATGTGTATAAACAACGATAGTCTACGATGATTAACATAACATAACATCACGCCTGGTTTCCCCGAAGGGTTGGGCAGATGTGTACCTGTAGTAGGTACACCCACATTTCGCCAGTTATTTTTAAGTCCCATGTAATAGGGTGCGAGCCTATTGCCATCATCCGGGCACAAATCCAGACTCCGGGCTGCTACTGAGAAATTCCAGATAGAATAACACTGCCCGACCCGGGAATCGAACCCAGGACCTCATGCTCAGTAGTAGCGCTTGCGACCACTAGACCAACGAGGCAGTTGGTTTTCTACGATGTCTATTGTCTTCTATTTTGAAGTGTAAACGGTTATGATTAGATAGTATAGAACCAAAACGTATTATGTACTACATTTTCAAATAACAAAGGACCAAAGGAGATTGACCACATATGCTGCCCAGGCATGAGAATACTTTTATTTTTTTCCTTACATGAAGAGATATTAAAAAATATAAATAAAATAATGGTATCATTTATTATGTTGTAAACTAAGTGTCGTTATAATAATATAATCCAGTGTTTATAATAAACCGTCTTTTTTTTTTAATAAGATGCTGGTTATGATTTTTCGTCAATGTAAAACCTGAATAGACTATTTTTTTCTCAATACTCCTCGGATAGATTCTAAAGCGCTTTGGGTTACAGACTAGTGTTAGTCTAAGGAACACTATGCAGTATGATTCAATGTTGGGCAGCACTTGGTCCAACGTCCATACAAAAATGGTCAATCTCCTTTTGTGGTTCAACCTCAGACCAGTCTATTGTCTTTGAGCAAACTTAGAAACATAAAATTATTTAATTGATTAAGATTTTACTATAAACTAACTTCCGCCAGGCGGTGGAACACGGCCGCCGGCGTGATATCTTTATAGCCTATGTTACTCAGTGATAATATAGCATTCTACTGATGAAAGAATGTTTAAAATCGGTCCAGTAATATTTGAGTTTATTCATTACAAACAAAAAATACAAATCTTTTGTCTTTATAATATTATTGTAGATAATCTTATTCTATAAGAAAGTCTGAAATCGCCAACCCGTCTTGAGCAAGCGTGGCGATCAATGCTCGTGCCTTCTCTGTATGAGAAGAGGCCTTTGCCCTGCAGTGAGACAATAACAGGCTGGTATTATTATTATTTGAACCCCACAGAGTGACCTCTACATGTACGACGTAACCTCCGGAGAGTGGTCACAAATCTGTAGCGACACTGCGGCTGCGGGCGGGCCAAGGCTTGTGTTCGACCATCAGATGTGCATCGATCCTGATACACAGACCATCTATGTGTTTGGAGGAAGGGTGCTGCCTGCTAATACGTAAGTACTTTAGGTATCCAAGTACTACTTGCTACTTATATTAAAACACATATTATTAACATTTTATGTCCTGAAAAATTCAGGCTTCGCTTCATCCGAGCTGACTCTCGAATCTATTCTATTCTAAATTCGAAATAGTGTTTGTCTCATAATATTCCATTTACTAGCCGTTCCTATCGTCTTTTGTTTCGTGTGCTTGTTGAAGGGAGATAACGGCCATCTCGAAGTGAACGGCTAGTACCTACTTATAATTTATCAAAAGCCGCCTGGTTTAACATGGCAATGCAAACACAACCTCTAGAGTAGGTACCTATTTGTATTCTTTATCTGTTTCGTGTGTAAGTTTGTGTAAGAATTGAAAATCATTACCCATGTTTGAAATACACGAATGCTTTACGCACTAATTGTCAATATTATTGTATGATTGGTACGTGTTGTGAATGTAATATAAACTTCACACAACAGTGTCATAGATTTATTATTCAACACGATATCATTTTACTCTATTTCCTTATTTAAAACAAAAAACTATTGCCATTCGAAAAAAAAACAGTACAGAACGTTGGAAGAAAAAAAAAACAATTTAAGATGTCCTCCATTTGATTATTTTTACAAAAGAAGCGCACTTCTGAATAAAAGTCTGCAAATTAAAAAATACAATATTTATTAAACAATAAATTATATTTCACAGCGAGGAGGTAGTAAGTCCTCAATACTCAGGCCTGTTCGCGTACTACATCGCGACCAACACATGGCAACTGATACTGAGCGACCGACACGAACTCAATGCTCCGCAGGCGCGCGTCTCACACTCTATGCTGTTCCATCCTGTGAGTACTTAATCTCGCGACAATTTAAGAAGCCCGATTTGACATTTCTCATTATACATGCCGCGATAACTTTGTATGAACGTATACGTAAGAAATTGAAAAATCAATTTCACAATTATATAATATGTTATCCATACACTATAACAATGAGTATCATTCGTAAGCACCAAGTTTCACTTTTTATTGGAACAACGCACTCAAAAACACGAATTAATCGTTGTTTAATATTCCGACACTACGTTATTACAGTGTCATGTGTTTGGGTTCGTTACCATAGTGTTGTGACTATTTTTAACCGTTTTTTTATCGAAAAAAATCGATGTTCCTTAAAATCGATACTTTATGATACCCCACCGTGAGTAAATTACTTGTGTCCCTAAAATTTGCAAACTATGATGGCAGTGCAACATCGTTAAAAACAATTCTAAAAATAAAAAACCGACAAACGGAAAATTATGATTGAAAGGTATGACAATACTACAAAGAATATCATTCTTAAGAGAAATTAATAAAATAACCACCTGGGACAAAAATGCTCGATAACAAATTTTAAGTATGATAAATCGATGTCTCGAGAATCGGTTTTTAAAGCAACCGATTTTTTTTTGATAGGTGTCAAATCGGCCTTCTTAGATTTTCGCGAGTTTTGTCCTAAATTAGCACTAGAGTACTTTACCAGTATCCGATTTTAAATGTGTTTTACTAGAAAAAAGGACTCGTGGACAGACCTTGTAAGAAATAGTCAACAGCTAGGAGGCTGTATTTATTTTCTACCTATAACATAAGATCTAAGATACCTTCTGACCGTTTCTATCATTGGTTTGCATCAACCTAATTAGAAAACCTTGACAAACGGATTGTTGTTCGCAGTCTCATTATTCTAATTATGGGAAATAAGAGGTAAATAGTCCGTGGATATATTATAACAATCTCTTGGTCTGGCAGTTTGAGAACTTTATGCAGCCTACCCAAATGTCCTTTCTTTGGTATTGTTCGTCGAGTCGTTGAGATCTTTAAGTTCTGTGTTGAGCTCCACGATTACTGACAAATGCTTGCACTGACAGGACAGATCCACTCAAATCTGTGTGGTTCTTTCCTCAAAAGACCATTTGAGACTAATCTACATGGTCTTCATATGGCCTGACAAAGATTGTGGACTTTAAAAGAGACTTTGACCTCTGAGTTTGTTTCGCCATTTCTTCTCAGGGGTAGTCAGCAGGGCTAACATGACAAGTGCGAGAAAGCACTTTTTCTCGTTTTGTCGAAATTTGTCTACGATTCTGACGTCATTGTAATCCCGAACATGACCGTAAACGACGAGATATCTCGAAAAAGGCACTTTGACACTTATATCTCGCGACGAGAAACCGATGTTGCACCTGCAACATCGAAAATGGAAATATCGAACGACCATAAAACCGAAAATTAAAATAACGAAAGTTTATATTATCGAATGGTTAAATATCTTTTTTTTTTGTTTTGGGTGGGAAATCATCAATGGTTAAATATCTTTTTTTTTTGTTTTGGGTGGGAAATCATCAAATGACTCCTCCCGCTCTGGGTGGAGCGAGAGGGCGTGTCAGACTCTTACTGACTAAAACCCACCCGTGTTCCTTCTGTTGCCTGTGCAATGCCAGGGGGCCACGGTATCCCTTTCGGACTTTCCCGCAACCCCGGCAGGCAATGGTCTCATCGGACCCCTTCATTCGCTGACATCTCTTTGAGGCGCGCGTGGAACACAACGCGCCGTCGACCCGGGCTTGGTCCTTACCGGACGGCGAGCTACCCATTGCTCACCGTCCGCAAGCCCGCGCCTACGGTGGCCGGGAATCGGAAATCGATTCCCGACGCCCAGGGCGTCTCCTCCTGCGGTGGCTAGGGGCGTGAGGGCGCGAAATTTGCCTCTCCCTCACGCGCTTCGCCTCCTTTTTCGCGAGCATTATTGCTTCGCAGAAGGATGTGACGGCCTCCCATGCCCTCTCGCTCCGTACAATGGCCTGGACCAGGGCCGGACGCGAGAGATCCCCGCCACCGATCGCCTCCACGAGGACACGGCGGTGCTCTGCCCAAGCCTGGCATATCTCCAACGTATGCTCCACCGTGTCCTCCGGGCGATCCACGCAGTGATGACACCCGGGCGTTTCCTCCCGCCTTATCCGAAACTGGTACCTCCCGAAACAGCCGTGTCCGGTGAGGACCTGCGTCAGGCGGAAGGTGAGGACGCCGTGGCGCCTCTCCAGCCACTCCTCAAAGAGGGGACTTATCGCCGCAATAGTGGCGTGCCCAACACTGGGTTGCGACAATCGCACTCTCCATGACGCCATGAGATCCCGTTGGAGCTCTGTCCTCTGTGCCGCGATTTCTCGCAGCATCGGAGTCAAGCCCCGGCGTTTCGCCTCCTCGCGCCACTCCCAAATATGCGCGAGGACTTTTGCCTCCAGATCCCATGGCGGCAATCCGGCAAGGAGGCTCGCCGCCTCATCGGAGACCGTGTGGTATCCCCGAACCAGCCGGGTGGCCATGACCCTCTGGGACGCGTTCAACCGGCGGGCAGGCCGCCGCCTCAACGAACGAGCCCACACCGGTGCCCCGTACAGGGTCATGGACCACACGATCCCCGCGTATAGCCTCCGGCAGAAGGCGTTTGGACCCCCTAGATTGGGCAGGAGCCGCTTCAAGGCAGCCCCGGCCCGCTCCAGTCTGGGAGCCAAACGTCGGAAATGATCGACGAAGTTCCACCGACTGTCGAGGATGAGTCCCAAGTACTTCATCGTCGACTCGACGCCGATGTGAACCCCTCCTACCGGGAACCCGACGGTGGCGCGTTCCGAGGACCATGAAAACACATGGCCTCGGACTTGTGCAAGGCCACCTCGAGTCCCAACTGCCGGATTCTGGCCACGATTGTCGCAACCCCGCGTATCGCTAGTTCGGCCGCCGCCTGATGCGACCTCCCCTGCGCCAAGACCAACGTGTCGTCAGCGTAACAAACGACGCTGACGCCACTGGGGCCCACAGATGCGGCCCCAGGACCGATCCCTGTGGGACACCGCACGACATCTCTCGCCGGTTCCACTCTCCCTGTTGACCGGGGTAGATGATGGCCCTGTCCGTCAAATAGGCCTCGACCACACGACAGAGGTAGGTCGGCATCCGGTGATACCGGAGTGCCTCTCTGATGCAACTCCAGGGCAGGGTATTGAAGGCGTTGGCGATGTCTAGAGACACCGCCAAGACGGCCCCACCCAGAGCCACCGCATCCCCCGTCGTGAGGGCTCGCTCGCGCATGATGGCACTTACCGTGGAGCGCCCCCTGCGGAAACCGAACTGGCTCTCCGCCAAATCCGGCCCCACCCGCACCAGCCGCCCGACAAGGCGGTCTGCAATTACTCTTTCAAAGAGCTTGCCCACCTCGTCGAGCAGCACGATGGGCCGGTAAGCGGACGGAGAGTCCGCAGGGCGCCCCGGCTTCTTGATGAGGACCAGTTTCCCCGTCTTCCAACGAAGTGGGAACTGGCCCCTCTCCATACATGCGATTAAGAGCCCCCTTAGTCGAGGCCCGAGAGCCTCTGAGGTCAGGACCCAGGCTCTCCCAGGTAAGCCGTCGGGTCCTGGGGCGGTATTTCTGGCATTCAGCCTACGTACCGCTACCCTCATCTCTACCTCGGTCACCTCCGGAGCATCGTCGTCGTCGTCGGCGGTGTGGTCCGCATCGGGCACCGCAGTAGGCGGAGCCATGGGTGGGGAGGCATGTTCCCCTCTCGAAGGGAACAGAGCGCTCATCACGTCCCCCACAAGCTGTGGCCGGAGAATCTGCGTCTGCCCTACCCCTAGAGTGTAATTTAGAATCGCGTAGGCGTGGAGGGGCGAGGCAGCCCGCGAGCTGAGGAGCAGGTGGTTTTAAGCGGTGAGCGTTTAGACCATCTGCAACGTTAAGCTCGCGTGGGACTGCCGGAGCCCTGCAGCGCCGGAGCCGTGACAGAAACCATGCTTGCTTGCATGTTGCATGATTGCTGCATGCTTGTTTGCTAGATGGTAATCAGTTACTAGGTGGGTTACCAAAAAAAACAAGGAAAACCTCATGTTTTGCTGTTTTTCAGTTTTTATTCATTTTGTGCTTTAATTATTTTTACATAATAAAAACCCAAAATAAAACACACTTGTACGCAAATGTATTAAATGTTGATATTTTGAACTTAGGCATAATGTCATTCGATATTTTGAATCATTCGAAATTTTAATCACTCGGCATTTCAATCTTCGACGTTTTATGCGTAGATGTAACAATTTTCGACATTTTGATAAAATCGATATTTAAATTTTCGATGTTTTGAACATTGGTATTTTAAGCGTAGGTATTCTAATCTTGGATATTCAAATACGTACCCATAAATAGTAGTTTAAAACTAAGTATTTTCATTATTAATATATTGTAAAATAAAATGATGACTAAAATAAGTAAAATTATGAAACTGATGTTATTTTGGAGTTTTTTTTTGTATCATAATTTTGTCTACTATTCTCGTCGTCAAAATCGACGACGAGTAAATTCGTATTTACTCGTGTATTCGTATTTACTAAATGATAGAAAAATCGGAGATTATCTCGTGTTGAATTGTCAAAAATCGAGATAACTAAGGTGCCATGTTAGGGTTTGTCGAGAAAACGACTATTTTGTATGGAAGCGCTTTCAGAAAACGAGAAAGTGACCGAAATAGACAAAAATTACTCACGCGAGAGTGAGTAATTGTCGCGTGTGTCATGTTAGGCCTGCAGATAGTTAATGACGAATCCAAATAACTTTTTTTTTTAAGACGTGTAAAAATGATTCCGATATCCTATTTACAGAATAGGTAATGGAGTGGCGACCGCGTACCGGAAGACGTAACGTTGGAAGGCCTCCCACGAGATGGACCGACGACCTTGTGAAGGCCGCAGGAAACCGCTGGATGCGGGAAACCTATGTCCAGCAGTGGGCGTCTTTCGGCTGAAATGATTTGCAGAATAAACAATTTCATTTCAGTGTTTCGAGGATGGTAATAACGTATTCGGTTACCAGAGATACAGTTCAGACGTAATATGACGTACATTTCATCCTCAGATCCAACGCCGCCTATACATGTTCGCTGGGCAACGCAACAAGGAGCACCTGGTGGACCTGTGGTGGTGGGACGTGGGCTCGGGCCAGTGCGGAGCCCTATGCCGCGGGGCCGCCGCCCCGCCGCCCCCGCAGGCCGGCTTCACGCAGAGGGCCACGCTGGACCCTGACACTGATGAGATGTTTGTGCTGTCCGTGAGTACTTACAGTGCTCGTGCACTGCATCCGACTAGAATCCGAGAAATGTCGGTCTGAAGTAGCCATCGTACTATTTGTTGGGATGAGGGGATGCATTGGGAGACATAGTTGCAGATCAGTTTCTAGATAGTCTTTTATTTATTTTTCCGTTTCTACATTCGGAGTGAAGACTTCATGCAGGAATAGGGATGATGCCTGGGTAAAAAAAAAGAAATTCTATTTAGTCCGTCAGTTAGATAATAAAAAATATTAAACTCGTATTTTTTGCTTTATCATTTTAGTAAAAAAATGACTTAATACAACGCATTAAAGTTGGGGAGTGAGGGTTGATACGTCACAAGTAAGTAAGTATAAAATCTTATCTTAGTGACGTCATGACACATTTTAACTCAATGTGTCGCCGTCTATCTTTTGATAACGTAAAAAAAGAAAAAATACGTGTACGTGATTGTTTTATAATCTAAGACGGACAAAAAAAAATTTTTTGTCATCATCCCTAGTGTCCAAACTCAGATCATAAAAAGGAATGAAACGGGGGCGTGGCGCGTGTCGCCGCGACATGGACAAATAGGCATGTCACTGCCCGCCGCAGGTTAGTCGCAATTTGTTGTGAATGTGAAATGTTCTCCCACATTTATTCAAAATGCCGAGTTGTAGCGTGGTTACATGTAAAAATAGGAGTCAAACTAAAACCTACAAGAATAGTGGAGTCACGTACCACATGTAAGTATTAGTATTTTCACTTATAAGTCAGTAAAAACCATTCTGTGCGTTGTACATTGAACGCTTAAATAAGCAACCTGTACAGCGCTAAACCACGGCGCAATGTATTAAACCGCTATCGATGATGCTGGAATTTGAAAAGTATATATGTAAAGAATTATATGCTTACTTAGAAAAACATAATATACTAGTTAACGAACAAAAAGGATTCAGAGAAAACCGAACTATAAATATGGCTGTTTACGATTTCCTACATAAGGTTATGGTAAATGTTGATAGAACCAATCCCGTCTGCACCATATTCTGTGATATGACGCAGGCGTTTGACTATGTCAGGCATGATATTCTAATAAATAAGTTGCAAGCATACGGTATAAGAGGCAATGTTCTAAAATTAATAAAAACATATCTTGATAACAGGAAACAGGTCACGGAGATATCTAGGATAAACGTTAAAACTAAATGTGAAGAAATATTTCATTCGCACGAACAAGTAGTCAAGTATGGAGTCCCTCAGGGTAGTGTGATGGGTCCCCCACTATTCATAGTATATATAAATGACTTACCTAAACATGTTAACCAACCAGTTACACTCTTTGCTGATGATAGCACTATCACTATTCAATGTAATACTAAAGATAGCTATAATAATGACATTAATAATTCTCTGACATCAATAATAAATTGGATGAATAATAATAATCTAAAAATTAATCTTAATAAAACTAACGTAATGCACTTCAGTCAACGTTTAGCAACCATGACTGATCTTAACGTCCAATACAATAATAGAATTATTACAGAAGTTGACAACACTAAATTCCTTGGAGTGACTATTGACAAAAAGCTTAACTGGAAAGCACACATAGAAGAACTAAGTAAAAAAATTAGTAATTCTTGTTATGCGCTGTTCAAACTGGTCCCAGTACTAAACACCGAATCATTGCTCACGGCTTATCACGGTTTGGTTTCTTCACAATTAAGATATGGGATCATTTTCTGGGGAAACTCAACTGACAAGGACATACCATTTAAAGCCCAAAAAAGGTGCATCAGGACTATGTTTAAATTACAGTCAACCGAAACTTGTAAGCCCTACTTTAAAAAATATAAAATATTAACTATGCCTTGCCTTTACATATTAGACATTGTCATGTTTGTCAAGTCAAATCGACACTTATTTCCACGTCAATCAGAAATGGTCGATCGCAAACATAGTAGACGCGATGACAGTATTCTCTGTCTACATAGATCGAAAACAGCATTAATGCATAAGAGTGTTTTCTGTATGGCCCCTAAAATTTACAATAAACTCCCAAATAGTTGGAAGGAGCTTAATGTCCGCCAATTAAAAAATAAATTAAAGATACTGCTAGAAGGGAAAGCATACTACAGTATTCTAGAATTTATTAATGACAACATCTAATGCCGTGTAGTAACCAATATTATCAATACATCTTTGACATCAATAAAGCAACATATTATTGGTACCTATGATGATAATTTTAATTGACATTTAATAATTGTTACGTAACTATGACCATTATATTTAATTTATTTGTTTTCAAAAATGACATTTACTATTTTGTTACTAACTAATCTTAACTAACTTTTATTAATGAAATTTAAATATTTGTACGCCATTAACCTTTATAATACTGGTGTCTCATATTGGAGACAGATAACAATAAAATTCTATTGTGTCTGCTAATTGCGCGCGCGACAGATTAAGGCCAAACATGACTGATCTCAAACCATAATGTAATTTAATAACTTGCATGCTATGTATGTGTACTCATGTTTCCACAAATAAATGAATCTTGAATCTTGAATCTTGGAATAAATTGTTTAGTGGTACGGCCGCTGCTTGGCGTCGGGAACTAGAGCGGTGCCAAAATGTAGTTACAGTTTACGCGTAATCGATAAAATAGAAGTACGATATCATACTAGTGATTTTTATTTCGACTACTTTCGCTGTTTTATTTTATTTCATTATTTATTTTGGTTGAGTGCCTATCTTAAAGGTAACTAATAAGATTAAAAGGTACATTTTTTTTAAGATACCTACTAATAAGATTTTCACTCAGACCAGAGTTTTAAATGTATGTTAACACGAACTTATAAAAATCCGTTTATGCTACTTCTGTAGGTGTCTACCTACAGAGTAACTTGAACGGCTTTTTATAAGTTCGTGTTCGTCGATATGTTTTACCTTTGCGATTTATGGTAAGTTAACAACCCGTAGCTAGAAGTTTAAATACCACCACATAAACTTACCATTTTGTACCCATCAATATCTTAGCATAATAATTTAAATATTATAATGTCGATAAAACATCATTTTAAAGTTTGTCGCCCCCCTAGTAGTGCGTTTAAGCCAATCACAGCCCTTGTTTGCACGTTGCCGTAGACTCGCCGGCAACGCCCCTAGTCTTTGTTTTTACACGGTTCAATGTGTGTGTGGGCGCTGCGGTGGGAGAAAACTGGGGACATCGGTTTTGGTTGAAATGAAGCAGTACGGCACTTCTCCTTTTTTATGTTCTGAGTGTCCAAACGCCTCAGCCAGTGGCGGCTGTGCCTTAGGTGCGCTCGTGCGCCGCACTACTATTTTAAACCTTCTGATATACAGCTACCTTCTACTCATACCATACTATCTATACAGTATAAACCTAAGGTATAAACTTTCAAAACAATGATCTATACATATAACTATCCATAATACTACCTACCGTACACAGAAATTACGTTTATGCATGGTTTTGTTATTGGAGTTGAGTAAATCAAGCTGACCTGTTTTGATTTCCACTGCAAAAGAATTAAATCTTATTTTTGCTTGAATAGAAACGGCCCCGTGCGCTCGCTAAAGCGCACGCAGCGAGCTATAACAACTTCTATGAAACAAGATGTAAACCGCCGGGCGCGTGAGACGGAACATGCTTAGAACAAAATGTATGCATTTTTAGGATAGCTACGTGCGCCGCACGCGACCGGAAATTGCCGAAAGAATGCGAAAGATTCTCGGGCGGCGGGGGTAGCGGGGACACCTCACTTTCGCATGCATGACCCGAGGCCTTGACCTACGCAGTACGCACTTGTTATTGTTACTTTTCGCGCGCGATTGCAGAGTAATTTTGTACCTGCGTAATTAATTACTTATTATCTAAGAAAATACTGAAAATTTTGTGTGTAAACATGAGTGTAAAATACAATATTGAGTAGATACAATTTACACTAAAATGTGTTGTGTGTGTGTAATGTTTTGCGTTGTCGCCTGCATCTCATCACTGCGCCTCGCTATACCTGCCAGTTTCCCGTAGATAACGAGGCATAGTCTATAGGGTGTCCTTTTTATAAGGTAAAAATTATATTTTATTTGAAAATATTCACTAAACCCATGCAGTGCACCACCGGTTTTCTGAGGCACCAGCCGCCACTGGCCTCAGCCCGTTCTTTGTCAGTTCTAGCCCAAGTGTTGTTACTCTTTTTGATGAGATGTTGTGCAACCTGAGGGGCCAGCTTACTACTTTTTACCGTGTCCCAGAGTCAATACTTTTTTTCAGCTTCGGGATTCAAGTTTGCTAACTTATTCTGTACGGTGTCCTCTTGGATATCTTTAATGTACTGTTTTAGGTCAGTGGCTGCTTTATTAGACACCCTTTTGTCTTGGGAATGTTGACTATGATGCCACACTCTTCTGAGTCTTCTCTTCTCCAAGATCTTTGTTTTCATATCCTTGGGTACGTTCCTACTACCTTGTTTTAATTTGGTAACCGGGGTACATTACCACGCAGCTGTTTGTATTAGGGTTGTTTAAATTGTTGTATATTTTTCAATGTCATCCTTTGTTTTAAGTGTCACCTTCAAGTTGAGGTTGTCGTCTATGTGGTCCTTTTTTTTTTTCTTTTTTGTGGGTGGGAAATCATCAAATGACTTCTCCCGCACTGGGTGGAGCAGGAGGGCGTGTCAGACTCTTACTGACTAAAACCCACCCGTGTTCCTTCCGTTGCCCGTACAGGGCCATGGACTGCACGACCCCGCGTATAGCCTCCGGCAGGACGCGTTTGGACCCCCCAGATTGGGCAGGAGCCGCTTCAAGGCAGCCCCGGCCCGCTCCAGTCTGGGAGCCAAACGTCGGAAATGCTCCACGAAGTTCCACCTCGAGACTGTCGAGGACGAGTCCCAGGTACTTCATTGTCGACTCGACGCCGATGTGAACCCCTCCTACCTTTATCTGGGAACTTGACGGTGGCGCATTCCGAGGACCATGAAAACACATGGCCTCGGACTTGTGCAAGGCCACCTCGAGTCCCAACTGCCGGATTCTGGCCACCATTGTCGCAATCCTGTGTGTCGCTAGTTCGACCGCCGCCTGGTGCGACCTCCCCTGCGCCAGGACCAACGTTTCGTCAGCGTAACAGACGACGCTGACGCCACTGGGCAGGTCGGTACGCAGCACCCAGTCGTATCCGATGTCCCACAGATGCGGCCCCAGGACCGAGTCTATGTGGTCCCTGAATGCATCACAATCGTTTTTTTTGGTGTAGAGTCGCTGTTTTACTGGTCTTTCAATTATGGTGGTACTTATTGTCGCTATTACTGGTGTGTGGCCTGAACTGCTGTCTAGACAAGTCACAACACTTAAATAATAGTTTAAAAATTCTTTTACAACACAAAGAAGTCTTGAAGATCTGGTGTTTTATTTGAGTCTGTAGGCCAATACGAGGGTTCTCCTGCACTCAGTACACTTAGTTTGTTTTTGTCTATACTTCTTTTCAATTCTCGGCCTCTGGGTAGAGTTAGTCGTGATCCCTAGGCGTTCCAGTCAATTCCACATATGAATCTAAATTTAGAAAGAAAGAAAGAATAATATTTATTTGGACACAGTTCGTGAAACACAATAACAAAATAAAAAGGTAAAATAATCATAAAGCAATAGTGTGTGCCTCACGGCTGCGCCAAAAAGGTTCATTTCAGCATTAATGCCCGACAAATGCTGTCTGACGCTGGTTTTCTAATGAACCCCTATGGACAAGTGACGGGGAGTACAAACAGTTTCAACATACCTAATACATAATTTTTATACATCTAAATAAATAAGTACCAAAAAAAAATGTTCCAATTTGTTATTTCCACTTAAACAAACATCTACTTTATGCAGGTGTAATTAAAATTGATTTTAGACTGACTAGTACTGATTTGAAAAAGTCACAAAAAAATAGTAAAAAAATATGAAGTTGCAGCGAAAACTTAACCCTATGTGTAGGCATCACAGCTGTTGTTTTTCCTAAAACTTGTGTTTGTTTACATGTTTGGCAAATAAATTGCAAAGCAGATTAGTAATAAAACATTCAAAATAAATAAAAAACAAAAACAATCCGAAAAACACAGGAACTGTCCAAGCAAAAACCTGCTTAGCATGCCTGCTTGCATTTAGCTTTAGATGTAAAAAAAAGGGATTTGGAAACTTTCCAAATGCCTGTTTTACACCTAAAACGGTTACAACATAAAATTCAGTGTTATAGTTGCAATTCATTATTAATATCCAGTTCACTAGTTAGCCACATTTCATATTTCCATACAGTAATATTGCCAAATTAATCAAAACAGCGAAATATTTGACAGCTATTTGCGACTTTGCCCACTTTCAGTATAAACGCTCTTAACAGCGCCTCAAGGCCATTTTTCTACATACAGGGTGGCATCCCACATCGACACGCAACCTATTACCATGGATTCAGTACATGATTCTAGGCCCCTATGCGTTGATATTTATCGTGGGTTATTAAAAAAAAAAGTTGCTGTTCAATACATTTTGACAGCGTACGTATGTTTTGCTCTTTTGTAGGAAATAGCAGATTTATTTTGTATAACCTATGAAATAATTCAACGCAGCGTGGTCCAGATTCATGTGCTGAATTCATGGTAACAGGTTGTACAGACACCAGCAGGTCAACCTACCCGAAACTGTCAAATTTTCCCAATCAACTTTGAACCTTATAATTTAGTAATAAAGTTGAAAATCAATTAAAGAAATTTGACATCATCATTTGTGATTTGTTATGCCTGGCATTCATTCGGGTGTTTAGTTCTTTTTACTTTTTTGCTGGTAAATTGGCGTGTGCTAGGTGACATATAATTTAATTTAATGTTTTATGTTGCGTAATGTAAATTATTTTGCCTAAGTACTTTTGTATAGAATCAAGTTTTTCTAATTATTCAGACAGCTGTGCAGCTGGGGAGTTTGTTGCGCCACTTCTTCTTCCCAGCTAAAGCACTAGAAAGTGGTGGGCGGGCGTTTTTGGGGGACTGTCTTATAATTTTGACGTTCGAAAAGTGCTGATTTCTCAGCCTAGTTTGAATAAATGACTTTTGAATTTTGACAGATTGTAGCAGGTTGATGTGCGATGTCGATTTCTCTTTATCATTTTGTACGCTGCCATACAGATAAGATAAACTTCACATACAGAAAAATGAACCATTCCCTTATCCCACAGGGCATGAGCAAAGAGAAAGACAAGCGCGTGTACAACACTCTCTGGGTGTTCTCTCTTCGTCGTCTGACGTGGACGTGCGTGTACCGCAACGACAGTCTCGGGCCCAACGAGCCGCGCCCGCGCTTCGCTCACCAGCTAGTGTATGATCCTGTTAAGAAGGTATGTGAGTATAACGGAACGTTTTGTAATAGCTGGTCACGAAAACCAAAAACGTGGAGGCTCCTGCATCCTGATTAAGAACAGCTATGAATACAAAGAATTAAAAAACATATCTAGCTTTTCTGTGACGGGGGTTATAGAATGTTGTGCGCTAGAACTAATTAAGCAAAAGATAATAATTATATGTATATATCGTCCACCCAATATGTCTAACATAAGCCTATTCTATGATAATCTGGATTCTTTACTAAAGACATTGTGCACTAACTCAAATAAAAAGGTGGTTTTATGTGGGGACTTCAACATAGACATTATTAAAAGAAATGGGATTTACTTTGGACTTTGAATCCTTACTTTTCAATTACAATCTGAAATTGGAAATACATCAACCAACACGACTAATGAGCAAAACTTGCCTAGATGTGTATATAAAGAAAAAAGCTTCAATTCTACGTTCGGTATATTAGAAATCTGGCACAAGTTATTGGTAAATATTCGAAACTCATCCATCCAAAAACCCTCTAGATCCACTATCTCTTCGGCGGCAACCCCGGCAACCAAAGCAGCCCTCGCGTGCGCCTCGACGACCTGTGGGCGCTGCGCCTGCGCCGCGCGTCGCGGGCGGGCGCGGCCGCGGGCGCACGCGCGCGGCTGCGCGAGGCGTGCTACCGCGCGCTCGCGGCCGACCCCGCCGCCGCGCCCGCGGCGCTGCACTATCTGAGGAACGACCTCTATGAGGCTTTGGATCATTCTTGTCCGGAACAGGTGAGATCTATTGATGGTGTTGTTACCGTACACGTTTGCTTATCTTAAAAACGCGAAATAAGATTTAGTTTCCCGCTGCTAGAAGTCCCATCCTTTGAAGAATATTAATTAGTTTTATTTTATCCTTTGTAGTTTGATTTTAATTCAATTTAACCTCCTCAAATAATTTGCATCAGTGAAGAGTTTTTATTTCTGGGCATTGCTACTTTTTAAACGACTTTAAAAAA
This sequence comes from Xanthia togata, assembly GCA_963853775.1. Classification (NCBI taxonomy): domain Eukaryota; kingdom Metazoa; phylum Arthropoda; class Insecta; order Lepidoptera; family Noctuidae; genus Xanthia; species Xanthia togata. The sequence goes on from OY970805.1 coordinate 7,437,764, forward strand.
GTAGAACGTTTTGCATTCGGCAAGTTTTAATTTTTTTCATAACAATTAATTGATAACATTTAGTAAAGCCATTTTTTTTCAGTTACGTTTCATAATTTACACCAAATCGTCTATTCCAGGTGGCCCGTTTCCAGAAGCTAGCCACAGTTCTGTTCGCGGGTTCCGGCCCTAGCGAGGGCGCCGCGGCCGCGCTGTCGCCGCGCCGCACGCGCGCGCTCGCCCGCAGGCGGCACACGCAGCCCGCGCCCGCAGATCTCGCGCACGCGTTGGCACAGGTAACATATAATATGCTGTTTACTTGAGAAGGTTAAAACCTACTGAGATTCTATTAATCATATGTCCTTTTTCGTGGCATTGTCGTTCATCATCATGCCTCTCGAATACAGATTAAAGCCAATTTTTGTCATAAGATTTTGATAGCCATTTGGACAATATATCGAACCAATAAAAAAAAAATAAGTGTTGTATCAGAAGGCTTGGCTCCAATGACTTTTTCCCCTGGCGTACTGGAGTAAACTAGCTTATTTTTTGGCGATTTAGATCACATAATTTTTTCACCAATTTATTAACCAGAATATTTAACCTAATAGCTCATCTTCCCACTCCAGGTCCTAGGAGCCGAAGACAGCGCCCCCGAGCCAATCCAACCATTCGAAGAGGTATCAGAACCGACTCCCGACACCTGGGACGTGGGACAAGACGACGAGCTCACCGGCGAACGAGACGACACTCCCGAATGGAACGCGCGCGCACAACGCATCGTACTGTACGACAGTCTATGCCAGTTCTTCAGGCCGTCGACTGTACCACCTAAGGGAAATATCACTGACTTGGTCACGCTGTAAAATAATGGTGGAGGTACGATGGTGATAGGGCGCCGGTTGGATGGTCATTTTTTCAATGATCAGGTAGGTAGACAGCTCAATTTTTTATATGACGGCAATTTTGTGACGTGTTCGATAGTTGTTTTTGTATCTATAGGGTGGAATATCAACCAAGACACAGACCTATTTGGTTATATGTATGTGACACAGCTTGGTTGTCGGATGAAACCTTCCTATTCATCGAACTTTTTTGTATGATCGTCAGACGCGTATAGTCTGGTAAAACGCGGAAAACGAAAGTTATCGTATCGGCATATCTATTTCCATCTTTTCTTGTATTTTATTCCTGTAGGAAACTACGAAATAAGCGTACTGTAGGAAACAAACAAAGAAATACGTGTCTACTCGGTGCTCAAAAACTCAGTCAACTGAGTTTTTTTTTTCCACCTTAAAAATAGTTCGCTAAAGTTCTCCCTATCACCAAATAAGAAAAAAAATAAGTTTCAAAACATTTATCACAATTATTATTGATTCGTAATTTATTACCGTGTACTATTCATAATAATATGTATACCGTTACATTTGTATTGATTATCTTGTAAGGCCATAAGAACAATGGCGAGTCAAAGGAGATTAATCAGGCTGCAAATAAAAATACTCTTTTCTTACGACAAATAACATCCTGACCTTTTCTTTTACCGAAAGTCTACGAATAACTCAACTTTGTACTGTAGGTAAAAAGTAAAAAAATAGATTTTTTGTATTTTTAAACTCGCATAAGCCATGCTATGCGAGTTTACGAATAACTCAGCAATTACACAAAGTAGTACGATACTATGACTCACGTCCTTTGAAGGAGCTGGTATTGTTTCTAAAGTTACCTAAGGGATGCAATACCTCCTCTTCAATTCGTCCAGTATTTAAATTAAGTAAGAGTGAAGTACTGGACGAATTGATATATCCCATAGGTCTCGAAGGACCAAACTCAAAATATGAAGAGCTGGGAGGAAGGCTTTAAACTCGACAACATTTTATTTGCGTAAAGTGGATAGAAAAGGGTCATCTCATCTTTGTTCTCGTGGCTACTATAAATAAAAAATAAACCAGACATTTATAAACTCAAAATATAATATAATATAATACTTATAATAACATATATAACGTAACATAATATTTTTAATCTACTCAACGTGACGATATTTTATTTTGTACTACAAATATGAAAGTATAATTTTATTTTAGTTTTTTGTTATTTTTTTTTAATTATGGACATTGTATGAGCATTTTTAAGTTATAAATATTTATCAATTTCTTGCAAGACTGACATAATGACTATGTGTTAGTTTTTGTGTTCTTTTTGACTAAAATTAGGAATGAAAATTAAGAAACAGTACTGCACTCTTGTTGTGAGCAGAGTCCTAAAATAATACATATCTATAAATTTTCGCTCAATTGTCACCGTAAGTGTTCATCAGTGTTCTACATTTTTAATTATTTATGATAAATATTCCGTATTGCCGGTTGCCGGTTCAAAAAGGGGTGTCTATTTTTTAAATATTATTATGAAAACTGAATCAAAGGCTTCGTTCGCAACAAAAAACAAAACCTCTGTCTCTTTCACCACAATTGAGCGTAACAGTACAGTTTATTCTATCGCATATTTAAGTTCAATGTAAAAATAAATTTTCAATCATTTTGTCAATCTTGCAAGCTTTTGTACAGACGCCAGCACGTCAACCTACTACAATCTGTCAAATATCTTTAATAGATTTTCAACTTTATCACCAAAGCATAAGGTTCAAAGTTGATCGGGAAAATTTGACAGTTTCGGGTAGGTTGATGTGCTGGCGTCTGTACATAACGCACATTACACCTATAGTTTGACCGGGACCGCTGTTCCGCGGCTTAGGAATGTGCGCGACGAGACGTGAGGGCAGTCCAGGCCGCTCATTTGTCAACGCTCACGGCGCGCGGCAACTCGCCCGCAGCGCATTCCTAAGGCGCGGAACAGCGATATCGGTCAAACTATTGAAGCTAACGTTAAGTAACAAATGGCTCTAAAACGCAGTGAGCGGCAGCAAAGAGGCTTCTTAACTTCATAAAGTTGTAAATAATGTAACTCTAGTTATTTCAAAGAATGCATCAATAAACGTGTACGGCCGTGTTCCCTATTACATTCTAGTCAGAATTGAATACTAAGTTGCACGCGATACATTCTCGACATTGTTTAAATAATAAAGAAATGACATTTTGCATTTCACTACAAATAGTCTTTTTGAACATTCTGAAAATTTTGATAATATGACCTGTAAATACAGGTTTTTCGCAAAACAATGCACCTTTAATAAGTCAGCTTTTTAGAATTAGAAAAAAGGGAACGCGTATGTTTACAGACTGTGATAAAATTTCTGTAATCAATAAGATGTAATTATCGGCGTAAGGAATCAAGAAACAAGGGTTTTTGAAGCTAGGGAACGTTGCCAAATTTTAGTACTACCACATAGGAAAATTGTGTATTGTATTTTATTTAACATTTAATCACGTACTTTACAAAGAGTAATTTTAAATTATTGTAAGTGTACAATCATACATTATGATATCTAATGACAGTAAAACAGTTGACTGTGTAAAGCATTTTGTTTCTCTCATAAGTTATACATTATATTAATTGATATTTTATGAAAAATCTTATATTTAAGAATGGATCCGTAAGGTCACTTGCTTTTGTAGTAGTCACAGTATTTACATAAGGAGCGTACTAAACTTGTCATACAGAATAGATTCGATGTTTTCATTGATAACGTAGTCTAAGCTTTCGTGTAATTTAGTTCGAAAAGTGCAGGAATGAAGATGGATCATTCATTGATAATAACATTATGTAATTCACATTTTTTGTGACTCCTAAATGGTTGACATGCATTCAGCACTTCTTACGACTAATCTACATATTTATGCATACATTTATATAATCTGTAGAGAAGCTCAATGTGAATTTTAGACCATTTTACTCGAAAATATCCCTGATATGTACTAGTAGGTACAGTCATCATAACATGTGTGCATCTGCACACATTTATGTTGCTAACTGTACATAAGGACCTAAATACTCGAGTGTATCTGTAAATATTAGTATTTGTATCCGTAATTAAGAGAAATTACGTACGTACGCAAGAGACGTCTTGTAAATATGCATTTGTATCCGTGTAAGAGTAAATTATTTGTTTTCAATTTGTAACTTGAAGCATTCTCAGTCTGTATGTACATAATATGCGTATTAAACTCATCAAGTTGTTTCATTTAATTACGATCCCTTTAAACCTTATTCCATGCTCATGGCTTCCTCTGTTTATTACCTTTGTTACCATGGGCGCCGCACACAGGCGAAAAAATGCATAATTGTTGACAGAAATCAAAAAAGCAAATTTTGTTCGAAACCGGTTTTCATTGTTTCATTGATATGAATGATCTATGAATATGGCTAGCTATATGCGCAAACACACCACGCGCACCCACAATTACACAGTATTTTAGTCCTAAACGGCGGTTGTGTTTTGTGTGTTTTAAACCGCAACGTCAAACCATTTTTTTTGTAACGTTTTTGGTGGTTATTTTGACTTCAATAATGGATTTTACTCCTGGAGGTAAGGAACTTAATAATATGTATTAATAAGCTGGATTTTAATTGTAAATCTAATTTTTCTATTTCATTTGAAGTCACTCAAAATATGAATAACAAGTACAGTGTGAAAGTATAAAATCCTGTCGAATCCAGTGTTGTAAATTAATTGATAATATGCGTCATAACTTCAATAAGTATTGTATTAAGGTAGAAATAAATGCGCGTTAAACAATAAATACGATTTCTATTCTATTTTTGAAGTACAGATAGTGCAATCCACGACGACGCGCCCCACTCCGCGATGACTGTACTGTAAGCTATACTTTAGACTGTACTGTAGACTGTACGGAGCGGAGCGGAGTGGGGCGCGTCGTCGTGGATTGCACTATCTATATAAATTAAACAATAATGTTTTCTTTTTTACAAGGGTTAAACTGTGAAGAGATTTGCGTAAGCAGGAAAACTCATTGGGTAGGTACTACAGATAATCTAATTCACGACAGAAATCAGAAAAAATGCAATTCCTGTATATAAAAAGATGGAACCTGCTTTAAAAATTACACAAATATCGAATGTTTTACGCAAATTAATAAACGTGTAAACAGGAAAACTTGAGTAATGAATATTCATAAATTGCATTTAGATTGCATTTTTATTATTTATTTAAATTAATTAATATTTAAATGAATATTTTTGTGTTTTTTAACATCCTGTATAATTAATAAACAAAATAGCAACATTTTTCAATATATTGTGCATTACTGATAATAATTAAACTAAGCTAAATAAAAAATATATAAATAAATTTCTGCCATCTTTTATAGATTTATTTTCAGGGGGGTGTATCTTCAGCTCCACGAAGCGAGCTCGATCATTTTTGTGGTTCACCTCGGATAAGTTAGGTTATCGTTTGTCCAGTCACACAAAAAGTAACTTTGCCGACTTATGCAGAATAGGTTAAAAAAATAAGAGATTTTCTATCTTGCCTGGAATGGGATAGGTTTTTATTTTGTCCATTCATACGGAAAGAGGAGTAACTGTCGATGAAGCAATCTCGATAGTGTTAGCACCCCGCTTAGGGCCGATTTTCGGATATAGCAGCTCTTTATTGTCGAAATCCGGAGAAGCTTTAGAATTCAGAGATTGAATAACGCAAGATCGAACGAAGCGAGCTCGGACATTTTAGGATCTCGCCTCGAATAGGTGAAGTTCTCTATTATTATGTTGTGTTAGGCATTTTCAGATATTTCTTTAGTTCTGAATGTTTTTACACCTATATTTTATTTTGAAGCCCCCTGAGGTGTAAGTGCAGCCGCCTCCCAACGCCCATGTTTCTAACTAACTTTGATACATGGGACATTATATTAGCACTGACAAAACTTTGATAAATATCCTTCCTTTTTAGGGTTCCGTAGTCTACAAGGAACCCTTATAGTTTCGCCATGTCCGTCTGACTGTCTGTCCGCGGTTTAGCTCAAAAACTATTGGTACTAGAAAGTTGTAATTTGGCATGAGTATACAAGTTAATGACGCCGAAAAAGCGCTAAAATAAAATTTTGAAAAAAACAATTATTTAGGGTACCTCCCCTACATGTAAAGTGGGGATGATAATTTTTTTTTCGTCCTTCCCATAGTGTGGGATATCGTTGGATAGGTCTTTTAAATTATTAGGGGTTTGCGAAGACCGTTTTTTGATTAAGTAAACCGTTCGTGACTTATCAAGCTTTAAAGTACCAATTTTCGTTACGAGTCAAGTGCCCCCCCCCTCTACCAACTAAACGGTTGTAGTTAAAAGTTCAAATGTCACGGCATTAGTACTTATTTATAACGAAGTTTAAAGGAAAACTAACACACTTAAGTGGGCTTTACAAGTTTACGAGTAATAATTTGACCAACTTAAAGGAGAATGAGTAATGATGGGCCCACCTCTCAATAGGAATAAGACACTCATAAATGAATAGGTATGTTTATGCAGAATAAAACTTATTATTACGACTAAGGTCAAAAGTCAGTACTCTCGGAGTTATACTACTTATTATACTGCCATAAAAGTGATCGTAGTTTACTTCGTTATAAGATAAACTATGGCCAGACGCAAAACGGACGGCACCTATCTGCTTGCGCCCGCCGTTTGCCCAGGTACATTTGCAAATGGCGACCAACGGCCAGTGACGCGCTAGTCGTCGCTAGAGTGTTTTGCGTTGAACGATCGTTATCTGTTTTATGTACTTTTTGACCCGGCTATTCCTTGGACACTGATTGTTGTGGTTTTTATCGTTGACCCCGTTGACGAATAATAAATCTCTTTTGTTTTAAAGTGTACTTATTATTACTATTTTACCTTATAAGTATCCATAAAGAATATGTTAGACTGACGACTTTAAGACGTCGTATCTCCGAAAGTACTAACATTTGACCATAGTTATATTAGTAACTAATGTTCCACTTAAAAAGCCCTATCCAACGGTATATCAGATGTTACTATTGAAGGATGGGCCCAGACTCCATACATTCATTTCCTATTGTCCTTTGCGGTTTCAAAAACACGTTCCCCCATATATTCCGTATGGGAGAACATGTTTTTCAATTACAAAGTTAAGTTTGTTCTTACGATAAATTCATTACAACTACGGAACCCTTCATTGTGCGTGGTCCGGCACGCACTTGGCCGGTTTTTTTAAATTACAAATTGAGTTTGAGTTGAGTTTATTGATAAGGACCAGTGCACGGAATATTGCACTGGTCCTTATCAATAAATTCAAAAGACCAGTGCAATATTCCGTCATTGCATTTGGTCCATCGAGCCGGATGGACAGAATATTTTGCAATACTGATGGTAATAAGCTTCTAGAAATCAAAACGATGTATTATATTTTAAAATACAATCTGTTATCACGTCATTGTTGTATGCATTCAAAATTTCACATGAAATCAAGCAACGCAGGGTGTTACAAAAAAGAAACCACACAAAATGTTTTAAATATATAATTTATTATTCTCATACATGATTCAAATCAGTCATTGTGACAACACGGTGTGCCTTACACAGTGAAAATAAATCCGCTATGCCATGATATGTTCCCGCGCGTTCATTACATCTGTCGGTGAATATCTACACGACACCGCATCATACATGAAACAAGCTCATTGGGGGTAAGAGATTCTAAAAGACTTGTAATCTGGTTCGATTACTAGCAAATAAATAAGTGAAATCTGAAATTAAAGTGAAGAAATATATTGTTCTGCATTCAGAGTGAACCATCAAACTGTGCAATGTTTTCGAAAAGCGTAGGTTCGGAGGCAAGCACATTGTTTCACAAGTCACATTACATCAGAACATTGATTTCACACGAGTATAAATATTATATTATATAGAGCTTGCAGCCGCACCCAGCTTGAAGTTAATTGACGTTTTACTCAGCTACAGATTAAAATGAGACCACGGGAAGTGGGAACATTCATGCCTCGAGTTGTCCAACACCTAAATCATGTTGCAATACAATAATAAAGTAGCGGGCATGTATAACAAAAAGTTCATCTTTAAATAATATAACTCATAATCAATAGTTACTCTATAATATAACGTAATATCTATGCCTAGGCAAAATAATTATCTAAATGTTATGTAATAATGTATAAAGAAAAAATATTATTTTTGGTTAATCGCTGTGATCACCACCACCGGGAAGTGGCAGCAGACATCGAGCGATGTCCACAAGTATAAATACTGCGTAATAATACACTGACAAATATAACATGTCTATGAAACAACCAAATTTTTATTGCACTAATACTTTTAACTCATAATACGTAGTGGCAAAATAGTTTCAGCGCACTAAACATATAGTCGGCCATATTTAACAATCAACAATACATCTGAATCAAATAAACGATGTCGAAAACATGTCAAGTGAATAAGGCAAACTCAACAGTGTCGTAAAATACAGACAAAATTCAAATCTTGCAATGAATATCATTTATCGAAAAACATACTGCTCTTATAACAAATAGCATATAAAAATATTATTATGTCGATGCAAACCGACTCTAGTACGAGTTTCATTATGCTTTAAATGATATCGATGAAACAAGCACTAGACGCGCGGAGTAACCCCTGACTAGACATAAGAATACATAAACGATGTCTGCTGCTAAGCTACATACGAATAAAATAATACTAGGAAAGAAAAATACATAGTAAAGCTAACAATTGGTAAGTCCATCGTTTAAGTACATGAAGAATGCTCTAATGAAAGCTAGTCAATATATTATTATATCTATAAACAATAAATGCAAGGCGATGGTCCTGCGGCGCGCGGGCTCTCAGCCGCGCGTGCGCCGCCCTTTGAGCTATGCAAACTAATTACGCTACGACAGTTAATATTGCAAATTAATTTCACTACACGAGGAGACTGTCCTCGCTAGATTACCTACTAAGTATACTTGAAGGTTAATGTATCTAGCTCTATTCTAAACCAGTAAAAATACCTACTAAGGGCGAGTGCCCACGCTACATGGAACGGTCCAACTAGCCTAAGGTCACTGAGACGCTAGGAAAGGTCAACGACTATGTCACCGCGCGGTCGTACGCGACCCCGCGGGAAGCTGCCAATATCACATCCGATAACGTAAACAATAAATACGTAACACTTAATAAAATCTTTTTTAATTTTTTGTAAATTTTGTCTTATCAATAGATTCGCTGGTCGACGCCCGTGAGCAAAGTTTTGAGCAACAAGGACGTGAACTGATTAGTTACATTTGTTTTAATATTACGAGTAAAGTGGTGTTTGTAAGTTCGTGGTTCGGTATAGAAGTGCGCGTAACATCAGCGGGGCGCGACCAGCTCATGGACAAGAAATGGACGCGAGTGGCGACGCCACAGGACGGCAGAGTAACACGAAGTGGCGCGGAGCGAGGCCGCTGCGGGAACCGAACGCTCAGATCTCATCACATTATATGTCTTTTAATGAAGTTTACAACGCTCATCAACAAATCCCGGGTAATTCAAACTCTAAGCAACATTTCACGTTCGCAGCGGTCCGCACTTGAGTGACTACTAAGTCCAGTACTGTGTCCGACTCCGAGCCACAACAGTCTAAACGTCACTAACAAAAAATACTGAAACACTACGAGTACAACTAGAATAAGATGGACGAAAGTATTCGGCAGAGGGCCACAACAACACAACAAACGTATCCACTACAGAACAGATTACATAGTCTTTTTGCGCACACAATGGATGGACGTCGACGAATATGTTTTTTTCTTTTTAGAAATTTTTATTTGGACGTACTAAACATTCGTATCGAGTAGAGGATTCTATGAATATAATAAGATTCGAACGATAAATATAATGTATATCATAAAAAATAACGTCGCACTGTTTCATCGAAACCTCCGTTCTACTCTCCCACACGTATAAGAAAATGTGCCTTCGACGGCGCAGGCCGCGCACCAGGCAGAGCGGACGGGCCGCGCGCACTCCGCGCGGCTTCACGCGCGGCCTGGTGCGTCGTCTGTCCGCCGTCAGCTGTGATATCGTAACAACGGTGATAAATTCATATGCGTAATAAAATACACTGATCCTATTACAAAAATACTCGATAAACATCAATTTGACGACGTGCAATAGATAGATATATTGAGGAAATTCGATATCAAATCTGGATCGGTGGTGCGCGGGTGAAGTACGCGAAGAGACGCGACACGTGAAGCTACGACAGCCACACAGTGCGGCTACAACAACAACCAGCGGGCCCGGCGCGGCCTGCTTCACGGTAAAAATCAGTCAACTTTAATATTACAACACCAACCGTTCACTGGCAGGGGGGCCGCAGCGATGGGCTGGTTTTTATTCAATTAATTCTATGTTTTCGTTCCTATATGCTAACGGGTCGAGCGTCGCGCGTGCACGGCTGCACAGTTTGACGGTTCACAGAGCTACGGAGGCCGCGCGGGCGCTTCGCTCGACCGCGCGTCGCCGAGGCCCCCCGGCCGCACACCCGTACGATTAATTAGATTAAAATTTTATAAAATGTATAAAGAATTTAGTCCCAGGGGGACTCACAGTTATAAAAAAATGTCGCGAGCTCGGCTCGGCTGCTTGCGTCCGCGGCGACAGACGCGCGCGACCCGTGCGACCGGTCGCGAGCCGCGCCCGACACTAACACTATAAATTCGTGACGCCATCGATCGCGTCGGCCGCCCGCACACTCCGACGCGGGACGTCCGCAAGGCGCTTGCGGCGAGAGAGTCCATCGTGCCGACGGCTCTAGTGAGTCTCGTCTCGCTCGCCCTAGCTGCGCAGGTGCGCGTGCGAGGGAGAGCGCGCGAGCAGCGCGCGCAGGGCGGCGGCGGCGGCCTTGAGCGCGGAGACCAGCCGCTAGAAGTCCCGCCCGCGCGCGCGCGCCGGCCCGCCCGCCTTCGGCACGCGCCGCGTGCGCATCTCGCGGTCCACCTGCGGGGTAACGAATAATTATAAGGTTAGTATAATATTGTCATAAACAACAAATCATTGAATTTTCTGACCCCTGTGCTAGTTAAAACTGTGTTGTAGGCGCCAGTGTCTTCCAGACAATAACACAATTTTGTTGTTTTATAACAATACAAAAAAAAAATAGATAGGTATCAAAAGAAACAATTTAAATTTACAAGAAAAAAATAAAATAAACGAATAATTAAAAAAACTAACATAATTCTACAACATTGTTTGCGCGAAAAGTATGTTTGTGTTTGCATGCCTGAATGTTTTTTAGGAAAAAGTACAACCTGAGGCTGAAAATGTCTCGTTACAAAAAAAAAACCTATCATTAATGAAGAAGCTAATAACATCGACTTTAATAACTATCCTTTTTATATATATCAGCCTTGTATATCTTCTATAAGCCGTCACATTACCTCCAGCTCCTCCAGCCGCTGCGTGAGCGCCAGTTTCTGCTGCACAGCCAGTCGCAGCAGCTGGTTGAGGGTCTTCTTCTCTTCCTCTGCGCCGGCGAGCGCCTGCGTCAGCTCATCCACTTGGGTCACGTACTCCTCGCAACGAGCCGCGAACATCGCGCGGAGACCTATACCGAACACGATGTATTATTTGATTGACTTGTATTTATTTGGCGAGTGAAAATCTGTTGGTTTTGAGATGCATAAAAGATGAGCAATTATGTAATAAAAAATTCACGCAAGCGTATTTGCGCTATACATTGAACGAAACCGCTGTACCGTGCCGCGGTACGTGCGTGGCTTACGGGGGAGCAGAGCAGACCGCTCATTCGTCAACGCTCACGGCGTTCCACCACTCATTCGTCTACGCTCACAGCGTTCCGCCGTTCTTTCGTCAACGCCCCCCCGACTCGCCACGCGTTGCTGAGGCGCGGTACAGCGGGCTCGGTCAAACTATAGTCTGCCTTCTTGTAACCTTTTTATCGTGAATATGGTTTTTCTCGTTAGTGAATCCGCACAAGAATCCTGCTATGCCAAATGATGATGTGTATGTGTGTACAAACATTAGATCAAAAAGGCAGCGTCCTTTCTGTTATACCAGGAAATAGAATAGAATACTCTTTATTACGTACACCATAAGCAAATGATCAATGAAATACAAAATATAACAAGTGCATACCTCGAAATTTCATAGAAGCAAGAAAAAAAAGTTACAAATATTTAATCAAAAAGGCCAATATCATTAACAATACTTACTGGAGAAAGTAGCAGCATCTTCTTTCAACAATCTCAATTCATTCCTCAGCTTCAGCATAGTCTCAGTAACGATTATCTTCTCGGTCTCGTACTTAGACTTGAGGTTAGCCAGAGCGACCTCTGCCGTGTTCTTGTTGGACTTGAGAACGGTCCGTAGGGTCGCGATCTGTTCGCGCTTCGTAGATAGCAGGGACTTCAGTTTGATGACCTGTTCTTGAAGTTCTACTACCTCGGCGCCGCGTTCTTCGGTTTCCATGACTGTAATTTTTTATAAAAAGTTAGTTTTCGAGATTGGAATGCATTTTGGGAAAAGAGGTATTAGTTATACGGAAACCTCTTTTCGAGTCTACATAAGGCTGGCTGGCCACTCATGTCAGGTACCTGATCTGAAAATCCAATTCCTTTTCCAGACCGGATGAGCCCCGCACAGAGACGGTTGATTGAGGTCGGGTACGGTCTCCCATCGTGCGCCAGAGATCATCATGTCGTGTGAGTAGAATGACATTGAGGATGGCGATTTTCTACTGTCCATTGCTTTTATATTGTCACAAGAAAAGAAGAAAAAGCGACAATTCCGGGTTCACTCTTTAAATATGTGTGTGCGGCGAACTGTTTAGCTTAGATTAAGGAATTGACACATTCTGGTACGAATGAAGCCCTGATTCCATAATCGTATCAAAAAACTTGAAATATACGGCAAGCCTCAATGATAGTAAGATAACCAAGTGTAAACTAAATTAAATTACTTAAATTATATACAAATAATGGACTATTACAATTAAAACTAAATTAATCAACGATAATAAGTTGATGGATCATTAATTTACTCATTTGCTTATACTTGGTCGTTAGCCCTCATTCCATAGGCATCCGAATGCGGTTAAACGACCAACGACCATTTCGTTATTACAGTCAGGGGCCTTATTAAGAAGTATTAATGCCATCATTATTCCACTGCGAAAAAAGGATGGTGCTAGCGGCCTTGTATAGCTCCGTCTCTCACTCACACTGAAATAATGGTGGAATTAATAAGTCATAATACGACCCCAGTACTCTAAACCACAGAATAGTACAAAAGATTTACTCCGCAAAATCATTTAAATAAAAAGCGACTCTTGCTACGACACAATGAAGTGAAATTCAGTTTGCACAGCGCTATATACCAACAGTTATATTCACCTAGAAGTTGCCTCTCTTTCTATCGCGTAATTCTTATATCTTTTATGTTACACTCACTGAATTGGCCCGACAACATGAGCCCGCCACGAATTTGTAGCGTCATCTACGTACGTCTAAACTACCAAGATATAAAGCTAACAAGACCTTTCAAACCATCCTGTTCCTGCATCCATCATATGATGTACTGCAGCATCATCACACACGTCACCAGGCTGGTTCTCAGAGACGTCTTAATTCCCGACGCTAACGTCGCATCGCTTCTTTGGTACGGAATCTTCTTACAGTACACACTCCCACCATTCAACACAGAATTTCTCCAGACTGAATGCAAGTTTATAGTATTTCCTACATTTTTTATATTCGACATAATTATGTTTCCAGGGTTATGAAAAGGAAGGGCAGTATTCGGGAATGGTAGTAAAGGATTTTTGTTACAATTATCTAAGGAATCTTGTATTGTCGCGTTGGAGTCGTTAGTTTGCGAAAGTTTCGACATATTTTCGAAGTAGTTAGTTATTTCTTTGACACTTCTCTGTTGAGGTATATCTTTCTTGGTAGTTTCGATGTCTAAGGATTGTAAGTGAGCAATCAAGTTGTGTAGCTTTCGCTTGGTGTCGGCTATCTTTAGCTTGCAATTGTTTTGATCTTTAAGTTTCTTTATAGGAGTGTAGTAGGGGTTCCGGGATTTGAAGTTATCGGCTTGGATACCTGATTAGGGGAGGACAGTTTTAGTATTTAGGTCTGGATGTTTGAAGGAATATTAACGTTTTTAAAGTATTAAAATTAGGATGAAAGCTCTTTTGTGCTTTTCATACTGATTATTCGCCATACAAATTATTTTTCCCCCTTATTCATATGAATAAGAGCGAAGGAGGTGACGAATACATAATATCAGTAGCTTTAAAAAACTATAACGCCTAACTGCATTTTCGGATGTTACAGTGAAGAGCATAATGTGTATTACTCTGGTACAAAGACTTCAATCGTCAAAAAATTGATAGGGCTTCTATTGACAACTTTAAAGATTAATAGAACTTGTAAAACTTGACAAGACTGAAAACGGATTCCGCGATGTACTGGCTTTTTTTTGTTCTAAATGCCAGTGCTCAGTGGCATGCTCTCCACCTCACTCTAGCCTGGCTTCCATTATCGAATCTGTAAAAATATAAGAGACTGTCCCACATACCAGGTTGGTGCCTGTTCCTGGAGTCGAGCGCGGTATCGAGCGCTCTGCGCAGGTGTGTGAGCTGGTCCAGCAACGTATCGGCCGAGCGCGCCACCCCGCCGGCCGCGCGCAGGCCTTCCAGCTCTCCGGCCGCCAGGGCCAGAGCTTCGGCTTCCACGCCACGGCCTTCGGTGCCGGATACTAAGGGAAAAGACAATGTAGATGAATCACGACTTTTATTTGGACATTTGAAAATAGAATGCTAATTTCCGTAATTTAAAATGTGCAAAATCTAGTCGTAATTTGATCTCAGCGATAAACGATGTCAATTTTTTTTACAAATATGTTTTTAAGTTTATTTTTGACAGATAAAACAAAAATAGGAGAAGTGCTGCTCAGGTAGTTTTGATCGTTCTGACGAAAAATTTTACTTGAAGGAATTTTAAAATAATTTTATTTAAAAAAAAAAGTTGTGATCATCACTGCAAGGGCAATTTAAGAACTAAAATCAACTGCAGTTCTTACCGTCGTTCTGTCCGGCGTGTTCGAGTAAAACTCTCTCTGGCTGCGTGCCGTTGACGGCGCAAACATGATGGTAGATCTGCGCGAGAGTCTCCGCCGCAGACAATAGTGCAGGACCGGCCGTCGACAGCGCACGGCCCGCTCCTAGGATAGGATATTGCGTCAGTGAGTTGTAAAAAACAGGGATGTATTCTGGCTGTACAATAAATGGTGCCCGTGATCATTCATAATAGCAGTGCCGAACAATGAAGTAATCCCCTACCCCCGGCCAGCGTCCGCAACAGGTCGGCGTCGGCGTCGAGCGCGGCGCAGCGCACCTCGGCCTCGGCCACGCGGTCGGCCAGCGCGGCCAGCTGCGCGCGCGCCGCCGCGGGCCCGGGCGCCTGCGCCGCCAGCTGCGCCAGCAGCGCGCGCAGGCCGGCCAGCTCGCCGCCCGACACGCGCCACCACGTCAGCCACTTGGCCGCGCGCGCCGACACGCCGCCCGGTTCTACCTTTTCGTCTTCCTGAGAACAATTTTTAGAACACGGTTGAAATTGTACAAAAAAACTTTGAAAACTGGAAATGAGAAGCGAGAAATAGAGAGTTACGCAACGAAACGCACCTACACTACACTGACAGAGCGATCGCCCATTGGAGGTGACTCGGTCAGTCTGGACTCGGCCGATAAACTCATGATACGGACGTGCATAATAATGTAGCGCGCACGATCAGCGAAAGCTGACCCAAATAAAACGCGAACATAATTGGTACGCAACTACCCTCGGCGTAACATTATTTATTTCTAGTCGATAGTCCTTCTTTTTCTGCTTAGATTTTGACTTGCCAAGTTTTCACGAATTTTTACTCACACGGACTTCCCTTCTTTCACATGTCTTCCTGTAATATAAAAATGCATAAAACAATGGTACTGACCAGCGGCGCGCAGTCGGAATGCAGGGCGTGTAGTGCACTAACTCGGGAAGTAGCGCGCGTCAGTCCAGCGCGCAGTAAAGCGGCCGCCGCGCTCTCACTCTCTGCCGTCACCTGTGCGCTGCGCATAGATGCTTGAAGTTGACTCTGTGAAACACGACAAGAATATTAAAAACATACATAACATAACCATGCCTTATTTCCCCGAAGGGTTGGGCAGAGGTGTACCTGTAGTACACCCACATTTCGCCAGTTATGTAAAAACATACTATTATTTACAAATATATCCTATTCAAATATGTCCTGTTACTCTCCCGCTTCAATAAAAAGAGAAAACGAGCACAGGCTACCACGCCCAAAAAGTGATGCTGAAACAATACGGTTAGAAAAAACCCACATTGACAAGATGCGTGAGAACAGTTCCGAAACGGTCATTTGTCTTCAATATCTAAAAAAAACTTGTAATCTTTCATATTAAAATCCTCAAATATGGCGATCTTTGGCGGTAATGGCTGATCTTTGCGTTAAGCTCGTGAACGGGTGCTGCTTGTGGTGACTGGTCGTCTTGCTGATCATGGTTTTGTTGTTATTAGTAAATAACTGTTTATTTATTTTACCTCGATGGTCCTAGTTTATCAATTATAACTTCTAGTTACAGCTATATGTAAGCGCGCACGCCCTTTATGCCTGGAGGCTTTATTTCCTTTTTTAGATATTGTTTACGTTTAGTTATTTTTATTTCTGCTTGAGTATAGATCTCGATGTTTTTGGTTGGTATATTGGCGCGTGCTAGCTGTCATATGGCTATTAATTTATAATTTAATGTTTTGTGTTGCGTTATGTAAATTATTTTGCATAAGTACTTATTGTATAGAATCAAGTTTTTCTAACTGAACAGACAGCTGTGCTGCTGGGGAGTTTGTTGCGCCACTTCTTCTTCCCAGCGAAAGCACTAGGAAGTGGTGAAGGGTGGGCGTTTTGTGGGACTGTCTTATGTAAATTTGACGTTCGAAAAGTGCTGATTCTCAGCTTAGTTTGAATAAATGACTTTTGAATTTTGTTGGACTGATCACACATCACACATATAATTTAGTGTTTCATTCATCCATCAATTTTCAATTTTAACTTAATTTTAATTTAATTTTTTCTCGATTTTGTTGTGTATCTGTTTGTTTTGTTCTATTCAATTTTACTTTTGCTACTTATGTTAGTTTTATATTCCATCCATATTTTTGTTTTGGAAGTATCCTTTTTTGCAAATACGATTGTACTCCATAAATGTATGATTTTACGGATCTATTTTCGATGCAGAAAGAAAATACTTGAAAGTATTTCGAGCCCTGGTTTTTGGCGCTGGTGTTTAAATGTGGACGTACATGGAAGCCCTGGTAAATGATTTTGCAAGTACGACCCATGTCTAGCGAACAACCGTAAACGGTTGCATATAAAAAAATGATAACGCGGCTAGCCACCCCGGCGGTTTAACTCAATGCTACATAGGAATGTATTCAGCAGTATTCATGTAGAATGCTGGCAATCGGCGCCGATATGCCAGCGCTGGTTGGTGCAGTCAGTTTTCATACTTTTTTGCCAAATCAATGCGAACCGGCCGACTAATCACAAAGGAACTTGTCGGAGCTTAACGGCGCCGGTTCGCGCTGCGTGAATACACCGTAAAAGATGATACAGTCAGTTTCATGACACATTTTGACTCAAAACTCCGACAGCTAAATTGCTACATTACATCCAGACTACTCGCTTTATCTAATTAGTATCAATTCCCAAATCTCATGAAACATTCCAGGTAATAACGTTGAAGTTCACGAATGAGGTCAGTTTCGTTAAACGAGACTGAAATATGCATACAGAGGAGGTGGAGTTACCTTGAATATTTTAACAGCTAAACATCGCTGCATCGTCGTTATTTTAAGCTGAATAAGTGACTAGTATTTTAATTGTATAATTAGGTAATGAAGTGGCTGTTGTATATCATTGGACAGTAGGTAGGTTGACTTATGTAGAACACAATTTAAACAGAATTCGTCAGTTGTAGATTTATTTCGATATCTTGTTATGCAAGACATCTACTATCATATTTTGTAGTCTTGACTGCTTTACCAGGTAAAACTCGCAGCAAGCCAATTTGCTGGGAATGTTTACATGAAGCTTCGTGCAGACTAGCGCGACGCGACAGTGCGACGCTACACCGGTTATTGTTATACCGTGAAATTTTCTTAGAAATTGTATTGTTCGAGTCGCGTCGCGCTGATCTGAAGGAGCCTTTATGCAAGACGCAATCAAACTCCGGCGCACTTGGTTTCAGAACCATTACTTATATTCTATCAGTTCGACTCGCGAATTCGCCGCGTTAAGACCCAAGACTAAACTCCGATGGAATTTCTAGTTTACTAGGTCCTAGTAGGGCACTAGGTACTGGAAACCGAAATAATTACGTAATTTAAAAAAAATCTAATTAATATGACACATGAAAGTTACAATACCAAGTCATAGAGAACGATGACTTACATTTTCATTGTGCGCCTGTTCAAGTTGCTTTTCAAGTCGTGATATTTCGTGCAGGTGTACTTCGGAGAACAGGTCGGCGTGGTGGTCGCCCATCGCGCTGGCGAGCTCGGCTGATGATGAGCCACCCGGTTCACCGTCGTCTTCTGCACCGTCTTCTGGCATACCTGACAACAAAAACATGGATTTGGTGAAAAAAATTGCGCGTTTGTCCTATTATTTGATGGTTCAAGATTAGTTGACAAGAAAGACTAAGCTGACGATGAGTCACCCAGTTTACCCTCGTCTTCTGGCATATCTGATATGAAACATGGATTTAGGAGAATCATGGAGAAAAAAATTGCTGGGATCACATTTTTCTTGGCAATTCTTTGGAGGTTTGGTCGCAATACAGGTGACAAGATAAGCTAAATTATCAGAATACGTAAATCACGTCACACATTGGGAAACTATTATCACAGGGTAGTTACAGTATTCGACACGGCTGCTGTAGTAGCGTAAATTTGTATGTAAGTCTATGCAAATGTGGTCTCGATAATGCGTAAAGATTGTTAAAAAGACGTAAAATTCTTTGATGAACTCCCGAATTTACCTTTTTGGTGCACGTCTGCCATTGGGCTTGTTTTCCATATATTTCCAAAGTAATAAACTACTGGAGCACTGCACTATATTTTTTTTTTAATGAATACTAACGATTTTGTTTTTTTACGTAATTAGTATTTTGACTCTAGTTAGGAGAAGGTAGTTGTGAAACTTCTACAACCACGAACTGTCATCAAAGGATTATATTCCAAATTCAAATTCGAGGATGTAAATAATTCACACTCAACAATAAAAGACGTGACGACCGACGGGACTTTTAAAATATTTCTTCTGTATTTTTGATATTCTAATTTGAATCGCCTGATGAAATTGATAAATATTTGAAATTAAAATAAACTTATTGAGAGAAAATCGACGTGTTTTAATATGTAGAAATATTATAAAACAAATTCCGTAGTTTTGCCAATAACTCAATAAAATCCATTCCTAGCCATTACTGCCCAAGGTTTCAGATTGTCCTGTCAGCTCTTACGTGCAATTTGTATGGAAGAACCGATAGCGAGCGAACGACGGCTAAGATTAAGGGGACTACAGGACCTAAACGTGCCTAAGCGCAAGTTTTATAATGCCTAAAAGTATATAATCCACAGCAGACCCAAAATCAGAAAATATATGATATTCTTCAGAATATAGGTATGCTAGTAAGATAGTGTGTTGAAAACAAAGACGACCCACCGACCGCATGGGACCTTTGCCCTGCAGAGGGACAATACAAGCTGGAATTAATTAATAAACTTACCTCGTATACTATACGCCAAGTTAGTAATATTGTATGCGGCTTCCCTGCTAAGATGAGCGTCAAGCTCCTTCTTAGCGGCGAATTTAGCTTCTCTTTCGGCTTGCAGCGCTTCAAGCGCTTCCGCCAGCTGCCGCTCAGCGATGCGGCGCAGCGCTGCGGTCTCTTCAGCCATGGCGCGCGCATTCTCAGCCTCTTCGCGTAGTTGTCTGACTTCATGTTTTAGACCTTCGAATTCGACCTGCAAGTTGTAGTAGTATTAGTACCGTTAGCTTTATAATCTTGGAGATTTTCATTGTGCTGGTGGTTCGTCAGCAGTCTTATTATATCTGAGAGTTTGAAATCAGTTCAATTGCTGCATACATAATTTTTTTCCACCGTAAACGGCAGGCCCAGATCTTAGAATAACAAACCGCTACTAGAGTAAACTGTTCCTCAAAACATTCGACATAAGAAAGAAAACAAATTATTATTATTTCGCGACCTGCGAGCCGAACCCAAAAAAATATTTTCTCTATATCGTTTTCTCTATACCCAAATGTCCTTTCTTTGGTATTGTTCGTCGAGTTGAGCTCCTTAAGTTCTGAGTTGAGCTCCACGATTACTGACAAATGCTTGCACTGACAGGACAGGTCCACTCAAATCTGTGTGGTTCTTTTCTCAAAAGACCATTTCAGACTAATCTACATGGTCCTCATATGGCCTGACCAAGATAATGTCTGGACTTTAAAAGAGACTGTGACCTCTGAGTTTGTTTCGGCTTTTATTCTCAGAGTAATCAGAACAATTCATCAAAAAATATTGATTATGATTGAAGATAGTTAGAGCGCAAGTGCTAGTCACCTCTTCAGGTATGTGAGCGGCAGGACGGGGGAAGTAGACAAACGTGTAGCTAACTCAGTCTGCCTTCGACCACCGCGACGGTTACACGACTTAATTGTTCGCGGCAGTTTGTCCCAAACACACATGAGATAAAATATCCTAAGATGGGTCCGCCAATTAGACGAGGTGTGTTTTTTTTTATTTACAATGTTACTATAAGGAAATTTAAATGTGTACAATGGATTAATTTTGTACTGTAATGATGGTAGTGAAAATATATTTTTATTTGCATAATGAGAAATGTTAATTTGCAACAGTTTTGTATCGTAAATAATAAAATGTAATAAAGATTAATACTAATTTTAAATATGCGTTTATATTTGTATAGCCAGAAATTAAAAAAAAAGTATTGTTATATTTACTCATTGCAATAATTAACACATTTTCTGACATGTTATCCTAAGATTTATCTGCCCTTAAATATCTGAAGTGCGTCTAGTCAACGTCTTATCAATCGCGCTCTCCCCCGTCTCACCGCCCACACACCTCAGGAGGTGAGTAGCTCTTGCGCTCAGCCGCTCACACTATAGTAATCCTGGCATTGTATGGTATACAAAGCCAGTTTAACACATTGCTCCAATAAGCAATACTCCACCCTTAACTACGAAATTGTCAAACAGTTTGGAAAATTTAATAGTCCATAAGTTCCAGATTCGATTCGCATGAAGATATATGAGCCAATCAGTTAGGCGGCAGGGTTCGCGACTAGCGGTGGGCACGGCTCCAAAGTTGCGCGTAAAATATAAATAGGGTGCTCAACAGTATCTACGGGTGATTGAATACTTAGGACGGGAGAATATTGAATAATATACTGTTATTGAATTATGTATGGAATACTAATCTGGCGTTTGTAAGATACTTTCTTTTTATGGGCCCCTGGAGCCTGATTAAGATAAGTAAATGAAAGCACAAAGCAGCCTTTTCTTCTGTTTTGTTTCATTTAGGTAGTATTATGAGCTGATGAAGTGCTCATCCTGCTTAGGTACCTATAGTTATATATGCTGCTATTACATTCTGCAATGTCTGAACTTAGAAAAAACTTTATTTTTGTTTTACTAAGTAGGTACCTAACGGTTCGTCTGTTGCCCTCCGATCACGCCGTGAAATAATAAACCTAAGATAGAACAACTCTCTAAAAAAACACTACCCTTTCCTTTGAGCCTCCACCGCAGTCGGGTAATTAATAAGAGCTGGTTTACTAACCTGTGACGATCTAAGCGCGGACACTTGCTTCTGTAGCGATATATTCTCGTCCTCCAAGTCCCCTATATCGACCAGCAGCCTCTGTTCCCTCTGCCGTGCCTCCCGGAGCTCCGCCCTCAGAGCCACGCGCTCCGACTCACGGGACTGCTTGTCGTGGCCGAGCTCGGAACTTTCGGCGAGCAAGCGATCTCTTTCGCTTACCACGCGGTCTAGTTCGTGACGTAACTGTAAAAAAAATAAAAAGACTATTTAGGTACAATAATATTCCTCCTGTAATTACAGTTGGATTTCGCCAGTTACATTTCAGGTCCATTTAATTAGACAGCGAGCCTGTTACCATTTACTGGGGTCAAATCCAGACTCCGATCTGCTAATGAAAAAACCCATTAACAATTTTTTCGACCCGGAAATCGAACCCATGAGGATCCCACGCTCAGCAATCGCGTTTGCGACCTGCACTCGACCAAAGCAGCTGCCAGAAAACATGTTTACTAAATAATAGTAGAGTAGGTTTATAAAAACCTGCCAGCATGAAATACGACATGTATTTTGTATAAAAAACGTTAACAAGTAGGTAATAAATCTAGCTTGTATACAATTTAAACATTATAAAGGTGTTCGGAACGTGATAAAACTTTATTGATGGAAACGGTACGTTTATACTATTTATAGTCACGGAGTTTTCATTTATGTGATAAACGCAGAAGCTTGAGTACAATCACGAGCATGACGTTACATTAAACGCAAAATTCAAGTGATTTTCTTGTGAAATTATAATTGCAACTTTGAGATGATAAAAAACCTATTTCATGTATGGGTTCGAAAATAATATGTTCGTAACACCATACAATTTCTATCAAAACTTACACAAGATGCTCAAAGTGATTTTCTCCTAAAGAAAATCGCTTCTGAATCGACCAATCACAATGGTTGAAATCCTCATCACGTCTCTCGTCTCGTCTGTAATTGGACGATTCCTGGACGACTCTGCTCGTCTCCGCTTCAGTGGAAACGACACCTAAGTGTAAAGGTAGGTCGGTTTAAACCAAACGAGCGAATGCACATTCTATTCCCAATCTACCAAATTCTTGTTATTTAAACAGGAACAGAGCATTTTACGTTGGTCTATCCATACTAAAATGACAAGAATAACAAGAAAATTATGCTCTTGTAATGCAATTAGCTTTGGTTCTATGTTCATTTGGCCTAAACCCACCTTCAGGTGTTTATGCTCGTCATTGTACCTACAATTGTTAAATTGTTTAGTAGCTACTACTTGATTATAAATTGAATTTATGTATCGGATTTAGATTCATATAACTGTATTATGCATGAATATTAATCGGATATTTGTCGATCGTTTATGAACTATAGCACCGTTTAGTGTCGAGTCCCAATGGCTTAATTCAATTAGCCTTGTTTCTTCATTAGTTCCGTTTTGTAGTAAACCGATAGGCAATCTAACGATATCTTCGTAATAAGATGAACGACACGATGTTCAACTGCTTTCACAAATCTCCGTAGTAAACATATTTGCAGTTCCCGAACGTTAATATGCTGCTGCCTGCAACTTCGTCCGCGTGAAGTTCCGTGTCGCATCGCATCCCATCGCTCGCCCGCGCTATTATTTCTTTTTCGTTTAGCCTTCTTTATGACTTTTTTTTCTCCTGTATTGTGGGTCCTTTTTTTTTCTTTTTGCTCGGCTCTTAACGGTCTTAGCGTGATGTTACTTAACCTATAACGTTCCACAAGAATTTAGCTATCCAATGCAAATATTTTTTTCAAATCCGACTAATAGTAGTTCCTCTTTATAATACTAGTACTTATAGAAAGAATTTATGAAAGGGGCTGTCACACACGGACATGTTCATGGTATAATAATATACTTCGCCAGGTATAGCATTCCGAGACACAGTGGTCACGTGGGAGACACAAGTCTACGTCATCACATCTGTGTTACCAGTAGTGTGTAATAATAACTCCCCAACCACCTTTATTATCTGTGCGAATCCGATAGAACAATGAGGTATTAATTAACAATTACGTTGGTATATGTTTAAATTGAACTGTTTCGTTTGATTAAACAAACGAAACGACAATTTAAATGCTTTGTATATACTTTTTATCAGAATGGTGACTGAAAATCTTTCCTAAATGCGTGTTTTGTTGCAATAAAGTGGCAACTGGATAGTGACGTAAGCACGTGTCACTCCCGAATGCCAGACCTTGTTTTTTTAGACCATGGACATATCCACTCAAATCTGTGTGGTTCTTTTCTCAAAAGAACATCTCAGATTCTAATCTGCACGATCTTCATATGCAGAAATTGTTGTAAGATAAATCATTAAATTAATTAAACACAGCTTCAGAGCTTGGCATTTATACAGCCAAAGCAGTAAGTCATGGTTTATCTATATTTTTATTTTTTATGAAAAACCAAAAATCACAATGACAATACAGAAATTAGATTATTAAGAGTACGAAATACAAATAAAGCAAATTATTTAAAAAAACAAAAAACCCGACTGCAAAAACACAAAACTGAAAAGAGAAAAACAAGCTTTTCAGTTATGTTTTTGCAGTCGGGGGTTTTTTTTTTAATAATTTGCTTTATTTACCTCATAAAATCCATCAAACCGTTTATTCTACAGAGCGTGCCAAATAAATACTTAGACATACACACATACACTCGAAAAACATTACTCTTCTGGAGCAGTCGGGTAACAAGTATTTAATACATACTTTTGAGTATTTACTACAGAAATAAAATATTAATAATATTTATAAATGTAATTTATAATATTATCATAAATCATATAAATGAGTGATAGCTAGACGACGACATTCTACCAAAACCACTATTTTCTTCTTATTTAAAAAAATCGACGTGCCATATTGTACCCTGTTTCTCGAAAGAAGAAAGACCGACAGTAAAAACATCAACAACGTTGGTGGTAGTATTATTTTACGACTGTATTCATTGTCTATGTAACGGCCTATAGGTGTTAGGGCCGCTGACGTAGATTTACGGCTTGATATCATAAAGCGCTGTTGAAACGCCGCGATCATTATTTTTTATAATTACTGCCACTCTTTTTAAGTGTAATTAATGGTCTGGTAGCTACCACACCCATCACAGTCTACATTCTTTTACACAGAATGTGAAAGCATTAATTGTGAAACTTCATGTTCATGACAATACACAAATAAATTGACGGCTCTAAATCGATATCGCTGAAATTATTAATGTAAGACATTTTAAAGGGCGGTTCAACTTTGGTTCCAATACTTTAACAACGTCATGATTCCAGCTGACTGAAACTTAACTGACGTCCTATAATCATGGCCTTACTGTGGTTATCGATTGGACAACCAATAGGGATGTGAACTGGGAAAAAAAAAGTATTTTCACACCACCTGCTCGAAAATGTCAAATTATATGTCAAGCAACCTTAACCTAAAGTGAGTCCATTAGTGGCCGAGGGCACAGCCGATCAATAATGTTGTACTGGATTTCATTATGACCCGCTGGTCAATAATGTGATTTGAATTGATACCATACCTTTGAGCTTTGGACTAATGTCTCAAATGTTACCATTAACTTCAATTAATATGTAAGTGCATATAACTAACTAGTTCTAAATAATATGTTATTCTTACTGTTTTTTTATTTAATGAATACTTTGTTTTTCGTATGGCTATTATTTTCTCACAGTAGGTGTAAAAAGTAGAGTATCCTCCTCTGGGCTAAAGGTGTCTTTGCCTTGGGCTAGCTTGAATCCCTCGCTGCATTCAGGATTCTTGTATTAACTCCCTCGCTTCGCTCGGGAGTTAAATCCCGAATCTTTCATTGCGCTCGAGATTCAATATGACGCCCGTGACATAAGACACAACTTTAGCCCCTCGGTGCATAATCTACTATTAGTCCGTCAGTCAGATAATAAAAAATATTAGACACGATTTTTTTGCTTTATCATAAAACATGGTTTAGATACAACGCATCAAAGTTGGGGCTCGCTACGTCACAAGTCAGTATAAAATCTACCGGGGAGTGACGTCATGCCACATTTTAACGTATTGTCTACTCGTTGTATTGCCGTAATCTTTTGATTACATAAAAAAATAAAAAATATGTATTATGGACATTATGGTACTTAATAGTTGTTAGTTGTCTACAGAAAATCGTTGTAATCCTACAAAGTAGAGTGCTTGTACGTAGAAGCGTGTAACATATTTATTTATTTTATTGTGTTTGGGTGGCTATGTATCTTGAAGTAGTATCTTGTAATGTAATGTGGGCGAATTATTAGCAATACAATGTAACGCTTGAGCTGGCGCTCGTACTGATCAATCGGCTGTTGGTCTTTAGCGCGAGCACAGTGCTCGTTTGTGGCATACAAACGAGCACTGTGTTCGCGTCCATACTATTTGCGTTACAATACATTACAAGTCTGTACACGCCTTTACAAACCAGGTCCATTATAAATAGGGTTGCAAACATTTTTCTAGAAATAGTAGATTATATCTGAAATCTGATAGGGGAAATAAAGATTATTATAGGGTAAATAAAGATTATCTACAGATTATTGAGCTTGTGTGGCGTAAGCCCCTACAAGATTAATAAAAAAGAGTAACATTTATTAAAAAAAAAGAAAAGCGGTACATAACAAAATTATACATTTTGCATTTCTATCACATTCTGGGTCGTTTCGTAAACATACCTACTCGTAGAAACGCCCGAGTTTCATGGCATTGGGTACCAAATGTACCAATACATTAACTTCAGTCAACAGACAGTCTTTTTTTGTATTGTGATGCCCACAACACAAAAAAGACTGTCTGGCATCAGTGAACATAATGCCAAAAAAGTCAGTGTATGTAAAAAGAGTATTTTAGCGTATTCTATTATGTGTTATAGATTATAAAGTACACTAAGAAAAAGAGTACAATGTACTCTATTTTAGAGTACGGTTGGCAACCAGCTTTATGATTCATAAATCTGGTCAAGTTCTTATAAATAGGAACCACAAAAGCATCATATAATACGAGGTAGGTATAAAATATTGTTATGGCGGTTCCTAAAACAGTCACTTCCTAACAATTATTTACATACTATTGATTTACTAGTAAGTACAGTCAGTAAGCACTCTAGTGATCAGCCCCGCCTATTTCGCAAATAGGTGAACGACAGGGAGCGGCCGATCGTAGACGTAACACGGTCAGGCCTCACTTAGGTCAATAAGCTAACAGAAAACTACCTTTAGGTATCGTAATCTAACGTAAATTATAAGGTGGTGGTAGCATTATGTACTAGCTTTTTAGGGTTCCGTAGTAAACAAGGAACACTTATAAGTTTCGCCATGTCCGTCCGTCAGTCTGTCTGTCTGTCCGCGGCTTAGCTCAGAGACTGTTAGTAAGTACTAGAAAGCTGTAATTTGGCATGGATATACATATTAGGTGTACGCAGACAAAGTGGTAAAATGAAATTGTTGGTTGGTTGTTTTTGGATTATTGAAAAAAATCACGGCAGTAGTATATAAACAACATTTAACATGTAACATTTTATTTGATTTTGTATGGTTTTATTTTATTATTGAAGACCTTTAAAAATTATTTATTATAACGGACAGACACTTTCCTATATTTATAATTCTAGCGTATGGCACTCGTGGGTTGCAGCTGAAAATCAGCGTCAGGTGGTACACTTTGTGTTGTCATCTGACATTATGCTGAGCTGAGGCCCTTTTGGCATTATAATAATTTGTTTTCTGTTTTTATAGTTTTAAGGTGTATTTTTTTTTTGTAATGCCAATAAACGCATTTTTCTTTCTTTCTATATATAACGAAGTTAAAAGGAAAACTATCAGAGCTTAGTTAGCTTTACAGGTTAACGAGTAAGTAATAATCGACCAACTTGCATTTGCAGTTGCAAAAAAATGTTCTGCCATACATTACGTATGAGAGAACATGTTTAGTTTGTTCTTGGGATAAATTCATCCCAACTACGGATCCCTTCATTGTGCATAGTCCGACACGCACTTGGCTGATTTATTATTACAGGTTGCGTTTCTGACCAAAGCCAAATTGTAGGAAATACAGAACGATGGTCAATGAAGTAAGTAATGAGTTCCATTTTAGAAGTAGGTATCACAAATCACGAAGTGGTTTCTAGAGAAAATACTTTTTTTTTCCTAGCGATTTCATTTAGATATCCAAGAGATTTTATATAGTTTTACATCAAAATGACAAGTGTTTGCTTACTCGCTTTAGCGGAATGGTGATCGTAAAAGTGAAGAAGGATAGGAGCAGTAAAGTACCTACGTATCACGACAAAAATAAGTATGGCATCCCGCCCTTACCTAAACTTATGTTAGGTTTTGTTCCTTTTAATAAAACTTATGGCTTGTGTTTTTGAAAGATAATTGTTAAAAAGAGTTAATTTTGTTAGGATTTTTGTTTTATATAAATGTATGTTTTACATATTATCAAAGGAATATTGTGTAACCGATTCATTTCTATTGTTTGGGAATGTCAACCCTTGATTTTAATATTGATTGGTGGAATAAATGGCTCAACGATTGGTCCACGACACTGAAATCGCCCGATATCGTGGGCCAATTGGAGAGCGGGATTTACCGCCAGGACGTTGGGAGTTTTTGGCTAGGAGCGGGTGCGTGGACGAGCAATCGCTCCCGGGGCGTCGATTGAGACATTAGATTAAAATTAGTTCTGAACAGTGTACCTACTAAATATAACAGTTGTTTTTGTTCTAAGCCTATTTAATAAAACTAAGTGAACAGTTTGAGTTTCTCTTTATACAGTCTTCCCAGCTAGAATATTTTCCTGTGAGAGTTGTGACCGCTGAGGCTCCGAGTATTTTATACTTATACGATCAAGAATCCTTTTGTTGTGCTTGTGATTATGTCATTTTCTTCGAAGGTCCCTTGTGTTATATAAAACTAAATCCAGTCAGGTCATTTTAAATTCATGAATAGAACACGAAGATATGCAATCAATACGCAGCCCGTTGCTACCATATCGATTTTTATAGAAACCGATTTTATTACGGGTCACAATTAGGTGTGACTCATAGGTACTACGAGACTTATTTATGTCATTGGCATTCTTAATAAGCCTGTCGCACAGCCGTTTGGTATTAAGCAGGTTCCGTCATCCGTCTGGATGACATTCTCCACATGGCAGGCACGCTGTGAGATCGTAAAGGGCCTATGAGTTAAAGTAGGCCTGAGTACGAAATAAGTTTACTGGTCGTTTGAAACCCCGTAAGAAGGTAAAAATCTGGCCACCCACTGCTGGGTCCAAATATTATAATCTAGTCTATTTATCTCTTTTCCTATCGACGGTACACGTCAATAGAAAAAGAAGAAGAAACAAAGAAAGAAAATAAATTTATTTGACTCAGGTCAAGGCACACAATATTCCCACAAAAACAAAAAAAAAACAGAAAAAAAAACTTAGTATAATACTGTGTGCCTCACGGCTGCGCCAAATAGGCCCAGTTCAGCTTAAATGTCAGACAACTAGTGTCTGACGCTGGTTTTCAACTGGACCTTATGTTACGAGGACGTCTTACGAATTTTCATTCTTTTTACCTATCGTGGTATAGTAATCTTATTCTAGGTGCATTGTCTTCACATATAATTATATAATAAGTGTATACAAGATATAATGATTTTTTTTAAAGAGTAACGGTGGAGTTTCTTGCCCATTCTTCTCCATACGAAAACTACCTTTTGGAATGGGCGACTAGAATCAGTTTTATTATTTTTTGTAAAGTTTGACGTTCAAAAGTGCCTTTTTTGTGCCTAATTGAAATAAATTATTTGACTTTGACTTTGAATGGAACGATGGGTGTTACACAGCCAAAGTTGCGAATCTGGTCGTAAAGCAAATTTTGGCTAGTTTGGGAAAGACGCAACAAAAATAGGAGTAAACTTGTCATTGCCAGAGGCAATAAAATTGTCACACGTCCTGTTCCTTCTTAGCCAATAAAATCCATCATAAAGCCCGATCATATAGAACAACACAATAAGTGCACGGGCACACGAGCAGGCACCGACACCGGACGATAAAATGCGTTCTGACTGCTCTGAGTCAGGCATTGTAAACAAATCAGTTGCAAGTGATAAGAGAGTCGACCTACAGGCTCGCGGGCAGCCGCACTTACTCATAGCTCGTGACTCCAACTATACATGGTTAATTAACGAATTGGAAGAACTTCGTGGTGAAATTAACACGTTGAATAAATTATGTCATTAATTTCACGACGTAAAGTGATTGTAGAATAATTTTCCTGAGTGCTCCGTGCCTATTATTGGAGAATGAGGCCGTTAAGTTTGAATTACTTTGTAGCTTTAGATGGACAAATAAGGTAGGTATCCAGTTTCCAAGCAATAATAGAGTAAATATAAATTACAAATGTCTAACAGAATAATAGTTTTGAGAAGAATTCCCTATCAAGACTTTATCTCACAAATAGTCACGACATAAAAAGACCCTATTGAATGAATTCATAAATTATGCATGTGCGAGACATAAAGTTCGGGACGGGACAACTTTATGTAGATAAACCCGTAAATGGAGATTAAATCTAGCCGTATTTGTTCTCCTGGCGAGCTGCCAGCAACTAAACAAGTGTCAACAGTATTCCATTATGACTGCAAACACTCCTTGACGTGAAACACGAGTAATGTTTCCCAACCTCCCCCTTGGGATAGCCAGTTGAATAAACATGAAATAATAACACATTAATACCTCGCCTCCTTCATTCATTTTTCAGTGTCGCCGACAATCTGCGTGCACTACACTAAAACATATTTACACACATTCACTTGGCACACGCACTAAATATTTGGCATAATTTAAAAAACACAAATGCACAGAACTCGTGTGCATTGCTAAAAATCTACACACCATTGAGTAATGTGTGAATACGTGAATCAAGGCCGGGCAAATAAAAATGTATTTCTGGACCAGTGTTATGGATTCCCGTCGGCTGCGCTTACGCCATTTGGAGCATTACATCACGGACGAGAGGTCTATTTGGTTCGCGGGTATATCAACTGCTGCAACGCCGATTACTTGTGATTTACCACGGTTAGCAGTATTTTCTGCGATGGAAATAATATTTTTGCTAGTAAGGAGTGTACTTCGATACAGAATGTAGTTGTAGTGTGTTGAGTAGGGGCGTCTCGCGCGCACTGTTCCGAGGGTCCGCGGATGATTCACGTCAATTGCTCCCATTTTATTAAACCGAGCGTAGGCATGCTGTCAGATGTATCTCGGGAAAATTGTTAAATGAGATAATGAGAAGCTCGTCATAACTTAAAATTAAACTGTTGTACATCAGTGGCCAGACATCGCCATGTGCAGTTTGTGAGTGTGCAGTTTGTCACCAGCTATAATTTGAAACGGTTCTTCAAAGTTATTTTAGTTTTCCCATATCAGTGCAGTGAATTACTCATAGTATCAGAATTAGAAATTAATTTGCACAAAAAAACACATTTCGTCATATGTGCGCAATATGTAGGTATAGATCTGGAGATATAGGTAATCTACAAACAAATCGACTTTCTAAGATCTATTATTTATCTATTTTACTTTAACATAAATCAACCAATTACGTTAGCTAAAGATAAAATTAGACAAAATTTCACACACTCATTACATGTATATTATTTACATACATACATACATAAACTCACGCCTTCTTCCCATGGGGGTAGGCAGAAACGGTATATACAGGGTGTTTGGCAGAACGTTGAACATACGAAAATGGTGGATAGGTGGGGTCATCTGCTACTTACTCAACCCATTTTTTTTTTTTAAATGCAAGTTGAAATTTAGTTTCAAGTATTTTTTTACATATTTCTGTAAGTTTGAGGACTTATAACTTTTTTTCTAGCTAACATCTGAATAAAGCAATAGTTTTATAAGAATCTACCAACATTAACGATAAAAAAAAAATGCCTGTTTTATCCATTTGTGATAAAAAATACACTCTAAAGTTAAGAAAGTGGTGAAACTAGAAGAAAGCAAAAAAAATTTTTTTTAAATATCCTGGGGTCCAGGGCCAATTAAATTAGGGCTGAGTAAGTAGCAGATGACCCAATCTATCCACCATTTTCGTATGTTCAACGTTCTGCCAAACACCCTGTATACGTATATTATTTACTTATTTAAAAAAGCTTCAAACTGTAAAAACGTAATCAGTGTTTTCTTACTCACATTCGATTAGACTCAGTTAATAAGTTTACGGAACAAAACCGATAAGACGTCTTATATTATCGCGTATGATTCCGATTTAGATAGATTTTTAAGTTTATTCATCATACTAGAAAAGCTTCTAAAACAAGATAATAAAATAAATAAAATTTACAATAAAATTAAAGAACATTTTTGTCATATTATTTTGTGAGAATATAAAGTTAATAATTCTAAAATATGACTTTACTTAAGGGACAATACACACGGCGTTTTCTTTTACGCGCTGCAAACGCAACTGTTCTACAAAATGCGGTCACATAAGTGCAACATTAATATAAAAACGAATATATTATTCAGATATTCCAAGTGGCAGTAAAATAACACTGACCATCTCAAAGTGCCTCTTTCTTAAGGTTGAGTTTCAATTGTTTTCTAAATTGTATACTTGGTTCCTATAACACTTTTAGGTATGCTTTTTATAAAAATATAAGTAAATACCTTTTAAGAAAATCAAAGTAAACAATACCTGTTTGGATTCACTCTCCAGCTCCAGGATCTGAAGGGTGAGGGAGCTCTCCATAGCAGCAGACTCGTTGAGGAGAGCATTTTCTTGCTCTATTCCACTCCGGGTCGTTACCTTCTGTGTTGTGTCTAGTTTCATAAGAGCCTGATGACAAACCAAAACGTGTTACAAGATTCAGAATAAAAAAAAAAAGTTCAGTGTAATTGACTTGCTTCTGCCCATAGTTTCACTAGGATCCTTGAGGAACTTCTTCATGTAACTAGATATCCTATGAGTTAATCCAGGATATTGTATGCTTGATTGCATAAAAAATCTGTTGCGTCTTTTTTATTAGTGGAATACATGTGAAACTTTTCCTTCTAAAGAAAAGTCGCGCCCCTGACGCGAGCCTTGCATACACTGAATGACACTGCTGATAGGATAGATTTATTTAATTGCTCTCTGAATGAATTCACAAAAGTAACATTGTTTGTGTTATGTTATGTTATTAATATATAAGTAGTAGCTTTAATTTTAATTTAGAATGTAAGTAAAGACCACGCTACCGCATTAGGATTATTGCCTGTAATGATAGTTGTGTGTGTGATAAATAAATAAATAAAATAAATAAAATAAATAAGTAAGAATTTTAAGATAATAACAGACCCGCTGACTTTTTACAAGTCAATAAGACTATTTATAGTATTGAAACCCTAAGTTTAGGAACATAATGTAATATTGTAATCCTTGTATTGTAGTTTCCAGTACCAACTCAAACTACACTCAGTGTTATACAAATAAATACTATGACTTATGTTCTCTGAACTTATACACATTCTAATTATCTTCATCATCCTGAACTTGTAACATGTTACGTGGGATCGCCACAACACGTGTTCCCTGTCAACCGTCACACTATCATTCACTCTCTTCTCTTTCATATCATTCCTCACACAATCCATCTATCTTTTCTTTGGAATTTCTCTTTTTTCTTCCTTTTTGGATATTAAAAAAAAAAAAATATAGTCATTTATATTTTTCTCATTTATTCAAAATTTCAGCTGAAAGACGACGTCCACTGAATGCTTCCCCCAAATATTTTCTTATATTATAAATAATAATACCAGCATATTACTGTCCCAGTGCAGGGCAAAGGCCTCTTCTCATACAGAGAAGGCACGAACATTGATCACCACTCTTGCTCAAGACGGTTTGATGATTTCAGACTTATATTAACTATAAGTAGGTTTCCCCACAGTGTTTTTTTAACCAATGTCCAAGATAAAATCAGAAAGTACATATTAATTGAAAAAGTCACATTGGTACTTGCCCTAATATTTTCTTACTAATGGGGAATGTTGATGCTCAAATTGTTATAATGTAATTTGTCATTTTCCTAATTACAGTTTCTAATTAGAATTTCTAATTTACTAAAACTTTTTTGTAAGTAAATGAGTCGTGGTTTCACAAATTACATCTCATACACAGCAGGTAAAATAATGGATAACTAATTATATCACACAAAATCAGTTTCAAATAGTTATAGCTATTTTCCTGAAAGCAAAGCAGTGTCCATTACAAAAGTCCAACATGAAATTAATTGGTATGGTATGCACTGATAAGCAGAATAATGTGAGTTTATTATTTATGGACCAAAGAAATATTCAATGTGTTTCTGGATTTTTTTTTAATAGGTGTAAGTATATTTTACTTCTTCTTAGCTTTGTAGAAGTATATTTTTGTAAGTTTTAAGAATATTATTCCTCATAATGTTGTATAGTTCAACACAAGTTTTACAATAAAAATAACATAAAATTATAAAAAATAAATTGCAGTATTTTTTTTATGTTAAATAAAAAACTAGTAAATAGTAATTTAATAGAAAAGTAATAAAATAACTATATGTAATATAACTTCAAAAGTAATACAATGCCATAAAACTAACTTTCTCATTCAGAAAAACTATTCTAGACTTTCGTAACAAAGTTTTGTCTAACTTTTCTGAATGGTAAATAAGAACGTAGCACTAACTAACACGTTATTAATGTATTAATTGCACAAATGTACAATATATGCTCAATGCAAGAAGATGAAACAGCTAACTGTTAGTGTATGTAGGTTATACTCATAATTTTCACTTGTGACTTGAAAGTAGTGCATAATATGAATTGTATAAAGACGGATTAAATGTCCGTTTCGGCACGTTTAAATGTACCCATTAATGCATGAAGAGTGAAATGAGCAGAATGTAGGCCACTAACCTCTTGTGTGATATCCAGGTCGTGTTTGGTGTTCTCGTACAGGCTCTCCAGCTCGTCGCATCTTTGCTGTAGGGAGCTCTTCTCCTCCAGCAGCACCAGGCCCAGTTGCGCCGACTGGATCTTCTCGCTGCTGGCTTGATCGAGCTCGCGGCCAAGCCTCTCGATCTCAGCCTTCAGCTCCGCGATCGATAAATCGCTTTGAGCCGCGGCTGCCATCGTGAGACAGTTAGACGGCTAGATATTCAAACTTCATAAACAAAGTAAATAATCTCAGAAAAACAACTATATAAAACGTGTAAAATCAATTGTTTCTACATTCTCTCAAAGGTAAAACGTCTTGACAGCTCATTTCAGTGTTGTCAATGCGATGTTTGACTCTGACACTACCGCGATGTCACGTAAATAAACTACCACAGAGAAATATTTTTTTTTGATTTGCCAAAATTAATTAAATTATAAACATGCTATTTGAAGACTTCTCATGAATTATATTTCTCAATAATAGCGCTGCTAGACATGATTTTTCTGTGGTAATCGTATATTTGAAGAAATTGGAACTCGTAAGTGGGATTAATATTTTCACTACTGGCAACACGAGAAAACAGACTAAATAAATTAAGAATAGAATATGGCAAATACATTGAATCTGAATGCCAAAAAAACTATCAAAAAAGAGAATAATTCATTCGACTTACAGCATAGACTACTATATAATTATGACTTACAGCATAGCTACAAAAAATCATCAGTGCATAGCTACACAGTCTTGTCTTGACTGAATAATATCTAAATGTTTTTGTTAAGTACTGACTGTAGCGGAAAGAGTCAACACTCTATTTACCTTGAACTTTATTAATGCTCAAACTTGAGGTAAACAGGTAGATTCATCATTCTCCTGCCTGTCCTTTTTCATTATTTTTTTGGGTAGGCGTAACATGTCGTTTCTTCCATACCTACTTCTCTATTAGTCATTGCCTCGGTAGTCGCTCCCATTCTAGCCATATCATCATTCACCCAGTCCATCCATCGTTTCTTTGGTCTTCCCCTACTCGTATAGCCATCCACATTCATACTAAAAACTTAATTACATTTCCCTCATCCCTCCGAATCACATACCAGAATATAATAGTAAATAAAATACGCTATTTAAAAAAAAAAAAACTTGATCCCAAATGTTGACTAGTAGGTAGTGCCTTACAGGCCAATTAATTAGCCTGTCGCAATCCAGTGCTGAAAATAGGGTTCATTCCAGTAGCATCAAATCTTTTCTGCATTCTGCTTCTATAGTTTGATCGGGATCGCTGTTCGGCGCCTTATGAATACGTGGCGAGGCAAGAGGTGGCGTGGATGAATGAGCGGCGGGCGGGACGCCGCACACCGGGAGCATTGACGAATGAGCGGCCTGCACTGCCCGCCGTCTCACCACGCACATACCTAACAGCGGTCTCGGTCAAACTATAGCCCTCCCGTATTTTATCGATCAGTGGTAAGTGGTGCTACTAAAAGCCAATCTTCGCTATCAGCTTTGAAGAAAAAATTAAACAAATACTAGTGTTATTTACTTTTTATTTTTTAAACATCAAATTGACAATAATTACAAATGTTGTTATAAAAATTACAACGACGAACATCCAAATCAAATAAAGTGAGGGATGATAAACGGATAATGTAAAAAATAAGGTTCACACAGATTGCGCGGCTTTCTGAGTGCTATTCAGTAGAAACATAATAATGGTAATGAAAATTCGGAAAATATTAAAATTCCAAACATAATATTGCATTTTACAAATTATAATTAAATTATTTGCTTTTACCGGAATTGAAAATGTTTAATTAATAAATGACAGGATATAATAACACTTTAACAAATAGGGAATTAAACAATGTTTGAACGTAACAAAGAAGATTATGAACAACTCTACTTACATCACCTCTTTAGTAAACAACCAAAGCGCACTTGCATCTAGTATTGAGTTCTTGACAGACTACAGAATATCTAAGGCCAATATTCTTTATTCATACTTTTTCTTTGTTCTTTATTCTTTCCTCAAAAACTGGCGGATTAATTTTGGGTCTAGCTAGAATATAATGTAAGAATCAACAGGTTTTCAAGATTTTAACGTTTCCTTTCCACGTCTTTGTTACGTTCAGAGCGACCACTCATAATTAAGTAAGGGAAAATAATGTATTGCATATTAATATCGAGCCAAAAGATATTTGGCTCTCTAAACTATGTTAGCACCGGTATGAATATCAGATGACATGAAAAAATAACGATGACTCCCCAGTAAATTCGCTTACACTCATTTAATAATTGACCTAATTATCATACTAATCTTATTGTAAAAGGAATGCAGAAATATTATTGCAATTTTTTTAATTAACAAATTACTTTGGAATGATCTATGTTCATTTCGCAGTAAGTCGACATTACTAGATTTATCTTCGAATCTTCACAATACTAACATAATAATTACCTAAGTTGTAAAACACATTGAGAGCGCCAAATTATTTCGGATGGATTTACCAATAGCCTACGTACAGACGCCAGCAGGTCAACCTACCCGAAACTGACAAATTTTCCCAATCAACTTTGAACCTTATGCTTTAGTGATATAAGTTGAAAATCTATTAAAGAAATTTGACAGATTTTAGTAGGTGGATGTGCTAGCGTCTGTACAACTGAGTTCTATTTTTTAATTATAGTGCGTTAGGGGAAACTGGAATGCTTCTAAAAACGAATTAATCGACATTAGAAACTAGGAGGCTGCTGTGAAACATTTCGGTATCCCCCATAGACATAAAGAAGTGACTGAGCGTTCTGTATTCAGATGTGCAGTGAATACAGACCGAAAAGTACGAAAGATGTCTCTTTCACAGAACTACTGGCCGCAGATTCGCTTTGTCAAGCGAATGTGCGGCCAGTAGTTCTCGGTCTATAATGGTGATTGGTCAAATGACGTTTTGACTTTAATGTATATGTCGTGGCCAGATCTTAGAATTGACCATTTCTTGAAATGACCAGCTAACATTGGCCATATAAAAAGAAAGAAAGAAAATATCTGGCCAGGCCACTTCATGATGTGACCAGTGGTCGATGTTCATTTCAAGAAATGATCAATTTTAAGATCTGGCCACGACATTATATTTACATGATTTTAAAGTATCAGTAAGATCTTTGAACTTTAAACGATATATTTTTAATAATCAATCAAATAAAGCTATCAAGACTTAGTTCACCTAAAAAAGAAAAAAAAAACTATTACTTTAATTGTCTCACTTGCTTAGTCAAGCAAAACTCTTATTAAAAATAAATCTGATATTCTCGAACCTAAGTTAATTCTAAAAATAATAATCAATAGCATATATCTACATATTATATTTTCTATTACACTGGAATTATCAACGTTTATCCTTATAATTCAAATTGGAACTATGCGCTTTTGTTATTACTGGGTTGCAGGAAAGAGACAGGTATTGGCCGCACAGTCGCTTTGTCTCTTTCTAAACCGTGGTCACTTTTGTGAGGCTAACGCTCAGTCCATTCTCTATATCTATGGTTTCCCCAGACAGGGGTAAATCCAACACTGAATTCAATTTTGATAGATATCCCTCATTGGACGTGCTTTATAATAAGTTATAAATAAATATTGGCGTTTACAATGTGTTTGCATCTACATACATTATCTAACTAAATAATATCATTTGAAGAAAAAATAAAATTAAAAAATAAAGATGACTATGAAGATGTTACACTTAAAAAATAAAAATTTGTAAATTTTTATTATGGTCACAACAAAATCCAATATTTTGTACTAATCGGCATTTTAAATATTAATAAGTTATGAAAATAATAATTATAAATTATTTTGGGGGATACTATTATGAAAAATTGGCACCGAGATGGCGGGAAACGATTTAAAGCTGAGCGTCTACTGTTTGTAGCGCCATTTTGTTTTTCGTATTGGTTTATTTTTGTGACTTAAATTAGCACAATTAGTATTGCTAGCTTAAAGAATGCTTAGCTGCACTTCTTAATGAAGTGATTATTTTTATATGCTTTTGATGAGTTCTTGTTTCAGGATAGCTTTTAGAACTCATAATTGGAACTGTTTCATAACTCTGTATCGATAGTGAGGAGGCTATTAATTATTTCAATAATAAAATTATCACAGCAAAATGTGAAAAGAACCTTAGTAAAATCAGTTTTTACAAAGTATTGTTGTGAGCAAAAACTAAAACATTGAGATTATAAGTTGAGCAACACAATAAAAATTAACCGCATCACTAACATGAGCAAAATACTCTACAACACTAAACCAATATGTTATTGCTGTTCTCATGGATGATTTAAATGTGAATTATTATTTATTTAAAATTAAATAATTAAAAATATTGTTAAATGTTTCTTCTACATCTACTTGTACTGTTAGTATTCAAAAGTAAGATTCAGGCATCGAGTGTGAGATAGATGGCAGTACTATCGACAAGGCTGAAATATCGATACTACCTTTCTGTGAAATATTCTTTAATTATAGCATTAATTTATAATAAGTTAGAATTAGACTAGTTTTATTGAGTCTCGGCCTAAAGAAAGTGGGCACTGACTGCACTCGAAGCCCAAATCTCATTGTTACTAGATCGTTAGAGGCTGCCGCACAGAAAAACCTAATCCTTGTATTCTAGATTTTTTATTATTTTACACACCATTTTTAATTTCAATACCAGAAATAGTGTTATAGTAAACACATCGAATCTTATTTGACTACTAGCCTGTATAACATTTCAACGAATAAATTCTGTTTATTTGGCAGTGGAGCGATCTAAAGAGTTGCCATTTGATGGTTTCTACACAGCCATAGACAAGAAAACTCTTGTGGTGTGACCTTTATGGTTACTTTACTGGGGCAAATTTTCTTTTAATTAATGTCGTTATAGAGGCTTTACTTTTTTTTTAGCAGATTTCCTGGTTTGACAGCTATTGTGTCCTGCTTAGATTGAATGACGATGGTTTTCTTTGAAAGTTTTCTTGCCTTTAGCATCGGATCTAACACAATTCTATCTAATATTAACTACGTATGCACCAAACAATGACGTAATTTTAAACAATAAATTCATACTAATATCGTCCAGGAAGTCTAATCCATAGACATAATATCTATGAACACACTATCTGGTTCAATTTCCAAATAAAATATGAGATAATTTAATATTAACTACTAAATTACTACTAATACTTATTTGTAAGTACAATGATGAATTTTTAAACAGATAATAAT
Source organism: Xanthia togata (assembly GCA_963853775.1). Taxonomy (NCBI): domain Eukaryota; kingdom Metazoa; phylum Arthropoda; class Insecta; order Lepidoptera; family Noctuidae; genus Xanthia; species Xanthia togata. The sequence goes on from OY970805.1 coordinate 7,477,896, forward strand.
GAAATTAGTCTAATTTAGAGTCCATGGCCTAGAGAAAAAAAATAGGATGTAGGAGGAGCAAACAAAAGAGGTACGTTTGCTAAGGTTACGGAAACCTAGCGTTGTCCAATAAAGTAATGGTATAAAAATATGACCCCGCCTGAAACGGAACGAGGTGTCATCTTGTAAGTAAATATTTTATCCTCAACTCTAGACCCCGGCCTCAACAACTGATTGATAGAAATAAACTATTTAATTATAATAATAAAAATATATATTAATATTTATTTTATTATTATTACACATAGACTAGAGAAGAAAATAATGAATCCTTTTACACAAATAAATATTGAGATGTTATACATTAATCAGCACCAAAATGATCAGAATATTCATCATATTTTCATAAGGTTGAAGAAGTCACTTACTATAAGATTCATTTAATTTTATCTAATTATTTACAAAACAAGATAGGAAACACGTCGAGACGAAGGTGAACAATTTTAATATACAAGAAGGTTTCTAGAGTACGAAAGTACGAAATGTATTAAATTAATAATATTTAATTCTTAATTTTAACGACTACCTAAAATCTCGACTGACGTCTACTATGCTAATTCTACTGTTTCTAGAAGAAAATACAGGTTCAATTTTTTTTAAAGTCGTGTTAAAAAAGTTACATACGGAAAAGAATTGTTAGACTTGCCAGTATCAATTGTGAACTACATATCTTTCGGTATGAATGCCGCCCCGGGTCGCCATGCGGCATGCCCTACGGAGTCCCATCCCAATAAAATTGATATTGACACTAATCTTTTCACTTATTCTACAACCACCTTATTAACTACACTCGGAGTAAAGTTACACAAAAATTTAAAAACATTATTAAGTTATGACGTAAACTGCGCCCGAGTTCACCAACATTTAATTAACTATTTATTCTTTGTTTAAGAACTGTTCAAATTTGTAATCAGTTGTGGTTGGTTCTTATTTCTATAGAAATAAGCATCACCTTTATACATATTTTTCTGTTCCTTTCTTCTTGCCTGTTTAATATGTGTGCATAAACGGTGAAATAAATAAAAAAACATTTTGGTGTACCCGAGCCCTACTGGTGTTTAACTGAACTCCGAGTTTCATACAAAAAAAGACTGCCAAAGTAAGTTTACATAACCACACAGCCAGTAGACACATCATCCCGCGCGGGCGCCGCGGGGCGGGGCGGGGCCACCGCTACGGAGGGCGTGGGCTCCGCCCCCCCTGACTCCTTCCTTCCCGCCTGCTTCGACACTTCTGCCTTTTGCGGAGCAGGAAGCTTAGTTTCTTGCGTCTGTGGTTTTACCTTCGTCTCCTGGCCTAAGGAACTGGTGCTAGGAGTTCTGACCCGGGATTTGGATATCGACAGGCGACGCTCTCGAGTGTTGATGATTGAGGTTAGGAAGGGAATCTGGTTGCTGATCGCCATCATGAATGGTTTGTAACCGAGGCTGGAATAAAAGTAAAATGTGAAAGTTTGCGTATGTTTTCAAATGGCTGATGATATCATCATAACTTACACTGGGTATATTATTTTGAATAGATTGTATTGTCTCGTAAACATGAGGGTTTTACAAAACAAGTTATGGGAGCTATCGAAGCCAAACAAAACATTATCTTTCAGATGATATACCAGTCCAATTGCTTTTGATCAAATTAAAGAACAACATATGAAATGTTACGAAAAAGCTAAAATAAAGGCGTAAGTACCACTCGGCATCAGTCCACGCGCATATATCCTGCAGCGTCCTGCGCAGCCGTCGCACCGCGTCCAGACTGACGTCATTGCCTCGCGCCGCATTCGTAGTCCGTAGCACTGCGAGCGCGTCGCGTAGCACTACGGCTACGATTACTGCCCATTCCACGCAGCTTGCTTCCGTCATAAGTTGTAGGTAGTATCTGGAATAATCCAAAGGAATCTTTAGGAGACACAAAAAGGCAAATAAAATGAGAAAGTCTTGGAGATTTTCCTCACATAAATTCTGCACCAATCTTCAATTTTATGTGAAACAAATAAAAAAAATTATATCATAATTTTTTCAGGGGTCAACGACCGCAGGTATTGTAGTAACTTGAAGTATAAGTTTATAAAATTAGTTTTATTTTATCGTATTTCGATATTGATACCGGTCACGTCTGCGGAGTTTCGGTAGGTAATTTTAATTTGACCCTGTATAGATGGTTGTATTATAGTTTAACCGGAACCGCTGTTCCGCGTCATAGGTATGTGGGCGGCGAGACGGGGAAGCAATGCAGGTCGCTCATTCGTCAACGCCTACGGCGCGCGACGTCCCGAACACCGCTCATTCGTCAACGCTGCCACTCCCCTCGCCGCACATTCCTAAGGCACGGAACAGCGGTCTCGGTCAAACTATAGCCTATGATGAAACTAAGTTTGTGGTCCATTTTCGTGCCCCATTGTAACATACGATTATCTATCACATTCATGAAATCAGAAAGAACCACACACCTGAGCTGCACATGCGAGGTGTGGGAGCCCCGCTCGGCCTGGTGGTGGTGCAGCCTCTCCATGAGCGCGGCGTAGCGCCTCTCCTCGCCCGCGCCCATCGTGTCGCCGCCCCACGCGACTGCGCCCCCCTCAGCCACACTGCCTTCGCCCGCAGAACTGAGGAAAAGCCAATGTGGAATTCTTGTGACCTTTCTAAATAAGGACAAACGTTACTGGCAATAGGCTCGCCCCCTATTACATGGGACTCAAACATAACTGGCCAAATGTAGGTTTTCTTTAGGTACACCTCTGCCCAACCCTTCGGGAAATACAGGCGTGATGTTATGTTATGTTACTGGCAATTTAGTACTATACTTAATAAACATAAGATCCACTGGGATCAAAGAAAGAACTTTGAAATGTTTACAGCAAGACTCCTGAGATAAGATAAGTCTTTATTTGCTTTTTTTTTTGTCTTTTTTTGTTTTTATTAGTTTTTTTTTCTTGTGGAATATTTTAAAACTGTTAAAGTCAACTTGCAAGGAAATCAGCAAGACAATATTGTTAAACGTTTTTATTTATTTTATTTAACTTATTGCCAAATTCGACGCTTTTGTCTATATAATTTATTGTATACTAGCTGCGCCCCACGGTTTCACCCACATAAGTTTCGATCCCGTGGGAATATCGGGATAAAGGTATCATACGTCCTAACCCTGGTCATGGTCTACACATGTGCTAAAATTCATCCATATCCGTTCAGCCGTTTTAGCGTGAAAGCGTAACAAACAAACAAACTTACTTTTATTTATAACTTTGCATTTATAATATAAAATGGTGCCCGGAGTCTGGAATTGTGCCCGGTTGATAGCAATAGGCTCGACCCCTATTACATGGGACTTAAAAAGATAACTAAATGTGGGTGTACTACAGGTACACCCTCAGAACATAAAACAGGGAGAAGTGCCGTACTGCTTAATTTCAACCAAAACCGATGTCCCCAGTTTTCTCCCACCGCAGCGCCCACACACACATGGAACCGTGTAAAAACAAAGACTCAGGCGTTGCCGGTGAGTCTACGGCAACATGCAAACAAGGGCTGTGATTGGCTTAAACGCACTACACTAGAGGGGCGACAAACTTTAAAATGATGTTTTATCGACATTATAATATTTATATTATTATGTTAAGATATTGATGGGTAACATAATGGTAAGTTTATGTGGTGGTATTTAAACTTCTAGCTACAAGTTTAAATAACACGGGTTGTTAACTTACCATAAATCGCAAAGGTAAAAAATATCGACGAACACGACCGAGCACGAACTTATAAAAAGCCGACGGTTATAAACGGCTTTTATAAGTTCGTGTTTACATACATTTAAAGCTCTGGTCTTAGTGAAAATCTTATTAGTAGGTATCTTAAAAAAAAAACTTTTTAGTATCTTATTAGTTACCTTTAAGATAGGCACCCAACCAAAACAAGTAATGAAATAAAATAATACAGCGAAAGTAGTCGAAATAAAATCACTAGTATGATATCGTACTTCTATTTTATCGATTACGCGTAAACTGTAACTACATTTTATCGAAGTAGTATGGAGTCGTAATCGAATAAGTTCTATAACCCCAGAACTTATTCGATTACGACTCCATACTACTCTCGTACTCCATACTCCATAGCTCTATCTGATACCACGTATTAGGTTACTTACCTAACAGGTCCGGGCGACACCGGTACTGCGCCTGTCATCAAAGGAAGCGCAGCGCGTAGCGGTAGGCTCATGTATCCGCTGTCCCCGCACAGACTGTCTGATTCAGCTGATGGTGTGTAGGAACCTAAAATAATAACATTTTCTTAATAATATCAAACAACAATAACAATGACAGTGTAATGTATATTATTTTACACTAAAATTGTTACACTTTCTACAAATCTCGGCGTTGAACAGTAAGTGCCAATAATCGTAGCAATCGTGGTCATAAAACGAGGGAGAGAGATGCTACCACACTCAATATAGTACCCTACTCGCACAATTTATAACAGTGACTGCCGTTCGTTTTCTCTTGCCAGCTAACTTGCGATCAAATACACAGTGTACTTACTCGTAACAGTGCTGCCCTTCCTCTGGAGGTACTGCTCCGCATCGTTAACTACAGGGTAGGGCCACGCGAAGTCTTCGTGCAGTCTCTTCACACACAGCACCGCACTATCGACCTTAGCTGCTCTCTCCCTCTCTCCGGCTAGCCACGCGACTAAGTGCAGATCTAAAGCAGCCGCCATTTTGCCTAGCGAGTACAAACGGGCTGTGGATAGGAGGAGACGCGCGTGGCGTTGGATCATCATGTCTATAAAGAATTCTTCGGCTGTACCGCTGTAGGAGTCCCTGGTAGGAGAAATAAATATGGTAATTTTATGTTGTAATTTTTTTGTTGACAGTGACAGCACATTACACGCACGTTACATTTTCCGTTGCGTGCGAAAAGGATGGGAAATACCCTTACTTTTGTTTCACATTAAACCCACCGCCACCTCACTACATACCCCGTACTATTTTGGTCCTTCGAGCCGGATCGCGCCTCACGTAATTTCGGTAATTCGGAGTGTCGTCGGGCGAGATCAAAACTATCGTAACAAAAAACAGTGAATGTATATCGTCACTTGAGGAGCAGCACAGTCTGAGTACCAACAGAGGCGAATAATCAATACCCTTCCATTTCAACATTCTATATCATGACAGAGTTCATTGAAACTCAATCAATGACTCATTATAAAAATAACAAATTTATTCAAACTTTCGAAGACGCAGCACTGATGAAACAATGTTTAGGTCAAATCATTAATAAAATATCAATCAATATCTAGATTTATTTCTTTCTTCTCAGAGTAGTCGAACTGGAAACACAGATTTCAACTAGTAAATTAATTGGACCGTGTGAAATTGTTTTATAAAACTAATTTACAGAAATATAATTTATGATTTGACATACAATGAGAAAACAATGTTTGTTTACTGTTCATGCTACTACTGGCGCCACTGGTGATAAAACTTAGCAGGCGTCTCTCCCATGTACGTACCTGTCAGCCCTGGCGGGAACGGACTTCTTCCGCTTGACGGCGGCCGTGGCGCGCGCGGGCGGCGCGTGCGGCGGCGGCGCGGGCGGCGCGGGCGCGGGCGGCGACGGCTCGCGCGGCGCCGCCGTCGTGCTGAAGCTGCGCCCGCGCGCGCCCGCCAGCTGCGGCCGGACACGGACAAGAACGGACTATTATTACATGATGTTTAATAACTATGTAGCTTTGAAATTCATTTTCTCAATAATCCATGTCAAAACGTCCCTTTTGACTTAGAATACTACAAGTTCGAAGCGATCCAAATCAATCTACATATTAAAATAAAATCATACAGTATTTTTCGCGGCTGTTTACCTGCATACTGCCCAGTATCACAGACAAGTCCTCCGCGTTGGGGCTGACTGTTTGTGACTGCACCACCTGCCCGTATTTCGCTTGAACGTTTACCGAGTTCCTCGGCGAGTCGACGTCGTTTGGATCTAGAGAGCAAACAACAAAGTTGCTTTAACAGTATAATGTAAGCAGATTCCGGATTGGTGCAAACAGGGTTGAACGGATCTAGGTGAAACATGACACACATATAGTTTATAATCTGAATTAACACTTATGATACTTTTAATCACAGTAGTACGTTCCCATGAGATATATTCCAAGATCCACGCGGACGAAGCCGAAAGCTAGTACTAGGCAAAATCTCGCATTAGTAGAAATTTGGCATATTAGGCTTCCCCGTCCAATTTACAGCCAGTGTTACGTCGGGAAGTGCTATGTGACGTCAGTCACTTAATTTATAGGATACAATTTGGCTTTGATAGCTAATGTCATTTACTTTTAATAAAAACTTAATTCTGTTACTCAATTGTATACTCATTTGATATTTACACTCGGTTAACGACAAAACATAGAGATCTACCAAACCTATGTTTAACATTAAAAAAAGTTGACTTTGATGCCTGGGCGTGCAACGAATTTTTTGCCAAATACAGTTAATATGCTGCACTTTAAATTGCATAGATTTCAATAGATTCTATGTTGCTTCTTTTTGCAAAAAATAGGTACTGCCAGAATTTGCACATATTTTCCAACCGGCTTTTAAAAACTTGTGCCACTTATAGAAAGCAAACATTTCAAACTGAATCAAATAAAGGGTATTTTTCCGAAACATAGATTACCTATAGCTCTCAAGAATCTGACGAGATCCCTGGCGAGATCCCACCTCTCCTGCTGCAGCGCAGTATCGAGCAGTTGTGTCGCTAGCTGTCTGCTAACCGTCGAACTTTCCAAGTTCTAACAACAAACACGTACGTTTAACATTGAAAAATATTCAGGCAAACGATATTTTTATTTCAATGAATATTAAACTACGTCAATATTTTTTGAGAAAATATGTTTAGTCGTTAGTCTTACATACTTTAAGCCGGGTACTCACTTATGGTTGTAATGTAACCGAAAACGTTACGGTAACTGGTAAACTTACAGCTTAGTAGTGAGTACCCGGCTTTAAACAATGACATAATATTATATTCAATGAAAAAATAAGGAAGAGTTAAGGTACTGTATCGTGTGCCCAGGTCGTATAGAAAATATCTCAAGCTCTTGCCACATAACAAAGGCGTGGCGAACTGAAAGCGAGGCGAACCGTTTAACATTTGTGAAAGCGTTCCTTGCATCACGTCAAGCCAGGAATACACCCAGTAACTCGCACAAACGTATGCAAGTAGCTTGCATGCCACTGTGACATACCCATGCTATCTCCAAACAGAAGTTGTTATTGCACAATGGCCTGAAAACTAAACTGTGCCAAAATATTCAAGTTCATACTTTTACACAAGTTATCTCCCCACTCTTACACGCCCCACGCTTACAGTACAGTAATTACGTTTATGAAGAAGAGTGGGGGCGTCTTAGTGTATGGCACTATCTGTATTAGCATGTGTATTCCTGGCTTCAAACAGAAAAGCGAATGCGGAGCTTAGCACATTGAAAATTCGCTTTTGCCACGCCACGCTTTCGGTTCGCTGTTCTATGTGGCAAAAGCGTTACAGCTACTTATAGGCTTAAAGAGATTTTACTCCTTCGTAAGTAAAGAAGAAGTATTGCTACTCTCAGCTAAGTACATTTGGTTAGTTGAAATTCGCGCCAACAAGCGGACAGTATCATTTTAATGTACCTTAAACAGCTGCAAGAAGAAAACATAATTAATTCAGAATCATTACGTTTTAAAAATAATCTAGTATTGATCTGAAAACTTTGCATATATACCTGTAGTATAATTAAGTATGAGGCGGCTGTGTCAAGCATCTTGCGTTGTAAACATTCTTGGAACAATTCCTTTGGTTTGCCTGCTGCTGAGAATAGATACGCCCATAGTGCTATCTCTGTCTTTCTTGCGCATTGGACCACTGTCTGAAAGAGAAATTATAAAGATAGATAGATAAGCATCATTCGTCATTCTCTTGTCCATATTTCAATAAATTTGGGGTCGGGGGCGGCGCCGATGGTCGGCAAAACATGTCTTTTTCTGCCATACTTATTACAATTAGTCGTCATCTCGGTAGCCACCGCTTTTCTAGCCATATCGTAGATAGATATGTATTTTATAATGTAATGGGTCCAATAGCACTCGTTATTGTACTATAGGTACGTTCATGATCATGGTCCATAATGCTTATGTTTAGATTAAATACCAACTTAAATTAAAGAAAATGTGCACGCAAAACGCACGTTTTATGTATTTGTTAGTTTGTTTTACTTTAACATAACATGGTCAAAGGTCAATCACACTAATTAAAGACATGATCCATTGAAGTTCTAGTAATAGATATTCATTTTACTACCTACAAGGAGTAATGAATGTATGCATGGCAACGCCTGTCAGAACCACCAGTGATTTATATGCCACCCGTCCCATTTGACTAGCAGCATGTATAATGGGCTATTTGTTCATTTGTCAGTTCAACGCGCAATCTTTTATAAATCCATTTGCATACGTTTAGTAGGTTTGAATGTGTGAAGTATATTCAACATTATGTTCTACATACTAGGAAAGTAATTAACAGAAAAGATTGCAAGCAAACACACGAAATACGAATAAATTGAATTATGCTAACAGTTTTAATTTGAAAAAATATTTCTATGACACATTAACAAATACATCTTGTTTTCGCCGAAGAGCTAGATTTTGATAAATAATAGACTTAATTTAGACTTTTATAGCCAATTCAAGGCCCTGTCTATGCGACTTTTAGCGAATATTTTACTTCTACCAGTCTATTCTGTAAAAATCTAATCATAAAAACGCCATTGGATAGAATGATAGCTCACTAGATAGTGAGATTTTTATAGCACAAACTATATCAAAGATTAAAAATATATCAAAGGTCACTCACCTGCAAATACACAGGAAATTCATGCACAAACTCAATAATTGACGGCAGCTGTGCATCAGGTATTGGCTCCTTACTCGTAGCCTCTTCTTCCAACACCTCATGTAGAAGCAGTTCTAAGGAGTGCGGGAAGTAAGCCAGCTGTGAGCAAGAACGCGCTATCTCCCAGGCGTGGTAGCCCAAGTTACGTCGGAGCAGTTGACGCAGGATTTGGTGGAGGTAAACTTGGCTCTGAAGGAAGATAATGAAGAAAGATTTATTAACGGCTTGTTGCAATGTCAAACTACAAGTCCTTAATATAATCATAAAGGATAGTCTTTCCGTGTCAATAGTGTCTTTAATGGTAATCCAATAATTCAATATCTCCTCATTAGTTAGAACAAATGTTAGCAAGTCTGACGAGCTAAGCCTAGTGATGACATATGAATGCACATGCAGGCCATTCAACCTACTAATTCAAAACCAATTGAAACTCAACTTTAGAAACTTTGGCATACGGTTGAAATTGGCATAAAGTAATATATAAAAGCTTGTAGTCACAGAGGGAGAGTTGTGTGTACTATCGTAAGCTCCATTTATCTGTGCTGGTTCAAGAGTTGCACCATATTTCATCAGTTTTCACCACTTGGTACTATAGAGTTTCAGCAAGTGCCTTGACCTGCACTTATCAATAAGGATATCTGGTGGATGCATCAATTTCAACTTTGTCAGGTAAATAACTAGGATATCATTAGTTATTAAGGCGTGAAATTGCCAGTTACTTGGAAAAGTCTTTGTAATAAATGCTTATTGGTTTAAGTGCCAATTAATTGAATTTGTAATGGAGGAAGGAAGATAGAATTAATAGGTTTTTAATAAGTTCCTTTCCTTCTGCTAAAACTAATAGCGCGAATTTCTTTATTTAATAATATTTTTAAAACAGACGATATTTTAATAAAATCAAGTATTGTAATGGAAATTAAACTTACTGTTCTGTTGACGACACAAAACGGGAGTGAAAAGACTGAATTTGAGTCTGAAGCGTACAGTGTTGTGTCGTTCTCAGCTCCCAGCAGGATAGCGTCGTCGAACAAAATTGCTGTCAACAAGATTATCATATAAAATACAAATATATTATTGGAACAAAAACATTGTGTACGTTAATACTGCGTTAGTTTAGTAACTGTGTCGCAGTTATTGGCACACCCCAGGAGCGAAAAACAACTGAGTTCCATAACAACATTTTTGGTTATACTATAGGTAGAAACTAGATATAAATATTTAATAACAACAAAACTACAACTAGACATTTATTAATAATAGCTGTAGCGGTATAAGTGGGTGTGTGTGTGAGTGTGTGTGTGGGTGTGTGTGTGTGTGTGTGTGTGTGTGTGTGTGCGTGTGTGTGTGTGTGTGTGTGCGTGTGTGTGTGTGTGAGTGTGAGCGTTTGTGTGAGGCAGGGTGTGGAGTTGCGTGCGTCAGTGTGTGTGTGTGGGAAGGGTGCGTGTCAATCAATTAATCAATGTTACAAAAAACTGATAAAGCAGCGTTGTGAGAGTACAATATTGTTCAAATGTTATGTGTATTTATTTTGCTATACTATATATTGTTTGTTGTTCCTTTTGAATAAAATGAAATGGGTATTTAAGGCCCGCATTACAGAACCTCGCTCAAGACTCAAGCGTTACTTAAAACTACAACAAAGTTTCAACCAATCAAAAGGCTTTAAACGAGTTTTAAGTAATGCTTGAGTTTTGTGTGATGATCTGTAGTAATAAGGGCTATTTGAAATGAAATAACCAAACAAATTGCTACTTCAGTTTCATCACAATACCACTTACATCAAAAAATAAAAAAAAGGCTCGTAAAGAGGTACAAATGGCCGACTATATTTAGATTACCTAAGAAGAAGAAGAAGCTGTACAGAAGACGTAATAGCTTCTCCTTCTTGCCCTTGTCTCATGTTACTTGGCGTTAGCGCAAAATGTACTTCTCTTCCATTCTCCCCTCTCAAACACCACGCTACAAAAAAGGATTATATACTGATTTCAATATATAGGACCATATCTACTCACTCAGTGGATAAATATTAAGATGGAACGGCAGCATGATCCTTTTAGCCATAAATGTATGTCTTCCAGAATCAGGATGTCTAGTTGCATCCCTTGGTAGCAGAGGGAGCCATACCCTTGCCCCTAGGGCTCCACACCAAAGCCATAGAGCTCGGGAGAGTTGTGTTTGTGAGCCGGTGACACTGCCACAGGACCAGACGCTTTCGACGCAAGATGCGAGAACTGTGGCTGGGAGGCAGCTGTATGCCTGAGGACAATGGGACGAAAATGTATTAGATTTTAACATTCTATACAGATAGTGCAATCCACGACGACGCGCCCCACTCCACGATGACTGTACTGTAAGCTGTACTTTAGTACGGAGCGGAGTGGGGCGCGTCGTCGTGGATTGCACTATATATACAGGGTCAAATTGAATTGCTAGGGAAACCTTGCAGGCGTGATGTGTTCGATATTTAAATATGATCAAACAAAAAATAAAAGAATTTTAGTTTTTTTTTTTGGGTCATCAACCGCACGTAGTGTAGTCACTTGAAATTTCAGTTTTCACTGTGTCAAATTCACAGACGTGATGTGTATCGATCGAAAAATAGATTTTATCATCTCATACTTCAACTAAAAGTAATCCCATCGGTCGTTGACCCCCCCAAAAAACATTTTTTTATGCGGAGTTTTGCTATCTAATTTTCAGAACCGATGTTTTAAGTGATGTTTGGGTGACGCCTATGTATATTCAGTGCACGTATTTTCGGTTGATATGATGAAGATGATGGTTGAATGAGCAGACAGGTGGGACGGCCCCATACTGGGACATTTGATGCATCTTTACATGGCACTGTGGCGTTTAGTTTGACCGCAACCGCTGGTAGATGAAGTTCTAACACTTGTTTCTAGTGTGTATTTATTTATTTATATAATAATAATATAAAGGCTTACCAACCAAAAAAAACACAACATTAACCCGGTCTTTGTCATAATTATAGAACACGTATGTTAAATTATAGGAAAGCACGGCACTATTAATTAGCGTACGCTTACATTATAATTATATACTTACAAAAGAAAAAATGTTTTTATAAACATCTAATAATAATAAAACAATAATATATTTTTGATTACTACGTTATAGCTGAATAGAAATGCTGGTTTAAGCAGTGATAGCCTAGTGGTGTGACCGCCAGACTGACAAGTCGTAGGTCTCGAGTTCGAACCCAAGGCACGCACCTCTGACTTTTCGGATTCATGTGCGTATTATATAATTATCACTTGCTCAAAAAACGGTGAAAGAAAACATCGTGAGGAAACCGGCATGCCTGAGAGATATTTCTCGACGGCATGTGAAGCCAAGTCAGAGGCCCGTGGGCGCAGGGCGGCTTTAAAACTCTGACACCAGGTTAGTTTACTAACCACACGAAAAGAAGAGAATACTGGTTTTTTTTATAACACCACTTTACATAAATGCCAAACGTATTGTTTGGTTTTACGTTAGGTTTTTAATACCAAACGTAAGTACTTATACTAACCAAATATATAAGTTTTTTTATTATTATTGACAATTTATTATCTCTGTTTAGCATAATCAGCTCATATGTTACTACAGCTGGGACACAGGTCTCATCTCTGTGCGACGGAGTGGGATATCGCTGTTTAGGAGTAAAAAAAAAACATTGATGATAGCAGTATTGCTATCAGAGAACAAATGCAACTACTTCTACACATTCTCAAGATATTGATTCACAAAGAGCAGGTGCATTCTGAAGTTTCGGTGGCCCTGCGCTATTATGTAACAAAAATCATTTAAATTCTAAAATATTGTATGATAGCTATCATGTGATCTTGTAATTAATATACAAATGTAGGGCAACCAAACGGATCCGATCTAGATTATTACGAGTCGAATAAAATAAAACAAACAAGAAGAGAAGAACAAGAATTGACTAGTAATAACTGGTCGATAGTAAATAGAAATGTTGCGGACAAGCAATTTACACCTTAAACATAAAACCAAATGAACCAAAAGATAGAAGAGAAGTTGTGAACATGAACGATTTCACACTCTATATAATTATATGCAACCAGTGTTCCTACCTTGAAATCAATAATTACTATCAAGTTCACGAGCATATATAACAGGTGAAAAATATTGATTCCTAATGTTATACAAGTAATATCTGATAATGATCACACTGACCGACATCCGTCAGTGGAGCGTGCAATCAACCGAGCATTTACCACGCCCAGTGCCGCACGCACTGACGCAACTGGAGCAAAACGTCGTATCATTAACGAGTTTAAATCTATTGCAGCAAAACAACACGATGCGTAGAAACCTTAGATTTACAAATATTAAGTTATCAAGGATGGCAATCATATAAATCATCGGTGCATCGACTTCAGATCGGAAACTGATCAATTGATCAGTTTCCGATCTGAAGTTAACTGAAAATTTTCACGCGCTGACCCGCGCGTCCTGCATACCGAGCCCTCTTTACATATTAACTCGCGTTTTCACTGCCCGAAGGCTGTGCTATGAAAATGAGGAAGCCTGATGCAACTCTGGGTGATTGTTGTTACAGCTAGAGCGAGTGCGCGCCAAACATTCCACATCCGCAACATAGGACATGAAGGTCTAAACCATTCGCCTATAAATGCCTTCAAAGTGCTGATTGCTAAGCAGTGCGTTTTTGACATCACGTCAGTGCGTCTCCGGCATAATGAATATTTACGTAGCGGTTCGTGCTATGAGTTTTTGCTTTGAATTATCATATTTTAAGGATATGTTTGTGAAGTGAATTTTGAATTTTGCAGATATCGTGCCTCCTCGCCTTGACGGCGTCCGTAGCGGCTGACGGACTTGGAGGACTTGTATATGCACCAGGCCATGCTTCAGTAGATTATTATGTGAGTTGTATTGAAATCCTATGCGTTATGAAAATTATGCCTTCTTTTATTAATCGGGTATTTATTCCTTGTAGGCATATCCCAGATACGCCTTCGAGTATGCAGTGAAAGACCCACATACAGGAGACAACAAGGCGCAATGGGAGAAGAGAGACGGAGACGTAGTAAAAGGTAACATAATATTTTAACTAAAAAAAGCATTTGATATAAACTTTTTGACAATACGGCTATTTCATTTGTCTTTTGTTTACAGGGGCTTACTCACTAGTTGAACCAGACGGCAGTATACGAATCGTAGAATATTGGGCAGATGACAAATCAGGATTCAACGCAGTAGTGAAGCGCATAGGACCAAACCTGCACCCAGTGCCCATACCAACATCAATCTACAAGGCACCCATTCCAGTATTGGGCCATGCATCGGCCATTGCTCCCATATCTGTAGGACCAGTTGCTAAGTTAGGAGGATTAGCAGGTGCTCCCCTAATATCAGGACCAGCCTTTGGTGGAGCCATATCTACTGCCAACCTTGTGAAGCCAATATCGATAGCACCAATCGCGCCAATCATTAAGACCCCAATTGTACCAATCGCGCCGATTGCATCATACGGGCCAATAGGACCGATTTCTAAACCCTATGCACCTATAGCGCCTTTATTACCTTCATACTCGGGACTCCCAGGTCCTATTTACAAAGCTGGACCAGTATATTCAGCACCTTTGCCTATCTATAAACCTGGACCAATATACACTGCTCCTCTGCCAGGTCCAATAATCAAAGCACCAATATTGGCTGGAGGGTATGGCGGATACGGGGGAGGACTAGCAGGAATTGGAGGATTGAAGGGCATTGATCTGGCAGGACTTGGCGGATACGGCGGACTTAAGGGCGACGGTCTGATCGGAATTGGAGGTTATGGAGGACTGAGAGGTGACGGCCTTCTAGCAGGATACGGAGGTATTAAAGGCGGCGGTCTGGTAGGACTTGGAGGTTACGGAGGACTTAAAGGCGATGGACTAATAGGAGTTGGTGGATATGGAGGAATTAAAGGCGACGGTCTGGCCGGATATGGTGGATACACAGGGTTAAAGGGTGATGGTCTCCTCGCAGGGTTTGGCGCTTACGGCGGTTTGAAAGGCGATGGTCTTGGATACGGCGGACCCGGTTTTGGTGCTGGTTATATCAAAGCCCCTATTGGTGGCCACGGAACATTAGCTGACCTTGGCAACGGCTTACTCAACCCGTGGGGCGCGGGCGGATCTTACGGCAAACACTGATTTACTACAAATCCGCTATCTTAGACAAAAACAAACATCTTAATGCCGCTGTCCATTACTTACTTCTATACTATGCCTTCAAATGTGAGTCCCCTTTATGAGAGTTTTAAGATTGGATAAGTCAAGAAACTATTGTACATAAGATATTTAATATTTATGTTGCTAATTATAAGTCAGACTAGCACTAATAAAGCATATACCACCATGTGGTAGTATTGAGTTGTTTTATTGCCCTGAGATTAAAAAGTAGAGTCAAAATCATGAATCAAGACCCCAATTTACAAAAAAAACACTGTTCAGCTTAGCCAGACATACGTAAACTCACGCCTTCCTCTTAAGGGGGTAGGCGAGAAATTACAGAACGCCACCTACCGTTCAAAAAATTCAAAATGTTTTTTTCACATAAACCTACATGGGCACTTATGAAACTTCAGAAGCTAGTTTTAGTCTAGTCTAGTTTAGTTAGCGTTACATTCTCTTGCTTCGTTTACGTTAATACTTTTGGTCATACACAACAGCACGCTCCAGAAATAATTATCTAATCAGTGCCCTACCACAAAGATAAGCCGAAATCAGAAAACTGTAATTAAATTCAACTAAATATAATCCGGTCAATTGGTAGTTTTCGCACAATTATATAATTAGCAAGCCTTTTCAAATTATAATCATGCTAATATTTTAACGAGTTTTAATGCTTGAACGCACATCTGATTTTTATTTCCCTTTGAATATTGAATTAAAGGGAAAATTAATTTCGATGTTTACTTAATACTGAGATTGAGAATTGAGACAAACGCTCGTTATATTTCTTGAATAAAAGCAAGTAATCAATGATTATATTATAACTATATTTATGGCTAGCTGCGTCCCGCCATCTGCCCAATATTCTACGATTCGTATACTGCCGCCGGTTTCACCCGCATAAGTCTCGATCCCGGGAATATCGGGATAAAAAGTATACTATATCCTAATCCAGGTCATGGTCTAGTCATGTGCCAAATTTCAACCAAATCCGTGCAGCCGTGAAAGCGTAACAAACAGACAAACAAACACACTTTCGCATTTATAATATTAGTTGATGACAAGTGGTATGGTGCTTAGTTTTTTTTTTAAGTTAATTTGTCTACTATTTCGGACAAAATACTATTAAACCAATGGTTATTGTGTTATGACAGATTGGAGACATGCAAGACTGACAGTGATGGTCATAAATCACATGATTGACTGTATAATTTATGTTTATCAGTGTAATGTTTGTTGGCGAAGTTTATAGAGGAAATTCAGTAAGGGTTCTGATTAATGTTCGTCCTAAAGTGGGGTATACTAAGATGGGTGTTCATGCTGGATTACATTTTTCATCAATATGAACAAAGACTAAATTATTTTATGTTATATATGGGAACAACAAAATATTTATAAATTCGCAGGAAAAAGAACATCCTTCATCCCAATTTTTTTTCTATCCATCCATTAAAAGCTTACGACCCTCTTATATAGCCAATTTATGGATACCTTTGAGGCAGGCGGATACTTTCAGAGGTAACCCTAAATACTATGCCAAAAACAGAAGCGGCCACGTACATAACACAAAAAATATTTGCTTATTTACAACATTTTTTGCATACATTGGGTCATGTTTCATGTGAATAACGAACCAGTATATTGAAACGGGTCACACGAGTTTTATACACTTATAAAAGGACTGTGTTTATACTGACAGCTGAACATTCTGCGTATCACTCGCTGACAACATGAATCGATTTTTAATGGTTGGTAATTATTTGTTGATATCATGTCTAAAAAATGATGATACAGTTAAACGTTCTTTGGAAGATTACATCTGTATCGGACAGGTTACGTCTGTATCGGAAGATTACTATTATATAGAATCATTTTTATCTAACTGAACAGTCAGCTGTGCTGCTGGGGAGTTTGTTGCGCCACTTCTTCTTCCCAGCTAAAGCACTAGGAAGTAGTGAAGGGTGGACGTTTTGGGGGACTGTCTTATGTAATTTTGACGTTCTAAAAGTGCTGATTCTCAGCCAATTTTGAATAAATTACTTTTGAATTTGAAATCTAAAACAGGGTTTCGAGTTTAGGCAGAAACTATTACTAACAGAAAAAAAATATAAAGAACAACAACTATAATTTAACTTGTAATGTATATAATTTCAGATTGCGTGCACCCTCGCCGTAGCTATTGCTACTGCTTCCGCTGGTGCCATTAACGTAGTTCCAGTCATTGACAAAATCGTAAGTATCCGAGATTCTGACAGCCCAATAGTGATGAAACATTTATAGATATGTTGTGTTAAGCTTTTTACTCCCTACCTACATGCCCCAAATCCTAAGTATCCGTGATTCTGACAGACCAATAGTGATGAACATTTGTATTGTGTTAAGCTTTTTACTCCATACCTACATGACACAAATCCTAAGTATCCGTGATTTCGACAGACCAATAGTGATGAACATTTGTATTGTGTTAAGCTTTTTACTCAATACCTACATGACATAAATCCTAAGCATCCGTGATTCCGACAGACCAATAGTGATGAAACATTTGTTGATATGTTGTGTTAAGCTTTTTACTCCCTACCTACATGACACAAAAGAAATCCTAGCTTTACAATGAAATTCTTGGAAAAGATATGGTATTTATTGCTAAAGTTGCCTTTTAACTTTCTAGGATCACCCCCGCTACGCGTTCAACTACGGCGTCAACGATCCAATAACAAAAGACAACAAAGCGCAATGGGAGACAAGAGACGGCGACGTCGTCAAGGGCTCCTACTCATTGGTCGAGCCTGACGGAACACTCCGCGTCGTGGACTACGCAGCCAATGACGTCACCGGGTTCAACGCGGTCGTCAAGAAGATCGGCCCGAACTTACATCCTCCAGTGTTACCAAAAGCGAAAACTGTCACTCCTCTGATGTCAATAGTTGGTCCTGTGAGCTATGGCTTTGGTACAGCACCCATTGTTGCCAACTTACCGAAGCTAACGAACTTCGGACAGTGGAGTCTACCATGGGATCCCTTTACCCACTCCTATGGAGGATGGGTCCCATTAGCGGGCCCCTTATTAGACAAACCGTACGTCACAATATTCAGCAAGAAATATACCGACGGTAAAGTTCATAAATGGTCGACAGGACCGATATCGCTGTATGGTAGAACGTTAGTTTTGAAGACAAAACATTGAAGCTGTATTATGAAAGAAGTTGGTTTGGTTTTGTACATAGCCTTGGTATATTTATTATTTTACCATAATGGTCAAGGAGATAAGGTCTTGTCTGAGGTGTCACTTCATTTAATTGAAGTAGCCATATTACTTGTATGTATTACGATGTCTTCGAACTAACCGATTATATTTTAGTCAGAAATAGGACTGAAATTAACTAGTCTATAAGTGCTTTGTAAATACTATTGTACAGCGAATGTAAATACTATTGTACGAATTCACTGTAAATATTATGTAAATAAAGACATTTAAAGCTCTGTGTTCTGAGGTTATTCTTTCGTAAAGCGAAGAAGTAAACATATTGGATATCTTTTATTCACGTCGTCGTGCGCCCGATGGGATTTAGAAAATGACGAACTTCCACGTAAAATTTCATCGACTATTTAACCTCTTTAGAGATAGAATTTTAGTGAAGGAATGAATGAATGCAGGAATGAATTTAAGGCGAAAGCGTCAAGGTAGCCCGCGAAATACAAATTTTCGTAAGTTTTTTGCAATTTACTGGTCAGTATCATGTTGTATGTCGATCTAAATATGATTCGCGGCCGTATCAAATGTTTATTTATAGAATTATAATCATAAAAATGATACATACAACTCTCTAAGTTCATGTAATCCTATTTCATGAAATCTGGACTTTGAGGATTATGCAAACTTAAGGAGTTGTATTGAAAAGAAAAGAAAGAAAATACATTTATTTGGCACAGAATAAAAGGCACACAAGTAGAAAGCTTTTAGTCTGTGCCAAATAAATGTATTTTCTTTCTTTTTTTCTTTTTAGAAAGAAAAAAAATAAAATAAAAGGATATAATACAAAATAAAAAGTGTAAAACTGCGTTGCATGATACCAGCAGGAATGTGTGCCTCGCGGCTACGCCAAATAGGCCCAGTTCAGCATAAATTCAACTGGACCTGAAAGTGTGAAGTGACGGATGTGAATCAGTTTTATACTGCAATGTGTGTATGTATACTTAAATAAAACTTATTGCTGATATACTTATTCTAATGATAATAATTCTGTAAAGCCATATTTGTTACGGTCGCGAATCATATTTTAATCAACATACAACCTGACCTGCAAATTGCAAAAAAAATAAAGAAAATTTGAATTTCACGGGCTACCTTAGCGCATCCCCCTTGAGAATTTTATTAACTTTGTCAGTTTTGACTTGAATTGATTTTTTTTTGAAGTTTAAGTTTCTTTTTTTAATTCTTACAAACATCAAATCCACTCACACGCGTACCTATCAATTTAAATTATTTAAGAGTCGGTCAGTTAGTCAGAAAGGAACGTAGTTGCCCATTCCGAAACGTAGATCTCTATGGAGAAGAACGGGCAAGAAACTCCAAGGACACTCTTTTAAATAAAGATTTACAAAATCCTGGGTACATTCAAACTTTTTGTTTCTTTAAGTGAGAACATCGCAAAAAAGATATATATAGATATATAAGATTAAAAATACGCCCTGGCACATCCGAGATGACCAGTCTCAACTGACGGCGCCCGTTTACGTACATGACGCGTGGATCAGTACCATCCAGCTCAACTATTTTGCTGGAACTCATGTTAGCTGCTGTACGACATGTTAATCAATATCTTATGGCAAATTTTTACATGCACCATATTAATTTTTCGACTATGTACAGACGCCAGCAGGTAAGCCTACCGAAACGGTCAAATTTTCCCAATTAACTTTGAACCTTATGCTTTAGTGATAAAGTTGAAAATATATTAAAGAAACTTGACAGATTGTAGTAGCTTGATATGCTGGCGTCTGTACCTACCTATTGCAAGCATTTTGAATAAAAATTACAGTTCGAAAAGGTAACATGCGCCCGCTATGTGCGAAAGAAACGTGCTTAAAAATTACTTAGCATTTATTTACACTCCGATTTTGTTTTATAATATTATGTAAATATGTCGTATGTTCACCACATACGACATCCATACATACACTCGAGAGCAATGAATCCGGGTCACTTAAAGAATGTTAAAAATCTCGGAAACTAAAAATGATAGGTTAATGCAATAAATTGTATTTAATAGACAATGTAATACTCCTTAAATGAAAGTAAAAAAAATATGAGTCACCATACATTTTATTAACACAAAATTACATAAAGAAAAAAACTGCTGATCTCTCCTTAAAACAAAAATAGGAAACATGAAATTTTTGAACTTTATTACGATTTTCTTGAATTTTAATACTTCGTATTGCCTCCTCGTGCTTCCATTACTGCGTTTACGCGGTTTGGCATGCTGTACACCAAGTTCCTTATACGATTTTGGGGAATATTCTCCCATTCCTCTGTGAGAGCAATTTTGAGCTCACGAAGCGTGATTGGGGGAGGGTTTCGTTGTTTTACGCATCTGCCTAGCTCGTCCCAAGCATGCTCGATCGGGTTGATATCCGGGCTGCGCGCTGGCCACTCCATACGAGTAATGTTCATCTCTTGAAGGTAGTCATTCACAATCCTACCTGTATGAGGTCGGGCATTGTCATGCATAAATATAGCATCCTCACCTAAATATTGATCATAAATGGACCAACGTGATCATTGAGGATTTCTTCCACATATCTTTCGCTAGTTAAAGAGCCGTTTTCTATGATCACCAGCTCTGTGCGACTTTCAGAAGAAATTCCGGCCCACACAAGTACAGACCCACCACCGTAGGCTACTTTTTCTTCGATGCATGCTTGCTTGAATCTTTCCCCTGGTCTTCGATACACTCTGTGTCTTCCATCGTGC
The DNA here is from genome assembly GCA_963853775.1 of Xanthia togata. Classification (NCBI taxonomy): domain Eukaryota; kingdom Metazoa; phylum Arthropoda; class Insecta; order Lepidoptera; family Noctuidae; genus Xanthia; species Xanthia togata. The sequence continues at coordinate 7,499,044 of OY970805.1, forward strand.
TTGTAGAGCATACATTTTGATTCGTCGGAGAACATAACCTTTGACCAATCTTCAATACTCCAATTTACGTGGCTCTGGGCATATCTTAGTCTTGAAATACGATGCCCACGCTCCAGTTTAGGGCCGTTTGCAGGTCTAAGGGGTTTTAAGTTAGATTCAGCAAGCCGACGTCTTACTATCCATGCACTTGGGTTACTTCCTCCGAGGCGTCGAAACTGATTTGTGAGTTCAGTTCCTGTAAGAAAGCGATTTCGAAGCATGGTGTTCACCAAGTATCGGTCTTCTCGTGCTGTGGTACACCTGGTTCTGCCCGTTCCTGGTCTGCGTAGGTTAGAACCAGTTTCTTCGTAACGTCGGAGAACTCTTTGTACTGTTGACAGCGACACACCGACTGTCCTGGCTGTATCGCGCTGACTCCGGCCGGGTTCCAGCATTGTAAGTATTCTGGTGCATTCTTCAGGCGTAAGCGACATAATTTCAGCTTGAATAATGAATATAGAGCACTATCAACATGGTTTATGTACCCACATAAATGACAGATTACAAACAAAAGCAAAACCAAATGCTGTAATTTCGTAGTTCCATCTTCGAAAGTGGCCCTTTTTCAAATTTGATTTTTTTATGATATAACTTTACAATAACTAAGAAGTTTTAATACCTTCATTTAAGGAGTATTACATTGTCTATTAAATACAATTTATTGCATTAACCTAGCATTTTTAGTTTCCGAGATTTTTAGGATTCTTTAAGTGACCCGGATTCATTGCTCTCGAGTGTATTATAAAACAAAGCGTCTGTCTGTCTGTCTGAACGTGATAAACTCAAAAACTACCGAACGGATTTTCAAACGGTTTTTACTAATTGATGGAGTGATTCATGAGGAAGGTTATAATGTATAATTCAATAAGGTTTTGTATAAATTGGCTGCGAGTATTGTTGAAGATATCGAAAAAAAAACAAGCCAACTGGGAGAATTCCTGGCGTGCGCCGCGTAAACCATGAGAGATAAATAAAATTTATTTTCTACCTACAGGATTGTATATCTTATAAAGTTCAACATGAAAGTCCGCGACCATTTTTATCATTCAGAATTTGATAAGAATGTCATTGTTATTTCCGAAGCAATTTTCACCGGTGTTATATTAATCTTTATCCAATATGTTATTTAAATTCGGCATTTTAGATTAAAATATGCCTTGACATCATATCATTTAAATGAATAGTTTAAAAGAGATATCACAGATTCAAAATTACGCGTAACAAAGTAATTATGGTTGACGGCAATGCGGTCGCAGCGCTAGGAGTCAATGACCTTTACCTCGGCTATTAGGTATGAAATTCCGGTAGTACGTTCTCGTGGGATATTTTCCGAAAGACACGCGGGCGAAGCCGCGGCCAAAAGCTAGTCTTCTATATAATAAAAATGAAATGTTGTACGTTGGTAAGCGCATCACTTGAGAACGGCTTTGCCGATGTGGCTATTTTTTGTTTTAAAATGATAGAAAAAACGAAAGTTTCCCGGAATCTTGTCAAATTCGGGAAAAACTAAACGTCAATTTTTCTACGGATATTTTAATGAACTCGATTTGGTGAGGACCGCGTTTGTCGGGTCAGCTATCTGTCTAAGATGCAAATGACCTCAAGGTTCGAGGGGGCTGTCAAGCTTCATCGTTGGTGCAAACATACTGTCACTGTGCTCAAGGATTATTAGAAAGATAAGGCCCATGGCGAACAATGCTCATGCATTATCTGTATCAGAAGAGGCCTTTATCCTGCAGTGGGTCAGTAATAGGCTGGTATTAAGGCCAATTCGGCCATGTCTAATCAAGGATTCTCATGGAGGGGTTCTCACCAACTTGATTAAGTAGTTACTATCTAGGTGTCAGCCGTCAACCGAACAAAGGCGAACAAACAAGAAAACAATACGTCATCCTAACACATAACATCCCCAATTAACTCATTAGTTAATATATACGTGCCTAACTACCAGTTATGTATGAACTCTTTATGAATACTAAATCAGGCAAAAACACTGAAACAGACCGGTTGAGAACAAGATATTTGACAGAAACCGGGGCGCTGCCGGGTCGAATAATCAGTGTAGTATAAATAGGCATGTCGCAAATGACAAAATACAGTGCACTTCGTTTGCTCACTCGAATACCTTGTTAGCAAAATGAACACGTATATCACGGTAATAGCTTCCGGGATTCATAAAAACTATTGTTTCTCCATCAAGAAAGATCTGAAGATTTTAGGCCCTTATTCTGAGCATGCCAAGAAGTCAAAGATCACTGAAATCTCCTACTCTTTGCTGCATGGTTAACCCTGCATGGTGCGAATAAAGCAGTTTTTTATTTTAATTTAATCATTTTAATCTTTTTTTGTACTTGACAGGTCACCTGCCTGCTGGCGTTAGTTGCGGCCGTGTCGGCGATTCCGCCCGCGACGCTGTCATACGTTCCTATTACCACCATTGAAAAAATCGTAAGTGAAACATTACTAATATTAGTGCTCATTTATATTATATTGGAAATATTTGTGTAGATTCACACACTAAACAAAATGGTCAATGGTTAAGCTCAGAACCAGATGTGAAAATTTGATGGTTTTTAGTAGCCTGACCTGCTGATGTGTGTACGTAAGGTTCATTGTTTTGTGAAAGAGCGCCTCTCGCCACCAAACGTAAAAGTTTGGCGAGTTTAGAATTTATTAACACCTCTGTTTTATAAATTTCATTAAATATAGTAGATTTTACAACAAGTGCACAAAACGAACTATTTTTATCGGCGAGGGCTGATAGTAATGTCGAGGATAGAAATGGTTTTGTGGACGAGTTATAAACTCTGCTTTTCACTTCGATTGTGAGGAAATAAAACAATAGTATAACATAACATTTCTTTAAATAAAATCCAAAGTAAAATTAGTACAGTTTTGAATACTGAAGGAAATTGTTTTTCCCGGCATTAATATTAGGCTTGGGCTGCAGACCTATACAGCCTACTATTAAATTAATTTTGTAATAATAATTTTCTTAAATTAATTAAATAACCAATATTATAAATTATAATATTTAATAAGTAATACTTGAATTTAAATTTTAATATCTTTCATGTCTTAAAAAACACATAAGGCAAATAAATTAAAGTAAATATTATAAAATAACAATTTCTATCTATGAACTTCTTATTGTGTTTGGCTGTATGGCTCATTTTCTTTGCCTTAATATAGATACATTTATGAGTAGATTCGTTAATGCACTAGTGCACAAAATTCTATTTTGTGCAGCCTATATCCTGCACAAATAAGCACTTTCAGAGCATGAGAAGTGAAAAATATATTTTAAAAAACTTGAAGAAATAGAATATCTCATAAGTTACATATAAAATTGTTCCAGCCGAACCCAAACTACGGATTTAACTACGCGGTAAACGACCCGTCCACGGGCGACAACAAAGCGCAGTGGGAGACCCGCAACGGTGACGTGGTTCGAGGAGCATACTCCTTGGTGGAACCTGACGGCAATGTCCGCCTGGTCGAGTACACTGCCGACTCTTTGTCAGGATTCAACGCCATCGTCAAACGAACAGGACCAAACGTACATTCTGTGGCGTTACCGATAGCGGCACCTATAGTTACCAAGCCGATCACGCCCGTAATCACCAGACCACTCTTCGGACCGATACATGTTGGACCTATTGGACACGGACCCATCGGCCCTATTGGACACGGACCCATCGGCCCTATTGGACACGGACCCATCGGACCTATTGGACACGGACCCATCGGCCCTATTGGACATGGACCCATCGGCCCTATTGGACATGGACCCATCGGCCTCATCGGACCTGGACCCATTGGCCCATTTGGCCTTGTCGGACACGGTCCTATTGGCCCCATTGGACATGGCCCAATCCCAATTGCCCCTATCGCTGAAATCGCGCCCGTAGCCGAAGTTCACCATCAGCCAATAATAACCCCCGTGATCGACACGCCACCAATAATCGCGCCTGTGCCCACTTTCGACCTGCCTCTGATCTACCCTCTGCCCCCGGCTGGTCCGTGGGTGCATCTGTCGGGCACATCTTACGGAGGAAAAGGCAACATCGTCCGCCGCTGGGCCGCCGGACCCATCTCACTAGATGGTAAGACGCTCACCATCAGAACCAAACACCATTAAGCTAATTTAAGTTTAAAATGTAAATAACTCCTATAACTAACTTCTCCGTGCATAGGTAACCTATTTAGTTACTCACGGCGCTAGTGTGTTCTTGCATTTGACGACGTACATGCAAAAATACACATAGGTCATATTAGAAGTTAAGTTTGAGCGGTATAATCCAAAGCAACGAAGTGTACCTGAATAATAAATAAATATTTTACGAACGAACTTGTTTTTTTTTTCAACGTACTTGTGGGTAGTGCAGCGTAAAATGGGCTCATTCAGTTATGCGTGCCGAACACATTAACGGGTAATGTATGCGTTTTCATTATACATAACAGCGTAAATTGGTTAATTACAAGTATCGAAAACGAATTATAAAAACTTCTATTCAAGAATTAGGTTTTGCACGCTGATGAAAGATTATGCATAAACATAAAACCAAGCCCGTATTCCTCGAAGGGTTTGGCAGAGTTGTAGCCAGGGACCGAAACTGTGACCTGAAATGTGGTTATTGTATGTCCACAATAATTGCCGCTGTCTTTTACTGCATACTCATATTCCACGTGAGACCCATTTTACCCTTCCAAAAGGTAGTTTTCGTATGGAGAAGAATGGGCAAGAAACTCCACCGTTACTCTTTTAAAATCTTTTCACAATATCTTGTATACATTAATTATACAGGGTGTCCAAGAACCTGGCGTCCAACTGGATTCCCACGATGCCCCAAGTTCTAACAGTACTCAGAAAAATATTTTAAAAAATCCACCCCATGTACTTACAGAATTATACTGATTTCAAAAAAAAAGGGGAAATGAGCACCCTGTGACATACTTTTGAATGCTGTGACTGCTAATGCTGATAATTTCGATATTTCTTGGAGGTTTTGTAATCTAGGGTATTGCTGTGTCTAAATAGAATGTAAAAATAAAGTACTTATTGTACCATTTTAAAATAAAATATTATTTTAACTAAAGGTGATATGGAAAACTATTGAATTTCGCAACTTTGACCGACTGTAGTGTAAAAAAAATGTACCAAAATTGTATGGCAAGTGACGTCAAACTTTGACGCGTTTATTCCTCTTTTTAAAAAGGTATAATACTTACACATTAATTTGAAAAAAAAAAATTTGATAATATTTTTACTCAACAACCCAATTTTTACGAAGTGCCTACCTACTAACGGTAACTGTCGGACCCTTTCTTATCTTAGAAACTGTTATGTTACTACTATTATTTACTTCGGTTCCAAGAGTGAGCAAGAAGGAAATACACACAGGTAGATGGGTTCCCAGTAGAATAAAAGCAAAGAATGTTAGTTTAAAGATATTTTATTACAATAAATGTTCAAAATGTTGACCACCCGCGGCAATACAAGCTCTCACTCTCCTTAAAAAGGACCGCTTTATGTTTCGCGAGTAACTTTTTTGACGTATCACCTGCACTGCTTGTGTTATCTTCTCACGAAGGTCAGCGATGTCATTAATGGGCTTCGCATAAACGAGCTCCTTCATAGTTCCCCAGAAAAAAAAATCCAGCGGATTTAAGTCAGGTGAGCGGGCTGGCCACGGGATTGTTCCTGATCGCCCAATCCACCTGTTCGGGTATTGCTCGTCCAAAAACTCTCTAACGGATACGCGAAAATGTGCTGGACAGCCGTCGTGTTGGAACCACATATCTGGTGGGGTCTCTTCTAGTAAGTTTGGCAAATCATTTTGAAGAAAATTTAAATATGATTCGCCAGTCAAATTCTCGGGCATCTCAAATGGACCAATAATATTCCCACAGAGAATACCGGTCCACATGTTCACTTTGAACCGGTACTGGGATCTATCTTCTCGCATCAAGTGCGGATTTTCCACATGCCACTCGTGCAAGTTGTGTAGGTTCATGTAGCCATCCTTCTTAAATGTTGATTCATCTGACCACAAAATTTTGTCGATAAAGTTTTCGTCTTCTCGATGTTTTTGCAGGATTGTTTCACAAAACGCGACTCGGCTCGGATAGTCTCGAGGTAAAAGACTTTGCACTCGCTGTACGTGGTACGGATGATATTCTTCTTTTTGGAGAATACTGTGTGCTGTGCTCTTCGGTATCCCCGTATCAGCTTCTATTCCTCGCACAGAGATGCTTGGATTTGCCGACACCGCCTCTAAAACTTCATCGCGTATGAAGTCATTTACGGGTCGTCCTTCACCAGCTACTTGATTGGGGAACCGCCCGTCACATAGTGATCTGTGCACATTAATGAAAACTCGATGGTCGGGATATCGCGTAGCCCTCGGATACCTTTCTCTGTAAAGTCTCGCTGCAGCTCGTCCATTACCTCTACATTCTCCATAAATGTAGTGCATATTTGCGTATTCTTGCGGAGTGTAGGTCGCCATGGTAGCACACACAAAACACAAACTGTTCAAACACAGGCAAAGGTCGTCGTAAAGAGTTCGTTTCAAAGTCCAGAGCACAAAGAGTAATCGAGTCCAATAAACAAAGCTTTAAATCGTAGTACGTGATCAATGGTAACAATAAGAGAGAGGTGCGTAGTAACGGCAGGAGGCAGTGACGCGTACTGACCGTACTGTTATCCTAAATAGCACGATCCCAGATAGCGTCACTATCTATCTCACTCGCACCTCTAACCTTTTTCTCCCTCACTCTTACCTGAATAATGGGGTACCATAAAGAAGAACCAGCAAATCGCAAAGATAGTTTCTGTCTTGCTCCCTCCTGTTGTAATAACGAATCACTATGGTGAGATGCATGCACATACCGTCCCTTACGGTCTAACCTGTTTTTTGAGAGGCCTGTTGTTATTTTTATGAGCATACAATAGTAATTCTTTAGAGGTTAGATTCAATTCGTCGTAAATTTTTCTTTCTAAGAATTCTGTAAGACATCGTAAAAATTGGGTTGTTGAGTAAAAATATTATCAAAAATTTTTTTTTTCAAATTAATGTTTAAGTATTATACCTTTTTAAAAAGAAGAATAAACGCGTCAAAATTTGACGTCACTTGCCATACTATTTTGGTACATTTTTTTTACACTACAGTCGGTCAAAGTTGCGAAATTCAATAGTTTTCCATATCACCTTTAGTTAAAATAATATTTTATTTTAAAATGGTACAATAAGTACATTATTTTTACATTCTATTTAGACACAGCAATACCCTAGATTACAAAACCTCCAAGAAATATCGAAATTATCAGCATTAGCAGTCACAGCATTCAAAAGTATGTCACAGGGTGCTCATTTCCCCTTTTTTTTTGAAATCAGTATAATTCTGTAAGTACATGGGGTGGATTTTTTAAAATATTTTTCTGAGTACTGTTAGAACTTGGGGCATCGTGGGAATCCAGTTGGACGCCAGGTTCTTGGACACCCTGTATATACAGGGTGACTGGACATGGACCCGCTATAGCAAATTCTCATTTAGAGGTCATTTACTAATTATTGAACCTTACTTTTTCAAACAAAAGTTTTATAGTTTGGGAGATATGTCAATTTGTATACTTTATGGAGTTTTTTTTTCCTAAATTTGACCTTCAAGCATTCATAACTTCTTTTTTTTCCATTATTTTAGTAGTTTACAACTAATAAGAAGAAAAAAAAATAGTTTACAAATAATACAAATTTAGTACCGTTGGAAAGGTGACAAACTAGACAACTAACTTAGATTAAAATTAATTATTGAAACACCGCAGTTTTTTTATATTTCAGTTTGAATTTATCGTAAAGATTTTTTTTTTCTTTTAAAGCGTATTTCTTTATTTTTTAACCCTAGTTTGAGGGAAGTTCCGAGGTATTTTAATCACCAATGTTTATGACTACCAACAAATAGTAAAAAAAACTACAAAAATAATGTAAAAAAAAGAAGTTATGAATGCTTGAAGGTCAAATTTTGGAAAAAAAACTCGAATAAAGTATAAAAATTGACATATCTCCGAAACTATAAAACTTTAGTTAAGGAAAGTAAGGTTCAATAATTAGGAACTGACCTCCTCTAAATGAGAATTTGCTATGGCGGGTCCATGTCCAGTCACCCTGTATGTGAAGACGATGCACCTAGAATAAGATTATTATACAATTAAATTGGAATCCAGTTAGATTTTGTCTAGATTCTCATGCCTAGCCGTAGCGCTTGCGTCTAATAGACCAACGAGGCAGCCTACTGATCTTCGCGTGTAGTCAATCATGAAGTTGATGAATCTCGAATATTGATCCTGTTATAAAATTCGCCATTGCACAAAAAAGTATACAATTTCAACTCACCGGATTATTGTCTTCATCGACATCGTACTCTTCCCTTTGCACCATCATCAGCTTACCGCTGGCGTTGATCACCTGGAAATAGGAACCGTATTGGAAATACATAAAGTTACAAATTCTTTAACAACTGGATTTATATCGTTAAAAAAACGAGAACACATTTTGCACTGTTTATTTCGTACGTAAAATTGTAAAATTATTATACGTAAATTAGAAATTTGCATTTCTGAAATTTTGAGTTGGGTTCAGTCCTAAAAGCTCGTGTCACCCATCTTTATTGCCACTTGGCGTATTTGCCCAAATATATTATTTGGACAAAACTAAATATATTATACTTTAACAAATGGATTTATATCGTTAAAAAAACGAGAACACATTTTGCACTGTTTATTTCGTACGTAAAATTGTAAAATTATTATACGTAAATTAGAAATTTGCATTTCTGAAATTTTGAGTTGGGTTCAGTCCTAAAAGCTCGTGTCACCCATCTTTATTGCCACTTGGCGTATTTGCCCAAATATATTATTTGGACAAAACTAAATATATTATATCTATTTTGTTAAAGTTCATTTTTTGTTAGCGAATTAATTGCACAAATAAGTTAATTGCACTAATACGCCAAGCTTAGAGTTGTGCCAACATTGGCCCAGGACTGTTCAGGGTAGACAGACAGGTTTTTACCCAACTGAAGGACTTCTTGAACCGTTTCTTACCAGTGAGTCAGGCTGACGTTGCACATGCACGAAAACTGTGGATGAGCGGTGACGTTGCGGCGGGTCCTGTAGCCGACATAGTGACGCTGATACCACGCAGGCTGGGTGTGATAGCGCTGATACGTCGACTGCTTGTACGCAGCGCATCTCTATGTTACCCGCTGGAAAGACAAATATATTTTAGCAAGATCAAAAGCAAAGACAAAAAAAATGTACACGAATTAAAAAAAACCGGCCAAGTGCGAGTCGGACTCGCGCACGAAGGGTTCCGTACCATTATCTATAAAAACGGAAAAAAATCATAACTGTTGTATGGGAGCCCCCCTTAAATATTTATTTTATTCTATTTTTAGTATTTGTTGTTATAGCGGCAACAGAAACATCATCTGTGAAAGTTTCAACTGTTCAACTATCACGGTTAATGAGATACAGCCTGGTGACAGACGGACGGACGGACAGCGAAGTCTTAGTTATAGGGTTCCGTTTTTACCCCTTGGGTAGGGAACCCTAAAAATCGCTCTATTTTTGTCAATTGTTTGAAGATAACAGAGACGAAATGATGTTTTAAATATAACATCACGCCTTATTTCCCCGAAGGGTTGGGCAGAGGTGTGCTTATAGTACACCCACATTTCGCCAGTTATGTTTAAGTCCCATGTAATAGGAGGCGAGCCTATTGCCATCAAACGGGCACAAATCCAGACTCCGGGCTGCTACTGAGAAATTCCAGAAAGAAAAACCCAATGACAGTTTGCCCGGCCTGGGAATCGAACCCAGGATCTCATGTTCAGCAGTAGCGTTTGCGACCACTAGACCAACGAGGCAGTTTAAAAACGAGGATGTTTTAAATATGTTTAGCGCTAAAAGTATTTAGTGATTTGTAGTGATGCGGGCGTTGAAGAATGTTCCCCAATGTGTCGTGCTCATGACGACATGTAACAGGTAGTCGTCCTCTTCAAAGTATTATGGCTTGTTAATTTATTGACATTGACTGTAATATTACATAAGCTGATAATAATACAACTCAAAGAAAAAAATCGTCGACGCGATCCAGCGGGTATGTGTGAGTTGGCGTGCCAAGGAAATAAATCAACCAAGCGGATGCTGCCCTGCAGTGATTCGCTAAAATCTTCTGATTCTAGATTGAGCACTATTCATAACTTACTCACCATTATCTACACAGTTGAGCTCGTATATGGTGACGAGCGCGTCGGCTCCGAATACTACGAGCTGATCATCCAGTATGTCCAGTACGAACACTTGCGATTGAACGCGAACTATTTTCGCGAACCTGTTGTCCAGTTTCGCTTCGCGCGGGTAGAAGCGGATCTCGTCGTGACCGTCTAGTATGCTGTAGCAGCCTGGGGGATGAGGAAAGTCATAATAAAGATAATAGAACATCATAGCATAGATAAATAAATTATTATTAGAAATCAAACGCCCGCTCCGAAAGAGTTAAACTTCGCGTTTATTAGCTACAGCCTATGGGCTTTAAAGTCCAGTTTCGCGTCTAAACTACTTTTGTTTCTTTTTTTTGTACATTCAGACCAGAATACATATACAATAGAATTAAAAATCCGAAGGCCGTACCTAAAGACTGACAATTCTGGTCTTGTGAGACATTATGTTTCTTGGTTAAGAAGTTTTTGGAAAGGAAAAGGTGATTGACTCCTGTCCTAGCGTTGCGCCGCCAAAATGATTATGGTTGATAATTATTTTGTTACGCGTAATTTTGATTCTGTGATATATTTTAAAGTATTCATTTAAATTATATGATGTCAGGCATATTTGAATCCAAATGAAATTCCCAATTTAAATAACATATTTTATTGGATACGGATTAATATAATACCGGTCAAAATATCTTCGGAAATAACAATGAAATTTTTATGAAATTCTGACAGATAAAAATGGTTACTGCGGGTCATCCTTAGAAGATAGACATACTGTTATCGCGGACATTTTTATTGAACTTTTTAAGATGTACAATACTGCAGAACATTAATTTTATGTATCTCTTACGGTTTACGCGGTCCATTCACTAGTTTTTGAGTTCATCGCGTTCAGACAGACAAACAGAAGCGGCGGGGGTCTTAGTTTTATAAAACATCAACCTATTATAATATTTAAGGATTAATGCCTTACCTATAACGATGTACTCTCTCCACCACAGCATGCCACCCGCGACCACAAAGTCCTTCTCTTGTGCTTCATTGCCGAACAACTTCCAACGTCTTGACAAACAATTGTAGTGCGCTAATCCCGTGCGACCGGCCACGCATACGTTTACACCAGTTTCGTCTATTGCGCTGTACTGTAAAAGAAAATAAATTCCTTTATTAATTTATGAAAATTTACGTGTAAATAGGCTCAGAATCGGTAGTTAAATATTTTTTTCGAGAATGACGAAAGCGTTATTTAAGGGCACAGGTTACATAAAAACATCAGGTTACACATTTCCGATTGGATATCAAAGACAAGATTCCCCAACAATAAAACTTTTTGGTTGACATTAGTACTATAGCCCGCGCGCGACTGCTAGGTACCGCCTGAGGTATGTGAGCGGTGTGACAAGGGAGGGCGCCGTTGACAAATTTGGCAGATTGAGTTATTTTGGCCTTTGTCTACCTCCCCCGTCTCACCGCTCACGTACCTCAGGTGGTGACTAGCAGTCGCGCGCGGACTATATTCCTTCTACAAGTAACCAAACGGCACCTTCGACTTTTTCTGCTAAAGTTACCTACAATTCCTAGGTCGACATCGTCATCAGCCTATAGCAGTCTGCTACTGGAACAAGGACTCTCCAAACACGCCCTATTCAAGTTTATTCCCCAACAAGATCTACAACTACAATTTCTTTCTTCGAAACTATTACATTAAGAGTCCTATTACATTTTTTTACGGAAATTCATGATTTTTGACCATGTAATTTTCAGCAGCAGTAAGATATTTTAATTATTTGATTATAATAACTATAGTGCCATTCTCTTTCTTGTAAGTTGGAGTTACACATTATATTCGTGTAATTTGCTGAATTGACGCGGAATATATAGTACTTTAATTTAATTTATTGTAATTTTGTTTTATTATAATGAGAAACAAAAACTAATGAAACGTATTCACTGTAGATCGAAGTTTTATATCACATTAGTTTATTTGATTTAATTGTGTTTATTTGGAATATAATGGACATGAAAATCATGAAAATGAGAACTCCAATAAACAAGTAAAACATTCAAGTTATCGTTTAGTAACTTTCGCTTTTATTAGAACTGAATGAAACAATGTGAATTTGAGCGTCAAAGTTCCATTACCGACGTTTTTCCTTGTAAACTGAGTTCGTAAAATATTCATAGTAAATTACACGATAAGAAAAGTTAAAATGTGCAACTCCAACTTACAATAAAGAGAATGGCACTATCGTTATTCATAATCAAATAATTCTAATATCTTACTGCTGCTGAAAATTACAACGTCAAAAATCATGAATTTGCGTCAAAAATGTAATAGGACTCTTAATATAGAAACAAACTATAGGGGTACGTGGCAATATAATAACAGCCGCACGGGTCGATCGAAGATGAAGATACCCTTACCGCGGTCGGTTCATGGATGGGTGACCATCCATTACATATCGAGGCCCCTCCGTACCTCGGAAATCGGCGTAAAGCCATTGGTTCCGGGTGTGATGTGGTGTGAGATCTTTGACAGTCGTTAAGAGCAGACAGAAACTTTAAAGTCTGACAACCAGTCTTACGAAGGGATATCGCGTTACCCGGTAACTGGGTTGTGGAGGTCAGATAGGCAGTCGCTCCATGTAAAGTACTGGTATTCAGCTGCATCGGGTTAGACGGCAAGCCGACCCCAACATACTTGAGAAAAGGCTAGACAGATTGATATTAACAAACTCACCCTCAGCGGCCAATTCGTAGCAATATAAGTAGCCGGCAGCGGCAGAATAATCCACTGTTTCCTGCACTCATTGTCATCGATAAACTCCCTATAGTTAGTACTGCTCTCATATTCCATGTTAGGCTGGTCTGGTAGCCCGTTCTCCGCCTGGTAGATCTCTGATGAGGAGTCTATGATGGAGATCTTTGTTCGTTTTGTTAGATTGTCTTCTAGGTTGATGTAGAGTTTGTCGTCCGCTTGTAAGTAGAGGTGTCTTTGGTTGCTCTGGGGTGACGGAAAATTACATTAATATTAAAACTGGTTTTATGACAAAAATATGAGTGCTTATAGTAAAGTTGGATGGCTGCGAGGAGAAGCTAAGATTACCGCAAAAAATGCCAGATGAATCAACAAATATTAAATGGGCAAATAGAAAAAAAATTAAAATTGTTAATTCTGCACAAACAAAACGCACATTAAAAGAAATAAAGACATAAAATACATACATCCAAAAGTAGCCAAAAGCCTCGTATTTAACCAATAAATAAAAGTTTGACATTGTTGTTCATTGTCGGTCGGCGCGTAGCTCGTCTCTGCAGAACTCGTCACAGCGTTGACGACCGTCAGCGCTGAGCGGTCGGCGTGATTCAAAAACGCTTCATCATAAGAATACATACATACTCGTATTAACCTATCAGCGCCGACGGTCAGCATGAGAGGAAAACTAGCCTATTTTTTGAATGATAGGTATATTATAAAAATAATAGTTACCGCTGTTTTCATAGGGACGTAAACCATGTATGTGTCGAAATGCAGATTGTCTGTTATTCAGATAGATATGTAGATAAATAACAATAGAATCAAAATAATTATCTTACCATGCAAGGGTTGACGCTGAGTGGACTTTTGACAAAGTCCAATTGAATAATATTAGTACTTGAATCTCCTTCAACTTTGACCATCCATAGCTGGTAACCTTCTGTCGCCCATTCCTGGCAAAAATAACGACAGATTAGTTGAAAAGAAGTTAAGGATTCAGAATTAACGTATTTATTTATTGTTTAGAGTCAGCATAAATAAATTAAATACAAGCTTGTAAACCGTACGTTAAATAAGGACCGATTCAGGAAAATTTTATGAAGGAAAGTTAGACAGAAACAAATATAACGAATAGAAAAAAAAATAGAGATTCAAAGTTGCTCTATAAGCAATCCTCATACGTAGGATCCGAGTTGGTTTGCTGGTCTATGACCTAGTCACCAGTCTGATATAATTTATTATGTTATATAAGTACTTACTAAACTAGACACAACCAGTGGGTTGGACTTGCTAAGGTCCTGGTTGAGTCCGTAGTCCCACGCCAACGAGCACATGAGTAGGGCTCCGAACGTACTCCATATGGACACGCCCCCTCTCTCCCAACTAACGGCAACAGCACGACCGTCTGCTGTCCATCTGAAAAGATAATTTGCATTACAATATCAAGCTTTCTCTAAAACTTCCACTTTCTTCTTCCTAGTGAACTTCGTAAAATCTATTGCTTGCCATGATTTGAAAATGGATTGTTTGTTTTTTTTTATTTTCTAGTATCTGCACGAAATACAAGAACAGTCTATGCCAGAGTCAAAATATTAGCCAGTCAGAAAGGATTGGTGGCTGATCTGTCTGAGTCGCCACTTGTGGCGGCAATTTTACAATCCAGACTAATATTATAAAGTAGCTGCGCCCCGCGGTTTCACCCGCATAAGTCTCGTTCCTGTGGGAATATGCTATGTCTGAACCCAGGTCATGGTCTACCCATGTGCCAAATTTCATCCAAAACCAACTCACTTTCGCATTTATAATCCTAACTATATTTAGTTAGGATTATAAATGCGAAAGTGAGTTTGTTACAAACAAACGAAAGTGAGTTTGTTTGTTACACTTTCACGCTAAAACGGCTGAACTTATTTGGATGAAATTTGGTACATGGGTAGACCATGACCATAGGAGAAGGACATAGGCTACTTTATTTCCTGGATCGCAGACGAAGTCGCGGGTAACAGCTATTATTATTATAGTTAGGATTAGAAAATAACTCTCTGTCTGTGTAACATACAGACAGAGAGTTATTTTCTAATCTCAAGGAATTCCTTTCACGCCTACACCGCTCAACGGCTTTCGAAAAAATTTGGCAAAGAGATAGATGGCATCTTGGGGAAGGACATAGACTACTTTTTGAATTAAATCTATTATAATCCTATAGGGGGTGACATAGAGGATCAAAGTTGACATAGGATACTTTTATCCCGGTATAGATAGTGCAATCCACGACGACGCGCCCCACTCCGCTCCGCTCCGTACTAAAGTACAGCTTACAGTACAGTCATCGCGGAGTGGGGCGCGTCGTCGTGGATTGCACTATCTGTAGCACGTTTCCGTGGGATGATATCCGACAGCCACGCGGGCGAAGCTGTGGGCAATCATCATATTTGCAAAATATTAACTGCGCCTCTACTGGCCAAATCTGTTTTTTTTTTTAGTTAAACCTGCACCAATGCCTGAATGCAATGCAAATGGATCGTAGTACGGCCCATTCTTTAGACATAATTCCATTGATAGAATTACGTTGTTATTACCTCATACATTTAACAGGTCCAGGATCGCCGGGGAAGTCTTTGGAACTGAGCACCATCGTATGTGACAGCTCCAAGCCGCCCGTAGCTTCGTCTATCGTGAATACATCCACTTGAGAACTGGAATATTGACAAAGAGATATAAATTATCAGCAACAGATATTACAGAAAAAGTCTTTAGACTTTTTTCTTTAATCATCTATGACTACTGTAATATATATAAATATATATAATTAGTAATAGGGTTCCGGTTGGCACCCTCCGAGCTGCCCCACGGAACCCCAAAAAAAAAATACCGGCCAAATGCGAGTCGGACTCGCGCACGAAGGGTTCCGTACCATTATCTATAAAAACGCAAAAAAAATCATGTCTGTTGTATAGGAGCCCCACTTAAATATTTATTTTATTCTGTTTTTAGTATTTGTTGTTATAGCGGCAACAGAAATACATCATCTGTGAAAATTTTAACTGTCTTACTATCACGGTTCATGAGTTACAGCCTGGTGACAGACGGACAGCGGAGTCTTAGTAATAGGGTCCCGTTTCACCCTTTGGGTATGTAACCCTAAAAAGGGAAATATTTAATTGATGCTCTAAAAAAGAGGGCGAGCGCTACATCCAAATCGGTCGCAGTTACTGTGCTTTTCAGTATTTTAAACCGACTTAAAAAAAAGCAGGAAGTTCTCAGTTCGTCGAAACCTTTTTTTTGTATTTTCCCCGAATTCTCGAAAACGGCTGGATCGATTTGGAAAACTATTTTTTTGTAGAAAGGGTATATTTCCTAGGTGGTCCCTTATACTTAGTTTCAATAATACGTATTTATACGACTTAGTCTATTTGGATGATGTTATAATAACTTCCTGTCACTGTAATTTACATAGCAGGTAGTCGAACTTGTGTGAACACAACTAAAAGTTAAAACATCTACAACCAAAAAGTGAAAAAAAAAGTTGTTAAGTATAAAAAGTTTTAGGACACCAAAAGGGGGATTATTTAAGGCTCACAAAAAGAGGCACATTTATTACATTAGAATATCCATTCATATTTTTAGGAAATCAAAATAGGAATTATTTGCGGTTTGTTTAAATGCATGCCTTAAAAAAGTATTTTCATTGATACTTACTTTTTCCTGCCAATAGCAATTAATCTAAATTTATGGTTGACTCTTGCACAGGTCGCGTCATCGATGCCAGGGGCCCAAATGCCTTGCACAGCCTACAAATAAGAAAACACACTTCACGAAAAAAACCTTATTACGTGAGTTATCCTAGCAGACCAACTTCCTCTTACAACGCACTTTTACAATTTTTATTTTGTATTCTTTCCTTCTTTTTTTTTACTTGTGTGCCTTTTAGTCTTCGCTAAATACATGTTTTTTCTTTCTTTTCTCTTACGAAATAAATTATAAATAGTTGACAAACTGATGGACTGATTTTTTTGAAGACTATACTTTTCTTCTCAGGAGTAAATGCACGCAAAAACATTGGCATAGGTTGTCCCATGGTAACTGCCTAACACACAGAGGATCTGGCTAGGAAATTACTTTTAAATGTGCCTATACAGGTAAACTACAAGGACAACACACAAATTTAAAATTTTGATGGGGCTTAATAGCGTGCTTTAGGGTCTAAAAATCAATTATCACAACACTCGCTTTACAATTTCTTACCATTAGATCTGTGTCCAATAATATCTGGGATTGTCAAAACATGTTTTAATAAATATTACATTTTAAATTGTTTTGTCGTTGGTAATAAAAAACACACGTGTCATAGATAAATCGATAAAAACCACTCTGCCAGGAACTCTCCAAAAATGTCATATATTTAATTATTCATACTCGTTATTTGTGCCCGGTTGATGGCAATAGGCTCGCCCCCTATTACATGGGACTTAAGCATAACTTGCGAAATGTGGTTTATTATAGGGACACCTCTGTCATAGTAATAAAGTTAACGAGTGTTTCCCACTTAGTTTCAGACTCAAACGAAGACCTTATTCATGAGTTCATACCGCGGCATAATCGCATTAAAACGCCGATACAAATTAAGGAAAAAACTGTTTTTTTTAATACTCACATTAGGATCAAACTTGAGATTAGGGGCCGTTAGATACGCCGCCCGTCCGTCATTGAGCGTTATTCCGAAACCGCACACAAGCGGGGAGTATTCTATGTCGTTCACGTGGGTATTGTCTTCTAATATCGGCTCAGCTGAAATTATCGGAAAATATTTTAAAAATTAAGCTTATTAGGGTATTAGGTATATCTGTAAAAGCCTCGTTGGTAACTGTAGTAACTGCCGCACGGGTCGATCCGTCAGGTTAAGCTACGCTTGCCGGGGTTGGTCTGTGGATGGGTGACCATCTTTACATACCGAGACTCCTCCGTGCCTCGGAAAGCACGTTAAGCCGTTGGTCCCGGTTGTCATTCGTGGATCTTTGACAGTCGTTACGGGTCGTCAGAAGCCCGAAAGTCTGACAACCAGTCTTACCAAGGGGTATCGTATTACCCAGTTACTGGGTTGTGGAGGTCAGATAGGCAGTCGCTCCATGTAAAATACTGGTATTCAGCTGCATCCGGTTAGACTGGAAGCCGACCCCAATATAGTTGGGAAAAGGCTAGGCAGATTGATTTATAAAAGCCTCGTTGGTGTACTGGCTGCAAGCGCTACTACTGAGCATGAGGTTTTGGGTTCGATTCCCAGGTCCGGCAAAGTGAATAGGGTTTCACTATCTTAAATTTCTTAGTAGCAACCCTAAGTGTGGATTTGCGCCCGGATGATGGCAATAGGCTCACCCACGGCTGGTAATCTCGGAACAAAAAAGCCTGGCATTAATAGACGTATTTTGTCTATGGGTGTAACGACTCAAAGTGACAATCGCCCTTCGTCCCTTTCCCCTTTGTCGCCCATGCAATGAACGCCATATTTGTTTGTTGTAAGTCTATCATAGTCTGTGATTGTCTTCACCCCGCCATTACAGTTTTTTGAAGTTTTACGTTGATTTATTTCCGTAATTTATCCTCTCAAATTTAAACCGTAATTACAACGTAAACGTAAACAAACAGTGTAATTGCAACGTGCAGTATGTTCCGCACTTGCTGTATTGTGAATTGCGCTAATAAATGAAAGGATGATAAATTATTTCGATTTCCCAAACGTGAGATAGGACTCAAGTGGCTAGTAGTGTATTATCTGAAGAATTGTGAAACTTGAGGGCAGAGGATCTTCACAAGCGTTATGTCTGTCAAAAGCATTTTGAACAGAAATTCATCGTCACGACCAACGCGAGGACTCGTCTTCTTGTTGGCGCCTATCCCACACGGTTTTCCAATAGCGAAATCAGCAGTGGCACTCGCAAGTCCTCGGTTACAAACTATGGACACTGACCACACCACTGGTAAGTACTTCAATAATATGACTATAAAAAAAACAAATTTTCTTACATATTCCTCATAAACTTAAATGACAAGTGCATCATGTATATACAAAAATGGGTTTCAAAACTTAATTTTCCAATGTGGTATTTCACACTCAAGCCATACATTTTAAAGAAAATAAAAAGTATCCTATATCTATTGTTCATTATAAAAACTCATATTGTGTAATTAACATTTTTTCTATGCAGTAAAATAAGACAATAACTTGATATTATCACATAATATTTTGTAAAGCATAAACATAGTAATTATTTAGGGTTCCATACCCAAAGGGTGCCAACAAGACCCTATTACTATGACAGCAGTCCGTCCATCAGTCCGTCTGTTACAGGTCTGTATCTTTTGAACCGTAATAGGTAGACACTTGAAATAGACTACAATGTACTGATATATCAAAAAAAAAAATGAGCTAAAAATTGAAAGGGGTATATAAAAAACGAAGAATGTGTAGTGTGCAATATTGTATGGTGGTACTGAACCCTTTGTCTATGAGTCTGATTCGCACTTGGAAGCTTTTTTACTTTTTAGTCATTTTGGGCAGTCGCATAAAATTAAGTATTTTGTTATGTTATTAAGCTTAAATATTTCTTTACAGACAATGCTGTTTCCGATCACGCCTATGCTAAGAAAAGGCAGCATGAGGATCATACTTACTGTACCTTTGAACCTATACAGAAACAGAATGACTAAAATTGGTAAGTCACAGTTTTTATCTTATTTTTTAGTTTTTAATATAATAAGTACTTTATAATTTTTTTATGTAGTCTTGATGGCATTTTTGCGTAATTATTTTGGCAATCACTCCATAGTTGAAATATTATTTACAATACAATACAGGGGTGATGCTTTTCCAATATAATTGAATATTGAAGGTGTATGTTAAAGCTATCATTATAACATTCCAGTCATTATTTCCAGATGATATAATAACCATCAATGGCCACTGATGATACATGATCCACCCCACCTAATAAAGGGGTTAAGAAATAATTTGATTACCAAAAATATAAAATATCCAAATGGAATGATATTGTGCATGTCTATAAAACGAACTGCAATCATGCACAAATGCGATTGTTACACAAATTGAATGATGAAAACATAATTCCAGGAAAAATTAAGGTAATTGTTCTTATTGAATTGAGAATGTTTACGAAGATGGTTGTTTAAGGATACCTAGTCTGTACGGTTTAATCACAATAATCATGCATAAACTGCTGTACTGATTCATAGGATTAATGTTATTTATCAATATTTCAATGTGTTTAAAATTATGTACTTATAATAGTCCATTTTATTGCAGGTTAAGAATTGTGTGAGAGTGTTCAGCAAAACAGTGGTAGCTACTCTTTCATACACTACTCAGTTTTGTAAGTATTTTGCTTGCAATTTAGTTTTCTCACCGACTGCAAGTTCTGTCACTTTAAAATAAGTATACTTATAGCATGTTACTTTTTGTTGCAGCTCATTAAGCCGATAGCAAACCAGTCAGCCCAACTTTAAGGAATATGGCAGAAATGGTATCATTTTTTGATGATTTATTTAAAAGAGTGTCTGTGGAGTTTCTTCCCCGTTTTCTGCATATGGACCTACGCTTTGGAGTCGGCAAATAGCTTCATATTTCTGACTGACTGACCCCTTGACAATTCAAAAGTGCCTGTAAGTGGTTTAATTGAAATAAATGCTTTGAGTTTGAGAGTATTGAATGTTTTTTTATTTCCATTACATGACATTCCTTTTCTAATACACACACACCTCAGGTGTGCTATAGGTACACCTGTCTAGACACACAATCACAACGTCGGCTTGAAATAAAGCAGAACCTCTTTTTTGGAAGTCGGTTAAAGGCTTAAAAGGCTAGGTTCCAAAATATTCTGGGCGTGACAAACCTTGGCAAAAAGACCCGGTCTCAAAACAACACGTGCGACAAAATGGGTAAAATTAAACGTCACAATGATACCTTGCACAGATCATATAGCGATTTTTCTGATATGGGAGATTACCGTCTGATACGTAGTATCCCTATGTAGTCTGTGGGCTCACCCCTAGTACATGGAACTTAAACATAACTGGCGAAATGTGGGTGTACTATAGGTGTAAACCTCTGCCCATCCCTTCGGGGAATCAAGGCGTGATGTTGTTATGTAAATCTATAAAATATGTCAATTAATAGTAGTGACGAGGAAACCATTTAATATTTTTTATAATTCCTATTACTGGAGCCATAATACTTAGTCAACAAGGCACTTATTGAAAAGGCCTTGGGTGATATTATAGACTGATTCACTGACAAAGTTAACTTATAGGAGTAACAGCACATTGGGTCTTGCTTATGTGAAAACTTAAGGGCCTAAACTACCTCAAATTTCTTAGCACGATCCTTCGTTGTATCGAAAATACTGCAGAATTTATTTTGAAATAAATATATGTTAAAGTTAAGGGTTAATGTTAAGTACAATGTTTGACTAAATCATGAGTCCATAAATTTTTCTCTATAATAAAAAAAGGCAAATTTACCTCCAAACAGAACAATAAACCGCTGGTATTAAAAAAATACTTCAAATTAGATCATAGAACTGGGCCTATTTGGCGCAGCCGTGAGGCACACAGTATTATTCGTTATTTTACTAGTTTTTTTTTTGTTTGTTTGTTTTTGTGTAAATATTGTGTGCCTTAACCTGAGTCAAATAAATTTATTTTCTTTCTTTCTAAATACTATGTTTTTTATTTTATTTAAATTACCATTAATTTCGCCGTAAAAGGAAATTACCTAAACAATTGGCGTCTTGGAGCCGCTATGGTGCGAGCGAGATAAAAAGTGAATTAAAGCCGAGGTATGGGCTCATAAGTAGAAAAGGGTGCTAATGCTACTTCTTTGATATAAAATCAAGGTGTGCACAAACTCCCAGGCTTGGAGTATTAATATTATATGAAGGCCATACAGTAATGTATATATTCTTCGAAGTAATTACTTAGCCTTGAGAGCTTATTCTAAATTGAGAAACTAAAAACAAAATGCGCTTGCAGCACAGTACACATGATAGAAGTAAAACTACTTACAAAAACAAGAATAATAGAGATTGCGTGTGAGAGACAGAGAGTTAATATCTTTCTTCTTTCTCATGTAACGAAATGTTCCTAAACGTGACGCGTCCTTGGAATTTCACTCTCAATTCTTGTCCAATTATCAAATAAGCCTAAGAAATTTTACTCCAAAAATTGCAAAAGTAATCTCAGCAGCAGCACAGACAGACCAAGTAGTATTGTATTACGGGCTGGTGTCGGTAACTCCACGTCCAAGCGCCAATTTTGCTTACGGGTGGGAAAATCGATCATTCGATCCACACCAGCTCCTCAAGAAAGGCGTACGTCAACATGCGTTCACGCTCACACTGAAATTATACCTTTTCGCGAAGAAAATAAGTTTGATATTTGATTAAAGTGTGCGTAGCGTCGCGTCACGTCGCGTCTCGGTGTGAACTTACTCTTAGAGTTACTGACGATCTCACAGAGAATACCTGGGTTACCGAAGTACTCTGTCCTGTCTGTGGCTAGTGTAGATTAGAAGAAGCAGCTTCATTTCATTACCTTTAGAAACCTGTTGGTTAACGGAGAACGGTATTCGTCCTAAATCGAGACAGTAGTCCCTGTTCTGTGTACCGTCCCATCGGTACCGCAGCAGATGGGCTCTGGTGGTGCATACGAGTATCTCCGTGCCGGATATACAGCACATTCGAGTGATCTGTCCGTCCCATACTAGTATCTCTTTTAACTGGAAAGAAAAATACCACTGGATTAAATCCATCATAAACTTTCAGGTAAAAAATCCTACAATATTTATAAATTCTTTAAAACACGGTCATTTCCAGTACACAGGCATCGAGTGTTAGAAGAGTCTGTCACACAGGTATGAGTGACAGAGACAACGCACTAAAATGCCGATTTTCTAAAACTCGTAATCTATATAAGTATATAACAAAACTGTTGAACCGGGTGTGTCTGTACATTGAAGAAAAGTAATAAAAATAGAAAGGGGGTAACCAAAGAATAGTAATAGAACATAAAAAAGTGATTTTTTAAATTCTTCTCCGTCTGTATGGCTGTTTGTTTGTTCACTCACATCTCCAGAACTACGGAGCGCATTTTCATGTAGTTTTCACAGGTAGACAGAGGTTTATTTGGAGATTATAGGCTATATTTAATTAAAATTGGAGTTATTTTTGAAATTGTGCAATGGAACCCGGCTGTTTTTAATCCGCGTATACCGTTTATCCCCAATAACTTCCCGTACGAGTTCAAGCGCATACAATTTCCGGTAGCCGTTTGCTTCGCGATGAAATGAAATGAAATTGTTTATTCTGTAAATAGGATATTGGAAATTTGGAATCACTTTTACACGTCATCTTTTAAAAATAAAAAAAACTAATTAGCTAGATGAGTTCGGCGTTTCCTATCTGACTACTCTGAGAAGAAAGGCCGAAACAAACTCAGAGGTCACAGTCTCTTTTAAAGTCCAGACATAATCTTGGTCAGGCCATATGAGGACCATGTAGATTAGTCTGAAATGCTCTTTTGAGAAAAGAACCACACAGATTTGAGTGGACCTGTCCTGTCAGTACAAGCATTTATCAGTAATCGTGGAGCTCAACTCAGAACTTAAGGAGCTCAACTCGACGAACAATACCAAAGAAAGGACATTTGGGTAGGCCGCATAAACTACTCAAACTGCCAGACCATCATTAAAACTAACTGAGAAAGAAATAAATAATAATAATAAAAATATCCACATAGTCCTCACATTCACGTCCTCACATTTCTGATGACAATAAACAAGTCCCAGAGTCCCCTCATTGTTTTTCCCACGGCCAACTGTCAAGTGGCTTGCTCGCGGGTCAGTAATGCAGACAATATTAAATAAACTATTCATCGCTGGGGTCGGTGCATTTCATTCATTCATTCATATTCATTATCACCTATATTGTGTGCAAAACTGCCTACTATTATAATGCTGGGGCTACATTATCGCGTTATCGCTAACTAAACTTCGCGCGCTCTCTCTCTCGCACACTGCTTGACGTCTCGGTGAGCTACAGAGAGGGCGCGATGTATAGTTCGCGATAACGCAACAATGTAGCCCCAGCATTACTGACATATAAGCGCACAACCCAAACTACTGTAATGAAAAATAAAGTAGGAAATTCCTAGTCGTCGTAGCCTTTGAGGGTGTGAAAATGGGGGATTTTGAGTTAATAAATTTGAAATAATAAAATTTACCGTTATTAGTTATTCAAAATTACCAACAAAGCGATTTTGGGGGTTTAAAGTTTATATGGAGCCCTAAACTCGGTATTTTCCTATTATTACCTATGTCCAGCAGTGGACGTCTTTCTGCTGAAATGATGATGATGATGATGAAAGGGGTAAAATTTATTTTCCAAATTAATTCCTGTTGGAGTAAAAAAGGGAAAAACAGTTTTAAAAAAAAAACTTTGTTCAAGAAACTTGAAAATTGACCCAAATAATTATACAACATGTCCCAAAATTCAACGATAAGCCGGCACCAGAGGATGGACCTACTAATGACGACACGAAAAAAAAAGAAAAAAAAATACCTCTACTTTTTTTAAATTACTTAAAAAAATGGAAATTCTTCGAAAATGTATACCCCTTATGACACTTTTAACTACCATGACCACAATTTTTCAAATATTTCAGTTTTTTGTTTGTATCGGCATTGGCAACCTAAGTAGTACTACTATTCACTATAATCTTTGAAAATTACAGAATTTTCGTAGTTTTATACAAAAAAACAACCAAAAAAAATTATTTCCCTAAAATTTTGAAAGATTTTAACGTTCAGTACACTTTAACTCATCGTAGTGTAAAAAAAAAATATGGACACTACTATGGCAAGTTTTTAAAAAAATTAGCGCAACTAACCTAAATTTTAAAATGGTATAATACTTTAGGAAAACTAGCCACAAAAAAATAATAATTATACTTTTTCTAATCAAGAACCAAATTTCATAAGTTGTTGTTAATAGTAATCACTTCTACTATGTTGCCCAAAATAGATTTCTTTCGCAAATTCTTAGAATTTGGAAGGGACATGTGCGTAGTCAGTGAACTTCAGAAGTCAGAAAGAGATAGATAGTATACGTTAGAGAGAGATAGATAGAGAGCGATTATACGTTAGAGAGAGATAGATAGATGTTTGTTGTTAAATAACAATAGGGCAGGTAGGAATGTTGCTGTTCTCTACAAAGTACAAAGTCAGTACGCTCTGCTTCTTTGTTTACTGTGCACCGTTTCGTATTCAATTGATGTGACTCTCGTACGAACGACTTTTGGCTTGGCTTTTTGGACTGGATTAAGTGATCTGCAAACTGTACTAACCTGGCATTAT
This sequence comes from Xanthia togata, assembly GCA_963853775.1. NCBI lineage: Eukaryota > Metazoa > Arthropoda > Insecta > Lepidoptera > Noctuidae > Xanthia > Xanthia togata. The sequence continues at coordinate 7,524,540 of OY970805.1, forward strand.
TTTGAACTGGACTGTGTTTTGTGAATTGGACTTTTGGCGTATTTTGGACTGTTTAGCGTTTATCATGCCGCTACCATACACACCGTTGGAATACGCTAATATGCACCTCATATAAGGAGAGTGCCGATGCAATGGTAGCGCTGCTAGCAGATTATATCGAGAAAGGTACCCAAATGCTCAAAGATACCCGAATTATCGAGTATTTATTAATGTGCATCAAGCGTTTTCGGAGGGCCGTTTACCATCTGACAGGAGAAATGCTGGAAGACCTAGATCGGAACGCGACGAAGAAGTTCTCAATTAAATTGAAATTGACTCAACTACCTCGGTACCTGCCATAGAAATAGCTACGGGAATCCTAAAAAGTACTGCACATCGAATCCTAAAACGTCACAGACTTCACCCATATCACTACAGGCGTGTGCAGACGTTATTACCGCGGGACTATCCACTACGAGTCGCATTTTGCCGTGTGATGCTGCAAAAGCACAGAGAAGATCCCCAATTCTTGGATAATATTCTATGGTCGGATGAATCAACCTGCAAGAGAGATGGCTATTTAAATCTTCACAACCTACATAGCTGGAGCAATGAAAATCCGCACCTGATGAGACAAGACAAATCCCAATATCAATTCAAGGTTAACCTATGGACGGGCATATTAAACGGAAAAGTGATTGGGCCTTTTGAATTACAAGGAAACTTGGATGGCAATAGTTATTTGAACTTTTTACAAAATGACTTGCCAGTATTATTAGAAGACATGCCCATTAGTGATCCACAAAACATATGGTTTCAAAATGATGGTTGCCCAGCTCACTATGCCCGTCCTGTGCGAGAATACTTAAACCAAGAGTATCCAGGGCGTTGGATAGGGCGACTTGGTCCTATTTTATGGCCACCCCGTTCACCCGATCTAAACCCCCTGGACTTCTTCTATTGGGGTTGTCTCAAAGACAGAGTCTACTCGAAACCCATTGCAACACTGAACGACCTTCGCCAAAAAATCACTCAGGCTGCGGATCATATCAATAGTAGAAGATATGCACGACGAATAAAACGATATTTTTTAAGGCGATGTCGTGCCTGTATTAATGCCGGTGGTAAACAGTTCGAACATTTATTATAATATTATTAATAATGCAATAAATTTACATTTATTGACACCATTTGTTTCATTCATTCAACATTTTCCAACAACAAAAATCTATTTTGGGCACATAGTAGAAGTGATTACTATTAACAACAACTTATGAAATTTGGTTCTTGATTAGAAAAAGTGTCATTATTATTTTTTTGTGGCTAGTTTCCCTAAAGTATTATACCATTTTAAAATCTAGGTTAGTTGCGCTAATTTTTTAAAAAACTTGCCATAGTAGTGTCCATATTTTTTTTTACACTACGATGAGTTAAAGTGTACTGAACGTTAAAATCTTTCAAAATTTTAGGGAAATAATTTTTTTTGGTTGTTTTTTTTGTATAAAACTACGTAAATTCTGTAATTTTCAAAGAAGAAGTACTACTTAGGTTGCCGATACAAACAAAAAAAACTGAAATATTTGAAAAATTGTGGTCATGGTAGTTAAAAGTGTCATAAGGGGTATACATTTTCGAAGAATTTCCATTTTTTTAAGTAATTTAAAAAAAAGTAGAGGTATTTTTTTTTTCTTTTTTTTTCTCGAGTAGTCATTAGTAGGTCCATCCTCTGGTGCCGGCTTATCATTGAATTTTGGGACATGTTGTATAAATAAATAATAAAACGCGTAATCTAAACTAAACTACCTTTTAAACAGGGTGGAGCGGGTGTTAAATTTTGTAGGGGAAAATACGAAATCCACGCGGAAGAAGTCGTGGGCGAAGAGCTAGTAAAATAAAATATGCATAGACCGTGAATAATTACAGTAATTAAATTAGTATTTTTATCGTGGCAGGCCACAATTTATTTTAATTGTAAAGTAGTTTCTGCTATCTATGCTCATAGGTTATGAATATTTAACAAAACTGTCACTTGCCATGCCTATTTCGCAGGTATTTATTCTGAAAGTGGGCAACGTCGTAAATAGATGTCAAATATTTCACTGTTTTGATTAATTTGGCAATATTACTGTATGGAAATATAAAATGTGGCTAGCAAACTAGAATATTAATAATGAATTGCAATTATAACACTGAATTTGATGTTATATCCGTTTTAGGTATATAAAAGGCATTTGGAAAGACTCCAAATACTTTTTTTATTTACATTAAAACGAAATCTTCGGTGTTACGATATTAATTATTACATATTTTCATAATCAATCTATATTGATATGTTTTTATTTTAAATATTTATATATACATATATATATATATATATATATATATATATATATATATATATATATATATATATATATATATATATATATATATATATATATATATATATATTTGTAATCACGTTCTCGAAAACGGCTCTAATGATTTCTTTGAAAGTTGTATTATAGGGGTAAAAAAAAACAAGAAAAATCGATCTAGTTATGTCTCATATCTGGGAAAATTCGTTTTCTGTATTTTCACCTGAGCAGAGCTCAGTCGCCCAAAGTTTAGGCAAGATGGCTAATGACAATGACATGGCAGCATGGAATTAGTAAGTACCTACTATCATGGCAGCATGAAATAAGTAAACACCTACTATCATGGCAGCATGGAATGAGTAAGTACTATCATGGCAGCATGGAATTAGTAAGCACTATCATGGCAGCATGGAATTAGATTGTACTATACATGGAATTAGTATGAACTTTCCTATACTATTAAATGAGCAATCTCCATTTTCACAAGAGTAGAGCTTGGTTGCCCAGGTACTAAAAAAAATATTACCAGAGTAATTCTCAGTGATGGTATGACTTCTTTCACAAATAGCTCAGCGGAGTCTCGTCGCAGGCTAGCAGTGGGGGGGTCATACTGTTGGTACGCTGTCTGTTCACTGTGCGCTTCTACGTTGTACAGTATAAGGTGGCCTTCTGATGTCTGCAATAGAGAAGGTAATGTTACAGGTGTTAGCAACTATAAAATAGCATATTCTTTTCAGTTTCACTGTGTGACTAATGGACAGTGAAATAACTTAATTAAGTAATTAGCTAGGCTTGAGTTAAAAAAAACCGGCCAAGTGTGTGTCGGACACAATGAAGGGTTCTGCAGTTGGGATGAATTTATCGCAAGAACAAACTTAACTTTGGAGTTGTAAAACATTGTAAGTTGGTTGATTATTACTTGTTAACTTGTAAAGCCTACTTAGCTGTGATAGTTTTCCTTTTAATTTAGTTATATATACTACCGATCCCTGAATCCAAAAATGGTTTTCATAAACTCAATACTTTTTTCACTTTGTCGTCATAATTAATATTTATACCCAAGCCAAATTACAGTTTGCTAGTACAAAGAGTCTCTGAGCTAAGACGCGGACAGACAGATAGGCAGACAGACATGGCAAAACTATATGGGTTCCTTGTTTACTACAGAAGCCTAAAAATCAGTACTAACTTTAGAATATATTATTTATTTTAAATTATGTCATTTAGGAGTCTATGAGTATGATTTATGTGTCTGTCAGCTTTCAAAGTGCCTATGTGTACCTATTTATGTTTCTTTCTTATCTTCTTTGTAACTAATTTTTTAATAAGACCGTTTATTCTGAAAGTGTGCAATGTTGCAAATAGATGTCAATTATTTCACTGTTTTGATTAATTTTGCAGTAGTACTGTATGGAAATATTAAATGTAGCTAACTAGCAAACTAGAATATTAATAATGAATTGCAATTAAACCACAATTACCAATTTATTATTTTGATGTTGTAACCGTTTAAGGCGTAAAAAAGGAATTTTGAAAGTTTACAAATACTATTTTTACATCTAAAACTAAATATTCAATGTTACCATATTAATTATTGCATTTCATAATCAATATTTTAGTTCACTAGTTAGCCACATTTTATATTTCCATTCAGTATTATTGCCAAATTAATCAAAACAGTGAAATATTTGAAAACTATTTTTGATGTTGCCAACTTTTAGGATAAACCCTCTTAACACTAATATAAAAAAACAGGTGTTTAGCAAAAACACTATCTTACAAAAACTTTAATCAATAATAATGCAAGGCAATAAATCTGTATTTCTGATATGCAATACTTTACTTACAGAAATGCATATCATAGAAGAGTCCGGTTTCCACTCCACTCCGACATTGACTCCAAGTCTCTGGAGAGATTCTGTGCTCCTCTTATGGTACACTATGGGGACAGTTGGCTAGAACAGTCAATTAGTTTTTATTTATTTTTAAATATAATTAGAGGACATCTGAAATTGAGACTTGCGGCTGAGTTTTAATAATTAAATTTAAAAATCAGTGACAAAAACTCGAGTGGCCCTTAGAAATTAAATAATGAGCCCTTTCATTCAAAAAGTTTACTATATTCAATGTTGGCTACAACCACTAGTACATTGTTACTTTGTATTGTAATTTCTGGTTTACAAATGCAAACCAACATTAATGCAAATATTGTTGATTATTTATTATAACAGATAAACAACAAACATACTACTAAGATTAAATGGCTGATTCAAAAGTAAACTCAGTTTATTAAACATACGACGATTTTGCAGCAGATAACTAATTCAGTTGTACAAAACATATTGTAAATGTTTATATTGATAGTAAAAAGATATATGATTACTAGATAAAGACATTACAGGGATTTCTAATTTTCTAATCTTAAAAACTTACTTATAACAACAGATTGTTATAATAGTCATAATTATACGGTTCATAACATTGTGAATTTCAGTACAAACTGACTAGAGGTGGAATGTATACATGTAGTTTGTCAATATGACTTCAATGTTCACACAAAAATAAACATACCTTACAAAACCATACTGCGAGGCAGTCATCGCTCAATGAAGCAAACAATATCTTGTCTCTATTCGAAACGATTTGTTTTATAATTTGATTATCTGCACCCAGATTTTTCAGAACTTTGGGCCATCCTATTGGAAAGTACATTTTGATTGTAAAACATTTGCCACTTTTATGAGAAATATAGTTAAACACTAGACACCTCGATTAACAATAAATTGTGTCACTAGTTTCTGTTGTAAAATAAGAAGTACTGATATGATTTGATATTGAAAAAATTAATAAAGCTTGAGCTTCCCAAAAACGTCAACACAATTCCCTTCTGTCAGTTGTCACACACAATTCCACAAACTCACAAAATGGCACAATGCATTGAAGTATGAACTTTCGTTCGGTATGCTTTAACAATAATTTTAACAACATTCGCGATATTTTCAAACGCTACCAGCCTTTGTTTTTATTATTTTATGTAAATAGTATCATTTACATAAAAGAATAAAAACAAAAGCCTTTGGTTTTTATTCGAGGTAAATAGGGCAACGACATGCAGCTGCATCAGAGCTGCATGGCATATTGCCCACTATTCAGGCCCGGATACACGCAGTGAATTGCTTGCAAGCGCAAACAGTTTGTGGAAACAAAATGTCCAGTTGGTATTATTGGTATACGTCTCACCCAAGGTGCTGGATATGGTTAAACGAGCTCACATGTGCAAATCGGAATTTGCGCAAGTAAGATTGAGTGTATATTTGGCTTGTATGTATATATTTTTTAGTTACCGTTGACCAATGTTACTGTTAAAAGATTTCAATTAATTATATACGTAATTTCTACATACCAAAACTGCAGTCGAAGTTGTATCCAATTTTCAACAAATCCGAATCAGATATAATAAGACTGACTTTTCTTCTTTATGTTAGTAAATCTCGATTGGATTTATAGGTAATAAGTTAAGGGTGCACTAGTTGACGGCTCAAACACGTTGGCTCAAACACTAATATGCATGTTAATTAGTTTTAAATTATTTAGTATTTAACTATCTAGTTTTTATTAATTAATTTTTATATTTATTTAGTGAAATAGACGATGATTTAAACGAAAACGAGGGCGTAAGATTTCATGAACAGAGCTTTGGGCGTAAAGGTATTATGGAAAAACTCCTCCGAAATCTATTTACTCAAAATAAAATGAATGAACTATTGAATATAAGCCTAAGACGACCCACCGACCAAAATTAAATAATCTATTCCTATAAGATTTGAATTCATAGACGGTTTCTATGACATTATTTTATTTTATTTTTTTACTAAGTACAGACGCCAGCACATCAACCTACCCGAAACTGTCAAATTTTCCCAATCAACTTTGAACCTTATATTTTACAGATAGTTGAAAATCTTTTAAAAAAAAATTTCAGATTGTGGTAGGTTGATGTGCTGCCAATCTGTACTTATGTTATTTATTTCCGCCCAAAGATGAGTTAAATTGCTCATCTTAAGGGACTTTTTTTCAAACCGCACCTTCCGCTACCGTATCGAAGGAGCGATATCCTCCCCCCATCCTATCCGCGCAGGAGTCCCCCAAGGCTCGTACGTACACGGCATACGCTCGACCTATGCGGGAGCCGTATTTGCACAAGCAAAGCCCCGCCGTATCCATATGATGCAAACGCTCCAAAATAGATTCCTTCGTAAAATCACCGATGCCCCCTGGTACGTTAGGAACGAGATCCTCCATCTCGACCTAAAGATCCCCACAATCCACCAATTTCTTAAACGCAATTCTAAGTGTTTCTTTGAGTCCGCCGCCAAACATTGCAACCCTCTGGTTGTTGAGGCAGCCAACTATGTCCCTAGTAGAATCAGTCAGATCCGCCGCCCGAGGCAAATCCTTACCGACCCAGACGACCCCATAACCCTCCTCCAGGAGAGCAATAGGGCCACAAGTACAGTGCACAAACACAGACACCGACCCGCATTCCGACCTCGCCGCCGAGGACCTCCACGATCGCGTCCCGCCCGAGTAAATATTACTCCCCCCCCGACCCTTGCTCGTTGATGTGCCAGCCCGCGACGATGCTGAGCCAGTAGCTTTAAATTCCCCGATTAATAATAATGAATTATCCTTGATCCAGCCTGTCCCAACTTGCTGTCCTCCCCCCAGCGACGCCGTAAGCCGAGGTCCGTACCCCACAGGGGGTGCCCTTAGCGAGCGCTCGCCTAGTTTTAATTAGAATAGTTTTGGCCCCTGGCTGGAGGCTTTGAGTGTAGTAGCGTACGGCAACCACAGGAATGTCCGGTTAAGTAGTATATAGTATATAGACATAGACATGAAAATATCTAGTCAACAAAAAAAAGAGTTAAAATTAGTGTTGAAATACGGAAGTTTCGACTCTCAACTTCCAAACCAATTTTTTTTTCTTACTCTACTTCACAGCAGGGGCTAAATAATGACAAGACAAAGAACAATGGCAGGTCTCCATACAACGAATTGTCTGGGATCAAATTTAAGCGTCCCGTAATGAAAAATATGTTAAAAGATTTGGCGTTAGCTCCAGAATCTATAAATGAGACTATTTTCATTTCGGAAAGCCGGAAAAAAAAGATTTCAGTGTTTGAATTTTTAGGTTATGAATAAACGTCAAACAACAATTATCTATAAAACATCGCAGATTGAAATTAAATCATAAAGAAATGCATAATGTGGTGTGGTCTAAGTGAGGATAAGAGTATTTACGGATAAAATGAGAAAAACCCAAATAACTTCTAACCTTCGGTGTAGAGTAGTACTCAATTGTATGTTTACGACAGAAGGGCGCGTATTTTTTTAAAAATGCGCTTGCCCGTAAACACTAAAACTGAGGGTTATAACCCTCAGTTAAACCTTAATGTCTAGAAGATTATAATATAATAATACAGGTACCTAGAAGCAGTGAGCCTAGTGGTGTGACCGTCAGACTGACAAGTCGTAGGTCTCGAGTTCGAACCCCTCTGACTTTTCGGATTCATGTGCGTATTATATAATTATCACTTGCTCAAAAAACGATGAAGGAAAACATCGTGAGGAAACCGGCATGCCTGAGAGATATTTCTCGACGGCATGTGAAGCCAAGTCAGAGGCCCATGGGCGGCTTTAAAACTCTGACACCAGCTTTCTAATTACGCAACATATTTTCGTAAACGATAAAGACAAATCTGTTTCATTTTGACAGTTCAACAACATTCATTGCGTTATTTACGTTGCTCTGCAGTTTTTTTTTTCGAACTTACGGAGCAATGGATTATTAGCAATCTGTTTCAAAACTATTCAGATTCGGATTGATTTTGCATTACGTAATTAGGGTACGGGTTAGTTTACTAACCACACGAAAAGAAGAAGACCTTAATACCTAATGTTAGGGCAAATAAAAAACACATTTTGTTTAACATATTTATTTTATTCCTCATCCTCATCTCGTATTATTATCTCATCAGGAAAACCTGCTGGTGCTGAGATATGTATGTGTGTGCGCAGCAGCCTAAAGTGCGCCGGCCAACTAAACAACTACAGCAATATTCAACTATGCCGGTTCTGCCAGGAATTTTATTTTTGCAGTGTGTTCACGCATATATTGCAGTTTACACATAAAATGAGCGTGCGACACGATGACCGTAATCTGCCATTATGATTTTTCCGGGTTTAAACAAAAATCCAATTCACTGGGCACAATCGGAGCACACAGTAAGATTAGCTTATGGTCACGCAAAAGCAATATCGGAGTCCTAAGAGCACGCACTAGTCACACAGGACAGTATCAATCAGTCCATAAACAGTCCAGGTCGGGTAAAAATAAATAGAAAGCCAAATAAAAACACAAAATAACCGAGATGAAAAACGTCGAAGGATTCTGTAGCCTCTTGACAGACAACCACAGACAACATGTCACTGTCAAGTCAAAGACAAAAGTAGTGCTGCACGTTTCGATTCAGTTTTCGAATTGATACAAAACTGAAATATCCGATTTTGAATCGATACAAAACTGAAACGATCCTGTGATATTTTGATTAATTATTAATTGGATTTAAGTCTTCAAAGATTATTGATTAAAGACGAAAGAATAGATCATTTTAATAATTATGTTAAAAACAAAACCAACTACTATAAATGGGTCGATCGATCGGTTGATTATAAAATCGATCATTCGTTTAATTACCGGTATTGATACAGATAAATTGCATTCATACAATTTGTACTCACACCACTATTTTAATGGTAACATGTCGTATGTACTTAATTCGAGAACATCATTTGATAAGCTTTTATAAACATAAAATAATTCCGGCCTTTACGAGAAGGAGTGAATAATTGAAAAATCGTAGAAAATTAATTAAATTCGATTCATATATATGAAATCCATGGACGCCAAAAAAAAGTTCAGACCAAATTTTGCCATTGTTCTTTATATAATTTTTAGTTTTGAACGTACGCCGTCAAAAGGACGAGTAATCACAATCCTATGTTTGTATGGAAGAATGACCGACTAGCGTACCCCTAAAGATGAAAATTTTATGGAAAATTTATGTACGAGTACCTATCAATTTGAAGTCACGTTTTGTATCTGCTGTGTGACCACGTTGTTCTTTCAAATTCCACAACTGATTTTGAAGCGATTTTTAACATCATTTAGATAATTTATATTAATTATTCGGGAAGGTTTATGTTTATAATATATTCACACTACTTACATTTCAATGTGTTGTCCAGTCGTAAAAACCGTGCGAAGCAGGGGTGGGTCAATAGTACCATATAAAAATCATAGTACACACACTAACTCTGAGAGTCTCCGAGTTAGTATTTGTGTGCTATGATTTTTCGACGATCGTCACGTTTCGTGAACCTATCCCGAGGCGAGGCGATACGTTACGATTCCGATTAGTGTGCGTTCCTGTAGGGAGTTTCACGCAAAGAATACTGAATGGCTCGAGTAAGTGAAGCACAGATATAGATCTACTATATCTGTGAAGTGAAGGTTTGCCAAGTGTCCGGCTTTTCACAATCGCGTCCGGTCAAATTTACACAAGTCCGGCTTGTCCGGCTTTTGTTAGGCTTTTGGTTAACCCACCCCGCCAAAAGATGCCTGTTTATTGATTCTGTTAATTACTTTCAATGTAATGAAGCAGGCTAATTATTATTATTTTAATTACCTACTTTTGTTACAAATCAGTTTTTTTTTCTTAGAAAAGAAGAGAAAGAAACTGAAAAATAGGTTTAAAAACCAGTGTGGCTTTCAGGGCAAAATGTCCGCCTTAATATGAATCTGTGTCCGGTTTTTCTATTTTAGGGCCTGGTAGCCCTACTTGGGTTGATTTGATACGATGACGATCTCTTTCCAAGTTGATATGTGTGCTATTTCCTAAAAGATACACGTAGTCACGTACTTATACTTACTGATACTGTAATTGGGGCCGTAAGGAAATCGGTAAAATTTGACTGATATCCATAAGGCCCCAATTACAGCACGAATATGATTCAATATCAGTCAAATTCTATGATCATAGCGCTATGATTTCATGTATGTTTTATTATATCAATGACTTCATGTTTATACTTCAAGTAAACGTCATACAAGATGGTTATTGATTTAGCCATAGACTACTATTTATACAGAGGATTTAGCCGTGTTTGCTTTATTTTTGAGGTTAGACGGTTATGATCATATTTAAAAGTACGCTTGCTGTCAAATAGTATCCATATGTAATGATAAATTGTTATTATAATGTCATACGTTCTTCATATAAAAATGACTCATACATCTCTAATATAATTTCTATGATAGTCTAATAAGAAACTCCATAATGTAATACGGTATTTTTTAGGTTGCAGAAAGGGAAATTCATGGTCAGTTTCATGAGGTACAAAAAAATATTGGTTTATGCAACTATACATTGTTCACAAAAATGCATTACGTTTGTTTGCGCTTGCGCCACGTGGCACCACCATTTAGGTACAAAAAAAAAAAAAAATGTATTTGGCTGAATTTAGGTTGAAAAAAGAAAAGAGACAATTATAGTTTACATTAAAGGTAGGTACCTACTTTATACAAGTTGGCCGGAACATTTACGTCCAAAAATAAAATTTAGTTCCCTCGTATCGTGGGGTATCCGAATCACCCCCATGTATGTTCCGCGACTTTTCATAGTTTTCGAGATATGAATTTTTTTCTGATTTTTTGCGTATTTTTGACCTGACCAATTTAAAAAAAAAACATTTGAGATTTTTTTTGCAACTGAATCTTCATGAGGAATACTTTTTTATGCATAAAATAATCAGCTTCGTCACTGTGATGAAAGTTATGAAAATATTGGTCTAAACTAAAAGAAATACGTTCGGTAAATTATGACTTAAATTTTCAACTTTAAATTCAAAATCTAAACAGGTGACTTCATGGTTCCTATGTCATGTAAGCTTTAAGAATGCGCCAGATTCTCAGCTTTCATAATCATAAAAAAGTAGTACTTATTAGGGCTACTTTGGTTAAAATCGGCCTAAGACAGCGAGGTGGAAAATTCTTAAAATTAGCCATCTAATTAATACATTTTTTTGCCCATTTTCTTGTTCCTAAGGTTAATTAATGATAAGAATACTGGAAACTAACCAACAAATAGTTTCAGAGGTTGGGTAAGAAAAGTTATAAGAAAGAAGAGGTTTTGTTAATAAACGAGCAAAGTAGTCAAACAAGTAGGAAGTAGGGACCGTGGGCAAGGTGAGTGTGGTATGTAATAGTCAAAATGACGACACGCATAGCAGTAAACGCAAAGTGAGCACAACCACGGTTAACCACCACAGAGTACTTTTACACTTTATACTATTGACGACCACAGCACGCACGACTGAGGTAACTTGTTTTACGTTGGCTTTTTTCGAAAGTGAGAGAGATAGCAATAATTCGGTCTCTTATTCTCTCGGCACATTGTTATTGCAGGTTAACCGTTAAGAGTTGCGCCGTATTATAAAGTGTATTATCTATGGTTGCGCCGTCGATTACAACCATGGTCCACGAGAACAGATCGCGTAAAATTCATTATCTTAATAAAAATAAAAAAAAACTCCATTCTTATCTTTTCTGCAGTCATTTTTGGTTAGTTAACAAACTAAATAATCTTAGGAACGAGAAAATGGGCAATAAAAATGTATTAATCAGAAGGCTAATTATAAGAATTTTCCATCTCTGTGTCTTTGAAGGCCGATTTTAGCCAAATTAGCCCGCAACAACTATAATTAGCTATTTTTTTTAATGATTATGAAAGCTGAGAATTATATTAGCATTAATTCTTGAAGCTTACTTATGAACCATGAAGTCACCTGTTAAGATTTTTAGTTCAAAATTTTAGTATTATTTACCGAACGTAAATTTTTCACTTTAGACCAACCTTTTCATAAATTTCATCACAGTTACGAAGCTGATTATTTTATGCATAAATGTGCTACCTACTCGTGAAAATTCAGTTGCAAAAAAAATCTCTACTTTTTTAATATTTTAATAAATTGGTCAGGTTGAAAATTCTCAAAAAATCTGAAAAAAACATATTTCGAAAACTATGAAAAGGCGCGGAACATACATGGGGGTGTTTCGGATACCCCACGATAAGAGGGAACTAAAATAAATTTTTGGACATCAATGTTCCGGCCACCCTGTATAATCTGGTTTATTCAAATAAATTGAATCAAAGACATAGAGATAGAGGAAAGTAATGTATCGGGTAATCAAAGAGTAAAATAAGTATTTTAGTTTGGCAACACTGGGTTTTTAGCAATCCGATGCTAACAACAAAAATTCTTCTTTTTCTTGATTATTATGAAAATAATTGTGGTTGTAACGCGATATTTCTTCATTTGCCGTGTAAATAAATAATATGTAACTTTTCAAGTGGTTGAAGATACCTTATTCCAACAACATGTCTGAGAATATGGATTCGCAGGGGACAAACCTGTGTTTAACTGAGGATGCTTTTGATCAGTTCCAAGCAGTTTCAATGTATCAGGAAGAGGAATACATCACTCTGCCTGCAATAGTATCATCGAAGCCCAAGGAACCTGATCCCGGCGAGTTAGGTCATCTCGGTTATGTTAATGAGGTAGTTATAACTACCGAAAACGAAGTAAACAGCACAGTCAATGACAACACGGAAGAGATGGTGTCCGAGATGGAGCAAAAATCCTCCGAAATTAACTCTGACTTAGAAACAACTGCAACCTTAGACGATGGCATAAACGTTTTAGACCACGACTATGTACCACAGAATGTTACTAAAACAGGCAGAAAAAAGAAACATGTGATTAAAAATGATACCGAAAATGTCTGCAACAACATTACGATCCTCGGTGCAAAACACAGCAGTGACATTCAGGTAAACTCTGAACAAGAATCCTCACTTATAAGTAGCACTGTACCCCGTAGAAGAGGTAGAAAACCTAAGCCTAAACCTGTTCCTCCAGAATCCGATATTCTACCAGGGATTCATCAAGATAGTTTGAATATATCTAGCTCTCGACTTAGTTCAGATCCGGAAACTTCTGACATAGCCAGTGGTAAAAGAAAGCGTGGTCGACCACGAAAATCACTTCAAAATAACCAAAATAATTCTAACAAAGGCTTCTCAAGTGAGCTGAGTGGTTCTGACAGCAACAGAATTGATGAGGTGCTTCCTTCTCGCAAGAGAGGCAGACCAAGAAAAACACAATCTGAAGTAGATCAGAATAAAATAAAGAATGATACAGAAATCCTGTCAAATGACCTCATAAGTATAGAAGATTTAAATGGGACACAATTAACAAACCAACATGAAAGGAGCAAGGAGTTGTTAGACTTAGATATATCTAAAATAGAAAATAGAGATTTGGATAAGAAAATATTTAGTGACTCAGATAATGATGAGCTTGATGATATTACTTTAAGTAAATTGAAAGAGCATCCTGAAACATCTAAATCTGCTGATGAAAATAATTTTACTGAAAATGACAAGGATCAAGATTTAACAAATAGTAAATCTGAATTTACTGTTTTGAATCCTCCACCAAGTAAAAAAAGAAACTTGCGTAAAAAAGGAAGAGGTAAACCTCAAAAAGTATCTGCAGATATTGCAGAGAACGATCAAATGGACACTTTGGAAAAATCGGACTCTATGGTAGCGAGTTCAGTATTTAAAAATGAAACTAATTTAGAAAACTCCCAAATAGATTCTGATGACAATGAAAATTTGAGCTTGAGTAAATTAAAAGAAACTACCAGTGACTTAAAGAATACTGCAATGGCAAATACTGAAAATAATAACACAACTGTGGTCTCAACTACTAATGATGATAAAGATGTTGATATTGAAACTGTTGAAAGCAACAGTGATGTTATCAAAACTCCAACAAAACGCAATATTAAAATGCCAGTTATGTCAGACTTTGAATACAATGTTGACAGTGTTATAGAGAAGGAAGACACCGGAAATGAAGCAGATGCTAATAATGAGTTACTTGTCGAAGATACTTCTAAAAGACCTATTCGTAGAAAAGTTGCAAAATTACATTATGAAGAAGAGTCTGATGAGGATCCCTTTGCTAATGTTGAATTATCTGATGATGACGATGAACCAAGGAGGAAAGGTAAAAAATATTACTCTGATGATGAATATGTACCTGGCAGAAGAGGAAATAAAGATATAGATTCTACAGACAGTGAAATAGCAGCAAGTGATCTGGATAATGACACACATTCGAAGAGGAAAAAGTTACGTAAAAAATCAAACAATCAATCTCCACAGAAAAAAGTCAAATTGGATCAGTCAATTCATGATGTGGAAAGTGATGATGTAGAAGTATGTTTACAACCTTCTACAGTAGTAAAACCAACTGGTGACAAACAACAAAATTCAAAACTCTGGGGTTGTAGCAATGAGTTTGAAAACTTCCTTGCCAAAAAGATTCAAGGTACTAATTTAAAAATTAAAAAAGTGTCAGCAAGTGCTCCAACTGAGAACAAAACTCTTGAAATACCTGTGCTAGACCCAGGAGCAAAGAAGACCTATGAGATGTGTAGCCAAACAAACGTGATTCATACTGTATCCACTAGTGTGCAAACCACTACACCTTATGATATCCCCATGAAGGAGAACATTGGCTTAACAGCAGAACAGTCCCAAAAAGCTTGTTATTTCCTAAATAGTATTGTGAAAACAACATCTGAGTTAGGTACATTGATGACACAAAAATCTGAAGATTTTATCAAAAAGAAAATAAATACTACTCATGTCACTGACACCATGAAGATGGATTACTGTGTGAAAAAGTCATTTTTATTATTCAAACTAGCTAAACATAATCTAATGCAGATGGAAGAGGATCTCTCTAAGCAATATGATGAATTTCTAAAAACCAATAATTTAACAGCATGTAGGGAACTACCAAAACAAATAGAGGCCTCAGCAAATCAAGCAAGTAGTGACAGTGATTGTGAAATCGTGGAAGAACCAGCTGAAACAACTTCTAAGAATAAATCTAAGGAAAAACCAAAATTTAATCCTAAAACTGTGTTTCTCAACAAAGAACTCTCTATTAAGATTGCAAAAAAACCATCTGAGACCAACAAAAAACTCGATATTAAGGGGCGGCATACTGTATGGATTAATGACACAGTAATGGTAAAAAAGGTTACACAGTCTTTTTTAGCCCAGGACAGCCGGAATAAAAAACCTCCCGATAATAATATTACAACAAAAATGGTAAGTGATTTTTTTAAGAATTATTACCGTCAGAAAGCAATCTCACTTTGTGCCCCTTTCATAACCACAGATTGGCTTAATGTGAGCAAAGAATGTGTGTGCAACTATTTTGTTGTAAAGCCAGTTCTGTATAATAATAATGTAAATTATTCTGCCGATGGAGGAATTAGTACAGAAAACAATGCCAGTACCTCGGAGACAAATCATGCTATAATGCAAATACCTAACAAAACCATATTAACATGCCCAGAGACCCTTCTTAAACTGTGTTTTCGGATTGTGAAAAATCAAATATATGATAAAAGATATGTCAAAAAAGTTTGTCATCAACACACACCAAATGAACTTACAGATGGGAAAAACCAGCCAATGACATTATTCCGACAATGCCTGAGAGTCCTGACTAGTAGAGCTGTTAAAACCATGGAAAGGAGCCCAACACCCTCAAAAACCATAACCCCTAAGGATGTATCTACTGTACCACCTCTTAAAATGCTCTGCCACCGGAGAATGGTGGCATTACTATCCAACTCAGGCAAAAAGGAGTCCAGAGAAGTACAAGAAGAAGTGGCTGATACAAGGTGTAGTACAGAAGAATCTAATTATTCGATTTCCACCTGTTCTTCAAAATATTTATCACCATCAATTAAGATAAATGAAATCAAGTCACTCTTGACCTTATGTGTGGAATTCATACAAAGAAAACAAGAAGTGGCAACAATAAGGTGTAGTACAGAAGAATCAAATTATTCCATGTCCACCCGTTCTTCAAAATATTCATCACCATCAATTAAGATAAATGAAGTCAGGTCACTCTTGTCCTTATGTGTCGAATTCATACAAAGAAAACAAGTTATTGAATCAAGTTATATCACTAGTATATTAAAACCAAAATCATTAAAAATCTCTGCTTTTGAGAGTATCAAACAATTGATATATGGAGATATGGATGATACCTTACTTGGAACTAGTCAGTTCAATTTAAGTGATCATAATGATGGAATTATGATTGAAGGCTTAACAATAAATAGTGTAAATACATTATCAGAGGAAGCATTCCTGAATCTAGATCATTCACATGTGGATAATCCAGATGGCTCTGAGTACTTTAATAATGACTCTGATGACTTTGATAATGAAGACCATTATGAGCCAGACTTTGATGAGATTGAGGAGGAAAACCCAACTGAAACCGAAACCAGTTGGGTATCACAAGTGCAAATGCAGGAATTTAGATCATGCTTTAACACCACTAATACAGATGTCAATGAAGGGGAAATGGCTTCAGTTGTTACTCAAATTAAACTTGAACCTGAAGATGATTTGCCTGATACTCTAGATTCGCTGGCTCATGTGAAAACTGAATCAATTCAAGGACTTAACGAAATGACAACCATACCAGAAGTCAAGCCAGAAGTAATAGATGTCTTGGGTTCTGCACCACCAGAACTCCAGAGACAAAATAGTAGTAGTTACGATGTCGACGCATTCGAACAATTTGCTGCTTCCAACAAAATTTTGCGCGAATTACAAGGCGACGACATCTTCAGCCAAAGTTCGCACAGGATCCGCAGACAACATGAACCTGATTACGAAGAAGATGACATGAGCATGAGCCTGCTAGTCCCACAGACATACGAACCTTTGACTATTGAAACTGCCAAAGGGAGGTTAATGGAAAGTAGTTCTGATGATGATAGTGCTAAAAATAAAAAGATTACAGGAAAAAAGAAACCAGATAAACGTAAAATTAAACAGAAAAAACCTGATCCAAAGACTATAAACAAAGAAACACCTACACTGACGACTAAAGATAAGCCAACTAATAACGAAGTTGCTAATTTAACCAAAAGAATGAGAGACAAAATCAGGCAAGAGGAGAAAAAAGACGATTCTACAGATTCCGAACCTGAAAATTTACCGTTGCGCCTAAGAAGCAGAAAAGAACAAGAAAAATTAAAACCGGCGCAGGCCAGTAAATCCAAAAAAAGCGAGATACAATGTAACAATGTTGATTCTACTGATCAAATTGATGATATTGTGG
Source organism: Xanthia togata (assembly GCA_963853775.1). Taxonomy (NCBI): domain Eukaryota; kingdom Metazoa; phylum Arthropoda; class Insecta; order Lepidoptera; family Noctuidae; genus Xanthia; species Xanthia togata. The sequence continues at coordinate 7,542,233 of OY970805.1, forward strand.
ACGATTTTAATGGCTTTACAGCTATTGATCAGAACGAGATATCTAACTATCAGAAATACATGCAATATGTGTATGACAAAATTATACCAGACAATGAAGAAAAAATTGCCCAAATAAATAATAAGGTTGATGAAGTAAAAGAAACTCATGAACCATTAATTTCTAATGAACCTGTAGAATTGTTGGAGTGTGAACCCACAATGCCTATTTTTGATGATCCAGTAAGCTCTAAAAGATCTACCAGAAAAAGCAAAGGAAAAGTTGAAATATCTAAGAAGGAAGAAATATCAAAGAAAGAGGAAATATCAAAGAAGGTAGAAATTTCAAAGAAAGAAGAAATATCAAAGAAGGAAGAAATATCAAAGAAAGAAGAAATATCAAAGAAGGAAGAAATATCAAAGAAAGAGGAAATATTAAAGAAGGAAGAAACTTCTAAGAAAGGAATATCTGTAAAGAAAGAAGAAGTTTTAAAAGAAAAGGTTTTAGAAGAAACTCCTTCATTTGTTGAACGACATGGTTGGCACTGCTATCCAGTTAATGGAGGTGATGGAAAGCTATACCAAAGTCCTTGTGTAGCGTTGGAGAAACTGCCTGAATCTTTTGTCCAAACATATTTTGAATATCAAGGCATTACAAGCAAAAATGTTGATGACCATGAGATTGACAGGTAATATATTTTTTTAAATGGCTTTTTAATAGAATTCTGAAGCATATATATTATAATAGCTTTATAAAAACAGTTTATATTGCATGATTTATTTAATTTTATGGTTATTGTAGCTTATAATATTAATTTATATAATACTTTCAGGTTGACAAACCTAAACTCCTTGAATAGAACAGTTCAGTTGAACATGAGTAAAAGTAAATTTAAGTCTAAGCGGGAAGCTAAGGGTGACCGCACGTCTGAAGCGGGCAGTCGGGCTGAAAGTCCCACATATTCTGACCATTATGATGAGCTGGAGCCTTCGGACGATGAAGGAGCCAATGTTGATGACGAAGTTGCTCCGCCGGTTGTAAGTATTTAGAAAATGAATGTTGAATCTTTTTTATTATTTACTTCTGTCTTAATAGTGGATCTTTCAAAATATGGGATCGGTCATAGGTGTGACCGAGTTTGACTGTTTTATTTAAAGCTATTGCGATAAAGAGAGTGGCAGTCACAATATTCGTGCTTATAATTGTGACATTCCTGCTATTCAAATATAAAGTTCATACATTTTCTTGGCAGAAAAGATGATTTACGTTCGGCTCCTGAAGGTCGTAGCGTGATCTTGGAAAGCCTATATACAGGGTGTGGCGTAAATAGTGGACCACCGTTAAGGATTCGATGAACGAGATAAATAACTATTTTTTTTTTGTCAAAAAGACAAAATTGAATTTTTAATTTCCTTTTTGTCTTTTATTTACGAAATTTCTACCTTTTATTACAAATTTGGTTGTAGTTTCAACAAAAATCATTATTTTTTCATTTTGATTTCTGTTAATTACTGCTGAATACTAGAGCTATCATGATAAATTATGATTTTTTATGTAAATTCAGATCTTTTGAAGAAAAACTTGGTTCTTCTCTCATTTTAACCCTAATTTTTAACACAAGAGCCAAGCCAAGTTCAAGAGCGATTTTTGTAAAAAAAAAACGTACTGCACTCAGTGCCCATTCATTTAATAATATGCCTACTAAATACCGATTTCAAAATGGTATCAATATAACAGATCCTATTATTTAACAAAAAGATATTCAATTTTAATCTAAGAAAAGAAGACTTTCATTAAACGACTTTTTTAAACTTTATTGCTTTATTGCTTACGATATTTGCAACAAAAAAAAAGCACTACAGTGTCAGTGCCTATTTGTTTAAAAAAATCTACTATAGCAGAGTTATCTAGACCTAACTTGTTACTTTAGGTATTTGAACAAAGAATTAAAAAAAAAAAAACAAATCACTTGATTTATCATTTATTATTAATCTTTGTCATAATTACAAAAAAAATAACGAAATGTTCAAAATGGCCCCCATTCGCAGTTATACACGCTCTGCAACGTCGAATAAACGACCGTTTAAGTCGTCGGGCAAACCCGCTTTCGCTGATTTCTCTAGCTGCTGCCTGGATTCTAGTCCTCAAATGGTCAATACTTGTGATTTTTTCACTGTAGACTTTTTCTTTTTGGCAACCCCAATAAAATAAATCTAGAGGATTTAGGTCTGGCGGGCGTGGTGGCCACAATATTGGACCTAAGCGCCCTATCCACCTATTTGGATACGCTGTATCAAGGTGCTCTCGTACTCTAACAGCATAGTGAGGAGGACAGCCATCGTTCTGCAACCACATGTCTTCTTGGACTTCAGGAACGACACCTTCCAGAAGGGCAAGTCAATCCGCAAAATACTTAAATATCTTTCTGCATTTAAGGTTTCTGGCAGCTCGTGTGGACCGATTATCTGTCCGTTAATGATTCCGGTCCAAAGCTTAATTTTAAATTGATATTGTGATCTATTTTGTCATATGAGATGCGGGTTTTCTAGCAGCCAGTTATGCAAATTGTGTAGATTTAAATATCCATCTTTTCTGCAGGATGACTCGTCGCTCCATAGTATTTTATTAAAAAACTACGGGTCTTCTCTTATTCTGCGTAGCATTACTCTACAAAATGTTACTCAAGTGATAATCTCTTGGTAGCAATGACTGTACCCTTTGATAGTGGTATGGGTACAGTTCATGTCTTTTGAGTATTCGATGCACAGATCTAGTTGATATGCCAATTCTGCGACTTAAGGCACGGACCGATGTTGAAGGATCTTCTGTAACTAAATTCATTACCTCTTCATCGTTGTGTCGTCGTCCTTCACTTGCACCGCCTACGCCTGTGCCAGTTATCCTTCCCTCGGTGTATGCGTTATGCACTCTCCCAAAAACTCGGTGGTTTGGATGTCTTCGATCGGGATATCTCTCCCGATAAAGCCGAGCTGCTTCTCTACCGACACCTCTGCAATCGCCATAAATAAAATGTCAGCATATTCGCGCGGTGTGCACTGAGGCATTTTAATTGTCACTGCACTGCACGTTTGTCCAAATCGTTGAGCAAGCCAAAGTCACCAGTACACGTAGCCAATATCGCAGAGATCACTAAAACAACAAGTCCAATCAGTAGCCAAATTGAACAGAGTCCGGGGTCAGGCAGGGGTAAAGAAATGGCGGAGGTAAACACAGGCAGAATATAAAGGAAACGCATACGACGCACGACACGAGTGACGAGATCGTACTAAATCATTTCGAGATATCTGGAGATTTTAACGTTAGTAGTGAAAGAGATAGCAATACCCTACCATATCCTTTCCTTATCGGAGGATATGGTAGGGTATGGTAGGGCACTTCACCTCTTAGGTGAAGTGAGCTGTCATTCCACCTGCTGCTAGGGACTGACAGCTCACTCCGAGCTCACTTCACCCAAGTTTTCACGGTGAGATGGTTACAGAATAGCACTGCAGAAATCAAAATAAAAAAATAATTATTTTTGTTGAAACTACAACCAAATTTGTAATAAAAAGTAGAAATTTCGTAAATAAAAGACAAAAAGGAAATATTTTCGGTACCCTTGGGTAAAAATGGTAAAAAAAAAAAATTGTTATAGTTAATTATCTGGTTCATCGAATCCTTAACGTTGGACCACTATTTACGCCACACCCTGTATAACCTTCCTCAAGAATTGGGCTATCAAATGCATGAACAATTTTTCAAATCCGACTGGTAATTCCAGAGATTAGCGCGTACAAACCAAAACCAAACAGTATAGTTTAGGCAAAAATGGGAAAAAATTGTTTATCTTCCAAAATTAATAACACATGAAAACCTTACATCCACAGCCACTAAAGCATACCGAAAACACCTTAGCAAAGAACCTCCTAATGAACGACAACGACAGTGATTCTGATTCCGGCATAAAGGTGAAAAAAGAACATCCAGATGGTACCGAAAAGACCAAATTTAGTAGCAAGTCTAAGAGGAAAGGAGAAGTTGAGGTAGAAGATGGCGCAGACCTGATGCTGACGGCTGACAAGATGATGAACAAGGAACTGACGTTGTTGCATGCCCCTGTTGTGGTGACAGACGATGTTCAGAACACGCCTTCTAAAGGACCTGTTACCAGGAATAAACAGGTAATACGCTATATTCTTTGTACAATAGCATTCAAAATACATTAGCAGTGCCGTTAGTTTGCAGTTATACGTAGACGTTCACTTTCTAAGTGGTTCTTTTTTATTATTTTGAGTATTTTTAATCATTTTATTTCGGAATTCATTTCACATCCATAAATTGTTAATAAACAACCTCTTCATATTTATTTATGGAATCAGAAAGTTCCTTTTTTTAAAAGCTCTCTAATGATTTATTTAAAAAAAATAGTATCTTGATATTGATTTCCTGGTTTTTTTATACAACATACTTAATTCATTATTTTCGAACGAATCGAGCTTTTATCATTTATGACCTTGTTCCTTTTCCTTATCGCAAACTTGGGGCCGAAACAAACGAATAACAGTTCATAATTTTTATGTTTCTTCAGAAAAGCGCAACGAAAAATCAGCCGTCTACCAGCCAAACGAAGAATGAAGAAGATTCTTCTTCTGAGGAAGAGAAGCAATGGGTGAGCACCAAAGAGAAGCTTCTCAAAAGAATGGGCAAGAAGGACCAAGCCAGGTATTGTCAACCATATCTTCTTATATTTGTTGTTTATAACATTGAAATGTATCTATCTATCTCAAAGTAGATTAAGGTGATTAGATTTAGTCTTATTATAATAAGGATTGAGTAATAAATAATAAGGTGAATGGGAATTAATAATAAGTCATAAGTTGATGGAATGTTAGTCTATAATTAAATAAATAATAAATGTTTCTTTACTAATACTATGTCCTTTGTTTTTTATTTATCCTGGATCTAAATTGTTCAAAGATCACTCAATCGTTTTAGACCGACAAACTATTTACTTTCGTATCCCCGAAACCGGGTTATAAGATGTAGTGTTAAACGGATTTATTGGATCAGACGTCTAAAGGCCGTTATGTAAAGGGACTTGTGAATCACAGCTGAGAAATAGGGTTCATCAGTAAGGTGACGTAAATTCTTTATTGGAAAGGTTGTCAGTTAGTTTTCTATGCTGTAATTTAAAGGGGTTGTGGATTAGAGTTATTCATTTCTGTAATGTCAAGAATAACGTACCCCGGATCTGTTACCTAAATAAAATTTCTAGATTTAAGGCTGACGCACATTTAGATAGGCCGCGCCGCATTTAAATAAATCTTTCGTACATTTTGTATGAACCATCGCACAATATAAGCGGGTTGCACTGGGCTATTTTGTATTGGAGTGCCATGTGCTGAGGCCCGATGCTACTGTAGTATGAGCTTGCCTTTAACCTGCTTTAAAAACAGTTAAATAATTAAAATATCAAGTGATACTTGAAAATATATATATATATATAAATACGATATATTTATTTGAATGTACGCAGTTTGGACGACGCCAAACGTGCCAAGCTTGTGAGCGAGTTCATAGAGAGACGCGGCGACTTCCCCGACTCACACATACGAACGCGCAGCACTCGCACGCGCCGCTCCGGCAAGAGGTTCCTGGAGAGGCAGAAACAACTCGGGTATGAAAAATCTAGATAATAATACTCTATTAGCGACCCGCACAGGTGCGATCTACTGGGGATATACATCGAGATTTTTGTGCTGCATACAAGAAAAAAAAAATAACCTTCTGTAATCATTTTTGTTCGTTCTCTAACTGATTGTGATAGGGATCAAAATCCATTGTGTAATCTAAAAGAATTAAGAGGACACACAGACACGAAATTGATAAATGATTTATTGACATAAAAAATATCCTCAATTCTGCACACCACTGTGGTTTAAAAATAAAATCGATACGTTAATAGTAAAAAGATAAAGTAAAAAAATATATATTCCATTTTACAGAATACTTTCAAGGGAGCTGTTCGGAGAATCACCAGATGCGTATATGTCCAAAAGGTCCCAAGCTAGTCTGTTTAGAGGTCGTCGTAATATTCGAAAGGTAAGTCAGCTACCCAGGAGTGGGACAGTTCAGGCTAATAAAAACAATAAGTCAGCTTCCCTCGTTCTACTTAGGTGTGTCGCCAATGAGGGTTTTCTGAAATGACGGTCACTAGTTGGCAGCACAGAGACGTAAGGTCCGGGCACCTGTCAAAAGTGACAAAGCGCCTATAAATATTTTCTTTAGTCGTGCCTGAATGATGAACGTCATCATACATTTTATATTAATTGTCGAAATGGAAGAACTGGTAGCATGAATTTTCATGAAAACTCTCATTTCTTTGTCTCTATTTTTTGTATAAGGGAGGCTTTTACCCTGCAGTGGGACGCTAAGGGCTAATAATAATAAGTCAGCTTATCATTTTTTTATCTAGTGCTTAGACCACCTCATCACCATCTATTCTCGTTGTCTCGTTGTCTCGTTGTAAGCTATATCTACACGGCTCATTACTAGAGTATGTCCGGGCTTGCTTAGAGTGTTATCACACTGACGATTTGCCAGCGTATTTCCAGCGATTTGTGAACGTGCTCTCCGCGGGTGCAAAGCGATCTAACCGCGACTACGCGTCGCATACCCCGCGTTTTCACACTATGTACACTCGCTTGTCTCGCTCTCTTGTATGCTCACGTTATTGGCTCTCGTTACGCAAACGTGGCGAACATGTTGCGCACACGCAGCATGCGTGTTGAACAATCTCCTCGCTAATAGCTCGCTCGCAAATCGCCAGTGTGATAAGGCCCTTAGGAACGAGGCCCCACACTACCTGGATCACAGGCTTAATATGAACAAGTTCATATAACCAATCGTTTACCCGAACGTGGAGGTCCACAGAGCCCGTTCGTACATAGAACGTCCCATGACCTGACGTCGCGCGTCGGTCTGATAGATTTTTCCAAGTATCTCAAAGTACAACGATATTTTCGCATTTTGATAGGAATACGTGTCTCGCACAGACCAGGGAAGCAATGCACAGAAAGGAGGACGCCTACACTCAGCAATAGGTGGAACAAGGCTGCAAATGTTGATGCCGTGTATATTCTAAAATCAAATAAATCATTTATCATTTATCATTTAAAAGAACGATTAAATTCAACATTAAATGATCCACAGGTTATTGACAAGAAATCTCTAGCGCGCAGTACTGTAGTGGCAAACATGGAGGAGTTCGAGAGAAAGAGAAGACTGAATGTTAAGCAAGCCAAATTGGTAAGCTTGAAAAACTAATACTACCAGTCTTACCTTTTTTACTGTAGGTAACTCAAAAAAAACTGTTTTTTTTTGCAAGTATCTCTTGTATCCATGAATTTAAATTCATGTTTTATCCTATAAAATATAAAATTATAATTTTAAACACACCTTTCTGTACCATTTTTAATGACCAGCTTGCCAATTTTATAACTTTTGTGATATGTTGAACACTGGCTTGTATTTTGCTGGTACACGTAACTTTGCATTATTTGACCAATACAAAACATACCTTATCTCTACTTTCACAAAGTTTATTTTGATATTAGCATTAATTCAATCTCGTTCGTACAGAGGGAGCTACTGGGCTGCGAAGAGGGGGTGAACGTGCTAGTCATTAACGATGAGGTGTGTCTGGAGTACGACTTCGACGAGAACCGCCCCGTCGTCACCGTGCACCCTTTCTTCACCAAAGTTATGAAGGCTCATCAGGTACGTAATGAAAAAAAATTGTCCTCCAGACCGAATTTCGGCCATGGCGGCCAATCTCAGTGGAAACTAGCCATCGACGCGGGAGATATAGTGCACAAGTGTATGCTCAGACTCAGAAACAGTTGTCAGTTGTCTCTCTGTTCCCTCAATCTAATAGTCCGAACAGCAATCCGACACGACCGGACAGAGATCAGGCGCAGAACACACGGCGACGGTGACACCGACAACTTACAAACTCCAGGCTGGTACTAAGAAATTCCTAATGGTAAAACCCAATAACACTTGCTCGACCTGGGAATCAAACCCAGGACCCCACGCTCAGCGGGGCATCATGATAGAAACTATTGAAGTTAAAATATTACAGCGAAGTAGTACCACGTGCGTGGTGCGTGTTTGACCAGATGTGTGAACGTAAACAAGGCAAACGAGTATGTTAAGCATCGTAGCTGGTGGCGATCTGTAGTTTCTGCCTACCCCTATGGGAAGAAAGCGTGAGTGTATGTATGAATGTGTACCAGGTTGATCATTGGTCAACATTTTTTATCCCCAGGTTTCTGAAAGCCCAAAAAAAATCTGCTATTTGTCAGATGAGATTTGTCAGTGTGTCAGGTAATTTTTGGCCTCCGACTGCATGAGATTGTTTATAGTATTAAAAGCAGTGATAGCCTAGTGGTGTGACCGTCAGACTGACAAGTCGAAGGTCTCGAGTTGGAACCCAAGGCACGCACCTCTGACTTTTCGGATTCATGTGCGTATTATATAATTATCACTTGCTCAAAAAACGGTGAAGGAAAACATCGTGAGGAAACCGGCATGCCTGAGAGATATTACTTGACGGCATGTGAAGCCAAGTCAGAGGCCCATGGGCGGTTTTAAAACTGTCACCAGGTTAGTTACTAACCACACGAAATGAAAGAAGAAGTGGGATTGGAGACAGAAAAAGGTCACCTTGTTTCCATCTTTTTTAAAGTTCACTTCTTACGCAGTCAGGTTTTTGATTTTTACCTTTTTTATTTAACTCTTTTTAGTTAGGATTTATTTTTATCATTCTCGTTCCAAATAATTCCATTACATTTTAACATATAATTTGTATAATTATATTAATGTAATCACCTTGTAAAACCATTTTTTTTTAAACTTTAATTTTGGGGCCAATAATTGGCCATTTATTATTTTAGTATGCGCAGTGTTACTCGCGCAATAAAACCCTTCATTATGATACCCCACTTGATAGGTTTTGGGAGCTACGTACCTTTTGGCGCCTAAAATCCGTCATTTTGTTTTTTTATACTTTTAATATACCCAGTGACACTCGCGCAATAGCGAGAAGCTTGTGGCTAAGTAATAACAGCCGCTCGGGTCAAACCATCAGGTTAAGCTACGCTTGCCGAGGTTGGTCCGTGGATGTGTGACCTAGATGTTCACCCATCCTGATCCACGACCTTCCTACATGCCGAAGCTCCTCCGTGCCTCGAAAAGCACGTTAAGCCGTTGGTCCCGGCTGTCATTCGTGGATCTTTGACAGTCGTTACGGGTTGTCAGAAGCCCGAAAGTCTGACAACTAGTCTTACCAACGGGTATCGTATTACACGGTTACTGGGTTGTGGACGTCAGATAGGCAGTCGCTCCATGTAAAATACTGTTATTCAGCTGCATCCGGTTAGACTGGAAGCCGACCCCAACATAGTTGGGAAAAGGCTAGGGAGATTGACACTCGCGCTATAAAGACAAATCTAACGACATATCATTCATCATAATCGGTTTAGTAGTTAAGAGGGAACATAGAAAGGGACATAATACAGGTCAAACACATTCTTGGGCTTCGCTGCAGTGGGATAATAATTGGCGTTTACAATGTTTTCAAATTACAGTGTTCATAGGTATGGGAGGACCTGTCAACAAGTACTATGTACTTAAAAAAATAGAAAATGGTCAATAAACAGAAGCATCTAGGAGTCTACAGGGCCTATAACATTCTCACATTCATAAAATATAAAATAATCTAAATAAAAGAAAATAATAATAGATACAAATAAAATACCTATTCAAACAAAATTGACAAGCGTGAGAAATGGATAAAGTAAGAAATGAGTACATAGGTAAGTGGAAGTTTAAAAGTGGCGCCAGTGACAGAAAAGTTGAACAGAAATCGTTTGGCCTATGGTATGGGCATGTGATGAGGAGAGAAGAAAAGCATCTGACTAAAATAGTGATGAATATAGATGGAGTGGGAGAGGAAGGCCAAAGAAAAGATGGATGGATTGTGTGAGGAATGATATGAAAGAGAAGGGAGTGAATGGTAGTGTGATGGTTGACAGGGGAGAGTGCAAGGCTCCAATCGCCAAGTGGTGCGCCGACCCCACGTAACATGGGGCAAGGGCTTCCTGAAATGATGATACATAGATGTGAATGTTGGATTGATATCTGGATAAGATTATAATATCCATAATTGTTTTTCTACAGTACGAAGGCGTGAAATTTATGTGGGACGCTTGCTTCGAGAGCTTAGCAGAGCTCGACGCGGGACGACCAGGTGGAGGCTGCATCCTCGCTCACTGCATGGGACTTGGCAAAACGCTGCAAGTGCTGGCTCTGTTACACACGGTAAGTTCTTATTTCCGTGATAGGAGGGAGTCTGATAACCGCTGGAACTGACGAGTCCTTGTGTGGAGACTCTTCTGGAGTCGTCTTCAAAACGATTGTTGGGATAGTCTGAAAAAGTGAAGAAAAGGGAAGGTGGTTCAGGTTCAGGTGGAACACACTTTCAATCACAATCCGATAGTTTTTAAGGATATTGCTAATCCATTGCTTCAGAGGTTTGAAAAAATCTTCTGCTCAAAAAAATGAATAACGCAATGAACGTAGAGAAACCGTCTAAATTAAACCCATTGCGATCAGTTGTAATTTTATGTGTTACGCAATTACCCTGCAGGCCTATGTCCAACAATGAACCGTTGAATTACAATCCTTACGGCTTGCGTAAAATTTACATTGGGGATAAATGCGCGTCTTAGCCTCGTAGCACGTCTTGACGGTGCAAGTCACTCGCGCAATCAATATTGCTATTCAATTTTGCTTTATAAAAACGTAATTAATTTCACTTATTTCTAGGTATTGACTCACCCTGGCGTGAAAATGCAACGTGTTCTCGTGTGCTGCCCTCTATCGACCGTACTCAACTGGGTTGACGAGATACACAAATGGATCGGCCCAGTAACAAATCAGATCAAGGTAAGCAGTAGTAATAGAAGTAGAGCACAGTAACAACAACAAGCGTAGTATTAAAAAAAACCGGCCAAGTGCGAGTCGGACTCGCGCACGAAGGGTTCCGTATCATCATCTATACAAATAAAAACGGCAAAAAAATAATGTCTGTTGTATGGGATGTCCCTTAAATATTTATTTAATTCTGTTTTTAGTATTTGTTGTTATAGCGGCAACAGACAAATACATCATCTGTGAAAATTTCAACTGTCGTAACTATCACGGGTCATGAGATACAGCCCGGTGACAGACAGACGGACGGACAGCGAAGTCTTAGTAATAGGGTTCCGTTTTAACCCTAAAAAGTAAAGTTAAGCCTTGCCTGCAGTCAGACCTGACTCGAACTAAGCAGTCGACTAAAGAGTTATCCGTTTGGTTCGTGCTCACTGCACAAAAACAGCCAATAAAGTTGGCTCTGTCTATAAAATATTTAAAAAATAAAATGATGTTGTACCATGTGACGAACTTGTTTCATTTCTTTTTTCAAGCAACGTAAAATAAGGAGGAAATTACAGGTATTACATTTAGTGGAGCGCTTGGGGGTTTTAACCTCGGATTTTTGTTAGTGAATGAATTTTTAAGATCGAGGTTGGATTTTGTTTTTTATGGCATAAATTGCAATGTTTACCAATTTTTTTTTGTGCTTTTGATTTTGAGAATGCTTTTTCGATCGCTTCAGTAGGGGGTTACCCGGTTTCATGAAAAGTGCGACCCGGGGCTAGCGTCCTCAATTATTAAGATAGAGAAATGAAAATAATATCAAAAGATGCGTTACTGAAAGGGCCACAATACTGGGAAAAAAAGTAAAATGTTATTTATTTTTATAAAAAAAAACAATACCGAAAAAACCGAGACAGTTTTTTGGTTAAAACTGTCTCCGAAAGAGGTAAACAATCGAAACCAGAATGGTATTATTTTAAAGCCCTTTAAATTCTTGAAGATTTTCTTTTTTTTCTTTTCGATATCACTTTTCGTTTTTGAGAAGTTTAAGATTCTTTGAAAAAAGTTTTAAAAAAAAACGCTCGAAAATTGGCGTCTTTTTTTAATTAAAAAAATGGACTCTATTTTACAAAAAAATATTTGACTGTTTTGTAGCCCTTTTAGTGATACCATTTTCAATACTCCACCTATCATTGAAATAAATGAAGTCAAAGAAAATATTTGTTAAAGACAATGATGTAAATTGTTTAAATGAACAAATATTTTATTAATCATTTTCTTCTTTATTTAATTTTCCTTAATTAACTTCGTTTTCTCGATTACTATCTCATATATAAATAAATAGGATAACTAAATTTTGATATACAAATATATTCTACAGCCTTATAATTCCTTTTTTTTGTTTCAAATCAAGATCACAATTTTATTAAAGGTAAAAAAAAATAGAAATAGTAAAAGTATTGTTAGCTAAACATTCCATTTTGATTTTTTATTCGCTGTAACAGAAATCCGAGATTTTCCACTCCACTAATAAATATTTAGTTTGTACAAAAAATTGACGCAAGGCGTCTGTCTGTACCTGCCTGTGCCGTAGCCTGGACCCACGAGGACACGGCGATGCTCTTCCCAAGCCGGGCAGACCTCCTATGTGGAGCAAACATATAATAGAACCATAGGCTTCTATTATATGTTTGCTCCACCGTGTCCTCCGGGCGATCCACGCAGTAATGACACCTGGGCGTTTCCAGGCCATGGTACGGAGCGAGGGTATGGGAGGCCGTCACCTTCTGACCTCTTTACAAAGACAGCTTAGCATAACATGTTCGTTATGCTTATATTTGTTGTGATGGGTTTCATGAATACTTTTTAATCTTTCTATATCTTATATAAAAATCAATTGCCGTGCGTTAGTCTCGCAAAAACTCTAAATTGGCTCGACCGATTTGTATTTCTTTTTACGTCTCAGTACTGGAAAGGTTTAGAAAAAAGAAAATTAGGAAAAACCCTAAGGAACAGCTGGAAAATTGAAAAAACCTTAATTTTGTCTCACGTGGTACACACGGCTACACATCAAGCTATACATTTCCAGTACAAGCTGACCTGGTATTGTACGGAAATCCTATACAATGCGAGATTAGCATAAACTGGAAATGTATATATTATGTTGTAGCCGTGTGTACTAGATTCACCGGGTCATCTAGTGTTTCATAAAAAAGAAGGACAAACATTTTAAATTCAAAGACAAGAACACACTAGTTTATCAATAATTTGAAGAGATCAAAGGACAAAATAGATAGGTAACTGACACGATCACAAAAAAGACTACACATAACACTTCTATTCCCACAGGTATTCGAGCTATCAAAACTCAAAAAAACATACGAACGTGCCTACCAACTAGAAGACTGGTACAACGGAGGCGGCATTTTTATCATAGGATACGAACTCTTCCGAAGTTTATCGACTCTCGATCCGTTCCTCGACGACATACGACCTACAATCGTCAACAAAATACGTACAGCCCTGCTTGACCCTGGTCCAGACATAATAGTGTGTGATGAAGGACATTTACTAAAGAACGATTGCTCAGTACTAGCGGTAGCAATGAGCAGGGTTGTCACGAAAAGGAGGATTATACTGACCGGAACCCCTATGCAGAATAATTTGAGAGAGTATTATTGTATGGTGAATTTCGTCAAGCCTAATTTGCTAGGAACTTATGCGGAGTATTCTAATCGGTAAGTTAAAAATTTGAAGTTCTCTGTGGAGTAAGTTTTTTCAACCTTCTACTTACTTACGTTTACTGTACCGCTTCTGGGAAGTCTCCCCTTAATGATTTCTTAATATCTCTTTATTTTGTTGCTTATTCCAGTATATTTTAATCATTTTACCATAAATATTTGATAGGTATGCCTAAAGTATTTACTGACCGATGCTGTCTGTAAGAATCGCAATAGGCATTAAATAAAAACATTCCAAAATAACCTCTATTTCCTTCCAATAGGTTCGAAAATCCAATAATGAACGGTCAGCACCGAGACTCAAGAGAAGAAGACATAAAATTAATGAAGGCTCGTACACACATCCTACACAAAGTACTAGAGGGTTGTCTCCAAAGACAGGAAGCTTCAGTACTCTACCCGTACTTGCCTAAGAAGCACGAGTATACAGTCTTTATTACTCTCACGCCATGCCAGTGGGACTTGTACAAGCACTACTTGCATAACTATGGGAACAAGACTAAACAGAGCATATTGAAGGACTTCCATATACTACAGAAGATATGGTCGCATCCTCAAGTGCTGCATAACTTTCAGACGAAGGCTAGAGATCGGGATGAGAAGAATAGGATTAAAGGTATATTTATTTTGTAGAACAGAAGATCAGTAAGACCAGCTTGTACCACACATTTTTAAACACATCCAACGCCAATATCTATTTAACAAACCTATTTAAAAACAAATTTAAATCATCGTTCGGTCATCATCCTCTGTCATCTTCAAACGATTGACAGAAACAGAACAATGTTTTAAGTGTAGCGCTAAACGGATTTAGTAATTTGTGGTGCAACCGGGCCTAAATGTTGTGTTAGCTATTGCGGTTGAATTTAATTAAATACTGTGAAATCGGAGTAAGCTCCGCGCCGCAAGACGATGACATTTTATATTGTCTATGGCACAGTGTCCCTACATCCATTTTCTGTAGTGGTAACTTTATTTCTATGTATGTATTAAATCATCAATTGTTTTAATTTGTTGTTTCAAGCGATGGAATTAAAAGAGGAAAGTACAGGTATCTCTCATTAACTTCGTTTATTACACTCCACAATACATTATATTCATAATAAACATCACATAGGTTAACGTAATACACTAAAGCCGCAATTTGAAAAGTTGAGTTTCACCATAATTATGTTGCTGGCAACAATGTCTTGGAACATTGGTTTATTTTGAATACATTAGCATTTTGCCATCAATAATGCTACATTGCATGTTGACAGTTGCTGAAACCATGTTGCGCATGTTCGTTTCCCAGTGAATACGGAGCGTAACGCCTTGGTATGACCAAGACTTTTTCGTTTGCAATTTTAAAGAGGAACCATAGAGTTCTCACGCATGCGTTTACTATTTAGCTGTAGCAGTAGTGCGTTCCTAGTTTGCCACTAAAGCCTCATAAACACGATACCAGTTTCTTGCTTGTGGCATTCAATAAAATTTAAGCAACAAACGAAGGGTGTATATATACAAAACTGGCGAAATGTGGGTAATACACTAATAGCGTCAATATTTTCACAGCGGAGAAACTGGAAGATGACTTGGCGACTGAGGACTTGGAAGAAATAAAGCCGAATGCGGTTGAAGACCTGTGGTGGTTGGAATACTTGGACGGCGGCAATATGTTGGAGACGCTTGATAGCTCCAACAAGTTTGTTGTGGTATTCCGGATATTGGACGAGTGTATTGCGTTAGGGGACAAAGTGTGAGTAATATAATAGCAGTCTCCTTATATTAAGTCCTTACATTTGATCAACTCGAGCTTTTTCAAGGACGAGGGGAGAAAGGGCAGTGGTATGTCCCAAACTGGACCTTACCAGTTTGGGATATGTAAATATGACATGTGTCATGATTTAGACTTTGCTCAAGTTTTGTCAAATATACAGGTTGTTACAGTAATTGCGTGCCATAGCTTAGGGGTAGGTTCAATACCGATAAAGGATGCCAGAAAAAAAAAAAAAAAAAAAAATAGCCATCGTTTAGAATTAAAATTATTTTATTTGTTTAAATGCTTTAATTACTTACCTATTATCGAACGCGAATCGAACTAACGCTACGCCGGTATGTAAATTACAATTCGAATTTTCCCTTCGTACGGCGATGCGATAATAATGTTTTTATTTTGTTTAAATGCTAATTCATAATTTCCTAGAGTTACCTACATACTATCGAACGCAATGAAATACCTACGCCCTAACATTTCGATAACGCCGGGTGAAGGATAGGTAACTAGGTAGGTACGTACATCTCCAGGTTTTTTTTTTTTTTTTCTTCTTGTTTTCTTTATCGATACTGAACCTACCCCTAAGCTATGGCACGCAATTACTTTAACATCCTGTATGGATGATTAACTACTGTAAGTAGTAGATACACTGTGATGTGATAATATGTACTAGAAAATATAATAGTTGTCTTGTCTAAACAGCGCGAAACCATTAAGGCGAGGTTTTCCGTGTCTGTAGGCCTTTGAAACGCTACCTCCGCCTCCCCCAAATGCAGAGTGACGTATCTATTTACGATGCACTGCCGACCATTTCACGGAAAATCCATGCCACAGCATGAAATATTTGCAGTTGATCAACTGAACTAGTTTTTCTTAGATTCGATTTTTTCAATAAGTTTACATTTTATGGGACCTACGGTGTCGATTACTTAAAATGTCCTGTGTACCTAATGGGCGTTTTCAGTCCGTTTCGTCGCTGTCTGCGACGATATAGGTTACGATAACAAGACAAGGCACTAAACGTATCCGATCATCTGATCGCCAATATCGTGTCGATATCGGGTCGGTGTCGTTATCGGCTAATGTATTGTGTGTGTGCGTGCGTGTGTTTGTTTTGTGACAATCAATTCATTTTATTTATAAAATAAACAACATTTTTTCCTTTTCATATACCTACTGTTATGGGAGAGATCGTAGAACGTAGGTACAACGAAAAACATGAAGTTTAGGCCTCTTCTGTCATCTATGGTTTTAATAAAAATCAATAAAAAAAAACTCATTTACAGTCACCTAACCATAGCCACCCTTGTACAAACTGCTGATTTTTTTAGTGATAGCTGGGGTAGTCATGAATAATCTGTAAGAAGCAGTTCGTGTATCAGTGTTGTGCCATTAGGTAGTATATGAAGGAACGCAGACGTTTAATAAGTCACTTAAAACGAAAAACTTCGCAAGCAATGGGAAATTGCTACTGACGAGTGTTACTTGCGCGTTTCGACCTCAGGAGGAGCTGCTTCTCACACAGATAACTCTGTTACTTGCTCGCTAGCCAGCCAGTCGCGTCACCAGTCCTAAATCTCTGTATATTTTGGTCGCCGAGACCAAAACTACAAACAGTGTACAGTGAAGATTTATAAAATGTGGCTGTTATTTTAGTATATTGTGATGTCTTATGACTTTCACGCGAATGAAGTCACGGACAGAAACTAGTTTCAGATAAACATGACTTTGCGGTAGTAAGGTGAAAGTTTAAAATTATAATAGTGCTACTGGGTATCTCAACGGTCACGCAAAATGTAATTTTGATAGAAAATATCAAAGTCATAATTTCGTTCGTTATAAAAAGAACTATTGTGCAAAATTGCATGCTTCTAGACCCAGCGGTTTAGGTTGTGCATTGTCTGTCAGTGAATTTAAGAATTTTATCAAGTGAATTTAAGAAAAAAAATGGCGAATTTCCATACAAACTTTCATCTTTATTTCGTCGGGATTTTTGTTAAGTTGGATGGGCTAAAAATTGTCTTACTGTTTCGCTTATACTGTGACCATATTTTTTTGTTTTGGATATTTCCCACCGCTCATGAAGATTCGTAAATATTGACGGCTATATACGAAGTAACAATTGCCATAATTTATTGTCAAGTGACGTACCTAATTTCGATGTCCTAAAATAATAGATTCGATAAATTATAGCTGTAGCAAGCTATAATTTATCGAACCTATTATTTTCGAAACAGTAAGACAATTTTTTCCCTTCGACTTCTTTCCCTTACTGCTTTGACCACCTTTTTCGTACGAACACTACGTGGACGGCCAGATCTTTTTCTGTCACAAACAGAGGAGGTCTCATTGTACCTATTAATAGCCCGGTACACAAACATTTGACTAATACCAAGCGTATGGACAGTTTTATCGAATCTATTATTTTAGGACATCGAAATTTTAGAACGACATTTTATCGTTTATGTGTCGTATAAAATATCGTAAACAGTGACTTTTTGTATTCAAAACTGAAAGTTGTTCATACTGAGCCAATACGATAAAATCACGGATTCAAGAAAAAAATTGTGTTGCTGGCTCCGCTATTCGAAAAATATTGTTATATTTTATTTGTCTTACGTTTAATATCAGTTTCTCAATTGATTAAGAGTGTTATGTTTTATCTGTGTCAGTTTCATATCAGTTGATCAATTGATTTAAAGTGTTGGTAAAATGAGTGATTCTGGAAGTTACGCATTTTAATAAATAAAATAGAAATGGCGCCGTTGCAAATTAAACATTATTTAGTAATAATAACAAGTGCTAGTATATTTGTTGAGAAAATACAACGACGAAATAAGAAAAGTAACACTGTGCTTTATTTAATCTCCTTACTTCTTAATTGATTACAATATAATTACGATTTTTATCGTGTTCCATACATTTGTTCATGTTAGTATAGCACTTTTGTTTGAAACACCATTTCTTTTTAAATTTTCTTTTTTCTTGCGAGAGTGATAGTTGTTTGAAATATTTCATATGCAACCGACAACCGGACAAATTGTATATGATGTGTTTATTAATGTAGGATTTGATATTAGCAAAGACAATTCGATAGAGAGTGAATATAGTAACATTGATGAATCTGATTAAAAAATCAAAAAAAGACTCCTTCATAAACGACGACAAAAAATTATATATCGATAATAATTTGTAATGTGTCTAGCACTATTGTAAGATGACAGTTAAACGTCATCATATCGCATAGAAATAATCTCACTTTCGAAAACAATGTTATGAATTAAAACTATAATAAAATAACGAAATATTTTTTCTGAGCTGTCGCAATTTCATATATAATGTGTTCTTCTTTTATTAGATTTTTTGTAACAACTGCAGAGAGAGCGTATTTTTAAAAATTTTGACACAGGTCCACCTCCGATGACGTCCCGCAGGACTCTGAGCGCGAGCCGATTTAACCCGATTTACTATATTTGGGTTTATTTAAAAAAAAATCTATTAAACTTAAAAATCCAATCTTTAAATAACCTCTAAAATACGATTACCTCATCATATATGCAATTTTCATATTGTTTTGTGCTGTAATTAGGAAATGAAACGAAAAATGGTTTTGAAATCGACCCTGTTTCGGATTTTTTTTCGATCGAGCAAATTACAATTTATCGTGTTTTTAACCTTTAGCGTCCCTCAAACAAGGATGTATCTATTTTTTTTTTTTTTTTTTTTTTTTTTTTTCCTTGTCCTAAGGTTCATCAATAGAATGAACCCTAATCTTATTACAATCTAGCCTTTTAAATAGACTAATAAGTAATTAAATTATAACCTAAACTACTAAATTGTCTTTACTAAGAATGTGTCCAATAGCACTTTTCTTATTGTCTCTATTAAGGCGAATACACTTCATTCTTGTGTTTGTTTGGCACTTTTGTACTTTACACTATTCACTAACACTAAACACTAACTCGAACGGTTTTGTTCTTTTTAGTCTTCTTACTATATTTGTGTGATCGAGAAGCTGGATTGCTTCGACGTTCACATGCTGATGAAGCCTCTTTTCGTGAGCTTCTGCAAATTTCTGGATCACTTTATCGATGAACTCAACTTTTAGATCCCGATGGAGGTCATCATTTCGTATGTACCAAGGTGCATTTACAATTTCCCTTAGCACTTTGTTCTGGAATCGTTGTATAGTTACTATATTGGTCTGTTTGGTACAGCCCCATAGCTGGATACCATAAGTCCAAACTGGCATCAGGACTTGTCTGTATAGCAATAATTTGTTTTGCACGGACAGCATGGAGTTTCTTCCAAGCAGCCAATACATTCTTTTGAATCGGTGGTCGAGTTCATCTTTTTTCTTCTTAACGTGGGCTTTCCAGCGTAACTTTGCGTCAAGGGTCATCCCGAGATACTTAGCTGTATTCTCGTATGGTACTAGTTTATTGTTAATGTAAACTGGAGAATACTGATGTTTTTTGTTGGAAAAGTCTATGTGAACAGATTTGGATTCATTTAGTTTAATCTTCCATTTTTTGGTCCAGTTATAAACTTGATTTACAGCCATTTGGACCTTTTCCACTGCTTCTTCGTGGCTGTTACCCACAGCCATTATGGCTGTATCATCAGCAAAGGTCCCAATCGTGTTTTGCTCTAATTCAGGAATATCGCAAGTGTATAGTAGGTACAGGATCGGACCTAATACACTTCCTTGCGGTATGCCAGCATTAATTTGTTTCAGTTCTGAGTAGGCGTCTTCTTGTCTTATTCTAAAGGCTCTGTTCAGAATGTAGGATTCTAATATATCTGCAAACTGCTTTGGTAACAGACTTTTCAATTTATTTATAAGGCCTTCATGCCATACTTTGTCAAACGCTTGTGCCACGTCTAAGAATACAGTAGCACATACTTTCTTGTCTTCAAGGGCGTTTTCTATTACATTTGTGATCCTATGCACTTGATCGATGGTAGAGTGTTTTTCTCGAAAACCAAATTGGTGCTCTGGTATGATGTTTTTATTATCTATTATTGGATTAAGCTGTTTGAGTAACAGCTTTTCAAACAGCTTGGACATGATTGGTAGTAAGGAAATGGGCCTATATGATGATGTTTCGTGAGCCGGTTTTCCTGGCTTGGCTATCATTATTACTTCAGCCACCTTCCATACGTCTGGTACAAATTTTAGCCTTAGCGCAGCATTGATAAGGGTTGTTAACTTAACCAGACCTTTTCTTGGTAGGTTATGTAGTATTTCTCCTGTTATTAAATCGTAACCTGGTGATTTTCGTGAACTTATATTACGTTTTATTTCTCGTGCAACTTCTCTCGGTGTTACTAGTTTTATAGTTACTTCATTTTCAGATGTCACCATATTAGCCAAAGTGTGATCTTCAATGAGTTCCTCGTCGGTTGGTTGAAATATATTTTCTAGATGCTCTGCAAACCTCTTAGCTTTTTGCTCATTAGTAATGGCCCAATGCCCGTTTTCACACTTAATAGGTGGGACTTGGGTAACCGGCCTTTTTAGGTACTTAGTAGCCTTCCATAAGGAATAGTCTGTCTTTTGGTTGTTACTTAGATTCTGGATATAGGTGTTGGTTGCTTCGTCTTTAAAGTTCTGGATAAGTCTTCTTATTTTTTTCGTCAGGTTATTGAGTTTTCGTTTGTCATCAGGGCACCTAGATTGATGCCATGTTTTTCTCTGACTTCTTTTTTCCATAATGAGCTGCTTGATTCTGAAGGGGTATGTTTTTCCCTTCGTCCTCTTGTTGAAGTCAGGTGTATTTTCCCACGCTGCTTGCTGGATATGCATTATGAAATTCTCTACTTCAATGTTTAGGTTTTCGGGTGTTTTTAATGGGACTTTAAGGTCTATTTGATCATTCAATCTGATCTTGAAGCCCTCCCAGTCTGTACACTTATTGGCAGGAGTGGGACTATTGTCTTTAAACAAAATGGTCTCACTAATTTCTAAATAAATTGCAGAGTGATCCGAGTTCATGTCATAGCTTTGTTCCAATTTTATATAACCGGTTGCTATATCCTTGGTTACGAAAAAATCTATTAAGTCCGGGATTTTAATTGGATCTGTTGGCCAATAGGTGGGCTTTCCAGTTGACATGACATCACATTTCAGCTCTTTTATGGCACTAAGTAGTTCTTTGCCTTTCGTAGTTGTTAGTCTGGAGCCCCAATACGTATTTTTAGCATTGAAGTCACCTCCTAAGATGAATCTACTTCCAAGGCGGGTTAGAAAGCTCATAAAGTGGTCTTTTTTTATCGTATACCGTGGTGGACAGTAGATGGCAGATACTGTAACAGGATATTTTTTGGTTTGTAGACAAATAGCGACTGCTTGGATCTCTTTCTCTTCGTATTTAAACTCTTCATAGTGCTGAAGGTTTTCTTTTACAATAATTGCACTACCGCCTCTTGCAGAATTGTCTGGGTGTAGTGCATGGTATACTTTGTACCCTTTAAACTTAATGTGAGATTGCTTTGTGAAGTGAGTTTCTGATATCAGGCACACATCAATTTTTTCTATGTCTAATATTACTTGCAACTCATTCTGATGTTTTTGTAACCCATTTGAGTTCCACGCCATAAGTTTCACTGTAGTATTCATTTTTTTGGATTAGAAGTAGCAGCTTTGTTGCTATTTTCAATTTTTTTCAATCTCTCGTCAAATGATGACATGAACTTTAAGATTTCATTTAACTTTTTGTCACTGTCCATATCAGCCAAAGGCGTCTTCGCTATGCCGCTTGTAGCTACTTTGGCATAAGAGACGTTTTTAGCTGTAGTTTTTATTGTGCTTTGACTTCCTTTATACTGGCTGGTGATTTCAACTCTTCCAGTAGGTGTGTTTTGTTGAGGGGTTGTATTATTGCCTTTCGATTTATTGTTTCGAATCTGCTGTATTTCTTTAGCTACGATACATCCCCTGTAGTTCGCCGGATGTGGAGCTCCACAATGGACACACTTTGGCTTTTCTTCTTTTGATTTGATTGAAGGATGTATCTATGACATATATTTTTTTCAGGACCCAAATACACTAGTTTGACCATTTAAAATTGATTTTAAAACAGGCAAATTCGTAAAACCTCCCCGTAAATATACACACAAAATTTCATTCAAATCGGTCCACCCGTTGAGGAGGAGTTAGGTGATAAACACAGGTATAGATAGTGCAATCCACTGAGACGCGCCCCACTCCGCTCCGCTCCGTACTAAAGTACAGCTTACAGTACAGTCATCGCGGAGTGGGGCGCGTCGTCATGGATTGCACTATCTGTACAGAAGAATTAAATATATAACGATAAGTATGAGAAAATAACACACATTGAAACATGTCTTTCTTGGCCTCAGGTTAATATTCTCCACATCACTATTTTGCCTGGATGCCCTCGAATACTTTCTGAAGAAGATCAAGAAGTGGTCGCTAGGACACGAGTACTTCCGACTGGACGGGTCAGTTCCAGCCGAGGTGCGGCAGAAGTGGTGCCGCGAGTTTAACGCTGACAACAACTATAAGACTAAGTTAGTTTGTACCCAATTATTACATGAAGGTATCACACAGGATTTTAAACGACATTGAACTTTAAACTTTATGCTTATTGGAATAAAGTGCAAAGTTGTATGTGATTGTTCGAACATTAACACAAACAACGAAAAGATTCTCTAGCATTCGCTCAGGCGGGACTCGCTTGTAGACGAAAAAACTGGTAATAAGGTTAATTATTTAAAATCCTTTAAACTTATAACAGGGTGCTGATGTCACTATAACATCATTTAGGTTAAGATCATGATGACTGGCTATATCGGGTAGTATCAAAGTCATAATTGCGATTTCCAATGCTAAATGCCCTGTATACCTCGACCTCTTTTTTGACACATTATCAATCAAGAGTAAAAAAAACGCGTTTTTTTCAATCCAGATTATTCCTGGTATCAACCCGCGCTGGCTGCCTAGGCCTGAACATGACAGCCGCTAACCGCGTCATCATCATGGACACGTCGTGGAATCCTGCGCACGATATACAGAGCATCTTCCGAGTCTACCGCTTTGGACAGAAGAAGGACTGCTACATATACCGCCTGGTCGCTATGGTGAGTCACAATTTACTAGCTCACTAGTGACATAGAGCACCTTCCGAGTCAATTATGGTACCTTCATACAGGCCCAAAAGTCTGACTTGCCCTAAGAAAAACAAAGGCAGCATCACCTATCAAGTGATCGTCCATGTCATAAAAATATAAATTCCGCGCGCTATCCGCCGTGTGAAGATGAAAAACCTAAGAACTTAATCAATAATTTCTTATAAGATAGATAACATTAAAGTGCGCACGCGTCGAGACCAATCTTTTTCTCTGATATTACGAGATCCTCCTTTGTTTTCCCAGTTTTCTCGTACAAATTGCAATAGTTTAAGGGAACTCTCTTTTTAACCATTCTCGATTCCCAGGGTACGATGGAGCAAAAGATTTACGAACGTTCAGTTACAAAGCAAGCCGTCGCCTGTCGCGTGGTCGACGAACAGCAGATCGACCGTCATTACAATATGGCTGAACTCACCGAGCTATACAAGTAAATAACCACTTTATATATTCCTAGTCCTACTTTGCACTTTAATACATTGAAAATAGAGTTTATTTATCAATAACATCAGTTTAGCTTACTAAGTTCTAAATGGTCTAAGACATCACCCCCTTCAGGCTTTGCACCCATCTACCAAACACCCTGTATATCGTCCGTGCGCTTGAGATCCTCGCAACAAGGCCTTTCATTTGATATGTCACCCGGCACAGTTTGCAAAACTTTATTTTTTACCTCCAAAAGTGACCCCCATATTCAAAATTCATCCATTTACGTTACACGTCCGTGTTTAGGTCACAGAAATACATATGTGTACCAAATTTCAGTCCATTAGATTCGGGGCAAATTGGCTGTGACAGACAGACAGACACACGAATGATCCTATAAGGGTTCCATTTTTTTCCTTTTGAGATACGGAACCCAAAAAAAGAGAAAATACATTTATTTGCACTAAAGCGACGCATAAAAAAAACACAAACACATCCACGCAAAACAGCCATCGCTCAGCATAATGCTGTGACACTATGCGAGATAGAGTCACAGCGCTGGTTTTCAGCGACAGCCGGCGTTGACGTGACTAAATGGAGATTTCCTCGTTCAGGTTCGACGAAGGCGGCTCATGCGTAGCAGGCGGCGTAGCCGTAGGTGTGCACGACGTAGCACTGCTACGCGTAGCACGCGACGTGCTGCTACACGCGGTACATGAGCACGACTCGCTGCTACGAGGTTCTAGCGAGCAGGGCCTGCCTGAGCATGAGCGAAACGCCGCCTGGATGCAGTTCCAGCAAGAGCAGGCGCATAAACGTAAGTATAACTCTATTTTTATAACTGTGCGCTTGGATCTGTCAAAATCGTAGGTTTTTAGTATTGTATTCTCCCGCCCGGTTACCTCCTCAATGCCCCGACGCCTCTTAATACGGTCTACACAACTCGTGTCGTCTCCACAGTTCTGTCTTATTATTCGTTAAGTTGTTAGTGTGATTATTAGAACCACATACAATGTAAAATGTTGACGCTGACAGGCGCACAGTTATAAAAATCGAGTTATAAAACTTGTATTAATGTTACATGAATATCACAAAGAATAAGTATTTTTATCTCCACCACTATTTGCTTTTGGCTCTACTAGAGGAAAATATAAATAAAACTAAACCAACCTATAGTAATAGTCCGTTAAAAATATATACATACTTAGTGTCCATAGAAATTGAGTTACCAAAAAAAGCTTATTAGACAGCAAGGTGTGTTTTGTTGTCGATTTCATAATAACAGATTACATGGTAAAAAACATTAACTTGAATTATTTTATTAATAAAAAAATATTCACAGAAATGGAAAACAAACTAATCGTGAACATCCCAACGGTTGCGTTAAAGCGTATTCACGCCAACGTGCAAGCGTCTGCATCAGCCACCGTCGTCAAAGAAGAAGGCACCAGCGAAGACCACAACCTTAACGAACCTAAAACTAAGAAGGGAAAGAAATCTTCAATCATCAAGTGCTGTATACCCATACAAGACAACGACAAACCAGAAACCAGAAGCGCCTCAAGAAAAGAACCTTCCATCATCAGACCAGGAACCAGCAAACAATACTTGGACTGTGTAGCATCCACTTCATCCATCGACCAAAAGCCTTTTGACGTAAACCATGAAGACGCCATGGTGGAAAAAATCACAGACATACTCATCAGATATGACTTCCAGAATAAAAAAGGAACGCCTGACATAGCCAATCTAGTCAAGAAAGTCAGAAATATAATGAAGAGAGGATATGTCAGTGAGGAAGATATGTCAGATGATCTGACTGCCAGTATAGCGAGGGTGTTACTCCCACAGCACATGTCCCTTCCTATGGTCACTAACATCATGTGCGAGTCTATCAACAACTCCGCGGAACCGAACGCAATGGAAAGCGACGCTGACCCAGAGTTGATAACGAGTGACCCCACTCCCAGTACATTTTATACAAATCAAAGGAAATCTGACGGATCGGAACTAAGGACAAAGAGAAAAGCAGCAATAGCAGCTGAAAAAAGTATCGATTCTTTAGCGCAAGAAGTAGTCATCAATTTAGATGATGACGATTTCGATGCAAGAGATACCGATTTTATACCAGACGAAGACTTGAATAATTTCAAACCAAAAAAAAACTCAAAAAACTTAACACCCTCAAAAGTGTTCGATACAGACGAAAGCACTATGAGTGCTGATGAGTCACGAAAAGTAGTGACCGATTTTGACAGCTTGAAGACTAATGAGAAACCCAGTATTACAAATGAAGAAAAAGTAACAACGAATGAAGATAAAAACACAAGTATTTCTAAGAAATATGGTCCTAAAAAACCGAAAGATAGGATTATTAAAACTTACGCTAAACCAGAAAAAAATGACTCACCCAAACTACCTAGCAAGCCAATAGAGGATGAACCAACCGCGAGTGTTAGTAAGCCCGCAGTCAGAGACTACTCTAGCATTCTACTAAGTGATGATGAGGATCCGATATTAAGCCTCACAACTACAGAGAAATTGGTAGATATTCCTAAAAAGGCACCTGAAAAACCTGTACCCAACCCTTCGAACAACGAAGTGGTGCCTTTACCGATGTCATTGTTGAAAAATCAAAATTTTATAAATATTGTAGCGCATACGTACTTGGTGGGTAATCCCATGTTGGACGAAGATGCGGCTACGCTCGCTGCACAGTATAGTACGTTGAAAGCGTTTAAAGAGGCTGAACAGACTGGCAAGGATGTATGTAGCGGACCCATCTATGATATAGCTGTGAAGGTGAGTCGTCTTTTTGTTATATTTATTAACTAGTAGCTGTTGCCAGCGAGTTCGTCTGCGATCAGGAATGAAAAATGCATATGTCCTTACCCAGGTCATGGTCTATCTGTGTGCCAAATTTCATCCGAATCCGTCTATAGCCGGTTTTGCGTGATTGAGTAACAAACAAACACACTCACATAACATAACATCACGCCTTGTTTCCCCGAAGGGTTGGGCAGAGGTGTACCTGTAGTACACCCACATTTCGGCAGTTATGTTTAAGTCCCATGTAATAGGAGGCGAGCCTATTGCCATCAACCGGACACAAGTCCAGACTCCGGGCTGCTACTGAGAAATTCCAGAAAGAAAAACCCAGTGACAATTTGCCCGACCTGGGGAATCGAACCCAGGACCTCATGTTCAGCAGTAACGCTTGCGACCACTAGACCAACGAGGCAGTTAAACTCATTTTCGCATTTTATATTAGTTAGAGGATTTGTTTGCCAAGTCTAGATTTGTTTAGTCGTATTTTATACTACTATTAACCATCCTACTGCATTTATCGCAATATGTTTGTGGGCGGTAGTGACTTTTTTTACACCCATCTCAATGATGATGATTAAAAAAATGTTTTTTGTCCGTAATGTAGATTATGAAAAAATAACGCACAGGTATTTTTTCTTTTTTTACGTTGTCAAAAGATTACGGCGATACATTGAGTTATAATGTGCCATGACGTCACTTGTATGTAGATTTTATCCATACTTGTGACGTATCAACCCCCACTCCCGAACTTTAATGCGTTGTATCTAAGTCATTTTTCATTAATATGATAAAGCAAAAAATACGTGTCTAATATTTTATTATTATCTGACTGACGGACTAAATAGAATTTCTTTTTTTTGACCCAGGCATCATCCCTATTAAGATGGCTAATAATTCACACAATCAATCCATCTTAGCGGTCTGTCCTTGGTGACATTCAAACATAACACATTCCTTGTCACATGCTCCTCAATCCTGCATATCACAATGTCGGTTATTTTCTTTTTCCTTACTAAAAAACAATTAACTCCCAACAGGTAATAGGCAAAGAGATATTAAAGAAAATGCACAGCGCGAACCCGAAAGCTGCTGCCTCATCGGCCGACGATGCTGTTGCCAGCATACAGATGAAGGAGCAGATGATTCAAACCCAGAAGACCTTCGAGGAAACAGCCAAGAGTTCTAAAGCCAAGAGTGCGAAGCTCCGGGAAGATATGATTCAGCAGAAATTCGCTATGAATAACACAAAGGAGGCTGAGGTTAAGCCCGTGGTCACACCGCCCGCAGCTAGTGTTAATAACTCTGTGGTGCCTGTTGGGTTGTAAGTATTGAATCGTACCTATATTTAGAATTTTCAAAAAAAAATACTTCTAATTGTTATAGACTAGCGACCCGACCGACTTGACAAAACTTCGAGAAAAGTTTAATACAATGTATTATATTAATAAACCTCCCCGAATAAATTCTCCAAATTATGGTGAAAACCACTTCAAAGTTCATTATGGAGTTTACAAGAACTAATGAGGTCACACATACAGACAAGAGACAACTTTATTTTTCACTAGCTATAGATGTATGATTGCCTACCCCTTGGAATAACATAGGTGTGACGTATAATATAACTAATAACATAACATCACGCCTGTATTCCCCGAAGGGTAAGACAGAGGTGTACCTATAGTACAACCACATTTCCCCAGGTATGCTTAACTTCCATGTAACAGGGGGCGAGCCTGTTGACAGTACCGGATTAAGCTAGCGCGGGGCCTGTAGCAAATTGTACCTAGGGGTTATGTTAGAACTTGGTTTTGTTTTAAGTTCTAAAGTTTAGGAGATGAACTAGGCAAATCAATGTTTCTAGACAAATACGTTCTGTTCCTAAACAGTAGGTACTTCAATCAAATTAGTTTTTTCAACTGTAGCAGGTAATTTTTTTAAAACCTTTATGATTCATTTTTAGAATAGCTGGTGCTGGCAGTGATTAATTTGTATTTTTTTTTAGAGCCGAATTTTTTTTGCACCTCGGATAGTCTAGGGTTCCTATTGACCATTTATACTGAAATAGGAGTTACTTTGTTTACTGATGCAGACCAGTTTATGAAGGAAGAGAACCTTTTCTTTTTGTTGGTTGACCTATTCACTATAAATATAGAATTAGCTTATTAAAACAACTTTATGAATGTAGAGAAACTTGCAAGAAACGATGCAGGAGCGAGCGCTGCAACCTCGAAATTTTTTAACACCTCACCTCTGAGAGGTTCTTTGACAATACATACAGAAATAGTTGTTGCTGTGTTGAGGAAACTTTTTGCATACCGCGCCTAGGAGATTGGATTTGTTTTGACTGTTCTTACTACTTCTTACATAATATTTCATTTGACCTTCTGTCTCCATAGTGCTACATGGCTAATCCGGCCCTGAGTATCGAGTAAGTGCTCGCACACGTCAGACTTTTTGTAGAGCCGATTATCGGGCCGAATCATATTTTATAACTGTACTTTTACCGTATGGAATACTGTGTTTTATTTCCGCCAGCGAAATAATCGGTTACCGATTGTCTGACGTGATATATCTTAGTCGAAAAAGGTATTACGTTTCACGCTTTTGTGACATCAAGTAAATTCAATATACAACGTCTTATTAAGTTTCAATCAAAAAATTACGCTCAGGCGGAGGTGGGCGGGTTTGGATACGCGTGGCCCCCGTTTGCACGGGGCCCGTAGCAATTGCTACTCTTGCTACGTGGTTAATCCGGCACTGGCCACCATCAACTGGGCATAAATCCAGACTCCGAGCTGCTACTGAAAAAAATCCAATTAAAACCCAATAACACTGATATTTTTTGTTTAGTATCAAAACAACCGGGTGTATAGGCGGCAGACCGACGTTCAGCTTCCCTCAGCTGAAGAGCGAGCGCGTGGAGCCGCGCGTCGAGTGCATCCTGCCCGACGACGATGACGTCACCATCAGCGCCGAGCGCGCGCCCGCGCCCCCCTCCCCCCCCTCCCCCCTCTCCGCGCCGCCCGCGCCCGCCGTGCCCACCACCAAGCCCATCGTGCTCAACAACTTTCTCTACAAGCCAATCACACGCGGCTTAGAAGCACAACAAGCCTTTAGGGTTACAGTCGGCAGCGGATGCCCCGTATCGACACCTAAATTAGTAACGCCACCTAAAATCATCCTAAGGCCTTACGTGGCCCCGCCGGTACAAATACCAAAGCTCAACATAACCGCACCCACAGCCACACCGACCATCGTTCAAGTGAGCGCACCGACGCCGGTCGTGCCCGAACGAATCCTGCCGAATGACGACACCATCTGTCTAGACAGCGACGACGAGGAATTCCTCCCGCCGAGCATTCTAGCGAAAATAAACTCCGCGGCCCCCGCAGTCCCCACAGCCCCGCACCAGGCTCCAGTCCCCGTGTCCCTCACCAGCGCACAGAACCCAGGAGTCAAACTCCCTCTCCCGCCCATGCAGAACCTTCTCCACCACTCCGCTCCAGCCACTCATTCCCAATCAACAACACCACAGAAATTGGTGCTACGGCAAGTCATGTCGCCCAACGGCGCACAACCCCAATATATTCTTATACCGTCCGATAAACTTCCGATGCCAGCATTACCCTCCACTGACCCATCAAAGATAACTCACGCGCAACAGAAAATAGTTTCAGTCAGTTCGTTCAACACCGCACCGAGCGAGCCCATTTCAGCTGCTAATAAACCTGAAATTAGCCCCACATCCCACAGAACAGCATGCAAACCGGGCGATATACTCAGAATAACTAAAACGGGGGCAATCGAAGTGATAACCCGTGCCGATTTACAAACAAAACCACCTAAACCGGCTTCTGACCCAATGGACACAAAAAATGTTGTCATACAGAACCCAAAGTCGATTACTCCGAAACCA
Organism: Xanthia togata; assembly: GCA_963853775.1. Classification (NCBI taxonomy): domain Eukaryota; kingdom Metazoa; phylum Arthropoda; class Insecta; order Lepidoptera; family Noctuidae; genus Xanthia; species Xanthia togata. Next base: position 7,573,017 of record OY970805.1, read on the forward strand.
CCCGAAGAAACAAATAGTAAAACTACTGCGAATTATAAATTTAAAAATATTGCTCCAAAACCCAGTACATATGGGACGTTAGACCTAACCGATACGACTCCCGAGGTTTCGAAATCAAAGTCGACTGGGCAGAAAACTTTCAAGTCCTCGACTGTTGACTTAACTAATGTGTCACCAGCTGCTGCTAAACAAAAACCGATCGCACCAAAACCTTCTACTACTGCGACGTTTGATCTAACCGATACAAACGAGGTTGCGTTACCGAAGAGGGCTACGTCACATAGAATGGAAAAAAATAGAACTGACAAGAAAGCATACGCACGGAAATCACAGCAGAGTAGTAATTCGTGTAGTATTAGTAGCCCCCGGCCCACGAGTCCTGATAACCCTCTGTCAATCCTGAAGGACGTCGTGCACATAAAAGCTGTTGACTATGCAGAAAAGTCTGTAACCCTATTATCATCAGAAAAAAGTAAAAACTCCAATATTTCTGTGCAACACGTCGTGTCCACAGACAGTAAACCCAAGGCAGCGGATGCGAACAAAGGGTTATTAAAATTAACCAAGGTACCAAAGGAGCTGGTACCCAAACATATAGATGAAGCAGTAGAAAAACAGATTAGGAAAGAAGCTCTAATGAAGAAAATAACGCCTTTATTAAGTAAAAACCAACCGAAGGCTAAAGAAGAACCGAAAAATCGTGGAAAGAACACGATAAGCTTTGACAATTTGAGTAGTGCTCATACTAGCAAGTTTTTGCAAAATACCGGGGCTGGTAATTCGACGGACATAAAAGGCAAATCTGTCTTGAAGCCCACGGAAACTGTGGATCTTACGTAAGTATTAATTTTTGCCTTAGTTGACATGATTATCCAAAACTATACGTGTCAAGATTTTCCGAACAAATAATAATTGTAATAATAGCCCAGTCATCATCGTGTTAAAAAGGGACTTTCACCCAACTCATTTTATAAGTCTTTAACCCAAGATGGCATAGCAAGTGAAGATACAAAGCATAGTATTTCCAACTTTTAAATACCCATTTTACAATATAAAATTACTTGGCGATTGAGCTAAAAACCAATATTCACAAATGGCTGCATACTTTTTGGTTCAGTACGGTTTCGTCTCATTTTTTATTATTTACAGTAACATGTTTCCACCCGGAACTATTATAAAAACTAAGAGTGAAACTAAGAAGAGGCAGTCGACGTCTACGGAGGTCACTCCGGTTAAAAAGAAAAAGCCTGCACGTAAGTATATGCTTATATGCTACCTAGATACCGGAAAAGAGGGTACAGTTCCTCTTTTCCCATTTGCATCACAATGCACTTTAAAATTTCACCTTATTATCTGCACAATAAGTTCTATATTCGATTGTTTAACAAACAGTTCACATCTTCTCGTTATACTTTGACATAATATTAAGTAAACAGTCGGCTACATTTAGGATCGCATGCACCATAATAACTAAACACGTTTAGCGCTAAAAGAATAGGGACAATGACTAAAAAAAATTTTTTGTCCTTCTTGTACATTATGAAAAAATAACGTACACGTATTTTTTCTTTTTTTACGTTATCAAAAGATTATGGCGATACATTGAGTTAAAATGTGCCATGACGTCACGAGTATGTAGATTTTATACATACTTGTGACGTAGCGACCCCCACTACCCAACTTTAATGCGTTTTATCTGTCATTTTTTTATTAATATGATAAAGCAAAAAATACGAGTCTAATATTTTTTTATTATCTGACTGACGGACTAACTAGAGTTTCTTTTTTTTGACCCAGGCATCATCCCTATTACTGTCAATCTTTTGAAGATAAAGGCCTACGCTCAGTGCCTTATGCCGAGCGGCACTCCTTTGTGCGGCAAGCCGGGCGCACACCGCAGCTTGCCCGGCGCAGGCACTGTGTGTTCGAGCCTTTATAGAGGCAGAATGATATTTTTAATTGTTTACAGCTAAACGCATTTAGCGAATTGTGGTTCAAGCGGGCCTCAATTGCAAACAGTTGTTCAGTTTTGCAAACGACATACCTACATAACTTACTGTGCTAGTAATAAACCTTTTCAAAATATAAAAGGTGTCAATAACATCTTTGTCTTTCCTTCACAGCAATGACCCTGAAAGACTTCGATTTGGATGATATTGACGATATCATTGAATTGGAATAGTATCTATTGGAAATTTTTATAAACCATGACTAACAAAGGGCCAATGCCCCTTACTCACAGCGAATTCGGCTCATGCGTTGAAACGTCTGTTGTAACGTTTTTGAACCTCGGAATTACATTTACGGTACCTAATTCCGGTTTGGAAGTATGTAAGCGTGTCATTATATTAATCACAAGCGTACTAAATAAATAATTGTAAAATTTATCAAAAATATTCGTGTTACAGTTCTATTTCGTAACGAAATTTCGATTTGAATTACGATTTATGACGTAATAGGTACCATAAACTAAGAAACTATTCAACTTTTGTGCGGGGTCGTATAGGCTAGTGTCGAAAGTCTTAATTGTTCCAGTGCGAAAACACGATGGCGCTATACGTTATCTATAGCTGCATCTCTTTTTCAAAATTCAAAATAATTTCGCCCTGGAACAAGGATAACTTTGACACTTCCCTATACGACCCCCCCTAAATACGACATAAATCGTAAGTTAAACATGGCAGCTCAACGCTTAAACTGACGGACAACAAGAATTCAGTCGTAAAATCATCGATATTAAAAATATACAGTGTAAACTTTTTACTACGGAATTTCTGTGTAACATCGACATTGCATATTTAGATTTAGTATTTCATGGTTGTTTTTTACACATACTCTCTAAACGTAATTTACATCTATAGAGAGAAAATCTAATAGCCGCTTCCGGAAAAAATGGTGCCGCTTACAAAAAGTTTACACTGTATTGCTAAATAAACGAATTAACCCAATGATTATCAATATTTTCCACCAAGCAATATGTTAATCGTGATTCAAATATTATTACTTGATATGTAAAGCAGCGATACTCAACCTTAGGTGAATCTTTATGTTTCAGTTAATTCTCATAGATATATTTAACATTTTAGTCACAACATTACTAAACCCGTATCTGTGTTCGTATTCCAGAACTATTATTCAAATATATATTTTTATACAGCAAACCTTATAAAGGTCACGTTTTCTGACGTGATTTCTTTTCACAGAATATATAGACAAGTATTAACTTCTAGACCAATAGACTTTGAATGAGGTTGGACTAAGGAGAAATCGTGAAAACCGTAGGTTGAGAATCGCTGGTCTAATTATATTACGTGTGTCTTTTAGTAATGGCACTAAAAAGCACCATATTCATGGTATAACAAAAGTTGCGCAATATTGTTGCTGGATCATGTTTTCGTGTTGGTAAACACATTTTGTCTGGCAATACTGAACAGTGTGTGTGCCACCGTGTATCAGAACAAAAACATGTTACTGCATCAATTTTGTGCGGCTATTTTTAATATGAATACGAAGCTTGAAACTTATGACTGCCATTAACGTCTTTATAGAAACATGTTCAACTTCACTGGAATAGTTTGAACACTTTTTGGAATTTTAACATTCATGTAAAAGAGTTTGTAGCTTGATTATTTTCAAGTTGAACATAGTTTCTCAGTGGCGTCGTGTAGCGGTAAAAGTTAGGAACTATAATAAATATCGTAAAGTTTTGTGATTTCCCACTAAAATAAGAGTGCTACTTGATTTTCAGTTTTAACTTAAAAGTGGTTAAGTACAGTCGTGTCTACATTATGATTGTGATAAATGAATGTTTGATTTTGTGTCCTATTTGATTATTTAGTGTTTCTAATAAATGGCAGAGTATAGTTATTCATAACTTAGATGTTAGTGTAAGTATTATTGTGTAGGATTTGCTAACTCAAAATTATCGATTTTAGATTTATTTCTCAACTGGAATATTATTCAGTTCAGCTATCTCATCTTCAGTTTTATTTCATTTATAATTTCTGTAAATTGATTAAGAATTTATTATTTTTCGTATATTTAAGTATGTGCTTCAGTCTTATATGTTCCACATATTGAAATAAAAATTAATCAATTTTAAATATGGACAATCACTTTGGTGTTTTGTTTTCAATTTGTGGAAATTAGCATCATAATTATTCAGAGCATTAAAATTATATAACTGTAAACATGTGAAACTTGTCTATTACAACTCGATTTAGTTTAGTGATAATCACATTTTATTTTTATCTTCCAGCATAAGGATTGCAATGTTACGTTTTGTATAATTAGATGTAAGCTTACAAATAAATAGAAACAAAATATTAGTGTTTCTGTTCACTGATTCATGAAAATAAAAGCCAAATAATTATCGCAACTGTATATTTTCTTACACTTACAACAAAATATATTCAATATTTTATAATTTATGTACCTTATACTAGAACATTAAAGCTTCTACATAGATATTTCATTTCAAAAATAATTTCATAATAAACCAATAACATAATGCCTGACCAGTCGCATATCACGTTAATACTTAAATTATATAAATTAATAACTTCCTATAATCATAGAAGATCTTGGATGAACTTAGAACTACAATAATTACGTTTTTCAGTGTTTAATATTTTATTTGTTCGATAATAATAAAAATATCTTAATGTTACACTAATACATTGCATTGGTTTTGTATGAATCATTATTTTTTATTGTACCAAAAAAAAAAAACATGATTTAACTCAATATATTTCGAGCACCAAATTTAATATATTACAGAGCAAAACAGATATGTAAAATATTATATGTTATAGGGCATTGATAGTAGAATCCAGATTATAAGAACATAATATCCAGATAATTTTCTATGCGCTTGCGCTCCCCATCTGAGTAGCTTTCTCCTGATTATTTGAGCTATTGTCAAAACAAATAGCCGTGGATTAAAATTACCACCACAAATAACATAAACAAGTTTCATTTGGCTATTTTAAGCTATACATCTATAGTTACATAAAACACCAATGAAAATATCTAAAACAAGTTTTTAGAGATCTGTCAATTAATATCTTATGCTTGCGGCTAAAAGTATACTCTGACCGAGTAAAGAACTTTATCTACGCCCATGCTATAAATCCTCTATAAAAGTTTCTGAAACAGTTAGCATATTGCCAACATTAAAACACCAAGTGTAACTTTATTAGCATCCAAACGGGAGTTATATTGTTGTACTGAATTTCATTATGCATCAGATGCATAATGAAATTCAGTACAAGGAGATTCTCCTATTCAAAAAAAGAACATTGTCATGCCCGCGCATTTCACTACCATAGCGTCATTATTTATTTTTTTAAACTTATTGGTTATTCGAATTAACGTATCCCGCCATTTGTGTTCTATATTAATATTGCATTTTTTTAAGTACTTTGTTTGTATTTTTTTTTCGTTTGTTTTGTTTGTTTATCCTATACATAGTTTGTTTGTAGGTATTAGATACTCAGCAATTAAACTTTCCATGAATTTACATAGGGTTCTTACAACACTGTACAACACCCTATGGTTTCAGAACGTTTTATAGAGGATTCGTAACATGGGTGTAGATAAAGTCTTGTATGCAACTGTACATAATTAGGTATTAAAACACTCATGTGATACTATTAAACCCACATTCGTGTTTTAATACCCCTTATTATACAACAGTTGCATAAATAACTATTAACTCCACGATTATAAGGTTTAAAATATTATCACTAGGTTTTTGTTAGTTTACGACTAATAATATTTCAATACCCACGATGTTTACGATCAAATAAAGTATACATTCCTCATTAATTTTAACGAAAATATACAGTAAAATGGTACAATAACTTCAATAATATCAAATATAAAAAAAACAGTATTTATCTATTTTACAGGGATTCTCTTACGAATACTAAGTGTTAGGTACTTCAATATTTTGGTAGAAATGACGTAAAAGTCAGCAGTCAAATGGGATTCTGCAAAAAGCTAAAAGTTATCGTACGTCTCATAGACTACCGGTCCGCCGCACTTTAAACGTTTCGGCACCTGGCTTTAACACAAAGACTGCATAAAATTCGACTTATCAAGAATGTTTATGTTACATGTGTAATGCGACAACTTTCAAAACAAACATTTCGCATAGTGAAATATATTAATACCTTTTATCAAAGATTTAAATCGTTAGATTTGCCGTCACCGTACGAAGTCGTGCGAAAATGTGTTCATACTGAGAAGAGTGAGCTCACACAATAATATTGGCATTTCCATGAAAATCAAGTCAAGTCTGCGACGAGTGTGAAAACGAGAAACTAGACTATCTTTTGACGCGGTAGTGCGAATCTTTGATTTAAATCTTTGCCTTTTATATACTAATAAAACTGATAAGCTAATTTCGCTATTTCCAATACTGCCTTTGGAATGAGCTTTTAAAATAAGTTATTAAAATAACTATACATGAAAAAAATGTTCACGATATTTTAGCAAGGCGTAAGAAAGTTAAACTTTTACTTAGATTTTTGAGTTATTTTTTTACAAAACATACCCAACATTTAGATAATGGTCTCTCAATTTTTAAATTACTTGTATTCTAGTTTTCTTTACTGAACAGATCGCGATCATACCTATTAGTTTAATTTACACGATTTTGATCCGGGTTTTCTCGCCACTGATGATGCCCACAAACAATTAAAAATAGAGAGGTAATATTACAGGTAATATTTAGCAATGGCAATTTGTGACAAGATTAGATATAAAAATGATTTCTTTCCCAACAAACGTCGCGCGTCGTGCTGTAAGCTGTACAGTTCATACGTATGTAAGTAAAATTAATAGAACTCGGATTGTTTTACTTTCACCTAATTGATGATAATGTTTCGCCACTGACTCAGCAATAGAACTCAAATTGAGTTTTATTTTCACCAATATATTGAATGTTTGTCATTGACTCATCAATAAAACTCAATTTGAGGGTTATTTTCACCAATATATTGAATGTCTCGCCACCGACTCATCAATAGAACTCAAATTGAGTTTTATTTTCACCAATATATTTAATGTTTCGCCACTGATTCATCAATATAACTCAATTTGAGTTTTATTTTCACTAATATACTTAATATTTTGTCGTTCGGAAAAATCTAATAATTTACCAACCTCATAAAAAGTCTGAAATTAAAATTACCTTTTAAAGATCCTTTGTATTTTCAAATAAAGACAATGTGTCAATTTTTTTTTTCGGTAATTTTGTAGTAACACCCAAGCTTGCATGTTAATGCCATTACTAAACGCCTGTATCGAACATAAATGCGTGTCCTTTCCCTTCCTACTTAAGTCCTCACCGCGAATCGACAACACGAGGCGAGGCGAGGCGCTTCTTGTCGAAGGCGCAGATGGCGGCCAGGAGCGACGAGCGCGCGTCGCCCGGGGAGGCGCGGCCGGGCGGCGTGGCCGGGCCGGTGCCACGACTGTCTGTGTCGTGAGCTGGAGAGAATGCTTGGAATTATAATAAGTACTACCATATAAAAAGAAATAACATCACTATATTTTTGCCCATATCCCAATTTAAGACTCGTGCAGACCAGCGCGACGCGACTCGAACAATACAATTTCTAAGAAAACTTCACGGTATAACAATAGCCGGTGTCGCGTCGCGCTAGTCTGAACGAAGCTTTACACGGGGATAGGCGCAAGTGTTTTTCTTCCATAATTCCCTATGAGTCGTCATCTCGGTATTCGTTTCTTTGGTAATCTTTTCATATATAAATAAATACCTAATACGTATAAAAAAGAAACTAGGTGTATCATACACCCCGAAATAGTAGCGCCCACTCAGACCATACCTGGTATAATGCTGACCTTTAACACCCAGTGTCTGCAAGGCTAATCAGCACAAAAAATTGAATGCGTCAGCAAAATACAGCTGACAGATTGTCATACTCGAGTCTAGTGAATTGATTGATTGTTATTACTTCTGAGAACTTCTCAAAGTCAGGATTACTGAAAATAAATCGGGGCTAATCTTTGTTCAACACGAGTTTCTTGAGCCCAATCTATCAGTTCATTTTTGCCTTGATTTGCCTTTCAAAAACCGAATGTGAAAAGTACTAGGCGTTTCGAAATTGTGGAATAGTTGCGCGATTTTAAACACAGTATTAGGGGCCAACCACCGCCTCATAAAGCAGTATTATTTGAATGATAATACAGTGTGAGAAAGAGATGGAGCTATACAGGACTTCTAGCTCTATCTCTTTCCCACACTCAAGTAAGATAAACACTCAAATAATAATGCGAACGTGGTGGTATGCCCCCTGAATGGATAAATGAATCATAACAATAAATTCTTACATAGAGCGGGTGGCGTCGGCGATGAAGCTGTGCTCGCACTCTGAGACCGCACCGTTTCTGCTAATGATGACGTCGATTTCCATAGACTATCGCGTTTTTTCTGCAAATAAATTAGACATTGGTTCACAAAATATTATAAACCAGCTCAACTGGCTTTTGCCTGCGGCTTCGCCCACGTAGAGGCTGGAATGATCCTACGGGAAGTACGTTCGGTACGTACCGGTATAAATTCAAATTCAAAAATCATTTATTCAAACTAGGCTGATTATCAGCACTTTTCGAACGTCAAAGTTACATAAGACAGTCCCACAAAACGCCCGGGTTGGGTTTAGAAACGTGCTGCCTCGCTGGACGAAAAGTGAGGATATTAGGGGGTTCTAGGGGGTTTTCTGATACCTATGCAAAAAACTTTTCTTGCCGGAGACGCCGTCAAAAAAAAAAAAAAAAACTTACGAAAATCCTAATTTTTAGGTTAGGTTAGTGTAGGAACACAACTGCTTTTTTTTAATACATAACACATTATTGTTTACAAATAATGTGAATCCTAATTTGGAAAAAGAAAACACCACAAAGGTAAATATAGTGTAGGTTAAGATTTTTTTTATTCTACTTATTACCTACGTAGACAGAACTTAGCCTCAGAATCGACACGGGGCACCCCGACCCCACGTAGTCTTTTGGTCCCTACCCCTAGAGTGTTTTTATAAAGGCGGGAGCCAGAAGCTGGAGGGAGCTCCATAGCGATGCGAAGGTCGAGTGTGTTGTAGCGACACTCAGGGGTGACCGAGAGCTTTTGGCGGGAGCACACCCGGAGTCCGACTCAGTACACAGTATAAAATCATACAAACAAAATAATTTCCAGTATGGAAAATGATGCGGGACTACATCTCCCATCCACATTTGCCCTCCCCCTCTCTCTTGAACCCCCCAGAACCTTCAGAATACACATTTTCTATGACAAGACTGGTATACAAAAAAAAATATTAAAAAAAAACTATACGTTTCCGGCGGGGGGAATGAGGGGGGATGGCATACACCCTACCCCCCACACCCTCCCCCCCAACCCCCACCCCTATCGAGGCAGCACGTTTCTAAACTTTAACCAAACGCCCACCCTTCACCACTTCCTAGTGCTTTAGCTGGGAAGAAGAAGTGGCGCAACAAACTCCCCAGCAGCCGCATAAAAAGTATCCTATCTCCTAACCCAAGTTCATCAAAATACGTTCACCCGTAAAGCTGTGAAAATGTAACACAGGTAGACTTTATTTCGCATTTACAATAATGAGTAAGTATGGGTGGAGCATTGAGTATTTAATATTTTCCAAGAGTCGACACGAGGTTTATAGAAATAGCTTTAGCTTAGAAAAATGAGCCAGAATATTCAATATTTATCTTACCGCTCTCCGCTTTTGTTTCTTTATTTCTTCTTCGGAACCGAGTATCTCTTGTATACGTACTTCTCTTTTTGCACTACGTACCTGAATCAAAAATATTAAATATTAGTTAAGATCTGATTCACTCAGCCTCAAAATATTCGAGAGTGCCTAACAGAATATTTTTTTTAACTTTATCCTCTTTATTTGTTATTATGGAATAAACATTGTAAGATTTATAATAACACTAGACGACACCTGAATGAATGCCAGAATAAAAGCAGGCTGTTGGATTTTCAACTTTCGGCGTCCAGCTGAGCGTCGGAAATAAAATAGGCGCTTTTATTTAGGAATTCATTGCACGACATAAGTTACCTAAGTTCACACACCCTTACTTTAAAATTAAAAGGTACAGATCATATTTGAAATCAACCCAAACATACCAACTTCTGTTCAGTTTTCAACCTAGCTTCAATATTCGTTACTGCCGTCTTCAGCTCATCCTTCAACGCGATTGGAAACTTGAGGTGCATGCGTTCGTAGTGCGGGACCATTGTGAGCCCGTTGAGGGGTGCGCGCGCGAAGAACGGGTGTTGTAGCAAGTTGTCTATGGACGGGCCGCCGTGCTTACATGAGATCTTTGATAGACACATTCGGAGGACTGATTCTGGAAAAAAAAAATGTAAAATTCATGTGTTTGTTTACGAAATTTTTTATTACAGGAAAAAAATCATAAATCAATTTGGAATACATTTCGCTAAAGTAGTTTGCTGAACGAACTGTTCTTGTTGTTGTTCATTATCTTAGTCATTATCATTAATATCAGCCGGAAAACACTGGCCATTTTTCGGCTTCAGTTAAATATAGGCTGCCCTCAAGCATCGCCACATAGCCGGTTCTGCGCTGTCCGCATCTAGCGGATTCCTGCGACCTAATTAAGTCGATGGTCCACCTTTTAAGAGCCCTACGCTGCTTGTTCTAGAACGCGATCATCGCTCTAGAAACTAACTTAACCTTTATAATACTGGTGTCTCATATTGGAGACAGATAACAATAAAATTCTATTGTGTCTGCTAATTGCGCGCGCGACAGATTAAACTAACTAAATAACTATTAACTTAATAACGTTTCGGTCCATGGCCCATCTGTTGTGGGAGCAATGAGCTATGTTCCGAGGAACCAACATCCATCTACTTCGTAATTTTAGAATATAGGGTAGACGACAAAAAATATTTTTGTCCGTCAGGTAGATTATTAAACAATATTGGACACGTATTTTTTTCTTTTTTTATATAGCCAAAAGATTACGGCGATACATTGAGTTAATATGTGGCATGAGGTCACGCCTTGGTAGATTTTATACTTAGGTGTGACAACTTTAATGCGTTTTATCCAAGTATTTTTTATTAATATGTTAAAGCAAAAAATACGTGTTTAATTTTTTTTTATTATCTAGGACTGACTTTATTTTTTTGTACCCAGGCATCATCCGTTTTACGCTATAAAAAACTAACAGGCTGCTCATTGATTACTCACTCTCACTTGTTATAAGTAAAGTAAGGCCCTTTTAATAGGTAACATTTGAAAATTCATCAAAATTCAGCAACGTAACCTTGTAACGCCGGGCATAACATAATATGTTTTTTCGTTTTGTTAGAACTGCACAATTGCTTAACTTTTTTCAATTACGATTACATATTTATTGTAATAATGACCGATACGAGTAATTTTACGATTTGCTTTCACTAAACTGACAGACGTCAAATGTTACCTATTAAAATGGCCTTACTTTAGATAAAACACAATGTGAAACTAATCATTGAAGGAATTAGTTTAGACCTTTTTTTTTCTTAACGACGACATATAAAACTTCAGACAGACAAAAACATAACATACCTAAATCCTCGTTTTGTAATAGCGGTTCACCCTCATAATTATCACAGTAGTAATCAGTCAATGGACATCCAACAGCCATCTCATACAGCGTCCGTCCGAAGCAGTACACATCGATGGCTTCTGCAGTGACCCCTCGCCTTAGTTGTAAGAGATGTGGCCTGTAGAGACACGGGACTCCTACTAGGATGTTCTCTATGTCCATTAAGAGGGCTCGCTGGTTTTCTATTGCTATGTTTCCAGGGTGGAGGTGGCCTGATGAATAAAAGATAGGTTGATTATATAGAATTGGGAGGTAGGTGGGAAAATACGGGGCAGGGATATATAAAAAAAAATAGATATACAACATATCTTAAGTTTTAAATTAAATTTTTGTTCATCATGCAGCATGAATTAGTTTTTACTATAATAATTCACATAATTATTATAGTCTCAAAACCACATATAGTGTGTTTTGTAGGGAATAAAACCGGCCAAGTGCGTGTCAGACCACGCACAGCGAAGGGTTCCGTAGTTAGGATGAATGTTAACGCATGCACAATATTCATCTAATCTACCGCATAAATAAGTTTGTATTTCAACATCATTTCTACCACGGTCCAGTCCGGTCTACTCTTGACCGTGGTTGAAGCCAGCAAATACGTCTGTGTTAATTTTCTACAAGCTTAAAAGTACCATATTATTAAAAGTGTGTTGTGACGAGATTCGAATTCGGCTCACCGTGCTGCGGATCTAACTTTGCCGCCAAACAAACTCCGGAACAGTTTAGAACCAAATAATTACTGCGCGCTACGGAAACATCGGCTCGAAACATCTAGCAACGCGGCATAGTTACTTCGCCCCACCTTCCGACCAGCCAGCGGTGACCAACCTACCAACCGTTATGAATTTAACTTGTAAAAAATGTGCAGTTGTGTGCAGTATCGGAGGTTGCCCACTGTTCGAATTGTCGTCTGACTTTTCACTTCCCTTGTGTTAGCCTCTCTGGGGTCAGCTGGAGGGGATTGGTATCAGACAGACAGGGAACTAGGATCTGCGCGGAGTGCATAAACAAACCGAGTACCCAAGAAGATGACTTCTTAATTTTTTGGGCTACAAAATTTAAATTTGGCTGGGAGCTAATGAATAGTTAGTAGACGTTTGCTAAGAACGGATTTTGCGACAGGGTCGGATTAAAGAGTTCTAAGCACTCTCGCAAGTTTCGTTAAACATCATTAAACTTGATATCTTCATAACCACGCGGACGAAGACGCGGGCAACAGCTAGTAATATATTTATAATATATTATATATATTTGAAAATTGCTTACGCGTTGGTGATGGCGCCAAACAAGTCGCCAAATTCTGGGCCGAGTCTATTTAGATTGCTATCGACACGCTAAGAGGAAGATTGCTTATTAAGCCCTTGCATTTGATACCCAACATGGCATAATAACTTTTTTTTTCATGTATCACCGTGTCCTCTAGAGGGCGCCATATTCATTTAATGTAATTCATATAGCCTATAACCAGCGGACGATCAAGACGCTTCCAACGATACCTCATTTGTCAAATTATGATGAGGAGTTTAGAAGGTATAAGGGAACAGATGAACTTACATACATACCGGTCAAAATCATAACTCTCCTTTTTGCTTCGCTGTAATCGGGTAAAAATTAATTCGGACCTCGCTAGTGTAGACTAGAATAACCGTAACCGTATAACCGTTTTAAACAGCTTAATGTCGAGGAGTGTGTCGACATTCTTTACGTAACATTACGCTCACATATAGACGCATTGCATAGGTACGTTCAAATAGTAAAAGTATTAGGGCGTTTCCGATACCCAAAATAGTTTTTAGCTCATGTCTGCCCTACACAAAGTAATCAGACTTGGTATTATCACGGCTTCCACAAAAATCCAATTTGAACTTTTAACAAAAACAATGTTATCCTTTTGGTATAAGAATATTTTGAGGGGATCTATAGAGAGGGAGAACTATAGAGATAGAAAATAACCCTTGTAAGTAATACGTACCATGAGGTATGCCTTTTTCATGTAAAAACTTCAAGGCTACCAATATCTGATATCCATAATGCGCAAGCTGTCCTAATGTAAACGGTTTCCTTATCCTAGGGTTGCCATATTTCGATAAATGGTTCTTATTATACTCTGTACCATAGAGTATGTCTCTTAGACATCCGAATTCATGTATCTTTCTAACTACAAATGCTCCCGTTTCTAAATTTTGAATAGCTAATACTGGATCTATGTGGGGGTGCTGAAAAGAAAGGAAATTGATTTCATTATTTTAATTTAAACCTTATGTTAATTGAGAGAATTAATTCTACAATTTAGATAAGATAAGATAATCATTTTATTTGCTCAAGCATGAACACATACAATACATACAACGTAAATTGTCTACATGCAATAGTAATTATCAAAAGTGAAAAAAGTTTTATTAATTAACTATAATTTAAAAGAAAGTCCTGTTAGTTACACTATTTATAACTCAAGAACGGCTGAACCGATTTGGCTGAAAATTGGTGGGGAGGTAGCTTAGAACCAGGAGACGGACATATGACTTTTTACCCCGGTCGGGTAGGTATGGAGGTAGGGTAGGTAGGTTGGGTAGGTAGGGTCGGAAGGTAGGGTAGGGTAGGTAGGGTAGGGTAGGGTAGGTAGGGAGAGTAGGGTAGGGTAGGGTAGGTAGGTAGGGTAGGGTAGGGTAGGTAGGTGCACCGTAGATAAGTACTTAATGCTACCCGTGTGAAGCCGGGGCTGGCAGCTAGTTTAATATAAATAAACAGAGCAAAAAAAATGAACAGAGCTGTGAAATTAGACTCGCCCATGGATTTGCCAACGCTATTACGCATATAAACTAACCAAGCTAATTAGACAACAGGGTGGAATGCCAGCTCCATACCGTTTTACCGAATCTGGCCCCATAATCAGCTAATAATGTTCCCAGTGCTTGAACATAGGCCTCCCCTCCACTCGGTGAAAGGGAGTGGGCTCTAATCCACCACGCGGGCTCAGTGCGGGTTGGTGGATGTCACATACCTTCGAATTTTTGGTTCAAGGACATGCCGGTTTCCTGACCATATTTTCCTTCACCGTTTTGAGAGCAGTGGTGATGAATTAATTTACACAAAGTAAAGCGCCTATCTGGAGTCGAACCTACGTGCCGAACTCGGTAAGTCGCGGTCAATACTAATGGGCCACCACTGCTCAATCTGGCCCCACGTCCGTCGTAATATCATATCCGTAACCCAAAATACCGGCCGATAACGTCATGACTAATAATAGGGTATTACACCCATTTTTGAAAAGTGTCTCAAATAGATTCTATAGTGCTAATGAACCACTAAAAAATTCACAAAATTTTTATTCAATCGTTAAGTTCCATAAAAATGCATTAAAATTTTGCATTTTCAAGTTTCGCGCGTAATTTGACGAAAACGCTGGACGCAGTGGACGCCATATTGCTCTGTGGTCATGACGTCAGTTGGCTGTGTAAACAAATTTATAGATTAAAGGTACGCTGATAGTTGACAGTTAACACTTTCTAAGTTTACATAGCCGTATGACGTAATAACATGGCGACTACTATCTAATGGTGTTACGAAACAGATTAAAAAAGCTGAAACCTTTGAATTTAATTTTAAAATTTAGTTTGTTATTTTATGAACTAAAACTAACGTTTTCCGACTGCTTTTTGCCTAAGCTATCTCAATAATATATTTTTAGATTTTTTCTCATATAGAGTAAAACACCCTATTGCCTGATTGACTTGGTCACCTATATTCAATACAAATCCTTGTTTCCAATTAATGCTATTTCCACTTAAACAAATACTTACACTAGTGAAAAATGAGTTGATTTTAGAATGAGTTGTAAATACAGTTCAGGTATTAGTTATTTTTGGAAAATAAATTGCGAACGCAGGGTAGTAGGTAAGTTGCATACTTACAGTAACATTTATCAAGCTCTTGAAAGCCGTTTGTAAGTCTTTATCTGTGAGATACCTGTCGGCGCCATAGCTCTGGTACGACAGCATGCAATTTGTTCGACTTTCCGTGTCAGTTACCTGTAACGATAAAATGACCATTCACTTGAAATAGACTTTCAATGTTAATTGATTACCTAACATGATAACACGATAAGCAGTATACTTAAACCTAAAAATAGATGTCACTTTTGTGGTATTCTGTTGTACAAAACCACATCATTTTGTCGTTAACGTTATCAGCTAGTATGTAACTCTAGGTCAGACTTTGCTATGATTTTTCGTTTAGTTTCGTCGCCTCTGTGGTCTAGTGGTAAGACCCAGAGGTTCCGAGTTCGATTCCCAGCGGGGGCAAAATTTACTCGTCTCGTTGGCTTCAGTATAGTGGTGGTTACGGTAATCCAGGAAGCGCAGAACAGATCGTTGTGCTAATCCTTGGGGGGGCCTATTTCCAGCTGTGGACGTCTTTTAGCTGAGAGCATGATAATGATTTACGTAGCTATAATAAGTCTTTTGTCCATGTCTGCCTAGGTCCTTGAACCTCTTCGTAATAAATATCACCACTTCATTACAAAGTTAAGGCTTTTCGAACCTCAATGCTAAGTAAAAACATGTGTGTCTAGTTTATTTTTATCACTTGCCCGATAAGACGAGTGTGGAGTTATTATGATTCATAACAATGGACGTCAATGGATTCTCACGACGGACGACACTATCAAGTTCCAATAAAACTCGATTTGAATAAAAGTCACATGATTTTTATATTTTAAAAGTTATATCAGGTACCTATGACAAAGGTGTGAACAATTTTACTTTCTTTGAATGTTGTAAGAAATATAAAAAAAAAAAAAAATAGCATAACATAGCTTAATCAGCCTATAATATGTTCCCTCTGTTGAGAGACAAAGAGTGGGAAAAAATTACACAAAGTAAGAGCCTGCTTCGATTGAACACAGACAGGACAGAGTAGCTGTTCTGTAACGCGAATAAAGTTTTACAAACATGACTAAACCACAGACATATTATGACTACTGTCTGCAATCTGATCGGCTCCGAAAGACATTGTTTTAACAAAAACGACTGCAATACAGCATGTAAGTACTCGCTCTGTCTACACCGCAGGTCCTGTACCAATCTTGCTTGCGACGTAACGTTTCTTGCGCTAATACTAAATAGCCTGCCTACCTGCGAGCAAATTGGAAGTAGTGGTCGCGGTTGGTCACAGTTCTAACCTAAGCTAACCCATTTCACCCAGTTTTTCGACTGTTTATGATCTTTTAGGGGCATGAGGAACAGGGTGTAAAGTTCACTCATCCACCATAGAAAAGGGAGGATCCTCCAACCAGACGGGTGTTGTGTCTGGCGGGCCGACTGCCCAACTGTTGATGTCGGATAGTCTTATCTATGTCGTTCGCGGGGTAAACTCTAATTGCGCGATGCAGGATTTGTTTGACGTCATGTCTTTGATGCGTAGTTAGTATGTGGCGGTGTAACCGCTACAATCTAACGGAAATAATACTGTAAGTGTCTGATCTTTGCTGATTCAGCTATTTCTAAGGTTATGGCTAGCAAAAGGATGGCAATGACGTATCAAGCACATCACAAAAGGGAAGCTATAACTGCCGGCCATTCTATAAAAATCTTACTGTGAATACTTAGGTGAATTGAGTTTAAAGTGGGCTGTCATTCCATATAATGCTTGGGATTGACAATAATGACAGCACACTTCAAGCTAATTTCACCTACAAAACACACGACAGTCTCTATATACTTCCAGTGTAATGGGCAACTGATATAAATTCGAAGACTGACGAAACACGAAGTTTGCCAAAGGACATAGTTGTACTGTAACTTTTCACGGTGAGTCGTTTACAGAATAGCTCGGCAGTTGCATGCACCGGATGTTTTTGAATTAAACGATGCTCATCGCTAACGTGTTTTCCCATCAAGGCTTCGTAGAAAAACGAGAAATGTCTCACAATAATCACTGCCTACCTCGGAAAGAGGTAGTCGTAAAGATACGTACACAAAGTATGTCAGTAGGTAAATTAAAGTATGCTAGTACACTGCCCTCGTTTAAAAAAATACATTTTTATCACATGCGAGTTATCAGTCAGAGTGACTAGATTTTTGTGTCCAACAAACGTAAATTGTTACCAATTACTAAAATATTATTATTAGGTAGCATTATAATCAATGTGTGGAACAACTTACACCTAGCACCTAGCTTCAGACATTTCATAAGTGCCCTTGTAGGTTTATGTGAAATAAAATATTTTGAATTGAATTGAACTTGACAAGGACGTGTCTTTCAGTTGACCGATAATGGCATACAGGATGTATGTGTATCTGGAACTTTCAGTTTAATTGAAGGCGATTGAGCAAATAATTCTGAATTTATTTATTTAGTTTACTATTTATGCATACACAGTAAAATACATAGAGATACGACATTACGAACATTCATCGTCATCGACGTTCAACGAAAGAAAAAAAATTTGAAGCTCGTGCATCTTTCAACGCTACCCATTCAGATACTCGGAGCGTTACCCAAATAGCCTTTTATTTTGTAACATTATTTGGCATCTCGTTTCCAAATTACATGACAAAGGAGATGTTTCAAAATGTATGGAGCCCGGCCACGTCTTTGTACACCATACAAAAAAATGGAGAAACACAATTAAAACAGTTTTCAATCATCCAATTACTTTAAGTTGGCTTTGTTTGGTAGTAAAACACAAGAATGTACACTTGAAATTGCAACACACAACAAAAACCCGTCATGGCGGTAAGCTGTCATGTTGTTTGATTAATGACGTTTGACATGTTTATTTGTCTTAATTGTCAAATCACTGCGTTTCGTTCAGTCTTTTTTAGACTCGAGAAATTAAAACAAAACAAACATCAAACCGCGAACGACAACGAAAGCGACTGAAGTGACAATAGACAGTTCATGATCTATGATCAATGGCCGATCTATGGTTTACTGTCATTGTTTTTAACCACAGAGTCCTAAATTAGCGAGACACCATGTTGAAACTCGATAAAAATAATTGATAAATATCAAATTATTACAAGAAAAGTATGCATTAAAGCAATTTATCTGTATTTTTCCCGAATTCCATAGATTTTTCTCGATTTTTCGAGGTACTTTACACATTCTGGGCCGGATTTGGAACATCTCCTTTGTTACTTCATCATCATTTCAGCCGAAAGACGTCTACTGCTGGACATAGGCCTCCCCCAAGCACCGCCACTTCGACCGGTTCTGTGCTTCCAATTAGTTACTTACTAAAAAATAATGTTTCCGTATCCGCCAGCCGACGTCGGGCAGCGGACCTTTCAGTTCGTATCTGCCATCGCCCCGCAACGCGATCGACACAGTCTGAAGAGCTTGTTCTGTAACAACAATAACGAAAACTTGAAGTAAATAATACATAATAATTAGCCTCAGTCTGAAAATCTTGTTAAAATCTGTATCAACAATAACAATAAACTTAAAGTAAAAACCGGCCAATTGCGTGAAACGCACAATGAAGGGTCCCGCAGTTGGGCTGAAAAAATTGTTGAAAAACATGTTTTCTCATACATTCCAACTGCAAATGTAAGATTGTACGCACAATATTGAAAGATTTACCCCGTTTTTTTTAGACTATAGACTTCGTATAGGTTTTCCTGTAATCTATGAGTAAAGAGCCAGGGTCTGTAATTTTTTTTTAAAACTTTGACTGTAATTTTGGAGATAAATGATGGTCAATTATCATCTATTTTAAACCGACTTCAAAAAAAGGAGGTTCTCAATTCGACTGTTTCTTTTTTTTTGTAACTTTGTTACGCGACTACTCCGCCAAATTACTAAGAAATGATTTTGATGATACTTTTTGTTTGGTAGGTTATAGTTCAGAGGTGGTCCCATATAAATTGTATTAACTTTGCTTGGGTAGTTATTGAGTTAGCTTAAAAAAAAACGCATTTCCCCACTTGGTCTATATGGATGATATGATAAGTTCAAAGTTCCTGTCACTGTTATTTATAGCAAGTAGTGGTATTCGAATTTGTATGGGATAGGTACCCAACTAAAAAGTGAATTATAAAAACTTTTTACAAAATATTTAACAAAGTAAAGTAAAAGTAAAAAATGTTTATTGATTCATCAGTTAGTGTTACAATAAATAGGTATAACACTGGATCCCGCACTAGGATACCCTGTGTCGCAGAATCCAGTCTCTTTCGACAGATAAAAATAATTACAACAAGAAATTAACAAAGACAACGGTGTCTGTATAATTAATTAAACTTAACACAAAAATGTGCAAAATAAGTTTGATTTCAGAAGTCGGTGGCAAAAAACGAAAATATCGAACCAAAGACACCGACTTCTGAAATTAAAGTTATTTTGCACGTTTTAGTGATTTTTTTTAAGTCGGTATTTTGTTTTTGTAAAAAGTTATTTCTGAAATATCTTTAAAAGTAATAAAGTAAATCACAACAATCCCTTTTATTTGATATGTCACACAGTACAGTTTGCAAGACTTTTTTTCCCAATTTGGCTCCTAAAAGTGACCCCCATATTCAAAATTCATTTATTTACGTTTTACGTCCGTGTTTTGGTCACAGAAATTCATATGTGTACCAAATTTCAACTAAATTGGTCCAGTTAATTCGGAGCAAATTAGCTGTGACAGACGAACAGACAGACAGACACCACAAGTGATCCTATGTGGGTTCCGTTTTTTCATTCAGACGTACGGAACCCTAAAAATACATTATAATCCGCCTAATATGTTCCCGCTGCAATTTATACTTTACTATTTGTCTGTCCAAAAGCTTCTTTAGCACAATACCCGTGCGAGTATAGGCATGAAGAAGCATTTGTTAACACGTTTAAGTACCTACAAGCAGAACGCATTCTTCATTGCCTCAACACAGCTCATGTGTTGGGTTAATTTTTTTTTTTTTTTTTTTTTTTGTCTAGGGCATCTCTTAACCGGTCAATCCTGCGGCTGCCTTAAGCTACTAACTTAAAGCCTCCAGCCAGGGGCAAAACTATTCTAAATTAAAACTAGGCGAACGCTCGCTAAGGGCACCCCCTGTGGGGTACGGACCTCGGCTTAGGGCGTCGCTGGGGGGAGGACAGCAAGTTGGGACAGGCTGGATCAAAGATGATTCATTATTATTAATCGGGGAATTTAAGACTACATTTCTCAGCAAAACGCGGGCTGGCGCTTCTGCGAGCAAGGGTCGGTGGGGAGTATTATTTACTCGGGCGGGTCGCGATCGCGGAGGACCTCGGCGGCGAGGTCGGAATGCGGGTCGGTGTCTGTGTTTCTTGTGCACTGTACTTGTGGCCCTATTGCTCTCCTGAAGGAGGGTTATGGGGTCGTCTGAGTCGGTAAGGATTTGCCTTGGGCGGCGGGTCTGACTGATTCTACTCGTGACATAATTGGCGGCCTCGACAACCAGAGGGTTGCGGTGTTTGGCGGCGGACTCAAAGAAACGCTTGGAATTGCGTTTGAGAAATTGGTGGATTGTGGGGATCTTTAGGTCGAGATGGAGGATCTCGTTCCTAACGTACCAGGGGGCACCGGTGATTTTCCGGAGAAATCTATTTTGGAGCGTTTGCATCCTATGAATATGGCGGGGTTTTGCGTGTGCAAATACGGCTCCCGCATAGGTCATGATGGGACGAACGCACGCCGTGTACGTACGCAATTTGCACTTAAGTGACATTTTGCTACGTGCATTCAGGACAGAGTGGAGTCTACCGAGGACGAAAGCGGCTCGCGAGCGGACCGGCTTTATGTGCTCACTGAAGGTGAGATGCTGATCTAGGACGACACCTAGGTATTTGGCTCGCTTCTCCCAAGGGATAGGCTTGCCGAACATGGTGATGGGTCGGGGGGGTTTGAACCTTTTTCGCAGTTTCCTAAAGAGAATCGCTTGGCTTTTATCCGGGTTGACTTCGATCCTCCACTTTCTAAACCACGTGCCGAGCATGTCGACTGAGGTCTGGAGAGTGTGGGCTATCGAGTCAGTGCTGGTACCGAAGAAGTGCTGGCGTGAAGATTAGGGGGGAGAGCACAGAGCCTTGAGGGACTCCTGCGCGGATAGGGCGAGGGGAGGATATCGCTCCTTCGATACGGTAGCGGAAGGTGCGGTTTGACAAAAAGTCCCGTAAGATGAGCACGAGACGATCCGGCACACCGAGTTTGTAGAGCTTATATAATAAGCCGTTGTGCCAGACTTTGTCGAACGCTTTCGCTATATCGAAGAATATTGCACCGGTTATTAAGCCGCGCTGGAAGCCCGCGCATATGCTTTCAATAATCCGGTGGGCCTGATGCACGCTAGAGTGCTGGGTTCGGAACCCAAACTGTTCGTTGGGGATGAGGCCCTTGGTTTCGGCATAATCTCTGAGGCGCTTATAAATAAGCCTCTCATAGACTTTGCCGAGTACCTTGAGCAAACTGATGGGGCGGTAACTCGACGGCTCGGTCTTGGGCTTGCCGGGCTTCGGTATGCCGATGACCGTGGCTTCTTTCCATGCTTGGGGAAAGATGTTATTGCTTAGGGCACCATTGAAGATGGTGGCCAGTAGCATTATCAGGTGGGCAGGGAATAGCTGGATCACCCTATTGGTGATTCCATCAGAGCCGGGGGCTTTGCGGGTTTTCAGACCTTTGATGATGTCATGCACTTCGTCAGGAGTGACGGGAGGCAGAGGACTATCAGGATCTTCAACGGGAGGGAGAGAGGATCTACGTTCGACCTCGGCGTCGACCTCTAGGAGGTGAGCTTGGTCTACCGGTTGGGAGCTAGGGGAGCATTGAGCTTCTAGACTGTCTGCTAGGCATTCAGCCTTTTCTAAGTCCTCGAACGCGATGGTCTTGTCGGGACGGGTCAGGGGGGGCATGGAGGCCACTTGCTGGGACTTGAGTTTCCTCTGAAGTTCCCAGAATGCCAGGTGGGTGGGCTCTAGTTCGCTGAGCATCTTGTCCCAGCCCGTGTCACGCAGCTCCTGTATGCGTGTCTTTACAGTTCTCTGTAAATAGCGCATATGGGCTTTGTTAGCGGAGCAGGGAAAATTGCTGTAGGCACGAACGGCCGCGTTCTTCTCAGTCAGCAGCGCGCGTACATCGTCCGGCAGGCTCCAGAGAGGGTCGCCCGACGCTGAAACCTCCCTAGAGCAGTCGCTCAGGACTGATTGTACGTGCTCCGTGAGTGAGTCGATCGCGGCCGTCGTGTCCGCGATAGAGTCGAATTTGTCGGGGATGGCGTCCAATTGGGGGGACGTGTTGGATTTCAGCTGGGTGCTTACTTTCTTCCAGTCCGTTACCCTTTTGGTGAGAGCGGGTTGAGAGGGGTCGGGGAGACCTATGCGGGGGGCCATTTTTATGACTACTGGGCGGTGGTCAGAGTTAAGCTCTTGCACCGTTTCTATGGATTCTAACCTTAGAGCGACGTTCTTAAGGAGCGCCACGTCTATGACGTCGGGGTTATGATGGGTAACGTGGGGAAAGTGAGTTGGGGTCATCGAGGCGATGACGTCAAAATTGAGAGAATTTGAGAGGTTGAACAAGTGTCGCCCTCTGGTACAGGTTCTGGAACTATTCCAGGCGGGATGCTTGGCATTGAAATCGCCCGCTAAGATAGCAGAGTCATTCATGCCGAGTAGGATAGAGAGGTCGTCTGAGAGGAGTTGGAAGTTCTCCGAAGTATTGAGGGGTGGGACGTAGACCGATACTAGTGAGATCGGCTGATGGCCGGTCATGCCTAAGCGGCAGATTGAGACTTCTAATCGTGAGAGGGGAGGATGTTGGGTTAAAGAAGCATACGTAACTTATATTAGAAATTTGTCTGCCCGAAAGCTTTTTTAGCACAATCCCGTACAAGTGTTGGCATGAAGAAGCATTTGTAAATACGCGACTCAGACGTCAGACCCCTCTGTGTGATCAAGCCATCACCCCCGCAGGCCCAAAGTGGGTTGGTGGAAGCCACAAGTTTTAAAAATTTTGGTTTTAGAACATGCCAGTTTCCTCCCGATTATTTTGTTGAGCTATGACCTCGTCTAATCTATACTTCTATACTAATATTATAAAGAGGAAAGATTTTATTGGTTGTTTGTTTGTTTGTATTGAACAGGCTCCGAAACTACTGGACCGATTTGAAAAATTCTTTTACCATTAGAAAGCTTAGTTTTCAGGGAGTAACATAGACTACTTTTCATCCCGGGAAAAATAACAGGTCCCGCGGCAAATTCCACGGGAGCGAAGCCGCGGGCAAAGTGACTAGCATTTTAATTTTAAAAACAAACATAATTTTGCCGTAAAATAAAAATGCTACCCATTTCCAGTTCGGTAGACATGTGTCCAATTCAATTCCTCGACAGTATAATATGTGGTCAATTGAACAATTCTCTAGTACGAAATATGGCTTCAAATAGCAACGTATCATTTTCAACCTTGACTTATAAGTGTCAGTTTACATTAGCGCAATAATGTTACTGAAGGTAAAGTAAATACGTTATTGACACAGCAAAAAAATATGATATACTAGCTGACCCGACAGTCGTTGTCCTGTCCAAATTTCTTTCGTTAAATTTCTGTGCTTGAAGTATTAAATAAATAAATAACCAATTGAGTTATGGTTTTCAGTTCCTACCATCTCATAGAAAAAAAAACCTTATTTTTTTTCCATTTTCCGGGCAACAATATTTGAACAATTACGAACATTTAAAAAAAACGGTCCAGGCGTTCTCAAGTAATGGGCTTACTACCAACGAACAGCATTTATTAGGGTAAGGTAAAAAAAAAGGTAGGGTAAAAGGAAATAACGGAGCCCTTATAGCAGGGCTGGTCAACCGGTCGATTGCGGCTATTAGTCCAGTCAATCGTGGCAAGGCAAAAAAATATAAGTATAATTAATTATACTTATATGTAAAAAATACGACAATTTGTAAACATCAAGGATCCTAATGGACATAAACATCCTACCTACAATTTAATTCCTGACAAGTACACGGCAGAAGTTAAGGCGGTGGTATCAGACTTCGAAATTCACTTTAATGATTTAAAAAAAAATGAAGTTGGTGGAGTTCATCAGTTATCCGTTTAAAATTTCCATTGATCATAGTGAAATCTATAAAATGGTAAAAACATTGCAGGCAGATTTCAAATAGATCACATGATATTCCAAAACGCAAGGTCATCCTCTGTTCTACATTTCTGGGCATTGGTTTCCAACCAGAAATATCCAAATTTGAAGAAATGCGTTGAAGAACTGCATTTGTATTTCAACGTATTTATGTGAATCAGTTTATCACCAATAAAAGTAAACACCGGATTCCACATTGGATTCTTTGTTGGCAATTTCATAATACAAACCTGACTTTGCTAATCTAGTGGAAGACGCTCAGACGCAATGCTCACACTAATATAAATAAGTAATTACTAAGAATAATTTTCAATTTTATGTTTTCACTCTAAAATTCTACAAAATTTTAGTTTTTTTTAGCTCATAATACTTACATTTTAATTCAAATTCAAGAAATATGTAATTCGTAGATCGCACAGGGTTTCGTCAGTAAACAGTAGATCTTGGGTCAAGGAAAGTTGGCCACCCCTGCCTTATAGGATCACTCGTGTGTCTATCTGTCACAGCCAATTTGCTCCGAATCGAATCGACCGATTAAGTTGAAATTTGTTACACATATATATTTCTGTAACCCAAACACGGACGAGTACCTAACATAAATAAATTAATTTTGTATAGAGGGGTTACTTTTGAGGGCCAAAAAAGATTTAAAAAAAAAGTTTTGCAAACTGTTCCGTGTGACATAACAAATGAAAGGGCTTGTTGCAAGAATGTAATTTTTTTTTTTTTTGTAATTTGAATATAAGAAAAGAAATTAAAGTTATTTTTCACTTTGTAGTGTTTTTCGCTTTTTTTGAAAGTTGGTTGTTTTTTTTTTGTAGTTTTTTTTTTCACTTTTTAGTTGTGGTTTAATTTGTGTGGGGTAAGTAGGTCCACACACATTCGAATGTGCTGCTATGTAAATAACAGTGACTGGAACTTTATTTAACGAATTATAACATCATCCATATAGACTAAGTGCTGAAGCTAACTCAAAAACTATCCAAGCAAAATTAATCTATGGGACCACCACTCATTCGAAATGGCATGATTCGGCACAGCCGGGCGGCAAAACCGTAGTCCGTGCCCGTGCAGGCATTAGTTGAAACTTGTTTTTACTTCTTGTGTTGTATGTTATTGCTTTTTTATGTAGTTGTATGTTTGATTGTACGGAATTCGTAGTAATATTTTTAATGAGAATGCAGGTGTAGTATGTATAATGTTGTGTGAGATTTAGTAGGTTAGTTTTTGTGTAAGTTCTTTGTTGGATATAGATAGATAGATAATGAAATAATACTTTAATTTTTTTTTTTTTGTATACTTTGTGGTGAATTTAGATTAGATTTAGCGGCTGATCCCCATATCTTATTTAGATATTCAAGGTTTGATTTTACTTAGTTATAGTTTAATTAGTCATACTTTTTTCGGAATATAGTTTTTAACTTTTCGTATACGAGTAGATAGTGCAATCCACGACGACGCGCCCCACTCCGCTCCGCTCCGTACTAAAGTACAGCT
This sequence comes from Xanthia togata, assembly GCA_963853775.1. Classification (NCBI taxonomy): domain Eukaryota; kingdom Metazoa; phylum Arthropoda; class Insecta; order Lepidoptera; family Noctuidae; genus Xanthia; species Xanthia togata. The sequence continues at coordinate 7,599,284 of OY970805.1, forward strand.
TACAGTACAGTAATCGCGGAGTGGGGCGCGTCGTCGTGGATTGCACTATCTGTAAAGTATTCCTGGCTTTACGCTCCTAATAGTGACATTAATTTTGTTTTGACATGATTGATGTGTAGCTTCCAAGTAAGTTTGTCATCTACCCACCGTTCGAGATATTTTTCGTGACTAGACCTTTTAACTATTTCTCCGTTGATCATAGGGAAATAATGATGAAAGACATCGGTAAGTAAAATACATGTACGTGTGCACAAAACGACTCAGCAGAGTTGCTAAATATCTCACGTAGAATTAAATTAATTCATAATTATACAAAATTCTCGCTTTTGTTTTAATTTGAACAAAGTTACATCCTATGATTACATTACCATTGAAAGCTAGGAAGAACAATAAAAAAGTTGGTCAAGGTTATTAGTCTTTCTATTTCAGAATTTGTAACGGTTTTCATTACTTAAAAACTACGCGTCTCATTTAAACTTGAATGATTGTATTCACCATTAGTGTTAATAAACTAACATTAATTATAATATTGACTTTAGTAAATTCCTAGAGAATATTTCACTAATTAAAGTGTGTTCACCTTAATCAACACAAACATGTTATTTGTACTCTAGCTTGTACCTAAACTGGGTTCATCCGTAGATAGTCTAGTTCTTATCATTCACATTCTTATACTTAGCATTACGATAGTAATTATGCTTTGTTCTTAGTAAACAATTGATAGCTTATAATTACTATCTACTGTTTGTAAGTTAAAAGAATTAATGTTGTGAACCAAAGAGTTGAATCTGGGTCTGAATGTAGATGGCTATGTCGCAGTAAGATGGTTGTAGCCGTGATATAGTTATATCCCTAGGGATATAGTTATATGAAAGCGGTTCTTAACTGTCTTCGGATTATAACTATGGGACGAGCACGAGCCAGTAATATAACTATTAGGGCAGTCCAACCAAATAGGTTAGGCTAGGTTAGAACTGACGAATTAACCGCGCGCGAGCGAGCACTACGTCGAAATTGGTCGCAGTAACAAAATTAAGGCACTCCGACAGTAGCAACAAAAACTACCCAAGCAAAGTTAATAAAAATTATATGGGACACCGCGCAAGCTTCCTCTGACAAATGAATTAGGGATGAAGACTGGGGGGAAAAAACTATTTATTGCGTCAGTCAGATAATTAAAAAAATATTAGACACGTATTTTTTGCTTTATCATATTAATAAAAATGGTTTAGATAAAACGCATTAAAGTTGGGGAGGGGGGGCTCGCTTAGCTCGCTACGAGTACGACACAAGTCAGTATAAAATCTACCGGGGAGTGATCTCACCCCACCCCCTGGCTGGAGGCTTTGAGTTAGTAGCTTAAGGCAGCCGCAGGATTGACCGGTTAAGTAGTCATCACCTCAGAGGTGAGCTACGAGATGCCCTAGACAAAAAAAAAAAAAAAAACACCCCACATTTGAACGTATTGCCTAGAAAATAGTGCTAAAGTGAGTTGCCTACCTGCGTGCGTCCCTAATCTCAAGCGAGCCATATCCTTGTTTCCTTTTCCGTCCTTCCCTTTGCAAAATCTTTATTTTATTTAATAGATTAAGGGACAACATCGCGAGCGCGCATCTATTTATTACATTATTTGCTAAGCTAATGTTATAGGATCATATGAAATATATCATGGCAAGATAAACGAATATACAAAATAACATCATCGCTTTAGACTTAGTACAAAAACTATTTTCCCATAAAACCTCTTATTTTGACCAATGTTCTACTTCTAACCTATTGCATGCTGAGGATTATAACATCAAGCTTAATTCTCAGAAACTACCCTAAACTAATTGGCTATTTCATGAGCCTTACAAAAAGTCGTTCCATTTTCATCAAATATAACTTCTGACGGCCATTAATCAAGGTTTATTATACCCGTAAGCGCGCGCAGGACTTCGGTATAGGTAGTACTTTACGCAGGTTTTTTGTGACGGAAGGCGCATGAGTTGTCCACTCAAACAAAAAAGAAAAACATGACCCGGAAATCTAAGTCTGCATAACAAGATACATTGCTACAGAAAAACTAAGAAGCAATAATAAATCTCCGGGCAACCCGCAGCCCTGTCAGTTTTATATCCCTTGAAACGAAACCCACTTTATAATCTAAACAAAAGTTTTTACAATGGTAATAAATAGCGCCCATGCAAAAAGATGGTAACTGCACTAACTGCCTGTTTAGGGCAATAAGCCCATTATATAAATGGGGATGACGTTCAACCACGTGTCTGTCCACAGAGACCTCGCTACTTATGTTTCAACAAACCGAGGTGACGCCAGAATTTGCGTAGCAATTATAAATAACGTTCATGAGTTTCTTCCTAACAGCAAGCTTTCATAGGAACAAATAATCACAAAATACATAACCGCACAGTTTAACCAGACGTTCTGGGGAGGAGCAGACATCATAATCGCTGCGTCAGAATTCTATCTCGTAAATGTGCGTGTGCATATAAATAACGAGCACATACTGGTGTATTCACCTAATGGCGATTCAGTACCCTAGTATAGTTACATTATACAAGGACCAGCAATGTGACAGCAGGGTCATGGTGGCCGATCAACAATATAATGACCGACAATACAACGATGAACCATCAAATTAAACTTGATTAGACAAAAATCAAAGAAATGTACTCTAGTAATCCTAGGGGATTTCAACGCTCATATTTCTAGACAAGATACAGTTAATTCGCAACGCAAAGGGCTGATTCGCCAAAATCTACATCATGAATATTCTAACTACAATGGCGAAATGTTAATAGACATAGCCAATAGGGAAAAACTGCAAATAGAAACAACAAAAGCGAGATCATCATGCAGGATAACATGTTCTAAGGGCACGCAGAAATCCCAAACGGATTACATTACTATTACGCCACAGGCAACACGAAAACTCTTAGGGACATCTCCGACCATAAAATAATCTAGGAGCAGCTTCAAACAAGTCAAATTTTAAACAAATCTGAAAGCACCAAAAACTAGTCACAAAAGAATTAGATAAGAATTAAGATCAAAGATTACAACCACAAACAATGCTACTATGCCGGTCTCAATAACAAATACACCAAAACAAAAAACCAAGCACGCATAACAAAAAAAACTTGAAAACAGGAATCAGCTCAGCGGATGAAAGCATCAACATACCAAGGAGCACCATAACTGGAGTTTTAAAAGCGGCTGCCCAGGAAACCTTGATTTTTCAGCCGAGTAACTCTAGGCATCATCCTATAACTCTTGCTAACCTACAAAAGGCCAAATTCTTATAAACCTGATATCCCAAATAGACATAGGTAATCAAGGGAAAAAATAATGCAGGGCCTTCTTTACCGGACTGAGTAAAAAACAGCCCTCAAAACGCATGCAGATACTTTATTTATTTTACAGGAGAAATAATTTAGCAACAATAAGCCGAAAAAAAAACGCATATATTATACAAATGTCCAAAACGGAGCGAATTCTAAAAAACTCCGAGGGCCTACCAATACCGCCGGTTATCATAACAAAGCCGTTAACAGCCACACAAAATGAAGGACCCTCGGTGAATGACGTAATGGGAATTATTAACAGCATGCGTAACGGGACAGTCCCCGGAACCAGGGTTGCCAACTCAATGCCACGGTTGGGTGCTAAGTAACATCTCAAAAAGTGCTAAATTGGTATAAAATTTTAACAATAGTGCCAAATATATGAAATAAGAAAAATAACGTGTAGAATAAAAAGTTTTAATTTTCAAATTGTCATGACATTAATATCAAAGTTATGTTATGTTACATTTAAACAAAAATAAAAAAAATATATAGTTAAATTGGAGGATGTGACCATCAAAATTAAAAAAAATCGAAATATTAAAAATCTTATTATCGTTAAATCCAATCATCATCCTCACTACTTGTACCGTCTGTCTCTGCTGCGGTTCCTTGTACAGCTGTTGAAGTGGAGGGCTGTGGCTCATTTACACTTATAGCAGACTTTTTAAATTTAAATGTGTACATATCTTTCTTGCCTATTTTTTAAGGATATCTTGAGGTATATCATATGTATAACAAGTTTTGTTCAAATGTTTGAGTCCAGTTCGTATACGAATAATTGAATTTAGGGAGTCCAAGTTAATTTTGTTCCTCAATTTATTTTTTACGATGTTCATTACGCTAAAAACCCTCTCAACGTCCGCATTTGAATGTGGCAATGTGAGCACTGTAAAAGCCAACGAAACCAGTTCGCTATACGAATTTTCATTGCTTGCGTCCTTAAAATCTAACACTTCAACCCAAAATTTTACTGTATCAGTCACATTTTCCCAAGTGTTGCTAGTTAGGCTTTTCCATTGGGCAACAATTTTATCAATAGTTTCTGGATTCTGTACAAAGTGTTCCGCTAACTTCACAACTTCGACGAGCCCTTTATTTGGTTTTAAAGCGTTAGTGACGCTCATGACATTCATATCTTTCAGGAGGGTTACATTTTCAGGAAGCCGCTGTTGCAATTGTTTTAGTAGTTTTACCGTAAAATTTACGCAACGTTTTCTTAATGCTTGCTTTTTGGTATCTTCTAAGGATTGCATAGCATTCTCAAAACTGTAGCCAAGATAAGGAGACGGATCCAGGTAATCTGCAACATTATCTTCAAAAATGTTAAAAGAGTGACGTCTTCCCGGGATCACTACTTTATCACAAAACGACTCGAGCAATTTTATCAAAGTTTCTAATAATCTTGTTGGATCTGAATTTTCGCCTTCGAATGCTTTTAGCGCCGATTGTACCTGACCAAGTATTGATTTTATGTAAATTAAATAAACTTTATTTTGCAAATCAGAATATGCTTCGTATAAGAGTTCAGCCCTGTAACAGTTATTTTTTCTTCTGGCAATCTCAAAAAACAGTTTCAGCTCCAACCACTGGTCCAAAATTCTTTGCACTGCTGGCTCGATTGAGAGCCATCTAGTAGCACATTTTTGTAATATTTTCAGTGGTTGTCGTCCACAATTTATAGTTGCGTATATGTCTGCATATTCTTGACGTCGATTTGGTGACATGGAAAACCAATTAAGTGTTTCCCTTAGGAGGAATTCGATGTTACGAGGGATAGTTTCTTCTGAAGCGTGAGAAACGGCCAATTGGAGTGAATGGCAAACACATTTAACTAGAATTAAATGTGGCAAACCGTATTCTTCTTTCATAATTTTATATACGCCGTTATTAATACCAATCATGACACTGGCATTATCGGTGCCCAATCCTACTAAATTTTGAAGGTTTAACTCCATTTCACCTTGCACTGTCTTAATAATAGTATTTACAATACCTCTTGCATCGGACGTCTCTAGTGGACTCAAAGCTAAAAACGTCGACGTTATTTTCTTCATAGAAGAACTGAAATACTTACCGTATAACGATGCCTAAGTACTTGTGTACGGTTATGTCTGTTGATTCGTCAATTATGAGACTATATTTACTATCACCAATGTCCTGTTTTAAGACAGATTTAAAATGCGGCCCCAAAACATTTTTTAAAATCTCACCACATTTTGTACGATGGAGCTTCATATTACAGGCGGCTTTTGAGTCTGCGAAAGCTTTTGCACACACTTGGCTAAGGTGGTCGATCGGCATGACAGCTGTGTGTTCTGCAACGAACATTGATAATAGACCCTCTGCGTGATGTATGTCTGGGTTTGCGTCGGTATCAACTTTTTCAACAATTAGTGTAGTCTGCCCCGAAGAAAATGGTTTCATTTTATCAATATGTTTTTTTGATTCCGAATGCCGTTTAATTTCAAATATTCTTGCATTAAATTCTATTTTACACAAGGAACACATTGCTTTTGAGCTTTTCCCAAGAACAGGCCTAAGCCATTTTTTGAGTTTTGGATCGTCCTCCCATTCTTTCCTATAACTTTGAACATAACTACCTTTTTTACTTAAAGGAACATCCATTTTCGTCTCACTGTCACCGTATAAAACACAAATCAATATAGCAGAGTCCGCGCCGTCCGCCATAATCGCTTTTATTTTTATGTTTACGGGAATCCCCTACCGAAGTGCAGAGGACTACACTAATTTGCGTTTTGTTATTGCATTTTGTGAGTAAGCAAACATATCAAAATTAGTGCTAGATTTTGCGATAGGTGCTGTTTCTTAAATTTCAGTGCTAGACACATGAAAATAGTGCCAAATCTGGCACTTTAAGTGCTGAGTTGGCAACGCTGCCCGGAACAGACCAAATGATAATCGAGCTCTACAAAGCGATGCCACAAATATTACAGGAAGCCGTCACGTCACCAAGCATATGAACAAAGCCTGGACACAAAAAAGAGCACCCGACACATGGCTAGAAACAATGCAGGTACCTATTCCAAAACAAACTTACCCAAAAGATACAAACGATTATCGTGAAATATGGGCTACAGAATTTACGCCTCCTACGTACTAAAAAAAAACCGGCCAACTGCGACTCGGACTCGCGCACGAAGGGTTCCGTACCATTATCTATAAAAACGCCAAAAAAAATCATGTCTGTTGAATGGGAGCCCCCCCGCAAATATTTATTTTATTCTGTTTTTAGTATTAGTTGTTATAGCGGCAACAGAAATACCTACATCATCTGTGAAAATTTCAACTGTCTAACTATCACGGTTCATGAGATACAGCCTGGTGACAGACGGACAGACAGCGGAGTCTTAGTAATAGGGTCCCGTTTCAGCCTTTGGATATAACCCAAAAAATAGACGAAATAATAAAAGAATGGGGCAACTACCAAACGGCCTTTTTAAGCAACACATCTACAGATGTCCACATATTTCCGCTGTGAAGGGTTTTGGATGAACAATGCAATGGCGTGCAGGAAAAGGGCACGTCTTACCTACCATTACCGCGCCACCCGGTCTACCCCCTGATATGCAATGACCTCTGTAGCACCAAACCACGCTAGGATCGATGCATTTCATTCATTCATATGAACGTTTATAGTAGGTATATTAAAAAAAAAAACTAAGTCACACATAGAACCTCCTCGTTTTTGGAAATCGGTTAAAAATTCATAAATCATCATCTACCTTTTCCAACTATGTTGGGGTCGGCTTCCAGTCTAACCGGATGCAGCTGAACACCAGTAATTTACATGGGACGACTGTTTATCTGACCTCCACATAATCCACAATCCAGTTACGGTAATACGATACTCCTTTGTAAGAATGGTTGCCAGGCTTCTGACGACCCCTAACAACTGTCAAAGATTCACGAATGACAGCCGGGACCGGGCTTAACGTGCTTTCGAGGCACTGAGGAGTCTCGGTATGTTATGATGGTCAACCATCCACGGACACCCGCGGCAAGCGTAACTTAACTCCATCGATCGACCCATGCGGCTGTTACACACATGCACCATCGAAGAAGTTCATATCTGTACACCATAAGGACTATTTCAGCTTGCAGCGCTCAGCGGCTATAAAACCGGGGCGGTAACAGATGTGGTCATCGTGTTCACGGGATTTTGTTTTCAAACTGCTTAGATATCAATAGTATAATGTGCAATAAATAAAATGTTCTGTCGACAAAGACTTCTAAACCGTCTTCTTAATAATAAAAAACTGGTATTTACCTGCTATATCCAGTGGGTAGTTGCTAGAGTCTAGGAAGCTCCTCACTTGTAATGATAATGCTAACACCTCATAGGACAGCACTTCATTGATGTAGTTCTGGAAACAAATAACTTTCTTAATACTTTTTTAAGTAAGAGAGACACACAACACACCGCGGTGGTTGAGACTCAGCAAGGAGTTCCCCATTACGAAAGCCATAAATGACCGGGTACCCAAACAATTTATCTTTTATAAAAAATACATAATCCAACTTCACGAGGATCGCCGATGTGAGGGTTTGCGCCCAAAAGAGCTGCGCATCTTCACGGATGGATCTAAAACAAGTAGTGGTACAGGTGCTGGAGTCTTTTTAGAGGACTTCAACATCCACATAGCTACACCATTGGGAGTCCATAACACAATGTTCCAGGCCGAATGCATGGGTATTTATCTTGCCGCTTCAGCTATTCTGGCTAGGGAAGTTATGGACCACTCGATAAATATACTCTCAGACAGCATGGCTGTTCTATAAGCGCTGAACAGTCACACTGTGGACTCTGGGCTGATATAAGAGTGCCACCAGCGCCTTAACCAGGTGGGTGGCCTCAATAATATAACCATTCAATGGATTAAAGGACACAGCGGTTCGCTGGGGAACGATGCAGCCGACGAACTTGCCAGAATGGGGTCGAGCATAGCATCAGTGGCACCCGAACCCAACACGCCACTCCCCTTCGGTTACCTACGCACTCTGGTAAGGAAACGAACTAGGGATCAGCATCACAAACTATGGTCGGACCAAGAGAGTGCAGGCAGGCTAAGGAGGCACTCCCTTCAATCGATGGCCGCCTTACGAAACAGCTGCTTACGGTTACAGCAGCTATAAGTGGCCATGGGTCATTAAATAAACACCTCTTTGTCATAGGAGTCACAGACAGTCCGCTCTGCGGGGCCTGCATGGAGGACGTAGAGACAGCAGTTCGACGTTAAATTGCCCGGTGGTTGCCACTTACATGGCAAAGTACTTCGGTAACCCAGGTACCCTACGCGAGATTGCCAGTAACACCAAGGCGTTTTTAACAGATTTTCCCACCCGTTCGCAAAAAACGCTCTTTGACGTGGAGTTGCGGAAACCAGCATTACGTAATACTTTTTTTTAACAAATTTACTATTACTATTTGGGTTTTATATGAGAAGAGTTTCAAAAGGCTTGAAAAGAGCTCACGTTTGCATGGGTGCTTTCTTGTAGCGACGTTCTATTGTGGCGCACTGGATTTTCAACTTTCGGTGTTGAGCCGAGCGTACAGAATCTAACAGGGCGTATCCCTAGCGGGTTAAAAAGCTCCCTGTTGGATTCAAAGTACGCGTTAAAAAAGACGTCGCGTTACAAAAGCACCCGCGCCCGTGCGAATGTGGGCTGAGCCAGTGCAAATCGTTCTAAGTGAAGAAAAAATTATATACCAGTTCACAGTCATGCATAGGTCTTGACCAAATGAACAATAAAATCATGAATCATCACTAACAAAATACAGGGAATTGAACTTGGTTGGCAGGAAACTATTTCCTTATTGACTCATTCATTGACTTTTATTTGTCAGCAGGTGCAAAGGGACAATGGGGCCTTAAGATGGGGTGAACTATCCTCATCATCTGCCTAACCTTTTCCCATATATGTTGGGTTCAGCTTCCAGTCTAACCGGATGCAGCTGCATACCAGTATTTACATGGAGCGACTGCCTATGTGACCTCCATAACCCATTTACTGGGTAATACTCGTATGATGCGAGAGGTGACCTATCCTATAAGGTGTATTTAAGATTAGGAGAGCATTATTTAGGAGCAGATTAACAATAGATTCCTGAGTTTAAATGAGGTATTAAGATGAGGTTTAGGTAATACATATAATGGAAGAAAGGTCTTGAAGGGGTAATCATGACCATAATCAAGTTTCCATATATACATCTGCTGTGGAACCAGTCTTGGAACTATTAAATGACATTAACTAATCTTAATATAGTCAGATTGCTTTAAGCTTTGGCCCAACTTGCTTTAAGCTTTGGCAATCAATAAAGACATTTGAAATTAGATGGATTAATTATTTTAATATCATTATGTTTGTGACAAGGCTAAGAAAAAATTTGCATAGCTAATGAACCCCTAGTAAGATTACTACAGTCAAAACCGTTTATAATGACTTCGCTTAAAACAACATACAGGTTACAACAACGGATTTTTGAGGACCCATCATATCTGTTTACTTAACAAAGTGTTTGGTTATAACAAATATCGGCTATAACAACCGTTATCTGACGGTCCCTTTGAAGTCGTTATAAACGGTTTTGACTGTATTTGAATTCCTATCTCATTTATTCTAGACATGACAATGTCAAAGCAGTTTGGCTATTGTATTATTTGCTGAAATTTTTATCAAGGCTCCAGATTATATATAACATGCTTGTCTATGAAAGAAATATACATATTTACCTGTAAGTTGGTATGTACAGTATTAATAGTTGTAACTATATCGTCTACCTAATAATTATTATAAGATAACACTGCAAACCTGTAAAGCTATTTGTCTTTCAGCAATGAATGCTGGCTGCATGTTTCCGATGAGTTTCTTTGGTGGTATGGGCAGGTCTATGTTGGCCTGCAGCAGCCCTGCGTGTAGGGCTGCGAAGTCCCGGTACCGACGCGACACTTTCCACTTATTGTCCTTCGAGGGACCTCGCTGCACACGCAAAATATATTCCTGGAACATTCAACCGTTTTAGAGTCTGCAACGGGTTGAGAGATAGGTCAAAGTAGTTATATGAACTTGATACTGCGATGAAGAACACTCAATATTTTTACTCCGCTCATTAGGCTGATAATTGTGTAAATCAGCCGACAAAACGGTATACAGACCGCTTTATCATGTTTCCGATTTGTTCAAAATAAATCCAGATGTTCATATCATGACACATAAGATGAATAAATAAAAGGTTTCCCCACCAGACCGTAAGGTATTTCGAAACAACAAAAAAAATCACTTACTGTGTGTTTGTTAATGTTTTGTGCATTTTCTACTGTGCAGCTAAGCTTTTCTGTGTCATCTATTAGGGCTTTGGTATGTGATGTTTTTTCGAATATAGCCATTGCACCAGATATTTACAATAATTCATTGATCGATATTGCAACAAGACAAACACCACTAAACATTATGTTATCACTAAATATTGAAGAAGAAACTGGAGTCGTATCAATCATACAATTTAGTGAGGTGCGTTCCAAGAACACATCATTTATTGAATTTTGTGTAACTCTTTTCACGTTCTAATATATATGAGCAAGAATCATATCAATGCTAAATAACTGCAGGTTTACTTTGGAATTGGAATGAATTCCTTTTTCGTTTTTGACATTGAGGTAGTTTTTGACAGTCAAGTTTCAAGTCAACTGTCAAGTTGAGTTTGACAGCAGTGGTCCAGCTCATATTTATTTCGTATTTCTGGCTTGGAGTTTCTTTCTCAAATATTCATCAATAGGTAGATCCTGAAATTTGTATTTGAAATTAAAATATTCTCCTGACTTCTATAAATTTCTACCACATAACTAATTGTCTATTTAAGTGATAACAGGATTTATTATCATCAATTTGCAAACGATTTTTATCAATCAGCTGTTTGAAAACATTGACGCTGAAACGTGGCTACAGGATAATCGAGTTATTTATGCTACAAAATTATTGAAACCACAAACGGCTAAAAAAGCATCTATTTTAATACGATTTGTTTGAATGCTGTTTATTGTAATTTTGGTAATTTATATAGTTTGGTTTATCGGGAGATGATGATTTGTCTTTTGTATAGATTACCTACCTATTTCCGTTTCAGGTTTTGATCTGAAATCTAACACTAATTTATTTTTACAAACTGAATAGTTTGTGCTCTTAAAACAAAATAAGACTTAAACGTGCATTCTTGAAGGTTTTTATTTTATTTAAAAAAATAAAAATTGTTCTGTGCATTAGTTATTTTTGTATTTTTAAGATCAACACAATTTTAAAGTAAGTTTTCAAACGCGTTTTCTACTGCGGACATAACCATAGACAGAGATCGAATAAGTCACTTCCTGTTCTACCGCAACGAGTCGTGAGCGGAGAACTTCGACTACCTTGGGCCTCTTTATTCGTCTGCCATAGTTATAAGAATTAGTGAAAAATGTCTCTCATCTCAGCCCGTATTGCCGGCTCAGTAGCCAGGCGTTTACCCAATGCTGCTTCGCAGGTAACTATCATTTAGATCAAGAACATGGAGTGTATGAAAAGTTCTAACATAAAAATTCTACCCGGTTATCACGTCTCGCGGAATGTGCACGGGTTAAGAATCATTAATGATTTGCTCATAATTACTGATCTTTAGTTAGTTATGTAACTTTATGTTTCCATAAATGACTATTCTAGGTAATATTTTCATAAAGACTGCTTATTACTTTATTCTGTTGTGTATGATCGGTGTTATGTAATAATGGGCGATTCGAATTTCAGATCTTCAGAATTATGAAATTAGTGAAATAAAGTAGAAAATGTTTTGTGAAAAGCGGAAAGGAGTGTGTTTGTGTCAGTTTAGTGTGTAAATGTAATGTGAAATGTGTTGATGTTGGTTATGTTGGTCGGCAGGTATCGAAGGTCGCGGGTGTCGCGGCCCCCGCCGTGGCTGTTGCTGCACGCAACTTCCATGTGTCTCCCGCCCAGAAGGCCGCCGAAATCTCCACTATCTTGGAGGAAAGGATCCTGGGTGCCGCTCCCAAGGTTAGTTTCAAGTGTTACATAAACTTACTCTTATCGATTAGTATCAGTACTTCGGTAATGAGAGCACTGATTTATAATATCCTATCTGACAGAATATTGTGTTGACTTATGTAGTACTGTGACGATCTTCTCTTCTATTGAGCCATGACCTATTTCAATTTATGCAGTTTGTTCACACTTAGTTCATATCCTGCAGAACCTTATTTTCATTGATATAATGATGGAACTTCCATAATTGAAAATTGTTTATTTATTAATCCTTATTTGGAAAAATAACTTTTAATCTTTTGGGCAAAATGGAAATCTATTTTTGATAATGAAACTTTTTTTTTCTGGAACTGCCGTCTAACTTTGGATTAACTAAATATTTCAAACTTCATTAGGGTCAAGGAGGTCCTTTGGTTTAGCAGTTCCCATTAGATCTTTATAATTAATCATAAGATATAATTACAAAGAATAAAATAAAAATTACCCAACCCCTATCCCTGAATAGATTCCATAAACACAAATTCTTTATTCAATTATTTCATTTTTTTTTTTATTCTTTTCAAATAGGCTGACTTGGAAGAGACTGGCCGTGTATTGAGCATTGGTGATGGTATCGCCCGTGTCTATGGTCTCAAGAACATCCAGGCTGAGGAGATGGTGGAATTCTCCTCCGGTCTTAAGGTTTGTATAATTATAATGGTTACCATCAAACCAGATTTTCTGGTGCTGGAAATCTTCAGTCTACATCTCATACCCAAAGAAGATTATGACTAATGGCAATTCTTTTTCAGTTATGTAATTGGACATAACAAACTAATATGTTACAGATGGTTTTTAAATTTAAGTAAATTTTTGAAAAGATTTTGTAATAACTGAGTTTTAAATGAACATTTATATATATTAATACCACAGATACCTAATATGGTAGAACGTTGTGATCACTTGTCAATATCCCAATGTTCATATGGTTAAATACAAATGAATTAAATTGCCAGATGATCCCAAAATTAAAACAGATAACAGTGATGACAGCGTACATAATAGCCGAGGAAGAGGTCATTGTCTCCTGTCCATAATTATTTTGATATGCATAATTATGAACCTGTGATATCTTTTAAAGTATTTTCATTTGATGTCAATTTTGTTTAACACTCCTGTATTCCTGCTCATCCCTTCACACAAGTATAATACCTAAACAACAAAAAAAAAAAACATGTACATAATTGCAAACAGACTACTTCCTACCACAAAACAATCTGCCAAACTAAATCAACTTCATTTCCATAGGGTATGGCCCTTAACTTGGAGCCCGACAATGTGGGTGTGGTAGTATTCGGTAACGACAAGCTGATCAAGGAAGGAGACATCGTCAAGCGTACCGGCGCCATTGTAGACGTGCCCGTCGGCGAACAGCTGCTGGGTCGCGTAGTCGACGCTCTGGGTAACGCCATCGACGGCAAGGGACCCCTCGGCACCAAGACCCGTATGCGAGTGGGTATCAAGGCCCCCGGTATCATCCCTCGTGTGTCTGTGCGCGAGCCTATGCAGACTGGTGAGTTCTTGGTATTTTTTACTAGAAAGTTCAAGATAAAATGGAAGAATTCCTACCAATATAATCTTACAAAGATTCTTAACTATGAAGAAGATCATATCAATATAGAAGATTTGTATCTGAAACAATCTTTTATTCTCAGTAATTTTAATATGCTGTTTACATAATCTACTACATTTGAAACTTAGTCACAAGTTATATAAACCACTTTAAAATGTGTCTTGTTTTGTTCTCATTAAATAATTATATAATTTCTCACAAATTTAAAAAAAAAAATCATGTATATACTAAAAACTTCAACTCTATCTACACAGGTATCAAGGCCGTCGACTCCCTGGTACCCATTGGTCGTGGACAGCGTGAGCTGATCATTGGAGATCGTCAGACCGGCAAGACTGCCCTGGCCATCGACACCATCATCAACCAGCAGCGGTTCAACAAGGGAGATGACGAGAAGAAGAAGCTGTACTGCATCTACGTCGCCATCGGACAGAAGAGGTCCACCGTCGCTCAGATCGTGAAGAGGTTGACTGATGCTGGTAAGGATCAGTTTTAAACAGTATTTATTATAGCTGGATTTTAGTACTTAATCTTAAAAAAACAAAAGGAGTATCGGTCTACTCTCATGAGAAAAAGGTGCGATTTTATGTATGAATTTTACATGAAGATTGTACACTTCTGTCTAACCAGTAACCAGAAATGTTAATTAATCCTCTTCATTACAATTTATTTCCCACATTTACTAGATACTTCTTGTACTGTTTGGTTGTCACCAAGGCAATGTTCAAAAGTGTATATTTGAAACAAACTTCAAGGAGATTTAGAAGGAGAAAATTATTGTTATCAAAAAGCTCTTACATAATCTTCAGCCCAGATTTACCTACTGCTGGATATTAGTATTCAAGTCTTCAACTTATCAACCCAACAAGCGACTTCCCTTACGTAACTTGCACAGCTCCAAGTATCTTACTAATCCACAATCTCCCCCAGGTGCCATCAACTACACCATCATCGTGTCTGCCACGGCCTCCGACGCCGCCCCTCTGCAGTACCTCGCCCCCTACTCGGGTTGCGCCATGGGAGAGTTCTTCCGTGACAACGGCAAGCACGCCCTCATTATCTACGACGATCTGTCCAAGCAGGCTGTTGCCTACCGTCAGGTATGAATTAAATTGATTTTTATGGGCATGCACCAAGAAAAAATATTCAGTTTTGAAAATATCAAAATAAATATACCTGCACAAGGACTGCAATCGCAACCTGTACTCAGCGAAGTTCTGTTTTACATTTAGAAAGTTATAAATAAATAAATGCCACCAGTATCTGATCAGTAACCTGATATTAGAAGAAGTTTGTGTGTTAGTACTACATACGTCATGCTTTTAACCGACGTGGCCAGAATGTAACTCAAAAGCCTCCTGCAATGTTTGATATTGCAGATCTTCATAATCTGCTTGAAAATAACATAGAAAATGCGACATGTCAAATAATAAACAATTCTGTTAACAGATGTCTCTGCTGCTGCGTCGTCCCCCGGGTCGTGAGGCCTACCCCGGTGATGTGTTCTACCTCCACTCTCGTCTGCTCGAGCGTGCCGCTAAGATGTAAGTAATCATTGTGAAGCCATGGATAAAGTAAAATTAAACTGAAGCAGAGCAGTATTGCGTGAAAATAAACAGACACAATTTTATTCAGTATTAATTAAGATTAAGTAATCATTCTGTTTTGCTTTGGATTATATACTTTGAAGTAAATTATCCAAATGAAAGTTAAAATTAACATTTTTACTAAAAAAAATCTTCCAAACTATATCTCTACCAAATCTACGCCAAATAGCGTTACATAAATATGCCATTCCTCTAACAAACTACAATGAGAAATACCAATATGTCTGCTGCACCCCCAGGTCCGACAAGATGGGCGGTGGTTCCCTGACTGCTCTGCCTGTCATTGAGACCCAGGCTGGTGACGTGTCTGCCTACATTCCCACCAACGTGATTTCCATTACTGACGGCCAGATCTTCTTGGAGACTGAGCTCTTCTACAAGGGTATCCGTCCCGCCATCAACGTCGGTCTGTCTGTGTCCCGTGTAGGATCCGCTGCCCAGACTAAGGCTATGAAGCAGGTTGGTGACTTTTAAATGACCTCTAAAAGGTTACCCTTGTAGGCCCAGAAAAATGTTGCGTGACGATTCACACTCCTACCTAAAGGATTGGGTATAATTGCAAGAGAGAAAAATGCAAAGGCGGAAGGGCGGCCTTTGCCCTGCAGTAGAACACAACAAGCTCATAAAAAAAGAACTTTAGCTTTTTATTATTATATTAAATATCTTTTAGGCGCTTTCGCATCTAGCGTCAGTTTTTTATGGTTTACGCTTTGCTAATGCGACTCTAGAAACGGTTGTATCAATGCAACGCTAGCGCAGTGTCAACCAATGCAAGACTTCACCCTCGTAAGATTAAAGTTCCGGTCTGAGTGTTTCATTTTTGGACACATTATGGTTGAATTATCCATGGTTCTAAACCAGGAAACAAAAAGTTTAAAGTTTATAAATCATCTATCAAATTCAATCTCTAAACATAATTTTGCTTGTACCAGGTGGCCGGTTCCATGAAGCTGGAGTTGGCCCAGTACCGTGAGGTCGCTGCGTTCGCGCAGTTCGGCTCTGACTTGGACGCCGCTACCCAGCAGCTGCTGAACCGTGGTATGCGTCTGACCGAGCTGTTGAAGCAGGGACAGTACGTGCCAATGGCCATTGAGGAACAGGTAATTTATACTTTATGGTTCGATTTAGAAAGCAAAAATTTAAGACTGCAAAAAAAATGGGTAAACTTGCAACACTGAAAAATTTCAAATTTTATTTTGTATCTTTCCATCGACAGGTTGCCATCATCTACTGTGGTGTCCGTGGTCACCTCGACAAACTTGACCCTGCAAAGATCACCGCTTTCGAGAAGGAGTTCACCCAGCACATCAAGACCAGCCAAACGGCCCTGTTGGCCACCATCGCCAAGGAAGGTCAGATCACCAAGGAGTCTGACGCCACACTCAAGAAGGTCGTCACCGACTTCATTGCTACCTTCACCCAGGCGGCGGGGCAATAAAAGTCTAGCTTTTACGGACACAGGCTTTGACAAGAGATTGTGAGTCGCATTTAGGACACGTCAACTAATACCTTCATAGGCAGTCTCATGTCAAACACCACTGTATGTTAACGGCTCGCTCATGGAAGCATTCCTATCAGCTATTGTTTCGTAAAACTTGGGGGTGCTTCCATCAGTGACCTAGTAGTAGTTATTTCGTATGGACTGTATTGAATGTTGATACAATCATGGAATGTATTTATCTCGAACGTCAGGAGTGGTTATATATTATTAAATATCGTACATAAAATTAGTATTACGTTTTATTATTTTTATGCCCCATTTTGCCCCAGTTTCATTAGGAACAACTCGCGATGCCCGTGACTACCGCCGGACCACCAACGCCAATCGCTTCCATCTTTGGTAAATAATTAGTGCTTAATTAGTGCTCGAACAACAAAATTGGTACCCTAGTAGTTTTCGAGAAAATCGACTTTGAAGGTGGTCCGGCCGTAGTCACGCTCCCTTCAGCAGGATCACCATGAGCGCAGAAAAAGGGGTCATGCTACAGCTATTCTAACTAGGTATGCAAACACGGATATCGAGGGATATGCCTTGGAGGCGTGGCACGTGGCGCCTCGACAATGCTAAATTGGGCTTATGTTCGAACGGCGGTTGTACGCTTCATTCAGTCGCTTTGCAACTGCGTACAGTGTACTATTGATGCGTAAAAAAACCAAAATGCCGAGCTGTGCAGTAATAATTTGTATAAATAGGTCTAGTACCATCAACCTGAAGACAAATGGCGTGTCCTACCACCGCTAAATAAACATTTAAGTCACTGTATAATAGTTTAAATCATTTACTAACTTGCGTCCGGAGCGATACGAACTAGCCCGAATCTTTCCGAACGGAACGAACGTTTTGTATTTAGAGAGGTGCAATCGAGTGCGTGCGGCTGATTTTATCGACATGCGTATTATTGCAGTCGAATCTTTTTTTACAGAACTCAATGGATATTCTCGTATTACATGTATAGTATAAGAGTTAAATTAGTTATTAATTTAATTTTGTTTGAAGCAAATAAAGACGTTGTCATTTCAATACAGTTACTCGTGCATAGCATAATATGTAACAGAGAGGGTTCCCTTTACCCGGTAATACAAAATTTAAAAAAAAACTCATTTTATTTTAGTAAAAATAACCCATATTTTCGGATAGGTATATAAAAACTAAATAAATTATACAAAGAAAATTAAACGAAGTTATAATAATACAATAATGTGCTAAAATAAATATCGATAAAAATTATCGACCATCGCTTTCGACTCCCTAATTGCATGCGTGTGCATTGAATGTTCGCAAATAGCAAGTGTTTACAAGTGAATGCCCCGCCCATTCTATGTATGTGTGCTATTAGAAATTGATTTAGTTTAACTGCTTTCTTCTTAGTGTGCGAGTTCAAATTTTAAGTGTGTGTCGTAAGTACACTATTTGTTAATGTTGTAATTATTTTGGTGGGAGATAAGCGGTTGCACTAGGATTCTTTACTATTCCGCAATCAAGGCATATCTCTGGATATTTATGTATGCAAATAATTAGTGCCCCTAGGTGTGATTAATTTTGTAAAAAAAACCGGCCAAGAGCGTGTCGGGCCACGCTCAGTGTAGGGTTCCGTAGATACCGCCAATGCCAAGGAGAGACCAACCGAACAATTCGATAATACCCGACCCAATGTAATAAGTACCTACAGCGCCATCTCTCGGGGAATTGGGTTACTAATTAATACATAGACGTGCCAGCAGTTTTCGGTGGTAATTTTGGATTGCGAGAACCGATTTTAATAATTCTTTTTTTGTTTGAAAAAAGATACGTTCAGGATAATAAAATATGTAAACGAAGTTAAAAAAAATGCTTGCATATACGATTATATTTCAAACTTAGTCCAGAAATTATTTTGTACAACTTTTTGTCTTTTTTGTACAAAAGCTGTTGTTTCCATCAAGTTCAAAATGATTTTCCTAGAAAGTCCATAAAGTTCTACTTTTCAGATTTTTTTCATATTTTCTAATAAGTGGTTCAAACTCTACCAGAAAGGTGTGGTACAGATCATCAAACTGAACAATTTTCGCTATGGGACTAACATCGTAATTGCGAAAAAAATGTTAACTGTCCCATAGAAAACTTCAATATCTACCCGACGTAAATGTATGGGACGGTTCATTATTTGACACATTGTTTTTTACTTTTGGAGCGATTATTTCCGAAATTATTGACATTATCAAAAAATGATTTTAGTAAACCCCTATTCATTTTTAAATACCTTTTCAAAAATATATCACACGTTAGGGTAGAAATAAAAAAAAAAAACACTTCCCACTTTACATATAGGGGGGCTACCCTAATAAAACATTTTTTTCCAATTTTTATTTTACCACTGTCGGCGTGATTGATATACATATTGGTACCAAATTTCAGCTTTCTAGTGCTAACGGTCACAGAGATTAAGCGAGGACGGACGGACGGACGGACGGACAGACAGACAGACATGGCGAAACTATATGGGTTCCTAGTTGACTACGGAACCCTAAAAAAAATAAGAACTGAAACATTTGTATTATTTACCGAGAAATCAACGATGATAACTCGCGCGCTCGTTCAGCAGGACAGGACCACGACAAGTTGTCAATGGTATTGAGCTCACAGTACTAAGGGCACACATATACTTTGAGCTGTTTGGGTGATGTACACTCGTGCACTTAATTTGGTCGGGTTATACGCGTGGAAAAGTAAAAGCTAATACCTACAACACCACATGTTTTTTTGGTCACTCTTGTTTAGGAGCACACATTTTTGTATAAAATTGGGGAGAAATCACAGTTTTTAATAGGGAAATCTTGAAATGAAAATTTAACACCGTGACTACCGCCACCCCACCAATGGCAGTAAACTACTGGAGTACTAGTATTGGGCACAAATTTTATCTTTCAGGGCACCAATTTATAGGTTTGAAAAAAGCGACAAACTCCTCAAACTTGGAATCTACATTCAAAGTCGTGGTCCTGCTGAACGAGCGCACGAAAGTTATCATCGTTGATTTCTCGGTAAATACAAATGTTTCAATTGTTTTTTTTACAAAATTAATGGCAGCTAGGGGCACTAACTATTTGCATACATAGAATAGCTGTAGCATGCCCCCTTTTTCTGCGCTCTTGGTGGTCCTGCTAAAGGAAGCGTGACTACGGCCGGACCACCTTCAGACTATTTTCTCGAAAACTACTAGGGTAACTGCTAGGGTACCAATGTTGTTGTTCGAGCACTAATTAGCACCAATTGAGCACTAATTATTTATCAAATATGGAAGCGATTGGCGTAAACACGGACATCAACTCGCGACGCTTCGTAACGAAACAGAAAGTGGTCTATAAAATCTGACGATTGCCTCATTTTATTGTTACGAATTTTTAAAAGACTACGTAGTATGTGTGTGCCAGGAGTCACTCTTGTTCAGGCGGCGGAGTCACTCTTCTTTAGTCCCACCGGCGATTAACGAAGAAGCGAGTAGAGCTAGCAATGAGTAAAAACGAGCAGCGAGTGAGCGATTTCTCACTCGTTGCTCGTACTGAGCGAGTACGTACTCTCTTTGAAAGCTCTTGTCACTGCGACAGTGCAATCTATGAATGCGACAACTAGTACTCGCGGGCGGTGTGAACGGTCAGTGATCGAACACGGAACCTACAATCTTTTGTACGTTTTTTGAGCGTTGATAGCTAGTCGCTTCCTCGTCGACGAGGTGGTGGGACCAGTACTGGCATTATGTTATTTTTGTCTGGTCTAAAATTTGCAGCTAGCACGATGACCTAGGTATTGTGTCAGACATCGAACAAGTTGTGATGATGCAGGCACTACTGAGCAAGCCGTGGTGGCAGTCAGTGGGGCAAATTCTATGTTGAGGAATTAGCTAAGGCAATCAATCCTGGTAACAACGCATACCTATTCTTGAAAAATAGTCGTTCTAGTTCAAATATCCAATCTTACCACAGGAACGTAGAAAAAATAGGAACATATTGTATTGTTTGGTGGGAACTGGGAGTGTCAGTTTTTTTTTGGTTCGATAAGAGTCTTCGATAATTTCTGAACGTTTTTTAATCAATCAATACCTGTCTGACATTGACACTTGTCAGTAATTTGACATTGACGGAAATTCACGCATGTTGCGCTGGTCGTCGCATTGTTTCTTGTTTCCACTTTTCCCGGTTGTTTTCCTAATTTACAGGTTGTGGGTCGAAAAACCCCTTTAAATCTTTTATTATAAAGTGACAATTAAACATATTACCCATTACTAAGCTATCCATTATTCTAGCCTGAGAATTCGTGGTAAAAATGGAGTTCTTTGAGAAAGCGCATGTTTCGAAGAAGCAACATTCGAAAAAAGATAACAAATCAGATGAAATAGTAAAGAAACAACTGAAGCAAATGTTACAGGGTTTTAAGAGAAGTGACAATGACCTGATCAAGCATAGTGGAAACTCCAGTAACGATATAGTTGAGACTCACCAGCTCCTGGATGATTCGGCGTCTGTCAGCGGTTTTTCAGATCTAGAACTCACAAATTCTGAAAGCGAAGGAGCCATTAGTCGGGCAACAACTTCTAAAACTTTAGGAAAGAGTACAGATAGTGCTGATGATGTTAATCTGTCTAATTTATCTGAAATAAACTCTGACACAGATGATAATTTTGATGAACTTAATTTGGAGGATTCTGATTGTAACGAATCCATATCTGAATGTAGGCAAAACAACGAATCTCTATCAGAATATATTGAGTCCAGTGAAGATTTAGAAACAAGTGGAGATGTGACATATTCAGACATAGATGAGATATCATCAGAGACAAGTTCTGATGGCAGAGAGTCTGAAATTTTCGATCCTGATGGTGCTTTAGCATCTAAGATACTTGAAGAACTTTGTAAAAATCAAAACAAACCTAGCTTAAAGAGTAAGAAAAGAAAAGTAGAAGAAGAGCCAAAGAGAAGTAAATCTAAGAAGAAAGTAATAAAAAACAAGCCCTCTACTAAAAAGGAAAGTAATGATGAATATGATGATGATGTTATAACTATGGAAGCCCTAACAATTAGTAATAATGATGATGAAGCAAGTATGTCTGACAGTAACAGTACACAGAATTCTGTAGCAACCAACGAATCGTCTCCATTTATATCAATCACTGTAACAGACATGCCAAAACAAAGACTCAGTGACATCTTAGAAGAGTATCGGCATCCGACAGTCAGACATTTACAAGATATTGTCCATACTACAAGTTATGATACTGGCATGTTCTCTTCAGAAACAGATATGGTAGTTGAAGATGTAGACAGTTTAGTACCAGAATTAGGTGATGATAACACTATTGAGGACCTAGAAAATGATAATACAATTGAGGACCTAGATAATGATAACATTTTTGAGGAGCTAGATAGTGATAATATTATTGACGAACTAAAAAATGATCAAATTATTGAAAACCTAGATAAAGGTGTGGATACAAGTACAAACTTTCTTCAAGAAGAAACTACTACAGATTATGACAACACTTTACAGTCAGACACAAGAGAACAGTCAACTGAGGAAGAAAAAATAAAACCCGTAAAAGTGTATCACGGGAAGAATTGTTATGTCTTTGTACTAAAACATCCAGCAGAGCTGTATCTAAATGGAAAACTACAAGTTAAACATATAGCAGGCACAGTAGAAGTTTTTGGGCATACACTGAAGGGTGTTGCTGACTTGTATGCCCCAAATAATAATTTTGCTCAATGCTTTAAGACTATTGAAAGTCCTAATACTGATTATGGATTGTTTAGAAAATTGACTGCGGAAGGATTGTCAGTGCGTGAAGCAGAAGAAATAGTTACTAGGATTGGGGCATATGACGGTATTATAAGTGTCTCAAAATTAAATGATGCAAGGATGGATTTTGTTGAGAGCAATGTCTTTATGGACCTGTTCTCAAAGTGTAATAAGGCACATGGTAGTCTTAGAAAACCTTCAGCAGATCTTGGTTGCAGCCTCGTTTTGAAGAAACCTTGGAGGTACTTTGAAGAGAATGAGTCTTGGGATCATGCTGTTAGCTGTGGGCTTGGTTAGTAAACACAATTTATCTACACTAATATTATAAGGAGAAAAGATTTGTATTTTTGTTTGTAATGAATAAATTCAAAAGCTACTGGACTAATTTTAAAAAAATCTTTCACCTTACACCTACAGGGTGGAAGGGAGATCGACGCGAAAACTGATACCATAGATTCTGTACCTCCAAGAGTTGAAATTTTTGATACATTTTTTGACACGTTCCATACAATTTGACCGCGTGGGTAATAAGCGACGAAATATTTCAGCGCATAGGGGGTTCAGAATCATGTACTGAGTCCATGTTATCAGTTTTCGCGTCGATGACCTTTCCACCCTGTGTAGAATATATACATACGCTATAAATACAAAGATATCACGCAGGCGAAGTCGCTGGCGGAAGGTAGTTTACTTTTAAATGCAGTTGGTTTCTCTCATGGTTCATCTACATTATATCTAAGGATCCCTAGATTAAGTTATGTAGTTTAGTAACTAAGTTTTTTTAGATTGCCAAATAGCTCCATAAAATATGCAAAACCCTTACCAAACCATTCTGTGAAAAAACCACCTTAACATTACCATCTTTTTAATTTCAGAAAAAAACAGCCGAGGTATCGTGTGCGGTGGCAAAGGGCTGGGCAAGTCAACATTCCTCAGATACTACGTAAACAGGTTGCTGGCAAATGGACCAGTGCTTGTCATAGACTTAGATCCAGGACAGGCCGAGTTCACTGTAGCAGGCAATGTGTCCGCTACTGTAGTTTCTAAGCCTCTACTCGGCCCCAACTATACGCATTTACAAAATCCGAATATGTATGTATAATCTTAAATTAATTTAGAAAAGTAAGGGGTGCTACACAGTGGGCGCGTTCATTAAGTAGGCGGCTAGCCCGCTGGTTGAACGCGTCTCAGAGGTTCATGGCTACCCGGCTGGTCCGGGGATACAGCTCGGTCTCCGGTGACGCGGTGAGCCTCCTTGCGGGATTACCGCCATGGGATCTGGAGGCCAAAGTCGAAACGCCGGGGTTTAACTCCGCTGCCGCTGCTGAAAGACCTCCGGCGGGATCGCATGGCGTCATGGAGAGCGATTGTCGCAACCCAGTGCTGGGCACGCCACTACTGCGGCGATAAGTCCCCTCTTTGAAGAGTGGCTAGAGAGGCGCCACGGCGTCCTCACCTTCCGCCTGACTCAGGTCCTCACCGGACATGGGTTGTTTCGGGAGGTTCCTGTTTCGTATCAGGCGGGAAGCCCGGGTGTCATCACTGTGTGGATCGCCCGGAGGACACGGTGGAGGTATGCCCGGCTTGGGCAGAGCATCGCCGTGTCCTCATGGAGGCGATCGGTGGCGGGGATCTCTCTCGTCCGGCCCTGGACCAGGCCATGGTACGGAGCGAGAGGGCATGAGAGGCCGTCGCCTCCTTCTGTGAAGCAGTAATGCTCACGAAGGAGGAGGCGGAACGCGTGAGGGAGAGGCAAACTTCGCGCCCTCACGCCTCTAACCGCCGCAGGAGACGCCCTTGGCGTCGGGAATCGCATGCCGATTCTCGGCCACCGTAGGCGCGGGCTTGCGGACGGTGAGCAATGGGTAGCTCGCCGTCCGATAAGGACCAGGCCTGGGTCGACGGCGCGTTGTTTTCCACGCGCTTCAAAGAGATGTCAGCAAGTGAAGGGGTCCGGTGGGACCGATGCCTGTCGGGGTTCCGGGACAGTCCGAAAGGGATACCGTGGCCCCTGGCAACGTACAGGCAACTGAAGAAACACGGGTGGGTTCTAGTCAGTAAGAGCACGCCCTCCCGCTCCAAGTTATTTCATAATTTTCAATCCAAAAAAAAAAAAAAACAAGGGGTGCTACACACATGTTCCGAAATGGCATGATTCGGCACTGCCGGGCGGCAAAATCGAATATGAAATATTACGTTCGGAAAAAAGCCGATGAATATAAATGTTGATGAATGAAGAGGGAGAGGAAGGCCAAAGAAAAGATGGCTCGATTGTGTGAGGAATGATATGAAAGAGAAGGGAGTGAATGATAGCGTGACGGTTGACAGGGGAGAGTTTAAGAAGAAAATGTGGTGCGCCAACCCCACGTATCATAAGCCGAATAGGTCTAAGTAGTATTATTGTTTCGGATCAAATTTTTTGTAAAACAAATACTGCCGAATCGATCCAGGATCTTGTACTGATCCATGGCAACTGGTTGCACTTCGATGTCTCTGCCACCCTGTATATCCGGGGGTAAATATCATCGAGCTCTAGAAGAAGAGCCACATAGGTATGAGCACCAGTCCACAGACGACGCTATAATGCCAACTTTTACACCATCTGTGCCGGTTAATGTATATTCTACAGAAGCTAAAAGTGACCTCGCGTCCTATTTAAAAGTGATTGCCGCGCGAATACTCGATCATCGCATGCTATGTCACTTTTTGTTCGAGAACCGGAAAACGCCCTCTGTCGGCGCAGCCACGCGTTCAGGTTAACTGTGTTAACTTATGAGTGCTAAATAGGACGCGGCCTTAAGGTATGGTTCCGCGTTGTTTGCACCTCCGCGGCAGCACTGCCGCGTGCAACGTTGTTCGAAATCATACCTTTAAGAGCACGCTGGTGTTAACGGTTACGTTTAGCAGGTAACGCTTATAGAACTAAGCAATTGATGCCAGTGGCATAACTATTGTTAGCAGTGTAAGGGCGCGTCCTAAACGACAGTGACTGTCTATGAATATGTAATATAGCGCATCAATCCAGTCGCGTATGAAGTCATTATTCAAGTAAACGATCGCCGAAGCGCATATGCGCGCGACAGTCGTGTTTGGTTAGGACGCAGGGTAACTCGCACGTACGACCATTATATATATCTATAGAACACTTGTCACCCACCGGTGTCATTTCGTAAAGCTATCTACGCTCCGAGCGTGGTACCGAACCAACCCTAAGTCCACGAAAAAACGCTCACTACGGTTTTCGCTCTGCGCTTAAGACAGCTTCGAGCTGCAACAACAAAATCAACTTCATTTACGCCCTCTTGATACTTTACCCTCAGAACTTTTAATTTTTCATAGGATCTTGCATACAGAAATCTAACCAACCTGCTTCTTTCCAGAATGTTGAACATTGGCATGATCAACACCATGGACAATGCCGACCGTTACGTGGGTGCAGTCACTGAAATCTTCGCCCGCTGTCGCTCCAACCAAGCATTCTGCTCAATGCCTTGGATCATCAATACAATGGGCATGTGCACGCAAATGGGGCTCAAGTTAATCGTCCTCACCATCCTACAAGCACAACCGACCTTCTTGATGCAAATAGACACAAAAGTCGTAAAAAAACGCTTTGAATGCCATTTTAAACCTAATGCAGTTAGAAATTTGTATCATAACTTCAAGTATGATCGCTTCTTCAGAAATGTTGAGCTTCCCAATTTGGATTACGCGTTCATTTTGACGCAGCATCCAGAAGGTTCAGATAAACACAACACGGCGATTTCGCCGAAAGACCAGAGATATTTGAACTATTTGGCGTATTTCGGTGATCTGATGAACATTCACAAAGGAGCACAGTTACTAGGGATTGTACCGTACGAGTGAGTATCAACTTGTTTAATAAAAGGGTTAAAAAAAAAATATGCAACATTACGTTTGTTGGTACAAAAATCTTAACATTTTGGACGAAAGCAGTAGGAGTTCCTGCTATCAGAATTTATACTGGATAATGTTTTTCATAGTACGTATTAGCTAGAAACAACACCTGTTGAAGTTCAAAGCTGGAAATATAAGGCCTGGCTAAGTATAGAGCTGTAGGGCTTTTGTGTCTACTGAAATAAAGGTTTTTTCTTAGTGTGGTTAAATAAACGTCCATACTGAATCTAGTACCTAAATAAATATCTATTTCTGCAGCTAAAGGATACACTGCGTTGTTAGCAAGGCTCTGAACATCTAAAATGGCTGACCAATATACCTTTATTACAAGCCTAACCCAAGAATATAATATTGTGTTTTATAGCCCTAAGCTATAAGAAGCCTTTTGTTCTTCCATAATTCTCTATTAGTCGTCATCCCCCTTTCTAGCCATATCGTCATGACGAAGACATGTTGCGCCGTGCTCAAATGAGAATCATAAACTTTCTGCCCTTGTCCTATATTACTTAGGGTCGGTACAAGACCGTTTCTTCGTCAAGGGCATGAGAATGATGAATAAAAAGCTTTTTATTACGAGTAGAAGATTAAATAGTTGTCATATTCTATTCTCGCTATGGTAGATACCCGGTAAGCGAAGGCAAACGGTAAAAATTATGCTTGTCTAGCGTAATATCCAGTAGCGATCTTGAATAGTTAACACTGACACAATTTGCTAAGTACTTACTACACATGCGAGCGGTCATATGTTCTATGTGAGAACGCGTATATTATACGACTGCATTACCTGCGTGGGAGTGAGCGAGAAACACAATATTTACCCATTAGCCTATACGATAAATGCCTCCATCTGTTTCGGAGATTTCACGATCTCGTGCTATTTCCGGCAACACTCGATCCTGGTTGAATCTCGGGAGTCGGGTACTGTCTGCCGAGTCTCCCCGTGGTTTATCGCGTATGATTCATTGTCCACCTTGGCCTACAAGTTACGGAAAATATATGCATTCGTGGAATTTTAGATATAAATGCATTGTTGGAGTTATGCCCTTTGTATGATAGTTCGACCTATACATATAGTACTAAAAACAAAGCTAGGTACTTTGCAGTTATACTTATACTCGTAACGATATTAAATCAACGTTTACATAATTTGGTAATAAAATACAGTCGTACTTGTAATAAAATTAACAGGAAGGATGGATCATTATGGCTTTTTCCACTCTTTTATTTTGATTATTTCAATTGGTAGATTGTTATGAATGACATGTTCAAATTTCCGATTATCACAATAACTGAGCTACAATTATTATGAGTAATAAGATAATGTTTGTTCGGGAATTGAGCGTGATTCACGCGAATGCTAACAATGGCTCGTTAATCAATCAGCGGCTCAGTTATCATTTCAGGTTCTCTGACAGTTTTGTAACTTCAGAACTAAGCCAGAATATATCAGTACCTACTTACATGTGGAGAGAAATACATGCACTCTGCTTCAAAAATGTTTTACTATGCCATTAAACGTGTTTCATTGCGTCTGCTATGCCCGCAACTAAATATTACACCTAGGTCACCACAATAAGGTTTAAAGAAAAATATACCCAATGATATAGATCTGTTTATGTTTTTAACAACTTCTGATTACCTAACAACTTTCGAAAACATCTGGGGTATGCTTTCATGTTTCCATTGAAGAGCAACAGGTGGCTTACCAACTTCTCTAGTAGTTAGGTACATGTATACTGTATAAACTCATAGACCTAGCTTGGCATTGGAAACTACAAAATTATTGTATATTTTTTTTGTTCTAGAGTGAGCTTGTCAGATGTGAACGTGCTAACGAATGTGAAAGTAGCAAATGATGTGGTACTGAAGGTGATTAACGGAAAAATAGTAGCGCTCTGTCAACTCGCCATGGGAGATAAGGGTAAACTGTTTACCCTGCAAGATAACGCACTGCTATGCCATGGACACGGTAATTACTTTTAGTTGTTTTAGAAAAAAACTTCAATAATCCACAACTGGGAAACAAAAAAATTGTTTTTTTTTTTTGCAATATTGATTTACATGGCAAAAAATATTTTTAAGATCTATACTAATATTATAAAGAGGAAAGATTTGATTGTTTGTTTGTATTGAATAGGCTCCGAAACTAATGGACCGATTTGAAAAATTCTTTTACCATTAGAAAGCTTGGTTTTCAGGGAGTAACATAGGCTACTTTTTATCCCGGGAAAAATAACGGATTTCGCGGGAAAGACCACGGGAGCGAAGCCGCAGGCAAAGTGCTAGTATTGAATAAGTAGCCAATTAACCTAACAAGAGGATAAACTTATTATTATTGATACCTGCAAAAATAACTGGTATTCATGTTTTCAAACTTCTACAAAAGCAGGTGCTCTACATTTAAAATTAAAAACTCGTTTTTGAAAAGTAGATTATGACAAAATTATACTATATTGATTAATATGCATGTCCTAATGACTAAGATATCACTGAAATAGGTGCAAATATGTTTCAAGCAAACAAATTCTTAACAGTTAAAAAATATGCAGTTTACTCATAATGTATATAATGTAATTTCAAACAAATAGCATGAGGTATGCATAGAAATATAATTAATATCGTAAAATGTGTTATCAATAAGTGTAATAAAGTGCTGATTAAATATGATAACTAAGAACGTGACATACTCAGGCGTTTACTGGAGTTATTTGTATTGTTACAGGTTTGGTTCGCGGTGTGGACTTTGAGAAGTGGGTGGTGTACATAGTGACCCCGCTAGCTGGGGACAGGCTGTGTGCAGTGGACGCGCTGGTGTACGCGGACTGGGCGCCCGAGCTGTGGGGCCCGGAGCGCCAACTGCCCGACGGCACTGCGGTCCCCTACCGCAGCCCCACTAACTACAGACAGAAACAACTCATGCTGTCGCCCAGACGCCGCTTCAACCCGCTACAACTACTAAAAATGTCAAGGAGTGCCTAAATTGAAACTTTCAATTATTGGTTAATAAATTTGTAATTGGAGTAAATCCAAAATAATAAATCTTAAATTATATAAAAGGAAATCTAATAATTATTTTGTTAATTATATTTGACGATAATTTTGTACTTACAAGACTAATGAAACATAACATAAATGATCATATTTAACTTAAATATCCCCCATTCTAAACACCTTTGCTTTATAAATGCTGCATTAAAATTTTATAAAAAGTCAAAAAGAGTCTAGTTAAGAATTGTTGACATGGGGTTCCTTTATTACTAATAAATTATATTAGGAAGTTATGATTTCACACAAACAATAGATTACAATACAACTGCCCTACAGAATCAGATTGGACGTCTCAGAGACGCGTCTAGCTGACAGGCACTTAGATGAGTGGGGCTCATGCTCCGTGTCAAATAAACATCCTACACAATTTATACACCACTATTTTATTGAAAAATTAAAATACAAAATACCGAACTAAACAAGTCTCGGTGAGATGCCACCGGTCGAGGAATAATCTATATGTAGAAGAAATGCTACTCGATTATATAACATGATATTATAGCAAAATTCCAGTGGCCCTGCCGGAGACGGGAGGTCCACATGCCCCCGACTACTTTTGTTAAGGCATTTACGCTTACTCTTTATAGATAATCTATAAAATATACAAAGTACCAATTGTGAAAGAGTAGCCACACAAATACTGAGTGAGTGTGCGTGCGACGCGGGCCGCGACTTCGCGTCAGCAGTCAGTATCGGAAGGAAGCACTGTGTGGCCGACCTCGCGACTGCTGCACAGTCCGAGTCGTTTCAAACTAAGTTATCAGGCAGTATGCGTACAATTCATTAAATCAGAGTTCTCCCGACAACAGCACAATTACAGCAGGGAACACCTAGTCTTCTTCTTCTTTTTGACCTGTAATGCAGCGCGAGTCGCCGTCTCGAACACCTCGCGCACTCCCTCCTTGCTCTTGGCGGAGCACTCCAGATACGCGAACGCGTTAATCTTTTCCGCCATGGCTCGGCCCTCCTGCGGCTTCACCGGCTCCTGCTTCATCTTGCGGAGCTCGTTAATCGTGGCCGGGTCATTGCGCAGATCCTTCTTGTTTCCCACTAGAATGATGGGCACATTAGGGCAGAAGTGCTTTACCTCGGGTGTCCACTTCTCCGGGATGTTCTCGAGCGAGTCGGGCGAGTCCACCGAGAAGCACATGAGGATCACATCAGTGTCGGGGTACGACAGCGGCCGCAACCTGTCGTAGTCTTCCTGACCAGCTGTATCCCACAAGGCGAGCTCAACCTGCTTGCCGTCCACCTCGATGTCGGCGACGTAGTTTTCGAACACAGTCGGCACGTACACTTCCGGAAACTGATCTTTGCTAAATACGATGAGCAGGCATGTTTTACCACACGCACCGTCACCGACGATCACTAATTTTTTGCGTATCGCAGCCATCGGTCCTGTGAAACAATACAACGCAAATAATTATGATGGTGTTGAGCGTCAACGCCTTTCATGACTTATAAATATGGCCGCCGTATAGGATTATGGGTAGGGAGTAGTCAGACAAGCCCTCAAATGTGAATAAGCACCTGAACTAGCGGAAGAAGTACAGCACCACCACATAGTACCCTCACATGCGAGGGTGTTATTTATTATATTTTGTAGATACCTGAAGATTGTGGCTAATTTCTGCAGAATATTGGCTTATCGACACTTTTTAATCGTCTTTGCTCATCACAAGCACTTTCGTTCGTAAGTCACTAATGTTGCAACACTAGAAAATATACCATCAGCATAGATCGTAAAACATTATGCTAAAATAAAATAAAATGTTAGGTACAAAAAAACAGTAACATCTAGGACCCTATTTTATAGTTTGTGATTTTATTAAAATGATGATTAATGGTGTACTAAACGTAAAAATTGCAAATACACCTAAAATATTACTTGCCATATTAAAATAATGTTGTTTTGACATTTGTAAAAATTCGGATACAAGTCCAAAACCAGTGTAGGGTGTATAGACTAAAAATATTATGACTAAACATTGAGTAAAAGTAAAAAATGCAGACCCTCGTCCGAATATAATGATTTCAGTTACCTCCTGTTCTTCAAAGTATAGGTAACAAGTTACAAAAATCTAGATTCCGCTAGTACTAACTTAATATTAACAATAATTAGCTACGTTAGGGTATATTAAAGGAACGGTAGGCCAAACATAATCTTCGAGCACTGTTCGTGGATTTTCTTTGTAGCTTAAGAAATCTTTAAAGTATTATGCTAAAACTGCTGTTTTGTATGATCAAAATAGGTACTACGATAATATGTTCTATGGACACAGTTTTTCCTTCAATACAAATAAAATAATGCATGAACGTATTTACAGACAGAAGCTTTACGGTAGGGAGGGACTCAGTTATTTTAGCGGTTGTCTTCTTCCTGTAAGGGGTTAATGCAATGATGTAATATTCAGTAAAGGCGTATTGCTTCAATGTAAGTAATCATTGGTTTATGTGAAAATGACTGCATGGATATAAATAAACTGTTGACACCGTCAGTGCGAACTATGAGGTCATACATAATATGTAGGCACATACAGTTAACGGTGTTCATGAGGTCAGAAAAACGTCATGCCAGCCAATATAAAAATGTACGTCCACGTCTCCCTATATAAAAATGTACTCTGTGATGCCAGCTAGACTGAGACCGGTATCTCCTGTCTTAAGTGGGCAATGTATTTCTATGATGTGACGTCACGTATGTTTGACCATGATAATTTTATCGTCAATTTTCAAACATATTATCATGATGTGAATGATGAGATTAATATGAAGAACCCTGTACTATTGTCGTCATAACAACACTATAAACTCCAACTCCTAGATTACTTCTACCTTTGGCATCTGGTAAGTAGACTACGTTTGTCCAACTAGTCTGCCGTCTCGGTCTACGTTGCCCATATTAATAATTATAATGTAGTGTATGAATGAACTAAAGACACAAGGACACGCAAAAACCATAAAATAGTTCAGTAGGTACTTACGGAGTTACTTCGTATTTGATTAACAGCTGATTTGTGCTTGATTGTCCCGTTTCATATCGGAAAACTGGCCGGAAGCCGAATTATTTAGACTATTGCGGAAGTTGTGTTTGTAGTAGCGATTTAATGAGTCATGTAGGTATTCATTCATGTTTAATTGATGTAAGTAAACCAACTATGTTGACTCCTATTAATTCCCGTATTTTTATTCTATGTTGCGCTCTTTTAAGACATAAAATAGTAGTTACCTACCATAATTATAGTGTACTTATTATGGTTAGTTGCTTTTTAAACGTCTCTATCAACGAGATGGAAAATATATTTTAATGTTTTCCGTCCTATAATTACTTGAGGCTCTAACTTAGATAGGTAGTTAGTCATAGTTAATTTATAAAAGTCATCGTACATCTATTGTATTTTTTTTGTCCTGATGATCGTGACTCATGTAGTAGATAGGTAGATAAAAGTAAACTTAATCATAATAGAGTTTTCTTAGATTGCAATCAGGACCACACATGCTTAAAGGCTCTTAAAGGTAAAGTTATTGGTTACGTATTCGTACCCATACTAACAACCAGCGCTGGGGCTCTGTCTCGCATAGGGTCCCAGCATTATGCTGAGCGATGGCCGTTTTGCGTGGATGTGACTCATATTTTCCCCCAAATTGTTATTTTCGTGTTTTTTTTCTTTGCCTGCGTCATGTGTTGGTACCGCAAATAAACATATTTTCTTTCTTTCTTTTCTTTATAACCTACCAGCATCCTTATTGAGTAACACACGTTCAATCACATTCTGTTTCATTTTGACAATTTTCTACCAGAAGCAATGGATGGCCTTCAAAATTATTCAGATTATGATTAATCGTGTGTTATGCAATTCGGGTACAGATTAAGCAGAAAGACGGACGCTTGAAATAAGTTGGTTTGGGATTAACGACGCTAAGCTATTCTGCAAGCTTAGCGTCATTAATCCCAAACCAACCGTGAAAACTTAGGTGAAGTGAGCTGTCAGTCCCAAGCAGCAGGTGGAATGACAGCTCACTTCACATAAGTTTTCACCATGAGATTATTACAGAATAGACCGGCAGGACCGGTCGACATGGCGAAGCTTAGGGGATGAGGCTGGGCTAAATCCAACAGCTGAAATGATGATGAATGACGCCAGCTGCAAGCAGAAGAAGTTGTCCAGTCCAGTTTTGGAGACAGAAAGATATATCACTGTTTCTCACGTAAATATGTACACGGGCAGCCGTATTATGCTGCCTGTGTACCTATCGCGAATGCTGTAAAAAAATACCGACTGGTTATTCAGGAAACAAACTTGACGACTATCTCCTCTCCTGGGATTCAGGCAGAATCTCCTTGTATTTCGACTCTACGAGAATTGGGACCTCACATAGGTACATACCTACCCGAATTATTTGTAACTTTTTGGTGTAAAGGCTCGTGCAGACTAGCGCGACACCGGTATAAGTTCTACCGTGAAGTTTTATTAGTCGCGTCGGTCAGCACGACGCTTTATAGGAAAAGCCTATATGCCCAACATTGCGGGTAGGTAGGACTAGTGGAACTTCGCAACTACAGTCGGAACTCGGTGGAGGTCACCCCTCTCTTTTTATAGAGCAGTAAGGTTACTAATGTGAATGGTTTCATTAGGGTATATTTCGGGATTGCTCGACTAGTTTTGTTCGAGCTCAAACGGAGATCTTTGTCATGAGTTTGTCACGCGGCCATGTCTGTTACTACCTACGCTGACGCTGGGTTGCACAGAACCCACGGCCCTATTTATTATACTTAACTGGAAATGGTGCTGTATATTAAAGCAGAAAATGTTTATAAGAAAGTTATTGTCGCCAGTCACCTATTTGATTTTATTAAATAGCAGCCACTACCCTAATTCTCAGTCATACACGATAAATCAGATAATTACGTAATACATTAATATAAGAAAAAAAAAACTGCTCAACGTAAATAACGCAATGAATGTATTTGAACTGTCAAAATGAAACAGATTAGTAGTAATCGTTTAGGAAAACATGTTGCGTAATTAGATAGCTGGCCATTCTGCATTATTTTCTAACAATATTTTGAGATTTTCTCTTGCTTTTACCATTTTGATTTAAAAAATCCTAAAAAGAGAAGGTTGGGAGAAAGCAAAAATAAAAACAATATCATTTTTCGTATTATTCATTGTTCCCGTTTATATACAAATATACGTAGTATCCAACAACCTTACATTTTTAATGTTTATCGACGAGAATAACGTTTTATTCATATTTTAAAACAACTAGAACAGGGTACCAATTAAGTATGTTTATTCTTATATAATTTTTTACTACATTGCTTATGTTACTTAGTTTAGTAACTAGTTACCTATAAAATGAAATTGATAAAATGGCATGCCGTCAATATTTAATATTTTAAAAAAGAAACAAATAAAATACGCAGAAATACGTTTTTAAATATGGTTGCCAGCATAAAATAAAACAAATGAAGAGTTCTCAGTGATTAATAAATGCATTATAGAGTTTGGAATATAAATAAAGCCAACGGAATGCAGCAAAAAAGGAGCCAAGCATGTTTGGCAAGTGATTCGAATGTTAAACTGCATGCTAACATTCCATAAATTGCTTGCCAAACGAAAAAATCTTGGCTGATAAAATACGTATAAAAATAAATGCTTATTTCCTTAATATAATCTAAGAGAATAATTGCACGTGAATTCGTAAAAAGTCATGGCAAATACCTTACGTAGCGTAGAGGAATAAATAAGACTAATATTGCTTCGTAATTAAATCACGTAATTAATAGTGTGTTGCGATAACCTACATCTAAAGCGAAGGCACATTTACTCCTATCCACTTGAGGGGTAATTGCGTAACACACTAACTTTAGCAATGGTTTCCATTTTGACAGTTGACAAATTTTTCGAATTAAGAAGCAATGGATTAGAAATATCCTTCAAATCATTCAGATTGTAATTGAAAGTGTGTTACACAATTAGGGTGTAGTGTTTTATTATGCCTTTCCTAAAGACAATTTATCTGTTACTACACTATACTTATGTATGTTTTTATAGGACTTTCGATTACCCAGAACCAGGCTTATATGATTTTAATTCTAAAACATTATCACAATAAGTTCGCAGCAATCCTGGTCGATGCCACTTCAGTCTCAGCGTTTTTATTCTTCCGAAGACATCTGAAATACAAAAAAAATATTATGAACATATTTGTAATAATTTTGCGGTTTTCTTGAAGTACCTATATAATATCAATAATAGAGAAAAGTGGGTAGGAAGGTAGGCAGGCATACAACTTAATAAAAGTACTTTTAAACAAATAAAGGCTCATTGGTTGGTACGCACGAATTTATTCGCCCGAAACGGGCAATTTACGGCACATTTTGAATTTTATGCAGTAAAGTTAAATTTACTGGATAAAATTCGTGAGAATCGCCTCAAGAAAAAATAATATTATTTAATAGCGTCGATTTACCCGTTTCGGGCGAATAAATTCCTGCGAATCAACCAATGGGCCCATATTTAAATAGCAGATCTTGATTAAAATAGCCTCGAAGAATAACAATACCTAAAACACCTTACTGATTGGCAAATATTTGTAATACTACCGCAATTGTCTCAAGTTCGTGCTATTACGAGAGAACTTCTAAGCCACCACGGACTTTATAGCCGTGTATTCATTGGAAACAATTGCGCAACATTGTTGACCGTACCATCAAAATATGTTCCTGGAAACAAAGTTGCACAACTTTGATTCCTTATATTAAATAAATAAACGTTTATTTAAGATAACTAAGATCCAATTTGTTAGTAGTACAATAACTTATAACTAGTGTTAGTAATACAACATTAAGCTACTCGCCCCCTGCCTGACCGTGTGCCTGACCCATGAGTCGAAGCATCAATACTTATGTGAGCATTAATACATCGACCAATGTACAGACAGTCAAGTCTACTGGCTATCATACATAAAACGCTGTTGCGACTAGCCCGTACTCTGCTCAGCATTGACGCGCACCGCTTGCGCAGAGTAGCGTAGAAGCAATCGATGCGCGCCTCCGCAAACATACGTGATGCACTACAGTGGCGGGGCAGCCGCAACATCGTTCTAAGCGCGTTATTATATTGTACCCGTAGGGCACTGTACGATTTTTGAGTATAGACTGCCCACAGGCTGCAGGTGTAAAAAGATGTACAGAAGGCTCTGAAGAGAGTAATTTTTACCTCATTTGTACACCTGGCAAACCTGCGAGCAATCATGTTTGCTCTCACGGACAGTGCCCTACGTTCACGTTCAATGTCCATGTCGTCCTTAAGGTCCTCGGTAATTAGATGACCCAGGTATTTGAACTGATGTACCCTAGCCAACTCATCTCCATTCAACATTATAGGGGGCACGCTAGTGGGACACTTAGTACCGGCCTTAAAGACAACATACTCGCTTTTCTTCACATTATATATCAAGCCATGAACATTTGCATAAGTTTCACAGATTTTCAACAGTTTCCTAATGCCACAAACCGAGGCGCTCAGCAACACCATGGTGTCCGCATAGCTAAGATTATTGACACATATCATCTATGCGACAACCAACCCGCTGGCTGCTGAGCTCCTCGATTAGGGCATTTATATAAAAATTAAAAAGACGGGGCGAGCTCAAGCCACCCTGTCTCACGCCACATTCCAATTTATATGGTTCCGAGAGGGTGCCCGCCCACCGCACATTATTACTTTGATTGCTATACCAGTACTTTAAAATATTCACAAGTTCAGACGGTAGCCCTACTTCTTGTAACTTTTTCCATAGGATATCGTAACTGACTAAGTCAAAAGCTTTGCTCAAATCGAGGAAACAGGCATACACAGGTGTGCCCCTGTGGGTATAGTACCTGACAGAATGCTTCATGCACAATATGGCACTTTCCGTCGACAGCTGAGGTCTAAAACCAAATTGGTTGTCATGCAGAACTATAGATTCAGCCAATTGTGCATCCAGCAAGCTGTCAAGCACTTTAGCTACCACCATGAATACGGTCCCCGCAACAAACATGTTGATTAATCTGTAATTTCGTTCTGCAACTTTGATTCCCAATGATTACGGGCGTACATCGATCACTATTCTTTATTAGTGATCGATCGGGGCGTAAGGCTTCCTGTGCAAGACGCCGGAGCCGCACCGGCCGGCGCTTGACCTCATGTTTCGTTGGCAATGCTTTACCGAACTGTTATCGTTGCATTACTATTTTACACGTTGTTCCGGTGGCGTAGGTATATACAAAAGCGGATGCAAGACAGACACTAGTTGTTTTGTAACACAGCTGCGTCCGTATGAATAAAGTAAGTATTACAAAGAAATTGTTGTAACAAAAACGAGTGCAATACAGCATAAGTAATTGCTCTTTCTACATTGGGGGTAGGTATCAAACTTGCTTGTGACATAACGCACCTTGCGCTAATACTAAATAGCCTGCCTAGCTGCGAGCATCTTGGAAGTAGCGCTCGCCGGCCGCTGCCGCGGCTCCGCTCGCTCGGCTCGCTTGCGGTTGATCACAGTACACCTACATAACCTAACCCATTTCACCCGGTTCTCAATTTTTCGACATTTTATAATCTAACGGAAATAATAATATGGGTGCGTACACTACCCACAAGACTTGTTAAGATTGATGATTTCCAGATAACGTGGAGTGAATCTGTGAAATATTTAGGTAGGCATAATATTAGACAAGACACTTAACTGGAACAAAAACACTGAATTAACTATACGGAAAGGTGCTAAAGCCCTAAATTCATTGAAACCTATTTTAAATCGCAAATCCATTATCAGTCCTTCAACTAAATTGCAAATTTATTCTACTTTGGTCAGACATTGGTGCCGATTCTCTTGTCACAATTGCGTCTAAACTAGACTAAAAATCCCCAAAATTTAGTTTACTCCTGTCAAACGATGATTTCCTATCTGAAATAGACTAAAGTGGCACAACTCAACTATATTTTAGTTTGACAGCACTAAGATTGTACTGAGATTTTAATTTAGTGAAAATTACAATTTTGGTATTCTGAATTTGATGTTTTTCACCTAAAATTTTAATTTTCCAACTAATTCTGACCATTTTTAATCGCCACTGAAAATGGTGTGATTATTAGTTGTCATGAACTAAAATTCACACGAACATCTCGACTTCGGGTGCAAAAACAGTACTGTACTGTATTTTTTTCTTTTCTTTTGCTTATATCTCGGAAATGGTATGTCCTATCGCAAAAATAATGAAAATTTCGACCCCCTTTATGAAACCGTTATACCCCTAATCCTCAACACGTAAGTATTTTTTTTTTTTTTTTCCATACATTAAGTGAAAAATGCCATATAAAACACGTCGAGGCTGCCCACACTGCACGCCTCCGGCTCTAAAAAAATTCACGGGGTAGGGCAAACAAGTATGTACCACGTGGAGTCGCAATTGTCAAATTCGATTTAGTTGTGTCAAATTATTTTTTAAATTTAGAGACTTTACTACAGAATAGCGTTAAGATTCTCATAGCCAAAAGTAAGGAATTTTAGTGATAGTTTAGTTAGTTTAGTCCGGTGTACAAGAGAATCGGCACCATTGCCTAACTTACGCAGCACCTGTCTGGTCCAGTGTGGCAGAAAACAAGTATAATAAACTCCAAACTATCCAAAACAGAGCTTTAAAAATATCGTTTAACTCACCATTTCGCACTAATCTTAAAATATTACACAATCGAATAAAGTATCCATTTTTAAAAGACTATATACTAAAAATATCACGCAAGTTTTATTTGCATAAAACCCATCACACCGTAATAGTCTAATATCTGCAATTGGCAAAAGTAGAATAAATAAATAAGTTAAGTCATGTCAACGCAAAATATAATAATAAAAGTATGTTTAAATGTTTGTAAAGGCAACCTAGCCTATGGAACAAATAATTCACGATTTGTATACAAATAGAATAAGATCATTAAATTTGTAAACACCTTTGTAACAACATTATGTGTGACCTTGAAAAATCAGTCAATCAATATGGGTGTCTGCGTTGAATCCGCCTTTTCATTGCCATATACAAACAAATTAATGCGGCTGCACTAAAAACCGCTATGTTGCAGCTGGGTACGGACGGACTATTATACTGCTTTAAGCCAAGCTACTGACAGCGCAAGATAATTCAGAACAGACTATGGGTGTCTGTGTTGCATTCGGCATTGTATTTACGCGTTCCGGTGCGGCGGCGGTGCGGCGCATGGGCGATATTCATTCGTATATTTCGTATTTTGATTAATTTGTCAATAATAATTACTATAAGGAATTATGACATGTGGCTAGCAAGCGAACTAAAATATTAATCATGAATTGCAATTATGTAGGTATAACATTGAATTTGATGTTGTAACCGTTTTAGGTGTAAAAAAGGTTTGGAAATATTCCGAATAGGTACTTTATTTAGATACATTTAAAACTAAATATTCGGTGTTACGATATTAATTATTGAATTTCATAAACAATATTTTAGTTCCCTAGTTAGCCACATTTCATATTTCCATACAGTGATATTGCTAAATTAATCAAATCAGGTAAATATTTGACAGCTGTTTGCGACGTTGCCAACTTTTCTGACCTAAAATAGTCAGTTGCATGAACCACACACTGGAACCCCAACATAAGGTCTATCTATTTTTAAGCAAAACCTCCTAAGGGGTCATTGTACTCATCATTATGAACAACATTTTACAAAAAAAAAAACTTAATTGTGTTCTCTACATTTTGACGAGTAATGCGAACATAAAGTAGGGAAAAGCATTTTTATTTCGCGTTTTCATGTTTGGTCCCTTAGTAAAAGCTGTTAATAATGATGAGTACAATGACTTCTTAAGAGATTTCGTGTATGAATAGATGGCCCTTATAAACACTGATATACAGTTCGCGTCAAATTACTTTGCCGCTCTGAAGTAGGCTTCAAATGACTGCGCAGTACTCAATCTTACTTAAAAAACAGTAGCGCGCATGCCAGCACCAGCACGCATGCGCAACCTAACTTCAGAGCGGCAAAGTTATTTGACGCGAACTGTAGGTATATTAGTGTATACATGGTCCATACTGTACAGCAGTGACGTTGAAGCCAAACCGAGAAAGCGACGCGACGGAGGGACGAGATTGATTGAGGGAAGTGTATAGAGTGCCGCTAGCGGCACTTTATCCCTGTCGTATAAAATGCCGCTATCTGCAGCATATTAGTAGCGCAGCGTCAGCCCGGCTAAAGTGCCGTAAGCATTGCATTGTCACTGTCACTTGTTATTTGGTTTTTGAGGAAGGGCTAATGTTAATTTCTTTCAACTATATAATAGCCAGCTAAACTTAAGTGTAGCCATAACCCCTTGGCTTAGCAAATGAAAATGGCTGAAAGGTAGGTAAGGTTAGGTTAGAACTGTGACAGCTGTGGCAGGGTCCGTTTAAGCACAATAAAATGTTATGTTTTGGAAATGTGGTGTTTTACAGCCAACTAACCTCGACAATAAAACAAAATAACAACTGACGGTGACAGTGATAGTGACAATGACTGTACTTCTTACGGCACTTTAGCCAAGCCGAGGCAGCGCCACTATTATGACGCTAACGGCAAGACAAGGCGTCTACAATCATCAGTAGAGAACCGTGCAGGTTAGAAATTAAGAAGAATGGCTTTTGCTCAGCTGTTGGATGTTACAGGCTAGACTAGAATATTATAACCAATCTCCACAATAGACAATTAAACTAATAAGCAAGAAGCGCCGCTATAAATTGAGATATACTACGGGCACACGGTACTTGATAGTGTTATTGAAAGTGAAACCTTGAATATATACCTTGTGATAAGATAAAAAAGGTAAACATAAATGTATTGCAGTCTTTTTGAGATCTTTTTTTTCCTGCCAGTAGTGAAGTGTCGAAGAATTCAATAGTCGATTATTTTATTCGACTAACGACAAATTGGCATCGAGAAAAAAATTGAGAAGGCGATACTATGTTGATCGCATTTTCATGGTTTTGTGGGAGGTTGTTCATTAATGCCATCTTTCGTTTATGTACAATGTCTTACGCTAGCACGTACAATCGATACCGACTGCCCCATCACTACTTCCTCCGTGACGCGTCGTGACGATAGCTCGCTTACTAGCTGACGCCGTCACTGGCCGTGTATTATGCATAATCTTTTCGCGGACTACCCGCCACTATCTTTATTTATGTTATTATTATACTTTATTATAATAAAGCGTACATTTTGTAACTCAAATACTGTAAAAATTATGTGGGTCCATACTAAGACTTGCACATACCTACTTGTTACACAATGTTCTTATGGAAGCATAAATTGCTTACTCACGGTAACCGTTTGAGTTAAGTTTACATTGCAGTGTTTCTGTGAAAACTCCTTTGGGCGTGTTGAGCGATTTTTGGTAAGGGTAAACTTATAGATTGGCGTAGTGCTGGGCTATAGTATATAGATGGCGCTAATATCAGGTTTCAGTTCTGTTGGCAGTCCACATGAATATTTTTTTTGTGAAAGGGCTTATCAAGGTCACCTGTTTTTATTGTTATGTATATAGCGAAGCAAAAAGGAGGGTTATGTTATATTTTTGTGTTATAGAAAGAGTGTTTTTGGTTAAAATGAAGTAAAATGTACGTGCCTGATTTTCTAAACTGGCAATAATGGTAGTATTTCTGAAGTTCAATGGCATATTGATGCAATGAATGGTTTCGAGTTTTGAGAAGATATTTTATATCATTTTATTTGGGAAATAAAACAAGTTATTAAGTTTTATAGATTTTTATGGAATATTACATTATTTTACATCTTGTTTCGTTCATTATATTACTTTTTACAATTTGTTTTTGTTATGTAGGTAATACTATATTTATGACTATAATATCCATTACATTACTGATAATACCTACGCCTGTAAACAAATAAAGGGAGAATTACTGTT
The DNA here is from genome assembly GCA_963853775.1 of Xanthia togata. Taxonomy (NCBI): domain Eukaryota; kingdom Metazoa; phylum Arthropoda; class Insecta; order Lepidoptera; family Noctuidae; genus Xanthia; species Xanthia togata. The sequence continues at coordinate 7,642,123 of OY970805.1, forward strand.
GTAAACGGAATTAAATCTTTGATGGAATGTAGTTTTACAAATAGTTTTTACCTAAGTTGGGGGGTGTGTTATAAAAGTTTTGAGGTTCTGTTTTTAACCAATATTTCTCATTTTTGACAAGAGATATTTAAATAATTACGGGTTCTTATTGATGTTTAGTGCTAAAACATCAAAAGGTCAGCTTAAATTCGCCATTTCATTAGCTCCAGCTCATAGAAGTTTGGTGAACGTATACGCAGCGTAGACGCTGTGCAATCGCGGCGCTAACGCCGCGTCGACGCGACATATTGTAGTAAGTCACGTATTCACAACGCTAACGCAGCGTGTGACAACTTCTACGCTGGATATACGCTCAGCGTGAAGACACACTTAGGCCGCGATTAATGAATGCTACTAATTACGGGCTTTGGCTAAACATTATGTCAAAGTACAAGTGCCAGATAAAGACGGTACGTGCCAAGTATTTTTTATTAATCGCGGCTTTAACCGCCTTATTCACGATCCATCTTGCTGTTCGAACCGCCAAGGTCACGAACGATGCACGACGAAAAACGACAGGGAATAGTTTCGACGTACGTCGATGTTTATTATTAATTGCTAGCTGGATTGCAAGCGAGCACATCGTCGTGCAGATACAGTGAATAAACAAGGATGAACGTCGAAACGATCGTGCGTCGTGCGTGCTTGATCATGTATAAACTTGCTGTACAGCAGATTCTGCATTATACAGCTTAGCGCTTTAATGGTGACATTCATTTAACACAAGATACGTTTAGCGTTCTCTTTTTATAAAAATAATAATTTTTTTTTAAATAGCATCTTGGAGCAACTTGTACTTAACTACTATAGCACAGAGGTCATTTACCGGGGTCACGGATCATAACATCGCATCAATAAAAATACAACGAATAACGTGCAAAGATAAGGCGAGGGAGAGCCCTATGTCGGCAAGTATTTGAAAAAAAAAATTTTTCTATTAAATAATTATTTTGTCATATTATATTTTTATGATTACTGACCAATAGCCCTACCCGTACGTTAAATTAATGTCGCCATTGTAGCGCCACGTTGTATAACAGATATATTCGTTCGATCGTGAATAAGGCGCTCTAGATCCATAGGCCGTACGCTGAAAGACCCTACCAAATGACAATTTACACCAAAAAATTTACAACACGCCCATTAGAACATCACCATTCAACATTACTTCTTTACCTTTTGCCAGGCGAAGATGCCGTAAGAGACTCCTGCGCCGAGCGCGAAGGCGAGCAGGTAGGGCACGAACTTGAGGGACGGACCGAAGCGCTTGCGCATCAACATGCTGAGGAAGTTGATGTTACTGTCTGAGTAGGGGGGGTAGCGGCCGCTGAAAAGGAGAAAATATTCATATTGTTAATAAATACACAGTCACAAGGAGAAATGGTTTCTGCAATAGTATTTCTCAAAATGGTCGTCGAAATCATAGTGAACTATGGATTTTGTTCCAAATCTTCCTTTGATACAAAATTACTCTAACCACGCCTCTTGTCAAGGACTCGTAAGCTTTAATAAACTCATCTTGGTTATTTAGTCTTAAAATTGTTCTGATTGTTATCTATATCAATCTGCCTAGCCTTTTCCCAACTATATTGGGGTCGGCTTCCAGTCTAACCGGATGCAGCTGAATACCAGTATTTTACATGGAGCGACTGCCTACCTGACCTCCACAACCCAGTAACTGGGTAATACGATACCCCTTGGTAAGACTGGTTGTCAGACTTTCGGGCTTCTGACGACCCGTAACGACTGTCAAAGATCCACGAGTGACAACCGGGACCAACGGCTTAACGTGCTTTCCGAGGCACGGAGGAGTCTCGGTATGTAAAGATGGTCACCCATCCACAGACCAACCCCGGCAAGCGTAGCTTAACCTGACGGATCGACCCGTACGGCAGTTACTACTTAGCCACGGGCTCCTTTATCTTATCTTTATTTTTTATTGTTATCTATATACATAAAAGAAAGTCGTGTTAGTTACACTATTTATAACTCAAGAACGGCTGGACCGATTTGGATAATTCTTTTTTTGTTGTGTTTGTTATTGTCAGGAGGTTTTAGGGTAGGGTAGGTAGGGTACATAGGGTAGGTAAAGGTAGGTGCGCCGTAGAGAAGTACTTAGTGCTACCCGTGTGAAGCCGGGGCGGGCAGCTAGTATTAAAATATAACTGCAGTGAAAAGTGACTTTAAAAACACTGACAGTTGACATTTTGCCATTGCAAATGCTAATGTTGTAGAATGTACTGGGAATCGAAAAAAAAAATGTCCTATGATTTCAATAATATCTATTGCTGCTGTTTATAGTTCTTGTTCAAAAGTGAACTCTATAGACTATAAAATAAATATCAAAGTTCACTTACGAAGCCAACTTCTCTCCGATAGGCGAGAAGTTCTTGATGAGACAGCTCTTCTTGTGAGTGAACGTGTCGAAAGTCTTCTTGCCGTGGTAGGCGCCTATGCCGCTCGCGCCGACGCCGCCGAACGGGAGTGTCTCAACTGTTATAGGAGACTTTATTAGTAGGGAGATAGAGTTGATTATGCATTGTTTACTGCTGAGATTTTTCATTGTTTTATGCATTCTTTTAAGTTAGTTAAGTTTTGGTAAATACTATGTGAGCGACTTTTCTATAAATTAAATTACTTATTTATTCGATTTACTATATGGAACAGACACATTTTTTATTCTGATTATGCTTTGTAATAATATATACAGGGTGTAAGGGACATCGGCGCGAAAACTGATACCAGGGATTCAGTACATGATTCTGAACGCCCCTCCCCCCACCCCTCACTTGAAATTTTTCGTCAGTTATTAAAAAAAAAAAACCGACGAAAAATTTCTACGGAGCGGGGTTCAGAATCATGTACGGAATACATGGTATCAGTTTTCGCGTCGATGTCCCTTCCACCCTGTATAAATAAAAGATAGTGGAAAACTTAAAAACTCAGCAGTAAAAAGGTTTATTATAGTACGAAACAAAGATCTAATCTAACAAGTATAACATTCTCAAATCATGCTAACTCATGCTATTAATAAATACTGGCAAATAGAAAGAAAGTGTTCAATAATAAAATAGTTAGTCCAAGAAAACATTTAATGCAGGCTTGCAACCATTACCTACGTCTTAAAATGTTGGGGACTCAAAAAATCTGCATTCTTTGAAAGATTCAACAAAATTAATTAAACATTGTTTTTTTTGGTCACCAAACAGCTTGACTTGTTTAGCTTGAAAATCAAAAGCCCAGTCTACTTTTGGTTACCACAATAAATTGCATTTCGTTTTTAAGTTCTAACACCGGGGAAGCCAAATTTGTATCAGTATTGTAGAGAAATAAAACGATTTTTTTTTCTCTTGAAAATTGCGTATTTTTACATCCGCGGTGTTAGTACTGAAGCGACGATTTGCAAGTCATTGCAGTTTCAAGCCTTATTTTGTTCAATTGATTTTTACAACATAAAGCCAGAAGCAAACTGAGTAGTGACGTATCGCTTCCCGGAAAATATTGGGAATTTTTCTATTAAGTATAAAAACAAGCATAATCAGCGTATAATGCTTCCCACTACTGGGACGAAGGCCTCCTGTCTGTGAGAAGGGAATGGGTAATAATCACCACGCGGGCCCATTGCGGATTAGTGGATGTCACATTTCTTCGATTTTTTTGGTTCTAGGACATGCCGGTTCCCCCACGATGTTTTGTTTTTTTCGACGATTACTATGAAAATTCCCAATCCTTCCAGAGACGGCACACCACTAGTGTTCTTACTACAGAAAAGATATAAGTGCGAACTGCAACGAAGTGGAGCGAAGAGGGACGAAGCAAAGAGTGAAGTTTTTTCTAAACTTCGCTTCCACCCCGATTGCATTGCATCTCAGGCCGTAGCGTTATTAATTTTAACCTCCCATATGGAAAAAAAAAACTATTAATATAAGAGTGAAAATATCCAAACCTCCCATATGCATCATGGTATCGTTAATGCACATCCCTCCGCTACTAGTGTTGTCCACGATACTCGATACAACCTTGTTACTCGTACTGAACACGTACAGCACTAGCGGCTTCTCTCTACATATAACAGAATACGTCAGACCTCCACCAAACAGGTTATTATTTACTACAGAAGAGTAAAGAATATTCTAGATTATAAGGTAGTTTTCTGCCAAAGTTTTGTTAAAATAAAATAACTTAAATAAAGTTTTTTTTTAAGTCTGGCTACAAAAGCTTTGACAGTAAACATAAACAATTAAAAAAAAAAATAAGTAACAGAAAATTTACATTCTAGAAACTATATATTTTGACAAAGAATTCCACCACCGCCCTTCACCGTTACCGACCACCATAGGACACCGTGAACAGAAATATACCAAAGATGTAACCACATGCTTATGACGTAAATACTTTGTACCTATACTAGAACATTTTGAGCAATTATAATAATTCATTTAATTACAGACATAGTCCATTACCTAAACTTAATTAATAAAAACAAATATTCATATATTCATTTCTTCTTCATGCAAGAAATTATCTGCGAAAAATAACAATAAAGACTTTTTCGATAGTTCCTAGCAAATATAAAAAAACAATTGCTTCGCTGTTTACATAAAAGATTCATTGAATCAGAAATGCGAGCCTACATGGAGTATAAATTACAGCCGTATTCGGAACTGCCAAATAGGCTTTGCCTTGATGATCCTATTCTATTGTTCTCTGAGTGAGTTCACAAAATGCATTGTTTGTAAGATACCCTACGGTAGTTGTAAGTTGGAAAATAACTAAATAAAATATTTCATAGGATTGGCTAGCTGTATGGTCTAGTATAGCAAAGTAGGTACTTATTATTTTTCTACCTTCAAACCGTGTCAACCCACTCCTTGGAAGTAAGAGATTAAGCCAACCCAATGTACCACCTTATCCCGAGGACTGTTTGCAATAACATACAAAACGTTTATAAATCATTTGAATTTTATTAATAAATAAGTAAGTGATTTTAGCAAAAATACGTTGAAGAGAATTTTGCGTGTGGTAATTACTTTTAGTCGACTATACGTTTGTTACCTTTAAGCTGGTCCCGAAAAAAATAAAGTGCATCTTATTTTATTACCACATCAGCCTATAATGTTTCTATTATTGGGACACAGACCTCCTCGCTGTGAGAGGGAGTCGGCCGTAATCCACCACGCGGGCCCAGTGTGGGTTGGTAGATGTCACATGTCTTTGAATTGTTTGGTTCTAGGACAGTCCAGTTTCCTCATGATGTTTTCCTTCACCGTTTTGAGAGCAGTGGTGATGTAATAATTTACACAAATTAAAGAGCCCGTCTGAGTTCGAAACTACGACCTACAACTCTACTAATTTGCGGCCGTCACCACTGGGCCACCACGGCCCTTTATACATGGAACTCTCTATTATTAATTTTATTAAGTACCACCGAGTTTTTTTTACAAACAAACATGTTTTTATTATGCTTGTTTGAAGTAGTAAAAAAATAAATTAAAATGTAGGGAAATATATTGGTATTATTGGAGAAATATACGAGAGACATTATGCGCGATGGAAACACGATTTGATAGACTTGCCTCGATAGAATAAATAGGCAAAGTTACCTCTTATCGAGTAAATTTCTCCTCTATTTTACTACGTTTTTTTATATAAATAAGTAATTTTATATTATGATTAATTCACTAAAATAAAGTTCATAGATGACTGGAGCTTTTATGCGCGATAGTTGTTTTTTTTATTTAAGAGCAATATGATGAAAAAAACAACTAAAACCATTGAAAAAGTACAAAAGTGTGGTTATTTTCTTTACTCTTTACACGTAAAGAAAAAGACAGAGGCAAAGGCAAATGGTCGGGACGCTGTTAAGCTCGCTCCATATTACCAGTGACTTAAACATAACAGGCGAAATGTGGGTGTACTATAGGGACACCTCTGCCTCACCCTTCGGGGATTACAGGCGTGATGTTATGTGAGTAATTTTTATCATACAAAGTCTTAGCTTAACTTTACATAAGCTCTTTGACAATGTGCAGTACCTTTTCCTTCATAAAATGGTGCTGTGCGTTTGCGCATATTTTAGTTACTTACGCCACGTATTCTGGAGTAAGAGGTATTATTCCATTATTATTACTATCGAGGCAGCATGTCGCCTCATCGATATTTGGTGGTCTTGTCAGTCTAAAATTAAAAAAATATGTAACTTATGCAGACAGCTCATTTTTGTCTGTGTTTTAAATAGCCTGCACAAATATATTATTACATGCTTTGAATTTTGTCTTACAAAAATGGTTTAACTTGAGGAATCGATACATCGATTTAATTAGTCGCCGACTCGATTTTTTTCTTAGTCGATTTATCGACCACAGATTACTTATTTTCACGCTTACCACACACGTTCTTCCTCAAACGATATTTTCTAGAACATACTTAAAGCATTGTTCGTTTTAAAAATCGATCATTTATAAATGTTTTATATACTTTTACAAACAGCCAATGGTAATGTATTGTCCTTACCGCCGTAAAACATGATAGTATCGTTCACACTGATACTGCCCGACCGCGTTTGTTCAGTGAACAACTTTTGTATGTTGCTTTGATTGCTGAACACGTAAAGCACTAACGGATGTTCCCTGAAAATTGTTTATGGTTTCACTCTGTGGTCGCCATGGTTCCTTCCCATGGATAAAGGTAGACTGGTAATGATGAACCATTGTGGACTCCATGGTTTCCCTCCCATGGAAAGATGGTAACTGGTAATGATGACCCAGTCTCAATGGTCTGGTTACGGTTATCGTTCCGAATACGAATCGACTATTATTTTAGAGGTTTCATAATAATTATACTATTTTTTTTTATTATACTATTTTTTTTTAGTATTTACTAAAATGACAATAAATATTTATTCAAAACTGAAACAAATTATTCCACTTCTTATAAGTCTAATTTTTAAAATGTTATATGGGTCCAATAACATTTGTTTATTACAAAAATATAGTCGATTCATTAATTAAAATCGACTATTTCGTTCTAGTTTAGATGAATAATCGATTCGATATTGATATTTGGTAGTAATGGATCGACATGTAGTATTAAATAAAAATATTTCGTGACTGTCCCCTGTAAATTGTGCACTGTATGGGGATTACATGATTTAAATTCGATGGAATAAATTGATTTATATTTTAAAGTGAATAATGTATGTTTTTTCATTATTTAAATTATCATTAAGATAACTTTATGACATAATTATGAAATTCCCACGATGATTTAAATGCAATTAATACGGCCTAAGTATTAATTTTACTTTAAAATTCCCAAAATGACACAAAATGATATTCCCACAGTTTGTAACAAAACACTCAAAAACACACGGACACAAATACCTATATAATAATTATATATTTTCACACGCTAACAAAAGTTTTTTTACTTTTACAATGGACTTAAATGTCAAATTCAAATTAAGGTAAATATGTATGTCGTAGGATGATTTGATAATTCGATTTGAATCTTCGTGAAAACCCTAGGGATATTGCGAAAACACGGATAATTAGACAATGGTGAAAACATTTATGCGAGCAACTTGGATGTAGCGGTCGCCGGCCGCTGGCACGGCACCGCTCGTTTTCACTATTGTCTAATTATCCGTGTTTTCGCAATATCCCTAGGGTTTTCACGAAAATTCGAATCGAATATTAAATGATCCTATGACTTAAACATTGTGGCGATGATTTAGTGACCTGCATCCGTCAAGGGGGTGATTCTACCTGTCATACATACGGGACTTGTCAAACTGGATGCGTTCTGCGTCCCACGGTCCGGTCAAATCGAACATAACATAATATAAATGTTCGAGTTGACCATAAACATATTATACGAATCGTACAAAAAAATATTCATACATGAATCGAAATATCTACGGTTTTTTTTAAATTCTTTGGATGCCTATGAGTTTCATGATGAAAGTTGTTTAGTATGATAGGTATGGGTTTCTACCCGTCTCCCCCTTGACGGATGCAGGTGTCTAAATCGCCACCATGTATTGAAATAATAATTTGAATTTATTTTTCAAATTACTTGGGCCCGCTTGCACCACACACTAAATGCGTTTAGCGTTAAACTTATTTAAAAATCATTCTTTTTCTGTCAATCCTTTGAAGATGACAGAGACAAAACGATGTTTTAAATACGTTTAGCGTTAAAAACGAGTTCAGTGAATTGTGGTGCAAGTGGGCCTCAGTTATCAATACTTAATTTAGATACAATATTATCCGTGGAACAGTAAAAATCATCAAAAATTATAAATTCATACAATACTGGAACAAACTTTGCACTGAGACATTAAAAAAACAGCACACTGCGCCTCGGTGGCTCTGACCCGCGACCAAGCGACCCGAATGCGTTAAACTGGCCGCTTGGTCGCGCGACCAGACGACGCGTTTTTAGCCGTCGCTTCAAGCGGCAAACACACAAAACAGCGGTAGCCAGGGTTGCCAGCTCATAAGCAAAAAGTCAGGTGGTTAAAAGCGAATTTAGAATTGCGCGCTCCTCCACAAAAATTTCCATACAAACATTTAAATTAGATTATCTATACTTTGCATTTTTTTCGGAGAATTGGCAACCCTAGCCAGAACTAACATTAAGGCACGCTTGCACCACAAATGACTAAAATCATTTAACAATAAACGAGTTTAAAACATCGTCCCGGGGCCCTATTAAGACGTATTAATGCTACCATTTTTCCTGTGTGAGTAAGAGACGGAGCTATACAAGGTCGATAGCACCATCCTTTTTTCGCAGTGGAATAATGATGGAATGAATACTTCATAATATGGCCCCTGTTTCTGTCAATCGTTTGAAGATGATAGACTGAGTGATGATTTAAATATATTTCACGCTATATATATATTAAGGCGAAAGCGTAAGGGTATCCCGCGGGATCCAAATTTTCTTACGTTTTTTATACTTACGTGAAAAAAACAAAAGAAATTTGAATTTCACGGGCTACCTTAGCGCATCCACTTTAAATGATCGGTGGTACAAGAGAGCTTAAATCGCGTAATGTTTAAAAAAAAAACACAAAACAGCTTCACGAAACGGTAAAAAAAAATGACAAAAAAAGACTTACCGCTCATTGATGAATTGTATTGCCTCAAAAGCATTTTCAACGGGTACTATAGGTAGTAGGGGCCCAAAGATCTCATCCTGCATGATTTTGTCTGAAGGCAGAACGTTCGTGATAACTGTGGGTTCAATGAATTTGTCATTGGCGTCGTGCGAACCTCCGATGGCGATCTTGTCTTTGCTCGCGTCGACTACTGCTTGGAGGCGGCTGGAAGGAGAAAATGTTCATGAGCTTATTTTTGGATCCTAAAAACCGTCGTTTTTCACTTCACTCCTCGTGATTCCTTCATTTATTTTAAGAATTTGTTGCCTAGCTACCTTGAGCCAAACTTTGATGATAGTCTAGGATAGGTTTTATCATTGATAAAGCGAATACTTTCCAGGCCAGTTTTAACAGATTCTCTATAGTCTGAGCGAAGTGTACCACTGCGTAATATTCAGTGTTAAGAGGATCAGGGGCCGTATTATGACGTAATAATGCCACCATTATTCCAGTGTTAGTGAGAGACGGAGCTAGATGAGGCCGCTAGCACCATCCCTTTTTCGCAGTGGAATAATGATGGCATTAATACTTCATAATAAGGCCCCAGTACCCTAATTACGTAACATATTTTCGTAAGCGATTACGATTTATCTGTTTCATTTTGACAGTTCAACAACATTCGACTTAGACCTTTTGTGCTCAAAGCTATATATATTATTATGCTCATTGTATTTCTGCCACTTTCCTTTGAACTGTGTCTGTGTGTATTATTTGGTTAAATAAACAATTTTATTATTATATTAAGTATTATTATTCATTGCGTTATTTATTTTGTTGAGCAGTTTTTTTTTTCGAACTTATGAAGCAAAATGGTTTAGCAATCTGTTTCAAAACGATTCAGATTCTGATTGCTCGTATATTACGCAATCAGGGTACTGGTCCAGCTGGCTTTGTTTAGTAAGTTAGGTTAGGTTTAATTATGTAGGACACGGCTCGCCACACGCGGGCAGAGTGTGCTGCTTGGGAGGAGCTGCGTGCCCTCATCTCAGGTGTCGGCAGTGACCTGTCGCTGCCAGCCGTTGTCGACTCGATGGTCGGCAGCGAGGAGTCCTGGGACGCGGTGGTATCTTTCTGCGAAACAGTCATTTCGCAGGAGGCTGCGGAAAGGGAGCTGGAGATTGCTTCCGCTAACCCGATCCGCAGCAGACGCACCGGGCGTCGGCAGAGGGCGGATAACGCCTTCTTCCAGCCCCCCTAAATGGGTCCAGGGGCGACGGATCTAGGGAAATCCGTCACCCCCGACTCCTTAGGATCCGAGACGGTGGCGCGTAGTGTACCACGCGCGCCTCTCTATGATGTAAGGGGGACTTTAACACCTCACTACCCCTAACTCAAGGTCGCCTGCAGAGGCGGGCCGGCACTAGCCGGGGATCGCGGAAGTCGCATTAGATCCCCGGTGCAAGTGTGAGACGGAACACCGGGGTGGTTTTAGTCAGTAAGAGTCTGACAGACCCCTCCGCCCTCCCCAGAGCTGAGGAAATCCATGGGGATTTCCCCCGTAATTATAATAAAATAAGGTTTAATTATGTAATAGTGCTGTTATGTGTGTGGGACTAAGATATAAAGTGAAAAGTCATAGCTATGAAGCGGTCAGAAATCCGGTTATTGTCATTATTGTAATCTTTGGGCCGTCGCAGATAACGGAGACCTTGTTTATCTCGACCGCAGTCTCCACAACTCCCCTTTCATTTTCCTGATTAATGCGGCGTTAGTCTGCGCAAATTTCCCTCAGTCAGATTACAAACTCACCTAAAATGCCTTCCATTAATAATCCTGCCGAAATCCGGTGACTTCTGTGCATCAGTTCCGTACCACTCCTTCAGAATCTTTTTCGCAGCAGCCACAAACTTGTCCTGTACCTCCTTGGTGCACAAGACATAGTCGGGCGCGATGCAGGTCTGCCCTGCGTTGATGAACTTGCCCCAGAGGACTCGCTTCGCTGTCACCATCATGTCCACTGTGTTGTCGATGTACACTGGGCTGTGGAGAGAGAATTTTGGTCTTAGTACAAGCATAATTATCATCTGCCCAACTGTGTTGGGGTCGGTTTCCAGTCTAACCGTATGTAGATGAATATCAGTATTATACATGGAGCAACTGCCTATCTGACTTCCATAACCCATTTACTGGTTTATCACGATACCCCTCGGTCTTAGTACAAGCATGAGACGAAAAAGATTTTATAGGTTTTCGCAAGAAGGTTCGATTGTCAATCAAAGGAATTTTATCGGTGTGCATTTGCGCACACGTAGGAAATAAGATTTCTTGCAGTGAATCATCTCTTTAATATTTTAAACAAATTAATTCATTCAAAATCTATGCTTGAAATTAAATGAGAATTTTAGATATTGTGTCAAAAAAGTGGGCCGTCTCCACTTCTTGATGTTACGAATAATATTCATCTGGAAGATGGAAGAAGTTCTATTCCATTTTAAATTTATCTGGTAGATACTTAGATAGTGTCTAAATGGACATTGTAAAACAAGCCCTTAATCTTGCTGAGATTAAAGGATTATATCTGCTTTTTAAAATCTACAATCTCTGCTAGAAATAACATGGTTTTAGTATGCCTACTATTTATGTCATTGTTGCGTAACGTTTGGACGTCAATTACATACTTACGTTATGTAATGCAACGAGATTTAAACTCATTACCCGATTACAAGTGAGATACCATATCTAAACTATTTGGCTTTTATCTGCTGCTGTTTGTTGGGTGTCTTTTTAGGGTTCCGTACCCAAAGAGTAAAACGGGACCCTATTACTAAGACTCCACTGCCCGTCTGTCACCAGGCTGTCTCATGAACTGTGATAGTTAGACAGTTGAAATTTTCACAGATGATGTATTTCTGTTGCCGCTATAACAACAAATACTATAAACCGAATAAAATAAATATTTAAGGGGGGCTCCCTGATTTGTTTTGCCGTTTTTATAGATAATGGTATGAAACCCTTCGTGCGCGTGTCCGAATCGCAATTGGCCTGTTTTAATATTATATGATAGATATTCAAAGGACTCTGCTGTGGTCCAATTTTTATGATAAATGTCTGGATCACTTGAAAAATCTAATTATTATCTGTTCATTGCAAGGCCCAAGTACCTATTAGTTATACTTTAAATTAGGAAATTAATATATTATTGGAATGCAAAATATGTTACACTATTTTGGCAAAACAAGAATATACAAATTGACATGCTGTAGAATTAGAAAGCTTCATTAAATAACCACGTTGAGTGCCGTGTGTCTTCTTTCGGAAACACAAAGCACAGTTCAAATGCTCTTTATTTGGAGGCCAGTGTATCCGCCAGGAAACATATTTCAATACATTTTACGATGAACTCTCAAATACATCTGGCCTCCACGGTTGTTTTGGTCTATGTGGGTTTTTATACGACTGTTTGTTCAAAAGTTATGTTCTGAAAGTCTGACGGAAAGTCAGAAAATGCAAAGTCCAAAAGTGAATAACACGGTTTTTGGGCTTGACGCTCAACGTGTTAAAGTGGACTTTACTTTCTATTAAATTAATTATACAGCCATTTCCATCACTTTGACAAAACTAAATTGACTTCATATTTATGATATTAAAGTTGATATTTCAATAGAAAGTTATGGAATCAGGCTTTACTTTGCGGAGATCCATGTCAGTAACAATAAAAAATAAACTCAAAACCTAGATTCAGGCTTGGATGCAGTATATGCAGCACCCTCTCCCACCCACATAAATATGCGCATGCGCATGCAGGAGATGCGATAAATATAAACTAGCTGCGCCCGGCGGCTTCACCCGCATAAGTTTGGATCTCGTGGGAATATCGGGATAAAAAGTATCCTATGTGTTAATCCAGCTTATAAACTACCTGTGTGCCAAATTTTATCCAACTCCGTTCAGTAGTTTTAGCGTGAAGAAAAGAAAAAAAAAAGAAAGAAAATACATTTATTTGGCACAACAAGCAAAGGCACACAAATAAAAAGAGAAAAAAAAATAAGATAAAAGGAAAGAATACAAAATAAAAAGTGTAAAAACTGCGTTGCATGATACCAGCAGGAATGTGTGCCTCGCGGCTACGCCAAATAGGCCCAGTTCAGCATATATGCCAGACAACTAGTGCCGAACATACACACTCACAAACTTTCGCCTTTATAATATTAGTAGGATTTATTTCATTAGGTACCTTTTGCCTCCAAGTTCCAATGTGACTGGCGTGAGGTTCTTGACAGCCGCTTCGTAGATGATCTTGCCTATGCTGGTGCCTCCAGTGAAGAAGATATAGTCGAACTTCTGTTTCAGTAGCTCTGAGGTTTCTTGGGGACCGCCCTCTACTACAATTACGGCATCCTAGAATATTAGAGATTTTAGGGTCGTTATTTATTTTGCATGACCAATATGGTTCTGACGTATTCTTAACCGGAGTTCACCTTTTCGATAGCGCTATTGGTTCGATATCTTGACATATTAATGCAGTGAGTCTGGTCACCGGTGTCCGACCCGTTAAAAAGCACCATAAAAAGGCACTTTTTTTTGTAAACATAACATAACATCACGCCTTGTTTCCCCGAAGGGTTGGGCAGAGGCGTACCTGTAGTACACCCACATTTCGCCAGTTATGTTTTTAAGTCCCATGTAATAGGGGGCGAGCGTATTGCCATCAACCGGGCACAATTCCAGACTCCGGGCTACTACTAAGAAATTCCTGTTGGAAACACCCAATAATACTTTGTCCGACTTAGGAATCGAACCCAGGACCTCAAGCTCAGCAGTAGCGCTTGCGACCACTGGACCAACGAGGCAGGACCAAGGAGTTTTTTTTTCTTGTTCGTAAAATCGCGGAGGTCATTTTGAATAATTTTTGTAGCTTTTTAAATTAAACGCCATTAAATTGTTAGTTTCCATTGTTTGTTATTTTCCTTCTACTTTTCAGGGTTTTATTCAAAATAAACTTAACAACGTTTATAATATCAGGCCGTTTTCAATTATTATTTGTGCCATTTGAATGAATCTCGGCAGGTTTTGCCCAAATATGGCGTGTTCTATAATCAGATTGGTGATCTCAGTTTGTTATTATTTGGAGACTGGAGGTCACCGCTGTCTATCCTTCGAAGTTTTCACTTTTACTTTAAATAGAGGATAAGGCCATATTCAGTTCAGTTCATATAAGGAAATCCTTAGTTACAACATTAAATAAATGTGCTCCAAAAATACAGCGTCAAAGTGGAGCAAATTTTGGTGCGTTCGACATTGTACTAAATAAAAGTCCAATTTTGACCAAGTGAAAAGAGATATAATGTTAACGATTTAAATTATAATAATGTGTAACCTTCATTGCATCTGAATGTTCAATAAAGGTCAACCATTCATTTGGTATTTAGGTCCGCAGATCTGTATCACTTTTAGGTGACTGAGCACCAGATTAGTTGGACCAGCATAGCTATTCACCACCGTCCGACGAACATCAATAAATTGTAAGTATCAAGAGTCCTCTAAAGGTGCTTCCTCACCGGGAGCAATCGCGTGTAATGTAATGTTCAGAGTCGAGCATTACATCAGTGAGGGAGGAGAACAGAGCATTACAGTGCGCATTGTCTATAATATTTCATCTAAAGTGTTACATTACAGACGAATGCTTGTCAGTCAGGGGGGCAATATTGTAACGTAATGCTCAAAATCGAATCTGAAATGTTACATTACAAGCGAATGCTTGTCAGTCAGAGGGGCAGTATTGTAACGTAATGCTTAAAATCGAATCTGAAATATTATATTACAAGCGAATGTTTGTCAGTCAGGGAGGCAGTATTGTAACGTAATGCTCAAAATAGAATCTGAAATATTATATTACAAGCGAATGTTTGTCAGTCAGGGAGGCAGTATTGTAACGTAATGCTCAAAATCGAATCTGAAAGTTACATTACAAGCGAATGCTTGTCAGTCAGGGGGACAGTATTGTAATGTAATGCTCAAAATCGAATCTGAAATGTTATATTAGGTACAAGCGAATGCTTTTCAGTCAGGGGGACAGTATTGTAACGTAATGCTCAAAATCGAATCTGAAAGTTACATTACAAGCGAATGCTTTTCAGTCAGGGAGGCAGTTTTGTAACGTAATACTCAATATCGAATCTGCTACGTTACATTACGGGCGAATGCTCCTGGTGAGGGAGCACCTTAAAGGCTGTTCACAAATCCAAAACCTGCAAACGTTGTCTGTTTAAATCAAATAGACGACCGCCATTTCTCTGACAGCTATTTGCTATCAATGGCAACGGCAAGGCCAAATTAGTCATTTTCGATTCAACAAACTGTCGAATTGTCGTGAATAGCTATCCAGGCTGGATTCAGCTCTGGACTAAATACGTCTTTTACTCATATCGGATTAGTTCATTGGGTACGTGTTATGTACCTCAATGATACCAGTTAGTTAGTAGTATTGTTTATGATTTGTTTGCTGTGTAGCTCTACCTATATTAAAGAGAACAAACTATTACATACCTACATGTCATACTCACATTATCCAAATACTTGGGCAGAGTCTCAGCCACGAAAGCAGCGCACGCGGCCGCCAATTCACTGGGCTTCACGATCACGGTGTTACCTCCGGAGATGGCACCAGATACCGGCAGAAGCAGCAGTTGCAGCGGGTAGTTCCATGCACCGATGACGAGGGTCACACCGTAGGGGTCGTTGTAGATGACCACGTCGTCCAGCATGTTTACGAAGCCTTTTTCTGGCTGGGAAAGAGGAATTTGTAACGTTAGTGGTATGTCGGAATTTGGAGTAACGTAGATGAGGTTTTGAGTAAAAAACATTTATACATAAAAAAAAACCTCCGACTTCCACAAAAACACTGCAAAGTTCAAAATAACTTTGGTTTCGGATGTCGGTGGCTCAGGTTATGTTTGATTGATTATTAGTCAAATTTATACCGGACTACCTCCAAGGTATCCCCTTTACAATAAGAATCATCGAAATCGGTCGACGTGGTAAAGAAGTATTATCGCTGACTTTCAAGACTGGTGCCGCTGGTGGTATGGTTAAAACGACAAGAACCATAGGTAGATGTTGAGATTATATTTCGAATGTTTTCAAGTTTGTAAAGTAGCTATCTAATTACGCAACACATTTTCGTAAACGATCACCACAAATTTGTTTAACGTTGACAGTTCAACAAAATTCATTGTGTTATTTACATTGTTGAACAGATTTTATTCGAACTAATGAAGTAAAGGATTCAAATTTTGCGTCATGGGTGTCGTTTTCATAGTTTTCGAGGGTTCTAAAGCCGATAGTGAGGTCAAAATGTAAATCCTTAGAAATTTGTACAAAAAAAAAAAAAACAATTCCGATTGATCGTGTATTACGTAATTAAGGTACTGAATTGTGTGACCTCATAACAACGTATGAAATCCAACATAGTGCGTCTGCGTTATGTAATATGATTGTAACAAAATATACAAACTTACCTATGTAGATGTAGTACTAGTGCGTGTTCTAGTGTTCAAATATTGGTAATTTTATATGCTGAGCAGCTGCTTTCAGTGTACCCACTTAATGTACAAACAATGACGTCATTCTCCCATTAATAGTCAAGGACTGAACCTACAATCTAGTTTCGAGTGCATAGTTCATTGTTAACCATGGTTAGTTGTATACGATTACTTGCAAGTGGTTTTTCCATATTTGCGTGCCTATAATTACTCGGGCTTGTTATAAACTATGCGTGTAACGGAAATGTGAAGTTTCTAGATTTATTTATTCACTTTCTTATTCCGCAGTTACAGCATAGAAGCGTTTAGGTGCGCCCAAATTTCGGACAAAAAGAATTCTGATACATTCTCATTTAGATACTATAGATAGTGGTTCTGGTTTCAAACAAAGTATCTTAATATTTTCTTTTTATTTTTTCGGAATATTTTATCTTTAAATACACCTTTATTTAAGGATAAAATATGTTCAAATTATAGGCGAGGACACTGGCACCCTAAACACAAGTTAAATCTTACTTTGGGTGCCAGAGTTCATCGAAAACACTCCTTCCCTTAGTTGTAACGCTGCATAGTGGTAAGTGTCTATGTACAACTGAAGGCAGTATTAAAGACTTTTTTTTTCTATCTTAGTGACGTCATCGTTCTATTGAAGTGCCCTCAATCCCTCATTCTTCTTTTTTCACCAGAACCGACCGAGATGAAGGAAGAGTGTAGTCATTAGGTAGGAAAAGATTCTGTTTGTCTTGTTGAGTGTAGTTGAGTATTATGCGTATTAGACCATTATTTCCACATCATCTAAATTGTTAGTTATATGTATAACTCTTATCTGGATAAAAACTCATAAGTACTATAGGTAGGCGACTAATGGCCTCTTTTTGCCTCGCACAACCTGTTTATTTCGACTTTAGACTCGGCTAACGGATTCTTCAATGTCTTTAGTCAAACTTGTTTTTTACTATATAGTAGGTATAAACTTTATGCCTAAGGATCGTTTCTAATAGGAACATCAGTTGATTTTGGTTGTGTTAATATTACCTACCTAATCGTAAACTATAATAATAACACATAACGTACAGACGCCAGCACATCAACCTACTCATAACTGTCAAATTTTCCCAATCAACTTTGAACCTTATGCTGTAGTGATAAAGTTGAAAATCTATTAAAGAAATTTGACAGATTTTAATAGGTTGACGTGCTGGCGTCTCTGTACATCCATAATCAACAACATACTGGCAAAAAATCTGACAGCTCAAAAAAATACTATTTGAAGTTGCTGTTTTATAATATCTTATATACGATGTAGTGTTATTGTAAAAAAAAACGTATTTGTAAGCTATAACGTAGTACGTAACTAGTATTCAACATTATTATTTTTAAATTATTTTATTATTATTTGATACTTACGTTTTTTTTTTGTGTAATGTTTTAAGTAATAGGAGTTAAAGTATGAAATTGCCGTTTTATTGTAATAGGTACTTCGAATTGACATAGAACCTTGAGATTTTAGTGAAACTTTTTTCACATGGAGGTACCATGTGAAAAAAGATTCACTCAAAATGAAATTCTTCTTTTAAAAAATGTGCAACATTCGATTATCGACTTTCAGTTGTCTTTTTTATTCAGCTTAGACAAGAAAGATGGATACTTCGAAAATTCGAGTTATTTTTTAATACGCGGAACTAACGCGGCAGAAACAGCTCGCAATATCAATGTTGCGTTTGGAGAGGGGACTGCTAATGAACGCACCGTGCGATTTTGGTTTAAACGCTTTCGTGATGGAAACTTTGATTTGAAGAACGAACCACGTAGAAGACCGCCCACACAGGTGAATAACACTGAATTGAAAGAGATGATATAAGTCGATCCGAGCCAAACTACCCAGGAATTAGCGGCATGGTTTAACGTTACCTTACCAACAATATTTAATCATTTGCGTCAAATCAAATCAAATTTGATTTGACTGATCTGCAGAAAGAACCGCGTGTTGAAACTTGTGTTACCTTGTTGAATCGATACAGAAATGAAGGAATATTGGATCCAATTGTGACATGTGATGAAAAGTGGATTCTTTACGATAACCATAACCGAAAAATGCAATGGCTGACCCCAGGTCAAACGCCGTAACAGTGTCCTAAAGCAAAGCATACCAATAAAAAGGTAATGGTAACTGTTTGGTGGTCTCAGCATGGTGTTATTCACTATAGCTTTCTCCGATCTGGTCAAGCAATAACTGCAGATGTCTACTGTGCTGAACTGCGAACAATGATAGCAAAACTAGCTCGCTAGACCTAGGAATTGTCCATTAATCACGTGAGGCTCGAAAGGGGGGTAGGGGTTTCGGAAAAATCACAAGGGGGGAGGCAAAGGGTAGTGAGATATCATGTGTATTTATGTTTTCGTTGAACACTCGATTTCCAAACTGAAAAGCGGGGCGTGACCCTGACTCGCCGATGCCTGGCAACCAATTTATATTTTATATTTCGAATATTTTATCCCTAAATAAAGGTGTTCAGTTTGCGCTACAGCTTCATATTTTTTATGACTTTTTCAACATTACTAATAGTCACTGTAGTATTTACTTACTATTTATTTACTAACATAAAGTTGATGTTTGTTTAAGTGGAAATAACATGGATTTGAATAGACCTTAGTTAGTAGAGAGCGCTAGCGGGAGCATGAATGGACAACTATAGATAGTGCAATCCCCGGCGACGTGTCCCACTCCGCTCCGCTCCGTACTAAAGTAAGCTTACAGTAGAGTTATCGCACCCACCGACCCTTGCTCGCAGAAGCGCCAGCCCGCGTTATGCTGAGAAATGTAGACTTACATTCCCCGATTAATAATAATGAATCATCTTTGATCCAGCCTGTCCCAACTTGCTGTCCTTGCTGTCCCCCAGCGACGCCATAAGCCGAGGTCCGTACCCCACAGGGGGTGCCCTTAGCGAGCGTTCGCCTAGTTTTAATTTAGAATAGTTTTGCCCCTGGCTGGAGGCTTTGAGTTAGTAGCTTAAGGCAGCCGCAGGATTGACCGGTTAAGTAGTCATCACCTCAGAGGTGAGCTACGAGATGCCCCAGACAAAAAAAAAAAAAAGAGTTATCGCAGAGTGGGGCGCGTCGTCGTTGTGGTTTGCACTATCTGTACAAGAAATCTACACTAATACTTTACTAGTTTCTGGTCGCCACATTATCCGCGAGCCTATAACCTTCCTCAAGAATTGGGCTATCCAATACAAACATATTTTTTCCGACTTACGATTTAATCCGACTGGTAGTTCTGGAGATTACCCCCTACATACAAACTTACAAACAAACAAATTTTACCTTATTATAATATTAGTATGGATAACGGATGTAAAAAGACCCTTTACGAAGCCGAGAGTCATTGTGTTTTTTTTTTTGTACTTGCCCATATTCCATACCCAGAATGTTCCTACTTAAGGTTTTGATTTCATCCAGATCTGGACCTGGATTTGACTTCTGATTTCATATCCAGAATGTCTGTTTGTCGCGAAAGGATAAAATTAAATAAACTAGCAAAACTTCACAGATATGCGAAGTTTTGCCACCTAATTTATGACCTTGTCTAATATGTATATAGGTTATAATTATGTCGGCAATCCGTTAAGGAGAGAAGTAGGAGACGTTATTTGCAACCAAATGACACCTCATGACCCCTATGCCAATGCCAACAATTTTAGAGTAAACATTATATATTTTAAAATGAATGAAATAAAAGTATAAAAATGTCAAATGACTCGAATTTGTTTACATTTGCATAGGAGTCAAAAGGGGTCATTTGGTTTTAAATGACCTCTCCTACGTGCACTTCTATCTGCTTACCACGCTTACGTTGGTTCGACACTAAGATATGGTATAATGTTTTGGGGGAATGCCACTGAGAGAAACTGTCTTCAAAGCCCAAAAGAAATGTATCCGGGCAATATGTGCATTAAAACCTACAGATACTTGTAAACAACATTTAAAAAATATTGACATTCCCATCGCTGTATATCTCTATGAACTAGCATTAGGAATCAGGAATAATATAAGCAAATATGAGACGCTAAAAAGTAATAGACTTTCCAGTACACTGCGTGCAATAACGCCATAGAACGGTTATATTTGACAAGAGTGTATTTTGTATGGGCCCTAAAATATATAATAAATTACCTAATAATATAAAAGAAGAAAATTATTTTATACCACTGAAAAATAGATTAAAGACTTACTTGATTAAAGTCTATTAGAACCAGTCTAGTTAATGATTATTTAAATGATAAATGTAATTAAATTTTGTTGTTGTGTTTCAAATCAATGTAATGTCATAAATACCTAAGTAATAATAATATTTCCTATAGAATAAGATATTTGTTAAATGTATGATTTATGTAAAATTTATTATTTCTTATTGTAATAGATATTTGCACACCTATTAAGGTAGGATATGGTTTAAAGATCTTCTGTTGTATGTATCTCTTCATGTACACGGCTACACATCAAGCTATACATTTCCAGTATAAGCTGACCTCGCATTGTACGGAAATCCTATACATAAACTGGAGATGTATAGCTTGATGTCTAGCCGTGTGTACCTACCAATATTCAAGCAAATAAATTATTTGAATTTATTTAACTTTTTGAACTGCCTCGTGGGTCTAGTGGTCGCAAGCGCTACTGCTGAACATGAGGTCCTGGGTTCGATTCCCAGGTCGGGCAGTGTCATTGGGTTTTTCTTTCTAGAATTTCTCAGTAGTAGCCCAGTCTGTATTTGTGCCTGGTTGATGGCAATAGGCTCGCCCCCTATTACAAGGGACTTAAACATAACTGGCGAAATGTGGGTGTACTACAGGTACACCTCTGCCCAACCCTTCGGGGAAATAAGGCTGTTATGATGCTATGAATTTATTTATTTAATACTTCAAGCACACAAATGTACAGAGGCGGACTCAATGCCATAGGCATTTTCTACCAGTCAACCTTTGGGCGATGCAGAGACAAACTGTGGTAGGTGCAATAGCGAGATTTAAGGAATAAATATTTATTTAAATATAAAGATATACCTATTAAAAATATATAAATATAAGCAGAAACATACTAAAATAAATAAGACAAACAATGAATAACCAATAAATCAACAATGGATTGCCGACATAAAACCAATAAATAAATGTACTATGTTAAGGCGCTTAGAGTCGGTAGTAAACAATATAATAAATTGTAAGTAGGTACCTTTGAGTCATTTATTCCATTCGAAGTGGTAATACTTGTAAAACAATAGAAAAAATTATAATACATGTGAATAAATGTAATGAGGCAGAGTTTATTGTATTTATAATAATATGCTGGCAATCATAATGTTAGTTTTATATGAATTTATAACGAGCATGAGTATTAATACTCGTATTATAAGCATTCGTTGGATGGGACACTCCGCAGTTTAGGTATAAAGCTACAAGTACTTGGCAAAAAGCTAAAGCGATTTACTCGGGGAATTACGATTGCAACTTTGAAATACGACCTATTCCATAATAGTATGGGTTCCAATATACTATGTTCGTAATAACACAAAACTGCAATAAACGCAGGAGGAGAAAATCACTTTTAAAAGTTACTAAGTGTATACATGTTGGTGCTCGCGACTGTACGCGGCGGGCCCGTCTTGTCGGGCCAATTCAGTGAGTGTAACGGAGTCAGAAGATCAAAGAGTTACGCGATAGAAAGAGAGGCAACTTCTAGTTGAATATAGCTGTAGGTAATTAGCGCTGTGCGACCTGAATTGCACTTTATTGTGTCGTAAAAAGAGTAGCTTTTTATTTAAATGATTTTGCGGAGTGAACCATCTGTATTAATTCTGTGCTACAGGGTCAACTAGCGACACGCTGCAGACGCGATGGGTAGCGATACCTAGCTTTAAACGATAAAAAAACAACAAAAAAGATTTGATTTTTTTTGGGGGGTCGACGACCGCTCGTAATGTTGTTAGTTGAAGTGTTTGTTGCGTTGAAGTATGAGCAGAGAAAACCCCTAACTTGTCTGTGACGATTACACAAAAAAAAAAGATTTTTTAAAATTACTGTTATTGCAAGTAACTACACTAACGGTGGTCGATGATCCCACAAAGATTTTTTTTGTTTTCTTTTATCATGTTTAGATATGCGGAGTTTCGCTTTATAATTTAATTTGACCCTGTATCTATACAAGATGACGCGAATACTTACTATTATTCGGTATTCGGCAATACTCGTTTTTTTTTTTGTTATTCGTCAAATACCGACTAATAAAGTCTATTTCTTTTTCGACATTCGGCGAATAGTTGTCTAAATATTTTTTTTATTATTATTAATCTTTATAAACAAAACACACGTAATATTAATAATTAAATATTTAAAGTCCAACAGGGGCAGACTGTGGTGCAGTAAAACTAGATTTTCTTAGTTAAAAATTAAAGGAAATAAAAGAAACGTGTTATAGAAATATGTAGTGTTAAATATTGTACAGCGGTTTGGTATGGAGCCCTTCGTGTGCGATCGATCTCCGTCTCACTTACGGTATGTCAGTAAGTGAGACGGAGTACAAAGCGCCCGTAACTTTGGCCGAAACTACGGATGTCGCTTAGGTAGTAGACCCCCAGACTCACACTTGACCCCTTTTTTGTTCCCCCGTGAGAAAGGTGAATGCCTCGAATCGACCCCAGCGTTAATTTTTGTCTGATTTAAATATAATAAATTTAAGTAGCATGTGATTGTGGACTTTGTACTAAAGTTAATAGAATGCATACGAGAATGACACGCAGAAAATTGGTCGATGGCTCGGTCAATATTGAGGCCTCGAGAGTCGATGAGGGTGACGAAATTGACATTATTATTTTAAAATGTGACGCACATAGGTATTTAGTTATGAATACAATATTTGATGCATTTTTAATAGCAGTCGAAAGCCACAAATCTAGAGGCCAGTTCAACCAGGTAAAACTGTATCTTAATACAACGAAACAAAAAAAAAAAAAACATGCGGGGCAGTCTTTAGGGACTGCCGATTGAAGTGAAAGCAGCGTGCGGTGACGATGTCGCGAGTTTCACGATTTGTGTTCACCCAAAAAGTACACATATACTCGTAATTATATATGTCGCAGCCATTATATAAGACAGCTAATTGGACCCCTAGGCGGTTCATTAAACGCTCGGCATCCAAATGAATGCCTAGGCCGATAGTTAATTTTAATAAAAATCATTCAACGTTTAACAACTTGGCGCATTGAAAGTCAGCCCTTTGAAGATGACTGACCAAGACTAAGCCAAGTGATTCAAGTGGTGAAAAAATCTCTGCGAGCAACTTAGAAATAGCGCTCGCCGGCCGCTGCCGCGGCTCCGCTCGCTTGGCTTGCGCGCGGTTGGTCACAGTTCTAACCTAACCAATTTCATCCAGTTTAACTAAATGTCTACACGACATTCAGCCATCTGGTTAAACGTTGTGCTCAACGACTTCACGAGTTGTCCTTTAGTCATTCAGTTAAATGTCGTCATTCAATGAACGCGCTAGTCATTCAATCAAATAGCAGATTCAACCAGATGACTGCGACATATACACAGTTTACATATAGCTCATGGAAAGCGTTCGGTGACGATGACGCGAGTTCCATGATTTTTGTTCACCCAAAAAGTGCTCAACGCGCCAAAAGAAGTTTTCACAAAATGTAGGGTACTGAATAGATTTGTGGTCTAGGCTAGGCAGCTAACAATGGCCGATTCCTAGAACTTTCGGACCGTTATGGGTTAAAATTAAGAGTTGTATCTTTACCAATAATGAGCAAAGACCTCATAGATAGCGTTGCCACAGCTTTTTATCACAGCTAAAATTAGTTTACGAATATATTCACTTTGCCAATAAAAAATGCTTCCATTGGTAAGTAAAACGATTCGTTTTCGTTTATAGGAACCGAGCATAAGTGCATCGTGTTATACACAATCTGAATGATTTTGAACGATATTGCTAATCCATTGCTTCATATTTTCGAAAAAAAATTTGCTCAACAACGTGAACAACGCAATGTAAGTGTGTTTCGCAATAACCCCGCTGATCAACCTCTGTGGTGGCACAACTTGTAAGAAGCCTATATCCGGAAGTGGATTAAAATAGGCCGAGTAGATTAAATGCTTGAAGAAGATTACTCACCTTCTCAGGCTTAGCCCAGTCCTCCAAATGATGAATAGTATTCTTCAAATCGTTGACCAAGTAGTCCACTTCCAGAAGCACTGCCTCCATCTTGCTCCTCCTCAAATCCTTGCGGAGGGCTTCTATCATTGCGGTGCGATTCTCCTCGTACATCCGAAGGAGGTTCTTGAGCTGCTGGAGACGCCATTTTATGGGTCGAGTGACGCCGCGGTTGAAAGTCTCTCTTGCCCTTTGGACCGTCTGCGGGTAGAAAAAAACAACTTAGGGTTCGGTTCCATAGAGGCGATTATAATACTACGCAAGGATGGAGAAATATACAGGTTGTATAAAAAAAACATGTTCTGTTTCATACAAAACTGCAATACCTACGTGACCAAAATGTTACATGTGCATTTTGTTTTAAGGACCTGTGAATTATTTCAACGTTGGTGGGTCTAGAATCAAACTCAAACTCAAACCATTTATTTCAATTAAACCATTTACAGGCACTTTTGAATTGTCAAGGGGTCGGTCAGTCAAACAAAAAATATGAAGCTAGTTGCCCATTCCAAAGCGTAGTAGGTACCTATGGAGAAGAACGGGCAAGAAACTCCACGGACACTCTTTTAAATAAAAAAATTGATACAAAATATTGGTTACATCATTCATTTTGAAATTATGCATGTGAGAACAATGTAGAAAGATGTGCACGTTCGTAAAAGCGTCCGTAATAAAAAGAAAAAATATAGAATCATTCAAAAACTTAAAATAAATTAAAATAAGCCATGGCAGCTAAGAGATGACCAGTCCCAACTGACGGCGCCCGTTCACGAACATGACGCATGGATCAGCACCATTTAGCTCAACCATTTTGAAGGGAGCTAAATGATCCAACACACGCGCCACCATCAGCGAGACATTTGAGTGAGCATGACATACTCACAGCCGCCAGGGCACATTCAAGTCAATGAAATACTACATATTACCCGGTAAATGGTAGCTCTTTAGTACATAGTACTCACACCTGTGCTATGCAATTATATAATACAAAGGAAATTGAGTTTATACAATACAAGGTCTTACAATCTTCAGCAGCTCCAACAATAATTCATGTACTGAACTTATGTTGTTACAGTTTGCACGTCGATGTTCATTACCATGACCATATTGACCATGTCGGAAAACTCTAGACATAGTTTCTTTTCCTACATAATTCCGAAATTTAAGTCATTATTCACTTTGTAGTGTTTTTTTGGAAGTCAGTTGTTTTTTTTTTTTGTAAAAAAGTTTTTATTCTCTTTTTAGTTTTATACCCCCCCACTCAAATTCTAATACCACTACCTACTATAACATAACAGTGACAGGAAGTTATTATAACATCGTCCACATAGCCTAAATGCGAAAAATACGCACTATTAAAGCTAAATCAAAAACTATCCAAGCAAAGGTAATTGGTAATACAATTTATATACTCATTACAATGTTTTTTTTTAATGAGTTGTATTGCATTATGTGGTTAGCTAGCGACCTCGACAATTATTTATTTTACCTCGATGGTCCTAGTTTATCAATTATAACTTCTAGTTACAGCTATATGTAAGCGGGCACGCCCTTTATGCCTGGAGGCTTTATTTTCTTTTTTAAATATTGTTTACGTTTAGTTGTTTTTATTTCTGCTTGAGTATAGTTCTCGATGTTTTTGGTTGGTATATTGGCGTGTGCTAGCTGTCATATGGCTATTTATTTATAATTTTAATTATGTTTTGCGTAATTTAAATTATCTTGCATACTAGAATATGGAATCATTTTTTTTTTCTAACTGAACAGACAACTGTGCTGCTGGGGAGTTTGTTGCGCCACTTCTTCTTCCCAGCAAAAGCACTAGGAAGTGGTGAAGGGTGGGCGTTTTGGGGGACTGTCTTATGTAATTATGACGTTCGAAAAGTGCTGATTCTCAGCCTAGTTTGAATAAATGACTTTTTTATATGAGACCACCGCGCAGGTTTCACCTGCCAAATTAAAAAAAAAACAAACAAAATCAACCACAATTGACGAAAATATCGATGGACATTTAAAAACAAATACAAAAACATACCTACAGACGAACAACCTTCTTTTGGAAGTCGGTTAAAAATAAAAACGTTTAACAATTTTTTTTTTGTTTATTAAGTTATATAAATAACTACAAATGATCTAACGCAAGGTCAAGATTCAAGGGGAAAGAAGAAATCTAATCTATTAGCATTGCGAGTTCTTTGCGACTGGATCAAAGCATTCACAGCTTAATTTTAGCAAGTCAAATTAGGACTTCACACATACATTGGAAACGTGCCTGTTTATGTATTGTGACCTAACCTTTAGATAAAATAAAATAATTACGACATTGGAAACGGATTCAGTCTATATATAGCTTTTTATAACTGGTTATTTTCCTTGTAGTTAAATGTAAACATACCTATATAAACTAATATAATAAAGCTGAAGAGTGAATTTTTGTTTGAACGCGCTTAATCTCGGGAACTACCTACCAGTCGGATTTGAAAATCATTTTTTGCATTTGATAGCCTAATCTTGAGGAAGGTAAGACGAGTTGGAACCCGAGGAGGGGCCGCTCGTCAGGGCTTTTTGATAAAAGCCCATGACGTAGCGGCCAACGAGTAGGTTGCGGTGGCGACATCGCAACTGAGGCGGGCCGCGATGTCGTGTATCGGAGGCATCGCGGCTGCGGTTTCGGGGCCGCGGCTGGAGAGGTGTATTGCGGTACAGCGCTCTCCCTCCCTGCCGCGGCCTTGACGGGGTCGCCACCGTCCGATGGCGAACGCGGTGGGGCCGCAGGGGAAGAGGAGTGTCGGTATAGCGTAGGCCGCTCTCCCTATCCTCTGCGGCCGAAAATTGGTAGACGGCGGGGCCAATGTCCTGACCCGTCGAAGAGGGGCCAAGGGCGCCCAGACAAGGGGCTGTCTGGCGCCCATGTGCTGGTTTGGTCCCTGGGTTGGTTACGGCGTGCCATGTGTTCTGGTGCGCCGGTGATGAAGGAGGAGGGGCCCGCTGCGGCGGGCTGGCACCAGTCGGAGGTTGCGGAGGATTTTTTTTCGTTCCCGCGACCCCCGGCGTATGTGTGAGACGGAACACCGGGGTGGTTTTTAGTCAGTAAGAGTCTGACAGACCCCTCCGCTCGCCCCAGGCGGAGGACATCCATGAGGATTTTCCACCCCGGAACAAAAAAAAAAAAAAAAAAGGTAAGACGAGTTGGTTAACATCACGCTAAGGCCCTTAGGAACCGACCAAAACGAAAAAAGATCAGAAAGAATGCCAAGCGAAATCGATGTAATAGTGCGTGCGGGCGAGGCGATGCGACGCGGTGGGTTGGGTGAGGGAGTTTTATTAAACAAAAACGTGGCTGTTATTTTAGTAGTGTGTATCTTACGGCTTCCACGCGAACAAAGTCACGGGCAGAACTTATTTTGTAATATAAAAAAAAAATGCATGTTGTTAGTAGATAAGCAATTTCTATAGAACATATACAATAGTAGATAAGAATATTTACACTATAAATAATAAAATAAATAGGAAACAAATGCATGTTAATGGAATACCTGCTGTATCTGTGCAACCGATCTCTGCTCGGGTGAAAATAGAGAAAACAAAATTTCCCAGATATGAGACCTAGCAAGATAGATTTTTCGACCCCCTAAATCCCCCTATATGTTCAAATTATAGTCGAGGACGCTGGCACCCTAAACACAAGTTAAATCTTACTTTGGGTGCCAGAGTTAATCGAAAACACTCTTTCCCATAGTTAAGTGTTTATGTACAACTGAAGGTAATAATAATAAATAACTTTTTCTTTTTTTTTTCCTATTTTGCAACTTTCATCGAAATCGTTAGAGCCGCTTTCGAGAACGTGATTACAAATATATACAATACTTATACATAATACATACCTAAAAAAATTGCTCATTTAATAGTATAGGATAGGATAATAATATTAGTGAAATCCGAAAAAGATAAGTAGATTAAATATCTTGACTTGGCTCGCGAGGTTGTCGACATTTGTGATGTGGATACACCAATCATTGTGCCGATAGTCGTGACGGCTAATGGCATAATAGCCACGACCAACATCTGAGGAGGTTCTCGTTAGGCAGCTGGATCAAATCCAGAAAGCAGTACCTACTTCTGGACAAGGCGCGTATCGTTAGGACGTTCCTCTCTCAGGAGCCCTGGGGCCCAAGTCTGCTATTTTTATAAATTCGTCATTCCAACACGATCTTATAATTTTGCTAAAAGTTCGTAATCTGCTAAATTCATAATGGTCGATCATTGGTTGATCATTGTATTCCACAAACACGATACTCGTAACGAATTAAAAGCAATGACTGTTGACTGCACAATGACGTTCTTATGGTAGGTCACTGCAGATCAAAGGAACTGTCACAATTTTACCAGATTACCGCCTATGTCAGTCATTAATTTGTCATTATGTATGAGATTACCAATAGATGCCATTTCTTTCAATGGAGTGTCAGTGGCTGACCTTTGGAAAGTCATAATGACGCCAATATGTTAGTAGATTACCAAAATTGTCAAAATCAACAATTATGAAATCAATGATAGACCATTCTGACACTATTGTAATAGCAGACTTGAGGCCCTGACCACCACGGTAGCTTTGGCCCTGTTCCCGAAACCGGTGGGCTAATAATTATTTTTAAACGTTTTTTAAAATGTTTTTTTTTAATGAATATATTTAAAAACAATATGTATTTAAACATAAATGATAGTAATAAATTATTGTGTAGGAAAATGTAATAAAAATTTACACGCTTGCTTGCAGGCAGAATACAGTGCCTTTTAGGTTATAAGATCTCAACTTCTTTCTAGCAAAAAAACCTTTGATTTGATACCGATTTCACGTTCAGTGCACGAACTACTTAGTTTGTTAGAAACTGAGGAGCAAACAATTATCTATTTCTCGCTAACAAGCAGGATATTTGAATTGATGTGGTAATTCAATTGAGTGCAATAAAACCGGCCATCATTGCCTTTAGCGGATATCTTTTCCTAACACGAAAAATAACTAAAATCTTGAATTGTAAAATTTATTTACAATTCAAAAACCTCGAGGTTCGTGTTCGGCAAAGATATCCGCTAAAGGCAATGATGGCCGGTTTCGCGCTATTTATATTATTTTTAAACAATTAAGCGTCGAAAAATCGGTGTAAGAAGGTAAAAAGAATGTCTGCTTATTTATTTCTCTTGTCATAACATGATGTTAGAGAATAGTTGCCGAATTCTTAGTAAAATAATTATTTAATCTCAGTAAAAATAATTATATGGGTCATTATCATTACTTCGGGCTGCTACTGAGGGATTTCTCAGTAGCAGCCCGGAAACTGGATTTGTGCCCGGTTGATGACAATAGGCTCGCCCCTTAATACCTACATGGGACTTACAAAATAACTGGCAGAATGTGGGTTTGCTATAGAACAGTTACATCTCTGCCAAACCCTTCGGGGATTACAGGTGATGTTATGTTATAAGTACTAGTAGGTAAATTCGGCATTTAGAGGTCGCCACTATGGACTTCCGTTTTAGTGGAAAAAAAATTGTAATTAAATTTTGAATAAGTATTATTTTCAACCGACTTCAAAAAGGAGGAGGTTCTCAATTCGGTTGTGTTCTTTTTTTTATGTTTGTTACGCGATTACTCCGCCAATTATGAATTGATTTTGATGATTCTTTTTTTGTTTGGTAGGGCATACTTCAGAAGTGGTCAAGATCTGATGAAGGGTTTTTGAGTTAGCTTCAAATAATACGTATTTTTCCCACCTAGTATTATGTGGACGATATTCTAATAGTTCCTGTTCCTGTCACTGTAATTTACATAGCAGGTAATGGGTATTCAAATTTTTGTGGGGGTTTTGTGTACCACAACTAAAATGTGAAAAATAAAAACTTTTTCACAAAAGTAAAACCGACTTCCAAAAAAAACACTACAAAGTGAAAAATAACTTTGATTTCGGAAGTCGGTGGCAAAAATACGAAAATAAAACCCCAAAGACACCGACTTCCGAAATCAAAGTTATTTTTCACTTTGTAGTGTTTTTTTTGGAAGTCGGTTATATTTTTTGTGAAAAAGTTTTTAGAGCCAAATGTCAAGCCAGAGTTCATGTGCACCATACAAAGTGAGAAAAAATTAAAGACATATTGACGATTGGACAGTTTGGGATTTGGACATTTTGACCCTGAACGGCAACAAGTACGCGGGCGGGCTAGTTGCTGGGCCAATTCAGTGAGTGTAACGTAATAAGAAGATCTAAGAGTTACGCGATAGAAAGAGAGGCAACTTCTAGGTGAATATAACATTGAATTTGAATTGAATTGAATATATAATTGAATTGCACTTTATTGTGTCGTAGCAAGAGTCGCTTTTTATTTAAATGATTTTGCGGAGTGTCCAATCTGTATGAATCTGTGACAATATTGTGTAAGTACTCATTATTTTCATTACATTTTAACTTTATTCTGGGCTTAGTGAATACATTTACTTATAAATAACAGCTTACAGATATTTTAAATAATGGTTACTTCACTGTTTATTTTTACTGCCTCATTGATCAAGTGGTCGCAAGCGCTCCTGCTGAGCATTCTTGGGTTCGATTCCCAGGTCGGGCAGTGTTATCGGTTTTGCCATCTGGATTTGTGCCCGGTTTATGGTAATAGGCTTGCCCCTATTAGGGACTTGAACATAACTGGCGAAATGTGGGTTTACTATAGGTGCACCTCTGCCCAATCCTTTGGGGAATCAATGCGTGATGTTTACTTCAAGTACCTACATACTTTTTTGTGTTGTGTTGTGTGTTGTGTAACAAATGTGTCAGTCATCTTAGGACATTGGTCTCAATAAAGAACTGCTATCAGCCAGATGTCTATTTATTGCTACTAGCTTCAACTTTCTGACTAACTGACTGACTCTTTGACAATTCAAAAGTGCCTGTAAATGGTTTAATTGAAATAAATGCTTTGAGTTTGTGTTGATGTTAAGGAACTGTAGGAATATTATACTTGATTTTATTTATTATAATAATAAGTAGCAAAGGTTTTTTTATGTAAGGTCTTGTAACCTATCTGCAGAAGTCTGCTTTCTTTTTTGAGTTGCCCCTCTGTGGCTTTCCGAAACACCCCCTATGTAGGTAATGTAGGTATGTTTAGCGATTATTCTTAGTTCAGGAGGTGGATTTTTGAAAATAATAAAAAATGGAAATAAAATCCTATAGAAGGATTTTTTGGTTAATTTATGAAAGAAGGGATATCCTTGAAGCTTATCTCCTAGTCCATATTTTATTGGAAATGAAAGTTGATAGTAACCACAATTGTTTAAACACTTTCAAATAACTATTGACTAATTATGTATTATGAAAGTCTAAGGACAAGAAATGCACACAAGAAAATTATAAGGACCTCACCAGGTCACCAGTAAGTAGTATTTATAAACATTTTTATTTTATAACCGCACTAGCTTATCTAACAAGAATGAAAAAAAAAAATGTATTATTTATTTTTTCAAGCATTTTTCCAAAGATTTTAAAGGCAAGGAAACTTGATTTCATTACGGAAAATGTGTTACTAAAGCTAGTCGATATGAAGGTTAGTTCAATAGGTAGATATTAATGTAGGTAAATAAAAAGGCTCACCTCGGCGACACTACTCGATTTGGGTTTCAAATTGGTTATTCCTGTAACAAAAGAATTGAATTATATATTATTATTATTGTCTGGTCTGTAAAAGTTAGCTATTGTGTGAAAGGTCAAAAGGTGAAAACTATTGGTGTTTAAAGCTGGCAATTGGCAAAGGAATAATATTGAAATCTTGCATATTTTCTTGAACATTGAAGTG
Organism: Xanthia togata; assembly: GCA_963853775.1. Lineage (NCBI taxonomy): Eukaryota > Metazoa > Arthropoda > Insecta > Lepidoptera > Noctuidae > Xanthia > Xanthia togata. Next base: position 7,674,865 of record OY970805.1, read on the forward strand.
AAATTGCTCCGGTTCCGGTCAATGTTAGTTAAAAAAAAAAAAAAAAAACAAGTAATTCATTCAATAGGCTGAGAATCATCCTTCACCACTTCCTAGTGCTTAAGCTGGGAAGAAGAAGTGGCGCAAATCCTCAGTAGCACAGCTGTCTGTTAAGTTAGAAGAACTTGATTCTATACAATAGTATAGATAGTGCAATCCACGATGACGCGCCCCACTCCGCTCCACTCCGTACAGCTTACAGTACAGTAATCGCGGAGTGGGGCGAGTCGTCGTCGTGGATTGCACTATCTGTATGCAGGTACCACAACATTCGAGTTATAGAACATGCACTATGGAAATAACATGAACAAAAAAAAAACTGGTCCTTTTGCTGACTCCAAGGTATGTATTAAAACAGATTTAAAACAAAACTGGTTTATATTTAGCAGTGACCAAGTGGATTAACTTGACTTGACCTTAATTTTTTTTTCAATTTTTTTTTGTATTTTAAGAAAAAAATGTGCAGTATTCTTAAAGTTATGAAAACAATAAGTATGTTTATATTAAATTTCTAATGACCATGTAAACTATTATTATCAATTTAATTCAGGTGACAACTATGGCGTATATGGCGCTAATTTGCTTAATATGCATTATGATAATTACACAAATACAGGTTGTTGTATGTTTGGACTTAATTGACTCCATAAAATCGGCTCCACTTCGTTTTTCTCCCCAATCGTGCGGAGCTTCAGAATTTTATAGTGTGTAGATGTCTTCAAATAAAACGTTTTCCCAAAATTTCACACTGAGCAAACGCCTAGTTTTTGAGAAAAAAAATGCAAAAGTTTCAGAAATTTTAACCAATTTACGTAAATTAATTGTCATTTTACCACAGATAATGTACGAGTTTCACTCCTAGGTTGTTCCATTTTACGTTCAGACAAAGTGACAGCGGACTCTTATGGTTTTTTATATAAATATTATAAGTTTTTAACTTTCGTTCACTTTTAAATAGTTGCTACCGCAATTAACTTAATTATAAAGTAAATAATATAGTAAATTAAATTAAAAAAATATAGTTTTATTTGTACTATTAAAAGATTGTCTGTAACGAAACGTAATCAAATGTCAGTGAAGCGAGCTTGGGACTTGGGGCACCCCAACACGGATAGGTTAGGTTAGAAGGGGATGGCGGGGTCTAGTGAGCGAGCGTAGCGAGCGAATAGACCCCGCCATCCCTTTCGTGGTTATTTTTTTTAAACCACCCAGTAATAGGAGCCCCGCGAAGCGGGGCTCCGTCGACAACGCTTTACTAAAAATAACCTTGATTGTTACAAGGTAATATTCCAAGATTTGAGCATATTTTGGTTTGACCTTGACTTTTGATGTGTAAGACCTTGACTTTTGGGTGCTGACCTTGACCTTGACGATGTGTTTGACCTTAGTATTGCTTGGAAACTAATTTAGACCCGCCACGTGATCTTCCCCGCCCTTAATACTCTGGCGATTTTTTTGAAACTTTGGAAAAAAAATTCTCGGCACCTATGGTTTTGCTTATTTTGGGGATTTCAAAAATACAATAGAAATGGTCTACTCTATCCAAAAAAAAAATACCTACTATAAATCAGAGCTGGGGAGAAAACCGAAGTGCTTCCATAAAATCTAACAGCCTGTATATTTATTTAAGATGCAGGTTTTTTTTTTAACCTATGTTTATATTTTCTTCTGGTATATCCAATCCACTAACCCGCACTGCGCCCATGTGGTGATTACGACCCACTCCTCCCACAGAGAGAAGGCCTGTGTCCCAGCAGTGTGATGCGTGATTATTAATATTATTATTCTACTAGTTGTGACAGTAATAAATCTTCCAATAAATAATATTAATAAATCGTTTATTTATTCAGTTTTAGTTCATTTACAATAAATACCTTAAATACCTATAGCTTAAAACTTAGGTGAATAAAAGTAAAATAGCAATGTTAGTGGTCTATTTGCATATTGGTACGTATTCAGAATTTTACTAACACTTTTGAACACGGTTGGATTATAGGAGGTATGTCACAGTCGATAATTTATTACAGTATTTTTTTTTAGTTTTGTTATGAGCATGTTTTTATAAGTACACAATTTTTAAAATTTAATAATTTATGATATTTTTACGTCCGTGCGAACATGGGCTAAGTTCTAAGAATCAGAATTATCTAATCATTTAGTTTGTCATAGTAACATGTTTATAATAATAATACTGATTAATTTATTTATGCACATAAAGGTTTTGTAGTACATGAGGGACTTACAAAGTCTGCATTATTAATTACATGGTGTAGGTACATTGAATTGTTGGGTCAATCTCCTAGCTAGCACTGAGTAATCAGTGTTTAAAATCTAAAATAATTAACAAACTCAAGGCTGCTCAAAACCTCAGGGTTAATAACTTTATAAAAACACTAATACATTTTCAGGAAAGTTAAAGATTAGTTAGACAACCCTCTGACTGACTAATAATGAAAGTAGCCTATATCACACAAATATTGTGTCCATCCACAAACTAACTTAGTTTAGCCGGCGGTAGACAGCTCACTTAAAGCTTGGCATAATGTTTACGTAGATTATTAGAATAAGTAATTTAATGCTTGGTATATAAACAAAAACGAATTGTTTTATTTACCAAAATGGTAGCATTTATACAGATTTGTAAACTAATTTTAACTATGATAGAAACTTCCTTATGTCTAATATGCATAGCTATGAGGTCTTTGCTTCATTATTGGTAAAGATAAAAATCTTAATTAACCAATAATAATAGAAATCGGCCATAAGTAGTGTAGGGAAGTATGGACCAGAAAATTGGCAAATGGTAAGGAAAGGCAGTCCTGTAAACAGTGATTTTACGGTTAAAGGGTACTTCAGTAGAATAAGTTATCGCATACAAATCTTAACTGTATCAATCAAAAGAGCTAACCTATACTAAATAAGTTTACTTTGTATTCTAAATAAGAGGACGCTTCCATAGAGGAACGAAATAATTCCACTCGTTACAACAAGGAACCGGTTTTATATGCTCTGAACTACACGAACACAGTTATATAGCTTTATAATTTAAACAGTTTCAACACTCACCCAGCGTCATTTTGTTAACTTATTTACACAAACACAATAGTAGATCAAGTTCAAAGTTGAAATGGTAACAAGTAAATAAAAAGAGAAGATTACTATAATTACGCGATAACGTATCAATTATCAGCGCACAAAGTCCACCAACTTTTTTTTAGATTACGCAATCGATAGTGATACTGATTAATCGAAATAATTATCTGAGTAGCTCAATTCACAGCAATACTGAAAATAATATTCGCTTCTTTTGAGCAACACAACTTCCCATCAGCTGTTTGACAGCGAAGTGAACAAAATGTCAAAATAAAAATAATGGCGATGAACGGTTGAATGAAGGATAGTATTGAATGAAGCTTATGTCCACTAGCGCTATTGTCGGTAATGCATCATACTATTTAGTCAAACAGTTAGTTGGGTATTTCTGTGGTACCGTACTATTACGCTAGATGGAAGCGTAATGAATTATTAACGTAACGAAATGGAAAAATGAGTAAGGTCAAGATTATCAGTGGTAATTAGGGGAATTTTGCACTTACCGAGATCTGTTTGAAAGTATTTGATGGTAGTCCACAATACAAGTAACATCGTGAAAACTAAATAATGGAGTGGGATTTGTAATCAGGGGTAGGGAATTAATTTAGGGCGGGATGCGTGATGCTTCACCTTACTATATCAGACATTACTGTTAGTGCCGATTATTGGCACCAATTCTAATAATCACTGATCTACAGCTGTCATCATTGCCCTCATAATTAATAAACTTGCCAACCAATCTAATTTAGGTAGATTTGAAGCAAACCAATCTGTACCTACCTACTTGTAGTTTTTATTTTTCGTTCAAAAATAATAATGTTCATTGAGACAACAATAATCAGGTAAGTAATTACTACCTAAGTAGGTACTTATTTGACCAACCATAGCGCTCGAAATTCAAAACAACGAAGGTGCACGTTTTATTTTTACTTTCTCGTGAAAAGTGTAGGTCAACAAGAGGCTCACCAACCTACTGTCGAAATAAACGACATTATCAGAGCCCTGACATGAATTAATTAAATAGATCCACCGCAGATCTAATGCGTTCGCGACGTTGAGTGCATTTAAATAGCTTAAGCATGCATGGATATTTAAAAATAGGTACTGTTAGTGTTACCTACCTACTCAGTAGGAAAATGTAGGTGTTATTGGATCGTCGCTTCTCAAATCGTATGTCTCGTAAACATAGGTACCCGGTATTGCCAATCAAATCTCAAAAACTCAAACGCATAAATTATTTCAATTAAGTAAACCATTTACAAGCACTGAAGCTGTCAAAGACTCACCAAGTCAACAGTGTCTGCAAATGGTCGGTTAGTTAGTCAGAAAGTTGAAGTTAGTTGCCCATTCCAAAACGTCGATCTCTCTAAAGAAGAACGGGCAAGAAACTCCAAGGGTGCTTTTCAATCCAAAACAAAACCCTGGGCACATATTATTCTTGTTGATTTTATAATCATGTTGCAACAATCTAAGTTGGTACCTACCCATTTGTCTGGTCAAAATAAGTACCTACCTACTGTCACTACCATAGATATATTAAAGAAGTTTTTAATATTTCTGTGGTCACTACTGTGGTGTACCTACTGCGTGGTATTCATGTTATTTAATCGGTTAGACGATCACGGACGTTAGGTACCTACCTATAACCATTAGATGTCAATAATATAATTATTATAATGTTTGATATACTTAGATATAAATCAGCACGCAGACTGTGACGCAGGGGGCATTTCGAAGGACAAATGTTATTGTAGGACGAAGGTAAGTGGATAAAAGTAAAATATGATACCTATTGGTCAGCAGGGCCGTAGTTCAATGGAAAAATATTTAGGAGCATGAGGAACAGGGTGTAAAGTTCACTCATCCACCATAGAAAAGGGAGGATCCTCCAACCAGACGGGTGTTGTGTCTGGCGTGGCGGGCCGACTGCCTGACTGTTGATTTCGGATAGTCTTATCTATGTCGTTCGCGCGGTTAACCCTAATTTCGCGATGCAGGATTTGTGTGACGTCATGTCTTTGATGCGTAGTTAGTATGTGGCGGTGTAACCGCTACATCACTCCCCTCCGGAGACCGGAGATCGATAGTGGGCTGAGTCTTGTATCTTGCGATGCTTCACAGTGCCAGCTAAGGTTCCAGTGAGTCAGAACCGGGTGCCGCACAGGTCGCGGTGAGTCGGAACTGTCTGCGGTGATTGCGGCGGATGTGGTGATTGAGGTGATTGCGTTGATTGAGGTGATTGAAGTGATAGCGGTGATTGAGGTGATTGAGATGATTGCGGTGATTCCCCAGTGAGTCGGGGTGATGAGGCTGAGGGTGCTCAGGATACCCGTTGAAGCCGAGGGTGCTGGCTGTCTGTGTGACTCGCCTCACGAAAGCTTGCGGGAGTGATGATGATGACGTCACGCTGTAGTAGTTGCACGAAGGCTGCGTTGACGTTCATACTCGGGGTCACCAATTTAGGAGCATGAGGAACAGGGTGTAAAGTTCACTCATTCACCATAGAAAAGGGAGGATCCTCCAACCAGACGGGTGTTGTGTCTGGCGGGCCGACTGCCCGACTGTTGATTTCGGATAGTCTTATCTATGTCGTTCGCGCGGTAAACCCTAATTTCGCGATGCAGGATTTATGTGACGTCATGTCTTTGATGCGTAGTTAGTTAATGCATAAGATTGGCTCTATTTCAAGCAAAAAATCGACAACAACCGGAACACACCGTGTGGCATATGTGGCGGTGTAACCGCTACAAATACAATCGTCAATCGTCTTAATTTTTTTTGTTAGTCGATAAAGAAGATCCGTCGTTTCTAGGAATTTCAATTGATAGCGGACTGACATGGAAAATTCAAGCAGATGACGTATGCAAAAAACTAAGTTCAGCTGCTTATGCATTATATAGTTTATCCAAAAAAGTTAACGTTCAGACAGTATTGATAGCATACCACAGTCTAGTTGTGTCTGTATTGAGGTTTGGCATACTATTCTGGGGCAACTGTAGCGAGAGAGAAAATATTTTCAAGGCGCAAAAACGCTGTATTAGATCCATTTTTAATCTTAAAGTGACTGACAGTTGCGTACCTGTTTTAAAAAAATATCATCTTTTAACTTTTGTTTGCCTATACAGGGTGTTTGGCGCATGGACCGACACAATTTTTTCAGGGATTTGGGAGGTCATTAGCTAGGTTCTACCCATACACCCTTTGTCCCAAATGTCACGGTTGGTTACATATGATTATTTTTTTTAAATGAAAAAAATTCCCAAAATGTGTCCTTTAATTTGAAATAACTTTTTTGTTTGTGGGTGTAGTGGCACAAAACAAATTTTGTTGCATTCTCCAAAGTCCTTTAAATCTAAAAACATCGTTGTTTTATACAACTGGTTTCAAGAAAATTCCTTACAAGCTTCCAAAGTTAATTTTTGTATTTAATGAATGAAATTTTACAACTTCTAAATTAATTATAAAAAAAACTAAAAGCTATTTTGCACTTAGCTAGAACCTAGCTAATGACCTCCCAAATCCCTGAAAAAATTGTGTCGGTCCATGCGCCAAACACCCTGTATACATATATTAGAAATAGCCATTTTTGTTAAAACCAATGATCACTTATTCCCGACTTTGAAAAATACTAGAAACAGGACTACAAGTTTAAGAACTCAATATGAAGACAAGTTATGCATTACCAAAAGTGATCAAAGAGCAACCTTTAGGAAGATTTAAAAAGTACTTTAAAAAAATACTAGTTGAAAAATGTTATTACTCTGTAACAGATTTTTTGAATGACAAGACTATTTAGCTTGCATTGATTAGGTAAGTAATTAAATAGATGTGTATAAGTAAATAGAATAATTATTGTAGTTTTAAGTTAAATTTTGCATGCCATGAGGCAGAATATTGTAACACCTAATTGTATTAATTACCTACATTCTATGCAAATAAACAAATCTATCTATCTATCTATCTGTCGTCTTAAGTCTTTTTTTTATTTTTTAACGAGCTTGGTCAATATGACTAAGGCGCTCCGGCTTTCTTATAATAATACACCATTTTATAAAATATAATACAGTCCATAAACAGTGTGGATTTTTTACTTTTTTAGGAGTATGAGGAACAGGGTGTAAAGTTCACTCATCCACCATAGAAAAGGGAGGATCCTCCAACCAGACGGGTGTTGTGTCTGGCGGGCCGACTGCCCGACTACTGTTGATTTCGGATAGTCTTATATATGTCGTTCGCGCGGTAAACTCTAATTGCGCGATGCAGGATTTGTGTGACGTCATGTCTTTGATGCGTAGTTCGTATGTGGCGGTGTAACCGCTACGTCACTCCCCTCCGGAGACCGGAGGTCGATAGTGGACTGAGTCTTGTATCTTGCGATGCTTCACATTGCCAGCTAAGGTTCCAGTGAGTCGGAACCGGGTGCCGCTCAGTTCGCGGTGAGTCGGAACTGTCTGCGGTGATTGCGGCGGTTGTGGTGATTGAGGTGATTGCGGTGATTGAGGTGATTGCGGTGATTGAGGAATTAGCGGTGATTGCGCTGATTGAGATGATTGCGGTGATTCCCCAGTCGGGGTGATGAGGCTAAGGGTGATGACCAGGAATGCGCAGTCGCTGCATGGTGGTGGTCAGGATACCCGTTGAAGCCGAGGGTGCTGGCTGTCTGTGTGACTCGCCTCACGAAAGCTTGCGGGAGTGATGATGATGATAACGTCACGCTGAAGTAGTTGCACGAAGGCTGCGTTGACGTTCATACTCGGGGTCACCAATTTAGGAGTATGAGGAACAGGGTGTAAAGTTCACTCATCCACCATAGAAAAGGGAGGATCCTCCAACCAGACGGGTGATGTGTCTGGCGGCCCGACTGTTGATTTCGGATAGTCTTATATATGTCGTTCGCGCGGTAAACTCTAATTGCGCGATGGAGGATTTGTGTGACGTTGTGTCTTTGATGCGTAGTTTGTATGCGGCGGTGTAACCGCTACACTTTTTTTGATGCCAATAGATCCTGTTTCATTTAAGGGCAAAAAAATCTATTTGACCAATTAAGAAATCGTTTTTTTATTTTTATTATTTTGAATACTATATTAGGATAGAAGTATATAGGTCTCGATGAAAAGATTTACCCACCGACATTAATTAGGTACTTACCTACCCCTTTGAGGTAATTCTCATGGATTACCTATTTTTACTGGGTTCAAACAATGTAAGACTAAGTAGGGGTTGGGTTTAGATACGTGCTGCCTCGCTGGACGAAAAGTGAGGATATTCGGGGGTTCTAGGGGGTTTTCTGATACCTATGCAACATACTTTTCTTGCCGGAAAGCCGTATATATAAAAAAAAAAAACTAATTTTTAGGTTAGGTTAGTGTAGGAACACAACTGCTTTTTTTAAAAATACACACATTATTGTTTACAAATAATGTGAATCCAAATTTGGAAGAAGAAAACACAACTAAGGTAAATATAGTGTAGGTTAAGATTTTATTTTACATAGTACGTACGTAGACAGAACTTTGCCTCAGAACCGACACGGGGCACCCCGACCCAAGTAATCTTTTGGTCCCTACCCCTAGAGTGTTTTTATAAAGGCGCGAGCCGGCGACCTCCATAGCGATGCGAAGATCGAGTCTGTTGTAGCGACACTCAGGGGTGACCGAAAGCATTTCCGACGTTTGGCTCCCAGGCTGGACCGTGCCGGGGCTGCCTTGAAGCGGCTCCTGCCCAATCTAGGGGGTCCAAACGCCTCCTGCCGGAGGCTATACGCGGGGATCGTGCGGTCCATGGCCCTGTACGGGGCACCGGTGTGGGCGCGTTCCTTGAGGCGGCGGCCTGCCCGCCGGTTGAACGCGTCCCAGAGGGTCATGGCCACCCGGCTGGTCCGGGGATACCGCACGGTCTCCGGAGAGGCGGCCAGCCTCCTTGCCGGATTGCCGCCATGGGATCTGGAGGCAAAAGTCCTCGCGCATATTTGGGAGTGGCGCGAGGAGGCGAAACGCCGGGGCTTGACTCCGATGCCGCGAGAAATCGCGGCACAGCAGACAGAGCTCCGACGGGATTTCATGGCGTCATGGAGAGTGCGATTGTCGCAACCCAGTGCTGGGCACGCCACTATTGCGGCGATAAGTCCCCTCTTTGAGGAGTGGCTGGAGAGGCGCCACGGCGTCCTCACCTTCCGCCTGACGCAGGTCCTCACCGGACACGGCTGTTTCGGGAGGTACCTGTTTCGGATAAGGCGGGAGGAAACGCCCGGGTGTCATCACTGCGTGGATCGCCCGGAGGACACGGTGGAGCATACGGTGGAGGTATGCCCGGCTTGGGCAGAGCACCGCCGTGTCCTCGTGGAGGCGATCGGTGGCGGGGATCTCTCGCGTCCGGCCCTGGTCCAGGCCATGGTACGGAGCGAGAGGGCATGGGAGGCCGTCACCTCCTTCTGCGAAGCAGTAATGCTCGCGAAGGAGGAGGCGGAGCGCGTGAGGGAAAGGCAAATTTCGCGCCCTCACGCCCCTAGCCGCCGCAGGAGGAGACGCCCTGGGCGTCGGGAATCAATTGCTGATTCCCGGCCACCGTAGGCGCGGGCTTGCGGACGGTGAGCAATGGGTAGCTCAACGTCCGGTAAGGACCAAGCCCGTGTCGACGGCGCGTTGTGTTCCACGCGCGCCTCAAAGAGATGTCAGCGAATGAAGGGGTCCGATGAGACCATTGCCTGCCGGGGTTGCGGGAAAGTCCGAAAGGGATACCGTGGCCCCCTGGCATTGCACAGGCAACAGAAGGAACACGGGTGGGTTTTAGTCAGTAAGAGTCTGACACGCCCTCCCGCTCCACCCAGAGCGGGAGACGTCATTTGATGATTTCCCACCCAAAAAAAAAAAAAAAAAAGGGGTGACCGAAAGCTTTTGGCGGGAGCACACCCGGAGTCCGACTCAGTACACACTACAAAATCATACAAACAAATTAATTTCCAGTATGGAAAATGATGCGGGACTACATCTCCCATCCACATTTGCCCTCCCCCTCTCTCTTGAACCTTCAGAATACACATTTTCTATGACAAGACTGGTATACAAATATTAAAATACAAAAAAAAAAAAACTATACGTTTCCGGCGGGGGGAATAAGGGGGGATGGCATACAACCTAGCCCCCACCCCTCCCCCCAACCCCCACCCCCTATCGAGGCAGCACGTTTCTAAACTTTAATAAGAAGACTTTTTTTTTCTCGGGTTTAACCCGAGAAAAAAAAAGTCTCGCCTTATGCTCCCTTCGTCTGGGGAGAACTGAGAATTATGTCGGCCCCGACCGACAAACAATCCCACGGTTCCTAGTTCCATGAGCAGGGGGCCCGGAAGATACTCTTACCTTTGCGCGCACCCCCGACTGGTATATCAGCCCGCCATTCCACGTCTGAGAAAGGCAGAGTCCAAAGGTATATAAGTAAGTACCTATGTCTAACTCCAATTTGACTGAACCACTTTCTGGCTGTCCTCGACAATATGGAGGATCTTCGGGATCTCCATTGGAAGGCACCAGTATACCCTAGACCTTCCGTTGTCATGCTTTTGTTAAGTAAAGCATCTGTCTGCGACTTCTCGAATCGGATCAGTACGTGGTTCCGAAGATAACCCCTAACATACAAATAGGGATGATGACTAAAAAGATGTTTTTTGTCCGTAATGTAGATTATGAAAAAATAACGTACACGTATTTTTTCTTTTTTTACGTTATCAAAAGATTACGGCGATACATTGAGTTAAAATGTAGCATGACGTCACGAGTATGTAGATTTTATACATACTTGTGACGTAGCGACCCCCACTCCCCAGCTTTAATGCGTTTTATCTGAGTCATTTTTTATTCATATGAGAAAACAAGAAATACGTGTCTAATATTTTTTTATTAGCTGACTGAAGGACTAAATAGAATTTCTTTTTTTTGACCCAGTCATCATCCCTATTCACAATTTAACAATAATAGACTACGAGGAGCTCGTGGCTAAGTAATAACTGCCGCACGGGTCGATCCATCAGGTTAAGCTACGCTTGCCGGGGTTGGTCTGTGGATGGGTGACCATCTTTACATACCGAGACTCCTCCGTGCCTCGGAAAGCACGTTAAGCCGTTGGTCCCGGCTGTCATTCGTGGATCTTTGACAGTCGTTACGGGTCGTCAGAAGCCCGAAAGTCTGACAACCAGTCTTACCAAGTCGTATCGTATTACCCAGTTACTGGATTGTGGAGGTCAGATAGGCAGTCGCTTCATGTAAAATACTGGTATTGAGCTGCATCCGGTTAGACTGGAAGCCGACCCCAATATAGTTGGGAAAAGGCTAAGCAGATTTTTTGACCCAGTCATCATCCCTATTCACAATTTAACAATAATATAGACTACAGGTGGTGCCGATGTGCCTTAGCTAGACACCAAGGCAGTTGACTCACCACTCTTTTCAGGAATGAGGCCCCTCCCGAAAAGCATGGTAACGGAAGATGTGACATCGGTGTCATGAACATTGCAGCTTCATTGACAATTCATTTCTTAGGTGTAAAGAAGCAATTAATTTAAATTAAAAAGTAATGTAAAATAATGAGTCAGCATTCCTTAGAAGCAATGTGAGTGACCTGTTCACATATTCGTATAAAGAAAAATTATCCGGCAGAATCGGTGTAACGTTACTCTGCTGTGGAGGTCAGTGAACTTGTATTAGGTACTTAGCTTTATTTAATTAGACTATCTAAAGGTAAAGTGACTTTAAAAATAGATTTTTTGGACAGACTGGATACTTTCTAATTTCTAATATATACAGGGTGTCTCAAAAGTCAAACGTAGAGGTCCGAAGGCAAATGGGGTAAAGCGGAGGTGGCCACATATCATTTAAAAGTTGGGATATTCCCAACAGTTCAGAAATTTTCGGTAATTTAGTCATTTTCGAGAAATTTCACTTCTTCAGTTCGATTCAATTAATTTTACAGTTTCGCTAAAGTTTTAATAAAAAGTTACCTACCCTACCTACCTACCTACCCTACCTACCTACCCTACCTACTTACCTACCTACCTATCCTACATACCCTACCTACTTTACCTACCTACACTTTTTATCCTGGATAAAAAGTAGGTAGTCCTATGTCCGTCTCCTGGTTCTAAGCTACCTCCCCACCAATTTTCAGCCAAATCGGTTCATCCGTTCTTGAGTTATTAAATAAATAGTGTAACTAACACGACTTTCTTTTATATGTATAGAGTGCTAAACTTGTCAAAATCAACAATTATGAAATCAGTGATAGACCATTCTGACACTATTGTAATAGCAGACTTGAGGCCCTGAACCAATGTTGAATAAATTATCAACTTTATAAGGTTGTCTTTATTTGTAGTATACAAAAAAAAGGTTGTACAAGGTGACTACCTTTTATTTCTTTTGTCTTGGAAATTATTAAATAACTTCTCCCGCTCTGGGTGGAGCGGGAGGGCGTGTCAGACTCTTACTGGCTTTAACTCACCCGTGTTCCTTCATTTGCCTGTACGTTGCCAGGGGCCGCGGTATCCCTTTCGGACTTTCCCGCGACCCCGGCACAATATGACATTGTTTATCTAACAACATAATTTTTATGTTGTTCAGTTTCCATGTAATGCACCATCATCTGCCTAGTCTTATCCCAACTATATTGGGGTCGGCTTACGGTCTAACCGTATGAAGCTGAATACCAGTATTACCGTAACCCAGTTACTGGGTAATACGATACGACTTGGTAAGACTGGTTGTCAGACTTTCGGGCTTCTGACGACCCGTAACGACTGTCAAAGATCCACGAATGACAGCCGGGACCAACGGCCTAATCACTCAAGACCGTCTTTTGTTTTTTGAAAGAGTCAATTTGGCTTAGCAAAAGATAGCTGAACTATCTCCGTTGCTTCAGTTCTCTTCAGTAGATTTGGCAGTACTTAGATTGAAAACGCTGTAAATGCTGTTGTGATTTGGATTTCGCAAGAATTCGGGGACGTCTTAGGTTATTCCAGACTTCGAACGTAAGTTAGAACATAAGAACTTCTGCATGAGCTGAAGAAGGGCGCCATTTATGGAGTAAATTTAAAAATTACTGACCCTCATTCATAGTCGAGTCAAACTTTGAAGTTTCAGGGTTTCAAATGGAAATAGTAATGCATTTAGTAGAAATAGAATACGGAATTAACAAAGTAGTTTTAGCCGTCAGTCAAAAGTCAAACCTCTTTGAATAATTAATAAAAGAAATAGATGACTAACTTAGAACTTCAGAGTCAGTATCGATTTAAGTAATTGGCCTAGGTTTTTATATTGAAATACTAATGCTAGTTCTCAACGTGGGAGCTAACACGTGTCTTCTGCATAATAATACAGATTGCAATATGAAGAAAACTTGCAAGTTTTCTATAATTAGGTGAAAATTATAGGAAAGCAAGTGTGAGTGTGTGTGACCTAGAAGATGAATAAATTCATGCTAATAGTCATATTATCCTGTTAGAGAAAGAAAAAGAATGTACTCCGGTTCAAGAAACTAACCAATTATACAATGAATTATTAAATACTAATTATAACTATCATTCCATATTAAATATTGACCTTACTGAAGATTCCTTGCAGTAAAAGTTAGTCATAAAAAAATGAAAAAATATGTAAAACTGAATAGAATAATTAAAAAATGTAATCAAATTAGGAAGCAACAAAAACACTTTTTCAAAAATATTCCACGAAGAAAAGAACGTGTTGATCTACTCAATAAATTAAACAATTATTATTCAATCAAATTGGAAGACAGCAAAAAAATATATGAAATTGATACACAGCGCTTACAGTCTGACATTCAGTTACTTGAAGGAAGACTTGGTTCCCTTTACATTAAATATTTGGGCTCTCAAAACCAAATGAAACAACATATTCTGTCCATTCCAAGGTTGCCTGGAAGAGATCGCGGAAAGCGATAAGGCCGCCCATTGTATATTTTGTAGTGTTAATTTTGTTTTTTTGTTATGTGTTTTTGTGGTGTACAATAAAGTATATATAAATAAATAAATATTCGTGCAGCTAATGAGTTAGTTATGTGCCAGTGTACTTGTCAGAAGGTTTCAAACCCTGATGCTGTCCAGCCTGAGGCAACGGAGGACCCGTCCCGATGTAAGTAAAGTTAGGTTATATATATAAAATAAGTTAGGATATTAGGAATATTTGCAAGCATTTATCGCTGTTCGTAAAATGAGATAAAAGAAAAAGATAACTATTGCAATTGTGAAGTACAATTTTTTTTTAATTTACTCAGTGATTTTAACAATAGACCTCATTTCCGTCCGCTATAATTTCATAGCGATTTACACAAGGCCTACATTTAGCAGCAATACCTTAGTATTTGGTAGACATTACTAAATGACATGGTACTATTTGAAAGCAAAACTGAGATATTAAACGACGGAACATAATATATTATTAACAGTTTCATGAAAAATCTGAAACCATTATTCATTTCCAATTATTCACTTTATTTTCCAGTATTATTTATTCTTGCGGTCGCCCTAGATTCTTGGAGTTGTTTTTTTTCAATTGTCACTAGAATGGAACCAGCAAAGGGTGAATGGTGTCTTTTATACTTAGAAATATATCTTTTTTGATGCAGCCAGACACTTTTATCAAAGAAATAAGATTAAAAATTATTACTTTAGTCTACAGTGAACTATATCCATTATTCTTCCGATGTTTTAAATTGTACAACTCACTCGTCTCTATCAGACGAGCTACTGACAAACATACAAACTTGTAGGTATGTTACATAACTATGAGTTACATAGGCACTTAGGTAACTACCTGGCTTGACATTGACAATGATTTGCCGAACGTCAATGTCACTTACTAGTTTTGTATGTAATTATCTCAGAGGCTTGTCTATGCTTTATAAACAAGTATGATATAATTTTTTGCGTAGGTACTCGTATGTTATTCATAAGCGTATTGCGATAAGGGGTTAAAAAAAACATCAACATTATGATTTTGTTTTTTTGGGTCCGTATCCAAAGGGTGCAAAGGGGACCTTATTACTTAGGCTCTGCTGTCCGACCGTTAATAGGTAGACGCTTGAAATTTTCACAAAGTGTGTACTATCACAGATGTATACATGTGGTTATGTCGGTAAAATCATTTAAATAAAAAGTGACTCTTGCTACGACGCAACAAAGTGCAATTCAGGTCGCACAGCGCTAATTACCTACAGTTATATTCACCTAGAAGTTGCCTCTCTTTCTATCGCTTAACTCTTAGATCTTCTGACTACGTTACACTCACTGAATTGGCCCGACAAGACGGGCCTGCTGCGTACTTTTAACTTCATGTGGAGTGAACCATCCTTATTCATCTGTGGTATTACTATATGCCATAGGCCGCTGTTACAAGAAATATTAAAACTAAGTAAAGTTAATAAATGAAAGGGGGTGAAACAAGAAAGGTGTCTTTCTTACTAAAGTATTAAAAAAAAAATCTAGTGTTGAATATTGTACGTTGGGTCGGAACACACCTGCCCGTTTTTTAAAATCAAATCTGCATATTTATGGACGTTTTTGAAACCGACACTCCCCGTGAAAAGCGATAACCTATATCTATACATATCAAACAAAGTCACTTTTCGCGTTTGTTTGTATGTCCGCGTTGTTCTTCTAAACAACGCAACAGATTTTGATGAGGTTTTCACCATCGTTTAGAGAATTTATTCCGGATGGTTTATCTGTATGTGTTACTATTAAAGTTACGTTTACCTAAGATATCTCGATGTTTTGAAAAGTCGTAAAAACCGCGTGAAGCAGGAACGGGTCGCTAGTGGTGTATAGGTAAGTATTTTCCCTAAATAGTCGACAATTTTGAGTCCTATAGTTTGACCGTGTACGCCTTAGGTGCGGCGAGGCGGGGGGGCGCGTTGACGAATGAGCGGCCTGCCTGCACTCCCGTGACCCGTCTCGCCACGCACAGACATTTTTTTATTATTATTTTTTTGGGTGGGATATCATCAAATGAATTCTCCCGGGAGGGCGTGTCAAACTCTTACTGACTAAAACCCACCCGTGTTCCTTCAGTTGCCTGTACGTTGCCAGGGTCACGGTATCCCTTTCGGGCTTTCCCGAAAGCGCGGTAGAGCGGGTTCGGTCAAATTATACCATGAGCTTCTCAACCAAAGTATTCATTGTGATAAACAATTTTCCATCAGTGATGATAAAACACACAATGGATACCTCTCAGTTCAAATCTAGGTCATTTCCTATGTTTTATTAAAATATTCTCATGCATTTGGAAGCGCGCCAGAAATTGTATTTTTAGAGAATACATCGAATACCTAGTACTATCAGGGAAAACTATATTTGAAAACTAGTCTAAGATATTCAAAGTCCCGACTAAACGGGTAACTGACTCTGCTTTGAAACAAAATGCTCTCATGCCAGGGCTTAGGAAGATAAGATTCATTACTCGCTAGTCGCTAGGTCACACCTGCACTCGCTTGACACGTAATCAACCAAGTAGCACTGACTGGACAGGTCCACCCAAATCTGGGGGTCTACGTGATATGGACAATTTTTCGCTAAGGGAGTAGACCCCCTGATGTGATTATTTCCTCAAAATGCCATTTCAGACACTAATCAATTTACGTGGTCCTACTGTGACCTAACTCTGAGATGAAAGTCCGAAATAAACTCAGAAGTTTTTTTTCAGATTTTCATCTCAGAGTTAACTTATCTATATTAGTTTTAAAACGTTCAGAGCCGGGAGCCCGCCTGGAGGGTTCACCTAGTCGCGTATGGGATCCCGGGAGCCCTCGCGGAGGGCTAATTTTAAATGTGGGTTTTTTTCAGTGAATACAGCATTATAAGCCGTGAAAATAAAATCTGACGTATATATTAATAAGATTTATTAGTACATGCGTTGGTTTTATAATCCACACATTTTTATTTTTTTGAAATCTTTTGTTCACGGTTACAAATATTCACAAAACATTTAAAAGGTTGGAAACTACGTATAGCGATAAAATCCCCTGAAAACACAATTTTACTGCGTTTTACTGTGTTTTATGACTCGGTTTTAAACCTAATGCCGTTGACCGTCCGTGATGGTTAACTGTAGCGCAAACGTAATGCCGGCAACCCTCCCAGAGGGTTCACTTGGGGGGTTCACTTAAAATACGTATGACGGCATGCACATTAGCCACGCCCACCAACAAGTTCATAGGTCGATAGGGCTCGCGTGCGGGGTGCGGGAGATTTCTGTACCGCATGCAGGGAACCGTTTTTACCATATTAATCATGCCCCTAAAGTGGTAAAATTTAATCATGAAAAAAAAATGGGTACCTCCCCTACACGTAAAGTGGGGATGTTTTTTTTTCTCATCTATATCATGGTGTGGGTTGTCAACCATTTCTGGATTCAGGAATCCGTTTGCGAAATATTAAGTGTTAAAATGCTAATTTTTGTTAGAGTCAAGTGACCCGCCCCCTCCCTGGCAGCTAAATGGTTGGTTTTAGATATGTGAAAAAATTCACAGGAGTAGTAATAAAATTATACAACGAAATTAAAAGGAAAACTATCACAGCTAAGTAGGGTTTACAAGTTAACGAGTAATAATCGACCAACTTACATTTGCGGTTGCAAAGACATTTTCTCCCATACGGAATGTACGGGAGAACATGTTTTTCAACTACAAAATTAAGTTTGTTATTACGATAAATTCATCTTAACCCTTCATTGTGCGTGGCTTGGCCGGTTTTATTCATTAGTCATTATGTGCTTGAGATTTATGTAAATTATGTGGAAAAATAAAAATTAATTAAGTATGCTCTCTGATAAGAATAGTAAATGAGTCCGTCATCCTCGTAGCGTTCAATGCCTACGTATCATCTACATTACGCTTTGGAATTATATACATACTAGGGAAATTCTACAGACAGATAAACTTATTGCATTCAAGGCGCAAAAGAAATATTTACGATCTGTCTTCAACTTAAAATCAACTGACAGTTGCTTGGGATTTGTCAAAAAGTTTAGTATGTCATATTTATGTATATTTATGAGACAGTGGTGTTCGTGAACTCAAAATTACATTTATTTAAAATACTATAGTGGAAACGCCGTAATAATGAGATTAGCGCCAATACACATAACACAGCATTCTATACAAAAAGTTTTCTTGGCATAGAACCCAGAATTTATAGTAAAATACCGAAGCTTTTAAGAGAAAAATATGATTTAACAAATATTTAAGTATTTTCCTAACACAAAAGGCATGTTATTCCATTTATGAATACCTAGAAGATAATGCAATATAAATGTGGATAAATGTGTGCGTTAATTTGTTTGATTCCTAATATTGAATTTATGATTGTTTGTCATTTGCAAATATATTTAAAATTTAATATTTATACCTAATACTTACAGCATCAGAAATGTTATTATGTTTCTATTCTAACAATATAAATGTTCAAATATTGTAAAATTTGCTTTTTAGCTTTGCTGTTTTAAATTCATACCTCGTTGGTCTAGTGGTCGCAAGCGCTACTGCTGAGCATGAGGTCCTGGGTTCGATTCCCGGGTCGGGCCAAGTGTTATTGGGTTTTTCTATCTGGAATTTATCAGTAGCAGCCCGGAGTCTGGATTTGTGCCCGGTTGATGGAAATAGGCTCGCCCCCTATTACATGGGACTTAAACATAACTGGCGAAATGTGGGTGTACCTACTACAGGTACACCTCTGCCCAACCCTTCGGGGAGACAAGGCGTGATATGTTATGTTATGTAAATTCATATTTTATGTTTGTACGCCGTTA
Source organism: Xanthia togata (assembly GCA_963853775.1). Classification (NCBI taxonomy): domain Eukaryota; kingdom Metazoa; phylum Arthropoda; class Insecta; order Lepidoptera; family Noctuidae; genus Xanthia; species Xanthia togata. The sequence goes on from OY970805.1 coordinate 7,693,806, forward strand.
AAACAGCAAAACGTATGTAGAGATGTCCGTACCTTTTTATTTACAACATCTATTTTTACACCTGTGTTTACAATTTCGACTCCACCCACTCTTCATACGTCATGCTGCCATACATATATTCGGAATTGAACCTTCCGGGAGGGTCACCGGCATTACGTTTGCGCTAAAGTTAACCTTCCCGGACGGTCAACGGCATTAGGTTTGAAACCGTGTTATAACCAATGATATTAGAAGTAAAAAGACGTAGGGGAAAGGTGTACGAGATGGTCCGTTGAGGTGAGATGATCCTTTTGAATTGCAACGAAACTACCAGCGACATCTAGTTGTTTTCATTGGTAAAACGTAGTTCCCGATATACCCATGCTTCAGTCAATCGCAGTGGCTTTGTGAGTGACCAAGAAATTTTTTGTGGAAAAAAAATAAAAATTACGGGTCGTTATTCTAAGGTAAGGCTGACTTTAAGTTTATGTCAGATGTGTTCTAGGTAGTCTATTGTAAAGGCTGTTGTATTAGTACCTTTGTTTATTGTTCTCTTTTGTTTCTTTAATGGCATGGTAACAGTTAAGAACTTAAAGGTTATGTTATCGAACATTGAATAGAAAAGTTGATGTTGGGGTGAGATGATTATGCTACTGGTGTACAAGATGATCAGTGCGGATCGTCTTGTACACCATCTTTATGTTAATAGATTACGTTATAGCCTATATATTTAAAAACAATATCAAACACCCTTTCCACAGAGAAAAAGCTGGATAATGATTGGCTCAGAGGATTCCGTCAGCGGCATCCAGCGGCTCTTCGTGCTCCTGAATCTTGCCTCTTTCCCCCCCCCCCCCCCCCCCTAAACGCATCCTAAATGTATAAAATGTTGTTTATGCCAAATATGGGGTCATGGAGTTTGTGCAGGGATAGATAGCGATGATCCTGATGAATTCACATGTGATTTGTGTACAACAACTCCAGGAAAGCGACGTTTAGATGTATAAAGATTTATTTTTTGCGTTTAATTTTGATTGTTATTTTTTTTAAATTTTACAAATTTTGAGTTTAATTTAATAAATGAAGATGTTGTTTATTTTTAAATAAATAAATTACTCTGTGTTAAGTTATTTTTTATTGAATTATACTAAAATCTAGAATATTCACAAAATTGGGGGTACATGATCCCCAGGATCATCTTGCCCCTACCGTAGGAATCATCTTGGACACCGGGGTGTACAAGATGATTCTTTGGTAGGGTTTAAAAAAATGTGAATTAGAATAATAGTACTTAGATCTAAAAAAAATACATTTTGAGTGTGACAACAGATAGACTAATAAATTTACTATAAATAAACGCTTTTACATCTGCATTAAGTTGAATATCGTTTAAACTACAAGCATTCTCCCTTAAGTGAATCATCTCGTACACCCTTCCCCTAGATAGGTTACCTACCAAACATTCTATCTTCAAAAACGGCACTATGTCACACTATTATATGACACGTGGAAGTAGGATGGCATGTCGTAATTATCGGGAGCGAAAAAGAGACAAAACGAAGAAAATGTGGCTAATTAGCCAACTTTTGACGTGCCACTTGCGGAACGTTTATAACCTATCTACCTCTTTTTACATATAATATCATTGGTTATAACACTGTAAAACGAAGTAAAATTGTGTTAACAGGGGGTCTTGTCGCTATAAGTATCTCTGGGGGTGTTTTCATGTACTACTGGGGTTTGTGAAATGATAAAAATTAAGAAAAATATTATAACTCTCGCTCTGATCCCGAGACAGGGGTGTAGAACCTTTAACATTTTTAGTGAACATTCTTATCCGTATAAATGGTTTGTTTCCTGCGAGTGCGCATTATTTTTGTAGACATTGGGTTTGAGTCGAGGGTCGCAGGTAGCTGTTGATAAACAAATAATTCCCTTTAGATTTTGTTGCTCTTGACTCTGACATTGGATTTTGAACCCTATAACTTCGACGCCAAGTGTATTTTTGTATTAATATCATCATAAGCTGGACATACACCAATTTGGCGGCGACGTCGTTAAAAGATGCCCATCCATATCTATGGATGGGCATCTTTTAACGACGACACACTAGTCCATTGCCTAGCCTACTCAAGGATGTATATCCGGTATTGGCTCGAATCCTTCCATATCCTAAGGACTCGTTCTTCGTTACCATTACCGCGCCCCCCGGTCTACTCCATGATATGTAATGGCCTCTGTAGCCCCATGCAACATGAGGCTTCAGGGGCTAGTGCAAATCTTGGGGGCTCATTCGATTTATCGAGTCTGGTTAACCAGACTTTAACTTACTTACGTAGGTAGTAATACACACATACGTAAACTCACGCCTTCTTCCCATGGGGGTAGGCAGAAACTACAGAATGCCACCTGCTACGATCCTTACATACTCCTTTTGCCTCGTTTACGTTCATACATCTGGTCATACATACACGCACGCCGGTTGCGAGTACTACGGACCTGTCCTTTCTGAAGAACATCACCAATAAGGTCAGTATATGTCCACCTAGGGCGTCCCCTCCCGGCGTTTCCATTCACATCTGCCTTGTAAATACATTTTGCCTTTCATTCATCCTCTCAACATGACCAAACCATCTCAGCATACCCTTTTCAATTTTTGTCACTACATCTTCTTTTAACTCACACCGTTGTCTTATCACATCATTTCTAGGTAGTAATTTTACCCTTTAATCTTTATTTATCTCATTGTTTTTATTTTTCCGTTTTTCTAACGGTAGTAGGTACCTATGAATAAATAGTTTTATCAGTCATAGAATAGAAGGATGTAATGAACGGTTGTTTTTATTTATTTTTCGACAGATATAATCTTGACTTAATACGGCATTTTTTCGTAGAATTAAGTTTTTACTTTCTTTGTTTTTATATTGTGCGGACATAGGTACCTAAAAATATATTTTTTAAATTCCGAAAAGGGTTATTTGTACGTTTAAGCTGTTACTTATCATGACAAAGTATAATTCTTTAAGGCCCTTCCACAATATATAAAATAAATTAAATTGCATTTAAATGAGATTAAGCCCTGGTACGCAGTGACGTGTTATTATCGCGGCGATTTTTTTTCGTACACTGGATTATCACTCAGTTACTTACCTACTCACTTACTTACTTCATTCACTCTTCTTTCTTCATTCAGTCTATCTCTCTGTGGAATGCGCTCCCCCAAGAAATCAGGATGGCGACCATACGAATATTTTTTTTAATTAAAGTTCGCGAGCACATTCGCAAGAAGCTGGCAGTATCATCACAATGGTAATGTTTTCCCATTGTTTGTCTTATTTGTGCTTATATCTATATATAATTAGGTGTATTTATTATATTTATAGTTTTTAATAGGTATATATGTATATCTTTATATTTAAATAAATATTTTTTCACCTCAGCACCTCAAACAAGCAGGTTTTGCTGTAAAAAAACAGTGAGCAAAATTCGATTTTGCTGCAAGCGTGAGACAAAGTAACTTTTTAATTATTTTGTTTAAATGCCGTGAACAGTATTGGGTCTACTCACAAAATTCTAAAAATTTGACCATCAATTAGTTTTGTCACTTTCACTTCGATACGAAAAAAGCGAGAGATAGAGAAACCGATCGTGAGGAGAAAATGTAAATCCAAAATGGCGGCTGCGAAAAATTTCAAATTTTTCTTCATGGGTATCGTTTCTATGGTTTTCAAGGTTGCTAAAGCCAATACCTAGTGAAATCAAAATGTAAATCCAAGATGGCGGCTGCGAAAATTTTCAAATCTTTATTCATGGGTATCGTTTCTATGGTTTTCAGGGTTGCTTAAGCCGATAGTGAAGTCAAACTAAAAATCCAAGATGGCGGCTGCGAAAATTTTCACATTTTCGTCATGGGTGTCGTTTTCATAGTTTTGAGAGTGCTTAAGTCGATAGTGTGGTCAAAATGTAAGTGGTGGCTGCAAAATACGAGGTGATGAAGATTATGTAAAAAAAACCCTTGTCCGATCCGAAAAGGGCATATGGTACTGCAGTAACATTACAAAAGAGTATTTTTTTATTATTATTTATAGTAAAAAAGTTATTTGTATTTAAAATTCACATTTTTAGTTCCAAACTTACCCCAAATCCATAAAAAAATTGCAAAACTCATACTACGACGGCCGCCGCCCGCACCAAACGTATAATTCAGTAAAATTCACCATTGAAAAAAAATGTGGGGATTCCTTTTTCCTGAAAATTTCCACATAAATATGCTCACAGTACGATACCTAACAACACCCTCACGGATCGGACAGGTTTTTTTTTACATTTTGTATGTTCTCGCAACTGAGGTGAAAAGTTGTATGTGTTACACGAGAGCAAAGTTATTTGCATCTCGTGTCTTTGAATCCCGAGTAAGCGAAGGATTCTATAATTGAATCACGAGCGTAGCGAGTGATTCTAGGTTAGAATCCTGAGCGAAAATCAACACTCGCAGCAAAAAACAACTTTGCTCTCTTGTTGCACAAATAACTATTTTCCTCAACTCTCGCTATTGCACCTACCACTGTTTGTCTCTGCATCACCCAAAGGTTGACTGGTAGAAAATGCCTGTGGCATTAAGTCCGCCTCTGGCTTGAAGTATTAATAAATAAATAATAAATTATCAACTCTCGGCAAAGCAAAGGTTTGAAAATCCAGTGCACGAAATAAATCCGCCGCGATTTTAATACCTCTACTTAGCCGGAGTCAATAAAGGGCCCTAAATGACCTATTGTCAAACAATGAATGCTATTGTGAGTTACATAATAAGACTGCTGGTGATAAGGTTGCATAATAATGTGTATTCTATCTATCTATCTGCCGTGGTTATCAAGGTAGTTACCGCAAACTAGTAGACTAGTGACCGCAAACTAGCAAGTTAGTGACCGTAAACTAGCAAATTAGTGATCGCAAACAAGCAAGCTAGTGGCCGTAAACTAGCAAACTAGTGACCGCAAACTAGCAAGTTAGTGACCGTAAACTAGCAAATTAGTGATCGCAAACTAGCAAGCTAGTGACCGCAAATTAGCAAGTTAGTGACCGTAAACTAGCAAACTAGTGATCGCAAACTAGCAAGCTAGTAACCGTAAACTAGCAAACTAGTGACCGCAAACTAGCAAGTTAGTGACCGTAAACTAGCAAACTAGTGATCGCAAACTAGCAAGCTAGTGACCGTAAACTAGCAAACTAGTGACTGCAAACTAGTAGTGACTGCAAACTAGCAAGTTAGTGACCACAAACTAGCAAGTTAGTGACCGCAAACTATTTTAGCAAGTTCGTGACCGCAAAATTATTTGGTATCTACTTGAGCTCTTGAAATATTTCATCAAAGTCCGTTGACTTTGGATGAAATATGTCAAAGTCAAGTTTGTTTATCTTATTTTACGTTCAATTAATTTTCCATACAAATACTTTCAAGATTATCTGTTTGTACTTGACAGGTCAAGATGGCCATCAAAAGCATTGAATGTGTGCTGTGTAGGTACCTACCTAAGTTCTGTATCGTTAAACTCATACCTATTATCTAATTGTACAAAATCGAAAAGGTACAAAAATTCCGTAGCCGACTGCAGGCGGCAGCAGCAGACGACGTGTATGTCACCGCGATACTAATGATTTTTCGGAAAAAAGGTTTCTCAATTCGACCGCATATTTTTTTTTTTATGTGTTTTCGCGAATAACTTCGTCGTTTATGAGCCGATTTTGATGATTATTTTTTTGTTTAGTAGGGCATACTTCAGAAGTAGTCCCATATAAATTTGGGCAAGATCTGATGAGGGGTTTTAGAGTTAGCTTCAATAATACACATTTTTCCCACCTAGTATATGTGGACGATATTCTAATAGTGCCTGTCACTGTAATTTACTTGGTATTCAAATTTTTGTGGGGGTTTTGTGTAGGTACCACAACTAAAAAGTGAAAAATAAAAACGTTTTCACATTTTTTTTGTGAAAAAAGTTTTATGAAATACCTTCCGTAGCTAGCGACACATTCCACACAGTATAGGTACTACTTTTACTTTCTTAATCTTCTTTATTAAATAACTAATAAATAATTTTATTTTAGTAGGTACCATAAGATATTTTTGTACCTATCGCTCCAATGAATTGCAAAAAAGGATGACATAAAAACCTAAAATCGTGTATGGTATTCCGATTTCTGGTTGACGTCAACATTTTAAATAAACCAGTTATTTTTGGCTAAGGGTCTTGTTATTTTTAGCACAAGTTAAAATTTTCCAAGACCGTTGGAGTCCATGAGGATTTGGAAACGAAAAAATACCGTACCTACTTACATGAGGTATGTGATTTAATTAATGAACGACCGAAAAATTAAGCCAAAGAAAAAGATATATTTATTGCTCAACTGTGTACAGACGCCAGCAGGTCAACCTACCCAAAACTGTCAAATTTTCCCAATCAACTTTGAACCTTATACTATAGTGATAAAGTTGAAAATCTATTAAAGAAATTTGACTGATTGTAGTAGGTTGATGTGCTGGCGTCTGTACATCAGATCGTATTCTAAACGCAAATGAATTTCAATTAAATTAATAGATTACAAACAAATTACATAGGTACGAACATTTCTGGAGATTACATAATGTATAATTATATTTTTTAATGATAAATCAAATTATTTTGACCAATCTCAAATACATTATAGTACCTATAAGCTCACACTAAAATAAAGGTATAAACTATGTAGCTAAAAGTATATAAAATGGGAAAAGCTCATTGCAATAGGCATAAAAAAATTCGCTGTCGGTGGTAAAAGTGCCCAAAAGGCTGGCCACGTTGGATGGCGACGCTAATTCTTTGGCCTAAAAGTAGGCCAACCCTCTGGTCACTGAAGAGTCGACAATCACTTGCCGATGAACCGATCGGAGATAACATTAATTAGAACAAACTATTAGGATCGATTTAAATTGCTGCGGAACGGAATGGAAGCGAATTTTTAGAACAAAATTGTGTAAAGCATAATGAACTTTATGTCATTTGTTTTACATACAAAATAGATTTGAGCTGCTAGCTGGGAATTTCCGAGATACACGAGAACTCTCCGGAAGACGCGCGACCTGTTTTTCTGCTCATAGGTATCTAGTTTGTACACAATTGACTTATAGTTCACAATACTTTGACCCAATTTCGTGACAAAAATTCGCTTCCATTCCGTTCCGCGGCAATGTAAATTGCGCCTTATGTATCAGCTACGACTTCAACACTCACAAAAACATTGTGATGCATGATTAGTAATGATTACTGATTAGTGTTTGTACTAAAGTATTCCAATATTTGTAATTAGTAAGTGATATCCATACCCTAAGAGGATCTGCTAATTATAATGAGTGCACTGAAATATGTGTAAAGTATGGAAGTGTTGCTAGGGACGTGGTAAAGGCTTTCAGAATCATTTATGGTATGTAAAACCTCGAGGCCTTGGGTTCGATTCCCGATTCGGGCAAAATACAGGCTTGTTGTTAAAACCCTCGATAACGAACAAAAATCGATATCCTCCAAAAATCTTATTCTACGATTTTCCAAGCTCATAATTGCAAGTAACTGCTGATTTCTTCTACTTGAAATAATATTTATTTTATTTTATTTGTCAAGTTTCACAAGTTCATTTATTTTGACATTCAACATTTTTATTTCAAATAAACCTTCATAAATGAAACGTCGGAACTTAGGTGCACGGTTCCAATATTGATGGTCGTTTCCAATAGAGAAAAGTCGGCAAGAAACTCCACGGTTACTCAATTTTATATGACATAACAGACAACAAATAAGATCTGTTGTACATCTGCGTAGGAACTATATGGTTTGGGTAACGAATTTACAATTTCCACAAACTTTTCAGAGCAAGGTAACACGCTTATTGACATTTCTGGGACAAGGCTGAAGTCAATAATGAATTATTTACATATTTTAAAAGTTCTGCTTCTTTTGTTTACATTTTTAGCTCTGGGTCGCAGAGGTCCTTTCAATGACGTGTTATTTGCCACATAGGTACTCAGGTACTCACCTATGTCCTTTTATGCAAACATCGGGATTTTGTTTTTAGGGTTCCGTACCCAAAGGGTAAAAACGGAACCCTATTACTAAGACTTCGCTGTCCGTCCGTCTGTCACCAGGCTGTATCTCATGAACCGTGATAGTTAGACAATTGAAATTTCCACAGATGATGTATTTCTGTTGCCGCTATAACAACAAATACTAAAAACAGAATAAAATATTATATATTTAATGGGGCTCCCATACAACAGACATGATTTTTTTTACCCTTCGTGTGCGAGTCCGACTCGCACTTGGCCGGTTTTTTTAATTTGCCTTGTTATAAGTACTGTGGCACTGCAGGTCAAAGGCCTCCAAGTCAACTCTTTTCCCGCGCCACCTCGATCCGAGGCCGGCCCAGAAAGAGGTGGAGATACGACCTGTAGCCTCATTGCATAACACGCTTTCAATCAAAGTCTGAGGATATCGAAATTTAAATAATTTCCCACCCAAAAAAAAAAAGGGTTGCGAAAGATACTCCTAATACATTGCTTCATAGCTTTGAAAAATTTGTCTGCTATACAACGTAACTAACGCAATTACGTAAAAGTGGCTGAACTGTCATTGCGATCAAGTATACTGTCATTTTATGTGTGTTACGTATTTATCCCGCTCTGGACGCGAGAAATTACGGCATGAAAATGCGATGTAAGTATTTCGAATTCGATTAGATATTTATTAATTAAACTAAGGTTTGTACTCAAAACAGGAGAAGAAAATTGAGTGATTCTAAAAGTTGGCAACGTCCCAAATAGCTGTCAAATATTTACCTGTTGTGATTAATTTCGCAATATTACTCTACGGAATTATGAAATGTCGTTAACTTTTGAACCAGAATATTAATAATGAATTGCAGGTGTAAAAAAGGCATTTGGAAAGTTTCCCAATACTTTTTTTACATCTTAAACTAAATATTCGGTGTTAGGATATTAATTATTGCATTTCATAATCAATATTTTAGTTCAATATTTAGCCATGTTTACATAACTTGTACAGTAAATTGCCACGTTTATATACTCGTTTAATGAAAGCGATTGACGTAGCTAGGTACCTCTATAAATGCTGATAAGTTTTAGATATACAATCTACGGAATTTCACTAAGCCTGTACATATATTTTTTGCAATTTATAATAGTGTTTATGGTGCGGGAGTCCGACTCCCACTTGCCCGGTTATTAACTTAATATGTTAAAAGTAATTTGGGTTTATAATGGTAGTTTACATTGAAACATCTGCAATGTTAAAATACCTATATTGGTAGTGAAAATTCTAATCTAGTAGTGGCCCGCCCCGGCTTCGCGCGGGTGCGATTTACATAGTGTCATTTGTGTTTAAATAAACATCGCTTTACATAATAATTTTGAACCTGTAGCACTTTTACATGACAGAGCATTTTTTTTGTATAACAATAAAAATTCTACGTTGAGGGGTCTAGAATCATGTACTGAATTCATGATTACAGTTTGCGCGTCGCTGTTCCATGTATCCTATTAGGCTATGCCCATGCCATAGCCAATGTCCATGGAATAATTCAGGGTTCCATGGACATAGGCTAAATATTATATAGCCTATGTCGTATGACGTATAGGACAGAGATTCGCAAACTGTAACCATGAATTCAGTTCATGATTCTAGACCCCTCAACGTAGAATTTTTCATGTTATAAAAAAAAAATGCTCTGTCATATAAAAGTGCTACACGTTCAAAATGTAACGAAAAGCAGATTTAAAAAAAAACTGACACTGAATGTACATAGGTACATTGCCCTTCAAATGGTGAAAATTCGCTCTCTCTCTTTGAGCTTCCCGAAGACACGTCAATACTTATATTTATACTGAGTCAATGATAAATGTATTCCTTATCTTGAGTACGACTACAAGTCAACAATGAAACATTGATCATGCATCGGCATTGTTTCAAGAAACAAAAGAAATCGTGTTTGGCATATACGCGTCCGTATTCAAGACAAAAAGAGGGCCACACCAGCGGCAGCGCACGCGCATGAGCTGTGCATGCTAGGCCCCACGAATGGCTATGGACGCGTCATATTAAACGCGCGCGCGCAAATGAACCTCACGCGCACGAACCGTTCCCACTACGTGCCTCGAACTCTACTGAGCACATCCGAGGTAGCACAGGTACACGGCATGCACGTTTTTTGTTCGCGAACGAGAGTTTTGTCTCTTGCACGCGAACCATTCGCTAGCGACTCGAACATGTCCAAAGGTGTCCAAACTATGTATATGTTCCAAAGATGCATGCGAACCGTACTGTTCGTGTCCGCCAAAGGACATTAAACTTGCACGCGAACTACTCGCTAACCGCTTGCGAACATGTCCAAAGGTACTATTCATAATATGTTCCTAAGGCACCGGCCACACAGAACAGACGCAAGGCACGGACCCGTCGCAGTCGCGGCGCCCGTTTAATCTACTTGCATATGAAATGTATACAGCCGTCGCGACGTAAAACATACAGAAAAGACGGGACGCCGTCACGACGTTAACTCGTCGGCGCCCTATTGGAAAACATATAGAAAGGACAGGGCGCGGGCAGGGCGCGGGTCTGCACGGGCGCAAGCGGGGAGCGGAAAGGGCGCGGAGGGCAGGTTCTCACAGCGCTCGCCCGCCAAATGCCAATACATCTTCATCTTCAGAAGAAAACATGTTGTTGTATCATAATCGGACGGTTGAATGCCGGGAAAAGCTTCTAGTGCGCGCCATAAAAAGTCGTGATGGCGCCCTGTCTGCGACGGGTCCGTGTCTTTTCTATATAAGTTAAAAAGTCGTGACGGCGCCCTGTCTGCGACGGGTCTGCGCCCCGCCCTCGTCTTGCGTCTTTTCTGTCTGGCCGTTGGCTTTGATGCACGCGAACCACACTATTCGTGCGCGTGCGCCTTAAAGTTAAATTAAGAATGAAAATATATGCGTGTGAGTTTAACGACACATTGACACCAAACAACAACATAATGTAGGTACTAACAATTTCATGATCATGAACTTAAAACTAAAAATTCAGTGTTACAATATTAAATTTGTTGCAATTTCGTTAACTTAGTCACTTTTATTTTTAATCAAAACAGCGAAATAGTTAACCCAATTTGACCGTGGGCCCAATTTGGAGTGGGCCCAACTGCCCCCAAGGCCGCGTTCACCAACCAAAGTTCACATTAGCCGCCGACTGCTGTGAGCGTGAGATACGTACGTTTGCTGCTTTTCCATACATATTCCATTTTCATTCACAAGAAACCCGACATACGCTATTACGAGCCAATACGCTATTGGTGAGCCTGCTCATTACCGGCGCGGCGGCAAGTAAACGTTTGGTGTGAATGTGGCCTAATTCGCGTCTTCGTCAATCGTGCAGGGGGTATGCAGCATTTTAGCACGTTGAAAAAATAATCCGCCATCCCATACATTTCGGTTGACGTTATTTGCGACGTTGCCAACTTGCTATATGCACCTTCTTAATCCTTCATAGATGCAACATGCAGGCTACATTATGTAATGAGTGTCATTATCTAACCTGATTACTTGATAGACAATAAATCATAATCTATACTCTAGCTAGACACATCATTTTGTTACACCGTCTATTTAGCTTATTGCACTCGATAGAGAAACAGCCATAGCACAGTATAAATAAGTAACAGTATTATAATTATCTTCATAGATAACGGCCGAAACGTCGCGCTTAAAAATCTCAGTATATACCAGTACGCAACAGTCTCGAGTGCGCGGCAGTTACGCACGGACGCGGAAGGTTTATCTACCGAGCGGCCGTATATAATTATTTCAAGGTCAATGTCGAGACATAATACTGTTACTGTATTATACTGTGGCCATAGGTAGGTATAGTCATTATTTTATCAGAATCTGTGATGTGTAGCAACAAGCAAATGTTTTTGACGTAAACATTAGTATGCCATTAATAATGTCCTTGTTTGTGTTTATGTTATTAATTTTAATATAATTATAAGCCTCTGTTATCCTACTGCAGGGCAAAAAACTATCTTCCCTCTTACCACTTTTCGCGGTTTACTACGATTGGGTGAAAAACTGAAAGCTCATCATAGATGGCAGCACAGTTGTCCGTCTTCAAACCGCCATTGTTGTGTTTATGTTTACTTTTGTGTTGATCACAAATTATACGAAAAATATGTACTTATGCCACTTGGAGTGTAGCGCTATTAAAAGACGAGCTAAGGACAGGGGAAGCCAACTTTTCCACTAAAGCTGGGGCCCAAGTCTGCTATTTTTATAAATTCGTCATTCCAACACGATCCCATTGTCATTTTGCTAAAAGTTCGTAATCTGCTAAATTCATAATGACCGATCATTGGTTGATCATTGTATTCCACAAACACGATACTCGTAACGAATTAAAAGAAATGACTGCACAATGACGTTCTAATGGTAGGTCACTGATCAAAGGAACTGTCAAAATTTTAGCAGATTACCGCCTAAAGGCTCGTACATACCAGCGCGACTTGTCGCGCGACGCGATCCTGCGATATTATATCCGTAGAACAATTTCTATGAAAACGAGCGCGACACTTCACACAGGAGCGATCTGTAGCGCCGCGACACAGATATATCGCGTCACGTGATGCGATAACATTGCGCCACGCGAATCGCAGCGCGGCATCATCAAAGAAATGTTCCTTTGTTCTTGTCGCGCTGCGATATCGCGTAGCTGGCGCGACGCGACACCAAGAGAGTATAAATGGCGGTGCATTCCGAGCTGAGCTCAGTAGCAGACGATCTTCGTCAGAGGACGAAGGCAGGTCTGTGCGCGTTTGCTGAGCGTGGGGTCCTAGCTTTGATTCCGCGGTCGGTCAACATAACCTAACCTAGGTAGGTAGGTACCTAAACTGGCCCACGCGAGCACGAACGGCGCTTTTTTACGTCCGTGCTAACAGCGGGCTGTTTTATTCCAAAAAGCAATAGGTACAAAAGTGGGGTAGGAAGAAGATAATGAAGATAATGCGCCCATAAGTTCACCACATGGAGAAGAAACGGTGAAAATTGAACCTAACCCTGAACCCAGTTCAGCATTAACAGCTTCATGGGTCGATCAATCGTGCTTCGCTTGGCGGGGGTTGTTCCGTGGATGAGTGACGATCTTTACATAGGCCTCCTCCGTGGCTCGTGGTCCTAACTGTCATTCGTGGATCTTTGATAGTCGTTACGGGTCGTCAGAAGCCCGAAAGTTTGACAACCAGTCAGATAAGCAGTTGCTCCAAGTAAGATTCAGCTGCATCCAGTAAGACTGGAAGCCGACCCCAACATAGTTGGCAAAAGGCTAGGCATACTGATAGACTATTCTAATAAAATCATAAGCAAAATAGTAAATCATTGCAATGTGGTTCTTTTGTCATTGTTTTAAGATATAAATTACGATGTTGACTAGCTTTACAAAAAAATAATCATTTCTCCATTTCAAACTAAAAAAATCCTCGCATTTGTCAATCATTCTAATTTATACCTTATTACAATTTAATAAGAATTACATTACACTGACTTATTAATGGTTTTATCGGCGCGCGGCGGTGGCGGTGCGGTCAAAGGCGGCTACGCAGTCAAAGGCCGCCGCCGCCCGGCTGCCGCCACGCCGCACACACCACTGCTATATGTACCTATCTATATTATTCGCGGATATAGATGTTTCTATATATGTGGCCCTCCTGAGCGGATGCAACAAAACCGATGTAGACTGTTAGCTTAATAAATGTACCTATATGTCTAATCGAACGGATGAACACACGGCTACATATCAAGCTATACATTTCCAGTATCAGCTGACCGACCTCTCATTGTACGGAAATCACTGCGAGATCAGCTTATACTGGAAATGTATAGCTTGATGTTCCTGCGCCCTCGCCACTAATAGACAGAAACGGCATTTACTTTCGATTTCTATCCAGCGGGGGGGCCCTTCGTTATTCTATTGTTTGGAGATTAGAAAATTTTATTGGAGATAGGTACCTACTCCTTCCAATGCACCTACTTACCTAAGTACTTTTCAAATTATTACCTATTTCTAGAAAGCTGTAATTTGGCATGGATATATTAATCACGCCGACAATAAGTGGTGGGTACCTACCTAAAATAAAATCATTAAAAAAAAAATTTAGCCTTTTACTTCCCAAAAACAAACTTAACATTGTAGTTGAAAAACATGATCCCCCATACATTTCAACTGCAAAATTAAATGTAAGTTTTTACGCACAATATTGCGTAATTTACCATGTTATTTTAAGACTTCTTATAGGTTTTCCTGTAATCTATACGTAAGTATAGAACTATTATCTGTATTTTTTTCAAAATTTTAGGCTCGGTAGTTTTGTAAATAAGGGGATTGTAAATGGTCAATTTTCATCTAAGTACCTACCTATTTCATTTGCTAAGACATGCAAATGAACTGAACCGTGTTTCCTTAGCAAATGAAATAGGTACCTACTTAGATGAAAATGACATCCGGTACAAAATTATTTTTTTTTCCTAAAAATAAACCCCATAGGTACTTGTTCAAAATTAATTAGTGTTTGGGTCACAGAAATTCGTATGTGAACCAAATAAATTAAGGGGCGGGCGGAGCATGCGTAGTTCATAGGTACAAACGTAATAAGTACCAAAATAATTTGTAAATCAAACACATTCTTAACCCTTCTACTGTGGCAGCCATTTTGCAAAATTTTGACAGTCTGTTAACGCGACGTGGGTGGTCCCGGGCCCGACGGGACCCGGGTGATTAAAACGACGATATCTCTAAAATTACGATAGGTAGCTCTCTTCAAGTTATGTTTTAGGAATCGTTATTAAATTAGCTAACAGATTATGTATAGATTAGGTCCACTTTTGTTTTCTAATAAGATGTCAATTCTAGTTAGAATCTAGTTATTTTTTTATTTTTTTTTACTAAAGTCGTTTTAATTACAAAATAGAACAATTATTTCAAAAAGTATTTGTTTTATCTTCATAAATATACATCATTTCACATTAATAAATAAAACGAACACACCTCCTTGAACATTTTTTTCTTATCACACATGTTTACATTTTAAGGTAGTGTGTATATAATCTGATTGGATTATAGATTAGACGAATTACGAGTATGAGAAAAATAAGTTTTCTATAGAAATTTGAAATTCCTCATATTATTATCTCGTCTTTGTATCAGTGTCCATTCAAAATATATATTTGGGAGCCTAGATATTCTGTTTTCTAATCGGAATAAATACACACTACCTTAAGAATATGTTTGATTTACAAATTATTTTGGAATTATGTTTGTATTAACTACGCATGCTCCGCCGGCCCCTTAATCGATCCAGTAGATTCGGAGCAAATCGGCTGTGACTCACGGATTCCGTTATTTCATTCGGAAGTGCGGAACCCTAAATATGAGGTCTGAATGAATAGGAACCAGTATAGCTAGAACCTATAGTCATATTTTAATTTCAAATTAAGACTATTTAATTAGTTTCATAAGTAAATTAAAAGTAAGTAGGTACCTACCTAGGTTAGTGCCACTAGTGTCAATATAGGTACCTAGCTTACTCATGTGTTGTCAACTTTATGGGTGTGTAAATTAAGATGATTTCAAATTTCCTACCTACTCATAAAAAGGCTCTAAAAACGTATTGCAGATATTTTTCCAAAATCACATAAATAGGAAAGTAAATAAAAATATTGATTTTTAAATAAATACTTCGTAAAAGCACGACTGAATTCGGAAGTTTCATCATTCGTGCTTGTGTGGTCAAGCTTAGGTACCTACTTAGGTTTGGGTGGGTTATGTTGACCGACCGGGGAATCGAACCTAGCACCCCACGCTCAGCAAACGCGCACAGACCTGCCTTCATCCTCTGACGAAGATCGTCTGCAGGTCTGCTACTGAGCTTAGCTCGGAATGCACCGCCATTTATACTCTCTTGGTGTCGCGTCGCGCCAGCAGCTACGCGATATCGCGGCGATTCGCAGAGCGGCATCAACAAAGAAATGTTCCTTTGTTCTTGTCGCGCTGCGATATCGCCGCGATATCGCGTAGCGGGCGCGATTCGCAGCGCGACACCTAAAATAGGAACATTTTGTATGGCGTCGCCGCGATATCGCGTAGCTGGCGCGACGCGACACCAAGAGAGTATAAATGGCGGTGCATTCCGAGCTGAGCTCAGTCCCATCAGGCCTTCTGGGAACTCCAGAGAAAACTCAAATCCAAGCAGATAGCTGCCATGCCCCCCCTAGTACGCCCCGACAAAACCATAGCCTTCGACGACATCGACAAAGCGGAATGCCTAGCCGACAGTCTCGAGGCTCAATGCTCTCCCAGCTCCCTACCAGTAGACCAAGCTCACCTCTCAGAGGTAGACGCTGAAGTCGAACGTAAAGCTTCACTGCCCCCCGTCGAAGACCCCGAAAGTCCTCTGCCTCCCGTCACTCCAGACGAAGTGCATGACATCATCAAAGGTCTCCACATCCGTAAAGCCCCCGGCTCAGATGGAATCACCAATAGGGTGATCCAACTCTTCCCCGCCCACCTTATTATGCTACTGACCACCATCTTCAATGGTGCTCTAAGCAACAATATCTTCCCCCAAGCGTGGAAAGAAGCCATAGTGATAGGTATCCCCAAGCCTGGCAAGCCCAAAACCGAACCCTCCAGTTACCGCCCCATCAGTCTGCTCAAGGTATTAGGCAAAATCTATGAGAGGCTTATTTATAAGCGTCTCAGGGACTACGCTGAAACCAAAGGCCTCATCCCCAACGAACAGTTCGGCTTTAGAGCCCAGCACTCTAGCGTGCATCAGGTCCACCGTATCGTCGAATTCATCGGCGGCGGCTTCTACCGTGGCATGTCGACAGGTGCGGTCTTCTTCGACATAGCGAAAGCATTCGACAAGGTCTGGCACAACGGCTTAATCTTTAAGCTCTACAAACTCGGAGTGCCCGATCGTCTCGTGCTCATCTTACGGGACTACTTGTCGAATCGTACTTTCCGCTATCGAATCGAGGGAGCCCTATCCTCTCCCCGCCAAATCCGCGCCGGAGTCCCTCAAGGCTCCGTGCTCGCCCCGCTCATGTTCACGCTCTTCACAAGCGACATCCCCAAAAGCAATACGGCGCAGTTGGCTCTGTTCGCAGATGACACGGCCATATATTGCAGGGGACGGTCGCAGACTCAGATCCACCTTCTCTTACAACGGGCTGTCAATAACCTTGGCGCCTGGTTTAAGAAATGGAGAATCGAGGTAAACCCCGACAAAAGTCAGGCGGTATTATTCATAAAACCGCGATCTAGACCCCCTCACATTCCCCGACCACTCACCTTGTTAGGCAAGCCTATCCCCTGGGAGAAGCAAGCCAAGTACTTGGGAGTCATCCTCGATCATTACCTCAACTTTACAGAGCACATAAGGTCGGTTCGCTCGCGGGCCGCCTTCGCTCTCAGTAGACTTTACTACATCGTTAATGCACGCAGCAAATTGTCACTCAAGTGCAAATTGCGCATCTACACAGCGTGCATCCGCCCCATCATGACCTATGCGGGTGTAGTCTTTGCACACACATCCCCCAGAAACATCCATAAGATGCAGGTGATCCAGAACAGATTCCTTAGAAGAGCCACGGGCGCTCCCTGGTATGTCAGAAATATTAACCTCCACCTAGATCTCAAAATCCCCACTATCCATCAGTTCCTAAAACGCATTGCAAAGCGTCATTTTGATTCCGCCGCCAATCACCGCAACCCTCTGGTTGTTGAAGCGGCCAATTATACCCCCTCCCGCATTAGTCGATTTCGCCGTCCTAGGCATGTCCTCTCCGATCCAGATGATCCAACCACTCTCCTCCAGGAGAGCAATAGGGCCACCAGTACAGTGCACAAACACACCCGACACCCGTCGTACCGACCTCGCCGCCGAGGTCCTCCGCGCGCGCGACCCTCACGAGTAAATAATACTCCCCCCCGACCCTTGTCCGATGAAGCGCCAGCCCGCGCCGCAGCTGAGCGCGTAGCTTTAAATTCCCCGTCTAATAATAATATATCCGTGATCCAGCCTGTCCCATCTTGCTGCCCCCCCCTCAGCGACGCCCTAAGCCGAGGTTCGTACCCCACAGGGGGTGCCCTTAGCGAGCGTTCGCCTAATTCTAATGTAGAATAGTTGCTCCTAGCTGGAGGCTTTGAGTGTAGTGCTTAAGGCAGCCACAGGATTGTTCGGTTAAGCAGTAAATACCTTAGTGGTATACCTGCGAGATGCCATAGTTAAAAAAAAAAAAAAAAAAAAAAAAAGCTGAGCTCAGTAGCAGACGATCTTCGTCAGAGGACGAAGGCAGATCTGTGCGCGTTTGCTGAGCGTGGGGTCCTAGTTTCGATTCCCCGGTTGGTCAACATAACCCAACCTAACCTAGGTAGGTAGGTACCTAAACTTGCCCACGCGAGCGGCTTAGTTTTATTTAACGTTTTATTCCAAAAAGTAATAACAGCCTCACGGGTCGATCAATCGTATACTTTGGCGGGGGTTGGTCCGTGGATGAGTGACCATCTTTACATAGGTACCGAGACTCCTCCGTTCCTCGCGTGGTCCCAGCTGTCATTCGTGGATTTTTGACAGTCGTTACGTGTCGTCAGAAGTCTGACAACCAGTCAGATAGGCAGTCGCTCCAAGTAAAGTTCAGCTGCATCCAGTAAGATTGGAAGCTGGTTGGGAAAAGGCTAGGCAGACTGATAGACTATTGATGACTATTTCAAAGTGAAATAAAATCATAAGCAACATAGTAAGTCATTGCAATGTGGTTCTTTGGTCATTGCTTTAGATATAAATTAGAATGTTTGACTAATTTTACAAAAAAATAATCATTTCTCCATTTCAAACTAAAAAGTCCCCGTATATGTCAATCATTCTAATTTATACCTTATTGCAATTCTATAAGAATTACATTGCACTGACTTAATAATGGTTTCGGCGGCGCGCGGGCGGCGGCGGCGTGGTCAAAGAACTAGGTATCTTTTATAGTTGCCGCTCGCTGCAGCCGCCCGCGCCGCGCCCGCGCCGCTCACACCACTGCTATAGGTATCTATATGTTTCTTTCTATCTAGCTGGCCCTCCTGAGCCACACAGCAACGAAACCGACGCCGACGCGGACGTAGACTGTTAGCCTATTGAATTTATATAATAATAATTATGTCTAATCGAACGATCATGTTCGTTGGTTCGTCGTTTAAACCAAACCTAACAGCAGGTACCTAAACTTGACTACACAAGCATGACGGCGATTCCTGGGCGTTTTATTCCAAAGTGAAATAAAATCATTAGCAAAATACCTAGTAAGTCATTGCAATGTGACTCTTATCTCATTTTTGTAAGGTAATAATTAGGATTTTTGACGAAATTTATACCTATGATTTCTCCATTTCTAATAAAGAATGTTCTCGCAAATGTCAATCATTCTAATTAATCCCAATTAGCAATTAATTATATAAGAGTTACATTGCAATGACTTACTAATGGTTTTGGCGGCACGCGGTGAAACCCGATTTGGATGAAAATTGGTGGGGTGGTAGCTTAGAACCAGGAGACGGACATAGGATACTTTTTATCCCGGTAAGGTAGGTAGGTAGGTAGGTAGGTAAGTAGGGTAGGTAGGTAGGTAGGGTAGGTAGGTAGGTAGGGTAGGTAGGTAGGTAGGGTAGGTAGGTAGGGTAGGTAGGTAGGTAGGGTAGGTAGGTAGGTAGGGTAGGTAGGTAGGTAGGTAGGGTAGGGTAGGTAGGTAGGTAAGGTAGGTAGGTAGGTTAGGTAGGTAGGGTAGGTAGGTAGGTAGGTAGGGTAGCTAGGTAGGTAGGTAGGGTATAGGCAACGTAGGTAGGGGTAGGTAGGTAGGTTAGGTAGATAAGGTAGGTTGGCAGGGTAGGTAGGTAGGTAGGTAGGGTAGGTAGGTGCGCCGTAGATAAGTACCTACTTAGTAAGCCGGGGCGGACAGCTAGTTGATAATAAAAAAAACCAGGCACGTACAAGTCGGGATTCGGCCATGAGCACGGACGGACAGCGGCGGCGGGCGGCGCGTGGCGGCTTTTAGAGCGCTAGGGCTTCGCTAGCAGTCGAGTGCGTGATATCAGCTGTCTGAGAGTCATTTCAAGTACAACGTCTGAATGCGTACGGCTGTTTAACATTACAAGTCCCCCGTCATTGTCCCAGGACCTCAAGCGCCGTTGTACTTGCTACCACTAGACCAACGAGGCAGTTTGTAAGTACCTAGTTACCTACTATAATTTTATAATTGGATCACTCATTTATTAGACATAGGTATTCAGTTATTATAACCGAGTATTTCTTAAACATCACGCCTGTAATCCCCTAAGGATTAGAGCTATAGGTACCTATTATAGTACACCCTAGGTTAGTTCCACTTCCAATCTAAGTAGATACCTACCTACTCGTATGTTGTTGATTTTAAAATGATTCGAAAATTCATACCTACCTACTCATAAAAACGTTTTGCAGCCGAAAGTACACCTAAAATGTTGAAATTAAGTTATTTTTCCGAAATAACATAAATAGGAAAGTAAATAAAAATCTTGATTTTGAAATAAACACTTCGTAAAAAAACGACCGAATTCGGAAGTTTAATCATTCGTGCTTGTGGTCAAGCTTAGGTACCTACTTAGGTTTGGAGGTTGGGTTATGTTAATCGACTGGCGAATCGAACCTAGGACCGCACGCTCAGCAAACGCGCACAGACCAGCCTTCGTCCTCTGACGAAGATCGTCTACTACTGAACTCACCTTTTTTTTTTTTTTTTTTTTTTTTAACTATGGCATCTCGCAGGTATACCACTAAGGTATTTACTGCTCAACCGAACAATCCTGTGGCTGCCTTAAGCACTACACTCAAAGCCTCCAGCCAGGAGCAACTATTCTAAATTAAAATTAGGCGAACGCTCGCTAAGGGCACCCCCTGTGGGGTACGAACCTCGGCTTAGGGCGTCGCTGAGGGGAGGACAGCAAGATGGGACAGGCTGGATCAAGGATATTTCATGATTATTATGCGGGGAATTTAAAGCTACGCGCTCAGCTGCGGCGCGGGCTGGCGCTTCATCGGACAAGGGTCGGGGGGGAGTATTATTTACTCGTGAGGGTCGCGCGCGCGGAGGACCTCGGCGGCGAGGTCGGTACGACGGGTGTCGGGTGTGTTTGTGCACTGTACTGGTGGCCCTATTGCTCTCCTGGAGGAGAGTGGTTGGATCATCTGGATCGGAGAGGACATGCCTAGGACGGCGAAATCGACTAATGCGGGAGGGGGTATAATTGGCCGCTTCAACAACCAGAGGGTTGCGGTGATTGGCGGCGGAATCAAAATGACGCTTTGAAATGCGTTTTAGGAACTGATGGATTGTGGGGATTTTGAGATCTAGGTGGAGGTTAATATTCCTGACATACCAGGGAGCGCCCGTGGCTCTTCTAAGAAATCTGTTCTGGATCACCTGCATCTTATGGATATTTCTGGGGGATGTGTGTGCAAAGACTACACCCGCATAGGTCATGATGGGGCGGATGCACGCTGTGTAGATGCGCAATTTGCACTTGAGTGACAATTTGCTGCGTGCATTAACGATGTAGTAAAGTCTACTGAGAGCGAAGGCGGCCCGCGAGCGAACCGACCTTATGTGCTCTGTAAAGTTGAGGTAATGATCGAGGATGACTCCTAAGTACTTGGCTTGCTTCTCCCAGGGGATAGGCTTGCCTAACAAGGTGAGTGGTCGGGGAATGTGAGGGGGTCTAGATCGCGGTTTTATGAATAAAACCGCCTGACTTTTGTCGGGGTTCACCTCGATTCTCCATTTCTTAAACCAGGCGCCAAGGTTATTGACAGCCCGTTGTAAGAAAAGGTGGATCTGAGTCTGCGACCGTCCCCTGCAATATATGGCCGTGTCATCTGCGAACAGAGCCAACTGCGCCGTATTGCTTTTGGGGATGTCGCTTGTGAAGAGCGAGAACATGAGCGGGGCGAGCACGGAGCCTTGAGGGACTCCGGCGAGGATTTGGCGGGGAGAGGATAGGGCTCCCTCGATGCGATAGCGGAAAGTACGATTCGACAAGTAGTCCCGTAAGATGAGCACGAGACGATCGGGCACTCCGAGTTTGTAGAGCTTAAAGATTAAGCCGTTGTGCCAGACCTTGTCGAATGCTTTCGCT
Source organism: Xanthia togata (assembly GCA_963853775.1). NCBI lineage: Eukaryota > Metazoa > Arthropoda > Insecta > Lepidoptera > Noctuidae > Xanthia > Xanthia togata. The sequence continues at coordinate 7,716,071 of OY970805.1, forward strand.
ATGTCGAAGAAGACCGCACCTGTCGACATGCCACGGTAGAAGCCGCCGCCGATGAATTCGACGATACGGTGGACCTGATGCACGCTAGAGTGCTGGGCTCTAAAGCCGAACTGTTCGTTGGGGATGAGGCCTTTGGTTTCAGCGTAGTCCCTGAGACGCTTATAAATAAGCCTCTCATAGATTTTGCCTAATACCTTGAGCAGACTGATGGGGCGGTAGCTGGAGGGTTCGGTTTTGGGCTTGCCAGGCTTTGGGATACCTATCACTATGGCTTCTTTCCACGCTTGGGGGAAGATATTGTTGCTTAGAGCACCATTGAAGATGGTGGTCAGTAGCATAATAAGGTGGGCGGGGAAGAGTTGGATCACCCTATTGGTGATTCCATCTGAGCCGGGGGCTTTACGGATGTGGAGACCTTTGATGATGTCATGCACTTCGTCTGGAGTGACGGGAGGCAGAGGACTTTCGGGGTCTTCGACGGGGGGCAGAGAAGCTTTACGTTCGACTTCAGCGTCTACCTCTGAGAGGTGAGCTTGGTCTACTGGTAGGGAGCTGGGAGAGCATTGAGCCTCGAGACTGTCGGCTAGGCATTCCGCTTTGTCGATGTCGTCGAAGGCTATGGTTTTGTCGGGGCGTACTAGGGGGGGCATGGCAGCTATCTGCTTGGATTTGAGTTTTCTCTGGAGTTCCCAGAAGGCCTGATGGGTGGGCTGTAACTCGCTCAGCATCTTATCCCAGCTCGCGTCACGCAGCTCCGCCATGCGTGTCCTTACAGATCTCTGCAAGTAGCGCATGTGGGCTTTGTTGGCGGGACAGGGAAAGTTGCTGTATGCACGGGTGGCCGCGTTCTTCTCGGTCAACAGAGCACGCGCATCGTCCGGTAGTTTCAAGTAGCGGTTATCCGCTTCAGGAACCTCCCTTGAACTGTCGTTCAGGACGGTTTGCACATGGTCAGTGAGCGAGTCGATTGCAGCCGTCGTGTCCGCGATTGAATCGAAAACGTTTGGGATGGAGTCCAATTGGGGGGACGTGTTGGTTTTCAGCTTATCGCCTACTTGCCTCCAGTCCGTCACCCTTTTGGTGGCTGGGGGTTGGTTGGGGTCAGAGGGACCTATGCGGGGAGCCAGTCGTATGACTACTGGTCGGTGGTCCGAGGTAAGCTCGTGAACCGTTTCTATTGAGTCTAATCTTAGGTTGACGTTCTTAAGGAGCGCCACGTCAAGAATGTCGGGGGCATGATTAATTTGGTGGGGATAGTGGGTTGGAGTCATCGGAGCGATGACGTCAAAGTTTTGAGCGAAGGAGAGATTGTACAATTGATGCCCTCTGGAGTTGGTAAGGGAGCTATTCCAGGAGGGATGTTTAGCGTTGAGATCGCCTGCTATGATAACAGAGTCACTCATGCCAAATAGGATTTTTAGGTCGTCCGCGATGGGTTGGAATCCCCCTGCGAGGTTGGGAGAGATGTAGGCCGATACTACGGTGACCGGCTGATGGCCAGTCATAGCTAGTCGGCAGATGGAGACTTCTAATTGTGCTAGCGGGGGAGGGTCAATAGGGATGCAGTACAGATCCTTTTTATAATAAATTAGTGTGCCGCCCAAGTGGGCATGCGACCTATCGTTACGGATTACACGGTAATTTGCAATGGCTGGATTACGGTGACTGGGTTTTAGGAAGGTTTCCTGTAAGAGGAATAAGTCAATTCGATGATCACGGAGGAACTCCGATATTTCATCTCGTTGACCATGGATGCCGTTTGCGTTGAAGACGCCGAGGTTGAGGGATCTGGGTTTAACTACCGACTAATACGGCCAGGAGAGATTGGATGTCGCCGCTTTGCTTAGCGGCGACGATATCGCTTGCCATCTGAGCCGCCCGGGGCGTGCTGAATATGGCGAAGGCGCTGGCAATGATGTTTATGTTTTGCGCAGCGATATTATAATTGATCGCGGGGTGCGGTGCTTGAGGAGCACGTACGGGTTTCGAGGCGGGCGCTGTGGGTGCGGGGGGAGCGTAAGGCGTGGTAGGCGCGGAGGCCGCGGGGGGCGCGGCGGGCGCGGTGAGCGCGGCGGGCGCGGTGGGTGGGGTGGCCGCTGAGGGCGGAGGGACACGGTTACGCGGATCCATGAGAGAGTACATGGGGGTTTGAGGGAGCGGGGGCCTCGCGGTGGCCATGGCTGGAAAAGCCTGCTGGTGGTGGAGTTGAGTCCAGGGGCTAGGTCTTTGAGGACTTAGCCGCTGGGGGATTTGGGAGGAGGGAATGAGGAATTCCCTCTGTTTTGTCTGCCGAGCGTCGAGACGTTGGGTCAGTTTGCCTGGGTTCGACTTTGGTGCCTTAGGGCATCCGCGGTAATTGGCAGTATGCCCTATATTCCCGCATAGCACGCAGCTAGGTGGGCTATCGCAGAGATTGCGATCTTTTGGCCGTGAGCAATCCGAAGTGCCGTGGTCGCCCAGGCACTTGACGCACCTGGGTTTGGCATGGCAGTTCTTCTGCGCATGGCCGTACAGCTGGCAACTGAACTCACCTCGGAATGGACCGCCATTTATACTCGCAGAGTGGCGGCATCATCAAAGGGTCATTTCTTTGTCGGTGTCGCGCTGCGAATCGCGCGCGATATCGCGGTAGTGTGAAAGGTGTTGCGTGGCGATAATATCGCAGAATCGCCACGCGACACGTCGCGCGACAAGTCGCGCTTGTATGTACGAGCCTTAAGTCAGTCATTCATTTTTCATTAGGTACGAGATTACCAAAAGATGCCATTTCTTAGTAATTTCCAATATGTTAGTAGATTACCAAACTTGTCAAAATCAACAATTATGAAATCAATGACAGACCATTCTGACACTATTGTAATAGCAGACTTGAGGCCCTGTTTTTTTTACCAGTGGTAGACACTGGTAAAAAAAAGCTTTCGTAAAGTCACTAAATTATTAACGTTTTATAACTCATAATATATGTTATTTTGTGTTTGTTGACTTTAAGTTCTTTTTTTGTTAAAAACTGGAGGTACGACAGAAATAACCTGATCAGAGTTGAAAACCAACTCGAGAATGATCTTCCTGATTGAAAAACTTCAGAGATGCTAATTCTAGCGTTGCTCTATTATGATAATACAAAATACCCACCCACACCTTTACTATAATTTACATAATACCACATCAAAAGTGCCTGTAGGTAAGAAAATAGTTACACTCAGTTCTCTTGGGAGCATCACCTGTATACGAATTTTTCCCTCAGAAGTCTTCAGCTATCTAATTACGCAACACATTGACTACACGGTTGGCGCAGTTGTTAAGCGATTAGCTGCTGCGTTGCGTGTCACGGGTTCGATTCCCGCACGGAACAAATATTTGTATGACCTACAAGTAGTTGTTCCGGGTCTGGCTGTTTGTGTATGTGAGTTTAAATGCTTGTAAACGCACCCACGATACAGGAGAAATTCCTAGTGTGGAGAAATGTAAAAAAAAAAAAAAAAACATTTTCGTAAGCAATTACGACAAATTTGTTTCATTTTGTCTGTTCAACCACATTCATTGCGTTATTTACGTTGTTGAGCAGATATTTTCTCGAACTTATGAAGCAATGGATTAGCAATTTGTTTCAAAATGATTCAAATTCAGATTGATCGTAATTAGGGTACAGGTTTCAAAAGGATAGCACATAGTTTCGCCGAAATATGGAGATTCCAAAATTTTTTCGGAGAGCTTTCGTTCACGTTTTCCTGCTTTTAAAATCTTTGGCTAATACATGAGTCCCCGTGTTTTTGCAGTTACATAGCTACAGCAGCGCAACGGGGCATATTAATTTATATGCGTAAAAGAAATCTTTTCATAGAGGTCATATGCCATGCCGTGCCGTGCCGCCATACATATTGAAAATGAACCCTCCGGGAGGAACACCGGCATTACTTTTGCGTTTAAGATAACCATCGCGGACGGTCAACGGCATTAAGTTTGAAACTGTGTTACAAAACACTGTAAAACGAAGTGAAATTGTGTTTTCAGGAGGTCTAGTCGCTATACGTAGTATCTCTAGAGGTATTTTCATGTACCTACTTGTAGGGTGGGGACGTGAAATGATAAAAAATATAAAATGTATGAAAAGTATATATATACTCGTTCTGAATTTTTAGTGAGTATTTGTAACCGTGAAATTGGTTTTCCACACCTGAAATACCGGCCACCTGACATAAACTATGTTTTGGAAATAAAAATACTTGTATTTTAAAACCAAGGTATACTAATAAGTCTTGTTAAAATATACCACAAATTTTATATTTTTGTATTCGTTAAGAAAAACTTACATTTTAAAATGAGCCCTCCGCGAGGTCTCCCGGCGGCATCCCTTATGTGGCTAGGGGGAGCCCTCCAGGAGGGCTCCCAGCACATAACGTGTCAAGAAGGAGTGCAGCTCAACTCATCAATGATATTGATGTGCCATTAAGTAAATAAACAGCAGCCGAAAAATCACAAGGTGGATTTTTGAGAAGAGCAACAAAGGAAGGTATCTTAACCGTATTAGGTACACTAAAACGTTCTTAGGAGACTATTCTTAACTTTCAAGTAGTTGCTAACTACATCACACATCACAGATTTTGGAAAAATGGCGTCAGCTAGAAAGAAACGTCAATTATCACGTTTTATTCTTAAGATACCAATCGATGCAGTTTTACACAAGTATTAGAAGATTCTTCAAGACCAGAGACATAGGTCATAGATGTACGTACTAGACAAGCCACAAATAGCTAAAAACTTTTCCCATCACTACTAAATGTAAGTAGTGATCAACCATCTTATCCACGATCTTTTACAACTTCTATCATAATATTGGCAAAGTGTTGTGATTTAAAAAATAAAAACCAATTTTCTTTTCAGATTTTTTTTTGCGGTGCGATGTTGCCAGTCCCTCGTGCCTGCCCTAGGGCCTAGTCGTCCTTATGAAAAGTCTGCCTCTGCATTCATTAATGTTTACAACGCGCGTCGTTCACTTTGTACCGTGGAGGCGCCAGCGCAACGGCTGGCGGTTGTTTGGTCGCATTGGAAATCGAAATAGTAATAATAATATCGAAACATTTTATGGCATTACGATTAAACCAATTACGCTAATTATAAAGAATCTCATATAAAATTTTAACGGTGTCAGCTGGTTCATGCCATGAAGCCATACTGCCATAGTGAAGGGATTAGTTTGGGCCAACAATATTTGGAATATCTACTGTTGTGCCATCGACACGAAGATTAAAAAAGTCAGCAATTAAAAATTAAAAAAGCGATTTTGAGAGATATAATAGATTTTCGATGGTTAATAAATAGTTTTGTTGTTGTCTTGTGATTATTTCACTACAAAGAGTTGTAGTTTTCTTTTTTTTTAGCTATTTTATTATTACGATTCTATTCAATGATACCTAGGTTTCAATAACCCAAGAAAGTTTTTTACATTGTTATGCGTTCTGCGTTTGGGCAGATTAGCTCCTAGAAGAAAATCTTGATATCATCAGCCTTTAATAACTGCCTCGTGGGTCTAGTGGTCGCAAGCGCTACTTCTGAGCATGAGGTCCTGGGTTCGATTCTCGGGTCGGGCAAAGTGTTATTGGGTTTTTCTATCTGGAATCTCTCAGTAGCAGCCCGGAGTCTGGATCTATGCCCGGTTGATGGCAATAGACTCGCCCCCTATTACATGGGACTTAAACATAACTGGCGAAATGTGGGTGTACTACAGGTACACCTTTGCCCAACCCTTCGGGGAAACAAGGCGTTATGTTATGTTATGTAATATCCCCACTGCTGGGACATAGGTGTTCTCTCTGTGACGGGGGAGTGCGGGTTGGTAGATGTCACATGTCTTTAAAATTTTGGTTCTACGACGGAGAGGTTTTGAGAGTAGCGGTGATGAAATAATTTACACAAAGTAAAGCGTCTGTCAGGGTTCGAACCTACGACCTACAACTCGTACGTATGACGAGCCCAGTGATAACCACCGCGACTTACGAGTTGTAGTTCGTAGGTTCGAACCACTTTTTTTTCTTTTTTTTTTGGGTGGTAAATCACCAATTGCCTCCTCCCGCTCTGGGTGGAACGGGAGGGCGTGTCAGACTCTTACTAAAACCCACCCGTGTTCCTTCTCTTGCCTGTGCAATGCCAGGGGGCCACGGTATCCCTTTCGGACTTTCCCGCAACCCCGGCAGGCAATGGTCTCATCAGACCCCTTCATTCGCTGACATTCCATTGAGGCGCGCGTGGAACACAACGCGCCGTCGACCTGGGCTTGGTCCTTAGTCCTTACCGGACGGCGAGCTACCCATTGCTCACCGTCCGCAAGCCCGCGCCTACGGTGGCCGGGAATCAGCAATTGATTCCTGACGCCCAGGGCGTCTCCTCCTGCGGCGGCTAGGGGCGTGAGGGCGCGAAATTTGCCTCTCCCTCACGCACTCCGCCTCCTCCTTCGTAGGTTCGAACCCTGACAGACGTTTTACTTTGTAGATCTTGAAGACAATTTAATTACGGAAATCCATTGGTTGGAGAATGACAAACCTTATTATGACAAAAACAGAATGCTTCTTACATATAAAACGTAAGAAGCTATTCTACTCGTATCTCCGAGAATGGTTCTATGAAAACCAATGCACTGGAGCTTATGGAGAAAATTCTGCCAATAAAACAAAGAAGCGTATGATATGTCTGAGTGCCTTTAACATTTCTTCTTACTGTTGTTTTAATTAAAAAAACGCCTAAATTATGCCTAAAATGTAACGTGCACCTAGGTATTAGGAAGCTGCTCCATATAGACAAGCTTTCGCCAAGAATTTCCATAACTCAAACTGGTCAGGGCAGTGCCAAAGGAAGCATTAAATTGTACAGCAACATTCTTATCGGGAAATGTCTATGACTTACAATATCATGTAACATTATGTAAACGAAAAAAGCTATACATACTCGTATAAGCAGCTACAGCTGGTGGAGGGTTAGCAGAAGTACTGTTTTCGAGTGACCCTTTGCGAGTAAAAAATATACGAAGACATCCACCATTTTTATGGTCCTCCCAGATTTCTGTTATTGCAACTCTTGAGACCTTGTAGAAGCGAAAATCCGGAAGGTGGTCGATCCGGCGAGTACCAGGGAGATGATTTAACTGTCTTGGAACCCAAATCAGAACAAAATAGCGGAGCAGAAAAGAAAGTAACTGAACCCACTGCAATCCAATTCAATATTTCCAAAACTTCAGTACAAATTACATCAATGAGGTCTCGACCCCTGAACTTACCATGCTCTTTGACGAATTGGTATTGGTCAAGATAGATGTAAAACCAATACTTAGGTATTTATTTTTATGATAACAAAAGTTCAAATCAGCTTTGAATCTGTTTTTATTTTATAAAGTAACATGGATAGTTCGCGTGTCTATTGACATTATGATAATTTTATGTTTTTTTTTTGTTTCAAGCTAAATATTTGAATAAGTATTGGATTTTTTTGGTGTCAAAAGCCAAAAAACAAAATGCTAATAGGATAGGAATAAAAAGCCTAATAAATGAGTGCTTACAAAAGTTAAGTCTCTTGTGGTTTTTTAGATGTTATTAATTCACCATTCAAAGATATTCTTTATAAACAAAGATTAGCTCATCAAATCAATCTGCCTAGCCTTTTCCCAAGTACCTATATTGGGGTCGGGTCGGCTTATAGTCTAACCGGATGCAGCTAAATACCAGTATTTTACATGGAGCAACTGCCTATCTGACCTCCACAACCCAGTAACTGGGTAATACGATACCCCTTGGTAAGACTGGTTGTCGGACTTTCGGGCTTCTGACTACCCCGTAACGCCTGTAAAAGATCCACGAATGACAGCCGGTACCAACGGCTTAACGTGCTTCCCGAGGCACGGAGGAGTCTCGGTATGTAATGATGGTCACCCATCCACAGACCAACCCCAGCAAGCGTAGCATAACCTGAAGGATTGACCCGTGCGGCTATTATTACTTAGCCACGAGCTCCTAGTAGGTTTGGCTCCTCGTGGGACAAGGTATCAAGATGTGAAAAAGAAAAAAACCAAAGCTAGATTTGCCTCTTTAGAACAAAAATCTTTTTATTACTAACGAAGTAAGACTTTGAAGGCTCTCGCAGATAGTCGCGACGCGACAAAGATAGAAATTCTTCCGCCGCGTGTCTGCGCACGAGCGGATCCAGCCCTCAAAAGAGGTTGTGGTCACGACTACGTTGGATTAGGAGTCACTCGCGATCGATACAATAAATTGCTATAAGTCAATAGACCACTTTGCCCAGTCTCCTTTGGTAAGTTTATATGCTCGCACAAAATGTGTGTGAACATCAGCCATCAACTGCAATTAGCGTTGTGGGCATGCCCACCGTGCCGACTATGGTGGATCCGCGCTTGTGTCTGCGTGGGTCTGTATGCGTTATTATACAAAAAAAAAAAAAAAAAAAATGGTTTATCCGTGTCATCATAATTTAGTAATTTTATCCAATTTGTTAAAGTTTTTTTACATTCGTAGTATTTTTTTGGGTATATGTTAATTATCTGCATTAAATTTTTATTTTATTTTTGATCTTAATTCTTAGTTGGTCATCAAAGTATAAGCAGCTAGCTTAGTTTCTGCCTGCCACCTCCGTCCGCGTTGTATTCAATTATACCAATAAACGTATTCTAAGGTACTCTTTAATAGTGAAGAGTTCGCGCCACCACTGAAGTCCTTTTGACGCGGCGCCGCCGCCGCCGTGGCGCTAGTGTCTATGTCATTGGATCACAATGCATTAAAAAAAAGTAGTTCCACAATTTTTCCGCTAGCCTTCTTTGTAGGCGCGCACTCTAGCTTTCTATTAGTGAAAGATTTTTCGTAATCTAAGGGGTAATTGCGTCACACACATAAAATGACAGTTGATTCGCACGTTCATTGACGAATTTTTACGACGAATTTGTCAAACCTATGAACTACGAAGCAAAGGATTAGCAATATCCTTTAAACTCTCGGATTGTGTTTGAAAGTGTGTTACGTAATTAGGGTGCTGATCAGCACTTCTTGAGATTACCTCTTACAAGCAAACAAACAATTATTTTACCTCTATATAAAATTAGTTAAAAAGTTTACATTAGCAAACATTGCTAGTTCAAAAATATTGAATCCTACGTAACAGAGACAATTCCTTACCGCACAAGTGCTAAAATGAATCTAGAAAAATACTGTTATTTTAAAGGTTTTAAAATCTAGTAACAATGCATCCGTATTGATTGACCTCAAGGTAGGTATGGTGGTAATTACAATGTCAGTATCGCACTGGTTGATGGCACGTTGTTGAGGAAGAACATACCTACTGTCCATTATTTAGGTATACTTATAAGTAAATATTTCGGTTTTGTGACTGTCTTGTTTTTCTAAACTATTTTGATGAAGTTTTCATCAAAATTCTCTAAGCCCACGTTTGCACGGACGTAAAAATATCGCGGCGGGATTTTATCGCGCACTGCGATTTTCAACTCTCGGTGTTGAGCCGAGCGTTGAAAATCCAGTGCACGAAAAAATATCGCCGCGATTTTATCGCGTGCGAACGTGGACTTTATTCCGGAGAATTTATTCCGGATGGGTTATGTGTAGGTATAATACGTTAAGGTCTAACCAACACTGAGATAAAAAATCACGCGATTTTTTTGGCATCTTATGTAGGTATCTACACTACACGCACTGGCGATTTAAAATTCACGCTCGTTGCAATTCCGTACTCTGAATACAAAACGCGCGATTAAAAATCGCGCGGTGAGATTTCGCAGTGCGTTCTAGGCCTAATATTAAAGTAACTTAATTATAATAAAGAAATCTCGATCTTTTTTCTAGTGGTAAAACGTACCTACGAAGCAGGCGTGTCCGTGTATAAGGTAATATCACAAATATTATCTATATCTGTGGATAATTAGTACGTAATTAAATCAATTTAATGAGCGTATTGTACAGATGACATTGAATATCCACTATCTACTATTTCGCTAATTTTGTATGCTATCAAAACTCATTATATTTCATATAATATATATATATATATATTTTTTGTATATTTTATATTATATTTTTCAAACCATCGTGCTATTCTTTATTTAAAGACTCCCACAGATAGGCGCGGTAAAACCTTTTCCGTGAAGTTTTCATAGAACTTGTTTCACCAGTCGCATCGCGCCTGTTTGCGGGAGCCTTAACCGTTGCTAAGGAAATTAGACGATTTGGAGAAGAGGAAAATGTTGATGTCTTAATTATTCAAAGTCAACATATTGTCACGTGTGGCAACTGTGGGTTGCATACAGCTGTGAGGATTCTATGTAAAATAATAATTTTAAAATATTCTATTATTTTTATCTTGACAAACCGCCAGGCCCTTAAATAATTTTTATTTTACACTTTTTATTTGTGGTAGATACCTACGCCACATACATTCGTATGTATTCGTACCACGACTTGCAATGTAAATAACAGTGACAGGAAGTTATTTTATCATCATCAACAATAGTACTTATTGAAAAAAATACGTATTATATACGGAAGCTAACTCAAAAACCACTCGACAGCTCTTGACCAAAATATGGGACCAATCTGGAAGTAGGTAGGTTTTTATTCAAATAAAAAAAGAAATAATTTTCCAAATCGGTTTATAAATGACGGAGTTCTGAGGTACGTAATGAACATAAAAAAAATAAAAATACAACCGAATTAAGAACCTCCTCGTTTTTTAATCTGTCGCGCGCGCAATTAGCAGACACAATAGAATTTTATTGTTATCTGTCTCCAATATGAGACACCAGTATTATAAAGGTTAAAGTCGTTTAAAAATATGAAGATATGTTTTAGCAACCCGCACTGGGCCCGCCTGGTGGATTACGGACCACTCCTTATCACCGACGAAGATGGGAGGCCTGAGTCCTAGCAGTGGTAACATTATATGCAGATTATCTCCTTTGTTCTGAAGGAGATGACGATGACTTCAAATTGAAAGTCTACCTCAAGAATTGGCAAGAAGCAGCTCATAATCGTAAATTATGGAGAAGTAGAGAGAAATATCTTATTCCACAAATTAATTGATTTACTGACACGAACTCCTTAGTCCTAGAACCAGAAATTTTAACACATGAGACATCTAACAACCCGATGGGGCCGCGTGGTGGATTACGGCCCTGACTCCCTGTCACAGAGAGGAGGACTGTGTGACTTGTGTCCTAGCTGTGGGTACATTATATTTTGATCCTGACACGAACTCAAAGGTAAAATCTAAAGCATTTGTAATACACTCGAGAGCAATGAATCCGGGTCACTTAAAGAATGTTAAAAATCTCGGAAACTAAAAATGATAGGTTAATGCAATAAATTGTATTTAATAGACAATGTAATACTCCTTAAATGAAAGTAAAAAAAATATGAGTCACCATACATTTTATTAACACAAAATTACATAAAGAAAAAAACTGCTGATCTCTCCTTAAAACAAAAATAGGAAACATGAAATTTTTGAACTTTATTACGATTTTCTTGAATTTTAATACTTCGTATTGCCTCCTCGTGCTTCCATTACTGCGTTTACGCGGTTTGGCATGCTGTACACCAAGTTCCTTATACGATTTTGGGGAATATTCTCCCATTCCTCTGTGAGAGCAATTTTGAGCTCACGAAGCGTGATTGGGGGAGGGTTTCGTTGTTTTACGCATCTGCCTAGCTCGTCCCAAGCATGCTCGATCGGGTTGATATCCGGGCTGCGCGTTGGCCACTCCATACGAGTAATGTTCATCTCTTGAAGGTAGTCATTCACAATCCTACCTGTATGAGGTCGGGCATTGTCATGCATAAATATAGCATCCTCACCTAAATTGACCATAAATGGACCAACGTGATCATTGAGGATTTTTTCCACATATCTTTCGCTAGTTAAAGAGCCGTTTTCTATGATCACCAGCTCTGTGCGACTTTCAGAAGAAATTCCGGCCCACACAAGTACAGACCCACCACCGTAGGCTACTTTTTCTTCGATGCATGCTTGCTTGAATCTTTCCCCTGGTCTTTGATACACTCTGTGTCTTCCATCGTGCTTGTAGAGCATAAATTTTGATTCGTCGGAGAACATAACTTTTGACCAATCTTCAATACTCCAATTTACGTGGCTCTGGGCATATCTTAGTCTTGAAATACGATGCCCACGCTCCAGTTTAGGGCCGTTTGCAGGTCTAAGGGGTTTTAAGTTAGATTCAGCAAGCCGACGTCTTACTGTCCATGCACTTGGGTTACTTCCTCCGAGGCGTCGAAACTGATTTGTGAGTTCAGTTCCTGTAAGAAAGCGATTTCGAAGCATGGTGTTCACCAAGTATCGGTCTTCTCGTGCTGTGGTACACCTGGTTCTGCCCGTTCCTGGTCTGCGTAGGTTAGAACCAGTTTCTTCGTAACGTCGGAGAACTCTTTGTACTGTTGACAGCGACACTCCGACAGTCCTGGCTGTATCGCGCTGACTCCGGCTGGTTTCCAGCATTGTAAGTATTCTGGTGCATTCTTCAGGCGTAAGCGACATAATTTCAGCTTGAATAATGAATATAGAGCACTATCAACATGGTTTATGTACCCACATAAATGACAGATTACAAACAAAAGCAAAACCAAATGCTGTAATTTCGTAGTTCCATCTTCGAAAGTGGCCCTTTTTCAAATTTGATTTTTTTATGATATAACTTTACAATAACTAAGAAGTTTTAATACCTTCATTTAAGGAGTATTACATTGTCTATTAAATACAATTTATTGCATTAACCTAGCATTTTTAGTTTCCGAGATTTTTAGGATTCTTTAAGTGACCCGGATTCATTGCTCTCGAGTGTAAAAGTAGGCTTAACAGACTTGTAGATCTGTCGACCATTCTCTATCTTGTTATGTACCTGGTACTTGTTGACAGGCCTACACTGTCCTCTCATACCTAATTATACCATTCTGTAATTTGAAAATATAGTAAATACCATTTCTTTTAAAAGGCTAACCGTGGAGTTTCTTGCCGGTTCTTCTCCATAGGAAACAACTAATTGGAACCGTGCACCTAGCTTCTGACGTTTCATAAGTGCCCATGTAGGTTTATGTGACATAAAATATTTTGAATTTGAATTTGAGTAACAACGGATCATAACATAGCTCATAAAACAAGTTAAACATCATCAACCCAAGATCACTTACTTACGTGTGAAAATATTTGTGGAACTCAAGACTCAAGGCGTACACATACCGTGTGGACAGGACGGGCGTAAGTAAACAATGTTAATATAACAATCCTATGAAGTTTCTTCTACAAACAACGGCTCAGGTTCCAGTTTTAAATTTGATAGTTGCTACTGCGCAGGTTTTTGTAGGAGAAGGTTGGCTAATATGCGCTTGCAGCGGTCATGCCTTTGACTAATGACCTCTGCTTGCACGTGGAACAATCTGTGTGAATTGTTAGTGCATCTTTGTATTATGCTACTAGACCAAATACCTACGTGCATATTTTTCCTCTGTAGGTACTTCGGAAGTAAACGTTGCTGTTGTGTCGAAATTCTTCCGACTTTAACCACATGCTAGCTGTAAGCAGATTTTTTTTTATTAAATCATATTCGGTACTAATTCATAGAATTTTTCATGTGGTAATAAACCACTACTACCGCTAGTTTCAACTAATTTCAGCCTATATATTGTGTAAAAACCTCGCCGTAAACCTTGGTGAAGGTGTGTATGTATCTAGGTATGTAGGTAGGTAGGTAGGGTAGGTAGGGTAGGTGGGGAGGTAGGTAGGCAGGTGGCAGCTCACTTCACCTTAGTTTTCACTGTGAGATTATTAAGCCGAAATTACATTACGAAACGAGTTACGTTAACTTAGTAATTCATTAATAGTTTCACGTGTAAATAGATAATTATTTGAAACACGTGAACAATGAATAACTAAGTTTGCGTAACTAATTTCGTAATTTAAATCCGGCTTTACATCAGAATTGTTAACCCTTTTCAATTGAATGTACGTACTAAGAGCTTTCGAGACTGCAATTCATGCAAAATGCAATTCACGGACCTCTTACAAGAAAAGTGTGTTTACTATTTCTATTTCCGTTCCCTTTCGTACTTGATCACGTTAAATAAGATAAGACCAACGAAACGGTTGCAGCAAATCGTAAAACTTGTTTTTTTTCAAGCACTTTCACGCAGCATTGTTAAGTTTTTTTTTATTATTTACATAAGCAAGTCATTGCATCACCAGTAACCGAGTCGGCAGTATCGTAATAATGAGGTTTATCACCTTGGAACAAGGGAGTATTTTTTTCTTTCTTGCCTATAATGGTTCTCTTGAAAAGAAACAATGGCTGGATTGTGTGAAAGATGACATTCATGGCAAGGATAGGGGGTGACTACAGAGATGACGAATACGACTAATAGAGAAGAATGGAAGAAAGGGACAAGTTGTGCCGACCACAAATACTAATACGTTTTCACTTGTAGCGGTTACACCGCCAGATACGAACTACGCATCAAAGATGACGTCACACAAATCCTGCATCGCGCAATTACAGTTTACCGCGCGAACAACATAGACTATCCGTCATCAACAGTCGGGGCAGTTGCCCGCCAGACACAACACCCGTCTGGTCGGAGGATCCTCCCTTTTCTGTGGTGGATGAGTGATGAGGGGAGGAGAATGATGGAAAGTTATTTGTCCTGCATGTCCTGATAAGTGCACGTTACAGGGACTGATAACGATAAAGTCGTAGTAAGTTCTGAGCTGACTCAATTTAGATGCTATAGGAGACACGCTTAGAAATAGAAGAATGGTATTATTTAAATACTAGCTGACCCAACTACAGACGTTGTCCTTTCCAAATTTCAATAATTCATACAAAATTCCCGTAGAATATTTACTTTCAGTTTTCCAGAATTTTCAAATTTTCCCCGCAACTTTTAAAATTTTTCTTTCCGTAATTTGCACCAGAATCCAGATACTTACGGAATATTACGAAAGTTCTAAAATTCAAAAAATGTTTAATCGGTCCAGGCGTTCTCAAGTGATGCGCTTGAGAGCGTTCATTCTAAACCGAATCGTCTACCGCCAGCTAAACTAAGTTAGTTTGGACACACATGTATGAAAGACTGACTCAACTATGCAATCTATAACTCCATTTCTCTAACTGTGCGCTTGGATCTGTCAAAATCGTGGGTTGTTAGTATTGTATTCTCCCGCCCGGTTACCTCCTCAATGCCCCGACGACGCCTCTTAATACGGTCTACACAACTCGTGTCGTCTCCACAGTTCTGGCTTATTATTCGTTAATTTTTTATTGTTATTATTTAAACCACATACACTGTAATATTTTAACACATTTATAAAAATCGGGTTATAACTTAGTTTAGCTGGCGGTAGACGATTCGCTAAAAATTTGGCAACGTCGCAAATAGCTGTCAAATATTTATCTGATTTAATTAATTTGGCAATATTACTGTATGGAAATATGAAATATCGCTTACTAGTGAACTAGAATATTAATAATGAATTGCAATTATAACACTGAATTGATGTTGTGACCGTTTTAGGTGTAAAAAAGGCATTTGGAAAGTTTCTAAATACTTTTTTTACATCTAAAACTAAATATTCGGTGTTAGGATATTAATGCATTTTATAATCAATATTTTAGTTTACTACTTAGAAATATTTCACATCTATTTGCGACGTTGCCCACTTTCAGAATGCCCATTCTTACCAACGAACAGCATAGATAACATTTTTTTTATAAGTATATAGATTTTTAGAGTAATAATAACTGGCCACCTAGAATCAACACGGATTTGTAAAAAGAGGCAGATCAAAGAAAGTAAAAAGGCCATTTTAATAGGTAACATTTGACGTCTGTCAGTTTAGTGAAAGAAAATCGTAAAACTACTCGTATCGGAGTATCCCTATGTAGTCTGTGCGTATCGGTCATTATTACAATAAATATGTAATCGTAATTGAACAAAGTTAAGCAATTGTGCAGTTCTAACAAAACGAAAAAATATATTATGTTATGCCCGGCGTTACGAGGTTACGTTGTTGAATTTTGATGAATTGTCAAATGTTACCTATTAAAATGGCCTTACTTTATATTAATGCATTGCGTGAACTTAAGGGTCGGGTAGTGAACTATGAGATGATAGCTCCATTCTCCTTCTCATATCATATCCCAATGTATTTGGAGTCGTCGCAAGTGAACATGTCTTTTTCTTCCATACTTCTCTATTAGTCATCATCTGGGTAATCAACACCTTTCTAGCCATATTATCTTTCACACAGTCCATCCTTCATTTCTTTGATCTTTCCCCATTATTTTAGCTATCCGCATTTATACTCAAATAATAGAAATGTATGAAACAAAACGACGTGCAGCCCCGATCTCAACTAAATAGGGGATGAGTTCAGGGGGATGACGACATGTGCCCACCTGAGTCCTAAACAGCACTAAATGTGGCAAAATTGAGATATTCCTTCCTTTGTGCTTGCACTAGGAAAGTGAAAAACTCGAATTTTTCTTTTTATCACATCTATTCAAAAATATCTAATTTATTATCCGTAAACTAGAGCGTAATAAATAGCTTTATAATCCCTAGGGACGAAAAGTGATTTGAATTTGGAATGTGGATTATGTTAGTAAAAGTTTCAATCACCAAAGAGATCAATCACGAACATTGTAGGAACAAGTAACAGGCCGGTAAGAGAGAAAGAGAAAGTGTGAATTTGGTCAAAATTTTCATATTTCTTGTCATTGGTGTCGTTTTCATAGTTTTCGGGTTCGCACCACACACGTTTTTTTCAGATATAGGGTGATAAAAATAGTGTTCACCTCTGGAGCAACACTATTTTAAGCTCGAGTGACGTAAGTACTTTGAATCCCTCGCTGCGCTGAGGATTCTACTTTAGAATCCTACGCTCCGCTCTGGATTCAAAGAAACACTCTCGCCTTAAAAATAGTTGTTTGCTCCCAAGGCAAACAATCTACTATTATTGGTTCATTTATTTTTAATTAAGTAGGTATTCTGATTACGATTTAATCGATTTTTCCGATAGTAATTACCTAGGCCTTTCTAACGTAGATAGGTCTAGGTTATTACGATCGTACAAATTGTTCCACGAGCTTATTTTATCTATTTTTTCTTTCCAAAAATTAGCCGTTGATTACTTTTGTGTAGGTAATTAATATCATTGGATGGTATTGATAAAATACGTGACTATGTAATTGTAACCAGTCTTAATCTTTATATTTATTTACTAGCCGACCTGATAGACGTCCTGTCCAAACAATAGTTCATACAAAAATCCCATAGAAAAAGGACATTCAGTTTTTCACAACTTTCCAATTTTTCTTGAAACTTTTCCATTTTTTTTAACTAAAAACCTATTTCGAACTATGTATTACTATAATTGCCAAATCAGTTTGTTCTCAAGTGATGCGTTTACCAACGAACTACATTTCATTTATATTTATACAACCTTTTGATGTTTCATAAGTTCATAACACTAAAGTTAAATGCTTTATGTAAAAATAATACAAGAAGTCCTAGAGCAAGTGTTCCAAAATCACATTGTTTCGATGATAAATGACACAACACTAGACTATCTAAGTTTCATTGATAAGTACGAGTCAATAATTTTCAATCAAGTCAATCATTCATATTTAAAGCTAAGAAAATGCGATGTTGTCATATATTTTTTTATGGATTAAAATAGCCAGAAAAAAATGTTTTTTTTTTTAAATATTTTACATACATAATCGTGCCTTTGTTGAATTATTTAGAATGAAAAAATAACGAAAAAAGTTGCCAGTTGATTCTTTGACATGTACCTTAGAGTTATGGGATAGAGGAACACGTTGTATAGATAGATGGATGGGTCAATGTTAAGCCGGCAGAAGGACCTTGCCATTAAACCTAAGATGAACTTTAAAGAATGTATTACGGTTTCAAAATTAAAAGGCACTCCATTTTAAATCAATGAATGAAATGCAAATTAAGAATAATTTTCACAATTACAATTAACCAAGTGTACGTATTTACATAATATTTCAATTCCAAAAACTTACCGCTTCCGTTCATGGTGTTAACTTGCTTCGGCTTATCGATATGTATCACTGGTATATCCGATTTATCGATAGGAGTAACAACTTGATCGACATCCGCGTCGATATCAATCACGAGCACGTCACTAGCTTTAGCACTCGCGTCTTGCCCCGTCGGCGCCGGCATTTCAACTAACTGCTACAAATGAGTGATAAGGTACTGGCTGTTTGTCTGAACCTTTGCCTCGATTGAGGCTGAATAATAAAATGATCGTTTTTTTTCGATACGCGGGTTAAGTTTTTGACGTTTGATTTGAGTTTGGAAGAGTGGCGTGGAAATAGTGTAGCGGTGTAGTGTCAACTATATTACGCCATAATATTGTTTTTTTTTTACGATTAAAGCCTTATTTAATTACGAAAATAAGTATTAAATTCGTAAATGGTGACGACTGAATTGAGTCTTTATTTATGCAAATAATGATATTGGTTATCTGCTCTAATCAGTGATACGTAAATGATATTTGGATTTGGTGATCGTGAGAATTATCTGTTGCGTGTTTGATTATATTATGTATTATTTTTACTGTGAGTTATTATTTATTATGTATACAAAAGAATAAAGTTTCAAACTCAAACTCAAAGTTTTTATTTCAATTAAACCATTTACAGGCACTTTTGAATTGTCAAGGGGTCGGTCAGTCAAAAATATGAAGCTAGTTGCCCATTCCAAAGCGTAGTAGGTACCTATGGAGAAGAAAGGGCAAGAAACTCCACGGACACTCTTTTAAATAAAAAAATTGATACAAAATATTGGTTACATCATTCATTTTAAAATTATGCATATGAGAACAATGTAGAAAGACGTGCACGTTCGTAAAAGCGTCAGTAATAAAAAGAAAAAATAAAGAATTATTCAAAAACATAAAATAAATTAAAATAAGCCATGGCAGCTAAGAGATGACGGCGCCCGTTCACGAACATGACGCATGGATCAGCACCATTCAGCTCAACCATTTTGAAGGGAGCTAAATGATCCAACACACACGCCACCATCAGCGAGACATTTGAGTGAACATGACATACTCACAGCCGCCAGGGCACATTCAAGTCAATGAAACAGGTACTACATATTACCCGGTAAATGGTAGCTCTTCAGTACATAGTATACCACATACATACATAGATACATAGTACCTGTGCTATGCAATTATATAATACAAAGGAAATTGAGTTTATACAATACAAAGATGGTCTTACAATCTTCAGCAGCTCCAACAGTATTTTCAAAATGTTAATCAGTGTGTAGGTATGTCAATTAGTTGTGGAGCAGGACCAGCACTGAGCCAAGCATTTTTATCAGAAATGTAATCCCCCAACTTATAATATGCCTGCCTACATAGTGTGTGTTTTATACAAGATTTGAATTTCGTCTCATTAAGTTGAAGTAGGTATGTGGGGAGGAATTTTATTGTAACATTTTAAACAGTACCCCATGAAAGATGAGTCTACCTTAGCCAGTCTGAAACCTGGTTGTACTAATAGGTATTTTCTTGTACTATAATTATGTCTATCACCTCTTTTACTAAAAAGATGTAATTTTTTTCTTAAGTACATGATGTTTTCATAGATATATTGACAAGATACCGTCATGATGTTAATATCCTTAAACTTCTCCTTAAACTTAAGTTGTAAGGAGGTTCTTGTTTTGTCCTAGCGGCGGCTTTTCACTATGCGCGATATAATGGACGCGCGTGCTATTGAATGGATACGTTAAACAAAACTAACGTAAGTAGAGAACGTAACATTTAATTTTTATGTTAGTCGGGATCTATTTCGTTCTACCTACTGTGTATACAAAATATACATAGCTACTGTTTGGAATTGTGTGTACGAGAGCGAATTCGTCGTTAAAGCTTCGTGCAGACTAGCGCGACGCGACACCGGCTATTGTTATACCGTGAAGTTTTCTTAGAAATTGTATTGTTTGAGTCGCTTCGCGCCGTCGCGACGCGCCGTCGCGTCGAGCTGGTCTGCACGAGCCTTTACTCTTGAATTTTACATGAATAAATATTTATAAATTATTCAATCTGAGTCATAAAAACATGACCTACACATCAAAAACAACATTGACGTTGGTAGTTTGATGAAACCGGTTTCGGTGTTCAACTAATAATGATCTAATTAAATGTTTGTATGATAAAAAGAGTTGTACCAACGGACCACAGTATTTTGTGGTTTTTCTTTTTCGTGTGGTTAGTGACTAAAGGCTCGTGCAGACCAGCGCGACGCGACGGGCGCGACGCGACTCGAACAATACAATTTCTAAGAAAACTTCACGGTACAACAATAGCCGGTGTCGCGACGCGCTAGTCTGCACGAAGCTTAACCTGGTGTCAGAGTTTTATACCGCACATGGACCTCCGAATTGGCTTCACGTGCCGTCGAAAAATATCTCTCAGGCATAACTCAACGGTAGGAGGGGTTCACATCGGCGTCGAGTCGACGATGAAGTACCTGGGACTCGTCCTCGAGCATTTCCGACGTTTGGCTCCCAGACTGGAGCGGGCCGGGGCAGCCTTGAAGCGGCTCCTGCCCAATCTAGGGGGTCCAAACGCCTCCTACCGGAGGCTATACGCGGGGATCGTGCGGTCCATGGCCCTGTACGGGGCCCCGGTGTGCGCGCGTTCGTTGAGGCGGCGGCCTGCCCGCCGATTGAACGCGTCCCAGAGGGTCATGGCCACCCGGCTGGTCCGGGGATACCGCACGGTCTCCGGTGAGGCGGCGAGCCTCCTTGCCGGATTGCCGCCATGGGATCTGGAGGCAAAAGTCCTCGCGCCTATTTGGGAGTGGCGCGAGGAGGCGAAACGCCGGGGCTTGACTCCGATGCCGCGAGAAATCGTGGCACAGCGGACAGAGCTCCGACGGGATCTCATGGCGTCATGGAGAGTGCGATTGTCGCAACCCAGTGCTGGGCACGCCACTATTGCGGCGATAAGTCCCCACTTTGAGGAGTGGCTGGAGAGGCGCCACGGCGTCCTCACCTTCTGCCTGACGCAGGTCCTCACCGGACACGGCTGTTTCGGGAGGTACCTGTTTCGGATAAGGCGGGAGGAAACGCCTGGGTGTCATCACTGCGTGGATCGTCCGGAGGACACGGTGGAGCATACGGTGGAGGTATGCCCGGCTTGGGCAGAGCACCGACATGTCCTCGTGGCGGGGATCTCTCGCGTCCGGCCCTGGTCCAGGCCATGGTACGGAGCGAGAGGGCATGGGAGGCCGTCACCTTCTTCTGCGAAGCAGTAATGCTCGCGAAGGAGGAGGCGGAGCGCGTGAGGGAGAGGCAAATTTCGCGCCCTCATGCTCCTAGCCGCCGCAGGAGGAGACGCCCTGGGCGTCGGGAATCGATTGCCGATTCCCGGCTACCGTAAGCGCGGGCTTGCGGACGGTGAGCAATGGGTAGCTCGCCGTCCGACAAGGACCAAGCCCGGGTCGACGGCGCGTTGTGTTCCACGCGCGCCTCAAAGAGATGTCAGCGAATGAAGGGGTCCGATGAGACCATTGCCTGCCGGGGTTGCGGGAAAGTCCGAAAGGTATACCGTGGCCCCCTGGCATTGCACAGGCAACAGAAGGAACACGGGTGAGTTTTAGTCATTTAGGGTCTGACACGCCCTCCCGCTCCACCCAGAGCGGGAGGAGTCATTTGATGATTTCCCACACAAAAAATTAAAAAAAAGGCATGCCGGTTTCCTCACAATGATTTCCTTCACTGTTTTTGAAGCAAGTGATAATTATACAATACGCACATTAATTCGAAAAGTCACTAGGCTTTCACTGCTGAAGAAGCATTCTGTGGTAAGAAGGATACCTAAACTACTGCCAGTTCGTTGTGGAGGACAGGTAACTACGCTTTATGGCGCAGGCCACACTTGGAACGAAGTGAAGCAGCTTTGCTCATGTACCTCCTCTCTCCTTAAACATTAACATTATCGTTTCATGTTAAGATAAAGATAAAGATATATTTATTCGTCGGATATGGTACATACTACACTCGAGAGCAATGAATCCGGGTCACTTAAAGAATCCTAAAAATCTCGGAAACTAAAAATGCTAGGTTAATGCAATAAATTGTATTTAATAGACAATGTAATACTCCTTAAATGAAGGTATTAAAACTTCTTAGTTATTGTAAAGTTATATCATAAAAAAATCAAATTTGAAAAAGGGCCACTTTCGAAGATGGAACTATGAAATTACAGCATTTGGTTTTGCTTTTGTTTGTAATCTGTCATTTATGTGGGTACATAAACCATGTTGATAGTGCTCTATATTCATTATTCAAGCTGAAATTATGTCGCTTACGCCTGAAGAATGCACCAGAATACTTACAATGCTGGAAACCGGCCGGAGTCATCGCGATACAGCCAGGACTGTCGGTGTGTCGCTGTCAACAGTACAAAGAGTTCTCCGACGTTACGAAGAAACTGGTTCTAACCTACGCAGGCCAGGAACGGGCAGAACCAGGTGTACCACAGCACGAGAAGACCGATACTTGGTGAACACCATGCTTCGAAATCGCTTTCTTACAGGAACTGAACTCACAAATCAGTTTCGACGCCTCGGAGGAAGTAACCCAAGTGCATGGACAGTAAGACGTCGGCTTGCTGAATCTAACTTAAAATCCCTTAGACCTGCAAACGGCCCTAAACTGGAGCGTGGGCATCGTATTTCAAGACTAAGATATGCCCAGAGCCACGTAAATTGGAGTATTGAAGATTGGTCAAAAGTTATGTTCTCCGACGAATCAAAATTTATGCTCTACAAGCACGATGGAAGACACAGAGTGTATCGAAGACCAGGGGAAAGATTCAAGCAAGCATGCATCGAAGAAAAAGTAGCCTACGGTGGTGGGTCTGTACTTGTGTGGGCCGGAATTTCTTCTGAAAGTCGCACAGAGCTGGTGATCATAGAAAACGGCTCTTTAACTAGCGAAAGATATGTGGAAGAAATCCTCAATGATCACGTTGGTCCATTTATGGTCAATTTAGGTGAGGATGCTATATTTATGCATGACAATGCCCGACCTCATACAGGTAGGATTGTGAATGACTACCTTCAAGAGATGAACATTACTCGTATGGAGTGGCCAGCGCGCAGCCCGGATATCAACCCGATCGAGCATGCTTGGGACGAGCTAGGCAGATGCGAAAAACAACGAAACCCTCCCCCAATCACGCTTCGTGAGCTCAAAATTGCTCTCACAGAGGAATGGGAGAATATTCCCCAAAATCGTATAAGGAACTTGGTGTACAGCATGCCAAACCGCGTAAACGCAGTAATGGAAGCACGAGGAGGCAATACGAAGTATTAAAATTCAAGAAAATCGTAATAAAGTTCAAAAATTTCATGTTTCCTATTTTTGTTTTAAGGAGAGATCAGCAGTTTTTTTCTTTATGTAATTTTGTGTTAATAAAATGTATGGTGACTCATATTTTTTTTACTTTCATTTAAGGAGTATTACATTGTCTATTAAATACAATTTATTGCATTAACCTATCATTTTTAGTTTCCGAGATTTTTAACATTCTTTAAGTGACCCGGATTCATTGCTCTCGAGTGTAGTTGGTTAAGAAAGTAGGTTACATACTAATTGTTTATTACTGTATACTTATAAAACGTAAAAAAAAACCCTGTCCGTCCCTTGAGGGTGTTGTTAAGTATCGTACTGAGAGTGTATGACGTTAATTCAAGAAAAAAGAAAAAAAAAGTCGTCTCATTTTTTTAAATGAGGAATTTTACCGGTTTATTACGTGTAGCGCGGGCAGCCGTCGTTTAGCGGGTGTCTACAATAACTTACTACAAAAATGTGAACTTTAAATAGCAATAGTTTTTTTTATCTTCAATAAGATTTTTTTGTAACTTTTTGGTATTGTTATTGCGGTGCCCTTGGTCCCCCTTTAGGATCGGACAGTTTTTATTACATTTTGTATTGAGTAACCTATAATATTTGCATGCTATGATATTATACCAGCCAAACATGTAGGTATGTTCTATAAAGACTTTTTAGAACAACTTTTTAAACCATTTCTTTTGCAAATAAATATTATTTCTATTTTATAACATCACGCCTGTATTCCCGCATCCATTCCACCTACATTTCGCCAGTTTATTGTAAATATACATATAAATATATTTATATACTTAGATAAGTTTATGCTTTCTTTATGAATGCATATATTGTAATGGTGTCACCGTGATAAAAATGTCCGAGATATTAAGGTTGCTGGTTTTTCTGACTGGCATAAAAATAATAAAGCAAAGATGAGATCATGTGAAATACATACCGCTTTTTTCTGAACCCCTTTCGAATCCCTAATTTTTATGGTAGATATACTTGATGAAGAATATTCTATCTATCTATCTACCGTTGCTCATACAGCTACCTAATTTGGTTTATAGTTTGTGAATGAACAGACAACGTAACGCCAACAAAACTCAATTTTTTTTTAACATATTATGATCATAATAGTAGGTATAAGCACAGTAATATTTTAATATTACCTTGGTATAAGTATAGATGAGGTCAAGATATTGATGAGTTGATGACTCTAGGCAGGTTTTCATTAATAAAATCCATAAACAAAAAACAAAATTATGACTCACTTTTGCGGACTTGACGTGTATAAAATACCTATCACTGTACGACATCTATGAATGTGAAATATTTATATATTTGTTATCGTTTACGTACACAAATAATAATACATTTTAAACGATCATTATTTTCAAACAACGAAGTAAACTGACTGCTGATTCAAAAGTGTCGGTTGTCAAACTGTCGAGGGTACGCACAGAGTAAAGGTAGGAACAAATTGTCGGACGCGTCCGTAAGACGAGGCTAACGGCCGCGTCTTATTTGTTTCTGGATAGTACAGACGCCAGCAGGCCAACCTACCCGAAACTGTAAAATTTTCCCAATCAACTTTGAACCTTATAACTTAGTGATAAAGTTGAAAATTTGACAGATTGTAGTAGGTTGATGTGCTGGCGTCTGTACATTTAGCACTATACTGTACAAACTATCAGTCGTAAGTCACGGACGTGACCTTGGGCCGTCCTTGAGCGTTCGGACGTCAGATAGACATATGGCCGGCTGGAGCTGGCGATTCAGCAACCGTTCTCCTAAGACCGATTCGCCATTAGACTGTTCGTCGACAGGATGATTCATTTATTCCCATTTCCCCAGCAGGGTCTTTCACCTATGGACATTTCGCCGACAGAACCTTTCATATGCGTCACTTTCGACGACAGCCCTTTCCAGCTACTAAATGTTTCACCGACACGACGATACACCTATAAGTCCTATAACTCTTTTAACTACAGACCTTTCTATCTACGACGAAGAATTCGCCTTCAATCTTAAGATTAATTTATTTTATAGATTTTAGAATTTGTTTGATTTTATTTTTATTTACTTAATAGAATATGATGTAAGTAATTGGCACACTCATCGGTCGCGAATGTCAACCGCGGCTTACGGACGCGTCCGATAATTGTTGTTCCCAGCTTAAGGAGTGATTGTTCCACACTTCTATTAAAGTTTACAATAATAATTTGTATAATAACGCGATAAACTATTTACATTGAGTAGGGTTGTCAGTTTCACTTTCACTTCGGACCGTTTTGTTTGCCCACCAATTTCAATCGAAGTACCTACATAAGTTTTGAGAAAATGACTTTTTGTAAATTGTTATTCTAAGGAAACATAAGGATACAAAAAACTTCTGAGTGGTTTATTTTTATTTTTAAGTTAGATAGCGGTATTAAGCTTATACCATTAAATACGAAATTGTTATAGCTATTGAATGGTATAAAAAATACTAAATGGTCGTATCTGATCTCAGAGATAGCGACTTTCGGCTTAGCAGGGCTGTATATACACTGCCATATACGGTTAGGTACTCATTTTGTGACTTTGCCCAGCAGTGAATTACGATATTGATGATGTATTGTTTGATTATTACGATGATATTGTTGATGTTAAATTCTACTATAAGTACTATGGCCTGTTTCAAAAGTGTCTTCTGAAAATGTAAACAAATGAATAAAAAGACAATTTGTAGTGCGACTTACAAATTGAGTGCTTTGGTTTGATTATGTTTGAATACTTAAGCCCGAAATTGTAATTTTAAATCACCATAGATGTCTTTTTCATTTGAAAATGGAGGTTTTTTTATTTCAATTTTCTTCAATGATTTTTAATTTTAATAATGTATTCAAACAGTAATTGTAGGAAATAGTGGGGAGATAATATATAAACTTGAAACCTTCTCAATACTTACAGATGAATGTGTTATCTTCCCTTTAGTGAGTAATTGCGTAAGAATTCAACCTGGGGCCGTATTATGACGTATTAATGCCACCATTATTCCAGTGTGAGTGAGAGACGGAGCTATATGAGGCCGCTAGCACCATCCTTTTTTCGCAATGGAATAATGATGGCATTAATACTTCATAATATAGCCCCTGTTTCTGTCAGTCGTTTGTATTTAATAAGGCCCCTGAACTGGGTTAGTTTACACTTTTATCAACTGTACTACAGTAGCCGTAATTATCATACTAATATTATTTGTAAGGGTAATCCATTTTTTTTAAATTATATTATCAGGCTGAAACATTTACAAAATTGTAAAATAAAAAAAAAGTTATTTAAAAAAAAAAACGACGTGTTTGTCCTAAATGAAGAAGTATCATGGTTAGAATTATTATGTTAGAATTAATACGTGGTTAAAATATTGCCAATGAATTAAAATTCAGCCTGTGTATACCAATTGTTTTATTGTCCACATCACTTCAACGTCTATAAAACTTCTTTATTAGAACTCATAATAAAATTGTGTCCTTGATTATTTGACTTTCAAGCAAATGCCCGCGCGGCCTACCAAACACGGAATATAAAAATCGACTGACTGAAAATAATATTTTTACAGCAGTAAGCAGGAAGTTGCGTAATAGTAGGCCTTGTGGATCACTTTTATATTCGTTTTTAGGGTTCCGTACCCGAACGTGCCAAACGGAACCCTATTACTAAGCCTCCGCTGTCCGTCCGGCTGTCTGTCAGCGGGCTGTATATCATGAACCGTAATAGGTAGGTAGATAGATGAAATTTTTGCAGTTGTGTATATTTCTATTGCCGCTATAATAACAAATAATAAAAATAAGAAACGTTAAAAATTAAAGGGGGTTCCCCCATAAAGGAAATGTGTTTTTCCCGGCGTTTTTTTGTCAAATACTGTACGGCGGTGGTACGAAACCCTTCGTGTGTGAGTTCGACTCGCACTTGGCCGGTTTTTTTTAAGCGTAAGGCGCTGTTTTGCGTCACAATTGTGATTTAAAAAAAAAAAAACACTTTCTATCTTCCTATACTATTAACATAACATAACATCACGGCTTGTTTCCCCGAAGGGTTGGGCAGTGGTGTACCTATAGTACACCCACATTTTGCCAGTTATGTTTTAGTCCCATGTAATAGGGGTCGAGCCTATTGCCATCAACCGGGCACAAATCCAGACTCCGGGCTGCTACTGAGAAATTCCAGATAGAAAATCCAATAACACTGCCCGACCCGGGAACCAAACCCAGGACCTCATGCTCAGTAGTAGCGCTTGCGACCACTAGACCAACGAGGCAGTCCTCCTATACTATTAATTGAGCAATATTTGTTTATATATTTATTTGTAATCACTATCTCCAAAACGGCTCGGTAAATCGATCTATACTCCATAGGTTTAGGTAGTTAAATGAAGGTGAACAAATCGTAAAAGTCTTTTTATAGTTGACACTTTCGTGTTTAAAAATACGGTAAAAACAAATTAGATTTTTAAAATAGTTTCCTTTTTTATTAATGTATGTTAATTGTTAAACATAATCTTTCATTCTTAAACTACTCTTAGTAGATGTAACTGCTTGAGCACAATTTTGTTAGTTAGATTTAAAACAACAATATAATATTTTGTAATCTGTCTATTATAGCCCAAACTCTAAACGTCAACGAATTATAACGTTGCTAAATTGAAGAGTACAATTGTGACATGGTATGACAATTGAAGATAAGATAGATAAGTCTTTATTTGCCTTAAACATGGTATAATGGTGTTACAGTCTAATTTAAATACAATGTCCACATGTTTCGCTATACAGAATATGTATCAATTGCATGCAAAAACAATTATGATGTCAAAATAACAGTGAGTAGTAATTATATAATTCAAATTAATAGATAATATATTATAAATGTATGTCAAAGAAATCCTTAATGTCATAGAAATTATGTCCATTCAGCCATTTATACAGCTTGTTTTTAAATGAATTAGCATTGTTTATAAATTTTAGTTCTTTAGGGATTTTCTTGTATATGCGTACACACATAACGATGCAGCTTTTCGCATACTTGGCTGATTTAGGATTATCCTTTGTTACAAGTCTGTGAAGTGACAGGTATTTCGTTTAGTCGGTTACTTGACAGCTGCTGTCTCGTCACGTGGTTTTTTGTTTACCTTTATTTAACCTTTATAATACTGGTGTCTCATATTGGAGACAGATAACAATAAAATTCTATTGTGTCTGCTAATTGCGCGCGCGACAGATTAACTACCTAAAGTTCTAAACTTATGGAGTATAGCTAGGTCTCATATCTGCGAAAATTCGTTTTCTCTATTTTCACCCGAGTAGACCTCGATCGCCCTGGTACTTATTTTCAACCTGGGCTGACTTTTATCTAGGGGATAAATATTGCTGTGTAAACCAGCTCAATTTAATATACATAGAAAGTATTTCAAACTATTATAATATCTCAGTTATTGAAAAATTCGTCTTAAGACAAATGAAGGTTGATTGAACTCGTTGGGGCACACATAATTTTTATCTACGAATTTTGAAAATAGAACAACAATAAAATAGGCTCGTAAAAACTTAGGGGCAGTGATTAACTCCTTGGCATTTCACGAAAGCGTTGAGATACTTAACCTTCCTACTGCGCATTGGTCTGTAAGACTGACAAAATATACTCCAATGTTGTTTTTTTTGGGTTCCGTAGGTCCAAATGAAAAACGGAACCCTTATAGGATCACTCGTGTGTCTGTCTATCTGTGATAGCCAATTTACTCTGAATCTAATAGACCGATTAAGTTGAAATTTGGTACACATGTATTTCTGTGACATATTTATTCTTCAAATAAAAGTTATCCCTTATGATGATCGAAAAAACAGCCCTAAATCAATCAGAAACTATTAAATTGTTACGTAAGTAATATTTTGTTTCTGACAACACAACAGCTGTGTCACCCTCAAATTCACAAAAATAATCTAATTCAATTTATTTTCTTCTTCTTTTCGTGTGGTTAGTGACTAACCTGGTGTCAGAGTTTTAAAGCCGCCCATGGGCCTCTGACTTGGCTTCACATGCCGTCGAGAAATATCTCTCAGGCATGCCGGTTTCCTCGCGATGTTTTCCTTCACCGTTTTTCATGCTAGTGATATTATACAATACGATCATGAATCCGAAAAGTCAGTGAAATTTATTTTGAATAATTGAGTTAAAAAAAAAAAACGAGACAGCCCAGGTTCGCATGGACGTGTTTTTATCGCCGCGATTTTTTTTGGACTTTCGATTATCTTCTTATCGCCGAGAGTTGAATATACAACAGTGTGTTTTCTTGACGCGCTGGATGCACTCTGTTGGATTCGATAAAAAATCGTTGCGATAAAACTACGTCCTGTTTACAACCTCTCGGAAAATGGGTTGGTACCATCTGGCGGCAAACTAGCACCGCGCGCGCTCATTGGTCAAATCAAATAGCGCGCGCTTCCCTTGGCTTCCTGTTACACTCTTCCGTCCTTTTTCACGAAATGCAGAAAAGCGAGAGGAAAGATAACACACATAAAAAAACAAGCTATATAATGCTTTCACGCATTTTCAAACAACCCTAGGTTACACAGCTATTTCCTATATCACTAAATGGCGAATAATCACACCGGGTAATTGTATAAGGAACGAGGAAATTCACGTTACGCCGCTTTACCGGTAACTTGTTACGTGGCGTTTCGTAACGGAGCGTTACTGTGCTCTGATTAATTTTACTGTTACTGATTACAATTACTTGCCTTCTCCCACTTTAACTCCAGTGGTAAAAAGTGTTACTTATACATCACTACGCTGGTCCCCAAAATACGGACGCCGCGCGCCAACTAGTTTGGGGATCACCGAAAAGATCAAAATGAAGATCGCTAACTGCAGTGCTATTCTGTAACTATCTCACGGTGAAAACTTAGGTGAAGTGAGCTTGGAGTGAGCTGTCAGTACCTAGCAGCAGCATGTCGATTCCCGTAACCACTTCACCGTGAAAACATGTGAAGTGAGCGTGGAGTGAGCTGTCAGTGTCATCTCATCCTGTTGGAATGACAACTCACTTCACCTAAGTTTTCTCGGTGAGATGGTTACAGAATAGCACTGCAGGTGGAATGACAGCTCACTTCACGTTAATTTCACCTAAGTTTTCACCGTGAGATTATTACAGAATAGACCGGTTGTTACAGACCGACGTTATATGTAATATAAAATAAAAAAGCCTTTTATTTCATGGACTGGAAAACGAAACATTTTTTTTACTATTATTATTTTGTTTTTAACAAAATTATTATGTATGTTAATACAATCTGGTGATTTAAAAAAAAGATTGTTACATTCGTTATTGATATCATTTCATAATAATTAATTAGTAATTTCCATTATATCTTTTCATTTGTTTTTTAGTTACCTATTAGTAATAAAAATAAAAATATAATAATAATAGTTATAGTGATAATAGTAATAATTAAAAGTATATATTAAATTTGAGTGAAGAATACTTATAATTTTTTTTGAATTATTAATTAAAATAAAAAATACTCACTCCTTGAGTGAGTAAGTGAGTGTGAAGGCCTCGTCCAGATAACACCAGCGGTCTCGAACTTTGGCTTCAGTCAGCCAGTTTTTGCCTGCGACTCGTGTAATGTCGTCCGCGTCTGGTTACAGGTCGTCCCCTTTTCCGAGTGCCTGTAGGACCTGGCGAATTGACGTCATGCGAATTGTTCATCGGTCGTCGCTCATTCTGGCTACGTCTCCTTTTTTTTGGTGGGAAATCATCAAATGACTTCTCCCGCTCTGGGTGGGCGTGTCAGACTCTTACTGACTAAAACCCACCCGTGTTCCTTCTGTTGCCTGTGCAATGCCAGGGGGCCACGGTATCCCTTTCGGACTTTCCCGCAACCCCGGCAGGCAATGGTCTCATCGGACCCCTTCACTCGCTGACATCTCTTTGAGGCGCGCGTGGAACACAACACGCCGTCGACCCGGGCTTGGTCCTTACCGGACGGCGAGCTACCCATTGCTCACCGTCCGCAAGCCCGCGCCTAGGGTGGCCGGGAATCGGCAATAGATTCCCGTGGCTACGTCTCCTGGAGCTTGTTTTATTCCTGTCTTTTGCCTAATGGTAGTGTGGCGAATATTTGACACTTTCTGATCTTTGAGACACTTCTCTCCATGCTTCGCTGGCAGGACGTGGTTTTATTTTTCACTCTTTTGGTAAACATCCACGTTTGACAGGAGTAGGTTAAAGAAGGTAAAAGACATGAGTCCATGACTTTGCTCTTAATTTTTATCGACCTCTGACTTTTTAGCATTTCCTTTAGGCTCCAAAACTGTTTCCATGTCGTTATTATTCTTCTATCTACTTCTGCATCGTTGTTCAGTTTTTGGATGTGTGAATATTGTGTGCCTTAACCTGAGTCAAACAAATTTATTTTCTCTCTTTCTTTCTTTCCTAGGTAGATATAGTTTTCTACGTATTCTACTGGTGTGTTGTCAAGGCTTAGTTTTGTGTGGCATTTGTCAAGAGTTTAGTTTTGCTCAGGTTAATTTCCAGTCCTGCTTCTCTGTTTGGTTGTTGTAACGTTTGTAGCATTGACTCCAGATCTGTGCTGTTTTATCTGTGTTTGTGGTTAGGTGACTAATATGTTTCCCTTTTATACATATACCGGCTCTATCCCAATTTAATTTACCGATAATCGATTCCAGTACCTACTGCTATAAAGATTCTAGGCGATAGGGGGGCGCCTTGCCGTACTCCTCTTTTGATGGGGATAGGTGGTCCTGCGGTCACTAGTTTCACGTAGTTACTAGTGTTGTTCTCGTAAAGTTTTTTTCAAACTTGCACGTACTTTTTGCGATAGTAAAGCTTTCCATATTGAGGTATGTAGTCATCATCTGCCTAGCCTTTTCCCAACTACGTTGGGGTCAGCTTCCAGTCTAACCGGATGCAGTTGAATACCAGTATTTTATATGGAGCGACTGCCTATCTGACCTCCACAACCCAGTAACCGGGTAATACGATACCCCTTGGTAAGACTGGTTGTCAGATTTCGGGCTTCTGACGACCCGTAACTCGACTGTCAAAGATCCACGAATGACAGCCGGGACCAACGGCTTAACGTGCTTTCCGAGGCACGGAGGAGTCTCGGTACGTAAAGATGGTCACCCATCCACAGACCAACCCCGGCAAGCGTAGCTTAACCTGACGGATCGACCCGTGCGGCAGTTATTACTTAGCCACGAGCTCCTCGAGGTATGTAGTATTGTATCAAAAGTTTTCTTATAGTCTAAATGGAGAGTGGACGTTGGTATTCTTGGTGTTTTTTCAATAAGCAATTCTAAGGAGTGGATGTGATCTATTGTGCAATAGTTCCTTCGCAGCCCAGCTTTTTCGATCGTTTAACTTTTTTCAGACAGAATTACGCGAGTTGTGTGTACTACGCACCTGACGTTTCTGAAGAATGAACCTACGAGTACCTTCTCAAACTTGTGAAAGTATATATCTGAAGCAGTAACACTGTTCGATGGAATCATCTAGAAAGAAGAATGCACTATACTCCATTTATATAGCAATAGAAAAATAACGACAGTTATTGTGTAATATTGTTGAAATGACTGCACTTTAGAGTAATGTTTTTAATGTTAATGGTAAATATATTACATTGCTTCGTATTTATCGTGAATTGACGGAGTTTATTATATGTACTCGTATAAATAGAAATAACGAAAGGATCATAATCGTTATTTTTATATTATTCATAAAAATTGAGTGTAGTGATAGCCTAGTGGTGTGATCGTCGGACTGCCAAGTCTCGAGTTCGAACCCAAGGCACACACCTCTGAATTTTCGGATTCATGTGCGTATTGTATAATAATATCACTTGCTTCAATAACGGTGAAGGAAAACATATAGTGAGGAAACCGGCATGCCTGAGAGATATTTCTCGACGGCATGTGAAGCGAAGTCAGAGGCCCTTGGGCGGCTTTAAAACTTTGACACCAGTACCCTAATTACGTAATGCAAAATCAATCCGAATCTGAATCGTTTTGAAACAGATTGCTAATCCATTGCTCCGTAAGTTCGAAAAAAAAACTGAAGAGCAACGTAAATGACGCAATGAATGTTGTTGAACTGTCAAAATGAAACAGATTTGTCTTTATCGTTTACGAAAATAAGTTGTGTAATTAGAAAGCAGGTTAGTCTTAAACCATACGAAAAAAAAATAAGTATAAGGTTCGACGGAATTTGGAAAACTATAATATATGGTAGAAGGTGGTAGAAGGGGAAAAGATTAACATTTTTTGGAAGAACTGCGATTTTCTCCTGGGCCAATCAAAATTCGCAATTGGCTATACAGGGTGGAAGGGACATCGACGCGAAAACTGATACCATGGATTCCGTACATGATTCTGAACTCCGCTCCGTTGAAAATTTTCGTCGGTTATTAAAAAACAAATCTGCTGTTCCATACATTTTGACCGCGTATCTATTGAACTTTTCTATGAAACAGCTGTTTTTTAAAAAATAACCGACGAAAACTTTCAACGGAGGGGCGTTCAGAATTATGTACTGAATCCATGGTATCAGTTTTCGCGTCGATGTCCCTTCCACCCTGTATGTAAAGTTGACATATTTTGAGAAACCAATTGCTAATGTTCCTTGAGGTATATTTACCTAAAATATGAAAATTTCAGCAAAAGGTCACGACAATACAAAATTCATATGAATGAATGCACCGAACCTAGCGTTGTTTAACCAGACTCGATCAATCGAATAAACCCAAGATTTGCACTAGCCCCTGGAGCCTCGTGCTTCTTGGGGCTACAGAGACCATTGCATATCTAGGAGTAGACCGGGAGGCGCGGTAATGGTAAGAAAGACGTGCCCTTAGTATAAGGAAGGATTTGCCAGTCGTACCGGATATGTAGGCAATGTATGTAATAGTGGTGAGACGGGTGATTCAGGACAATACAAAGTTATTTTTAAAGGTATTTTTCTTACTGTCAACTAGCCCATATGAATTGACTAGTCTATTCTTCTCTATCTACTGATTTCGCACAACTCGTAAATATTGATAGAATTTCAAATACGCAAGCTGGCCATGCCGAGTATGCGAATACATCATAATATTAAACGATCTATTATGTACTAGTGCATAAATGTTGCGTGTGAAGTTCATAAGTCACCACCATACCACAGTATAATAAATTAACAGTATTATGTCTCGGAAGTGAATTTGAAATTATTACCTACGGCCGCTCGGTAGATAAAACTTCCGCGTCCGTGCGTAACTGCACTTGATACCGATATACACTGAGATTTTCGAAGCGCGTCGTTTCGGCCGTTTTCTATGAAGATAATTATAATACTGTTACTTATTTATACTGTGTCAATACAATCATCAGCATCTCGTGATTAAAACTGCAAGAACGCAATTTTATTATTTGAATAAATTAATTTAATGTTAGTGTTCGTTATTTTGTTGAGAATAATTATTTAAAAGCGTATTTATGATCGCTTGCATTGTTATTTGGATATATTTGTGGTTTGTTGAGCAATAGGCAGTTATGGTGGTGACAATGGTTGCGAAACTCAATTAACAACTAAAACTTTTTCATGAAATCTTAAGATATTATTGCTGAAATTATAGTAATATTTATGGTCGTGACAAGTAAAAAAAATCTTTTGTGTCTACAAAACATTTTTTTTCAGCATTAAATACAATATTTTTGCGGGCTATGGCTACCTTAGCGGTTCCCCCTTAAATATTACCTACTGCTAGGTACCTAATAATACACTCGGAGAGGCGTCATGCATTTATAAAAAGAAACAAAACGTTGTAGGTAATGAGGCCGCCCACCGCGCCTACGTTTACTTAATTACTGTATAATTGAAATCGATTTATGTATGATTTGCTTTTAATTGACGAACTATTCGTTCAAATGGCACAAATCATTCTGATAAGCTAATGTCTTTTATCAACCGACTTCAAAAAGGAGGAGGTTCTCAATTCGGTTGTATTTTTTTTTTGTATGTTTGTTACGCGATTACTCCGCCAATTATAAATTGATTTTGATGATTCTTTTTTTGTTTGGTAGGGCATACTTCAGAAGTGGTCCCATATAAATTTGGTCAAGATCTGATGAGGGGTTTTTGAGTTAGCTTCAATAATACGTATTTTTCCCATCTAGTATATGTGGATGATATTCTAATAGTTCCTGTCACTGTAATTTACATAGCAGGTAATGGGTATTCAAATTTTTGTGGGGGTTTTGTGTAGGTACTACAACTAAAAAGTGAAAAATAAAAGCTTTTTCACAAAAAATAAAACCGACTTCCAAAAAAAACACTACAAAGTGAAAAATTACTTTGATTTCGGAAGTCGGTGGCAAAAAAACGAAAATAAAACCCCAAAGACACCGACTTCCGAAATCAAAGTAATTTTTCACTTTGTAGTGTTTTTTTTGGAAGTCGGTTTTATTTTTTGTGAAAAAGCTTTTTTTATAAATAATTTAAGCGTCGTGCAGACTAGTGCGACGCGACAGCGCGACACGACTCGAACAATACAATTTCTAAGAAAACTTCACGGTATAACAATAGCCGGTGTCGAGTTGCGCTGTCACGTCGCGCTAGTCTGCACGAAGCTTTATTGGTATTTTTAGTATAATTCCTTATTACACATTCGGGAATTCCAATGGCATTCTCGCATATTTTGAGAAAAGGGTTTTCGTTGAAGTTTTGAAATAGGTCTGGGGGAGAAAGAAGTAGAGCTATACAGGACGTCTAGCTCCATCTCTTTCCCACGCTCAATAAGATTAAAATAATACTGCTAAAAGAGGTGGTGGTAGAGCCCCTGCATGTTACTTTTCTAAATATTTTAGATCCTACTCCTCAAATGATCTTTCTATCTAATACCTAGGTGCCTATCAATAGTTTTCAAAGTATCATGTTTTTTGTTGATACTAAAATACCTACTGAAAGGTTCCGAGTCCCGAGGCCTTCCGTAATGTACATACAAAACATCACACCTGTATTCCCTGAAGGGTTAGGTAGAGTTGTCCCTATAGTACACCCACATTTCGCCAATTATGTTTAACTCCCATGTAATAGGGAAATGAAATTGTTTATTCTGTACATAGGATATTGGAATCACTTTTACACGTTATCTTAAAAAAATAATTAAAAATTAGCTAGATGAGTTCGGCGTTTCCTATCTGACTACTCTGAGAAGAAAGGCCGAAACAAACTCAGAGGTCACAGTCTCTTTTACAGTCCAGACATAATCTTGGTCAGGCCCTGTGGTCAGGCCATATTATTATGAGGACCATGTAGATTAGTCTGAAATGGTCTTTTGAGAAAAGAACCACACAGATTTGAGTGAACCTGTCCTGTCAGTGCAAGCATTTGTGAGTAATCGTGGAGCTCAACTCGACGAACAATACCAAAAAAAGGAAAGGAGATGGAAAACGGTGGGCCCAAATGTAATAAGTTAAAATATGATCTAAAAAATTAGTCATATTTTTCTATCTTAGAATATGAGAAATCACCTCAATTCTCAATCTGGAAGCGGAGAAATATGGAAAAGATAGTTTTCGTGAGATTACCGATTGAGTAATCGATTACACAGTTACGAAAATAAAACCTTTGCACTAAATAACTAACTCA
Organism: Xanthia togata; assembly: GCA_963853775.1. Classification (NCBI taxonomy): domain Eukaryota; kingdom Metazoa; phylum Arthropoda; class Insecta; order Lepidoptera; family Noctuidae; genus Xanthia; species Xanthia togata. The sequence goes on from OY970805.1 coordinate 7,753,217, forward strand.
AAGTAATTAAATGCACTTTATACACCTTTGTGCAATATAGTGCATATAATTACAGTCATATTAATAAATAAAATATCAATTAATTACTGAAAAAACAATATTAATGATTATCGATTTCATATCGATTAAAATTAGTTTTCTATTTTTAGTCTATGTCACTGGCATGACAGCTGACTGACACGCACACTAGACGGTTGCCAACGTAGTATCCCTATGTAGTCTGTGCTCTATGTAGTCTGTGGTTGCCAACTGCTCTGATGATCTCGTTTGCTCACTCGTTTCGTGTTTTCCGATGCGTTTTTAGTGCTTTCCCGATTGTTCTTCATTTTTCACGACCTTTGCTTTGTATTTTACGGATTCCGACCCTGCCTACCTCATACGACCCTTGCTTTCACACTGGACACCGAAGATCGCTCACACGTTTGACTTGGAATTGTTATTTTGGATTTTACCCCCGGCTTGTGTATTGGATATTGCTGAAACCACGGAATAGAAAAAACAGTGAAACTATGGATCGCTGTGTGAATTGTGGGACAACAACTGATCACTGCAATACACTGGGTCGACGACCCTTACACGATGAAACAATTCTGTCAGTGATTCGGCAATGGCTCTCGTACAGGAAGGGAGGCTATAGTAATGCATTACTGTAAATTGTATTGTAGGGAGACGAACTGTAGGCTGCTGCGCTCATATAATCTGCATTATATGGTATCTTAGCTGGGCTAGGTACCAAGATCATATAGCACCACCTGCACAATTCCTAGACAACATTTTAATTATAATTGAAGACGAATAAAACACTTTAATACTTAAATGATTTTTTATTTTATTTTAGACATCCTTTCCGTAACTCCATACCTGTTACCTACATAGGTAGGTAGGACTGAAGTCATTGACGTTCATTCATATGATTTATCAAATATGTCCTACTAAATATAATAACTATTAGTGCAAAAGCACATATTTTGCACTTCAGGAATCAGCTGTTAGTTAAAGATTGTAACATAACCTCACTTTTACATAATCTCTTTTATCTCTGTTCTCAGATTGACAAAATCCGCAGAATTTTCAGTGAAAGGTTGATAATATATAAGCTATTAATTGACACCACTTTCATCTTTTTACAACCAGGCCCAAGATTGTATGTAATCGTTTCAGTCTCCTTTGGGTAGGCCCATAGATATAATAAAGTAATATTTCTGTGGGTAGGCCGCATAAAGTACTCAAACTGCCTGACTATCATTAGAACTAATTGAGAAAGAAAGAGAAAAAAAATATCCACATAGTCCTCACATTCACAAAAAATAAAATAATATAATACTATACAAAGTACCTAATCATCTATTCAACAATGTCAATGTTTATAAATATAATACTGGTATATTTTGATGATTTTACTGAATAATTAGGTATAATGTTATTTTTAATGATTTTATCACAAGGCTTAGCAGAGCAAGCAGCTCAATCCCATGCTTTTTTATCTTCTAAATAATCAGAAATTTTATAGCACCCTTTTTTACAAAGATTGGTCTTAATTAGGGCTTGCAAATATTCGACAATTTTGCAATTCGAATATTCGATATTTTTGTGAGGTATATTCGAATAATTCGAATATTGTTCGAATATTAAATTAAAAAATTAAGTTTTATAGAAATCATGTCCTTTAATTTCTAAATAGTCTTTATTCTCTAAATCAAAATAATATTATTTAAAGCTAACGCAGTGTTACAAAAATAATTAAAATAACATGTTTTCTGTTAGAAGAACACGAAGGATTAGAATAGCTAACATTAAACTGCAAATAATCAACTTGTTTCTTCAAATAACATAGCTAAGCTAACACAATAATCAACGTAAAATTGGAAGATTTTTAATGGTGAACTTAATATTGTAATGATGATATTAACACACCACAATGTTATTCTAATATAATATTCGCAAAAATTAGAAACAAATGCTTAAAATGTTTTAAAATAAACAATAGTTATCAAAATAAACTAATCTTGTTTTGTTTTTCAACCTTGGACACAAACACAACACAGTCTTATAAAAATCAGTTATGAATATTGTAATAATATAATAAAATCAAACAAAACAATAACAAGTAAGTAACGCAATTAAAACTTCGATGCAAAATCGTTTTCTTAATGGTAAATTGTCAATGTCACACTAACAATGTGTGATGATATTGATAATTTAACATTAAATTTTAGTGAAAACAAAAATAATCAATCACGAGATCAGATCACATCTAAGTAGCACGCTACATTTCGTACAGAAAATTACAGTACGTTTTTAATCCTATCTTATACCTTTGTCGTGTCCTTCAACGTTTTCCCTGGAAGTGGGACCTAAGGAAACTTAGAGCATCCATGGAATCATCGTTTAAGGCACATCTTAGATGGTTGCAAATATATTTGCTGGAAGAAAACACCCTTTCACACTCTACACTTGTAGGTGGTATACACTGCAGAAAGTCGTACGCTTGGCTCAAATTTACTTGTCTAGGACCTCCTCTATCAAATAGCGCCATTTGCATTAGGATTGACGTTTCCAACTCTTCTCTGCATGATAAATTTGCGGTAGATGTACAAGAAGTTGCTAATACGGTCTCATCGATCTTTTTTTGTAGTTCTTCCTTGAAGCTTATTGCAGTTTCCTGAATTACTTCATTTTGTCGCTGTCGCTGCTGCTGGTGATCAACTAAGGATCTATCTTCATTGTCATCAAAGTCTAGTATTTGACTAAAGTGTCTGTCGTTAATCTCAGTTATAACTTTAGCAATCGTGTCGTTTCCTGGAGATGGAAAAATATCCGAAGGTATCTCTGCGTAATATGTTCTGGGATTGTGTAGATATTTTAACGTACACACTAGATCTAGTAGGCGTCTCTCAGTTATTCTTCTTTTCAGAGCCTGGAGTAGCTGATCACTTGTAAAACTGTTTGTCGCTTGAAGTTTCGCAACCATGAATTGTAGAGCTGTCTCTGCAGTAAGCAGATTTGCATTTTCTTGGCACAATGCCTCAACTGTTACCTTTACAATATTGAGAGAAGTGGACAATTCTTGGAGTAAAGTTAGCTCAGAGGAACTAAATGTGATGTCGTTCTTTAAATCAATAAGAGTCTTCATGATAGGTTCTTTTAGTACCAAAAACCTTGTGATCATATCAGCCAAGCTACTCCACCTGGTTTTACAGTCTAGGATCAAGCCCATTTTTTTCTGTTCTTCTGGAAGGTAGTTATAGAAACACTCAATCTTGGTGGGTGATTTCCTAAAAAATTTAACAATTTTTCTCACTTTATCTATAACATTTTTTAGATTTACATCCCCGTATACATATTGGTTCCTGTTCAGTTGTCTTCCAGTCCCAACTACAAATCCACCTTCTTCTTCATCACTGTCAGAGTCATCATCCTGTCCTGTCGCCCCTGTGTCTTCTGTAGATTCTTCCCATTCTTCTTCTTGGGCATTTTGCGTCTTTTTGTAAATTACATCCAACACTGCACATTGAATGCCATGTGCAAAACATAATTGATGGTACGAAGGCAATTGTCGACCCATAGCACACATTACACTTGCTCCGTCAGTCACCACACATGCTATGTCCATTTCTAGAGAAAGATTATAGGATGCTAGTTTGTCCTTCAAAATATTGGCACAACGTTCTGCTGTTCCCCGGCCAGTTATTCTTGCTAGTCCCAGATTCCTGAAGCTCTTGCCTGCAAAGTTTGGACAATGAATGTTGACGTTCATGTACCGTCGGTTACGGGCTGAAGTCCATTCGTCTAAAGAGACGGAAAACTTCTGTCCTTTGGCTTTCAATTTCTGCAATGTTTCCTTAAGTTCGCCTTTTAATTGCTCACTCTTTTCTACCACGATCTTTTTAATTGTATTTGGTGATTTCGGTAAGTCTTCATAGCCACTTTTTTTTAAAAGATTTCGCAAGGAATCAGATGTACAAAACAAACTAAATGGAAGACCATCACAAGCAGTCATTTTTGCAACTATATTTTCCAAATTATCAGATTTTTTAAAAAAGTCGTCAATCAATTTAACTTTCTTCTTCTTTGGCTCATTTTCCTGTAGATTCGTGTGTGTGCCCGATGTCCCTGGCACCGAAAGTTCATCAACAGTAACCCTAGTACTCTCAACAGGGTGAAGTTTCATTGGTTATGCAGACATGTAGTTGTGTTTCGGCATTTAATCACTTTCTTGCACTTCTTACATTGCGCATGAACTCCATCTGAAGTTCTCAAAAAAAAGTTCCATACTGACGACTTATCTCGCGTACCTTTGGTGTACTCTTTAAATTCTAATTTGTTTTGTAGTTGCTCCATGTTTTAATGTTTAATCTAATACCTGAAATGTCGAAAAATTAACCGTCAACACACACATCATAGTGTTTTAAAAAATCATAAAAGAACACAAATGAGAAGTAAACGAGTTCACAAAATAAAAGCTTTAGCTAAGTTAACTAGTAAAAAAGCTGCATTTTTGAGGTTAGAATAATTAGTATTGTAATAAAATAATTATCATAAGTCAGAAATGCAATTATAGTAGCTAGTAGCTACTTAGACTACTTACGTTAAAGCACGTAACTGATTCACTGGATTGTCTTTGGGTATACAGCTATACATTAAATAAAACAACGGGCACACTAAACAAAATAAAACACAAAATAATAACAATCAAACACGCGTGCAAATGGTGGACAAATGTACAATGGCGAACCACCCCCACCCGCCGGAACGCGCGCCGGCCGCATCTTCCGAATGTTCCCGATCGTTGCCTAATCCTGTATAGTAACACTCGTAACGCTCGCGCGTCGAACGACGTAACCTTGTTTGGACGGCGTGCATGAACGTTGAATTTTGGTGCACATTAGATTGTTGAGTTTTGTTTTCTAGGAATCGGTCGAATTTTCGAATATCGTAAAATTTCTATTCGAATATTTGAAACAGTTGATTATTCGAATAATTCGAATATTCGAATAATTCGAATATTCGAATATTCGAATGCAAGCCCTAGTCTTAATACAGCTTTTAAATCGTTTCGAATATCGATGGGAAGTTTGTTGTAAAAGCGTATACATTGACCCATGGACGAGTTGTCTACTCTGTGGAGACGAGTGCGATGTACAGCAAGGTTGTGTTTATTCCTGGTATTTAACTATGAATAACGGAAATCTTCTTAAAATTTGATATATTTTTGTGTACGTATGTATAATAGATTTTCAAAAATATATTTTGAGGCTACAGTCAGAATATTTATTTCTTTGAATTTTTCTCGAAGGGAATCCCTCGGACCTAGGTTGTAAATGGCTCGATCAGCCCTTCTCTGTAGAACAAAGATAGTATTAATGTCCGCACAGGTTCCCCAGAGAAGAATTCCATATGCCAGGGGGCAAGCCTATTGTCATGAACCGGGCACAAATAACCGGGCAGTAGGTAATGTAATGTAGGTATTTTATTTCTTTGTACTTTCAACATTGATTATTTAGATTTGTTTACATACTGTCTCGTAATTATGATCTTATGAGTATGACGACGAAGTTATTGTTATTGTTAGCGTAAACAAAAAAACACAATTATAACTTTTCAAGGCTATTCAAAACTTAATGTTTTCTTGCTACATTAACCATGATAATTCCACGGAAACTCTGAAACTAAGTCATTTATAAAAGTTAAATTGAATGTAACTTTTACAAAAACGCAAAAATAACACTTCTATAGAAACGCGAAGCAAGCATTAAAATCAGTAGGTACCCTAATTACGTAATACACGATTGATCGGAAGCGACCTTCATAAGTTCGAAAACAAAATCTGCTCAACAACGTAGTTAGATTTCGGGAGCGCAAATGAAACGGAGTTTTTGGGGAAGTAAGAGTTTATTACGACCCGAGCTTACAGAAGTTCATGTAAGACTAACTTAGCCTATCTTAATTCTAATACATCGCAAAACTTTCTCATAGACCGGTGGTCGGCCCACCCGCGGTCGCGCCACACATCCTGTCACGTACGCCTAATCACAAAAGTGCCAGGTCAGCGTCTAGACTCTACCACATACCACAGCGTTAGGCTGGGAACATAACTCATCCCCCCTTAAATCAAAGTTATCGGAAAAACAGGGGTTTTCCGAGAACTTTGTATAATTACAAATTAGAAACTACAATTATCACTTATGACAAAAAAATAAAATGATTAAACTATTCCTATAATAAAGTCACAACTTGAAAATTGTAAAGTCAATCAAACTAATAGTATAGGTCTTTGATTAACTTGACCGTCCTCAGGTTGTGCGGGATTATCCTCAATAACTCTATCCCGCTCTTTACAGAATTTTCTTACAACATCTAAATACTTATATATAATTACAGCTACTGACAATAAAATGACTACCGCGTATAAGACATAAAGGGCGACACTAACACTTTCACTTGTGGTTTCACTTTTCACTGTATTTGCACTATTCTTCAGAATATTATTTAGTTGGCGTATGTCATCCAAATTTACTCCCTTCAGATTTATAGGTTCGATCCTTGCTGCGTCACGAGTTAGATCTATCAAGTCAGGTAAGTTCAATAAGGGAACAGGCATATAATCCGTTTGTAGTGAGTAAGAGCGCCGTCCATGTATTTGAATATTATCTATAGAGACATCACATTGTCCTCGTACCGTTAGCAGATATGTTCCTCGTATGCGTTCTTTTGTTTCATCATTATTACAAGTCTGTGATATGACTTGGTTGTGTTTTGAATACACTATCCAACTATTGGGACCAATTCTTTGAAGTTTCAGGGACTCAGATAGTATCTTACGTGGGAAACAGCGCGACAGATTGTGGTGGTATTTCATTAGTTGCTCAATGCAAGTTTCTTCCCCATATTGAATTAGTTTATCTTCAGAGCAGAGGTATTCTTTAGCGGTTATCTCTTGACACGGTTGATCAGTTGGACGATACCTTGACCCTTCTACTAGTAGGTAGGGAAATTCAGGAATAACAGCAAAGGTAAGATTTGAGGAATCATCTGAGATAGGAATGGAATACAGTTTATAGTAACTATAAGTTGCATTATAAATAAGTGGAACTTCGATTACAAAAGTTAATTCTTCATTCTTAATGTAAGCTTTTACAGATAAGGATTCTTCTATGTTTATTAAATTTCGTTCATTTACAGGGTACATTAGATTATCATATTGGCTTATATATTTTAACACTTTCAACAGTTCGCTAGGATTCATTACGGCCTTATATAATACTGATAATTTACTGAATGCAATGGCCGTTTCAAGTTCGCTGAGTTTTATATAAAGTGTTCTAAAGTTTACAATAAATTGGTTTAGTAATCCGAAGACATAGGTCATATAAATTGAGTGATTATCTTTCTTAGTGAGATCGGTTACGAGACCTTCAAGTAATTTAATGCGTGCGTCTATTATTTTTGTATTTTCATTGATTATTTCGGTAGAATTCAGAAAATGATCCAACATTTTAGATATCATCGTAAATTTGTTAGAAATTGCTTGTTCCTCGGTCTGAATACTACTGATTATATTGTCATATCTGACTGCATCTTCATGGTCAAGATTACCCGTTATAATTTTGATGATAGAGCCAAGAGGGTTTACAATACCACGTTTGAATCTTTTAGATGGAATTAATTGCTGTAATTTTTCTAGAGTCTCATTTTTTATGTACTCCACCTGTATTTTAAGGCTCCTGAACTCATCCGCATACGATTTACTTGGGTGTAACATTTGGCTAAATTCGGAATATTTTTTAATATTAAAGGAAAGATCTGTACCAATGCATTGGAGGTTGATTATTTTAACAATAGACCATTTATCATATTGCATAAATGCTTGACCTAATTTCACCGGAAGAATCCCAGGGTTTTGATTAATCTTTACCACTTGAAGGGCCTGGCTTGGAAGACTCCAACTGGTCGTTGTCCATATCACCAGGATCCAACACCACCTGTGGAGGACGTTTTACATTTTTAACCGGAACTTTAGTATCTCTATTTTTTACTTTTATTGGTACGATGTTACGTTCTATCTGACCTGTAACCATGGCCTTTTGAAATCTAGGTTTATCTTTAGCTTGCCTTCTATTTACGGCTTTAATGAAAATCGTTTGCCCTTCTTCTAAGGCTGGTCTGGATTCGCCTCCCCGCTTGGTTATAATTCTTTCCTTATGACTTTTTACCTTTTCGGAAAGATATTTATAAATTGCCCGTGTTCTTTTCTTATGATCTCTGATTAGTTGCTGATTGTATGCTTTATCGAATTCAGAGTTAAAAATAGAGTTTAATTCCGTATGGCCAAACGCAGCTTCGAACGGTGTTAAATCAGTGGTACTGTGGATAGTGTTATTGTAAGCCATAACGGCGTAAGTCATCACTGATGCTGCGTCTGTAAATTTCTTTTCATAGTTCGCTAATCGATATTATTTCTATAATTGTAGAGTGAAAACGTTCTATGAGCCCCATAGAATTGGGATTATTAGGTGTACCTATGTGTAGTTTAATTTTGTGCAAGTCCGTCAGTTCTTTTAATAATTCATGATTAAATTCGGTTCCCGGATCAGAACTTATTTTCTGTGGTATACCGTAAAAAGAAAAGTATTTCATTAATGCTCTGACCACTTCGGGTGTGGAGCGAGATGCAATTTCTATCGCTTGTCCTAATTTGCTAAAGGCATCGATTAAACTTAAATAGTATTTTGATTTTATACTGAACAGATCTATAAATATTTCCTGAAAGGGGGCGTTCTGGGTTTGTGTGAGCTGCAGTACAGGTTTAATTGGTTTTCTGTCATACTTAGAGGTTTTACAACGATCACATGAGTTAATTATGGCGGAAACGGTTTCGGATAAATGTGGCCAATGATAATTACGACGGATTCTTTTAACAGTTTCTGTAATGCCGCGATGACAGGTCTTGCCTTCATGTAACTTAATCACAATGGCTTTCTGTTCCTGTTCATCTTCGACGTAAATAACGCGCTCGGTACATTCATAAAAATTTACCATATCTTTCTTAAATAATGAAATTATAATATTACTAAAGTCTTTTCTGTGTTCTGGATTCTCAAAATAAATGAAATATTTAATTTTGGGTTTTATATATTCTTTTAAAAATGTTTTGATATGATCTTGATTATGAAGAGGCAAAAATACTTCCAACACTTTTTGTTTGTCCCTAGACAAGTCTTTTACGTGGAGCTCATTACGAAACCAGCTAAAAACTAGTATTTGATTAGGTTTGGTGTCTATTGCTTCCTTCAATATCGGTATTCCATGGGATTCGAGATCTTCGGCTGAATGAACTGTTTGTATACTAGAATGTTCAGAGGGTATAGGATAATTATTGGGTGATTGTTCCAAGTCTGTACGAGTATCGAAATCTAAATCTATGGTCATTGGGCTAGCTGTCGCGGTTCTTTCAGAGTCGGAAACAGAAATAGTCCTTGAGTCATCAGAAATTAATGCGGCCACGTCTTCTAAATAATTTTGAAGTCTACTTTCTTTTTCGTTTATATTAACAATCATTGAAATGTCGTCGGAAACGTTGGCTGCTCCTAGTGCTTTAAGTTGAATTCGAGATAGCGCATCTGCAGTTACATTCTGTTTACCATTTTTATATATGACATTAAAGTCATATTCTTGCAACCGCAAGCGCCAACGCGTTAGCTTGTTATTAGGTTCCTTGAGTTGATACAGCCAGACTAACGGTCTATGGTCAGTGTAAATATCAAATTTATGTCCGTATAAATAAGGTCTAAAGTGTTTTGTGGCCCACATGATTGCCAATAATTCGCGTTCAATAGTACTGTACCTTTTTTCCGTATCTGTCAAGGTCCGACTGGCATATGCTATTGATTTGTCACTACCTACAGGGCCCTGTGACAAAACCGCGCCAATTGCAACTTCAGAGGCGTCTGTCGTTAATAAAAATGGTTTATTCATGTCCGGGTATTGCAATATCGGTGCGTTTATCAGAAGTTCCTTACATTTTTCAAAAGCTTCGGTATAATTTTGGTCTATGACTACCTTTTTACCCTTTTTCAAACAGGCTGTCAATGGCTGTGTGATTTTGGAGAAATCTTTAATAAACCGTCTGTAATAACCCACAAAGCCTAAGAATCGCTTGATTTCAGTCTGTGTCCGTGGTAAAGGATATTTAAGAACTGCTTGTATTTTGTCGTTGTTTGGTCGTAGTCCGTTTTTAGTCAACGTGTGTCCCAAATACTGCACTTCCTTACGTAAAAATTCGGACTTGTCTAACTGAACCTTCAAGTTAGTTTGACGAAGTCTATCGAAGACGGAACGTAATTTTTGAACATGCTCTACTATGCCATTTGAATATATTAGTATATCGCCTAAATAAACCAGGCAATGTATACCCTGTAGGCCTCTCAAGACATTATCGAGAGTCCTCTGAAAGGTTGCCGGTGCTGTTTTAAGACCAAATGGCATACGGAGGAACTCATAATGTCCATTTTGTGTAGAAAAAGCTGTTTTTTCACTGTCAGAAACTTCAATTTGGTGATATCCGGACGCTAAATCTAATGTGGTGAAGTAGTTGCTTTTGCCAAGTTTGTCGAATAAGTCGTTTATATTAGGAAGTGGGTACTTGTCATCGATCGTTATGTCGTTGAGTCTGCGGTAATCTATTACCATTCTATATTTCACCTGACCGGAGGCATCTGCCTTTTTTGGTACCAAATGAACAGGTGCACTCCAGGGTGAATGTGATTCTCGGATTACATTGTCCTTGAGAAGTTTTTCGACCTGTCGTTTGATTTCTTCAGCCTGTGCTGGAGCTTGCCTATAAGGTTTAATATAGATTGGATCCTCATTAATAGTCCGAATATGATGCTTTACCTGGTTTGTAAAAGTCAAAGGCAAGTCTTCGCAGTAAAATATGTCCTTATACTCGAAACATAATTCACTAATCATTTCATTTTCTTCCTGGTTGAGATGATGAAGTCTCAATTTCTGTAAGTTGGCTGTCAGTAACGAGTCAATGTCAATGTCAGTTAACCCAGTTGTGTTATTTACTATACACTCTTCAGAGAAATTGGTAACTTTGAAAGGAGCGGTTATAGTTAGCCTTACTTCAAGGTCAGTAGCATTCTGAATTATAGTGGAGGCAAGGTAATTTTCACACTTTACAATTGCAGTTGGCATTCTAACACTTTCGTGAAATTGCGTGTAATGTAATATGGCATAGCCATCTTTCTTATTTACGGGTAGCCTCACTTTATGTTCTGTACGAGGTTCAAGTTTAAGTTCATGGTCAGTGTTATAAATTATAGGAATATTAATATCGTTTATCTTTAAAATTCTATTCTTAAAACATATACTAGCATTAAGTTGAGACATAAGATCCATTCCAATCAATCCATCATATCTATAATCCACATCATAAATATAAAACTTATGATAACCATTTACTTTAAAAATTGAAAAAAGGGGAATATTAGCTACTTCATTATGTTCGCTCGTAGCATGTGTACTGGTAACTGTAAATGGTTCGTAGAATTTTGACTGTGGGAAATATTCATCAACTTTTCCAGGGCTTATGAAAGATCTAGTGCTTCCTGTATCCAACATAAATTTACCGTTTATGTCGGGAATGGTTATATAAGGATGTTTAAGATTAGCGTCAAACTTAAGTTCTATCATTTCGGGTGAACACGAATCAAATTTATTTGAAAATTTGGGACATCTTTAGAGTCTACTTTATTTTCAGCTGAATGTGAATCATCAGCCTTTTCAATAGCTTTGGGAATTTCAGTATTTGGGTTCTGATCCACGCAATCGTTGTTAATGTACATATTTGTATAGTCATAGTCCCAGTTTCCTAGATAACATATACCATAATCATTGTAATTGGGGTCATAATAATACTGTTCGTTACTGGTATAAAGCTCGTTAAGAGGAAAACTTTGTGGTTGCTTAACAGGTGCTGGAGCAGTTCTCATTGTTACGTCACGATCACCCAATAAATTGTTAGGGGGACGGTGGCTCGAAGGTTGTGGAGCTCTATAGCCGAATTGTCCTACTTGAGGTCTATAACCGAATTGTGCTGCTTGGGGTCCATAACCGAATTGTACCGCTTGGGGTCCATAACCGTATTGTGCTGCTTGAAGTCTATTACCGAATTGTTGAGGTTGTTTATTCCCAAGCTGCGGTAATTGCTGTCGAAAGCCTATTTGTTGATTCGGCATATTCGGACGTACAAAAACTTGGTTAGGTATACCGAATTTAAATTGAGTTTGATTTGCAGACGACCTGTGGTAATTATGTTGCAATTGAGGTGCTGTAAAGGTAGGTTTCGGATTGTTTGAACTTGAAATAACGCCTTTTTCAGATGATGGCAATAACTGATGACCTTGTGGCCGATGTTGTAACATTTTGCTGCGTAAATTATATTGTTCCTGGAAATTAACCTCTTCAAGGACAAATTGTAAGGCTTCTTCCAATGTACTAGGATTTTTCAATCGAACAATCCGCACCATATGTTCCGGTAAATTGTACATAAAAACGTTAAGCGAAGTGTTATTATAAATTACTTTCTTAGCTTCTCTTAACGTAGCGGAACCGTTCTGATTAACCTTAGATATTAAAATAGCACGAATATCTTGTATACGGCTGCAAAATTCTAAATATGACTCATTTGATTTAATTTTTAGGGTTTCGAGCTCAATTGCCACGCATTCCTCACTTCTGGGATCACCAAAATGTTGGATCATTAAAGATTTAAATTCAGAATAAGATTCAAGGTCACCCCTTTCACCTAAAAGAGCCGCTGCTTTACCCTTTAATTTACTTGTAATATTCTGCATTAAAAATTCGTTTCGCTCTGAAGTCCCTTGACATTTTCCGATAACATATTCGCACTTTCGTAAAAATAAACTAAGTATATTAGTTTCACCATTAAATTCGGGAATTAATTTTAAAACATCTTGAGGTATCAAAGAATCTGGCAATTGCATCGGAAACGGAGTTTCAGAACGAACCGAAGGGGTCACCCCCCCTGCCGCCACCGTCGCAGATAAAGGAATTTGACCTTGATTCATTTTAGACAAAATTAAAATTAACAATGTAATTTTAATTGTAAAATTAAAAGATAAACCTCAATTTATATGTTAAATTACACCGTAGAATTAATAAAAATAGGCAGAAACATTAATGTTACTTTCCTCTTAAAAAAAAACTAAATTAAACTAATTCTAATTACGTCTATCACAATAATAGTGTAGGGAATGAGGAAGGATGTAGAAGGTTACTCACATGCCAACCGCTTGATATATTATCACCATCTCTGCTAACCCACGTAATTTGCGCGTTATCTAAACTTATTTATTTGGTTCGAAGATTGCCCAATATAGAACGCCTCACTGATTTTAAGCACGACGACTATACGTGTATAACAGTAACCACTCGCGAAACACAGTCCATGCGTTCTCATGTATTTTACAGATTTTCGCACTTGACTTTTCGCGGAGGAAAACTGTTTGCGGCAATCCTACCGGCTGCGCCAGTTAGATTTCGGGAGCGCAAATGAAACGGAGTTTTTGGGGAAGTAAGAGTTTATTACGACCCGAGCTTACAGAAGTTCATGTAAGACTAACTTAGCCTATCTTAATTCTAATACATCGCAAAACTTTCTCATAGACCGGTGGTCGGCCCACCCGCGGTCGCGCCACACATCCTGTCACGTACGCCTAATCACAAAAGTGCCAGGTCAGCGTCTAGACTCTACCACATACCACAGCGTTAGGCTGGGAACATAACTACGTAAATAACGCAATGCATGTTGTTGAACTGTCAAAATGAAACAAATTTGTCGTACCTAATCGTTTACGAAAATGTATTGCGAACTCGGAACCAACAGAGCAGTGTTATTGGGTTTTCCCTTAGGATTTTTTTGGTAAAAATCCGGACTTTGTAAGTTGACGGTGTGATACTCTCGGAAAGCACGTTAAGCCGTTGGTCCTGCGCCTGATCTCTCTCCGGTCGTGTCGGATTACCGTCCCATCCATCGGACTATGAGAGTGAGGGAAGAGAGAGTGCTCCTGTGTCTGCGCACACACTTGTGCAGTATAATAAATAATAATAATAATATACCATTTAAATCAGGCGACACATAAATATTTTAATAACAAAAACTTGTGTTAATAAACAAGGCTTACCTACACTATGTTAGTAGCACTTCACTTTGCATTAGCTTGACTTTGTGCTGTCCTGTGGAACTTTTCCGCGGAAGCGACGGAACACCACGTCCTGCGGCCAAAAGTCTTCTTCCATGACGAGGGGCAGATAACAGTTCGGTACTCGCACGACGAACGCCTTGAAGTTGACGTTCCGGTGCGATTCTAATAACTGTACCCTCGGCATGTACCTCGTCTTTTGGCGCACGTACTCCACGTATAACATCATATTACCATGGCCGAAACTCTGTCTATTATTAAGACCTAATTGTATGTTTCATTTTTATTTTATTGCTAAATGGGCCCGCTCCTGACCTCAATCTCGCCAGATAGAAAGCGATGGATGAAGTCTATGATGGATCGAGCGTGCTCAGAAGATGCCTGTTTACTCTTGCTTTGAAGGCAGACGGGTTATATGTGGAAGGGAACACAGACGCTGGCAGAGAGTTTCAGACTTTGGCTGTGTGCATAATAAATGTGTATGAGAAGCGCTGAGTACGACTGGACGGGATATCAACCAAGTACGGATGGTACCCTGCAGTACGCCTGGTACTCTGGTGATAAAAGGGCGATGGTGGGATCAGGTCGTGGGGCTCATGCGCTCACTCTCCGAAGTACAGTCTATAGAAGACCGACAGGCAAGCAACATTACGCCGATGAGCCAGGCTGTGGAGCCAAGCCACCAACGTTCATAGCCTGTAAGCCTTTATGCTCGCATTCCCTTGAGTCAAGTCCAGCAGTAGTGCTATCTACCAATTATTATCAGCATGAAGTTAGCACGCATTTATGCTATCTAGTATACTACATAGCATGTGTATTTCACCAGGTTTGTTCAAGCGAGAGACTCTTCCTTCAATGGATGGAAATGGAATAGAATAGAACGGATCGGAATGCTGGGCCGTGAAGAAGACGGACGAAAAAAGATTGCATGCAGCGAAGATGAGAATGTTGAAATCGATGTATGAGAGGTGACAGGTTTGGATACGGTAAGAAATTAATATATTAGAGGAAGTTAAAAAATGGTAATTCAAGACCATAATAACTTACTCAGAACCTGTTAAACCAATTAAAAAGTCATTCACGAACTCTCAAAGGTGATTTATCCAGTTAAGACTAGATTTAACTATTATTACAGCAATAAAACTTAGATTACGATATAAAATTCGTCGTAGATGTCCTCATTGGAGTTTTTCCATACTGCGCAGTAAAATTCTTCACATTACGTACTAACTCTTCATAGTTTTACTAGGATTTTTATTTCATGTACTAACGTCATTTCTGAAATAGAACTTATATGTTCAATCTAGCTGCTTTTCATCCCCCTTTAATTATGTTCAATTCTATTCAATCTTGAAGTCACAAGTGCTACTGATGACCATGAGGTCCGGGGTTCAGTTCCCGAGAACCGAACCCCGGACCTGTTGAATAAATAATTGGCTTTTACAAATAACAGTGTTAATAGGTATGGGAGGACAGTGTAGGCCTTTCAACAAGTGCCAGGTACCTAAAAAACTAGAAAAGGGAAATCTACAGTCCTCTAAGCCTACAACGTTCTCACATTCACAAATAGAAAATAATCTACATAAAAGATAAATAAAAATAACAACCTATTTTAAACGAAATGACATGATTTCCTTACATATGTAACAAATCTGAATAATTATCATGTCTACAAAAGACACTAATAAAGAGTTGAAGTTAAATTGTAGGCATATATTGTCAAATAACAAATGATATGATGGATGATTTACTAGATAGTGGGCAGCAGCGTTGTCTATGCATTTTTAACACCATACTGCGATTGCCAACCCGCCAAAAAAATGACACGCACCAAAAACAAATGGCACCTAGTGCCATTCATCCGCTGGATGCGGGAGGCACAGAATCGGTCGATGTGGTGGTGCTTGGGGGAGGCCTATGTCCAGCAGTGGACGACTTTCAGCTGAAATGATGATTAGGATGATTATGTCAAGGAAGAATGTGAAAAGTAAACATGGTAATTTGGGAGCAGTAGACTTACAGAATTACCCTTCGTCTTCGACAATGCCGGAAGTGACGTAAAAAACTATGTGAAAAAAATCTATTTGCACTCTTGAAATCTCACAACAGTTAGTAAGTAAGTGCGATTTCTGCTTGAATAAAGCACAAAAAATAATTAAATTTATATGATTTTGGGCTAAAAACAGATGTAAACAAAGCAGTAACATGATAAATGATGACGTCACATCATGACGTCATCATGACATTATGCTGAGCTGAGGCCCTTTTGGCATTATAGTAATATGTTTTCTGTTTTTATAGTTTTAAGGTGTATTTTTTGTAATGCTAATAAACGCCTTTTTCTTTCTTTCTTTCTTTCATGAGCGCTTGTTGCATATTGCATCATATAACATAACACCACGATTTTATTTCCCGAAGGGCTAGGCACATTTCGCCAGTTATGTTTAAGTCCCATGCAATAGGGGATGCCATGATTTGCCATCAACCGAGCACAAATCCAGGCCCCGGGCTCCTACAACATGTGCAATTGTGCACATTTCTTAAAAGAAGTGTTTCGTGTTCAATCTATAATTCGAATTTTAAAATTGACAATGAATGAGTCACTGGTATATTTTTTTAATTAAAACATAAAGTAAACACAAATTTGATTGATTTTTCAAGGTTTTTATTCACACATATTATTATGTTGTTACAAAGGTGTTGTTTACACATGATCTTATTCTATTTGTATACAAGTCGTGAATTATTTGTTTTATAGGCTAGGTCGCCTTTACAAACATTTAAACATACTTTTATTATTATATTTTGCGTTGACATGACAACTTATTTATTTATGAACATTGTATAACAAGTAAGTATGTAGGTAAGTCTTAGTATGGACCCACATAATATTTACAGTATTTGAGTTACAAAATGTACGCTTTATTATAATAAAGTATAATAATAACATAAGTAAAGATAGTGGCGGGTAGTCCGCGAAAAGGTCATGCATAATACACGGCCGAAGTGACGGCGTCAGCTAGTAAGCGAGCTATCGTCACGACGCGTCACGGAGGAAGTAGTGATGGGGCAGTCGGTTGATTGATTTTATTTCTTGTATTATAATTTCTGGTAGTTTTTATATGAGTAACTTTTAGTTATGAGTAGGTAAATACAGGGTGGCGATTTAGTGACCTGCATCCTTCAAGGGGTGATTCTACCTGTCATACTCTACAACTTTCGCTATGGACACATAATACAGGAGACACTGTTATGTGTTCATTCAGTATCCTAGTGTGGGGTAAAGTTAAAAAAAAATAAAGAAATAAGAAACATACGATTCGCAATAAAAAAAATACATGAATCGAAATCGAGTCTACTGTTATACCTATAGGAATTCGATTTTTTTTCTTACGTTTCGGACATGAGTGTCGTGGTGAAATTTGTTTATTATGACGGGTAGAATGTCACCCCCATAACGGATGAAGGTCCTGTGCCTAAATCGCCACCCTGTATAGTAAATCCGTCTTACACGAACCCAGATTGTGTTTATTTTTCCGTCTCAGCTTTATTGTTTAAGGCCCAAATTACAGAACCTCACTCAATACTCAAGAATTACTTAAAACTAGTTTCAACCAATCAAAAGGCTTAAACGAGTTTTAAGTAATTCTTGAGTTTTGTTCTGTAATACGGGCCTAAGTATTTATCATAATATTTTTCTTTATTATCCTGGCCAAACATACATAATATGATTAATGATTATAAACTAAAGTTCAAGGCAAACATGTTACGAACCAGTTTCAGTATTTTTTTCAAGCAATGTATTAAAAATATATGTGGGTTTCCTGGTTTGTTAAGAACAAAATTTAATACTTATCATTATTTGAAAAAAAAAAAAAAACTTGAAATGTATTTTTTCTGCCGTGCTCGGATTGTAATCTTAGATACATAAGCCTATATTAGAAAATTTATGGAGATTAGAAGTGACGCGGCAGCATTTTCGCGTGCAGCCTTGTTCGGAATCATTCCTTAAAAAATAAACTGCCACAATCTACATGTCGTGATCAGATCTTAAAATTGATCATTTCATGAAACTTGAACTTAAAATGGACTTTTATTGAGTTTCCAAATATGATATTATGGAAATCGATCAACTTGGAATTAGCGCTCGCCGGCCGCTGCCGTGGCGTGAAATGCAACATAGCACTTAAAATTAGTAAAAAAAAAAAAAAAAAAAACGCCGCTTAAGCCGCACCCTGACCAAATGGGTTAGATTAGGTTAGAACGGTGACCAAAAGCGCGTGAGCCGAGCGAGCGCAGCGAGCGGTGCCGCGTTAGCGGCCGGCGAACGCTACTTCCAACTAAGTTGGTTGCAGTTACTTGGCTATTTTTACTAAACCTTACACCATGGATAGATACCCTACATTAATGTTATGGCCAAACGTCGACTGACATATCATTAAACGTTGACGTTTTAACGATATAGCCAATGTTAGCTGGCCATTTCATGAAATGGTCAATTCTAAGATTTGGCCACGATATACACACTTTTCCCATTTAGTATTCGTCGATCATGATTTAAAAAACAAAAACATATCACATCCATTTGAGAACCTCCTCTTTATTTATCGGCGGCGGTTAAAAAAACAGTATAAATCGCTAGAAAAACCGGATTCAGATATGCGATAAATCATACTAAACACGGTACCATACACTTAATTTATTGAACACATAATTAACATACTGCCGCGTTGGTGTAGTGGTCGCAAGCGCTACTGCTGAGCAGCATGAGGTCCTGGGTTCGATCCTCAGGTCAGGCAAAGTGTTTTTGGGTTTTTCTATCTGAAATTTCTCAGTAGCAGTCCGGAGTATGGACTTGTACCCGGTTGACGGCAATAGGCTCGCCCCCTATTACATGGGACTTAAACATAACTGGCGAAATGTGGGTGTACTGTAGGTAGGTACACCTCTGCCCAACGCTTCGGTGAAACAAGGCGTGATGTCTTCTTCTTTTCGTGTGGTTAGTGCCTAATCTGTCTAATGTGTAAGAGTTTTAAAGCCGGATTCACGCGTCATTACTAAATAAATGTCAAGTAATGAAGGCATAAATCGTACAGATAATGTTTGACTCCGTGTGAACAACAAGACGCTTTCAACGATACATCGTTTGTCAAAACACGACGATTAGTTTAGGAGTTATCAGGGAACAGATTTTATATGTATACAGGCTGAATTTTTAGTCACCGTCCAAATTTTTTCTAGGCATTAGGTAAACTCACTAACTCCATTTTTGAAAAAAAAAAAAACGATACGTAAAATTTTCATATTAAATCATGTTCTCGAAACAATTATCCGCTCTGCGTGGTATATAATAACTTTGTGATGCTGTGATATCTCAATATTTTTGTATTGAGTGATACTAAAAGAAAAAACACGTATTCAATGATTTTTGCCAAAGATTAATATATCAAAATTTGGACGGTGACTAAAAATTCAGTCTGTATAGGTACATACATAGCCTGTTATTGAAATAATAACCCTCCTTTGGCTTTGTCGTAGACGGGTAAAAAGGTGGAGATCCGGGGGTTGTGGGAAATGCCTTCGTCCCGAAGTGGACTGCGATGGGTTGAGTGATTGATTTATTAATGACTAGCTGTTGCTTGCAACTTCGTCACCGTGAATTTTGTGTTTTAAATATTTTGATGTGTAACATCTTTCTTCTTGCTTTCCTGCAATCCAAAGAATATACTACTCTCTTACGAAATCTGCTGCAATCTGTGGGAGTGATTTCATGAAATGGGACGGAAGGGTGTAACAGGAAGCTGGAGAAGCGCGCGCTATTTGATTTGACCAATGAGCGCGCGCGGTTCTAGAGTTGGCGGTCAGATAGTACCAACCCATTTTCCGAGAGGTTGGTATTGTCAGCCAAGATGTCAGATCTACTGGGCTCGCTCGTTTTTTTTTTTTGTTTTATACAGGGTGTCCAGTAAATAGCACGACATACTGCAGGGGGTGATAGCTTGGGTCACTACCTATCAATACAACACAATATATGTTCAGCAAAATCTTAATTTTTTTTTTCACCACTGTAGGTTAAACTTAAGTGATAAGAAAATAGTTCTGTGAAAATTTAAACAAAAAATAGTACTTCTTGAAAACATTCTTGTCTTTGATAGAAAAAAGACTTATCAATGAGTAAAGTAACTATTCACAAATAATTTGATGTAAAAAAAAGTTAAAAATCTGTTTCAAGGTAGATATTTTTTGGTATTCCGGAAAATTTTGTAAAACTGTAAATCCGTAAGATTTTGCTGAACATATATTGTGTTGTATTGATGGGTAGTGACCCTAGCTATCACCCCCTGCAGTATGTCGTGCTATTTACTGGACACCCTGTATATCCAGGAATAATAGTAGATATGTCAGACATAACGATCAGCCGGTCTATTCTGTAACCATCTTACCGTGAAATGAGCTGTCATTCTACCTGCAGTGCTATTCTGTAACCATCTCACCGTGAAAACTTAGGTGAAGTGAGCTCGGAGTGAGCTGTCAGTCCCTAGCAGCAGGTGGAATGACAGCTCACTTCACGCTCACTTCACCTAAGTTTTCACCGTGAGATTATTACAGAATAGACCGGCTGCTGCTAGGCACTGACAGCTCACTCCGAGCTCACTTCACCTAAGTTTTCATGGTGAGATAGTTACAGAATAGCACTGCAGTTCAGTCGGTGGTTTAGGCATGAAAAGGTAATTTCCGAATTAACAATATTAAAGTATGGTAATATTAGTATGGTAATCTTATCTACTTTATATCTGACTGGAGTTTACCATAATGTTCAATCTATCCTTCAATTACATTGATTTGATAATCACTAAGGCTACGTAGGTGTTCCCTAGCGTGCTGGTTCTGACGCCATTTTTCTTTCGTGCTTCAGACATATTACATTAAGGTCGTTTAAGTTCACGGTCAAGGCAAAGGTTAGTTCAATTTCCTATGTTTAGGCTCGGGTTTGGCCAATTTTCGACCATATTTTAAGAGATAAAACAGAATAGAAGATGTTTATTTGCATAGAATGTCGGTACAGGTCCAGATGGGTTGTGATAAAATAGTCTTTCGTTCCCGGTACATTCAGCATGCAAAAATTGCAACAATATGGCCAAGTGGCCAGTCTATCCATAACAAAAAGTGTTAGTTGGGAGTCTCATTTCCTACGAAATTATGGGAAAACTTTTTGCGATTTCTGACTTTTCTAGTTCTCAAACCTCGGTTGGTCTGATAGTTTCTTGATCCTTATAATAAACAAAAACTTGTTTTGTTCCTGTAGTTTTTGTGAAAATGAGGATGAGTATTTTTTTTCAAAATCTGTGTATGTGGATGAAAATTTCTCAAAAAAATAAGGACAGTCTCGTAAGACATATCCTATCCTTTATCTAGGATACAGAGACAATCTTCATAAAAAATTTAAAAAGTCACCAAATAATGAGACACTAAAGATAACTTTCTCCAGGTATAGAAACTTCTGTAACAAACTGCTGAAGAAGTTGAAAAGGGAACACGAAAAGAGTTAGCTAACAAAAGCTGGTAATAATCCTAAACAACTGTGGTCGGCAATAAACACATTAACAAACAGGGTAACAGGAAACTTCCAAAGTTGGCAAGCACCCCAAAGCTCTCGGTTAACGGTGTAAATGATTACTTTGCTGCTGTTGGGGAACGTCTTGCCGAGAAAATAGTAAACGACCCAGCAAAGGTTTCCACTGATCCCAGCAATAGAATCTCCCAATCCATGGTACTCTTGCCTACCGACGAGGTCGAAGTGGGCAATTTATTAATAAATCTACGCAGTGGCAGCGCTGTGGGTTGGGATAGGATATCCAGTGACCTCCTAAAAAGACATCGGTTCTTGATTACTCCACCCCTAACATACATCTGTAATCTTGCACTCTCCACAGGCAAATCCCCAAAAGTCTTTAAGAGAGCTATTATACACCCGATCTTTAAGAGTGGGGACAGAAACCGTGTCGATAATTACAGGCCTATAGCGGTGCTCCCAGCCCTGTCAAAGGTACTAGAAAGAATAATGAACATTAGACTTGTCAATTTCCTGGAAAAGCATAATCTTCTTTCCTCAACTCAGTTTGGTTTTCGCACCGGTAAATCTACTGCGGATGCAGTCCACGAATTGACGAACTTTATCGTTACAAACCTAGACAAAGGGCAAAAAGTCCTTGGCATATTCTTAGATCTCGCTAAGGCATTCGAAACGGTTTCTGTACCTATACTAACTGATAAAATGGAGAACCTGGGAATTAGAGGGATCCAACTTCAGCTCTTTAAAGACTACCTCAGTGAGCGTACTCAGTGCGTTAAGATAGATGAGTTCCTTAGTGATGAATGCAGAGTCACCTACGGCGTGCCCCAGAGCAGTGTGCTCGGCCCGACCCTTTTCCTCATCTATATTAACGACCTGGGTATGCTCACCCTTCCTAAGGGCAGAATTATAAGTTTTGCCGATGACACGGCCCTCCTGTTTAGTGCGGACTCCTGGCGCGATGTCTACTCGTACGCTCAGTCGGGCTTCAATACTGTCACAAAATATCTACGCAGTATCGTACTCACGCTAAATGCGAGTAAAACTCATTACCTTACCTTTGCACTAAATAAATCAAATTTTCCTATAGTGCCGGACACCATTAAAGTCCACTCGTGCCCAACACCGCGTGATGCTGCCTGCTCCTGTCTCCACCTGTCTAAAGCTGAATCTGTGAAATATCTGGGGGTAATAGTCGACAATACCCTTAGATTTCAACAACACATAGATTCACTCATTACTAGGCTACGTAAATTGATTTATGTTTTCAAAACTCTGAGACACGTAGCGGATGACAAACTAAAAAGGTCAGTCTACTTCGCCCTCGTTCAGTCGTTGGTAAGTTACTGCTTAACAACTTGGGGCGGTGCACCTAAAACCACTCTCCTTGAACTCGAGAGGGCCCAGAGAGTTATCTTAAAAGTATCCAATTTTCTCCCATACCGTTATCCTACAGATCTGCTATACAAGCAAACACGGATATCGAGGGATATGCCTTGGAGGCGTGGCACGTGGCGCCTCGACATTGCTAAATTGGGCTTATGTTCGAACGGCGGCTGTACGCTTCATTCAGTCGCTTTGCAACTGCGTATAGTGTACTATTGATGCGTAAAAAACCAAAATGCCGAGCTGTGCAGTAATAATTTGTAAAAATAGGTCTAGTACCATCAACCTGAAAACAAATGTCGTGTTCTACGACCGGTAAATAAACATTTAAGTCACTGTTTAATATTTTAAATCAATTTTTAAATCATTTACTAACTTACGTCCGGAGCGATACGAACTAGCCCGAACTAGCCCGAATCTTTCCGAACGGAACGAACGTTTTGGATTTAGAGAGGTGCAATCGAGTGCGTGCGGCTGATTTTATCGACATGCGTATTATTGCAGTCGAATCTTTTTTTACAGAAGTCAATGGATATTCTCGTATTACATGTATAGTATAAGACTTAAATTTGTTATTAATTTAATTTTGTTTGAAGCAAATAAAGACATTGCTATTTCAATACAGTTACTCGTGTATAGCATAATATTTAACAGAGAGGGTTCCCTTTACCCGGTGATACAATATAAAAAAAAAAACTCATTTTATTTTAGTAAAAATAACCCATATTTTCGGATAGGTATATAAAAACAAAATAAATTATATAAAGAAAATTAAACGAAGTTATAATAATACAACAATGTCCTAAAGTAAATATCGATAAAAATTATCGATCATCGCTTTCGACTCCCTAATTGCATACGTGTGCATTGAATGTTCGCAAATAGCAAGTGTTTACAAGTGAATGCCCCGCCCATTCTATGTATGTGTGCTATTAGAAATTGATTTTGTGTAGCTGCTTTCTTCTTAGTGTGCGAGTTCAAATTTTAAGTGTGTGTCGTAAGTACACTATTTGTTAATGTTGTAATTATTTTGGTGGGAGATAAGCGGTCGCACTAGGATTCCTTACTAGTCCGCAATGAAGGCATATCTCTGGATATCTATGCAAGCAAACAAAAATATTAACAGTACGCCAACTATTTATCCTGAACACCCTACTAAAACAACACTCACTACTCACCTATCATCCATCAATGACCTATGGCAAGAGATGATATAATCCCGTAAGTCGCACTCATTCTCCCCTTTCGACAGTATTCTCCAACCGCTTCTTTTGCTATCTGGGACGATTCTTGTACAACAAAATCAATAAAACTCAACTGATTTTTAACCTTAATAAAGGACAATGTAAAAAGAAGCTTGCCACTTGGCTACAAGGGCTCAACTACATATGATGACACCGAAAAACTACTTACCAGTATGACATAACGTATACCAACTGCTGTATAATAAACCCTCACCCACACCCTATCACACACACGCACTCTCACACATACACATACGAAACACATCTTACTCACGTCCTCACTACATTACTAATAATTCTAACACTATACAAACACATTTTTATTAATTCTTTTTGTTTTTTTTACCTTTTTGTCTATTTAGTTTTCCATTCATGTATTTTTTTTTAAGCACCTTATGTTGTACTACAGACTCTAAAAGCTATTATACAACCTCCTAATTCAAAATTTGTTCAATCACCTTTATCAATATTATCATGCAATGTATCGAACTGCTAGAGGGCGGAGACCTGGTGACCTGAAACACAGGCCCTTAAAGCCTACCTTAGGCACCAGTCTCCCACAGTAAACTAAACCAAATAATTTATCATATTTAACAATGTCTGTAAAGTTTATTGTGGTGAGAAAATAAATACTTATACTTATATCTACAATGGTTAAAAGCCCTTATTGCCCCATCTCAAAAATTCATCCAACCTACCTATTTAATTAATTTATCTAATCATTGTTCAAAGTATAATAAACTCGATTCCCTGTCTTTATGTAACAAAACGTTTACTCAAGAAACTAAATTCTAACAGATGCAGAAAGAGCCAAACAAAAGAAGCGGAGAAACTTGCGCAGGAAAGCAGGCAACAAGATATCCCTTTGTTTTTCACTAGTATTGTGGAAATTGCAAGGAATTGTATGGAAGTCCGAACGAGCTTCGGATCCTGTTACTGTGTCCCTAGTTGTTAGTGTAGTGTTGCTTGTTAGAAATTAAATCGTTTTAGTTTTTTAGGGTTTCGTATATCCGAATGAAACGGAACCCGTATAGGATCACTCGTATGTCTGTCAGACTGTCACAGCCAATTTGCTCCGAATCTAATGGACCGATGGTACCTACACATTATTTTTTTTTAATAGGAGGAAGAATTTCGAATCTTCCTTTGCTAGATGACAAAATGGCGCAGCAGATTCGAATTTCAAACGGTGCTAAATTCGATTTATATTCAATTTATATCCTTTTATTGATAACAGTGTTTTGATAAAATGTTGATTAAATTAATGTTTCTGTCAGATTGTCACTTCCGCATGGAGTCAAAACAAGCTTTAATAATGGTTAAATCTTACGAGTTAATTATAATTTATAAGTCAAAACATAATAATAGCTTTCTTTTTAGTCAGATTTAGGATTTTCTAAAGAATCGCTGGACCGATAAGTTAACAATGGTGCCGATTCTCTTGTACACCGGACTAAACTAACTAAACTATCACTAAAATTCCTTACATTTGGCTATGAAAATCTTAACGCTATTCTGTAGTAAAAAGTCTCTAAATTTAAAAAAAAAATTTGACACAACTAAATCGAATTTGACAATTTCGACTCCACGTTGATGTACTTGTTTGCCCTACCACGTGAGTTTTTTTAGAGCCGGAGGCGCGCAGTGGGGGCAGCCTTGACGTGTTTTTTATGGAATTTTTCACTATTTGTATGGAAAATAAAAAAAAATATTACCTACGTGTTGGGTATTAGGGGTATAAGGGTTTTATAAAGGGGGTCGAAATTTACATTATTTTTGCGATAGGACACACCATTTTCGAGATATAAGCAAAAGAAAAGAAAAAAATCCAGTACAGTACTGTTTTTGCACCCGAAGTCGAGATGTTCGTGTGAATTTTAGTTCATGACAACTAATAATATTCCACACCATTTTCAGTGGTGATTAAAAATGGTCAGAATTAGTTAGAAAATTAAAATTTTAGGTTAAAAACGTCAAATTCAGAATAGCAAAATTGTCATTTTCACTAAATTAAAATCTCAGTACAATCTTAGTGCTGTCAAACTAAAATATAGTTAAGTTGTGCCACTTTAGTCTATTTCAGAATGGGAAATCATCGTTTGATAGGAGTAAACTAAATTTTAGTGATTTTTAGTCTAGTTTAGACGCATTTGTGACAAGAGAATCGGCACCATTATCTTTTTTTGTATCAGGAAGGTTGCAAATCTATTGTTTAGTCATTTTGTTATTTTCACACGATAATTACGTAGGTTCATCACTATTGAATTTTTAGGTTCCATACCTACCTCAAGAGGACTAAGCCCACTTATAATCTTACCCTTATGTGAAATTATTCAATAAAAACAACTAAAGAAGCTACGAGTACTTGGCATCTATAGTCATAAAAAATCCAATAGGTTTAGTTCGTTCACAAATTAGCGTAGGGCTTGGGCCACATGATTGTACAATAATACATATTTTTCCCACCTAGTATATGAGGATGATATTCTAATAGTTCCTGTCACTGTAATTTACTTGGTACTTATTCAAATTTTTGTGGGGGTTTTGTGTAGGTACCACAACTAAAAAGTGAAAAATAAAATCTTTTTCACAAAAAATAAAACCGACTTCCAAAAAAAAACACTACAAAGTGAAAAATAACTTTGATTTCGGAAGTCGATGGCAAAAAAACTAAAATAAAAAACCCAAGACACCGACTTCCGAAATCAAAGTTATTTTTCACTTTTTTTTAATGTATAATAAGTATTTACCCAAATATCTTTTTCGACGGTACCTGGTTAGGTACACATTGAGCAGTAAGGTATATTTTACACCGGAGATACAGATTCCGCTACGCAGTTTCACTGCGAAGTAAATCTTAGACTATAATTATTTTAAATGCAGAGTTAATCGCTTTTAGCATACACAATTAAGTGGAATTTACCCAGCAGTTTGTTTGATGCGACGTTATAAGTAATTAATTGCTCTTTATAGCGATCAGAATGTCAATCAGGTGAAAGAGAAGAGATCGTCGCCATTTGAAAAAAAATCTAATTTTATTTATTTCTTTATTTAACAGTTTATGTACGTGATATAAACAGACAAACAGAAAAATAAGTCCAAAGGTGATGCTTATTTCTAAATAAATCTTTTCCAGCATACCTGCGATAGGAAAGTGGATAAAAAGAGATGAAGACAACGTGTGTAAGAGTAGAAGAGAAAATAAAATACATAAAATTTATTATTCATGTACACACAAAACCCTTAATAGAGTAAAATACATAAAGTTAAAGGTACTTACTGATTATTTTGAGTTGGATGGGAGTCATTTTTTTTTTTTTTTTTTAACTATGGCATCTCGCATGTCTCTAAGGTATTTACTGCTCAACCGAACAATCCTGTGGCTGCCTTAAGCACTACACTCAAAGCCTCCAGCCAGGAGCAATTATTCTAAATTAAAATTAGGCGAACGCTCGCTAAGGGCACCCCCTGTGGGGTACGAACCTCGGCTTAGGGCGTCGCTGAGGGGGGGACAGCAAGATGGGACAGGCTGGATCACGGATATATTATTATTAGACGGGGAATTTAAAGCTACGCGCTCAGCTGCGGCGCGGGCTGGCGCTTCATCGGACAAGTTGGATGGGAGTCATCATCATAATCCGCCTTTATTCCAATTTATTTGGGGTTGGCGCCGCAGGCGCAACAAGTCTTTTTCTTCCATACTTCTCTATTAGTTGTTATCTCGGTCACCGTATAAATAAGTACCTGTAGCGGTTACACCGCCACATACTAACTACGCATCAAAGACATGACGTCACACAAATCCTGCATCGCGCAATTAGAGTTTACCGTGCGAACGACATAGATAAGACTATCCGAAATCAACAGTCGGGCAGTCGGCCCGCCAGACACAACACCAGTCTGGTTGGAGGATCCTCCTTTTTCTATGGTGGATGAGTGAACTTTACACCCTGTTCCTCTTGCCCCTAAATACCTAACAGTATTACGTCTTCATAGAAAACGGCCGAAATGGCGCGTTTCGTACGCAACAGTCCCGAGTGCTGAGGCGCGGCGTTTACGCACGGACGCGAAAGGTTTATCTACCGAGCGGCCGTAGGTAATTATTTGAAGGTCACTGCCGAGACATAATACTGTTACTTTATTATACTGTGTCTCGGTACTTCCCCCCTTTCTCGCCACATCATCTTTCACAGTCCATCCATCGTTTCTTTGGATGATAGCGTATGTAAATTTGTTCCGTAGCAATAATTTTGCCTATTAGACTATTATCTGGAGATGATGATAACCTGAAGAATTTCAAGGTTATTAGTTAATCGATTACTTAAGGGAAATTATGAGTGCAACAACAAAAGTTTTCTTTAGCACCTGCAACCTAACGTCTTTTTTGTATCTAGGCAACGAGTTAATAAAACAGCTTCTATTATATTAATTCATCAATTTTACTATTTTAACAGAATATAAAAAAACCGGCCAAGTGCGAGTCAGACTCGCGCACGATGGGTTCCTTACCATTATCTATAAAAACGGCAAAAAAATCATGCCTATTGGATAGGAGCCCGCCTTAAATATTTATTTTATTATGTTTTTAGTTTTGTTGTTATAACAGAAATACATCAACTGTGAAAATTTCAACTGTCTAACTATCACGGTTCATGAGATACAGGCTGGTGACAGACGGACGGACGAACGGACGGACAGCGAAGTCTTAGTAATAGGGTCCCGTTTTTACCCTCTGGGTATGGAACCCTATAAAACAGCGTCAATTTACAAACGTAAATTAATATGACTCAAAGTGGTTCATCTGACTAGGAATATAACTATTAGGGCACTCCGACCAAATAGGTTAGGTTAGGTTAGAACTGTGACCAACATCGCACCAGCCGAGCGAGCAATGCGAGTGGTGCCGCGGCAGGCAGGCGAGCGCTACCTCGAAATTGGTCGCAGTAACAAAATTAGTTCACTCCGACAGTTATTATCATTCACCTCTGTTTCCAAACACCATCACTTACAGTCTTGTATACTTATATCGCAGTTATCTGGTTGAATCTGCTATTTGATTGATTGACTAGCGCGTTCATTAAATGCCGGCATCCAATTAAATAGCTGAAAGACAACTAGCCAAGTCATTGATCA
This sequence comes from Xanthia togata, assembly GCA_963853775.1. Taxonomy (NCBI): domain Eukaryota; kingdom Metazoa; phylum Arthropoda; class Insecta; order Lepidoptera; family Noctuidae; genus Xanthia; species Xanthia togata. The sequence continues at coordinate 7,782,781 of OY970805.1, forward strand.
CAACGTTTAACCAGATGGCTGGATGTCGTGTAGTCATTTAGTCAAACTGGGTGAAATAGGTTGGGTTTGGTTAGAACTATGACCAACCGCGCGCGAGCCGAGCGAGCGTAGCGAGCGTTGCCGCGGCAGCGGCCGGCGAGCGCTATTTCCAAGTTGCTCGCAAACATTCTTTAACCTTTTGAATCACTTGGCTGAGTCTTGGTCAGACATCTTCAAAGGGCTGACTTTCAATACACCAAGTTGTTAAACGTTGAATGATACTAATTGAATTAACTATCGGCCTAGACATCCAATTGGATGCCGGCTTTTAATGAACGGCCTAGGCGTCCAAATAGCTGGCTATTTTAACCAGATGACTGGGACATTTATATAATTTGTGTATATTCAATTGGGTAAGTAGGCATAACAGTCAAGTCTTCAATTACTCATGGTAACATTATAAATAGATAGGTGACTACATGAAATTAGAGCTTTCATTTACCATTATTTGATGACAATAATAAGGTAATTTTATGTTCAATTATAGTAGATCCACTCATCAATTATGCTAACGTATGTAGGTATACAAATATAGGTGACTAAGTATTTGAAATTAGAATACGTTGAAATTATTTTATAGATGCAGTTGATACAAAATTCAAAATTCAAAATTCAAAAGTCATTTATTCAAATTAGGCTGAGAATCAGCACTTTTCGAACGTCAAAGTTACATAAGACAGTCCCACAAAACGCCCACCCTTCACCACTTCCTAGTGCTTTCGCTGGGAAGAAGAAGTGGCGCAACAAACTCCCCAGCAGCACAGCTGTCTGTTCAATTAGGAAAAATAAAATGATTCTATACAATAATACTTATGCAAAATAATTTACATAACACAACACAAAACATTAAATTATAAATTATCAGCCATATGACAGCTAGCACACGCCAATATACCAACCAAAAACATCGAGATCTATACTCAAGCAGAAATAAAAATAACTAAACGTAAAGAATATCTAAAAAGAAAATAAAGCCTCCAGGCATAAAGGGCGTGCCCGCTTACATATAGCTGTAACTAGAGTTATAATTGATAAACTAGGACCATCGAGGTAAAATAAATAAACAGTTAATTACTAATAACAATTACAAAACCATGATCAGCAAGACGACCAGTCACCACAAGCAGCACCCGTTCACGAGCTTAACGCAAAGATCAGCCATTACCCCCCTCGCCATATTTGAGGGAAGGAGGCAACCCGACCCCCGACGCTACCGCAAGCAGTGACATCTAAGGGAGCATGACGAACTTGCTGCCAGTTTTTCAGGAAAACAATTAAAAAAAATGATCAGTTTGTCGAGGTCGCTAGCTAACCACATATTGCGATACAACTCATGAAAATCATTCTAATGAGTAGTTAATGTCAACAAAAAATTAATACAATTAAATTAAATTGACATATAAAGTCAAATAAAATGAACAATTTACCTAAGCTTATATAACCTGTCAGTAGGTAGGCTAATTCTGGAGAAAGAACATAAACATTGTCTTGAGCCAATCACAGCGACCAACTATTCTTATCATTTAAGTAGTCGTTGATAGAATAGTATGCCTTTGAACAAAGGTTGGATTTTACTTTAGTTTTAAACGCATTAAAAGGCAAATCTAGCAAAGAAGAGGGTAGCTTGTTGTAAAAGGTTATACCAAGCCCAACAAATGAGTTATGAACCTTATGTAGCCGGTGAAAGGGAGCTCGTAGTTTGTCCTTGTTTCTTGTGTTATGTATTACATTGTGAATGTCACTGTTTTTAGTGTACAAGTGTATATTTTGCCTAATATATAGAATGTTGGCGAAAATGAATTGTGATGCAACAGTGAGGATACCAATATCTTTAAAAAAATCTCTCAGAGAAGTTCTGGCACCCAGCTGGTAAATTGCTCGAACAGCTCGTTTTTGAAGGACAAATATATTTTGAATATCGGCAGCTTTGCCCCACAGCAGAATACCGTAGGACATAACGCTATGGAAATAACTAAAATAGACTAACCGAGCTGTATCAACGGCAGTGTATTGTCTTACTTTCCTGACGGCGTAGGCGGCCGAACTGAGCCTTCCCGCTAGGCTAGATATATGATGCCCCCACTGAAGTTTGGCATCTACTGTTATGCCCAGAAACACTGCCGAGTTTACGGTTTCAAGCACCTCTGTATCTAAGACGATGTTGGGTCCTAGATTTCTAACATTTGGAAGGGCAAACTTTACACATTTCGTTTTCTTGGCATTGAGAACTAGGTTATTTGTCGTAAACCAACCCGTAACCATTGAGAGTGCACTGTTTACATCGTCAAAATCTTGTCTGTTCCTGTCTACTTTAAAAATAAGAGAAGTATCATCTGCAAACAGTACAACTTCACAGATACCCTTTACATAGAATGGTAAGTCATTGATATACACTAAGAACAAGAATGGACCCAGTATTGAGCCTTGAGGTACACCTAACTGAACTGGTAGCCCGGACGATTTCACACCATCAACATCTACACATTGGGACCTATTATGTAAATAAGAATTTATAACGTTAAGAGCTTCGTTTTGCACACCGTAATGTCGCAGTTTACGCAAAAGCGTGTCATGGTGCACGCAGTCAAAGGCTTTGGAGAGATCACAGAAAACCCCAATAGCATTTTGCGAGTTCTCCCATGCGTTAAATATGTGTTTCAGCAAAGCAACACCCGCATCTGTAGTGGAGCGACCCTTTGTAAAGCCATATTGTTCATTATGAAGGAGGCTATTTAAATTAAAATGTCTTAGCAACTGCTTGAGTATTAACTTTTCAAATATTTTGCTAAATGCTGGTAATATAGAAATAGGCCTGAAATTGCCAACGTCATTTTTATTACCTGATTTAAATAATGGTATGACTTTACTACTCTTCATGAGGTCAGGAAAAGTTCCTAAATCAACACATTTATTAAAAGTAACAGCTAGATAGGGGGCTACGATGTCTATTATATTACTTAAAAGTTTAATGGAGATGCCCCAGTAATCACCAGTGTTTTTAGACTTGAGTGTGTTAAAAACATTAACTACATCACGAGGCGTTACATGTTCGAAGCTAAATAAGATACTACTTTTAGAAACACTACTAAGCAAAAGGTTTTCAGCTTTAGACGGGGACGAATTTAAGGAGCGAGTCGTAGTTATAGGTATGTTGGCAAAAAACTCATTAAACGCCTCAGCTACGTCAGCTGCTTTAGTAACTAATTTATTGTCGACCATAATCTCAAGTTGTTTATCTTGCTTAACCGATTTACGAGTTTCATTGTTAATAATTTTCCAAGTGGTTTTTACTTTATTATTGGAATTTTTAATTAAATCGCTTAAAAATTTAGATTTAGCAAAAACACTAACCTTTTTAAATAATTTTGAATAATTTTTGACATACTCTAGGAAAGGTGTGTCAAATCTGTATTTTTTCAAACCATATAACTCGTATAGTCTCGCTCTACTTTTATAAATACCTGGAGTGGCCCATTGGTTAAAGCCAACGGAGGTGCCATTAATTTTAATAGTTTTGGTCTTGAAAGTAGATTGGTACTCCTTTTGCACAACATCAAAAAGGGCTCCATAGATTTCATTAGGATTCTCGTGTTCTACTATAGATGGTGTAATTCTATGAGCTATATTATTTTTAAACTGTTTGCAACGACTAGCTGTATAAGGCCTACATTCTATTTTTTGCTGCTTTTTATGTAATGGCATGGGGAAGCTAACTAATAAACCACAGTGGTCAGACGTTAGGTCACTTAACACTAATTTATTTTTGGCATCACAATCACTAAATATATTATCAAGACAAGTTGCCGAAGATGCCGTAATCCTAGTAGGTTCAAAAAACAAGTTAATTAAATTATAAGACCTAAACAGATTAAGAAGTCTAATACTTAATGGAGTAACATCTAAAATATTAATATTAAAATCTCCACATAAAATTATACTTTTATTACTTGATTTTAACCTATTGAGTGAATCCTCCATTACCGATTCAAAACTAATAAAATCACCAGAGGGGGGTCGATAAACGCAAATTACAACGTATCGCTCGAGTTCAACACAAGACAACTCTATAGTGCGCTCAACAGAAAGATTAACTAAATCTAAACGTTGTTTACATTTCAACTTGTTTGAAACAAGAACTAAAGATCCACCGCGAATGGCATTTTTTCTTACAAACGCACTTTGTACAGTAAAATTATCATCATTGAAAAACACTACTTCATGTTCTTTCAACCAGTGTTCAGTCAAACATAACACCTGAACATCATAATTCTCCATAAATAAACTTAACTCTAGCTCTTTGCCGGACAGACCCTGCATATTTTGATGAACAACATTCAATATATGCGGCTCACCCGTTGTCGCTCCTAATAGTTTAAACTATAAGGCGTATCAAAAGTAATGTTAGTACCACTACTAACAGTAATCGATGGTACACTACAGGTACCAGTGTCACTGTGTATATTGTATGCTAAAAGATTAGCAATTTGTCTTCTACTACTAGGTGGCAAATACATTGTATAATTTGTCAGTTTGTAATCATTAATAAATTCATTACAATCAAAATATAAAATAGCGTCACTGTGACGACATGTCCTATTATAAATCAACATATTTAAATTATAAATGTGCCTATTTTGCTCATCAGACAAATAGTGAGAATAAGGCAAGGTACAGAAAATAAATTTACAACTTTTGGTCTCATTGAGATGTAACATCAAACGGACACATTCAATTATGTCCTTTTTTCTTACACTTAAACTATCCCCACATAATAATATAACAGTTGAATTGGGGTTTATTTTTGTCAATTTAATATTACAAATTAATTGGCTAATACTGGCACCGGGTAAACAATTATTTATAACATAATGAGGTGAACTCTGATTAAATATTCTACCAAAACCTTGACCAAATTTGTCAGAAAATACATAAGTTGTGTTAACCGAATTATTCATACTATTATTCTCATCATTAATATGGCTACCTACTGGCTGAGTCACAGAGGGTGTCGGCATAACAAGTTGAGGCTGAGTTGCCTGGGAGCAGGCACAGCTAAAAGAGAGGTTATTTGTCAGAGACTCATACCTCTCTGCATTGTACTTGACCAAGTCTGCCAACTCATTGGCCTCCTGCATGCGCTTACTTAGGTCTTGTTGACAAGCCTCATATTTACTAAATATATCTTTTAGAGCATATTCCCTAATAAACAATTCATCCTGTAGGAGCTGAGTGTCCGTGTCATACATAGTATTACATAATTTTAATTCACTATTACATTGCTTTAAGTCTTGTATTAAATTGATATTTTTTTGCCTAAGCTTTGATACACTTATTAGAAGCTGGCAAGGCGTAGATATATCACAAATTTATTTGGTTAAGAATTATAACCATGCTGCGTCATATTAACAGTAGCTTGTTTTACAATATATGGTCGCATGAAAAGCATTTTTTAGACGCTAAAAGTTTGCCACTGACCTATTAATTCATTAGACAAATAAATATATTTGAAGACGAGAATAACATTTTAAAGAAGCTGCCTTAATTAGCACCCATTACTTAATACCTACTTCAATTAAAAACGAGTTGTCCAAATGTTCTTAATCAATTTCCTAATAATTCATGCCCAATGGACTTGAATATGATCCTATAAACGCCAACAACGGCTAAAAACACAATAGTAACACATGTCATGTTGTTACTTGTGGAATCCTAAATTACTGTGACAATGACAATTACTTATTATGGCATAGCGATCTACACCGTGGTCCGTGACCGTGAAACTCGCTATCTCAGTATCTCAAGCAGTTCGTGTGACCAGACAGTGCGCGGTGATAAGCAAATCTTTAGGTATGGAAGGAGGTGAAGTGACAGTAGTGATTTTGGTTGAATCTCGTGTCCGCCACTAAAATGAAAGATATTTCGCAGTTAAGTTGATTTAAAACTGCGAAATATCTTTCATTTTATCATCAAAAAGTTAAAACATTTTTAAGTACATATTTCTTTAGTAGACAGTAAACCAAAATAAACAGTTTATTTTCGTTCACTGTTAGCAGATTAATTTTTCTTTTTTATAATTACAAAAACATTAATTAGTTGTCGCTCAAAATATTGAACAATATGAGACGAAAAAGTTATTTTTTCAAGCTGCTATATCATTTCTATTAAATATCTTTTTATAGGAATTTTCATTCGAAGCGCGTCGGCCACGAGTAACAAGTAGCTCCGTATTTCAAGTCAATTAAAAATAGTTTTATTAAGTAAACAAGTGTAATAATTAGTTTCGTAGTGACAGTGGACCTCAATTAATACGTGACATTATTATCCAGTGCCTATTACCAGGAATTACAAAAATACAATCAATAATGTGTTGCGTCAGTTCGTAAACAAAACAATTGTTAATACAGTGAATTTCGATGCCAAAATCAAATAAAACCTTAGTTCTTCCGATAATTTAAGTGGTTTTTAGGGGCCCTGTGTGCATTTACACGAACAAGTGTCATCAAGTGCTAAAACTTTATATGATAAAAATTCTAAATTGTAAACTGCACTTTCAAATTGTGTAACTGTCATTCAATCTACCTAACATTTAAAATAAAGAAAAATCTCATCAAATAGTGATCCGCAATTTGAACTAACTACGCTAACGACCATCTGGCTGACTGCGTAAGACACGTACTTGATTTCGCAATTTGGACCGAGTTCGAATCCTGGTTATTACCAGGATTCGAACTCGATCCAAATTGTTGGTCTTGTATCTTGCGATGCTTCACAGTGCCAGTGGAAGTTCCAGTGAGTCAGAACCGGGTGCCGCATAGTTCGCGGTGAGTCAGAACTGTCTGCGGTGATTCCCCAGTGAGTCGGGGTGGCGCTGCGTCCCGATCCAGTGGGTCGGATGTGATATAGCGCCGGGTTGTGGCTGACTGCTAGAGTCGACCAGGAGAGGGTAGAATGGGCTCTGCTTGTGAGACCGGCCGAAGATGCAGGTGCTGTGCCAAGGTTGCTGATGAGGCTGAGGGTGATGACCAGGAATGCGCGTTCGCTGCATGCTGGTGGTCAGGATAACCGTTGAAGCCGTGGGTGCTGGCTGTCTGTGTGACTCGCCTCACGAAAGCTTGCGGGAGTGATGATGATGATGACGTTACGCTGAAGTAGTTGCACGAAGGCTGCGTTGACGTTCATACTCGGGGTCACCAATTTAGAGGCATGAGGAACAGGGTGTAAAGTTCACTCATCCACCATAGAAAAGGGAGGATCCTCCACTTTCCTTGTGTCTGGCGGGCCGACTGCCTGACTGTTGATTTTGGATAGTCTTATATATATGTCGTTCGCGCGGTAAACTCTAATAGCGCGATGCAGGATTTGTGTGACGTCATGTCTTTGATGCGTAGTTCGTATGTGGTGGTGTAACCGCTACAAGTTCTACTATTCAAGCCTTGACCGCAACCAGGCATTGATGGCCTCACGTATGTGTGATAAATAATCTTTTAATGAAAGATAATCTTTTCTAAGCTTTTTAAATCTTTTTCCAAGTTTTTAAATAATATAAGATTTAAATACGCATTTTTCAACATGAACTTCTTCGAAAATATAACGTTCAGAAAAACACGTACTCAATCAATGTCCGAAGTAGAACCAGTAAGTGATGATAGTAGTACAAATATATCAAAACTAGATGGCACCACTAGTAGCTTGCCGAACCTATCAGGAGAAGAACAAAATAGTCAAATACAGGAACTAAAACAACAAATAAATCAACTTGCTTCACAGCTTAATTTAGCAAATGTAAAGATAAGTAATTTATCAACAGAAAATGAAAATATAAAATCAACATTACAATTACTATCTAGCAAATACGAAGTCTTAAAAAATGCTACACAGAAAATTACCAACACCTTGGATACAATGGATACTCCAAACAATACTCAGCAAATGTCAACACCACATAGTAGAACCAAGAAGAAATCTTGGAAACAACTTAACGCTGTTCCTTGCACTCCAATTTCTCCAAAATCAGCAGAAAACCTAGAACAAGAACAGGAAACACAACTGGAAACTGTGACACAATCCAAGACAACAAACAACAAACTCCTTACAAAGAATTTCAAGAACAAACTGTGCATTATAAGTGCTAACAATACGAATAAAATTCTATCTATTGCTGAAGATATTTTTGTTAATTCTAAGATATGCCATTATGTTACACCGTACTGTGGAATATTACAATTAATCAGAGACTTGAAAAATAAATTACTAACGTTTACAAAACAGGATTATTGTATTATACTTATAGGAGAAGAAGATTTTTGCAACACAATTAATTATTATGAAATTATTGTGGAAATTAGAAATACTCTTCAAGCAATCCAGAACACGAACCTCATCATATGTGCTCCAACCTTTAAATGCAACAACTATTCACCAATATTCAACTGGCGCATAGAAACGTTCAACTATCTTCTATACTTAGATGTAGATACACATAAGTATGCAACAATGTTTGACTCTAATTTAAATTTAAGTTATGATGAAGTTATGTTCTCCAAATACACCGGTAGAATAAACGAATATGGAATGAAGAATATTATGAATAATATATTAGCTTTATTAAATGAAACAAATTGCACTTCTTTAGAAATAAATATGAAAACTAATATAATACCAGTACCCGCCAATTCTTCACAATACGATTTTTTTCTTTTTTAATCATTTAAATATCATGCACCAAAATATAGCCGGGCTTCTTAATAAATCAGACATTTTAACCGTCCACATTCAGCAACTGTTAGACAGTAAAGTAAACATAGATGTACTTTGCATAACGGAACATTTCATAATGTCTGGACATGAATCTTTATTACAAATTCCTAATTGCCAGGAGTTATTGAAAGTTGTGCTATTAAGTTGCCAAAGCTAAAAGTAATAATTGTGTGCGTGTATAGACCACCCAAAAGTGTCAAATATATATAAATTTTATGAAAACCTTGATCTTATTCTGAAGAAAGTATGCAATAACAACAAAAATAAAATAATATTGTGTGGTGACTTTAATATAAATATCCTGAAGAGAAATAGTTTTGCAATGGAATTTGAATGCTTTCTTTTGGGCTATAATCTGAAATTAGAAATTAATAAACCAACTAGAATTTGTAGCCAAAGTTGTCTTGACAATTTTGCACACAATATAAAACAAAAATGTAAATCTCAAATATTAGAATTAGCCTTGTCAGATCATACGGCCCAGTTAATAGAAATTAAAGTTAACAAATCTAGTCATATAAAATCTTGGCGTAAAAGATTAAGAAACATGTCCAAAGAAAATCTACATAAGTTTAACAAATATCTTCAAAATCTTAGTTTTTCAGATGTTTTCAATTCCACAGACCCTAATAACGCTTATGATGCCTTCATTGATTTATTTCTTATGTTATATAATTCATGCTTCCCTTATAAAACAGTTACAATACGTCTAGAAAATAAAATAAAATGGGTGTCTAAAGGCATACGGACCTGCAGTAAAAAACAACGCTACCTTTTGTGGCAAATGAGATTAAAACCGAACGAAGAAAATAAAAAGAACTTTCATTCCTATACCAAAAGATTCAAAAAAATAGTAAATCTAACACAGAAAGCTCAAAACAATTATCTAATCCAAAATTCTAAAAACAAATCAAACACGACTTGGCAAATTATAAATAAAAATAAAAAAGTAACAGAACCCATTCTCCAAATAAAAAATAACAATTCATTAATAACCAATCCTAATGAAATAGCTGAGACTTTCAATAATTTTTTTATTGACCAGATAACAGATATTCCAAAACAAAACACAACCAGTGTTAAGCCGATAGAACATAATCCACACTCTTTGTTTATGCATCCAGTTGTGCCTCATGACCTCATAAGAGTAATTAAAAGTCTAAAAAATAAAAAAAGTCTTGGTTATGACGGTATATCTACTGAAGTAATAAAATACGTGTCTCCTTATATAGCAGGCCCCTTAGCACACATTATAAATACTAGTATATCAACAGGTGTCTTTCCCGAGTCCTTAAAAACAACGATAATAAAACCGCTCTACAAGAAGAACGATAAAGATGAAATGTCAAATTACCGTCCTATCGCGCTAATACCCGTTTTCTCCAAAATAATTGAAAAAAATCTTTATGAATCTATTTACAATTTTTTGACAAAGTTTAATATATTATACGAAGAGCAAAATGGTTTCAGGAAAAACAAAAATATAAATATGGCTATTTTTGAATTGCTGAAAATGTTAATGGTCAATGTAGATAACAAAATCCCCGTTTGTGCTATATTCACTGATATGTCGAAAGCTTTTGACTATGTGAATCATTCGATTTTATTAGATAAGCTGAATGCCTATGGCATACGCGGTAACGTCTTAGATTTAATTAAATCTTATTTAACTGGACGTAAACAATTCACCGAAATAGCTCGAGTATGTCTCAAATCGAAAAGAGAAACTTTACACGCATCGTCTTGCAGATATATTCATTATGGTGTGCCGCAAGGAAGCGTCCTGGGACCATTATTGTTCCTAATATATATAAATGACCTTCCCCGTCAAATCAGCCACCCAATGGTTCTGTTCGCAGATGACAGCACCGCCTTAATAAAATGTACAAATAAAGAAGCATATGCCTATGCTATTAACAATTCCTTGAAGGTAATAATAAACTGGCTAAATATAAATAATTTACTAATAAATATCCTTAAGACAAACATAATGCACTTTCACCAAAGAATTCGTACCAACAATTTAAACATAAACTATGATGGCCAAAATATTGAACAAGTATCCATAGCAAAATTTTTAGGAATAACTTTGGATAGTCAATTAACGTGGAAGGCACAAGCTGAGGTTATATGTAAGAAACTTAGTGCATCTGCGTTTATAATTTATAATTATAAACGTTCTCTTTATAATTTAGCTAAAAAAGTTAATACTAAGACAGTTCTAGTTGCATACCACGGTTTAGTTGTGTCGAAATTAAGATTTGGAATTATATTCTGGGGCAATTGTAGTCTGAGAGAAAGCATCTTTAAGGCGCAAAAGCGCTGTATAAGGTCCATGTTCAATATTAAAGTCACAGATAGCTGTGTTCCTGCTTTCAAAACACATAAATTATTAACATTTCCTTGTTTGTATATTTTAGAGTTAGCCATGTTCGTAAAAGGTAATCTTCATCTTTTTAAGATGTATTGTGAAATTCGACACCGCACTACTTCTATGAGACCTCAGTACCAAAACTTATTATACACAGGCGCCTACAAAACAGCTCTGTTAAAAAAGAGTGTTTTTGGCATGGCACCTCAAATTTATAATAAGATACCTGACTGTATAAAAGCACAGCCAATAAGAATTTTCAAAAAGAAGCTCTTTGCTCTACTTGTGGAAAAGTGTTATTATTCCACCAATGATTTCCTGAATGATCCGTCAATAATAAATAATAGAGTACTATAAAATTTAACTTGTGTAGCGATAGCTTAATTTATATCTTCTATACCTAGTTTAGCTTAAGAAAATTATCGGATGTTTAATTTTAAAGTCTAGATTAAGTAAATTAAGTTTAAAATTTGCATGCCTAATAGGCAGAATGTACAAGGCCCTGTAAATAATATTCTAACACCAAATTGTAAATACCTGCATTCAAAGCAAATAAATTTATTTCATTTTCATTTTCATAGGTAAGTATTTTTAGGGTTCGTACCGAAATGGTGAAACGGGACCCTATTACTAAGAATCCGCTGTCCGTCTGTCTGTCCGTCTGTCACCAGGTTGTATCTCATGAATCGTGACAGTTAGACAGTTGAATTTTTCACAGATGATGTATTTCTGTTGCCACTATAACAACAGATACAAAAAACCGAATAAAATAAATATTTAAGTGGGGCTCCCATACAACAGGCATGTTTTTTTTGCCGTTTTTATAGATAATGGTACGGAACCCTTCGTGCGCGAGTGCGACTCGCACTTGGCCGGTTTTTATGAATCACTCTTGTTTCTCACATCAAAAATTTGTCGCGCATCTTAGTTTTTACCGATTTAAATGTAATAATAACATATTTTTTGAATTATTTTATACAAATATTTAACTACATTATAATTATGTATATTATATTTTATTTTATTTTATATTTTTCGGAAAACTTACAGCTAGGCAAAAACATTATTTAGGGTTAATAACATGATGATGGCCAATTACAAGTTTTCACGGATATATTATTGATATACACTCGAGAGCAATGAATCCGGGTCACTTAAAGAATCCTAAAAATCTCGGAAACTAAAAATGCTAGGTTAATGCAATAAATTGTATTTAATAGACAATGTAATACTCCTTAAATGAAGGTATTAAAACTTCTTAGTTATTGTAAAGTTATATCATAAAAAAATCAAATTTGAAAAAGGGCCACTTTCGAAACCAAATGCTGTAATTTCGTAGTTCCATCAACTACGAAATTACAGCATTTGGTTTTGCTTTTGTTTGTAATCTGTCATTTATGTGGGTACATAAACCATGTTGATAGTGCTCTATATTCATTATTCAAGCTGAAATTATGTCGCTTACGCCTGAAGAATGCACCAGAATACTTACAATGCTGGAAACCGGCCGGAGTCAGCGCGATACAGCCAGGACTGTCGGTGTGTCGCTGTCAACAGTACAAAGAGTTCTCCGACGTTACGAAGAAACTGGTTCTAACCTACGCAGACCAGGAACGGGCAGAACCAGGTGTACCACAGCACGAGAAGACCGATACTTGGTGAACACCATGTTTCGAAATCGCTTTCTTACAGGAACTGAACTCACAAATCAGTTTCGACGCCTCGGAGGAAGTAACCCAAGTGCATGGACAGTAAGACGTCGGCTTGCTGAATCTAACTTAAAACCCCTTAGACCTGCAAACGGCCCTAAACTGGAGCGTGGGCATCGTATTTCAAGACTAAGATATGCCCAGAGCCACGTAAATTGGAGTATTGAAGATTGGTCAAAAGTTATGTTCTCCGACGAATCAAAATTTATGCTCTACAAGCACGATGGAAGACACAGAGTGTATCGAAGACCAGGGGAAAGATTCAAGCAAGCATGCATCGAAGAAAAAGTAGCCTACGGTGGTGGGTCTGTACTTGTGTGGGCCGGAATTTCTTCTGAAAGTCGCACAGAGCTGGTGATCATAGAAAACGGCTCTTTAACTAGCGAAAGATATGTGGAAGAAATCCTCAATGATCACGTTGGTCCATTTATGGTCAATTTAGGTGAGGATGCTATATTTATGCATGACAATGCCCGACCTCATACAGGTAGGATTGTGAATGACTACCTTCAAGAGATGAACATTACTCGTATGGAGTGGCCAGCGCGCAGCCCGGATATCAACCCGATCGAGCATGCTTGGGACGAGCTAGGCAGATGCGTAAAACAACGAAACCCTCCCCCAATCACGCTTCGTGAGCTCAAAATTGCTCTCACAGAGGAATGGGAGAATATTCCCCAAAATCGTATAAGGAACTTGGTGTACAGCATGCCAAACCGCGTAAACGCAGTAATGGAAGCACGAGGAGGCAATACGAAGTATTAAAATTCAAAAAAATCGTAATAAAGTTCAAAAATTTCATGTTTCCTATTTTTGTTTTAAGGAGAGATCAGCAGTTTTTTTCTTTATGTAATTTTGTGTTAATAAAATGTATGGTGACTCATATTTTTTTTACTTTCATTTAAGGAGTATTACATTGTCTATTAAATACAATTTATTGCATTAACCTATCATTTTTAGTTTCCGAGATTTTTAACATTCTTTAAGTGACCCGGATTCATTGCTCTCGAGTGTATTTTATTTTAGAAGTATATTCTCATATTGTATGTTTATATTTAAATTAGTGTACCTACCTATAGTTCAGTTTTTTTAATTTTATATGTTTTGTTTTCTTTTCTACTCTTACACACGTCTACAATTCTCTTTAACTACTTTCCTATCGCAGGTATGCTGGAAGAGATTTCTTTAGGAACAAGCATCACCTTTGTACGTATTTTTCTGTTCCTTTCTTCTTGTCTGTATATTTAAGTACTGTGAAAGAAATAAAGAAAATATTAATTAAACTCTTTAAGTTCTTCTTAGCGTGTCGATAACAATCTAAATACATAATAGAGGGCTCTGAATTTGCCTACGAATTTGGTAATAATTTCTTTAATAATAATAATAGATTATTTATTTATTGGCATAAATATGTTTTAACAAAGATAGTGAGGCCCTGACTCCAGCGCTAGGTCATCGGTTCTTGTAACGTGCAAACAACAGAATACGCTGAACATGATATTAAGTGTCCCATTGTTTGCGGGACAGCACTACATTTACACTCCAGGGCCAGAGTCATCTGTGAGTTCTAAGTTTTTTTTTGTTTTTGTTCTTGACATCGATGTCGCCTAATGAAAAGTGATAAATGAAAATGAGGTCTAACATGGACTGAGCGTGAAGCTCCCGTTTTTCTTCAGGCAGGTGGCAGGCAGGTGTAGCGGTTACACCGCCACATACGAACTACGCATCAAAGACATGACGTCACACAAATCCTGCATCGCGCAATTAGAGTTTACCGCGCGAGTGACATAGACTATCCGACATCAACACCTGGGCAGTCAGCCCGCCAGACACAACACCCGTCTGGTTGGAGGATCCTCCCTTTTCTATGGTGGATGAGTGAACTTTACACCCTGTTCCTCATACCTCTAAACAGGTAACAACACAGCAAGTTGGTATTGGTTAAATCGGTTTTATTCGTATCCTTGAAGTCTTACGTAATTCTCTAAACAACACACTCATGACAAGTCATTATGTAGGTGCCAGGTACAATTAAGTTCACCTATTTAAGTATTTACTATTTACCCATGAATAAAATCAAGTCATTTTGACTTATTAAATGTTAACACATAACATGACGCCTGTAATCCCCGAAGGGTTTGGCAGAGGTGTAGGTACCTATAGTACACCCACATTTCGCCAGTTATGTTTAAATCCCATGTAATAGGGGGCGAGCCTATTGCCATCAACCGGGCACAAATTTAAACTCCGGGCTGCTACTGAGCAATTGCAACCACTATAACAAAATGGCACTTATGAAAGGTTGGAAGCTAGAAGCACGGTTCCAATTGGTCGTTTCCTATGGAGAAGAGCCGGCAAGAAACTCCACGGTTACTCTTTTAAAAATAATTGGCTTTTACAATATTTTCAAATAACAGTGTTAATAGGTATGGGAGGACAGTATAGGCCTTTTAAAAAGCACCAGGTACCTACTTAACTTCATAGAAAATGGTCAACAAACCTGCAGTCTTACTAAGCCTACAACGTTCTCCCAATCACAAAATACTCGTACATAGAAAATAATCTGTTTAAAACTATGAAATAATAAAAAATTAAAACCAATTTAAACCAAATGACATGATTGCCAATGCCATTACAACTGTAAAGAAAGAACAATTTCTTTGAAATCTTCATGAAAATAGTTTTACCAGTATCGCGTCGCGCCTGTCAATGAGCCCTAACAATTCTGAGCGAAAGAACCATGAGGCAGTCAGTCAGTTTTTAGATGTTGTTATGGCAAATCACAGAATACCTACAGTCGAGTAGGTACATTGATACACCTGGTTTACCTTGAGGATTATAGATTTACATAATACTTACCATTTATTGTGCACTCGCTGTTGTGCTATTAAGTATTTATCAATATATGGAGATGAATTTTGCTTTCAGGATCTGATGGTGGGTTCCTGGAGAAGTCGACGGAACTTCAATTATTATAGGCACACCTATGGCGATTCGAATATTTTTTATAGTAACTCGTGCAGTTGCTCTCGGAAAGTACCATTTGGTGAAGTGGAATTGATGATGAAGACCACAGTTGGCCACCGGAACTGCTCAATAATAAGCATTTCACGGGTTGCGATTCGATTAATATGGTTGCCAAGAAATTTATGCTCGTCACAATGCATATGGAGAAGTGGAGCTGATGGTGAAGTACCAGGAGAACTCCTCGACGATTAACGCCCCTGCATCGGGAAAAGCATTATTTTGTAAAAGGTGTTATATTACAAATTGACCCACTAAAAAGCGAGAAATAAAAACTTCACACATAATAAAAAACAACCGACTTAAAATAATTTAAATTTTGGAAGTCGCTGGCCAATAACGAAAATACAAAACCAAAGACACCGACTTCCGAAAAATAAGTTATTTTTCACTTAGTAGTGTTTTGTGGTAAAATCAATCTTTCAAGCGAATCGAGTTCATGTAATTGAGCGTATGTTACTGCTGAATTGTGAAGAAGTTTACCACAAAAAATTTTGACTAGAGCACGGATTTTTTTAATAGATTTTTGATTCGAAGGATTAAGGTTTTGACTTAACTTATGGCTCCAATGACTGAATGATGTCCAATCAGGATTATCGTTGATCTAAAAGTTCACCCAATCAATCTGCTTAGCCTTTTCAAAACTATTTTGGGCTCGGTTTTCAGTCTAATCAGATGCAGCTGAATACTACTAATAATTTTACATGGAGCGACTGCCTATCTGACCTCCAAAACCCAGTAACTGGGCACTACGATACCTACCCCTTGGTAAGACTGGTTGGCAGACTGTCGGGCTTCTGCCGACTCGTAACGGCTGTCAAAGATCCATGAATGACAGCCGGTACCAAATCTACTAGTTCACCCAAAGGCACGAATTCTGAGCATCAGAGGGCTGATGTATTAGGTATACTGCTATAGTACTATAGTAGGTGCCTACAGAGGTTGAGTAGCGCGTATTCACGAGTTGAGCGAGGCATTGTGTAGTATTTATTACTACTACCATAGTATAAATAAGTGACAGTATTCTATCTACATAGAAAACGGCTGAAACGATGCGCTTCGAAAGGTACTTCTTCTCCTAAAATTGTTTGTCCGAAAATCATTAGGTATCCATAACGCGTTTGCTATAAACTTAAGTACATAAGCATAATGTTCAAAATCCCGAAAGTTTGTTTAACATAATTATCTTAAGTTCTAAAAGTATTCTGTCATAATATCGAGTAGGTACCTACTATAATAATTGAATCTCCTAATTTTACATGACCTAAAGTCATATGTCCTAAGTATTGTGTTAAATAATGTGTATTATTCCGAATGTTCATTTATAATATATATTTTAGTCCTAAAATATTGCTAAAAATTAGGTTTTAGTGACAGAAACGAATCACTGTAAATCCGACTCCACGCAGTCTTGTCTGCTCTTCCCCTAGAGTTTAATTTAAAATCGCGTAGGCGCGGAGGGTCGAGGCGGCCCGTGAGTTGAGCACCAGGTGGTTCGCAGCAGCGGTGAGCGTTAAACCCATCTGTGACGATAAACTCGCGTGGGACCGCCGGAGCCCCGCATCGCCGGAGCCGTGACAGAAACCATGCCTGCTGCATGTTGCATGCTTGCATGTTTGGTTGCATGCTGCATGCTTGCTTGCATGCTGCATGCTGCGTGCTTGCTTGCATGCTGCATGCTTGCTTGGATGCTGCATTCTTGCTTGTTTACAAAAATCACACACAACTGCTTTATTATTTATTTATGTATAATAAAAAATCACATATTTTTTAATTATAACAAAATGATATTTAATCGTATAAAATAATTATTAAATAATTTAGCCTTAATTATAATGACTCATTTTAATTCGTAGACAGATTCTAGGCTAATTTACGGACTAATAACTTTTATTGAAAACGGTTCTATGTCTATTGTATATTATTGATTGTAATTATTTATGACAAACGTATTTAGAACATAATTATATTTAGGGATTTCAATTTGATGGCATGTGATATTAAGTTCGGGTAAGTTATCATTCGGACAAATGATGATTAGGATAAAAAAGTTATGGCACTTCAAATTATGGATAAAAAAGTTAGGTGACACAATAGAGAACCACTTCGAAATCTCAGTACGCAACAGTCCCGAGTGCGCGGCATTTACTTACGCACGGACGCGAAAGGTTTATCTACCGAGCGGCCGTAGGTAATTATTTCAAGGTCACTGCCGAGATATAATACTGCTATTTATTTATTCTATGCTACTAGTTAGTACTAACCGGTTGTTATTCATGAGGAAAATCATTTCATAAACTACGTTTTTCTTTAATAGTGCTCAATTGGCACAGCAAACAAGTTTACGTAAATAGGTATACGTCGGTTTTCCTTGATCTCATAGTATGGTATGGTAGTTAGGTAGTTAAATATAAGTAGGTATCTATCTAAATACCAGGTCAGTGAAGGGCAAGACCATCGCCGAGGCTAGCTTTGTGATCTCCGAGTTAGTTGCTAAGCATATTGATACGATACTTGAGATGGTCAAAATGCTTGAATGAAAAGTTGAAAGTTTGTTTGTTTGGATGTTTGTTACTCAATCACGCAAAAACGGCTGCAGGGATTTTGATGAAATTTGGAACACAGAATAGTTTATAACCAAAAACATAACATCACGCCTGTAATCCCCGTAGGGTTGGGCAGTGGTGTACCTATAGTACACCCACATTTTGCCAGTTATGTTTAAGTCCCATGTAATAGGGGGCGAGCCTGTTGCCATCAACCAGGCACAAATACAGACTCCGGGCTGCTAATGAAAAAAACCTGATGGAAAACCCAATAACACTTTGCCCGATCCGGGAATCGATCCCAGGACCTCATGTTCAGCAGTAGCGCTTGGGACCACTAGACCAATGAGGCATTAAAAAAAAGTCATAAGTAAAAAAGCCATTTATTATATACCTATTACTAGGTTCCATTTCAAATGTTTGTTAGTAGGGTAATAGTAAATTTACTTATTGTAAATTGTTAGTACCTATGGTCTTCTTTTTTTGAAATATGGACCCCTTTTTAGGTAAAGGCCTCCTCCAGCTTTTTCCACACTTGCCTGTATTTGTCCAGTCTTTTCCTGACAACTGGATAATGGTGCCGATTCTCTTGTACACTGAACTAAACTAACTAAACTATCACTAAAATTCCTTACTTTTGGCTATGAGAATCCTAAAGCTATTCTGAAGTAAAAAGTCTCTAAATTTAAAAAATATTTTGACACAACTAAATCGAATTTGACAATTGCGACTCCGCGTGGTACATACTTGTTTGCCCTACCCCGTGAATTTTTTTAGAGCCGGAGGCGCGCAATGTGCGCAGCCTTGACGTGTTTTTCACTTTTTGTATGGACAAAAAAAAAAAAAAAAAAATTACCTACGTGTTGAGTATTAGGGGTATAAGCGTTTTAAAAAGGGGGTCGAAAATTCATTATTTTTGCGATAGGACACACCATTCTCGAGATATGAGCAAAAGAAAAGAAAATAATCCAGTACAGTAGGTACCTACCTACTGTTTTTGCACCCGAAGTCGAGATGTTCGTGTGAATTTTAGTTCATGACAACTAATAATATTCCACACCATTTTCAGTGGCGATTAAAAATAGTCAGAATTAGTAAGACAATTAAAATTTTAGGTGAAAAACGTCAAATTCAGAATAGCAAAATTGTCATTTTCACTAAATTAAAATCTCAGTACAATCTTAGTGCTGTCAAACTAAAATATAGTTAAGTTGTGCCACTTTAGTCTATTTCAGAATGGGAAATCATCGTTTGAAAGGAGTAAACTAAATTTTGGTGATTTTTAGTCTAGTTTAGACGCATTTGTGACAAGAGAATCGGCACCAATGTCATCAGCCCACTGTCTTATAGGTCTACCAACATTCCTCTTTCCCTGTGGTCCTTTCCATCGTGTGGTTTCTATGGTCCATTTTTTATCCATGTAACGTGTGATGTGTCCGGCAACCTCCGTTTTAGTCTGAGTGCATGTGTGAGAGCATCAGTTATTTTTGTTTTGTGTCTGATGTGTTTGTTCTTTACTTTATTTATTTTCCTGAGCTTCAACTTGCTACTTTTCATAGCCGTTTGAGTACATAAAATTTTTTGTTTGACAGGTATAAATCCAGGTCTGGCAACATGTTCTCCCATACGGAATGTATGGGAAAAAATGTTTTTGCAGCCGCAAATGTAAGTTAGGCGAATTATTATTCCTTAACTTGTAAAGCCTACTTAGCTGTGATAGTTATGCAATTTTAAAAGTGTGGTGCAAAGTTTTGAAGGCTAGTGTAGATACCTACATCCGAATTACTGGGCAATAATATATATAATTATATATATATACTTATACTGCCTTACTAATAAACGTTTTATATCAGGTAAATAGTTACACACCGTTTTCTCTCTTTTAGTCGTCAGTAATTTGAAATTCGAAAGAAGAAGATTTATTTTAAATTATAATCTGTTTATTAGTAAGACTAATAATGTTTTAGGACAGCAGTGGTGGCGCAGTGGTAATGGCTGCGACTTTTAAGGCGCAGGGTTCCGAAAACGGGGTTTTTTAAAGCAGTGTAGGTATCTCTTAAACCGTAAATAATTTTGACCAAAAAAAAAGAATGATATTTTCAAGTCTTATTTTAATACAGTGATGGAACTCAAATCATAATTAAACATACATTAATGCTTCAAAAAAATCTTCAAACACACCTCTTAATTGTCTTTAAAAGCAGTTTATACCTTCACTAACAATTATCATTATAATTAAAAATATACCATATAATGTCTAATGTCAACCTGCATTCAGTGATGATGAGTAATATGAGCAATATGATGAAAAAAAACAACGAAAAACATTGAAAAAGTACAAAAGTGTGGTTATTTTCTTTACTCTTTACACGTAAAGAAAAAGACAGAGACAAATGCAAATCGGAACCCTGCGCCTTAAGTCGTAGGTTCGAACCCAGACAGGCGCATTACTTTGTGTAATTTATTTCATCACCACTGCTCTCAAAACGGTGAAGGAAAACATCGTGAGGAAACCTGCATGTCCAACCAAAAATTCGAAGACAAGTGACATCCACCAACCCGCACTGGGGCAGCGTGGTGGATTACGACCCTCTCCCTCTCACACATAGAAGGGCTGTTCCCCAGCAGTGCACATTATGGGCTGATTATGCATATACTCATACACCACATCAAACTTCCAGGCTTTTTTTTTTGTCTAGGGCATCTCGTAGCTCACCTCTGAGGTGATGACTACTTAACCGGACAATCCTGCGGCTGCCTTAAGCTACTAAACTCAAAGCCTCCAGCCAGGGGCAAAACTATTCTAATTAAAACTAGGCGAGCGCGCGCTAAGGGCACCCCCTGTGGGGTACGGACCTCGGCTTAGGGCGTCGCTGGGGGGAGGACAGCAAGTTGGGACAGGCTGGATCAAAGATAATTCATTATTATTAATCGGGGAATTTAAAGCTACTGGCTCAGCATCGACGCGGGCTGGCGCATCAACGGGCAAGGGTCGGGGGGGAGTATTATTTACTCGGGCGGGTCGCGATCGCGGAGGACCTCGGCGGCGAGGTCGGAATGCGAGTCGGTGTCTGTGTTTGTGCACTGTACTTGTGGTCCTATTGCGCTCCTGGAGGAGGGTTATGGGGTCGTCTGGGTCGGTAAGGATTTGCCTCGGGCGGCGGATCTGACTGATTCTACTAGGGACATAGTTGGCGGCCTCGACAACCAGAGGGTTGCGGTGTTTGGTGGCGGACTCAAAGAAACGCTTGGAATTGCGTTTGAGAAATTGGTGGATTATGGGGATCTTTAGGTCGAGATGGAGGATCTCGTTCCTAACGTACCAGGGGGCACCGGTGATTTTACGGAGGACTTCCAGGCTTAATAAAATGAATGCTTATGTAGGTATAGATAGTGCAATCCACGACGACGCGCCCCACTCCGCTCCGCTCCGTACTAAAGTACAGCTTACTGTACAGTAATCGCGGAGTGGGGCGCGTCGTCGTGGATTGCACTAATATTTTTAAAGATGTACAAACATATTTAAGAAATAGGTCCTTGTATTATAATTGGTCGTACTTGGCCGCGTTTAATTATCCTTAATTTTACGGTGAAACTGTCACTTGACTTTAGTTATTTTTAACTAAAATGTACTAGTTGCATACAAGTGAACTTTGAAGGATACTGAAACATTGTGCAAGCAAACATTGTGAGAGAAAACATCGTGAGGAAACCGGCATGCCCGAGAGATATTTCTCGACAGCATGTGAAGCCAATTTAGACGCCCATGGGCGGCTTTAAATGTCTGACACCAGGTTAGTCACTAACCATACAAAAAGATGAAGGCCTATGAGCAGCTACAAAACAGTGACAGTTTTCGAAACATTTTTTAGTTATCTCATCATCCTTTAACTTACCATGATGGGTTATTAAGATTTTCTGAATAAGCTGCCCCGATAAGTTTTGTAGAGCTTATATCACCGTAAGACCCTCAGACTATTCCTGTTTAAAGTAATTATTATAGGTAAGTCCTCTCTAATAATTACTGTAAATACTTACTCGCCAATATAGTGATCATTATCATTATGGCATAAGCAAATATGTACAAGAACACTTCAAGGATTATCAGTTTCTTCTTGCAGCTTAAACAAAACATTTTAAGTTTTTATTGATGTAGGAAGTAAATAGCTCCAAGTGTACTTTTGTCGAATATTTTTTTTGGTATGTAGATGGAATTAAGAGCTTGCATTGAATTCAAAGATTCAGAAGCTAGTTATTCCTTTGAAACATAAATATTTTTTCAAATCAGTAGTATGAAGTAAAGTTTTAAGATTTAAATCGAAAGACAATTCCTAGGCTCAGAGACATCTTCAATGCAGTTACCGAATTTAGCCATAATAATAAATACTTGATGTTTCTATAACTAATATCAAGGCTGCTGAGTGTCTATTACCATACCAATCGTGTAGTTTTGCCAAATTAGATAATCGATCATTGGATCATTGGCATTTGCAGAACCTTGTAAATTTCTGCATGGAATTATACCTACCTATTGCCAAAGAGAATGAAAAAATAACAACATGACATCACGCGTGTATCCCCCGAAAGGTTTGTTAGAGATGTTCTTATACACTAGTCTGCAAAAATAAAATACTTCACTTTTAAAATTTAAATTTTTTCTAAAATTTTGAAGTCAGAGATTTAAAATAAAAATAACTTTTAAAGCAATTTTTATCAGCTTTCTTTGAAACTATAGTAAAATATACATTAGCTTATTATATATAACAGCCATTTTTAGCTTGTGTCATAAAACTCAATTAACATTTACAAGTATGTTTTACATGTTATTTATTTTGGTATTGCCTCCTCGGGCTCTGCTTACAGCTTCGACTCTATTTGGCATACTGAACACGAGGTTTCGGAGCCGATGTTGGGGAATATTCTCCCATTCTTCTGTCAGGGCTTGTTTTAGTGTCCTGATGGTGGTCGGTGGTGGTCTGCGGCTTCTGACTAGCCTTCCTAGCTCATCCCAGGCGTGCACAATCAGGTTGAGATCAGGACTTCTTGATGGCTTAGTAGGTTAGAGTTGAATACAATAAAGTTATATATTATGATGATTGATATAAGACTACGGAAGTGGTGTGTGTCTAAAAAAAGAAAAAGTTTTTTAGTCCCTATTAACTATAGATATAAATTAGGACATCAACCGAAATAATTAAATCTTCTCACTACAATACTAATTATAGTAATCATCTTGTATCTTTGGATTCGTTCATTACGACATGACAGAAAGTTTATTATTTTATCAAAGTCAAAATAATTTATTTGCTTTAAATGCGGTATTACAAAGGTGTTATTAGATATATATTGTGCGATGACACATTTCGCCATATTTTGGCATGCAAATATTAATAGTAAGTCTTATATTTTATGTTTAATAAGCAATTATCTATATCTAAAGTTGAAATATTGACAAAACATGAAACTATTTAAATCAATCTTCAATATAATACACAACACAAATAAAAAAAAATAAAAAAAACATTTGGCACAACATAAAAAAATAACAGAAAAAAAATATATCTACAATAATATAATATATTATATAAGGAAATGATTGCCTACTTACATACCTACCTATAATTTAGTTAATTTCAATGTACTCGCGCTCATTCAAACGGGAGTGAGAATGACCGATAAGATAGATTGTATGAAGGTAGGAATGAATGACTGACTGAGGTAAACAGACAACAGACATAATGTCTGTTGTTTGTTGTATGTAAAAACTTACCGTACCTACACAAATTATCAATTTACAATTAATACATATTCACGCACTAACATACGTACCATCAAAGAAGTTCATATCTAGGGGAGACCGAGGGGTTTTGACACAGAGGTGATTTAAAACAGCACTGATTTCGCGGGATTTAAAACCGTTAGCGAGCTGGCACCGACAAAAATCAGCCGCTCCCCACCACCCGCCGGGCCCCGCAGGTCGCGTCCGTACCTCTGACCCGCGGTTGTGTCGTTGTAACTGCCACGTCACAAAAATCGTGAAAAGTAAGTTTTAAACGTTTTTTTATGATACCTGTATTTTGATAATTCGTTTGTATTTTAGCTTGGGTTTTATATGTTTCGAAAGCTCATTAACTAACGATTGAAACCATGGCGCTGGTAAAACTAATTTATTTGTGTTTAGCTTCTGGATTTTTGTTTGTATAAAGATTGGGAGGATTTTTCTCACTGAGGGGATTTGAAACAGACTGTTTCAAATCAATAAAATAAAATAAAAATATGAGAAATGGGTGCCTCATGATTTGACTGATCTGCAGAAAGAAACGAGTGTTGAAACTTGTGTTGCCTTGTTGAATCGATACAGAAATGAAGGAATATTGGATCGAATTGTGACATGTGATGAAAAGTGGATTCTTTACGAT
The DNA here is from genome assembly GCA_963853775.1 of Xanthia togata. Classification (NCBI taxonomy): domain Eukaryota; kingdom Metazoa; phylum Arthropoda; class Insecta; order Lepidoptera; family Noctuidae; genus Xanthia; species Xanthia togata. The sequence continues at coordinate 7,807,646 of OY970805.1, forward strand.
AACCGTAAGCGAAAAATGCAATGGCTGACCCCAGGTCAAACGCCGCAACAGTGTCCTAAAGCAAAGCTTACCAATAAAAAGGTAATGGTAACTGTTTGGTGGTCTCAGCATGGTGTTATTCACTATAGCTTTCTTCGATCTGGTCAAGCAATAACTGCAGATGTCTGCTGTGCCGAACTCCGAACAATGATAGCAAAACTAGCAGTGAACCAGCCCCGACTCATGAATCGATCTTCACCATTATTGCTCCATGATAACGCGAGACCTCATACAGCACGAGAAACCGTTTTAACTCTACAGGAACTGCAATTAGAAACCATTCGTCACCCTCCGTATTCGCCAGACCTTGCTCCAACGGACTACCATTTTTTTCGTGATTTGGAATATTTTCTACGTGATAAAAAGTTTTCTTCTCAGGAGGCAGTACAAAATGCTTTTACACAGTTTGTCAAATCTAGATCACGAGAGTTCTATCGCAAAGGCATAAATAACCTTCCTATTAGATGGCAGCAATGTATAGATAATAATGGTAATTATTTTGATTAAATATGATATGTCACACAGTACCTGTTTGAAATGAATAACTTTTATTTAATTTGTTTTAAGTCGCCCCCGTAATGTGATCCCCTTATTCAAATGTTCGCTACAAACTCAAACTCAACTCAAACTCAAATCATTTATTCCAAATAAACCAATTACAGGTACTTTTGAATTGTCAAGGGGTCGGTCAGTCAGAAAGATGAAGCTAGTTGCCCATTCCAAAACGTAGTAGGTTCCTATGGAGAAGAACGGGCAAGAAACTCCATGGACACTCTTTTAAATTAGAATATTGTTACAAAACATTGGTTACATCATTCATGTTGAAATTATACATGTGAGAACAATGTAGTAAATCGTGCACGTTAAAAGCGACCATAATAAAAATATAAAAACAAAAATAATTAAAATAAGCCATGGCAGCTAAGAGATGACCAGTCCCCACTGACGGCGCCCGTTCACGGACATGACGCATGGATCAGCATCATTTAGCTCAACCATTTTGGAGGGAACTTAATGATCCAACACACACGCCACCACCAGCGAGACATTTGAGTGAGCATGACATACTCTCAGCCGCCAGGGTACATTCAAGTCAATGAAAGACGTACTCAGTAAATGGTAGATTTAAAGTAGGTAAACAGTGCTCACATATGTGCAATGCAATTATATAATACTAAGAGATTGAATTTATACAATGTAAATATAGTTTTTCAATCTTCAGCAGCTCCAACAATATTTTCCAATGCTAATCAATTAGTTTATGCGCCCTTGTGGAGCTGGACCAGCGTTGAGTCAAGCATTTTTGTCAGCGATGTAATCCCCCAACTTATAATATGCTTGGCAGCATAGTGTGCGTTTTATGCAAGTTTTAAATTTCGTTTCATTCAATTGGAGTATGTGGGGAGGTATTTTATTGTAACATTTTACACAGTAGGTACCCCATGAAAGATGAGTACTTTAGCCAGTCTGAAACCCGGTTGAACTAATTGGTCCCTATTTCTAGCCCCATAATTGTGTCTATCACCTATTTTACTGAAAATACTTAGATTTTTCCTTACGTACATGATGTTCTCTACACTTCCGTGTTTGGGTTGCAGAAACTGATATGTATATCAAATTTCAACTTAATCGGTCCATTATATACTTAGTAGACAGACAGACACACGAGTGATCATATAAGGGTTTCGTTTTCCTTTTGAGGTACGGAACCGTAAAAATAGTAGTACCAAGTACAAAAGTTATTGCATAGATACATATTTTAATTATTGTTGAAGTCTGCAAATGCTGGTGCGAATGGTGTAAGATTTTCTTCAAATGGTATTACTATCCCTTGTCTTCTCGCTCAGCGAAAGAGTAACCGTGGAGTTTCTTGCCTGCCGGCTGCTCTTCTCCATAGGAAACGGGACCAATTGGAACCGTGCACCTAGCTTCTGACGTTTAATGAGTGCCCTTGTAGGTTTATGTGAAATAAAATATTTTGAATTTGAATTTGAACGGAAGCTCTATATATAATATAGCCTTTTGCAGAGTGCTCTGTATCTGGAGAAGGGCGTTGTAAGCTGCGCTACAGTTTATACTTTTGCAGCTAACATTATTTTATTTGTACTTAGTCTTGTGTTATTGTTCCGAAATAAACTTTGTATTATTTATTATTTGATGAAGTTAAAGTTCGTCAGGATCGACTTATTTTTACCCTCACACTCAATTATTATAGTTATTAATCTTCTTAGGGCTAACGTTTTAATACAAGTAGATTTTGTTTAATTAAGACTACCGGGATAACTTAGGTTCCTCCTTACTATATAATATTCACGTGTTTTGTACGTAATTTAATGGTCGCGAACCTAAAACCAAATAGAATTGATTTCCTGGTTCGGAAACCAAATGCGTTGTTAACAAAGATTTACCATCCGGTATACCTTAAGTTTTGTCTTAATCTCTTTTCATTTAAATTAACTGTTTTGCAACTATTTTAATAATATTTTACTTCAGTTTTATTATATATTTTTTAATAATAATAAATTATTTTAGGTTTAAGGTGGTGGGTTTTCATTTTTATTTCGCTACAATATGTACCTATAACATATAGACACGCTTACAACAACACAACTGACACAAATCACATCACCACGCATTTGTTTTACCTATTTTAAGTTTTACATATCTAATAATAGGTATCTTTTTTATATAATAATTGTTAACGGAACGAATTAGCCTGGATCTCAACAGGTCATCCTAGTGTGAGGTGTGATACTCTCTGGTCGCGCCACAAGTTCTAGGAATTTAATCCACTTGAATGTAATCTTCGCGAAATAAATGTATTCTTATTACTTTATAGAGTGTAGGTAACGATGAGGAATTTAGGTAACACAATTCCTCATCATTTACTTTGAAGGTTGGTTTAATAAACCAGTTACGAGTAACTGCTGGTAACATGTTAACGACCGGTTTAACCAGTCGGTGTGGTGTGCCTACAAGATTATATAACAGATTATAATAACGACCCGTGTTATGGTCACACACAGTTAATGATGTGTTAATACTTGTTTCAGTAACTTTCGAGAGCTATAAGTATGGACCGATTCCAGTTTCTATGATTCTGTATCCTAGGTAGAATGTGTAAATAAATGCAACTGTAATTAACAAATAAACATAAAAAGTTACCTATATAATGTTGTCAATATATTGTATATAATTTAATTTTAAACTAACATGAAAGAGTGGACTCCCTTGCATACTTTCTCTCCAAGAACACCAGACATTTAAACGAATAATTTTTGTGTTACTTCATTCATCTGCAAACACATCACATTTAGAGTTGGCAGTGAACATAAAGGCTTTTTGTTGTTCTATACCTAATAGTTTGTTTAAAGTGATAAAACATCGCCCTTCTGGTACTGTGACATCACGATTAAATAATCCTTTACGAGTTGAATGCAGCAATGTACTCACACACTTCCCATACGGGGTAGGCAGAAACTCCAGAATGCCACCTACGATCCTTACATACCTTTTGGTTTACGTTCATACATCTGGTTAAAACGCACGCCAGTTGCTAGTACTACGCACTTGACCTTTCCGAAGAACATCACCAATAAGGTCGTTATATGTTCTTCTATGGCGTTACCCGTGGTTTCCACTCCCTTCGCCTTGTTACATTTATTACATTCCATGAAAAACGTCAAATTTTAATGAGACTCTTTGAACATCATTGCTGAACTTATTTTGTTTAATTGACTAATGGTGTTCATAATTTGGACTCCTAAATGAACAGGTTGATTGCGATAATGTTTATTGTTAAAGCAATTAAACAGTTAATATGTTGGCTGGAAACTACCTACATAACTCATGTAACCACAATTTTTATTTACCTTTGCATAGTTCAATTACTATAATGGATTGCAGCAGTGCGTGTCTTCATGTTTAAACTGACAATAAACTGTAATTAATAGGTGACCTATAAGTTTCATAGTATGTTACTAGCATATACCTGTATTAATGATCAAACTACATAATATGCTTAGTGCTACTCCGGGTTCATCCTTGTGTGTGGTTCAAAGGGAAATGACATCGCAAAAGAAAACTGAATTTTCCACTGAACTATTATACTAGCGCCATCTATGTTTAGGACATGATAGCGTGATGTGTATGCAGTTTTATATTATTTATACTAGATGGCGCTAGTTGTTAGATTTGAACGATGGTTTTATACCTACTTGAGCAAAATGCGAAGTGAGACCTAAAAACTATATTCCACGAAAGGGTAGACAGAAGTATGAAATAAGCATCCTCTCCATTTTTTATCTCTACCTCGGAAGTGTATAACGCTGATCAAGTGTGTCCTTCATCACCACAGTAAATAATTATCCCAGCAAATATTTTCCCATTGTTTGTCTTATTTGTTTTAGTATATTTGTGTATTTATGTATATTTATTTGTGCTTATATAATTAGGTACATATAAATTATATTTATAGTTTGTAATGGGTATATATATGTGAATCTTATTTTTTTTTTTAATTTTTCTTAATTGCACCTACCTACCACTGTTTGCCTCTGGATCACTTTGGTTGACTGGTAGAAAATGCGTACCTATGGCATAAAGTCAGCCTTTGTACATTTATGTGCTTAAAGTATTATACAAATATTTTAATTACCACGTTAATTATTGTTAACAAATATCCCGTCGTTTTCTGTTGGAAACTTCCTCGGAAGTAAAAATTAATATTGTGTCCTGTTAAGTGTTTTGTGTGTACAAATAAATAAATAAAGGATGGCTTTCCTACTATTTCCTGAAACTTCTATGTCGGTAACCACACGAAACTGCTAATTTAGTTATGAGGCACCTACTCGAATGAATTGTTTGCGTAATTATTTAAACTTTCTAAGATCTAACAGTGAAACTTTGGTTTGTTAAAACTTTTCCCTATGTACCGTACGTAACATTACATGATACTTTCTCTTACAACTTAATTATCAACCAGTAAGTTTTATTAAAGCTTGTTCAGGTAAACTTGGAGTCGTTAGTTGTTGTTCAAGAATGTTTTGACCATGTTCAAGTTTAGACAATGTATGGAAGTTGTTAACTTCGTATTAATTATAATAAGTTGAAAGTATGCGAAGCAAGTATTTTACTGTATCTCTAGATACCTAATCCACATCCAATTAGCCATCCATACTAATACTTATTATGAATGCAAAAGTACTCTGTCTGTTACCTTTTCTCGGCTAAACGGGTTTCGATGAGCACACAAGTAGACCACGGCCTAGGTTAGGACATTTTTTATTTTTTTTATCCCTGTAGTACATTCCCGTGGGATAATTTCCGAACTCAGCGCGAGCGCAGCCGCGGCTATTGTCTTATAAGTTGGTAAGGAGATCGGTGGCCCACGTAATGGTTAATGGGTGCCCTTTTCACCGTTTAGTTTACCTACTCAGGACGGTCGATGCGTAACCAACCAGACAAAGACAATATTCTACCGGCAACTAGTTTGTCTTGCAAACAAGAAGATAGCTTCTTGGTTGCTGAAATAATTTTGGTAATTTCCTGAAAGAACACATTTCCACGATGGTATAGGCTAGGTATCAGTCCTGTGCATCTATCAATCCATAGCCAAGGTTTCTATATTCTCCCAATAGTTTGACTGTGTCGTGTAATTGATGAGAATTATTGGAAAAATAATCAAACGGCTGTTATCAAGCAAAATAACATTTAATTTTAAATCATATTCACTAGCCGAAGATGTTTATCATAGTTCTTCCCTTGCTTCATCATTAACAACACCATCGACGGCCATCTTAGAATACTTCTCCAGGAATTCTTCCCAGAACTGCTTCCTCTCTCCAAGAGGGTTGGTTTTCATTCGGAGTTGTTTCGTGATGTGGAGGTAGTCGGTGTCAAGGTCTTTGCTTATCGGGTTCCAGGTGAAGCCTTTTAGAACTGCATCGTCTTTTGAAGGTGTGGGGTTCCTGAAATTAAAGTATGGGTCGAGATTAAAGTGGAGTAAGGGATGGCTCTGGTTTGATATGTCCTGTTGATGTAGTAGTATTTTATTTTCCCAAACAAGGGTTTTAAGATACTTTTATTGCCGTGTAGTTATATCGTAAAGGTTATTCATTTTTATGTAGGTCGTTACATTTTGAGTATTATTTTGTTTTAGTTTTGTGACATAGAAGGCTATTTAACATATCAACTTTAGAATGACTGGGATCATTGCATGCAAACCAAGTGAATTTGCTTTCAACGTAACTTAAAAACTAACAGACTTAATAAACCTAAATGATGTCTTATCAACGAAACTCATTCAAACATACCTTGTTTTAGCGAAATTGCTCCACAGGCGGACCATCTTCTTCATCACTTTCACCTCATTCTGTTCACTAGGCAGACCCAGAATCTGATTATAACTCTTTTTAATACGAGAGCATACTTGTAAGTAACACAATTCATCACCAACAGTGGCTCCATGGTGTTTTATACTAGTCCTTGCCCTAGTCATTAATAACTGGCTGTTCTCATTCCACTGTCCTCTGAAGTCAAAGACATAGTAATAAACATCAGACGATAGCCCTCCCGCTAGTCTATGAGCAGCTGAATCTACAGCATAGTTTTGTAAAACATCTGCCATGTACACAGCATACTCCAGAATATTTCCATAATGAAGCGATTTGTCCTCCAAATAAAAGTTTACAATATCTTTCCCAGCTTCCTTGTATTTAGAACTTTTACTTTCGAATCTAAAATTGGTCCTTATCGGAAGTTTTACTATGTTCTTTTCAATGGCATCATTCACAAGGTTCGGATTAAATATTAAATGAGCAACTATGTCTAGACCCTCTCGAGAATTGAAACCAATTATAACGGGAACATCATTGACTACTTTCCCGTTTTCTGGTAATGTTGTTAGAACTGCATCTTCGGTATCATCTTCAATGGTCGGTGCGAAAGGAAAAGAACTTATCTGATATGTGTCGATTGATTCTGTATCTATAGTATCAACTTCAGCGAGTAGAATTTTTTCCGCATCCAACTTCTTTAGCTCTTCTAACAATTCCTTGCTATCAGCCGCCGTAATATTCAAAGCGCCACCGAGTTGAAATGCCTTCTTCCTAAGATTTTTTGAGAAATACATGGCTTCCAAAGAGGTTCCACTTTGAAGGATTGCACCAGAGAATAGACCCTTTGCTTTTTTTGAATAAAGTAGTATATCAGCTAGTGCGGCTCCGCCACGACTTCCCATCAATGTTACTCTAGTGGGATCACCACCGAACTGTTCTATATTATCCTTAATCCATTCTAAGCCTAAAATGAAGTCCCTCAAACCATTATTGCCTTTAATGACACCATCTTCAGTGGTCAAGTAACCGAGAATGGCAAGTCGATGACTGATGGTGACCACAATGACGCCTTCTTCAACCAAGAAGTCAGGAGAATAAGTATCGGTGCCATTAAACCATGTTCTGAACTGATCGTTGTAGTCAAAGACAATGACAGGGGCATTTCCTCTGACGTCGGGTGTGAAGACGCTTACGTGGAGGCAGTCTTCGGAGCCAGATATTCCAAAAGACTCTTCGTTCCTCATACTTGAGCTGAATTGCATGCATGTTGGTTTATTCTCAAAGGCTTCCAGGCTACCATTCCAACCGTAGTGCGGTTTTGGTGGCTGAAATAATAAAACAGAGTTTTCATATTTTTAGATTAAGATATTTATATTGTATTTTTACGCCGAGACAAGTATTTAGGTAGTGTATTAATTGATTTGTATTAAAATACTATTAATAAACATTTAAATCATAAAAAAAACAATTAAATGGGCTAAATATCTATAAAAGAAACCTACCATTAATTAAAACCAACTCTCAAAATCTTTTTCCACCACTGAAAACAATTAAATCCGTTTCCATTGAATAAACCCGGAAGCTTTTATTTATTACTTTCCATTTAAACTATAAATCTAAGAGAGTCGTTCAAATATTTAAGTGTTTTCACAGGTTCGGTTACCCCAAATACTTTGCAAATACCCTTACAGGCCTCGGTCTTACCTGAAATCTTAATTCTCCTGTGGGTGTTTCCGCAAAAGGTATTCCTTTAAATGTATAGACATCTTGTTTTTTAAGTATAGTTTTTTCTATTTTACCCACAACAACACCTTGTTTTAAACTTATTTCTACTGTTTCACCACAGACACACTGTTTAATTATAAAAATTGTGAGAAAAACTGTTAACGTTTTCATTTTGGTTAATTGAATTTGATATTTTTATTGATTTATTATTGTGAGTATTAAAATTAGCACATTGTGTTCGATACCGATTAGTTTAGTAAGACTACAGATAACAACAAAAGGAGTACGTGTTCTTTGTATTATCTTTTGTAGATAATTAATTATCCAAAACCCTTTTATCTGGGTTTTCCTTATGTTTGGTTTAACCGATTACTAGATATCTATTTTTGAATATAAACGGCTGTGTTCTAAGCCCGGTAAAACGTTATCATAATTACGTCCGATTAACCAAATTTGGCAAACTAGTTTTGCTATAACTAGAAGTATTCTTCAACCATGTTTTCTGTTTATTGCTTCTATGGCCCCCATAAAAACCTCACCCATCATATGGAAATAGCGTTTGGGCCGTCAGATTGGATTTTATCTATAGGTAAGGTTAAATATCCAAAGAGTAGTCTTTATGATGATGCATTATCATGGGATGCTACTGGCTACAAAATAGTACAGACGCGCAGGATAGTACTGACGCGCCCACATTATTTACCATACAAAAAAAAGCTTATGAGAACTCTGGTCAACATAGATGAAACTGACAGTTGTAAGCCTCACTTTGAGGAGCTGAAAATTTTGACCTTGCCTTGCCTTTATATGTTTGAAATTTGTAAATTTGTACGGAAAAATCCGGAATTATATACCAAAAGAGAAGACATATAGAATAGATTTACTCTAAGACATAAAAACAGACTAAACATTCCAACATCACGACTTAAAATGCATTCATCAAGGTGGGCGCCACTGTAACGGCTAGGGCTACACAGGTTAGGCTGCGCAGGCCGTTAACTGATAGGTAGTAGGTAGAATGATAATTAAAACAGTAAAAAAGGTTAATACATATATTGATAGTTAAGGTTTACACGGCTAGGTCGCGGGTAAGGTCCTAACTATCAATATACGTATCAATAAAAATATATAATAAACTACCGGAACATCTTAAAAATATAAATAAATATAATACGTTTAGTAGTAAATTAAAGCTATTTCTATTAAACAAAAGCTACTTACTATAATATAAATGAATACATGAATGATAAACTATGACTGCAATTGTAATAAAATTTAAATATTTAATTGAGATTACTTCTACATTTACCAATTACATTCACGCATATAAAACATTGTAAAACAATAAATATTGTATAATTATTATAATCTAATCTAAATACATTTAACTTAATTAAGAATTATTAATGTTCTAAATGCTATTCCTTATTTAATTTAATTTTCATAATTAGTTTTAATTATTTATCCTTACTAATATTGCTGTGCCCTTACAGGGTCCATAACTGTATCTTAGCTTTAAGCCCATTTGTAACAACTTAATTCACGTTATGGTACGCAAATAAATGAAATGAAATGAAATAATGGATAATAATTTAAAAAAAAAACTAGATAGCTAAAAACTAGATACAGATGCATAATCATTAATCATATTACTTCCTTTTAAGATTTTTTAAACGATTACAATTATAATTATTGGGCCAAATCTAAATTGTGACGAATTGTATCTACTTGACCTTAAAACGGTGCTGTAACGTGCTGTTTTCTTAATAAAACGACAAACTAAACTCAATATAATTTATTTTTAATATTATTTACACACATAAAAACAATTTCCCCAGTAAATTATTAGAGTTCATCTTTCACATCCTTGACAATCCCATTGACTGCCATTGCCTTGTATTTTGCGAGGAAGTCATCCCAGAACTTGACTCTGTCTTCATGAAGGTTGTTTTTCATTTGCAGCTCATCGCTGATAACCAGGCACTCCTTGTTCTCTTTTGTAGCTGGGTTCCAGGTGAAGTCACTGCCTTCAGGTGTGGGATTGCTGAGAACAAAGAAGAAGTAAATATGTTAAAGTCTGATTTTATTTTATAATAGTTAAGGATCTTGTTAATATGTATTTCAGATAGAGACAAAACTTAATGATCATATACTTCGATTTGTTTGATAAACCTATAACAAGCGTGTATAGGGATAACTAGATGACTTACAGTTGCAAAAAAGTTGTATGAATTTGGACCAATTTGGACATATTTTTCAAAATGTTTGTCTAATTGTCATTTTTTTAAGTTGAAAACAACCGTAGGTAGTATTTATTAAAGCAATCTCTTGTTTTATTTTTAAACTTACCCAGATTTGGCGAAGTTTGTCCATAGCTTAACCATGTTTCTAATAACATTCAGTTCTTCAGAATCTTCATCTTGCAAAACTTTTTTATAAAGCTTCTTAATTGGTTTGCAAACGAAGAGATAGCACAGTTCATCGCCAGTGGCGGCGCCCCATGTTCCCTCCATCGTCAAAGCACTCTCTACGACCTGGTTCTTCCTCATATTAAGTTCTCCGCTGTAATCAAACGTGTAATAATAAACGGACGAACGAGACTCGTTCACATACTTCCTCACTGCATAATCTATAGGATAAAAACTGAGCACATCAGCAGTATAAGTCAGATATTCTCCAGGTTTGCTTATCTTCACATAACCTTCATCGAAATAGAATTCTTTCACTTCGTCGACAGCATGATAGTAGATATTCGAGTTCAATTCGAAATGGAAATCAGCTCTTACAGGAATTATCAAAAGGAAATCTCTATCAGCGAATGTAAGGTATTGAGGCTTACGAAGAAAACGTTCATTGATTTCGATACCTTCTCTAGAATTGTAACCAATCATGATGGGTATATCTATTTCAATCGGGCCTTTGTCAGGTAAACGGGTGACGATCGCATCAGGATGTTCTGGCTCAACTACAGGTCCGAAGGGCACAGTCGCCATCTGTGTTCTTCTACCTTCATCGGCATCCACTGAAACCGAATCTTGTGAAATGATTTCCATCGAAGATAATGGTGATAACTCAGCGAGTAAATTGGAGCTGGTAACCGCTGTTTTTTCGAGAACTTTGGCAAATGCTGTCGCCTTTTCTTTTGGATGTATTGGCATATACACGGGATTCAACGCAGTTCCACTTTGTAGTATTGCTTTAGTGAATAGTCCTTTAGCCTTGCGAGAATTTAGCAGAAGTTCTACAATTGCTGCTCCTCCTTCGACTCCCATTATTGTGACCCTATATGGGTCTCCACCAAACTTGTCAACGTTTTGTTGCAGCCATTTTAGAGCTAAAATTACATCTCTAATTCCATTATTTCCTGGTAGCTTTTCATCGTCGAAAGCTAAAAAGCCTATAGATCCCACTCTGTGACTTATTGTGACTAGAACTACATCTTCTTTTACGATGAAGTCTGGGCCAAAGTCGCGGGAAGCGTTGTGTGTTACTTTGAAATGTTCATTGTATAGGAACACTATGACTGGCATGCTTAGTTCCTCATTGCTTGGTAGTTTTGGAGTGTGTACGCTTAGGGTTAGGCAATCATCTTGACCACAGAACCCATATTTTTTTATAGGCCTTACCGGGAGATTCATTTGAGAGCATGGTTTTCTTTCTTTTTTGGCTTCTAGAACGTCGGTCCATCCTTCGTGTGGTTGTGGAGCCTGAAATATAGAATCGAAATTGCTGATTAATACATTTTCTCAAATCTACTATAATAGAGAAATCAGAATTAGATCTGAATGAATTCTATGGTTGAAACCTATGGTAGAAGTGAATGCGAATGTTGTGATGCCAATAGCGGAAAATAAAATAGAGAGAGACGATCCGCCGGAGCGACGTCAGTGAATACTATTATAACTTCGCAGATATGGTCCCAACTTTTAATATTTATACGAGCATAGTCGGATAGATGCAGTCACGACGTTGTTAATATTATACTTTGATTCATCTAATGTTCAAAGTCAAAGTCAAAGTCAAATAATTTATTTCAATTAGGCACAAAAAAGGCACTTTTGAACGTCAAACTTTACAAAAAATAATATAACTGATTCTAGTCGCCCATTCCAAAAGGTAGTTTTCGTATGGAGAAGAATGGGCAAGAAACTCCACCGTTACTCTTTTAAAAAAAAAACATTATATCTTGTATACACTTATTATATAATTATATGTGAAGACAATGCACCTAGAATAAGATTACTATACCACGATAGGTAAAAAGAATGAAAAATGAAGGAATGACATAATTATGTGATAGATGCATGGTGCTCACATACTTACAAACATTGTAAAATTATACTATATTTCTAACATTATAATAATTAATACTAATAATAATAAGTCAGTGTGTGAGTTCAAATAATCACAAAAATAAAATAAAATAAATGTTTAAAAAAAAAATAATTATACAATTAAATTAGCAACCAGTTCGATTTTGTCTAGATTTTGTTTGTTACAACTTCTGTCATAATGGAAGTACTGTTATGAGTAGTATCGTATCGTTATTTGTATTTGTTGACCATTTTTTTAAGTACTCGTTGAAAGACTCACGAGCTGTACCTAGCTTCTGATATTTTATAAGTGATATTTCTGGAATGATTGAACCCTAAGAAGAAGAATCACATATTTCGGTACCTATAAGAATTCTCTCTAGTTCTCTCTAGTACCTACACGCCACTCCTCCCAGATCCTTGACCAAACCCATTCAACTTTTATCAATCAGTTTACGATATAACATAACATAACATCACGCCTTGTTTCCCCGAAGGGTTGGGCAGAGGTGTACCTATAGTACACCCACGTTTACGATTTATTCGTGACATAAATAACACAGTTAAAAAAAAAAACTTTTAGGTATGTGCCCTAATGTTGAGAAGTAAGTAAAAGAAAACTTACCAAAAACCTAAGTTCACCAACCGGCGGTTTCCCATAAGGAATACCCAAAAAAGAGTAATATTTCTCATCTTTTAATATAGATTTAACTTCTACACCGGCCACTTTACCTAAACTAGTATCCACTATGACATCAGCATTTATTATTTTGATTAAAAACAGTCCGAAAATTACTAAACACGGTTTTATTCCTTCCATCTTGGTTAAGTTTTATTAATAATTTGTTTGTTTAAGTACACAATCACACATGTCGGTAGACCTGACGTGTCCTGTAGATAAGTTGTTACTAATCTTGGGTTTAACACTAAGTATTATTATATTATCTAGTGTACGATAAATAATATTACGGTGACTTTAGTACTTTGTTATCAGATTTTTGTTGCTACTGGTAAATTTTTGTTACAAAGATAGCGGTGGATTTCATTAACGAATTGAGGAATAGTATCGTTTTTCAGGCTTACTCCACAAACTGATCATTACCGTTGTTCAATGCGGGTTGGCAATTTCATTTCATTACAAGTCCATTTCATCCAGTCGGAAAGAAATCGTACCATCGAAACGGAGAAGTAGATAAGTACAGTCTCCTTAAGACCGACACCAACCCAACCACCAACACCAACGCCTACACCCAACCAACACCAACCACCACACCAACCCAACCAACACCAACACACCAACACAACACCAACACTACTGTAACAATACTTATTGCAAATAAAAATGGTTATGATTATGATGATATTTTTCATCACTGTTGGTTTTTGTTTGTGATATCTAATCGAAGAGAGTACCTTGGAAAATACAGAACTTAATACGGTCAGGTTTACACTTGCCGAAGTTCAAACCCGCAACTGATCAAGTGTCTAAACTTTAAACTTACGAGCCATGACGACACATTAAGAACGAGTCGTAAAATTAATAATAATTGATGAGGTTCATGTTTCAGACCCAAATAAATTAAATGAATTCCCTTTCGCTGGAAAACTGAAGACGGCCAATTTTATGAAAATTATTTTTCTAACATCGTAAATTTTTTAAATTATTTTTTACAACGATCATAACAGTATTATATTTCTGAGATGAGATGATCTTCGTACCCTTAATATCCGCTCCAATAAGTCTTTGGGAAGATACTGACTCATTGGGATCGGAATCACCATGACCTCAGGCCCGGCAGTCTCGACATTGATAGCGAATTTGGTCGCAAAGTCGTAATGGCGTCCATCGACGCGCGCGACGCTGCTGCTTGTAGCGGTTACACCGCCACATACGAACTACGCATCAAAGACATAACGTCACTCAAATCCTGCATCGCGCAATTAGAGTTTACCGCGCGAACGACATATATAAGACTATCCGACATCAACAGTCGGGCAGTCGGCCCGCCAGACACAACACCCGTCTGGTTGGAGGATCCTCCCTTTTCTATGGTGGATGAGTGAACTTTACACCCTGTTCCTCATGCCCCCAAATTGGTGACCCCGAGTATGAACGTTAACGCAGCCTTCGTGCAACTACTTCAGCGTGACGTCATCATCATCATCACTCCCGCAAGCTTTCGTGAGGCGAGTCTCACAGACAGCCAGCACCTACGGCTTCAACGGGTAACCTGACCACCAGCATGCAGCAAACGCGCATTCCTGGTCATCACCCTCAGCCTCATCAGAAACCTTGGCACAGCACCTGCACCTTCGGCCGGTCTCACAAGCAGGGCCCATTCTACCCTCTCTTGGTCGACGCTAGCAGTCAGCCACAACCCAGTGCTATACCACATCCGACTCACTGGATCGTGACGCAGCGCCACCGCGACTCACTGGGGAATCACCGCAGACAGTTCCGACTCACTGCGAACTATGCCGCACCCGGTTCCGACTCACTGGAACCTCCACTGGTACGGTGAAGCATCGCAAGATACAAGAATCAGCCCACTTTCGACCTCCGGTCTCCGGAGGGGAGTGATGTAGCGGTTACACCGCCACATACGAACTACGCATCAAAGACATGACGTCACTCAAATCCTGCATCGCGCAATTAGAGTTTACCGCGCGAACGACATATATAAGACTATCCGACATCAACAGTCGGGCAGTCGGCCCGCCAGACACAACACCCGTCTGATTGGAGGATCCTCCCTTTTCTATGGTGGATGAATGAACTTTACCCTGTTCCTCATGCCCCTAAATGCTCAATACGGGATTTTTTCGTGCTTGTCAAGCACGTCGCGCGCGTCTAGGGACGCCATTAGGACTTGGCAACCGAATTCGGTCGTATAGCTATCTATCGCTATCTATGTTGAGACTGCAACCCCTGGTTGAAAGCCAAAGAAATATTAATTGCTGAAGGTGAAGCTGATTGATGAGAATGTTTTGTTTCTAGGCTAGCAAAATGGTTCGTTTATCAAAACATAATTTTCGCTATAAAAATAACTTTAAATAATTGGTGATACCCGATATACTCAGGGAAGAGCCTCTCCATTTATTGATCTCACAAGAAGTAACGACGATGACGTAATGGTCTAAGATCTGATTAAGGACGACCTTCACTCATCTGTCTATTGAATGAAAAGTATTTTACTTATTTGATCCGTTTGAACAAATTCAAACAGATCAGTTTGTAAAATATTATAAATATGTATATAATTTCCGAGACAAGATCGAGTTCTGTTTCCGTAATGACAGCATGTTATTATTTGATCTGCTGTTTACGCTTTTTTCCGACTTTAACTAAAGTAGACTTTAGTACAGTGTTTAATGGATGAAAAGTATTTTCAATCAAATTCAGTATGTTAAAAAATATATCGCAAGTGGGTTGCAAAAAAAAAAAATCCTGGCCTGACAAAAATATATATATTTTCCAAAAATTTCACTCGTTCATTCATTCATTCTTTCTACTCGTAATTCATTTTAATAACAATTATATCTTTAAAAAAGCACTATCCATTCGTATATAACTCTTGGCTATAACATGGCCTGACCTATTTAGGTCATTAACTCCGAATTGACTAACAATTGGCAAAAGTCCTCCTTGAAAAGCTCTTTCAATTGGTGTATATCTTGCAATGTAAAAAAAGTAATTTTGATTTTTTTATTAATCACAGTCTGGCCAGGATTTTTTTTGCCAACCCACTCGCGATATATTTTCTAACATACTAAATTTGATTGAAAATACTTTTCATCCATTAAACACTGTACTAAAGTCTACTGTAGGTAAAGTCGAAAAAAACGAAAGCAGCAGATCAAATAATAACATGCTGTCATTACGGAAACAGAACTCGATCTTGTCTCGGAAATGATATACCTACATATTTATAATATTTTACAAACTGATCTGTTTGAATTTGTTCAAACGGATCATTTTGTATTACAACAGAAGCTTGTAGTAAAAACGAAAAAATAAGACAAGTTTGTAATACGCGGTTAATAGATGTTCCACATTCGCCCCACAAAGTTTGCCCCATATTTGAAATTCCTTTTTCGCCCCACATTAAATTCCTAGTCAATTGTTATAATCATTTCTTTCTAGTGTACATCTTAATTCTAAATGCAAAACGCAAAAAGAACCGACTTAAGTAATTGATTCCTCCCCGTTTCCTACAGCTGATAAAAGCCAAAGTACATTGCTTTTACTGGACTTATTTAAAGCAAGGCGTTCCAGGTACGGGTATTGAGTCACGTTCAGCACTATCGGGTTAAGGCATCGTAAAACAACATAAGTACTGGCTGGTTAAACTGCCTTTCTACATAAATATGTAGAGGGGTTGGTTAACTGTTGAATAAGGGAGTGTGTTCTGAAATAACTATCAGTCGGAATTCAGTTCAGAAAATTCAATAAATGGATTATATTATTACGGAAAACATATTCCCATTATTTCAAATAGTACGTCTGTTTGAAATAATGAGGATATGTTTTTCAGGAATAGTACTTACGCTATTATGCGACTAAAGCCGCGGTCCCACGGCCAAGCTTTTCCGCCCCAGGCCTCATCGGATCGACGGATCCCACGGCCTGTCGGATTGGCCTGGCACAATCTGGCATGTGAGAAAGCCAGCCGCAGCATTATATATAGATTCCCCTCGAGAATATTATAGGCAGCTGCATTTTCCAGTTTGCTAATAAAAATCAGGTGCAATTAACAACTCGTTTGCAAAACGCTGTAATAATTATTACCTACTTACTTCATCGTCTTTCGTAGGGATTATTATGTTCCTTGTTGTAATGAGGACTGTTTTTCAACGTCTTATATTATGTCTTAAGCTTCGTGCAGACTAGCGCGACGCGACACCGGCGCTATTGTTATACCGTGAAGTTTTCATAGAAATTGTATTGTTCGAGTCGCGTCGCGCCGTCGCGTCGCGCTGGTCGGCACAAGCCTTTAATGTACATAATGTCTTTGGTTCTAGGGGTTTAGGTACCTATTAAAAATATTGATAGGTGGTTTTATTGCCGAGATATAATACTGTTATTGTATTATACTGTGCTAATGGTGATGTAGGTCCCATAAAGGGTCTCATATAGCTAGAAGTATAAATAGATATTACATGCTTTTGGATTTTTGGATGCACTGGGATCGGATCCAGAACCTTAATCGTTTCCAGCTTACCGAGCCTTCGATGAGTTCAATGAATTGGAAAAATCGACAGCAAGCAATATAAAACTACTTATTAACAAAATAAACCTAGATTTCTACATCAATCTTTAATATACATAACATAACATCACGCCTTGTTTCCCCGTAGGGTTGGGCAGAGGTGTACCTGTAGTAGGTACACCCACATTTCGCCAGTTATGTTTAAGTCCCATGTAATAGGGGGCGAGTCTATTGCCATCAACCAGGCACAAATCCAGACTCCGGGCTGCTACTGAGAAATTCAAGATAGAAAAACCCAATAACACTGTCCGACCCGGGAATCGAACTTAGAACCTCATGCTCAGCACTAGCGGTTTGCGACCACTAGACCAACGAGGCAGTAATCTTTAATATAATACCTCAAAAAGACTATCACTATAATTTCTCATGTATAATTGACCTCTTAACACCCTTCATTTAAGACCAATGTGACAGTTACATAGTTTGACAACCAGTCTTACCAAGGAGGTCAGATAGGGAGTCTCTCCATGTAAAATATTGGTATTCAGCCGCATCCGGTTAGACTAAAAGCCAACCCCAATATATTTGGGAAGAGAAGACTTCATTATTGCCTTACCGAGAGGAAATGCAATTAAGGTTGAATCATGAGACATTCATAATATAAATACAAAAAAGTATACATGTCTATATCAATTTCAACTCAATTGAAACAACACCTTGTCATCATAATTCATCCTTTTTATTAACAGATTCAGTGACAATACCATCGACGGCCATTCGTTCCCATTTCTCAATAAATTGGTCCCAGAAATTGAACCTGCGTTTGTATAAATCTTTATTTATTTTCATGTGTTGGTCGATGTGGAGGTATTCCTTGCTTTCGACGGTGTACGGTGGCCATTGCAGGCCTTCAAGATCTTCATCGTTGTCTGGTGTTGGGTTCCTGAAAGTAAGTTACATAACATAACATCACGGCTTGTTTCTCCGAAGGGTTGGGCAGAGGTGTACCTATAGTACACCCACATTTCACCAGTTATGTTTTTAAGTCCCATGTAATAGGGGGCGGGCCTATTGCCATCAACCAGGCACAATTCCAGACTCCGGGCTACTACTGAGAAATTATGTTGGGAAAACCTAATCATATTTTGCCCGACTTGGGAATCGATCCCAGGACCTCATGCTCAGCAGTAGCGCTTGCGACCACTAGACCAACGAGGCAGTCTTGAAAGTAAGTTAATAACGAATAATTACTAATTTCCATCTTGTTTTTAATAGTATATTATATTTGTAACCATCGTCTAATTTCTTGAATTAAAAATTAATTATGACATGTCACCATGTTATGTTTTTGTAAACTTATTTTACTACGTCGACGAGGATGTCATTTTCAAAAATCATGATCACTAATGATTTTGGCACGTCAGATGTTCCAAATATCAAAACATAGCTATAACCATAAAACCCTAATTTCGAATTCAATAATTGTATTGTATTGAATTCTAGATGATATTTGAATAGAATCTCTCCATGGAGATTATTTATTATTAGTTATTTTTTCACTAAATATAACAGAACATCACGCCTGTATTCCCCAAAGGGTTAAGCAGACTGATGCTACTGTAGCGGTTACACCGCCACATACGAACTACGCATCAAAGACATGACGTCACACAAATCCTGCATCGCGCAATTAGAGTTTACCGCGCGAACGACATAGATAAGACTATCCGAAATCAACAGTAGGGCAGTCGGCCCGCCAGACACAACACCCGTCTGGTTGGAGGATCCTCCCTTTTCTATGGTGTAGGAGTGAACTTTACACCCTGTTCCTCATACTTCTAAACTACTATAAGCACTTACACCCACATTTCGCCCGTTATGTGTGTTTTTCACAAAACTTACCCATATTTAGCAAAATTCGTCCATATTTTTATCATTTTCTTCTGTACTATTTTCTCCTCTGGTACATTCTTTTCTAGCTTCAAGTACGTATCTACCAGAGCAGGGCATTTTAATAAATAACACATTTCGTCCCCAGTCGCTGCTCCCCATGTCCCTTCCTGTATTGTTGAATGTTTCATCAAAGCCTTCTTGTTTTCGTTCAGGTCGCTGACGTAATCAAAATGATAATAATAAACGGGTTTCAATGACCTTTCAGAATATATTCTTGCTGTGTAATCTACGACATAACTCGTTAATGCATCTCCCATATACGTCACTAGGTCCGGAACAGTTTTTATATTAATTTCACCCTTCTTGAAATAAAAATCTGTGATTTCTTTAGCAGCTTCCTCATAAACATCTTTTATGGGATCCAATTGGAATTTCAAACGTCTGGGCAGTAATAGAGGAAAGTCTTTTCTAAGAAAGCTTATATATCTTGGTTCTATAAGGTACTGTATCATAGAATCCATGCCTTCTCTAGAATTGGAACCTATCATGATGGGAATATTAATCTTTTCTGTTGACTCCTCTGGGTATTCCGTTATCAGACCATCTGGTTGTTTTTCAACAATAGGACCAAACGCAATTACACTCTTCTGAGTTTGTTTAAAGTAATCGTCAGGACTTGCATGCAAATCTCTGGCAAGCAATTTGCTCGCAGGAACTGCTTGTAATTCTTTCAAGAGTTTGACATTGCTGCTTGAAGCTACATCCATTAGCTCTCCTAGCTTAAACGCCCTCTCTTTAACATTCTCCTGCAAATATGCTGAAGACCAAGATGTTCCACTATGTAGAATAGCTGCACTGAAAAGGTCTTTAGCTTTTGAGTGCATAAGTAGATCAATACCAGCTGCACCTCCTTGCAGTCCCATTAGAGTAACTCTTTTCGAATCACCACCAAACTGTCCAATATTATCTCTTACCCATTCCAAGCCATCAACAATATCTTTTAGACCTGCATTTCCTGGTAAAATTTCATCTTCTAGTGATAGAAATCCAGTGGCTGCCAATCTGTGGCTTATTGTTACTACTATAACATCTTCTTCTATAAAGAAATCTGGGGCATAATCTTTGGATTTGTTATATGAATTAAGGAAATGATCGTTGACTATCAATACGATTACTGCTCGCTCCTTTTCGTCTATAGCTGGTGTGAATACGTCCAGGTATAAGCAGTCTTCGACCCCGTACATGCCGTGAGGGTTTCCTTTTTTTACATCATTGTTGTATTGAATGCAAGCGGGTTTTTCTTTGGTCGTTGTCAGAGTTTCGTCCCAACGGTCGACGGATTGAGGTGGCTGGAAAATATATGATACTGTATTGTTATGATTCTATTGTCGCATTTAATCTTTTTCAATGTAGTTTGTGTAAACGATTTTTTGGGAAAGGGAAATTTTGGTTCGTTTTATATATTTTTTTATGGTAGGTTTATCTAATACGACTTTTTTACGAAGGCGAACTTAATGCTCTAGGTTTTGATTTTATTTTATATTAGACCATACAAGGAAAGGATATTTCAATATGTTTCGTATGGAAAACTGTTATCAATCAATCTATCAATCGTTATTTGCAAAGAATGTAAGTTACATAAAATACAGGTGAACTAGATAGGAGTCAGCCATGTACATTCTACCTGGAAATAGGCACGAAAAAATTATAAACATTTTTGAGAAACTATTTAAAAATAAAATTACGAATAAAAATGTCACAGTTAGAATTATTATTATTATACATACATTAATTAATATAGAAAATGTCAAATTAAAATGTTATTAGTTATAATAGAATAAAATTAAAAATAGATGTATATTATGTCTATATGTTCAAGATAATATTATTTATTATACAAATTGCTGATTAACAAGTTTTGTCCACAAAAAAATCATTAATCGAATAATAACATTTTTCTATTAGGAAGGCCACTAATTTCTTTTTAAAGTTCATAATTGTATAATTTTTCATTATATCGGGCAATGCACTTTAAATGTGTCTTCAAGTTGACTGAAAAGGGATTTCAAACTATTTATTTTATTATTCACTTACCATGAATCTGAGATCACCAACAGGTGGTGCAGCATATGGTATTCCCATATACCCGAAATATTCCTCATTCTGTATAAGAGTCTTCAAGATTTTTCCTACAATTGGACCATTCGTCGTTTCTACTACCGGGCTTTCTTTACACACAATCAAAGTAACACATATACCAAGAAAAAATAAAATATTACTTAAATTAAGATCCATTTTGTTAAGATTGTCATGACAACCTATATTAATGTAATGATCAATTGTAACTAAACTATAAGTACACCCAGTGAATGATATCAGATTATCGGACCACGTATTATCTTTATTATGTCTATAAAATGCTGGTATTAATTTAGAAGTGTTAAGTAACTGGGAAAACAGATAAATTTTGTGACTTCGAAATTATAAAAGAAATGTAAAATGAAATCCGTTACTAACCGCACATATTGCAAATTAATTTGAAGTAGCAAAAGGGTTAAGAGACACTATAATTGAGATAAAATAATAACATTATAAATTATGTAAATTATGTACACGATTTTGAAAGGAAAAAAATAATGTAGAACTCATTGGGCATCAAAAAATTCGTTCACATCGCTGTCAGTGAGAAAAGTGCCTGAAAGGCTGGCAGCATTGCCACGTTACGACGCAATGCTGATTCATTGGCCTAAAAATTGGACAGCCTTCTGGTCCCGTGAATAGTCGACCAACCGCTGGGCGATGTCCCGAAATACTCGATGAGCACTCGAACCCCAAACGGCTCAAAAATATAGCTACCAATAAGGTTGGTATATTTGCGTCGTTTGAGGTTATCTGCACCTGCAGCAGCCGCCCCGGCACAGACAGCCGTACTAGGAAGATGGGATGGCGTAAGGGTGTCGATATAGGTTGCATCCCACACCAAGTGCCTACCCAACTTCCAAGACATGGTCATTCCGTCTGGCCTCTTCCCATCGTCGCGTGCCAAGCCTAAAACAGCTGTGACCACTGGTGATAAGAGCCCGACGGATGATGTCATTAATACAGCTATAAGTTGTTCTTAAAAATATATTATTTATTACCTGTTGTTCTAGTGGACGCAAGCGCTACTGCTGAGCATGAGGTTCTGGGTTCGATTCCCAGGTCGGGCAAAGAGTCTGGACTTGTGGCCGGTTCCCCTGTTACATGGGACTTGTGAAATGTGGGTGTACCTACAACGGGTACACCTCTGCCTAACCCTTCGGGGAAACAAGGCGTTATGTTATGTTATTACAGATTCACGATGTCGTGCTAGGGACTAGAACCAGTTATCAAGGATGGCGAACTGAAAGATTGCCTTGAAAATGAGTCGCAGAAAATTAATTGTGTATGTAAGATTACCTTCAGATAAACCATTAAATGCACTGACTGAGAACCTTAGCGTGGTCATTTACAACAGTTTCAAATATTATGAAAACATTTTCACGGATTTTATTCATGTTTATGTAATGACGTGTCCTTTAAACTCTCTAGCTTTTTGTTCTGTGTCAGTTTTACTTGGTCATTCAGTCTGAATTTGATTGGATTTTTATCGAAATTATTATGAGTTTTTGTAAAGTCTTGCTCCCTTTTACCTGTTGTATAGTTATTTGTACTACAAACAGTGATAATGTGTTTGTTATTAAAACAAATGGGAGTAAGATTATCGGAAGAAAGTTATTTACGATTTATGAAGACAAACCTTATGCGGCATTTTGGAAAATCCCGTATGCGGTTCCTCCGATTGGGGAGTTAAGATTCAAGGTGATTAATAAGTGTCCTTTTGCCAGTATTTTATCAGCAGCAAATAAGTTAATAATTAGTTCTAGACGTACTTTGTACTAAGAAAGAAAAATAAAAGAAAGAATAATATTTATCTTACACTATTAAATGAGCAATATTTGTATATACCTATATATGTATATTTATGTTCTCGAAAACGACTCTAACGATTTGCAATATAGGGGTTTACGAGGGGGAATAATCGATCTAGCTAGGTCTCATATCTGGGAAAATTCGTTTTCTCTATTTCCACAGCTTCGGGAATGTGATACAACGTTGGTATACCTGGATTATATGTTTATGTATTTTCACTCGAGCAGAGCTTATAGGTACCTAACTAGTGACTTTTTAGATGAAACATGTTTACATTTAAGTACTACCTGACCTAGTTATTTGTACTGTAGTCTGATTTTAACGAAACAAAAACCTATTCAATGATTTGTATTAAATTATTTTCAGCCACCAAATTCTCTTCGTTGCTTCAACAAACCAGTCTACAACTACAGCATTCCCTACGATGAGAGTTGTGCATCTGGATTATCAGAAGACTGCTTGTACCTTTCCATTTATACTCCTATTATCACACACATTTCCAACTTCCCCGTTATTGTCTGGATCCACGATAAAGCCCACATGCATGGCCCAGACTTTCTCATCGATGAAGATATTGTTGTAGTTATTGTCTCCTTTCGGATTTCCATTTTCGGTTTTCTCAATACTGGGGATAGCTTTGCTGGAGGCAATATGGGAGCTAAGGATATTCTGGCAGCTCTCAGGTGGATAAGAGAAAATATAAGCTTCTTTAATGGTGATTTAAATAAAGTGACAGTATTTGGGTCTGGATCAACTGCCTCCATAGTCGCATCATTGTTATTGTCTGCTGCTGGTGAAGATTTGTTCAGTAGAGTTATAATACAAGATGGCAGTGCGTTATCTCCTGCTGATTACAGAAGCTACAACTTTGAAATCACGAACAAATTGTATTCGAATTTGAATGGACCGTTTGAAAAGTTCAATCGAACGAAATTGTACGAATTACTTTCTAAAAGCACTGCCAGGAAATTATTAGTGGCCAGCCATGATCTATACGACAGCACAGAAGTCAGAGACAATCAGAGGCTTATCAATTCATTTTCCCCAACTGTTGAAGTATCAGGAAAAGGTACTTTCATGAACAAATTCCCCTTCGAAGTATACAAGCGAAAGATTACAAATAATGCCGTGGAAGTTATGATCGGCTACAGCAACTTAGATTCCCTTCACAAATTGGACGGTTTTGTGAGAAACAGGAAACTTCTAAAGTATTTAAATTATAACTTTCAGTATTTATTGCCATTTGAAGGGCGGAGAGACGAATACGGATCGAAGCTGTACAGGAAGATAAAGAGGAAAATAATGGATTTCTATTTCGTTAATGGGACGGTTGGGGAGAGGAGCCTGAGGAGGTACGCGAAGTATGTGTCGGACCAAGTGATTTATCCGATACTCCGCCAAGCAAGTCTGCACTCCGAAGTGTCGTGTAATAACGTTTACTTGTACCGCTTCACCTTCCGAGGGTCCTTCAACATCATGTGGAACACGTTCCTCCGCAATCTAAATCTGAGTGGAGCTACATCGGGCGATGAAATCTGTTACCAATTTAAATGTAAATCTTTAAGTACAACCTATAATACAGTCGCGACTTCAGATGAACGGCTCTTCATTAAGAAGATTGCGAGGTTATTGGCGAATTTCGCTAAATACGGGTAAGGTTAATGCAGATTAAATATTTGCTCTTTTCTTGTAAACTAATTTTAATTTAAGTGGTTGAGGCTTAAATCCTTAATACGAAGTATATTCTAATTGTTTTGTCAGTTTACGGTGAGCTTGCTTTGATGGTATTAAAAGATTGTGAAGTTAAATGTTACCTGGGCGTGGAGGTATCTACTTTGTGCGGCCTTTTCATTTGGTATTTCTAAATTAAAATTTGTTTGAATAACTTTACAAAGGAGCTTATTTGATGAGCCTCGTTTCCGAGCAGTCTTTTAATTACTTATAACTAAATCTGTTTGATGTGGATAGTGGTTCATTAATGTTATGAATGATAAAGAATAAGATAATTTCTGGATGTTAACGAGGTTGTATCGCAAGTTTCAATCTTTAGTGTTTCGTTTATTGCTTTTTACAATGTATGTATTTACGTTAAATTTTCTATTTATAAATACATAACTAGCCCTGCTATGCCCGCGTTATTACGTTGGTGTGAAGTTTCTCGTTTTAGCATAAAATTCAATGGCACTCAAAAATAGTGTACTTTCCAATAGTGAAAGAATTTTCAGAATCGGATCAGCAGTTCTGAAGATTACCAGGTACATACGAACTCACAAATTTTTACTCTTTGTAATATTACAAACTTTTGCCCGCCGCTTCGAACTCCTGGAGGTCGGAAATAATCCCACAGGAACGTAAAACCATGACAAAAAGTATCTTATGTCCGCGTCGTTCAGACGTGAAAACGTAACAAAAAAACAAACAAACTCACTTTCGCTTTTATAATATTAGTTAGGATTTATAATAATAGAAGATAAAAATACTGTTTTTAATAAAGTCAAAGTCTAAGTCAAATAATTTATTTCAATTAGGCACAAAAAAGGCACTTTTGAACGTCAAACTTTACAAAAAATAATAAAACTGATTCTAGTCGCCCATTCCAAAAGGTAGTTTTCGTATGGAGAAGAATGGGCAAGAAACTCCACCGTTACTCTTTTTAAAAAAATCATTATATCTTGTATACACTTACAGCCTTACTAATAAACTTTTACGCACGACGTATACCGGGGTTATAACATCAACGTTACCAATAAACGATATTTGACGTTTCAGTTGTATACATCTGGTGTAATAGATGTCACTATTCAAAGAGAATTTGTACAACCGTTATTCAGCCCTCGGACCTTGTATAGCGAATGTATAACCTATAATAACTAGTTGCTTTTGTCGTATTGAGTTTGAAAACCATGGACTATTTACAATATTTCGATATTTTAGATGAAATTGACAATCATAAAAGAAAATGTTATAAACATCGTTATGATCCTTGCTGTTTGCAAGAAAATGAGTTTCGATTTAATTAAAGGTTCAGCAAACTATATGCAAGAAACATTGTTGAATTAGTCAAATGTCATTAGTTTCAGCCATTTAATATTATAGAAAAAAAATATCTTCATAATTTTTATCATTTCAGTCGTGCTGAATTCGCTTTGTTAAATTTTGACGTTCAAGTTTGACTATGGGTGCATTCCGAGTTACGCTGTAATCGATTTGAGCGTGCTAACAACCGTACCGTATTATCGCGGGCATGATAACGTTGTGTCTTGAATCGTCATAGATGACGTCATGAAATACGCCATCTTGCGATAACGCCGACCGGCTTGGTCGGCGTTACTAATATCACCGTGAGCGCTGTCAAAAATGACAGTTGTGCTGTTTTGTTTTGACTCGCATCTTATCTTTGAACTAACATGGCATTTTCGAAATTGTGTTTCTGGCTACCCTTCGCCACCTAACCAAAGAAGAAGAAGAAATGTGTGGTATATACACAATGAAATATGATATGCAAGTTTTGACGTTGAGCGAGTACCGTGAGCGCGTTCACGAGCGTTCCGAATTGTTGACAGCCCTCAGCTGTCATAATCGTGATATCTTAATCGGAACGCCAACTATCGGTGTCAGCGCTGTGAGCGATTATTCGGAAAATAATAAATAATTCGGAAAGCGCCCTATAACAGCTTTTATTGTTGCGTTCTTAACCTAATGCATGCATCACTAGTGACAATAATCATTTTTTTTATTTCGTAAAAGAACGCAAAATCAATAGTTTTGGAAATAAAATGGACGTAATTCTTTAAATTTAGATTTGTTAAACATATAAGTCTAAAGTTATGAATGTTTTTCCAAATCAAAAAATGTCAATGATATTACGCAGTACCAGTTTCAGAACGCACCTTCTAATGTTGCCAGTGGTTTTTATCATAAGCAGTGGGTAACTATGCATTGTGTATACACTGATTATTAGTAAGAGTAGTGTGTAACGCCTATTCACAGCTTATACATTGTATAACAATACAATAGTTAAACAGATGTTTAACTTATTTTTATTAGTAAGGCTGTTATTATATAATTATATGTGAAGACAATGCACCTAGAATAAGATTACTATACCACGATAGGTAAAAAGAATGAAAAATGAAGGAATGACATAATTATGTGATAGATGCATGGTGCTCACATACTTACAAACATTGTAAAATTATACTATATTTCTAACATTATATTTAATTAATTAATAGAACATTACCACTGATTATTGATGTGTAACATCTTTCCTCTCACTTTCCTGCTATCTGTGGCAGTGATTTCGTGAAAAGAGACGGAAGTGTGTGACATTAAACTGGAGAAGCGCGCGCTATTTGATTTGACCAATGAGCGAGCGCGGTGCTAGAGGTGGCGGTTAGATAGTACCAATCCATTTTCCTAGAGGTTGGTACTGTCAGCCAAAAGATGTCAGATGTTACACATAAGCGACTACTGTAAGGTTCACTTGTTTTTTTTCGGCTATAGGTTTATACCTAGAAAAGAAAAGAAAGAAAGAAAATACATTAATTTGCGGTACATATGACGCAAGCAAAGGAACAAACACTAAAAAACAAATTTGGTGGAAAATATGCGTCACATCCACGCAAAACGGCCATCACTCAGCATAATGCTGGGACCCTATGCGAGACAGAGCCCCAGCGCTGGTTTTCAGTGACAGCCGGCATTGACGTGATGATGCCTAATGGTAGCTATTCCAGTATCACCAATTAAACCATAACTTTCTTCCCAATTTCAGTAACCCTACACCACATGCATCAGACGACGTTCTAGACGGCTTAAAATGGCTGCCCCTGATTCCCAACAAGAGCATGAGAGGCCTAAACATGGGATCCACCCTGAAGATGACGAAACTACCAGAAGAGAAGAGGATGGAGTTCTGGGACCAGCTGAGACATGAGTTCTTTATTGATAGAGAAATAAATGATGAACTGTAATGGTATTATAGAAATTATTTAACGCTATACTATGGTAGTAATTACTTTTTCAGAAGAGCTCCTGCTTCAGACTCTTATTTTTTATCTTAAACTTATAACTTAATCGGGGTTTTGTACCCGAAGGGTGCTAACGGGAACCTATTACTGAGCCACCGCTGTCTGTCCGTCCGTCCGTCTGTCACAGGGCTTCATCATCTTTTAAATTCATCATTCATCTTTTGAATTGTAATATGTAAGCACTTGTAATTTTCACAGAGTGTGTACTTTTATGGCCACTATAACAACAGGTAATAAAACAAAATAAATACATTAAAAAATTATACAAGAAACGAAAATATATGCAGTGTTAAATATTTTACGATGTTACGGAACCATTCGTGCGCTAGTCCGACTGGAACTTGCCACTTTTTTCTCCTTGCTCAACAACAAAATAATATATCTAACATAAAACCTTCATTCTGAGAAAGGGTAGGCAGGAGTGAAGAAGGTACATCCCCATTCGCCACTATCTATCTACACTAATATTGTAAAGAGAAAAGAATTGTATTTTTGTTTGTAATGAACATTCTCAAAAACTACTGGAACGATTTACAAAATTAGTACATTTAGAATGCTGTATTATAACTAAGTAACATAAGCTATAATTTATAAATATATCACGCGGGCGAAGCCGCTGACGGAAGCTTTTAAAAGTTCCATGTAACAGGGGGCGAGCCTATATATTGACTTCAATCGGGCACAAGTCCAGACTCCGGGCTGCTCCTAAGAGATTCCTGATGGAAAAATCCAATAACTCTTTGTCGACCTGGCAATCAAAACTGGGCTAGTTTGACCAAGACTGCTATTCCACGCCTTAGGTATGTGCGCTGCGAGACTGGGGCAGTGCTGGCCGCTCATTCGTCAACGCTCACGCTGTGCCGCCTATTGGTCAACGCTACCTCCCTCCCGCCTCGCCGCGCATTCCGGCGCGGAACCGCGGTCAAATTATAGTCTCCTTGTTCATTCGTAGTTTATTAGTATAATAAAAACCTCATCAAATCGTCAGCTTAATTAACGAGCTAGCTAGTAATCGGCTAATGTGTTACTTTACCAGCTAACAACAGAACTTGAACAATTTTATGAACTCCTACAGCTTAACAGTCAGAATGTAATTAAATCAGAGTGCTCTCAAATTATTTTGTACGAATAGATGTCGTCGAGGGGAAAGGTGTTAATATTCGAATGTAGTGTGTCGGTATCTACAACGCCACATGGAAACTGCGCATCACACTGACGTCACGTAAAATCCTGCATCGCGCAAGCAGAGTTTACAGCGTGACGAGTATATATACAACGTCCCGACATCAAGCCCACCTGACATGTCGCCCGTCTGGTCGGAGGATCCTCCTTTTTCCATAGAGGATGAGTGAACTTTACAGCCTGTTCCCCATACCTCTACTGATAATAGTATATTTTGTTAAGGGTTATAATTATTTTATTACCTACCGGTATTATTTACAAAATGCTTGTACTGACTGCTGCACAGGTCCACTAAAATCTGTATAGTTCTTTCCTCAAATTACCATTTCAGACACTAATCTACACAACTCCTCATGTTATGACCAAGATTATGACTTTAAAAGAGACTGTGACCTCTGAGTTTGTTTCGGCCTTTCTTCTCAGAGTAGTCAGATAGGAAACGCCGAACTCATCTAGTCGTTAAAATAGGATTGACGTGTAAAAGTGTTTGTACAAATCTATTTAAAATTATTTATTGTTTCACGCTGTTTAAGTAAGTTTGATTGAGCTGGCGCTTGAGAAAATCTTTATGTAACTGCCAACATTAGAATATAAAGAATACTCGTAGACAGTTTTCGTGTAAATTGTTCCACTAGAGTCGCGTCGCGCTTGTGTGAATTTGTGTCCTTACCAAATCATTGTCAGAAACAAACTATTGATGCTAATTAATCTTAATAGCAATAAGTAGTGAATCTGTATCAAGCTGCTTGTCAATAATCTTATCACCTCGTGCAATAACATCTACATCGCTAACTCGCAAATGACAGTTATATAAGTCAAAGTCAAATAATTTATTTTAAAAGGCACTTTTGAAAGTTAAAATTTTCAAAAAACGGAATTGATTCTAGTCGCCCCTTCCAAAAGGTAGTTTTCGTATGGAGAAGAATGGGCAAAAAACTCGCCGTTCATCATCTGCCTAGCCTTTTCCCAACTACGTTGGGGTCAGCTGCCAGTCTAACCGGATGCAGCTGAATACCAGTATTTTATATGGAGCGACTGCCTATCTGACCTCCACAACCCAGTAATTGGGTGATACGATACCCCTTGGTAAGACTGGTTGTCAGACTTTCGAGCTTCTGACGACCCGTAACGACTGTCAATGATCCACGAATGACAGCCGGGACCAACGGCTTAACGTGCTTTCCGAGGCACGGAGGAGTCTCGGTACGTAAAGATGGTCACCCATCCACAGACCAACCCCGGCAAGCGTAGCTTAACCTGACGGATCGACCCGTGCGGCAGTTATTACTTAGCCACGAGCTCCTCCGGAAAACTCGCCGGTACTCTTTTAAAATGTTTTCACAATATCTTGTATACATAACACACAACATCACGCCTGTAATCCCCGAAGGGTTAGGCAGAGGTGTACCTGTAGTAGGTACACCCACATTTCGCCAGTTATGTTTAAGTCCCATGTAATAGGGGGCGAGCCTATTGCCATCAACCGGGCACAAATCCTGACTCTGGGCTTTTACTGAGAAATTTCAGATGGAAAAACCCAATAACACTTTCCCCGACTCGGGAATCGAACCCAGGACCACATGCTCAGCAGTGAATCAGTCAGCGCTTGAAACCACTAGACCAACGAGGCAGTCAATCAGTCAGTTATCTTGTATATAGTAATTATATAATTATATATGTGAAGACGATGCACCTAGAATTTTATACCACGGTGGGTAAAAATAATGAAAAACGAAGCAATGACAGATAAATTAATTATGTGATATACACTTGCGTACTACTTACTTAATACGCACATTTTGAAAGTATGATCAATGTGGTTTATCTTTATTTTTCTTTATCCTGCAATAACTATTTTATGAAAGTGCTTTTGTATACAGTTTAAGATTATTTAGAACTAAAGGCTGCCGGAGAATGGCGTGACGCAACCCCTGTAGAACAATTTCCGTGAAGTTTTTATAGAAATAATTCTACCAGAGTCGCGACGGGCCTGTCTGTGAGAGCCTTTATGCGAGACTAAACTCAACGAATGAAACCATAATTGATGATT
Organism: Xanthia togata; assembly: GCA_963853775.1. Taxonomy (NCBI): domain Eukaryota; kingdom Metazoa; phylum Arthropoda; class Insecta; order Lepidoptera; family Noctuidae; genus Xanthia; species Xanthia togata. The sequence goes on from OY970805.1 coordinate 7,839,380, forward strand.
TAATTTGACGAGACTTTTTCCTGGGTCTCCCTTGTTTCATCGAAAAGAAATAGCCAAATTATCACTTCCCAAATAATTTTCCGCATAATTTCATTTGCCAAATTATTACTTAGCAAAAAATTTCTTCACAAATAATTGTAACGCAAACTTAATGTTTGGCAAGTGAACGTTTAAACAATAACTTGTTTACCACCTAGTACTTTTACCAATTTTTATGTAGTCAAATATTTCAGTTGGAATAACTCATATTACGCAAAATAAAATTTGTCAAATAAAATTATATAATTATATTTAGTATCATCAGTTTTCAATTTACTATGTTTTTTTCCATTTTTTTTTTCTATATATTCTAGTCGTTTCTGGAGCAGTCGCAGGAGGTCACAGTTTTAACCTAACCTAACCTAAGCATTTTAAACCTGACCAAACGTTTATTGTCTAAAGATTGTTTGCTGTATTAAATCATTTGATTAAAGACCATGCCTAAATGACATTTTTAGGTAATACTTAAACCAAGAACTATAAGATAAGTTTCACAAAGAAAGTATCAAGATATTATGAAGCAGAAACGCTGGAATTCTATTTAAAAGTAAAGGATCAAGGGATAAAATACGTCAAGGTAGAGTATTCAGTATACAAGGCAAAAGGGTCTTGGTATTTGCTCTGATATTTATCACTGATCCGTTACCTAGAGTGATTCTAAACCTTTTCGTTGCCCCTTTATAACTGTATAACATCCGTTATAACACTAGTTTCTCCCAAAAGCTTTTCTGTTTTCTTGGCACTTTTCTTTATAATTCAATTAATAAAAAAAAATATCTATCTATACTCATACAAAAGCTATTTGTAAAAGAAAATTACGCTCTAGGCTATTAAATCTGGACTACATTTCCACGGAAAACTTATTAAAACCAATGTCTTAACACCCACACACACATACACTTACAAACATTCAATACACACAACATTTCCCCATTTCCATTCTTCATTTTGTGATAAGCTCATTATTATTTTATTTTCTTATTCAGATACCTAAGTATGTATTACTGAATAATAATATAGTTACGTAATGTAAACATAATAGGTATCTATATTTCTCTTAATTTTATGTTTACTTGCTTTTCCTTGATTTTGTTTTAATTTTGTTAGGTCTGTCAAACTTTTGTAATACCATTAATATCTTGACTATTGTTTTGTTAATTAACATGTCCTATCTAAGAGAGCCGGGTGATCTGTAACTCAGGATCCTCCTACCTCAGACACCTTTCTCTATTTAAGACTGTGCTTTTTATTAACCAGTGCCTGTAATATGATGTTGAGATAAATAAAGATTTATGTATATTAAGTTACGCTGCTGGTGGATTTGCAACGATCTTTTATGAAGGCGGTTGTCATGTTGGCATGTGATGCGGAGGAATGAGGAAATTGTCGTAAGGAAAGTTTTTGAGTATCAATCTCGATGGCTATACGAGTAGGGGAAGACCATAGAAACGATGGATGGACTGTGTGAAAGTTGATATGGCTAGAAAGGGGGTGACTACCAAGATGACGACTAATAGAGAAGTAAGGGATGAGGAGAATGTTGATTTTATGAAGGCATGTCAAAGAATACGACCAAGAATGTTTAGTAAAACATTTGAGAATCATATGTTTTTGGTTTCATTACACTCAAAAATGGTGCAGACACAATAAAATCTGCTGAAAACAGTGAAGGTATTAAAATAATTTATTGTCGAATTTTACTTGAGTATGTCTGTCATATAATTTAATATAGATTTTAAGTAGGAACAGAGCTTCATCCACGTCCGTATTTTATTTATTGCGCGTATCGGGCTGTAAAAGAAAACTCGGCAGGTCGTATTAGGCCCGCGGCTCTCAGTTTGAGCACCGATGCCCACGATCAAAGATTCGCCTCCACAAATAATACAATAACAGGCATAGGGAAAGATATCGAGTCATCGCATCAAATAAATCATATTATCATTATACTGAGGTTACAAAGAGAACAGGAGTGGAATGGAGAGGAAAACTTGTTCATTTTGTTTTGTAACAAATAAAACAGGTTTGTGATATGGGACTCTTTTATTCTTGGGAGTTTTATGTTTGTTAGATATAAGTGAAAATGTTGAAGGAAGAAGAAAATATTTTATTCATGTAGTCGTTTTTTTTTTGTTTGGAGCAGCAAGCGATAGTAATTAATTGCCTTAAGGCCCGTATTACACAACCTCACTCAAGACTCAAGCATTACTTAAAACTCGTTTAGAGCCTTATGATTGGTTGAAACAAGTTTTAAGTGATGCTCGAGTCTTGAGTGAGGTTCTGTAATACGGGCCTAAACCTCAGATTAGGACAAATGGTTCACTCCGCAAAATCATTCTTGCTACGATACAATAAAGTGCAATTTAGGCCGCACAGTGCTAAATACTAACAATAATAGTCACCTAGAAGTTGCCTCTCTATCGTGTAACTCTTATATCTTCAGACTACGTAAAGCCCACTGAATTCGACAAGTCGAACCCAACGCGTACCTACTTGTAGGTTCAAATGCGGAGTGAACCATCTATTCATCTATGCTTAAACTGTAGTGCTATTCTGTAACCATCTCACCGTGAAAACTTAGGTGAAGTGAGCTCGGAGTGAGCTGTCAGTCCCTAGCAGAATGACAACTCACTTCACGTTCACTTCACCTTAGATTTCACCGTGAGATTATTACACAATAGACCGGCTGGATGTGCTATCAGTAGGTTTATAGAGGTTTATCGGCTGGCTACTGATATTTAATACTGGCAGACATTCTAACATTCAAATATAGAACTACTTTTGAACAGAAACAGGTCTAGCATTTGTTCTAGGAGATAGATCGGTTTAGGGCTCCGCGTGAAGCAAGCGTTGTTCTATAAGTTGTAATTTCTTAAGAGTTTCAAATACAGCGGTCCTCTGGGCCCCTTAAAGTACCTCCGCAGTCTATTATTTATAGTTACAAGCCCTCAGTGAGGGCCAACCCCTCACAGTACACTATTCATGTTCTAAGCCGTAAATACTCTCAGTAACTCTTTTGAACCCTGGTCAGCGTGAAAGGACTACGTATAAAATAAAACGAAGTAACTAAACTCAGGAACGTGTTTATTACGAAGCGATACTAACTAGAAAATGTTGTGCTTTGAGGCACGTCCACCTGTTTGGTTGTAAACCAGTATTTTTATTATCTCTCTCTATTTCTGTTTCAACTAGTTTTGCAATGGTTTACCTACAAAATGTAAATACCTACACAGAAAATTTATTTCTCAAAAAGAACATATATAGTTCACTAAAATATGAGAAACTAAACAAGAAATCTTAAGTAATAAACATAATTGTCATTCGATCTATCGAGCACACACAGTGAGTCACGAATTCATTATTGTTAGTTAGCCAAATACAACATTAATCTTTTCTTAAAAATGTTCACTGATGAAGAATCTCTTATTTCTTTCGGTAACTTATTATAAAGCTGCGCTCCCTCAAACTGTATAGTTCTTCTTCCGTACAAAGTCCTAACTGAAAGCAGTTCTATACTATCTCTATTCCTGGCGTAGTAGTGGTGAGTTTTGTGTTTGAAGATGATTTGCGAGTGTATTTTATTTGTTAAGTTTTTCTTTATTAGTATGCATGTGTGGTAAGTATATGATTTTTGAAGGTTAAATAGTTTAGTTTTAGCATAAACTTCTTTCGTTTATCTTTGTCTTATCTTTTCGTAAATTAAGAGAAAAGTAAAAAAAAAACTTGCGATTCTAGTAATCTTGATATTCAGTCAAAAGGTGAGTATTTTACTAAGGTTCTGATGCATTCTCAAGTGCCCCGAGCTTTAAATAACGTGAACGCGAGCAGGAATGTGTGAAATGTGAGTGTAATTACACAGGCATATACAATGCTCTACAGTCTGAAACGAAGCAACGCTGCTTCGCGGCAAAAATAGGAATGGTAGGTAGTTGAGTCCGCGCGCGACTGCTAGTCACCACCTGAGGTACGTGAGCTGTGAGACGGGGGAGGTAGACAAAGGCCACGCTAACTCAGTCTGGCAATTTAGTCAACGGCGCCCTCCCTTGTCACACCGCTCACATACCTCAGGCGGTGACTAGCACTCGCGCGCGGACCATAGCAGTTGTTTTGCTAATTCTTTTGGTATGTCATCCCTTGTATTTTTTTTACATTTCTGTTATTTTTATGGTGTACATATTATAGAGTAATTTATCTATCTATTTACGAATAGTAATTTAAGTGCTCCTTTTTGCACCAATTTTTAGTAATATTTTTAGCTTTCACAACAAAGGTAAATATAATGGCTTTCAGTGGCGGTAAACAACATAAATCATTTTATAACAAAGAAAGTGTTGCAGATGATATCTCGGAGTCGGAAGATATTGATGAGTTAAAAGACACCAGAGTGCTCTGTTGTCTAGAATGCTTTTGAATGGGAGTATTTTCATTTACAGTTGAGTGAAGCTGTCAAAGGATTAGGGCGGAAAGTCTGTTTAAGGATTTTGTGGTAGTATCTACCAACCAACCAACAGTATTCAGCCAACAGTCAATTGTTTTTGTGCGCTGGAGTGAAAAAAAAAACCAGTCAAGTGCGTGTCGGACCACGCACACTGAAGGGTTCCGTGTTAGCAAAATATTTCTAAAAACAAACTTAACACTGATAAGAAAAACATTTTTTTTCTCTCCCATGCATCGATATTCGCCGCGGTTAATTCTTCAACTGCAATTTTGTAATCGCAAAAAAAGATTGCTTCATGTGGTAAAACTACAAATGAACGATTTACGAACTTTTCCTTTACTTGAGCTACAAGACCTTGCTTCCTGCAACAAAAAAAAAACATGATTCTTGTTCAACGGGAAGTATACACTGCTACATATCAAGCTATACATTTCCAGTATAAAAAGTTAACTATTTATTTTTATTTTTTATTTACGGAACATTGCCGACTTTTAATTAATTAGACTGGTTTATTTGGCTTTGTGTCAATCTATTATTACCTACTGCACAACGTCTGGGCCTCAAGTCTGCTATTACAATAGTGTCTGGACAATAGTAGACTGGTCTATCATTGATTTCATACTTGTTGATTTTGACAAGTTTAGTAATCTACTAACATATTGGCGTCATTATGACTTTCCAATGGTCAGCCACTGACACTCCATTGAAATCTATTGGTAATCTCGTATATAATGAAAAGATTATGACTGACTTAGGTGGTAATCTGCTGAAATTTTGACAGTTCCTTTGATCAGTGACCTACCATGAGAACGTCATTGTGCAGTCATTTCTTTAAATTCGTTACGAGTATCGTGTTTTGGAATACAATGATCAACCAATGATCGACCAATAAGAATTTAGCAGATTACGAACTTTTAGCAAAATGACAATGGGATCGTGTTGGAATGACGAATTTATAAAAATAGCAGACTTGGGCCCCTTTTTTTTTTTTTTTTTTGGATGGGAAATCATCAAATGACTCTTCCCGCTCTGGGTGGAGCTGGAGGGCGTGTCAGACTCTTACTGACTAAAACCCACCCGTGTTCCTTCTCTTGCCTGTGCAATGCCAGGGGGCCACGGTATCCCTTTCGGACTTTCCCGCAACCCCGGCATGTAATGGTCTCATTGGACCCCTTCACTCGCTGACACTCTTTGAGGCGCGCGTGGAACACAACGCGCCGTCGACCCGGGCTTGGTCCTTACCGGACGGCGAGCTACCCATTGCATTGCTCACCGTCCGCAAGCCCGCGCCGGCCGGGAATCCGCGATCGATTCCCGACGCCCGGGGCGTCTCCTCCTGCGGTGGCTAGGGGCGTGAGGGCGCGAAATTTGCCTCTCCCTCACGCGCTCCGCCTCCTCCTTCGCGAGCATTACTGCTTCGCAGAAGGAGGTGACGGCCTCCCATGCCCTCTCGCTCCGTACCATGGCCTGGACCAGGGCCGGACGCGAGAGATCCCCGCCACCGATCGCCTCCACGAGGACACGGCGGTGCTCTGCCCAAGCCGGGCATACCTCCACCGTATGCTCCACCGTGTCCTCCGGGCGATCCACGCAGTGATGACACCCGGGCGTTTCCTCCCGCCTTATCCGAAACAGGTACCTCCCGAAACAGCCGTGTCCGGTGAGGACCTGCGTCAGGCGGAAGGTGAGGATGCCGTGGCGCCTCTCCAGCCACTCCTCAAAGAGGGGACTTATCGCCGCAATAGTGGCGTGCCCAGCACTGGGTTGCGACAATCGCACTCGCCATGACGCCATGAGATCCCGTCGGAGCTCTGTACCTTCAGATAGGAGAAGAAAAGATGCTGAGATGCTCCACTTTATCTCCTTGAATATTATTCGTTAATTAATTTAAAATAATATATTTTACATAATCTAGTTTAAAAATAATATAACTATATGCCAAATAGTTACTCTTTAAGTCATTGAAAATATTATAAATTATCTTCTTATTAATTTAGCTTTTATTGAATTTATTGTTGTCTTCTTTTTAAATGTTTGATGTAAATTGATTAAATTTTCTTCGATTGTAATTAATATACTGAAATCATAATTTTAATTTATACTTGAATAAATTTAATTTAATTTATTTTATTTTTGGTCCTGGTTTCGATTCCCAATAATACTCTTTAGAGGTATGAGGAACAGGGTGTAAAGTTCACTCATCCACCATAGAAAAGGGAGGATCCTCCAACCAGACGGGTGTTGTGTCTGGCGGGCCGACTGCCCGACTGTTGATTTCGGATAGTCTTATCTATGTCGTTCGCGCGGTAAACTCTAATTGCGCGATGCAGGATTTGTGTGACGTCATGTCTTTGATGCGTAGTTAGTATGTGGCGGTGTAACCGCTACATCACTCCCCTCCGGAGACCGGAGGTCGATAGTGGGCTGAGTCTTGAATCTTGCGATGCTTCACAGTGCCAGCTAAGGTTCCAGTGAGTCGGAACCGGGTGCCGCACAGTTCGCGGTGAGTCGGAACTGTCTGCGGTGATTGCGGCGGTTGTGGTGATTGCGGTGATTGAGGTGATTGCGGTGATTGAGGTGATAGCGGTGATTGAGGTGATAGCGGTGATTGAGGTGATAGCGGTGATTGCGCTGATTGAGATGATTGCGTTGATTCCCCAGTGAGTCGGGGTGATGAGGCTGAGGGTGATGACCAGGAATGCGCGTTCGCTGCATGCTGGTGGTCAGGATACCCGTTGAAGCCGAGGGTGCTGGCTGTCTGTGTGACTCGCCTCACGAAAGCTTGCGGGAGTGATGATGATGATGACGTCACGCTGAAGTAGTTGCATGAAGGCTGCGTTGACGTTCATACTCGGGGTCACCAATTTAGAGGTATGAGGAACAGGGTGTAAAGTTCACTCATCCACCATAGAAAAGGGAGGATCCTCCAACCAGACGGGTGTTGTGTCTGGCGGGCCGACTGCCCGACTGTTGATTTCGGATAGTCTTATCTATGTCGTTCGCGCGGTAAACTCTAATTGCGCGATGCAGGATTTGTGTGACGTCATGTCTTTGATGCGTAGTTAGTATGTGGCGGTGTAACCGCTACATCACTCCCCTCCGGAGACCGGAGGTCGATAGTGGGCTGAGTCTTGAATCTTGCGATGCTTCACAGTGCCAGCTAAGGTTCCAGTGAGTCGGAACCGGGTGCCGCACAGTTCGCGGTGAGTCGGAACTGTCTGCGGTGATTGCGGCGGTTGTGGTGATTGCGGTGATTGAGGTGATTGCGGTGATTGAGGTGATAGCGGTGATTGAGGTGATAGCGGTGATTGAGGTGATAGCGGTGATTGCGCTGATTGAGATGATTGCGTTGATTCCCCAGTGAGTCGGGGTGATGAGGCTGAGGGTGATGACCAGGAATGCGCGTTCGCTGCATGCTGGTGGTCAGGATACCCGTTGAAGCCGAGGGTGCTGGCTGTCTGTGTGACTCACCTCACGAAAGCTTGCGGGAGTGATGATGATGATGACGTCACGCTGAAGTAGTTGCATGAAGGCTGCGTTGACGTTCATACTCGGGGTCACCAATTTAGAGGTATGAGGAACAGGGTGTAAAGTTCACTCATCCACCATAGAAAAGGGAGGATCCTCCAACCAGACGGGTGTTGTGTCTGGCGGGCCGACTGCCCGACTGTTGATTTCGGATAGTCTTATCTATGTCGTTCGCGCGGTAAACTCTAATTGCGCGATGCAGGATTTGTGTGACGTCATGTCTTTGATGCGTAGTTAGTATGTGGCGGTGTAACCGCTACAACTCCAACATTCGTTTTGTTTTGTTCGTTTTTCCAGTAGGAATTTCTCAGTAGTAGCCTGGATTCTGGAATTGTGCCCGGTTGATGGCAATAGGCTCACCCCGTATTACATGGGACTTAAAAACATAACTGGCGAAATGTGGGTGTACTACAGGTACACCTCGGCCCAACCCTACGGGGAAACAAGGTGTGATGTTATGTTATGTAAATTTTATAAATTTTATTTATATACTGGAAATGTATCTACCTATAGCTTGATGTAGCCGTGTTTACTCTACTACTAATTCATTTGCGAGTATCAAAATCTTGAGTATATTAACTTATGCTGGGACATCTCACATGCTAGTATCTATACTAATATAGTAAGGTTTGTTTGTTTGAACGCGCTAATCTCTGAAACTATCGGCCGGATTAAAAAACAAAATTTTGCATTTGGTAGCCCAATTCTTGAAGAAGGTAACATCACTCTACGAACCGAAAAAAAGTCAGAAAGAACGCTAAGCGAAATTAGATAATAGCGTAGGCGGACGAAGCGATGCGACGCGGTGGGCCGGGGTCCAAAATTTCACGCGGAAGAAGTCGCTCATTTTAGTAACTTAACTGTCAAATTCAATGATACGGACGAGAGATGTAGAGTTGAACCCGTATTTACTATTTCGTGAACACGTGATCGCTTCATGCTCGAAACTTGGACAAGTAAGACCCTTCATCCACGACAAGGGGAGCGGCAATTCCCGTGTTTTAAGAATGTTCGCATTCCAAAATCTCAGTCAAAAAAGTCAATCTGCGTAGCATTTTCCCAAGTATGTTGTGGTCGGGTTCCAGTCTAACCGGCAAAAACTAGTTGATAATGCATCAGTAAGTCATGTCGTGTATGGACCACCATTGAAATACTAGTGCTGTGACGAGATTTGAGTTGATAGGGTAAGGTTGCGTTAGAGCAAGGCTGCTTAAGGCGGCTTGCCGAGGCCCGCGGGCCACCAACACATTTAAGTTAGCCCGCCAAAAGCTATCAGCTGGTGATAGTCGTTTGAGAATAGATTTCAGGACTTTCAACCAGATCTAATAAATATGTTTCTTGCTATGAAAATATTCTCGACAGCAATAAAACATATTTTCCGACTTGATTTTACTATCGACCTCAGATTTGTCGCCAAATATTGATAAGTTTTTAGGTGTAAAGTTCACTCATCCACCATAGAAAAGGGAGGATCCTCCGACCAGATGGGTGTTGTGTCTGGCGGGCCGACTGCCCGACTGTTGATGTCGGATAGTCTTATATAAGTATGTCGTTCGCGCGGTAAACTCTAATTGCGCGATGCAGGATTTGTGTGACGACATGTCTTTGATGCGTAGTCCGTATGTGGCGGTGTAACCGCTACAAGTTATTATAAAAACTGTACAGTATTTTTGAGATTATTCAAACTATAAGTAACCTAAAGAAGTATTATTTCATGTTAATAACCATAGGTATGTACCTACCATAACTGTATGCAAGTTTTATTTACTAGAAGATGTGTCGGCCGTGTCAGCCGGCGGGCTGACACGGCCGACACATTATCAAAATTATGGCCCTTCTAAATGTGTTGGGCAACCTTGCGAAAGACCAAAGGTCTTACACCCGCGGCCCTCGGGCCGCCTGCCGTCCAACCTGGCGGCCCGGCAATAGCTTGGCAAAATAAAATTTATGTATTATATTCATGTCTAAAAATCAAAACAAAAAACATCTATCAAAATACAGCCCCATTTCACTAAAAGAAATCGTGCACTGAAAAATGAATAATCGCAATAGGCTCGCCCCCTATTACATGGGACTTAAACATAACTGGCGAAATGTGGGTGTACCTACTACAAGTACACCTCTGCCCAACCCTTCGGGGAAACAAGGCGTGATGTTATGTTATGTTATGCACTGAAAATGACATCACTTTCCATAGCTATGCGAGCAGTTATTTTCTCGAATGAAAAACGTTAAGTCCAAGGAAAGGACCAGAATCATCGATAGGTATTCACCTTGAAAACAGTTTGAGAATAGGGATGATGCCTGGGTCAAAAAAAAGAATTCTATTTAGTCCGTCAGTCAGATAATTAAAAAAATATTAGACACGTATTTTTGCTTTATCATATAATATTAATAAAAAATGACATATACAACGCATTAAATTTGTGGAGTGGGGGTTGATACGTCACAATTTAAGTATGTATAAAATCTACATACAAGTGACGTCATGGCACATTATAACTCAATGTATCGCCGTTATCTTTTGATAACGTAAAAAAGATTGGCTAACTAGCGAACTAAAATATTGTTAATGAAATGCGATAATTAATATCGTAACACCGAACATTTACTTTTATGTGTAAAAAAAGTATTTAGAAAGTTTCTAAATGCCTTTTTTACACCTAAAACGGTTACAACATCAAATTCAGTGTTATAATTGCAATTCATTATTCATATTCTTGTTCGCTAGTTAGCCACATTTCATATTTCCATACAGTAATATTGCCAAATTAATCAAAACAGCGAAATATTTGACATCTATTTGCGACGTTGCCAACTTTCAGAATAAACGCTCTTAACTTATAACGAGTAGGTAACCCGCTGGACGTCGGAGAAGAATAATAGGTAATCAAAAAGTAAGACTTTACGATTATCTTCATTCAAAATTCATTCACGTCTGCAAGCTATTTCTAAAGAGAATATGATGAGAAAGATATAATAATTCTTATTCGTGACTGTATTCGTGGTATTCTAACATTCAGTAAAGCATATTATTCAAGTCGTAATTTACTTAAAATTTTAAATTTCGAAGGTCCCTTTGTTTAATTTGTATCCTGCGGAGAAATCCTAAATCGTACCTTGAGAACAGAACAGAAAGACAGAAATGGACGATAACTTATATTGTTTTGAGTACCGTGCGTCGTAGACCATGGACCTAATAATGCACTCAGTATTGAACCCTCTCATACTTCGAGTTTGTCCTCCTTCTCTAGAACCCTAGTGTCACAAGTTGTTGAAAGTTTGGCATTCGGACAACTTCGTCTATGTTCGGTGGTCGTTCGATGACATGCAAACATTTCAAAGTTGGTTCCGAACATAATTAGTTTTGCGATAGTCGCTGCATCACTGTTTAATAAAAATAGTTCTTAAAACGAAATTGACAGCGACGTATTTTAATTAGTCTGACGTATGTTTGTTAATTATATAAGGGAAAACATGTAGGTCATTATTTAAAACTTTACCTTAAAAATCCCAATTTGTTAAACTTTTATTATATTTGAAAATTCAATACGAGGCATTTGGCTAATTTGTAAATGTGTATTCTATGCATTGATGTATTAAAAGAGGTAGATACGGGACTTAGTCACAGCGCCTGGTCCTACTCAACTAAGTGATTGCCCGTAGTTGGCACTCAGTCGCGCACGAAACATCGTAGATCACACAGCTCAATAATTTCAGTTTTTTTTTGCAATAAATACGCATCAAAATGACTTCTTGTGCAGCTAAACAGTGCTTTAATAATGCAAGAAAGAGAAATAAGACACATGGGATAACCTACCACTACCACCACGTAAGTGCAGCCAAAATGAAAATTTGTTGAAAATTACAATAATATTTTAACGTTTGCGTCGCTATGTTTGTGAGAGCGAGATAGATTTTAAAAACATGCGTGAAAGACAAGATAACTTTTAATACATCAATGATTCTATGTATTCTATCTTATTTTAGACATAAAAGATATAAGAATAATCTTTAAACATGGACATGATTTTCGAATAAAAAATTAAACGACCGAAAATGTTACAATTAAGTACGTAACTGTCACATGGAAAGAAAAAAAGATCCAATAAATCATTTTGATTGTATGCGGGACTGTTTCAGAATATTAATGCAAATTACATACAATTTAGGGAGCCTCCTGTTAAACACTAACCCTGTGTCCTAATAGAAAGCAATTTCTACTAGGACCGCGCCTAAGAAGTACCACGTTAAGTGTGTCCCTCTATGCCATTTCCAGCTTGCTAAAACTATTTGCAGAATTACTCTCTGTTAGGGGGTGGGCCGTAATCCACCACGTGGGTCCAGTGCGGGTTGGTAGATGTCACTTTTCTTAGAATTTTTGGTTGTAGGACATGCCGGTGTCCTCACATTGTATTCCTTCACCGTTTTGAGAGCAGTGGTGTTGAAATTATTTACACAAAGTAATGCGCCTGTCAGGTTTCGAGCCTACGACAACTCGTAAGTCGCAGCCATGGTTATAATTTAGTATCCGGTGGCACGAAAACGAGGGCAAGGGGGAGGGTACCACTCCCATGAAAGGAGGACGCACCGTTTAAAAAAAAAAAAACAAAAAACAAAGTTGCTTCTGCACGTCTCCGGCGCTGTGGGAAGTGCAGCCCCTTCGCCCTTACGTTACAGCGGGCGGGGGCTGCCCACCCTCCGCGCATCCGGATTTTTAAATACACTCTAGGGTGCAGCCAAAAGGACTAGGTGGAGTCGGGGTGCCCCGATTCCATTTTGGGACAAATTCGACCTATTTTAAGCATAATACTAAAGTATGCCACTGGATACTAAAGTCCACCCTCCGCCACTGCTCTAGAATTAAATTATATTAGTCAAACTCTTGCTTCTAAGGTAGTATTAAAGATTATGAATATTTAACTTTTATTTGAACACAAACTGGGTCCCAAACTATTGACAAGTTAGTTTGTTAGTTCGATGATTTATGATCAAAGTTGCACCTGCAGTCGGGGTTGCCAGATCAGAATTAAGAAATGTAGGATAGTGTATTAGAATCTTAAGGCGGAGACTGACTTGCAATGTTTGTTTGTAATGTATCAGTAATGTACCTATCATTCGAAATAAGCTTGATTATAATACGGCAATACACAAGACGCGGCGAACGCTCGCTTTGAGCACACAAAATTTTCGTTTGTCAAATGAATTCACGAAACCGCCGACATTCGAGTGGAGGATCCCGGCTCGTATCTAGCGGCTCGGCTCACTGCATTGACTTACTACGCATTACAATAGCTCGATACATTACAAAGAAACGTTGCAAGTCAGTGTCCGCCTTTAGGACACGATGGTTCATTCCTTCTCTGATTCCTGGTGTATGATCACGGTATAAATAACATGTTTAACAAGTCGAGATACCATAACATAATAATTATCACGCCTTGTTTCTTCAATGGGTTGGGCAGAGGTGTACTAGGCTGTCCTATTAGTACACCCACATTTCGCCAGTTATGTTACATTTCCATGACATGGAAATTTCCATGACATTGTAATAGGGGGCGAGCAAGTCGAAGTATTCACTGTTTTATTCATTGGTGTGGTGACACTGTGTATCTTTGATATTTGTAAAAGAATAGACCCTTATTTAATTGCCGACTTCATCCTATTACAATCTACCAGAATGTTCCATCGAGTCGATTCTAAATTTGTACCAATTCATCATTATCATCATCATTTCAGCTATAGGACGTCCACTGCTGAACATAGGCCTCCCCCAACGATTTCCAAATTGGCCGTTTGGAAACGACCTGCATCCAGCGGCTTCCTGCGACCTTTATTAGGTCACCATCTTGTGGGTGGACGTCCTACGCTGCGCTTGCCGGTACGTGGCCTCCATTCCTGAACCTTTCTGCCCCATCGGCCGTCAGCTCGTATGCTCGGAATTACTTTGCGACGTCGAAACAGAAATGAGGAGATCCGCAAACGAACTAAAGTCGCTGACATAGCCCAACGGATTAGCAAGCTGAAGTGGCAGTGGGCGGGGCACATAGCGCGCAGAACTGTACCAATTAGATCCTTTAAAATATGTAAAAAAGCAAATAGTCTTTAATCTAGGATATTCAACAGAGTTTTGGAAAAATAAGTTCAAAATGTCCTGCTTGTCCGCTTGGTTATCCTATGTTAACAGTATCCTGCATACACGGTCTTGTGCTGATAAATGCATCGGCTATCCCAGAATACTTGCCGTCACCGATCATTGATAACAAACTTCGAGTATTTTGGCTTACTGACGAGACTCTTGTATGATCTTAATACATCACAAAACTTCAAAACGTATTATATAATAAATAATTATTTTAAAAGAGTGACCGGGGAGTTTTTTGCATTTTGTGCGTTAATTTTCTCCATAGGAACCACTTTGGAATGATTCTTATGGAGCACTTTCATTATTCTGGCTGACCGACGACCCCTTAATAATTCAAAATGGCCTGTGATTGGTTTAATTTAAATAAATACATTGAATTTGATACCTAGCTGTTTAGGAACGGTTGTTATTTGCGAAATATTGGTCATAAAGTGTTTTAAGTACATGGCAGGTTAAGATTTTATACAGGTTTTAATGGATACCTACAAGAGATTTTTTTATTGATGACAGTTTTGCCACTCTAAGCGATCCGTTTTTTGCCTACAGTGTAGAAGCAGCTTCAATTCGTGCGTGGTTTAAGTACAGATTTTCCCAATCAACTTTGAACCTTATAATTTAATGATAAAGTTGAAAATCTATTAAAGTAATTTGACAGATTTCCGGGTTCTTTTCCGGGTCTGAAACCTTCTTTTTTTATGACGTGGTTATTTTGAAAGGTCACCATTCAGCTTCCTGTTCTTTGACCATCATCAACCTTATTTATTGGAACGAAATTATTTACACGGCTTGCGGTAGGAGTAAACTGGTAGAAATTGTCACGTAACGAAAAAGTGTTATGCTCGAAAAAGTCAGTTTCAAGTGTCAAACTGACTTTTTAGAGCCTGTGCACACGATGCGTAGCGGCTGCGGTGGCGGCGCGACGCCGAAGCGGTGTCGATGCGGCGTCCTACATACAAATATCCATGGTATGCCACACGGTGCGTTCCGGCGTCGCACTGCACGTACACCGGACTTGCAGCCCGCGAGGCGAGGAGGGGAGGGGAGTACGCGTTGCGACACCGGAGCGGCACCGCTCAGTTCATAATCATAATCAATAATCATAATCATAAATCTTTATTTATCTCAACATCGTATTACAGGCACTGGTTAATAAAAAGCACAGTCTTAAATAGAGAAAGGTGTCTGAGGTAGGAGGATCCTGAGTTACAGATCACCCGGCTCTCTTAGATAGGACATGTTAATTAACAAAACAGTAGTCAAGATATTAATGGTATTACAAAAGTTTGAAAGACCTAACAAAATTAAAACAAAATCAAAGAAAAGCAAGTACCTAACCATAAAATTAAGAGAAATATAGATACCTATCTATTATGTAGGTACATTACGTAACTATATTATTATTCAGTAATACATACTTAGGTATCTGAATAAGAAAATAAAATAATAATAAGCTTATCACAAAATGAAAAATGGGAATGGGGAATTGCTGTGTGCATTGAATGATTGTATTGTGTAGGTGTGTGTGTAAATGTGTGGGTGTTAAGACATTGGTTTTAATAAGTTTTCCGTGGAAATATAGTCCAGATTTAATAGCCAAGAGCGTAATTTTCTTTTACAAATAGCTTTTGTATGAGTATAGATAGATATTTTTTTATTAACTGAATTATAAAGAAAAGTGCCAAGAAAACAGAAAAACTTTTGGGAGAAACTAGTGTTATAACGGATGATTGAACAAACATTTGTTGATCGTCTATTTTGTGTAGGTAAATCGTGATCTAAGGGGAGTTCAGTGTGTTTTTTTAGTACTGTCATGAGAATGAACAACTGTCGTACCGTTAACACTTGGCAGTGTTGGTAAAGCTCAAAAGTTGGATAGAGGATTGGGAAAAAGCAACTAACTTTTAATATAGCTCTTTGGGCTCTCTCTAAATGTATCAAATAACTTTTAGAGGTACCACCCCAAGTGGTAATGCAATATACTAGCAAAGACTGGCTGGAATAGTGAAAAGTAAACTGATTTAATAACTAATGTATCAGATATATGTCTTAGATTTTTAAATATGAAGATTAGTTTTCGGATTCTTTTAACTAGGGTTTCAATGTGTTGTTGGAAGCTGAGACGGTAATCTATGATTATGCCAAGATATTTGATAGAATTCGTTTTAACTAATACAGGACAAGAACAATGGTTGATGAAACTACATGAGTGGGCTTTCAAGTTGAAGTTTGGTTGATCCTGGTGTCTAAGGGAATAAGTCATGTATTTTGTCTTATCGACGTTGAGGGAAAGCAAATTGGAATATAACCATTTGTACACCGTATCAAGACCTTGTTGAGCATAATTTTTAACCTCATCCCACGAGTTAGCATCGAATATCAAGGCAGTATCATCGGCGAAAGTGATGATTTTACCGTTTTGTAGATGTATGTCACATAAGTCGTTTATATAAACTAAGAATAATGTTGGACCGAGGATGCTACCTTGTGGAATGCCGTACTGAATAGGAAGTTCGTTGCTAATCCAATTATCTACTTTAGTAGTTTGTGTTCTGTCGGATAAATAGTCTATGAATAGTTGAAGTGGTAGACCTCTTATTCCCATATTCTCTAATTTTTTTACCAAAATAGTTGTTTGTGCGTTGTCAAAAACACAGAAGTTTGACAGATGTCAATTTACGCGATTTGCGGCGCGGCACCGCTGTGGCGTAACAACGTTATGGCGTCGCAGCGTCCGTGTGACCGTTAATGCGGTGAACTATTTTCTGTATTAAAAAAAAAAAATCTTTTGCCACTTCAAACTTGAGATTGAGACCATAATAGATGGCTCTGAATGAATACATAATATACTTACACCGAAAGATACAACAGATTACTTTTGAGTACAAGGTTTATTATTAAAGGCTTTTATTTATACGTGATTCATGTTACCTTTGGCTGTGCTCGGAGGTATTTCTTTGCTGTCGTGGTTGGCTTTAACTTAATTACTGTTTTAGTAAGCGAATCCTTTCGTTTATTATCGCCATCTCTCTGAGTGTATAGACACTCGGGCTGGTGTTGGGTGGACATACTGGACATTCTGCCAGCGGTTAGCTGTCGGAACGCCTTCCGCGCGTTGATCAAAGCACGGTTGGAAGCTGGTTAGGGCTGTCCGTTATATTATCTGATAGGTACCAATAGGGTAATTATTAAATTATTTGATGATTTGCCTTTTTTCAACAGTGATAGCCTAGTGGTGTGACCGTCGGACTGCCAAGTCAAAGGTCTCGAGTTTGAACCTAAGGCACGGACCTCTGACTTTTCGGATCCATGCTGTGCGTATTGTATAATTAGGTACCACTTGCTTCAAGAATGGTGAAGGAAAACATCGTGAGGAAACGATGCTGAGAGATATTTCTCGATGGCATGTGAAGCCAAGTCAGAGGCAAATGGGCGGCAGAAAAACCTCTGACGCCAGGATAGTTTCTAACCACACGAAAACGAAAAACAAAGAAAGATGGTAAAGTGTAAAGCTTCATCATGACGTTTGTTGTGTTAGAGAATGACTGATAATTAGTGTTGAATTATGGTTTAAAAAATATTCTCTGTTTAAAAAATACCATTCTCCAATCCATCCGCTAAGCATGCAGATTATTTTCAATTTCCATTTAATAAATTATTTTAGTGTTATTGTAGTTAATAAAATATGAAGATTTTTTAATAACTACTGGGATTATTATTAGTTTTATAAACGTACTGTCTCTTTCTTTCTGTGCACAAATTACGTAATACACGATCAATGGGAATTTCAATCGTTTTGAAACAAATTGCTAATCCATTGCTTCATAAGCTTGAAAACAAATTCTGCTCATCAACGTAAATAACGCAATGAATGTTGTTGAACAGTCAAAATTAAACAAATTTTTCGTTATCGTTTACGAAGATGTGTTGCGTAATTAGATAGTTGTTCTTCTATGTCCCAGACCAATCAAAATATTACTCTTGTTATAACTAAATACACTCTGAAGAGATCATTTATTAATAACGTGCTTCACCCCAAAATAAGAAAGATACGATATGATTGTAATAACAATGAGAGTAATAAAGAATGTGTGAGTAATGTTATGTAGCAACCCTAGTCGTTGGCATCAAACACAGCAGGATAGTGGAGGTGTGTGGCGCCTGTCGACGATATACTGTATGTGTATCGAAGAGTTGAGCCTTAACAATAGCGGGTTGTTGAGCGATAGTGGCTCAACAGTAGTGCAGTTAGATAGTGAAGGCGTGTGGCGCCTGTCGACGATATACTGTATGTGTATCGAAGAGTTGAGCCTTAACAATAGCGAGTTGTTGAGCGATAGTGGCTCAACAGTATTGCAGTTAGATAGTGCCTGTCGACGATTGTATGAGTATTGAAGATATGAGCCTTAACAATAGCGTTACGTTGAGCTGCAGTGGCGTAACAGTAGTACAGTATAATAGTGGAGACGTGTGGCGCCTGTCAGCAATATACTATATCTGTATCAAAGAGTTGAGTCTTAACAATAGCAGTTTCTCAATAACTATCAAACAGTAGGATAGCGAAACTTTGTGGTAACTGACGGAGATGTAGCGAGGTGTTTACCGATATAGTGGCGCGACTCACTCAAATTATCCTTAAGAAGTAGTTAGTTGTACTTAGTTGATGTTAGAAGTACTTAGTTGATGATTTTTATTGCAAGAAAAGACGTAAGGTATCTACCGAGAAGTGTTGCCCACACCAACACTTCTTGGTACCTTATGACTTTTAATGTTTGCCTTGATTTCTTCATCTTAATTTCCCTATCCATGATGTTGGTTAGCAAAAGTGTCAAATCTAGCGACTAGGTAATGAGTTTCATTATTAAAATGACATACAATTGCGAAACATGGGTAAGCTCGAAGATTTATTTGTTAGTCCGCTGATTTGCTAGCTTCCCTAGAAACGTTACAGTAATATATAAATAATGTTCTGCTGTGTTTAGTGCGAGGGCGCTGGTCAGGTCATGAACATGGCTATAAATCCTCCTAGCCAGCCCCTAACGTCTCATTGGCCTAGTAACAGTAACAGAGTGCTAGACTAACCATGTTCGAAGGAATTCTTGAGATATTTTGCGTTAAGGTTCTGCGATTTCATAATTGTATCCCTAAAGTGCCATAATTATAAAAACCTATAAACATACAATTCATATTTATTTATTTATTTAACCATTTATGTACACACATATACTTATATAAACAGACAAGATGAAAAGAACAGAAAAAACACGTACAAAGGTGATTCTATTATTATTGCGGTTGTAGCGGTTACACCGCTACATACGAACTACGCGTCAAAGACATTACGTCACACAAATCCTGCATCGCGCAATTAGAGTTTACCGCGCGAACGACATATATAAGACTATCCGACATCAACAGTCGGGCAGTCGGCCCGCCAGACACAACACCCGTCTGGTCGGAGGATCCTCCCTTTTCTATGGTGGATGAGTGAACTTTACAACCTGTTCCTCATGCCCCTAAACGGTTATTATTATTTTTCTTATTTTTTTTTTTATAGATAGTGAATTTTCGGCATGTAATGGCAACATAAACCTTGTCGGGCACTGCAAAACGTAATGTTGGTTTGATTTTGAGTTTATCAGTGATATACAAATCAAAATAATTGGCCGAAGGGATAGACAGAGATGTTTTTTCACACTCACATCACTCGCAAAATGTGACTGTGTCTGTGTGTGTGTGTGTGTGTGTGACTGTGTGTGATCATTATGATACTATCATAAGAATTGGCATATGAGGCATCGCAGCAAGCCGGGACGTGGAATATAGTCATTATGTGCGCCTGAGGCCTCTAGAGCTAATCCTTAAAACATATTGATAAAGATAAAAGAAAGATCGCAATATCCGACTTGGTGACAGGTCTAAATATCTTTCTAATATTATGTTCTCTTTTGCTTTGATATTATCAAAAGGATCTCCAAATTCCCAATGAATTTTCAAATGAAGGGACGGCAACGACCAGACAAGGTTTCATCACGACTTTTTAACATAAAATACATTAATTAAAAGGGATATCTGAAAGATAAATTGCCTGTAGATAAAACCGACATCAAAATTTAAGTTAAAAAAAAAGATGAATCTTTATCTTCATTTGTGGGGTTTATGACACGGAGTTATCAGAAAATGGAGTACTCAGACGTATTTTCATCATATTCCTAACTGAATTAATTGCATGCTTGGAATGATGGATGTCTGCTTTATGTCACTGAGAGATTCCCAGATGAGAACTCTCTCTACTTTCCTAGCTCTTAGTCCGATAATAATGGCAGCATTTCTAGGTTTTTTGTTCGACTTGATTGAATCTTCTAAATTAGTCTCCGAACCGTTATATCATAAAAAGTTAACATTTTGTATGTTATAGTTTTCCCTTTCTGGGGAAGGCAGACAGGTATATGGGACACTAATTGATTCTTTCTTTTTTTTTGGCTTATAATTTCCCACTGCTAGCCAAAGGTCTCTTCCCAGTGCTTCCAGGAACTCTTTTCCCACATCGAACCAGCCCTCGCCCTGACTTAAGAACTAAATATTAATTTCCCTGTAAATACTGAATAAATCCTCCTATTTTTGGGTTGATAGAACATTATTGCAAGCGTAATCGTCCACGTGTTAACAATCCATTTGCTATCCACTCTGTGGTAGGTATAAATTACGGGTAGGGTGATTAGGCCGGGGGCACACGGCACATTTGAGCCGTCTAGATAAAGCACTGCCATAATTATCTGCGGTGGGAACAGGCCTTGTGTAACATACATAGCTGACATGAAGCATTATATGTAAGGTATGATAAATTGTGATGAGCATTAAGCCTGCTAGTACATGAATAAGTCCGAATCATTGTTTTGAGGGTTCCGTACCTCCAAAGCAAAATAAGGAAGCCTTATCACTCCTGTGTCTGCACTCACAGCCAGTTGGCTCCGAATCGAATGGAACAATTAGATACACATATGTCTTTCTGTGACCCAAACACGGACGTGTAACGTAAATAAACTAATAAAAAAAATGGCTTATTGCGAGAATCTGATTAAAAAAAAAAAAAAAATTAAAGGTATTTAAGAAAATAGGTAAAAATGTACCATTCCTCCAAAACTACTGAGACCAAAATGAAAAAAAAAATACAGAGTATGTTTATTACTTATAGATTACAGAAAAACCTATAAAAAGTCTATGGTCTTAAAAAAGCATGGTAAATCTCTCAATATTAGCGTACAAACTTACATTTGTAGTTGGAATCTATGTGAGAACATGTTTTTCAAATACAGTGTTAAGTTTGTATTTGCGAAATTTCATCCTAACTACGGAACCCTATATTGTGCGTGGTCCGACACGCACTTGGCCGGGTTTATTTTTCATTAGTCTTTACGACGATTGTAACCTTTTATTAGGGGTCACTAGCTCTGTAGTCTCGTTGGACAAAATAAAAGTAGGAACCTACAATTTATAGTTTAGTTTTTCGTCAAAAGTAATGATGATTGTTAATTATTAAACTTCCCCACTACTAGGTAGTATGTTAAAAATAAAGAAAGAAATTGTTTGTATTTATTGGCGCAGGGGATAAGCAATTGACTGCTGCACTGCGTGTCGCGGGTTCGATTCGCGCACGGAACAAACAATATTTGTATGACCTACAAGTAGTTGTTCCGGGTCTGGCTGTTTGTGTATGTGAGTTTAAATGTTTGTAAACGCACCCACGATACAGAAGAAATTAAAAGAGTGGGGCAACGTTTAAAAAAAAATGGTTGGTTTTATGGTGTTTGGTGCATCGTTTGCCAAATTGAATTGGCCGAAAGGAGAGGTCATTTGCTAGTTTTTCAGGCCCAATAGCTCATTCCTTGTTACTTTATTATTATAATTTAAAAAAAAAATATATAGAAAATTACATTTAAGGGGGATGCGCCAAGGCAGGCCGCGAAATTCAAATTCTCTCACGTTTTTTGCAATTTGCAGGTCGATGTCAGGTTGTACGTTGATTAAAATATGATTCGAGACCATAACAAATATGGCTTTAAATAATTATAATCATTAGAATCAGCAATACAACTCCTTAAGTTAGCATAATCCTCAAATGTCATGATTTCATGAAATAGTCATTCAATAGGATTACATGAACTTAAGAGTTGTATAGATGATTTTTAAGATTATAATTGTATAAATAAACATTTTATACGGCCGCGAATCATATTTACATCAACATACAACTTGATACTGACCTGCAAATATAAAAAAAGTAAGAAAAATTAAATTTCGCGGGCTATTCTAATGCTTTCGACTTCAGCTTAAATAAAAAAAAGTTATTAGCCTTTCAGTTTATTTTTTTATTTTTATGTACAGTTGTGTGATTCTATGAAATTCAAAATTACGTGCTAGTAACATCTTGTTCCTTTTTTAATAAATCACAAAGTTTTGACAAAGACAAAATAAACATAATACTCAACTTTAAATTGCTGTAAAAAAAAAAATTAAAAGCAATCGGGTTCTTCGAATTCTTTTAAAAAGTTTTCTAGTCTGTCCCCTTTCCAACGACAGGCAATATGCAAAAAAAAAAAACAAATATACTCGTAACTTCACTACTTCGCTAAATGGTTAATCGAGACACATCAGGCTTGGTCACGCCACGGGAATTATCGCCGCAATACGGCGATAGTTCCCCTCTTTGAGGAGTGGCTGGAGAGGTGCCACGGCGTTCTCACCTTCCACCTGACGCAGGTCCTCACCGGACACGGCTGTTTCGGGAGGTTCCTGTTCGGTATCAGGCGGGAGGAAATGCCCGGGTGTCATCACTGCGTGGATCGCCCGGAGGACACGGTGGAGCATACGGTGGAGGTGCCCGGTATGCCCGGCTTGGGCAGAGCACCGCCGTGTCCTCGTGGAGGCGATCGGAGGCGGGGATATTCGCTATTATATTACGGTAAGAACACCGGTCTAGTTAGGAAGATACTGTTATCTCAAAATGAATAGGGTTTAAATCATATTCGATTTCGAAAGATTTTTATAGCTTTTGCCAAATATACTAATCATCAGAAAATAAAAAATAGCCCAGCTTACTCCACTCACATAATTAACATAACATAATCAGTCAATAATGTTCTCACTGCTGGGTGAGATCCCTCTCACACTCCCGTGTGCGGTAATCCACCACGCTGGCCCAGCGCGGGTTGGTGGATGTCACATGTCTTCGAATTTTTGGTTCTACGACATGCCGGTTTCCTCGCGATGTTTTCCTTCACCGTTTTGAGAGCAGTGGTGATGACGAAACAATTTACACGAAGTAAAGCACCTCTCTAGTTTGAACTCTTAAGTCACGGCCGTTATCATTGGGTCACCACTGCTCCTCACATAATTAACAAGGCCTAACCCCTAAACAGACTTAAAACACAAGTAATAGACGCTCTCAACTATTCGCAAAAGCTAAAATGGAGATGGGCTGGTTATATTGCAAGACTCAAAGATGACCGCTGGACTTTAAGAGTAACGTCTTGGCCGGGCCCATCAGGCCAAAGATAAAGAGGAAGGCCCATAGCTCGCTGGGCCAATGACATTGTGAAAGTCGCTGGCACTCGCTGGATGTGTACAGCAGAAGACCTTTGGTCATCTCTGGAGGAGGCCTTCACCTTCGACTAAGAGGGGTTTTTGCTATTAAAACATAAATCAATAAAATAATTATAATAATGAAATGTAATGATATAAGTAATGTAAGGCGCTGTAGATGGCGCTCGAGGACCGTCATGAAGTTAACGGTTGTGAAGATAGCAACGCGCGGGCGGCGGCGCGTCCAGCTCCAATATTGCACCGAGGGTTCGCTCTCTTGGCTCGCGGACACCGACGGCTCAACATCAACTTAGCATTTTGTACTACATATTATTATAAGTGTATTTTTAATTAAACATGTTATAATCTTTACGTTGTTTTTCTGAGTTCTTACAACTCAGAAGCGGGAAGAACTATTGCAGCCCACGTAAGTGTTTTAAATAATAACTATTGGTGTACTGATCAAGTACCCTGTTTGACTATTGTTTGAATTTATTTTACACTTGCATTTCACTTGACTGTGTACCCTATATATTGCTTCGCGTGATTATTTTACAATAATGGGACACCATAAAAAAGTAAACGTAAAAATAAGGACGAGAGTGACAATGAGAAATCTTTGCGTCGCCGTTTAGTCAAAGATGTTAGTACACGTAGATTACTAGAACGCGTAGTCTTATTGGAAAATCAAGTCTTGCAAGGCAGAAATAGCGTAATACCCGCATCGGAGGGTAGTTCGGGCGACGCGTCGAATGAGGCAAATCAAGGCGCAGATGCCCCATCTGGTGGGAGTTCCACTACGCAGCCGTCACTACCCGCGGCATCGGTGATAGCCCCGTCGATAGAAGCTACCACTGCAAGTCCACCACATTGCCATCATAATATTCATACCTCGTGCTCAACTTCCTTAAGATATGTCGGTCGTAGTGATCCAATACCGGAATTTGATCCTCATATTTCTTTGATTACAATGGAACAATGGATTAGAAAAGTTGAGGGTATTTCAAACATGTACGGTTGGGACGAAAAAACTGCCATATTTAATTGTTCCTCTAAACTAAAAGGCTATGCGCGGCGGTGGTATGATCAACTAAACGACGTCAATTTAAATTGGTTAGATTGGAAACAACGTCTTATGGCAGCTTTTCCGTCAAACCGAAGTAAATTAACTATGATGCGTGATCTTGTAAACGAAATACGTCGTCCTGAACGAGATTATATTCAATTTTACTATGACAAATTGGCGCTGGGTAACGCTTGTGGAATACCAGACTTCCTTATCACTGAGGCTATCATAGGTACGATCGGTAATGACTTAGTAGAAGTAGGAGCTATTTCCGCGGGATGTCGTGACCCAATTAGCTTATTAAATTTCTTGTCATCATTTAGGCGCCCGGCAGGCGTAAATACACGTCACAATAAAAAGTACAATAGTCATTATGATGACCAATTAAAGTGTAATATTTGTAAACGGCGAGGCCATACTGCAAATAAGTGTAATAATAAATCTCGGAAGCAAGACAAAACGAATTTGGTGTGTGTATTCTGTAACAAGCGCGGTCATGACGAAACTGATTGTTACATTAAAAATAAAAAATTTATTTACTGTGGGAAAACAGGTCACATAAAAGAAGAATGTTTTAAATTTAAAAATCGTCGTACAATTTCTAACAAAGAAAGTGACAAACAATGACATACTGTGCGCGTTATCACTGATGCGTCGGGTAGTTCGAAATATTACATGACCGTAAAAATTAATGATTTCTCTGTGTATGGTTTTATTGATTTTGGAAGCGCTTGTATCACAATAACAGAATCAGTAGCAAGTCAATTAAAATTAGAAGCGAGTCCTTGCGAAAATATTGTTTTGTCCGGTTTCGGTGGCTCAAAAATCAATCCAATCGGTGTGGTAGTTGTTAAGATTCAAGTTGACGAGGCTACTTGTGATTGTAAGGCTTTCATAGTACCTGACTCTGCTCAAGATATTGGTACTATAATAGGCCAGCCTTTGACAGAGCATTCTACCGTGTATGTGATTAAAACACCGACATCTCTAAAGATATTTCATTCAAATCAATTTCTTGAACTACCTGGTGCATGTAGTGACGTTGAGCGCGTCAAGTTGGTTTCGGATGATGAAGTAATTTTAAAACCCGGTGTAAATAAAATACTATTATCTTGTTTTGATTTTGTCTCTGGTTCGATTACACTGCGTGCTACTGAATATAATACGCCGAGGGCGGAGTGTATTATTCCCGAATGCAACACCGAGGTTATTGATGGCAAAGTTGTCATAAACGTAATTAATATTAGTAATGAGGTCATAAAACTACCGCGCAACCGATGCGTGGCGCGAGCGACGATTACGGACGGTAATAATAAATACAAAATAGGTGATTACCTGGAACCAAATGTCGTGACTGACCTCGAAACTTTACTGCACGACTATTCCGATTGTTTTTCGGGTAGTGAAAATAAAATTGGAAAATGTTCGGTCCAAATGCACATTGAATTAACTGATACGAAGCCTATTTATTACCGTCCGTATCGAATGTCTTTAGGAGATCGGGAAAAAGTCCGTGATATTGTGGCAGACTTATTGAGTAAAGAAATTGTGGAGGAATCAAATTCTCCATATGCCAGCCCCGTCATATTGGTCCCCAAAAAGTCGGGTGAAGTACGCATGTGCGTGGATTACCGTGCATTAAATAAAATTACAAAAAAAGAACGGTATCCTTTACCGGTAATACAAGATCAGTTAGACCGGTTATCCAGGCAACGCGTTTTCACCTGTCTTGATATTATGTCAGCCTATCATTGCATTCAAATCGCTGATGATAGTAAACAGTATACAGCGTTCATAACACCGGATGGGCACTACCAGTATACACGTATGAGCTTTGGATTGGTGAATGCACCGTCAGTGTTTCAGCGCGCAATGGACAATATTCTCGGTTCTTTACGTTTTCAATGTGCGACAGCGTATTTAGATGATATTCTCGTTTATGCTGAAAATTATGATGATGCATTGCGCCGTCTCAAAGCCGTATTGGAGAAAATACGGGATGCTAATGTGACGCTCAGGTTAGACAAGTGTTCTTTCTTAGTTTCAAGTATAGAGTACTTAGGGCATGAGGTGTGCGATGGCGAAGTCAGGCCATCCAAGTATAAGCTCACTGCAGTACATGATTTTGCTGTGCCGGGAAATGTACATCAGGTACGTCAGTTTATGGGTCTGGCAAATTATTTTAGGAAGTATGTGCCTAATTTCGCTAGCCTCGCTCGTCCTATCACTATCCTTACCAAAAAGGACCAACCATGGGTATGGGGTGAAGAATAGTCTCTTGCATTCCACCGCATTAAGTCGATTTTAGTAAAGCAACCTGTGTTGGCGTTGTTTAATCCGGATTACGAAACCCAAATTCATACAGACGCGTCCAAAATAGGCTTAGGCGGCATATTGCTTCAGAAGCAGTCGGACGGTGCGTGGAAACCAGTCGCATATGCGAGTAGACAGACTACGTCTGTCGAACAAAAGTATCACAGTTTCGAACTGGAGGCGTTGGCTGTTGTCATGAGCCTGAAAAAGTTTAAGGTATACGTGTCAGGTTTAAAATTTGTATTAGTGACCGATTGTAGCGCATTACGCTGGACATGGAGCAAACGAGATTTGTCTCCTCGTATCGCCCGGTGGTGGCTTGAAGTTCAAGGTTTTGACTTTATTGTTGAGTATCGTGCCGGCAAATCCATGGCTCACGTGGATGCGCTCAGTCGTAATCCTGTGGTTTCAGTAATGCGATGTGTTGATAAAGACCTAATTGAATGTGTGCAGCAGGATGACGACTCGTTGCGTGGTCTCGTGAACCAGTTGAAGGATGAGGTTTCAAAGGGCATAACGAATGGCTTGGCTAGAGATTTCTTGTTTGAGAATGGTGTATTATATAAAAAAGTCGGAAATAGTCAAAATGTAGTCGTTCCACGAATGTCACGTTGGTCTCTTGTTCAAAGTTTTCATGATAATAACGGTCACGTTAATTTTAATAAAACTTACAATGCCATAAGGTCAATGTACTGGTTTCACGGTATGCGTCGGTTTATTCAAAAGTACACTCGTGGTTGTATATCATGTCAGTATGCTAAAAAACCAACTGGTCGTCGTGTGGGCTTGTTACATCCAATTGAAAAGGTGGCCGTACCTTTTCACACTGTTCATGTAGACCATCTTGGTCCGTTCTGTAAAAGCCCATCAGGCAAAATGCACATTCTTGCAATAATAGATGCTTTCACGAGGTTTATATGGATCGAAGCTGTTCGAGACGTCAGTTGTAAATATGTATTGCAGACGTTTGACCAATTAATTAAAACTTTTGGTGTTCCAAGTCGTATAATAAGTGACCGTGGCAAAGCTTTTAGTTGCAAAGATTTCAAGGAGTATTGCACTCAAAGGCAAATAAAGCATGTCATGACGGCGGTCGCCAGCCCAAGGGCGAATGGGCAGATAGAACGGTTTAATAGGACTATACTTGACGCCCTTGTAGCATACGTTGGTGATGACCAAAATGACTGGGAGAAATACTTGCCTAAAGTACAGTTAGGATTAAACTCTAACGTAAATAATAGTACGGGTAAGACTCCATTGGAACTTCTTTATGGGTTTTGACCTAGACTCGTAGGCGATATAGTTGTGCCCGATAGGTCACCTGATTTAGACGAGTTAAGGGAAATCGCTGTCACGAGATCAGCTAAATTGTCCCAGCAGGCAAAGGACAGATATGATCAAAAACGGCGTTATGAAGCACCTTTTAAGATAGGTGATCTAGTTCTTGCCGAAAGAAAGATCATTCGTAAAGGTTTACGTAGTGGTAAACTTATGCCTCGTTTTGACGGGCCATATAAAATTGTTAAGGTCCTGCCTCATGATCGGTACGTGATTAAGAGCACACGTAACCGTGGTCGACTTTATTTATTTATTTATTTATTATTAATTAATCAAAACGGCAGCCAAATGCCAATTACACTGATTAATAGAACTAATTTAACACATTATGAAGCAAAATTACACATTTAAAATAGAAATAGCACAATACAAATTACATATAGACTAATAGGCCTTTCACTCAGTCCTCTCGCAAATCACCAAGCATTCTAAAAGTATTGCCTTCCATTCATCAGCAAACAGATCAAGTCCAGGACTAGATTCAATGAGAGCGTTGAGAGCGGTCAGCATTCGCGGAATAGGTGACATACGTCGCGCAACCGTACGGCAACGTGGCACCATAAAAAATGTGTGCCGTCTTGCCCGGCAATAATTATCAGGCACAAAAATATTGCACAGCTTACCATGCAAGCTAGGAGCGTCAATGGTACTGTGAATGACTTTACAGGCAGTAACAAGCTGATCGAATGCACGCCTGACCTCAAGTGAGTTGAATCCTAAGCAACCCAGCAGAAATCTAGTTGGATACATATATGGATAGTATCCAAACCTACGTTTGTAAAAATATCTTAAAAAAGCTTTTTGAACCCTTTCTAGAGCAAGGGCGTAAGATTTTTCGTGAGGGTTCCAGACACATGAGCTACAATCAAGCTTACTTCTGACAAGTGTATTATATAGTAGCCGAATAACGTGATGGTTTGAAAACTCACGACAGTTTCTAAGAACGAACCCTAGCCGCCGAAAAGATTCTTTAGCTAGAGATATAATGTGTTCGTGGAAGGTAAGCTTAAAATCAAAAATAACACCAAGATCTTTGACTGTCTCTACTCTGGCTATTTCTACGCCATTTATATTATAATTATGTTGAATTGGGTTTCGTGAACGGCTAAAACTCATGACACAACATTTAGATGGATTGAAATCCATTTTATTTTTGACAGACCACTCACCTATAGCGTCAATATCTTTTTGAAGGGCCACGCAGTCAGCTGGAGACTGTACCTCAGAGTATACCTTTAGATCGTCAGCATAAAGGAGACATTTGGAGTGATTTAGTACTTGTGGAATGTCGTTTATCATAATAAGAAATAAAAGAGGTCCTAATATTGATCCCTGGCTGACTCCTGAGCGAGTATCATACGGCTGAGAATTATACAAGCCCAGTCGCACATACTGTTGACGGTCACGAAGGTAGTCTGCGATCAGTGAGAGAAGATTTGGAGCAAAACCTATGGCACTTAACTTTTCCAACAATATATCATTATTAATGCGATCGAATGCTTTTTGGAAATCAAAGTACAGGACATCCACCTGCCGACCTCTGTCCATACTGGTGGCGATAAAATCAGTTAATGTTAAAAGATTAGTGTTAACAGATCTTTTGTTGCGAAAACCGTGTTGTTCATTACATAGGTATCGGTTGACTTGCCTGAGAATTTCTTTGTGTAAAATATGTTCAAAAACTTTTGCAGGTGAAGATAGGATAGCTATAGGTCTAAAGTCCTCGACAGACACCTTAGTTCCCTTTTTAGGTATGGGTGTAACCCTAGAAATTTTCCACTGGGGCGGATATTTACCGCTACTGAGAGCTAAATTATAAATGCTACATAATGGTTCTATGAGATATTTCTTTATGAAAATGTCTTGGCCAGGGATAAGTTAAAACTTTTCCATTGCAATCATTCCGATGAGTCCGATAATTCTTATTCTGAGTAAATAATTACAAAGTAATGTTGTTCAGGGCGATTTATTACATTTGATTAGTGCACAGTTAAAAATTGTTAAATGAATCCATTTTTAGTAATTGTTGATAATTACAAATAATTTATGATCGATCTT
The DNA here is from genome assembly GCA_963853775.1 of Xanthia togata. Classification (NCBI taxonomy): domain Eukaryota; kingdom Metazoa; phylum Arthropoda; class Insecta; order Lepidoptera; family Noctuidae; genus Xanthia; species Xanthia togata. The sequence continues at coordinate 7,869,881 of OY970805.1, forward strand.
TGTTTCAATAGCGCTAACCTTCAGAGGTATTTAATGTTAAACATAACTTTATAAAATTAAATAATACACTTAGCCTTAAGAGGGTGTATTATTGATAATTGGTCGTGAGTAGTTCCTTAAGCGGAAGACAATGCCTTAGGAGGCTATTGTAACACGACATTTATGATGTGGACCCTGAAGGGCAGCCATCATTAAAACCATAAACGGTTTTAGTTATTAAATTGGGTTATGTAAACATTAAGAAGTTACCGGTATTCATACTGACATTGAGAAGTCAGTTGAAGTTGGCATTCAGAAGCCAATCGCACTGAGATTTAGTCAGCTCAGTTAACATTTGACGTCAAATACACTGATATTTAGAGATCAGTTCAAATTGGCATTTAGAAGTCAATCACAATGACATTCAGACGTCATTTCAAATTGACATTTAGAAGTCAATCACAATGACATTCAGACGTCATTTTAAGTTGACATTAAGACGTCAATCACACTGACATTCAGACGTCAGTTCAAGTTGACATTAAGATGCCAATCCCACCGTGTCGTCACCACATCGGAAGTTCGTGAGCGAGCTGGGTCGTCATCAGCACCAAGGAGCGAGAGCTACGCGGGACGCGCAGCTGTATCAGGAAGGCCGACTGTAAGGCGCTGTAGATGGCGCTCGAGGACCGTCATGAAGTTAACGGTTGTGAAGATAGCAACGCGCGGGCGGCGGCGCGTCCAGCTCCAATATTGCACCGAGGGTTCGCTCTCTTGGCTCGCGGACACCGACGGCTCAACATCAACTTAGCATTTTGTACTACATATTATTATAAGTGTATTTTTAATTAAACATGTTATAATCTTTACGTTGTTTTTCTGAGTTCTTACAGTAAATACTCGTAAGCATAATAATCTAATAATAGAAAATGAACACAATATTGTTTTTAATGTAATTGTTAAGTAGGTATAGTATAATATTTGAGTAATAATTAAAAAAAATGAAATTAATGTTTTAGATTGCAGTAGAAATTTACATTATTTTTCTCGTAAGAGTCAAACAGCAAGAAATAAAAGGCTATTTTAATTTTATTTATTTTATATTTTAATTTTCTTTTTTACCCCTAAACAAGGTAAATTGCCACCTAGCAACACACAGAGTTCATAATAGATAATAATGGATGGCTGTGTGTAACCTAAAACCCACAGTACAAGGTTATCGGCCGGGCAATAAATCGTTCGGAAAGCCTGCTCACGGTCAACCGCGGCAGTTTCGTTGTTATACTTTGTATCTGTACGGAGTTGTGTTTCGTTTACTGAAATGGGATAGGTTTCATTATTAGTTTATAGATAGTCCAATCCACTGAGACGTGCCCCACTCCGCTCCGCTCCGTACTAAAGTACAGCTTACAGTACAGTAATCGCGGAGTGGGCCCGTCGTCGTGGATTGCACTATCTGTATAGAGATGCATTTGAGCAGAACTTATTTATTTTATTTTAGTAGGTTTCTCATCAAAACGCCAATTCCCGTTTATTAAATTCGAACGCCTCGTTCGAATCGTGGTGGTTTGCCTCGTTGGTCTAGTGGTGGCAAGCGCTACTGTTGCGCTTGAGGTCATGGGTTCGATTCTCGGGTCGGGCAAAGTGTTATCGGGTTTTCCCATATGGAATTTCTGAGTAGCAGCCCGGAGTCTGGATTTGTGCCCGGTTGAAGGTAAATAGGCTCGCCCCCTATTACATGGGACTTAAACATAACTGGCGAAATGTGGGTGTACTATAGGTACACCTCTGCCAACCCTTCGGGGAATACCGGCGTGATGTTATGTTGTCAAAGTTTGAATCTGAAAAATAAAACTAACTTACCAAAGAAAAAAAAAAAAAAAAAAATGACAAGTTTTGGCATTGATTGTCGCTGTGATGAGATTGTGAGATAAGAATTGACCATTTGATGTTTGTTAATAGTGCCTGGTTCTGACGGTTCTATGAGTAAGCGACTTAATAAGGGGGATGCACCAGGGTTGCCCGCGAAATTCACATTTTCTTTAGTTTTTTGCTATTTGCAGGTTGACTAAAATATGATTCGTGACCATAACAAATATGGCTTTAAGTAATTATAATCATTTGAATCAGCAACTCCTCCAATACAACTCCTTAAGTTAGTTAGCATAATCCTCAAATGTCATGGATTTCATGAAATAGTCATTCAATAGGATTACATGAACTTATAGAGTTGTATTGATGATTTTTATGGTAATACTCGTAATTCTTTAAATAAACATTTGATACGATCGCGAATCATATTTAGATCAACATACAACATGATACTGGGGCCGTATTATGACGTATTAATGCCACCATTATTCCAGTGTGAGTGAGAGACGGAGCTATACAAGGCCGCTAGCACCATCCTTTTTTCGCAGTGGAATAATGATGGCATTAATACTTCATAATAAGGCCCCTGATCTGCAAATTTTCAAAAAGCGTGAGAAAATTTCGCGGGCTATCTTGTCGCTTTTGCCTTAAATAAAGAACTTAGTATAACATCAAGTCGATCTTCTTTAGAGCAGTTGAGTATCTATATCTAAACTTCTATACTATAGGTTAAATTGGTTTGTCAGTTTGTATGTAGGGGGTAATCTCCGGAAATACCAGTTGGATTTGAGTCGGTTTTTTTTTGCATTGGATAGCCCAATTCTTGAGGAAGGTTGCGGACGAAGTCGCGGGCAGAAGCTTGTTGTAATGTAATTTACCGGATTAAACAAAAACACTTACCCGGTCTAGGGGTCACACCCAAGCTCGACGTCTGGTAAGGACCAGGCCCGGGTCGACGGCGCGTTGTGTTCCACGCGCGCCTCAAAGAGATGTCAGCAAGTGAAGGGGTCCGATAAGACCATTGGGAACACGGGTGGGTTTTAGTCAGCAAGAGTCTGACACGCCCTCCCGTTCCACCCAGAGCAGGAGAAGTCATTTGACGATTTCCCACGAAAAAAAAAAAAAAGTTGTCACACCCAAAGCTTAATTTAGCTGTGACTACAAAAACACTCCCAACATTTATTAGCTCACAATATTAATGGGCACTAAGCTATCAAAACATACCCGCTCGTCAACTGAACGGTATAATAATACCTATTATTATGTAGTTTAAGGGCTCGTTGGCCTTAATCGGCAGTGTTCGGATTAATTTGATGGTAATGCGGGTATTATTAAGCCGAAGCAATTAATGATTTTGATGATTCGGGAAAAGGTGGCTCTTTTATTTTTTCTGTTCGGCTTTAATCTTATAGCATTGTTTTCTATCCACACATTTAATTAAACGTGCCGCTACAATAGCGACATTAATTTAACATACGGGAAGGGCTACTGGCTAGTAATAATAACAATTTCAATAACCTAAAATAATTAATTAATTGCAAAATTTTATTTTAATTTTTCTTTCCTTCAATTCGCTTACTCTTTGCACGTTATTCGTTTTAATTACATTGATACGATGTTATGATCCGAGACCCCGGCAAATAACCTCTGGTCTATAGTTCTTTAAGTACAGGTTGCTTCAAGTTTTTTTTTTTTTTTTTGATAATTGGAAAAAAAATAATAAACGAAAACGCGAAACCGTATTGTGTTAAATTAATGTCACCATTAAAACAGCACACAGTATAATGTATATACGCTTCGGATTAAAATCCTCTTCCTTCTTTGCAGGTTGTTTTACTGTTCATCATTGCGCTAGTGTTTTTAATGCGAAACCAATAGACTAATGCCACAATGAACTCTTTCGTAGGCTTTCTCGTAGCACACGGCCTACGAAAAGTTACGAGTCTACGAACATCGTAGCATCTCTACAGAGTTTCAGCGTAGCACTGATAATGGTTTTTTTTGAAACCCCCAATAATGTTGGGTCTTCTAACCGTTGTATTATTATGTTATTCAAGAGGAAAAACTAATTTTCACAGTATCTTCGCTAGAACATAACAAAACGTCTATAATAAGTGTTCCTCTCAGCTGCGTCAATACGGAGGGAGGCACTCTCCTGTACCAACGAACCGATGACGTCACACACTTAGTGTAGGATTACTTTAAAAGGAATCCTTCGTTCAACATGATTGATATAGTGTTACCTGCCTGAGCTTTTATTTCGTACATGAAACTATGGAAAACTTTTTTTTCCGAGTTAGTATATCTTAAAGTTCTTAACGGTAGGCTGCACGTCCATGGAAACAAAACGAACATGTTAACAGTGATGGCCAGTGGCCCGACTTACGACTTGTAGGTCGTGAGTTCGAACCCAGGCAGGCTTAATTTGTGTATTTAATTTCATCACCACTGCTCTCAAAACGGTGAAGGAAAACATCGTGAGGAAACCGGCATGTCCTAGAACCAAAAATTCGAAGACATGTGACATCTACCAACCCGCACTGGGCCCACTCCCTCTCACAGAGGAGGCCTGTAACCCAGCAGTGGGTACGTTATAGGTTGATTATGATTAAGATGTGATAAAATTGGGGAGATTCTATACATAGAGTACATAATAATATAAGCAAGATACATATACTTCAGTAAGATATTATATAAACACAAACATAGCAAACTGACACATTTCACTTCACAAGTTTTGTTCTTCTTCTTTTCGTGTGGTTTGTGACTAACCTGGTGTCAGAGTTTTTAAGCCGCCCATGGGCCTCTGACTTGGCTTCACATGCCGTCGAGAAATATCTCTCAGGCATGCCGGTTTCCTCACGATGTTTTCCTTCACCGTTTTTGAAGCTAGTGATAATTATACAATACGCACATGAATCCGAAAAGTCAGAGGTGCGTGCCTTGGGTTCGAACTCGAGACCTATGACTTGGCAGGCAGTCCGACGGTCACACCACTTGGCTATCACTGCTGCTACAAGTTTTGTTTATTTTATAAGATACCATAAAGCTGATCACTGTCTCTTAAGATGCAGGGCCTCAAGTCTGCTATTACAATAGTGTCAGAATGGTCTATCATTGATGTCATTATGACTTCCCAATGGTCAGCCACTGACACTCCATTGAAAGAAATGGCATCTATTGGTAATCTCGTACATAATCAAAAATGAATGACTGACTTAAGTGGTAATCTGCTAAAATTTTGACAGTGAATTCCTTTGATCAGTTACGTACCATTAGAACGTCATTGTGCAGTCATTGCTTTTAATTCGTTACGAGTATCATGTTTGTGGAATACAATGATAACCAATGATCGACCTTTATGAATTTAGCAGATTACGAACTTTTAGCAAAATGACTGTTTAAGTATGTAGCGAAGCCACGGCGAGATCTAATATTGATTCATTAAGTGTCGAGAGTTGACCTATGCGCTCGATAGATGGCGTTGACGTCGAATTAGATCTCGCTATGGTTTCGTTACCGCCGAAAATATAAGTAGTCTAAGAATTATTTTTTTTGGAGTGAACTGTTTCAAGGAATAAACGCTAACGTGTACAAGTGGTACTACAGCTTTATTATTTCTCGCCTAACGGAGCCCTAAGTATGTTCATGGTCCTTCGAACTGGATTTGGCTGGGCGTGTTTTGGTAATCACCGGTGGTGGTAGTGGTTACTACCCATTTCGTCGCTACTGGCAGTGGATCGCTGTCCAGATCATCCCTACAGCAAGGCGGCTGGAAAGGCGTCAAGGCAGTGGTGGAGCCGGGTGTCAGCATCCGGAGGAGCGGTGAACGCGGGAGGTGATAAGCAGGTTGCGGAGCGCCAGAGGGCGCCACTACGGCGGTAGCAGGCGCGTGTCGTCGAAGAAAATCAGTGACAGTGAGTGCGGTGTTCAATTGTGAGTACATTTTCGTCCTTATTTACTAGAAGATTAAAACTTGAAAATTTGAGAAGTACATGCAAATTTGAACTTTAAAGTCAAGACTAGTGAAACTTAGAAAAATTCAAGATAGTAAAATTTAACTTAGAAGAATTTAGTTAGTTTGGACTTGTAATAGTAAATAAAAAGACTTGTAAATAAAAAGACTTGTAAAATTTTGCCCAATTTGTGTTTTAACTTAGTGTACATTTTGGAAGTACGGGCAAAAAGACTTCTGTTTAGCTTTGTTTACATTTTGTTATGGTATTTTGAGACGAATTTGTTTGAGTGTTTTTTAATTGAGTAAATTACAGAGTTTTGATAAATAATTTAAAATGGAAGCGTTTAACGATTTACAGGAGGATATAAGAGCGAAAATGCTGAAAGTTAAAACCAATTTTAAAAAATCTCCTAAAGAGCGTTTGACTGTTCCATATATTGAAACTAGACTAGATAACTTAGAACAACAGTGGAGTTTATTTACAAGCACTCATACTAAAATTATTAGTCAAGTTAAACGAAGTGATTTGTATGGTTCGGATTATCATAAAAATAGTGTCTATGATGATGTGGAAGAATTGTATGTTCAATTTAAGACTGATTTAAAAGAAATGTTATATAATTTAAAAACATCGGAGACAGAGTTAAATTCAAGTTCTAGTAATCAAAGTGACGGTTTAGCTAGACGTTTCAAGTTGCCAGAAATAAAAATTCCTACGTTTTCCGGGAAATATACTGAGTGGCAGACGTTCAGAGATTTGTTTTTAGGGCTTGTGCATGAAAACAAGTCTCTGGATGATGCGCAAAGGTTCTACTATCTCAGGGGACATTTGACGGGTGAAGCAGAACAGTTGTTGCGAAACATTAAAGTGACTTCTGATAGCTATCAAGTTGCTTGGGAAAAATTGGATAGTATGTACAATAATAAGCGGTTTTTGGCTAATGGCATCTTGAATCGGCTGCTAAATCAAAAAAGTTTGGGGTCTGAATCTGCCTCTGAAATTAAGAAGTTAATTAGTACAACGTCAGATTGTTTAGAGTCTATAAGAAATCTAGGTGTAAATATTTCCTCTTGGGATCTTTTGATTATCCATCTAATGAGCGCTAAATTAGACAAGGATACCCGAAAAGCATGGGAATTAAAAGTAGCCTCAGATCCAACGGACGAATTTCCTACGTTTGTGCAATTTTCCGATTTTTTGATAGGGCGTTTTAGAGGTCTAGAAAATTTAGATTCAAAGAATACCAAAGTAGAGAACAAGAATACAAAATCTTTTCACATTGTGAAAGAGAATAACGTTGTGTCGTGTGCGTATTGTGCAGCAGATCATAAAATAACTGTTTGTAAAAAATTTGCCAAAGAAACTAACGACAAACGACGTAATTTTGCAATGGAGAAAAATTTATGTTTTGTGTGTTTAAACAGCAACCACTCTGCTAAATTTTGTAAAAACATGGTCCGATGCCGGGTGTGTAAACGCCGCCACCATTCATTATTGCACCCTAGTGGTGATTCTGGTTCTGTTAGCGCAGAAATTGAGACGGTTCACGAGGGAGCTTCGTCGACTGGCAAAAAGTCGATTGAAGAAAATGCTGCATCAGACAGCAATAAGGTTTCCGCGCAAGCGGAGGGGTCTAGTAAGCCACTTGTGTCTTGTCTTTCGACAGGGAACTGTTGTAAAACAGTTTTATTAACCACAGCTGTGGTGCAAGCTGAGTCGAAAGACGGGACCTATCTTCCGGTTAGGGCATTATTAGACCAAGGGTCGCAAGGATCTTTTATTACCGAAGCTATGGCTCAGTACTTAGGTTTAAAAAGGATTGCGGCCAAACACACTATAGTAGGTGTAGGTGGTGACAAAAGTGTGACTTCGAAGTCCACGGTCAAAATTAATATAAGGTCGAGAATAGATCCCCAGTTTCAATTTAAGGTTGATGCTTATATCTTGAAATCAGTTACGTCCCTTCTCCCAGTTACCAAAGTAACCCGGGTAGAATGGGTAAATCTGACAGTTGAGGATTTGGCTGATCCTGAATATCACAGACCTAATAAGATCGATATCTTATTAGGTGCTGAGGTATACAGTCAAATCATTCAAGAAGGCGTTCAAAGAAATTTGGGTGGTTCTCTCTTGGCGCAGGATACTGCATTTGGGTGGATAATATCAGGGGTCTGTGAGGTAGATAATTCATCCAATATACATTCGCACATCCATGTGATGCATTCAAGTTTTGATGCTGACAACATGCTAAAAAAGTTCTGGGAACTGGAGGCTGAAACATCAGGAACACAAAAAATGCTCACGGAGGATGAAATTAAATGCGAAAAACTGTTTACAGCGTCCACGATGAGAAATAAGGAGGGCAGGTATATTGTAAAATTACCGCTTCGTGACGCTGACCCGGTCAGCAGGTTTGGTGAGTCCAGGAGTATTGCTGAAAAAAGATTAAAAGGTTTAGAGATAAGGTTGGGAAAAAATCCAAAATTAAAGGTAGATTACATAAAGGTCATGAAAGAATATTTAGAATTAAATCACATGGTCAAGGTTACCGATAAAGAACAGAATAATAAAGCAGCAATTTACTTACCTCACCATGCAGTTGTCCGGGAGGATAAGGACACGACAAAGGTCCGAGTCGTATTTGATGCTTCCTGTAAGGGAACCAATGGCAGAGCACTTAACGATGAATTGATGGTTGGCCCGCCGTTGCAATCTGAACTCCGCCATACTATTATGCGCTGGAGATCACATAAGATAGGTCTGGTAGCGGATATCATCAAAATGTACAGGCAAGTGTTGGTAAATAGGGAAGATACTCCACTCCAAAGAATACTTTGGAGAGATAGTCCTGAAATGGAGATCCAAGAGTATGAGCTGATTACCGTCACCTTCGGTACGGCATCAGCACCATATTTAGCGGTAAGGTCGTTACAACAGCTGGCCTATGATGAGTGCTTGGACAGGCCAGGTATTGCAAAAATCATCTTGGACGATTTTTACATGGACGATGTGATGACAGGAGCTGAAGATAGGGAAGGTGCTTTTAATATTTACTCAGAGTTAAGTACGGTGCTAGCCAAGGGAGGTTTTCCATTGCAGAAATGGAGAAGCAATTGCCGAGAATTGTTGGATAAGATATGGGATGAGAAAGGTGGCAAGGACGAGGGTTTGTGTATTAAGGTTGATGACATAACAAAGATTTTGGGACTTACCTGGAATCCAAGAGGTGACTGCTTTCAGTACTCCGTCGATCTCACGCCGCTAGTTGAACCTGCAACAAAAAGAAAAATTATTTCCGACATTTCACGTTTATTCGACCCACTCGGATGGTTAGCACCCAGTATTATTTTAGCCAAAATCCTAATACAAAAGCTGTGGCTAGCTGGAATTGGGTGGGATCAAGAAGTTCCAAACAATTTATTAAGTGAATGGTTTACTTACCGTCGAAACTTGGCTGCTTTGGTTGATATAAAAATCCCGCGTTGGTTACACACTGGTAAAAAGAATAAACGCGAATTATACGGGTTTTCGGATGCTTCAAAGGTGGCATATGCTGCTGTCGTATACCTCAGAGTAGTGGATGATCAGGGAAATATCCACGTCTCCTTATTGACATCGAAAACGAAGGTCGCGCCTATAAAGCAAGTGTCGATACCCAGGCTTGAACTTTGTGGGGCTGTACTGTTGGCTAAGCTCATTGTGGAAGTAGCTGAAGTTATGGGAATAGCCAAAGATCAGCTGCATGCTTTCACCGACAGTGAGGTAGTTCTGGCCTGGTTAAATAATCATCCGAGCCGCTGGAAGACCTTTGTGGCGAATCGGGTCTCGGAAATTTTATCAACTCTAGACACCCAGCACTGGTCTCATGTACCCACAAAGAAAAACCCAGCGGACTGTGCATCGCGAGGTATATCGCCGGCAGAGCTTTCAACAACTTCTATATGGTTTGAAGGTCCAGAGTTTTTAAGACAGGACTTGATTATTTTTAAAAGGCCTAAGCATCTCGTGACTAATCTCGAAGAAGTAAGAGTACAAACGGCTGTCTTTGACGTTGCTTTTTGGCAAAGGTTTTCCTCGTTCTCCAGGCTTGTTCGAGTGGTTGCCTACTGTCGACGATGGTTGAATGTGAGAGGAAGGGTAAATATCAGGCACGACACTAAATACTTGTCCAGACAAGAAATTGAGGACGCCATAGAAGTTTGTGTTATTAGATGCCAGGAAGAAGGATTTTCGGAAGAGCTGGAAGAACTGAAAAGAAAGGGAAGTTTAGATAAGAAAAAGAAGAAGCTAAGATCCTTAAATGTATTTTTAGATTCAAAGGGTATAATAAGAGTTGGCGGCAGATTGGAAATGTCTTCTTTGCCATTTAATGAGAAACATCCGATTCTTATACCAAAGGAATCATTTTTTACAGGTCTTTTGATTGCAGAAGCGCATCAAAAAACTATGCACGGTGGTCCGCAACTTATGATCACGTACTTGCGATCAAGGTACTGGATTGTAGGGGTCAAGGGTTTGGTTAAAAAGTGTTACAGAGACTGTGTCACTTGTATTAGGTACTCAACCAAAGCCACGTCTCAGCTCATGGGACAAGTACCTTTACCACGGGTGACCCCAAACAAGCCCTTTTTCATTAGTGGCGTAGATTACGCAGGGCCTATCAATATACGAGTGTCAAAGGGCAGGGGCAATAAGTCTTATAAGGGTTACGTTGCATTGTTTGTATGCATGGCGATAAGAGCTGTGCACCTCGAGGCTGTCAGCGAATTAAGTACCCAAGGTTTCTTGGCTGCCTTTCGAAGGTTTGTCGCAAGACGGGGCAGATGTGCAGAGTTGTACAGCGACAACGGCACAAATTTTGTGGGAGCTGCTCGCGAGTTATTGTGCTTGTTCAATGAAGAAAAATCAAATTTTAAACCGGAACTGGCAGAATATCTCGCGAACAACGGGACTCATTGGAACTTTATTCCTCCTCGCGCGCCCAATTTTGGGGGACTTTGGGAGGCAGGCATAAAGTCAATGAAGTTCCATCTTAAGCGAGTCATAGGGAACTCTACGTTGACTTATGAGGAGATGGCCACAGTTTTAACTCAAATTGAGGCATGCTTAAATTCAAGGCCAATGTCACATGTAGAGGATCAAAACGAGCTTTTTGTATTGACTCCTGGTCATTTCCTGGTGGGGGAACCACTCGTCGTAGTACCAGATTCAAATTATGAAACGTCGAACATCCATAGTCTGCGGCGATGGCAACTCCACCAGCGAATGATGCAGGACTTTTGGCGCAGATGGTCGCAGGATTATCTGCATCAATTTCTGCAAAGGAATAAATGGGAATACCAGAACCCGGAACCATCACTAGGCGATGTAGTTTTAGTTAAGGAGGACGATTTACCTCCTGGAAAGTGGTTGTTGGGCAAAGTGGAGCGCAAACACCCTGGTCCTGATCAAATTACACGGGTAGTTACCATCCGTACCAAAAATTCAGTAATTAAGAGACCTACATCAAAATTATCGATATTGCCCATAGCAAAATAAGTTTTTTTTGTTTAGTATTACTTACTTTATAAGACTGTGGCATGGTGGGCGGTTTGAAGGACATTCTGCATTATGTCCTTGGTGGGCGGTATGTTTAAGTATGTAGCGAAGCCACGGCGAGATCTAATATTGATTCATTAAGTGTCGAGAGTTGACCTATGCGCTCGATAGATGGCGTTGACGTCGAATTAGATCTCGCTATGGTTTCGTTACCGCCGAAAATATAAGTAGTCTAAGAATTATTTTTTTTGGAGTGAACTGTTTCAAGGAATAAACGCTAACGTGTACAAGTGGTACTACAGCTTTATTATTTCTCGCCTAACGGAGCCCTAAGTATGTTCAATGACAATGGGATCGTGTTGGAATGATGAATTTATAAAAATAGCAGACTTGGACCCCTGGTCACCCTTTTTTTTTTTTTTTTTTTTTGAACTCGGGGTGGAAAATCCTCATGGATGTCCTCCGCCCTGGGGCGGGCGGAGGGGTCTGTCAGACTCTTACTGACTAAAAACCACCCCGGTGTTCCGACTCACACTTACGCCGGGGGTCGCGGGAACGACAGAATCTTCCGCAACCCCCGGCTGGTGCCGGCCCGCCACCGCGGGCCTCGTCTCGGGTCAGGGGGGGGAGTGAGGTGTTTGACTCCCCCCGCGACGTCTCAGAGGGGCGCGCGTGGAACACTACGCGCCGCCACCTCGGGTCCTGATGTGTGGGGGGCGACGGACGTCCCCAAGTCCGTCGTCCCTGGACCCATTTAGGGGGGCCGGAAGAGGGCGTTGTCCGCCCTCCGCCGACGCCCGGTGCGTCTGCTGCGGATCGGGTTAGCAGAAGCAATCTCCCGCTCCCTTTCCGCAGCCTCCTTCTGCGAGATGACTGTCTCGCAGAAGGAAACCACCGCGTCCCAGGACTCCTCGCTGCCGGCCATGGAATTCACGACGGCCGGCAGCGAAAGGTCACTGCCTACTCCAGAGACGAGGGCACGGCGCGGCTCCTCCCAAGCGGCACACTCTGCCAGCGTATGCCGCGCCGTGTCCTCCCGACAGTCGACGCAGTGGTGACACCGGGCGTCCGGCTCCCTGTTTATGCGACACAGGTACTTCCCGAAGCAACCATGCCCCGAGAGCACCTGCGTCACCCGAAACGACAGGGAGCCGTGCCTCCTCCCGAGCCAGCGCTCGAGCACCGGCCGGACCGCCTCGACGACGTCGAGGCCGGGCGCGAAAGCCTGTCCCGCCATTCCGCCACCAGGACCTCGCGAAGCTGAGACCGATGCAGCTCCACATGTCGCTGCATCGGTCGCTCGCCCCGCGCCCGCGCTTCCTCGCGCCACCGATACGATGACGCGAGTACTTTCGCCTCCAGGTCCCAGGGCGGGGATCCGGCCAGTGCACAAGCCGCCTCGTAGGAGATCGTGCAATACCCCCGGATGACTCTGACGGCCATCGCCCTTTGCGGTCTCCGCATGACGGCGATGCTCCCGGCCGTCAGGTCAGCCGCCCAGATCGGGGCCCCGTAAAGGGCCATCGATCGCACGATCCCCACGTATAGCCGCCTACAAGCGGCGCTCGGGCCCCCCAGATTGGGAAGCAGCGTTGAGAGCGCTCCAGCAGCGCCCAGCAATTTGGGCGCCAGCCGTCGGAAGTGGGGCCCGAAGTCCCACCGGCTGTCGAGGACCAATCCTAGGTACTTCATGGTACCCTCGACAGCGATCCGAGCCCCCCCGACCACGATATGTGAGCCGGGTGACGGCGCCCGCCGGGGGCCATGGAACACCATAGCCTCCGACTTGCTGAGGGCCACCTCCAGGCCTAGGCGACGTATGCGGCTCACCACCTGTGAGACCGCAGCCGTCGCCAGCAACGCTGCTTCCCTGTACGAGCTCCCCCGGGCAGTGACCAGCGTGTCGTCCGCATAACACGTCAGGTCTACCCCCGGCCTGAGCTCGCCCCTCAGCACCCAGTCGTACCCGATGTTCCACAGGAGCGGCCCTAAGACCGAGCCCTGTGGAACACCGCACGACATGCGGCGCTGGAATCCGCCATCACGTCCCACGTAGGTGACACACCTCTCCGACAGATAAGCCCCAACGATGCGGCGGAGGTAGGGAGGCACACCATGATAGCGCAGTGCCTCCCGAATACAACTCCAGGGCAGAGTGTTGAAGGCGTTGGATATGTCCAAGGACACCGCCAACATCACCCCGCCCCGAGACACCGCTTCCTCCGCCAGGACTCTAACCCGCGACACAGCGTGTATCGTGGAGCGCCCATGCCGAAACCCAAACTGACTGTCGTCCAGGTCCGGCCCCTCTCTGCACAAGTGGCCGACGAGGCGGGCTGCGATTACTCGCTCGAACAGCTTGCCCACCTCGTCTAGCAGCACTATGGGCCGGTACGCGGACGACGAGTCCGCCGGGCGCCCCGCCTTCCTGAGCAGGACCAGACGACCAGATTTCCACAAAGTGGGAAACTGGCCCCGCTCAAGACACGCTGTGTAGAGTCCTCTCAGTTGGGGCTCGAGCTCCTTCAGAGCGAGGGCCAACACGCAGCCGTGGATCCCGTCGGGCCCCGGAGCCACGTTCTTGGCCCGGAGCCGCATCACGGCTGCCCCCATCCACCCCTGGTCACCCTAGTTTAAGAGGCAGGGCTCACCCATTTCTTGTACAGACCTTGTGGTTACAGCATACATATGTAATACCTGTTTTTATTCTTAAGTCAACCAGTTGTAATCCATTTTTTGCCTAATTTTAACCACAACAAATACATTATGTATGTAAGTATTCTACATTTGATAGACTATAGTATTTAACCTTATAGATTAACGTGTTGTTTCATGATGTTAGATTAAACTCTCCTTTTCCCTACATGGACTTTATACAGGCTGAATTTTTAGTCACCGTCCAAATTTGTTCTAGGTATGATTTAAAACTCAATTTTTGAAAAAAAAAATCGATACGTAAAATTTTCATATTATATAATTTCTCGAAAGAATTATGCGCTCTGCATGGTATATAATAACTTGGTGATGTGATATCTCAATATTTTTGTATTGAGTGATACTAAAAGAAAAAACACGTATTCAATTTCAATGATTTTCGCCAAAGATAAATATATCAAAATTTGGACGGTGACTAATAATTCAAGCCGTATTTCATTTATATTTATTGGCGGTCGGCGCAAAATCTATTTTCTTCCAAAGTTCTCTCACCATGTCTAGTCATATCTTCTATCACATTATTATGGGATTTATATTAACTCGCGAAATGTAAGTGTCCTGCGTATACACTTCTGCCTACCTCTGCAAGTAATACTAGCGTGATTTACACGCAAATTACAACCGAATAATCCAGGAAATCTAAACTCTTGTTATGATTGTTACAATACTATTGTGTTCTGTATTTACGAGTAAATCCGCGCGATTTATATATTTTGATTTTTAATTCATAATCTCTATGGTAGTAGGCTTAGCCTAGGTCTTAACGATGCCACAGACACTAAAGGCAGTAACTGATGTAACGTCGGGTGTAGACACGCGGACTACATTTTTTTAAAAGTGTATTTCATACTATACAACCTAATAAAGATCGCAGGAAGCCGCTGGATGCAGGTCGCTTCCAACCGGGCGATTTGGAAATCATTGGGGGAGGCCTATGTTCAGCAGTGGACGTCCTACGGCTGAAATGATGATGATGATGATTTCATACATCTATTTTAGTTTTTATTTTTTATTTAGTATTTATTTCTGTTTCTATCTATCTGTAACATCACTGCGGGCCCTATCAGAATACCAGCACCATGCTGAGATAGGAGCCTTTTAGCCCTGCACAGGACAGGACTTTCTACTTTTATTTTAATTTTACTTTGTTTTTATTATTTTTTAATTTTAATTTTTCGATGATTGTGTGCTTAGTTTAATTTGAGATCTCTTGTGCTTGTCTCAATAAATACTTTTTCTCTCTTTCTTTCATTCTTTAAGGCTCTCGAAGACCGGCACGACGCGACAACGGTAGAACAATTTCCGTGATGTTTTCACAGAAATTGTTCCGCCGAGTCGCGTCGCGCTGTCTCGTCGCGTCTGTCTGCGGCAGCCTTTAAATAGTAATATGACAATGTTACGTATTCAAAACACATCAATTATTGGTATTATTATTGTTACTTCTAATCCCAAGGGAGGACAGTTTGGCTGACGTGTGTTAGCTAATTACGTCATAGCAAACACTAGACAAACACAGTATATGCTAATTAGTCCGTCTGTCTGTAAACACAATTAACTGCAGTGTGCACTAGCTCTATATATTATACGGTGATAATAATATGGTATGTTTTTTGGTTTGAACGCGGTCATCTCCGGAACTACCATTTGGATTTGAAAAAAAATCTATATATATTTATAGCTCAATTCTTGAGGAAGGCTATTAGCTCAAAATCCTCATAAAAAACCTATTTTACTTCGATCAATATTTAAATACATATTATTTATTATTTTATTTTTATTTTATTACTTTTAAGGCTTACAGACTAATGACAAAGACAAGGTAATAACAAAACATTATCAATTTGCTAATAACACCACACCTCAACCTCCACAGATAGATATATTTCCAATTAAATATACAGTTATTATCCAATTTAATATACAGTTACTCATTCAAAATAAAACGATGGAACAATAATAAGAAGATAAAACATACATATTAGTTGAAATATTGACGAAATTTTACAAGGAAGTTATTAGTCTATGGCTCAAAATACAATAGGCTCATTATAATGATAGCTTAAATAGATTACCCAGATATATAAAATTAGAATTAGCTTATCATTTATAGCAAGTCACACAACGCAATCCTTCAATTGGTATTTACCATTAACCGGATTACCGGCCAGTGTAACCGAGCCTTTGTCTCATTAGCGTGATCAATCATTTGAGCCGACGACGTGCCTGCGTGATTGATGCACTCGGACTGATCCCTCTGACCGGAGCTGATCATCGGAACATTCGATCAGATTTGGGTTGAAGGTTTTGTGAACTTATAAACGGAAATTGGTTGGTAACATTAAGGGTCATTGTTAAAAACATTGTTGGAAAATTGGTTTCATTGATAAAATGGGATTTAGTAAAAATTTGCAAAAGTGAATATGATTACACTTCTGCCTTCCTTTTCAAGGAGAAAGGCCTAATTATAACATCACGCCAGTATTCCCCGAAGGGTTGGCAGAGGTTTACGTACAGTACACCCACATTTCGCCAGTTAAGTATGTTGAAGTTCCGCATGTAATAGGGGGCGGTCCTATTGCCATCCGCCGGGCACAAATCAAAGACCGGGTTGCTACTGAGAAATTCCAGATAGAAAAACCCGACACACTTTGCCCGACCTGGAAATCGAACCCAGGACCAGCAGTGCTATTCTATAACCATCTCACCGTGAAAACTTAGGTGAAGTGAGCACGGAGTGAGCTGTCAGAACCTAGCAGCAGGTGGAATGACAGCTCACTTCAAGCTAACTTCACCTAAGTTTTCCCACTTAGGTGAAATGAGCTCGGAGTGAGCTGTCAGAACCTAGCAGCAGGTGGAATGACAGCTCACTTCAAGCTAACTTCACCTAAGTTTTCACACTTAGGTGAAGTGAGCTCGGAGTGAGCTGTCAGAACCTAGCAGCAGGTGGAATGACAGCTGACTTCAAGCTAACTTCGCCTAAGTTTTCACACTTAGGTGAAGTGAGCTCGGAGTGAGCTGTCAGAACCTAGCAGCAGGTGGAATGACAGCTCACTTCAAGCTAACTTCACCTAAGTTTTCACACTTAGGTGAAGTGAGCTCGGAGTGAGCTGTCAGAACCTAGCAGCAGGTGGAATGACAGCTGACTTCAAGCTAACTTCGCCTAAGTTTTCACACTTAGGTGAAGTGAGCTCGGAGTGAGCTGTCAGAACCTAGCAGCAGGTGGAATGACAGCTGACTTCAAGCTAACTTCACCTAAGTTTTCACCGTGAGATCATTACAGAATAGGCCGGCAGTAGCGCTTGTGACCAGTAGACCAACTAAGCAGTCAACAGGCGTGCTTCTGATTCTGCGGTATTCTTCTCCAATTTTCATAACTGTAAGTAATCACAAAATAAAAAAGGAAAAGAAAATAAGTAGAATTTAGTAGAGTAGAGTTTTAGCACCTAAGCATATGCCTCAAATTGAATGAAGCAAAGATAATTTCTGGAAAACTCTTAGACAATTGGATTATCAAAAAAAAACCTCATAATTTTGTTTACCCTAAGTGTTGTTTGGGGTGTAATTCGAGGTAACACATACGAACATTAACCATGTAAGATGTTTCGGTAACTTAATAAGTCAGTTGGGAGAAAGTTAAGTAATTGTGAGAATTTATAACAGGTTGAGATTATTATGGTACTAATTGCGTTGTTAAATTAAATAATTGAGAATGATAAATTATTAAAAATATTATTGAAAATGCATTTAACAAATCTGGGAGAGTAAATGGAAGGTTAAGGCAGTCCCGCTACGAACATAGTCCGAGATCTATAAACATTACTTACTCAGCACGTATTTTGGGAGAATGAGAATCTAAGAATTATTCCTGTCACTGTGAAACTACAAGTGCAAGACAAACACGGGAAAATGTCTACCTAGGTCAAAACAAGTTTTTTTTTTTTTTTTTACTTTGCCCCACACTAGGAATTTCTCCTGTATTGTGGGTGCGTTTACAAACATTTAAACTCACATACACAAACATTTTAGATCTCGGTCATACTTACCGTGCAATTATAAAAACCACACGGTCCATCGTCTGATAAAACATTGCGCAGATTAAAGTCACACATTTTAAAGGCACTTTTGAACACTAAAATTTATTTGAAAGTATACCTTTTGAAAGGTCAAAAGGTATACTTTCATATAGAGAAGAATGGGCAAGAAACTCCATCGTTACTCTTTTACAGCATTTTGTATACATTAATCACTTATATGTGAAGACAACGCACCTAGAATTTTTTATACCTACCACAATAGGTAAAAATAGGCAGATGTACCCCGTTTTCGTCAATGCCAGTAAAACACCAAAAAGCACTCACAAAACTTCAATCTTATTATGATATTTGACAAGACCGCAATACAGCTGATTTCGAAAGTATCAATTCCCTTTTCACCCTAGCGCTCCTTCTCCTAACATCACCAAAATCATAAACTTTACTACCACTATTAGCGAGAAGATCAAAATGCAAATAGGTCAACAAAAGTGTCCGTCTATAGATAATCTCCAAGAGAGCTGTAACAAGGGTTAAGTGCGTCCCCGACAATTTGCAAGTGATGCGGCTGGCCCCTAAAATTAATTAAGTCGGCGGACTGAAGGTTAAAACCCTTCCCATGTACTGTGATTTCCGCGAGCCCCTAGGGGCGAAAAGGCTTTGAAACTAGCGGAGATTGTAAAATGGTAAATAATATGTAGTATCTAGCTTACGGGCTTTACATCGGTGTTTTTTTTCCATCTTTAATTTCTTAAATTTTTTTAACTGGCGAAATGTGGTTGTAGGTGCTATAGATACCTAGTAAACCTCTGCCTAACCCTTCAGGAGTCACAGGCGTGATGTGATATATGTAAATATTTAATCTCCACAATAACTTATGCCTTTTTCTCATGGGTAAGAGAGACTACAGAACGAAATGCTTGCATCCCTATTCCTTTTGCATTGTCCACTTTTATAATAAAAAGATATATAAACATCCGAATGAATATCCTCCTCCTTTTGGAAGTCGGATAAAAATACTCATACACGCGCGCCCGTTGTATACTTACTACGTTCCAGACTTGTTTGAAGGAGTTCTTGAGTAGCAGATATTTAGACGAAGTATCGGCGAAAACCCAGTTTCTGATTTTAGAATTTTAAGAAAGAAAGAAAGAACGAAAATACGTTTATTAGCATTACGAGATAGAAAAATACACCTTAAAACTATAAAAAATACAGAAATAATGATTACCTAGTCTTGCCATAAATATTGTCACGAAGATTTTTTTATTTTTTTTATTGCAAATAATATTTATTACTTTTACACTGTGTTAGTTTAATACATAAATATAAAACAATTTAAAATATAAAAATCTTATTCGAAGTGGTCTCCATTGGCTGCAATTATTATTATTATTATAAACTCTTTTTTTTCCATAATGAGTGACTTATAAAAAAACAATTAGATCATGATTCCTATTACATAAATGTGCATGCATAAAATAACAAAATGATTACAGTTCATTTCATGATTATTAAGTTGAAATAAAATAAGTGATAGACATAAATTTAATACTAGAAATAAAGATCAAATAGATCAACCATTTTTCAGACTATCTAAAGTAAATACATCTTTTATGGGGTACTGTGTTAAATGTTACAACAGAATACCTTGTGATATATTAGAATTAAATGAAAGAAAATTTAAAACTCATATAAAAAGTACACTTTGTAAACAAGCATATTACAAATTAGAGGATTATATCCAAGATAAAAATGCTTGGAAACATGCTGGTCCTGCTCCATAGGACAATTTAGAATCTAGACAAAATCTAACTGGTTGCCAATTTAATTGTATAATATTATTTTTATATTCTGTGATTACTTGAACTCACACACTGACTTATTATTAGTAGTACTTGTTAAAATGTTAAGAATATCGTATAATTTTACAATGTTTGTAAATATGTGAGCACCATGCATCTATCACATAATTATATTATGTCATTCCTTCATTTTTCATTATTTTTACCTATCGTGGTATAGTAATCTTATTCTAGGTGCATCGTCTTCACATATAATTATATAATTAATGTATACAGGATATTGTGAAAATATTTTAAAAGAGTAACGGTGGAGTTTCTTGCCCATTCTTCTCCATACGAAAACGACATTTTGGAATGGGCCACTAGAATCAATTATTATATATATTTTTTGTAAATGTTGACGTTCATAAGTGCCTTTTTTGTGTCTAATTGAAATAAATTATTTGACTTTGACTTTGTTGCCATTGGCTGCAATACAGTCCTTTAAACGTTGAAGCCAGTTATCAATAGAAGCACGCACTCTTTCCATGGGAAAAATCTTCACTGCCAATCGTATGGATTGTTTTAGGGACTCCAAATTATCATGGCGTTTAGAGCAAGCCGTACTCTCTAAAACTGACCATAAATCATAATCCAGCGGATTAAGATCGGGACTAGACAACGGCCAGTCTTCAGCTCTGATGAAGTCCGAAACGTTCACTTCCAACCAAGACTGCGTGGAGCGAGCTTTATGACCCGGCGTCGAGTCTTGGTGGAAGGGCCATACTTGGTTATTGAATATGGTGTTGTTAAGGGGCTTAACTACCTTATCAAGAATGGTATCTTGATACACTCGTGCCGATGTTTTTATACCTTTTTCACAAAAATATGGCTCTGTCACTCCTTCATAGCTAACACCCCACCAAACCATCACTGAAGTCGGATAATGCCCACGTTGCACTCTGTCGACTAATTGAGAAGCTTCCTTAGAGCTTTGAGCATAAATACGGTCATTTTGTTTGTTAAAATATTGCTCAATTGTAAAGATTTTCTCATCCGTAAACAAAAAAATTCTGTGACCTCCCTTTGCGTACCGCTTCAGTAGTTGTTTCGATTTTACCACCCTATTCTTTTTTAAATTATTAGTTAAAAAATGATCAGTGCCACTCTTATAGGCTGCAAGTCCTAAGTCATCTTTTAAAATACGCGACATGGTTTTGGGTGCTATCTTCATCTCCCGATATAAAATCTTTTGCTTTCGGACAGGATTTCTTCGAATTCTTTCCCTTACTGCTTTGACCACCTTTTTCGTACGAACACTACGTGGACGGTCAGATCTTTTTCTATCACAAACAGAGGAGGTCTCATTGTACCTATTAATAGCCCGGTACACAAACATTTGAGTAATACCAAGCGTATGGAGAGTTTTAAAAATTGCATTTGGTTCCATACCAACTTTGTGTAATGCAATCACAGCGCTTCGGTTCTCTCCACCCCACTCCATTTTAATATCGCAAAATATTGTACGATGTATTGGCGCCAAAATTAGAAAACTCAATGAATAATCCTATAAAAATGACAGATTCCAAATTCAAATGTAATATCTTTCTTATTTTTATTTGTAACAGTATTTATGGCCACACTAAGTATAATGCCAAAAGAGCCTCAGCTTATTAGTGTTGTCAGATGACAACTCAAAGTAATAATAATAATAATAAAGCCGCAGGGCAGCAGCGACCCCACGGACCCTATCTCCCGGGAGAAATCTAGTTCCTCATCTCTGGCTTGCCTTTATTGGCCGGCTGGAGTGAACACTGACGAGTAATAGAGCTCCCACCTCTTTCTTGCCTTTATTGGCCAGCTTGAGTGGAGATTCGCAAGAGCAAATGTGCTCGGAGGAAGAAAGTATTCCAGTAAGATGCTGGTAGGCATCTTAACCGTACTTCCGGGATTGTCCTGATAGCCGTGGAATACCGCTCCACTCCTTATAAGCACCTCAGGACATGTTGCCCCCTTGTCACTTCGACACTTTGTGCTAGCGACCGTTTTCGGGAGCCCATTATTGAGTGTGCAAGTCACCTCCTGCCATTTTACCTGTGTATTTTATATAAGATATTGGTCAGGCAGGGGTCATTGTCTTTCCATAGTTCTAGATAACCAGTTCACTTAGCCACCCAAACCCATAATCCAATATTATTGTTTCCATATCTTGCAATAGTCCTGCATTAACCGGGGGTTGTCCTTGGGTGCACTAGATTAGTGCGTACAGGGATAACCGTCGGTTAGTGCCTCGTTTCATTTGACACGTCTAACGGGTCTCTGCAAGTTGCCTTCGGCCCCTATCCGGGACCCTAGGGTCCCGAGAATTGTCAAAGACGAAAATATAATAATAATAATGGTTTGGTGACCTCTTTGGGGAAACCGAAGGTTTTGTCTGTGCAATTATGGACGAAGTTACGATGACGAACAACTACCGGAGATTTATTGTGAAGGACGGCACAGTTGACATCTGTCGGGCACGGCTCGTATTGTTAGGAGGTTCCTATCTCTGGAGATTTGACCGCCAGTAGCTTGGACCCTGTTCCCGATACCGGTGGGCTACTATTTTTTATATTTTTAAATGTTTTATATTTTTTAATTCTAATATTTTAAAATATAATTTGTATGTGTTATAGTGGAATAAAGGAGATAATAATAAAAAGTTTATTCAGGTACAAAAATAAATACAAATTTGCTTAAATCCACGAAAAAATTCAATAGTGTTATGTGCCTAAACTAGGTCATCCTGTGTTTCAGGCGAGGCAAGGTATAATATTTTCTAAATAATCACATTAATAATATAAAAAAAAAACATCTAATAGGTATGTAAAAAGGTGTAAATACTACAATAAATTTTACTTGCTAAAATCTTAGTACCTATCCTAACTTAGCTAAACTTAATTGAAAGAAAGAGAGAAAGAAAATATTTTATTTGGGACACGCACAGGAAATACGAACAATAATAAAAATTTTTTTTAAAAGAAAACAAAATTATATAAAAGTAAAATAAAAAAGGAGCATAAAAAAAATTATAACGACCTGTGCGAGGCCAAAATGGCCCCTATCTCAGCATAATACGGCGATATTTAAAAATTAAATACCACCGCACTGGTATTCTGATAGGGCCCACTGATACCACGGACACACCTATCCTACAATCCCACCAGGGGATTACAAAAAATAAACTATAACAATAAAAATAATAAAACTGGCAACACCAACGTCAACAAAACATCTCAAAATTTTATTTTTCTGATTTTTCATAATATTTAATTTTATTAATAACTTTCGAAGCAGTATAATAGTTTTTATGTATCAAAAAGAATCCGAAAACCAACTTGAAATCACATTTATTAAAAAAAAGGAAATTAAACCATAAAATGATACAAAAACTGCCGAACAAGAGGTGACATCAGCTGTCATGTCACCGAAAAAACTGGAGAAAAATAAATAATAAAGAGAAATGTTGACGCGATCAGCCGCACGCCTAGCACGCCTACCACCTCCGGACTCTTCGCTCAGCTCCGCCTCGCCGCCGCCGGTACCCAGCCCCACTGTGAGCGCTGTGACGACACCGGCCGCGGTAGCTGCGTCGAGCTCGAGCGACGAGTATTTTTCCCCACCGACGTCGCCAACACCTGTACGTCGGCAGGGGAGAGGCCGGCCACCGAGAAGCTTGGGACTTAGGGGCCAACCGGCCCCGAGCCGGGTCCCCGCTGCCGGTGGTTGTGTGCAGCGCATGAGATGGACTCAGTCTATGAACGAGAACGTCATGCGCGCATATTACGGGTCTACAGAGGGAGGAACTAACCTCACTGCGTACCGTGTTAGGATGCTGTCTCTGTTTCAGGAACTAGAGCCAACCGTCAACGTCTCGGCCCAACGACTGTCGGATCAGGTGCGGGTCATCCAACATAATCACAGGTTGGACGATGCCGCGCTTGATAGGCTACGCTCAGAGGTGCTGAGCAACCATATCGCCTCAACTCCGGCACAAACCGCGGCACAAGCGTCTCCGACTATTAATGTAATCCCGCCGCGGTCCAATCATAGTGTCGAAGAGGAGGATGATAGGGTTGCCACAGTAAGTAGCCAGTGCAACGCCCGATTGAGGAGTGCACTGGAGGATGCGTTTCGTGAGTATAGATACACCCCAACCGATCTTAGACCCCGATTACCACGCCTACCTATGCACAAAAAAAATAGGGCGCTGGTGTGTGCCTTGGACTCGCAGCTTAGTATTTTTTTCGAGAGCAGCGAGGATCTCGTTGATACACACTCGATCCTGTATTGCGCGGCTGCTGCGGCATGTCGTTTAGCTAACGTCAAGTTTCCAAACAGTGACGGAGCTTCTCGACCAAAACCAGCCGTACCAGCCTGGCAGTGCAGGATCGAGCGACGTATCGATGGGGCCAGGGTACTCATCGGCAAACTATACTGCTTCAGGGAGGGCAATACACGACCACGAGTGATGCGCTTTGTGAGACGGGCATTCTCGGGGACTGGAATCAGCCCTCAAGAATACATGTCCCGTGTCACAGAGCGCATCGACTTCCTGAAGCAGAAAGTTTGTGCATGGGCGAGCCGTATTCGGCGGTATAAGCGGCGGGTTGATCGATACACGCAGAATCGCATGTTCCAGAGCGATGAAAGGTGGATATATAGAGCTTGGGAGCGACCTGAACAAAATGAGACGGACGTGTGCCGCCCGGATGATGCCGCCACGAGTGCATTCTGGCGCAGCATCTGGTCGGTGCCCGTCTGTCATGCTGAGGCTGACTGGATGCAGGATGTCAAGCGAGTGTGTGAAACTATTCCAGAAATGGAAGCCATACTAATCACGCCATCAGACGTAGCCAGAGCAGTCCGTCCGTTACCGAATTGGAAATCACCGGGAAAGGACGGACTGCACAACTTTTGGTTGAAATGGCTGATTAGTTCACACACTCGCCTGGCATCTCAATTCCAGTCATCCCTAGAGTCTGGGTCGCTGCCGCAGTTTCTTACAACAGGCGTTACCCACCTACTCCATAAGTCAGGTAGTCCCGCGGAACCCAAGAATTATAGACCGATCACATGTTTGTCAACGGTCTATAAACTTCTTACATCCATTTTGAGAGAGAAAATTAACACACACATTGTCAATAATTCAATTATGTCTGCCTCTCAAAATGGATGTAGGAATGGGTCCCGCGGTACTAAGGAGTTACTCCTCATCGACATGACCATAAGCCAACAGGTTCGTCGATCCCGCAAGGATCTCTCGACATGCTGGATAGACTATAAGAAGGCCTACGACTCAGTGCCACATACATGGCTCATGAGGGTGCTGGAGTTGTACAAGATAGATGCAACTCTGCGCTCCTTCCTGAAGTCGTGTATGGGGCAATGGAGGACGGTCCTTCGCTATCCAGGATGTCGATAGATCCAGGGGAATGATGAACCTGTATGGATTAAACGGGGAATATTTCAGGGCGATAGTCTGAGTCCACTTTGGTTCTGCTTAGCCCTGAATCCTCTAAGCACACTGCTGGAGGATTCAGGACTGGGCTATCGATTGAGGAGAGATGGTCAGGTCATATCTCACCTCCTCTACATGGATGACTTGAAACTCTTTGCCCCCAACAAATTGCGACTGATGGAGCTACTGAAGGTAACTGAAACATTCAGTAGCGCCATCAGGATGGAATTTGGTGTGGACAAATGTGCAGTCATGCATGTGAAGCGAGGGGAGATTATGGAGTCCGAGGGAACTCAACTCACGGACTCCATACACCTTAGATCCCTCTCCTCAACCGAAAGCTATAAGTATTTGGGTATGTCGGAAGCGTTAGGCATCAACGTTGCTGACATGAAGCAATCGTTGAAGGAGCGCTTCTTTGGTCGCCTGAAGAAGGTATTAATTAGTCTTCTTTCGGGCGGAAACAAGGTACGCGCCTTCAACGGTTGGGTCATGCCGGTTTTGATGTACTCTTTCGGCATACTCAAATGGACTCAGACCGAACTCGACGCCCTGGACAGGAGGGTCCGTACACTCCTGACCGCAAACCGGATGCATCACCCACGTTCATCGGTGATGAGACTGTACATCCCGCGGAAATGCGGAGGTCGAGGCTTTTTAAATGCGAAGACCCTCCATAACCGCGAGGTGTGCAGCCTCAGGGAATATTTTTTAAAAGCCGAAATGGGTATGCACCGTGATGTGGTCGCAGTGGACAAGGGGCTCACCCCGCTCTCCATGGCTAAAGAGAACTGGCGCAAACCTGTGGTACTTACTACAGATGACCGCAAGGAAGTATGGCAAAGCAAGGAGCTTCACGGGCGCTTCTACCGGGCTCTTCACGAGCCTGGTGTAGATTTCCTAGCGTCCGTATCCTGGCTACGTTTTGGTGACCTTTTCGGGGAAACTGAAGGTTTCGTCTGTGCAATTATGGACGAAGTTATCTTGACGAATAACTACCGGAGACATATTATGAAGGACGGAACGGTTGATGTGTGTCGGGCATGCCACCGTCCGGGTGAGTCCATCAGACATATTATCTCTGGTTGTTCTCGTCTGGCTAACGGCGAGTACTTGCACAGGCATAACCAAGTGGCCAGGATTATTCACCAGCAACTTGCTTTGAAATATAAACTTGTGGATTCTGAGGTACCGTACTACAAGTATGTGCCCGACCCAGTTCTCGAAAATGACCATGTCACGTTGTACTGGGATCGGTCTATCATTACTGACAGGACTATTGTTGCCAATAAGCCTGATATAGTGGTGATAGACCGATTAGCGCGCCGCGCAATGATAGTTGATGTTACCATTCCACATGACGAGAACCTCGTGAAAGCTGAGAAAGAGAAACAAATAAAATATCTCGACTTAGCACACGAGGTTGTCGACATGTGGAATGTGAGCTCGGCTATCATTGTGCCGATTGTCGTAACGGCCAATGGCCTGATGGCCGAAAGCCTCGACCAACATCTCTCGAGGCTCTCGTTAGGCGGTTGGATCAAGGGCCTGATTCAGAAGGCAGTACTTCTCGATACGGCTCGTATTGTGAGGAGGTTCCTATCTCTGCAGCCCTAACCACCGGTAGCTTGGACCCTGCTCCCGACACCGGCGGAACACTATTTTTTATATTTTTAAATGTTTTTTATACCTTTTAAAAAAAAAAAAAATATTTAAAAATGTATTTTATATGTCAGAAGAATAAATAAACGAAAAAATAATAATAAAAACTAGAAAATACAAATAAAAACCGAAACTATGTAACAATAATTAAATAATCTATAATCTACAACCCGTCCGAATTAACTGTGCACCTGGCGCTGTGATGTCACTCTGTCGGTATGGTAAACTTAATATCAACTGGCAATTCAAAACGGACACACGTTACGGTAACAAAGATGCTATCGCTACTGAACGCTCATAACAAACCCGGGGCGCCGCGTGGGGAAGCGGGAGAGGGGTCGCATTCCAGCGAGGTGCACAGTTAATTCGTACGAGTTGTAATCACGCCCAACGTACCAACATCACTTGTCCATGGTATAGACAATAGTGTGTATAATCCATGGTGACAATCGAAGGGACGCGGGCGCACTGCAAATCTGCGATGCATTCGGTTTGGCTGTCAAAAAGTATTTAATTTGTGAATTAAATAGACAATATAATATATTATGGATCGAAGATTGTACTACTCTCTCAACGAGAGGTATTGATAAAAATAAAACAATGGGTGAATAAATATAAGATAAGGCTAGAAAGTGGTGCAAATGAATAATGTCGTTGTGTTGTGATTGAACTGTGTTGTGTTGCGTAAATCGGAAGAAAAAGATTCAGTCACCGAGTAAAACAAAGCGATTGAAGCAAAATCATAAGAGCATAAGACTGCGCTAAGCTCACCAATACCAACCGCGTGCAGTCCCTGGGTGAGTTTAAAAACTGGTTTCTTTTTGTACTCGTAACAAATGTTGCTTATATTTAATACTAAAAGTTCCAACTGTTATACAGCACGAAAAGGAGGTGGCACATCATTCCACCGGCGAGAGGCAGCGAATATAAAGTTTCCACGGAATGCAGCAGTTTTGTGCGTTGGAGCCAACAGAAGGTAAGAAGATGCTCTTGTTTTAATTTTATTTATGTAACGTGGATAGGTCAATTTCCTATATAGATATTCTGTTTTTTTTTGTGAGAATAGTGCCAAAGAGTAGGGTAGTCAGATGAAGCTTTCTGCGATCTGACATTCTCATCAAATTACCCTTAATTAAAAATGGAGTTACGTGAGATTGGGGAGGGATTTTGAAACAAAATCTCGCACAAGCATTCTGTACTCGCTGGATCAGCTTTTCACTTCTACCGAGGATGCACGCACCATACACAGTGTCAGCGTAATTCAGCTTGGATAAAACAATGACTCACATAGCATGACATGCATATCCACACTTATGTAGGGCCGTACACGGTACAAAAACTTCAATCGGTAAAAACAGTTGCGCACAGCCTCCATGATGTGTGTCTCAAAATGCAGGTGCTCGGCTTAAACACCACTCCAAGATTACTTCTTGCACCCTATCAATTGAACACCTGTCAATCCGTCAAGTCCAGATTATACCCTAACATTTTATTAAGGAAATCTTTTGACCCCATGTTATTGAACTTGGTCTTAACTGGGTTCAGAACCAGAGAATTTCTCACTGACCATGTTGAAATCCTATCTAAATCCAAATTCATTATTTTTACAGCTTCAGCAGCCTGCTGAGGACGGAATGAGAGATACATCTGCAGATCGTCAGTGGAAGTTGGTGTTGTTTAGACAGTTGATGATGTCGGCACTGTACAGAATGAAGAGAAGCGGGCCTAGGATCGATCCCTGTGGTACGCCGCGGTTCACTTGCTTGGGACTGGAGGACATAACATCTCCAAAACTGTCACTTGTTACCTGGACAAACTGAAAACGTTGACTCAAGTAACTCTGAAACTATAGGATTGTTTCTGGCTGACATCCGTAGTAAGACAGCTTGGAGAGGAGAAGGGACGTATTGATTGAGTGGAATGCACGCGAATAATCTTGCAGCACAGGCATGGTACCCATGCCTTGTTCTCTGGCTTCCAGGACATTGCCAAATACGTCAAGAAGAGCTGTGGCTGTGCTGTGCCCCTTACCAAAGCCTGATTGAGCCAGTGGCAAAATACCGTGCTGCTCAAGATATGCCCGAAGCTGGTCAGACACAAATTTCTCCAGAATCTTGGAGAGACATGGTAAAAGACTAATTGGGCGAAGATCATTCACGCTGGTCGGATTAGATACCTTGGGGATGGGCCTAACTATAGCCAATTTCCATAGATCCGGAAAAGAGGACGAGGCTATGGATCTGTTGATGATGGCCGTTATAGCTGCAAGGGTACGAGGAAGAGTCATTATTAGCATCTCCCGGGAGACATTATTAGAACCCTGAGCATTGGACTTAAGACCATGTAAAAGCCTTAGCACCATTTCCTCCTAAACTGTTACTGAATCTGTCGTATTCAAAGTAAGTTAAATCAGCATTACTGATTGCTGGGTGTGCCTGGCAGTGGTACAAAAAGTGGTCATTTATTTTCTCAGGGTTGTTACAAAAGAAAAAGAAAAAGAAAAGAAAGAAAGAAAATACATTTTCATTCATTTTTCATTTTTTTTTTTTTTTTTTTTTTTTTTTTTTAAATGTGGTAGACTGTGCTCTTGTTTTTTTGAAATTGTTATGGATGATTTTATATGCTTTCATAACCTCTATGGCGGTTTATTGTTTTTAAAAGTAAACGTTTTAAAATATGCACACTTTTCACTTTCAAAAGCGGCTCTGACCAGGTTTTTAAGCTCTTTGTATGAGTTTACATGATGTTTAGATTTAGTAGTAAAAATACTTTTTTATTTAAGTACAACTAATAATTTCTCTGTATCTTTATAGGACATACTATGAAGAGCTTCCTTGACGGTTCTTTTGCAATTATTATAATTTAGAGAATAAATGTTGGCTTTCGCATTTAGTCTGTTATAACGTAATGGTCCTAAGAAGACAAAAAATTTGGCTGCGAAAGCATGTTTTGTACTTTTTGTAGGGCAAACTATGTCTTTCCGTCTCTTCTTAGTAGTTTCAGTGCTATAGAGTAGGGCTGTGTGTTGTTTTAATACGATGCTCATTATAAATAACTGTCGAGCTGTTATTACTTCCTAGGATTTATAGAGTAGGTTAGTGGGAAAAAGTAAAGGGCGGCAAGTAGACACCTTGAGAATCCTCTTTGAGCTCTCTCGATAGGTAATAGCAAACTTTTACCTGCTCCTCCCCAAGAGGTAATACAGTAAGTCAAAATTGACTGACAGAGAGCAAGGTAAACTTGCCTAGTTAATTTTGGGTCTGCAATATAACGTAGTTTTTTTAAAACGAATATTAGCTTAGGCATTCTTTTATTTAAAGCTTCTATGTGTTGTTTAAACGATAGGGTATCTATTATAATTCCCTGATATTTTATTTTATTAGGTATACTAATATTAGGACACGTAAGCAGGCAATCTGCAGGGACCATCCACACCTTTTGGCCAAAACTGTTCTTTCATGAAGGATTCTAGGTACTGAGTTGGAACCCGCACCACAAAGGACTTGAAGTTTATGTTATGGCGCGACTAACTTTTCTACTCTCAAGTTCCACTTGGTCTTGGTTCTGATGTATTCCACGATGTCTTTAGTCATCTTGGAGTGATGTAGACGGAATACCTGCTGGGCTGCGTCGACGGTGTAGCAGGACGCAGCAACATATTTGGTCCCGCCAGAGCAGTACCACATCGATTACGGCAAGTGGGCTTCCTTCGCTTCGATTCCACCGTCACGAAATAATAAATATAATCATGAAACAGTGAAATTTAGAGGGGAACGCTCATTACCAGCAAAATATTGGCTGTTGCTAGTCGTCCGGTAAACGGACGAATAAAATAACTTAATCGTCCGATTAGCGGACGACTAGACACTTCGCAAAATATAATATGGTCTAGTGTGGTGACTGACTTAAAAGATTATTGGGTTCAAAACTTTTATTAATTATCGAAACATTTAGTTAGTTCACAATATTCACGGATTGTCTTGTGCCTAGAACCTAATGCTGCCATCGTAGGTACTACACCCATATTTCTGCATCCAGCAAGTAGCATGGTAGCAATGCTAATTGAAATAATTAAATAAGTTTTACTTGAACTTCGACACAAAATTGAAGGCGAGTCGAGACAAAAATAAATGAATATTGAACAAGATTACCAAGAAAACAAACCCTCAATACGGATTATTTAAACCCCAGACAGAAGTTCAAAAAGATGGATGACTAGCCACTAGCATTCAGTGTAAGATTCTTTAGCTACCGACCGACATGCAGTGATTAGATCCTCCGAAGTGTAATCCTTGAAGATTGATGGCTCATCCATCCAACTTCCTATTGATCGGGTTACGTGGTCGAGTGACGTCACTTAAAGATGGTTTACTCAATGTGTTCGAAGGTAGATCTTTTGTAGGGGCTGTCTATTGGATGATTTTGTATGATTAGTATTATTACTTGGAGTAATTTCTAAGGTAGATATAGCTTGAAATAATTGATACATTAAGTCTGTGTTACTATAAAACTACAGTTTTACAGCACCTGTATAACAAAGAAAAAAGAAAGTTTTTTTTTAATTCTGCACAAATAAATTGTATTATTTATGTTGTATTTTATTTATTTTAGAAGTATGTATGATTGTATGTACGTATGTATGTTCGTAAGTATATTGTCATATAATTTGTTATTTTATTGAGTAAATTGTTTTGATTTTATGTATTTTACTTTCTCTCTACTCTTACACACGGTGTCTACATCTCTTTTTACCCTCTGTCCTATCGCAGGTATGCTGGAAGAGATTTCTTTGGAAATAAGCATCACCTTTGTACGTATTTTTCTGTTCTTTTCATCTTGTCTGTTTATTTATGTGTGTTCATAAATTATGGTTAAATAAATAAAACGCAATGGGCGTTTTATAAAGAAAACAGTCATAAAATACACAAATACAAAAGTAGCCAAAAGCCTCGTATTCAACCAATAAATAAAAGTTAATACTTGCATCAGCTTTGCGCTCTCGAAAATATGGTTTACTTCGCCTTTTATTTACATAATGAAGATATTGTGTTATCATAAAATCAAATTTTGATTTTATCTCAAGGATAGCTGAAGACTAATGTGTGTTTTTTAAATTCATGATATGTTTAGTTAAATAATAAACAAAATACTTGGTGTTATTAAAAAAATAGGTTTTTTCAACATTATTTTTCTGCTATATTTTGTATCGAAGTTGATACTTACAATTAGTGGTTCAGCCACATGCAAGTAGACAACATAATAGTTCAAAATCATATGTAGTTTCTTGGAAAAAAAAAACAAACATCTGTCTTGTGTCATTTTTCTGAAAAATTGTTGCGAATATTACTGATTTTCCATGAATACTTAATTTATTTGAAAAATCCCTTTCAGACAAATGCAAAACAAAGAACTTGACTTTTAAAATCACAAATAAATTTGTTAATAATCTTTTTCACTTTCTCAGAAAAAAAATAACAAAATTGATCAAAATCAGTCGATTTCGTGCACGGCCCCTTAACAGACAACGCTGTTTAAAACAATATGAACTAGTTAATAACTAATCCTTTTAGAGTTCGCTTTGAATAAAAATTGCAACGTTTTAAATCTTTTGAACGTCAGTCTTTTTTACTCTATTTCACGGATCGCTTAAGACAGACGTCGCGCGGCATTTTTATTCGATAGATTAAGGTCAGAATAAATTTGAATCCTTCCTCGGTAATAATGTGCGAGTCTCCACAGTGCCCATTAAGTCATTTTGGCTTACAAATCGTCCCGCGCTAAACACCGCCATTTTGAATTTTGCTATCTTGGATTTAAAAGTTTTAAGTGTCAACAAGATTGCCGTGTGAATTCTTTTGGAATAGTTGACGGTTGCCCGTTTTAAGATTTAATTCGTGATCGCGTGAATTGGTACTTATTATTTTAGTTACAACAATTTCATGTAGGGCAAGCATTATCGTAAAAGTACTTAATGAATTTACTGAGATTTAATTATGAATAGATACAAGATTTCGTTAAAATTATACCATCTATTGGTAAGAATTTCACCCGGTTTTTAGAACGAAAATTATCGACGTGTCAAAATTTCGCGTTTTTGTGTTGATTTTCGTAATGTGTTACGAAGCTTCTGAATTAAACCACTGAATCATGTCTTAAAAGTGCATACTTATTGGTGAACGACTGGCTGAGCAGAGATAATGGTGTATTAATTATTTAACACTAGGGAGTAAATTAAAGGCTGAACTGTTGAATGAAATGGTCGCAACATATGAAAATAATTAATGAACGGTTGGCTTAATTTTTTTTTTAAAGCCACAGGGTTGTCTCCGCATAAAATATTTAAAACTAGGCTACTTATTTTGTTGAAATATAAAACGTTACGTACTTTTCTACATAACCCTTTCAACTTAATAGTAAAAGTACTACACGCTTCCCACCTTCAAATAACACTTCCATCACAAATGACACTCGCGTTTCTCGACGAAGAAAAATGACTTGAAATTTTTCCCGCATCTTCCTACGTTGGCTTGTAATTGGGCCCCAGCGACCGATTATATAAGCCAGAGAGAGCTTCGGAATGAGATACAGGCCTTAAATATTAATGAAACTTTATTTACTGAATTATAGATTTTCGTATATATTTGTGTGGGGAAGAAAAGAGGATCAAGGTTGAATAAAATGCCACCGAAGGCGCGGGCTTGCGGATGGTGAGCTCGCCGTCCGATAAGGATCAGGCCCAGGTCGACGACGCGTTGTGTTCCACGCGCGCCTCAAAGTGATGTCAGCCCAACTGACGGGGTCCGCTAAGACCAATGCCTGCCGGGGTCACGGGAAAGTCTGAAAGGGATACCGTGGCCCCTGGCAACGTACAGGCACCTGAAGGAACACGGGTGGGTTTTGTCAGTAAGTGTCACGCCCTCCCGCTCCGCTCAGGTTGAATACGTAGTACATACGAGTATATATCGATGATTGAATAGAATATAAAATGTGTTGTGGTTTTTAAAGTATCTTGTGCGAGGGCTTGTCTTTGATATGTTTGCAGAAGAATGAAAAAGGAAATGTATGAATCTTTGCGGATCTTTAGCTAAAGATGGATGGATTGTGTGAGGAATGATATGAAAGAGTAGGGAGTGAATGATAGCGTGACGGTTGACAGGGGAGAGTGTAAGAAGAAAAAGTGGTGCGCCAACCCCACGTAACATGGGAAGGGCAGGAAGATGATGATGAAATTGATGATAGTTCTGTGAGAAGCCTTGGCATATCAGGGCATGGCTGACGCGAATAATTTAGTACCGGCAGAAGAGGATGGGTATAATCATCACGTTGCCATCAGTTTAAAAATCACCGTTTTAATTTAAATTACTGACAGGACTTTTTAGGACGTCATTGTTCATCCTCGTAAAGATATTTTTATATATTTTTTTCTAAATTCACAAAATGCAATAATGCAATCTCGTGGCCTGCGTCTCACCTGATTCTAAGTGATGATCAGGCCGAAGATGGAAGCGAGCTTCATCTGGAATCCACAACCACGGAGAAACACAACAATGCTGTTAACATTTGCATTGTTTTTAGAGCAACGGACTTATATAAGATCATGGTAGCTAGCCAAGCGGGCTTGAAACAAGCCCTACCACCAACCAGAAAATTTCGCCCTTACTGGGAATCGAACTCGGGACCTCTGGGTCTGAGACCAACCACCAGACCACAGAGGCAGGTACTTTAGTTGTAGTTGACAAAATCTAATTAAAACTGGATTTAAACAATGAAGTAGTAGTAGTAGTGTAGTTTCTGCCTACTACCATGGGAACAAGGCGTGAGTCTAGGTGTATATGTATAAACAATAAAATCTTAGCTTTATCTCAATCAAACACACGCATCTCTCCGCTCCGCCTTCCCAATTTCCACCAGCGATATAAAACCGTCGCTATGCCCCGCAAATATTGCGTGTCTTGTGACAAATGGATAGACAAATGGCCGGCTATAACCGTCTCGACGGCTATAAACGTCTCGGAGGCTATACCCGCGGCTACGTCACCGTTTACCAGGCTATATTTCTACCCGCAGACTCCCTTTCTTTGAAGACGGAGTTGCAAAGATTTTGGATCCAATCAATCGTCAATTTTGATTAATTAAATAATGTTAATGTAGTCATGAAATTTGGTCTTTTAAAAAGCAAGCAGTGCTAGGGAATTCGTATGATGAAAAAATTCCACACATTCGGCTGTTTACGTTGAATCATCATGATTTCATATGTGAATTGTATGCCATCAAATCAACCGCTACTTTTTATTAGTTACCAGCTTTGCCCGCGGCTTCGCCTGCGTGGATATCGGAAATTATCCCACGGGAACGTACTACCGGGATATAAAGCATCCTATGTGTTAATCCAGATTGTAAACTATCCGTGTGCAAAATTTCATTACAATCAGTTCAGCAGTTTTTGCGTGATTGAGTAACAAACATCCAAACACACAAACATTTAACATTATACACATTTGTAATATTTTATATAATATTATAAATATAGTAGATAGGGTTAGTAGGAATAGAGCTTCTTCTTTCAAAGAAGATGCATTCCAGCTAGACGTCTAATTTACAAATAGTTTTGCATATTCCTTAAAAATCACCAAAGTTGGGACTTAGATATGAACGCCAAGGAAGCGTAAAAACCAAACCAACCCAAGCTATTATTCAAGTCAACATTTAGGAGACATCCTCTCTAACTTTCAAGGGAATAAAGGCACTAACATCTAAACTAACAAACTACCAACTAAAGTCAGAACAAACTGACATGGAACACGGAAATAATGAGCAGGAATTAAACGCACGCATGGTATACTCGTACAATCATCATTAGGGAGAGTAAAGGCACCACTCCACAGCCTCACAGGCTAAGCTACGTGCGCATCTTAGCTTCGTATAACACATAACATCACGCCTGCATTCCCCGAAGGATTAACCAGAGGTGCACCTATTGTACATAGATCTACATCTCGCCAGTTACGGTTAAGTCCCATGTAATACGGGGCCGGGCCTATATTGCCCTCAACTGGGCACGAATTCTGACTCAGGGCTGCTATTGAGAAATTCCAGATGGAAGACCTCAATAACACTTTTCCCGAACCAAGGACCTTATGATCAGCAGTAGCACTTGCGACCACCTCTAGACCAATGAGGCTTCGCTTTGTATGAAAATGGAGGGCGGATCATTCACTGCTAC
Organism: Xanthia togata; assembly: GCA_963853775.1. Taxonomy (NCBI): domain Eukaryota; kingdom Metazoa; phylum Arthropoda; class Insecta; order Lepidoptera; family Noctuidae; genus Xanthia; species Xanthia togata. Next base: position 7,906,144 of record OY970805.1, read on the forward strand.
GGCCACGCTACGCATGAATATAGATAGTGCAATCCACGAGGACGCGCCCCACTCCACTCCGCTCCGTAATAAAGTACAGATTACAGTACAGTAATCGCGGAGTGGGGCGCGTCGTCATGGATTGCACTATCTGTACTTGGTTGGCAAACAAATGAACCGCACAGTTAATGTCTACGTGATAAATCGTACGGGTCGATCCATCAGGTTAAGCTATGCTTTGGAGTTGTTGGGTTGGTCCGTGGAGGGGTGGTCACCCATCCACGGACCAACCCCGGCAAGTATATCTTCACATACCGAGACTACTCCGTGCCTCGGAAAGAACGTTAAGCCGTTGCAGGTCCCGGCTGTCATTCGTCGATATTTGACAGTCGTTACGGGTCGTCAGAAGCCCGAAAGTCTGACAACCAGCCTTACCAAGTGGTATCGTATTACCAAGTTACTGGGCTATGGAGGTTAGATAGGCAGTCGCTCCATGTAAAATACTGGTATTCAGCTGCGTCCGGTTAGACTGGAAGCTGACCACAACATATTTGGAAAAGGCTAGGGAGATTGTTATGTTAAAACTGATGAAGACGTTGTTTCCTAATCGACTATGAGAAGGAACACCGAAACAAACTCAGAGGTCACAGTCTCTTTTTAAAAAGTCCCGACATTATATTGGTCAGATCATGTGAGGACCATGCATATCCTACGTAGCAGCTGGGAAGTTTGTTGCGCTACTTCTTCCCAGCTAAAGCACAAAGAGGTGTAGGGCGTTTTGAGGGAGTGTCTTATATAATTTTGACGTTCGACAAAAAGTGCTAGTTCTCAGCCTAGTTAATAATAAATATTTTGGATTTTGATTTTGCAGTGGACGGTAGACTTAAGGAGGTTGGTATGCGAACGACGCTCAAATTGATTGCTTCTCGTTATGCGACTTGGTGTTTGTTCCTCTTGGTTGGCAACTAAGATTTTGGTGTAGTTTTGGCCGTTAGAAACCGTGGGTGGTACCATAACTACAGTCGACGCGTGAGTTCACCAGAATCGGGACCTGAAAGCTTCGCAAAAAATTGTCTTTTTTACGGTTCGTGACATATCGTCACTGTTAAACTAACATATATCATTCTTTGAAAGTTGTGAACTGGCTGTAACATGGCAAATTGACGTGATGAGTTAATTTACTGACAATTATTATCCCTGACTGTACTTACCTAAGTAGCATAACATCACGCCTGTACCTCCCGAAGGGTCAGAGGTGTACACCCACATTTCACCAGTTATGTTTGAGTCCCATGAAGAAGGGGGCGAGCCTATTGCCATCAACCGGGCACAGATCCAGACTCCGTGCTGCTACTAAGAAATTCCAGTTGGAAAAACCCAATAACACTTTGCCTGACCCGGGAATCGAACCCAAGACCTCATGGTCAGCAGTAGCGCTTAAGACTACTAGACCAACGAGGCAGTTTACGCAGGCAGTTAATTTATATGTTATTATGACTCTTATCTCTCTATATTTCAATACAATTACCTAAACCAGAAAAAAATCTTATTGCATTAATACATCAAATTTTAAAGTCTTTACTACAGAGAATAAATCCATTGCAGCGATCTATTAATTCAATTCGGGGTGTGTCTGCAGCTCTAAATGCATTACTGATCTACATTCTTATAAAAAACGTGGCGCGTTGGCCTGATTCCGAAGTCTTTCATATTAGACTGTCGATTTTGCTCAACTTTTTAAAAGCTTACTGCGATTATTGAATAAAATTGTTTTAATGAAAAGAAATTCTCATCTCTTCTTAAATTCATTCAGTGAGTTTGTTCATCAATTAGAGTTGAGCCCACATTCTTCGGCATTCCTATGTTTTGTATTTTTTATAATCAGAATATTTTATATTAAGTAGTGTCATAAGATTAAGTGGTACCTAATACAACAACTGGCAGAATCTTGATGCTCCGAAATTTATTTGGCATAACACACTTGGCATAATTATCTGCAAGCGAATATTTTAAAGGCATATTTTTAAATATATTTTATTTTTGTTTGGCCGAATGTTTAACTGTCCGAATTTACAATGACATACGAGTACTTTTAAGATGGCAGAATTTTAATGGCCATTTCTATAAAATAGCATTTTTAATCTTAAATTAAATGTATGCTGCATGTTGCATGCTCGCTTGCATGCTTGCTGCATGCATGGTGTATGCTTGTTTGCATGTTTGTGTGAACTTTCTGCGATATGCTGGTTCTGCTTTATAATTATTGTGAATATGAAATATATGCTTAAAGATGATTCTGACTTACAAAATTATGAGTTTTATATGTATGATGAATGAGGGTATGCCAAACGATTGTCTGCGAAATGAAGTTTATACTATCCGCTGTTATGCAAAATAAAATTATGACGTAAAAAGTTCTGCTATAAAGGGTAGACCCAATACCACAATCTCAAGGTTTAAAGCCGAACCTTTGGCTTCAAAACTAGGCAAGAAGACTTTATCTTAGAACCCAATGTTTCTCGAAATTGCAGTGACATCCAACTACGCAGCAACCGTGCAAGTACTTTTAAATGTCACAATACAAATCAAAACAAGCCAAGAATATTATGTGCATAGATAGCTACAGTATATATTATACTAGGTTTTGCCCGCAATTTCATCCGCGTGAATCGCATCGCATCGCCCGCTCTCGGTATTACTTCGTTTTCGCCTAGCGTTCTTTCTGACTTCTTTTGTTTTTGCTCGGCTCCAAACGTGAAGTTAATAACCTATAAATTGCAAAACGATTTTATCAAATCCGACTGGTATTTCCAGAGGTTAGCGAGATCAAACATACAAACCCTGCAGCTTTAATATATCAGTATAGATTTAAAGTTGAGCCCACTTTTCTTCGGCGTTGCTTTTTTTCTTATCATAATTGTTTTAGATGTTAGCTTAGATGTAACCCTATATTTATTGGCAAATCTTATCGTAAACTCGTGGGTTTAAAGGGCAACCAGTACCAAGGATTTGTCGAAGAAGATGGCAACAGCGTTCTTCTGACTGCTTATAATATGGAATTAGTATGTAAGTACTTAATAATAGTCCACTGGACCGTATTTCGGCCGCGGCGGTCTATCTCAACGGAGATATCATTGTGCCACAAGTGTGCACACAGACACAGGAGCACTCTCTCTTTCTTCACTCTCATAGTCCGATGGGACGGCAAGATCCGGCACGACCGGACAGAGATCAGGCGCAGGACCAACGTCTTAACGTGCTTTCCGAGGCACGGGGGGAGTAACTTACGAGTTGTAGGTCGTATGTTCAAACCCAAACAGGCGCTTTACTTTCTGTAAATTGTTTCATCACCACTGCTCTCAGAATGGTGAAGGAAAACATCGTGAGGAAACCGGCATGTCCTAGAACCGAGAATTCGGAAAAATGTGACATCGACCAACTGGGCCCGCGTGGTGGATTACAGCCCACTCTCTCTCGAAGAGAGGAGGCCTGTGTCCCAGTAGTGGGGACATTATAGGCTGATTATGCTTATGATTATGCTTATGATTATGCTTATGATTATGCTTATGATTATACTTATGCTTATAATTATACTTATGATTATGCTTATGATTATGCTATATTAGACTTAGTACCTGGTCGACCGAGCTCTGCTCGGGTGAAAATAGAGAATGCTCATTTAATAGTATAGGATAGTTCATACTAATTCCATGCTGCCATTATAAATAAAAAATAAGATCTCATGTCATGCGTAGAAATATGGTTGTTAGAGAGTAATTCACACTGACCTCCGTACTAGTAAAAACTGTATCACGGTAGGTCAGTCTTCCTCGTTCTCCAATAATCACAAATTATGCACTTTATAGTGAACTTAATGTTTCGAGACATTTAGCAGGTGTTCGGTATTAATTATTACATTCGTAAGGTGGGTAAAACTAAAAATTATTAAGTATATGCAATAAATTTAGACAAAAAATTGTTTAAAAGAAGTTGTTGTGTTGATGTTTGTATGATGTTATGTGTTGATGTTTGTATGATGTTGTGTATTGATGTAATTGGTGTATGTGACTGAATGTGTGTGATTATAGTAGGTACTTACTAATTCCATGCTGCTATGTCATTGTTTTAAACTTCGGGCGACCGACCTCTGCTCGGGTGAAAATACGGAGAAAACAAATTTTTCCAGATACGAGACCTCGCTCATTCGATTTTTTGCTCCAGTAAACCTCTATATTGCAACTTTCATCGAAATCGTTACAGCCGTTTTCGAGAACGTGATTACAAAATATATAAATGTCGGAACGACCGGCCTCACAATCGTCATCAGGAGAGTAATTATCGATGAAATCGTTCATTTTGTAACTGTCTACTTCGTGGGAAAAGGAAACGCGTGTAATCCACTAGAAAAGTTTACATATTACTCATAAACTACGCTTTTCTTAAAATAATTTGAAGGGCTTTATGAGTCTGCGGGTCACGCTCAGTCGATCTCGTGGTCTGAATGGAACTGACTGCCTCATCCAAGCTCCTCTGATGCGTGTGTGTTGGATCATTTAGCTCCCTTCAAAATGGTTGAGCTGAATGGTGCTAATCCATGCGTCATGTTCGTGAACGGGCGCCGTCAGTTGGGACTGGTCATCTCTTAGCTGCCATGGCTTATTTTAATTTATTTTAAGTTTTTGAATGATTCTTTTTTTTTCTTTTTATTACGGACGCTTTTACGAACGTGCACGTCTTATTACATTGTTCTCACATGCATAATTTCAAAATGAATGATGTAACCAATATGTTGTATCAATTTTATATTTTATTTAAAAGAGTGTCCGTGGAGTTTCTTGCCCGTTCTTCTCCATAGGTACCTACTACGCTTTGGAATGGGCAACTAGCTTCATATTTTTGACTGACCGACCCCTTGACAATTCAAAAGTGCCTGTAAATGGTTTAATTGAAATAAATGCTTTGATTTTGAATGCTTAACTCTTATTGTCTTCAAAAGTTCCCACGAGAAAACCCAGCCGACCTACGGCTACGTTCGACGCAATAAAATTCACGTCGTCACCTTTTTTAACGGTACAATTATTCATTATTTAATATCAATAAGCTATAAGCGCTAATAACTCGACGACACGTTGACTCGTGATCTTAAGAGTTAAACGAGGTGTGACTGATACCTTCATCTCACGCTGATAAGAACTGGACGAGGTGTGAGTTGACACCATCTTCTCGCGCCGATATCTATATATATATACACAAATATTGCTCGTTTAATAGTATAGGATAACAACATATAGCGATCACTTTTTTGTTTGTGAAGGTTGGTGATTATAGCAATTTCTCCCTTTGACCAGTCATTAAAGGCTTTATTACCTATTGCCAAACAGGTAAACTCCGGCTTGGCTGGAGCAATTACATAGCAGTAAACACTAGACAATTTTGTTTGTAAAGCTTCCGGTGCAACAAAATAAGAGGATTTTTGCAAAAAAGTTTTCATTTATTTACAAAAATACAGAGTGGAGTCCAATATTAGTTTTCTCTTTGGAGGTACTCTCCGAAGAATTCTGCAAGAGTACCTCCAAAGAGAAAACTAATATTGGACTCCACTCTGTATTTTTGTAAATAAGGCTATGAATAGCTTTGCAATTAAAAATACTCCTTTGAATAAAAAACCTGTTTTTTAATCACAGTGTTCTGTTCTAATTTTAAAAAGGCAAGTGTTTAAGCGAACTTCAAATAATTTCCACTTCTCGCTCCTAAAAATATTATTGAACACTCTAACATATCTAATGATTGCTCCTCTTTTTGTGAACCTCAAAATAAGTGCATGGGGGCGGAACTTGAGTGGAAATTGTCATTAGAGTGCATCAGTCTGATACTCTATCTGTTGGGATATTACGGCAGTATTTATATACTCTTTAAATTGAAAAGATTCGACGGCTCAGTTTCAAAAAATACCTCTGTCATTTTAAAGTACGAAATGAAGGCAAATAAATGGGTATGTAGGTACATCGATAGCATAATACTTATAGGTACCCCTGCGGGGAAACATTCAAAAGCAGGAAAATATAAATAATGAGATAATAAAATATATTGCAGAAGTTATTTCGAGGTCTCAGGAAACGGACCGGAATGTTTTACAGTTCAAAACTTATAACGAACAGAAATTCGCCTTGATTCATTTATATTGTGTGGTTTTTACTGCATAAGTTATGTATTGCTAATTGATAAAACTAAACTATTAGGACACGTTCTTAATAGATTATTATAAATATAATATTCATTTAATTCACCCATATTACATAAAATAAAATAAAAATTCACAATAGTGCCACAGAATAAATACATCAGAATAAAATGTCAATACAATTAAAATAAATGAATGAGTAGATACAAATTAAAAAGGTCACATTATTATTGCATTGTCTCCATCACACACAGATGAAGTAAAGAATTATCATTTTATATTATATCATCATGTCATAGGAGCTCGTGGCTAAGTAATAACTGCCGTACGTGTCGATCCATCAGGTTAAGCTACGCTTGCCGGGGTTGGTCTGTGGATGGGTGACTATCTTTACATACCGAGACTCCTCCGTGCCTCGGAAAGCACGTTAAGCCGTTGGCCCCGGCTGTCATTCGTGGATCTTTGACAGTCGTTACGGGTCGTCAGAAGCCCGAAAGTCTGATAACCAGTCTTAGCAAGGGGTATCGTATTACCCAGTTACTGGGTTGTGGAGGTCAGATAGGCAGTCGCTCCATGTTAAATACTGGTATTCAGCTTCATCTGGTTGGACTGGAATCCGACCCCAATATAGTTGGGAAAAGGCTAGGCAGATTGATTGATTGAACTATATCACCATGTCGTCATCACCATCCATCCATGTACTTTTGTATTTTTTATTTTAATGTGCGTTTTGTTTGTGCAGAATAAACATATTTTCTTGCTTTCCTTCTTTCTTTTTTCTTCTTCCATATATCGTTTCGTCCACGTGTCGTGATGGCACAGTGGTTGAGGTGGCCTCTCATGCACGAGGTTGTGGGTTCAAATCCGGGCAAGTAGCAATGTGACAATTTCAATTCATATTATGTACAATACAATACAATACAATAAACTTTATTTTCTCACCACAATATACATCATTACAGACAATGGTACACAATTCAGGTAAGTATATATTGTGGGAGACTGGTGCCTAAGCTAGGCTCGTGGCCTGTGTTTCAGGACACCAGGATCCCACCCATTTACATTTTCTTTTAATAAATTATGTACTAAGCGCGCCGAAAGAATTTAATAAGGAATCATTAATAGCTAGGTTAGTATGCGAGACGAATGTTAGTAGATGTGTGGTATGGGTGATTGTGTGGGTGAGTGAGTGTGTGGCTGATGTGAGAGAGTGTGCGATGGTGTGTTTAGGACGTTATAAGGATGTTTTCAGTATCATCATCGTATTAAGATCGTTTGATCGTTTGATTATTTTCGTATTATGGTTATGTGCTTTCTAAGTTTATCTGGGACAACAAGGAGTTTTTTTTTACTTTTTATCCACAACGGGTAAGCTCAGGGACCCTACCACGACCTCTTTTAGCAGTATTATTTTAATCTTACTTGAGCGTGGGAAAGAGATGGAGCTAGACGTCCTTTATAGCTCCACTTCTTTCTCGCACTGAAGTAATATCAAAATAATACTGCTTAAAGAGGTGGTGGTTGGCCCCCAGGTTGTTGCTAACAGAGGTAAAATTGTGAAAAGACTGTTGTGTATTTTTTGGTGTTGACGATATCTAGTGAAACTTGGTGAAATATTATGTGTTTCTGACAACCTTGAGCTGGGTTTTTACAGGGTTTAGTAGCAGACGTAGGTATATGGGCTATAACGGATGTAAAAATATGCTTATGGGGATGCGTTAAAGTAGCCCGTGAACTACATATTTTCTTACGAATTTTTGCAATTTGCAGGGGCCTTATTATGAAGTATTAATGCCATCATTATTCCACTGCGAAACAAGGATGGTGCTTGCGGCCTTGTATAGCTCCGTCTCTCACTGACACTGGAATAATGGTGGCGTTAATACGTCATAATACGGCCCCAGGTCAGTGTCGGGCTGTGTGTTGATTAAAATATCATTATCATTTTTGTTTTTGTACTGGACTACCTAGGAACGTTCTTGTTACGGAGATATTGAAGGTCAAAGTTTCAACCTTTATATCAGTAATGTTAACTTAGGTCGAGAAATAATTATTGTATTTATTTAATGATGTGCCTATCTTTTTATAAATTTATAGAATACTTTTTACTCATTTGCAATTTACTTGTTTTGAGCCTAAATTATCCGAATGAGCAGATCTCGCAGTCTTTTACGCCGGTAACACACCTCCGCTGCGAAAGTTCCGCTACTCGAATTTCGAGTAGCGGATCATGACGCGAGCCTGTTGAATTCAACTACTGCGGTTTCGCTGCTACAGTTTCGCGGCCGAGGTGTGCTACTGGCGTTAGTGTCATGTTTCTGTTCGGTTTCAATGTTACTAATATCATCATAATTACAGATCGCGTTTTTATTGCTTGGCATTGGCTGCAACTTGCTCATGTAAGGCGCTTCACCGTCATTCATGTTTTAGATCTTTTTTTCATGTCGATGGTAGGTAGGTCTTCGTTGTTTTTTTTTTAAATTATTTTATATTGTATGAGCCCAGAAGATTGATTGATCCACGTTGATTGTGGCATCAGTGGCATTCTTTAGGTCATCCGAGGTGCAGGTGAACGGCCACTTATTACACTCCAGCAAGTGCGGCATGCTCTGATTTTGATGATTTTGTAGATGAAGTTTTATTTTAAACAATTTTCATCAATCTGACTAGCTCGTTGGTCTAGTCGTCGCAAACTTGCAAGGGTGACTTTTGTGCTGTTGTCCTGGGCTCGATCTTCAGGCTAGCAAAGATTTATTGGGTTTGCCCTTTGGAAATTCTGTGAAAAACATGTCGTGATGGCCCAGTGGTTAGTCTCCCCTCTCATGCACAAGGTTGTGGGTCCGGGCAAAAACCAATGTGACTTTTTCAATTTATATGTACTTTCTGAGCTTATCTTGGACATTTACTGACATCGGTGAAGGAAAACATCGTGAGGAAACCTGGACTTATAGTTAATATAAGTCTGAAATTTACCAACCCGTCTTGGGCAAACGTGGTGATCAATGCTCGTGCCTTCTCTATATGAGAAGAGGCCTTTGCCCTGCAGTTAGACCGTAACAGGCTGGTATCATTTGGAAATTCTGAATAGCAGCTCGGAGTCAGACATTCGTTTCACACATATATCCTGAGACTTGTTACATTAGTCCTACACTATCTTATCAGCCCAGTTATTTGGAGAGTACAAAAAATTTGTTTGTTTTTTTTATTATATCCACTGAAACTGGAAAAGTCACCTTTTTTGGCAGGTCTAGACGGTGGTTTTTGCGGTGCAGGTGAACCTAGCGGCATAGACCCAGGATTTAGACTCCAACGAATATCACCATTTCGAGATGACCCCGTACTTAAAATAGAACCACTGGCCCTGACACGTCCCGGTTTAAATCCGATTGGTGCAGGTGCAAGAAGGGGCTAGGCCTTCTTGGATATGGCTCAAATCTTCTACTCGTACTCTCGTAATCTGCCCATAGGTAAATTCACTAATTTACCTATGGGCAGATTGGAGTACGAGTCAGAGTTGGTCCTGATGAATATATCGGAAGAAATTTACCGCTAGGTAGAATTAAAAGTACAGTTAGCCCAGGGCCACGATATGTACCAGGAAACTTACCTATTGTAATAAGAGACCCGATTGGCTCAAGATCTGGCGAATACGTTCCACCAAACATACCGCCAATAATACACCCTTTTGTTCCATGACCTAATAGATATGTTAATGAAAACTTACCCCCACGTAGATATCCATTCAGTCCTGGGTGAATTCAAGGATGTCACGATCAATTTAGGTATGAACAATGGTCCTTTTAATTACGGGTGTATTGTGTAAACGGTCCCATCTATTGGAATCTACAAATGTTGCCTGGATGAGATGGAAATGTTGGTCCTGGTGGACCTCCCCCCAGGCGACCGAACCAAAGAAGACCAGATTAAAATCAAGTGAACCATAGGTCAAGAGATGATACCGACAATGAGAAAGATTTACCTAAAAGAACAGATGCTTTTACCGTTACAGTTGTTAACGAAACTGATAGAGTGGCGGTACACGCTAATGTAACTATTTTCGTTGTACCAAAAGAAGGCAAAAGAATGGGAAGGGGAAACATTAAAGTTGGGTACAAAACAACACCTAAATGCTGCACAGAGTATTTTAGATGAAATATTGAACAAACAGAAGGGCGAAGAGCAGAATAGTCAAAAATCTTGAGGATCTATTGAATACTAAATTCTTAAAGCTTAAGCAGATCTATCTTGATCTGCTTGAGCTTTAAGAATCTAGTATAGCTTACTTCTACCACATGTACAGTCAGGAAAATTGATCATTTAGCAAATTGACACACTACATTAATTTGTTATTTTATACAACTCTTAAAGAGACGTTTGTGATTTGAATATACGAACCATTTCAAGTTGGTAGTCAATTTTATAAAAAACTAGCTGCGCCTCGCGGTTTCACCCGCATAAGTCTCGATCCCATGAGAATATCGGTATAAAATCATGGTCTACCTATGTGCCAAATTTCATCCAAATCCGTTTAGCCATTTTAGCGTGAATACGTAACAAACAAACAAATAAAATCACTTTCGGTTTTAAAATAATATACCTAGTCTTGCCGTAAATATTGTCACGAAGATTTTTTTTTTATTGCAAATAATATGTTTTACTTTTACAGTGTGTTAGTCGAATACATTAATATAAAACAATATAAAAAGCTTATCGAAGTGGTCTCCATTGGCTGCAATACAGTCCTTTAAACGTTGAGGCCAGTTATCAATAGAAGCCCGCACTCTATCCATGGGAAAATTCTTCATTGCCAATCGTATGGATTGTTTTAGGGACACCAAATTATCATGGCGTTTAGAACAAGCCGTACTCTCTAAAACTGACCATAAATCATAATCCAGCGGATAAAGATCGGGACTAGACGACGGCCAGTCTTCAGCTCTGATGAAGTCCGAAACGTTCACTTCCGACCAAGACTGCGTGGACCGAGCTTTATGACCCGGTGCCGAGTCTTGTTGGAAGGACCATACTTGGTTATTGAATATGGTGTTGTTTAGGGGCTTAACTACCTTCTCAAGAATGGCAAAAAAAGGTATCAAAACATCGGCACAAGTGTATAAAGATATTTATACACTTGTGCCGATGTTTTGATACCTTTTTCACAAAAATATTTCTCTGTCACTTCATAGTAGCTAACACCCCACCAAACCATCACTGAAGTCGGATAATGCCCAAGTTGCACTCTGTCGACTAATTGGGAAGCTTCCTTTGAGCTTTGAGCATAAATACGGTCATTTTGTTTGTTAAAATATTGCTCAATTGTAAAGATTTTCTCATCCGTAAACAAAAAAAATCTGTGACCTCCCTTTGCGTACCGCTTCAGTAGTTGTTTCGATTTTATCACCCTATTCTTTTTTTATATTATTAGTTAAAAAATGACCAGTGCGTCTCTCATAGGCTGCAAGTCCTAAGTCATATTTTAAAATACGTGATATGGTTCTGGGTGCTATCTTTATCTCCCGAGATAAAATCTTTTGCTTTCGGACAGGATTTCTTCGAATTCTGTCCCTTACTGCTCTGACCATCTTTTTCGTACGAACACTACGTGGACGGCCAGATCTTTTTCTGTGACAAACAGAGGAGGTCTCATTGTACCTATTAATAGCCCGGTACATTTGACTTAATACCAAGCGTACGGAGAGTTTTAAAAATTGCATTTGGCTCCATACCAACTTTGTGTAATGCAATCACAGCGATTCGGTTCTCTTTATCACCCCACTCCATTTTAATATTGCAAAATATTGTACAATGTATTTGCGCCAAAATGAGAAAACTCAATGAACAATCGTATAAAAATGACAGATTCCAAATTAAAATGTGTAAGTATCTTTCTTATTTTTAATTGTAACAGCATTGATGGCCAGACTAAGTATTATATAAGTTAGGATTGCCAACAAAGAACTTTCTACCACGTTGTAAAATTAAATATATTTTCCTGTTTTTTTCAACCAAATTACTCTTGCCGTTACCTAGTTTTTGACGACAAGTTCTACGAATTTTACATCATGTTTTGGGTCCAAACAATGTTTGCAAATAATTAAAAGTGTGATCTATTCCACATAACACGATAAGACATCTGTTATTGTTCATAACAAATAATATCAATAGCAGTAATTATTATCTATTCTGAGAACATCGCAGTGGGGTCAGACGCACAAATTCTGTAGATAACTTACTGTATATAAGGTTATGTTGTAAAACTCTTGGACATACAGCTCGAAATTCTTGTCTCTTTCGTTAATCTCAGTTTATTTTACAATATGGCTTTCAAGTTCAAGGTTAGTATTTTAATTTAACTTTAATGTTATAGTGACGTTCTTAAAATCACCATCAACATGGTCCTGCCCTTACCCCGATTTATTTGGGTCTTCAGATATAGTGCCCTTAAACACTATAGAGTTCCCTGTATAACTTACAAAGTGCTAGGCAAATCAATATTTCTTCAAAGATTTTGGTACACCTTTCATAGTGTCAGGTTTTTTTCCTAGTTAACTAATTAAATATTGATAATTCTTTCAGATCGTGTGCTTGGTTCTGGCGTTAGCTGTAGCTAGCTACGGTGAGTTTATTATTATTTATAGAATAAGTAACTGTTTCATTACTCTCATGTTTAAATTTATCGAATTGTATTAAGAGTCAGTCCTATTACATTTTTTTACGGAAATTCATGATTTTTGACCATTATTTTTCAGCAGCAGTAAGATATTTTAATTATTTGATTATAATAACTATAGTGCCATTCTCTAGAATCGAAGTCTTATATCATATTAGTTTATTTGATTTAATTGTATTTATTTGTAATATAATGAACGCTCACATCAAGACATTTATTCGTTTTCTTTACGATTTTTCCCTGAAAACTCAAGGAATTTAAAGAAGTTCTAGAAGTCCAATAAACAAGTAAAACATTCAAATTATCGTTCAATAACTTTCGCATTTATTAGAACAGAATGAAACAATGTGAATTTGAGCGTCAAAGTTCCAATGCCGACGTTTTTCCTTGTAAACTGAGTTCGTAAAATATTCATAGTGAATTACACGAAAAGAAAAATTAAAATGTGTAACTTCAACTTACAATAAATAGAATGGCACTATCGGTATTCATAATCAAATAATTCAAATATCTTACTGCTGCTGAAAATTACAACGTCAAAAGTCATGAATTTGCGTCAAAAATGTAATAGCACTCTTAAGTATTTTTTGGCTGGTAGTTTTGAAAAAGTGTTAGAAAGCGTCAGGGTAGCCTAAGAAATTCAAATTTTCAAGTCATCAGGTTGTAAGTTCATCTAACAATGTGTAAGTTAATATTCAATAATCATGACATTTGAGGCCAATTCGAAGTTAAGGAGTTATTTTCCTCATTTCGGCAGTTATTTTGAAGTCCCATGTAATAGGGTCTTTTTCCATTAACCGGGCACAAATGACTCCAAGATGCTACTGAGAATTTCCTTATGGAAATACTCAATAACACTTTGCCCGAGCTGAGAATCGAACCCAGGACCGCACGCTTAGTTGTAGCGCTTGCGACCAACGAGGCAGTCTGCCTAGTCCTTTCCAGAAACACTGGCGTGGTTATATCCTGTTCTGTAATAAGCATACGATGATTAGAGAACTAGGTCAACGACCGTTCCTATTTATTTAGGTACCATCGCGATACTGGCGGTGAACTACTTTTCAACCTTATTACTAAGGTCCTAAGGGTGAAACGTCGTCCGCGGTAGTACATCTAGCATATGAAGTAGATAGCAGCTTAGTCATCCTTGGTAAAAGAACTTGTGCAGTCGTGTTTGTGTGTGCTGTGCTTTAAAATGAAAGGTCTTTATTTATTTAATTACTATAAATATCTTTATAAATAATAGCATATGTTACTCAGTAATAAATGTAGCATTCTACCGCTGAAAGAATTTATTAATTCAGTCCGTCAGTAGTTTTTGAGTTTATTCATTACAAACAAAAATACAAAACTTTTGCCTTATAAATATTATTAGTGTACATTACTTTAATTGCTGTTAAATATATTGTATGCGGAATAGTTTGCCGGGGACGTACTATCAGCATTACAATTGTGTAGTTGCTACGTCAAGCAATCGTTGTTACTCAGTGCTCAGAAGCAGTGATAGCCTAGTGGTGTGACCGTCAGACTGACAAGTCGTAGGTCTCGAGTTCGAACCCAAGGCACGCACCTCTGACTTTTCGGATTCATGTGCGTATTATATAATTATCACTTGCTCAAAAAACGCTGAAGGAAAACATCGTGATGCCTGAGAGATATTTCTCGACGGCATGTGAAGCCAAGTCAGAGGCCCGTGGGTGGCTTTAAAACTCTGACACCAGGTTAGTTTACTAACCACACGAAAAGAAGAAGTGCTAGTTTATAGGATATCGGTGTGTGGGTGTAATTATCTTGAATTCAACTTACATTCATACAGGGTCGAATAAAATTACCTAGCGAAACTCAACACTATAAAACAACTGAAATAAGTATTGTTTCATTACTCTCATATTTTGAGGTGTCGTGTTTTTGACAATGTGTCAGAAAATCGGGGTCTCTAGTCGCATATGGGATACCAGGAGCCCTCACGGTGGGCTATTTTTAAAGGTAGGTTTTTCTTAACGCATAGGTACAGCATTATAAACTGTCAAAATAAGAAGAAACACGACAATCAATCTGCCTAGCCTTTTCCCAACTATATTGGGGTTGGCTTCCAGTCTAACCGGATGCAGCTGAATACCAGTATATTACATGGAGCGACTACCTATCTGACCTCCACAATCCAGTAACTGGGTAATACGATACCCCTTGGTAAGACTGGTTGTCCGACTTTCGGGCTTCTGACGACCCGTAATTACTGTCAAAGATCCACGAATGACAACCGGGACCAACGGCTTAACATGCTTTCCGAGGCACGAATGAGTCTCGGTATGTAAAGATGGTCACCCATCCACAGACCAACCCCTGCAAGCGTAGCTTAACCTGACGGATCGACCCGTGCGGCAGTTACTACTTAGCCACGAGCTCCTCCTAGAAGAAACACGAGACTATACAACAAAAAGAACCTGACATTCTAAACTCATACTTCAAGTAGACTATATACAATATCTATATAACTGCAGTCGTTGACCCTAAAATATCATATTTTTTTCTATTATGTTTATATAAGGTATTCAAAAAAAAAGAGGTGCTCTAGACCATCGAACTGAATAAATTTTACGATGGGACCAACGTTGAAACCGCGAAAAAAAAAAAAACAGGTTCCATACAGTTTAGAACAGTAGGTATTAAACTTTACTATTAGGTGTTGATTATAAGTGGTAATGTCTTGGCATATATGTTTAGATAAAAACCCCAAAATAAATAAAGAGAAGAAAAAAAAAAACCTTTCCTATGGAACAGTAGTTTTTTTTCGCGATTTAGAATTTGATCCCATGGTAAAAATTATTCAGTTCGATGGTCTAAAGCACCTCTTAAAGTTTCTAAAGTTAATTTTTTACCAACTTATATACAATATCTATCTGCGGTCGTTAACCCCCAACATATCATCATTTTTATTTCTATTATGTTTAGTTATCGAATACCATTACATCTGTCGAGTTTTGCTAGCTAATTTAATTTGATCTTGTATTCTAAAACATAACACCACGCCTGTTTTCCCCTTTAGCGTTAGGAGCAGAGGTATATACCTAGAAAACCCACATTTCGCCGGTTATGTTTAAGTATCATGTAATAAATGGCGAGCTATTATAACTGGGTGAAAATTACTCAAAATGACTGGTAGATCATACGAGTACCAACTTAGGTTGACGACCTACTGGGAAGTAATTATCGCCTAATATCAGGTAGGCCATCAGACAGTCCGTGATTACAAACTTCTAAAAATACCACCCAGTAGTTGGCCTTTTTCGTCAAAAACAACAAACCACCAATTGAAACTTTTCCTATCCCTTTATAAACAAACATGTTTATATTATTATAGGCATGAGATAAACAACTTAAATTAATTAATGTTTTATGTATATTTCTGATAATAACATCGTTGTGTTCATTGTGTGTTGCGGTTGTTTCATGATGTTATTACTCTGATAAAGGCTCTTCCCCACAGGCGCGTTATTATCAGTCGATAGTATCGGATGCGTTATTGCGATAGTGCGTCCCAATTCTTGCCAGCGTGATTATCGTCCGATATTTCTAACGATACGTCTTTCTAACGACAAAAATTTTATACACTTTATGTTTTTATCTGTAGGTACTAAATACACTCGAGAGCAATGAATCCGGGTCACTTAAAGAATGTTAAAAATCTCGGAAACTAAAAATGATAGGTTAATGCAATAAATTGTATTTAATAGACAATGTAATACTCCTTAAATGAAAGTAAAAAAAATATGAGTCACCATACATTTTATTAACACAAAATTACATAAAGAAAAAAACTGCTGATCTCTCCTTAAAACAAAAATAGGAAACATGAAATTTTTGAACTTTATTACGATTTTCTTGAATTTTAATACTTCGTATTGCCTCCTCGTGCTTCCATTACTGCGTTTACGCGGTTTGGCATGCTGTACACCAAGTTCCTTATACGATTTTGGGGAATATTCTCCCATTCCTCTGTGAGAGCAATTTTGAGCTCACGAAGCGTGATTGGGGGAGGGTTTCGTTGTTTTACGCATCTGCCTAGCTCGTCCCAAGCATGCTCGATCGGGTTGATATCCGGGCTGCGCGCTGGCCACTCCATACGAGTAATGTTCATCTCTTGAAGGTAGTCATTCACAATCCTACCTGTATGAGGTCGGGCATTGTCATGCATAAATATAGCATCCTCACCTAAATTGACCATAAATGGACCAACGTGATCATTGAGGATTTCTTCCACATATCTTTCGCTAGTTAAAGAGCCGTTTTCTATGATCACCAGCTCTGTGCGACTTTCAGAAGAAATTCCGGCCCACACAAGTACAGACCCACCACCGTAGGCTACTTTATCTTCGATGCATGCTTGCTTGAATCTTTCCCCTGGTCTTCGATACACTCTGTGTCTTCCATCGTGCTTGTAGAGCATAAATTTTGATTCGTCGGAGAACATAACTTTTGACCAATCTTCAATACTCCAATTTACGTGGCTCTGGGCATATCTTAGTCTTGAAATACGATGCCCACGCTCCAATTTAGGGCCGTTTGCAGGTCTAAGGGGTTTTAAGTTAGATTCAGCAAGCCGACGTCTTACTGTCCATGCACTTGGGTTACTTCCTCCGAGGCGTCGAAACTGATTTGTGAGTTCAGTTCCTGTAAGAAAGCGATTTCGAAGCATGGTGTTCACCAAGTATCGGTCTTCTCGTGCTGTGGTACACCTGGTTCTGCCCGTTCCTGGTCTGCGTAGGTTAGAACCAGTTTCTTCGTAACGTCGGAGAACTCTTTGTACTGTTGACAGCGACACACCGACAGTCCTGGCTGTATCGCGCTGACTCCGGCCGGTTTCCAGCATTGTAAGTATTCTGGTGCATTCTTCAGGCGTAAGCGACATAATTTCAGCTTGAATAATGAATATAGAGCACTATCAACATGGTTTATGTACCCACATAAATGACAGATTACAAACAAAAGCAAAACCAAATGCTGTAATTTCGTAGTTCCATCTTCGAAAGTGGCCCTTTTTCAAATTTGATTTTTTTATGATATAACTTTACAATAACTAAGAAGTTTTAATACCTTCATTTAAGGAGTATTACATTGTCTATTAAATACAATTTATTGCATTAACCTAGCATTTTTAGTTTCCGAGATTTTTAGGATTCTTTAAGTGACCCGGATTCATTGCTCTCGAGTGTATTACATGGGACATAGATCTAACTCATTATTTATAAACGATGATTAAAGTTAGGAGGCGTTTAAACGTCCAAAATGTATGAATGAACAGTCGCTAATCATGACTTACTATAAGCAATGTTTATGAATAAGGTCCCCCTTATAAGTACCTGGTCGATTGAGCTCTGCTCCGGTGAAAATAGAGAATGCTCATTTAATAGTATAGGATAGTTCATACTAATTCCATGTATACCTAGTACATATGGAGAAAAAAAAAAAACCCAGATATGAGACCTAACTAGATCGATTTTTCGCCCTCGTAAACCCAGGGGGGTTTGCAAATTTCATCGAAATCGTTAGAGCCGCTTTCGAGAACGCGATTACAAATATATATATATTATATAATGCTCATTTAGTATAGAAAGAATGAAAGAAAAATAGTTTTTTTTTAATAATAGGTTTAGACTTTAGAGGATATTACATTACATGTGATTTAAACATAACTGACAAAATTTGGGTGTACATCCCTTCGGGGACTATACAGTCGTGATGTTTTGCGTGTTGTTTTGGCTTTTAAAACCGCCTGTATAGGTGTATTACTTATTTATGGTTATTACTATTTCAGTTATTTTGAGTGCATTTCCTTTTGGTTCCTCTACACACTTCTTACGAGGTTTCATCACGTTTCATATTTCTGTTTTCAGTTGAGACTGTGCGTTGTCTGTTCGTTATGTCATGGTTTTTTTGGAAACAGGACAAATAATTCATTATTGACGAGCACAGTACCGGTAGAAGTGGTGGTGCTTAGGGGAGGCCTTTGTCCAGCAGTGGGCGTCTTTCGGTTGAATGATGATGCTGATGAATTCCAAGGCAAACCATACTCGGGATATCTACATATTTTCAAAAACCACATTGTCAAAACGGAGTCAAATGGCTATCAGGATATAATTTTATTCGTTTTTATTAACCTCCATTGTTTTGTCTGCAGGATCCCCTTACTACGGTGGTGGTAACCAGGGAGGTGGCTATGGTAGCAGCCAGGGTGGCCACGGCAACCAAGGAGGTTACGGTCAAGGCGGACAGAATGCCTATCCCAGCGGTCACGGAGGCTTTGGTCAAGGCTCCCAAGGGTTTCCCCAACCCGGATCTAACATCCCTCAAGGAAGCGTTGTCGGACCTGGCAATCAGGGTTCCGGAAATCAAGGTTTCGGACAAGGTCAGGGCGGATTCGGTCCCGGAAATCAAGGTTTCGGACAAGGTCAGGGCGGATTCGGTCCCGGAAATCAAGGTTTCGGAGGTCAGGGCGGAAATCAAGGCTTCGGTGGATCCAGTCCTCATGGCGACTCTGGCTTCGGTTCCTCAGGAGGTCAGAACCATGGGGGCCACAGCCACGGGGGCCACAGGGGAGGATACCAAGAACACGGATACTAGATAAATATATAACTGATTGAAAATGTACTGTTGTGTAATAGTGTGTTTTTATTATGTAAATTATAAGAGTAATTTGTTTATTTTTGTTATCTTTTATTTACGGAACATATCACGCAATTTTCCGTAAAGGTTATCTTAAGATAAGGAGTTCAACTCGTTAATCTTAGAGGTGAGCAAATCAGTGTTTTTACCCCGTGATGTTTTGACAACAATTTTGTAGTACGAGTACCTACTACTTATCTGTACTACTTTTGAAGACATCTGAGTGCTCGCCGCACTCAGGAGGTTTAACTTACAGGCTCTTGCAGACTGGTGCAACACTGGTAGAACCATTTCCGTGAAGTTTTCATAGAAATTGTCGCCTTTAAGAGGACGTCGCAAATATCTGTCAAATATTTAGCTGTTTTGAAAAATTTATCAACATCAAGTACTAATCGAAATAACGAAATATCGCTATGTGGTCCATTCAAATATTGATTGTGTATTGCAATAATGAAAACTGTAACACTTTAAACCGAAATATTTAGTTTTAGGTGTATCTAAAAACAACATTTGAAAAATTTTGAAATGCTTTTTAGGGTTGGTACCAAACGGAACCCCATTACTAAGCCTCCGCTGTCTTTCCGTCCGTCCGTATGTCTGTCAGCGGACTGTATCTCATGAGCCGTAATAGGTATACAGTTTAAATTTTCACAGATAGTGTATTTCTATTGCCGCTAAAACAACAAATAATAAAAATTAAATAAAGTTAAATGTGACGTATCTGCAAAAAAATCTAAGATTACCCCTGAAACCAAAAAATGTGCTACGTTTGACTTCCAGCAAGTCATCAAAGTACCGAAATTTAACGAAATTGCAGTTTTCCAAAAGAAGCGATTGTCCGTGTACAATTTTACTATATACAATGTGGATCTGGACTTACGACATTAAATTAAAACAAGCACAGTACTAGTCCATAGAAACATTTTAAAAGACGAAGATTAGTAGTTAATGGAAAATGAAAAATTGCAATTTTCCAACAAAATAAATAGCAGAATCAACTGCATAAAAAGTAAACACGCTTTATCTACGATCACTAACCTGTTGCGCGGCCCGATGCGGGTCGCGGCGGGGGGCGGCGCCTGCGCTGCGGTGCGGGGCGTAGGTGGACGTGGGTAGGTAGTTTAGTCGGAGAACAACAAATTAGCGGAATAAACTCACTAAGTTGCGCGTTGTTAATTAAAAGATCACTGATTGAATAATTAATCACATAATATCACATCACAATCAGAATTTACATCAATAGTCAAATTTTAAAATCAAGGTCCCGAGACTTTTTGCCGAAAAAATTCCGCTCACACCAATTGTCTATGCACCACAGTCGGCTGCCCAAATTCAAAACCTAGTAACAGGTGATTTGAAAAAAAAAAAAGGCTTTTGGCATTTTTCGACTTACTAGACAGTATCAAAATGATGTGGACGTTAAAACACCCAGTTTCATACGTAATTTAAAAATAATATTTTAGCAAGTCTAAGCAATTTGGCATGATTACGAAAATTTCCTTAAAGTACAAATTATAAACTTAGTATGTCAAAATACAAATTTAAAACCCTAGCAACTCAAGCGACTTACTAAGTTATGAATTTGAAATACCAACTTGCTATGTTTTGAATTTGGCGCCGATTGTAAAATAGATGAAATTTCGATTAGTAAGTCCAGTGTCACCGGCGCACGAGTGTTTCGCTCCGTGTTAAATAATAAAATGAGTTACAAGCAATTTTATCGGTCCAGGCGTATAATGCGTGTATAAAATTAAAGATTCATTTTTTTTGAGCCGTTTAATAGCTTTCAATTTAACATTTGCACCACTATATAAAGATACAAAGATAAACAGCAAGTGTCTTGTGTGGCATGAAGCAATGATGGGGTCGAGATGCTAATAATATACATTGATGGCTTTTGTTATTTCGGAAAGAGATGTCAAAAAATTAACACTGTGGTGTGACAATTGCACTAGACAAAATAAAAATTGGTTTTTATTTACAGCGCTGGTAATGGTTGTTAATTCTGAGTGCATTAATATTGATACTATCACTCTGAGATTTCTCTTTAAAGGCCATACCCATATGTCTGCTGACGGTGTACACGGAAATATAGAAAAAGAGATGAGGCGTCGAGATAGAGTTTATGATAACGAGGACTACAAGTCTATTATAGCGAACTGTAGAAAGAACATTGACGTTATCAAAGTGCAAAAATCATACCAATGGGTAAAACAGAAACGAGTTCCACGGCGTAACACAAATGACGATTCAGCTCTCAGCACATTTTTGCTAAACCCAGTGGTTGAAGCTAAGCCTCAAAGGATCACGAAATCTGTTCTATAAAACAGATTTTGATGAGTCTGCATCAAGAACTGAACTTCTTGATGCAGAAATTTAATGTCAACACTATTCCCCCACTTTCAAATACTATCCTCCGAGGGGTGAAATCATCGAAGAAAGATGGTATTGTTTCAAAATTGGTCCCCCTAATGCCATTGAACAGAAGGGAGTTTTGGCTGAATCTACCCACGAGTGATAACTTCATTGATTTGCAAACTGTTGGTCAAATCGTTACTAATAACAAGTTTTTTTTTTAGTTTTGGTTGACTGTTGAGAGTGTGAGTCATGTTTTAATTAAAGAGTCCTTTGAAGTACGTTAGTAAATATATTTTACAAGTCAACAGGATTTTTATTCATAATCTGCATTCATAGGTACTTTGGGATAATTTTGTAACTCAAACTAAAACTCAAAGCATTTATTTCAATTAAACCATTTACAGGCACTTTTGAATTGTCAAGGGGTCGGTCAGTCAAAAAAAATATGAAGCTAGTTGCCCATTCCAAAGCGTAGTAGGTACCTATGGAGAAGAACGGGCAAGAAACTCCACGGACACTCTTTTAAATAAAAAAATTGATACAAAATATTGGTTACATCATTCATTTTGAAATTATGCATGTGAGAACAATGTAGAAAGACGTGCACGTTCGTAAAAGCGTCCGTAATAAAAAGGAAAAATAAAGAATCATTCAAAAACTTAAAATAAATTAAAATAAGCCATGGCAGCTAAGAGATGACCAGAAAGATGAGATGAGATGTAATCTTATAAACACTAAAATGTATAATGAATTTGTTTAGTCTTCACGTTTACCATAGAAAATCAAATTGATAACCTAGTAAGCAGACTTACTAAGTTTTGATATCGTTTTTTCAGTAGAATTTACCCAAATAGGGTAAATTCAAAAATAAAAATAAAGTATGAACGATTCAAGTGTAACTATACTCTAAAATAATTACGAGTATAACAAACTTAAATGTCAATGACACACAATGTTTGTGGGACTGGGCGGGGCGCGTCAGAGTGGAATCGTATGACACCTTTCTCTGTCTCTCAAGCATATTGAGACGTAGAGGATAGAATCGTACGTTTTGCACAGGTTCTTGACCTTACAATGTTTACCTATTATTACGGACTAAGATCTACATCATGGAGTATTTATTGGATTTGATTGATTTTTTGTATACGGGTAAAGAACATGACACTCTTTATGTGGTTTTAAGGAATGTCAATCGTCCTGCTCCACATTGTATAACATGACCACGACAGATACAAAGCAAAAGGGATCATCAGAAATTACCACAGCGTTGCACATGGTCCTAAAGCAGAGTGATAACAGGGACTTAAACAAATGTTATTGGTTTGATGGATGTAGTGGACAGAATCACAACCCTATCACGACAGCAACTCTGATGTGTAATAACTCCAGTAACAAAATCCAACTAGGATTTCTGTTCCAAATCACGGCCAAAGTGAGGGCGATTCTGCTCACAGCGCCATTGGTTATGCCATCAAAAAATCTAGATACATGTTTACGCCAGCCCAACTTATCCCGATATTTAAACTTGCAAGACGGAAGCAACCATACCATGTTACAGCTCTTAAACATACAGATTTTCTCGAAACTTACCCATTAAATTATTTAAAAGCTGTATTAAAACCAAACTTTGTAAAAAAGGGTACTATAAAATTTCAGCTTATTTCAGCTAAGATAAAAAAGCTAGGGATGGAGCTACTCGCCTTGTGATAAAATCATAAAAAAATGACATCTTAACAAAAACCAGATCATTGCTGACAACCAGTATGGATTCCGTCCTGGGCTGTCAACAGAAGATGCTGTACTGGATTTCACGCAAACGGTTGCTAAATGTTTGGATCAAAAGATAAAATGCCTAGGTATTTTCCTAGACCTTTCCAAAGCATTTGACACAGTTTCTATTCCCTTACTTACCTCTAAGTTGGAGCTTCTCGGTGTACGTGGCATATTACTAGATATTTTAAAGATTACCTCAGAAATCGTACCTACTCAATGTGTCAAAATTGATACGTACCTTAGCGACGAGGAATCAGTGTCATATGGCGTTCCCCAAGGAAGTATCCTGGGTCCAACATTATTCCTTATCTACGTCAACGATCTGTGCAGAATGAGTCTCCCAGACTGTAATATATATGCGTATGCAGATGACACTGCTATTCTCGTGCAGGGACTTACGTGGTATATAGTCAAAACAAAAGCAGAAATGGTTCTGGCTCAAGTAATGGAATGGCTCAACTCAAATCTACTCACACTTAACCTACAAAAAACCACCTACATTCCTTTTGCAATACGTCGTAACACCGCACCGACAAATACCTTTAATTTAACTGCTCACACATGCTCAAACTCCTTAGGACCCTGTACATGCCCAACACTCACTAGAACTGATAGTGTAAAGTATTTGGGAGTGCAGATAGACGACGGTTTACGGTGGGATAAACAAATGGATGCCCTCACAACCAGAACGATGCGACTGATACACATTTTCAAGTCTCTCAGACAGTCGGCTAATGCTGACACTTTGAAAATCGTGTACTACGCTCTATGTCAATCGGTCATTGGCTATTGTATCGCTGTTTGGGGCGGTACAGCAAAGACTATCCTTCTAAGAGTTGAGAGAGCACAGAGAGCGATTTTAAAAGTCATGACAAAAAAACCCTATAGATACCCAACTACTGAACTCTACTCTGATTGCAAAGTCCTTTCGGTTCGTCAACTCTTTGTGCTTAAATCGACTCTTAGAAAACACACCAGTCTTCCTAAGTCCGACCCAAACAAACGAACATTTGTTATCCCGGGTACTCAGCACAAAACTTCTTTCGCTAAACGCCAGTTTTATACCCTAAGTGGGCACATTTACAATAAAGTTCATAAACATAATAAAAATTATAGATTTAAATTCACATTCATTAAAAAAAACGTTAACAGAATGGCTACTACAGAAAGACTACACATACACGGAGTCTTCACTCACTTACATCGCCTAAATGAAAAAACGCACACTTAAAAACATATTCACACATACTGACATACATCCACACACATTCACTGTATATTCATTCACACATACAAACCCACATAACTCATCACACCACTACACATCCCCTCCACATTTTACTCGTACACGCACCACTATTACTGCTGTCAAGTTGATAAGGTAGATCGACACTGTCCACTGTTGTATAAAAATGAATTTATAAGCTAGACACTGTCTCTTAAAATACAGGTTAGCCTAGTTTAAGAGGCAGGGTTACATATAATGTACAGAAATTTTTGCAACACACTGTAATGCCTAGAATAAGTCTACCCACTAGTTATATCTACTTGTGTACATTTCTGTAACTATTTTGTTAAATAAACTTTTACTTTACTTTACTTTACATTATACCTAATTATTCAGTAAAATCATCAAAATATACCAGTATTTTATAAACATTGACATTGTTGAATATAACATACAAAATGACATGATTACTTTGTAAAGTATTATATTATTTTAATTTTTGTGAATGTGAGGACTTTGTGGATATTTAATTTTTCTTTCTCAGTTAGTTTTAATGATGGTCTGGCTGTTTGAGTAGTTTATGCGGCCTACCTAAATGTCCTTTCTTTGGTATTGTTCGTTGAGCTGAGCTCCTTTTAAGTTCTGAGTTAAGCTCCACGACAAATGCTTGCACTGACAGGACAGGTCCACTCAAATCTGTGTGGTTCTTTTCTCAAAAGATCATTTCAGACTGATCTACATGGTCCTAATATGACCTGACCAAGATTATGTCTGGACTTTAAAAGAGACTGTGACCTCTGAGTTTGTTTCGGTCTTTCCTCTCAGAGTAGTCAGATATGAAACGCCGAACTCATCTAGCAAATTTTTTTTTTTTTTTTTTTAAGATAACGTGTAAAAGTGATTCCAATATCCTATTTACAGAATAAGAAATTTCATTTCATTTCATTTCTTGAACTTCATAAGCTGTCGTCTGATACTACTTTCTTTACGAAAAGATAATTCTGGAAAAAAACGTCAACTGGACAGAGATGACCGAGTTTTCAGTTGTGAAAAGGGATACCACGACTTTTTTCTTTAAAAATAGTCACATTAGAATAATTTCTCGGTCAATTACATTGAAAAGGAATTTTTCATCTTTTCTCCAATCTGAGGTTGGCCCTCTTAATGAGAGTTCAAAAAAAAAGAAAAATCTCAAAAAAAAAACATGATTTTTTTTTTTTAGTTTTTTTTTTAAGTGTAACTTTTTTTTTTTTTTTCTGTATTCACTGCAAAACCTATTGTGCAATAAAGTATTTTACATTTTCATTTTTTCATTTAAATAAATACGAACTTTTAAATTGAACACTACGTTTTTTCAAAACGGCCTTGAATTACCTACCGATTATAACAGTATTTATTTTATTTTAATAATCCTTTATTTGAGCAAGCTGCAGAGCTTTATCTGCTTTAGTGTTGAGCGTGACACCGAAAAAACTTCTCCTGAACAATATACTCAATGTCAGTCAGGTCAATTCGTAAAAAAAGCGACGATATGACCTAAACCCGCCAGAAAAAACCTCAGTAACAAAATTTGTGTTTTATTTATAAACGTTGCTTAAAGTTAAGTGACGTTCAATCGTGAAAAATGTATGGCTAAACAGTCGCTAATCATTTCTTAACTTTAAGCAACGTTTATAAATAAGTAAACCTCTGAATGTTGTTCGTCTTTGTTACAAACGCATAGTTAAGTCTTGTGTTATGCACGAACTAACAAAAGCAATTCTCTACCAAACCACCAGCATAACTTGAACCTCCTCCCCTCCCAGAGATACTCAAATGAATGACATTACAAGGGGATTAGGTGTAGGAACAGAGGTCAAGTTAAAGTTGCCATGTTTTGGCTCGTCTAGTATGCATTGCCGGGCTGACAATCCTATTTCAAAAACGTTTGGTGTAACGTCGGGTGTCTAATTCAAATAAATAGTTTACACACTACGTGGACTGGAAGTTGAGTAGATAGCGTATAAAACTGCTATTTTCTTTCCTTTGAAGTAAATTCCACAAAGGAAAATATATTTTACTTCTGTAAAGTTATTAACAAACTAAAATATGGCGTCGAAAAATTCATCCGCATCGCTGTCGACTGGTAATGTACCTAAGAGACTGGCGACATTGCCACGTTGTACGGCAATGCTTAGCCTCTGGCCAAGGTAGGTAAAAGCCAGCCCTTAGGTCACGGAAAGTGTCAAACAGTCGTTTGGAGATATAGTTGAACAAACGATGAGCACTCGGACCCCACGGTCCTAGGGTTTCAGCCCCAAACGGCTCAAAGTAACCTATAAAGTTACTATACTTTTGAAGGTTTAGGTTTTCCACAACATGCTGAGCCAGGAAGATGGGATGACGCAAGAGTATCGACACACGTTGCGTCCCACACTAAAGGCCTACCCACCTTCCATGGAAATAAAGACATGCCGTCCGGTACCTTGCCAGAAGGAAAATTAATATGCTAGAAGATATCTTACTCCTTTATAACCCACGAAGAGTTCGTCATGTACTTGCACAGGTAGTGAAGATATAAAAGAAATGAACTCAAATACGTTTATTTGTGCACGCAGATTATAAGCTGTTACAATATTATAAAGTAGGTACGAGTATCACTATATCTTGCCACAGTAAGTGGCGTATTTACAAATCAAATAAATGCAATGCTTCTCAGAACCTAAATGGTGTATATGGTCCAGGTTAACCCGATACTGCAATAAAATTGGAAGATTTTCGAAAAAAAAAGAGGATAATATATCGGTTCCAATTTTTTTTTCTTTGTTGTTCATAGTTCTTTGTACCGCCGCACCGCCCAGTTCAATCATGGCGAGGCACAGCTCACATCTCCGCTTTGTACCGCCGCCCAGTTCAATCACGGCGAGGCACAGCTCACATCTCCGCTTTGTAGCGCCGCACCGCCCAGCTCAATCATGGCGAGGCACAGCTCCCATGTCCGCTTTGTACCGCCGCACCACCCAGCTCAATCACGGCGAGGCACAGCTCACATCTCCACTTTGTACCGCCACCCAGCTCAATCACGGTGAGGCACAGCTCACATCTCCGCTTTGTACCACCGCCCAGCTCAATCACGGCGAGGCACAGCTCACATATCTGCTTTGTACCGCCGCCCAGCTCAATCACGGCGAGGCACAGCTCACATGTCCGCTTTGTACCGCCGCACCGCCCAGCTCAATCACGGCGAGGCACATCTCCCATCTCCGCTTTGTACCGCCGACCAGCTCAATCACGGCGAGTCACAGCTCACATCTCCGCTTTGTACTGCCGCACCGCCCAGCTCAATCATGGCGAGGCACAGCTCACATCTCCGCTTTGTACTGCCGCCCAGCTCAATAACGGCGAGTCACAGCTCACATCTCCGCTTTGTACTGCCGCAACGCCCAGCTCAATCACGGCGAGTCACAGCTCACATCTCCGCTTTGTACTGCCGCCCAGCTCAATCACGGCGAGGCACAGCTCACATCTCCGCTTTGTACTGCCGCCCAGCTCAATAACCGCGAGGCACAGCTCACATCTCCGCTTTGTACTGCCGCCCAGCTCAATCACGGCGAGGCACAGCTCACATCTCCGCTTTGTACTGCCGCACCGCCCAGCTCAATCACGGCGAGTTACAGCTCACATCTCCGTTTTGTACTGCCGCACCGCCCAGCTCAATAACGGCGAGGCACAGCTCACATCTCCGCTTTGTACTGCCGCCCAGCTCAATAACGGCGAGTCACAGCTCACATCTCCGCTTTGTACTGCCGCCCAGCTCAATAACGGCGAGGCACAGCTCACATCTCCGCTTTGTACTGCCGCCCAGCTCAATCACGGCGAGGCACAGCTCACATCTCCGCTTTGTACTGCCGCCCAGCTCAATCACGGTGAGGCACAGCTCACATCTCCGCTTTGTACCACCGCCCAGCTCAATCACGGCGAGGCACAGCTCACATATCTGCTTTGTACCGCCGCCCAGCTCAATCACGGCGAGGCACAGCTCACATCTCCGCTTTGTACCGCCGCACCGCCCAGCTCAATCACGGCGAGGCACATCTCCCATCTCCGCTTTGTACCACCGACCAGCTCAATCACGGCGAGTCACAGCTCACATCTCCGCTTTGTACCGCCGCCCAGCTCAATCACGGCGAGGCACAGCTCACATCTCCGCTTTGTACTGCCGCTCAGCTCAATAACGGCGAGTCACAGCTCACATCTCCGCTTTGTACTGCCGCACCGCCCAGCTCAATCACGGCGAGGCACAGCTCACATCTCCGCTTTGTACTGCCGCCCAGCTCAATCACGGCGAGGCACAGCTCACATCTCCGCTTTGTACTGCCGCCCAGCTCAATAACGGCGAGGCACAGCTCACATCTCCGCTTTGTACTGCCGCCCAGCTCAATCACGGCGAGGCACAGCTCACATCTCCGCTTTATACTGCTGCACCGCCCAGCTCAATAACGGCAAGGCACAGCTCACATCTCCGCTTTGTACTGCCGCCCAGCTCAATAAAGGCGAGTCACAGCTCACATCTCCGCTTTGTACTGCCGCACCGCCCAGCTCAATCACGGCGAGTCACAGCTCACATCTCCGCTTTGTACTGCCGCACCGCCCAGCTCAATAACGGCGAGGCACAGCTCACATCTCCGCTTTGTACTGCCGCCCAGCTCAATAACGGCGAGACACAGCTCACATCTCCGCTTTGTACTGCCGCACCGCCCAGCTCAATCACGGCGAGGCACAGCTCACATCTCCGCTTTGTACTGCCGCCCAGCTGAATCACGGCGAGGCACAGCTCACATCTCCGCTTTGTACTGCCGCCCAGCTCAATAACGGCGAGGCACAGCTCACATCTCCGCGTTGTACTGCCGCCCAGCTCAATCACGGTGAGGCACAGCTCACATCTCCGCGTTGTACTGCCGCCCAGCTCAATCACGGTGAGGCACAGCTCACATCTCCGCTTTGTACCACCGCCCAGCTCAATAACGGCGAGGCACAGCTCACATCTCCGCTTTGTACCGCCTCCCAGCTCAATCACGGCGACGCACAGCTCACATCTCCGCTTTGTACCACCGCCCAGCTCAATCACGGCGAGGCACAGCTCACATATCTGCTTTGTACCGCCGACCAGCTCAATCACGGCGAGTCACAGCTCACATCTCCGCTTTGTACTGCCGCACCGCCCAGCTCAATCACGGCGAGGCACAGCTCACATCTCCGCTTTGTACCGCCGCCCAGCTCTAACACGGCGAGGCACAGCTCACATCTCCGCTTTGTACTGCCGCCCAGCTCAATAACGGCGAGGCACAGCTCACATCTCCCCTTTGTACCGCCGCCCAACTCAATCACGGCGAGGCACAGCTCACATCTCCGCTTTGTACCACCGCCCAGCTCAATAACGGCGAGGCACAGCTCACATCTCCGCTTTGTACTGCCGCCCAGCTCAATAACGGCGAGGCACAGCTCACATCTCCGCTTTGTACTGCCGCCCAGCTCAATCACGGCGAGGCACAGCTCACATCTCCGCTTTGTACCGCTGCACCGCCCAGCTCAATCATGATGAGGCACAGCTCAAGCGTATACTCCAACTCCTACAAATCCGTCCCTAAGACGATCCACTGACTGAATATTATAAAGTAGGTACTGCGTCCTGCCACAGTATGTGGCGTATCTGCCTTCAAAATTAGGAACAAAAAAGTAAACAAAATAGTCGGTTGGTAGGTACAATTTTCTCCCGTAGGTAGATACTTCCAAAACCCGTACAACAAGTCACCCTTTCTATTATGTACGTAGATACCCGGAATTCTACAAAAAAGAGAAGACATACGAACTAAGATTACTTTATGACATAAAAATAGACTAAACATACCGCCTATGTCATGTCGATAAAAATATATTATAAGTTACCACTACCAGAAGAAATAAAAAATTAAATAAATACAATATTTTTATTAATAAATTAAAACTATTTCTATTATACAAAAACTATTATAATGTAAACGAATTCCTACATGAAAGACTATAAAAATAACATTATGATTAACACAAACATAAACATTACCTCAACAACTATTACTGCTAATACGTAATATATAAGTTTACATAAATATACAGGGTGTTAAAGTAATTGCGTGCCATAGCTTAGGGGTAGGTTCAGTCGGTACTGAACCTACCCCTAAGCTATGGCACGCAATTACTTTAAACTACTTATTACTTTTTCCTTTATCGGTATAAATAAGCCAAAAAAAAAACTTGAAATTGTACATACCTACCTAGTTACCTATCCTTCACCCGGCGTTGTATTTCATTACGTTCGATATTATGTAGGTAACTCTAGGAAATTATTAATTAGCACTTAAACAAAATAAAAACATTATTATCGCATCGCCGTACGAAGGGAAAATTCGAATTGTAATTTACATACCGTTAGTTCGATTCGCGTTCGATAGTTGGTAAGTAATTAAAGCATTTAAACAAATAAAATAATTTTAATCCTAAACGATTGCTAATATAAGTTAGTAGATGCAATTTTTTTTTTTTTTTTGTCTTCCTTTATCAATACTGAACCTAACCCTAAGCTATGGCACGCAATTACTTTAACACCCTGTATAAGAATTGTTATTTTCTAAATATTATTTTAGTATTTTTGATTTTTATATTTGAATAAGTTAATACTACATGTTGCTGTGCCCTAACAGGGTCCATAAATGTACTTTAGCATGATGTAACATCTTTTATAAACATTATGTTATGCAAATAAATGAATATGAACAAGAATATTTTTAGTAGTTTGGTTTGTACGTTTTGTTTGATACTACAGTATTTATGCAACTGCGACAGCATTGAATTTAAACTGGCATTATCCTTTCTAATCTCTTTTGCTCACCATACTTATTAGGTATATAGCTCCCTTATTATTCAAAAAACAGCAATTTAATCCCTGTTCTAATAACATACGAATCACAGACTAACACATAACACAGTGCACTAATGCACACTGCCGCTCACAAAGTGCATTACTCTGCAAAACATACTAAATGGATGCCTGAGGGAACCGGGACTTTTTACCGGCTTCTATAAAATATACCACACAGCCAGCTTAAATTGAGTGAAGCGAATTACTGTCGTGATGCTTTTACTAAAAGGTTTAATTTTCATAATTTTATACGCATTTTGATGACGAATAATATTGAGTTGGATAGAGCGTCTTGTTCCTACGTATCTAGGCTTATCTGCGGATTCCATTACATAAAAAACATCCGGATAGGAGCGTGTCGGACGACGCACAAACACAAAGCATTTATTAAAATTTAACCATTTACAGGCACTTTTGAATTGTCAAGGAGTCGGACAGACAGAAATATGAAGCTAGTTGCCCATTCCAAAGCGTAGTAGGTACAATGTAGGGCTCCGTAGTTGGGATGAATTTATCCCAAGAACTAGTATGTAACTGAGATGTCGCTTAGACCAGTTTAGTTTTGACAAATTTACACAACATACAGGTCTATGTTACATAGAGTTAGTTAGATATACCACTTTAGAATTATGAAACAAAGAAGAAAATATCAATAAATTCTAAAGTGGTATTTTGGTGGTAACCTTATTTTGGTGTTCAAAAATGCTCTTATATGGATTTAACCAAAAATGTTACATATACCACTTTAGTTCCATTGTAAAAAAAAGTTTGTAAGCGCAATTTTTTTTGTGTGTTTTAACTACAAATTAACGATTTTTGAACTCCTTTACATGTACTGTGAAAGCTTGCTTCCTGCCAAATTTCGTGATTCTAAGTTAACGGGAAGTACCCAGTAGGTTTTTTAATGGCTGTATTTTTTATTGCGTTGACTTAGAAGTTTTATTTTTTAGAGCTCCAAGAGACCAT
The DNA here is from genome assembly GCA_963853775.1 of Xanthia togata. Taxonomy (NCBI): domain Eukaryota; kingdom Metazoa; phylum Arthropoda; class Insecta; order Lepidoptera; family Noctuidae; genus Xanthia; species Xanthia togata. Next base: position 7,938,896 of record OY970805.1, read on the forward strand.
GGACTTACTTATTTGATATTAATTTCAACTTGATACCTCTACGCGTTCCTGAGAAAAAGGGTTTTGACAGATGGACAGACAGACGGACACACGGACAGCGAAGTGATCCTATAAGGGTTCCGTTTTTTCCTTTTGAGGTACGGGACCCTAAAATCATCTTCTGTTCTCATCATCTTCTTTCTGGTAGCAGCCTGGATTCCGTTTGATATCTCCTCTTATTTTCATGGGATACCAAACCCAAAGTAGATATCACATCTTTGCCTTTCAGTTATCTCATTCGACTTAAAAGCTGATGCCCTTGTCGGTATATTACCTTCCAGGTCTCTACTGAAGGCCAGCCTCCTTGACCCTTGTGGTCGATAAACAAGGGTACAGGGGATCAATTTCTTCTCTATTATCACTACCCAAGGGATCAATACCCAGTAACTAGGTTGTGGAGGTCAGATTGGCTGTCTTCATGCTGAGATAGGAGCCTTTTGGCCTCGCACAGGACTCTGCTTTATTTTAATTTTACTTTGTTTTTATTTTTAATGAGTGTGTTTTTAGTTTGATTAAGATTTTCTGTGCTGTCCCAATAAATACTTTTTCTTTCTTTCTTTCTTTCTTTCCTAAATGTGAATTTTCCGCAGTTCGGAAAAGGATATGCAGATGATGATTTGAGCGATGTTGTAGCGGTTACACCGCCACATACGAACTACGCATCAAAGACATGACGTCATACAAATCCTGCATCGCGCAATTAGAGTTTACCGCGCGAACGACATATATAAGACTAACCGACATCAATAGTCGGGCAGTTGGCCCGCCAGACAAAACACCCGTCTGGTCGGAGGATCCTCCCTTTTCTATGGTGAATGAGTGAACTTTACACCCTGTTCCTCATGCCACTAAAATGTGACCATGTCTCATCTACCTCCAATTTGTTTTATATAAATACTTTATATAAAAGCTTTATACTTCATAAATTAATAAATTAATTAATTAATTTATGATATATACAACGAGCTAAGAGTTAGGAGAGAACTTGCACTCGCCTCATATATATTTAAATTACTGAGAGGGAAGGTGCATAATGCAGTTATTTTAGGCCAGGTGAGTCTGTGTGTTCCGGACAGGTACGTGTGGAGGCGACGGCAGCCTCCACTGGTAGTGGAACTGCGTGCACCAACCTTTTAAAAGAGGCGCCGCTGACGCGTGCACTCCGCACGCTCAACCTCATAGCGAGTGAGACGGACCTATTCTGTTGTTCTCTGGGTGAATTCACAAGGAATACTTTGTTTTTAATTAGTTATAACAATTAGTTAAGTATTAATTAAGGCGCATTTACCGCATTGGTTTGCTGTAATGGTAGATGTATGTTTAAATAAATAAATATTCGAGTAACTGTAAGTCCGAAATATGGTTCTTAGCATATAGCATCAAATTTAAATATGGCCAGGTCGACGTTCGCTGTTTGATCGTCTGTTTGATGTATAACGCATACGGACTGCAGCCGGCAATCGTAGTGTCATCCGTATCGGATTAGAAATATGGCATTCGTTACGTTGGATGTAGTTATGTATATTATTTATGTTTACGCCAAAATTTATACAATAGTACTTTATGAAACTGTTGCTTTGCTGCTAAAATTTCAGTTTCATACACTGCTTTGAATTTTTTTGTTTTTAATTAATTTGTGGTGGAACGTTGCTGAAACATTCCACCTTGGGAGTACGCCACAGCAGCGGTTCTCCAGATAAAACTACAGGATGTTTGGTGCATCAATTGCCAAATTGAATTGGCCGATAGGAGATCATTTGCTATCTCTTCAGGCCCAATAACTCATTCCTTGTTACACCGGTTTTTGATTATGACTTTATAATTTTTATTAGTAAAAATTCAAGAACTTGGCATTTGAGCTGATTGGTGCTGATCCATGCGTCATGTTTGTGAACGGGCGCCGTCAGTTGGGACTGGTCATCTCTTAGCTGCCATGGTTTATTTTCATTTATTTTAAGATTTTGAATGATTCTTTATTTTTTTCTTTTTATTACGGACGCTTTTACGAACGTGCACGTCTTTCTACACTGTTCTCACATGCATAATTTCAAAATGAATGATGTAACCAATATTTTGTATCAAAATTTTGATTTAAAAGAGTGCCCGTGGAGCTTCTTACCCGTTCTTCTTCATAGGTACCTACCTACTAAGCTTTGAAATGGGCAACTAGCTTCATATTTTTGACTAACCGACCCCTTGAAAATTCAAAAGTGCCTGTAAATGGTTTAATTGAAATAAATGCTTTGATTGAATGCTTCATAATTCATTTTAATTTTTATGTGTCGTACAGTTGTGTGGTTCTATGAAAAATTACGTACTAGTAACATTTAGTTCCCTTTTTAATAACTCACAAAGTTTTTGAAAAACAAAAAGCTTCTCCTATCGGCCAATTCAATTTGGCAAACGATGCACCAAACACCCTGTATAATCATTGAACACTGTTCTACTTTAATAGAATAAACTAACATTATAAATGCGAAAGTGAGTTTGTTTGTTTGTTTTTCACGCTAAAACAGCTCTACGGATTTGGATGAAATTTGGCACATGAGTAGAACATGACCTGAGTTAGGACAGGGAATACCGTTTATCCCGATATTCACACGGGATCGAGACTTATGCGTGTGAAACTGCAAAGCCAGCTTGTATATTATAAAGCATTATTTTGTTTGGGAGAGTGTTTTAATAAAACTTTTTATATTGACGTAGATAAAGTCTGTCATTACGATACATATTGATGCTAATAAAATTAAACAGGAAATTGTAAATTTAATTGAATATTCAGGTATATATGCATGTGTACGCATTTATTTGATTGCTTGACAATTTTAGATTTAGTTTTTAGATTTTTTGACTTATAGTTTTTGTTTAATTTAGTAAAGAAGAAAGAAAGATAAATAGGTTTATTTGTCACAGAAACACGTGCATACAAAAAAACAACAATATAAACATAACAGAAATATTCGGCAGCTGCACGCCATTATTGTGACAAGAAGGCTTCCACTCAGCATAATGCTGTGCTATGCCCCCATAGCACAGCACAGCGCTGATTTTCAGTGGTCACCCGAAAAATATGTACAGAAATCAAGTCAGTAAAAATCCAGTGTATAAATGTAATGTTGTTTCAGACATAATTATACACCGCGCATTACTATCTAACGTTGCTATTGCTGCCAGCATTTTGGGCGCGCTACTCCAGGGCTGAAAAATTACACAAGTTTGATAAAATGATTACCTTTTCAACTTAAATACATCTCCATCCCCATCTACATCTGCGACAAAATTTCCCCATCCTTACCCTAAATTTTATGTGTCTATATATGTATATATCTTTGAAATCACGGTTTCGTCGCGTAAACCTCAAGAAATTACCTTACTAATTGGAGTGCGGAGTGTCGCGAGTAGGTACACGTTGTATAATTACTGATAATTAAGACAATTCTACGCAAATACCCGTATTCCTCGCTGTATGTTAGGTTAACGTTATATTTGGAATTTGTTTCGTTCTTTATAAGCATAGATTAATCCATATTGTTCTTGATGTTTCTTTTTTAAATTGTTTTGAGTACCTAGATATTGCATCAGCTTGATTACTTTGTAAAGTATTATATGGTTTTAATTATTGTGAATGTGAGGACTACGTGGTTTTTTTTGTTGTTTTTAATCTCTCATGAATTTTTTTCTTTCTCGGTTAGTTTTAATGATGGTCTGGCAGTTTGAGTAGGTTATGCGGCCTACCCAAATGTCCTTTCTTTGGTATTGTTCGTCGAGTTGAGTTCTGAGTTGAGCTCCACGATTACTGACAAATGCTTGCACTGAAAGGACAGCTCCACTCAAATCTGTGTGGTTCTTATCTCAAAAGACCATTTCAGACTACTCTACATGGTCCTCATATGGCCTGACCAAGATTATGTCTGGACTTTAAAAGAGACTGTGACCTCTGAGTTTGTTTCGGCCTTTCTTCTCAGAGTAGTCAGATAGGAAACGCCGAACTCATCTAGCAATTTTTTTTTTTTTTGAGATGACCTGTAAAAGTGATTCCAATATCCTATTTACAGAATAAACAATTTCATTTCATTTCAACACCCTTGCCTAACCCTTTGTGTATTAAAGGCGTGATGTTATGTTAATTTATTTGAAAAGCTCATACAATTTTGTTTATTTTGAGCCCAACAACATCAACAGACACAGACACTACAAAGGATGAAGACGCACAATAGGGATTAAGCACGTAATTCAAAACTTATTACTGAAGTATTTAAATAATTCAATAAACAATATGTAAAAAACCTAGTCCGATCTGAAAAAGGCACATAGGTACTGCAATAAAATTACCAAAATGTTATAAATAAAAGTTACTGCTATTTAAAATTCATTTTTACAGTACCAAAATTACTTCAAATCCATAAAAAATTAGCAAGTTTTCAACAGGGGTCATAAGTTATGACTTGTTAGGAGACACCCACAACGACGGCCGCCCGCACCCCATGTACCCGGTAATGCTCCCCATTGAAGAAAAATTTGACGATATTTTTTTTTTGTTGAAAATAACGATGTAAATAGAATCGCAGTCAACATCTAACAACACCCTCACGGATCGGACAGGGTTTTTTTTACATATTGTATAGGAGTTCAAGAAACAAATTACTATTTCTTTTACCCTTTTTAATGCATTATTTATTTTACAATTTATTATTTATGTTATGTTTTTTTTGTGGAACGGAACGCAAATACGAAACGCGACGTCTTCGAAAATCCCGGAAAAGACCTCAAAAGACATGTCATTATTATATCTTTTTCTTAGTAAACTGCTTTAATTCTCACTAAGGTAAGTTTGTAAATGCGATTTCTGCTTGAATAGCACAAAAATAATTTAATTTATATGATTTGGAGTTGAAAACCTTAAAAAAAACTTACAAAGCAGTAACGTCAAACGCCAAATGACGTCACGTCCTGACCGCGACAGAAACGGACGTTTGAACTGTAGTAGAACATTGTTGAGTTGAACATTGTGAAGCAGTACCTCGTTGAATTTAACTTTTGATACTTTTACTTAGGTTTTATTACTGTCATTTATTAATTTAGTTAAAAAAATATTTCATGCATCTTCCCTATTGTGCGTGTCTGCAATTCATGATTCCGATTCGTGATAGCGTGATTCTGCGTCAGAACGACTCTTCGCGAAAGCCCCGTATAAATAGGTTCGTGAATACTAAGGGTATACATACATAATACCCAAAATTCGATTCCCAGGACATTATGCTCAGCAGTAACGCTTGGCAAAAACCCAATGACAGTTTGTTTGGGCAAACTGTCGGGGTTTTTCTTTTTGGTCTTCGGAAAGACCGTTATAATTTTGATTATTTTATTTATTTTTACAATACATACATACATAACATCACGCCTTTATTCCCCGAAGGGTAAAGCAGGGGTGTATCTTTAGTACACCCACATTTCGCCAGTTCTGTTTCAAGTCCCATGAAATAGGGGGTGAGACCGGGCACAAATCCAGACTCCGGGCTTCTACTGAGCAATTCCTGATGGAAAAACCCAATAACACTTTGCCTGACCTGGGAATCGAACCCAGGACCTCATGCTTAACAGCAACGCTTGCACCCACTAAGTCAAGAGGCAGTCATATCATATAAAACTTTTCTAACATATAACATAACTTTTACAATACTTAACGTCGAAATATCATCATCATCATCATTTCAGCCATAGGACGTCCACTGCTGAACATAGGCCTCCCCCAATGATTTCCAAATCGGCCGGTTGGAAGCGACCTGCGACCTTTATTAGGTCGTCTGTCCACCTTGTGGGTGGACGTCCTACGCTGCGCTTGCCGGTACGTGGCCTCCATTCCAGAACCTTTCTGCCCCATCGGCCGTCAGTTCTGCGCGCTATGTGCCCCGCCCACTGCCACTTCAGCTTGCTAATCCGTTGGGCGATGTCAGCGACTTTAGTTCGTTTGCGAATCTCCTCATCAATCAAAACATGTGTGTTATGAATATTTACTGATGAAGCTACAGTCAGCAACAAAAGTCAATTATCAATAACTTTTGCAATTCATATTCTAGTTAGCCACAATCCATATTTCCATACAGTACATTGCCAAATTAATAAAAAAAAAAAACTTTTACTAGTAGGCTAAGTGACAGTTTTGAGAAACCAATTATTAGTAATGAATTGGCCGATAGGAGATCATTTGCTATCTCTTCAGGCCCAATAACTCATTCCTTGTTACACCGGTTTTTGATTATGACTTTATAATTTTTATTAGTAAAAATTCTAGAACTCGGCATTTGAGTATTTTTTTTAAAGTGTCAAATTAGTCTTCATATATTTTCATTTTAATTTTTATGTGTACAGTTGTGTGGTTCTATGAAATTCAAAATTACGTACTAGTAAAATTTAGTTCTCTTTTTAATAACTCACAAAGTTTTTGAAAAACAAAAAGCCTCTGTTATCGGCCAATTCAATTTGGCAAACGATGCACCAAACCCCCTGGATGGTCATTGAAAACTGTTCTATTTTAATAGAAAAAATCTTAACTAACATTATAAATCCGAACGTGAGTCTGTTTGTTTGTGTTTCACACTAAAACGGCTCAACGGATTTGGATCAAATTTGGCACATAAGTAGATCATGATCTGAGTTAGGACAGAGAATACACACACAATAAATATAATAAAATTATAAAATAATAATATATATATTGTATATAATTTATTATTATATATTTATATATATTATATATATTAATAATGAATGGAATATATATTATTATATATAATATAATATAATAATATATATTCCCATGTGAATATCCCGATATTCACACGGGATCGAGACTTATGCGGGTGAAACTGCAGAGCGCAGCTTGTATATTATAATTATAAAGCATTATTTTGTTTGGGAGAGTGTTTTAATAAAACTTTTTATATTGACGTAGATATAGTCTGTCATTACGATACATATTGATGCTAATAAAATTAAACAGGAAATTGTAAATTTAATTGAATATTCAGGTACCTATATATGCATGTGTACGCATTTATTTGATTGTACAGTGTATAAATGTAATGTTGTTTCAGACATATTATACACCGCGCATTACTATCTAACGTTGCTATTGCTGCCAGCATTTTGGGCACGCTACACCAGGGCTGAAAAATTACACAAATTAACCACAAGTTTGACAAAATGATTTCCTTTTCAACTTAAATACATCTCCATCCCCATCTACATCTGCGATAAAATTTCCCCATCCTTACCCTAAATTTTATGTGTCTTATGTATATATCTTTGAAATCACGGTTTCGTCGCGTAAACCTCAAGAAATTACCTTACTAATTGGAGTGCGGAGTGTCGCGAGTAGGTACATGTTGTATAATTACTGGTAATTAAGACAATTCTACGCAAATACTCGTATTCCTCGCTGTATGTTAGGGTTACGTTATATTTGGAATTTGTTTAGTTCTTTATTAGCATAAATTAATCCATATTGCTCTTGATGTTTCTTTTTTAAATTGTTTTGAGTACCTAGGTATTGTATCAGTAGGTAAGTATTGTATGGGCACGCCACTATTGCGGCGATAAGTCCCCTCTTTGAGGAGTGGCTGGAGAGGCGCCACGGCGTCCTCACCTTCCGCCTGACGCAGGTCCTCACCGGACACGGCTGTTTCGGGAGGTACCTGTTTCGGCTAAGGCGGGAGGAAACGCCCGGGTGTCATCACTGCGTGGATCGCCCGAAGGACACGGTGGAGCATACGGTGGAGGTATGCCCGGCTTGGGCAGAGCACCGCCGTGTCCTCGTGGAGGCGATCGGTGGCGGGGATCTCTCGCGTCCGGCCCTGGTCCAGGCCATGGTACGGAGCGAGAGGGCATGGGAGGCCGTCACCTCCTTCTGCGAAGCAGTAATGCTCGCGAAGGAGGAGGCGGAGCGCATGAGGGAGAGGCAAATTTCGCGCCCTCACGCCCCTAGCCGCCGCAGGAGGAGACGCCCCGGGCGTCGGGAATCGATCGCGGATTCCCGGCCACCGTAGGCGCGGGCTTGCGGACGGGGAGCAATGGGTAGCTCACCGTCCGGTAAGGACCAAGCCCGGGTCAACGGCGCGTTGTGTTCCACGCGCGCCTCAAAGAGATGTCAGCGAATGAAGGGGTCCGATGAGACCATTGCCTGCCGGGGTTGCGGGAAAGTCCGAAAGGGATACCGTGGCCCCCTGGCATTGCACAGGCAAGAGAAGGAACACGGGTGGGTTTTAGTCAGTAAGAGTCTGACACGCCCTCCCGCTCCACCCAGAGCGGGAGGAGTCATTTGATGATTTCCCACCCAAAAAAAAAAAAAAAAGGTAAGTATTGTAAGTACAGTAAATGTAAATGCTTATATTAGACGTATCTTACGTCTGAACACAAAATGAATGAAAAGTGATCGGTGAACCAATTGAACGACGTTCGATTTCGGCACTCGGCTTCTTTCATTCACTAACCGAATGATTGAAAAATTTAATGAAATGATGAGATGAACGTTTTCTATGTAATTGTGTCGGTGACGTGTGAACGTGGAATGTAACAACAATTAACCTTAACTGGAGTAAATGGCTTACTTATCTAATTATGGAAGAGTTTTTATAATAGGTAACATTGGATTTGTGCCCGGTTGATGGCAATAGGCTCGCCTGCCGAATTGTGGGTGTACAAGGAACACCCTTGCCTAACCCTTTGAGTATTACAGCCGTGATGTTATGTTATGTCATGCCTATAACAATGAGCTAACTTTAATTGAAAAGCTCGTACAATTTAGTTTATTTTGAACACAAAAAAAAATAGCAAATTTTCAACAGGGGTCATAAGTTATGACTTGTTGCTGAGACGCCCACTAAACGACGGCCACCCGCGCCCCATGTACCCGGTAATATTCCCCATTGAAAAAAAAGCGGTGGATGTTTTTTTTCTTGAAAATAAACCATGTAAATAGACTTTCAGTACGATATCTATCAACACCTGAGGGTGTTGATAGATATATATATATATCTATTACTAATTTTATTTACACATTTTAATGCATTACTTATTTTACAATTAATTATTTATGTTATGTTTTTTTGGTGGAACGGAACGCAACTTCGAAACACGACGTCTTCGAAAATCCCGGAAAAGACCTCAAACGGCATGTCATTAAATGTATATTTTTTCTTAGTAAACTGCTTTAATTCTCACTAAGCTAAGTTTGTAAGTGCGATTGCTGCTTGAATAGCACAAAAATAATTTAATTTATATGATTTGTAGTTAAAAACCTTAAAAATACTTACAAAGCAGTAACGTCAAACGCCAAATGATGTCACGTCCTGACCGCGACAGAAACGGACGTTTGAACTGTAGTAGAACATTGTTGAGTTTCATAATTTTTTTGAGCAACAAGCCGTACCTAGTTGAATTTAACTTTTGATACTTTTATTAGGTTTATTATTACTGGTTGGCACGGTTGGCGCAGTGGTTAAGCGATTGACTGCTGCGCTGCGTGTCGCGGGTTCGATTCACGCACGGAACAAATATTTGTATGACCTACATGTAGTTGTTCTGGGTCTGGCTGTTTGTGTATGTGAGTTTAAATGTTTTTAAACGCACCCACGAGTAATTCCTAGTGTGGGGCAACGTTTTTTTAAATAATAATTAATAATAATTTAGTTGAAAAAATATTTCATGCATATTCCCTATTATGCGTGTCTGAAATTCATGATTCCGATTCGTGATAGCGTGATTCTGCGTCGGACTGACTCTTCGCGAAAGCCCCGAATAAATAGGTTCGTGAATACTATATACATAATACCTAAAATTCGATTTCCAGGACATTATGCTCAGCAGAAATGCTTGGCAAAAAATACATACATAACATAACATAACATCACGCCTTTATTCCCCGAAGGGTTAGGCAGGGGTGTATCTTTAGTACACCCACATTTCACCAGTTATGTTTCAAGTCCCATGAAATAGGGGGCGAGACCGGGCACAAATCCAGACTCCGGGCTTCTACTGAGGAATTCCTGATGGAAAAACCCATTAACACTTTGCCCGACCTGGGAATCGAACCCAGGACCTCATGCTTAGCAGCAACGCTTGCACCCACTAAGTCAAGAGGCAGTCATATCATATAAAACTTTTCTAACATATAACATAACTTTTACAATACTTAACGTCAAAATAAATATCATCATCATCATCATCATTTCAGCCATAGGACGTCCACTGCTGAACATAGGCCTCCCCCAATGATTTCCAAATTGGCCGGTTGGAAGCGACCTGCATCCAGCGGCTTCCTGCGACCTTTATTAGGTCGTCTGTCCACCTTGTGGGTGGACGTCCTACGCTGCGCTTGCCGGTACGTAGCCTCCATTCCAGAACCTTTCTGCCCCATCGGCCGTCAGTTCTGCGCGCTATGTGCCCCGCCCACTGCCACTTCAGCTTGCTAATCCGTTGGGCTATGTCAGCGACTTTAGTTCGTTTGCGAATCTCCTCATCAATCAAAATATGTGTGTTATGAATATTTACTGATGAAGCTACAGTCAGCAACAAAAGTCAATTAACAATAACTTTCGCTAGTTAGCCACAATCCATATTTCCATACAGTATATTGCCAAATTAATCCAAAAAAAAAAAAACTTTTACTAGCAGGCTAGGTGACAGTTTTGAGAAACCAATTATTAAAATGTTCTTTTTGGTTTATTGTTCTTGAAGTACATATTTCAGTGAAATATTAACATTCCATCCGGATTACCCATCTGGAATTTCTCAGTCAGCCCGGAGTCTGGATTTGTGCCCGGTTGATGACGTGATGTTATGTACCTAGTTAGCTCAAAAATTAATCTACACTAATATTATAAAGAGTAAAGAATTATATTTTTGTTTGTAATGAATAAACTCAAAAACTTCTGGACCAATTTGAAAAACTCTTTCACCAGTAGTATGCTATATTATCACTGAGTAACATAGGCTTTAATTTATGAAGATATCCCGCGGGCGAAGCCGCTGGTAGAAGCTTATATAAAATAAACTGAAGTGTTAATCTACTTTTGTCGGTGACTCTACCTAGTGGGTTTATTTATGAGGATAGACACAAAAAAACAAATGATTTTATACAACAAATAAATATATTTCCCATTAAGTTCCATGTATAAATTTTAAAATTACTTTTTCAAATAACATTTATGACAACAATATTTCAATAAGTTATTTTACAATATTTTGGAAGTTGAAAATTTGAAATCACAATGTTTCTATATAAATTATGTAATAGTTACAATTTTCACCTTCTTCCTAATATATAATAAATAATCAAATTCATTAATATGTATATGGTATACAATATTCATAATTTGGTATAAGTAGGTACTTTCGACTACATTAATTAGTTTTTTTTTCTAATTTATTTACATAAAGATGGTCGGTGCGGCGAGACGTCATTATATTCAAAGTTTTTCACTTAATTATAAAGAAAATTGTTACATGTTAATGGATAACTATTACTAAAAAAACATCGAATATGGTCCACATGAAATTTTAACTTACAATAAAGCATTTACAACACCATATCTACGTACCTAGGGAATAAATAAATAATAGAAAAAAAAAAAAAAAAAAACAAATATGCAGAGGACGGCAGAAATTACAATATTGATAGTTTTGACAATTTTGTTACTACATTTAAATAGTAACATGAGGGGTTGGATTCCCAGGTCGGGTTAAGTGTTATTGGATTTTTCCATCAGGAATTTCTCAGTGGATGGCAATAGGCTTGCAATGTTACGAGTACAAGGGACTTGAACTTAAGTAGGGAAATGTGGGTGTACTCACGGAATGGATAAAAGAAGACCTCTTTTATGTCCTGTGGGTGTACCTACTATTGGTACACCTCTGCCTAAGCCTTACGTTATGTACAAATAGTAAAATTTATTTTAATGTGAGAAAAAATCGCAAGTAGCCGTTTTTTTAGTTTAAATTTATTTGGGTTAGGTAAGTTTGTGGTTATTTAATTATTTTTTTTCTAGAATAGAATACTAACAAAATTATTTTGTATACAAAAAATACTTTTTTGGGTAGTTTTTACTTCTGCTTAACCCTTCGGGGATTCCTATCTATATACTTACCTTACTTATATTCGTTCTAAACCGAACCTGAGAAACTGTTATTTCTACCTTCCTCATTGCAAAGTTACAAAAAAAACTTATTAAACTCTTAATAATGTCTTTTAAAAACGTTGTACAGTCGCCAACACAGTTGTTATCGTCTATCAAAATTGTATATATTCCGAATTCGTATTTTTTGCATAGCGTGTCCATTTTAAAGACATTAAAAAAGCGATTTTACGCTGGTAAGTATACTATTGTTACAAAAAATGTGAATTACTGTAAACTATTGACTTTGACATTATTTTCTCTACATAAGCCGCTAGTTTCTTGAAAAAGCGTATATTTGTTCAAAAAATGGCACTATAAAAATGTTTGCAGTCAAAATGGTATTTACTTTATATTTTGTAATATTAGTAAATGTTAGGATTGGCTTAAGGTTGTGCGTTACATTTGATAAATTATTACGTTTTGCATAAATATATTTGTAGACGAGCTATAAAATTAATTTGTAATATAATTTTAACATCAAAAGGCTTAGAAAATATTATACTTATTAATTAGCAATGCTTGTTATAAATAAGAGTATCGATCTATCAAGCGATTTGATAGCAATATTGCGACGCAATACATACAAGAAAACGAATATATATATATATATTTTTAATTTAAGCATCGATACTTTGACATCGCCATTCAAAAATATTTGAATAATTTTCAATAATTATACACATAATACATTTTAAATATTTAATACATAAATAATGGAAGGACAACAATAACAAATGAGCTACTAATACATCCACTAAAATAAAGATTTGGAAGTATCTTAATAATTACCTTAACGTCGACCAAGGGCTTAAAGCCCAAAAATATAATTCATAATATTAATTTATTTTATTGGAGAATGCCATCTTTACCAAATATATATCAAAATAAGTATAACATTAATTTCAATAAATATATATTTATTCACGTAAAACTACAAGGATAAAATAATTAACAACAAACTAACAGTCAAATTTTAATATTTGTCAAAATAATAAATAACGTCAGTGAGCCAAAAATATATTTCAATTTCAACACAGATATAATTGTTATGGAAGAATTGGCACATTTGAAATATTATGTATAAAACTAACAGCACGATATTGCAAATATTAAATATCGACATATCTTTGCGAAATATTCAGCAAATTAGCAAGATTATACGTAATCCGATAAGTAATATATAATTTTATATACCGTCTTGTGTAATATAATAGTGACACAAAATGTTAACACATTGGAATAAACTAGACAAACATTGAATAACATCGACAAATACGACACCAAAACATTTTAACGTAAGGTATCGAGAATATAAAATAGGTATTTAATATTGAGACACTTTTATACAGAACAGTACCAGGTTCAGTCTAACTGCGGTAGTTGACGTGTGCCCAGGAACTCCACGACACGTGAAGAAACGCTTCAGCTCAATATAAAAAGCACAAAAATCACCTAAAAGTAATATATTTATATACTATGTACTAACTAGTTCACATCGCATGTTACATTTGCGACGGTTACTTACTGCCCGCACTGACGTCTGTGATTTATTCAAAATTCAAATATTTTTTAAATTCAGGAATACACCCATAAAAAATTTACAACAGATTACAAATTCAAAATCATTCAATTAATTACTTATAAATTATTACAAAACAATTAATTTTACAACAAAGCATTATAATATATTATTATGATGTTACCTTACATTTAGTTTCTGATCTCGCTTTTTTAGCTTACGTACTTAGTTCTATCTCTACTGAAATATGAATGTACAGCGTACACACCCAACCACGTCGCAGATAATCCTGTTCAATCATTCAATGATTTTATAGCAAAATTAAATGATCTCCACATCCCGCGACACTAATTCGGGCGCAGAACACACGTCAGTGCGGGCAGCGTATTAATTAAAGTGTAATTAGCTAAACGATGACCCTGTGTCAGTCGTGGACTGCGACCGGGGCGCCCGCGGCTTCCCCGGGAACAATTTCTATCTACGAGATTTAGAATCTACGCTCTACGCACGTAGTCGACTTAGGCACTGCCTACCTAACGATACCGAAAAAGACGGCGCTACACTACTTACGAGTACCTAGACGAAATTATTAATAGTTACATTTATTTAGAAATTTGGCAGTTTCGGGTCCGGCGACCGGCGGGATCTAGAGGGGGGCGAATGTACAGAAGGACAGCGGCGGCCGGACGAGGCGCCGGGAGCCGGCGCGCCGCACGAGGCACGGCGCGGCCGCCGGACGCACGGCGCGGGAAGGCACTCGGGGGGCTCGCGGCGGCGGCTGCGGCGCGACCGGCCGCCCGCGCCACGTCAGAGCGGGAAGCAGCGCGCCGCACGCCGCGGCTCGCTCGCGCCGCGGCGGCGCCGGCCACGCACTTCGCACGCGCTGTCCGGTTCACGCGCGCCGTCGCTCTTACGCTCGGACATCCGCTCCGGCTCAAGCGGCTCTAACTTGTGCATGGAAGGCCGGCTCGAAAGGCGCGCGCTCCCAGCCGGCGTGGACGACGCCCGCTCCGACGCCTCGTCGTCCAGCTCGATGCGGCCGAGGCGCAGTGCCAAAGCGTATTCGGCGCGCTCGACGACGCTCGCCGGTTCCTCTTCGACGACGGTCGTGTCGGCGATCGTGGTGTCAGCGACGGTGGAGTCTGCCGCGGCGGAGTCGGCACGCGGCGAGTCCCCGGGCACGGTGAGCGACTGGTGCGTGCCACTCGACGACGGTGACACGTCGGCCGCTGCGTGCCGTTCCGGGGTCGTGAACACAGAATCAGAAGCCCAACTTCGTGTCTCCGAATTCTGTCGCAACGTATCGTCTACGCTCCGTTGCGAAGTGCGGCGACTGTGTCGCGGGCTTTCATCGTCGATGGCGCGGAAATCGAGCGCACTCAGGTCAACAGGGCCGGCGCGGCGTCGCGATCCGTCTCGGCGAAACGAAGGCCGATGCGAGGAGAATGCTGCATCATACAATTCGCAAAGACTCGTGCGGTCCGAATGCGGCTCCTCATATAGTGTCAGGTTCCGCGTTTCGGTCGCATCGGAGGGAGTCTCGTCGCGATTCGATGTGACTTCGCTGCGCTCAGAGATATCAAAAGTGAAACGGGCTTCGAACCTGTCCGGGCTGAGCAGCGGCGCGGAGCGCGAGCAGTCGTCCAGCCGGCCGGGGTCCGCGTCCGGGTCGAGTGGCAGCGGGCGCGGCGACGTGTCGTCGGAGTCGGTGGAGCGCTCGGAGCGCGGCGCGGCGGGGCGCCGGGCCAGCGCCGGCTGCGAGCCGCACGGCGCGCGGCGGCAGCACGTGCGCTCGTGCCGCACGTCGGAGCCGCTGCTGCCCGTCGACTTGGAGTGCGGTGGCCGGCGACGCCGGTCATCGTCCCGTCCGTATAGAGAAGTGAATTCTTCAGAACAGAACTTCTCGAAGAGCTCCTGCGAGCTGAGTCGAGTGGAGCCGGTCGCGTTGTAGAACGCTTCGGTGGGCGACCGCTCGGCTCGCTCGTAGAGGGCGCTCGAGCTCGCCCTTTTAGATTTGTCCATGAGGCCGAACTTGTATATCTTAGGGAGGCGTCGCTCGAAGACGCCCTGAGAGTGCGCACGGGCGGGCGCGCGGGGCGACGCGTCGTGCAGCACGCGGTCGGAGGAGCCGGCGCGGGGCGGCGGCGCCGCGCGCGGCGGGGAGGCGGCGAACTCCGGTTCGAAGTCTGCGTCGTCGGGCGCGTCGCTCGGCAGCTCGTCGAGCTCAGCGCGGCACTCGCAGTCGTCGCCCTCGTCGAAGGAGGGCGCGCGCGGGCCGCGCACGAAGGCGCGGCGGCGCTCGGCGGCGGCGGCGTCGTGCTCGTCGAGGCGGAAAGAGCGGCGCAGCGGCGGGCGCTCGCGGCGCGGCCGGCGCGGCTCGTCGGTGGCGGCGTGCGCCAGCGGCGGGCGCGGGGCCGGCAGCAGGCGGTCCAGCGACAGGCCCCGGCGCGGCCGGCGCGGGGGCGCGCGCGGGGCCGCCGGGGGCGTGTCCTCGGGCGTCGTGGGCAGCGCCGCGCCGCGACCGAACTCGATGAACCAGAGTTCGTCCTTGAGTTCGCACTCTCACTTCTTTTCATTCATGTCTTTATTTAAATAGTGCAACACGTAATGAAGCACGAGATCGTAGCAGTACTTGTACTCGGTCTGTGGAGGGGAGCATGTGTTAGAGCCGACGAGACACATAAAATTACTGTAAAACTGAAGATGATAGGATACATACCATGTTCTCTACGAGCTGTGGTCGGTGCCGGCGCACAGTCTTGACTGCCTGGAACACGTCCACCTCGCCGTGTTGGATCACTTGCTCGATGCACGCGTTGGCAGCGCAGTATACGCCGGCACGACTTCTCCCGTCACTACACAACAACAATGGGAACCACCATGAAGAAAAGTTTCTAGGAAAACCTTATAATTTATCCAGCTTTCCGCCTTTTATGAGTACTCACGGCGACACGACGCAGACTGGTCCATAGTCGGTGCGCTGCCGCCATCGCTCGACCATGTTCATAAGCTCGACCAGCGAGTTGGTCGACGATGGCACCTTGTGGCCCATCGGCCAGCAGGTCAGCTGGAATAGCTGGACAGTCTTTGTGGGAGCTTTAACGCCGGCCATCAACTCAGTCAGTGAAATGATCTGTTGGACAAAGATGGAGGCGTCAAGTGTTTTTTAAAAAAAAAGGCTTTTAGGCATATGTTTTTGTGTAAGGCCCATTTGCACGAATCTCTCTCTCTCTTTCTCTCTCTCTGTCTCTTCTTAGCGTGTCGATGACAATTTTTAAAGAGTTAGCCCAGAATTTGGCGACGATTTTGGCATCTTCAGTAGCGTCCATCAGCTCCTGCATCGTGCAAGCACCAGGACACGCTGGCCAAGTTATTAAGTGCCCCATTGTTTGTAGGAGGAGCACCACATTTACCCTTAAGGGCGGATTCATCTGTGAATCTCCATCTGAGCAGGTTTTTCTTGCTTCCGGAGTCTATTTAAAGACTTCCAGGTAAGCCTAGGCAACTCATGTCCAGGTGGGGGATTCGGCATTGCATTTAGTGGTAAAGGAATTCAAAACATTATTCTAATTCTGTCAATCGTTTGCAGTTGATGGAGACAAAAATGGAGAAAAAAAACGTTAAACATACGTTTTATATGTATATATGGATTTAGTAATTTGTGGTGTAAGTGGGGATAAAAGTGTATGAATTAAGTAGGGTTTATGGTTGACTGAAGAGATCAAAAGACAGTTCTTTCAGATTGATCGGTGACTATGATGCAAGCGTTGAGCGTAGTGTAGGTAAACTAGTGCCTTTTATATATACCTACCTATTTGAAATAAATGATTAGATGATTAAGATTGACTTGATCTCTCTTTCTCTCTCTTCTTTGATTTTGTTTTTTTTTTATGGTTTGATTTTTTTTTTCTGGTGTAAAAATCATTGTGAAAATCAAAGTCAAAAACATTTATATATTTTTACAAATAAACGATTTCCATTTTTATTATTTACCTTCTTATTGATCCTGAATATCCAAGTCTTGATGTTGGTGTAGTGGTTATGGGAGACGTGGTCTATCGTGAACACTGGGCCGTACTTCTTGGAATGACGACCTTCAGGCCAGAAAGGTGGGAATTGTTGCTGCAAAAAATATATTTTTGTCAGGTAATGTATCTCCATGGCCAGTCTACTTAGATCTTGATTAGACTAAGCCTTGGTGCAAACGAGCCACCGACCAAAGTCACCGGTGGCTGTCATCTCTGTCTGCGGTGTTGAGTACTGGGTTGCCGCTACCCGCGACGAATCCATACAAAACGTATCTAAAAGCATGTGAACTGCTTGACCGGGCTACCGGTGGCCGTGGCCGGTGGC
Source organism: Xanthia togata (assembly GCA_963853775.1). Classification (NCBI taxonomy): domain Eukaryota; kingdom Metazoa; phylum Arthropoda; class Insecta; order Lepidoptera; family Noctuidae; genus Xanthia; species Xanthia togata. Next base: position 7,956,980 of record OY970805.1, read on the forward strand.
TCGTTTGTGCCTTAGCTATTTATTTATTCGAGGAAGGTGCTAAAGATAATTATCGATATTTTAATGAGAATGAAGTCAGATAGAACAGCATCACGTAACTCAAATTTTAAGATGAAAATGTCACAGTTAAAACTTCTTAATGGTCAGATCTACTTGTACGAGTATCTGGTCTCAATCAAAAGTTTTCAAAGCAAAAACACCTTAATTATCAGTTTTTGAAACAGGTCACAAAAAGCTTACACACCCAATTTCGGTTTCTAAATAAACGTAAACAAACTAAAATATGGCGTCGAAAAATTCATCTGCATTGCTGTCAGCTGATAATGTACCAAGAGACTGGCGGTATTGCCACATTGAATGGCAATGCTTTAGACTCTGGCCAAGGTAAAAATAAGCCCTTGGGTCACGGGAAGGTGTGTTCCTCTGTGGCCGGACCACAGTTTAGTACTCAGATGCTGTAGTTCGAAATAATATCTACCTAAAGTCTACTTTCATCGGAATATATATATATTTTTAGTACCTCGAGAGATATCTTTTTAATTAACAATTTATGTGGTCCGGCCGCCAGGCAGTGCTCTCTGGCCGCGCCATCTCAAATTAAATAGAGTATAATGAACTATTAATAAATCAATATCCCGAAAAAAACTACCTAAAGAGTACCTTGCATACGACAAATATGGTCCAATAAACCCCTTTAGTTAAGGAGTTATTGGTCGTAGGGTGTGGTCCGGCTGGAAGGTATACTCTGCAGCAAGTCCATTTTGTAATATTTAATATTAACTATCCATAAATCAATTTATATAATAGTACCTTTTCTCTACTCTTCGTTGATACTTTTTTCTCTCAAGAAACTATTCATTTTGATTAATTAATCTTTAAAGTATGTGGCGCGGCTAGGGAGGATTACTTTCAGCAAATATAACGAAATATGCTTTATTTCTTTATGCCAACGAAAACAGCATAATAAGTACTTTATAAAAAGACTGGACTTCATCTTTAAAATTTTATTTTTATTACCAACAATGATTTTGAAAAAGGTGCACTTTCTGGTTTTTGTTTACCTATAAGAAAAATAAGAATAGGTAGTTAATTTGACGAAATAAGTGAACATTTTGGTTTAAAATAAACAATAAGTATACGAATAAAAAATATAATTTTCATAATCAAATATTAACAATTGTTATTACAAGTTATTGTAAATGACGGAAAAGTGTTTTATATAACAAACTTAAGTCAATAGATTGCATTTAAGCATTTAATCCTTTAAACAAGAAATAACAACGAAAAAAAGAGTACCAAAACCGCGTATTAAAAATATAGTCAATCAGTATTACAAATAAAGGAGTTTTGAAGTTATTTTTCAACTTTAAAATGCAAGGCTTAAATTAAAAATAAACATTTTGATAAAAATAAGTTATAATTTACTATTTTGCGTATAAAATACAATGAACATTCATTTGCTGGTTTTTAATCCTTGCAACTTTAGTACTTAAATCATCATATGTTTCCCAAGTACCTATGTAATGTACCGGTAAACAAATTATTAACTACCCATTGAATGATTTATTAATATTTGAATTTGGTTTAAGCGTTGATTTAAATGACATTCCAGACACTATGACATTACAAGGAAAATTATTTACACTGTTGTCAGTTATTGAGTATTTACCAAATATTCGCCATTACGTCGCTCACTGCAAGCGTCTGGATGATACTTGGGAAACATATGATGATTTAAGTACTAAAGTTACAAGGATTAAAAACCAGCAAATGAATGTTCATTGTATTTTATACGCAAAATTGTAAATTATAACTTATTTTTATCAAAATGTTTATTTTTAATTTAACCCTTGCATTTTAAAGTTGGAAAATAACTTCAAAACTCCTTTAATTGTAATACTGATTGACTATATTTTTAATACGCGGTTTTGGTACTCTTTTTTTCATTGTTATTTCTTGTTTAAAGAATTAAATGCTTAAATTCAATCTATTGACTTAAGTTTGTTATATAAAACACTTTTCCGTCATTTACAATAACCTTGTATTAACAATTGTTAATATTTGATTATGAAAATTATATTTTTTATTCGTATACTTATTGTTTATTTTAAACCAAAATGTTCACTTACTTCGTCAAATTAACTACCTATTCTTATTTTTCTTATAGGTAAACAAAAACCAGAAAGTGCACCTTTTTCAAAATCATTGTTGGTAATAAAAATAAAAGTTTAAAGATGAAGTCCAGTCTTTTTATAAAGTACTTATTATGCTGTTTTCGTTGGCATAAAGAAATAAAGCATATTTCGTTATATTTGCTGAAAGTAATCCTCCCTAGCCGCGCCACATACTTTAAAGATTAATTAATCAAAATGAATAGTTTCTTGAGAGAAAAAAGTATCAACGAAGAGTAGAGAAAAGGTACTATTATATAAATTGATTTATGGATAGTTAATATTAAATATTACAAAATTGACTTGCTGCAGAGTATACCTTCCAGCCGGACCACACCCTACGACCATTATCTCCTTATCTAAAGGGGTTTATTGGACCATATTTGTCGTATGCAAGGTACTCTTTAGGTAGTTTTTTTCGGGATATTGATTTATTAATAGTTCATTATACTCTATTTAATTTGAGGTGGCGCGGCCAGAGAGCACTGCCTGGCGGCCGGACCACATAAATTGTTAATTAAAAAGATATCTCTTGAGGTACTAAAAATATATATATATTCCGATGAAAGTAGACTTTAGGTAGATATTATTTCGAACTATAGCATCTGAGTACTAAACTGTGGTCCGGCCACAGAGGAACACACCACGGGAAGTGTCAACTAGCCATTTAGAGATTTCATTGAACAAACTATGAGCACTCGGACCACCCGGCCCGAGTGTTTCAAAAATAAATAAATGTTAGTAGTTGCAAAAGTATTTTTGACTGATTTAGTTTTTGACTGTGTTTTGTGACATAATACCTATACTATCTCGATTGGCACGGAGAGTTAAACCTGAAAACTTAATGTATACTTACAGAGTTCTTGGGAGGCACGCAAAGCACCACGACCGCCGCACATTCGTAGTCGTAGACCAGCGACCAGAACTCGCCCTGAGTTCTGACCAGAGGCCACTCCGTCACTATGTACTCGCGGGGTTTGGTGTAGCCCTGAAAATTTCATCAGTTATACTAAAGCCACCCGCGGGGTAATTGCGTTACATACTTACAATGTTACTACATATATTATTACATATTGATTGCGTTGTTTACATTGTTGAGCAAACGTATTTTTCAAACATATGAAGCAATAGATTGGTAATTCTTTAAAAATCCGTCCGGTTATTGAGTGTGTTGCGAAATTGAGGTGCCGGGTACCAGTTATTATATTATATTATACAAGTGGATAAACCGAAAAAAAACTTAAAAATTAGGTTAAAAATTGGTAAGACTTCGTCTGAGACAACCATGGCTTAAATGGTTCTAAATTGTCTATACTACCTTCACCTTAAAGCTTTGCACCCATCTCCCAATCACCTGTATATAATTTATTTAAACAAATTAAAATTATATTTACAGTTTAGGCCGAATCTTATTTATTCAAAATTAAATTTACTCTTCTTTTCTCGTGAGCAGCAAAAGAAGGTTAGGTTACTGAGTCAGTCAGATACTTGTATAGTAAAGAGTACCTATGTTAATAGCCGGGGATGACTTTGTTTCAGGGATCAAAGAGTTCGTCTGTAATAATACCAGGGTTCAGGTCAACTGAGCTGCCTCGCGAGGCTAATGTTCGAACGCGTAAATTAGGTAGAATACGGCTCATATAACATGGCAGTTCTAAACATAGGCACTACGAACTTTCGCGCATGTTCTCTCACTCACACGCGTTTCATGTCACCATTTGGTTCCTAAAAAATGTTATTGCACAGCTTTCTGTACGAAGTTTGGAACTGCCCAGTTATATCCGCCATATTGTATGTTGAAACGCACTGCGCGTTGCGCGAGGCGTGTCCGCACAGACGACGCGTTTTGCTGCTGGACGCAGCCTCGCGAGGCAACTCGATCACTAAAACTACTCGAACCCAACAACTATAGTTTGTAAAAGTGTGTGTGTCTGTGTGTGTTTACTTTTCTTAATGATAAAGTACATTTCCTACTTCCTACAATGTGAAATTACGTTTAAAACCACTGTTCAACTTCAAAGAATAACTAAGTGTGGCCGCGGTTTCATAATAAAGTCATATTAAGTTAAAATATGAACTTTCTAAGTAACTCAGGGGACACTCTTCTGAAGAAATTGCATTTGTGTTATAAAATTGTGCTTCAGTAGGAAAGAGCAGGACTAGTTTATGTCATACTGAGTGAGCCTGTGGCTTATTCTGCGTGGGACTTTATATTTATCCGGTTTGAAAAAATCACCTTCAAAGTTGTCACGATATAGCTTTTAGTTTAGCCGTGAAAACTCTTCTAACATACGGGGTGACTAACTTTTACGTAATTATTACTGTAGGTAAATACTTAGTGTGGAATTTTGTTGCATTGTGGCTGTTTCTAAACTATAGACTCGACAATCGAAATGGGGACTATTGCGCTTGAATTCGCCGCTAGAGGAGCTAGTGTAGAGTGAGGTCTCTAGAAATGTCAAATGTCACTGAACGTTCACTGCTTGCGGGACTTTCTATCGGGAATTTTTACTTATTATTCATAATTTTTGTAAAGATTATGCCATATCTGATTAATTATGGCTTAAGATCTTAAGTAATAAATCAGGATCTAATTTGGTAGCACTTGGAGGAAGAATAATATTTGTCTGCTTCATGCTTGCCAATTTCAGGAACCGTACATTGTAAATATTCTTTTGAAGTTCTAAAATGTAATTTAAAAAAAAAAGTAATGGGTACTTAAACATATCCAAAACATATTAAATAAAAGTACGGACAGGACCTTACTCGCCAGTGGCGCCAACTGGTGAGCACAAAAACGATAGCGCCAATTGAGCAATATTGGCATCAAAGGGATAAATTATAATTCTAAGGGATCATTCGAAGTTTGACTCGTACAATTTTTTCAATTACCTACCAATTATTAGTACTTATGTTGTTTGCCCGTCGTTAACATCTTTCTATTTTTTTCACACAACAGATATTGTTGTTTTACATGGAAGCCCTTTAACGCAGTATAAATTAGGTCTTGATAATATATACTACGTCATCGTCGTCTAGTACTGCGTTTTAAGTACTTACGTCCACGAAGACAGCGTTGATGTAGTCTGTAAAACTGTTCCCTTGGAAGGACGTCAGATATGGACGAAAGTTGTCAGCTGAAACAAAATCCGTCATTACAGTTACGCATAGGTAATAAGGGTACATATTATGTAGGTCTACTAGGTCAATTAAAAGGGTAAAACTGGTTGCAACACCTAAAGATACTGGGTTATTTTATGAGTCCAATAAACTATTATCATAACTGTCTATAAAAATAGGACATTCACACTTAACAGACGGATTGGTGATGGTAGACCACCTCTTCTAGCAGTAGAATCCTATACTATTAAATGAGCAATATATCACGATTTCGAAAACGGCTCTAACGGCTCTTTTCGGGGGAGGAAAAATCGATCTAGCTAGGTCTCATCTGGGAAAATTCTCTATTTTTACCCGAGTAGAACTCGATCGACTTGGTACTTATTTTATCTTGCATCAAAGACGGAAAGAGATGGGGACTATGCAGGACGTTTAGAGATGAAAGTAATGGTCTGCCCGCAAGACTTACAATTTAATCTGCCTAACATAGTGACTGTATAATACACTCTTTCAGGATTCAATTGTGTAGTTTGTTGGATTAATTAGAAAGTGTGTCTTAAAGTAAAAACCAAGAAAACTCGGCACAAACTTACGTGGCACCACCAGTACATCCCGATTCTTCTCCCTATTGTCTCCCCGATGGCCGCCTGCGCAGTCTCCTATCGTGAACCTTGGGGTCTGCTTGCAGATCTGCTGATACTCCTTCTGGTACTCATTGAGCTTCGACACGGGATCCCTTTGAGATTTCTGCTTCAGTCTCTGAGAGAGTTCCGAGACGGGGAACCACGATACTCCACAGACCACGTGTTCTTCTAATGTGTCGTAGACAAATTTGTATTGTTCCTGGAGGGAAGAGGAATATTTTATAATCTTGTTTATGGGCGGACACGAGGTTACTTTGCGAGTCAGTTCACTTGACAGTTCTTTCACCGGCCTTACATTCGAAGACAGTTCAGTAAGTCAGTGAAAACCGTTTGCGATTTACTCAATAGATTAATTGAGCTGAACCGCGACCTGCCATCGGGCAGTCGAGGCTTTAGTGGATGGATATAGATTTGTCAGTTTTTTTATCATGGAATGTTATGACTCAAGAAACAAAACATAAAAATAATATTATAATAAGAATAATTAATTAAATTCGAGTGCGTTGATTCCTGGAACTCAAACTAGGATTCTCTGTGTCGTGAGATCCAGGCTCCTTTGTTCCGTTTACATTTTTGTTGGTATGCATGTGTTAGTATATTATACAGGATAAGTTTTTATTTAGTGCGCAAATTTATACAGGATGTTCTATCCATGAATATGAACAACTTTCACTATGGGACCATCTCTGAAATCACGAAAAAAAAATCTGCAGATTCATACATTTTGGTCGAGTAGGTATTGAACTTTTGTAAGCAACAGCCGATTTTTTTTCGTGATTTCAGTGATGGTCCCATAGTAAAAGTTGTTCATATAAATGGGTAGAACACCCTGTGAAAATTTGTGCACTAAATAAAAACTTTTTCTGTATACGTTACAGTAAATTTCTTTATTTCTTATAATCTACTAGACAAGGAATAAACAGTAACATAAAAAAACTAATACAGAAAGAAAACAGTAGATATACCAAAATATGTATGTATGTTGTGTAATTGTAATATGTGGAGAAGAGAAAAGTTGTGCAAAAAATGTTTTTAGTTAATAGAACTATAATGTAAAGATTGAATTAAAAAACTTGTTATTATAACATCTCAGGTAAAGTCTCTTTTGTTTTAAATTGTTTCATGTAAACAGTTTTTCATAAAAATCTCAGAAATATTGTTTTAAAATTTCCCTTTTAATGTACCTACCTACGTAAGTCGTAAGTACTATCACATTGTATCTCTTCTATAATTACTCCTTTACAACAAGCTTAGACAAACGGTCGGTTCTCGTTTCGAATTCTGCACAAGGTCTAAAAGACTTATTACATTTTCTCAGTAAATCACTATTAGTATTTGAACAATGGCGAGTAAGGCCCTATTTTCACTGCCTTATTGACAGCCTGTTAGAAAGATTTGATATATGTAGTTTATGGAGCTTCACTTAATTGCGTAAAGCAGTTTATATTACTAGTTTTTCTATTTCATTCGACTTCAAACGATTTCATTTCTTGTCGTTTTAATAATTGAAACATTGAATTAAGTTAATCTCGCGAACTCGGATTTTAACACATACGACGTATTTAATTAATATTTTTAAATTAAATTTTAGTTGGAATTCCTAAGATGTACAATTCTGTGGAACATTAACTTTATGTATCTCTTACGGTTTACGCAGCGCACGCGAGTATAGCTTCCATTCGGCATGATTTTTTCCGACATTTTCAACAATAATCGTCATATTTCAACCAATTTACATAACACCTTAATTAATTATACACCTTCACCACCACCACCACCCACCACCTTCACCTCCACCTCCACCTTCTTCATGAATCATTCCGTCAATTGGTGAAAACCTTTAGAAAATCCGTTCAGTAGTTTTTGAGTTTATCACGTACAGACAGACAGACGCGACGAGAGACTTTGTTTTATACATAATAATTATGTAAGCTATTATGTAAGGTTGTAAGCATGGCTGCACGATAAACTGTGTTCCACGATAATTTATCTGTGTGATTTATATTCTTTCTATCTCCTCTACCCTATTTGTACGATAGAAATGACAACCATCAAAGTTAAACACTCAAAATTATCATCTGCCTACTTTTCGTAACCATGTTGAGGTCGGCTTCTAGTCTAACCAGCCCCCCTAGCCAAGTCACAAACGATAAACGTAAACTCTCAGTAGTCTTTAATAGATTTTCAACTTTATGTTATTGGATATAAAGTTGAAAATCTATTGAAGATTACATAGCGTTTTCGTTCGTTCCGGTCGCTAACGCTCAGTAGTCTTTAATAGATTTTCAACTTTATGCTATTAGGTATAAAGTTGAAAATCTATTGGAGATTACTAAGCGTTCACGTTTATCGTTTGCAACTTGGCTAGGGGGGCAGATGCAGCTGAATACCATTTACATGGAGCGGCTGACCTCGACCCAGTTACTGGGTAATACCCTTAGTAAAACCACTAATGAAGGGCCAATCGGAGCGCCGAAAACTAGGTATGCCCTTGCTAAAACTGGTTGTCTTGACTTATTACAGCCTGGACCAACGGTTTAACGTGCTTTCCGAGGCACTGAGGGGTCACCCATCCAAGGACCGAACTCGGCAAATGTAACTTAACCTTCAATCGGCCCGTTAGGCTGTTAAAATTTACCCCCTAAACACTCAAAGTCGTCCATAAAAAAATGTCAATACACAGTGGGAACACTGCCTTAGACACGTAACTACAGGGTGATCAATTTCTGCAGTTATAGTGTAGGTACCGTCGGAAGAAAATCTCCAATTAGAGGGAATGAGTTGCTTGTTACTAAAAGCAAGATTGCTTTCTTGTGAAAAACTGGATTGCAAGATTTGTGAGGGATCGCTGCAGAATAACAGTGAATTCTGACAGAAATAATTTTAAATGAATAGACTGAACGAGCTCTAGGCCAAATTGTATGAGTCATCTAAAGAATGCATTTTAGACTAAGGGTCAGTTCACACCGTGACATGATGTGATGCGACGATGCTTGAAGAGGCTAGTGGTTTCGTGCTGCGCAGCGCGGCGCCCCGAGACGTCGCGAAACCCCTTCCCTCTATCTGGCAGAATTTTGATGCTCCGAAATTTCTTTGGCATAACACACTTGGCTTAATCTTCTTTAAAGGCATAAAAAATATTTAATATAATGATTGTTTGGCCGAATGTTTATATGTCCGAATTTACAATGGCATACTTTTAAGATGGCAGAATTTTATTTGGAATAATTTTATTAGGCTTATTGCCATTTCTATAAAATATAATTTTAAATCTTAAATTAAACTAAAACATTGTCATAAAAAGTCAATATGTTGTGCTAAAAAAGTAAGTGACAGAAACGAATTGCTGTAAAAGCGACTCCACGTAGTTTTCTTTGTCCTACCCCTTTTTTTTTTTTTTTTTGGGTGGGAAATCATCTAATGACTCCTCCCGCTCTGGGTGGAGCGGGAGGGCGTGTCAGACTCTTACTGACTAAAACCCACTCGTGTTCCTTCTCTTGCCTGTGCAATGCCAGGGGGCCACGGTATCCCTTTCGGACTTTCCCACAACCCCGGCAGGCAATGGTCTCATTAGACCCCTTCACTCGCTTACACTCTTTGAGGCGCGCGTGGAACACAACGCGCCGTCGACCTGGGCTTGGTCCTTACCGGACGGCGAGCTTTTTGTCCTACCCCTAGAGTGTAATTTAAAATCGCGTAGGCACGGAGGGGTGAGGCGGCCCGCGTTAAGCTCGTGTGGGACCGCCGGAGCCCCGGAGCCGTGACAGAAACCATGCCTGCTGCGTGTTGCATGCTCGCTTGCATGCTGCATGCTTGCTGCATGCATGGTGTATGCTTGCTTGTATGTTTGCATGTTTATGTGATCTTTCTACGATATGATGGTTCTGCTTTTTAATTATTAGGAATATGAAATTTATGCCTAAAGATGATTCTGACTTACAAAGTTATGAGTTTTGAATTATGATAAATGAGTATGCCTATCGATTTTCTGCGATATGAAGTTTATGCTATCCGCTGTTATGCAAAATAATATTATGACATTAAAAAATCTGCTATAAAGGGCCCCGACCCGTCGCGTCGTCGGGTCGCCGTAAGAGACCCGTCGCGAGGCGCATCGTGAAGTCGCTGGCAGCCCCACGCCTCGCTGCTTCGTGATGATTTTCGAATTATCTCAATTAAATGTCTATCTTTTTGAGTAGTAAATAAAGTTATATTTTGTATCACTATCTTAGAAAGCGCGCAGCGTCGCTTTCCGTCACGTCTTGGTGTGAACTGACCCTTAGATCATCCTAAACAATGCGATCGTCGCGTTCATAATATTCGGTGAAATTGAACGCGTCGCCTTACGGTTTTCCGAACAAATGAGTGACATAAATGAACGCGACGATCTCGTATTCGTGCGAACGATCTTTTTGGTTAGGACGCGGCGTTAGAATTTTTGTGGGGGATCGATGAGTATTTGATTATAAACCTACCGGTTTCGTGTCGCATGAAAATCCGTTACCCAAAAAAAGTACATAGCACAAAGAGAGATTTAAACAGCATTTTGATCTTCTCAAATAGAAATCATCCTTACCTCATTTTCTATAAGGCCTTTCCGAGATTGCCTGAGTTTCTTCAAAAATCCGAATACATCGAAGCAATCTTCTTCTTCAGCCAACTCGAGGTTTGCATCAATGGCTAAGTACACCCCAGACCGACCACCACCGTCACTGGAAGAAAATAACACAATTTAAATTATGTCTATTCTTATATCAGCTGTCAGATCTTTTTGTTCGTTTTCTTAATTCTTTTGATTTTTTAGAGGACGCGCAGTTATAGCATTCACGTAAATACAGCTACATTACTGTCGCGGTCTATAATGACTACTTTGCTGGTCGCGCTGATGATGGCCGACAGCGCAGCTCCAGGCCGACACAGCGCGGTCAGCGTGCAGCACTTGATGGACGAGCTGAGATAAAGGCCGAGGCCGTAGGTCGAGGCCTTTACAGCGAGGACAGCAAGGGCTGCAATGATGGCCAAGCTGGAAGGCCTAGAGCGTAGCTAGGCTAGCTCGAGGCAATCATAGCGTGACCAGCGAAGCAGTCATAGTGGGCCAAGGCTTGTATAGTGCTTTGCTCAAAAATGCAAGTACTTACCTAATCTAAATAAAACCAGCATTTAATTTCAATAAAATATATATTAATTAATTAGAAATTTAATTAAAATGACAATTTTGAAAAGTACAGTTACTAAAATTCAACACCGACTTTCTTGTAATTTAACAATGTTAGTTGGAGCCAAGTATGGAATAAAATCTTTTTGTACCTATCTCTATAAATACAAACAGCCGTGTTTTAAATAAAATCTTTTTGCATTTCATTTTTTAAAACGTTGAAACGTCAAAATAGCGGCCGGCAATGTTTTGCCGACCTGTTAGAGCGACCAGCAAAACTTTGCCGGCCGTTCCTTGAAACAGAACGGCAAGGTCAACTTTGCTCAAATAAGGTTGTCAAAATAATGACCACATTACATGCATTTTTGAGTAAAAAGCATTAACGTCTGTATTAGTTTCTTTTTTCTATCAAATCGGCAATTCTTAGCTTACGATTTAGTTTGCATGACATAAAAAACGAAATAAAAGCTTATAAAAGACATGCATTCCGTACGAGTCATTCGTCACGCAACCCCCTCGCCACCGCTATATTTCCCACGCCAAGGCCGATTTTTCGTTTTGCAGTCAACTTGCTCATCTCTACACTGCCAACTAGATAGCTAGTCACGCCCTAGGCACAGCGAAGGTAAACACACAAGACACGTATCAAATTTAATTGCAGCCCTAGCAATATTGCCACGTCAAACGTAAACAGCCCATCGCAATAACATGCTACTTTGACATCAGAATGACAATTCTGTACACTCACTGGCTACGCAAATACGAAGGGTCTGCATCAAACGTTATTTGCTGGGTCGGCACACACTAGTCACAGAGTAAACTAATTTGTTATATCCTTCGCTACAACATTACAGCATTGCTGCTATTCCGTAGTAATATTTTTACTCTGGAATTGTGAACAGAGTATTCCCGGAGGTCACGGGCCAGACTAAAGTCGTGTAAAATAAGTGCAATATAAATTAAAGTTAGGGCTGTTTGTTACAATATTGCAAAAAGTTTATATTTAAGAAGGAATACTCGTACATTTACTTGGCTACAAAAAGACACACAGTTTAGCATACTGCCACACAAGTATCTGGCGCTGGTTATTGACTGACCGTTTTTTTTTTTTTTTTTTTTTTGGGTGGGAAATCATCAAATGACTCCTCCCGCTCTGGGTGGAGTGGGAGGGCGTGTCAGACTCTTACTGACTAAAACCCACCCGTGTTCCTTCTCTTGCCTGTGCAATGCCAGGGGGCCACGGTATCCCTTTCGGACTTTCCCGCAACCCCGGCAGGCAATGGTCTCATCGGACCCCTTCACTTGCTGACATCTCTTTGAGGCGCGCGTGGAACACTACGCGCCGTCGACCCGGGCCTGGTCCTTACCGGACGGCGAGCTACCCATTGCTCACCGTCCGCAAGCCCGCGCCTACGGTGTCCGGGAATCGGCAACCGATTCCCGACGCCCAGGGCGTCTCCTCCTGCGGCGGCTAGGGGCGTGAGGGCGCGAAATTTGCCTCTCCCTCACGCGCTCCGCCTCCTCCTTCGCGAGCATTACTGCTTCGCAGAAGGAGGTGACGGCCTCCCATGCCCTCTCGCTCCGTACCATGGCCTGGACCAGGGCCGGACGCGAGAGATCCCCGCCACCGATCGCCTCCACGAGGACACGGCGGTGCTCTGCCCAAGCCGGGCATACCTCCACCGTATGCTCCACCGTGTCCTCCGGGCGATCCACGCAGTGATGACACCCGGGCGTTTCCTCCCGCCTTATCCGAAACAGGTACCTCCCGAAACAGCCGTGTCCGGTGAGGACCTGCGTCAGGCGGAAGGTGAGGACGCCGTGGCGCCTCTCCAGCCACTCCTCAAAGAGGGGACTTATCGCCGCAATAGTGGCGTGCCCAGAAAGAGGGGACTTATCGCCGCAATAGTGGTGTGCCCAGCACTGGGTTGCGACAATCGCACTCTCCATGCCGCCATGAGATCCCGTCGGAGCTCTGTCCGCTGTGTATCGACTGACCCTCAAGATTTAAATAATATAACTTTCCCCGGAGTTTTCAGAAGAAATATTCAGTCTGTGATTAGTAAATTACTAACAAAATGGTTAACTGTGGCATTATGTTGATAATTTTATTTTGTTACAGAGCCAGCAAGCCTTTTGCCTATTCAGAAGCCCTTTTGTTTGCCAGAAGATCGCTATACACAAAATCTTTCACTCACTTGCAATACAGTACCACCATCGGTCCGTAGGGTTGGTAGCCAGCATAGGAGTGCGTTGCATAATGAACCCTATGCCACACTCTTAAGATTTTTACTTACTTGCAATGCACCATCATCTGTCCAGTAGCTGGGTTGGTAGCCAGCCTAGAAGTGTGTTGCATAATGAACCCTATGCCACGCTCTTAAGGTTTTTACTTAATTGCAATGCACCATCATCTGTCCAGCAGCTGGGTTGGTAGCCAGCCTAGGAGTGCGTTGCATAATGAACCCTATGCCACGCTCTTAAGGTTTTTACTTACTTGCAATGCACCATCATCTGTCCAGCAGCTGGGTTGGTAGCCAGCCTAGGAGTTCGTGAAATAATGAACTCTATGCCACGCTGAGAAGGTTCTACTTACTTGCAATGCACCACCATCGGTCCCGCAGCAGGGTTGGTAGCCAGTCTCCTACCAACAACTGCACGGACTCGTCGTCTGAACTCCAGGAGTGCGTTACTGAACGGACACGTGTGTGAGTGCCACTGGGTGTAGTGGAACTGCAGGATGAACCGCTCTTCTACCACCACCTGTGGAAGGAATAGAGGTGAGAATCGTAGAAAAAGGTTTATACAAAGTGTAATTGACATTACTGAAACCTCAAGGTTCTTCTAGTCAACTGCTTGAACTCGTCGGTGAGCTTGGCTAATATGCATACTATTATATTTTGTTTATTAATTTATTTAGTGAAATAGACGATGATTTATAATGAAATCGAGCACATAAAATTTCATGAACAGACCTTTGGGCGTATATACAGGGTGTCCAACAAAAATTTTACAAAGAAAATTGTTCTGTGAAAATTTTAACAAAAAAAAACTATTTCTTCAAAACATTCTTGTTTTTGATAAAAAAAAACTTATAATGAGTAGAGTAACTATTCACGAATAATTTGATGTAAAAAAAGTTCTAGAAAAAGATTTTTTCATTACAAGATGCTTAAAAATCTGTTTCAAGGTAGAGATTTTTCGATATTTCGGAAAATTTTGTAAAACTGTAAATCCGTAAGATTTTGTTGAACATATATTGTGTTGTATTGATAGGTAGTGACCCAAGCTATCACCCCCTGCAGTATGTCGTGCTATTTACTGGACACCCTGTATATATTATGAAAAAACTACTAGATGTATTTAAACAAAACAAAGTTACGAGTACTTGAATTTTTGAGTAATTTATCTATCTCTGTATAGTAAAAAATTTGCCATTATCATACTCCGGAAGTTATTTATTTACGCCCAAAAGTGCGTTAAAATTAGTGTTGAAATATGGAAGTTTCGGCGCTCATAACTTTCATTTTTTTAAGTTTCCGTACATGGCTAGATAATGACGAGACAAGTAGAATATTAGATTTAAATGTACTTTTAGTGGTATGAGGAACAGGGTGTAAAGTTCACTCATCCACCATAGAAAAGGGAGGATCCTCCGACCAGACGGGTGTTGTGTCTGGCGGGCCGACTGCCCGACTGTTGATGTCGGATAGTCTTATATAATATGTCGTTCGCGCGGTAAACTCTAATTGCGCGATGCAGGATTTGTGTGACGTCATGTCGTTGATGCGTAGTTTGTATGGTGGTGGTGTAACGGCTACATACTCTATCAAACATTGGACTAAACTCTATACGACGTTAGTATGGAAGAATGACTGACTAGGGTACCCATGTCATGTTACTTGCATTATTTTGTGCAAGTTACAGGCCACATGCCTGTACGTACCTACCTGTAGGTACGAGTATTACGTTCTTTAAGCCTACTTCAACCTGTAATTATTATTTTGTTACAGATTTCACCGCTTTGTTATAATATAAACATGTAATTACTGTGCCGACATAATTAAACATTAATGTACAAAGTGGACAAAGTGCGAGTTTATTTTATGAATTAATTAACGGCAATCGTGTACAATCAAATTAATTTTATAACTTAGCAAAATATTTGCTGAATTTATTAATTGTAGGTAATGCCTGTTGTTGTCGTGTTCGATATTCATTGTGCTATTAATTAATGAAATCATAAACGATGACTTAACACGATTGTATAGATAGTGCAATCCACGACGACGCGCCTCACTCCGCTCCGCTCCGTACTAAAGTACAGCTTACAGTACAGTAATCGCGGAGTGGGGCGTGTCGTCGTGGATTGCACTATCTGTATTATTGAGCACAAATCATCTACCAACCCGCACTGGGCCCGGGTGGTAGATTACTGCCCACTCCCTCTCGATGAGAGGAGGCCTATATGTCCCAGCAGTGGGATCATTTTTAGGCTGATTATGAATATAAGTTTGAAACCGCCAACTCGTCTTGAGCTAGCGTGGTGATGACTGCTCGTGCCTTCTCGTAATTGAGAAGAAGCCCTTGCTTGCAGTGGGACACTATTAGGCTGGTATTTTGATATTACGAGCACTATATTATTCTCTGAAGGGATAGGTAGATCACACACACACACAGTGTTGAAGCCGTGCTCGTATCCGAACGTAACTTTCAACACCAAGAACTGTATGGTGCTGCCGCAGCCAATAGCATCCCTTCGCCATGACGTGATACTACAGAAAATAATGACGCGACCGCTACATCACGCCATACTCGCCGCCCGCCGGAGAATGTTCGTCTCGCTTCACTTGCGCGACTGTCACCGCCATCTGCGCCTATACTCAATACTTTGTATTCCCTATTTTTATATTAACTTAAAACTAAATTGTAATAATTGCGTTGTTGCCTATTTTTTAACACGCATTAAATTCAAGCCAACAAGTTATCTAGTTTTTATTTAAAGTTTGTTCCCTATAGCGAACACAAACAAACTTTGTAACTAAGGAAGTAGAGGAATTACGAACTTTCGTTGTTATAGAAAGTGAGACAATTTTCATCGATTAGACAAAATGTAAACAACGGACTGCTGCTGAAAATTTCCTGAAGGAAAAATCCGATACCAGTTTCTCAAAACCGGAAAACTCCAGGTTACATGGTTACCTACGCATATGCTTTGTGCGCAGCAGTCACGCAAGCGAATATTAGACCAACGACGCATTCTTCTTCTTTTTGTGTGGTTAGTGACTAACCTGGTGTCACAGTTTTAAAGCCGCCCACGGGTCTCTGACTTGGCTTCACATGCCGTCGAGAAATATCTCTCAGACATGCCGGTTTCCTCACGATGTTTTCCTTCGCCGTTTTTGAAGCAAGTGATGATTATACAATACGCACATGAATCCGAAAAGTCAGAGGTCTTGGGTTCGAACTCGGGACCTATGACTTGGCAGTCCGACGGTGACGGTCATACCACTAGGCAGCTCTGCAGCACTAGGTAAAATGGAGTAAATGTAAATAACTTAAGCTACGCAGACGACATGGTGCTGCTGAACCCTTCAATATGTGGAATTAGAAAGATGCTTTCGATTTGTGAAGTCTATGCTGAGCAGCATGGGCTAAACTACAACCCTAAAAAAAGTGAACTGTTGGTGTTTAGAGGCAAAAATAAAACGCCATTGCATGTCCCTCCCATAACACTTAATGGGTCACTTTTACAGAGAGTAACCCAGTTTAAATACCTACACATTGTTACGGAAGATCTAAAAGACGATTTGGATATGGAAAGGGAGCGCAGGGCGTTGGCTGTGAGGGGAAATATGGTGGCACGAAGGTTTGCTGGTTGTTCAGTACCAGTTAAAATTACACTTTTCAAGGCTTACTGCCAGACATTCTACACCAGCAGCCTCTGGGCTAATCATACCCAAAAAGCGGATAATACCTTGCGCATCCAATACAACAACGCTTTCAGGATGATGTTGAAGCTTCCACCATATTGTAGTGCGTCAGGCATGTTCGCAGATGCGCACACAGACGATTATTTCGCGATAATGCGTAAGAAAGTTGCGTCGCTACTACGCAGAGTCAGGGGAAGCACCAACAGCATCCTTAGGGTATTTGCGGACAGACTAGATGGGCCTGCACTAGATAGATTTAACAAGCTGCATGTTATACATTCAGCTCGTTAAACCTACCTACTTGAGTGATGCTTTTTCGTTTTGTGTTGTTTTTGTGTCCGTTTTTTTTTTTTTCTAAATTGATTGTACTAACATAGGTTTTTTAAGTCATTTTTGTTACTAACATGCTATGGATCTTTGTGTCTGATAATAAATGATTTTTATTTTATTTTATTATTTATTTATCACTGCCAAATTACTATTAGGTCGGAATATCAGTACTAATTCTACCACACGTCCACACCCTGGTGTTGTGATATAATAGGGTGTCATATTTTTAATGGTGGGAACACTGACTCCCAAGTCACACTTATTAACCTAGTTTGGGAGCTAGGGGACCTATGTGTGTAACAATGTTGTCACTTTTTTAACTAAAGAAATTATTATTATATTATACTTTGCGTAACAATTCATTTCTCTTAATGTACCATCTACCCAGCCCGTTAACTAAGGTCAAACCTCTTACATTTAATTGCTCTGTTTCTAGTTTACAAAGAAAATTGAAATCGTTAATAATAAAATCTTGAACTTCTGCTGTAGAGTGAGAATAATCTGGTTAACGCGATATAAATGGATGTGCAGACTACTTGGGACTGGGAAATATATCTCACAACCTCTTTGTGCAAACAAAGTTTTCAAATAAAGAGATTCTTTCAAAATATTTCAAAGGGATCTTCTTGGAAATTGCAAAAATAAAATTGTGTTTATTTATGTTATATCACGCCTGTGCTTTAAGAAAGATATAGGTAAGCAGGGATAAATTGTTTCATACATAAACGACATCATATATATAGTGACCTGGCTATCAAACCTGGGACTTAACCATCGAATACCTACCTACTTTAGTTCACCATAGAAAAATAAGCTAAATTCTAACCGCCTCTGTGGTCTTGTGGTAAGACTACCTGTCCCAGACCCAGAGGTTTCGGGTTCCATGCCCAGCGGAGACAATATTTTCTGCTCGGTTCGGTTAGTAAGGCTTGTTCTAAGCCCGCCTGGCTAGCTACCACCATCTTATTTAAGTCTGTCGCCATAACAACAATGTTAACAGCATTGTTGTGTTTCGGTAGCTAGAGGTAAGATAGCCAGTTCCTCTGTGGTTGAAGATTCTGGGTGATAATTGGTTCCGCCTTCGGCCTGATCATCACTTACCATCAGGTGAGATGAAGGCTTCACAGTTGAGGTTAAGAATTAAAAAAATGCCTACAGTTCTTGTATTATAATATTCTGACAATGGGGTGTTAATTCCTGTCTGAATCAGAACTGTAGGTATGATTATTTATTATCTGAATATGTAATCGTCAACTGCGGGAGAAAAAGTAAGGGGGAAATTGGGGACATAATATCTCCAGAAGCTGGTTTGATCAGGTGTGTTCAACATAAGGAATTCAAATAACGGATGTAAAAATACGCTTAATGAAACCGAGAGTCACTTGTACTACCCGTTAATGTGATAATTTTTAATGTGTTACATCTTTTTTCTCGCTTTCCTGCAAATCTTTCTTCTCGCTTTGTGGAAAATCTGTGGGAGTGGTTTCGTGAAAAGGGACGGAAGGGTATTACAGGAAGACGGGGAAGGGCGCGCTATTTGATTTGGCCAATGAGCGCGCGCGGTGCTAGAGTTGGCCGTTAGAAACGATCTTGACGAGGCTCCGCCCTTTTAATGTAGCTCATTACAAAGGTGAGGTGTCAGATATTACACTACTGCGACTACTGTAAGGCTTGCCCGTTTTTTTTTGTACTAGACCATTATTATCTTGGAACTTTCTGGTTACGGAGGCAGTCAGTTCCAACATTTTTTTCAGGAAAAAAAGTTTTTAAATGTCAGGGGACATTTAAAAACTTTTTTTCCTGACTATAACTCCTGTACCGATGCATACCCCAAATAAACACATTTTTGCTTTCGTTACATTGCAATATATGTGCACGTAAACAGTTATTTTTCACACCAATCATAAAAGTCGTTTTCTAGCGACAATTTTTGCACAATGCTACTTAGTTTGATGTACAGAATGAGTAGATAAGGTCTATATTGTGTGATGGGTCTTTTTACACCTTGCTTGTTTTCAAGTTTAATAAACAGCATGTCGATTCCCGTAACCACTTCACCGTGAAACCATGTGAAGTGAGCGTGGAGTGAGCTGTCAGTGTCATCTCACCCTGTTGGAATGACAACTCACTTCACCTAAGTTTTCACGGTGAGATGGTTACAGAATAGCACTGCTGTTTATGGTACTTACACTCTTTTCACTCTTGTAAAGCCTGAAGGTTCGTATGTGGAAGTTGGCGAGCTCCTCTTCCTGGACGATGCCGACGCTGATGTCTCCGTACGTCTCGTCCTTCTCTTTATTCGGCGGCCAGTATTGGACGCACATCACCTGGTGAGGGCAGACAAATATGAATTAATACTCAATCATATACAGGGTCAGGAGGACTGCTTCGATAGTCAAGTGCCACTGCTGAGCACGAGGTCCTGGGTTCGATTCCCAGGTCGGGCAAAATGTTATTGGGTTTTTATATCTGGAATTTGCCTGGATGATGGCAATAGGCTCACCCCCTATTACATGGGTGTGGGTTTACATGCTATAGGTACACCTCTGCCCAACCGTCAGGGGAAACAAGGCGTAATATGTAAGTAATATAGTACAGGGTTTTAAGAGACGGAACAATAACGGCAGATTGAATATAATGTAATACAGTTTTGTTGTAAGAACGACACACTTAATTAGAAAACCGTCTATTTTCAGTGCACCTCAGTACACTAAGAAAAGATTTTTCGAAATTCATCCTCTGAGCGAACCAATTATTCAAATGGAGGTTAAAGTTTACAAAATTCAACTCCTATATGGCTCGCTGCTTAACTCGTCTATAGCAGTAAGATTTTAAAAAAAAGTGAGTCTGGGACAGCCAGCAATTTTTTTTGACGCCTGACGTCCTTTCTAGTTTACCAAATACTAGTGACCTAGCCCCCGCTTCGCACGACTTTTATGACTTAACAAAAGATCGAGATTTCTTTATTAATATGTAAGTTTAATAATGTTTTTTTTTTGTTTTTTTTTTTTTCAGGAATTGTTTATCTTTATTTTTTTTGATCTTTAGAACGTTGGCATGTATGTTTAATATATATATAAAAAAAACTAATATATTATTATAAAAACTAAAATATAGCGTCGAAAAATTCATCCGCATCGCTGTCGACTGGTAGTGTGCCCAAGAGACTGGCCGCATTGCCACGTTGTATGGCAATGCTTAGCCTCTGGCCAAGGTAAAAACCAGCCCTTGGGTCACGGGAAGTGTCAACCAGTCGTTTAGAGATTCCAGTGAATAGACCATGAGCACTCGGACCCCACGGCCCTAGGGTTTCAACCCCAAACGGCTCGAAAATATAGTTGCCTATGAGGTTATTATACTTTCGCCGCTTGAGGTTTTCTGCAGCCGCAGCGGCAGCGCCAGCACAGCACGCTGAGCCAGGAAGATGGGATGGCGCAAGAGTATCGACACACATAAACCTTCCGGTATACATTTTCAAAATTATGGTATAAACCGCATCAAAATCCATTTCGTAGTTTAGGATAATAACGCGGTCACACAGTCAGACAAGAAAATCGAGTTTAATTTATAATATGGATGGAGATTAATTAGAAAATAGCTGAAGACAATTTACTTTTAAAAAAAAGCCTGCCAAGTGCGCGTCGGGCCACGCACAATGAAGGGTTCCGTTGTTGGGTAAATTTATCGCTAAAACAAACCTAACTTTGTAGTTGAAAAACGTTGTCCCATACGGCATGTATGGGAGAACATGTTTTTGCAACCGCAAATGTAAGTTGGTCGATTATTACTCGTTAATTTGTTAAGCCTACTTAGCTATCTGATAGTTTTCTTTTAATTTCGTTATATATACCACTGCCGTGATTTTTTTCACTTATCCAAAACCAACCATTTAGCTGGCACACTTGACTCTAACAAAAATTAGTACTTTAAAGTTTAATATTTCGCAAACGGATCCGTGAATCCAAAAATGGTTTTCACAAACTCATATTTTGTATGACCTTTCCAATGACATCCCACACTATGGGATAGATGAGAAAAAGACATCCCTACTTTACGTGTAGTCCCCTACACGTAAAGTAGGGATGTCTTTTTACCCCGTACCCCGATTTTTTTGTAATCATTTTATTTTATCACTTTGTCCGCGTGATTAATATTATATATACCCATGCCAAATTGAAGCTTTTTAGCACAAAGACTCTCCGCCGCTCGCCATTTCCATCAGGAAATGGTGAAACTATAAGGGTTCCTTGTTTACTACGGAACCCTAAAAAAAGGGGA
Organism: Xanthia togata; assembly: GCA_963853775.1. Taxonomy (NCBI): domain Eukaryota; kingdom Metazoa; phylum Arthropoda; class Insecta; order Lepidoptera; family Noctuidae; genus Xanthia; species Xanthia togata. The sequence goes on from OY970805.1 coordinate 7,978,611, forward strand.
CTGCCAACAGAAGAGTAACCTAAAAACTGGTATTAGCGCCATCTAGCTTCTATAGTCAGAACAGCGGTGCGAGCATTGCGGGTGACGTGAATCCATAACTTTATCGCCTACCAAAAATAGCGCACCGCATCTCAGCAAAAAAACTCACGTTTCGTATGGGTGTTGAAATGAACTCAAAAGTAAAATTCGCTCGATTCTCGAAACTATTCGAACTGCTCATAGCTCGCTCACACGAACGCGTTTTTGCAACATGAAATAAAAACGAGAATACACGAGCTTAGCGCTTACGAATAGTCTGCATTTTTTACACTGCTTAAAAACTTAACGAGCGTACGAATTTACTGCTTGTTAGTCTGGACCAACCATTATTTTGTGCTTAAACATTGGCTGCTTCAACAGACGCATTCTTTTTATGTTATGTATGTTCATGTTCAAGGAATAATTAAGCTTACATTTAATACATTACATACTTTGTACACAATATTGAATCTATACCTCTAATGTTATAACGTGGACGTTTATAGAGAGGTTTCTTACTTAATCATGCACATAAACGGATTTGAATGGAATTTGGCACCACACATTGGCAGTTATATCATGTTCAAAACACGTTGTATCCCACTTGAAAAATGCGAGTGAAACTGCAGAGAAAATCTAGTAAAAAACATAAAAATCTTCAATAGATATGAACGAAGTGGCGTTAGTGGAGCAACCGATAAATACGCTGCATCTATTTCTTTTACAAAATACGATTACGTAATGAATTTCCGTTCAACAGAAATCAAATAAAACGAAACAGATACACTACCTAGTAACAGAAAAAGGCTTCCAAGAAACTCAGAACTAGGAAATTATAGCTTCGAAAACAACTTGTTACAAACTGTTAACTGGGAAATTTTGCAAATGACGGCCCTTTTGCGAATTAATATCAAAATCGTGGCGATGGCTTGCTATTCACTTAATATTCTAATATTACCGTAATCTGGGAATCCGAATATCTTGTTATAGGTATCTGAAAGGCCGGAGTTAGGTAGCTAGCTAATCTGACAGGATTAAACAAACAAGAAGGGAGGGATCGGTCGGTATTGTTTGATCGCTTTATGATTTGTTGAGGCAGTTTCCCTCAAGGGGAGGAGGGAAGTTGTAGTGAACTTTGAGGGCCTGTCAAGGGTTCAGATATAGTCAAAATGGCTGTACTTTTTATTTTGTTTATGGCGAAAAAAGAGGGAATGTAGATTGAATTTTGACGTAGGTAAAGATAGTGCAATCCACGACGACGCGCCCCACTCCGCGATTACTGTACTGCAAGCTGTACAGATAGTGCAATCCACGACGACGCGCCCCACTCCGCGATTACTGTACTGTAAGCTGTACCTTAGTACAGAGTGGAGCGGAGTGGAGCGCGTCGTCGTGGATTGCATTATCTATACTTTAGTACGGAGCGGAGCGGAGTGGGGCGTTTCGTCGTGGATTGAACTATCAGTTTATTGAGGATCGAATCGTGTCGTTGCAACTTTTTTTCAACTCATACTATTTCTCACTAGACTGGGAGATAGTAATGTCTGAGCTGATATTATAAAGAGAGAAAGCGAGTTTTGTGAGTTTCTGTACATGGGGAGGGTAATCTCCGGAACCAAAGCTCATATTTGAATACTTCTTTCACCATTTGAAAGGTAGCTACATTATTCCCGATGGACATGATTACTATTTCTTAGGTCACTGCTCAGATTTTGAGATTATGTGCACAACGTGTCGTGATCAGAATACCGTCCGTCTTCACATCTATACTAATATTATAAAGAGGAAAGATTTGATTGTTTGTATTGAATAGGCTCCGAAACTAGTGGACCGATTTGAAAATTTCTTTTACCATTAGAAAGCTTAGTTTTTTCAGGGAGTAACATAGGCTACTTTTTATCCCGGGAAAAATAACGGGTCCCGCGGGAAAGACCACGGGAGCGAAGCCGCGGGCAAAGTGCTAGTGTCATATAAATTGCACCCGTGCCGTGGCGAGTCGCTAGTTTTTTTATAAATCTCTATGTCTAGATAACAATGACTGTCATTTTCTGGTTTCAGCAAGTCAAATAAATAGTACGATTTGATGCAATTTTGCTATGACAAATGCTCACGTGTATCAAACGATGTTTTTCAACACACTTAGGTTACTCTTACTAATTTGAATTCCCACACTGACATGTACAGTCTTGAAAATATGGTAACATACACATTGAAAAGAATTCATTTGATTGTCTACAATTTGTGTTCCTTACTACTGTGTCAATGACAGCTAAATAGCCGATGTGTAATAATAAGTTTTGTGGCTACATATTCATACAATATTATGGAACGAAGATTGTAGACCATTCAATGAATTGTTATAATCTTTCACATCTTTTTGAGGCTGAATGTACTGCGTCTACCGTGACAAAGCAATGCATGCCGAAACTTCGTATGTCATGTACTGCTCTCTTAAAAGTTATCGCGCTAATGCAGTGGTCGCATTAGCGGCTTCGCCACGTTTATTATGTACTTACCGCCACCCGGGCAATAAGTGCTACGCATCCCGAAATATCGCAACTATAGCTTATATGGTTGGTCACATTTGCGTGTATTGTATCACTGTGAGAAGCTTCGTCACGATACACGCACGTATTTTCTTTCTTTTTTTCTTTCTTTCTAGATGCGTCCCCAGCACAATAAATATACTCATATACGTTTCCGTCAGACCAGATGACGGAAACACTTAACCTATTCCTTCAGTACTAATTAGCCGAATGTTTAGAGTAGTGAACCATCTCTTGCCCTCAGCTTCCCACATATCCTTGGGGAACGTACGGAGGTTGGTACGAGAAAGTAGAACAAACTTAACTTTTGCATTTCCATTATTAATTAGTAGACGTTATTAAGGTTATGGAATGTTTGCCATGTGTAAAATATTGAGGTTCCTTTATTGAATGATGGTTAGCATGGTAATTTAGCTTCTGGAGGAAACTTGAAACCAATCTCAGTAAATGAAGAAGGCCCAGAAATTATATACAGGAAAAGGAAGTATCAATGTCAATTCTTCACTGTGTTAATTCTTATATGCTTAAGAATTGACACGTAGGAGAAATTGGAGAGCAGTGGTGGCCCAGTGGTAATGGCCGTGACTGGCCGCGACTTACGAGTTGGTCGTGAGTCCCTAGCAGGTACTTTAATTTGTTTAAACTATTTCATCAGTGATGGAAATCATCGTGAGGAAACCGGCATGTCCTAGAACCAAAAAATCGATAACATGTGACATCTACCAACCCACACTGGGCGTCCTGTATACCAAAAATAAACGTATTTTCTTCTTCCTCTTCTTCTTTACCATGTCAATTCTTCACTGTGTTCATTCTTATAATTTCAAATACAATCAATTTAAAATTTGACTGGAAAAAAAACCTAAGCGGAAATGATAGCGATGATTACTGATTGATGACTTATGAGTGATTGTATTATTTTGAAATTTATTGTTTATGATCTTGTACTTGAAGTCTTAATTGACCGTTATTGTTTTTATTGACTTCTCTAAATGTATTTAATGAATTTTATTTTAAAAAGAAAGAATAATATTTATTTGGACACAGTTCGTGAAACACAATAACAAAATAAAAAGGTAAAATAATCATAAAGCAATAATACTGTGTTCGACACAATGTAATATTGTTATGAAATAAAGTAATTATGACTTATGACTTAAAATATTACATACTAAATAGAAACAATAGGACCAGAGGAAAATACTTATATAAACAGGGTTGAATATTCATGGTTGGTTAAAAACACTATAACATATTCTGTAGGTGTACGGAACCCGTCGGGTAAATGTCAGAACCGTCAGAAACACGGTCTGTCCGTCCGGAATTCATTTAGTAGAATGTTTCTGACATTCGTAGGTATATGTATAACGAATTATTATAATGTGAGGGCGAGGCCGCAATTTGTGCGCTTCGCAAATGTATCGCATAATTTTGAATTTGTTATGGAGGAGCTCCGTAATAGCGGGCAAAGTATAGGTATACCTTCTCAAGGTTTTCTTGAAAACATAATTAATGTTGAATTCTGACTGTGGAGTAGGAAATATTTTCTTTGTATAGGTTTTTGTAAAAGAAAAGACAAAAACAACAGGATAGAGAGATATTCCTTAATGTATAGTAGATAGACCAATTAGTAGATTTATTATCTTGCATCCAGCACCATGACATATTTTCTTCGTCTTGATTCGATCTTTCAACGCTGCCTTGCGTTTGAGGATGTCAAGGACTACCATGAATAATTTTACATTCCGGCCACAACATCACAAGCTCTTCTATAACATGGGCAGTAAATTCTCTTCCATTATCGCTTTGTAAGATGCATGGAGCGCCAAACTCTAAATAGTTATTTATCCAACATGTGAGGAAAGTTCGTTTTTCCTATGAGTTTTGATTTTGACTCAACAAAACGAATAGCAAATGAACTTGCTCACATGTTGCATACAAAACTTTTCACCACGACCAGCAAGAAAGTATTCAGTCATCATAGGTAAATAAATTAAATAGACACAAAGCAAATAAAAATAATTCTTTATTTTTTAAAATATCTGTAAAACTTAACATAAAAAAATCAGGCAAGGTTAGTTTCTGAACGGGATCATTACTTTCCTCACTGTTCAAACAGTGAGGAAAAACCAACTTTCCTCACTGTTCAAGCAGTGAGGAAAAAACAACTTTCCTCACTGTTTTCGTAGAGGAAAGACACTTCTTTCGTGCGGGAGTGGTGAAAAATAATTTTAAAAATTGCATTGCAATCTCCATAGCTCTCTTTGATTTGAGAGGCCGAAGGTGCAAAAGTGCATGGTCTTGGTAATATAATATTTCACTGCACCTTTATCTTCCGTTTGCATATTTATAATTGCTTTTCCAATCGAATTATAGTCCGCCGCCATGATGGACAACAAAAACAAAGCGACATGAACGCCTCTACCGGTGTATAATCTAACTATTTTACGATATGATCACTAATGTTTGGCCACATCATGAAGTAGTCGTACGATTAACTGTTCATATCGTCAAACGTTGAGTATTCAATGATCTGGCCAGACCACATCATGATGTGACCAGCGGTCGATGTTCTATTTCATGAAATGATCAATTCTAAGATCTGGCCACGATATATACTTACACAAATGTACTAAATTAGTCAATTTAAGAGAATACATTATTTTTTTCCCGAGTTTTTCGCTTACGCTATTGAGGGTCATCAACCGAGGTCGTAATTGTTAATATTAATTATCCATGGTTTCATGTTTTCGGTCGCGGTATTATCCAGATAAGAACCCAGTTTGCTTTTTTGCAAAGTATGGTATTATGAAAAACCTGCCTATATAACAAAAATGTTTAAACTAGAAGTCTGTGCTCAGCAATGGAGATTCGAAGAGTAACCATAATGAAAATGAAGAATTTTTCATAGTCGAAAATAGGATTAATTTCCTTTATGTACCTTTATTAAATTGATCTCTACTACCTACATTTTGTGTGAAAATGTGAGGTCCTTCAACGAATAACACCAAAACTTTATAAAATATGTTACACCCAAGAACAATTTCATTCCTTTCGCAAAATTTTACCCACAATAACTCCACAATCCGAAGTTAACAATCTCTAAGAAACCGCCTCTAGCTATTCATTTTGTAGGTAAGTGTGCCAGAAAATTCGTATAGCTACAAATAGGGCGTAAAATATTCCTTAAAGCTCCCACAGACAGGCACGACGCGGCACCAGTAGAACAATTTCCGTGAAGTTTTCCTAGAATAAGTTCCACCAGAGTCGCGCCGAGCCTGACTGTGGGAGCCTTTATAAATCGTGACTTAACTTTTTGTCCCAGTAATAATAGCAGCAGCAGTGTCAGTTTATCGCGTATTATGCGATAAACTGACACTGCTGTACGACAGAATTGTTAAAAAAAATTGGTTTCATTCTACGGTTTGACACCAAATAACATTGATGGCAAAGAGGCAAGTGGCCCACTGATAGTAAGCGGTCACCGATGCTTCAGTGATAGCCTAGTGGTGTGACCGTCAGACTGACAAGTCGTAGGTCTCGAGCTCGAACTCAAGGCACGCACCTCTGACTTTTCGGATTCATGTGCGTATTATATAATTATCACTTGCTCAAAAAATGGTGAACGAAAACATCGTGAGGAAACCGGCATGCCTGAGAGATATTTCTCGTCGGCATGTGAAGCCAAGTCAGAGGCCCATGGGCGGCTCTAAAACTCTGACACCAGGTTGGTTTACTAACCCCACGAAAAGAAGAAGACCGATGCTTCAGACATTTGCAACAGCAGAGGCATAAAAGATCCGTTCCATTCCAAAAATAAAAGCTGAAGTAACTCATTGACTTGTAATTATATGTTGGTTACGCTGCTTGGAGATACTACAACTATTATCATATTATAGGCCTACCGCCTAACTGAGACGTTTCCTAAGGTAGCTGCGCGGTGCAGGAGTGGTGACAGTTGTAACAAGTTGATGAATCACTGAGTTCTCGCATCACGTCACCACACTCTGCCCGCACTGCGCAGCTACCTCAGGAAAATTTTCAGTTAGCGGTTTGGCTATAGTATATTTCATGTTACTACTATTTATCTCACTCCCTCAAGATAATTACTAGGTAGCTTGTGTGTTTCTGATTGGTCCTTCTGCTATTTTTTACTATGTGGTATCAATGTAAAACATACTTTAGAGTCAGATAAAGGTGGCACGAATTGAGTGTCAAATCTGTGAACGTGTTCGAGATAAAACCGTTTCATTACTTGAAACAAAATTCAGGTTGAAATATGAATTGAAAGGCGTTTATTTTATGCTTCATTTGCATAAAAAAGACAGAAAATAGATGTAGATTTTAAGAAAGTCTTTTATATTTGCGACCTTAGGTTGTAAAGTGTCAACTGTAGAAGCAGGCTAGCTATTACCATCTTATCTAAGTCTGACGCCATAACAACAATGTTAACAGAATGGTTGTGTTTCGGCAGTTAGAGGTAACATAGCCAGTTCCTCTGTGGTTGAGGATTCCGGGTGAAACTCGTTCCCACCTTCGGCCTGATCATCACTTACCATCAGGTGAGATGCAAGCCAAGAAATACCTCGATGTAGTAAAAAAAAAAGCACAGTTCTCTTAGGCCTCTGCCTCGAATTTTGCGGGCTGCGGGGCGGGGAACGCATACCTGTTCTCCAAACCAGCGGGCAGATCGCGCGGCACTATAGCGGTGTAGTGTTGTGTTCGTGGTAGTGTTGTCGAGATATTTGTTTTTATTCGCGAACGAAATGTCTGAAAAACGGCGACATCTTTATGATTCACACGTTTGTTTTTGACGTCACAAAAAAAATGTATAACACTATACTACAATACATAAGAGCAACGCGGGCGGTCACTGGAGTGCACCGCTCGTTGCCCGCCCCCGCGCCGCTGCCACGCCGCTGTTTTCGAGAACCGGTCCATTTGATTTTACGCATAAGATCCTGCCGCTCCCGCGCCGCCGCCGCCGCCGCCCCGCTGCCCGCAAAATTCGAGGCAGAGGCCTTATCCTTGTCCTTGTTATTTACGTTGTTGAACAGACCAATTTTTCAGACATATAAAGCAATGAATTAGGAATTTCCTTCAAAATTATTCGGTTTGCAGGTTATTGAAAGTATGTTACGTAATTGGGGTGCTGGATCAAACAAGCTTTTCCAGACTAGTTAATCAATGACTTTGTCGAAGCCGAACTGGGACCGCGAATAACTGAAACCTGCTTTCATTAAAGCTGAACGCAGGACAAAATAATTCAAAATTCAAAATTCAAAAGTCATTTATTCAAACTAGGCTGAGAATCAGCACTTTTCGAACGTCAAAATTACATAAGACAGTCCCCCAAAACGCCCACCCTTCACTACTTCCTAGTGCTTTTGCTGGGAAGAAGAAGTGGCGCAACAAACTCCCCAGCAGCACAGCTGTCTGTTCAGTTACAAAAAAAATTAAAAATGATTCTATACAACAGTATGCAAGACAATTTACAATATGCAAAAAATAATTTAAATTAAATAGCTATAATTAATAGCCATATAATAATGATGATGTTTCGATCCGCAAAAGCCGAAACCAAATAATGGAATTGCACGGCCTGAATACCGCAATGACAGGCCCAGCCTTCTTTGTTCAGGGTCGCTTCGCATTTGCTCATCGGAACAAATATTGGTACGGCCTACAAATCATCATTGTTCCGAATCGCACTGTTTGAGTATAGCAATGGAAGTAAGAGTGTTTGGTGACAGAGGGTTCATAAAGCCTTTATTTGTTCATATTAAATTTTAAGCTGTGGCTTTGTTCGTATGAAACTGCAAACATCCGTATGAAATTTTTGGAAAAATACTTTTTTTTCTAAACAAAAGCCGGTTTATACAGGGTGTTTGGCAGAACGTTGAACATACGAAAATGGTAGATAGGTGGGGTCATCTGCTACTTAGTCAGCCCTTTTTTTTTTTTTTAATGCAAGTTAAAATTATGATTTAAGTATTTTTTACATCTTTCTGTAAGTTTGAGGACTCATAACTTTTTATCTAGCTAACATCTGAATAAAGCAATCGTTTTATAAGAATCTGCCAACATTAAAGATTTAAAAAAAAACCCTGTTTTACCCATTTTTAATAAAAATTACACTTTAAAGTTAAGAAAGTGCTGACAGCAAAAAAATTTTTTTTTTAATATCCAGGGACCAGGGCCAAATAAATTAGGGCTGAGTAAGTAGCAGATGACCCCACCTATCCACCATTTTCGTATGTTCAACGTTCTGCCAAACACCCTGTATTTCATTAGATTAGATCCAGCATGGATTATCTAGCATAGATTGAGTAATATTTGGTGTTTATAATGTACCTTAAAGAAAAGAGATTATCAAGGCAGGCAGCTAACACGTTAACTTAGAAAGAAAGAAAGAAAAAAATTGTTTGTATCAGAAGTGTCCATGATGTTAAAAAAGTTATACAAAGTGCTATGTTTATTAATTCTTGCCTGCATGCCCAACTTTTTTGTAAACTGTATTTGTTTTAAATGTCTGCCAGGGGCACATAATGCCAGACTCCGTACCCACGGAAGAAATTTAAGCGACGGCGACACACCAATAAAAAGGCACAGCGAACTTGTCTTAAAACAAATACGAGGAATTGCTGACAAATACTTGTGAAACTTGAACGTTATACTTAAACTCTGCGAAGAAAGTGTTCTTTCAGTATTATGTAATAACATCTTCCGTGTAAACTTGCCTCGTAAATTGTATGTGTCCAATTAGCATCATACTACCTATACAAAGTTATGAGTATGTACCTTTGATATCTATACAGTCCACACCTTTTTTTTTTGTTAGGGTGGGAAATCATCAAATGACTTCTCCCGATCTGGGTAGAGCGGCAGGGCGTGTCAGACTCTTACTGACTAAAACCCAACCGTGTTCCTTCTGTTGCCTGTGCAATGCCAGGGGGCCACGGTATCCCTTTCGGACTTTCCCGCAACCCCGGAAGGCGATGGTACCATCGGACCCCTTCACTCGCTGACATCTCTTTAAGGCGCGCGTGGAACACAACGCCGTCGACCCGGGCCTGGTCCTTACCGGTCGGCGAGCTACCCATTGCTCACCGTCCGCAAGCCCGCGCCTACAGTGGCCGGGAATCAGCTATAGATTCCCGACGCCCAGGGCGTCTCCTCCTGCGGCGGCTAGGGGCGTGAGGGCGCGAATTTTGCCTCACCCTCACGCATTCCGCCTCCTCCTTCGCGAGCATTACTGCTTCGCAGAATGAGGTGACGGCCTCCCATGCCCTCTCACTCCGTACCATGGCCTGGACCAGGGCCATACGTGAGAGATCCCCGCCACCGATCGCCTCCACGAGGACACGGCAGTGCTCTGCCTAAGCCGGGCAGACCTCCACCATATGCTTCACCGTGTCCTTCGGGATATCCACGCAGTGATGACACCCGGGCGTTTCCTCCCGCCTGATACCGAACAGGAACCTCCCGAAACAGCCGTGTCCAGTGAGGACCTGCGTCAGGTGGAAGGTGCGGACGCCATGGCACCTCTCCAGCCACTCCTCAAAGAGGGGACTTATCGCCGCAATAGTGGCATACCCAGCACTGGGTTGCGACAATCGCACTCTCCATGACGCCATGAGATCCCGCCGGAGCTCGGTCCGCTGTGCCGCGATTTCTCGCGGCATCGGAGTCAAGCCCCGGTGTTTCGCCTCCTCGCGCCACTCCCAAATATGCGCGAGGACTTTTGCCCCCAGATCCCATGGTGGCAATCCGGCAAGAAGGCTCGCTGCCTCACCGGAGACCGTGCGGTATCCCTGGACCAGCCGGGTGGCCATGACCCTCTGGGACGCGTTCAACCGGCGGGCTGGCCGCCGCCGCCTCAACGAACGCGCCCACACCGCACGACCCCCATACAGTCCACACCTTAAGTTGATTTTTTTTCTTTACATGAACATAAAATTAAAATCATTGACCTTGTATTATATATTGACCACGTAACTTACAAATCCGACCGTACACCGAATTCCCCAAATTCACGCAAATTTCCCAAATTCACGCGTTTGCGTTGTCACTACTTGCACCCTTAGCCGCAGGTATAAAAAGGTCGGTTTATTGGAATTTTTAATAAATTCGATCCAGCCTGTCCCACCTTGCTGCCCTCCCCTCAGCGACGCCCTAAGCCGAGGTTCGTACCCCACAGGGGGTGCCCTTAGCGAGCGTTCGCTTAATATAAGTTAGAATAGTTTATGCCCCTGGCTGGAGGCTTTGAGTGTAGTAGCTTAAGGCAGCCACAGGACAGTCCGGTTAAGCAGTAACTACCTTAGTGGTATATCTGTGAGATGCCCTAGTTAAAAAAAAAAAAAAAAAAAAAAAAGGAATTTTTAATCAGTTGCATACCAAAGGTCAACGTGATAACATCTCTACTGGAAGCATACGGATTTACTGGAAAAATATGGATACCACGCCCGCAGAAGCCGCTCAAGTTATTGCCTTGCTCGAAGCAGGCCATGACCAAAGTGAAGTTGCTCGACGGCTAAATTTGAGCCGCTACTCTGTTCGTCGTGTATACCAGAGGTTCCAAGAGACCGGTGGCTACATTCGGCGACCAGGATCTGGCCGGCGACGCACAACATCAGAGCGTGATGACCGGTTTCTTGTGACAAGCTCTTTGAGAAATCGGCAACTGAACGCGGTTCAACTGGGACAACAGCTTCGAGAAGTTCGCAATGTCAGTATAAGTCGGTGGACAGTTCGAAGAAGACTAGGTGAAGCAGGAATGACTTCACATCGCCCAGTAAATGGTCCCAAATTGACCACAGATCACCGACAAGCCCGGCTACAATTTGCTAGGGAACATTTAAATTGGACGTATGACCAATGGCGGGCTGTTATGTTCTCTGATGAGTGCAGAATGACTTTACATCGCTTTAGGGTCTACAGAAGGTCATCAGAGCGATTTCCACAATGCTGCATAAGCGAACGTGTGGCTTTTGGAGGTGGATCGTGTATGTTTTGTTGTGGCATAATGTTGGACACTAAAACTGACATTGTATTCATCACTACGGCGAATACCGGCCCGAGATCGAGAAGTTTGACGGCTGCACGATACGTCGAAGAAGTGCTTGAAGAACATGTGAGGCCGCTTGCGTGGCTTATGGGAGAAGATTTTCTCTTAATGCACGACAACGCCAGACCGCATGTCGCTAGTACAGTTTGCGACTAGATGGAAGACGTTGGAATCACCGCGATGGAGTGGCGAGCTCGTAGTCCTGATCTCAATCCGATTGAGCATGTCTGGGATGAGCTAAAAATAAGAGTTCGAACAAGAAGCCCCTTTCCTACGTGCCTCCAAGACAAAGACATATTCTCTTTGCTCCAAGAGATTCAACTTGCCATTAAAGAGGAGTGGAACGCCGTACCACAAAATTTCATGGTGAAATTAATACGGTCCATGAAAAACCGATTAAGAGCTGTAATCAAGGCTAGGGGAGGGAAATACACCTTATTAAAAAACAATTTGATCAAGCATTTTGAGTTTTATTTTTATTCTTTCTTAAGCGAAATTGAGTAATTTTATCCGTATGTTGGGTTTTGTGCCCTAAAACCCCCTATGGGTATTTTTTAACACTGTATTTGATATCATTAGAAAAGTACTGAAGTAAACATTCAAATAGTGTAAGTTTTATTTTAATATGTATTCACATTGATGAAAAAAACTGCTTTAACAACAAAAAGTCAACGTGTGTGATTTTATTGCTCTCACGTGGATCGTACCGAAAACACGTTGTTTTACTTAAAATCTAATCCCGCAAACGAAAAGAGTCTTTATTAAACAGTATGCCTAAATGTTAAGGATCAGGGATGGCGAACCAATGGAAAGCGAGGCATAGGGGGTGCGTGTCAAAAAAACCTGGGCAATATTTGTATTTTTAGTCCTAAGTCCTGGAAATGAGTTGTTGATTTGGAAGGACTTGGGGGAACCCTTTGCCCAGCAGTGGGGCAGTATAGGACTATATGCAAACCAAAAAAATAGATCTGTTTTTAGATCATTCAGATCTACAATGCATTGAAATATTTAATTCTTCGTCCTATTTGTGTTTTAAAACATGATTTGAATAATGAGTATTTTCTGTCTATAGTCTGCCTAACTTGTTTAAAAAAATCGATGGCAACTCACAAGTAAAATAAAATTTGTTATATTTATGTAGTTTTAGTCCGTACACAACATGTCCTGGAATTAACGAACACCACCAAACAACCCAATTACAATATTATGTCTTAATCATGAAACATACACAGATTTTTTACTAATAAGTATAAAACATTGTTTAATACATAAGAGTAAAAAATCAGTGTATGTCTTAAATTAGCTATACTGATTGTGGGAGAAAATTGTGACCACATTACAAATGTTTGCACGCACACAGTCGCACACGTTTATGGGTCTAGAGTAGTAAGTACTTTGTCCATTTTGGTTTGTTTTGACTGTACAGCTGATGTGTGATTGTAATTTACGTAGTTTTAATTATTTCAGGGATAAAATATTAAGGTTTTCGAAAATTTATTTTGCTAAAAGTTAATACAATTATTCACTCCTTTATTAGGAAAAACATAATAATTAAGATAAGCGACGGTTTCGCTTGGTAATATACTAAAATTAAGTTAGAAAAAGGGTAATTATAATTTATACATTATTCAGGTGGTGCTTTAATAGCCTTTTCAAAGTTGGAAGTGATTTCGATTCCTTAATTACTTTAGATAAAGAGTTATAGAGAGCAACCCCCTCATATAGGACAGTCTTTCTACCGTAGTTTCTCCTCGGTGTTCTTAAAATGATATGGTTAGCCTGCCTCGTCATGCGGTTTTGAATTTGCATTATTTTTGTAAATGTTATTTGTCTCTATTTTATTTTACGTACTAGATGCAAGTGTTATATTTATAAATTTTGTATTTTTTTTTTCTTTTAATTCGTTTTGAGAAGATGTTAAAGAATCGTAATTGAATAAGGGTTTAATAATTTAATTTTGGGATGTTTGTTGTTTTTTAAGGTGAGTTTTGGCAGCACTTCCCCATATTTCGATTAAATAATCGAGACGTGGTTTAACCATCGAGCTATAAATAATATATTTGACCTGTAGTGGGAGACATCGGACAATTCCTCTAAGTGCACCAGTCAGTGATCATATCTTTTGACTTACTTTCTCAATGGTAGGTTTCATTGTAAATTTATCATCAAGAGTAAGACCTAAATATAATTAGTATTTGTTTTTAATAAGGGTTGACCATTTATATTTAATACACCATGACATGTGTATGAGGTCTTTTTTTATTATTAGCACTTATTAACATGTATAGAGGTACATGGTTTTACTAGCATTTATAGTAAGCAGATTGCACTGGAACCAGATAGCTAGTCTATTAAGATCACTTTGTGCTTCTTTAACAATTTCTAATATATGATTGCCAAAGTAAAAAGACTAATATCGCCGGCATACAGTGAAATAACTCCCTTAAATATAATTACATTAATATTGTTGATGTAGATAAGGAATAATAGAGGCCCTAGTATAGAACCTCGTGGTACTCCACAGGTAATGGGTTTGGGTTCACTTCAATGTTCACCAATACCAAATACTTGGTACCTATTAGTAAGATAAGAATTATTTTTAATGTATAGTTTTTTAAGAAGTTTGTGACTTACAATGTAAAAGGTTTTTTTTAATCGATGAAGGTCCAAGGGCTATAAGGTAATAGAGTCGCGGATCGGGTGTTTGATTTCAGTCGGAAATACAAGTTATAAAATTTAAGTAAGCTTGTATTATGAACGATTTTTTCGTATATTTTAGAAATAATCGGTAAGACCGATACTGGACGTTGATTACTCACATCTGCGTTGTTTCCGGTTTTATGTATCGGTGTGACTTTGGCGATTTTTAATGTATCAGGGAATATTCCTTACTGAAGAGTTTTGTTAATTCATTTCTTAACTCTTCGAAAATTAAATCTTTAATACATTTAATTATTAGTCGTCGTTAGTCGTTTCGTCAATAATTTGTGAAGGCTCTTTAGTAGTAGTTGCTGACAACTCTGTAAGTTCTATACCAGCTTACGTACCTGTACTCAACTTGAAAGCAACTAACAGCATTAGTTTGATTACATTTTGGAATTTCACTTGCTAGCACTGTACCGATTGTTGAAAAGGAATGATTGAAACTCTCACATATACGTTTTGTATCGGTAATCAGACCGTCAAGTTTTATAGGGTCTGAGTTATTTTAACTTTCACATCTTAAAAGACTTTCCAACATTTTTTTAAAGGATTTTATATAATGAGAACTTTTTGCATTCTGAATAACAGCAGTCACATTATTTCGTTCAGCTATAAAATCGCTCTTTATTTCTGCTTCAGGATTCTCTTTTATCTTCTTACCGAGTTCATTGCTATTATTGATAGTTTTAATGATATCTTGGTTTATCCAATTGATTATAGGTGGGTTAAAAATCTTCGTCTTTTCATTTCTTTTTTGTTGACGTATTTTGCTGTTGATGAAGATTCTTAACCCACCTAAAATCGATTGGATAAACAGTTTAATTTTAAAACTTATCAGTTTTTTTGTATTTTAATTTCAAAGTAAATTTGTTTGTAGTCTGAAAACGACGACTCAATAACTACAAAACGAAAGTTGTAGTTGATTTGCAGGTTAGTACTAACATGATCTAAGATAGTGTTGGTAGTTGAAGTTTCTCGTGTGCAATTTTTTTGTAATCCTATTTAACTAGCTGCGCCCCGCGGTTTCAATCTCATAAATCTCGATCCCGTGAGAATATCGAGACAAAAAGTATCCTATATCCTAACCTAGGCCATGGTCTACTCACTTGATAAATTTTATCCAAATCCGTTCAGCCGTTGTGGCATGGAAGTGTAACAAACAAACATACAAAAAATGAAATATTTTCTCTTTATAATACATATATATACGTATATCAGTTTAAATGACATAAATCGATTCAGTAACCATTCTGAACAAATAATGTGAATTAATTCAGTTAAATAATGTATACATAATTAAACACCTTTTCGAAAGGTTCAACACCCCTACTTTTTTCTTGCATAATGTATGAGGTCAAGTCTAAAATATTTTGTTCACTAATCATCAAGAGTTCTTTATTCCATTACAAGTCTCGGTGCTCAGTATTTCATTTCCAGGGAAATCGAGTATGAAATAGCGACAAATTTTGTGCAAGAATAGCAATGAAAACGAATTGCGCGAACGGAATAGCTTCATTTGCAAGTGGGTCTTTAGTAATTATGTTGCGAATTGGTGTTGATGAGTAAGGAACTCTTATTTTAATTTTATTTTATAGGGTAGAATTTTTTATTTAGTAATTTTGTTCTTTTGTTTTGTTTATTTTATGTCGTGTTTGTGTATGATGTTTTGATTGATAAAAAGGTTTATGGAAGTAAATCCTTTCAACATCTGCCTAGCCTTGGGGTCGGCTTCCAGTCTAACCGAATGCTGAATACCAATATTTTACATGGTGGGACCACCTATCTGATCTCCACAACCCAATAACTGGGTAATACGGGTAATTCGGGTTTCTGACGACGCGTAACAACTGTCAAAGATCTACAAATTACAGCCACGATCAACGGCTTTACGTGCTTTCTGAGGGGTCTTGGTATGTAAAGATGGTCACCCATCCACGGACTAAGCGCGGCAAGCATAGCTTAACCTGATCGATCGACACTTTCGGCTGTTATTACTTAGCCACAAACCCCTCCCATTTACAAACCATTCTCAAATATGGCGAGGGGGGTAATGGCTGATCTTTGCGTTAAGCTCGTGAACGGGTGCTGCTTGTGGTGACTGGTCGTCTTGCTGATCATGGTTTTGTTATTGTTATTAGTAATTAACTGTTTATTTATTTTACCTCGATGGTCCTAGTTTATCAATTATAACTCTAGTTACAGCTATATGTAAGCGGGCACGCCCTTTATGCCTGGAGGCTTTATTTTCTTTTTTAGATATTCTTTACATTTAGTTATTTTTATTTCTGCTTGAGTATAGATCTCGATGTTTTTTGGTTGGTATATTGGCGTGTGCTAGCTGTCATATGGCTAATAATTTAATGTTTTGTGTTGTGTTATGTAAATTATTTTGCTTAAGTACTTATTGTATAGAATCATTTTATTTTTCCTAATTGAACAGACAGCTGTACTGCTGCGGAGTTTGTTGCGCCACTTCTTCTTCCCAGCGAAAGCACTAGGAAGTGGTGAAGGGTGGGCGTTTTGTGGGACTGTCTTATGTAACTTTGACGTTCGAAAAGTGCTGATTCTCAGCCTAATTTGAATAAATGACTTTTGAATTTTGAATTTAAAAACAGACACTTCGATTTTATTTATTTTTATAGATGTATAGATTATGAGCCACAGGAGCGTGAGGATTGACAGAACAAAAGAGAGGCGTATGGACGAGTGGGTGAAGTCGGATTGTGGATCTTGATGCCCTTCAACAAAATTAAAAAAAAAAAATCGGAAATATTTTCCAAAACTCGTCCCGGCACTGTTACTAAAACATTTTCAGTTAATTTTTGTGTTCATGATGTCTTTGATATTTTGCACTGGTACAAAATTTCTGGTCCTTATTTTCCCGCAAGGGTTATAGGCCCTTCAGGGAGTTTATGTAATAAAATTTAGGAACGGTCGCATAATGTTGAAGTACTGCTAAGAAAATGGACCGTGTAGGTACTATTTTAATAACCAACGTTTTCCATCTTCAAATGGGAGGGGTTTGTGGCTAAGTAATAACAGCCGAAAGTGTCGATCGATCAGGTTAAGCTATGCTTGCCGCGCTTAGTCCGTGGATGGGTGACCATCTTTACATACCAAGACCCCTCAGAAAGCACGTAAAGCCGTTGATCGTGGCTGTAATTTGTAGATCTTTGACAGTTGTTACGCGTCGTCAGAAACCCGAATTACCCGTATTACCCAGTTATTGGGTTGTGGAGATCAGATAGGTGGTCCCACCATGTAAAATATTGGTATTCAGCATTCGGTTAGACTGGAAGCCGACCCCACTTTCGGCTGTTATTACTTAGTCACAAACCCCTCCCATTTGAAGATGGAAAACGTTGGTTATTAAAATAGTACCTACACGGTCCATTTTCTTAGCAGTACTTCAACATTATGCGACCGTTCCTAAATTTTATTACATAAACTCCCTGAAGGGTCTATAACCCTTGCGGGAAAATAAGGACCAGAAATTTTGTACCAGTGCAAAATATCAAAGATATCATGAACACAAAAATTAACTGAAAATGTTTTAGTAACAGTGCCGGGACGAGTTTTGGAAAATATTTCCGTTTTTTTTTTAAATTTTGTTGAAGGGCACCAAGATCCACAATCCGACTTCACCCACTCGTCCATACGCCTCTCTTTTGTTCTGTCAATCCTCCCGCTCCTGTGGCTCATAGATAGATAGATAGATAGATAGAATACTCTTTATTGTACACCATAAAAATTACAGACATAAATTTAGAAATTTTACATAGGGTGACACAATGGGCGGTCTTATCGCTTAAAGCGATCTTTTACAGACAACCTTTGGATGGATTAAAGGTAATAGGAAAGGTAATAATCTATACATCTATAAAAATAAATAAAATCGAAGTGTCTGTTTGTAATGTCAAAATTAAATGCCGATGAAAGAACGGTACATACAACAAAACAACATTTTTTTTTATTTGTCTGTCTGTTTGTTCCGGCTATTCTCCGAAACAGCTGTACCGATTTTGATGGGACTTTCAATGGCAGATAGCTGATGTTATAAGGAGGCTTTTTATTATTTTATAAAAGAAATCCGGGCGTAGCCACAGCCAGCAGTTTGTATGAACTATAAGTCCAGGTTTCCTCACGATGTTTTCATTCACCGATGTCAGTTAGTCAGTTATGTCCAAGCTGAATTTAAAAGTACCCATATGAATAGAAAAAGTCACATGGTAATGCCTGGATTACAATCTCGTACAGAGAAGAGAGGCGAGGCCTTAGCCCCTGGGCCATCTCGAGATTATTCCTGTGGTTCCTGTTCCTATTAATCAAAACATAATTAAAAGTCTTACCTTGATAAAGTCGAAAGTCTTGGTCAGCATGACGATGGCTGCAGCTCGTTCCTGCCATATCATCCGCCAGAAATCAACCACCGTGTCTTCGGTTGGACCCTGAGTTACGATGTACGCATTTGGTTTTAATATACTCTGTGGACAAAGAAAGTAAAGTTAATAATGGAGGTTTAGCAGTGTGAGAAACTAGCCAAGATTGAAATTACGAAAATTTGTGAGCTGAATGGTGCTGATCTATGCGTCATGTTCGTGAACGGGCGCCGTCCGTTGAGACTGGTCATCTCTAACTTAGCTGCCATGGCTTATTTTAATTTATTTTAAGTTTTTTAATGGTTATTTATTTTTTTCCCCTTTTTTACGGACGCTTTTACGAACGTGCACATCTTTCTACATTGTTCTCACATGCATAATTTCAAAATGAATGATGTAACCAATTATTGGTTACATCATTCATTCATTTTTAATTAAATTTATCATTAATTTTTTATTTAAAAGATTGTCCGTGGAGTTTCTTGCCCGTTCTTCTCCATAGGTACCTACTACGCTTTGGAATGGGCGACTAGCTTCATATTTCTGACTGACCGAATTCTTGAAAGTTCAAAAGTGTCTGTAAATGGTTTAATTGAAATAAATGCTTTGAGTTTGAATCAACGTCATCATCATCATTATAAATTCAGCCGAAAGACGTCCAGTACTGGTTACGCCCAAGCATCGCCATATCAACCAGTTCTGTGCTTCTTGCATCCAGCGGATTCCCCGGCCTTCACAAGGTCATCGATCTACCTTGTGGGTACGCGGACGCCACTTCAGCGGAGTAATTGCATAACTCACATAAAATGCCAATTGATCGCAATAGCCTTCATTTTGACAGTTCAGCTACGTGCATTGCGTTATTTACGTTGTTGACCAGACAATTATTTTAAACCTATGAAGCAATGGATTAGAAATTTCCTTCAAAGCCGTGTTAGGCCGTGTTTCGTGTTAGGCCAGCCGCATACGGTACGGTTTCTTGATCAGGATTCCTGGTTCAGAATTCCGTGAGACTAGCGCAGACGTTCGAAAATGTACAAACATGTGCCGGCGCCTACTTGAACATTTTTTATGTAAGGCAAGCATACAGTTTTCTGAATCATACATCCTGATCAGGAAACCGTACGTACATCGCCAGCCTTACTCGGAACCTTTCGGTTCCATCGTACCATCAGTAAATCAACATACCTATAAGTTTTAAGGAAAAGCTGTTTGTTTTTCAAGCGTGGTGATTATGGATATAACTTTGTAATATTCATAATACACTTTCACCAGTTACCAGGCAGAAGCCCAGTTTCTATTCTAACCTAAATATTTATTACGTTAATTGTGCGAACATTGTAGCGCAGTTAATCCCACTGAATTCATAGAACTACTCAGGTAATTGGGCAGTGTGATTTAGATGTCGAATATCCGTAAGCAGAATCCCGCATGTACTATGTAAATAATACATAGCCACGTAT
The DNA here is from genome assembly GCA_963853775.1 of Xanthia togata. Classification (NCBI taxonomy): domain Eukaryota; kingdom Metazoa; phylum Arthropoda; class Insecta; order Lepidoptera; family Noctuidae; genus Xanthia; species Xanthia togata. Next base: position 7,998,787 of record OY970805.1, read on the forward strand.
TATGACATGTAAAGGCGGTAAGTAATTTAGGAGGGGTCAGTACCTTAACCCTTGTACTTACAGCAAAACGTTCATAAGAAAGCATAAACTGATTATGAAAAAAAAAATACCTACCTACTTACCCGCAGCACAATAAAATAAAGTACTTAACAGTATTATATCTCAGCAGTGACCTTGAAATACCCACGGCCGCTCGGTAGATAAACCTTCCGCGTCCGTGAGTAACTGCCGCGCACTCGATACTGTTGTGTACTGATATACACTGAGATTTCGAAGCGCGTCGTTTCGCTCGTTTTCTATGAAGATATAATACTGTTACTTATTTACGCTGTGTCTGTAGTCAGCAAGAAAATCCAAAACTACCACGTTAGTTATGTATTATGCCAGTCGACTTCATTTTAAATAATGGTTAAAATCATACAGACTAAAAGATCAATTTTAATTAATTGCAATTGTAGTCATACTAACGATCAATTTGCACTTCAATGTGTATCAATCACGTAAAAATTGGAATTGATCATTTTGGGAACTCATAAGGTATTTTGAATCTGCAATGGTTAACATAGCAGCTCTAGATACCCCATCTCAATTTACTGCCAATGTACGTTCTTAATTTTCAACAGACTTTTTTATTATGTTTAGTGTATTAATAAAGCGAATAAAATACTATCACAATAATACAGTTTTTACGCCAAATGTCAAGCAAGGGAAAAGGTAAGTTTTTACCTGAATAGATTGCAATCTAAGATTCCAGTCATGTGATGGAAACGTCAGTGAAATGTACAACACCCTCATTCAATAACACTCGTAGTTGGAATCGCTACCAACACGATCTTTCTGAGTTTCAATAAAGATTTTTTGCCCAATATTCGCAAGATGGTGCTTTCTTTTTACCCGATCGGGCAATGCCAAAAACGGAGGGTTATATGTTTGACCTGTATGTATGTATGTCCAGCCCATCGCTATGTTTCCTAGTAACTACTATTTTTCATTCACGGAGCGTTTGTACACTTCGTAACCAAGAAAAAAGACAAGGTAAATGGTTTCTTTGGTTTAATATCTACAAAATAACTTTTCAGTACCAGTTTTTAATCAAGGCAAGGCCGAGCTTGATGAAGCTTTCAGATCTTAAGGAAAATTCTAGAAAATTAATATTAGTGTCTGCAATTTACCTTACAAATTTACCTTAGGATATGCTTGATCTGTGAGGGCGACAGTACCAACCAGTCACAAAATAGATAGTTACAGAAGCTCCATATAAGCACAAGCATCACCATCATTATTCAGGCTATAATAGCCCTGAAGGGGCACGGCCTAACCTCTGAGAGAAAGTGAGCCGTATCCTCCACGCGGGCCCAGTGTGGGTTGGTGGATGAGCTGAGCACAAGCATAATCAACAAATTCAAATGTCATTTATTCAAACTAGGCTAAGAAATCAGCACTTTTCGAACGTCCCCCAAAAACGCCCGCCCTTCATCACTTCCTAGTGCTTTAGCTGGGAAGAAGAAGTGGCGCATGACACTCCCCAGCTGATCCTATATTGTATCCACTGCTGGGAAACAGGGCTCCTCTCATCGAGAGGGACTGGACTGTGGACTGTAATCCACCACGCTAGCCCAGTGCAGATTGGTAGATGTCAAATGACTTGAGGTTTTGGTTCTAGAACATTTTGAGAGCAAATATGCCTGACTCGGTTCCAACTCACGACCTGCGAATCGTAAGTTAGACATTACCACTGGGCATCCATGATTGCTCAGCTCCGTTAATAACAAGCAAAAACAGGCGCACCCACACATCAACGCGTACGTACGGTGGCGCGGCGGTGATTTCAAACAAATGCCGGTCGCGAGTGCACTTGCACTCGTTGTACGTGAAGCGTGTCTGTGTGTGTGCGTGTCTTTTCGCTCATTGTATGGAGCATAGACATAGATAATGGACTGAGCGTTCCGTATTCAGCTATGCAGTGACAAAGCGAATGTGCGACCAGTACTTGTCTCTTTCTACGCCTTGCCTGCAGCTTGCTAAAAATGAGACAGGTATTGGCCGCTTTGTCGCTTTGTCTCTTTCTAGAGAGTGGTCACATTTCTGAGGCTTACGCTCGGTCCACTCTCTATGTCTACGTAAAGAGCCAACCTTCTGTACCTATCCATTTTGTGACTGTATCTGTAGTGCATTTATTATACTCAGCAGGATTTTAATTTCGCTAAGCGCTTGCTTCGGAGAATATTGTCTGATAAACAGACGTTGGCGTAAAAATGAAATTTAATATCTAGACTCCTTTTAGTTTTCATTATTATGGTAGTCTTTGTGAAGATTCGCGATGATAGTTTAGAATTTCAAGGAAGAACTAGGATATCGTGTGACAATCTTGAGGAAACCGGGAAAATACATAGTAAGGAAGTGTGTGAACATTTTATGTAAGCTTTCCTAAGCTTTAATACATTTTCTTAATCGATTAATCATTGAATGGCAGATAAGTTTTTTCGCCCCTGTTTTATATAATCGATTTTAGATTACCCATGGGGATAGCCATTAGGTAATCTACCAGTTTTATATACAAATTCACATTGTTGAAAATTGAATATAAAGTGACGTGATTACTTTGTAAAGTATTATATTATTTTAATTATTATGAATGTGAGGACTATGGATATTTTTTCTCTTCAGTTATTTTTTCTTTCTCAGTTAGTTTTAGTGATGTTCAGACAGTTTGAATAGTTGATGCGGCCTACCGAAATATCCTTTCTTTGGTATTGTTCATCGAGTTGAGCTCCACGTTTACTGACAAATGCTTGCACTGACTGGACAAGTCCACTCAAATCTGTGTGGTTCTTTCCTCAAAAGACCATTTTATACACTAATCTACATGGTCCTCATATGGCTAAAAGAGACTGTGACCTCTGAGTTTGTTTCGGCCTTTCTTCTCAGAGTAGTCAGATAGGAAACACCGACCTCATCTAGCTTTGTTTTTCATATTTTTATATAAATAAGTAATATATAAGTAAAAGTAAAAGTGATCCTATTTACAGAATAAACAATTTCATTTTATTTCAATCGGTTTGAGAAACTATATCAATTATTCATACAATATTTTATTTACGCATCATGTATTATTTATTTCTACACAAATTCTTTCAAGTACCCTAAAGCCTGTCTAGTTTTTTTACTTCAACTCTTTTGTCGCCAAATTGGGTCCTTATTATCCTTACTGCTTATGTTACTTTTATCAGAAACCTTAGGACCGATTTCAATTCTACACAATATCTAGTTGATATTCTTTGGTCCTTCAGGGTCGTTCAGTTTCTGATTCGGGTCTTTCCAGACGGATATTGAGCCCAACAATTCGTACAGTCATTATGTGCAGACGTGACTGAATTCATGATGGTTCAGAACCCATCTTATAAAATGGTGAATTCAAGCGTTTGCTACTTTGGAACCTTTATGTACTGGAGTGGCGGACATTTTGAAAACTGCTGGCGTTAGCGGAATTGATATTAGATTTTGTTGTTCATTTGTACAAATACCTAAAACGTGTAGCATTTATGGTCTACGAGCTTGCTACGGCGTAGCACGCGTAGCCGCTACCTACGGAAACTTTCTGGAAGTGCTTTACATTGCAGTACTTTTGGCCAGATATGGAAATTAATAGGTTAAAAAAAATGAATTGTGTCTTAAATTATCCTAGTGTAGGTATTTTGAATAGTTTCATAATAAGTACCTAACTAAAAAATAAAGTACTGATTAAAAAAAAAACTTAGGTCCTTGTTTTTAATTTTTTTCATTCTATCGTGGTATAGTAATCTTATTCTAGGTGCATCGTGTTCAAATATAATTATATAATTAATGAAGATATTGTGTAATTTATGTTTGTTTGTGTATTGTTATAATGTGTCCAAGATATTGTGAAAACATTTTAAAAGAGTAACGGTGGAGTTTCTTGCCCATTCTTGTCCATACGAAAACTATCTGTTGGAAGGGGCGACTGGAATCAAATATTTTTATTTTTTGTATATGTTGACATTCAAAAGTGCTTTTTTGTGCCTAATTGAATTAAATTATTTGACTTTGACTTTGTGTTAGTGACAAATTCAGTTTCAGGACAGTCAAAGTCAGACTAGAGTCTGAGTGTCATATAATGTTTCAATAATACGTAATTACAGGTTTATGATATGCAAAGCTTGTGTGCAAATGTTATAATTTCACTTGAAGCTCACTACGGTTGGTTTAAAGGCCAAATAGTATCAATTTTAACCGCACTAAGCAATATGATACCTATTTAACGAGCATCGATAAATTCTTAGTAATTACCCTTTATTCATTAAAGATAATTTGGCTTTAGTAAGACCGTATAATTAATATACATAATAATACGCTGTAAGAGGAGTTGTAGGCAGTGCGGCTATAATTAAAGACAGTGATGTTGGGGATGCCTTAAAATCATCGGAAGAGGTACAATAGAGGTTTGAGGATCAGGGGGCAAACCACCACCTCTTTAAGCAGTATTATTTTGATATTACTTCAGTGCGAGAAAGAAGCGGAGCTATACATGACGTCTAGCTCCATCTCTTTCCCACGCTCAAGTAGGATTAAAATAATACTGCTAAAAGAGGTTGTGGTAGGTCCCCAGAGTGTAAAGTTCACGCAAACTCCAAAAAAAAGAAAATAAAAGAGGAAAAAAGCGAGGATCCTGCGACCAGACGGGTGTCGTGCCTGGTGGGCTAAGTAGGCCGACGATTGAAGTCAGGACGTTGTAAAAGTATCGTATCTTGAGTAGTTCCTACAGAGTGAAATATAAAAATAGTTGTTTCGTTTTTTGTAAACATTTCCTACCTTTAATTTACCGGAATTCAAAATACTACAGTAAAATACTGACACGATTTTGCACATTAGGTAGATTACACTGACGAGCAATATAAAAACGCCACTAAAAAGATACAAAAAAAATCTTGGAAACAGGTTTATGGATTTTCAAGATTTTTTTACTTCATGTAGCTTGTGTGGTGTAAGTGGTATTTATTTATATTTTTATAAGTGTATAATAGGGCATGTAACATAATCACTACGCTTGCCAAACAAACCCACGGGAGAATGAGTTGCGTACAGGGAGATTCGAGTAGCTACCTATCCTTGCACGGAGCTTATTTGCAGCTTAAGCGTTGATATCGCGGCGTAAAATGCATATTTATACTGCACTAGTGCCTGCCACGTAGACGAGTTTTTTGCAAAAATACATCGTGATGACGCACCGTCATTGTTGCGTTTACGCAGCGCCTACGCTATGACAATGCGCTGAATCAATGACGAAGGCACCCTTATTTAATTATTTAGGTATATATACTTTATTTTACACCAGATTGTACATTACAAAAAATAAAGTAAGAAATACATTACAAAATGTTCAACGGGCGGCCTTATCGCTTACTGCGATCTCTTCCAAGCGACCCTTATTCCAGGCTTTTTGTGGTTTCATGGTTAAGCTTATCTCAGCTCTTCAAGTGTTCTTATAACTAGAATATGTTAAAGAATTACAACGTAATAGTTACTCACATCTATGTAGGAAGCATTAATATAGTCGGAATCAGGCTCCCGGTCCACCGTCTCTAGCACCACGCGGTTGTAGTCATCTGTGGAGAATACGAAATGAGATTTAGTGACGTCAGAGTTCAGATTTAGAAGAATATTGGCGTTAAGGCACGGTATTCATGTGGACTTTATTTCATAAAAATCTTTTTATGTTGTCCATGTTCCGGTTTCTTGAGTCCCTGATCACTTAGGAGTTTATTTATAAACGTTGCTTAAAGTTAAGATACTAAAAAATAACTGGTTAAGTAGACGTAAATCATTACTTAACTTTAAGCATCTTTTATAAATCAGCCTTTAAATGTCTATTTATCAAGATTGGACGGCACGCAGCCATGATCATGATGAAAAAGTGGGAGTCAAAGGCCACCACATTGAAAATAAATGAAAACAACCCAACATTAAACACTTGATGACCGTTTTGCAGATACTCGTATTATTGTTTTTCACTGTCGTTATTTTGTCCCCAGATCTTCCTCTACGGACTTAAGCTAAAGGCTTCAACCACTAAGTATCTCTTGAGAGCCATTTTTCGAAAAGGGTGGCTGAAGAGGTAAGTAAAAGGCTATTATTTTTAAAAGAGAACCGTGGAGATTCTTGCCGGCTCTTCCCCATATGAAACGACCAATTGGAACCGTGCACGACGTTCATAAGTGCTTATGGGTTTATGTGAAATAAAATATGTTGATTTTGATTTTCTGAATTTGGAACCAGCGAATGATCGTAATGAATTCTGCGATCCTGTCCTGTAAACCGTCAGTTGTCGAAAACTCATTGCCAAAGTACAGTTCGCGTCATATAACTTTGCCGCTCTGAAGTAGGCTACAAATGACTGCGCAGTAATCTTACTTATATGTAAAATAGTAGCGCGCATGCGCAACCTAACTTCAGAGTGGCAAAGTTATTTGAAGCGAACTGTATTTTACATTGTTATCATTTAAAACAAAAATACAGTTTGTATCTGGTGACTTTGAGCTGAAAGTTTTGATTTAAAAATAATTTTACTAGTAGATTGTATCAATTTCTGTTCATTGACAATATCGTTTGGAAAGCTTTGAGTATGAATGTGAATGGCTATTTAAGAGTAGTGGAAGACCAAAGAAACGGTGGCTGGACTGTGTGAAAGATGATTTAGCTAGAAAGGGGGTGACTACCGAAATGCCGACTAATGGCTGATTCCTATAATTTACGGACATTTATTGCTTAAACTTAACTCTTGTATCTTTACCAATAATGGAGCAAATACCTCAAAGCTTTGCATTAAAGACCCTCGCATATACAAGTAGCTATCATAGGTAAAATTAGCTTATGAATCTATTTATATGCCTATAGTTTGGCTATATGAAATATCAACAATTGGTTAGGAAAACGATTCGTTTTTGTTTAGGAAACCAGCATAATATAGAAGTAATAGGGGTTACAGTATGAAATGGCCGTTTTATTGTAACAGTTGTTTTTTTATTCAGATAAGAAAGATGGATACTTCGGAAATTCGAGTTATTTTTGAATACGAGTTCCGACGCGGAACTAACGCGGCAGAAACAGCTACCAAAACCAATCTTGCCTTTGGAGAGGGGACTGCTAATGAACGCACCGTGCGATTTTGGTTTAAACGATTTCGTGATGAAAACTTTGATTTTAAGAACGAACCATGTGGAAGACCGCCCACACAGGTGAATAACAATGAATTGAATTAGATGGTGGAAGCCGATCCGAGCCAAACTACCCAGGAATTAGGCTTAACGTTACCTTACCAACAATATTCACTCATTTGCGTCAAATAAATAAGAGAAATGGCTGCCTCATGATTTGACTGATCTGCAGAAAGAAACGCGTATTGAAACTTGTGTTGCCTTGTTGAATCGATAAAGAAATGAAGGAATATTGGATCGAATTGTGACATGTGATGAAAAGTGGATTCTTTACGATAACCGTAAGCGAAAAATGCAATGGCTGACCCCAGGTCAAACGCCACAACAGTGTCCTAAAGAAAAGCTTACCAATAAATAGGTAATGGTAACTGTTTGGTGGTCTCAGCATGGTGTTATTCAATATAGCTTTCTCCGATCTGGTCAAGCAATATCGGCAGAGGTCCACTGTGCCGAACTCTGAACAATGATAGCAAAACTAGCTGTGAAACAGCCCCGACTAATGAATCGATCTTCACCATAATTGCTCCATGATAACGCGAGACCTCATACAGCACGAGAAACAGTTTTAACTCTACAGGAACTGCAATTAGAAACCATTCGTCACCCTCCGTATTCGCCAGACCTTGCTCCAACGGACTACCATTTTTTTCGTGATTTGGTCAATTTTCTACGTGATAAAAAGTTTTCTTTTCAGGAGGCAGTACAAAATGCTTTCACACAGTTTGTCGAATGTAGATCACGAGAGTTCTATCGCAATGGCATAAATGACCTTCCTATTAGATGGCAGCAATGTATAGATAATAATGACGATAAATAAAAAAAAAAACTAATTTAAATTTTTCAGTACAAATCGGCAATTTCATACTTTAACCCCAATGTGGCGCCGACCACAAATAAATAAAGTTGAGTCTAGGAGAATGATGTACAATTTCTGTTAATTCTCTATTGCACCTATTCTCTGCCAAGTTTCAACTTCATACTGTCATGAAAACAATACTTAATTTAGACACAGTTAAATCTCTCAAAGGTACCTAAATAATCAGATAGTAACGGTTCGCCATAAATTGTTATAATATAAAATATAAATGAACGAACATTTTCAAACATTAAGTGAACATTGTTTCGACTAAAACTTTTCATAATTAGCTTCAGTCTGCCACACAACAATAAAGTTGTGTGTAAATTAATATTAAAACATGTATTGCTATTGCAGTATCTGATTATCAATTTTAATGAAGTCATAATATAGTGTAATAGAATTTGAATATGTATTTTGTTAATTAATTACAATAAACGAGTGATTGATTGTTGTTTAAATTAAACAGATTTACTAAACCTTTAAATATTTTATTAATATTTAAAAGTTGTTGATTTTTATGACACACATAATCTCATTTATTGTTCAACTAACCTAAAGTCTTATAGTAGATTATGCACCGAGGGGCTAAAGTTGTGTCTTATGTCACGGGCGTCATATTGAATCTCGAGCGCAATGAAGGATTCGGGATTTAACTCCCGAACGCAGCGAGGGAGTTAAGAGTTTAACTCACGAGCGAAGCGAGGGAGTTAATACAAGAATCCTGAATGCAGCGAGGGATTCAAGCTAGCCCAAGGCAAAGACACCTTTAGCCCAGAGGAGGATACTCTACTTTTTACACCTACTGTGAGAAAATAATAGCCATAGTACGAAAAACAAAGTATTTATCAAATAAACAAACAGTAAGAATAACATATTTAGAACTAGTTAGTTATATGCACTTACATATTAATTCAAGTTAATGGTAACATTTGAGACATTAGTTCAGTTGTGCAAAGATAAAGTTAAGTTTTTATTTGGTACGTTTATAGATGTTGATTTGGAATTTATTTGAGTATTGCTCGTCAATGCTTCAGAATCTTGTATTTGAAAAAAAAAAGTTTTTTTTTTTTTTTAATAACTTTCTTTTTAAAAGTCGAGAATATCATCCACGCGTAGTAAGGGTATCGAGAATAGCTTTCTTCTTTCTGGCACCAAAGGGTGTTTGTTAGTACTATACTGCCAATTTTGCTGAGCATGTGAGATTCCAAATTCAAATCACATTATTGACCAGCGGGTCATAATGAAATCCAGTACAACATTATTGACCGGCTGTACCCTCGGCCACTAATGAATCACTTTAGGTTAAGGTTGCATGACATATAATTTGACATTTTCGAGCAGGTGGTGTGAAAATTATATTATACACTTCTAAAGGTGAATAAGATCAACAAAATCTTTTAGCAAAGACCAAAGGTTGATTTTTTTTTATCCTAAAATCCTTTATTCGTTGGTCTAGTGGTCGCAAGCGCTACTGCTGAGCATGAGGTCCTAGGTCCGATTCCCAAGTCAGGCAAAGCATTATTGTGTTTTTCCATTAGGAAATTCTCAGTAGTACTTCTGAGTTGTGCCCGGTTGTTATGTAGGCAATAGGCCTTATTACATGGAACTTCAACATATCAGGGAAAATGTGGGTACATCTCTGACTAACACTTCGGAGATTACAGGTATGATGTGTAATCCCCGAAGTGTCATGACATCCCTGAAGGTAGACAGACACCCAGAACCACCATCAAACAAAAAAATAAAACAAAAATATTTCCACGTAAACCCACGCTCAAATCAAAGGCCCTTTCACACAATACATGCGGTTGTCTCAGACGTCGCCAGACAAAACCGCGCGGTAACGAAGCTGTTCAACAGTAACATTGTACAGTACGCCGCGGTTTCCGAAGCTCACAAGTTGCTATTGTGTCTGCATTCGCGGACAAATTGCAGGCGGTAGTATAAACTGAATGTTAGTGTCAGTGTTGGTTCAGTTCAGTCAGTTTAAAAGGGTATTACACCTATTTTTGAAAGCTTCTCAATTAGATTCTATAGTGCTAATGAACCACTAAAAAGCTCACACAATTTTTATTCAATCGATAAGTGCCATAAAAACGCATTAAAATTTTGCATTTTCAAATTTCGCGCGTTATTTGAAGAAAACGCTGGACGCAGTATACGCCATATTGCTCTGTGATCATGACGTCAGTTGGCTGTATAAACAAATGCAGTGATATTTTTTAATTTATAAATTTGTGTTCTCTCCTTTTACAAAACCGTCCTCCATAGTATTATTTCAATAAAAATTACGTTGGTTACGAAAATAATAAAAAGCCGTTAAAGATTTTTTTTTTTGTTATGAAACAGATTAAAAAAACTGAATCCTTTAAATTGAATTTTAAAATTTAGTTTGCTATTTTATGAACTAAAACTAACATTTTCCAACTGCTTTTTGCCTAAGCTATCTCAATAATATATTTTTAGCTTTTTTCCCATTTAGAGTAAAACACCCTATCAAAGTCAAAGTCAAAGTCAAATAATTTATTTCATTTAGGCACAAAAAAGGCACTTATGAACGTCAACATTTACAAAAAAAGATATAATAATTGATTCTAGTCGCCCATATTAGTCGCCCTATTCGATCCTAGTCGCCCTATTATTAATGAAACATAGATTTTTAACACATAACATAACGCCTGTTATCCCCGAAGAGTTAGGCAAAGGTGGTACCTATAGTACACCCATATTTCGCCAGTTATGTTTAAGGTGACGATAACCAACTTTTAATTATTTTTTACTGAAGATCACGTCTAAACGAGTAGTTTTAATGATTTCGAAAAAAAAAAATTAAATTGGAGCATTTACTTAATAACTTAATATGTGAATATTTTACATTATGTTTATATTACATATTGAAAATAATTTGTAAGGTTATGTCTAACGCGGAAAAAGAACCGAGAATCACGCAAGATTTATCAAGCGTATTTTTCTGAAACCTTCCTGAAAAAATAATTTATTTATTGATATACGTGTCTTATTAACCTTTTGTTTTATGTGTAATAAATTAATAATGCGTCTAATTTGGAACAGCGCTCCTGGAGGAGCGAGTCCTATTACTGGCAGGACGTGCGACGCGTTGCGTGAGTTCAGTACAGAACACGCAAGCTAACCACTCAAGGTCACTGGTATATATCAGCGTCTGTAAGTCCCATGTAATAGGAGGCGAGCCTATTGCCATCAACCGGGCACAAATTCAGGCTGCTACTGAGAAATTCCTGATGGAAAAACCCAACAATACTTTGCCTGGCCTGGGAATCGAACCCAGGACCTTATGATCAGCAGCAGCGCTGGCAACCACTAGACCAAAAAAGGCAGCGAATGGATTTAGAAGTTGACTTCTTTATTCAATGTAATTAATTGGTTGCTAAAGTTTAATTGATACGGAATTACTTGGCTCTGAAAGTACTGGAAATTGGATACCCAAGTCATGTATTGTGTTTTAATATTTTTATAGAACTATGCTTAGTCTTTCATTTGAAAATAACAAAAGTTAGGAACCTACATGATTTTGTCTAACCCAGAACTGATAATTTATCTTTGAAAAAATTAATAATAAGATTATGGCGTAAACGTGTTTGTAGAGGCAACAGATGTAACGATAAAATTTAAAAGAGATGCTTAGATGGGTTGGTCCTGTTGAGAGGATGAAAGAACAAAAGGTATTAACGAGGCAGATGTGAGTGGAAACGCCCTAGGAGGGTATAGTGACCTTATTGTTGATGTTCTTCAGAAAGGACAGGTGCGTAATACTAGCAACCGGCGTGCGTGTATGACCAGATCTATGAACATAAACAAGGCAAAAGGTGATAAATGTACCTAAGAATCGTAGTACGTGACGTTCTGTAGTTTCTGCCAACCCCAGGGGAAGAAAGCGTGAGTTTATGTATGTAACATCGAAGAACTTCATATCTATACAACATTGTTGAATACGAGGCTTTTGGCTACTTTTGTATTTTTGTGTGTTTTGTTTGTGCAAAATAAACATATTTTCTTTCTTTCTTTCTTTTCTTTATACATCGGAAAGACTATTACTGCTTGCAGTCAGAACAGTAACAGATGTGGTCATTTTCACGGGATTTTGTTTTTAAACTGCTTAATAGTTCTTCGATAGTATGTATTTGTGTTGAAAAATCACTTAGAACATAAAACAATTGAACTTAAATAGTCTTTTTATTGAATCAATCTACTTTTTATTAGACGTTTTAGCGACGCCAAAGCAAAGTTCGTATAACTACCCCAATTTTGCTCAGACCCGGATAAATTGAAAAGGCCAATTTATTGTTAAAAACGATCTTGTCAAAACCAAGCAACATTAAAATAAAGTTCCCCACACAGAAACGACTTTTGCCGCCATTGAATGAACCGAGATCTAAGTTTAACGTGCTAAGACCTCGATGGAGCCATAAAAAAGATTTTTCTTTTATAGCAAGGTTTATGGGGAGCCAGGAATAAAAACGTACTTTGTGGAATGTCAAGAATGAGGTAATAAACCCGTAGATGGACTGGGATACCTTTTAATTGTAGCGTTTAATACGCAAAAAGGTTTTTCTGAGTTACTAGGGTTCCGTACCTCAAAAGGAAAGCAGAGTAGATACTCTTATAGGATCACTTCGTTGTCCGTCTGTCTGTCTGTTTCATGGAACTTAGGTAATTATTTAGTTATTTTTTTCACAGAAAATGGTGCTAATTAAAATATAATAAGTATAATGCCTTCTTTGTATGCGAAGAGGCCTGAATGGAACAAATAATAGGCTTCATTATTAACTATTATAAGTTCCCATGTAGGTTGGTCCTTCGAGTCGGATCCGCTACTAATGAATGATCAGACAAAATGATTTAGTATCACGATAATAATAACGTAACTAAAAACAGATTGTTTTGCAAAAAAAAAAAACATTGTTATGGCCAATACAAATTACATTTACTTATTATTTCAAACAATTACTTATTACTGTTTCAAATACATTTAATTGACTTTCCATTGGTGACAAACAATAAATGAATTTGAATTTGATACAGGCATCATCTTTTACGTAGAGTACTAAATCCCGAGTCACAAACCGTAATGTAAATCATACCTACTCAAACTGACAAATAAATATACCGGAAAATAAAGTTATAAATATGTAGAAGGGAGGCGATGAAACTTCAGCCTAAGAATTTTTATGTAAAGAGAAAAATAAGTGGACCTTTGTTACTTACATGGTATGACTTTTTGATTTTGGTTTTTATGTGAATTCGTCTTCTTTGTTGCATGTCGACAAGAGTGTGTTTCCACTTTGACCGCCGTCTGTAACAGAAATGAACACATTAACCGATGCAGTGGGTCCCCCATAGCACAGCATTATGCTGAGGGAAGCCTTCTTGTCACAGTCATGACGTGCATCTGCCGACTATTTCGTGAATTTCTATGTACTTAGATTTATTTTGTTTTCTGATTACTCTTGTCTTTTTGTATGCACGTCTTTCTGTGTTAAATAAACCTATTTTTCATTCTTTCTTCTTTTCTATTACGTTTGGCTAAAGCTGCGTTTTCACTACCCTGCCGAGCGGACATTTTGTTTTGAGCAAATGTTTGCTGTTCTGCCGAAGTTCGATCAAAACAGAAAACATCTTTATTCACTTCGACGAGAAAACGAACACTAGTTCTAAAGGAAAACTCGTACTGCTTCACAGTTCACTGGTGCAGTTGCGTTCTCAATCTTACTTTGTAGATAAGGACGATCATGTAGTTGATTTACTTTTGGCTAGAATAATTAGAACTATACTAAAAAAAATGGAATCGAAAAATATTTGCGGTCCCATAAGCATGGATGGGCTCTATAATTTTCAATTAATTGCAATTTTTTTTTCTTAATTCCACTCCATGTTCTCGTAGACTATTTAAAAAAATCGGATACTAACCGAGCACGTCCAACGTCGAATAAATGCACAAAGCAACTGCTCGCTCGCCGGTCACGTCGTTTTCACCGAATGAATGAATGAGTGAGCGAGCAATCGTTCGGCAAGTCAACCGATCATCACTGAACAAACATGTTCGCCCGCTCAAGTGTTTTCGTTTACCGCACGATCAAACGCTTGCTCACTGAGAAATGTCCTGAACCCTAAGTGAAAACGCAGCTTTACACTTAATTGAGAATCTGTATATTATGTTAATTGGGAAGTCGAAGAGAAGAGATAGATAGGTAAGCAAGCAGGCAACTAGCTTGCAAATATATCTAAGCCATGTGAGTATCAAATCTTTGATATCTCATCTAAGTTTTAACGGGTACGCGACAACAATAAATAAAAATAATGACAGTGTACATACATAAATAGTAAAAATATTTTTATTATTCACCTCTATACCTAACTCTTTTGTCAATTATGTATACCTACATGAACATAACATTTTTTTCTTTTGATATTATAGAAAACATTAAAATTGGGGAACAGTCTGATTATAATTTGAATTATTTCCATTTGCTCAAAACTCCAAGCAGTATCAATATTAATGCGCTGACAACATTTTAAAGCTTGTGGCCGCTCCAGAAAATGCCGACTGGATGGCGAAAGATATTGCAGTCATTGAATTGGTTATCGGGAAAACCAGTTCATTGGTCGCATTGGTGGAAAAATAGAGGATTATTGAAATATGAAGCCAGACCGGACCCCTGGCGTAAGCTAATACTTTTAGTGTTTTATTGTCCTGAGTAAAAATTTAACGTCGCAGAATTGGCTGCCATGTTCAAAAATCTTTTCCGAAAGCAGTGATTGAAGAGGTATCACACCACTATAAATTAAAGGAACTTCACAGTACGTTTATAATTAAATGTACGCATTTGTTTATTGAGATTTTCGGAATATTACAGGATCTGTAAGCGTCGTGCAGGCCAACGCGACGCGACAGCGCGACGTGACTCTAACAAAACTATTTCTAAGAAAACTTCATGGTTGAACAATTACCGGTGTCGCCGCGCGACAAGTCGCGCTAGTCTGCACGAGCCTTTAAACTTTTTTTTTCTTTCATAGAACAAACACTTTACTTGTGTATGAGAAACTTAACAAAAAACCTTTGTACTCATAATTATGATTATGTCTTATCTGTATCTATTTTTCTGTGTACATAAATAATAAGATAAATAAATTAAAAATATTGTTATTTTTATTTCTAATCTGCTAAAACCGTTTCTTTAAAAAAATAAAAGTACATAAATACCTAAGGTACTAAGCTTTGCACTACTTCTGACTTGCTTTAACTGTGTGAAAAATTCCCAATCCTCTTCACGATAAAAACTTATAAAAAGTCAAAGGGCAGATAAAATTTCCCGGTCGACTGTAAGTTTATTTTTTTATTCGAGGTTATATTTCACCGGACGCTGACGAAGTGATGGGAAACCAAACCAAAAAGAAAAACTTCACTCGTCCCGATGCTCCGATAAAGTTCACAAAAGATGGTGCCAAGTTTTTTTTGTGGTTTTTAGTACGTTAGCTTTTTGAAGGAGGAATATTGGAAAAATTGCGGGAGGTCGCGATAGAGGGTTGGTGTTAGTAGAACATTCGTTTTTTTTAGAGGATCAATTTGTGGATTTTATTTGAACTGCATGGTGGATTAAATTGTAAAATGTCTGTTGGAACATGGTTACTGTTATGTAATTAGTGCTGCAAATCAGTAATCACTTTTGCATTGTGAATTAATTCTGTAAAAAGTTTATACCTATAAGTTGCATATTGTGGAACTGGATTATTGTCATTTTCTAAAAACAATATTCCCTATTTTATTGTTAAATTTAGACTATCAAGCTACCTATAAAAATAATGATTTTATTATTATATTATTATTATATAATAATATTATTATATAAAATCCAGTCAGTTTTCACACTCAAAATTCCACATCCGCCATTGGAAAAACGGGTGCTTATCCATCGTACCAAATAACGGAATAAAGCACTATAAGTGGGTCACGCCAGGCGAGGGTTAACCTAGATAATTTATGTTCAGTACACTAGGCGGCCATGTTGCCTGACAGTGCAGTGCTGCGTTCAACATTTTTAATTTCACTTCCACGTTCGAATTTTAAAATAGTACGTTTAATTTCCTGCTGACCGATGAACTATCTTTTTATGCTTTTTATCATAGCTTCATTGGCGTACTTACAATATTTTTTTTTAAATGGTTTAAAATGTTCGATTTTGAATCAACCTATAACGTTCCCACTGTTGGGCTGTTAGTGCTGTGACACAGACCTTTCTGTGAGAGAGGATGGGTGGGTTTTCAATATTCAAAAAGAATATAGTGAATGGACCTTTTGTCCATTAAACAGTCCGACTCAAGGGTCCATAACATTGGTTACGATAGACTAAGAGATAAAATTGGTTGGATCTCCAGTAAAAAGAAGAACGTTTCAACAGTAATTGGCAGTTTTCACGGAAAACTGCACTTTTTCATCATTTCCCACTAACAATTCTTCATACGAAACCGCTCGTGAAAAATACCGTTCAGGTAGTTTGAAACTAGTGCGCACAGGGAGAAGCTCCGACAAAGATATATTTTTTTAAACTCAACCAAAAGATTAACTTGGAAAACTGAATTATGCCACAACTTCATAATCTAT
Organism: Xanthia togata; assembly: GCA_963853775.1. Classification (NCBI taxonomy): domain Eukaryota; kingdom Metazoa; phylum Arthropoda; class Insecta; order Lepidoptera; family Noctuidae; genus Xanthia; species Xanthia togata. Next base: position 8,015,516 of record OY970805.1, read on the forward strand.
TTCAAAAACTCTTCGACTATGATTCAATTTGTAGGTTTTATTGTAGAAGTTTCGTGGCTTTGGGTCATTTAATTTTTACTTTAAGTTTTGAAAGACAAAGTACGTGAGATGTTAAAAAAGTGTACTAGTTACTGATTTTATTTGGTTTTTGGAGATTACTTGGTTTAAATTCTGAATTCTTAAAAGAAAAAAGTACATTAACTGGTTACCGCGTTCTTTTCTATGGCATTTAAATGCGTGAAGAATATCTAGAATACCCAGATAACGCAGGCGTAATTATGGCCAAAATTGAGTCCTCGCTTATAAAAACTTACAAAAAACTTTTTCACAAAAAATAAAACCGACTTCCAAAAAAAAAACACTACAAAGTGAAAAATAACTTTGATTTCGGAAGTCGGTGTCTTTGGTTTTGTATTTTCGATTTTTTGCCACCGACTTCCGAAATCAAAGTTATTTTTCACTTTTAAAAGTAGTGTTTTTTTTTTTTTGATTGAGGGTGGCGTGAGTGTTCCCCGCACCAACGCACCGGCCCCCGCTCAGTTCCGAGCATGCGTCCGGGAGAACTGCACGTCAGTTTGTTTCGCGACACTTTTTCGTAACTTTGTGGCCGTGGAACATAAGAGGTGAGTGTCTTAATTTTCATGTTTCATTCATTGTCAGTGTTATTTATTGCCGTGTAGTTATCTGTCTACCCATGTAATCATAAATTTTAAGCACTTTGCTGCAGGTTTTTGTTAAAATTATAATTAACCAGAAAAGTATACGGGTGGCCAATTCCGGTCATGCTGACCGGTATTAACCGCAAGTTATGTTTGCAAGTATATTTTATTTTTATCTTTTATTCCGTATTTTTTTATTATTTTCCTTTTAAGGATGTCGGGGACTCGAAAAGGAGCAAAGGATTGATGGTGAAATGGAGCCAAAATGATTTGAGTAGGGTAGGGTATTCAAACTTGTCGAAGAATGAACACCGATAAGAGAGGCAGCTCGGTCTAATGGCATCCCATTTTCAACCCTACAAGAAAGACTGAAAAATAAGAATAGTGTAATTACCAGCTATGGGTCGAAATCCAGTCTTCACGAAAGATCAAGATGCGGAAATGGCAGACCAGGTAAAATTCCTTGGTAATATATTTTATGGCTGCACTTCAATTCAGATAAGGAAGATGGATTTTGAATACGCTGTTAAAAATGGCATGAAACACAACTTTAATAACACCCTTGGAATGGCTGGCAAAGACTGACTTAGAGGATTCATGAAAAGAAATAAATTGTCTATTCGGAAAGCAGAAGGCACGAGTCTGAATAGGGCTGCAGCTTTTAACAAAAATGAAGTTGCCATGTTTTTTAAGCTTTTTTTTAAGGACCAGAGTTCATTAGACTCCGAAATCGAAATGTCTGACGTACGCGATGATGATGATGACACCGATGTCGAAGATCACACCAATGTCGAAGATTACACCGATGTCGAAGATCTGGAGAACAGATGCATGTTATGCGACGATTATGGCCGGAACAACGAGCTTTGGTACAGGTGCGTACAGTGTGGGCTTTGGGCTCATGCTGAGTGCTCGGGTTATGAGTCTCCCGAAGGCTACGTGTGCTACTTGTGCCGCTAAAAGCTTGACCGGTATTGCAAAACTACTGACCAGTTTTATCTGCCATGTCGGACAATACCGGTCAATGTATTTTTTTTTTAAGAGTTGGTTGTGTCGTATTTTAAATAAGTATTGATCTCAATGGTTATGATTATCTTAGAATATTATCTTATGTTATGTTTCATAAAAGTTTTTTTAAATAAATGTTGTTTTTTCACTGAGTTGTAGTTCCTTTTGCTTAAGTGACCGGCAATAGCCTTCCTTACCCTAACGATCGCGGTACTTAAATAACTGATAAATCTCAAATTTCTATTAACTCCACAAAAGCAAACGACCAAAACGATGATCAAGTTAAAAGCAGGATTTTTTATTCACAACAACAAAATTATGAAGCCTTGTGAAGACTTTTACTTTAGGGAGTTCATTTGTTATGAGACCTGTTTTTACGTCTCCAGAGAATGGAAGTATTATGATACAATAGACTTAATACAATCCGCTTTTTCGCTCCAAAATTACAATGCCAAATTACAATTGCTGCTATATATTTGAAGAAGTGTGTCTCGTAGACAATTTCTTTCGACGCCGGCTCATGAATTGTCAATTTAATCATGTCTTTCTTCCTTCGTTTCTTGTTTCCTTTTAATTATTACATCGTTTCTGACTTCGGAAATGTTGATTTTTGTTGTAAATTATTTATTTTCGTCGTATTTTGCTTTGACTTCAGTCTTGGGTATATTATTGGTAACATTTTTGTCATTGCAAATGTACATATTTTATTAAAGCTTGTCGAGAACTTAAGTATTTGATTCTAAAAGCTCCCACGGTGACTCTGGTGGAACAATTTCTATGAAAACTTCACGGAAATTGTTCTACCGTGGTCGCGTCGCGCCGTCTCGTCTCTCCTGTCTGGAGCTTTAAGGTCTCACCGAGGTTAGAATCAAAGAAGTCGTTAATGTTATGTCTATATTATTAATTTACCACAATGTGCGTTACCTCTAAATAAAAAACTATTACGCAATATTATGCCAGAGTTGGTCCTTCGAGACAAAAGTTCGTTTTAGTGGCGTTTAAAAGCCTATCTAACTTTTAACACGGTTGTCCAAAAAGGTGCGTAATGTTTTGATAATGTTGACAAAATGTTCTGATAATTTTCACAGTAGGCACAGTAGGCCGTATGTCAGTGATAACACAGATGATTCACTGTGTAAAATCATTTAAATAAAAAGCTACTCTTGCAACGACACAATAAAGTGCAATTCTGGTCACACATTGCTAATTATCTAGAGTTTTATTGCCTCTCTTTCTATCGCGTGACTCCATATCTTCTGACAACGTAATGCTCACTGAATTGGCCCGAAAAGACGAGCGCGCTGTGGACTTGTAGCTTCATACCTAAAATGCGGAGTAAACCATCTGTTTTCATCTGAGGTGTTACCAACGACGTGCGGCGTACTGCTAGTAGATACATCTCTGTTTAACCATTCGACGAAAACAAGAGCAATGTTATGTTTTCACATGATCGGCCTACGTAAAATGTATATTCATCAAAAGGTAAACCCAACTAAAGGGCTGTTCAGATATAAGCAATCTCGCATTTGTGTTCAAAGTGACTAACCAGAAGGCGGACCAGTATGGCTACCGAGTGCGACAGCTATAACGCTTATTTCTAAACAGGCCTTTAATCGAATAGGTTAGAAAACCCTTATAAAACAATCGATCAAAGGAAGGATAAAGTTAAATCCCCCATATCTTGGGCGACACTTAATTTCCTAAGAGCGTTTATCATGAACAAAGCTTACACTCAGTCAGGGTACGTGGCAGTGACCGAACAGCCATTACGGTGACTTATTATCTCCTAAGATGGAGTCTTTTACCCTCACACCAAACTGAATGAAGATATGTGGAACATTATTGATATTACGAATCTCGGGAGCAGTAGGTCAACTGGCTAGGAGGTCCTTACTATTTAAAATGGATGTAATTTATTTTGTATACACCATGTATCAAAATTATGTAACCAACAAACTGAAAAACTTTGTCCATGGGACCATCAACATAACCACGAAAAAAATTACAATTGTCTCATACAAAACATCAATCCAAACTCGACCCAAATAATATGGGACGGCTGATAATTATTTCACGAATACTATGTTGGTCCCATGGAAAAGTTCTCATAACTTTTTTGATGGTCTGTACCATTACACCTTTCTGATACATGCTGTTAAGTTTTATCAGTGTTAACATTCGGATATAAGTAAAGATTAAAGGTACAGACGCTAGCAGGTCAACCTACCCGGAACTGTAAATTTTTCCCAATCAACTTTGAACCTTATGCTGTAGTGATAAAGTTGAAAATCTATTAAAGAAATTTTACAGAAATTGTAGTAGGTTGATGTATGCCTTCTGTACAAGGTTTAATAGTGACAGTGCAGTAAAGGCACTTACATATTAAGTGATTTCTGGGATGTGTGTTTTGAACATGTTTTTTCGGTTATTTTATTTTTTAATATTGATCTTTTACAGGTTTTCTGAATGTGTTCTAGCGAGGAACAGGCCAATTTTCAAGATGAGGCTAGTTAAACGTGTTTATTAGTTTAAAAAATTCAGGAAATTTTTCAGTTCGGGTTCGTTGAACTATTTCATAATTATCGTCAACACTTTACTCCAGTAACTCATTCCTCACTGAAGTGTTTGGATACAATGTTAAGAGTACGTAGATATAGAGGATAATATTATGGTTGTATTTTTGCGCACCAAATTTAGCCCACGTTTGCACGAACCTAAAAATATCGCGGCGTGATTTTATCGCGCACTGGATTTTCAACTATCGGTGTAGAACCGAGCGTTGAGAATGCAACGCGTTGGTATGCACTCTCGTTCCAGCGCGTTGAAATAACACACTGTTGGATTTTCAACTCTCGGCGTTAAGCAGAGCGTTGGAAATCCGGTGCACAAAATCCAGCCGTTGAGAGAATGCGTCCCTGACACCTGTCAAATGAACAATTTCTAGTAGTAATAAGGATCAAATTCGCAAAACAGTTCAGTTTTGTCAAGAACGCATTCTTTAAGCGGTCGGACTGTAGACAAATTATTTTCAAATAAACATTATGGTAGTCTACATATTTAATGAATAGTAAATAACTTAGCCACTTACTTGAAACTCTAGTTTGTATAATACAGGATATTTTCTCCGTTGGTCGCAGAGTTTTGGGAAGTTCTTCAGTTCGACGGGCCGGTCCGGTATCGTCTCCGATATGGATCCGTTCTCGTCCGCTGTGAAAGAAATTATGTTAGTATGTACATAATATGTACACTATAGTAACATTCAGTTATTAGTAACATTTTGAATACAGTAATACACTTGTTAAAGGACATATTGACAGCGGTAGCAGTTAGTGTTTAAGCAAAATCTTTTTGAAAAGATTTTTGCAATTTGCAGGTCATTTTAAAAAGTTTTGTGTTGATCAAAATAATTATGATTAGCGACCGTAACAAATATGTAGTTACATAATTATAATCATAAAAAATCTGTCCTAGTTAGAATTGGCCCCAAATGTCATGATTTCATGAAATTATTATATAGTTATCTATACTAATATTATAAAGAGGAAAGATTTTATTGTTTGTTTGTATTGAATAGGCTTCGAAACTTCTGGACTGATTTGAAAAATTCTTTTACCATTAGAAAGCTTAGTTTTCAGGGAGTAACATAGGTTACTTTTTATCTCGGAAAAAATAACGGGTCCCGCGGGAAAGACCACGGGAGCGAAGCCGCGGGCAAAGTGCTAGTTTATTTATAAAACACTTAACCTACCGTATATTACACTTTGGTTTTAGCCACACAACGAAAATCTCTCAGTGTTTATCTGTGTGCTGGCGAGTCGTTCATTAAAATTTTACAAAAAATGTTACTTACATACTACCTACAATGATACTAATAATACTTTTCAAATGGCGGTAATAATTTGTAGGTACTTTGATGTTCATTCATTAGGGTATTATATGTTATAGAGTTATATTAACGATTTTAATGATTATTATTCTGTAAATACATACTTGTTACGATCGCTAATCATATTTTGATCAAAATACAACTTTAAACTGACCTAAACTGCAAAATACTTAGAAAATTGGAATTTCGCGGGCTCCCTTACCGCATCCCCCTTAATTTGGCGGTTAAATTAAGCTTTCGATAGTTTATTGGTGCTATTTTCTACCATAATATATTATTATCATGCTGTTCACATATTGTCACTAAATTAAAACATTTAGTAATAAATGTAAACCAAATTAAGAATATGCTTTTTAGATAATCACGAACTTTAAGATATTTTTTTTGTAAAATGAATCTAGAATGTAGAAGCAAACACCCTGAAATTTTGTCCCTTAAACAACCCACCCCTTTTTAAGCCTATAATCACTGTCCCTCTCGATTCTATTCACCCCTATCTCCTCACAATGTATGACTGTATTCCAAACCAGAATTCTCTGGTGAAATCCAGTTAGAACTGGATACATACCGTTGAAGATGAGCAGCTTACAAAGGCACGTGTAATCAGAGCAGGGTGCACCCGCATTATTTAGCACGTGCTTTGTTAGGTACTCTAGCATTATGGTATGTGAAATTGTTGAGACAGGCAGTTTGGTATTATAGTTCAAAGACTCGAGAGTTGTACCTACAAGTTAGAAGTAAGTATCTGTTTTCTTTGAATTTTCGACAGTACTTCTGCCCCAATATATTTTTTTATACAAAGAATAATATAGTTTATCCCACCAAAAACATTTTCATGTAAAATGTGGCCAAGATGAGACCGCATGGCTCGCACCGTCAAAAAGTTATCAGGGCCTCAAGTCTGCTATTATAATACTGTCAGAATGGTCTATCATTGATTTCATAATTGTTGATTTTGACAAGTTTTGGTAATCTACTAACATATTGGCGTCATTATGACTTTCCAATGGTCAGCCACTGACACTCCATTGAAAGAAATGGCATCTATTGGTAATCTCGTACATAATGACAAATGAATGACTGACTAAGGTGGTAATGTGCTAAAATTTTAACAGTTCCTTTGATCAGTGACCTACGATTTGAACGTCATTGTGCAGTCATTGTTTTTAATTCGGTACGAGTATCGTGTTTTGGAATACAATGACCAACCAATGATCGACCATTATGAATTTAGCAGATTACGAACTTTTAGCAAAATGACAATGGGATCGTGTTGGAATGACGAATTTATAAAAATAGCAGACTTGGGCCCCAGATCTCATGTAGAGCCAAGCTTCTAATTCGACCAGCCCTAACTTCAGAAACTCTATACCTTAGTTATATGTATGTAGCTTGGCCGTTTCGCTACCATCACATGGGCGTTAGGTGAAAAATTTATTCACTGTTCATTACTTTTCTTTCCGTTTACGAGGTTGGGGGGTAAAAGTTACAAGTTTTAGATTTTGTTGTTGTTTGTGTACTAATACTAGCTTAAATATCAAATTTCAGCTTTCTAGGACTTCAGGAAGTACCCTAAGAATTTTCATGATCATCAGTGAGTCATTGACAAAATTGGGGTTTTTCAGATATCAATGAAATCTAAAATATGATAAAAGCTATGCAATTGAAACTTTATGTTTAATAAGTCCACTATTGACGTCATATCCCGAGAATTTTGTTTTATCTGGTATAATCCAAACCCAAGATATGAGGATTCAAAAAAACTACGAAGCGCTTCGAGAAAAGGTAGGTAATGCTCTTGCGCTTCGCTTGGCTCGTCTTTGCGGGGGCATTACCGTGCCCCCAGATTAATCAGCAGTGTTAACATTAAATAGTATCATCTTTATGTGACTCATGCTAGTTACCAAAATAGGCGATTCAACCAGTACTACAGTCCAGACACCCGTTAATTGGATCAAATTCGCGAAACACATATTCGTTAGTATGAAACTGAAACCGTGAGTTTTCAAGATCGCATTGTCTCAACGGATGGACTGTAAGCTATGAAATAACATGTATTAAAGAGCTGTAAAAAGTGTAAAAACAATTATTTCAGTATAGATAAGTATTTAAAATAAGAACATGAACACGAAAAACGAAATACCTGTCATCTTCGAGAACAATTAAAAGTGCCGATAGGTAACTTTTATAACCGTTCCCGCTCCGAGAAATTATTATCAGTGTCAGAATGATAATGATATCGAACCCCTTTTTTTTCATTTTACTTTTATTTTTCTCGAAGGCAAAACTGGTGTTAGATTGGCACAACAAGTTGTTATTTAAGTTCTATGTTAAACCTAGAGTAGTCAAATCTAAGTGTGTCTAAGTAAAATGTTTTTGTAAGCGTTGTTATATTCTAAGCCACATCACTCTTTGTTAAGTAATTACTAGTTTATGGTCCATTAAATTAATCTAATCGATTTTAATTACATTATTGGTATGCATTGGGCATCGTGGAGGCCTGTGTCCCAGTAGTGGGGAAATTATAGACTGATTATGCTTTTATTGTTATATGCATTGCATTATTGTTTAGCTGGCACTTATGTATATTACTAGTTCTTAGTTCTGCGGACAGCAGACCTCGAGAGCACAAGCTTTTTTGCAGCAATTAAAATACCACTAAAGTTATTTTTACGTTGGTCACACCGGTGCGACGCGACTCTAACAAAACAATTTCTAAGAAAACTTCACGGTAGAACAATTACCGGTGTCGTGTCGCGCGACAATTCGCGCTAATCTGCATGAGCCTTAAAACGGGATATTTACCATATTTTTGTTTTTAAGAACATGATAAGTGAGTATCCCGTTTTTAATAACTTTAGTAGTGAAAATAACCATGTCAGTTTAAAATCCAATAATTTTAATATCCAACTTAAAAAGGGTTACTAAGGGCTGATCAGCATTTCTTAAACGCTTTCAAGAGCTGTCAGTGTCAACATTGTTATGTACACTGACAGCTCTTTCAATTTCATTGGTGAAATCCATACTGAAAAGCATATGGTGGCAAGCGATAATTAAACAGAAATAAACTAACCCACAGCTAACCAACTACCATCTGACTCACACGAGACTTTATTTTTGAAGCTAGTTTCATCATTTTAGCCGAAAGACGTCCACCACTTCGATCTGTTCTAGCATGAATCTACTTTACATCTAATGAAACTCAGTCACACGACAGCGCGGTCTAGCGGTGCACAGTAGTACCATCTAGTGACTTTATTGTAAAACATTTTAGAGAATTCTGGCTCTGAATTGTGAATTCTGGGTCTGTTCTATTTGTGTATGTGAGTTTAAATGTTTGTTAATGCACCCACAATACAGGAGAAATTCCTAAAGTGGGGAATACGTTTTAAAATAAATCTAAATTCTCTGGTCTTGTGACGAGAAGGTGGTCCCAGGCGCTCCATCAATTTAAGAACAGACGATTTCCTACTCTAAGCCTTTACCAAATTAGCGACCTACTCTCTGTGAGAAAACTATATATTATTAAAACTATTCTAAATAAACACAAATCCCTTCCTTATGACCCTAGACTAAAGTTAAAAAGAAGAAATGACCTAATAGTAGATGTTCCACAAACTAAAACTAAATTTGCCAGTATCCAATACAAAAAGCGTTCTGCTCAGCTTTACAACAGATGTAATAGAGTAACTTACATACACAAAAAAAAAACAGCGAATGCAAAAAAATATTAACTGAATGGATTAAACCACTTAGTTATGAAGACACTGAGGCTTTATTGTTATAAAACACACCATCACTAGATTCACTAGTCATATTCTCAATGACTTTCACTCATGACATTCTCTCAATCACACTCATCCCACACACATTCACATACACAACACACATCCTGACACACATACAATTCCAGTCTTACAGTCGCTTAGCTTTAATTTTAAATGTAACCCATTATAGTTTTAAGTTTTCTGGTTGTTTTTCTTTTTTGTTTATTTGTATCAATCTGCCTAGCCTTTTCCCAACTATATTGGGGTCGGCTTCCAGTCTAACCGGATGCAGCTGAATACCAGTATTTTACATGGAGCGACTGCCTGTCTGACCTCCACAACCCAGTAACTTAGTAATACGATACCCCTTGGTAAGACTGGTTGTCAGACTTTCGGACTTCTGACGACCCGTAACGACTGTCAAAGATCCACGAATGACAACCGGGACCAACGGCTTAACGTGCTTTCCGAGGCACGGAGGAGTCTCGGTATGTAAAGATGGTCACCCATCCACAGACCAACCCCGGCAAGCGTAGCTTAACCTGACGGATCGACCCGTGCGGCAGTTACTACTTAACCACGAGCTTACCTTTTGTTTATTTGTATAAAAATAGTAAAATAGAGTTAAACAAGTATTTATAAGTACTAATAATGCATGGAAGAGTGGAGTCTCCTAATACAGGCTTTTTACGCTTAAAAGGAGGCTCCAATTAGTGGTAATTGGAGCCTCCTTTATAAAATCTATAATCTTTAATCATTTCATATCTGTGATATGAAATCTTGTTGATTCCAATACATCTTTTTTCATTTCATTTTTCATCAATGCCTAACAAGTAGTAAAAGAGCCGATTCCACTGGTCGAAATCTAAAAGTGAGCAATTTACTGCATTTTAAGGAGCTATTCTGCTCATCATGCCGCAGATCCTCATCAGATCTTCACCGAATGTTTTTGAGACTAACTTAAAGTTACTACAAATAAAGAACCATAAAAATCGGATCTCAAAAGGAGGAGAAATCCAGGAGCCCCTTTTTGGGAGCACGAGGTCCTGGGTTCGAGTCCCAAGTCGGGCAAAGTATTATTGGATTTTTGCAACAGGAATTTCTCAGTAGTCCGGAGTGTGGAATTTTTCCCATTTGATGGCAATAGGCTCGCCCCCTATTACATGGGACTTAAAAACATAACTGGCGAAATGTGGATGTACTACAGGTACACTTCTGCCCAACCCAGATCGGTTATAAAATACGACCTGTAGAGGAGTACCAACAAACTGACACACGATAGCAAATGTTGCCAGACTTGAAGCAGAAACGCTTCGCTCGCTCGGCCAATAAATTACGTTAAGTTGACGTGTGAAAACAATTTCAGTAATATGAACAAATTGATAAAAACGTCCTCGAGAAGAAATCATCTTTTTTTATTACCTACCTACTGTTCTTACAGGAGTATATCCTACTAAATAATGTATGAGCATGTTATATAGCCGTGTCAAACAAAATACATATAATAAAGCGGCCAAGTGCGAGTCGGACTCGTATACGACGAGTTTCGGACCACAGTACAATATTTAACACTACATATTAAAAAAAATACGTTTCTAATAAAGCTAATATCATTCACATTCAACATCTAATATTATTTAAAGCAGCCATAGTAGGAGACACTGAACATTTCAAGTGTCTACCTATTACGTTTCAAAAGATGTTCAATGTGATGTGTGTTTGATGTGTTGTTGTTGTTCGATGTTTCCCTGTGACAGACGAACTGACGGACGGACTGGCACCCTTTGGGTACGGAACCCTAAAAAGTATCTGCGCATAGAAAATAACAACACTCGAACAAATACTTATTAAAAAATAATTTCGTAAGTAAAAATCTGGCCGTACGAGTTTCTCAGCGAAGATTTATCGTGAAAATTGGCATGAAAAAAGGACTTCGGGTGAAAAGCGTAGAATAGTGCCCGTTATAGTGAATGGGTGAATGAACCATCACGACGCTGGGAATGATAAATGAGTGAATGGCGAATGGTAAGGGGCTCAGAGTTGAACAACCCGTGATTTTGTCGACCGTTTTATTGCTTGATTAGTCTGAGACGTTTTGAATCTCCAGAGTTCTTAGTTTGAAGAGACTTCAGGGAATTGTATTATTTTGATTTTAAAATAAAAGAAAGATTGTGACAGATTGTTTTTTGAAATTAGAGCTCCTTTTTTTTCTGCCGGGGTTGCGCGGAAGTCCGAAAGGGATACCGTGGCCCCTGGCAATGTACAGGCAACTGAAGGAACACGAGTGAGTTTTAGTCAGTAATAGTCTGACACACCCCTCCTGCTCCGCCCAGAGCGAGAGAAGTTATTTGATTATTTCACATCCAAAAAAAACTGTGCATTTTGCATGGTATGTATCACTTTTTTTGGATGACGAACTTAATCATCCCTGTTCTATCAATAATGAGAAATTGAGGCAATAAGATATTTTTAAGCCTCTTGGATACTGTCCCTTCTTCCGTCTCTGTAACCATCTTTCTCTTTTGCTCGGTTCCACTTGAGAACAACGTTACAATGAAACTGAATTTACTTTGGAAAACTTTTAAGCAGGGACTTGAAAACGAGATGAATTTCGTTCCGTTACACTTAATGTTATTTTACTTTCCAAAGTTTGTAACGATACTAGAACAAAAAAAAAATCGGAAACTATTTATTAATTTATAGAATATCATTTTTAGATAAATATTTTTAGTTATGTTATAGTATTAGTAACATTATGCTTATATTCGGTTGTAATAACGTCACAAATTCATTTTGTAACGTTATTTTAAAGACTTTTTCCCGCTGAGCACGGTTCCGGCGTCGCCTATCACCACGACCACCAACACCCGCCACCCTCGTACGGGCCGGCAGCCGGCTTGTGGTAAGCCACCGTCTTCTTATTCAAACATTAAGTTCGTTCGAGAGTGCGCATCTATTATAGACAGTGTTGTGAATGAATAGCTGTGATTACCTGCCTAATTTTACATTTATGTGATTGTATCAACTTTACATTTTTTTTGGAAACGTTGCGTATCGAAATGAATAGGTAACGTTATTATTTCGTTATACCAGTTATTATTGTTATTAAACAGCTATCTCATTACGTAACATATTTCCGTAAACGATTACGACTAGGTGATCTGTTTCATTTTGACAGTTCAACAACATTAATTGCGGTATTTACGTTTTTGGCTTTGAAGTAATGGATTAGCAATCTGTTTTAAAACGATTCAGATTCTGATTGATAATGTATTACGTAGTTAGAGTACAGTTTAAGATTTCGTTCCGTTTCTTAGTATCGATTTAGCCAAGGAATTAGTTTTGTTACGATCCTGGTGGAACGGTACAAATTATCGATACTGGAACTACGTGTAACGTTATTTTGAGTATTAACGTTTCAAGTCCCTGCTTTATCGGCATACATTCGCACCTAACTTTGCTACTCCTAGCCACAAAACTAGGCATAATTTAATATAACATAACATAACATCATGCCTTGTTTCCCCGAATGGTTGGGCACAGGTGTACCTATAGAACACGCACATATCGCCTGTTATGTTTAAGTCACATGTAATAGGGGCGAGACTATTGCCATCAATCGGGCACATATCCAGACTCCGGGCTACTACTGAGAAATTTCAGATGGAAAAATCCAATAACACTGCACGACCCGGGAATTGAAGCCAGGACTACATGCTCAGCAGTAGCGCTTGCGACCACTAGACCAACGAGGTAGTTAAAATAATAATAAGAATGGAACATAATTAAGTATACCGTTGTATTACCTCTTGAAGATACATAGGAAGGACTATGATTGTTTATACGCTTTTTACACAATGCTACGTTAAAATACGCGCGAGTGTTGCTACACTTAATTTATATTTGAATTTTTTGTGACATTCCTTGTTTTGCCCCTGTACCCTTCAAATTATGTTTACATAATTATAAATTAGAGAATTACGACGAAAGTACTTACCGCCTAATACGACACATAAAATAACTATGAATCTTCTTTTATTACTTAATAACTATGTTTGTTTTTAATGTTAGGCAATTATATTGGATGTTCCGTTATGATAACAGGCTTTTAATTTTTATTAAATATTCCGATAGTGCAAAATAACCTACTTTGTTTATTTCTTTTTAATTACTAGGAATGTACTTTGTTATGTCCTTAAAACTAATGGTGTGTAATGGTAGTTAAAATATGGGAGAAGTGTAGTATGTAAAGTTAATGGGCTACAAACTTAAATTGTCTGTATATTCAAGTCATAACTGTCATTCTTTGACAGTCGTATGAAATGGCTGATACACAGCAAATTTACTTAGGGTGCCGATTTAGTGATACACGTGCGAACTTAAAGTACGCTGTTTTTGAAGCTCGCGAACTTACTCAACTCGCAGTGACACATGAAGCTTGCTCACACTGTATCGCGATGTTGTCGAATTTTCTGAACCAAACTAAACAAACATTACACAAATGTCGAAATAAATGGCGGCTCTCGACTCTATGAACGAAAGTTCGAATCAAGGCGGGCTACGAGCATAATTTCAAACCTGTTGGTTCGCGGATGAATTTACTCAGCGTTTTTAAAGTACGCGTACTTAGTATGACACACGGGCGAGACATGTCGCCGAGCCATATGTACGCGGACTTGCTCGTGCGTCTATTTCCCCTTTAAGGATTACCTTGCATCTATAATAAAAATAAGCACATAAATAAAAACGAAAAAATATCAGAAAACGAGCAATCGCAGACACTCCAGTTTCTTGGCTATAGCAATATCGGAAACCATTTTAGCTACCAAAAACCTAATTTCTCGCCACTTGTCATGCAAGTAAATCCTATAGGTACATTTAAGAAAGAGGACTATCAAGACTATACCGAAATCCTACCAATTTCCCGATCACGTATAACAACACTGCTTTCAAAGTTAACCCTTCGATAAACACGCAAAAAATGGGCCTTAATATAAACGAGTACAAGCCATTTGAAGAGGCGATGGTGGGTCGTTATTGTGTGCGTCTAAACAAAGGCGGGGGCAGGATTGAGAGCCTTGAAAGGTCCTTCGCCCTGGTATTATGACGGATGTTTTAGACATATAAGCTGAGTGCTCCTTTGCATAGCGAGATACATTTTTTAAATTTATTGAGAAGAATTCTTTTTGTAAAGGCTTAACTTAGCAAACAAAAAGTTACCTGTTCCTACCTATAGATTTCAAAACAGTTTTCGCTTTCTGTGTCTGAAGAAATGAAGAATAATTTAATAAGCTTTTGTTTTTTTTTTATGTTGGCAGCTGTTATGATTATTTTTCCCGCTCTTCTGCTCTGCCTATTTGTAGTTGATGTTAGTAATTAGGATTTAGTGAAAGGTTTCAATATCTAAGAATTCAATTCTTTATGTACGAGCACTACTAAAAGACGTTGCCGAAAGGCTCTAAAGACAAGTCATTTCATAGAAAATACAAGACAAGATCAACACAAAACAACCTAACAAAAGGCTATAAAATTCTTGAAAAATATCTTCAACCATTTAACTTTTCGCGAAATCTCGTCGTCGGTTCCCGCCATGGCGCTTTATCGTTCCATCGCAGCTTATCAGTGCCATCACGGTGCCTGCTTTATCAATTTGGCGGCCATTTTTATTGCTAACCCTTGAAAAGCCGTAAGCCGTTTGTATTTTTGAGTTTACGTGATCAATCTACGGATTAGAGAGGGTTGAATCTTCGGGAGAAATCGTCGAGTGACAAATTTTGACTTGAATTATTTTTGTTAAGGGGTTTGATGAATGTTGGTTTATTTAAATATTATTGTTGTATATTTTATTACTAAGTTACGTGATTATAGGTAATAATAATACATATAAAGTATGGCCATTTACTTACGATAGAGTAAAGCGGACTACAACAGAGTTCTATCAATCAATCAATCAATCTGCCTAGCCTTGTCCCAACTACATATGTTGAGATCGGCTTCCAGTCTAACCAGATGCAGCTGAATACCAGTATTTTTACATGGAGTGACTGCTTATCTGACCAAGGGGTAATACGATACTCCTCGGTAAGACTGGCTGTCAGACTTTCGGGCTTCTGACGACCCGTAACGACTGTCAAAGATGCACTAATGACAGCCGGGACTAACGGCTTTTATCGTGTTTTCCGAGGCACGGAGGAGTCTCGGTATGTAAAGATGGTCCTCGGACCAACCCCGGCAAGCGTAGCTTAACCTGATGGATCGACCCGTGCGGCTGTTACTACTTAGCCAGGAGCTCCTCCAGAGCTAGAACTACACCAGAGTTCCATTAAATATATTATGTAAATTGTTACCGAGAGCACTTATGCATCAAAATTTACATAATAAGGTGATTGTATTTTTAACTTTAATGCTGTAGAGAACTTGTAGCAATCACCAAGTCTCTGGAAGTTTCATAATTTTAATAAGTAGGTACTTAAAGTCTTACGCTTCTCGTACAGTAACATTCATCGTAAACTACCATAATTTCAGCCAAAAGACGTCCACTGCATATGCCTCCCCCAAGTACCGCCACTTTGATCGATTCTGTGCCTCCCGCTTTCAGCAGATTCCTGCGGCCTTTACAAGGTCATCGTAAATATGTTTTGTAAGAAATTGAGTGGGTTTTTTTTGTTCTTGGAAACCCTGAGAAAATGTTTTCTTATAAATAATGCCAATAATGGGAAATAGCTTATTTTATTTGGCTTATAACTTATAACTCATTGTGTTTGTTTCCAAGCAGCTTGTTTTTTTTTTCTTATTACATTTTCTTCCATGTATAATGTGGTTATAGAATTTGACAACGAAAAAAAAAAACATTAAGTGATTTGAGGTATTTACATCTCAGTTCGTTAATTGGTAAAAAAAAAATGTCTCTGGACCTTTTACACCAATCTCCTAAATCCTTATATGGCCTTAGTAGCGATGTTGGTAAAAAATAAGTCCAAGAATTGTAGAAACCACAATTGCTCAGACTAACAGATTTGATTTCAAATGTTCCACTCCAATAAACTCAAACATTAAGACATTACAACTGACGCAGTAAATTCATTTTCCGAAGCATTATATTCACCGCATATTAACAATAATGTATTACAAACTTACTTCATTTCATGCGATGTTCCAATTTCCCGGCGCGTTCCGCCGCTGAAACGCTGCATGCTCAAATTGCATTTAAACGGGAACATACATCATATAGTGTATATGAATATTATAAACATTTAAACATTGTTTTGTCAGGACTATTGAGTTATAAGTTACCTAAATTAATTTTAAAGTGCCGTGTTATAGGGTTTTCAGGAATGATTAGATGTGAAGACTTTAGTCACATTCTCTGTCATGTTTAAGGTTATATCAAAGAAAAGATCAATAATAATCTAAGAACTCAGTATTAACCTCCAAAGCAATTACTTTTTTGCAGCATTATCTATTACCTACTAGGTTTTGTCCGTGGCTGCGCTCGTGGAGGTTGGAAATTGTCCTACGGGAACATACTACCAGGATAAATAGTATCCTATATCCTTACGCATGGACTGTCCGTATGCCAAGTTTCACCCAAATTCGTTGAGCCATTAAAGCGTGAAAAGGTAACAGACACAGAATTACTTTCACATATATAAATAGCTAGCTGCACCCCGCGGTTTTACCTGTATAAGTCTAGATCCCGTAAGAATGTCGGGATAAAAAGTTTCCTATGTACTAACCAAAGCCATGGTCTACCCATGTGCCAAAATTCATCCAAATCCGTTCAGCCATTTAAGCGTGAAAGCGTAACAAACAAACAAAGTCAATTTCGCATTTATAATATTACACGGATAGTATAATATTGTAAGGATATTGTACTGATAGTATGGATGATTTAGATGAGCTCTATTTAGCACATGTGTGGAGACTAAACCTTCATATCGGTCCTTTGTACGAAAACCAGAAAATGTACTCAAAAGCTGAGTTGGTACCGTAATAAGTGGTAAGACAAACCAAAATGTTTCCACCAAGGACGATCCCTCCCTTACCTCGTATTTCGTCACTGTTTGCTCAGAAACTGAGATCCGTTTTAACAGGAGATAAAAGGGTAGGAACGTTAATCCTACAATCTAACTTCCTCGAGTCGGGGACGCAATTCGAACACAATGGGGGAGAATATCGAATCCCCCATTGCTGTTGCGTCGAAAACAATGGAATGTTGAGTGTTAAGTTTGTGTGATTTGTTTTATTGTAAGAAATCTGTCTTCATTACTATGGAGAAGAAGATAAAATATTATTTTTTATTGTTATTATATAGCCAGATCTTAGGTTGAATGAAGTAGTTGAATGGTAGGAATTAAAAGGACCAGATTGAAAAAATATACAGAACCTAATAATTGAATAGCGAAACACTACATCACTATTAAAATGAGCAATATTTGTATACATACAAATATATAATTGGAATCACGTTCTCGAAAACGGCTCTAACGATTTCGATGAAAGTTGCAATATAAGGGTTTACGGGGGCAAAAAATCTATCGAGGTAGGTCTCATAAATCTGGGAAAATTTGTTTTCTACGTATTTTTACCCAAGCAAAGCTCAGTCGCCCAAAGTTTAGAACGAGATGGCTACTTAGAATAATGACATAGCAGCATGGAATTAGTAAGTACCTACTAACATGGCAGCATGGAATTAGTAAGTACCTACTATTATGGCAGCATGGAATTAGTAAGTACCTACTATTATGGCAGCATGGAATTACTAAGTACCTACTATCATGGCAGCATGGAATTAGTAAGTACCTACTATCATGGCAGCATGGAATTAGTAAGAACCTACTAACATGGCAGCATGGAATTAGTCAGTACCTACTATCATGGCAGCATGGAATTAGTAAGTACCTACTATTATGGCAGCATGGAATTAGTAAGTACCTACTATCATGGCAGCATGGAATTAGTAAGTACCTACTATTATGGCAGCATGGAATTAGTATGTTCTATACATGGAATGAGTATGAACTATCCTACACTATTAAATGAGAATTTACCATTTTCACCCGAGCTGAGTTCAGTCGACTAGATATTAAGAAGTAAAAGGAGTATCAGGTGGCGTTCTATGGTTTCTGCCTACCCACATGGGAAGAAGTCATGAGTTTTTGTATGTATGTACAACATAAACAACTACCAACTCTGCATTAACAGGGCGAAGTCGTATATAACATTGTAATAAGTGCATAATACCGTATACTATTGAACTTTTTACGAATTTTATTATTCCACAACTTTTTTTGGTAATAATTTCTTTTGTGTTATCACTTTCGACTTCACCCACTTTTCATAGAACTCATACGCTATAATGCCGTACATATTGGAAGTGAACCCTCCTGGAGGGTTGACGGCATTACGTTTGTGCTAAAGTTAACCATCGCGGACGGTCAACAGCATAAGTTTTAAAACCTTGTCATAAAACACTGTAAAACGAAGTAAAATTATGTTTTCTGATGGTCTTGACGCTATACGTAGTATCCAATCTTTTACTTTTTTTTAAAAGAAATTTATTAATCAAACAGTTTTCCTTGGAATCACGCTAGACGAGAAATTACAATGGGGACCCCATATAACATCTTGTTGCACAGCATTTTACTGTGGGGTCGGGCTGCTGACATTGAATCCATCTTTGTTTTACAAAAAAGAGCTGTCAGAGCCATTTATAATCTACGTCGTCGCGAATCTCTAAGGGAACTATTTAAAAAGATTAATATTATGACGGTACCTTGCCAATTCATTTATTCAAATATTATGTATGTGAGAAAAAATCTACATCTTTTTAATAAAATAAGTGATAGACATAATTTTAATACTAGAAATAAAGATAAAATAGATCAACCATTTTTCAGACTATCTAAAGTAAATACATCTTTTATGGGGTACTGTGTTAAATGTTACAACAGAATACCTTGTGATATATTAGAATTAAATGAAAGAAAATTTAAAAATCATATAAAAAGTACACTTTGTAAACAAGCATATTACAAATTAGAGGATTATATCCAAGATAAAAATGCTTGGAAACATGCTGGTCCTGCTCCATAGGACAATTCAGAATCTAGACAAAATCGAACTGGTTGCTAATTCAATTGTATAATTATTATTTTTATTTTTTTAAACATTTATTTTTATTTTTTGTGATTACTTGAACTCACGCACTGACTTATTATTATTAGTATTACTTATTATAATGTTAGAAATATAGTATAATTTTACAATGTTTGTAAGTATGTGAGCACCATGCATCTATCACATAATTATGTCATTCCTTCATTTTATTTTTCATTCTTTTTACCTATCGTGGTATAGTAATTTTATTCTAGGTGCATTGTCTTCACATATATACAAGTGTATATATGTGAAGTAGCAAGTGTATACAAGATATAATATTTTTTTAAAAAGAGTAACGGTGGAGTTTCTTGCCCATTCTTCTCCATCCGAAAACTACCTTTTGGAATGGGCGACTAGAATCAGTTTTATTATTTTTTGTAAAGTTTGACGTTCAAAAGTGCCTTTTTTGTGCCTAATTGAAATAAATTATTTGACTTTGACTTTGAATTACATTTTTAGTGATTATAAAGGCAAACGCGAAAAAAAAAACATCTTGAATTTTAACTAGTAAACCTTGTTAAAACGTACATCAGATTTTATTTTCACGGCTTTTATTGCTGTATTCGCTAAGAAAAACCTACATTTAAAATGAGCCCTCCGCGAGAGCTCCCGGCATCCCATATGCGACTAGATAAACCCCCAAAGAGGGCTCCCGGCACTGAACGTGTTAATTTAAACTTTTGAAGTAAAATGCCTATTTAAATAGTTATCTACAACTTGTTTCGGATTGAATCTATTTATTTACTAAGAGGAAGGCAAACGTTCCCTTCCATCTAAGAGAGAAAATTAATCTACAATAGTACAGACTGACAAATACAAAGTAGACGGTAATGAAATAAACACTGCCAAAGTAAGATTACAAAATAGCGCTGAAAGCATACTACAAAAAGATATTCGGCTGTCTAGAAATCTAAAATGGTACCTTTAGTTTAACAAATACAAAGAAGACGGTAAAGAAATAAACACTGTAAAAGTTCACTGAAATCATACGGACAAAAAGTCAATCGGCTATCTAGAGAAAAAAAATCTACTCCATTCAGGAAAAAGGCCCATAATTTAGTCAAGATGCTGATGACGGCGCAAAGTATAATGGCAATAGAGAACTTTGTTGGCGTGAGTAAGACATAAATTATGACCCTTTGAGGCTGCCTGATGAGTTCCTTGGCCTGGGCACACATCCACGCACCGACCTAAGCAAGCGTAGCTCAAACTGGTCGATCGACCTGTGCGTTTTTTGTTACTTACATAGCCACGAGCCGTCGAAATCAGAAAGATACATGCATACGTCTTGGAGACGTCTAAGAGGAGCTCGTGGCTAAGTAATATCTGCCGTACGGGTCGATCCATCAGGTTAAGCTATGCTTGCCGGTGTTGGTCTGTGGATGGGTGACCATCTTTACATAACGAGACTCCTCCGTGCCTCGGAAATCACGTTAAGCCGTTAGTCCCGGCTGTCATTCGTGGATCTTTGACAGTCGTTACGGGTGGTCAGAATCCCGAAAATGTGACAACCAGTCTTACCAAGGGGTATCGTATTACCCAGTTACTGGGTTGTGGAGGTCAGATAGGCAGTCGCTCCATGTAAAATACTGGTATTCAGCTGCATCCGGTTAGACTGGAAGCCGACCCCAATATAGTTGGGAAAAAGCTAGTCAGATTGATCGACATACGTACGTATTGATAAAGCGCGCAAGACTCAGGAATGAAAGTACCCCTACTAACAAGAAACCTGATTTAAACTTCAGTTTCATTTGTTTTTAAAGTCTTCTATTTTACATGAACTGTGAAGAACACAGGTACGTAGCGGCGTGACCTGCCTACATAAGCACTGAATATGTCTGAGATATGGATATTTTATTCTAATGACGTGCGAATGTGGTGCCGTCTTCGTAGGTCCTAATGTGTTTGCAAATTGTCATTGAATATTTTACATTCTGCGGGTTGTAACATTTTTTGTCTAGGTAATGTAACTACATAATTATAGCAATAGCATTATAATAGGTAAGTTTTCTTTTTGATTTCTTAATCTCGTTACAACTGCCATTTATTTATTTATTTAACCTCCCATTGGAACGCCATACAGCAATTACATCAATAGAGCAAAAAATTGCTTTATGAGCTGCTTTTCATCTATTCTGAGCGAGGTGGACATCGAATGGCGGCGAAGGGTCACGCACGCTCACACAGCGTCAATACATTTATCCTTAGTTCTATAACTCCGTCCATATTGAGCACATTCATGAGACCGAATTCATTATTTAAAACAAATACATTTAAATTGAAAAACGGTAAATTTTGGTGTGTCATACAGCCTGATACAATGTGAAGTATGTGATGTGATGCCATTTAGGTATACAGGGTCAAATTATGAAAATTATCTAGCAAAACTACGTGAAAACTAAACACGCCAAAAATAAGTTGTTTTGTGGGGTCATCTACTGGTTGTGTTGTAACTTTAAGTATGAGTGGAGAAAATCTTTTTTTTTTTGTTTTATCTTTTTTAGATATGGATACCTTTCACGATGAGAAGTAATAAAGACAAATGTTTTTTTTTTAACTGATAATATGTCAAGTAACTACACTACCTACGGTTGATGACCCCAAAAAATAACTTCAAATTAATTTGCTCCGTCAGTAGGGACTGGTCATCTCTTATCTGCCACGGCTTATTATAATTTTTAAATTGTTTTTATTACGTCATTATGTCATTGTCATTGTCATCTACATTGCTCTCACTTGTATAATTTCAACATGAATTATGTAACCAATATTTTGTAAGAATATTATGATTTAAAAGAGTGTCCGTGTAGTTTCTTGCCCGTTCTTTTCCATAGGAACCTACGTTTTGGAATGGGCAACTAGCTCCATATGTCTGACTGACTGACCCCTTGACAATTCAAAAGTGCCTGTAAATGGTTTAATTGAAATAATTGCTTTGAGTTTTATTTATTTTTTGTTTGATCATGTTTAAGACATCGATACCGATCACGTCTGTGGGGTTTCACTACTAATTCTATTTAACCCTGTATATCTATCTATCATCATCATCATCATTTCAGCCGAAAGACGCCCACTGCTGGACATAGGCCTCCCCCAAGCACCACCACTTCGACTGACTGTGCTTCCCGCATCCAGCGGATTCCTGCGGCCTTTACAAGATCATCGGTCCATCTTGTGGGAGGCCTTCCAACGCTACGTCTTCCAGTACGCGGTCGCCACTCCAGAACCTTTCGGCCCCATCTATCTACACTGATTGTTATAAAAAGGTATTTTTTTTGAGTTTGTACGTGTATGTAGGGGTGTATCTTTGGAACCCCTGATCCAATTCCGAAAAATCTTTCACTAATAGGAAGCTACAGCATTGTTGAGTGTCTGTAATTTATTATAATGTTAAAACAAGAAATCTCAAGTTGCGGGCTAGAAGCAAGTAATTCATAGATTTCTTAGTTTCGTGACAACATGTTGTTTAAGCCTGATTTTATATGTCTCAGTACAGAACTGGTATTATGAATCGTTTTTATTTTTGTGAAATCACTAATAGCTCATGCAGGGACTATGATGTCAGAAAATCGTTTGTTGTAAAAACGGTACTTACTTAATATGACCTTTTCTCTCTTATATTCTCTTTTTCTCTGTATTATTATTTTTCGATCACTCTCTATTACATGATACTTAAACATAACTGGCGTAAGGTGGATGTACTATAGGCACACCTTTGCCTAACAGACACACACACAGGCGTGATGTTATGTTGGTTCTCTCATATCCCTAATATTACGCTAATATTCAATTCCCGTGAAAAACAGTTGAACTCTAAGTTTAACCTCTTAAGTTCTAAACGTCTCCCCTTAACGTGTGGGAGCCAAATAATTACGCTGGCCGTATTTTGGACGGCGCCCAACACCGTATCATTCAGCAGATATGAGTAACCGATATAATATATGTTAGGCCACGTGCCGCATTTCGTGTATTGTGTTTTACGATGCCCATTAAAGCTAAGATATAAATAAGGAATGTTTTTCATAACATTCCAGGTTTTCGTAAACACTGAGCACGCGTGGTATATTCATAAGTACCTACCTAAGTATTTCAGTGCCGCTACAACTGAAGCCGCGAATATCATATGCTTTTAACTTGCATGAAAAGTGTGCAAGTATCTGGTATGCCTTTGTGCAAGAACAATTTCTTATTGCTAAAGGTCACAATAGCATGCAAGTTACTTGTTAGAGGCATAATGTATTACGAGTACTTGCTTGTTAAACAGTTATCAGAGATATTACCATAGGTAATATCTAAGCTGATAGACAAAGCTGCGTTTTATTAGATCGGAGTTTCTATTCGTTTGACATATTATTTTCTATACTTATTCTTTTAGACATTTTTAAGATACACTTGAGTTGTAGAAGTGGGTATAGGTGTGGGGTAGATATAGGTACTAGGGCTTTCGAAACATAATTTGTAAAACTCTTTAACATTAACAGCCATATTCTGCTTCCTTATTAGGTAAACAGCCTGATTTTGCTCGAGTCTAAAGTTAATACGTTGACAGCACGGTTGGCGCAGTAGTTAAGCGATTGACTGCTGCGCTGCGTGTCGCGGGTTCGATTCCCGCACGGAACAAATATTTGTATGATCTACAAGTAGTTGTTCCGGGTCTGGCTGTTTGTGTATGTGAGTTTAAATGTTTGTAAATGCACCCACAATACAGGAGAAATTCAGAAAAAATAGTGTTGGGCAACGTTTAAGAAAAAAAAAGCTATCTTTTTCTGATGAGGATTAAGTATTTGGTAGGTATATATAAACTAATGGTAGATTTATGCCTAGCAGTGCACCAACCATCAAATTAATTAGAGCTGTCATTTGCAAAACATACCAAAATACTACGTTTTAGTGTAATGTAGTAGGTACATAATTATCACCCCTTTGTTTTAACAAAGGGACGAACTAGATAATGTTTTAATCCCACACACAAACAGGACAGCCAAAATATTTGCCTTTATCAACCATAGGCGTTTTATAATTCTACACACACCCATTACGCAAATAAACACATATTACGAAATACTTATTGGTACCAAATATCCGTACGTCAAAAAACAAATACCCGTTGAAATTCGCGCTCCATTACATATTTATAGTGAATTCAAATTCATCAAATTGCATGTTTGTATTGACACGACACTATTATGGTGAATGTGATCGAATGCATTATTGTATTGTAATAAATTATGGAAGTTACATTGCCTCATAGACATGGTAAAAGAAAATAATAATATTCGGTTGTGTACCAGTTATACAGTCAAGTTTTGACTGATAACATCATGCCTGTACCTCCACGAAGGGTTTACAGGCATGCACATATTTCGCCAGTTAAGTTGTTTTGACTGATATCGTTAGGTATAATAATTATATTTGGGCTGTTCTGTACCTTGTTCCTTATTATATTTGAGGAGCTCGTGGCTAAGTAATAACTGCCGCACGGGTCAATCCATCAGGTTAAGCTACGCTTGCCGGGGTTGGTCTGTGGATGGGTGACCATCTTTACATACCGAGACTCCTCCGTGCCTCGGAAAGCACGTTAAGCCGTTGGTCCCGGCTGTCATTCGTGAATCTTTGACAGTCGTTACGGGTCGTCAGAAGCCCGAAAGTCTGACAACTAGACTTACCAAGGGGTATCGTATTACCCAGTCACTGGGTTGTGGAGGTCAGATAGGCAGTCGCTTCATGTAAAATACTGGTATTCAGCTGCATCCGGTTAGACTGGAAGCCGACCCCAGTATAGTTGGGAAAAGGCTAGGCAGATTGAATGTTCTGTACCTTATTAACATCACGCCATCACCCTTAGGAGCCGAGCAAAGAGAAAAAAGTCAGAAAGAACGATTAGCGAAAACGCAGTAGGTAACAACGGGGGTGGGCGATGCGATGCACGCGGTGGGTCGGGGGAGCATGCGGACGTAGTTGCGGGCAGGAGAAATGAAAAACAAAGTCCTAATTAAATACGATGCGGTTCTTGGGTTCAAATGAAAACCAAGACCAAACACCTCATGAAAAAAACAAATGAAAAACCAAAATACACCTTGTGTTAAGGACGCAATTAAGTCCGTATATCCAATTGGGCAGTCTACCGTACATAACCAAATTCGACTAACCACTGGAAATACAATAAAGACCCAGTATATATTAAATAGGTACAGTACCTATTTATAATACCGTTGGCACCGAGTTCTGCTGAACTTAATTTTCAAGTCGAAATTGTTGAAAATCTGCTACGTATGCACGTTAATTTAGACCTCGGATTTCTAGCTCATGATTTCGCTAATGGCAAAATTTTGTTTCGGAAATTCAGTACCTACGGATTACTTGAAAGTATCGTGCAAAAACAAGATGACTGCAAGGATCAGTTTTTTTAGATAATCTCATAAGTCATTACTTTTCACACGTTTCTCAAGAAAAGACATTAACACAAGGAAGAAGACAAATTACCACCAAGAAAGACGACCTAAAAGTAATATTATTGCCTTACTCCAACTTTTTTAGTCAAACTACCACAAATATTATTCTAATAACCAACACAGGATACATTATAAAGATTCACAACGACCCAGTATTTATAATAATTAAGTTCAGTTCAATTCAAATGTATTACTCTTCAAGCTTAATTTTTACGATATAATTACTTCGATACGAACTGCTACAGTAGTTAAATTAGACAACTGTTACAAGAATGCTATTGAACAAATTTAAAGCCACAGAAATATAAACGAAGGTGGGTTCGTTGTAATGGAAATGAGGCACAGGTTAGGTCCAATCTACGAAAGAGAAGGAAATAGAAATTTGAGTTTCATGTTTCCAGTGAAAACCCCATCTTTTCTCCAGCCGTGAGAGAATAAGAAACAACGCACATCACTCACCATAATTCTCCTGCTCCTATCTTAATTTATTTCGGGTCGGCTCAATTTGTCTTTTCTTCCATACTACTCTATTATTCATTTATTTATTAAAACTTTATGCACAGAAAAAAAAAAATACTGTACAAAGGCGGACTTAATGCCTGAGGCATTTTCTACCAGTCAACCTTTGGTTGGTGCAGAGACAAAACATGGCAGGTGCAACATAAGAGATAGATAACTTGAAAATTAATACCTACTTAGTACTAATACATACATAGATACATACATATAAACCGAATAAACTTTGTCAGGAGATATAACGATAGGTTGAGGAGAAAACAAATCCAGCAAATCAGCGCTGCAAAGATTCTAACAACTTTTCACGAATATGGTCACGTGCCTTCAACTTGAAATATAACCGACTGGTTGCCATCCAGATGTTCAGAGGAAGCGCATTCCCAAGAAATACCGCCTGGACAAAGAAAGAAGAGTGAATAAAACCAGAGCGGTGCGAAGGACATCGTAGAAGACGATTGTTGGTAGAACGAAGATTTTTGCTATGGGCAGAGCATAGGTATTGAACATGGGAAGTCAGGTAAGAAGGAGAAGTGGGTTTGTCGAGTATAGAATACAACATTGACAGAGCCCTCAACTCTCTGCACTGACGTATGGGTAACCATTTTAAAAGCAATCGATGCGCAGACACATTATGATAATTACGAAGATTGAAAACGAATTGAATGCAGTTATTTAGAAGGCGGCTAAGTTTATTGAGGAGATTTGAATTCAGGTCATAGTAACACACATCACCATAGTCTACTATGGGAAAGATTAGGAACTGTACAAGAATTGCCTTTATGTGTGATGGGAGAAGGTTTTTCAACCGATAGACCGGTTTTTCTATTAGTCGATATTTCAGTAGTCACTTCCTTTCTACCCACAGCATCTTTCACACAGTCAATCCACCGTTTCTTTGGTCTTCTCCTATTCGTATAGCTATCCACATTCATACTCAAACTTTTCCTGACGACATTTCCCTCATTTTACTCGTACATTACTGATTTTCATTATAACATCAGACGAAATACCAGCACCAAGCCAAATCGGAGGCGTATATCTGCAAGCTTCAGTCAACGCCTCCATAGATTACTAGCGTGACAAGCATTTCTCAAACAAGTCAAAATATAATCAACTAAGTTGAAAGCAGTCCTTTGAAATGCCTTTACTAGTAAACATATTTACAGTACAGTAAGGTCTGGGGAACAAAATAAATTCAAGTGCGTGGGTGAGGTCAACGCTCTACCCTCCAGCTGAATATTTTCTATAATGAGTACAAATGTTGAGGCAAATCTTCAACTGTCGTGTAATTGATATAACGGAGAGTTGAAAGAAACGAAATATAATTATTTTCTTATTATTCATTTTGTTATCGATGAAATTTGGTTTGAAGCCAAGAAAATGTTAATGGAAAAACCGATGTAATTTTATATCTTCTATATCAAAAAAATAAAAAAGGTCGTTCACCTTCTAATGATACAAAAACTAGATCATGGAGTAGCGAAAAACCAGGAAATTTAATAAGTGAAGAGACAAAGTATCCAATTACAAATTCACTAATTTTGTTTTACTTGAAACAGGACCAGCCGCTAAATAGAAAACTCTGCATCAGAAGGACCGAAAAAAATTGAAAATGGGTAACCTAATGTAGTGAAACTTTGGTAAGTTGTCGTGTGTGCGCCGGAGAAGTATCCTAATAAAACAAAAAGTGAAAAAGGCATTGCAATTGTAACGGATAGGAATAGTTACTGCCCAACTGTTGATGTCGGATAGTCTTATATCGCGTGTTAAACTCTAATTGCGCGATGCAGGATATGTGTGACGTTATGTCTTTGATGCGTAATTTGTATGTGGCGGTGTAACCGCTTCAGTAGAATTATAAAAAGGACCAAAAAATATACATAACACTCTGTATGCACAATAGTACATTAGACTGTTGTGCTACTTTATATGCTTCGAAGCTTAACCGATTTCCAATTCAGGAGGTCGGATTAGAATTTATAAACTCAGTTCTATCACGCTCGGTTTACCTTCTAGTTTGCTTAGAACTGGGTTAGCACTGCCACCATTGCTATGTAATGATTGTTTCCAAGCGATTGTCTTGTATGCTTCATTTACTAGTAAATGGGTTCTTATTAGTTATGGGAATATGAACGGCTTGCCAGCACACAGATAAACCATGTGAGGTTTTCGTTGTATGCATAATCAGCCTATAATGTTTTCACTGCCGGGACAGAGGTCCTTTCATCGAGAGGGAGTGGGCTGTAATCTACCACGCTGGCCCAGTGCGGATTGGCCACAATGAAACTGTAAAAAAAGGCTCAGTGTTTTGGAAATAAATCATAATCATTTATTGTTACAGTTCACCATTAAGTTGAAATTGTCGGCCGCTCCAAAATTAATCCTAAAGTAAATGTGCAGAATAATCTCAATGAACAAAGAGCTTATCGTGCACATTAACTTTACCTATTTGATTGTGATTTTACAAGTATTGAACAACTACAAATAATTTACCAGATGTATGAATGTTAACGAAGCAAGTAACGGAGTATGTAACGATCGATTAGTTTACCTACTGACAGGTTATATGAGTTTATATAATTGTTTATAATTTTACTTTATAAGTCAATTTATTTTAGTTTTATTCTAATTTATTGTTGACATAATCTACTCATTACAATGTTTTTTTTTTATGAGTTGTATTGCATTAAGTGGTTAGCTAGCGACCTCGACAATTATTTATTTTACCTCGATGGTCCTAGTTTATCAATTATAACTTCTAGTTACAGCTATATGTAAGCGGTCACGCCCTTTATGCCTGGAGGCTTTATTTTATTTTTTAAATATTGTTTACGTTTAGTTGTTTTTATTTCTGCTTGAGTATAGTTCTCGATGTTTTTGGTTGGTATATTGGCGTGTGCTAGCTGTCATATGGCTATTTATTTATAATTTTAATGATGTTTTGCGTAATGTAAATTATCTTGCATACTATTATTATAGAATCTTTTTTTTTTCTAACTGAACAGACAGCTCTGCTGCTGGGGAGTTTGTTGCGCCACTTCTTCTTCCCAGCAAAAGCACTAGGAAGTGGTGAAGGGTGGGCGTTTTGGGGGACTGTCTTATGTAATTTTGACGTTCTAAAAGTGCTGATTCTCAGCCTAGTTTGAATAAATGACTTTTGAATTTTGATCGTAGCTGGTGGTGTTCTGTAGTTTCTGCCTACCCCCATGGTAAGAAGGCGTGAGTTTACAAGTATTTATGTGGATATAATTTTATGTGCTTATCTTTTGAAAATAATTTCCAATGGTAACCACTAACCTGAAATATGATGTAACTTTTGTTTGTCCTCCGCCTGCGATACGAAAATTCTGTAGATTATAATGCTTGTTTTTCTCTTTTCAGTTATGTTTTGCAGTTTGGTTTATTTTTTAAAACCTACATTTTGGCCCTTTTGTTTTGTTTAAACTTTTAATATACGCAGTGACACTTGCGCAATAAAGACGAATCTAACGACATATGGTTCATCAAAATCGGGTCTGCTGTTTAGTAGTTACGAGGGAACATAAAGACGGACCTACATACAGTATGGAAACCACATATATGCAATAAATGAAACCACATACTTGTTACCGCCTTTTCTGACGATACACAAAAAATGGACGAAATCGGTCCAGATCATATTTGAACACTCTGTAGAATTGGATCACTAGGTCAATGATTCAATGAACTTGAACATTGAAAAACGACTTCGAAATTTTGATTTCGTCGAAAATTGTCAAACTAGGTATCAAAAAGCGCCAGCACCGACAAAAATGCCGCGCACGTGCATAGTTGCCGCTCTTCCTGGGGTCAAGGTATTTATCTAAACAGATTGTTTACTTTTATAGAATTTATTTTGATATTTATTTTGTTTGAAAATTTACGTTTTTTTATTTAATATTTAATTTTGATATACTTCTGTGGACTAGTATTACTTGTGGTTTCAATTATTGCATATATGTGGTTTCCATACTTTATATAAGGGTCAAACACATAATCCTCTTTTTTGGCTTCGTTGCACTCGTGTAAAAAGAAAAAGAAAGTTCTGAAAGATACTGCTGAAAACATAATATATCAAGATGAAAAGGCCATTGACAACGATGATAATCAAGTAACACAAGTACACAAAGGTCAATCAGATCCTTACCCTTGACCAATGAACCTTAAAGTTAATTTACACGGAAACAAGGATTTCTGTATAACAACCCTTGATGTCGAGAACGAGACGGCGTCGGCGAGACGAAACCCGTAAACCCTTGAAACAATAAACCCGACATAACCTCAAGTTTATTTCAACTAATCCAATTGTAGACACTTACAAAGCTCTTGGAAAATTCTAAGAGGTCGTTGACCTACAGATGCTTTCCTTAGACGGTGGGGATGCAAAAGAAGTGAATTTGAAAATGGAGTAAATTCAAATTTAGATAGAAAAAAAGAAAAACATTTACGAGGTCGTTTATACAATCGACCTCGTAAATGTTTTTCTTTTAGCAACCTCAACTTGGGAGCTCTTGGCCTTCATCTCACTTGATGATAAGTGATGATCAGAGCAAAGGTGGAAGCGAGCTTTACACGGAATCCTCAACCATAAACGAACTGGCTATCTCACCTCTAACTGCCAAATACAAAAATGCTGTTAACATTGTTGTTGTGGCAACAGACTTAGATAAGCCGGTGGTAGGTGGCCAGAACAAGGAACCAAACCGAGCAGAAAATATTGCCTCCGTTGGGAATTGAACCCGGGACCTTCTAGGTCGGAGATAGGTGGTCTTACCACTAGACCACAGAGGCGGTTATATCCCCCAAAGGTTGAATGTCACTTGCACGTCATACAACATAATATGAGATAGATATTTTCAAATTCCGTCATAGTGAAGTTTCAATTTACTGGGAATTGTTGTCAAAAGTGGTAATCAATTACTAGGACGACTATACCGGGTATGAATGACCTATTGTAGAAGATAAAACTGGATGCTTAGAATTAAAAAGCCAGCCTTCCACCCGTATTAAAACTACGCAACCAGTAAATTCACGTCATTTACTACAAAGGCTCAATTTTCTTTCTCCGAAAACACGACGTCAACCTGCTTACTCTTCTTTTCAGGTAATATAATTGCTTTTACCCGAAAAACTTCTCAAAATACACAAAGGGACTTGAGATCTCAAACATGCCTTTGTAGACTAGAAGCAGACGCGAGATCATAGATACAACATAGTCCAATTACCGCGGTCCTATTATCCGAAGCACTAATTAACTTGGGCATCGAAAAACTTGTTTGAACTGGTCGACGTGCCGCCTTTGCTAATGACAACTGAGCTTGATACTCCTTAGATAAATATCCATTTATTTCGTCTTAGAGATTTTGGCCCAAAGTTCGGGATTTTCGTAATCGAGAATTGATGAGGAGAGCCAACAACAATGGTGCCGATTCTCTTGCCTCTAAACTAGACAAAAAATCACCAAAATTTAGTTTATTCCTGTGAAACGACGATTTCCCATTCTGAAATAGAATAAAGTGACACAACTTAACTATATTTTAGTTTGACAGCACTAAGATGGCACTGAGTTATGAATTTAGTGAAAATGGCCATTTTAATATTCTGAATCGGAAGTTATTCACCTAAAATTTTGATTGTCTATCTTAATTTGACTATTTTTAATCGTAATTAAAATTGGTGTGGAATACAATTAGTTGTCATGAACTAAAATTCACACCAACACCTCGACTTCGGGTGCAAAACAGTACTGTATCTTTTTTTTCTTTTCTTTTGGTTATATGTCGCAAAATAATGAAAATTCCGGCCCCTAAATCTCAACATGTAGGTAATAATTTTTCATAATTATTTTCCATGTAAAAAGTAAAACATTATCGAGGTTGCACCACATGCGTGTCACCGGCTCTAAAAAAAATCACAGGGTAAGGTAAGGTAAGTACCACGTAGAGTCGCGATTGTCAAATTCGATTTTAGTAGTGCTATAATTATTTTTAAATTTAGAGATATTTTTGGCAGAGTAGCTTTATTATTCTCATAGCCAAAAGTAAGGAATTTTAGTGATAGTTTAGTTCGGTGTACAAGAGAATCGGCACCAGTGTCTTAGTTGAACTGTATTTTATATCTGAGAACTGTTTTGAAGAAATCGGACAGCTCTGAAAAAGGTACGCGTAATCAAATATAAAAAAATCGTCTTCTTGAGAATCTCCTCTTTTTTTCGTTGGTTAAAAAAACAGGAAAATGGCATACTTACCATTTTAACATTTGATATGAATTCGATTTTTATATGTTGTATTATGGTGCAGTTTCTTGGTATTCTAATTTTATTTAAACCACGGAATCAGTTTCAAGTTTCAATTGACATCTGCCTAGAAATTTTAAACGTACGTAGTGTAACGTAACACGAAAAGCGAAAATATTTGAACACCAAGATTCAAAATAGCGCAATCGAATTCGCATCAAATGCTTCACTGGTGGTTTCACTGAACCGATTTCAAACTTTGAAAATGGAACTCTCAACTTGTGTCCGCTGGGAGAGATGTCGCTGCACGTTCGCAGAGAGAAAATGGTGTCCAACATGGCGGCGACGTGAAACGTCCGACATGTTGCGCGTTTGACAGCCGATGCGGATATTATTGCAACGGCAAACAGGATAGCCTACATGTTGATACTGATATTATTATTAAAAAAACTAATATTATTTACGCCGTCAGTTATAAATAGAATGTTTCCTTTTGATGTAGTAGCAAGTCAATGGTAAATAAAGACAACGATAAAACTGAATTGCCTAGTCGTGGAATGAGAGAACGTTTTATCCAGACCGAACAGATGCCTCTCCGGGGATGTAAGGAAATAGGCTTGGAAACATTTGCGAACCAGAATGCGGATTGATATCTTTTCTAATATATTTCTGTAAGACTTGCACGTCGATTTGTTGGCTTTTGGTATTTATACAATAACATTTCTAAGGAGACTGTTAAATAATACATCGTTGTTTACCAGAATACCTGCGAAATTTCGCGGGCTTACAATTTTTTTTTAGATTTTTAGTTATTTTTCTGTGTGGCACCTCTTTAGTTTATGAGAAATGAAATGAAATGAAATAGTTTATTCTGTAAATAGGATATTGGAATCACTTTTACACGACATCTTAAAATGAAAAAAAAAAACTGTATGAGTTCGGCGTTTCCTATCTGACTACTCTGAGAAGAAAGGCCGAAACAAACTCAGAGGTCACAGTCTCTTTTAAAGACCAGACATAATCTTGGTCAGGCCATATGAGGACCATGTTGATTAGTGTCCGAAATGGTCTTTTGAGAAAAGAAACATACAGATTTGAGGGGACCTGTCCTGTCAGTGCAAGCATTTGTCAGTAATCGTGGAGCTCAACAAAGAACTTTAGGAACTCAACTAGAGCTATCCGAATATTATAAAATATTTGGCATAGGCCTTAAGGTGGAGGCGTGAAAATGTATAATATAATGCATAGCAGGTTTGCTCGCTTGCTCACTTCCTGTTAAAATCACGCTCTTTCGAGCGTACTGTACTGCTTTTTACACGTGCAGCCTGTGGGCTAGATTTACGCAAAGATCGTACAGCGCACTCCGCGTTCAATACAACAACGCATTTAGGATGCTGGTGGGGCTGCCCCGTTTCTGTAGCGCGTCAGGGATGTTCGCATTGTTCGCGGATACGCATGTAGATTGCTTTCACGCAAAAATGCGTAAAAGGTGCGCTTCCCTGGTGCACAGGGTGTGGGGCAGCTCCAACAGTGTCTTAAGCATGGTTGCGCGTCGCCTGGACTGTGTATACGTGAGTCACTGTTTTGCCGTCTCTCATGGGATGTCGCGACAGTGACCAACCGTGCGTTGTTTCGTAAATGATTTCCTTACTTTTATTTTTGTGTAGTGTCTGTGATTACTAACATAGTCGTTAGTTTGTTGAGTCTTGGTTACATTAATAAAGAAAAATTCTATTCTATTCTATAGCAGAGATTGCCAATTAATTTTGAGAAAACGATTAGAATATTATAACTGAACAAAATATTATTTTATAACATCTCCGATTGTATATTCCAATTTAAATTACTCATTGCGTCCCTTGTTCATTTATAAAATTAAAACAATCAAATTTTCAAATCATTCTGTCTTTGTTGAGGTATCCTAACTTAATATTATAAATGCGAAAGTGAGTTTGTTTGTTGGTTTGTTTCTTTGTTAGGCTTACGCTAAAACGGCGTTTTATCTCGATATTCCCACGGGATCGAGAGTTTCGCTTGTGAAACTGCGGGGCGCAGCTACTCGTAATTATGAAGAAACAACTGACTAGTTGGAAATGGTTGAAAATGTATATTTTGTTTATAAAAGTACACCACACACACACACACTACACACTGATTATTTGCACCAACAACAGCTCCATTTTATGTCCACGTAAATCACTGTCCATTCCAAGGTTGCCTGGAAGAGATCGCGGAAAGTGATAAGGCCGCCCATTGTGTTTTTTTTTTGTTATGTATTTTTGTGGTGTATAATAAACATAATATAACATCACGCCTTGTTTCCCCGGAGGGTTGGGCAGAGGTGTACCTGTAGTAGGTACACCCACATTTCGCCAGTTATGTTTAAGTCCCATGTAATAGGGGGTGAGCCTATTGCCATCAACCGGGCACAAATCCAGATTCCGGGCTGCTACTGAGAAATTCTAGATAGAAAAACCCAATATCACTTTACCCGACCCGGGAATTGAACCCAGGACCTCATGCTCAGCAGTAGCGCTTGCGACCACTAGACCAACGAGGCAGTTATATATAGTGTATAATAAAGTATATATAAATAAATAAATAAAAGTACCTCCGAAGCTTTTAATCAATGCTCTTTTGGTGCCATCAAAAAGCCTGTGAAATCTGAATATCGTGAATTCCAAAATAGAACCCGAGCACGAGGTAGTTTTATTTTATTTCCTGTGCCTTGTATCGAATAACACTTCGACTTTATTAGTCGTAAAGTATTGTTTCACTGAAACTGTATCCGTAAAATCGCACACACCTTTTAAATATACTGAAACGCGCAATAACCCTGACACAAATCGAAGAAAAACAAGACGTTAGATAAAATTATTGGGGTGACATAAATCCTGTCACCCCAATCGGAAATCAACAATGGAATCGTAAGCTAAGGTCCCACTGCGAGTTACGAAGCGCCGCCGACGCGCCATGACAGCAGGAATTTGGATCGTAGCCAGATCTACCCCTAAATGTTACTTGACGGAAACAAGTTCCGGGACTAGGTAGCAGCAAAACTTGGCGGCAAAGTCTTGAGGAAGGGTTAATGGAGGGACAAATGTAAACAAGTAACGTTTGATCTTGTTTACCGAAATTTTCAAGGTAATTTGCACTTTTGGGACTAACTTTGCTTTTTTTGTCTTTGTAATTGTTGGAATTGTTTTTAATTATGTCGTTCCTGTCGGCTAGATTAAGTTTAAGCTTTATTTTAATCTTGTTAATGATGAACTTCCTTTTCATGAAAAAGGTTTTTCTGCTATAGTTTTTTTTCTTTATTTATGAAAATGAGGTCTGAGGTTGCACGCGTAAAAAATAAAGAACGAGTAAAAACGTGTAGGACCATTAGTTTCAAAATCTTTAAATAAAAGTTTGATGAATTAATTTAAAAATAAATTCAATCTGTCCAAAACCGTAACAATTAATACATCATTTGAGCCGAATGTAGATTTAAGAGCACTCATTAATTATTCAAAAGTGCATTTAAAAGGACGCTATGTATGTGGTGTGGCTTAGTGGTTAGTACATAAATAACTTAGGTATCTATAGTTTATAGTGGTTGAATCTGTGTAAACAAAAAAAAAAAAAAAACTAAATCGAAATTCAAAAACTTTAAATTGCATGGAACTGAGCAAACTCAGCACCAGACGAATAAATATATAATTTAATTTGGATGATTCACTTAAGTGCATGGAATTTTAGAGATCTTATAGTACTTATCTTAAATGTAATAAACGACTATTTTCATAGTCATCTTATTTTATTAGTAGACGAATAAAGAAAATATCTAGACAATATTCTCTAAATGATAGCGGCTTAAAGATTTATTAAAAAAATACTACAATCTAAAAGCTGTTAATTTATTTATTTCAAGTCTATTTGTTAAGAGCAATCCACTAAGCGTTTGTTTGTTAGATTTTTAACCATATTAAAACATACTTTCACAGAAAGCGAAGCTTTGGCTCTAATTATTGTAACACTAGTGTTTTAATTGCGTATCTAGGTAATTTTAGTTACTTTTTCGTAAAATATATTTTAGTTTCTAACCTATGTTTAACGTAGAAGGAAATATTATTTACGGAGGTTTTACTATCTACAGTTTTACATTATCTACATTATATTATTGTGTTGTATTATTGTGTTGGATCATTTAGCTCCCTTCAAAATGGTTGAGCTGAATGGTGCTGATCCTTGCGTCATGTTCGTGAACGGGCGCCGTCAGTTGGGACTGGTCATCTCTTAGCTGCCATGGTTTATTCTTTATTTTTTTCTTTTTATTACGGACGCTTTTACGAACGTGCACGTCTTTCTACATTGTTCTCACATGCATAATTTCAAAATGAATGATGTAACCAATATTTTGTATCAATTTTTTTATTTAATTGAGTGTCCGTGGAGTTTCTTGCCCGTTCTTCTCCATAGGTACCTATTACGCTTTGGAATTGGCAACTTGCTTCATATTTTTGACTGACCGACCCCTTGACAATTCAAAAGTAAATGAAAAAACGTAAATGGTTTGAGTTTATAATAAGTAGTGTTTTTTGATGTGTAACATCTTTCTTCTCGTTTTCTGCCAAATCTTTCCTCTAGTTTCCCTGTAATCTGTGGAATCAATTTCGTGAAAAGGGACGGAAGTGTATAATAGGATGCCGCCGGGAAAGCGCGCGCGCTATTTGATTTGACCAATGATCGCGCGCGATGCTAAAGTTAGCCGTCAAATGGTACCAACCTATGGGTTGGTACCCAAACTCAAACTCAAAGCATTTATTTCAATTAAACCATTTACAGGCACTTTTGAATTGTCAAAGAGTCAGTCAGTTAGTCAGAAAGTTGAAGCTAGTTGCCCATTCCAAAACGTAGAACTCTATGGAGAAGAACGGGCAAGAAACTCCAAGGACACTCTTTTAAATATAGAAATTACAAAATCCTGGGTACATCACTCTTGTTGATTATATATGTGAGAACATTGTAAAAAAATATAAAGATCAAAAAAGATTAAAAATGAGGCCTGGCAGATAAGAGATGACCCGTCTCAACTGACGGTGCCCGTTCACGAACATGACGCGTGGATCGGCACCATCCAGCCCAACCATTTTGTAGGGAAACGAATGATCCAACAGACCATCTGACGGCCAGTACTGTCAGCCGATGTCAGATGTTACAAACGTGTTTGTATCTTATAATATATGTGACTACAGTAAGGGTCGTTCGTGTTTTTGTATATAATAGTTTTGCCCAGCAGCGGGACAGTACAGGCAAAAAAAAACTACAAACCTAAATAAAGCTAATGTTTGCTACAATAATATTACTAAAATCGATGAATAAACACTTCCAATATCACAAAAGCAGCTGCTGAAACTATTTCTTGCTAGAGATGCCAATCTTGACAGCAAAGGAAACTTCTTGCGTCTTGGGAAAAATCATGTTCCAAAAGTTTTACAGCGATAACTGGGCGTCGCTTGTGTAGAACTTGTGAAAATATATCACAGAGTAAGTTGCCAGCATAAAATGTTTTGTATAAAACCCATGTTGTCGATTTGCCAATCAGCAGTTTAGATTTTATCAAGGATGACGGATTATTTGTTTTACAAGTGTAAACTATTAAGGGTAATGAACTTTTATTATTGTACCTACACAAAAATCTAGAATCGTACAAAATACTCTGTTTCAGCAGGTTTTTGTTTTTTATTTTAGACTTAGTCACACACGTTCATGAGTATCTACTGTTATACGAGTAACCCCCCTTAAATACATTTCACCATTAAGTTAGACATTACACAGCTAACTATGCAATTTCGAATTTGCGTGGATGGTTTTTCTTTATTGTTTCTTGTGTCTATTTCAATAGCAACTTCTGCTAAAAGTAATGTTTGCTTGCTTTTAGTGGAATTGGCATTAAAACTATTTAAGTTCTTAGATTCAAGTTTATCGTTATCTAGACTATTTTCAATTTCATTTATTTTAAACAGTTTTTCTATTTAGTGAACTATCATTGATTGTTGACATAATTTACATCATCTATGTCATTGATGTTATCATCTATTATTTTAGACTTAGTCACACACGTTCATGATTACCTACTATTATAACCCCCACAAATAAGTATTTCACTATTATAGTTAGACATTACACAGCTAACTATGTAGTTTCGAAATTGCGTGGATGGTTTTTGTATATTGTTTCTTGTGTCTATTTCAATAGCAACTTCTGCAAAAAGTAATTCTTGCTTGCTTTTAGTGAAATTGGCATTAAAACTGTGGAAGTTCTTAGATTCAAGTTTCTTGTTATCTAGACTATTTTAAATTTCATTTATTTTAAACATAGTCTATCTATTTAGTGAACTATCATTGTTGACATAAGTGACATCATCTATTTCATTCATGTTATCATCTATTTTGCTTATTATAATGTGTTAAAGACTTATATCTCCACAGTGAATTAAAGTTTGTGGATATTAGATGTAAAATGTCGGAGCATCTGGCATCGCGATGTTGTCGTCGCCTTCATTTGTGTTCTCATGTCGCAGCGAGCAAAACTTTTAAGGGAGTGTTTTCGTTTCATGAAACTCATATTGCATTGAGTTATTTTGTGTGACTGCATTCAGTTCAGGAATATGTTGAATCTGAATCCGCGGCTTTAAAACTTTCGTGTAGGTATTTATATTCTCGTGATATTTTTGTAGAATTCTTTTTATTACCAGGGATCTCTTGTTTATGAGCTGTAACATCGCTAACTTATACAAAGTTAATTAATTTCTACCTACCTACTTAAACTACGAACTTCTACCAAACTACCCACACTAAACTACGATAAATAAACGTAACAAAATTGCTTTCAAAGAATTTGACCTAAATAAGAATCAGGAGTTTCTCCAACATAGAGACGATGGTGGTATATATTTTGACATATCGTTTGGTTAACTATATAAACTTTGACCTTTTTGTGTCTGCTATATATCATTGTTAGTTGCTTTGAGTCCGTTAACCGAAGCTTCGAAACTAATTTACGATAGCAAATACTTGTCATAAATGTTGCCTTCGTTGTTTTTGATGTGTAACATCTTTCATCTCGCTTTTCGGAAATCTGTGAGAGTGATTTCGTGAAAAGGGAATGAAGTGTGTTACAGGAAGCCGGGGCCGCGGTGCTGGTGCTGGCTCTCAGATGGTACCAACCCATTTTCCGAGAGGTTGGTACTATCAGCCAAAATGTTAAATGCGATTACTTTAAGGCTCATTTTTTATTGTTCGTTGATTATTAGGTAGTATACATTTTATAACTGTTTTCCTTCTTCCTTAAATCATGAAATTTAGCATTGTGGTCCTTTAGCACATTGAGTTTTGGTTCTTTGGTACCTTGTCTTAGTTTTTTCTATGGACTGCTACTTAAAAATAATGTGACGTAATACCACATACTTCTGGTTTGTAACTTCCATTAGAAGAAGGAAATGAAATACTGAACAAGCGGAAAAATGTTGCAATATGGGACGGTAACTATTCGCTGTGTGCAACTGTTTGTAGCCAATATTGCGACGCGACGGTTACAAAAAAAGATGGCTTCCCATAATTTTGTCACTCTGTGCAAATAGAGGCATCCATTGGATTCTTTAAAAGGTAACAAAGTTATTTTGTAAATACATTTTTAGTTAGAAAATGGAAAAATAAATGATGTTTTCGTCTTTAATTTTAGGTTTATAGAATTTCTTTAGAAATTAATTTTAATTTGATTTATTAATTAATGTTGGCATCCAAACATTTCTGTTGAATCGGAATTTGATACGGAATTGTTATCGAAAATTTATTAATAGTTCTGTATTTTACACCAGATTTCCGATATTTTCCATTTCACCCTTTCCGCACGTATTTTACTGGAATCTGAATAGTGCCACTCACTATTCAGATTGTATTGGTGCAATACTTTTTTAATACTACATCACGTTCTACAAACAATTTGCAGAATGTATAATTGTTTTTGAGTTATATAATCTATTAAAACATTTTGTGATTTTTTCCGAGAAAAAGGTCAATTTGTATAGAATCGAAGCTTTCGTCTGCTTTTAGTTTGAAACTGTAAAACCTAATTAATGATCTATTATTAAAAAGTACTAGGTTAAAATACAATACATAATGAAATATTACTGTTATTTATTACTTAAACTATCTTCATCTACGAAGGCAACAAATGGAAGCATTAGTGCTGCTATTCTAGCGAATGTAAGCTCTGGCTTCATCTGGATCTTTCTAAAAAATGCGCCATCTTGCATTTCTGGAGTAACAAAAAAATCGATTTGAAAATCGAAAAACGTAACAGAAAAAATAAAATGTTGTGACCAAAGAGTTTATAAAACAAAAGAGGTTTAATAGCAAAGATTGACGTATTTTCTTTATCCAGATTAGCCTAAGGCTTTCTAAACACAAATAATTTTTGGAAAACCTTTAACTTACTCTCCGGTCTAAACGTGACTCGTTCTGAAATAATAAAATATTCTGTTAATCCTTTGTTTCAGCGATTTATCGCCCATTAAACGTTAATTGTATTGTTTGGTTCTTAGTAACCCTAAACTCGTTTTAATACACTTTGAATATAAATATTCTAAGGTTTAAAAACACTGGATAAAAATACTGAAAATGTATTTAGTGTATAAATGTGTAACATTTCTAGTGTCTATTAGTAGAACTTCTAAAAATCTATGGCCTCCAAGACAGCGAAAAATATTTTTTTATCGATTTTTTGGTCATACAAACATTGCTTCATGTCTATACTACTTGAACTAACACTTTGACTACGGAAGAAGCAATGTATGACAACATTTCTCTACTTAAAAAAGTACTAAAATCAAAAAGGTCGTAAGTGCTCACTTTGATGTTACACTTAGGACATTCTTAACTCTTTCAGAAATGTTAAGGGGCACTTAAAGCCATCTTAAAGGCCACAGACACATGTCGTGTTTGAAACACGTTAAAAGCATGTGCACTTTTCTAGTTACCCTCTAGGAGAATCTGCTGTCACTAAGTAGAAACACTTGGGTCTAGCAGTTTGTTTTAGTTTTCACTTACCTGTTTATACCGGAGCGTACATGAAACAAAAGAATGAATTCATTAGTTTCGTGTGACAGAACAAAAGTAATCATATCATAGTAGTTCTGAATTCAAAATTCAAAAGTCAGTTATTCAAACTAGGCTGAGAATCAGCACTTTTTGAACGTCAAAGATACATAAGACAGTCCTCCAAAACGCCGACCCTTCACCACTTCCTAGTGCTTTAGCTGGGAAGAAGAAGTGGCGCAACAAACTCCCCAGCAGCACAGCTGTCTGTTCAGTTAGAAAAAAATGATTCTATATAATAGTATGAAAAATAATTTACATTACGCAACACAAAACATAATTTAAATTATAAATTAATAGCCATATGTCAGCTGGCACACGCCAATATACAACCAAAAATATCGAGAACTCAGTCACATTGTATCGCACTGCCACGTGCATCCTATTTTAGACATAGGTACTTAAAATACCTATTTTTATAACTTTTTGACTTACTCAGTCCTACAGTTTCACCAGAACTTTCTCATAGGACCTAAAATCTGTTCAACAACGTAAATAACGCAATGAATGCTGTTGAACTGTCAAAATGAAACAAATTTGCCGTAAGAATCGTTTACGAAAATGTGTTGCGTAATAAGATAGCATATTTTTATAAGGAACGGATTTACACGGAAATTCTTTTAAATATTTATCTAATAATCAAAGAAAGTAAAAATAATAATGCGTTTATTAGCATTACAACAGAAAAATATACCTTAAAATTATAAAAAAAACAGAAAACAATGATTATAATGCCAGAACGACCTCAGCTCAGCATAATGTCAGATGACGACCTGACGCTTTCCTAAGCTAGAATAATATACATGTCGTGGCCAGATCTTAAAATTGATAATTTCATAAAATGAACATCAAACACTGGTCACATCACGATATGGCCTGGCCAGATCATTGAATACTCAACGTTTAATTATATGAACTGTTAAACGCACGACTACTTCATGATGTGGCCAAACATTAGTGATCATATCGTAAAATAGTTAGATTATCCACCGGTGGAGGCGTTGATGTCGCTTTCGCGACCACACAAAAAAAGTTGATGGAGTTTTATTGGGTTTCCAACTATGATATTATGGAAAGCGATCAACTTGGAAGTAGCGCTCGCCGGCCGCTGTCGCGGCGTGAAATTCAACATAGCATTTAAAATTAGTTTAAAAAAATTAAAAATATACGCCACTTATGTGGCACCCCGACCAAATGGGTTAAGTTAGGTTAGAACTGTGACCAACCGCGCGCGAGCCGAGCGAGCGCTACTTCCAAGTTGGTCGCAGTTACACCATGGATACCCTACATTAATGATATGGCCAAACATCGACTGACATATCATTAAACGTTGACGTTTAAACGATATAGCCAATGTTAGCGGCCACGAAA
This sequence comes from Xanthia togata, assembly GCA_963853775.1. Classification (NCBI taxonomy): domain Eukaryota; kingdom Metazoa; phylum Arthropoda; class Insecta; order Lepidoptera; family Noctuidae; genus Xanthia; species Xanthia togata. The sequence goes on from OY970805.1 coordinate 8,058,729, forward strand.
ATCACATAGGGAAGTGTCTGTCAGATTTAATAAATTAATTTAATTTAATAAATTAATTAAATCATAAACATCAATAAGGTCCATAAGTTATTAGAAATCTGTGAAGGTACACAAAACAAAGATCCAATCAACCAACTTTAAAACGAGAATTGGAAACAAAGTGGAAATTAAACAAAAAGGAACTGAAGGCTCGAACATAATCGAAACATCGCCTATAACAATTATTTTCATTGCGTTTCAGAATCTTGTTCAGTTGGATGGCGTTATTTTTGCGGCGACGCGCCGATGTGGCGCCGGTCGAGACCCCCTTGTCTACCATTTATGTGTGGTGCAAGGGGTGAACTGAGCGGTAAACTAGGTTTTGTTAGATATTTTTATTTGTATTAAGAGTAGGACAAGACCAAAATAACGATGGATGGACTGTGTGAAACATGATATGGTTAGAAAGGGGATGACGACTAATAGAGAAGTGTGGAAGAAAAGGACAAGTTGCGCCGGCGGCGCCAACCCCAAAAAAATTGAGTTTCTAGGAGAATGATGAATCACAATGTTGCTATCATCGAAATAAAACACAAACAAAAAAACCGACCATGTGCGTGTCGGCCCACGCAGTGAAGAGTTCCGTAGTTGGGATGAATTTATCGCAAGAACAAACTTAACATTGTAGTTGAACAACATGTTCTCCCATACGGAATGTATGGGAGAACATGTTTTTGCAACCGCAAATGTTAGTTGGTCGATTATTACTCGTTAACTTGTAACGCCAACTTAGCTGTGATGGTTTTCCTTTCAATTTCGTTGTAATATACTGCTGCCCTGAATTTTTTCACATATCCAAAACCAACCATTTAGCTGGCAGGGGGACACTTGACTCTAACAAAAATATCACTTTAAAGCTTAATATTTCGCAAACAGATCCCTGAATCCAAAAATGGTTGAACGAGCTTTCCACCGACACCCCACACCATGGGATACATGAGGGGAAAAAAACATCCCCACTTTATGTGTAGGGGAGGCACCCCAAACTTTTTTTTTAATGATTTTATTTTACCTCTTTGCCATGGCATGATTAATATGTATACCAATGCCAAATTATAGCTTTCTAGTACAAAGAGTGTCTGAGCTAAGCCGCGGACAGACAGACGGACATGGCGAATATTAATGTTGCAAAAAAAGTAACATCTTAATTAATAAAATATCTTGATGTTTCTTTTCCGATTTTCACCTAAAGGACCTTACCGTTACTTAACTGACAATTCAAAAGTACGATTGAAGTGGTAAGTACTTACTGACAGTGACTGTGCACTAATTTCGTTATAGCCATTTTATAGGGATAGCGCTTGTTTATGTTACCTATTCTGAAATTATAGGTACACTTATTTTTTAATAGCCTTGTTATTAACGAAGCCTTTTTGTAGAACAAGAATAGGCAATAGGGTCGCCACCATTACATGGGTTTTAAATATACCTGGCAAAATATGGGTGTATTACTCCTCTGCCTTACTCTTCGAGGAAATACAGGCGTGATGTTATAATAAGGTAAAATAAATTCTAACCTTCATGATTCGCTTAGATAGCTTTTATTTGCATTTCATGAAACCGCTGATCTCTTTGTCTTGTACCACAACCAGAGTACTCTCCGGGCGAGGCTCACTCCGTGCCACCCGAATAAACACCCTGTTACCATGTAAATAGCGACATCACATACCCTGATGTACTTGCTGGGGTTACCGCGACATATGTTAAATATCTTACAATTATTCACAACAGCACACACGTCTTTGACATAGTTTAGAAGTTTTATAAGAGGGTCATTGTCAAGCTTAGGGATTTTTTTTGCAAAAAAATGAAACACGTGATATATAAAAATCAAAGGTATATTATAATTCTTACTTTACGTTACAACAAAACTGAGTATCAGTCTGAGATCAATAATTCGAAAAAGGCGATTTATAAGGAAATAACAATAATTCGGTTCCACCGAAAAGACTAATATATCCACCGAGTGGACTAAAATGTTAATTATTGAAACAAAACTAAACAACAAGTGATTAACATCTTGAACAAAAATAACGTTATTGCTATCTTCATGTAATCACAAACAAATCAGTCACATAAAGCATTCAAAAAGTAAATAAAAAAATGTTTTGTGTTTGTCTACCGAAAATATAATTCATTTCGGTGGTCAAAATATGTCTTCGTCGTCAGAAGACCAGAAGCGTTTAATCCTTTCAGCCAGAGAAAGGGGGATTGGTGGCTTCTCTTGTTTTGACGTTGACGTATCTGAGCTGTCAGAAAATACGTCCGAAAATTGTATGCGCTTATGGACATTACCTCCAATCAGCAGTGATGGACTGTGTTCGCCAATTTTCAATGGTTGCTGCATCGAGCCACTCGCAATTGGACTGGACCATCGGCTTGACACTGGACTGTGCATAGGAGTCAAGGTTGGACTCGGTGAATTCATACTCTCGGCGGGAGCTGGTGTGTCATTCCGAGTAGGACTTTGCAGAGGAGTCGTCAGGACTGAACTTGATAGAGTAGGGACATTATTTTGGAGTGGCCTAGGACATAGTGCTATGTCAAGCTTTTGCTACCTAAACCGTAATGTATGCAAGTATTTTCTGGACTACATTTCATACAAGTCAACCTACGAAACTGAAGCATCATTGGTTTACGGCGACTCCAAATAACCTGATGGACTTTAATGGTTCCACGAAACGGCGTAATATTTGCTGTTTTTTATTTTACTCTCAATAGACTCCACATGTGTCTCATCTACTCTAATGCCTTCAATGCCTTTACAGTTTTGAAGAACACACTCCATGAAGGCATCCAAACTATGGACATCGTTTCCTTGAGCGACGTGCTTATCAGCCGTACGCTTAAGACAACCACCCGCGCCATCAGGGGCTCCTTTGCAGTGTCCACTCTCACTGTAATGCCAGATTATGTCATCTACGTTAGTCTCCTCGCTCAAGTAAGCAGCAATTAGGTGGAACATCGTCTTGTTTCTGTACTGGGTTGAAGGTCCGTCACTCAAAATATGCATCCGTTTCAAATTTGGAACAAGGGTCTTCAATGCAGCTATAATAGGCTTCAAATGGATACAAATGTAAATGGGATCGTGATTCCTAATCTCACTAACGGTACAAAATTATTTTGAATTTTTCTCTGCGTCTTCTTGCATCCTCTCTCCATTTACTCGTCAAAAGCTTTTTTTGCACTTCTGGCAAATCTTCTACAGTTTTTATTTTCCCTTCAGCTTTCTGCCGGTTCTCTGTGCTTTCTTCGCTTTTCTTCCAAGGCTTCTGGATCCTGTTTAAGCTTTTCACGGGCCTTCCTCATACTTAGTGTTTTTTGCTCAAGGCGACGTTTCTTTTTTCTGGGTATCGGTAAGTTTACTTCTTGTTTTCGCCGTCACCTGAAAAATCACAATAAGCAATGCACACAAACGAAAAGAAAGTAAAGCTGTGCAAAGGAAGAGCAAGAGATTTCTTTAGTAAAGAACTTTGCATACGACCATGCTAATGAAAAAATATTATTTCCCATTCTGTTAGAAATGAATTACAGGTGCCAATCATTGTTAACTTAGAATATGTAGCTATGGATAACTACAAAAACTACAAGTCGACATGGTGTAGAAAGGTGTGAGGGAAAACATATTTACTCATAAAAATAAAGCGAAAATGCAACAAAAATAGGTCATTAGTCCTTAACTGATAAAAACAACAGTAATCAGAAGCAGTTTTATAAGTTATATAGTAACTAAATAACCCAAATTCAAGAAAACAATCTACTCGGTGGAAATCTGTCGTTTCGGTGGACAAAAGTTCCACCAAAAAGATGTCCACCGAATGGACTTATTTCGCAAAATCATTCACACCTTGCGCCGTTTAAAGGTTATGTCAAAAGCCAAAGTAAATTCATAAAGTTTCATTGTTTAACTAGTTACTAAGAATGTTTAATGAATTTATAGTGATTTACTTACCAAAATACAGCAGTAACCGGAAAGACAACTCAATTTTGACACCACTAAATATTTTTCTTAGTACAACAACAACGTTTTCTGCGTACGAGCCGCGGCAAAATGGCCTCTGACAGGGATACTACGATATTGGCTGCGCTCAATTTTACGTTCCGTTCCGTCATTTGACATTTACTTAATTTTAGTCAGTATCGAAAGCAATGTCCACCGGAAAGACAAAAAATGTTGTGACAAGATTAGATGATGCAAAAAGTGTGTTTTATTTCTATCATTTTTTTTAAATACTTTTAACTTTAAAAGGAAAACTTATGTAGATTACGAAAATATATCATTTTTGTAAAATAATAAAAAACACGTATTTATTTTAAGCTACATTCTATTGAAAGGTAGAATCCGAACAGTCCACCGAAGTGGACAATTCCATTACATGGTGGTGAAATAAAATAAAAATAAATAAATTTACAGTAAATCTGTTACAGTTATAGTCTAGTACGTTTCGTTAACTTTATTAATATGTTATTATTAAGATGTAATTATTAAAAGTGTCTTAGATGATTCGTATGAACAGTTTTTTTTAGGGTTATGACAATGACCCAAGAGTAAACGATGTGTGAAAAAGTATTTGTTTTTGATTTTCGTAAAATTAAATATTTATCAAATTGACACACTATAGACTGTTCACTATAACTTGCCCCTTGCCGTCGTGTTGTTGGCACTACTGCTTGTTTCAATACTAATAGAGTACAAAATGACGACTGACAAAACAGTACTACCAGTCGCGTCACGGGTCAAGTTATGATGAACGCACTGTAGGTCAATTTGCCAACTTATAGCCATTCCATACAACTGTCAAAGACGGACAGTTTAAGTTGATACAGTAGATTTAATAAACAAATAATTTTAGGTAAGGAGAGGCAAGAGATAAAAATATGTACTTTTCTATCGATCAATCAAAACTTTAGAAATTATATTGATTTATTTTTAAAGAAATTAAAATCAATCATTATCAGGCGACCAAAGATCTTAATACATGTTTGCCCTGCATGTTTGCAGAGAGAAAAAAAAATGTCCACTGACACGGAAACCATACTGGTTTAACGCAAAAAGACACAAACACAGTTTAGATACCTCTGACAGTTTGATTACTCTGTGTAAACGCGTAAGCATAAGGTCTTTCAACTAGTGGAACTAGCTCAAGGCTGCTACAGGAGGTGGAAAAATATCAACAAGGTTACCAAGCTCTCCTAGTGACAAATATTGAGTTATTTGCTAGCGACCTCAGGGGTTGGCACTCCATTCATTATTTATGCGGACAGTGTACCACCAAATGTGTGGCACGTTTGCATAGAGGAATGTTGGGTCAGATGCTTCAGCGAACATGGATTTGTTAAATGATTTACTTTTTATTTATTTTGGAGAATCGGGTTTTGAATGTGTTTTGTTTGTTCATGCGTAATTTAGGGTTTTAAGGGCGGGAACGACAGATGTTTGATAGACTTCAGTAAAAAGGTTCTTTTTAAAATTATTTTTGGATTATGATTATTTCAGAGGTACAAGTAGGTAGTAGGGTGTAGGTAGGTGTTTAGGACTTTATATTAGCTTTAACCTTATTTGTATCAATTAAAACCAACCCTTTAACCTAACAAGTCTTGACTTATGATAATTACACAATTATTAAGGATGTTGACCAAACAACATTTTTGTTCTTCAGATAAATTATTTAAAAATATAGGACACGTATTTTAACTTTTTAAATAAAAATATTACGGCAATACATTGAGTTAAAATGTGTCATGAAGTCACTCCTCGGTAGATTTTATACTGACTTGTGACGTAGCGAGCCGCCGCTCCCCAACTTGAATGCGTTTTATCTAAAGCATTTTTTATTAATATGATAAATAAAAAAATACTACTCAAATATTTTTTTATTATCTTACTGTCGGACTATATAGTTTTTTTTTGCAACATCCCTATTTTTTATTGTAACATTATCCCCAAGGGGCTCACGTGCAAGGATATCGGAATATCCCCCCAGGAATACCTAGTCCTAAAGTATTTTTTAATTACTTAAATAACATAACATTACACCTGTAAACCCCGAAGGTGTACTTATATATTATATACATTTAGTCAGTTATGTTTAAGTCACATGTCATAGGGAGCGAGCCATTAATCGGCCACAAATTCAGACTCCGGGCTGCTAGTGAGAGTTTTTAATGGAAAAACCCAATAACACTTTGCCCAACCTGCGAATCGAACCCTGGACCTCATGCTCAGCAGTAGCGGTTACGACCACTAGGCAGTCAAATTACTTAAATAGAATATTAAAACATCTCATTAGTCAAACATGTACTGTGACTGACCCAAAGAGTCACAAAGGTACTTATATCCGGGAAAATAAATGAATTAAAACCCGGGTATAATTAGATACGAGTTCTGTGTCCTTCGCACGTTTTTTACAAATGATCGCATAGGGAGTACTATAGGTACAACTCAAGTAAAATGAAGGACTTTGTTGAAACACGTTCGTGCTCGGAATATTTTAGGGAATTTTCTTCTTTGATGTTGAAAATACAACCCAAATCATCACGTTTTGTTTTTTTTACAATGGGGCTTTCTCCGCATTTTTTATATAAAGTTGTCTTATGCATATCTAAAGCCGTTGATGTTATCTTTATAAAAATAAAGTGTCTAGTAGAGAGTAAGTAAGAAAGTCCAGGGAAAGATTGTCCTAATCTGGGTGTTTGTGAAAAATGTTTGAATATATTTTGTATCATGCGGGAATCGGTAATCGTTAAACCAATTGCTTAGGTGCTGGTAGTATCTTATTTTTGTTTGCTGCAACCTCGGGATAATCGTCAAGTTATTATATTTGATCAAATCTCTTTGTACAAACGGCTAAGTAATAGTATAGTAAGTTCAAACTTTAGCTGGTTTATTTACAAACGTTGCTTAAGGGCGATCATTCAAAAAGTTGACAACGTCGCAAATAGCTGTCAAATATTTACCTGTTTTGATTAATTTGGCAATATTACTGTATGAAAATAAGAAATATGGCTAATTACACCTCTAATATGCTCGTGACAAATAATTATTTTAGAATTTTCAAGATTTAATTAGTTAACAGGAAATTAAAAATATGTCAATCAGCCATATTACAAGAACAAAAAACAAAAAAATAATTAACTAATGTGCTGCGATTAGTGAACCTTATCAAATGCTAATTTATTTTTAACTAGCTGCGACCCGGGGTTTCAACCGCATAAGCCTCGATCCCGTGGGAATATTGGGATAAAAGGTATTCTATGGCCTTTTCCAGATCATGGGCTACCCATGTGCCATATTTCATCTAAATCCGTTCAGTCGTTTTAGCGTGAAAGCGTAACAAACTAAAAACACACTTTCACATTTATAATATTAGTCAGGATATTATAATATACTCGTACACCGCGTCAAAAAACAATTGAAACAATTTTTTTATTGCTTCTAGAGGTATTTTGTCGGGTACATTGAGTGGCCCTTTGTAAGACGGCTAAAATGTCACCGTGTATAACAATTGTTTTTTAATTAATGTTTAGTAGTAATTGGATACATCAAGTGTGCTGCTTTTGTAAGACGACTAAAATATCACGGTGTTTTGCGTGGATGTGACGCATATTTTCCCCCGAATTGTTATTTTCTTGTTTTGTTCTTTCCATGGGTCATGTGTACCGCAAATAAACGTATTTTCTTTATTTTCTTTCCTTCCTTTTTTTCTTTATTTTCTTTCCTTTCTTTTTTTTATTTCTTTTCTTTCTTTAGAAAATAGCTTTTTTTAGGTAGGCATTGAAAATATAGTAACGTAAGTAAAATGCAAAGAAAAAAAAAATCTAATAAACACTGCTCGTAGAAGTGGTAAGCAGAAAGCTCCATATTGACGACCGTTACTGGGAAAATCCATCTCGAATTTACCATACCGTCCAGTTTACAATATCCAGTTACCAATACCGAGATAATCTTTCTAGAGTTTTCTAAAGTTTTTTTCTGTTTATCACCAAAATTGGTTTGGTTTAGCCGTGAAAACAGACTCTAATTTACACTTGTCTTAGTCCAGTGATCAAATTGGACTTCTCGTACGTATAGATATTGTACTAGTAAATAATAAATATACAAATCTAACAGGCTGGGGGCTAACCACCCCCTCTTAGGTTGCCAGTCCTTTGGAGCGGAGAAGAGAGGAGAAGAGTCATCACATCAACGCCGGTTGTCGCTGAAAACCAGCTCTTTCTCGCATAGGGTCCCAGCATTATGCTGAGCGATGGCCATTTTGCGTGGATGTGACTGTGACGCATATTTTCTCCCAATTTGTTATTTTCGTGTTTTTTTTTTCTTTGCTTGCGTCATTATGTACCGTAAATAAACGTATTTTCTTTCTTTTTCTTTAGAAGCGGAGTTGTGGCTGTCTTTACCATTCGAAACTGAACTCCGCTCCAGAGTTTATATTATATCGGTTAATATGGGCACAGCTCCGCTCCTCTTCTCAATTCTCCGCTCTAGTGGACAGTTACTCGACAGTTTGGCGGTTTTAATCTTACTTCAGTGTGGGAAAGAGATGCAGCTGCTCGCGGTAAAGCATCATCTCTCTCATTAAGAGGTGGTGGTAAGCCCCCCTTGTCAACAAAAATGTAGTGGTTAGATCTTGGTTAATACCCCCTTCAAGTCATAAAAGTATTCTTAATATCACTAACCTATTCCAAGATGAATCTCATGAAGTTAATCTAATGAATTCCATGATCCTTGTAATGTCCATCTCCTCGGCATTATGACTCGCGTCAATATGGCCGGCGGCGCCATATTATATTTCATGACGTCACTGACCCTTGATTAGTACTTACCACCTACTAGCATTAAGTGAGAAATGTTTGCGCGTAAACTAGTGTGAATAAAGGTTTTCTGGGATACATTACATCAAAACATATTGACTGTAGTAATATGCTTAGGATTTAGTTTTCTTTGTTAAAGCGTGGGCTCTGGGTGCAAATCCGGGTAAGTATAACCAATGTGACGACATTTTCAATTAATAATATGTATGTACTTTCCGGGTGTATATTGGACATTACTCACATCGGTGAAGGAAAAACATCGTGAGGAGACCTGAACTTATCTTAACTAATATTATAAATGCGAAATCGAGTTTGTTTGTCTGTTTGTTTGTAATGCTGGGGCCGCATCTGCGTCTATCGTGACGAAGCTTCACACAGTAATACGCAGATGTGACCAACCATTATCAGCTATCGTCGCGATAGTTCGGGCTGCGTATCACTTATCGCCCTGGTGGGGGTACATAATAAGCGTGGCGCGTGGTCGGACTAGCGTTCGTAATTTCTGTTGTTTCCGCTCTGTCGACATAATGGAGTCATCTTGGATTACTGCACGATAATTCGTTAAAATTACGAAGCCACTAATGTGACTACTGCATTAGCGCGATAACTTTTTAGCGAGCAAAACACACGAATTGCTCTGTCACGATAGACGCAGATGCAGCCGGGGCATTACGCTAAAAAGACTGAACGGATTTGAGTGAAATTTAGCACATAGGTAGACCATGACCTGGGTTAGGACATAGGCTACTTTTTATCCCGATATTTACACGGGATCGAGACTTATGCGAGTGAAACCTCGGGGCGCAGCTAGTAGTAAATATAAGTCCGAAATCACCAACCTGTCTTGAGAAAACGTAGTGATCAATGCTCGTGCCTTCTCTTTTTCAGAAGAGGCCTTTGCCTTGCAGTGAGACATTAATAGTGTGGTATGATTATTATTAAAGCGTGGAGAATATAACGCATATAATATGAGAACCATAAGTAACAGAACATAACATAACATCAAGCCTGCATCTCCCGAAGGACCACATTCCGCCAGTTATGTTTCAGTCCCATGCATATATTGTAAGTAATAAGCATTATTGTGTTTCGGCAGTTAGAGGTAAGGTAGCCAGTTCCTCTGTGGTTGAGGATTTTGGGTGAAGCTCGCTACCACCTTCGTTCTGATCATCACTTATCATTAGGTGAGAAGCAGGCCAAGAGCGTTAAGGTAATGGATATAAAAAAATTAGGAAGGAGCCCAATTACCATCAACTGACAAAACCATAAATCTAGACTCCGCGGGCTGCTACTGAGAAATTCCTGGAAATGGAAAAACCTAATAACACTTAGCCCGACCTGTGAATCGAACCCATGATCTCATGCTCAACAGTAGCATTTCCAACCACACGACCAATGACGCAATCACATTAAATCAAAATATCACAAACTTAGATAAAATCTCATGAAATCGATTTTAATCATACTAATCTAGCTTAAAGCACTGAAAGCTCTGCAATTCAGTGGTGAAGATAAATCTTCGTAATTATAGCCGAAATAGATTTATTAATCTATTCAAGTGCAAGATAAATTAATAAGCGTACCAGACCTGCAAAACTTATAAAATAATATACTGTCGATCACTTCGTATTTAACACAGAAAATAATACCCTAGCATCATAGAAATAGAGTATAAAATAATTTGGCATTTCTAGCGAGCTGCCAAGCTTTGCCAATCCCATGCCATTCCCTTTTCACATTAATCGCTCTTTAGCGAGTTTTCTCATTGACTTAGTGGCATTCAGAGCCAGTGGCCAGCATCCATAGAGCTCTAAATGCTCTTAGAATTTGCTCTTCTATTTCGTCTTACATTTTATGATAGTTTACATTAGCACAAAGAAAACTTCTGGTTGGTTGGTTTAGGTGGTTCATAAAAGGGGCAAAGCATCCATTTATGGATCTCTTTGGATTACTAGATGCATCCCACGTTTTGACCCGCATAAATCTCGACTCCATGGGAATTTTGGGATAAAAAGTATATTTTGACCTAACCCAGGTTATGGTCTACCCATGTGCCAAATTTCACTCAAATCCGTTCAGCCATTTTAGCGTGAAAGTGTAAAAAACAAACAAACTCGCTTTCGCATTTAATTACTAGCTGTGCACCGCGGTTTCATTCGCATTAGTCTAGATCCCGTGGGAATATCGAGATATAAAATATCTTATGTCCTAACCTAGATCATGGTCTACTCATGTGCCAAATTGCATCCAAATCTGTTTAACCGTTTTAGCGTGAAAGTGAAACAAACTCACTTTCGCATTTATAATATTAGTTAGGATAACATTTTTTTTTGTAATTTATAAGAATAAATATATATAATACAATATTTTAAACAGAAAAGTAAATAATGGTTAGTGCTTATTCTTGTTGAATTATAACTGTAACCCATTACAAATACTAATTATCTATCTCTGTATCTTTACAGCATCGAGTTTCGTGTTATTAATTACTTACCTACACATTTACTATGAATAATTACTTAAATATCTAATGACGTCACTATTTACGATGTTACATAAAAACAGTGACATCATTAATTTGTCAAGTAATTTACATAAACTACTTGACAAATTACTGGCATTGTAAATATGTATCATGTTTTGTATGTTTAGGCTTTTCAGTAAAACTATTTGTTTGATTTTGATTATCATTTATAATCAAAATGAAACAAATAGTTTTTATGTAGGAAACACGATAAGTGGTTGGTCCCGGCTGTCAATTATTATAGATCTTTGAGTAGTAGACAGGTGGTCAGAAGCCCGGAAGTCTAACGATCAGTCTTACCGTGGGGTATCGTGCTACCCAGTTACTGGGTTGTAGAGGTCAGATAGACAATGGCATAGCCTTTTCCCAACTGCTTCAACACTTGCTGCAGTCTAACCGGATGCAGCTGAATACCAGTATTTTACATGGAGCGACTGCCTCCAAAGCACTCAATCTGACCTCCACAACCCAGTTACTGGGAAACACGATATCTCTTGGGTAAGACTGGTTGTCAGACTTTCAGGCTTCTGACAATCCATACCAGCTGTCAAAGATCTACAAATGACAGCCGGAACCAACTGCTTAATGTGCTTTCCGAGGCACGGAGGGGTGGGTATGTAAAGATGGTCACCCATCCACGGACTAACCGCGGCAAGCATAGCTTAACCTGATCGAAAGTCCCGTGTAGCTGTTATAAGAAATAAAAAATGAATACTCAATTTACAACAACAGTTACGTATCAAGTCAGTCGCTATTACAAACCGTTTGTTACGACCATTACAAAACACCGTAAGTACACCATTAAATTAGGTAAGTACCTAAGTACTCTTTTATTGTGAAAGGTCATGACCTACAGCTGTAAAAATTCCAGAGAACTTTTACAATGATCTGCGAGCCGAACAGAATGCGCGACGATAACGTAACGTCAATTCGAACGATTTTTTCATCGATAATACCAACTATTCTATATCATTTTGGTTTAAACTTTTTCGAAAAGCTCAATAGGAATCACCCAGATAAGAATAAAGTATTAAAAACAAAGTAAATATTGTGCAAAACGAGTATTTTCCGTCCATCGAATTTTTGTTACGTATACGTCGCGCGTTCGCGCTTGACTTTGAAAACAGAGAAACGGAATGTTGGTACTAGGTAAATACATGTTATCCCTGTTTGTTTTTCCAGCCAGTAAAGAAAATAAGACAAAAGGAAAGAAGGCACTTATGCAGGAAAAGAAAGCAAGCCGGTCTCATTACGATTGAGCGAGGTTAAGGAGCGCGCATGCGCCGTGCACTCAGCGAGTTGCGTAGCAACAAGTGGCCGCGGATGGTAGGTGGGACAGTGGGTTTACTTCGTGCAAGGTTAAAAGCAGTGCCTTTAACGTACCTACCTTCCTATTTCAATCTGCCTAGACTTTTCCCAACTATATTGAGGTTGGCTTCCAGTCTAACCGGATGCAGCTGAATACCAGTATTTTACATGGAGCGACTGCCTATCTGACTTCCACAACCCAGTAACTGGGTAATACGATACCCCTTGATAAGACTGGTTGTCAGACTTTCGGGCTTCTGACGACCCGTAACGACTGTCAAAGATCCACGAATGAAATGACAGCCGGGGCCAACGGCTTAGCGTGCTTTCTGGGGCACGGAGGAGTCTCGGTATGTTAAGATGGTCTCCCACCCACAGACCAACCCCAGCAAGCTTCCTATTTGTCGAATTTAAAAAAGTTTTTTTTCCCTTTTCTCGCTCCGGTTACTAGAGAGCCTATGTCCGTATTTTGGGCACACATAACATAACGTCACGCCTATTTCCCAAATGGGCCAAATAATATTGATCGTTTTGTCATCATAATACGAGTATTATTCGGATGAAACTAAATGAAAGGATTTATGAGTTTTTGATACTATACGGTTTGGCGAGATGCACGTCCATGAAATACTAAGAAAAGTTTAAAAGAACCATGCAATTTGTAACAAAAAATATCTACATAATTAAATAACAACGGATATTGCAAAGTTGTTTCCATTTCTTATTCAAATTAGTAAGTAATTCCATCCATTTCGCTAAGTTAATTATACAACAAACACGGAAAACAAACAAGTATAACAATATTAAGATTTATTACTCGAAGCAAACTAACTTTATTTGCGAAATTGAGGTAAGAAAGCTGCTATCGCGAGATAGATGGGAGATCCATAATGACATTATTTGTAATTAAAGTGGGTCAGCAAACTGTATATTGCTATATTACAAACAAACCTACCTGTAAAACCAAACTACCTTTGCTTTGCTCTCTTTATTAAATTAAAACAATGAATACATACGTAAACTCACGCCTTCTTCCCATGGGGGTAGGCAGAAACTACAGAACGCTATCTGCTACGATCCTTACATACTCCTTTTGACTCGTTTACGTTCATACAGGTTCATCAGGGGCTCAAGTCTGCTATTTTTACAAATTCGTCATTCCAACACGATTCCATTGTCATTTTGCTAAAAGTTCGTAATCTGCTAAATTCATTATGGTCACATTATGGTTCCACAAACACGATACTCGTAACGAATTAAAAGAAATTACTGCACAATGACGTTCTCATGGTAGGTCACTGATCAATGAAACTGTCAAAATTTTAGCAGATTACCAATGATTAAGTCAATCATTCGTTTTTCGTTATGTACGAGATTACCAATATATGCCATTTCTTTCAATGGAGTGTCAGTGACTGGCCATTGGAAAGTCATAATGACGACAATATGTTAGTAGATTAAAAACTTGTCAAAATCAACAATTATGAAATCAATGATAGACCATTCTGACACTGTTGTAATAGCAGACTTGAAGCCCTGGTCATCTATAGACCACTTCGTGCCGATCGCTAGTGCTGCCCGCCCTAATACGCATAGGGTTTGGAACAACCATTCGATTGACGTTATCACTTTATCAGTTATGATTTAAGTATAGCATTAAGCATCCTACTGCTAGGCATAGTTCTCTTTATGTTTTCTCCTCAGATTCTACAGAAAACGTACAAATTCGTAACTAATAATATTATAAAAGCAATATTACCACACTTTCCATTTTATCTTTTATCGAGTTTAATATTATATTTTTTTACACATATATATCTATTTTTATTTAAATATAAACCACTTACACACTATAAAACTGATTTACATCCGTAAGACGTCCTCGTAACATACGAGGTCCAGTTGAAAACCAGCGTCAGATACTAGTTGTCAGGCATTTATGCTGAACTGGGCCTATTTGGCTCAGCCCTAAGGCACATAGTACTATTCTTAGTTATTTTTATATTTTTTTCTGTCTTTTTTTTGTTTTTGTGTGAATATTGTGTGCCTTGACCTGAGTCAAATAAATTTATTTTCTTTCTTTCTTTCAAAGACAAATTACAATTAACTTGAACACACATTTGCTTTCACATATTGAATCGGACCGTCTCCCTCTGAACATTACTGCGTCTTTGGAACACGTCACACACTGGTTCAGTGAATAGAGTTGAGTGGTAACAAATGCGGTTCTTAAGTGCCTGATGATGAGAGGGCATTGTTTGAAGATTACGTACATACCTATTTGGTAAATTATCATCACTGCATCAACTGCGAAAGTGAGTTTGTTTGTTATGCTTTCACGTTAAAACGGCTGAACAGATTTGGATGAAATTTGTCACATGGGTAGACCATGACCTGGGTTAGGGCAGACTTAAGTAAGTAGTTTAAGTTTTTAAAGGCAATATACCTGGTTAAACCTTTTTGTTATTGCTTGCCTATTACTTTACATAAAGACTATTATTTTATATTTCTACTCCATCAATTTTTTATTGACACAGTCATGCTAAATACTATCTTAATTTTCCGTAGCAAAAGTAGTACGTAAGGATCGCAGTGGCTGTAGTTACTGCCTACCCCCATAGATGAATTTTGTGAGAATGGGGTAAATTATACAGATCTTTTACAAATAAATGATGGTTCATACTACGTCGCGCCAGAAGGTGCATCTACGATTATGTAAGTAATTAAACGTCAAATAAAAAATAAAAATGAATATGCAAAATACAGGGTGTTAAAGTAATTGCGTGCCATAGCTTAGGGGTAGGTTCAGTATCGATAAAGGAAGCCAGAAAAGAAAGAAAAAAACAAGTTCAACCTAATTTAGTACCTACTAACTTAAAATAGCAATCGTTTAAAAGAGTTGACGGACAAAATTACAACGCGTTCGATAGTAGGTAATAAATTAAAGCATTTAAACAAATAAAATAATTTTAATTCTAGTTTAGTAGTTTTATTTATTTTATTTATTTATATATACTTTATTGTACACCACAAAAACACATAACAAAAAAAACAAAATTAACACTACAAAATATACAATGGGCGGCCTTATCGCTTTCCGCGATCTCTTCCAGGCAACCTTGGAATGGACAATGATTTGCCTGGACATAAAATGGGGCTGTAGTTTTTATTTGCACCAACGATGGTGCAAATAAAAACTATACAATATACTAGAATAGATACCTACACAGATATATACATATCCTAAATAATAGATACATAAATACATACATACTTTCTAAATATATAAACAACAAAAATAAATGAAGACTATAGATAATTACAGTTACGAGAACAAGATCACAACGACAAGTAATGTTCCTTCACGAGTCTCTTAAATATTGGTAATGATTGCGCGCGTTTAATTTGAACTGGCAATGCATTCCACAAACGAGCGGCCTGGACAGTAAACGACTTGTCGAGGAAAGTTGTGGAATGCATAGGCATTTTAAGCTTCAAGTTATCTGATGACCTTAAAAATTTCATGTGGGAGTTGCAAAGAAACTGGAAACGTTTCTTGAGATAGAGAGGGGTGGAAGGGGAAAAAAGCACATTATACAAAAGGGTAAGAATATGAACATTCCGGCGAAGGCGAATTGGTAACCACTTGAGCTTCACACGAAATTCGGAAACATGGTCATATTTGCGCAAACCGAATATGAACCTTATACAAACATTTTGAAGCCGCTCAAGTTTATGAGTTGGTCTTGGGTAAGGTCAAGATAGCTGACATCAGCATAGTCAAGAATGGGAAGAAGTAGCGATTGTGCAAGCGCAATCTTGGTGGCAGTCGGTAGAAAATTACGTAATCTCTTCAAAGATGCAGCGGATGCAAATAGTTTGCGGCTAACTTCCTGTAGCTGGGTAGTCCAAGAAAAGTTTTTATCGTAGTAGTAGTAAGTAGGTGCTAATATTATATGTAGGTTGTTCTTTTTTTTTCTTTTTTTTTTCTGGCTTCCTTTATCTATACTGAACCTACCCCTAAGCTATGGCACGCAATTACTTTAACACCCTGTATTTGTTTTAGAACTGTAGCAGACCATAAAATCCTAAGTTTATTACAGATGACTATTATGACATCCATTACTATAACCCGACACGATAGGGCTAAAACTCTATCGTTCCGGGTTGTAGTCATGGATAGTTTCCATCTACATTTGTAATGTTTACGTATCTTTGAAACACGTCACAAATCAGCTCTCACAATTGACTCTGTAGATCACATTGCTGAGTGCCTCGAGTGAAAACAAGAGGTTCTTGAGTGGCTGATAATGAGGAGCATTGTGTGGAGATTATGTGCACTCATTATGAGGATTATCTAGATTGTAGGGGTGGTAAGATTATTTTAGATTAAGTATAGAAGATTATTTTTGAATAGTTAAAGAAACTTGATTTATTTCGGTGTTTTGTGGTAAAGTGGACGAGTCACTTTGAAGTTGCATTGGATATCCCACTGTAATCTGGGAATTCGCAAACAACTTTAATGCGTACACCAATTTTAACATAGGAGGAGCTCCTGGCTAAGTAATAATAGCCGCACACTAGTCCGTGGATGGGTGACCATCCTTACATACCGAGACTCCTCCGTGCCTCGGAAAGCACGTTAAGCCGTTGCTCCCGGCTGTTGTTCGTGGATCTTTGACAGTCGTAACGGGTCGTCAGAAGCCCGAAAGTCTGACAACCAGTCTTACCAAGGGGTATTGTATTACCTACCTAGTTACTGGTTTGTGGAGGTCAGATAGGCAGTGAAATACTGATATTCAGCTGCGTCCGGTTAGACTGAAAGCCGACCCCAACATAGTTAGGAAAAGGCTAGGCAGATTAATTGACCAATTTTAACATAATTCTTTCATTATGAGTCTTCAAACAAACAAGGGGCGGAGACAAAGTGATATGCTATCAGCGATAACAATGATGAAAAAGTCAAAAATGTATGGGACTGACATAATGCTACTAAAAAACTTGGTGCAATCCTATTGAGAACAAGAAGAGATGTTTTTCAGCTAGGGTGTATCCACCGAATCTGTGCGGAGATGCGTACTGGCTAGACTGGAGCGGAACTGAGCTGCGTGTGGCGAGCGTTGGATGTTGACGGCTCACTGCACGCCGCTCACATCACTTCTCGTCTCCACGACGCTCCGTCGCCAGCTTGCGAGGCAAAGTTCACATCTACGCTTTGTACCGCCGCCCAGCTCAATGTCGGCGAGGCACAGCTCACATCTCCACCATACAAATATGATACATATTCGCTCAGTGGTATCCACTGAAGCTATGTGGAGACGAGATGTTTGATTAACGAACTTCTATTAGTTCTTTAAAACACATTTTTTCACCTCTCGTCTCGTCTCCACTTTGATGGAGTCCCGCCCTCAAAAGTCGTTGTAGAAATATGATAGGCATTGAAAGCGATTACTACTTGTCTAGGCCCACAGGACATAATTAGTAATATAATAGTAATAGTAATGTATTTCCAAAATTTCAGTCTCGACCCCTGAACTAGGACAACCTGTATGACAGGGGTCGAGGTTTGTCCAGTTACATGGACCTACATTAGAAGGCTTAGACTAAATATAATTAAGTGTTTTTTTAAATAATGAAAAGTGGTGGTGCTTGGGGGAGGCCTATGTCCAGCAGTGGACGTCTATTGGCTGAAATGATGATGATGATGATTATGAAAAGAAAATTGAAATAAAATGAAAAATTGACAGACAAATTATGAACAATAAAACATATTAATAACTCTAAAACATGTTCTGCTTTAGAATAGAATTGGTGTAGCATGTGTATGGTGATATCTGTGATGGGTGTGTGGATGTAGGTTATTATTAAGAGGATAAATAACAACGCAATGGCGCGTAAAGTTTCCCGAAGAAAGGCGCGACGCGACACTAGTAGAACAATTTCTATGAAAACTTCATCGAAATTGCTCTACCAGAATCGCGTCGCACCGTCGCTCGTCGTCGTGTGGCGCCTGTCTAGCGCCTTAACGCATACATAAGTACGCAACGGTGCGGGTTTAAAGAAGATGTAGTGATACAATTTTAAAGGGTATGCTGAGATGGTTTGGTCATGTTGAGAGGATGAATGACAGGCGACTAATAAAAAGCAGAGGTGAGTGGGGAGGAGACGCCCTAGAAGAACATTTTATAACCTTATTGGTGATGTTCTTCAGAAAGATCAGGTGCAAAGTACTCGCAACCGGCGTGCGTGTATGACCAGAAGGGCAATTCCCGTAATTTTTAAGAACGTTCGCATTATTTATTTAATACTTCAAGCACATACATGTACAGAGGCGGACTTAATGCCACAGGTATTTTCTACCAGTCAACCTTTGGGTGATGCAGAGATAAACAGTGATATGTACAATAGCGAGAATTGAGGAAAAAATATTTATTTAATTATAAAGATATACATAATTATATACCTTTGCATTCGCAATCTGTCAAAAATACAATCTATCTACCAACATTTTTGACAAGTTTGACAGATTGAGACTTGAATGTAAACGAAGCCAAAGGAGTATGAAGGATCGTAGGAGGCGTTATTATGTTGTTTCAACCTACCCCCATGAAATGACGTGAGTTTATGTCTTTCAAAATCAAAATATTTTATTTCACTTAAACCTACAAGGGCACTTATGAAACGTCAAAAGCTAGGTGCACGGTTCCAATTGGCCGTTTCCTATGGAGAAGAGCCGGCAAGAAACTACGGTTACTCTTTTAAAAATAAATGGGTATTTAACGTTTTTGATTTACAGTCTAATAGGATTGAGAGGACAGTGTTGGCCTGTCAACAACATTATCATCATCATTTCAGCCAAAAGACGTCCACTGCTGGAAATAGGTCTCCCCCAAGCACCGCCAACAACTTACTCAACAAAATAGAAAATGGTCTTTAAATCTAGTCTGTTAAAGCTTACAACGTAGATTCTTTTATAATAATAATCTACTTATATAAAAGATTCAAATAAAATAAAAACCAATTTAAACCAAATGACATGATTGCCACTACAACTGTTAAAAATCTGAATTAATAAGTGACTGCTGTTTCATTAATTTTGCTCTTGTGCTGTTCTTGTTAAGTTATCGCCTTCCGAATCAAAGGACCAATTTCTCCAACAGGGAAATCAAATAGCTTTTAGTCGGCTGTCGTCTCCTCTATTAATGACTGGTCTTTAGATCTAATTACATTAACTGCGGAAGAAGCAAGTACCTACCTATATACGACTTCCTTAAAGGTCGGCAACGCATTAGCGAACTCATCAGGCATCGTGGGCGTTTGTGACCTTTTACTACAGAAAACGTACCCGTAAATAAAATGTTTGTATCGGGATGATTAAATAAGGTTTCTAATATTGAAATGGGATCTCGTGAAAAAATGAAAATTCATTATGAAAGATCCAAATATACTCGTACATTGATAGTATACTTATTTCTATACTAATAAATGAGCAATATTTGTTTACAAATTAAATTTTTATTAAAAATTTACAGTATCTAAACTAACAGAGGGCGTTCTCCTTAACCCACAATAGCATAGGGTCCATACAGACAAAACAAAATAATAAAATGGAAAAAAAAGGTTTTTTTTTTAAATAAAATGTTCACATAAAATATTACATTGTCACGTAAAAAAAGACTGTGTAATTGAAAAAAAAAACAGTTATTTTTACCGTTCGCAAGTCAGTCAGTGCGTTGGAATTATACGATTTCATATAAAATGGCGTGCCGCTCTGGCGCGCCACTTTGCGGCTAGCCGGTAGTGCGTAAAAGGTCTTAAATAGCACTTCATTTTAATAAATAAAATTCCATACTTATCAGCCATGAAATAATAATAGGTAAGTAGTAGTCATACTTTTTTCCATCAAACTGCAATTAATTGTGTCTTGAGTTTTTATAAAATCGTGGGTTTGGATTGTTTAGGAACACGCAAGGTCGCAGTATCAATATTATTTGGCAAATTCTTATTCATTATAGCTGATTTGATGGCATTCCTCATTTTATTAAGACCTCATTAAAATACCAAACATCCGTTTAACATAAAAATTGATTATAAAAATGCGAAAATTACTTTTCTGTTAGACTTTTGTATGGTTTTCATTGCTTACAGAAATCAAGATATAATATATGGTATAGGTGTTTGCGTTCAAACTTGCTAATAGACGACAGAACTATAGTACACATTAAGTTTTCAATATTTAAGTAGTTTCCTAGTGATACATCAATCGACTACGGACCCAAAGTAGGCCGCTGCAAGCACAATCTAGCTAGCGAAATGGGGTATTATTGACCTAACCGATACCCAGTGTTAACGCGATTATCCTGACCAAACCATGTCCCATAATTATGTTGGATAGTCCAAATTTTCCATACACCTGCTCTTCTGAGGACCTAAAAAACGCCATATTGAAATATTTTTACCTTTGCCATCGACTCGAAAAGAAGAAGAACTGGTTTAATCATAATAATTTCTAAACAAACAATGGTAAAACATTATTGTAGAACCACAAACAATATATTTTTAAATCTCGAAGAAAAGTAATGGCAAAGCTGATTAGGTACACATTCTATTTTCAAACGAAAAAAGAGAGCATTCTCCGAGTATTCATTTTGGTAAGCAAGGAAGTCAACAAATTGGAGGGTCGCGATAAGCCTCGGTGATTTTAATAGCGTATATTTGTAACTTATTTTATACATTTTGCTGAGAAAGCCTATTTATTTTAATTTTATTGCTGGTTTGCAAAATGTACTTAAGCTTACTCGTAACCAGATATAATTGTAGTACCTAAATGAATTCAAAATCATCTATCTAATTTCGCAACACATTTTCGTAAACGATTACGACAAATTTGACTGTTCAACAACATTCATTGCGTTATTTACGTTGTTGGGCAGATTTTTTTTTCGAACTTATGAAGCAATGGATTCGCAAGTTGTTTCAAAACGATTCAAATTCCGATTGATCGTGTATTACGTAATTAGGGAACAGGTTCTCGTTCTCGAGTTTCATAAACACAGGCGTTTTAAGGGTCCCGCAGAAAGGCGCGACGCGACACCGGTAGAACAATGTCCGTGAAGTTTGAATAGAAATTGTTGGAGGTTTAAGTGTATACATTGTTATTGAACTTAGATACAACACAGAATTTTGAAGTTTTGATATGACGCTATTGTACCCGAGCGAAGCAGGTAGGTACGGGTCACCACTTGATAATAAAGATCTAAGAAAAAAAATACACGAAAACATCACAAAAATACAGCTAAAAATCTCTCTCCCCTTATAGAAACTCTCCCTCGACTCTCTCTCTTATAGGAACTGCACTTTTTCTTTTTTTTTTGGGTTGGGAAATCATCAAATGACTTCTCCCGCTCTGGGTGGAGCGGGAGGGCGTGTCAAACTCTTACTGACTAAAACCCACCCGTGTTCCTTCTGTTGCCTGTGCAATGCCAGGGGGCCACGGTATCCCTTTCGGACTTTCCCGCAACCCCGGCAGGCAATGGTCTCATCGGACACCTTCACTTGCTGACATCTCTTTGAGGCGCGCGTGGAACACAACGCGCCGTCGACCCGGGCTCGGTCCTTACCGGACGGCGAAGAAAAAAAATCATGATAAACGCAGAACATGTTTGTTTAATTAATTAAAGCTATTAGATAATAAGTCGGCTGTCGCTAGGCACTTATTTACAACAACAACAACATTAATCAGTGCCTAGATGACAACCAGGCGGGATCGCGCTGAGAAATAAGTTCATTTCTGCATTACTGCTTTTGTTTTTAAAAGAAAAGGGATAAAATACTCTGAGCTAAGCCGCGGACAGACAGACAGACTTATTGTTTCGCCATGTCCGTCAGGTTCCTTGTTGACTACGGGTACGGAACCCTAAAAAGAATTAAGAATATTAAATGATAACAACAAATGAATGTAAGTTCGACGGAAGCTCTTGTTTCAAGAATGCGCCTAATCTAAATCAGATAAACAACACATCATCTAAAACTGATCTATACGAAAAAGCCTCTACTAATCTATTACCAATAGCACAGACGTCAGACAGTTCTTTAACATGGTTAAGCTGTACCTTAGAGGCCTTTTTTTTTTTTTTTTTTGGGTGGGAAATCATCAAATGACGTCTCCCGCTCTGGGTAGAGCGGGAGGGCGTGTCAGACTCTTACGGACTAAAACCCACCCGTGTTCCTTCTCTTGCCTGTGCAATGCCAGGGGGCCACGGTATCCCTTTCGGACTTTCCCGCAACCCCGGCAGGCAATGGTCTCATCGGACCCCTTCACTCGCTGACACTCTTTGAGGCGCGCGTGGAACACAACGCGCCGTCGACCCGGGCTTGGTCCTTACCGGACGGCGAGCTACCCATTGCTCACCGTCCGCAAGCCCGCGCCTACGGTGGCCGGGAATCCGCGATCGATTCCCGACGCCCGGGGTGGCTAGGGGCGTGAGGGCGCGAAATATGCCTCTCCCTCACGCGCTCCGCCTCCTCCTTCGCGAGCATTACTGCTTCGCAGAAGGAAGTGACGGCCTCCCATGCCCTCTCGCTCCGTACCATGGCCTGGACCAGGGCCGGACGCGAGAGATCCCCGCCACCGATCGCCTCCACGAGGACACGGCGGTGCTCTGCCCAAGCCGGGCATACCTCCACCGTATGCTCCACCGTGTGTACCTTAGAGGCCTAAGAGTGTCATTCTTTGAACGAAGCCATAGGGATATAAGTCGTCCTTTTGTAATGAAAGTCTTTTTAACTAGGAAAGTTCATGATAAACGCAGTACAAGCTTCTTTAATTAACTAAAGCTATTTTATAATAAGTCGGCTGTCGCCAGATAGTTAGTTACAAGCCAACATTAGTCAGGGCCTGGATGGCAACAAGGCGTGATCGCGCTGACAAATGAACTGCATTACGCCCTTTGTTTTTGAAAGAAGAGGGATTAAATTGCGGAATGGACTGTGTTTGGAGCACGAAGTAAATATACCAGGGAGATACCTACTCAAACTCAAACTCAAAGCATTTATTTCAATTAAACCCTTTACAGGCACTTTTGAATTGTCAAAGAGTCAGTTAGTCAGAAAGTTGAAGCTAGTTGCCCATTCCAAAACGTAGATCTCTATGGAGAAGAACGGGCAAAAACTCCAAGGACACTCTTTTAAATATAGAAATTATAAAATCCTGGGTACATTACTCTTGTTGATTCTATATGTGAGAACAATGAAAAAAAAAAAATAAAAAAAAAACGATTAAAAATATAAGCCCTGGCAGATAAGAGATGACCAGTCTCAACTGACGGCGCCCGTTCACGAACATGACGCATGGATCAGCACCATCCAGCTCAACCATTTTGTAGGGAACCGAATGATCCAACACACTCGCCACCATCAGCTTCAGCATCAGCATCAGCTACTTTTCTACGAACATTTAGATGTCAACATCATTGCATTTCGTGCATTTATGGGATGAGGGCGGTCAGTGTAGATAAGTAAGACTATCATAAAAGTAAAATCGATTTCCTCCAAAAACATTTAAAATAATAATTCTAAGTTTTTTTTTGTAAGCCTGTAATGGCCTACTGTTGAACAAGGATCGCCAAGTACTTTGAATGTAAAAAAAAAAAAAGTATATATGTTTATTTATTTATTTATTTAACCATTTATGTACACACAAAAATAAACAGACAAGATTATAAGAACAGAAAAATACGTACAAAGGTGATGCTTATTTCTAATGAAATCTCTTCCAGCATACCTGCGATAGGACAGAGGGTAAAAAGAGATGTAGACACCGTGTGTAAGAGTAGAGAGAAAGTAAAATACATAAAAACAAAACAATTCACTCAATAAAATAAAACAAATTATATGACAATATACTTACGAACATACATACATACATACTTCTAAAATAAATAAAATACAACATAAATACCTACCGCAACTATGACGAAGTGGAAAGATAGTGTTCTTTCACTCTTCTTTTAAATACTGCAACAGTTTGTCAGTCCCTAATGTCAGGTGGAAGTGAATTTCACAACCGCACCGCGTGCACGTTGTTTTCTCCAGGAATGTAATAATATTCACATCACAACACATAAATACATTCACGCCTGTATTTCCCCTATGAGTTAGGCAGAGGTGTACCTATAGTACACGTACATTTCGACAGTTATGTTTAGTCCAATGTAACGGGGGGTGAGCCTGTTGCCATCAACCGGGCACAAATCTAGACTCCTAGCTGCCACTGAGAAATTCCAGATGGAAAACCCAATAAAACCCCGTAATTTCTAAATTTATATCTGTAATTTTGATGGTGTACATAATAAAGAGTATTCGATCTTATCTAAAATTAAAAACGAATCCACACGACAACACCAGAAAAATACGAAAAGATTTCTTTCATCCACCTACTAATCTATTACCAACCGCATGTTAGCCACACTAACGACTATTTGAACGAAAGAAAACCTGTAAAAGTCTTTAATAAACAATCTCCATACATTTCAGCTCTAATTCAATAAAACAAAAGACTTTCAGATGACCCTAAATCGGTTCCGAAGGCCCAATTGAATCCACGTAATACCGGACTATTTGTCCCCAAATGAGCCCTGCAAATCTGTCTTTGATTGGAAATTGTACTTTGGTAAAACTGTGGTAAGCCTGGTAGATTTTTTCTGGGAAAATTGGCAAAGAGGTATAAAAGTTAGGTAGTTAAATCGCAATCGTTGTTGTTGTAAAGAAAATAGAGAACATTCTGTCACTGAGTTTTACTGTATTTGGAACTAGCTTATGGCCACGGCTTAGCTCGCGTGGATGTCGGATCTCCGGGATTATAAGTACCTTACGTGCTAATGCAGGTTATAAACTATCTGCGTGCCAAATTTCATCCAAATCCGTGCAGCCATTTATGCGCCAGTCCAAAACGTAAATCCAGACAAGCAGACAAACGGAAAAAAAATGTTCCTTACTATTTTATTATACGTGTGTATACCTTTTTAATATAGATGTCATTTTAAATATTTGGTACTTTTAATTAGCATCTAAGTAGGTACCTTCTTTTGATTAAATGTATTTGATAAAACGTTTCATAAACTTAGCATCACGCATATAAGCCTCGAAAGGTTAATTAGGCAGAGGGGCACCTAATAGTACTTTTTTTTTACGAGCTGTCAACCATTGCTCACTGTCTGCAAGCCCGCACTTACGGTGGCCGGGAATCGCAGGCCGATTCGAGATCCGAGATCACGGCGCGAAGTTTGCCTCTCCCTCACGCCCTAATAGTACACCTTCATTTTGGTTACATCTGAAATAGCGCCGAAAAAAAAATTGAGACATCGCCAAGCAGCTGGTCGACTCTTTACGTAACCAGAGGGGCTGGCCTATTTCTTGGCCAAAGAATCAGCATTGCCATACAATGTGACAACGCTGCCAGCTTTTTGGGCGCTTTTCCTGTTGACAGCGATGCGGACGAAAGTTTTGATGACCTATAATTATTTCACCTCCTTTTTATATACTTGTACTTAAAATTATTATATTATTAAGTTTTAATATTATGTAAATAATACGCTGAAAAAAGTAAATAAATAGCCCTCAGAAATATTATGTCAAAGTCACTCACATGTTAAAATTGAACGACTTATTTCTACAGCTCGTTTTCTCACGAAAAAAAACGACAAGTGTAAATTCAATCCGCACAGAGTTTTAATTCATTTCGACGAGGATGTGCGAATGAAAATACGTAAAATAAAAAACTTAGACGAGTTTGCACGGTAAACGAGCTACGAGGGTTCCGTACATAAAGCTGGCTTAAAACTTGAGAGGTTTAACCACTTGTGCTTACATAAATGCGATAGTCGTGGTTTTATGGTATAAACTCCGTGCATTCTTATTCTTAGTACCTACAATACGGCTCATATAACTTGGCAGGTCTGAACACAGGCTCTGCGAACTTTCGCGCATGTTCTCTCGCTCACACTCGCCTCGTGTCCCCATTTGGTTCCTAAAAAAAATTTATTGCGCAGCTTTCTGCGCGAAGTTCAGAACTGCCAAGTTATATCGTATTTGATTATTCTTTTCACATCAGAAAAGGAGGAAATAATTAAAATGCGCCCGTACGTACGTCGTACACTACAAATTATACAGACTTATAGAGAGAATTCAAAAGTAAATAAAAAATAGTGAAAAAATACAAAAAAAAACGTGGAATCCAGTCCTGTGCTGTAATTTAAAAATCACCATCACCATTTACAACCTGACTTCACCTCTCTTTTCTTGTGCCAATCCCCACGCTCTTGTGCCAGCCTCATCTAGGTTCTACCCATCTCGGCGCCAAACGACCGACACTTCGTCTTCCAGTTTTTTAACGCCACTCACTTACCCCACTTGTCATCACTGTGCCTTGCCAGGTGTTCTACCCAACTTAATTTGAGTTTCATAATTCGTTTTCTGATATAAAAAACCTTTGTGCGTCTTCGGAACTCCACGATTGGAACACGGTCTATTAGTCATAAGCCAAGAATTGAACGCTCCATAGCTCTTTGTGCAACTCTTACCTTGTACACCTCCTCCGTGAGCGTCCATGTCTCAACACCATACGTCGTCGTGGACAAGAACACACTGGTTATAGAGGTGGGTTTTCAGACATTGTGGAATTTTGGCTGATTTCAGAATGTCGTCTAATTTGCTAAATGCGGCCCAACCAAGCTTCATCTCGATATATCTGTTTGTTGATTATCTTTGCCAAATGAAATAATATAAAAATAGGTGTCTAATTTTCATCCCTGCTATAAGAAGTGAAGTGGTTACGACAAGTGTGTAGTTTTAGGAAAAACGGAATCCTAAAAACTAATACAATTTATTAATACCAGGGCAAACTCAAATAGTTTCAAACACATTTGTTTGTTTTCATTTGAAAAATAAAGAAATGTAAAATGAGATTAAGCTACCTATTTTTTGTTTGTTTTTCTTGTGAAGTTGAACAAACTTAGATGAAAGACACCCAGTAGTGTGTAGTTCTGGAACACAATCACTGTAGTTTTCTTTTTACTTTTAAACTACGTAGTTGTAGTTTGACCTTTATTAAAGATTAAAGTAGGTCTAATTACGTACGGGTGACAACTTATTTTGTTACATAAACTATAAATTTATTTATTTATTACTTTTAAGAAGGATTATGGACTAATTACAAATAATAGGTAACAACAAAACATTATCAAGTTGCTAATAACAAGCCTCCATAGATAATATAACATATCGATTACTTTGAGAACAATCAGCAATTAAAGCACAGACTACATATACGATTAAAGTATTAATGTACAGACGCCAGCATCAAGCCACTCCAATCCGTCGAACCTTCCCAATCAACATTGAACCTTATACTTTAGTGATAAAGTTGAAAATCCATTAAAGAAATTTGACAGACTGCAGCAACTCGATGTCGTCGAATTAAAGTCGCTTTTCGTGTGCCCGCGTTGTACTTCTATATTACGCAACGGATTTTGATGCTTATATATATATTACTATCATTTAAACAATTTATTATGGAAGGTTTATGTACCTATATAAAATATTAGGTAGTATAAGATTTTACGTGACCAAGGGCTGGCCAATTTTTGGGTCAAAGAATCAGCATTGCCATCCAACGTGGCGATGCTGCCAGCCTTTTGGACACTTTTCCCACTGACAGCGATGCGGACGAGTTTTTTGATGCCCAATAAGCTCTTCCCTTTTTTAATTATTTTATTTTTTCCATTAAATATTTGTAAATTTTTTAAAATATTTTTCTTTATTTCTTCTTTCTTTCAAAATTAAAATAATTTAAAATAAGCCATGGCAGCTAAGAGATGACCAGTCCCAACTGACGGCGCCCGTTCACGAACATGACGCGTGGATCAGCACCATCCAGCTCAACCATTTTGTAGGGAACCGAATGATCCAACACACTCGCCAGCATCAGCGAGACATTAAGTGAGCATGACATACTCTCAACTACCCTGCTCTTTCAAGTCAACATACAACATACTAACATAGTAAACGACTCCATGGTACTCACATTTACAAAAATTGAAAAAAATGCGTCTAAGTTATACAAAACTATAGTTTGAAATGTATTTGGTGGTAAAATTCTTTAAAGTAACCTTTAAAGAATTTTACCACCAAATACATTTCAAACTATAGTTTTTTCAAAAAGAAAGAAAATCAATATTATCTATTGGAGTATTCAATAATTAATACTTGGTTAAATAAAAATAATAAATAAACATTATGTTCGTAGTCAGAAAAAATAAAAAAGGGGAAGCAACTCTACCAATTTTTTTTGTTGTTAACTATTGCGCCCATTTGGTGGACCAGCACTTAGCCAAGCATTTTTATCTACGATATAATCATCCAACTTATAGTATGCTTGTCTACATGTGTGCGGTTTCTGAATTGAGAATTTGAAGTCTGGAACATGTAATGTACTTTAGCATTACTTAAGGTTACTCCTTCAATGTAGAACGCGAAATATTCAATTCAGAAACCGGGTCTTAAACTCATACTGGCTGATCAGTTGTATCAAAAAACGTAGGTAAGTAGGTACCTAGTTAATATCTACCTACTACAAAATCTCTAACAAAAAATAAAGGGGTCGCGCGCATGCGCCTCTCCTCGCGATGTGACGTCATATAATATAATTATATTCTGTCTCAAAATTGTTACATGTAAATTACCTATCTTTTGCGTGATCCATCATTACTCTAGCATTAAAAGTCTTGTAGTTATTAGCGATTGAAATCTTACATGTTTTTGATGGTCAGAAATATTGAACTTCCTACCGGTACTCCGAGGGAAAATACGTTTTCACGACAATAATACATAACTAAATTACCAAGAATATACAACTGAAGTGAAACACTCTTCAGTCACTAAGAACACGTTAAGTTCTCTTTTTCATTTAAATGATTCCTATTTTACTCGAATTAAACAAACGTTAAACAGACGTTAAACAAATGTTAAACAAACGTTTGGAGTTGCATAAAGCGAATTAAGCGATTTTCTCTATACTTTAGTAACTTTTCGAGAATTATTTTAAACAAAGCTGTGCTAGGACTTTTCTTTTGAGTTACTAACGAGTAAATAATTTCTTTTAAGTTTGAAACTGTAATACTCTGGGGTTCACGTGAGATATAGCTCGTTAGACTTAATAGAGGCAGAAAAAGAAACCGGTATTATAAATGTTATCAATTATTAATTAAATTAATAATTTGCAGCGGCGGATAAATTAACCAGTCACCAAAGTCAAAGTCAAATAATTTATTTACACAATTAGGCACAAAAAAGCTACTTTTAAAGGTCAAAATGTACAAAAAAAAAAGATTCTGATCGCCCGCTTCCAAAAGGTAGTTTTCGTATAGGGAAGAATGGGTATGAAACTCCACCGTTACTCTTTTAAAATGTGTTAGTAATAATGTCGTGTATACATTAATTATATAATTATATGTGATGACGATGCACCTAGAATAAGATTACTATAACACGATAGGTAAAAAAAAATTAAAAATGAAGGAATGAAGATAAATTAATTATATAATAGATGCATGGTGCTCACATATTTACAAACATTGTAAAATTATACGATATTCCTAACATTTTAACAAGTAATACTAATAAGTCAGTGTATGAGTTCAAGTAATCACAGAGTAAAAAATAATTAGCAACCAGTTAGATTTTGTCTGGATTCTAAATTGTCCTAAGGAGCAGGACTAGGGGCCTATCTTAATGTAGGCCCCTAGTCTAACCGGATGCAGCTGAATTTGGGAAAAGGTTAGGCAGATTGAACTTATCTGACAAGTACATATATAATTTCCACCAGATAGTTACGGATGAACTGTACTAAATGATGATTGACTACCAAACCAAAATGTATTTAGGACTCCGTGAAACAGTCCCCTAATCATCATTACGGTACTAAAAGAAGCAGGGTTGACTTTTTACGCACACCATTTGTGAGATTGCCATACTTTTTGTGTTCTGTCACTCTAATTATCTACACCCCGCATTTTCACCCGCATAGGTCTATCATCCCGTGGGAATATTGGTGTTAAAAGTATCCTATGTCCTAACCCAGTTCATGGTCTACCCGTGCCAAATTTCATTCAAATCCGTTCAGCCGTTTTAGTTTGACAACGTAACAAACAAATAAACAAACACACTCACTTTCGCATTTATACCTATATACTCGTATATATATATATTTTATATAAACGTTGCCCCACACTAGGATTTTCTCCTGTATCGTGGGTGCGTTTACAAACATTTAAACTCACATACACAAACAGCCAAACCTGGAACAACTAGTTGTAGGTCATACAAAATTAAATATTTGTTCCGTGCGGGAATCGAACCCGCGACACGCAGTGCAGCAGTCAATCGCTTAACCACTGCGCCAACCATGCCGTCAGTTAGGATATATTAAAATAAGGATTATGATTGCTACGTCCCCTTAGAATTCTAATGATAAGGACATTAGAATTCAACAATCAAGATCAAAGAAAACTCAACTAAATATTTTCCCAAATTCTCATCAAAACTTTGACCAATAGCAAGCTTAAGTAATTAACTACAGCCACGCTTTCAATAGATATCCAGGTTTAATGAATATTTAGTGGTTGTATTTATCGCCGAATGCCATGTCTGACTATAAAATACAAGGCCGTGAACTTCGTCGTTCTAATTGTCTGTGGTTTTGTGTTTATTATACGCATAACTTACTGGCGTAAGTTTCAGTGAGGTTATAACTATCTGGATATTATAATTAACAAAGAGAGTGATAGCCTAGTGGTGTGACCGTCAGACTGCCAAGTTCCATTTATTGATTAACACTTTATGCACATGTAAATGAAATACCAACCTTATTGTGATGAAGAGACAAAACATGGCAGCTACAACATAATTGATAGACAACTCGAAAAAGAATAAAAACTTATACATAGATAGATAGCTACGAATATACATATAAACAAAATAAACTTAGAAGAAATTACGATAGGTAGAGCAGAAAACGAATCCAGCAAATTAGCGCTGGGATGATTCTGCCAACTTCTTACTTAGAAAGATAACCGACTGGTTGCCCTCCTGATGTTCAGAGGGATCGCATTCCAAAGAAGGACAGCCTGGACCAAGAACGTAGAGTGAATGAAACCGGTGAGTGGTGGAAGTTCGAAGATTTTTACTATAGGCAGAGCATAAGTATTGAACATGGGAAGTCAGGTACGAAGGAGGAGTGGGTTGTTCGAGTATAGAATCAACATAGACAGAGCCCTTAACTGTCTGCGCTGACGAATGGGTAACCAATTTCAAAGCAATCGATGCGCCAATACATGGTCATACTTACGAAGATTGAAAACGAATCAAATGCAGTTATTGAGAAGGTGGTTTAGAATTTTTCTATTAGCTTTCAACTTCGAACCCAAGGCACGCACTTCTGTGCGTCAGGCCCATGTGCGGTTTCAAAACTCTGACACCAAGTTAGTCATTAACCACACGAAAAATAAGAACTTTCCAAAATATTATAATCAATCAATCTGCCTAGTCTTTTCCCAACTATATTGGGGTCGGCTGCCAGTCTAACCGGATGCAGCTGAATACCAGTATTTTACATGAAGCGACTGCCTATCTGACCTCCACAACCCAGTAAATGGGTAATACGATACCCCTTGGTAAGACTGGTTGTCAGATTTTCGGGCTTCTGACGACCCGTAACGACTGTCAAAGATCCACGAATGACAGCCGGGACCAACGGCTTAACGTGCTTTCCGAGGCATGGATGAGTCTCGGTATGTAAAGATGGTCACCCATCCACAGACCAACCCCAGCAAGCGTAGCTTAACCTGATGGATCGACCCGTGCGGCAGTTATTACTTAGCCACGAGCTCACACCACTCACCACCACCGCCACTTTCCAAAATATAATCATAAAGGTTAAATTTGATTACAGATAGTTCAACTCATCTGTGCGTGCGCTTGTAATTATACCTACAACTTTAATTTATGTTGCGCTCGGACGACGACTACCGTGTCACTGCCACACAAATTAAAGCTGTATAATTACAGCGCACGCACACATGGCGCCGCGCGCACAGATGAGTTGAACTATCTATGTATAATAACATAGCTGTGTAGGAAATAAGTTCTTAAAAAGCGACGAGTAAATATTTACAAAACAATAAAAAAAACAACCTCTTTAATTTTTATAACATAGCTGTCTTGGGGAACTACAATGACATACTCCACTATAGACTTACGTATTTCAACTGCATTCCCATTTCCTATGCAACAGTTTTAATCAATTAACTATTAGTGTTCCCAAATAATAGAAAACGACTATGCGGCAGGCCTAGAAAGAGAGCTGGACTCCTTCTTAAAGGAATGGCCCGCAAACGCAGTAGACCGAGAAAAGTGGAAAAAACGGAAGAAAGGCCTTTGTCCTGCAGTAAGGGCTTATAATAAAATAATAACCCACTCCGTATCACCTACATTGAAGCCGTTGTAGGGCTTGCGCGCTACCATATACTCTTGGTCTGTGCCAATAGAGATTACTTTGCTTTACCAGGTCCAGGGTGCCAGACCAAGAGAGATACAGAAACCCGCTGGGCAGCATGTGACGAGTTGTTAACAGGACCCCTATCTCCCGGGTTAAGTCTTGTTCCTCACCCCTGGCTTGCATTTATTGGCCGGCTGGCGTGAAAATTGACGAGGAACAGGGCTCCCACCTCTTTCTTGCCTTTATTGGCCGGTTTGAGAGGAGATTCGCAAGAGCAAAGGACTCGTGCTCGGAAAAAAGAAGTATTCCAGTAAGATGCTGTTAGGGATCTTGGCCGTACTTCCCGGAATTCTCCTGATAGCCGTGGAATACCTCTCCACTCTTTACCTCAGGACACCTTACCCTTGTCACTACGACACTATAAGCTAGTGACAGTTTTCGGGGGCCCATTATTGAGTATAAAAATCGCCATTTTATCCAGGTATAAATGTAAAAAACATTGATCAGGCAGGGGCCATAGTCCTTCCATAGTCTAAGTAACCAGTCCACTTTAGCCACCCAAACCCATACTTAGTTCAATATATTTGTTCCCATATCCTGCAATAGTCTTACACCAACCGGGGGTTGTCCTTGGGTGCACTTGCATAGTGCATGTTGTATTTACTATGCAAGTGTAAGTAGTAATAAGTAATAATCGTTGGTTGTGATGTTTAATTAATAATAATAATAACTATCGCACAGAAATTATGCTTACTAAACACAACAAACAATCGAGCAGAAGCATTCCCGAATCAGACCTTGTGACAAACAGACAGACACAAAACAAATTAGTCTCATTTATCGATAAAGCAAGTTTACTTCAACATTGCCATCTTCTTCGGCTTCCAAGAGTGTAAATAGGGCCATTACTCAACGTGTAGGCAGGATCGCATAATTTATACGTCCGTCCCCGAATAAGGCTGTTTGTCTTCAATAGTAATCGGCGTATATTTACGTGTAGGTGAGTAATCGATGTACGCGACATTATGGTTAAGGTTTTGGTAGGTTTTTTTTTAATTCTCATAAATACCCTACGTTTCGGGAAGGTGGAGAACGGCCATGAAGATCTTGGATTTCTACAACTAAAACTACTGTGTTATCAGCACATTCAGAAGGATCTTGGGTAGTATTCGAAGCGACCCTAGCGCTTTGCTGGTACGTATCAGGAGAACTATTGATTCCCAACACCCTGTTCAAGCAATAGGTATGATGCTTGGGTAAAAAAAAGAAATTATTTTTATCCGTCCGTCAGTTATATAATAAAAAAATATTAGACACGTATTTTTTGGTCTATCATATTATTAAAAAATGACTTAGACAAAACGCATTAAAGTTGGGGAGTGGGGGTTGCTACGTCACAAGTAAGTATAATATCTACATACTCGTGACGTCATGGCATATTTTAACTTAATGTATCACCTTCATCTTTTGATTACGTAAAAAATGAAAAAATAAGTGTCCAATATTTTTTAATAAACTACGAGACGTACATAAAAAAATGTTTAGTCGTCATTCCTATTGTTATGGTTAAACTGTTGGGTATTTATGTATTGAAATTTAAATAGATATGTACTACGTACTCCACGTTTCGGGAAGGTGGAGAGTATCCATTATTATCTTGGAGTTCTAGCATCAAAGCTGTGGTGGTTGTTCTCAGCACTTTTGGGGCTCGGGTATGTCCGGCAGAGCGTGATTTCATAAGCTACTCCGGTGGCACGTTTCAAGATAAACTTTAGGGTCTTCAAGGCCCTCGCGTTGAACTATGCTACAGTCCAGCCGTCAAGACAATTTCTAGTAGTATCAAGGATCAAATTCGCAAAACAAATATTCGTTAGTATTAAACTGACAGGTGTAAAGAACGCATTATTTCCACGGCCGGACTGTGAGTACATAGATGTAAGGACAATAACTTAAACCCATGAAATAAAGAAAGAAAAATATTTTATTTGGGACACTCACAGAAAATACAAACAGAAATAATAATAAAAAATATATTAAAAAATTCTAACGACCTGTGCGAGGCCAAAACGGTCTATCTGAGCATAATACGGCGAAATAATAATTTAAAAAAAACCGCCGCGCTGGTATAATAATACTAATAATAATACGCTGGTGTAATAGGCCTTCGCACACGATGTTTTCGGTCAACTGACTGTTCCTTTGGTAAAATTTTTAGCAAGTACCCAATATTTAATGTTGTTAACGCATAAAACAAGAAGATACAGACATTGTGCATTGAGCTTGTGCATTTTGCATGAAAAAAAAAACAGTAAGTACAAAAAACTCATTTGCAAGACCTAAATTACCCATCACAATATTCACACCGTCATAAAATTGGAAATAACATAATTCTACCCTCCAAAAGCTATTTATCCTCAACATAATGTATCTAGGGGCAAAACCTGCTTTCAGAGGGTAGAACGGAAGACGGCCGAGCTCCTAGTTCCGGAGCCGTACCGCCAATTAGACCCGCAGGCGGATTGAACCGCCGCGCGCTGGTATGCACTGAATTGTACTGAAGTAATCTGGATTTAGCCAGATTTTTGTTAATACTAGCAGCGTTTTTAGCGATTTTTGGGTGCTGTTATTTATATTTTGGTAGATGGGAATATTTTGTGATTCTATTCTCCTTGGTTCATCTATACTAATATTATAAAGAGGAATGATTTGATTGCTTGTATTGAATAGGTTCTGAAACTACTGGACCGATTTGAAAAATTGTTTTACCATTAGCAAGCTAAATTTTCAGGGAGTAACATAGGCTTTAGACTTTTTCTCCTGGGAAAAATAACGGGTCCCGCGGGAAAGACCACGGGAGCGAAGCCGCGGGCAAAGTGCTACTATTTTTATTAAAATATTAGGTATTATATTTTTTTTTTTTTTTTTTTTTTTGGTTAATTTAAAATTGAAAATTTTAATGCAATAAGAAACTATTATTGTATTTCAGAGTTGTTTTTTTCCAACGAAAACTTAAAGCAACGCTAACCTATTTCAAACGCTTTGTAACCTTGCAAAGCGTTCATCCATAAACATTCAGGTGGGTACATACCCATCGGGTATGAAACAGGGCGTACTGAACTGTAAGCACGGCTAAAACAGGCTGCTTAACACACGGTCCGACCCGCATCCGGTAGCAATCCGGCAAGCTGTGCCGGCCGCAAATTAAGATGTTGGGTTATGCTGATGTCCAGTGTTGGTTGCAATGAAGATGCCGTCTGTACCTACAGTCCTACACTTACTTAATTTATTATGAGGAGCCTCTCCTATGGCTTAAGTGCGCGGATTGACAGCCAAAATATTGTAAATCGAAAAACTAATGTCATGAAGTTTAATTAGAAGTTATGCGTAACGTAGCTTAAGTCTACATATGCACGGGCGTTTTTATCAACGCGAAAAAAAGAGCGCCACTGAGAACGTAGGCTAACTGTCACGTCAAGTTTTGTAGTATTGTCACTCAACTAGGGCAATCCCATTATGTGCTTAATGTCGGACCCAATTTGTATAGAACAGGAGTCAACAAATGGCGGACCGCGGTCCGAATCCGGACCGCTGACGTAATTTTGTGCGGACCTTCAGTAAATTTCGATCTTGTCTTACCGATGAACATCTCCAAGATTTAATGGCAATAGCTTGTACCAACTACAATACAATGGATGAACGAACACAATCTTGAAATTAACTTTAACACGACAAAAATAATAACTCTACCCATGGCAAAAAATCCCTTTAATTATAACTATAAGTTTCAAATACAACGGAATAAAATTAGAAACAGTAAATAAATTCACTATTTTAGGCCTTGATATAGATTCACACACAGATTGGAAATCACATATTCAAAAAGTAAAAAACGAAATTATCTAAGTTCTCAGACGCCCTCCGAGAAATCAAGAAAACAACAGACCTAACAGCACTGGTAACGTATTACGCGTACGCATTCGCATGGCTCAAATATATTATGGAGAACTTATGTTATGGGGAAATAATACAGACGCACCAACAATTCACCCTGCAGAAAAACATGATTACAATTTGAACAAATGTCAAAGAAACAGACTCCTGTAAGCCCCACTTTAAAGACCTTCAAATATTAACCCTGCCTTGCCTCTACATACTTGAAATTTGTAAATTTGTGTGAAAATATCCTCAATTCTATACCAAAAGAGGAGACATCCAAGCTAAAATTTCATTCAGACATGAGAATAGACTTAATATACCCATTCACGATTAAAAATGCACTCTTCTAGTTCATTTCTATTTGTCTATTAAAATATACAATAAGCTACCGGAAGACATTAAAAATATTAATAACAATAATAATATTTATCAATAAATTTAAACTATTTCTAATCAATAAAAGCTACTACACTATTAACGAATATTTTGACGAAACACTGAAACAATAATAAAAACCATTCTGACATAATATCAATAATATGTGATATAATACCGACATTTCATTTAAAATTTGACGTTGAATTCATTTATTTATTTATTTTAAAACGCGAAAATACTGTTCATTTAAAATAACTACACTAAATAGCGCACAATTTAATCTATTTTTTTTAAATATTCTAAATGTGAATGTTTAGTTTATTATAGCTTATAATTTTAGTAATATAATGGTGCAATAAACTAAAAACAAATATTACATATAAGACTCATACAAATTTATTATTATTCAATTAAATATAATTATTATATAAAATGTAAATACCACAAAAGCCAATTTACTATTTTAATTTAATATTTCTTTACTTTTTAAAAACAAAAAAGCGCCTTCCTCCTCTCTCCTATTACCAATTAATTTAACTTTGCTGTGCCCGACAGGGCCCATAATTGATTCAATGTTTAACATACCAACTGTTTTATTTAACATTATGGAATGCAATAAAGTATTGAGTGTTGAGTAACTTCACTCCAGGCTTCAG
Organism: Xanthia togata; assembly: GCA_963853775.1. Taxonomy (NCBI): domain Eukaryota; kingdom Metazoa; phylum Arthropoda; class Insecta; order Lepidoptera; family Noctuidae; genus Xanthia; species Xanthia togata. The sequence continues at coordinate 8,096,932 of OY970805.1, forward strand.
CCAGATAATTTAACGTAAAAAAAAATTTTATTTTTATTTTTTTACGTTAAATTATCTGGCTGAAGCCTGGAGTGAAGTTACTCAACACTCAATACTTTATTGCATTCCATAATGTTAAATAAAACAGTTGGTATGTTAAACATTGAATCAATTATGGGCCCTGTCGGGCACAGCAAAGTTAAATTAATTGGTAATAGGAGAGAGGAGGAAGGCGCTTTTTTGTTTTTAAAAAGTAAAGAAATATTAAATTAAAATAGTAAATTGGCTTTTGTGGTATTTACATTTTATATAATAATTATATTTAATTGAATAATAATAAATTTGTATGAGTCTTATATGTAATATTTGTTTTTAGTTTATTGCACCATTATATTACTAAAATTATAAGCTATAATAAACTAAACATTCACATTTAGAATATTTAAAAAAAATAGATTAAATTGTGCGCTATTTAGTGTAGTTATTTTAAATGAACAGTATTTTCGCGTTTTAAAATAAATAAATAAATGAATTCAACGTCAAATTTTAAATGAAATGTCGGTATTATATCACATATTATTGATATTATGTCAGAATGGTTTTTATTATTGTTTCAGTGTTTCGTCAAAATATTCGTTAATAGTGTAGTAGCTTTTATTGATTAGAAATAGTTTAAATTTATTGATAAATATTATTATTGTTATTAATATTTTTAATGTCTTCCGGTAGCTTATTGTATATTTTAATAGACAAATAGAAATGAACTAGAAGAGTGCATTTTTAATCGTGAATGGGTATATTAAGTCTATTCTCATGTCTGAATGAAATTTTAGCTTGGATGTCTCCTCTTTTGGTATAGAATTGAGGATATTTTCACACAAATTTACAAATTTCAAGTATGTAGAGGCAAGGCAGGGTTAATATTTGAAGGTCTTTAAAGTGGGGCTTACAGGAGTCTGTTTCTTTGACATTTGTTCAAATTGTAATCATGTTTTTCTGCAGGGTGAATTGTTGGTGCGTCTGTATTATTTCCCCATAACATAAGTTCTCCATAATATATTTGAGCCATGCGAATGCGTACGCGTAATACGTTACCAGTGCTGTTAGGTCTGTTGTTTTCTTGATTTCTCGGAGGGCGTCTGAGAACTTAGATAATTTCGTTTTTTACTTTTTGAATATGTGATTTCCAATCTGTGTGTGAATCTATATCAAGGCCTAAAATAGTGAATTTATTTACTGTTTCTAATTTTATTCCGTTGTATTTGAAACTTATAGTTATAATTAAAGGGATTTTTTGCCATGGGTAGAGTTATTATTTTTGTCGTGTTAAAGTTAATTTCAAGATTGTGTTCGTTCATCCATTGTATTGTAGTTGGTACAAGCTATTGCCATTAAATCTTGGAGATGTTCATCGGTAAGACAAGATCGAAATTTACTGAAGGTCCGCACAAAATTACGTCAGCGGTCCGGATTCGGACCGCGGTCCGCCATTTGTTGACTCCTGTTCTATACAAATTGGGTCCGACATTAAGCACATAATGGGATTGCCCTAGTTGAGTGACAATACTACAAAACTTGACGTGACAGTTAGCCTACGTTCTCAGTGGCGCTCTTTTTTTCGCGTTGATAAAAACGCCCGTGCATATGTAGACTTAAGCTACGTTACGCATAACTTCTAATTAAACTTCATGACATTAGTTTTTCGATTTACAATATTTTGGCTGTCAATCCCCGCACTTAAGCGATAGGAGAGGCTCCTCATAATAAATTAAGTAAGTGTAGGACTGTAGGTACAGACGGCATCTTCATTGCAACCAACACTGGACATCAGCATAACCCAACATCTTAATTTGCGGCCGGCACAGCTTGCCGGATTGCTACCGGATGCGGGTCGGACCGTGTGTTAAGCAGCCTGTTTTAGCCGTGCTTACAGTTCAGTACGCCCTGTTTCATACCCGATGGGTATGTACCCACCTGAATGTTTATGGATGAACGCTTTGCAAGGTTACAAAGCGTTTGAAATAGGTTAGCGTTGCTTTAAGTTTTCGTTGGAAAAAAACAACTCTGAAATACAATAATAGTTTCTTATTGCATTAAAATTTTCAATTTTAAATTAACCAAAAAAAAAAAAAAAAAAAAAAATATAATACCTAATATTTTAATAAAAATAGTAGCACTTTGCCCGCGGCTTCGCTCCCGTGGTCTTTCCCGCGGGACCCGTTATTTTTCCCAGGAGAAAAAGTCTAAAGCCTATGTTACTCCCTGAAAATTAAGCTTGCTAATGGTAAAACAATTTTTCAAATCGGTCCAGTAGTTTCAGAACCTATTCAATACAAGCAATCAAATCATTCCTCTTTATAATATTAGAAACAGTAAATAAATTCACTATTTTAGGCCTTGATATAGATTCACACACAGATTGGAAATCACATATTCAAAAAGTAAAAAACGAAATTATCTAAGTTCTCAGACGCCCTCCGAGAAATCAAGAAAACAACAGACCTAACAGCACTGGTAACGTATTACGCGTACGCATTCGCATGGCTCAAATATATTATGGAGAACTTATGTTATGGGGAAATAATACAGACGCACCAACAATTCACCCTGCAGAAAAACATGATTACAATTTGAACAAATGTCAAAGAAACAGACTCCTGTAAGCCCCACTTTAAAGACCTTCAAATATTAACCCTGCCTTGCCTCTACATACTTGAAATTTGTAAATTTGTGTTGTACTTTTTAAAAACAAAAAAGCGCCTTCCTCCTCTCTCCTATTACCAATTAATTTAACTTTGCTGTGCCCGACAGGGCCCATAATTGATTCAATGTTTAACATACCAACTGTTTTATTTAACATTATGGAATGCAATAAAGTATTGAGTGTTGAGTAACTTCACTCCAGGCTTCAGCCAGATAATTTAACGTAAAAAAATATTTTTTTCACATTATTATACATAGTTAATTACTTTGTTAAAATTATTCAGGTTTATTTTCTTTTTATTTCTTGGTTGCTAGTAATGCTCTACCAAACGGACCGTGTCTAGCATATTATTTTAAATAACGGACCCCTAATGAAACTAATTGGTAATCCCAGCCGAACTATTCTATAAAATCTCACCGTGAAAACTTAGGTGAAGTGAGCCTGAAGTGAGCTGCCAATAGTGTTAATGCCTAGCGATCTCTAGCATCGGGTAAAATGACAGCAATTTTTTTATGTTGTGATTTTTACAGAATAACACTACAGCTGGTCGATTCTGTAAAAATCACACCGTCAAAACTTAGGTGAAGTGAGCTTGAAGTGAGCTATCATTTCACCAGCTGGTCTATTCTGTAATAATCTCACGGTGAACACAGGTTAAGCGAGCTTGAAGTGAGCTGTCATTACACCTGCTGCTAGGGACTGATAGCTCACTCCGAGCTCACTTCACCTAAGTTTTTACGGTTTGATGGTTACAGAATAGCACTGATGTTGCTAGGCATTGACACTATTGAAAGCTCACTTCACCTAAGTTTATACGGTGAGATTTTTACAGAATAGCAGTACTGGTATAAAACTATAGAAAATTCACGACGTTGCAGAAACGATGTTTAATCAGTCATTATCTTTGCTGTGTAGATAGGTCTTGATTAGCTAATGTTCCAGGGACCCTGGGGAGTCGGGAGACCCTTTAGTGAATTGCAATGCAATAGTGAAGCTTTCTAATTGATGGCTTATAATTTTGATAAACGAGTTCTTGAGTAGATAACGTATTTTTATAGTAAAGTTAATCTCATAAAATATACCTAGGGCATCATGAATTATTTTTACGTAAAAGGTTACATGATTGACCCTACATCGCGTGTTTTATGTAACAATACACTGATGCGGTAAATAAATGTTCTTTAACATGGTGCTTGATACATATTAATTTGTATAGTTCACGACTTTATACGTTGCTTGAAACGTCCGCGTGAAATGTAGTTTTTAACCGACTTCAAAAAAAGGACGAGGTGGTCAATTTGGATGTTTATATATACTTTTTATGTATGTTCAGGCATAACTCCGTCTTAGACAGACAGATTTACATATTTTTTTATTTAAAAGGCATAGGTACTCTCGTGGTAAAAAATTGGAAAAAGTACCCAAGCAAAGTTACTAAAATTTAAATGGGACAAATTAAATGTTGGTAACTAACTTTGCTTGGGTACTTTTGGAGTTAGCTTCAATAAAACGTATTTTTCCTACTTAGTCTATAAAGAACTTTCTGTCACTGTTATTTACATAGCTGATTTTGTAGGGGGTACTAAAGATAAAAATAGAACATAAAAAACCTTACAAAAAAAAAATTGTACATTAAATTTAATTATTAATAATTAACATTAAATATAAAACTCAGCCATATTATAGCTACCTTCATTGGTGAAAGAATTTTCAGAAACGGATCAGTAGTTCCGAAGATTACCCCTACATACTAACTCACTTCTTTATAATGTTAGTTTAGTATAGATAAGCCATAGCTCTGTCAAGGAATAAATAACAATAATGTTAAGCACCCTAAGGTTATTTTTTGCTTGCTTTTTATTATATTTCCGACTTCGTCATGTCAACATTTTGAATGAAAACCACAGTTCGAAAATGTGACATGTGTGCTATGTGGTAAATGAATTAGGTTGATAATTGCTTAACACTACACACATTGCTTATAGGTTCCCACAGACAGGTGCGACGCGACGGCGCGACGATATTCTGGTTCTTATAACAATTTCTATGAAAACTTTACGAAAATTGTTCTACCCGTGTCGCGTCGCGCATGTCTCCAGGAGCTTTTAGGTATCGCTCCTCAACTGTACCTACTCCTTTGATGAGAGTACCCAAAGGCCCACGTAAAGTAAGAGTAACATGTTTTTATAATAGCCAGCCTTTGTGAAACTCGTTACTGTACGTCACAAAAAGGTTCGTATTACCAGTTTCCATTACATCGTATATTTAACCTTGATGTCGATCCCGTTTAGTTTCAAAAACGATCACAAGGCGCTGTTTTAATCCGTATACAACTTACACCTAAAGCTAGGAATTAGGGCTTGGATAACGGTATATTTTTCGAAACGGTTCCGTCTTGAAATCCTAAGGAACTATTTGTTTCGGTTACGTTCAATCAGTGTGTGTTACCAGTGATAACATACGGAACTGAAACGTGGCCTCTCACCATGGGCCTCATAAGAAAGCTCAACGTCACTCAGCGCGCTATGGAAAGGGCTATGCTCGGTGTTTCTTTGCGAGACCGAATCAGAAATGAGGAGATCCGCAAACGAACTAAAGTCGCTGACATAGCCCAACGGATTAGCAAGCTGAAATGGCAGTGGGCGGGGCACATAGCGCGCAGAACTGACGGCCGATGGGGCAGAAAGGTGCTGGAATGGAGGCCACGTACCGGCAAGCGCAGCGTAGGACGTCCACCCACAAGGTGGACAGACGACCTAATAAAGGTCGCAGGAAGCGGCTGGATGCAGGTCGCTTCCAACCAGCCGATTTTGAAATCATTGGGGGAGGCCTATGTTCAGCAGTGGACGTCCTATGGCTGAAATGATGATGATGATGATGATGTTCGAAAGGAACGTTATTAAAACGTTTTTTAAGAAGAACACAATTTGAATCTGTCTCGGTTATAATAAACCGTTTTTAACCATTTTTGGGTCGACCGTTAAGAAACTCGTAACACAACCCTAATCAATACGTAAGCGGCAAGCTTCAATGAGAGATGACCGTTTTGCGTGGATGTGACGCATATTTTCCCCCAAATTGTTTTTTTGTGTTTGTTCCTTTGCTTGCGTCATATGTACGAGAATGTACCGCAAATAAACGTATTTTCTTTCTTTCTAATGATGTAATGAAATGAAAAAAAACTGTTGAAACGTTTTAAAAACGTTATTTTAAATAACGTTTCCGAGCCTGCTAGGAGGATATCAATGCCAGTAACTTGCAAAGTTTGCAAGGAGCTTACATGCCATTGTGCAACCTTGTATGCAACATAACATAACATCACGCCTGAATTCCCCGAAGAGTAAGGCAGAGGTGTAGGTACCTATAAAACACCCACATTTCGCCAGTTATGTTTAAGTACCATGAAATAGGGTGCCATCAACAAGGCACAAATCTTGACTCCGGGCTGCTACTGAGATATTCCAGATGGAAAAACTTAGGAACACTTTTTCCGACCCGGGAATCGGACAAGAAATGTACTATAGGATAGGATAGGTATTCGCTGAAGGGTAAGCAAGAGGTGCCTCTTCCTTACCCTTCGTGTGTGTATGTGTGTGTTTTATATTTATGTAAATTACTATTTGCGCCCCGCAGTTTCATCCGCATAAGTCTCTTTTCCGTAAGAATATCAGGATAAAAAGTCTCCCATGTCCTAACTCAGGTCATGTTCTGCCCATATGCCAAATTTCATCCAATTTCGTTCAGTCGTTTTAGCGTGAAAGAGTAACAAACAAATAAACAAACTCTCTTTCACATTTATTATTATTATTTAGCTTCTTCCAGCGGCTTCACCCGCGTGATATCTTTATAATTTATAGCCTATGTTACTCAGTGGTAATGTAGCATTCTACTGGTGAAAGATTTTTTTAAATCGGTTCAGTATTTTTTGAGTTTATTCATTACAAACAAACATACACAAAATCAAATCTTTTCGATTTTTTATATTAGTTTAGATAAAGTCTTTTGTTGTCATCAAACAACAAAATGTGTGTCTTGTTATTACTGGAGGAGACTGGCTCTTGCAATTTGTGTCTTTTTTATTATGGGAGGAAACTGGCTCCTGCAACACAGTTATAACTAGCTCAGGGGCCCAATTATGACATATTAATGCCACCATTTTTTCCGTGTGAGTGAGAGACGGAGCTATACAAGGCCGATAGCACCATCCTTTTTTCGCAGTGGATTAATGATGGAATTAATACTTCACAATGCGGCCCCAGGACTTAGAGAATTATATCATTGTTGTACAACTTGTTTTATGCCAATAAATAATTTTTGCATTTATGTTTTTTGTATTTATTTATGTACACACAAAACACATAATACAGTATGGATATGGGTATGTTTAAATGACTGGCAAGGTACTTGCATACTTTTGTGCAAGTGTCATACTATATGGGCATGCCGACTTTTATGAATGAATTCCTACCCTAGGAATGTCAGTTTGACATATGTCACAGAGATCAAGCTATTTTTTATGTAGTATGGCATGCGTGCTTGTGTTTTTAAGGTGACTATCCCCCGAATACTGAAACGTCACTCAAAATTTAAGTGCTGCTTAACATTTGAGAAGCTCCTAAACTTTAGATTTCGTATTGTCAAACGTCACTTTTGAGTATCTGTTAAATATAAGTGCTACTTAAATTTTGAGTGACGTTTCAGTATTCGGGGGTTAGTATCTATAACTACTATTTTACAGAGTGATCGTGTTATTAGTACCTACGTCCTTAGGAGTTTGTTTCGAAAGGGAAGCCATATATTTGAAGTCGAAGGCACGACTTCCGGATAGGAAGGGACGGTTTAGGGATAGTAGTAAAAGGGTAACCGTTTGGTCAATGGAGTTACCGTTTAATATTATTGGCCACTGAAGAGTGAATTTAATAGGCATGATTTAACGATGTTGTAGATACTACTGGTTCTCGTGTTCTTTTTTTAAATAAATGTGTTTTCTTTTTTTTTTTCTTTTAACTAATATTATAAAAAATGCGAAAGTGAGTTTCTTTATTACACTTTCACGCTAAAACGGCTTTATGGATATGGATTAAATTTGGCACACGTGTAGACCATGACTTGGAGAAGGACATAGGAGACCTTTTATCCCGATATTCCCACGGGATGGAGACTTAGGCCAGGGCCACGACATCGGGCGGTGCGTCTTGCAGTGTGACGCTCAGCCTGATGTCGTGGCATGCTCTAAATAAATTCATAAACATTTGTTCTCGGTCGCAAGACGCAGGTCGCGCGAGCGGGGATGCGGGTGAAACCGTAGAGCGCAACAAGTTTACAATATTTTTTATATAAGCACACTAGGCCGCAATTCACTGAAAACTAAACAAGTATAACCTGGTTCTTATTCCATTTAAACTTCGTACGACGCTAGGCCAGCTCAAGGTTAAAGTGACTGAGGTGCGGTCGACTGTACCATGAATTTACACGACATTGAACTAATTTACCACCGTTGTATTTCTGGTTGTGCCTGTTAGTTGTATAAGTATTAATACTTCTAATAGTCCTTCTGCTTTGGTTTCTGAGGAAAGTGAAATGCTGTCATTTTCACCAGTATTTGATATTAGGGAAGTGTCAAAAAATGCTCTATATTTGGACAGCCGTTTTTGTATAGCCATAAAAATAATTAAATCACATAATAAATAAATGAAAGAATAATTAATTAATAATTTAAAAGAAAATGGTTTCTTTTTTAACAAATGTTACTAAATACAAGTACCTATACAATGTGGAGCAGGACGATTGACATTCCATAAAACCACATAAAGAGTGTCATGCTCTTTACCCGTATACAAAAAATCAATCAAATCCAATGAATACTTTAGCCACAGGAAATTATTTTTCATTTTCTTATTTTTCTACATGATGTAGATCTGAGTCCGTAATAATAGGTAAACATTGTAAGGTCAAGAACCTGTGCAAAACGTACGATTCTATCCTCTACGTCTCAATATGCTTGAGAGACAGAGAAAGGTGTCATACGATTCCACTCTGACGCGCCCCGCCCAGTCCCACAAAATACCATTAGAAAGAAAAAGAAATATTACTTACGGAAATTATGCATTAGTGGTGCATAGACAATTGCGAGTGTGTGTGTGAGCGGAATTTTTTCGGCAAAAAGTCTCGGGACTCGGTCCAGTCAGGCGGCGCCCTTTGAGGAGCGCGCACACGACTACTTTTTTATCACGAGACGAGCCGCGCGCGCATTGTTGTGATTTTGTGAAAAAAATTAGTTGTTATTTGTGATTAAGACGATTTAGTGTGACTTATTGTTCAGTGTTAGTTTAATATTAGTTAATTAGGTATCGATGTCGCTTGTGCATAATGAAACAACGGTGGAAACCTTGAAAATTTATAAATTTGACTATTGATGTAAATTCTGATTGTGATGTGATATTATGTGATTAATTATTCAATCAGTGATCTTTTAATTAACAACGCGCAACTTAGTGAGTTTATGCCGCTAATTTGTTGTTCTCTGACTAAACTACCTACCCACGTCCACCTACGCCCCGCACCGCAGCGCAGGCGCCGCCCCCCGCTGCGACCCGCATCGGGCCGCGCAACGGGTTAGTGACTTTTCGTAGATAAAGCGTGTTTACTTTTTATGCAGTTGATTCTGCTATTTATTTTGTTTGAAAATTGCAATTTTTCAATTTTCCATTAACTACTAATCTTCGTCTTTTAAAATGTTTCTATGGACTAGTACTATGCTCGTTTTAATTTAATGTCGTAAGTCCAGATCCACATTGTATACTGGTTATTTGACTTCCTACCTATAATAACACCCAGCGTTTTTCCTCCTCTCTCCTACTTTTGATCTATGCTGTGCCCGACAGGGTCCATAATTGAGACTTATGTAACTGTTTCCCTACCAACTGTATACATTATAGTACGCAATAAAGAATTGAGAATTGAGAATTGAGAATTGTATGACGATTCGCCGATTTCAAACTAAAACCATTTATTTCATTTAAACCATTTACAGGCACTTTTGAACTATCAAAGAGTCGGTCAGTCAGAAATATGAAGCTAGTTGCCCATTCCAAAGCGTAGTAGGTACCTACGGAGAAGAACGGGCAAGAAACTCCACGGACACTCTTTTAAATCAAAAATTGTTACAAAATATTAGTTAGGTACATCATTCATTTTGAAATTATACATGTGAGAACAATATGGAAAAATGAGCATGTCAAAAGTGTCCGCAATAAAAAGATTAAAACAAAACTCAAACTTCACCTCAAACGAACCATTCAGAAATTATTTTTAATTTATATTATTATTTTTATTGTTTTAGATTTTTAAATCCCCTAGTGGGATATATCTAAGCCCGTAGGTGTGTCCGTGGCATCATAGTGGACCCTATCAGAATACCAGCGCGGTAGTTTTTTTTTTTTAAATATCGCCGTATGGGCTGCCTTTTTGGCCTTATTTTTTTAAATTTTTATATGCATCATTTTATTTTTTATTAAAAAAATATATTTTGTTTGTGTTTTCTGTGCGTGTCCCAAAAAAAATATTTTTCTTTCTTTTTTCTTTCTTTCAAAATTAAAATAATTTAAAATAAGCCATGGCAGCTAAGAGATGACCAGTCCCAACTGACGGCGCCCGTTCAAGTACTTGACTTATGGATCTGCACCATTCAGTTCAACTATTTTGAAGGAAGCTAAATGATCCAACACACGCGCCACCATCAGCGAGACATCTGAGTGAGCATATGTCATGCTCACTCAGACGTCTCGCTGATGATGGTACATGTGAGAACAATATAGAAAAATGAGAATGTTAAAAGTGTCCGCAATAAAAACATAAAAACAAAACTCAAACTTCACCTCAAACGAACCATTCAGAAATTATTTATAATTTATATTTTTTATGAGTGAGCATGACATACTCGCAGCCGCCAGGACATTCAAGTCAATGAAAGACATAGTACCCGGTAAATGGTAGCATAGTATTTTTTACTCTTTAGTAGGTACATAGTACTCATACCTGTGCTATGCAATTATATAATACAAGGAGATTGAGTTTAATCAATACAAAGATGGTCTTACAATCTTCAGCAGCTCCAACAGTATTTTCAAATGTTAATCAATTAGTTGTGGTTTTGGAGCAGGACCAGCAGTGAGCCAAGCATTTTTATTAGCGATGTAATCCCCAACTTATAATATGCCTGCCTGCAAAGTGTGCGTTTTATACAAGATTTGAATTTCGTCTCATTCAGTTGAAGTATGTGGGGAGGAATTTTATTGTAACATTTTAACCCCAAGCAAGATGAGTCTACTTTAGCCAGTCTGAAACCCGGTTGAACTAATTGGTCCCTATTTCTAGTACTATAATTGTGTCTTTTACCTCTTTTAATAAAGACGACTTTTTTTTTCTTACGTACATACGCCAAGCACATCAACTTACCCGAAACTGTAAAATTTTCCCAATCAACTTTGAACTTATACTTAACCTACCTATTAAAGATAAATTTGACATATTCTAGTAGGTTGATGTGCTCCCTTAGAGAGTCGCGCCTGCGGAGATAATATATGGCTCTGATCGCTCTTTTCTGCAGAATAGAAATAGAATCGATGTCTGCAGCCCGTCCCCACAGTAAAATACAGTAAGACATGATACTATGAAAATAACTGAATTAGACGCCTCGCGGTAGCTAACCTTTCTTAGGGAACAAAGATTTGGTGGCAAGAACGGCAAACGCTAACTAAAAGTACTCACAGAGAAACTTTAGGGTTAATAGTCCGCCACCTTGGCCTTGAGACGGTCAAATTGTTGGAAACACTTTGTTATTAGGGTTCCGTACCTTAAAAGGGAAAAACGGAACCCTTATAGGATCACTCGTGTGTCTGTCTTTCTGTCTGGCTGGCTGGCTGCGGCTGTCTGTTCGTCTGTCACAGCCAATTTGCTATGAATCTACTGAACAAATTTAGTTGAAATTTGGTACACATATGAATTTCGGTGACCCAAACCCGGACGTAAATAAATGAATTTTGAATATGGAGGTCACTTTTCGGGGGCAAATTGTAAAATTTAAAAAAAAGTTTTTGCACTTTACCGTGTGACATATCAAGTGAGGGCTTATTGTGATGATCTCAATTTTTTTTTACAATTTTTAAATAGGTACTTTTAAATGTATTTAACAAAATCGATGAAAATTCACCATTCCCTTATTTCCGAAACTACTAAGCCTATAATTTAAAAATATACAGGAAATGGTACTTTACTAATAGATTACAGGAAAATCTATAAAAGCTCTTAAACATAACATAACATCACGCCTTGTTTCCCCGAAGGGTTGGGCAGTAGGTACACCCACATTTCGTCACTTATGTTTTAAGTCCATGTAAGACTCAAAAATCAATCCAGGTCTTAAAATAACATGGTACCTAAATCTCTCAATATTGTGCGTACAAACTTACATTTGCAGTTGGAATGTATGGGGGAACATGTTTTTCATCTACAATGTTCTTGGGATAAATTCGAAACCCTTAATTTTGCGTGGTCCGACACGCACTTGTCCGGTTTTATAACAGTAGAAGGTAATTAGGTACCTGTGAAAAAGGGTTGTTTATTTTCTGAATAGAGAAGAATCACCATCTGCGTAGCCTCCACCCAACTTCGGATCGGTTTCCAGTCTAACCGGATGAAGCTGAATAACAGTATTTTACATGGAGCGACTGCCTATCTGACCTGCACAACCCACAGTTACCGATAGTTATATAAATAGAATACTCTTTGTTATGTACACAAATGTAGAAATTTACGATACCCCTTGGTAAGACTGGTTGTCAGACTTTCGGGTCTAACGACCTGTAACGACTGTCGAAAATACACGAATGACAGCCGGGACCAACGACTTATCGTGCTTTCCGAGGCAATTAAGAAAAATCATATGTTAGATATCATTTACTAAAAAATCTCAAATTACTAAACGCAGTCATCGTCGACCAAGTCTACTTGTTTTGCCAAGAATTCGCACTAATTACGCTAGAAAGAGTATTACATATATGAAGGAGCACAACTGTTTAATAATCTACCCACAAATATAAAAAGTGTTAGTTCTCTCGGTAGTTTTAGGTCTCGGCTATCCAAACACATACTTAATTGAAAACTGCCTTAAGGGGCCTGCGAAGCATGCGTTGTTCATACAAACGTAATACCAAAATAATTTGTAAATCAAACATATTCTTAAGGTAGTGTGTATTTATTCCGATTGGATTACAGAATATCTAGGCTTCCAAATATATATTTTGAATGGACACTGATATAAAGACGAGATATGAGGAATTTAAAATTTCTATAGAAAACTTATTTTTCTCTTATCTCGAATTTAAATCAGTGTCCATTAAAAATATATATTTGGAAGCATAGATATTCTGTAATCCAATCGGAATAAATACACACTACCTTAAGAAAATGTTTGATTTACAAATTATTTTGGTATTACGTTTGTATGAAATACGCATGCTCCGCCGGCCCGTTAACAAGCGTCCTCAAATGTACTTTGGTAGTTAAGAATTAAACTGTTGAATGAGTATAGAATAATTTTATATAATACTATACATATACTTTGGTGACGTTTACCTTAAATAAATTTACTTAATGTTTCTTGTCTGTTCTGTTCATGTAAGTGGCTTTTATGTCTTTTATGAGAATAAATGTTTTTGTTCTTCATCTGCAAAGGATGATACAGTCCAGATCATTGACAATCTAAAAACTAGTCGATCAGGGAGCTATGGGTGGATTTTTTTAGAAGAATAAGACAGATTGAGGAGTATTGAAGCAGAAACGTAAATGGCCATGCACTTACACGATCCAAGTTTCTTGCCTGTGGTATACAACAAATGTCTCGCATCGTCTTAAAACACAGTTTAGACCGTTCAAGTCCTATTGTTGCTTCAATGTATGGTAAGAAACAGGCAATTTAACCTCATCGGGTAATCACAAGCGTCGGCGTGACGAGACTGTAGTAGAACAATTTCTATGAAAACTTTATGAAAATATTGTCCTAGGTACCAGAATGGCGTCGAACCGTCACGTTGCGCCTGTCTGCGGGAGCCTCAAATCAGGCTTAAGGTCCATGTATTGGCAAGCACGTCTACCTACAGACGGTCGCAGGGTATTTCCAAAGAGGTTGAGTCATTTTCAGTATCCATCCTGAAGATATCAAAGAAGTATTTAATTACGCTCAGAGAGAGCCCTCAACAAGATGCTACAGAACCACAAAAAATCTAATAATGGTGCCAATTCTCTTGTACACCGAACTAAACTAACTATCTTTGGCTATGAGAATCTTAAAGCTAATAAAAGGTCTCTTTTAAAAAATATTTTGACACAACTATAATCGAATTTGACAATTGCGACTCCACGTGGTACAGACGCCAGCACATCAACCTACTACAATCTGTCAAATTTATTTAATTGATTTTCAACTTTATATCTAGTCTTATACTTATGTACTTTAGTAATAAAGTTGAAAATCAATTAAGTTCAAAGTTGGTTGGGAAAATTTGATAGTTTCGGGTAGGTTGACCTGCTGGCGTCAGTACATACTTGTTTACCCTACCCCGTGAATGTTTTAGACCCGTAGGCGCGAAGGGGGGCAACCTCGAAGTGTTTTTTTATGGAATTTTACACTTTTTGTATAGAAAATATTAAAAAAATATTACCTACGTGTTGAGTATTAGGGGTATAAGAGTCTTATAAAGGGGGTCGAAATTTTCATTATTTTTGCGATAGGACACCATTTTCGAGTTATAAACTTATAAGCAAAAGAAAAGAAAAAATCCAGTACAGTACTGTTTTTGCACCTGAAGTCGAGGTGTTCGTGTGAATTTTAGTTCATGACAACTAATAGTATTCCACGCCATTTTTAATCGCAATTTAAAATGGGCAGATTTAGTTAGACAATTAAAATTTTTGGTGAAAAACGTCAAATTCAGAATAGCAAAATTGTCATTTTCACTAAATTAAAATCTCAGTACCCTCTTAGTGCTGTCAAACTAAAATATAGTTAAGTTGTGCCATTTTAGTCTATTTCAGAATGGGAAATCATCGTTAAACCGGCTTAAACCGGCGCTGTGCTGTGGGTTTCCCATATTACAGCTTCATGCTGTGTGGAAGCTTTCTTGTCACAGTTACATCGTGCAGCTGCCGACTATTTCTGTTCTGTGCTCGTGATTATACTTAGATCTATTTTGTTTCTTTTTTATTTTTTATTTTTTTTTATTTCATTTTTTCATTTTTTAATTTTAGTTCATAGTTTTACACTCATACAATTATTCGATCACCACGCTCCTCTTAAAAGGAAGACATTTAAAACCCGCCCTATACATTAAAATTATAAACTATTTTAAATTCTGAACATATAAAAACCTAAAACAAAATTGTGATTAATTAAATATTCAACAAGTCATTATAAATTAATTATTAAAATTGTCAAAAAATGTCAGAATCGTATATAAAATAAAATGTCAAATAAAAAGTTGTCAAATTGTAAAATGTTATAATAAAAATAAAAATTATATAAATTGCAAACAAAATAATAATATTATATTATGTACAAAAAATATATGGTAATTATTCTACGTTTTTACCTCCGCAATCCCGTTATACGAGTACGGGTGCATGTAAGGCTTGCCAGTGCTGCATAAACAGTTTATTATTCGTAATAATCTTTTTGTGTGCACGTATTTCTGTGACAAAAACCAATTTTTCTTTTCTTTCTTTATCCAAAGCATCATGGTAGGGTAGATATGCGTCAGAACTTTAACTCGTAACTGTGTTAGTTACACTTGATCCTGTTTGTGTTTCCCTTTGTTCTAAGACCTTCCTCTCCGATGGGACTAGTGGAAACTTTAGCGGAGCTTAGCTTGGAGTTATGTTGGTAACTGATTGGATTCAATTTGTGATTTTACTTGAGTACCTATTTCATTTTTTAAGATTCGTAGGTAAGTAGGTATAGGTAATTAAAGCAAATAAGCACTTAATTACTTAATTTAAGTACTTAATATTTTTCGCCTATAATAGGGGCCTGTTCACCAATATCCAGAAAGTGCAATACCCAGAATTTTTACCCAAATATTATGAGCAGGTCTTAACGGATATATTTTAAGTTTTAAATTCAGTAGTAGCAGATATGCGCATGTCTGCTACTACTGAATTGCAACAAAAAAAATGCAAAATACAATAGTTTCGTGTTATATTATGAGCTGAACATCTTGCAACCATAAATTACAATGAACTATTTTCGTTTGTCATTTAAATGTGTCGTAAAATCATCGGTCCAATTGTCTTATTTTATTGAAACCATTCCAACATTATTGCAATTAACAAGAATATCAGACGCAACACGCAAATTCGTCTGAATATCAACGACGAATAAATAATCAGAGCAGCGAAACTGCGGCCTGATATTTACAAACGAATTTTGCGTCTTTTCGGCAAAACCGAATATACGGCCAATATGAAAAACATTTAAAAGCGTTCCCTTCTCTTAGGGGTAATGCAGGCCACGATATTTTTGTGCGATCGTATCTGTAACATGCGAAGTCTGTAAGGTTCACATTCCTTTTGTGAATATACTTCATTTAGGTACTTCACGGTTATTTTATCTCAGTTAGCAACACTTCAGCGGTAATAGGGCAACAAGAATAAAGATCACAGGGGATTAAAATCAGAGGTCAAAATTAAATATTTTTGAAAGGACTGAACGTCACCGATTTTACTATTGTCCCATAGATGGACGAAAACGTGCGGTTAGAACTGTATATCGTCTGAAAACCACGGCACGCAAACGCAGTTTTTTTTACGGTCGCAGACTTGATCGCACAGAAAGTCAATCCTCTACATAGGCCCTTATCTTTGGTGAAGCAGGAAATCCCATGACGCGTTCCGCCTCAAGGACGTGATCTTCCTTCCCCCCCTTTCCCACATTCACATTACTTCCCCCTTTATTTTCTCAGTCACCCCTACTACCCTACTACTGTTTCCGTTATCCTTGGGTGAGTGAGGAGAGGCGAATAGTGTCGCCTAAGCGTTATTGTGGTATGTAGTTTTTTTTTGTATGAAAATGAAGTCTCCGTGGTTTGTTTTTGTGATTTTGTTTATGAAATAAGCTTCAAAGGTACTGAACAGGGAACTAAGTATTAATGCCTACTTCATGTAACTACCATACGAATAAATCATCCATGGTGAATAATTTAAATGTTTGCTAATCAGGTCATTTAGCACAGCCATAAAACTAAATACTGTCTATTCTGTTTAGTCATAGTCTAGTTGTTATGCCTTAAATATAGCGTCATCAGTCACAGAGAAACAAAAATAAATTGACCAAGGAGTTCAAACGCTGCTGTCAAAACTATGCCGCAATTTGCATAGCTTTCAGACTATGATAATAAACCTTTTGGGATTTCGACATTCGATGTAGGGAGTAAAAAAGTAGGTTGAATATCGATAATTCGATAGCCACTAGGAATAGAAACGTTGCCAGGTAAAATAACTGGCCAAAAGCCATGAAATACAAAATTGGTGTATTATCTAGATTGTTTATTTTGATTTGAGGGTGAGACAACAGAGTTATTGCTAAGGGAACAACATACGTGGAATAGCATTATATTTTCTTAGAAATTGAGAAAATTATGAAAACCAAAAGCCAGATGATGATTTTCATCCTTTTGAACGCCAGAGCAAAAACGCATGAACTTGCCCTCAACGCCAGGCCACAAATTCACCGCAAATACCTACGAAAAAAATAGGGATTCCAAAACTTCATCGATAATCAATTTTATTTTCATTTTCGTCTTTAATTTCGAAATATAATGTCCTTATAACATTGAAATTTAATTCAACATTACATTTCTTCCTATTAAAGTAATAGTTATACACTATTTACAGACTTGTATAATACCGTAATAACAGATATGAGACTACAATATATTTAAATATAATAACTGTAGGTACAACACTATTCTTGATCTGCTGTCTTCATATTGTGACCATGGCGTGGACGGCCCGCCATTTTAATAACTACTTCGCTTCCGAAATAAGGATGTGGCAACGTAATATCTCGTTTATCGATGTTCTAGTACAATATTATTTTATAATAAATGAAACACGTTTTTTAAATCAGATTTATAATTCCGAATGTAACAGGTACTTAAAAATATATGATTGAAATAGGTTAAGAAGGTAAATAAAAACTATGAAAAAATAGAAAATTTTAATAAGTTCTATAAACCTGGCATAAAAAGTAACAAATTAAAACAATTAACGATTATATATAATTATCACAGTTACCAATCAGTCTTATACTAATAAATCTTTAGAATAATAGAACAACATTATACAAAATCTGCATTGTATTATCTTATCATCTAATAGTAAGCCATATGTAAATAAAATCTAATAGAAAACTTCAAGTTACAATAGAAAAATCAGTATCACAGAGACATTAAAATCAATATAAATCTAAATATATTACACAGAGTGGTACTTTTGGAAACACGGCGCAGCACATAAATATACGTTACAAACGTTACATTTAAAAACACACACATTTACATTAAATTATATCTTAAAAACATTTTCGGAGGGATCATATAGCTTGACGAACACTATAGGAACTATATACCGAATTACCGAAACAAAACTGAAAAGTCGAGTTCTCTGCACACATATATACATAATAATTAATTGAAATAATAGTATACATATATTAGAAACCTATGAGTGCAGGCTTAGGTATAAGGCGCCATTAATATTTCATAAATATATGTAATATTTAAACATATTATATCGCTTAAACATATACACAAGTAAAAATATCAAAATCATTCTTGATTTTTACTTATTTATGTTAGCGATCAATAGGTTAAATAATACAACAAGCATTTAGTAGGTAACTGTATGCTGATTCATATCTTAATTAAATCGTATGTAAACAAACAACGATCGATATATCAACTTAAAAACTCTGTATAACGGCTGTATCTATTTTTTTACAACAATAATATTCTCAAAAGTAACTTATTTCTGTAAAAAATATGTTTCTTTCGGTCTACAAACACCAATACCAGGCCACACTTACAGATTTCATCGTGATTTTTAATAAGATTAATATTTGCTCAAAATTTTTAAAATAAAAGCAGATAAAAATAACTTACCTCTAAATCAGATTCGTCCAAATATTCTGTTTCCAAAAATTCTTCGTCATCTGAGACTCCTTCTAATATGCGAAGAAGTTCTTCCGTAGTCATTAAATTCCCACTCATTATAATAGTCACTTAATATAAATCTTGAACTCGATATCACAAGTAAATTAATCATAAATATTATTCATTCACTTCACAAATTTCTGGTCGCCGCGCTTGTGACGTCACGATATTGTCGTCTAGTCGTGACCATTGGCGTACAGGGTACTGATAATTCGGGTTGCGTTAGGGATGCGCTTGAGTTGGGATTAGTGAATATCGAAATTCGACCCAACCAAATTTTATTTTTGACTATGTAGCTTATTGAATGATTTTTAAGACTGGTTTTATAAAATTAATGCTGCTTTATCCTAGTACCAAATTATACCTAAAATAATATATTCCAGAGGAAAGTTTCGAATCGATCTTTGATTTGAAATAATGATATTATCCAACATGCGCTACATCACTAGCGGTCACGCAGTTATGACTCTGGCGTGTGAGGACATTCTTTTTTCAGAGTTTATTTCTTTCTTTTTAACGTAAAATTTCTCAATATTTATAATGCAATTTAATTAGTTTTATGGAAATAAATAAATTTTGGACCTTCTATTTTACAGGTATATAAATAAATAGGCATTAAAGTAATGTTTAAATAGTGTGTTTTAATGTACCGCTGTTTTTGTCACATATTTGTGTCGTTGGCGCTCAGGGACAGTTTTCGCTTGTCACGTATTTGTGACCCTGGCGCTCAAAAGGTTAATTCCCACGATACCTATTAATTATTTTTACAAGCGGCAATATTAATAAATTTATTTGACAAATCGGTATAAACATAAATTACATTTCAAAGCGAACATAGAAAAAAGTTACAACGTCCACAACAAAATGATTTTCACGGAAAATCTAAATTAAAATTATTACAAAACAGGCTGAAACAATGGGAAGCTGTATAAAAGCTATATGTTTGTGCGTAATAAAGTAACCCGATACGCAAAATCAATAGCAACGTAAAACAAGAGTAGTCAATAAGCCGAGCTATTTAAATTGACGTGTGATGACGTCACTGGATATGTCACTCGCGCTATCCTGCCATAGACATGAACGGAATTATTTCGGTAACATTCGTCATTCGCGCGCGCAAATCTGCATTGACAGCTCCCATTCGCGCGGGAAATGACAACCATTTTGTTTTATTGCTTTCAACTGTCGTTTGATGTATGTTAGCACAGAATCGGCTTCCGGAAATGGTGATAGTTTTATTATGTAATGAAATTGAAGAGATTTTTATGAAGTTGATGACTTTACGTAATTGGGGGAAACAAATAGTAATAAAATGATTTTTTTTCCGTTAGGTAAATAAGATTTTGCCATCTATCTTTTTGTGACATCATGGCTCATAAAAATTACTGCGATTTCATCGCATTTACAAAATTACGGTCGCTCTTTCTCGTATATAATGATAATTGTATCATCCCAGAAAGCTTTTTGCTTTTAGACATAAATAAAAAATGTGACAGTGGCTTGCTCACAAAAACTTACCAAACACAAGAAAAATAGCACACCAATCTAGAAACCCGAGCTCCGATTCCTTCTAGCCTGTCACGT
The DNA here is from genome assembly GCA_963853775.1 of Xanthia togata. NCBI lineage: Eukaryota > Metazoa > Arthropoda > Insecta > Lepidoptera > Noctuidae > Xanthia > Xanthia togata. The sequence goes on from OY970805.1 coordinate 8,117,464, forward strand.
AATGGAGTTATCTATACACGTCAACACTACATACAAGAGAAACGGGATACCCAGAAAATGGACTCGCCCTAACAATGTTCTACCTAGTTTATTAGATTTCGGTCGCCCAACCCCGACAATGTCATCGGCCAGTACATAAGAATGATTGATAATCTATCAAACTCTATACCATAGAGCGTGAATGTCTGAACTTTGGAAAGAGATTTATCTAACTGCGTGCAAATATAGTTAAATAAAAGTATTTCGTAGTCATCGGTTTTTCTGGTCCAAGGACCTCGGAAAGTAACTAATGTGGTACATTCTAACTACCTACCTCTAAAATTGTATAAAATGTGAACGTTCCAACGTTTTTTTTTCCTCACAAGGTTGAGCTTGGCTGAATACGAACTTTCCATTGCCGACAAACACAATATAAAAACATTACTCTTCGTCGCCTCTGTAGCGCGTGAATGTCAAACAACAGAAGACTCGCTTGTTTGCATTGGGAAAATCAATGAAAATCAGCGATGTATGAAACAAATAGACTTTGGGAAGTTTGTTTGGCATTCAGTAAATATTATTAATCCATTCTTCACGTGGTCTCGTGTGAGCAATTAGAATGTTTGTTTACCGTTTTGGCTTGAGGCCCTAATTGTTAACATAATAAATATTGTTTTCCAAAAACATAATCCTGATGAAGACTAGGTAATATTTTAGCAGATTTTATTACCTTTTTGTCTCTTAATTTCCCGAAATTACTATTCCGCTAATCACATCCAAAACAGTCCCTACAAGCATAAACGACGTAATTACACAATTTCGTCCGATCGGATAAGTCCAAAATTCATATCTCCGTCCAATAACGGTGTAGACCAATTGCCTTGAAACACCGCACCGGACCTCTGGGGGTCCGTTTTATCTACTGTTAAAGTGCCCATTTCATTCAGGACCCCTCAAAATTATGTATAACTTAATAACTGAGCCTTTATAGGACCCTTCGTGAGCTACGAGCTGTATAAAGGATTATATGGGAGCAGCCGGAAAATATAATATCGTAAGAAGGAGATTTGTGCAGTTCATTGAGTTTTGTAGTTTCTTTACCGCGGATTGATTTGATAGTTAGGTTTTTTCTGTAGGGTGTCTTTTGGTTTCATCGTATAGGTAAGTATATAAGTTTTAAGAAGATTTATAGGTTGTTGGTGCGCGAGTTAGTTATTGGCTTTATCTTGTTAGTTTATGACGAATAGGAAAAAAATACTTTTTTAATGCTCTCGTCATTGACATTTTTGTTGAAAAACGGACTTTCTGCATTTATAAGTAGTCATTGTTTTATTAACTAATGTACGGTAGATGTTTTTATTGCCGCCTACAATTATTTCCTAGCAGAATTTACTGTATCTTTAAATTTTCTAGCTTGCTTAGTCGACACATGGCCTCCACATCAGTAAATGTTCACTACGTTCATGTCACCTTGATTTATTATGAGCTTAAAGCTCAAAAATCAAACATGGCTCATATATACATACTCAAATTTATCATTGTCAGAGAGTCCTGAATATGACGTAATCACGAAACTTCAGTAATTTCACTAATTACGCAGACAATTCAAATATTATTTTAACAGAGCCGAGTTTTGCTGAGGAAATCTAATTTTCTTTTACATCTGAAGAGTAATTTATTATAATCATAACGTTCGGCTCCCGCAGACAGGCGCGACGTGACACCGGTAGAACATCGTGAAGTTTTAATAGAAATTCTTCCACCAGATTCGCATCGCTCCGTAGCGTCGCGCCTGTCTGCGGCAGCCTTAAATAATAATTAAAAATACCTAAATAGGTAATTAATTTATTAGTAAAAGGCCAATTTTTTTTTTTTTTTTTTTGGCTATTATGAAGTTATTAACTCACAGCTTTTATTATACCTACATTATAAATAAATTTGGTACTCGTATTAAGAACAATAATTTTGATTTTACAATGAAAATGTTGCCGTAGATTCTTAACATAGCATGTATTTGTAAGAAACCGTCTTTTATACATTTATTTATTTACACCCCAAAATAATAATGCTAAACCAAACACACTCTTCGACCCTTGCAAATGAAAATGGCACTTAATACAATTTTTTCTTTTACTCCTCTATGATTTTAGTACACAGTAGAAGTTCAGATACCGCTCGAACAACCAATAATATTACTGCCGAAAAAGGGATAAGTGATCCCCGGACAAACGGATTAATGCTCCAAAACGGTGTCGCCCGTCCCCAATGTACGGAACCATTTTTCATTTCTGATTTCACCCCAAAATAAATCATATAAAGTGATGGCGAATTTTCTTTTAAAAATATTGTTTTGTTTCACGTGGTAGTCGGTGGATTTTGTTTTTCGTGAAGGTAAGGATTAATATTTATTGTTTTTGGATTAAGCGGGCTCTTGGGGACTAAGTTCATAAAATTTGTATTCCTGGAATTCAGTCCTTCAAAACATTAGTGATATTTTAGTCCGTGTTGGCCAAGTGGTGTCTCAGAAATTTTTGACGAGTTATTTTGCATCTACAGGTAAACATGTTTGCAATTTTTGTTTTAAGATCGTTTATTCTCTAAATAGACAGTGTGTAAGTGACACTGTTTTAATTAATTTGGCAATATTACTGTATGGAAATATGAAATGTGGCTAACTAGCGATCTAGAATATTAATAATGAATTGCAACTATAACACTGAATTTGATTTCATAGCCGTTTTAGGTGTAAAAAAGGCATTTCGAAAGTTTCCAAATACTTTTTTTACATCTAAAACTAAATAATCAGTGTTACGATATTAATTATTGCATTTCATAATCAATATTTTAGTTAACAGTATTATTGCCAAATTAATCAAAACAGGTAAATATTTGACAGCTATTTGCGACGTTGCCAACTTTTAGAATACACTAGGTACCTACTCTTAACACAATCAACATTTTTTTAAATTTTTGTGTTGACATTAATCTTTTTCTAGTGAATGAAAGTAGGCATATGATTGAAATACGAATTAGGAACACATACGTACACTAACCACTCCATTCACCTACCACGGAAGCGAAGACTATCAATTTACACATTGGAACAAAATTGTAGGAAAAAAAATTGGCACTCTTGGATACACTAGAGTCATACAAAGTACCTACTCGTAGGTACAGGTTCAACAGTATCTATACTATCCTAACTAATATTATAAATGCGAAAGCGAGTTTGTTTGTTTGTTAAGCTTCGTTCACACTAGCGCGACGCGGAAGTGCGACGCGACAGCGCGACGCGACACCGATTATTGTTATACCGTGAAGTTTTCTTAGAAACTGTATTGTTCGAGTTATCGCGCCGTCGCGTCGCGCTAGTCTGCACGAGGCTTTATGCTTTCACGCTAAAACGGCTTTCACGCAAAAATGGATTTGAATAAAATTTTGCACATGGAAAGAAAGAAAATAAATTTATTTGACTCAGGTTAAGGCATACAATAATTACACAAAAAATAAATAATAACACATAATAACATAATCACGCCTTGTTTCCCCGAAGGGTTGGGCAGAGGTGTACCTGTAGTACACCCACATTACACCAGTTATGTTTTTTTTTTTTTTTAAAGTCCCATTTAATAAATAACAATTAACTTAAATAGTATTGTGTGCCTCACGGCTGCGCCAAATAGGGCCAGTTCAGCTTAAATGTCAGACAACTAGTGCCTGACGCTGGCTTTTAACTGAACCTTATGTTACGAGGACGTCTTACGGATGTAAATCAGTTTTATACCTAGTGTGTAGCAAATAATATTAAACTGGATTAGATATTTGTTTAAAAAACCATACCATGACCATGACCTGGGTTAGGTCATAGGATATTATATACTTTTTATTCCAATATTCTCATGGGATTGAGACTTAAGTGAGCAAGACCGCGGAGCACAGCTAGTTATTAATAAAATAAAGTTGAAGAGTTAACTGCCTCGTTGGTCTAGTGGTCGCAAGCGCTACTGCTGAGCATGATGGTCTTGGGTTCGATTCCCGGGTCGGGCAGAGTGTTATTGGGTTTTTCTATCTGGAATTTCTCAGTAGCAGCCCGGAGTCTGGATTTGTGCCCGGTTGATGGCAATAGGCTCGCCCCCTATTACATGGGACTTCAACATAACTGGCGAAATGTGGGTGTACCTACTACAGGTACACGTCTGCCCAACCCTTCGGGGAAACAAGGAGTGATGTTATTGTTATGTAAAGTTGAAGTGTTTGTTTCTTTGTTTGCACGAGCTGTTCTCTGGAACTACCAGTCGGATTTGAAAAGTTCTTTTTGCATTTGATAGCCAAATTATTGAAGAAGGTTAGGCTATTATACATCTACGTCCCTAGAGAGCCGAGGAAATAGAAAAAAAAAAAACAGAAAAATCGCTAAATAAAAACGAAGTAATAGAGCAGGCAGGCGATGCGATGCGACGCGGTGGATCCAACAAGAAATTTCACGCGTATGAAGTCACGGGCAGACGGTAGTCTATCTATATTTAAATGATTTAATGTTCATACCCAGATCAGCGCAGCAACCAATCTTCAAACCAATAAAGCTGCTTACATTTGTAATAAATAACATAAATATCCATATTTATTTCCATACAATTTTCCAGAGCGCTGGCTACCTAATACGTATAATGTAATAGTATTTTACTGATAAATAAACTAGATTATCAGCCATGAGCGGTTATGGCACAGAGTAGGTAATGTAGGTACAGAAGCTTCAATAGTTATTATGAAAATATGGCATACAAAATTCAGAAAATTCCCTGAATAATCACTATCCGATCCAGCCCGTCCCATGCTGCTATCCAACAGCCATACCCCACAGGGAGTGTCCTTAGCATGTAGTCGCTTAGTTCATAAGTTTAATGCCTTGGCTGGAGGCCTTCATTTAGAAAGAAAGAATAATATTTATTTGGACACAGTTCGTGAAACATAACAACAAAATAAAAAGGTAAAATAATCATAAAGCAATAATAGTGTGAGCCTCACGGCTGCGCCAAAAAGGTTCATTTCAGCATTAATGCCCGAAAAATGCTGTCTGACGCTGGTTTTCTAATGAGGGGTTCATTAGAAAACCAGCGTCAGACAGCATTTGTCAAGCTTATTTGTATGGACAAGTGACGGGGAGTACCAACAGTTTCAACATACCTAATACATAATTTTTATACATCTAAATAATTAAATGAGTAAACTACATAAGGTCTATTTACATAACTGAGGCATACACAGGATAGCCCGGATAAGCGCAGCTGACAACCTGAAAGGCCTCTGTGGTCATTCTCAAAAAAAGGAAACATCAAAACGGTTTAGTTAATAAAAAACAGAATAATATTGTTTTTTATTTTTATTGACTTTTAGAGGTGCATTTAGCTTTTTCCTTTTTCATGAATACTGCTTTAGAAGAAACAATTAAACACTAAATTGTCATTGGGGAAGTTTCTTTGATTGAAATACGTTATTTAGGAAGTAGGTATGTTCTGACCAGCAGTGTAAGTTTATTTCATTTAGCATTTTCGTATGATCAAGTATCAAAACACGTTAAAAAAAAGTGCGCCTACTTCACCAGTAGGTTTTCTATTACATAGTAATGAGTGAGTCTTCTGATCTCCCTTATTCCGTGGTAACAAGATTATGTACATTTAGAAACGCAAAAGAGATATAATAATATTTTGTTTACATAGTTTGTTGAGTTTATTGGAGAGGATTCCGTGAACTCAGTTTATTGTTTCATATTTCAACAGAGGATGTCAGTTCTTGCTAGACATGAGTGGGTACGTATTATTTGATGCAGCGAAGATAGGTACCTACCTACTTATATAGAACTTGCTGCACCCCCCGGTTTCTCCCGTATAAGTCTCGATCCCGTGGGAATATCCAGTTAAAAAGTATTCTTTGTCCTAACCCAGGTCATGGTCATACTTATGTGCCAATTTTCATCTATATCCGTTTAGCCGTTTTAGCGTTACAGCGCAACAAACAAAAAACGTACAAAAATTCAAATCCTTTCTCTTAATTTATAAGTTTAGATTTAGATTTTCTATACTCCATTTAAAATAAGATTAGACATTTATAAACCCTTTTTATCGTCCGTTCAACCAATTTTCAGAAAAAATCTGAAGAAACGCTTAGCAAGGGTTCCGCGCGCGAGCGCTACTTCCAAGTTGCTCGCAAAAATGTTTTCACCATTTTCTAATTATCCATGTCTCCGCAAAATCCCTAGGGTTTTCTCGAAAATTCGAATTATCAAACCATCCTACGACAATTATATATAATTATAGTAAGATCTCAGTAAAAAATAAAATATTAAAATCAAAACAATGCTAAACATTTCACTAGTTCCATTTTCAAAATATCATAAAGCATAGAGAATATAGAGTGACGTCGCGCAACGGAATCAATTACATACAGCCAAGCTTAATTGGAGGCAGCCGCCCCGAGCAAACAAGACGTGACCGCCACTAAACGTTATTTATGTCTAAATCTAGGCAACATTGTGTTGCTGTAGCTACAGTAAAGGTTTAGGATTCTTTAGTGAAATATGGTATGTATGAAGCAATTTATTATTTATTTATTTGAGCAGTGGTGAGAGCAGTGATGGCCCGCAGTGGTAACGACCCTGACTTAAGAGTTGTAGGTCGTGGTCGTCTCATAAAACGGTGAAGGAAAACATCGTGAGGAAACCGGCATGTCCATGAACCAAAAATTCGATTCGTATGTGACATCCACCAACCCGCACTGGGCCCGCGTGGTGGATTATGGGCCACTCCCTCTCACAGCACGGAGGCCTATTAGTATACATATTTACCGGTTATAGTATACCTACATATTTTCTATTAAGTAAAACATAGTTTTCATTCAAACTCAAACTCAGAACATTTATTTCAAATTACACGCACTTTTGGATTGTCAAGGGGTAGGTCAGTCAGAAGGAGAGGGGAGTGATGCGGGGTCGGAGTCCGACGTTGCGTCTGGCGCGATGAGCTCGGGTCAGAGCTCAGAGCGCGAAGTGGTGGTGGGAGCGACCGTGAGGAACCAAAAGTTCCTCCGGAAGCGCCCTAAACCGGGGGATGGCCAGGGGTCGTCCGCCGAAGAGGGGGTCTCGGGCCAAGGCCACAGGAGGAAGATCCACTCCAGTCGGCGGGGTGCGGCCCGGGGAAAAGGTGTGGGAAGAGGGCTCACCACAAAGGAGGCCGGCAAGCCGAGCCGGGCCAGCCCAGCCACGCTGGAGAAGCCCTCTACCGAAGAGGAAAGCAACCCTGTAGGGACGAGCACCGTGGCGGCCCCTACAGATTCGGCAGGCGGTGAGCCGGATGCCGCTGGTGGCTCCAAATCGGAGCAAGCGGCCAGGTTTGCGGAGGCTGTGGCTGCCGCTATCAAGGGTTTGGCCTTGAAGAGGACTCAGTCCTCTAAAGACAAGGCCATACCCGCGGTCATGGCCTCTATTTTGGCGGCAGCGGAGGCCTATCACCTCAGACCTCCGTCGGACGGCATGTCCGAGACGCGGGCGGAGGTCGCCCGCTTGACAGCCGCCATGGAGCTTCTCCGAAAGGAGAACGAGGAGCTCCGAGCGGACCTGGCCGGGCTCCGAAGAGCCGGCCCTTGTGAGGTGCCGCAGGGGAGGGAGCAGCATGGGCAGGGACAGCCCGTGCCTGCAGAGGACCGGGTTTTGACCCTGGTGAGGCAGGAGATGGCTTCTTTGCGGTCTCGTTTCTCCGCGTTAGAAGCCATCGTCCTGCGCCCTCCTCTAGCGGCAAGCGGGCCGGCCTCTGTCCAACAGAAGATGGCGTCGTATGCCACCACCGCAGCTGCCTCGGCCAAACCAGGCTCATCGGGGCAGAAAAAGGGTGGGGCGGCTACACAGGCGACGAAGGCCCCGGCCGCGGCGGCGAAGGCCCCGGCGGCTGCGGCGGCAAAGGCCCCGGCCCAAGCGGCGAAACGGCCGCCCCCGCCTCCTCTTAATTCTACTCCGGCTGACGCTGAATGGCAAGTAGCCGGAGAGAAGAGGAAGGCGGCTAAGGCAAAAAGGGCGGCTAAAAACAAAGAGAGGAGGCAGCGGCGCAAGGAACGAAGCGTCGCGGCTAGGCTCCGCGCCCCGAAGTCCGCAGCTGTAGTTATAACGCTACAGCCAGAGGCGGAGAAGAAGGGCGTGTCCTACCGCGACGTGCTCGCCAAGGTGGCGGCGGCGGTGGATCTAAAGGAGATCGGCGCCGCTGATGGCATCCGGGTGAGGGTCACTGCGACTGGGGCCCGGATGCTGGAGGTCCCCGGTGCGGCTAGCGGCCCGGCCGCTGACGCTCTGGCCGAAAGGCTTAGGGCGTCCTTAAATGCGGACGAGGCCCGAGTGTCCAGGCCCACCAAATGCGCTGACATGCGTATTCAGGGCTTGGACGACTCTGTGACGGAGGGACAGGTGGTGGCCGCTGTCGTTAGGACTGGGGGGTGCTCTGCCGAGCAGGTTAGGGCAGGCGCCATCCGTCCTGACTTCACGGGGATGCGAGCCGTTACGGTGAGCTGCCCCGTGTCGGCGGCCAAGAAAATTGCCGGGGAGGGCCAAAGGTTATTGGTGGGCTGGGTGTCCGCGCAGGTCAAACTGCTGGAACCCAGACCTCTGAGGTGCTACCGCTGCCATGTGGGCAACCACGTGGGAGCTAAATGCACCTCGGAGGTGGACCGCAGCGGTCACTGCTACCGCTGTGGTCAGCCCGGTCACAAGGCCGGCTCCTGCGAAGCCACGCCGCATTGCGTCGTATGTGCGGCGGCTGGCAAGCCAGCCGGCCACCGGATTGGGAGCAAGGCCTGCGCTCCACCCACCAAGGCTAGAGGCAAGCCACCTGCCACCGCCGTCACAGCCGCAACCGCCGCCACCACCGCCGTTGCCGCCTCCACAGCCGTCGTCGCCGCCGCAGCCGCCGCGGCAGGGCCCTCACAGGGGGCTAAGGAGGGGGCTGACATGGAGTGCCAATAATGGCCCCATTTCGCCTCCTCCAGGCGAACATCAACCACTGCGCCGCAGCTCAGCATCTGTTGCTCCAGAGCATGGCGCAGTGGTCGATTAACATCGCCGTGGTCGCTGAGCCGTACTTTGTCCCGCCCAGGGATGACTGGGTGGAGGACCTTAGCGGCTCAGTGGCCCTAATTTCGTCGGCCGCCACCGGTACCCCGTCCCTCGAGGCTGTTAAGAGAGGACGGGGTTGCGTTGCAGCACGGTTTGGGGAGATTGTCGTGGTAGGGACATACTTCTCCCCGAACCGAACTCTCGCCGAGTTCCACAACTCCCTTGCGGAGTTGAGAGTCGTCGTCGTCGGGTTCTGTTCCCTGCCCGTGTTCGTCCTCGGGGACTTCAATGCCAAGAATGTGGCTTGGGGTTCCCGGTATACGGATACACGGGGCAGAATGGTGGAGGACTGGGCGCTGGAGACAGGCCTGGTCGTCCTTAACCGGGGTTCTGTCCCCACGTGTGTGCGGATGCGGGGTGAATCAGTGGTGGACATCTCGTTCGCCAGCCCCGCTCTGTCGCCGCGTGTCATTGACTGGCGCGTCATGGAGGGGGTGGAGACGTATTCCGATCACCGGTACATCCGGTTTGACGTCTCCGCCCAGACCTCGAGCGCGCCGGTCCGACAGGCCCCGAGTGGTCCGCGGTGGGCGCTGAAGCAGCTGGACCGGGAGCTCCTCCTGGAAGCCTCGATCGTGCAGGCCTGGGTGTCATCACCGGACAGGCCTGCCGACATCAACGACGAGGCGGAGTGGTTCCGGGAGGCCATGTCCGAGATATGCGACGTGGCAATGCCCCGGGTCCAGCCCGGACGTGCTTCGCGCCAGGTGTACTGGTGGTCGCGTCAGCTGACGACACTGCGCAATGCGTGCGTTGCTGCGCGACGCCGGTACACTAGGCACCGCAGGCTCCGTATTCGACCTCCGGATACGGAAGCCATTCAGGCGGAGCTGTACGAGGGGTACAGAGCGGCGAAGACCGCCCTCCAAGCGGAGATCCTGCGGGCCAGGGCACTGGCCCGCGGGGAGTCGCTGGAGACTCTGAACAGAGACCCGTGGGGACGCCCATATAAAATGGTGCGGGAGAAACTCCGCCCATGGGCTCCCCCGCTGACGCAGAGTCTCCGGCCGCAGCTTGTGGGGGACGTGGTGAGCGCTCTGTTCCCTTCGAGAGGGGAACACGCCTCCCCGCCCATGGCTCCACCTACTGCGGTGCCTGATGCGGACCACACCGCCGACGACGACGGCGATGCTCTGGAGGTGACCGAGGTAGAGATGAGGGTGGCGGTACGTAGGCTGAATGCCAGAAATACAGCCCCAGGACCCGACGGCTTACCTGGTAAAGCCTGGGTCCTGGCCTCAGAGGCTCTCGGGCCTCGACTAAGGTGGCTCCTAAGCGCATGCTTGGAGAGGGGCCAGTTCCCGCTTCGTTGGAAGACGGGGAAACTGGTCCTCATCAAAAAGCCGGGGCGCCCTGCGGACTCTCCGTCCGCTTACCGGCCCATAGTGCTGCTCGACGAGGTGGGCAAGCTCTTTGAAAGAGTCATTGCAGACCGCCTCGTCGGGCGGCTGGTGCGGGTGGGGCCGGATTTGGCGGAGAGCCAGTTTGGTTTCCGCAGGGGGCGCTCCACGGTGGACGCCATCATGCGCGTGCGAGCCCTCACGACGGGGGATGCGGTGGCTCGGGGTGGGGTCGTCTTGGCGGTGTCTCTAGACATCGCCAACGCCTTCAATACCCTGCCCTGGAGTTGCATCAGGGAGGCACTCCGGTATCACCGGATGCCGACCTACCTCTGTCGTGTGGTCGAGGCCTATCTGGCAGACAGGGCCATCATCTACCCCGGTCACCAGGGAGAGTGGAACCGGCGAGAGATGTCGTGCGGTGTCCCACAGGGATCGGTCCTGGGGCCGCATCTGTGGGACATCGGATACGACTGGGTGCTGCGCGCCGACCTCCCCAATGGCGTCAGCGTCGTTTGTTACGCTGACGACACGTTGGTCCTGGCGCAGGGGAGGTCGCACCAGGCGGCGGTCGAACTAGCGACACACGGGGTTGCGACAATCGTGGCCAGAATCCGGCAGTTGGGACTCGAGGTGGCCTTGCACAAGTCCGAGGCCATGTGTTTTCATGGTCCTCGGAATGCGCCACCGTCGGGTTCCCAAATAACGGTAGGAGGGGTTCACATCGGCGTCGAGTCGACGATGAAGTACTTGGGACTCGTCCTCGACAGTCGGTGGAACTTCGTGGAGCATTTCCGACGTTTGGCTCCCAGACTGGACCGGGCCGGGGCTGCCTTGAAGCGGCTCCTGCCCAATCTAGGGGGTCCAAACGCCTCCTGCCGGAGGCTATACGCGGGGATCGTGCGGTCCATGGCCCTGTACGGGGCACCGGTGTGGGCGCATTCGTTGAGGCGGCGGCCTGCCCGCCGGTTGAACGCGTCCCAGAGGGTCATGGCCACCCGGCTGGTCCGGGGATACCGCACGGTCTCCGGTGAGGCGGCGAGCCTCCTTGCCGGATTGCCGCCATGGGATCTGGAGGCAAAAGTCCTCGCGCATATTTGGGAGTGGCGCGAGGAGGCGAATCGCCGGGGCTTGACTCCGATGCCGCGAGAAATCGCGGCACAGCGGACAGAGCTCCGACGGGATCTCATGGCAGCATGGAGAGTGCGATTGTCGCAACCCAGTGCTGGGCACGCCACTATTGCGGCGATAAGTCCCCTCTTTGAGGAGTGGCTGGAGAGGCGCCACGGCGTCCTCACCTTCCGCCTGACGCAGGTCCTCACCGGACACGGCTGTTTCGGGAGGTACCTGTTTCGGATAAGGCGGGAGGAAACGCCCGGGTGTCATCACTGCATGGATCGCCCGGAGGACACGGTGGAGCATACGGTGGAGGTATGCCCGGCTTGGGCAGAGCACCGCCGTGTCCTCGTGGAGGCGATCGGTGGCGGGGATCTCTCGCGTCCGGCCCTGGTCCAGGCCATGGTACGGAGCGAGAGGGCATGGGAGGCCGTCACCTCCTTCTGCGAAGCAGTAATGCTCGCGAAGGAGGAGGCGGAGCGCGTGAGGGAAAGGCAAATTTCGCGCCCTCACGCCCCTAGCCGCCGCAGGAGGAGACGCCCCGGGCGTCGGGAATCGATCGCGGATTCCCGGCCACCGTAGGCGCGGGCTTGCGGACGGTGAGCAATGGGTAGCTCGCCGTCCGGTAAGGACCAAGCCCGGGTCGACGGCGCGTTGTGTTCCACGCGCGCCTCAAAGAGATGTCAGCGAGTGAAGGGGTCCGATGAGACCATTGCCTGCCGGGGTTGCGGGAAAGTCCGAAAGGGATACCGTGGCCCCCTGGCATTGCACAGGCAAGAGAAGGAACACGGGTGGGTTTTATTCAGTAAGAGTCTGACACGCCCTCCCGCTCCACCCAGAGCGGGAGGAGTCATTTGATGATTTCCCACCCAAAAAAAAAAAAAAAAAAAAAAAGGTCAGTCAGAAAAATGAAGCTAGTTGCCCATTCCAAAGCGTATTAGGTTCCTATGGAGAAGAACGGGCAAGAAACTTCACGGACAATCTTTCTAAAGAAGCCGTGAGGTAGGCCAGCTTTATAATTACGCAACATATTTTCGTAAACGATCAAGACAAATCTGTTTCATTTTGACAGTTCAACAACATTCATTGCGTTATTTACGTTGCTCTGCAGTTTTTTTTTCGAACTTACGGAGCAATGGATTAGCAATCTGTTTCAAAACGATTCAGATTCGGATTGATTTTGCATTACGTAATTAGGGTACAGGCTTACTTGGGATATTGTGTTGGAGTGAGATATTTCGATACTTCGGCTTTCTTTTTTAGTTATAAATGCAGCTACAGATTCTATAATGAAGTTTGAACCTACAAAATCAGGATAGTTTGAAAAGTTAGATATGTATGAGTACTTAAACGATATTTGAAGTTCACTGAAAAATGTGCGTTGGCGCCCAGGGGTCGCGTAATAATGGATAATTGTGTCTCATTAGTAAATACTACAAAAATCGCAATTTTAGAAACAGTTCACCAGCTTACACCCATCCCACGTCATATCCTTCCAAAGATACCAACAAAACAAAAAACAAAACATTTGTCTACGGTCAAAATGGCGATGATACACGCGCCAAAACCGTAGAACAACGCGTATAGTTGCCATAGATTGTAAACAAACATATACTGGCGTCATCTTGACCTAGAGCGGGCCAACAGCCTTTTGAGTCTATTTTGGTACAGCACTACCCGGTACTGAGGCGAAACATATGTTTAGATATTCCGAATTGTTGTTAAAGATTTACGCAAATTGAAATGACAATCAAATGGTTTCGAGAAGATTTTTTTTATATATTCACGTTTGTGCCACTGTCGTCGTCCCACTAGTTGGACGAACGGTACTTTGATAAATAATAGAAAAAGAGCGCGTAAAATTTCATGAACAGACCTTTAAGGCTCGTGCAGACCAGCGCGACACGACGACGACGGCGCGACGCGACTCGAACAATACAATTTCTAAGAAAACTTCACGGTATAACAATAGCCGGTGTCGCGTCGCGCTAGCCTGCACGAAGCTTTAGGCGTATAGGAATTATTGAATAAATTATCTATCCTGTACGGTTTCTATTTTGCCATTTTTAGGGTTCCGTAGTCAACAAGGAACCCTTATAGTTTCGCCATGTCCGTCTGTCTGTCTGTCTGTCCGCGGTTTAGCTCAAAAACTATTGGTACTAGAAAGTTATAATTTTGCATGAGTATACATAATTTGTATAAGTTAATGACGCCAAAAAAGTGATAAAATAAAATTGAGAAAAAAACAAATATTTAGGGTACCTCCCCTACATGTAAAGTGGGGATGATAATTTTTTTTTTCGTCCATCCCATAGTGTGGAATATCGTTGGATAGGTCTTTCAAAAATATTAGGGGTTTGCGAAGATCGTTTTTTGATTAAGTAAACCGTTCGTAACTTATCAAGCCTTAAAGTACCAATTTTCGTTACAGTCAAGTAGTAGAGGGGGGGGGGGGGGGGCTCTACCAACTAAACGGTTCTAGTTAGAAATTCAAATGTCACGGCGTTAGTACTTACATATAACGAAGTTTAAAGTAAAACCATCACACTTAAGTGGGGTGGGAGAACACGTTTTTCAATTACAAAGTTAAGTTTGTTCTTACGATAAATTCATTCCAACTACGGAACCCTTCATTGTGCGTGGTCCGACACGCACTTGGCCGGTTTTTATTTTTACTACCTATAATTTATAAGTTAGGTATAATTATTAATTACGCCCAAAGACGAGTTCAAATAATTTGAACTCGAACAACAACACTAATTATTAGTGTTGAAATATGGAAGTTTCGACGCTCATAACTTCCAAACCAATATATATTTTCCAATTCTGCTTTATATAGGGCTAGGTAATGACAGGAAAAATTGACATGATTTTTAGTTTTGAACATACACCGTCAAACAGACGATTAATCACCATACTAAGTGTATATGGAAGAATGACCGACAAGCGTACCCTTAAAGAAGATGTTCACATATGCCCTAATCATGTCCAGCCAATTCATATTTTCAAGTATTCTTCATTAATTCAAACTAGATTGTTGATAATAGTCTAGAGTTAACCAAAGCATTTGTTTAAGATTGAATAAAAATATTATAATATTTTGAGTTAACGATTAGGTACAGTTCATCACGTTCATTCGGTCAATATGATCACATGAGTTGTAATATATATATTTTTTTTTTTTTGGGTGGGAAATTATCAAATAACTTCTCCCGCTCTGGGCGGAGCGGGAGGGCGTGTTAGTCTCTTACTGACTAAAACCCACCCGTGTTCCTTCAGTTGCCTGTATGTTGCCAGAGGCCACGGTATCCCTTTCGAACTTTTCCGGCAGGCATTGGCTCTAGCAGACCCCGTCAGTTGTGCTGATATCTCTTTGAGGCGCGCGTGGAACACAACGCGCCGTCGACCCGGGCTTGGTCCTTATCGGGCGGTGAGCTACCCCTTGCTCACGGTCCGGTGTCACGATCGGTGGCCGGGAATTTCCCCTGGTAACGTGTATACAAAATTTCATGATGATCGGTTGCGTAGTTAAGACGTCAACACGTAACAAAAAAAAAAAAACTATTTTGCATTCATAATATTAGTTAGGAAGGACTATTAGTATCAAAAAATATTTAAAAATGTAATACGTTCATCCATAATAAGTATCTGTAATAAATCATGGTTGGCAGACCTTGTGCTTCGTAACAAGGATTCAATTTATCATTCACCGTAGATATTAATCTTCGTTACCGCAATTACCGATCAAATCTGACGTTAAGGCGAAAGTGTCAGGGTACCTAGCAAAATTCAAATTTTCTTACGGTTTTGCAATTTCAAATTTCAAAGGTATAATAAGGTTGGTTGATTGGTTGGATAGTGGATTGACTATTTCATGAAATCATGACATTTGAGGATTATGCTAACGTAAGGAGTTGTGTTGCTGATTATAATTCTGTAAAGCAATATTTGTTACGGTCGCGAATCATATTATAATCAACAGTAACCTGACACTGACCTGTAAATTGCAAAAAAACTAAAGATAATTTGAATTGTACGGTCTACCTTAGCGCCTCCCCCTTAAATGGGCTAATCTGTGATTTGATGATTACAAGAATTTGTTGATTGTTTAATTGTAAGTTTAAAAGTGTTTTTTTTTTTACAAAACATTTACATAGACTACAGTTCTAACGCATATTACCTAATGATATTATTTGAGTCAACAAGGCGTCAACGGAAGTGAACACCAACCATCTTTCAACATGAATCATGAACAATGAGATTCTCAAGTTTTCTTTAAATGAGACATTTTGTAAATGTTTTGTAGCAAGAAATAATAACGTTTATGATGTTAGTGAAATCATGAATGCATCACTTTTCAAGAGCGAAGAACACATTCTCAAAAATATTTTAAATTTCGAACTGAACGTATAGTTTCTTCATAACTTTATTGTTGTAACACTGAGCTTCGAGCGCCCAGAGGCGGATGTATCGCAGTGGAAAATTCGCTCCACATATTCTATGCTATTTATAAATAAATGTATGTGTATTCGAACGGCCATTGAAATATTCTATGTACGTATCACTCGCATGGATGAGTTTGGACGTTTATATTTATTCTTATTTCCTACCTACTGGGATCCATTTACATACCAAAAGATTTAAATTTCTGAATTTGATTTCATTTGTTTGTTTTTTTAAATTTCGAGTAGTTTGTCTTTGTCCGGCCATCAGACGGACATCACTGGCTGATACAAAAAAAAATACTTTTATGATCGGGCCCGTACCTATTCTGGGCCCAAACCCTTTCATATATAACGAAGCTGATCAGGTCTTCTGTACTCGGTATGACCGGGATTTTGTTTTGGAAGTCATCAGAGAGCTCACGAAGGAAAAGAAAATTAGTCTTGGGTTGCTGTCACTGATACGGTGAAGAGGGCTACATATGGGACAGTGGTCCTGAATCTCGATTTGAAATCACTACATTTGAGTAGGTAGATGTTTGTATAAAGTCTCAGTCTTAGAACCTAGAATGACGGAGAATCGTTCTGGAATAAGGACGTTAATGACAAAGTAGTTTTTTACCCAAAAACGTTTACTCACTGACATTTTGGCGGTCTACCAGAAAGGTCATGTTCAACATTGGATGATTACTGCCTGATATTATCCACATAATTATTATGATTGTGTGTGTTACTAGATAAACGATCTAACAAAGCTTTTAGTGGAATTTTATCGCCTTTTAACTCACAGTGTTTATGCCAAATAGCCAAATATGTTTTGGCATAACTGGTTATTTGTTATTTGGAATAGATAATGCAGATGTTCCCATTATGGTTTCCCACTAAAAGTCACTTGAGATTTAGGAGTAATAATAGTTAGACAGAATTATGGTTTTATGTCTCGATAGCTTTCTAGCTGTAGTTTTGTGGTGGAATTTTCAGTAGAATATTTCAATGATTATAATAATATTCGTTGAAATATTCTACAAAAAAAATTTCGTTCGAGAAAGTAAAGATTTAACACAAACATAGGTATGTAGAGAAAATATTTTTAAATTCACAATAATTTATTACAATAATGTAATTACAATGGGCGCGGCCGGCAGGTTTTTACAAGTAAGTAAGTCTTTATTTGCCTTAAACATGGTAAAAAAGGTGTTACAGTTTGGTAATATAATATAGTCCACATGTTTAGCTATACAACATCGTGTATCAATTGCATGCAAAATACTTAGAATTAATTAGTAAGTAGAAATAAAATGTCAAAGCTATAAAACATTCTTCACAATACAATCATCATAACATAATATTATTTAATGTCAGAAATTAATCTCCACGAACAAAATCAAAAAGTCACAATAAAAGAAAACATTATAAAAGTAAACATTATTCGCAACAGTTCCATAACATTACATAACATAACTTAAAGTAAAAAAAGGAAATCAATAAAATCAATAAATATAAAATTAAAAATTATAAACATTATCGACGATCCAGTATGTCATTATTTGTGAATTATAATTTAATGTCAAAAAAATCCTTAATGTCATAAAAATTATGTTCATTCAGCCATTTAGAGTCTGTTTTTAAAAGAATTAATATTAAATAACAATTTCATTTCTTTTGGAATTTTATTATAAATGCGTACACACATCACCAGAAAACTTTTAGAGTACTTGGCTGATTTAGGAGTATCCTGCCATACAAGTCTACATGGATCCCTATTACGAGAGTATATTTGATCGACTTTCTTGAATAATTCCTTATTATTATATACAAAATTACATATCTCGTAGATGTACAGTGAAGGAAGTGGTAATAAACCAAGCCTTTTAAAATGCGGTTTACAGGACTCGTCAGTACGGATCCCACAAATGGCTCTGATGCATTTCTTTTGCGCGATAAACACTCTGTTTTTATCTGTACTGTTACCCCAAAAAATAAGTCCATATCGCAAAATCGATTCTATGTAAGCATGATAGGTTATAATGGCGGTTTTTTTATTCGTCACATTCTTGACTTGCCTGAGAGCATAAACGAACTCATTAGACTTGTTGCACAAATTATCTACATGTATTTTCCAATTTAAATCTTGGTCTATGAGTATACCCAGAAATTTTGTATGTGAAACTTCTTTTAATCGATCAATATTAAGTTTGAAATTGTATTTGGCATGTTTAGATTTATTAAATTGAATGTACATAGATTTATCTAGATTGATTTTTAATTTATTTACCTATAGCCATTCTAAAATGTTGTCAATAGTATTATTTATGTCAATTTCGTGATCAAATTTTAATTTAGACTTTTTATCAGATGTCACTATGATTGAAATGTCATCTGCAAATAATATACATTTATGATTCACCTGCTGTGGTAAATCATTTACGTATAATAGAAATAATAAAGGGCCTAATACACTCCCTTGTGGTACACCGCAATTTTTTACTTTGAGCTCAGAGGAGTATGAGGTTAGTAAATCTTCATTTACTTTACTAATAGCAACGTATTGACTGCGGTTACTTAAATAGGATGCAATCCACTGCAGTGCTACACCTCTTATTCCATTTCTTTCTAATTTTCCCAATAATATATTATGTGCCACAAAGTCAAATGCTTGAGATAGGTCAAAAAAAAAGTCCTGTCGTGAAGTGATTGTTATTTAAAGACTTCAGGGTACGGCTCAAAAGATTATATATGGCTAATGTTGTTGACTTGTGCCTTTGAAATCCAAACAATTCTTTTGCTATAATATTGTATTTGCTACAAAAGTCGATAAGCCTTTTGTGCATACATTTCTCAAACAGTTTGGACAAGATAGGTATAAGGGTAATTGGACGATAATTTTTAACGTCTTTTTTGTCGCTTTTCTTGTACAAGGGTTTTACAACTGATAATTTTAAAGCATCAGGAAAAGTTCCAGTCGAAAATGAAAGATTAATTAGATATGTCAATATAGGAGTTAATTCTTCTCTGCACGCTTTAATTATTCTTGTACTAAGTCCATCATATCCTTCCGAGTTAGTATTATTTAAAGCCATTATCTCTTTTTTTATTTCATCTTCAGTCATAGCACTAAGAAACATAGAATTAGGAACTAAAGCGTTATTAAACTTATTATAAACTTGTAAGTTTTTAAATGTCACAATGTTAGTCGAGTCAATAAAATAATCATTAAACGTATTCGCTATGTCAGTGGGATCAGTCAGTATTTTCTTATCTACTTCTATTTCTGAAATATTAGTGTCGCATTTTATGTTCCCAATTTCATGGTTAATGACAGACCACGTTGCTCTGCATTTGTTTTGACTATTTTGTATATAATTAATGTTTGAATTCACTTTTGATTTCATAATGCATTTTTTGAGAATCGATGAATATTTTTTATATCTTATTAAGTACGACCGACTTTTATTTTAGTAATAGAGATACCGTAACGATCGTTTAGTTTTGCAACTATTTCTAAGACCCTTACTGATCCATTTTTGTTTATTTGCAATAGAGTTATTAATTTAAATTTAAATTTTAGGGAAGCATAAATTATATAATAGGCATAAAAACTCGTGAAATTTATTGAATATACAAGGGGGTGAATCTTCAGCTCCACGAAGCGACCTCGATATTTTTTGCAGTTCACCTCGGATATGTTAGGTTATCGATATTCCATTCATACAAAGAGTAACTTTGTCGACGTATGCAGAAAAGCTTAAAAAATAAGAGATTTTTCCATCTCGCCTCGAATGGGATAGGTTATATTTTGTCCATTCATACAAAAAGAGGACTAAGTGTGTCGACTTATACAATGAAGCTTAAGAATTAAGATGGAGTAGGATGCAAGAGCGAGCGAAGCAAGGTCCATAGAGCCGATTCGATATTCGGAAATATACTTTGTCGACTAATGCACAGAAACTAGAATTCAACTAAGCGAGCTCGAAAATTTTAGGAGCTCGCCTCGAATAGGTTAAGTTCTCTATCATTGTGTTAGGCGTTTTTAGTTATTTCCTTAGTTCTGAATGTTTTTACACCTTTATATTATTGTAAAGCCAGGGAGCTGCCAGTGCACCCTCTTGCACCCCCCTCCCGGCGCCCATGGTAATTACTATTCCCATTCTGACCAGTTATTATAGAGACTAGGTACCAAAAATGGTTAAATTTTCTGACTTCGGGTTCTCGCGCACTAGACGGCAATGACTCCGGCCAGTCGTGGCCGTCTAGTGGTACTGTATGGTGTACGTGTAGTTGGCCGTTGCGACTAGGGCTTTCAATACCGGTATTCCGGGATCCCGTAATACCGTGATCACGGATTTAATATGATCCTTTTTCAATACCGGTATTGACGCCCCAATACCGTGATTACGGTATTACAAACTTTAGATGTGATCTTATTCTCTCACTAGTTTTTACCAGCACCAGCGTCTCGCTGTTATCCTTAGCTCACCCTCCCGCGCCCAGACCGCCCCTCCAGAGCCCGAAATCAAGCTGTAGGCACTTGTCGTTTTTGTTATTGTTAGTCAGTTTCGCAAAGGCGACGGGATAATGCGTAGGCTTTTGCATTGTGTTGTGAATGTTGTGTTGACTTGTGATTTGTGAAGTTGTGATCTAGCGAGTATTTTTGCTAGTTTAATTAGATTACCGTCGTTGCTCCCTCTTCGTGTCTTACCCAAAACGTTATTGGCAAACAACATGTGATTAGATCTTTAATTCTTTGTCTCAAAGTCTCAACGGATCACACGATCGGATTATCTTCGAAACAGCTGATCACAAGTTGTAGCATCTGATATTATAATCTTTTTCCATTTTTATATTATAATTGTTGTTTTGTTAACTAATCACCTAGTAGTTAGACCTAAAATACAAATATTATATAAGGAATAATATACAAATATTTGTGCGATTTAAATCAAGGGAGTGTAATTTTTTGATTTTGTTACTTGTTAAGTATTAGATATTTTTTACTTTTTTTTTATTGTATAATTATAAGAATGATTCTAAAATGAACACCAAATGATTGTTAGCTAATTAAGCTATATTGATACCTATGTTGATTACATGAGACATGATGATGACAATGACATGTCGATACTATAAGAAGTTAATATTTTTTTGATATTGTACTTTACAAAGTTTATGTGAAATGCCTTCCTGCAAAAAGACTAAGTTAAGTTTCTAATTCCTAGTCCTACGTCTGTATAGTCATTGTATAAGAGAGCTAAAAAAGTATAAAAGTTATTTATAATAACCTTCTGCGACTGAGGTGGTAGTCTATCGGACACCACCAAACACAAAAAACGTTGCCAGATCGTAACATGGCGTGAGGTAGCTCTGTTTCGGTGTAACGGCTCGCGCTAACGGTCAGTGAGGCGCGGGCGGCCCAGCCGTGTGCACGTTTGGAGTTTTCGACTGCCGGTGTCCCACAGACGTAAGTACAGCAATAAACGTTGATTCTGATAGACGTCACCTCACAAATATCTTTTTAGATTCATAGTGTCTGTTAGTCGTTTCATCAGTAACATATTAATACTACCATAGTGTCTCTCAAACATAACCTCACATTTAATTTGCTAAACTTATAATATTCATACTTTATTAGATGGCGACTCAAAGTACAGATAGTAGGCCACCAAAACGAGACAGCAGTGGAAGATATACAAATGATGATAAGCAGATTGAGGAATAGCTTGAAGAATTAGAAAAAGAAAACGAGTTTAGCGATTTTGATGATTCGGTAGAAGATCCTAATTATGTGGAAGGAAATGTACATCAAGAGGAAAACGAAGACCTCAAGGAATAGAATGCCCAATCGAGTGAGAGCGATTTTAGCTCAGAAGACGAGGAGCCCCTTAGCTCTTTAGTTTGTGGTAACCAAGATGGTCCAAACTACATTGGAAAAAACGGATTTTTATGGTCTAAGAAAGAAATAGCGAGGACAACCAGAACTCCTGCACATAATTTTATTCAAGTATCTCGGCCAACAGAAGAGCTTGTTTTCAGAAGTTTTCAAGAACTTTGGTCTAAAAATGTTGTCTATAGTTTTTGGTCTGAAGGTTTCATCTCATCATATTAGAAGCATAGATGATAAGACGATGAAATTAACTATGATCGCCGACTATAACCATTCTAAAGGTGGAGTGGACGAAATCGATAGAAAAGGTTCAATTTATTCAAGCAGTAGTATAACACGCCGCTGGCCCATGACGATATTTTACAGAATTCTGGATTTAGCTGGTAATAATTCATTCGTCTTATACCAATCTTGTCCAGGTGTCAAGCTGCGAAGAAGGGACTTTTTACTATCTTTGGCAAGAGAATTGGTTCTTTCTAGCCTAAAAGAACGCGTTTATAATGACAGCCTGCCCAGAGAACTCCGTCTTACTATAACGCGAGTTTTAGGCAATGATTTGCCTCCCCCTCCACCCGTGGCTCAGTTTCCAGGTCCTGCTGGAAGGAAGCTATGCAGCATATGCCCCAGTAAATTGAAGAGGCAAACAAGGTACCACTGTTGCGCATGCAAAAAGCCAATTTGCCTACAATGTTCTTCTCCACAATGTCAAGACTGTAAACTTAAGTTTTAGATTTGGGGTTAACTTTGAGACTGATTTGTGCCTAATTGAACCGTGATATCACGTTGTATTTTTTGTTTTAGAGTTATAAGATATCGCTTAAAAGATTAATATTAACGGTTTTATAGAAGTTTTATTATTTCGTTTTTTTTAAATAGTTTTGTAAGTTTAAGCGTAAAAATTATTAAAATACCGATCTCATTAAATGATTCCATTATGAACTCGTTTTTTGTTTTGAGAATGCTTATACATTTTTATTTCATTATAAATTAACCCATTAATCGTAAAATAAAACTAGAGCTCTATTATTTCGAAAGGTTATAAACGAATCATGCTGTATATAGTGACGCCTGACAGACTACACCTCAGTCGAATGTTGATGAAAAACCCACCTCAGTTGCAGAAGGTTATATAAAAACTATAGACTGATTTAAAAATTAAAAACACGTATTTTAATGGTTTTATTAATGTCCTAATTGAAATTTCATTCAATACCGGTATTAATACCGTGATCACGGTATTGACTTCCAATACCGGTATTAATACCGGTAGCTATTCTAGCTACCGGTATTAATACCGGTATTGGAAGTCCGGGATAGCTAGAAGATCCGGGATAGCTAGAAGGCCAAAAGTCTGACAACCAGTCTTACCAAGCGGTATCGTGTTACCCGGTAACTGGGTTGTGGAGGTCAGATAGGCAGTCACTCCATGTAATATACTGGTATTCAGCTGCACCCGGTTAGACTGGCAGCCGACCCCATTATAGTTGGGAAAAGGCTAGGCAGATTGATTGACTGTTGTAAGTCGTAGTTGTTGGTACCTGAGTGTATGCCTACTAATGTTTCTTTATTATAATTATCAACCATTTTAAAGCTGGCATAAAAATATATTAAAGTTATATAAAAATCAAATGAAGGTCGTGGTCAATGATACATTAATTTGTTTATAAATACACAAAGCTTTTCTGCATTATTTATTATCCTCTCATCTTCTACAGCGAATTGTTTTTGTTACTCTCCGGGATTTCCGCGGTGGAAATAGCATGTAAATCGAATGTTTATTTATCTATAGTTATAGCACTTCCCACTATTATTATAAATGGAAATGTTTCTATGACTACACTATAGTTGGCGTAGAGGTTGGTACGCGAGGTTGGTGGTTGGTTGGTACTTGTAGCGGGTACGTCGGTATTTGTTCGATTCCCGCACCGAGAAAATTAATTAATTAGAATTATTATGGTCTAAATCATTGCCAAAGATACTCTAAATAAAACCTATCTTATAGATGAACACATAACATCACGCCTTGTTTCCCCGATGGGTTGAGCAGAGGTGTACCTATAGTACCCACATTTCGCCACTTATTTTTTAAGTCCCATGTATCAGGGGGCGAGCCTATTGCCATCAATTAGGCACAAGTCCCGAGTCCCGACTCCAGTATCTGCTGCTCCGGGCTTATAGGTGAAGTGGGCTGAGAATAGTACCCTAACACCCTGTGGAATGACAGCTCCTTTCTTCTCTTCTTTTTATTAAATGTCACAGCATCATGCTGAGATAGGAGCCTTTTGGCCTCGCACAGGACTTTCTGCTTTATTTAAATTTTACTTTGTTTTTTTTTTTTTAATGATTGTGTGTTTAGTTTAATTGAGATCTCCTGTGCTTGTCCCAATAAATACTTTTCTTCATTTATGTTGTTACAGTGGCATTTTTACACCGCGCAATAAATGTATTTTTTAAATGAATATTACATTGAAAAAGAAACGGTTAAGTATGTGAGAAATCGTTTTTCTTTTAAGAATTGACCTGAAGCTATGTTTTAGTATTGCAAATCATTAAATTTAATTCAGTAAATACGTTTAGTTAAACAGAACAGAGTTCGACGAAAATTTTGATGTACTCACAGCCAGAATAGAATAGAATATAATATAGTAGAATTGTCTTTATTGAGCAGTGAGAGAATTGGTGGCCAAGCGATAACGCCCGCGAGTTACGAGTTTGTATAAATTATTTCTCACCACTGCTCTCAAAACGGTGAAGAAAACATCGTGAGAAAAAACCAAAAATTCGAAGACATGTGACGTCTATCAACACGCACTGGGCCCGCGTGGTGGATTACGGCCCAGAATCAGCCGTGGGAACATTATAGGCTAATTATTATGCTTATACTCTCTATTATATACACCTTATGGATTCAAGATATAAATGTAGAAATTTTACTCAGGGTGACACAATGAGGCCATCTTTACCTAGTAAATTTTTCATAGTGGAAAAACTATACGTAACTACATAAACAGGCCGAATTTTTAGTCACCGTCCAAATTTTGATATATTCATCTTTGGTGAAAATCATTGAATACGTGTTTTTTCTTTTAGCATCACTCAATACAAAAATATTGAGATATCACATCACAATGTTATTATATACCACGCAGAGCGGATAATTCTTTCGAGAAAATGATTTAATATGAAAATTTTACGTATCGATTTTTTTTTTCAAAAATGGAGTTAGTGAATCATACCTAATGCCTAAAAAAAATTTGGACGGTGACTAAAAATTCAGCCTGTATATAAGAAACTGCGAGCTCAACTAACATTATTATAAGTAAATTCACGCACTTTAAACGTTTTAATTTATATTAATGAGTTATTAGCGGCCTGACAGGCACTGCCTGCTAAAGCTATCTGAAAGGTTTGTGTAAAATGTAATTGTAATTAATCAACTTTTGAAGCGACAAAAGTCGCCATATTTGTCCAAACATTTTGTGATTCGTAGCCAATACAAAATATACTCTAAAGAAATTGGCATAAAGTTTATTTTGTAATTATCCCGAATTAACACCAATCTTTGTACGCGACAGTAGTTATTACTCCACCAGACGTTTTCGGGGCTGTAAACTCGCGCGATAAATTATAAAGATTAGAAATGGGTTTTATCATTTTAAGTTTTTGCGGCGATAAATTTCAAATTTATAATCTGGGTATCCTTTTATTTTTACAAAATATTCCGACCCAGACATTATTTAAGTATTTATTGAAACATGATCATGGAAATATGAACGCATCTATTTGCATTATGGTTGTGAGTATAAACAAAAGCGTTTAAGAAATATGTTAATTAATATAGTGAAAGTCAATTAATACACAATATCATGAAATACAATAAATATAATGCTCTCTATGATATTCATATTTTCGTATCATGTTTAAAACACCACATCCTCGTAAAAATGGGATTAGAAAAAAAAACATTTTGATTTATTGGAATTGAAATTCGAACGGTTAAAAAAATTACACTTAAAAATAGAATAGATATAGAAACGTATTGAATTCTGAAATAGAATTCTGCACTTGATATTGTTTTTATTTATGACAGCTCTGAAAAGAAATAAAATGTTGCCGTAATAAATAATAATTTTTAAAACTTACCAAGCGATATGAGGCCACTGTTGAGCATAGGCAGCTTGATGCTATTGGGGATGGAAACCAGGCTGGTAGTGCCTGATGTCCTGAAGTCCTTCTTCTTTGGCTTTTTCTCCATATCGTATCTTGTGGTGGACCGTGAGCGGTGTTTCCGCTGGCTGGTCGCAACTGACGTGCCACGCTGCCCCGTTCGCGACGACATTTTGGCTCACCCCACGAATTTCCCGCCGATATATACTCAGTCGGATATGAACGGAAGCAAGCGCAATTAATGGCACACCGTCATTTTATATCACGTACAAAATCACTCACTAACACTGTTTTCGTTTAGTTATTGTGGTATAAAAAAGATTTATGGTTGCTATAATCGGTTTTTATTTTTATTTTTGAAACTAAAATAAGCTTTGCGAAATCAATTTTAAAGCGTAAATTTAATACTTTTATATCAAAACATTTGATAATTATACATTGCTACCCTAGAATTTGGTGCATTATAACTAAAATTGCAAAGTTTATGTAAGGGTTGCCAGTCGAAATATCATAATGGCCCTGTCATTTCGGCAGCGTGGTGTGTTGAAGTCTAAATTCGTCGCCTGAAACAAAGAAAGAAACACTGGTTATTATAGGCACCTGACAACATTATAATGATACAAAAGTAGCAAAAACCAAGGTTACCAAAACACAAACCAATTAAATTTTGTGTGGTAGACAAATTGGTGTGAAAATCCATGTCTTTATTGCGAAAAACCGCCATTTCCTACCTAAGGAGGTACCTACGTTCCTACTTTATCAAAAAAAAAAATTGTTTTTTTTTTGCCACATCCACACAAGTAGGTACCTACATTAGCTAAGTACAAGCATCTGCAAAATGCAAATGCGTTCACTATCTATGTTCAATGACGCATTTAATAGTACTCTGTACGAGGTACACTCATTCATTCATTCATTCATTTAATTTTTGTGCCAACTTGTGAACGAAAGCAAAACAAGAGTCATTGAAGGTGACATTCCGTGGAGATCACAGAAAATTCCTTATTTGAAATCTTAGTTTGAAATTATGTAATGCGTTTGAGCTGAAAACTTTTGTTGCTACCTACGTCCAGTTTTACTTTGGCAGCGCGTTCTAGTAGCAGTAGGAACGTTTTTCGTAGTTCAACTGATCAGCTATACCATACCTACGAGTACTATGTTTCTAAATGTATAATGGTTTTTTTTTTTTCAGAACCATTATATATTTAGAAATTTCAGGAAAAGGGCTTACTAAACCTGTTAGGTACGTCTTACTATCCATCAAAAAAATAAAAAGCAATTCGCCAACAGAACGCAGAGAATATGGAAATGTTTTGCATTAGAAACATCATTTTCTGCATAGATATAGCACTATAGGCAAAATTATTGGCAACGCAAATGCCAACATCACATCGGATATGTGCCTAAAACGGAAGCGTAGTATCAAAATTTCCCATGAATTTAATCGACGACGTGGTTGTTATGTGTTTCGAGCTATTTACGGGCACTATCAACGTATTTATAGCAGCAATGATGCAGCTCTACAGATATGCGACTACGTAAGTACGTTTAAACGGTAAGTACTCGACTTACTCCGTACTCTGTAAATAGCATTCCTCTGCTCGGAAAAGTTCGGATTCCTGATAAATCGCGAGGAAAGCGGATTCCGAGTGGATGGCAAAACTTTTCGATTGCTGGTCACACTAAAAATAATCGATTCAAAGAACTCGGAACTGGCAGCCTTGAGCCTTATTCGAATTTGGAATTAGTCACGATGCATGTGCGCTCTGCACGTTTATGAATGAAGCAAACACGGATGACGGTGGAATTCCACGTTTGAAATCTGAAGAATCTGGTAAATTACCGCCTGATAATGCACTCTTTTTTTTTGTTTCATTCTTTTTTTGTTGATAATGTATGCGTGTATTTATTATTAGGTTCTAACCGTATTATTAGTCTTAGTACCGTTTTAAACATTTTTCCAAGTAGTTTTCTTAAACGATTGTCACTGCAAATCGTCATAATTCTAGGAAAGTTGGCATGGATTTGCATGACGTATTTCATTGAAGATTTTAAAAACGTATCCGACTATTAATATTTTACGAGAAGAAAAATATCCTACTTATATTTGTACAGACAAGTAATAATCGTCTGAACTCATTAGACGACAATAGATTTAACTGGTTTGTTCTGAAATTCGAAGTATTTGAAATGGTCTGAAAAAATGTTGTTTTCATAGACCCTGTAACAATTATGTGTGACGCAAACGAAGTTTTATTTAATTTAATAAAATCGAACTGAATTAACCATTACAATGTATGTATCAAGCCACAGACAACAAAAATAATAAACCCACCTCATGCGAAATGCGGTAACGAGTTCTAAATTCAAAATGTTTACGTCCGATGACGTAAGATGACAGACAACAACAACAGACTTTCAACGCCATTGCAACTCATTGGCACCATAGATACGTTCGATGGCATGGTGCCCGCGCTAATTGCGGAACGATAATCATATGAGTAGTTAATGTGACTCTATTTTAGTCGAGAATATTCAAATATAATGTTCTATTTTATGAGGACACAATAAAGGGCAAATACTGTGATAATGTAAATAAAACCAGCTTTATTCAACCGTAGAATATGCTAAACATCCTTTACGGACACAAATTAAATAAATATTAATTATTATATTCCTTTGACATTTCTCGGTACCCTAGGGTCCCGGACCTTTGGAAGGCGTACGAGGGGCCGAAGCCAACTCGCAGAGGCCCGTTAGACGTGTCTTTTGAAACGAGGCACTATTATTATATTTATTATTATTATAATTATATAAATATTTCGTTTTTTTTATTTTTTTAAAAGTAGTAAGTACTTAATTAGTGTTTAAGTACTTATTACGGCATACGTTTTTCAGTATAAAAAAAAACTGTAAGTTGGACCTGAACAACACAAACAAATAAAAGTACTTACCTACTTAAAGATAGTGTAATCCACGACTCGCGCCCCACTCCGCTCCGCACTAAAGTACAGCTTACAGTACAGTAATCGCGGAGTGGGGCGCGTCGTCGTGGATTGCACTATCTGTACTCATTAACTTCAGGACTATTCCACTTATAAAAGAACAAGCGGTCACAACAACAAACAATATCTAAAGCTCATCTTTGCCAGAACACACAATGACGTGTATTTCAGTGACGAGGGCGCCATTTGTGTGGGTTGCGTATGCGCAATGTGTAGCATTCCTACGGTCAACATCGCCCGACATAAAATTTTAATTATTTTCCAATAAAACAGGATATTATGAACTTTCGGGGACTTGAATAGACTGTGGGTGCATATACGTTTAATAGCTGCTTTTTACGGTATTAGTCATAAAAAGTTGGCAAAATTAATAGTTACCTACATCAAAAAAAAGTATAATTTGTCTTTCCATACTAGCGAATACAAGGATTTAAAAATAGAATAGGTACTAAGGCCATGTTATTTATTTATATTTTTTTAAATTTATTTAAGGTCTCCGGAAGAATACAGGTACCTACTGCTAAATAAAAAAGAATAAATATAGTACGTGTTGGTCAGCCAATTACGGATCGCGGCACATAAGTTAAACCAAAATGGCGATCGTCCGCGCAGGTAAAACTATAATTATACTTCGATTGAGACCTGAATATGTTTTCTGCGCATTTAAGGTCATAGTTTAACTTACGGTGCCGCGAGCTGTAACACATTTTCGGGTCTCGATCGAAGTATAGGTAATCATAGTTTTACCTGCGCGTACGACCGCCATTTTGGTTCAACTTACACGCCGCGATCTGTACAATTCTTCAATTATAGAAACAGAACAGTGAACAACACGGCACTGTCCACATTAAAAACCATTCTAATTCTTTCAAGTTTCAGTTTTTCAGAAATTTTAATTACAAAAAAATGGATTCTAAGATATGTCTAACGCGATACCTAGACTAAAATAAACCATTACATATTATATCTTATTAAAGTCGTATCTGAATAAATATGGTCAATATCCACGTTAAAAGCTAGTTAAGTAGCACAATATGAAAATAGAAAAACTATTTGACATTTCCTAGGCATTTCCGCGCTGAATTGGGCTGAAATGAAGCAGCTTTTATACACTGCCACCACCACATTGTAAAAGCGTTGTCTTTAATTACGGTATAAGTCTGTATCACGCTAATGGAAAATGACGGAGATAGATGTCATGTCATAAATGTTAAACAAAAATGTTTTTTATTTGTTCAACAACAGTTTTATTGAGTTATAGTCAAATAATTTATTTCAAATTCTTGGGTACTACTCGTATAGCCATCCACATAATTATTATTCTTACAAAACTTTCCTGACAACATTTTCCTCGGAATGAGAAAAATATTGTCATCCAAGCCCGGACATAGTGACCCTAGGCACTTGTTATTTGAGACTGCCCGAAGCCATTTTGGAAATTTAGAAAAGGTTGTTTTTTTTTGACAGTTCAAAATAGAAATAGGAGTTGCTTTGTTGACATAAGCAGAAAAGCAAAAGAAATAAGAGAACCTAATCGAAAAAAAAACCTTGGGTGGGGCTTAAGGGGCTGGCTGGGCCCCCAGGCTGGGGCCTTGCAGGCCTATGATGAAATCCGGGGCTGTCCGCATCACTTGCCCAAACCATGTCAACCAATTTCCACACAACGTTTCAGTCAGCGGCAGCACGAAAATAGAATACCACATAAAAAAGCGCAATAAGCCGCAATTTAAATGTGTGTTACATAGCCGAATTTAAAAATTGCTTTTAAAATCATAATTGAAAAAGATAACTCGGAGGCGACAGAATTGCACTGCGCGGCCTATGATCCCTTGTGGGAGACTTACATGGACGTGGTCTGTTTATGAATGGGCGGAAATTACATTTTGGGTTACTTTACTGAAATTTAGAGAGGTTCTCGTGGTTTTTATGCGGGTTGGTATTCTAAATTAAAAGCTGTTCATACTACTTGTACGTATTGCACATATTTTTTATATTTTATGTTACTAGGTGGCAAACTATCACCGCCTGAGATATGTGAGCGGGAAGACGGGGGAGGGCGCCATTGACAAAATTGGTAGGCTGAGTTAGTTTGCCCTTTGTCTACCTCCCCCGTCTCCTCAGATGTCGTGGCCTTCTAGTGGTGAGTAGCTACCGCCTTCTATGAACATCAGCTGCACAAAAGACATCGCATCAAGCTTATATGTCATAAGTGCCTGTAACTACACAACTTTTCTTTTTTTCTTTTTTTTTTCGGTGATAAATCATCAAATGACGTCTCCCGCTCTGGGTGGAGCGGGAGGGCGTTACAGACTCTTACTGACTAAAACCCACCCGTGTTCCTTCTGTTGCCTGTGCAATGCCAGGGGGCCACGGTATCCCTTTCGGACTTTCCCGGCAGGCATTGCAGCTTGGAGGCAGAAAAGTGTATATGTTTATTTCTTTATCAATTTATCTATATTAAAACCCTGTACACATTATAAACAGACAAAAAGAAAAAAAACCCGCCAAGTGCGAGTCGGTTTCGCACACGAAGGATTCCGTATCGACGTACAAAATTTGCAAAAAAACGCCAAAATAAACACTATTCTTGTATCTATGTATTTTCTTTAATTTTTTACTTTATTTTATTTTTACTGTTTGATGTTAAAGCGGCAATAGAAAGACACAATCTGTGAAACGTTCAACTGTCTACTTATTGTCTTCGGTTCATGAGATACCTCCAGCCCGCTGACAGTCAGGCGAACGGATGGACGGACACCGGAGGTTTAGTAATAGGGTTCCGTTTGGCCCTCTTCGGGTACGGAACCCTACAAAGAAAGAAAAATACATACAAAGGTGATGCTGATGTCTAAAGAAACCTCGACTAATGATTTTTTAAGAAAGTCATAATAACACTTAAAGCATTGGGTGTTAAAGTTAAGAACTAAGATAAATGAACTCGGGATTTAAAAAAAAACCGTTAATAAATTGATACAAGTACATAGGTACCAGTTGCATTGAAATAGTCAGTAGTATAGCGAAATAATGCAAAATTTACAAAACCATCTCTTGTTATCTTGAACAATTACAAAACCGACCCTGGCACATTGCAATATATTTAACCTTGTCCACAGGTATACAGGAGCTATAATGAAACCATTAATAAAATACGTGCCGTGAATGAGCCACCATAAATCGTATGTCCCGGTAGGAACGCTAACCGTGGGAACTCACCGACGCTTTGCCGAAGTTATGCGATCGGATACATTGCCCTTAAACATATATACAGGTGTCAAAAAACTTACTGTGAAAACTTTAAGAGGGGCTTTAGAACTGACTAACTTTTACTATGGGAGCAACTTTGAAATCGCGGAAAAAAATCTGCAGTTCCATAGTCAAGTTTAATTATTACTGTAATAGTAACTATCCTAGCTCTAAAATATCTAATTTAATTCCGAATATATTTATCCTCAAAATATATACTAATCCCCAAATGAATCTTAAAGTCGTTACCCCAATATCATAATCCAAAACTGTTTAATTAAATTACATATTTACAATATTTCTGGGATAAGGAAAATAATATGAAACACCAAGATATTTTGTCATTAATTTATATTTCTTTTGTCAACATCAGATTCGATATTCTACACCATACCATCACATCTCCTATTCCCCACATAATATCACCATTTTATCAGTATTCTAATATTTACCACAGAACCAATAGGTTACCTTAACTTACAGTAGATCTCCAACACACACAGCCACTAAGCACGTCTTACTCTCGTGAGCGCCCGCGCCCGACCCAGCCGGCCGTTGTTCCGCCATCTTGGCATCGAATCTTTCGGTGTTGCCAGTACAATATCCAACAATTATGTATTAATAAATTGAAACCTAACAATACCTACTGTTCTAAATGTATGGGACAGCTGTTTTTTTTCGCGATTTCAAAGTTGGTCCCATAATAAAAGATATTCAGTTCGATGGTCTAAAGCGCCTCTTAAAGATTCTAAAGTTATTTTTTTAACACCGTATATACATAGTCTATAGAACGCCACCTGCTACGCTCCTTATTTATTTATTTATTTAAACTTATCACACTTATAAAAAGTACAAAGGCGGACTTAATGCCTTAGGCATTCTCTACCAGTCAACCAAGGGTAGTAAAGAGATTAGATGGCAGGTGCTCTGTTTGAGAGGAACAAAGAAAAAACTTTTTTCTATTAAAATATATCATTATAAATAATTATATTACACACACATACATACATATTTAATAAAATATATTCCTATATTATATATATACATTATACAAATTCAAGGGAGAGGTGTTGAGATGACTCTACTCTATTTATTTTGATAAAAAACTCTGCAGTTTCCGCTTAAATGCATACCGACTGGTCGCCGTCCTGATATCAAGAGGAAGCGCATTCCATAGAAGAATGGACTGAATATGAAAGGAAGCTTTTTGTTAAGGTCCTTACACCTTTTGCTTTAAGTATCACTATGTAGTCCGTGGTTTACGTTCATACATGGTCATAATACGCACGGACTGCCGGTTGCGAGTAGGTACTACGCACCTGACCTTTCTGAAGAACATCACTAAACAGACAAACGACTGGGCTGGAGAACTGTCCACTTAGACTTAAATAATATTCGTTTTGTTGTTCTGTGAATATTTATAAAAGATCCAATTTAAATTGGGTTTGTGACTTTTTTTTAATGAGCTTTACTAAACTCAGTACATTACTAACTGTCATTAAAATATATATACACGTGGGTAGGAATTTACTGGAGAAAATTATAAAACACGGAAAACAACAATTAATTTATCTTCACAAACGAATTACAAAATTCTCCGATAGAATTGTACCTACCGTATTTACGTGTGTATACGTAATTCGCAGGACGTGAAAACGAAAAATTAAAATTTTCATTTAACGTAGCACTTGAAATAAAAAAACACTCACTTTCTCCGCAATTCTCAAATTGTATTTAGTTCACTGATGTTACCAATATTAACTCAACAAATGGCATGGAATTAGCATGTACTATAATAGTTGACAAATTATTTAAAAAATACTGGCATATTAGTGTCCACAGAAAACAAAAAAGTACAATTGTTTTGTGTACCCAAAAAATCCGAAAAATAAATCTAGCTGCGGCGCCGTTCGTCTATGTGAACTAGGCAGGAAAAACAAAAGAAAATCTTTCAGCTCAACGCGCACTTTGCTGAATGAACGAATGAACGAGTAAACAGTGGAGTGACTCACGTTCGTTATTGAATGGAACGGTTGAGTTCACTCAAAGGCGGCCGCTGTTGTCGAAATAAATCATTACGGTTTCGAAATGACATGTGCCATGAATGAGTGAATCATACGCATTCTTAGCTGGGAATAGCCGAGATAATTTATAAAAATGTTTGGTCAGTCATCCGTTGCGAGTGTGGTGAAAATAGGAAAATTCCAAGACCAAGTAAGTAACTGATAACTTCTATCTACATTATGTATTAAGGCTATATTAATAAAATTCAGATAGGCATTTTTATGGTGTACATATTAAAGAGTGGCACACCTTAATGTTTTAGCTTAAATAACACATAAAATGGTGTTAAGTTTACTTGATTCGTTTGTCCTGAGCTAAGCCTGTTCTTGCAGAACATGACCCCATATTGTTAATATTTTTCCCGGGCGTTAGGTAATTATTATCTTAGGTTTAGGTAGGGATGTTTTGAGTGTTGGAATGTCTTAATTTGAAAAAAGTCACTTTATGTACCGGAGTACGTCATTCCTTTTATTCAAGGGAGACGTAGCTGATGTAGAGGTTTATTGGCTGGCTGTAGTATGACTGGCAGACATTCTAAGATTTAAATATAGAATCACTTTTGAATAGAGACATGTCTAGCATTTGTTCTGTGACAGTTCGGCTTAGGGCTCCAGGTCGTGCAAGCGTGCTTGCTTTATGTAATAATTACTTGAGAGTTTGAAATACCTACAGCGGTCCTTTGGACCTCTTAAAGTACCTCCGCATATTTTAATTTATAGCTACTAACCCCCTGTGAGGTTAAACCTTCACAGTACATAGACACTCTATATTCCTAACGCATAAAATATTATTTAAGGTAAAAACAAATGACTGTTTTTTACACAAACAAATTTGAAATTGAAATCAGATTGAAATCTGGTCATAGGTATATTTGTTATAAAGGGTTTCCGTAACGATCAATTGTGGTAATATTGTCAATCGCTTCAATTGCATTTTGTAGACATTTTGCACATCAATGTGTATCAATCACGTAAACATTGATAGTTGCAATTGATAGTTTCGGGGACCCTATAAATTCTCAAAAATCTAGTCGAGGCCTATAATCCCAATTATAAAACCAAATTGTTGTACCTAGGTACTATTATAGAAAAAAATATCCCCAGGGAAATCACAACAAGGGAAAAATAACAGCAAAGTAATTAATTGATACCAAATGTAAAAAGAAAGATTCCCTTCATCAATTCCATTACCTATCTTCGGCCATAATGTATTACTAGCCCACGACAATGAGCTTATCCTATAGGCCAGTCTTTGTGAAACTTTTCTCCCATAATCCTAACAATAATGTACTATGGATAGTGCTCCAATAGATCCGGGATACAAAGTGGGAGTCCCTTTTATCCAATTTCGTTCTATTGTATCAGAGGTTAGTGGATAATCTTCTATGACAGTAACATTGACGCCGCGCCTCGTCTACATAAATATTCGCTGTGATGTGAAGATATTCGTAGTTCAGTTTTAGTATATATATTATATTAGAATGGAATATCATTTATTTCTGAGTATATGGTACGTTAAGATCTTAATAATTAAACAGCTTCATATATACTATCTTTGCCGGTGCTGAAATATTAAAATTATAGGTGTCTGCAAATTCCTTATCAGCAAATTAAGTTTACAGTGCAATTAATAGCCTAATTTATAATTGTGGCAGTCCGATATCCAGCAGTGGACTGCGATAGGCTGAGCTGATTGATTGATATTTTATGAAAATATGTATTTTTTTATTACAATGTCAAGTTTAATATACAATTTTTGAAGTGAAAACTTCTTTAGCGGCGTTGTGCACTTTTTTGTGATGGTTAAAAAATGTTAAACTCGCGTCAGGACACGTGACCTGATCGAAAATTCGTAAGACGGAGGGAGAGTAGACCGGTGTAAAATTATTCCCTAACCATTCCAAAATATCAAAAATGCACAACGTTAACATAAAATACTTATATGTTTTCACTTCTGCCGGCACTCCCGGAGTGCAACCGGTTTTTTTTTTTATTTATCTAAAGGTCAAAATTTACTAATGATATAATGTCAAATGCTTAAACAAAATGATTTCCATTAAAAATATTATATTGGATGATGGTTTGATTATTTTAGGACTGTTTTTGGTTGGTTTTGATTTGTAACGGGGTCAGGTTTTCATACGAAAGAGTGCTTTTATATGGTTCGCGACATGGCCCTGAGCGTGTGTTGTCTTTAATCGTAACATCGTGTTCAATTCTATATTTGCAGTGGAAACAGTGATGGTACGATTTTTCATGTAACGTAGTTATTTAGGCCGGAATTCACCAATAAAACATTGTTCAAGAGCTGTCTGTCAGTGTCAATATTCCACAGTAATAATGACACTGACAGCTTCTTGAGCATGGTTTAATGTGTCGTTCACGTTTAATTTCATTGGTGAAATAGGCACCTAAGTATTTTATTTTATCTATGGCAAATCAGATAAAAGCAATAAGGATACCGATCCAATTAAAATTGTTAAATGCAAAATGAGAAATCAAAATCAAATGAGAAATGAATGAAGATGAATGAATGATGAGATGAATGATGAATGAAGTTTTAGCAATTGAGAAAATTATAGAAACAAGTCGTGTGTAACATCTGACATCAAAATAAATCACGTAATTTATCTTATTTAGTTTTGACTCTGATTCGAACCTAATTTATTACTAATGTAGGTACTCGTTCAAATGTCGGATATGACGTTCAAATCAATGTTAGCTAATCTATTTACCAATGTGTACATCAAGATCCAAATATCTTCTAGTTTCTATCTTTTTGCCATGAACTGGTTGGGGTCAATCCCAACATTTTTTCATTAACTCAAATACCGATTACAAAAAACGACGAAATACCAAGATAACGACTATAATGACCCATCATCTTACAATATGTAATAGATGTTAATTCAATAAATACTTTTTGATAAGTAATCCACATACATATGTAAGTGACCGAAATAGCATGCTAATTTAAAATCTTGCTATAGAGGTCTTTACACCAAAATTATTATCCCACTACGTTATCCCAGCAATGTCAAACTGTCAAAAATTTTGAAGATGGCGTTGTGTTTGTTGTCTGTATTCGTTCAGAAATAGTGTTTACTGATTTATTGAATAACTAGCTGCGCCCCGGGGTTTCACCCGCATAAGTTTCGATCCCATGGGAATATCGGGATAAAAAGTATCCTATGTGTTAATCCAGGTTATAAAATATCTGTGCGCCAAATTTTATCCAAATCCGTTCAGTAGTTTTAGCGCGAAGAAGAGACAAACATACACACTCACAAACTTTCGCCTTTATAATATTAGTGTGATGGCTGCGTTCAATAAGTTTATCCATGGAGGTGAAAGAAAAAGAAAAAAAGAAAGAAAATACATTTATTTGGCACAGACTAAAAGGCACACAAGTACCAAGTGCTGATCATTCTTCCATACAAAAAAAGTTAGGAAATATTTAAATCCATTATTTTATTTGTGTTTTAATTATTTGATGATTTTTAGAAAGATTATTCTATGTAGTTTCGTTATTATTGATAAAATTATTTTATTTTAATTTGTAGTATCATACTTAAATCTATGTTACACATGACATGGAGGTGACGTCTTCGTCAATTTTTTAACGATGATAAAAAAAAAGTGTAAGTTTTTAATAAAAATCCTATTAATATA
This sequence comes from Xanthia togata, assembly GCA_963853775.1. Classification (NCBI taxonomy): domain Eukaryota; kingdom Metazoa; phylum Arthropoda; class Insecta; order Lepidoptera; family Noctuidae; genus Xanthia; species Xanthia togata. Next base: position 8,155,523 of record OY970805.1, read on the forward strand.
ACCTATTCCGATTAATTGTAGATATGAATTCTAGAGTTTATTTGCGCGATCGAATCAGAAATGAGGACATCCGCAAACGAACTAAAGTCGCTGACATAGTCCAACGGATTAGCAAGCTGAAGTGGCAGTGGGCGGGGCACATAGTGCGCAGAACTGACGGCCGATGGGGCAGAAAGGTTCTGGAATGGAGGCCACGTACCGGCCAAGCGCAGCGTAGGACGTCCACCCACAAGGTGGACAGACGACCTAATAAAGGTCGCAGGAAGCCGCTGGATGCAGGTCGCTTCCAACCGGCCAATTTGGAAATCATTGGGGGAGGCCTATGTTCAGCAGTGGACGTCCTATGGCTGAAATAATGATGATGATGATGATGAATTCTAGGAATAATATCTACAAGTATTTAATTTTTTAATACAAATGCACAAAAAACATATACAAGAATGAGAATGATCCACAAGGATGTGAACGTACCGCTTGGCTACAATTCCCTTACAAATATTTGCAAAGGCATCTCAAAGGAGCGGGATGCTGCTAAACTTCACAATGGAAGTCTTTGTTACTACAGATTTAGATAAAATCCTACTGGGGATTTTAGATTTTTATTCTATGGTAAAGGTTGTCTGTAAAAGATCGTTTTAAGCGATAAGAACGCCCATTGTGTCACCCTATGTAAAATGTCTAAATTTATGTCAATTTTTTATGGTGTCCAATAAAGAGTGTTCTATCTATCTATCTATGATCAAAAATGCATATAGAAGCGGACGTTATTTAGTACCCATATCAAAAAATATTAGCCAGAGCTTGAAATGAATAAGGGCTGATTTCACCAGTAAAACTGAACAAGATCAGCATATCTAAAAAGCGTTAAAGAGCTGTCAGTGTCATAATTGTTATGGAATAGTCGCGTTGCGCTGTCACGTCGCGCCAGTCTGCACAAAGCTTTAAGTTGCAGGGTTACTGACAAATGTGTGCACTGACTGGAGAAGTCCACTCAAATCTGTGTAGTTCTTTCCTCCAAAGACCTGCCAATCTGCCTAGCCTTTTCCCACCTATATTGGGGTCGGCTTCCAATCTAACCGGATGCATCTGAATACCAGTATTTTACATGGAGCGACGTCCTATCTGACCTCCACAACCCAGTAACTGGGTAATACGATGCCCCTTGGTAAGACTGGTGTCAGATTTCTAGGGCTTCTGACGACCCGTACCTAACGACTGTCAAAGATCCACGAATGATAGCCGGGAACAACGGCTTAACGTGCTTTCCGAGGCACGGCGGAGTCTCGGTATGTAAAGATGGTCACCCATCCACAGACCAACCCCGGCAAGCGTAGCTTAACCTAATGGATCGACCCGTGCGGCAGTTATTACTTAGCCACGAGCTCCTTTTCTGGACTACGTCTGAACGTTAAAAAGACTGTGACTTCCAAGTTTGTTTCGGCCTTTCTTCTCAGAGTAGTCTGATAGGAAACGCCGAAACCTTATCTAGTTTTTTAAATATGATTGACACGTAAAAGCGCGTACAAATCTACTTTCAGAAAGAATATAATTTATCACCTCTAATATTTTCTCTTAAACTTACGAGGCAAAATAGAAACACATTCCTGACAAAGCATCGTAACATTCAGTTGAGTATCCCTGATTCATGTCATCATGAAATCCATTTGAATCCCTCAATCATAGTTACTTGTCCGATATAAAGCCGAAACATCACAGACTTGAGCCCACAACTTCCGACTAGTACGGTGTGCTTCCTCTAAGCCCACGTTCGCACGGAACTAATAAAGTCACGGCACTAAGTAGAGCGCCGAGCGAAAAACCCGCCGCGATATTTATACGTGCGTGCGAACTTGGGCTTAACCTATTAGTCCCAATGAATTTGGAGAATTTCAACAGTCAGTAGTGTCAATCCTTAGCTCGTGGAATGACAGCTCATTTCAAGCTCACTTAATCTAAGTTTACATGGTGAAATTTTTATAAAAAAAAGGCTGGCTGGGTCTATGTAATTGATAGAGCAATAAAAAGTACGATACAAAATTTCTTTAAGAAATTCAAACCCTATTCTGAGAACGATGCTCAAAGCATTACGTAGATTTGAAACCAGCACCCTAATCGCGTAATACATGATCAATCACAGTCTGAATCATTTTGAAAGAGATTCGAATACACAAGTTCGAAAAAATTAATCTGCTCAACAACGTAAACAACGCAATGAATGCTGTTGAACTGTCAAAATTAAACAGATTAGTCTTGATAATTTACGAAAATGTATTTTTAAATCGAGAATCAAGTTTGAGCATCCATGAAATGTTACGCGTAAAATAAACACACAAGTGAAAACTCTCAAGTTTGCCCCCAAACTGTAGAAAGTCGTATAAACGCTCAATTGAATGTTCACAATGTGTAACGATTCTTATCGTCCTCGCTTATGTACAATTACGCGCTGTAAGTAAAGGATAATCCTTACATTTAAGTATCGTTACCGCTGAAATCCACCGTTAACCGGTTCAAACCGGAATTATCTGGAAAATTCATTGGTAAAGGTGAATGAGAAAGTTCAATTGTTTTACTTGACTAGGAAATTAAAGAAGTTGTGCTTTTGTATCTTGAATACGGTTTGGAAAAGGGACATTGAATTAAGTGCTTACGCTTTTAAAAGAAGTACTTTTAATAGTTTTTTTTATACAGTGACAAAATAAGTTATCTAGCGAAACTGCAGAGGTGATAAAAAAATAGTTATTTGTGCATAAAGAGAGCAGTTGTTTTTTTCTGCGAGTGTTGATTTTGAATCCTGAGTAAGCGAAGGATTCTATAATTGAATCACAAGCGTAGCGAGAGTTCGTGATTCAAAGACACGAGATGCAAATAACTTTGCTCTCGTGTACACATACAACTTTTCACCTGAACATTTTTTTTCAATATTGAATTTTACCGGGTTATTACGTTGGGCGCGGGAGGCCGTCGCTTAGTGGGGAATAAAAGTCATAACTTATGAGTTATGAACTTACGACCCCTGTTGAAAATTTGCAAATTTTTAATGGATTGGGTGTGATTTTGGAATAAAAAATGTGAATTTTTAAATTTCACATTTTTTGTTCCAAAATGAAAAATAAAACATTAAAAATTGCCCCAATAACTTTTTTATCATCAATAATAATAATTTAAAAAAAACTTGTACAATGTTACTGCAGTACCATACGCCCTTTTCGGATCGGAAAATGATTTTTTTATATATAATATTCCTTAATTCGTATTTAAAACATTTTTTATCGGAATAATCGGTCAATACTAAATTAATCGATTATTTTGCAGCCACCATCTTGGATTTACATTTTGACCTCACTATTGACTTAAGCACCCTCAAAAACTATGAAAACGATACCTATGATAAAAAACTTGAACATTTTTACAGCCACCATCTTGGATTTACATTTTAATGTCAGTATCGACTTTAGCACCCTCAGAACTATGAAAACGACACCCATGACGAAAAATGGAAAAATGTTCGCAGCCGCCATCTTGGATTTTTATTTTGACCAAATTCACACTTTCTTTCTTTTTGAATTAGAAGAAGTCGCAAACGCCTTTTCGCGTGACGATTTCTGCCAATACAGTGCACTTTTACCGCAAGCCGCGTTAACTTCGTTCCAAAAAATATAAAACAGCATTTAAATAAAACCTTTAATGATGATTTGCAATTTTATACGTGTATCGTTCGGTTTTATTGTTTAATTCGTTTTTGGGCCTAGTAGGTAATTTTAAAATCAAACTTCGTATCGTCTTATTTCTCACTCGCTTTTTTCGTATCGAAGTGAAAGTGACAGTACAAAGTAAAGTTCAAATCTTTCTAATTTTGTGAGTAACCCAGCACAGTTCTAGGCATTAAAAAAAAAGAATTAAAAAGTTACTTTCTCTCAGCAAAATCAAATTTTACTCACTGTCTTTAGACAGCAAAACTTTTTTTTAAACTTATATTTCAAGTGGCTACACAGACTGCACACTAACTGCGGTCGATAACCCCACAAAAAAACATCATCAAATTAATTAATTTTATATTTTGTTATTTAGTTTAATTTGACCTTGTATTAGCGTCGTATAGCAATTTGGGTTATATATATTATTACTAACTAGCTGTGCCTCGCGGTTTCACTCGCATAAGTCTCGATTCCGTGGGAATATCGGAATAAAAGTATCCTATGTCCTAACCCAGGTCATGTTCTTCTACCCATGTGCCAAATTTCATATAAATCCATTCAGCCGTTTTAGCGTGAAAGCTAAACTTAGACTTTAAACTTTTTATCCCGATATTCCTACGGGATCGCCACTTATGCGGGTGTAAAGTAATAAATCTCTTATCTAAAATATTACTTTTTCTATCGAACTATCTGTTAACGTCAGTGGGCGTGAGATAAGACAGTGACTGAATGTTGTTTTTGCTCCGTCCCTGTATTTTTATATTGGCGACATCAGTTCTTTAGAGTTAGGAGGAGCTCGTGGCTAAGTAATAACTGCCGCACGGGTCGATCCGTCAGGTTAAGCTACGCTTGCCGGGGTTGGTCTGTGGATGGGTGACCATCTTTACGTACCGAGACTCCTCCGTGCCTCGGAAAGCACTTTAAGCCGTTGGTCCCGGCTGTCATTCGTGGATCTTTGACAGTCGTTACGGGTCGTCTGAAGCCCAAAAGTCTGACAACCAGTCTGACCAAGGGGTATCGTATCACCCAATTACTGGGTTGTGGAGGTCAGATAGGCAGTCGCTCCATGTAAAATACTGGTATTCAGCTGCATCCGGTTAGACTGGAAGCTGACCCCAACGTAGTTGGGAAAAGGCTAGGCAGATGATGAGTTCTTTAGAGTTACCTAACTTAGTTATTTTTTATTTATTATTTTTGATAGGGTCGCGTTTGGGCACTGTCTTACCTGGTGGTAACAGTCATGTGGGGCTCGTTATTAATAACAGCTGCATAGGTCGATGTTCAAGGTTAAGCAACACTTGCCGAGGTCAAGCTTTTGCTCTCATCTGTCATTCATAGATCTTTGACAGTCGTGACGGGTAGTCAGAAGCCCGAAAGCCTGACAACCAGTCTTATCAAAGGGTATCATGTTACCCAGTAACTGGGTTGTGGAGGTCAGATGTAAATACTAAATTCAGCTGCATCCGGTTAGATTGGAAGCCGTCCCCAATATGGTTGGGATATGGCTAGATAGCTAGCTAGCAAAGAGGAAAACCAACCATCACCAGGAAACATCAAACAATTTCAGTGGCTTTAGCATTCAAAAAAATCGTTTGTTTTACCCCTCCGTCCTAAATTCACCAAAAAGGTAAAGCTACTATTCCGTGGTTAGTAGCTAAAGATAATTAATAGACAAACCGGTAGCCGAGCAGATACTTGAAATAATCAAGGAGACCCGACCACCGCCTTCGGGGCCGTGATTACCATCGAAATTGACTTTGAAACACAATTTGACGGAAATCACGACACCCACTAACGAACAACCTCTTTAGACTTTACCTCTAAAGGGGCCTACATACATGTTCGGGTCGGCATAAATTATGACGACTCAAAGTCAAAGTCAAATTATTTATCTATACTAATAATACTGAGGAAAGATTTGATTGTTTGTTTGTTTGTATTGAATAGGCTCCGAAACTACTGGACCGATTTGAAAACTTAATTTTACCATTAGAAAGCTTGGGTTTCAGAAGCTTAGTTTTCGTATGGAGAGTAACGGGAAAGAAACTCCTACTACTAATAAAAGTAAAAGATATTCAGTTCGATGGTCTAAAGCACCACTTAAAGTTTCTAAAGTAATTTTTTTAACACCTTATTATAATGCTGATGGCGCGGAAAACTCTGTTTTCGCGATGCACGATTTTGTGTGTCGTCATGTCTTAGATGCGTAGTCCACATGTGGCAATATAGATGCCACCACAACATGACTACCGAGATGACGAATAATAGAAAAGTATGCAAGAGAAAGACATGGTGCCGACCCCAAATAAGTTAAGATTAGGCACCTAATTCGCTCACTTATTATTATTTTTTGCATGCTGTAATTACTAGCTGTGTACCGTATTCTCTCTAAAAGTATAATGATGACATAATAACATTCGTATTAAAGGACCTAGTTTAATATAGGTCAGACAAAAGTTTCCAGTAGATAATTTAGGTCAATGTAGAGCTTCAAGTACGTTTCTAAATTAAATATTTCAAGTGTATCGTTGAGCTGTGTTATCACCTTATCGTGCAATATCAAAAGTGGAGATAATGACTGCGCTAGTTTTATAACATAACATCACGACTTGTTTCCCCAAAGGGTTGGGCAGGTTTGTTATATAGTACACCCACATTTGGCCAGTTATATTTAAGTCCCATGTAATAGGGGGCGAGCCTATTGCAATCAACCGGGTACAAATCCAGTCTCCAGGCTGCTACTGATAAATTCCTGATAGAAAAGCCCTCTCTGTACGCCCACCTTGGGAATCGAATCCAGGACCTTATGTTCCTTAACAATGCTCTTAGTTCTCCATTAGATTCATTATAAATAAAATTTAAATGACTTTAAAGTTGAAAATAACTTTTAGCAACTTAAGACCTGATTGTGACTAGATTTAGTTTGTAAATTGATGTAAAAAAGTTTAAAAATCTTTTAAAATGTATCTTTTTAATTTTATAAATTTTGAATTCTGTAAATATCTTGGTCATGGTTTTTTTCAGCGATTTTCTCTATGACCTGTAGTTTAGAACTTACCAATACTGGTTTAAAAACAAATACCATGTATTATTAGACTTATGTTATTATTCCCAGGTCGGGCAAAAGTATTATTGGGTTTTTCCAACAGGAATATCTCAGCAGTAGCCCGGAGTCTGGAATTGTGCCCGGTTGATGGCAATTGGCTCACCCCCTATTATATGGGACTTAAAAACATAACTGGCGAAGTGTGGGTGTACTACAGGTACACCTCTGCCCAACCCTTCGGGGAAACAAGGCGCGATGTTATGTTATGTTATTATTAAAACCAGTAGGTAGGTACCTACTGGATTTATGCCACAAGTATATGAGAAACCATCAACCATCTCATGTACTTTCATATTTCATCTCGACGCTGTATCTTGACAAGGGTAGACAGAGTTAATGTAATCACTTCTTCCGTTCAGAAATATTAAGGTTTGAACCTTTTGCACCTATATTCGTAGTCGAAGCTAGTATAATATTAGAGTCATAAATTCTATAAGTTTTGCAGGCAGGAATATTGTTCATTTGTTGGTACTGTTACTGCAGATTAAGTGCGGATTTCACCAATGGAATTGAACGCGTTCAGCACATCATAACACGATCAAGAGCTGTCATTGTGCAATATTCCATAACAATTTTGACATTGACAGCTCTTGAACGCGTTTTAGAAATGCTGATCGCATCCAGTTTCATTGGCCTATAATGCATCAGCCCTTAATAGGTTATAATCCTCCCGACGCCTACCTCAAAAGCCCACATAAGAGGTATTAGTGGGGTCGGCGTAGAATTTTTTCTTCATCCATACGTCTAGTAGCTTTCATAGTATGGCGCTGTACCACCCCGACTCACTGGCGAATGACCGCAGACAGTTCCGACTCACGCCGAACTATGCGGCACCCGGTTCTGACTCACTGGAACCTCAACTGGCATTGTGAAGCATCGCAAGATACAAGACTCAGCTCACTATCGATCTCCGGTCTCCGGAGGGGAGTGATGTGGCGGCTTCTACAACGCCATATGTGAACTTTGCATCAAATACCTGACGTCACACAAATCCTGCATCGCGCAAGCACAGTATACCGCACGATCCTACCCGACATCAATCGTCGGGCAGTAGCTCATCAGACACGACACCCGTCTGGTCGGAGGATCCTCCCTTGTCTATATAGGATGAGTGAACCTTACACCCTGTTCCTCATACCTCTGTAGAATATAATAAACGTTTATCGTCTCCAGTATTGCAGGTAGTAGTGGAAGGTATAAATGTAGATAGTAGATTAACGTTTTCTATTAAAGTAAAATAAATAAATAAATCTCTATGCTTAATTTGCAACTGCCTCTGTGGTCAGTGGTAAGTCCACCTGTCTCAAACCCCGAGGTACCGGCTTCGATTCCCAGCGGGGGCAAAATTTTCTGCTCGGTTTGGTAGGTAGAATAGGGCTTGTTCTAAGTCCACCTGGCTTACTACTACCATCTTATCTAAGTCTGTCACCATAACAACAATTAAACGGCATTGTCGTGTATCAGTTCAGTCAGTTCCTCTGACGTTAAGGATTCCGGGTGAACCTCGCTTCCACCTTCGTCCTGATCATTAGATGAGATGAAGGCCAAGAGCAACCAGGTTGTGGCTAAAAAAATCACCACTTTTCTCGCATCTTTCACACAATGTATCGATCGTTTCTGTGGAGTCCTCCTACTTTTATTAAGAAGGTCACAACCTTCACTCTCAAAACGTCAAACGAAAAGCCCCTCATTTACGAGTACAGGAATGCGAAGAGAGAACATAAAGCAGACAAAGGCACAGATGAGTTCAGAAACGAAAGAAAATCTTTTATTTTCAAATAAACAAGCGAAACTTGAAATTCAGAGCCAACAAACAAAGCCACAAACCGTGGAACACCGCAAAGCATTCGGAAAATTCTAATTAAAATTAGTCAACTCTGTTTAGAGTGCGGACGCAAAGCGAATCAAAAATAAAATGTACCGCCCGCTCTAAATCCCCGAGTCATAACCACAGAATTTCGAGCGAAATGCAATTTAATTAACTTTTGTTCACATTATTGTTTAGTTCATCCAGTGCTTCAGTTCATAAGTGGTAAAGCCTAAAAAGGGATTTTCGCCTCATTGAGTTTAAGAGATTAGGCAGTCACTCTTTTCAAACTTTAGTTGCTATAAACAAACTTATTGGTCTCAAGCATGGGATTCTAGGATTCATTTTCGGGCTAGGAAAAGTTTTGCTGAATTTTAATACTAGGAATTTCTCAGTCTGTATTAGCTCGAAGTTTAAACTTGTTTCTGCTTGATAACTTATGGCAAAGAAGATAAAGATATTTTATTTTGCAAATACAGGTACAAGTCATGGTGGTACATAATATAAATACAGAAACAGCCATATTTTGCCAATTACAAGGCATGCAAAAGTATAGAGATTACAATTAAAATTAAATATTTACTATTCCATTACATAATACAATTTTAGTTCATCATTCACTAATAAAATTAATGTGAAAATTTCTAATAGTTAATACAATATATAAAATAGTCAAACAATTTCTTTTTCCAATAAAAAATCTTCAACCCTATAATAAACTTTGTCTACTAAAAAGTTCCTAAGTCTTTTTTTAGGAAGGCATGAGGAAAATGTCGTGAGGATAGTGATGAGTATGACTGTGGATGGCTTTATGAGTACGGAAAGATCAAAGGAACTATGAATGGACTATGTGAACCGTGGGTTAGAAAGTAGGTTACCCAGTAGGTTACGAGAGTATTATAGAAGAACAAGACATGTTGCTCCGACCACAAATAAATTGGCAAAAGGGTATGAAAATGATGATCCTAACATGAGGCAAGGTTTGCCGTCTATCTTATGGGATTTATACAAAAAGGAAGAACCTAAGTGACTGCGTAAATGATCAGACACGCAGTTACTTATAGTAACTTATTTTGTGGTTTCATACTTACAGTTGTGTAGGTAACCGTAATTATGAAAACACAAAGAATGCATTGTGGGCTTAGATTACCACAACATGGATCGCGGAAGACCCAGGCGTAGATGGCAGTACGAATTTGACGCTTAAAGGACCGTTTGCGCGATCCATATTGGCTCCAAGATCGAGTTGAGTATAAAAAGGAAAGGGAGGCCCTGCAGTGGGGAAATACAGGCTGTATTATTTTACTTCAATATAAGGCAGCATCAAGGCACTAACTTTTATAAAGCGACGAATCAAAACCCCTAATGACGGTCAAAATTAAGTTCCCAATATTTTCACACCAACGATCAACCACTATAAAGTATAATGAATTCAAAAATTTAATGTAGGATGAAAAAACGACTCTGCTAATGGTGCTTGAATTATTTCATGAGAGCCACTGAATTTATATTCAAAATTCGTTCATTTCATTTCGGTATATTCATAATTTCATGAATTTTTAAAACCCACTCGTTTGTAGAGCTTGCCGCAAAGTGTGTAATGAATAAAATATATCTATTATTAATTTATTATTTTTTGGACGGCTTAGCCGTGGTGCTTCTGGATTTATTATGAGTGGTGTCAGAGGTCATTAGATATGTGAATTATAAGGTGTAAGGATTATGAGAATCAGTTGGTTTTGTAGGTGGCAGATAAATGGCATCGTACAAATTCATGATATTTTAATAGACTAAGTCGAATAATAAATACTCTAAACTAGATATTTCTACATAAAATAGGGCGATGGTTTTTGTTCAGATATCCTAACTATACATTTTATATTATAATCGCGAAAGTGAATTTGTTTGTTTGTTACGCTTTCACACTAAAATGGCTGAACGGACTTGGATGAAATTTGGCACATGGGTAGACCATGATCTGTAGATCAGGATACTTTTATCCCAATATTCTGAAGGGATCGTGACTTATGCGGGTGAAACCATGGGGTGCAGCTAATAATTTATAATTTACTAGCTTTTGCCGCGGCTTCGTCCGCGTGCATGTCGGAAAATATCCCACGAGAACGTGCTACCGGGATTACGTACCTAATAAGTGAGGTCATTGACACCTTGACACCTACTGCTGCGCCCGCGTTGCTGTCAACCAAAATTATTTTGTTACGTGTAATTTTGTATCTGTGATTTCTTTTAAACTATTCATTTAAATTATATGATGTCAAGGAATATTTAAATTTTATTGAAGTGCCAAAGGAGATTGACCAAAACCAGTCTTAAAAAGTTGCATGTATGAAAACCAAATTAATATACAAATTATTTTCTTATTTTTTACAAGCTTTTCACTTCAGGAATTTTGTTTTCGTATCCGGAATTATTATTTTAAGATAAACAGTAAATTAACGATTGCTAGGTACATTTCCGTATAGTCATGATGGACGTTTCGTTCTCTTCATTTGTACGAGTTACGTTAGTAGGTATGATCCTTTACATAAAATCATCACAAAAATGATATTAAACTCATAAATAGCTAAATAATTAGTAATATCATAATCATAACGGTACTGTATATGTATTTCATAGTTCCGTTGTGAAAATATTTATTTTTGTGTTTCGTCTCACGCAGATGCAACTGTCAAGGCAGATGACAGACGTACCGGTAGGGATGATGATTCCTAAACAAGATCGATTTTTAAATCTATTCGAATCGCACGAAAGAATCGATTCAGCAATACTTTAAATTGAATTCTGATAGATCTGTTCCCGCCATTATTCTACATCGACAGCTTTACTATAGATAATCACTTATTTGTTTTGGTGTTGCCAGCATAATTAGTCAAATGTAATGAATAATCGAATACAAAATAAATTAAATAATATTCTTAGTTACAAAAAACAGAACAAAGAAACTGCGTATCAAAACTTAAAAGTTGCAATCCGCAGGAAAAATATTGGAACTCGTTTTCAAGTTTCTAAAATCGATTAAAAATATCTATAATGCATTGTTTATCATCGATAAAAAAAACAATTTACTTGACCTATAAAATCGATTCTAGATCGCCATCCCTAAGCCGGCGCCTACGGAAGCCGCCATAACTGTTTATGTGTCTGTCGATTGAGAATAGTTACCGCGATTAATCTCTCCACTTAAATAGTAATACTTACGGAAATTCGTTGGTGTGTTTGTTTTAAACAACTTAGCGTGTTTCATGTAACTAACGACAGGACGTTTTCATATTTAATTGTGTTTTATTACGCCAAGACGTTTTTTTGTTGTGTTTCTGAACTCTTGAGTAATCTAATCATGTCGATGCTTGATTCTGATCAACCGATGCCGGTGGTAATGAGAAGGCGATGTGTCAATTGTTCACTTTTGATACCCAGAAATCACCCGCAACATTCCTTGCAACAAGCGTCTACGACGATGATTACTATATTACGATCTTGGATAACTCCTACTGAGGTAAGTTTCACTATATTACCTACTTCTAGATTATCAGACATGCTAGCATCCCGTACTTTGAATAGCTGACTAATATCCTATAACCTTTAGTTTAGGGTATAGTTCACAAGTCCTATAGTTTACAAGAATATGTGGATAACACAGCAAGACACAGCTTTGCATGGGTAATAAAAATCTTTTGAAATTCTCGGTTTTTCTCTATTATGATATGCATGTTTTCTACACCTAAACCTTCCCCATGAATCACCCTGTCTATTGATGGAAACTGCATGAATATCTGTTCAGTACTTTTTGAGTTTATCATATTCATACAGACCAACAGTTACAGTAATAAACAGTTTTTAAATCATAGAATGTGTATTCAATAAAGATTTACATAAGCAATGATTTTGCAATGTGTGTGTCTTTGTTATATAATAATTATGTGAGGATTCAATGATGATTGGTGAATAACCTGAGTTAAATATTTCAGAAAAACAGCAACATTGAGAAATAATTTCTTTTTTTTCAGCTTTCATCAGATAGTGTACTATGTACGGAGTGTATGGTAATACTTCAAGATCGAGCAAGCACATTCATTGATGGAAATGCTATACCATTGCCTGCATTTGGTCACAGAAGTCTATGCTTTTCTTGTGGAATGTCTATTTTACGTACAACAAGAATACATGTCTTTCAGGTGAAATGGTAATGATGATTGTTTTATTTTAATTCTGAATACACAGTAGGTATGTCAATTTGTTCTTTTTGAGGTTTCAAGATTGGAAAGAGTATGTAATGCTTGTTGGTTGGCAGCTTATAGAGCAGTGAGACGTCAAAACCAACATGACACCAATCGCCCCATTCTGTCTGAAGAAGGAACGAGTGGAGAGTTTAATATACCTGTACCGCCACCCCTTCCACAACATTCCAGGCAACCTTCTCCAGCAAGAGCTAAAATAACATCAGCAGTATACAGACGTGCTGCTAATACAGCTATTCATTTCATATTTGTTGACTGTTTCGAATCAGAACGATTACCTGCTGCCATAGTTTTATATACCTCCAGGAGCACGAATATGTAATTATCACTTAAATCATGGCCATTTTACATGTCAAATACGTAGAACATCTATATGTATACTTGTTGTAACATTAAATACTTACACCTAATGACTACCTACATGAAAAGTCTGTTCATATTATGTGTTTTATACCTTAGTATACATTAGGTAGGTAACTTATTCATTTGTGTATAGATCTGGGATAAATTGAAGTTAATAAAATAAAATCTCTATCTGACTGAATTTGTTTTATTTCGATAATGTCACATCAACGCTGCGAGGCCATAAAAAACACGATTATTCGTTATTCACGTTTTTTTTTTTCAATTAGCAGCTGTTCTCTTATTTTGTTTCTAACTATCTTTGTTGTTTTGTACCTACATGATTGATCTGTGGTCATTTTATAAGTTGCGAGTAGTTTAGACATAATTTTTAGGTTATCTCCGAATTTGTTTAATTACTTTAAAACTCGGATACTTGTGTGAAAATGAACACTTTTATTTAATAGTATATAAAGCGTAGTCTATAATAAATAAAGATTTATTGTGTTTCAACTTAAGACGGATTTCCATACATCGGTGATCATGATTCTTTAAATAACATATTTTATTGGATAAGGATTAATATAATACCGGTCAAAATAGCTTCGGAAGTATTTTTTTTTTTAAATAAAAGTCTGAACGATAATTATGGTTACTGTGGGTCATCCTTAGAAGTTAGACATATTTCATTCGATTTACGCGGCGCACGTCAGTAAAGCTTCCATTCGCCATGATTTTTTCCGACATCTTCAATAATAATCGTCATATTTCAGCCAATTTACACAAAACCTTCCTCATGAATCACTCCGTCCATTGGTGAAACCCGTTTGCAAATCCGTTCGATATTTTTGAGTTAATCGCGTTCAGACAGACAGACAGACGCGGCGGGGGACTTTGTTTGATAATATGTATGGATCAGGTTAGGTTAAGTAAGCCTACTATATACGTAGGTAGTGTTTTTGTGAAGCAAGCTTGATCAAATTGAATTGGAATATAACGTAAAATTAAGATACATCTTCAAAAAAGTTCACCTTTTTACAAGCTCTAGCTAAATTAGCTTGCTTCGTTTGTATGAGTTTCTAGTTACTTCCATTGTCATCCATTTTAGATAAAACCTCATAACAAGCTTTTCCTTAATCTTCTAAAAGAGCACCGCGTTAGCCTATTCCTGTCTAAATCAATTTATAAAACAGTTAAATAATCTTCCATAATGTCTTTTCCACTGAAGAGATCTTGTAAGTCTATAAAAAGTCAAGACTCGAAGCGTAGCGAGTAAAAAGATATCCAATTAGCTGTCGGACAGTCAAAAGAATAGGTATAAAAAATTCATGCTGGTCGGGCGTTAAGTTGAATAAAGGTACAATTCCTTTTTGTATATGTATTTCTATGAAAACGCTTCCGTAGATGGCCACAATGCTGCCTGCTACTGTGGTCGAACGACACTACTGCTATGCCATCTGCAGGCGTCGCGACGCCGTAGCAGTAGTGCTGTCAGTGACTGTCACTAACAGAGCGATAAGATGTATTTTATGTTTGACAAATGAGTTTAATGAAACTGAAGAAGAGAAGTGCTGCTGCTGTCGACCCCATCGTAGGTGTTACGACGTTACGTCTGCCGTTGTCTTCGGAAGTGTACAAAAACGGCAGCTGTTGGTACTCTTGCTATCTACTTTGGATACGAAACACTTTGAGTCCTGTTTTAACAACGTAAAAATACTATCCTCTTTGTAACAAACTTTAAGTTTCAATTCTTTTATCTTTATTTTCTATGCTATACTACGATTTTTTATTCAATGAGGGCGCCACTTACTGTGGGTTAGCGCCTTAAGGGTAGAGTCAAATCAGTACGGAAAAACGCGACTGTATATCGCGCGTGCTTTTCCGTTGATCGGTGGCAACGTCGCTGAAGCCTTTTTTATCAGCCCTGATATGACACTCATTGAATATTTAGGTACAAACGGGACGGAGGTATTAAGTGCACTAAATTCAACGGCGTTTTATCGCTAAGGTTTGTCCTATTAGCACTCTAATTGCGAAACACACTTTCAATCACAATATGAATGATTTTGAAGGATATTGCTAATCCATTGCTTCTTAGGTTCGAAAAATTTGTCTGTTCAACAACGTCAATAACGCAATGAATGTTGCTGAACTGTCACAATGAAACCCATTGCTACTTTATAATTTTGACAAAAAGTTACCCCGTAGAACAATGAACGTGAAAAAACTTAACGTTTACCTGAATTTCAGCACGTTTTAATGCTATATTTCGGTGCTAATGGTTCACTTAATTATGTAAATTGTGTACCTATATAATTTGGCTTAAAGTTACGTGTAAATGCTAACTTCGGAATAAAAGGGTAATTTATGTAGATTTATTCGAAGAAGTTTTGTTCGGAAAGTCGAGGTTAGGTTAATCTCGGCCGTTCCCTTCGCTTCAGAATAACTGGAGGTTTGTTTGAGTAAAGTAAGGTTAATTTTGATGAAGATATGGGGGATGAGCTGGACTCCGTCTTAAAGGATTGGCCCGAAATTGCAGTAGACCGGGAAAAGTGGAACGACGGAAGGGAGGTCTTTGCCTTGCAGTGGGACAACACACGCTTATAAAAAAAGAGGTTAATTTTATGCTTTTATTTTAAAGAAGATTAATTTATAATATGTTAACTAAATTATTTATTAATATTCACATAGAATTATTTTCTTATCTTATTGATAATAATTTTTTAAACGTCGCTGCCGCCTGTACTTATATTATTTCCTCACATCAAATACACTTTGCAAATTGAGCATGAATACAGTTCATTACATTCGTAACGAGTCCACACATCGAGTCATAACTCAGTTTCAAAGAGCTTACACATCTATTTCTCACTTCACAGACTTAGGTCAGGAATGCCACCAACCCAGCGTTTGCCACGTAATTTTAAAGGGTACATTTTCCCCACGTCCCTGTGTGGTCGCTTGAGTTTTACTTTTAATATTAAAACCCCTGAGATAATTGAAATCCTCGCCGATTCAGCATTGCCGCTAGAGAGGATAATGAAGCCGTAACTTTGGCTCACGTACAAAAGGGCTTATGTTACTCTTTAAGTCTTGCTAATTTTAATTTGCATTTTTGTATTTTGCTTTTTGAATGAAAAAACAAACTAGCCTTCACTATTATTTGGTTTTTACCTAGGCTAAAGACCCATAAAATAATTTGGCCTAACCATCATAGACATAGTCATTTTTTATTCATAAACAAGTAATTTGTTTATTGTGAATTTAAACACAAAAATCATTAATCTAACTTTTTTTTTTTTATAAGCCTAAACGTTTTTATAGTAAAAAATATTACCCTCCTTCTGGGTCAGTCAGGTATCACGCTTTTCATTTTAACCCGTAAAACTATGTGAGCCAAAATTATCATCCACAGTTTAATTAAATGTTAGTACATTTTCATGGACCAATGCAAACGTATGTTGAGTAGGTACTAGAACTTCTGAACCAAAACATTTCGATAAATTCACGAGTAAAACTAATGCTATGTTGTTAGTGTTGATACTTTAGGGGTATGAGGAACAGGGTGTAAAGTTCACCCATCCACCATAGAAAAGGGAGGATCCTCCGACCAGACGGGTGTTGTGTCTGGCGGGCCGACTGCCCGACTGTTGATTTCGGATAGTCTTATCTATGTCGTTCGCGCGGTAAACTCTAATTGCGCGATGCAGGATTTGTGTGACGTCATGTCTTTGATGCGTAGTTGTATGTGGAGGTGTAACCGCTACATCACTCCCCTCCGGAGACCGGAGGTCGATAGTGGGCTGAGTCTTGTATCTTGCGATGCTTCACAGTGCCAGCTAAGGTTCCAGTGAGTCGGGACCGGGTGCCGCGCAGTTCGCGGTGATTGCGGCGGTTGTGGTGATTGAGGTGATTGCGGTGATTGGGCTGATTGAGATGATTGCGGTGATTCCCCAGTGAGTCGGGGTGATGAGGCTGAGGGTGATGAGGCTGAGGGTGATGACCAGAAATGCACGTTCGCTGCATGCTGGTGGTCAGGATACCCGTTGAAGCCGAGGATGCTGGCTGTCTGTGTGACTCGCCTCACGAAAGCTTGCGGGAGTGATGATGATGACGTCACGCTGAAGTAGTTGCACGAAGGCTGCGTTGATATTCATACTCGGGGTCACCAATTTAGGGGAATGAGGTACAGGGTGTAAAGATCACTCATCCACAATAGAAAAGGGAGGATCCTCCGACCAGACGGGTGTTGTGTCTGGCGGGCCGACTGCCCGACTGTTAATTTCGGATAGTCTTATCTATGTCGTTCGCGCGGTAAACTCTAATTGCGCGATGCAGGATTTGTGTGACGTCATGTCTTTGATGCGTAGTTGTATGTGGCGGTGTAACCGCTACAGTACCTATGTAGGTATTTACATTGAGTTCAAATTATTAAAAATATTTATTCGCAAAATGTAGGTATATTGCGTATTACGTATTTTCCAAAGATAAATTGAAACAAAAGGTCTTCAGGGATTTTAAGCGTTATTTTATTACGCACATATTTTGATTAATGTACAACAAATTCATTTAAAATCATTTAAATCACATTATATAAATGTAACGTATATTTGCAATATAATTTCGTTGATTCAATATCTCTCAAAGTTTACCTGTACCCTTTAACTTAATTGTAAAGGTATACTTCCCTATTATTGGAAAGACGGAACAACATTTAAGACAACGCTCACATTATGATGTGATTTATTAAATTTGCGAGGAAGTCGTGTCTTCCCGTGTTGGTGACGTGCAACCGAGCGCGGCCTCGTCTCGACCCCGCGGGTCTTTCGTCCCGTCATACGTAGGGTCGATTCATACTAGCGCAGAGCCGAAGCGCAGTGAAGCGTCAATCTAAAAGATAACATAGCAAATTCACCTTTATCTCTACAACGTAATGTACATATTTCAATCGAATTATAAAAAAATGCACGAACACGCGCGCATTCTACGGAATACGCGCGTCTTGGTGATTGTCGTTGGCGATATGTGCATTATGTTGTAGAGATAAGGGTGAATTTGGCATGTTTTATTTTAGATTGATGTCGACTATGCGCTAGTATGAATCGAACCTTACTCGGTAAAAATGCGTAGCGATAAAAATAAAACAGCAATAGAGGGTTAGAACAACCGAGATGTAATTTATTACCAAAACGTTTTCGCGTATGTGAGATGTAATAAGACAACAACATTGCCTTTATTGTTCTTACAAAATCTGGCGTATTCAATGGGCTTATTCAATAACTCTTGTATGGAGGTTGAATTTAAATGATGTATCGAGGGTTGCAAATGGGTTTAGTAACTTTGATACGACACTTGAATATGGAAGATTGAGCAACGTTTTTTATGATACAAAACCCATACTTAGGGACTGAAGCAATTCTTGCTTGAATTAAGTATGGGACCGAAGATACAATGCGCGTAACACCTTAAAATACCTTTTCACTTCTCATGCTCTGAAAGTGCTTATTTGTGCAGGATTATAGGCTGCACAAAATCGAGTTTTGTGCACTAGAGCATTAACGTATCTACTCATAAATGTATCTATATTAAGGCAAAGAAAATGAGCCATACAGCCAAACACAATAAGAAGTTCATAGATAGAATTCGTTATTTTATAATATTTACTTTAATTTATTTGCCTTACGTGTTTTAGGCATAAAAGATATTAAAATTTAAATTCAAGTACGGTAGGTTATTTAATTAATTTAAGAAAATTATTATTACAACATTAATTTAATAGTAGGCTTTAAAGGTCTGCAGCCCAAGCCTAATATCAATGTCATTTAATTTTACTTTGAATTTTAATTAAAGAAATGTTATGGTATACTACTGTTTTATTTCCTCGCAATCGAAGTGAAAAGCAGTTTATAACTCGTGCACAAAACGATTTTATGCACTTGTTGTAAAAACTACTATTAATCAATAGATTAAGAAAAAACCGTCAAGCTAGCTCGCGAAATTCAAATTTTCTTACGTTGTAATTTGCAGGTCAGTATCATGTTGTATGTTGATCTAAATATGATTTGCGGCCGTATCAAATGTTTATTTAAAGAATTATTACCATGAAAATCATCAATACAACTCTCTGAGTTCATGTAATCCTATTGAATGACTATTTCATGAAATCATGACATTTGAAGATTATGCTAACTCAAAGAGTTGTATTGCTGATTCTAATGACTATAATTCTGCTAAGCCTTAATACGCAAGTTGCAACAAACATAAGAAAATTTGGATTCCACAGGCTACCTTAGCGCATCCCCGTAAGAGAAAATCTGCTGAAAATCATGTGACTGTACCTACTAGGATGCTTTCCACCTCAAAACATACATGAATTACAACGAAAGTTTAGGAGCATGAGGAACTGGGTGTAAAGTTCACTCATCCACCATAGAAAAAGGAGGATCCTCCGACTAGACGGGTGTTGTGTCGGGCGGGCCGACTGCCCTACTGTTGATGTCGGATAGTCTTATATATGTCGTTCGCGCGGTAAACTCTAATTGCGCGATGCAGGATTTGTGTGACGTCATGTCTTTGATGCGTAGTTCGTATGTAGCGGTGTAACTGCTACAAAAGCAATCAAAATGGTAGTCATTTTGATACAAAGGATCAAAACCATTTTAGTTTCCGCCACAGAGTAGGACAGCCAAGTAAATCTCCTCGGACGCTGCCGGTCGGTAAACTAATCAATGCTCTGGATAAAGTGGCAAGATACCAACACGATGTGAAGGTTCGTCTTAGGTAAATGGCACACAGAACTTGAGCCTGTTACTCTGTTCTGGACGTAATGGACAAAGGACAAAGGATCAAGATTGCTCGCGGAGTTTGACGGGAAGATTTAGGGTTGAAATTTATTTTGGTTCTGTAGTGTACAGTAGATGTCCAAAGACGTATGAACTACGCTTGGTCTTCCCTTGGAGTTACCTGTTTCATGACTTGATACATTCCTATAGAAACAAAAAAATTGTATCTACAGGTCATACTTACTATAATTTTTCAATGCGTGAATTGTAAATACTAATATTATAAACTGATAAAAATTTTAAGTTTGTATGGGCCCCATCTTTGGAACTTTTTGGGCAGCAGCTAGTAAACAATATTTTATCTTTTTTTTTTTTGTATGGGTATCTTTCAATCTTCTTAATCATTGTATTTAACTCTGACCGAAAGCCGTATGACCTGAAGCCTTGTAAGTCGATACCTACAATCTTTATAATACAGACACCAAATCAATCAATTTATTAACTTAAACAAAAATCCGTTTTACAACGCTTTATGTCCTATGTAGTGCTAGAAATGAGGTTGTTAGGTATCTATATTGTACGCCAAATCTAAAATTGAAGATTGAATTGATTGATTGTTTAAATGAAGCCTCCGATGGATGAAACTTCATTTTTAAATGGAGCTTCCGATGGACGAAATTCCATTTTAAAATGAAGCCTCCGATGGGTGAAACTCCATTTTTGAATGAAGCCTCCGATGGATGAAACTCCATTTTTAAATGAAGCCTCCGATGGACGAAACTCCATTTTAAAATGAAGCCTCCATCGGACGAAACTCCATTTTTAAATGAAGCCTCCGATGGATGAAACTCCATTTTAAAATGAAGCTTCCGATGGATGAAACTCCATTTGTAAATGATGCCTTCGATGGACGAAACTCTATTTTTGATTGGAATAGTAAGAGAGACGAGTGGAGCTGAGCGGAGGCCTGCAGTGGCAGGAATCGACCAATCACAATGCTTGAAATCCTCATCGCGTCTCTCGTCTCGTCTCCGCTTCAGTGGAAACGCACCCTAATTCTAACATGATACGTACCAACATGGTTTAAGGTATAATCGTTCATGTCATTCATTGAGCTAAGTAGATACCTAAGCTCAATGAATGCAATTTATTATGAACTCTTTAAGTAGACTGAAGGTATAAAAAAATATTGAGATTTATATTATACTCTATCTAAAGTAATATTATAAAGATAAAAGATTAGATTTTTTGTATGTTTGTTTGTTTGTTTGTTAGTAGATAATGAATAAACCCTTAAACTCCTGGACCGATTTAAAAAAATATTTCAACATTATAATGCTACATTATCACTAAGTTACATAGGCTATAATTTATAGAGATATCACGCGGGCGAAGCCGCTGTTGGAAGTTAGTATAATCCTAACTTATAACAATATTATAAATGCGAAAGTGTGTTTGTTTGTTACGCTTTCACGCTAAAACGGCTGAACGGATTTGTATGAAATTTGGCGCATGGGTAGACCATGACCTGGATCAGAACAAAGGATACTTTTTATCCCGATATTCCCACGGGATGGACACTTATGCAGGTGAAATCACGACGTGCAGCTCGTTTATTATAACATTATTAGACAAAATAACGATTCAGATCACACTTTCGTTATTTCGATAAAACGTATAATAAGTAAAGTCCATAATTTCACAATAAATACAAAGCAATGTAATCTTTTTACCAATTACATTTTAAAATAACTCTAAAATGCAGCTCATTTCAACAATATTACACAATATAACTGTCGTTATTTGGTCGTTTCTTTTCTATTGTTAAAATAAATATAGTATAGGTTTTTTTAGTTTCTAAATTGCACTGAAAATTGGTAAAAGTTACTAACATTTTTGCTACTGAGCGAGTGTCTAAATATTATTCAGTCATTGACCCCAATCCGTAGAAATTCACAGTATAATAGCAAAAATTATGTTCTTAAATAAAATAAGGCTTATAAAAATATTTCGCTACGAACTAAAAGTGATGTTTTTGATACTATAAAACTTCAGAATGGAATTAGGTACGAGTAGGTTATATGATTTATTCAGATCACTGCTCTGAAAGGAATCATGAATCAAAATATAAGGCATGTTTATCTGCGTCGGGATTCAGAGGCTGATTCCCGGCCACCGCAGGCGCGGGCTTACAGACGGTGAGCAATGGGTAATTCGCCGTCCGATAAGGACCAGGCCCGGGTCGACAGCGCGTTGTTTTCCACGCGCGCCTCAAAGATATATCAGCACAACTAGCGGGGTCCGCTAGGACTGATGCCTGCGGGGTCGTGGGAAAATCTGAAAGGGATACCGTGGCCCCCCGGCATTGCACAGGCAACAGAAGGAACACGGGTGGGTTTTAGTCAGTAAGAGTCTGACACGCCCTCCCGCTCCGCCCAGAGCGGGAGAAGGTATTTGATATTAATTTCCCAACCAAAAAAAAGGCGTGTTTATGACCCTCGACTGCCTCGTTAGTCTAGTGATCGCAAGCGCTAAGGTCAGACTATGTTTACCTAATTATTTTTTTTGAGATTAAGGAAAACCTTCATACGAGTAATGTAATTTTTTGTCAGTTTGTCAGAAAGATTTTTCTCGAAATCTATGACATGTAGGTATTTTAATTTTTACGAATCTGTCTTGTTTGGCATCATTTAAAAGACCTATCTCTAGGGATTCAAAAAAATAGGTTTATTATAGTTTCTAATAAGTTGCTAAAAAGTTTAATGATATTTTTATTTGTGTAAGTTTGTTAAAAACATACTTTTAAAAGTCAACATTTTAAAACTAGACGAGTTTGGTGTTTCCTAACTGAATACTCTGAGAATAAAGGCCGTAACAAACTCAGTGCCATTGTTACATTGCAGAGCAAAGGTGTGTAATATACCAGCATTTATTAACCAAAAGCTGAATATTTCTATTTTAATATAAATTGCATATTTTTGTCAAAACGTCTCCTTAATTACGAAAACCATATTGAAGTAAAAAAAAAAGGAAAATGTTTAAGATCAGTATCCCCAACAGTTTCTGTTACCAACGACGCGACGGTAGGTTAGTTTTTCAGGGTTCCGTACCCAAAGGGTGAAGCGGGACCCTATTACTAAGACTCCGCTGTCCGTCTGTCACCAGGCTGTATCTCATGAACCGTGATACTTAGACAGTTGAAATTTTCACAGATGATGTATTTCTGTTGCGTAAATAAATATTTAAGTGGGGCTCTCACACAAAAGACATGATATTTTTGCCATTTTTATATATAATGGTACGGAACCCTTTGTGCGCGATTTTGACTCGTACTTGGCTCGTTTTTTATCTAGCTGTCAAATATAATTTCGTTCTTCAATCATCTCTTCAATTTCAATAAAGTTAATAATGAAGATAGATTACTTTTTTTGTAGCGAATTAAATTAAAAGTAGCGAAGGGAAGCTTCTTTAGATATAGGTAGATACCTACCTACTCTTTACTTTCATTGGAACAGTCTACTTTTTCTCAGAGCTGTCCTTAGCAGTTATGTTAGTAGGTACTCGTTTATTTTTTCAGTCGTTTAGACAACAACACTAAAGATATTTCTCTTGGGGGCGTCAAAAGGCAAAAATGGACGTATTTTAGTACCTGTACCTCTCTTAGATTTTCTAAAATACTTACGTCAATTTTTTAAATGGAGAAACGAGGATACACAAACTGAGTTGGGCAGGACACATGACAAGGCGGAGTGAAGACAGGTGGAACAAGGCTGTGAACGAATGGCTTCGAAGGACTGGAAGACGAAGTGTGTGACATTTTTGCCAGAGCGGGCAGAACCTGGATGAGGCTGGCACAGGAGCGTGGGAATTGGCACAAGAAAAGAGAGGCCCATGCTCAGCAGTTGTCGTAGCAGTGACCGTTGGACTGCCAAGTCATAAGTCTCGAGTTCAAACCCGCACCTATGACTTTTCAGATTCATGTGTGTATTGTATATTTATCACTTGCTTCAAAAACGGTGAAGGAAAACGTCGTGATGAAATCAACATTCCTGAGAGATATTTCTTAACGGCATCTGAAGCCATGGGTGGCATAGAAACTCTGACACCAGGTTAGTCACTAACCACAAGAAAAAGAAGAAGTGTGAAGTCGGGCTGTGGATCATGATAATGAAGAGTTAATCAACAGCAACACAGTAGCTCACATCTCATTTTTATCTCACCAAAATACCATTTTGATTTTTCCTTTGACCATCAACTACAAGAAGTTGGTCTAAACCAGTTACAGCCAGTTGCAAACAGCACACACAACTCATTAATAACTAAGTTACCAATAATCCTCATTCAGAATTTATTACGTAAATGCTAAGAATGCGAAAATCCGGGGATTTTCCGCGGGGGATAGTGTACAGTTGAGTGTGGGCGGGCTGATCTCCAACTATTGATCGACCTTACTTCACACATTGATAAACTAGGGGCCCGTAAAGTATCTAATGGATATGGGCTTGTAACTATTATTTCCTGAGTTTGTTAAGCCTTATGTATTAACAATCTGCCTAGCCCATTCCCAACTATGTTGGGGTCAGCTTCCAGTTTAACCGAATGCAGCTGAACACCAGTATTTTACATGGAGCGACTGCATATCTGACCTCTGCAATCGAGTTACTAGGTAGCACGATACCACTTGGTAAGACTGGGGCTTCTGGCGACCCGTAACTACTTCAAAGATCCAAGAATGACAGCCGGGACAACCGCTTGATGTTCTTTCCGAGGCACGGAGGGGTCTCGGTATGTTAAGATGGTCAACCATCCACGGAATCACCACGGCAAGCGTAGCTTACATAACCTGATCGATGGACCCCTGTGGCTGGTATTACTTAGTAAGCTTTATGTATAACATCAGTAAAGTTTAGTGGTGAGCTCTCTACAATCAGGTTGAGCTAGAAGGTATGCTTCCGCTTGTCAGGAGTGGCCAGTGTTAAGTCTGCTTTTGTAGAATCAGGAAATCAAAGAATCGAATGTAGAATTATTGATCTTTAGAGGTATGAGGAACAGGGTGTAAAGTTCACTCATCCACCATAGAAAAGGGAGGATCCTCCAACCAGACGGGTGTTGTGTCTGGCGGGCCGACTGCCCAACTGTTGATTTCGGATAGTCTTATCTATGTCGTTCGCGCGGTAAACTCTAATTGCGCGATGCAGGATTTGTGTGACGTCATGTCTTTGATGCGTAGTTCGTATGTGGCGGTGTAACCGCTACATCACTCCCCTCCGGAGACCGGAGGTCGATAGTGGGCTGAGTCTTGTATCTTGCGATGCTTCACAGTGCCAGCTAAGGTTCCAGTGAGTCGGAACCAGGTGCCGCACAGTTCGCGGTGAGTCGGAACTGTCTGCGGTGATTGCGGCGATTGTGGTGATTGAGGTGATTGCGGTGATAGCGGTGATTGCGCTGATTGAGATGATTGCTGTGATTCCCCAGTGAGTCGGGGTGATGAGGCTGAGGGTGATGACCAGGAATACGCGTTCGCTGCATGCTGGTGGTCAGGATACCCGTTGAAGCCGAGGGTGCTGGCTGTCTGTGTGACTCGCCTCACGAAAGCTTGCGGGAGTGATGATAATGACGTCACGCTGAAGTAGTTGCACGAAGGCTGCGTTGACGTTCATACTCGGGGTCACCAATTTAGAGGCATGAGTAACAGGGTGTAAAGTTCACTCATCCACCATAGAAAAGGGAGGATCCTCCAACCAGACGGGTGTTGTGTCTGGCGGGCCGACTGCCCAACTGTTGATTTCGGATAGTCTTATCTATGTCGTTCGCGCGGTAAACTCTAATTGCGCGATGCAGGATTTGTGTGACGTCATGTCTTTGATGCGTAGTTCGTATGTGGCGGTGTAACCGCTACAGATCTTTAACTCAGGCCCGATTTCACCAAACGTGCTTTTTTCCGAGAGTAACTACCCCTAGAAAAGAGTTTCTCTTTGTAATTAACTCTTGGTTAACTGATACACGTTTCACCACAATATTTTAGAGTAAAGCTACTCTCGTATTGTTACTCTTTGACGTGAATGAGTTCGAACGAATGAATGTATAATCCACCTAATAAATTAACCGCATTATCCGTACTTGTACTATGTCATTTTGGTAACATTTGATTTGTTAGGTTTTTAATGTCAAAAATTCTAACTTAAAATTTAATTCAACTTGTTTGCGTGCTGTTAATTTTTAATTTTATGATATGGGTCAACCCGGTGAACCAAAAAGAAAACGAAGCCCTAATTAACTGGCTTCGGGAAAATACTTTATTAGATTTGGTGCAAAAACATATTTCTGTAGAAAATAAACAAAACAGATGGTGTTACGATGAGGCAAAAAAATGCGGAGTGGGTTATTATGACTACTGAGTATAATTCACAGAATATGCATTCACATAGGATTGCTGACGCCTAAGTAGTAAATTGAATAAAACTCATGGATATAAATAAATAAACAACACTGATTTTATTCATAGATTAGTCGTTTGTGAAACGTGAAAATATCTTTTCACCACTCCCGCACGAAAGAAGTGTCTTTCCTCTACGAAAACAGTGAGGAAAGTTGGTTTTTCCTCACTGCTTTAACAGTGAGGAAAGTTGGTTTTTCCTCACTGTTTGAACAGTGAGGAAAGTAATGCTCCCGTTCAGGAACTAACCTTGCCTGATTTTTTTAAGTTAAGTTTTAAAGATATTTTAAAATATAAAGAATTATTTTGATTTGCTTTGTGTCTATTTAATTTATTTACATATGTTGACTGAATACTTTCTTGCTGGGAGTGGTGAAAAGTTTTGTATGCAACTTGTGAGCAAGTTCATTTGCTATTCGTTTTGTTGAGTCTTTCGCTTACTCAGGATTGAAATTTATAATCACTCGCTGCGCTCGTGATTCTATTTTTCAATCCTTCGTTCGCTCAAGACTCAAAATCAAAACTCAGGAAAAACGAACTTTCCTCACATGTTGGATAAATAACTATATCCTTGGAATAACTATCACTATACTCTCGAGTAATATTTATTCTACTTTGGTGAAATCGGGCCTTAGTCTGTCAATTTTGTCAATCACGCCCTACCCCGTCTCATCGCTCAAGATAAAGTTTCCATCAACTCCACCCAATAACAAACTGCAAAAATGAAAGAACCGTCCACTATCAAAGTCCAGTGTAGAACTATCTTAACATCACTCGAGGAAGCCTTTGATGGATTATAGCAGAAAACTTCCCGCTTCGCCTTCCACTGATTAGTTTTACCCAACTTTTATATCGTCTATGTGTGTTACCAAAGTACTTCTGTATATTAAATGGTTTTACACAACGGTTTGTATGTGTACCATAGATGTATTATTTAGAATTCGTGAACGAGCGCCGTCTGTGGGGACGGGTCATCTCTTAGCTGCCATGGCTTATTTTAATTATTTTTGTTTTTATATTTTTATTTTAAGGTCGCTTTTAAAGTGCACGTTTTACTACATTGTTCTCACATGTATAATTTCAACATGAATGATGTAACCAATGTTTTGTAACAATATTCTGATTTAAAAGAGTGTCCATGGAGTTTCTTGCCCGTTCTTCTCATTCAAAAGTACCTGTAATTGGTTTATTTGGAATAAATGATTTGAGTTTGAGTTTGAATTGCGAATCTGAATTTTGTTGGTTACGTCGGTCTCTAGATTCTACCAACTTTTTTGTAAGGCTGCAGTTTCCTAGAAGAGTGGTGGCCGCCAAATATCGCTGCAGTGACGTAGTAGATACCTATCTAAAAAATCCTTAAGAGCCTATATTACCTCAAATAGCTTAGCATGATCCTCCGTTTTGCCGAAAATACTGCAGAATTAATTTTGAAATAAATATAATGGTAAAGTTTAGAGGATTAATGTTAAATACTATGTTTATCGAAAACACGATTTCATAAACTTTTCTCGATAGAAAAAAATCCAAAGTTACCTCCAAACCGAACAATAAACCGCTGGTATTCAGAAAATACTTCAAATTAGATCATGAAACTTTGCATACTAACTGAACTAACTATAAAGCAGGTCTTATGTTTTTTTTTTTTAATTATCATTTTTTTCACCGTAAAAAGCAATTATCTAAACTACTGGCGCCTTGGAGCTGCCAGTGCCCCACTACGTCTCGTTCTCACTCAGCCCGCGAGCAGTATGGTGCGAGCGAGATAAAAAGTGAATTTAAGCTGAGGTAGTATGGGCTCTTAGTGAAAAAATTGCAAATGTTCATCATCGTTCTGCTGTCAATGGACATTTTTTTGGGGTCAGCCCAACATTTCTTTTTCTTCCATACTTACATTTACTAGTCGTCATCTCGGTAGACAGCCCCTTTCTAGCCATATCATCTTTAACACGGTCCATTCATCGATACGGCGATCTCGTAAGTTCACCGGCGAACTTTGACCGGCTACGGGAGTACGCGCACACGTGGCATGCCACCCGGAGGAAGATGGAGCATGAGGAGATGGCAGCACCAACACAGTATGCAACACAGTAGGTATACAAGCTGATCGAGCGATTCTTCATAATTGTTAAAGGGCGAAAAGAACATCGCCCGCAGGGGAACAGGCGAAAAAACCGACGCCACCTGTACAAAAGAGCTATCAACAAGGCGAAAAGAGCGACGCCACTATAAATAAAAAAAAGGGTATAACAATGACAACCACAATAAAAAAGTGAAAAGAAAGACGCAATTATCTATATATGTATATATTATTAATCAAATTTGCTACAGGCGCACCGACGGCGAAGTCACATCTGTGATGTTTCGTGCATACCCAATCGGGAGAATTGCTATTAGGGACACACATGGCAAATAACTTGTAAGGGATCAAGAAGCGCCTGCGGACTGGAAAGAATGCCAAGGGTGCTATGTCCGCAGCCGCCCCACGATTCGGCCCGTATATCGTACGTTGGAAGGGCCATGGGAAGGTTGGAGGGAGTGGTCCATTCATCGTTTCTTTGGTCCTCCTCTACTCTTAAAGCCATCCAAATTTACATATACCAAAACTTCCCTCACGAAATTTTCATTATTCCTCCGCATCACAATCATGGCCCATACCATTGACGATCGATTTAGACACAACTTTTCAGTCATTGGCAAATTGCAAAAGTAGGTATGAAAACTTTAAAACGCCAAACTTCTTGCCGGTCATATGATTGTAGATATAATTTTGTTCTGTAGTTTTTTATGTTGTGCTAAATTTATTAGGTAAGTATATTTAGTCATTTATTTTTAAATTAGTTGTATTGTTTAAATTGAAGATTGATTTACTTTAAATAATTTCATGTTGAGTAAAAAAATTAACCTTACCTGCTATTAATATTTGCATGCCAAAATATGGCAGAATGTGTTATTACTAACATCTTTGTCATCAAAGAATACTTATTTACTAACATCTTTGTAACCGCATTTAATAGTAGATTGTTTGCCAAGGGAGCAACCAACTATTTCTATTCTATATAATCCCGAGCATAGCGAAGGATTCTAAAGTAGAATCCTGAACGCAGCGAGGGATTCAAAGTACGTCACTCGAGCTTAAAATAGTTTTGCTCCCGAGGTGAACACTCTACTTTTCATCACCCTCTATGAGAAAAAAAAACGTGTACGTTCCAACCCTCATTTCTCACGTATGATTTAAAACCAAAACAAAATTATCGCAGCCGCCATCTTGGATTTACATTTTGAACTCTTTATCGACTTTAGCTTTAAAAACTCCTGCCTTCACGTCTGCGCTCTCGAAAACTATGAAAACGACACCCATGACGGAAAAATTTAAAATTATCGTAGCCGCCATCTTGGATTTACGTTTTGACCTCACTATCGGCTTTAGAACCCACGAAAACTATGAAAATGACACCCATGACAAAAAATTTAAAAATTTCTGTAGCCGCCATCTTGGATTTACGTGTTGACCTCACTATCGGCTTTAGAACCCTCGAAAAGTATGAAAACGACACCCATGACGAAAAATTTGAAAATTTTCGTCATGTGTCGCTGCCGCCATCTTGGATTTTCTTTTCAGAAAGTGTGAATAATAATTCACACTTTCTCTCTCTTTCTTGCCGGCCTGTTACTTGTTCATACAATGTTCGTGATTGATCTCCTTGGTGATTGGAACTTTTTCTAACAATATCCACATTCCAAATTCAAATCTACTTTGCTCCATAGGGATTTAAGTGCTATTTTGGTCCCTGTTTACGAAGAACAAAATAGCTCTTTTTGAATAGATGTGATGAAAAGCAAATAAATGACTTTGACTTTGACTTTGGCCAATCAAGAAACTTTCTCTACGAAGAAATCTAGTGCGCAATCATTGCTCCTACGCACGGGAAACCATACAAACTAAGTAATAAACAATACTGTTATATTTCCAATATAACCAAGAAAATCTCAGTAAAAATTACGAAATCACAACCTGTATAACTTTATATAGGTAAAAATATTAAAGAGTAGCGAATGAGACTTCAGTACTTGACGTAAATATTTACGTAAAGGCAAGAGTTTCATGTTGGACTCGAAAAAAGTCCGACAGACTCCGTTGTCAACTTCGAGTTCAAATGACTTTTTCTTTTTGAGTAGGTACCAAGTTGGCGAGACCGAAAATGGTGACTTAAGTACAAATAAACCGTGGACTGTAGAAGTAGAAGTTGTGTGTCGGAAGTTATTTTGGGGATCTTATTTATTTTTTCAGAACATTCAGGGGACAGGGGACACTCAGGCGGCGTTTGAATGCTATTCTGATATTCAAACGTCGTACTCATAATAGGACTGAAAAGGAGGTGGTACGAAAGCACCTGAAAACGCGCGCGCGCTCGCGAGTTAACGTGCATTTTCTGCGTAGATTTTTTTCATTTTTTGACTGCCTCGTTGGTCCAGTGATCGCAAGCGCTACTGTTGAGAATGAGGTCTGGGTTCGATTCCGAGGTCGGGCAAAGTATTAATTGGTTTTTCTATCTGAAATTTCTCAGTAGCAGCCCTGAGTCTGGATTTATGCCCGTTTGATGGCAATAGGCTCACCCGTATTAAGCCTCGTTCAGACCAGCGTGACGCGACGGCGCGACGCGACTCGAACAATATAAATTCCAAGAAAACTTCACGGTATAACAATAGCCGGTGTCGCGTCGCGCTGTCGCGTCGCGCTAGTCTGCACGAAACTTTCCATGGGACTTAAAACATAACTGGCGAAATGTGGGTTTACTATAGGTATCTACCTACATCTCTGCCCAACACTTCGGGTAATCAAGGCGTGATGTTATTGTACTTATGTGTATGTATTTTTATCATTATTCTTTGAATAAAACCAACCAAGTAATGACGAAATAATTTTACCTGAAGGCATAGACAAAGTGACATACTATCAGCAATAACTATGATGTATAAATATTAATCAGCCTATAATATTTTCCCCACTGCTGGGATTCAGGCCTCCTCTCTGTAAAAGGGAGTGGGTCGTAATCCACCACGCTGGCGGGTTGATAGATGTCACATGTCTTCGAATTTTTTGATCTAGGACATGCCGGTTTCCTCACGATGTTTTCCTTCACCGTTTTGAGAGCAGTGGTGTTGAAAATAACTACCGGTTGAGGGCCACTGTGTCCTAGGACATGGCAATTCGACATACTTCGAGCACGAATGTGACCCTGCGCACACGCAGGTACACGCTGTTTAAATCTCTATTATAAAATAAGGGCTAAATATAGTCTGTGGAAAATGTTACTTTATGGGCCTAACGGATAGAATAATCGACTAAATCATTCGAACAAAAGTATGTCAGGGAAATAAGCCTCTATAGGTTAAACAAAGAAAAGTGCCTTTCAGGGTTCGAACCTACGTGCGGTGTCCCTACGTGCGGTGTCCCACAGGGATCGGTCCTGGGGCCGCATCTGTGGGACATCGGATACGACTGGGTGCTGCGCGCAGACCTCCCCAATGGCGTCAGCGTCGTTTGTTACGCTGACGACACGTTGGTCCTGGCGCAGGGGAGGTCGCACCAGGCGGCGGCCGAACTAGCGACACACGGGGTTGCGACAATCGTGGCCAGAATCCGGCAGTTGGGACTCGAGGTGGCCTTGCACAAGTCCGAGGCCATGTGTTTTCATGGTCCTCGGAACGCGCCACCGTCGGGTTCCCAAATAACGGTAGGAGGGGTTCACATCGGCGTCGAGTCGACGATGAAGTACCTGGGACTCGTCCTCGACAGTCGGTGGAACTTCGTGGAGCATTTCCGACGTTTGGCTCCCAGACTGGAGCGGGCCGGGGCTGCCTTGAAGCGGCTCCTGCCCAATCTAGGGGGTCCAAACGCCTCCTGCCGGAGGCTATACGCGGGGATCGTGCGGTCCATGGCCCTGTACGGGGCACCGGTGTGGGCGCGTTCGTTGAGGCGGCGGCCTGCCCGCAGGTTGAACGCGTCCCAGAGGGTCATGGCCACCCGGCTGGTCCGGGGATACCGCACGGTCTCCGGTGAGGCGGCAAGCCTCCTTGCCGGATTGCCGCCATGGGATCTGGAGGCAAAAGTCCTCGCGCATATTTGGGAGTGGCGCGAGGAGGCGAAACGCCGGGGCTTGACTCCGATGCCGCGAGAAATCGCGGCACAGCGGACAGAGCTCCGACGGGATCTCATGGCGGCATGGAGAGTGCGATTGTCGCAACCCAGTGCTGGGCACGCCACTATTGCGGCGATAAGTCCCCTCTTTGAGGAGTGGCTGGAGAGGCGCCACGGCGTCCTCACCTTCCGCCTGACGCAGGTCCTCACCGGACACGGCTGTTTCGGGAGGTACCTGTTTCGGATAAGGCGGGAGGAAACGCCCGGGTGTCATCACTGCGTGGATCGCCCGGAGGACACGGTGGAGCATACGGTGGAGGTATGCCCGGCTTGGGCAGAGCACCGCCGTGTCCTCGTGGAGGCGATCGGTGGCGGGGATCTCTCGCGTCCGGCCCTGGTCCAGGCCATGGTACGGAGCGAGAGGGCATGGGAGGCCGTCACCTCCTTCTGCGAAGCAGTAATGCTCGCGAAGGAGGAGGCGGAGCGCGTGAGGGAGAGGCAAATTTCGCGCCCTCACGCCCCTAGCCGCCGCAGGAGGAGACGCCCCGGGCGTCGGGAATCGATCGCGGATTCCCGGCCACCGTAGGCGCGGGCTTGCGGACGGTGAGCAATGGGTAGCTCGCCGTCCGGTAAGGACCAGGCCCGGGTCGACGGCGCGTTGTGTTCCACGCGCGCCTCAAAGAGTGTCAGCGAGTGAAGGGGTCCGATGAGACCATTGCCTGCCGGGGTTGCGGGAAAGTCCGAAAGGGATACCGTGGCCCCCTGGCATTGCACAGGCAAGAGAAGGAACACGGGTGGGTTTTAGTCAGTAAGAGTCTGACACGCCCTCCCGCTCCACCCAGAGCGGGAGACGTCATTTGATGATTTCCCACCCAAAAAAAAAAAAAAAAAAAAAGGGTTCGAACCTACGACCTTAACTCGTAATTCGCGGTCTGATAACTATGATGGAAAAGTCAAAAATGGAACTGACATAATATACTGAAAAGCATGTTGAAAGTCATAGTGGATGTACGAAACGTTTTGAAAATGATTGCCACTCTTCTAGACCCTCTGCTGATACCTATATAAACAAACATTCTGAATCTGAAGGCACATGGTAACCTGGCGCTAAATTTTATCAATCAATACCAAAATAATCAAACAACGATTCAGACGATCAATCAAACGTCGATCTACTTTCGTATTTCCACACCACAGAAACAAAGCCAGTTAGAAAAGCCTTTATGACCCACAAAGCGTACCTAACGCGTATGTTCTGTTCCGTGTGTACGAACACCTTCCATTGTCGCGTCAATCCAGTCCGCTTTGTGAACAAACTCAACGATAAACAGAAAATACTAAAACCTTTGCCGTAAAAACGAGAATGAAGTTAGTGGAAAAGACGTGTTTTTAGTTGAAAAGGATTCGCATTCTTTTGTGTTCGAAAATTGCGTTTGGAGGGGTGGTTCTAGTGGAGTTTTTGAGGTCTTGGGTCTGCATATACATATAGGATGTTGTTTCTTAATAATTTTTGTAGAGTCTTGGCTTTCAGAAGAGGGTTCGATTGGATTAAGTGACGGCTAAGTGCAATTGACTTTGCTAGTAGAAGGTGAAGTATTTTGTGAGTGACATCATATACGATATCAATAATAATGTACATAAACATAACATCATCACGCCTTTTTTCCCCGAAGGGTTGGGCAGAGGTGTACTAACACCCACATTTCGCCAGTTATGTTTAAGTCCCATGTAATAGGGGGCGAGTCTATTGCCATCAAACGGGCACAAATCCAGACTCCGGGCTACTACTGAGAAATTTAAGAAAGAATAACCCAATAACACTCTGCCTGACTTCACTTCCGAACCCAGGACCTAAAGTTCAGCAGTAGCGCTTGGGACCACTAGACTAACGAGGCAGTAATGACGTATACCATAAGCATAATCAGACTCTTCGAGAATGAGCGGGCTCTAATCCACCACGCGGGCCCAGTGCGGGTTGGTAGATGTCACATGTCTTCGAATTTTTGGTTCTAGGACATGCCAGTTTTCTCACAATTTTTTCCTTCAACGTTATGTGAGCAGTGGTGATAAAATTATTTACACAAAGTAATGCGCCTGTCTGGGTTCGTACCCACGACCTACAACTCGTAAGTTGGAGCAGTTACAACTGCTCTTAATAACGTATAGACTTGGCCCGAATATCAATATTATAAAATCCCCTCGTAAACAGGTACATACATAACTGCTGGTTAAACATTAATTTGAGGTCCCTAAAATATTTCATAGTATATTTATAAAACAAATGCGCTGCCATCGTGCTTGCACCCTTAAGAATTCGTCCCACGAAACGACGCGCGTTTTACTTGTGGTAACGAATTGTGCAATCACGCTGTGAATGTGTGCGTGAAGACGAGTAGCATCAGCATATAACACACACGCCTACTGTCTCGGACGGCACTGAGAGCTCCTGCGCTTACACACACATTCACAGCGTATTTATACAATTTGGTAACCACAGGTAAAGCGCGCGTCGCTTCGTGAGATAAAGATACAGTATGGTTGCGGAAAGTAATCTCATTCCATCTAATATTAGTCTAGTCTCAAAGTCTGAGTTCGTATGCGATATTGCATTCGTCTACTTGTGAATTTTATACAAGTATATTAGGTTTTGCAGGGATTGTGCGATGATGAAAGACAAAAATTGTTTTCGAGATATTTTATATATTGTTTTATATAAACACTAGCTTCTTCCCGCGACTTCGTTCGCATGGAAGTCGTAAGATATACTCGTAAGATATAAAATAACAGCCACATTTTTAAAAAACTCCCACGGCCCCGACTCATCACGTCGCATCACATCGCATCGCCTGGCTGCGCTATAACTTCATTTTCGCTAAACGTTCTTTTAGGTTTTTTTTTATTTTGACTCGGTTTTAAGAGTCGTCGTGGTATTATTTTTTTTCAAAAGCGACTGGTAGTTTTATAGATAAGTGCGTTAAAAAAAAAAAAGCTTTATTATATAATAACGGAGGAGGGTAGGTGTGTCTTTCGTTATTATCGGCCATATTTGCCACTTCTGTGGGCGTACTGTGGGTAGTGTTGGTTATTGCGCAATACAAAAACCGTTTGCAGATCAGATAAAATTATAATTTACTATCAAATGAATCACTCACAACTATTCGAAAAGAAAAGAAAGAAAATACGTTTATTTGCGGTAAACATGGCGCACAGAAGGAACAAAACACGAGTGTAATAAATTTTGGGAAAATATGCGCCACATCCAGGCAAAACGTAGGAACATCGCTCAGCTCAAACTCAAACTCAAACTCAAATCATTTATTCCAAATAAACCAATTACAGGTACTTTTGAATTGTCAAGGGGTCGGTCAGTCAGAAAGATGAAGCTAGTTGCCCATTCCAAAGCGTAGTAGGTTCCTATGGAGAAGAACGGGCAAGAAACTCCATGGACACTCTTTTAAATTAGAATATTGTTACAAAACATTGGTTACATCATTCATGTTGAAATTATATATGTGAGAACAATGTAGTAAATCGTGCACGTTAAAAGCGACCATAATAAAAATATAAAAACAAAAATAATTAAAATAAACCATGGCAGCTAAGAGATGACCAGTCCCCACTGACGGCGCCCGTTCACGAACATGACGCATGGATCAGCATCATTTAGCTCAACCATTTTGAAGGGAACTTAATGATCCAACACACACGCCACCACCAGCGAGACATTTGAGTGAGCATGACATACTCTCAGCCGCCAGGGTACATTCAAGTCAATGAAAGACGTACTCAGTAAATGTTAAAGTAGGTAAACAGTGCTCACATATGTGCAATGCAATTATATAAAACTAAGAGATTGAATTTATACAATGTAAATATAGTTTTTCAATCTTCAGCAGCTCCAACAATATTTTCCAATGCTAATCAATCAGTTTATGCGCCCTTGTGGAGCTGGACCAGCGTTGAGCCAAGCATTTTTGTCAGCGATGTAATCCCCCAACTTATAATATGCTTGGCAGCATAGTGTGCGTTTTATGCAAGATTTAAATTTCGTTTCATTCAATTGGAGTATGTGGGGAGGTATTTTATTGTAACATTTTACACAGTACCCCATGAAAGATGAGTCTACTTTAGCCAGTCTGAAACCCGGTTGAACTAATTGGTCCCTATTTCTAGTCTTATAATTGTGTCTATCACCTATTTTACTGAAAATACTTAAATTTTTCCTTACGTACATGATGTTCTCGTATATATATTGACAAGGTACCGTCATAATGTTAATATCTTTAAATAGTTCCCTTAGGGAATCGCGTCTGCGGAGGCCATATATTGCTCTGATGGCTCTTTTCTGCAGAATAAAAATCGATTCGATATCTGCAGCCCGTCCCCATAGTAAAATACCGTAAGACATGATACTATGAAAGTAACTGAAATAGACTAGCCTCGCGGTATCTACATCAGTAAATTGACGGATTTTTCTCACAGCATATGCTGCTGAACTTAGCCGTCCTGCAAGAGATGTTAAATGAGGACCCCATTGCAGCCTTGAGTCGAGCGTGATCCCCAAGAAAACAGTTTTATCGACGAATTCTAGTTTCTCCTTATTCAATACTATTTCACAAACACTACTTTTAACATTCGGCAAAGCAAATCTTATGCATTTAGTTTTTTTCCCATTTAATACTAAATTGTTAGCAGTGAACCAATTTTGGACCAGCAGTAGGGCGTTATTTACGTCGTCAAGATTTGATTCACGTCTATTTATCTTAAAAATTAGAGAAGTATCGTCAGCAAATAACACCATTTGTGGTTTGTTTTTTAATAAATGGGGTAGATCATTAATATATACTAAAAAGAGGAAAGGACCCAATATTGAGCCTTGTGGAACACCCATTTTTACTTTTAGACCGAGTGAATTGACACCGTTAATTTGAACTTGCTGTTGTCTATCATTTAAATAAGAGTTTACCAAACTGAGCGCAAGCTTACCTAGTCCGTAATGCTCAAGTTTCAAGAGCAAGGTTTCGTGATTTACGCAGTCAAATGCCTTGGAAAGGTCACAAAAGATTCCTATGGCATCTTGGGCCGCCTCCCATGCTGTAAATATATGTTTTAATAAGGCGACACCGGCGTCAGTCGTACAACGTCCCTTGGTGAACCCATATTGTTGTTCGTGTAAGATTTGGTTGGTGTTAAAATGATTAAGCATTTGATTGAGCATTACCTTTTCGAACACCTTGCTGAATACCGGCAGCACGGATACTGGTCTAAAATTGTTGGTGTCTTTACTGTCCCCAGATTTAAAAAGTGGTATAAACCTTACTGTATTTCATTAAATCCGGGAAAACTCCTTGATCCACGCACAAATTAAATATTAAAGCTAAATATGGTGCTATAGTCTCGATTATGGATGTACAAACTTTGATAGATAATCCCCATAGATCTTCAGTCAATTTGATTTTGATTTGCCGAAAAGCTTTTACAACTATCATAGGGTTTATATGTTTAAATTGAAATTCAACCGGGCAGCCTGTAACGTTCGCTTTTAATAAATCAATTGAGACATCGGGTGAGGAATTTAAAGCTTCCGTCGTTTTTGATGGTATATTAGTAAAGAAATTTACAAATTCTTGAGCTACTTCTAAGTTAGAGCTTATGGGACCACGTTCAGTCTCCAATGTGTACTCAGTGTTTCGTATTTTTTCCCTGTTAGTTTCATTATTTATTACTTTCCAAACCGTTTTTATTTTATTTTCTGCTGATTTGATCTTGTTGCTAATATACAGAGCTTTAGCTGTCTTGCAGGTATTTCTAAATATTTTCGAATATGTAGCAACATACTTGTTGAAAGTTTCTGTGTTAATGTAAGGCTTAAGGCCATACAGCTCGAACAGTCTTTCCCTACTTATCCTAATACCTCTAGTTGCCCAGTCACTAAAAATAAAATTAGGGCAAATATTTTTTGTTTTCTTTTCAAAAGTTTGATTGAATTCAGTGTGCACTATTGAAAAGAAATCCTCATACAATTTATTTGCATCGTCCATATTATGGCCCAGAGCATTTAACTTATTATGTAGGGTACTATTGAATCTATTTAATTTGCCAGTTGTTATTGGTCTAAATTGTATTTGCACTTTTTGCTTAACTGTTTTAAACTTAAAAGTTACCGTTTGTCCACTATGATCAGACGGCAAATAATTTACGATGGATTTATCTAAATAATCGCAATCGCAGAAGACATTATCGATACAAGTAGCAGAAGTTGGGGTTACTCTAGTTGGTTCTGTAAAAACATTAGACAAATTGAACGATTTAAAAAGGCTTAATATTCTACTGCTATTTGAATTATTTTCTAGAATATTTATATTAAAATCACCACAAATAATTGTGGCTTTGTTACTTGATGCAAGTTTCGCTAGGACATCATCCATTACTGACTCAAATAAAGAAAAGTTCAGATAATTAGGGGGTCTGTACACGCACACTACAACATGCTTATCCAGCTCAACACAGGACAGTTCGATGCAACGTTCAACTGATAAACCAACTATGTCATTACGTTGCTTAGATTTTAAACATTTTTTTATCAAGATTAGAGAACCTCCACGCAGCATAGTTTTCCGGTTAAAACAACTGCCCACACTATAGTTCTCATAATTAATCAGCATTTGGTAATCCTTTAACCAATGTTCAGTAAAACAACAAATGTCAAACTTTGTTTTTTCTAAAAACATTTCTATTTCTAATAATTTTGATGAAATACCTTGAATATTTTGATGAAATAATTTCAAGGCATTCTGCTGATTTCCTTTTTGATAATTATTTATTTTAGAGCAAGAAGACACCTTGTTGTTGTTAGCAATAAGAATATTCTTACTGGTACCTTCTGTTGTCTTACACACTAGTTTAAATGACTATCCGGAGTTAACCCCAAGATTTCAATGGCATCACTAGGCAGTGAGCTCATAGTGAGCGAGGGACATGGAACCTCCTTCGTACAATTTGTATAAATAAAGCATAATGCTGCGGCCCTATGCGCATAACACAGAGCCCCAGCGCTGGATTCGGAATGCGCGACAGTGTCTAAACGTGTTCACTGCTTGCCCGCCACCGATGAACTCTATTAGTCAACTCATCAACGTATTTCTGACATATATTTATATAGATAATATAGATTTCAAATATGTAGATTGCATATTTTTCATCTTCCGCTAATGTAAAATTTTTAGGGCAGTCTGCTTTAGCACACGGCCCTAAAAATAAGTAATTTCTGACAAAAAAACAAAAATATTCCAATGCAGCATTTCTTATCGCGCTATCACAATTTGATGTTCTTAGGATAATTATCATTATCAAGTTCCAGAACTGCAGATTTTAGTACATTTTTATCGTAAACTTCAAGGACCTCTACTTGTCAATATCATCGACCTTTTTGGTAAACGACATCGTGTCTGCTATTCTGCAAGTTCTAATATTCACGAAAAACTGCTGACTAAGCGCTGACATTGCACATTTTGACGTTACATTAGCTGAATTAGAAGGAAAATGTGGTTTGGGAGAGTGTATTTGTGATACCTTTGTCTTATTCTTTCCTATAAATACTTTAGTCATGCAACAGTGGGGGATTTTATTTTTATAAATATTTTAATTCACGGAAATAATCTGAATATATGTTATATGAAACTCTGAAGTGTTTATAGGAGGTCAAAAGAAAATACAGGAATTAATGCTACTGAAACTAAACACATAGCTGAATTCAGGACAGACCCAATGAAGATTGCCTTTGACAAACTAAGAAGAAGAGAAGATACTGTACTGTGTACTGGAGATAAGGAAAAACTGCTATAAAACTCATACACTGCAACTGATATAAATTTTTCCCCACACTCCACTATCAAAACTAGATCTGATCAACACACAGTATCTGACGCAGCAATCGCGCACACAATCAGATAGCGTAGAGGCGTCGCGTCGGGATGTACCTGGCAATCTCATCTCGATCGCTCGCTGTTTGCTCCGGCGCAAAAACAAAGAACTAGCAATCATACCTCGTAACGTAGACACACGTAGGATAGTAAACGAAATGGAATGATGCACAGGAGTGGGAGGAAAATCTGTATTTACAATCGTGGTGACTAGATTCGTCGTAGAGTTATGTTTAAGTCCGATGTAAGTGTGTGGGCGAACCAATTAACATCAACCAGGGACAAATTCGTTATGGAAAACCCAATTCCACTTTGCCCGACGACGTTGAAAATTCTAATCGAAGGAAGAACAGAACTTAGCCATGCTAAAATTGAATAGTTGATACTGTTAAATAAATAGATAGATAAATCGTTTATTTAGTGCACACAAAAAACAGCACAACATACAAAAGCAAGATTAAATAATGACTAATTAGCTATTAGGAAATAGCTGCAAGGTACAATATAGAAACAAATAAAAAAGGAAGATAACAAGACATTGTGATGACACTATTGGCTATGGCTGAAAATGATGTCAAACAAGAATTTAGAAATGAAAAAGATATGGAAATACAAAATTAAAAACTGTATATGTACATTGGTTTTAAATAAACTAGTAGTATTGAAACAGGAAAAACTTTTGGTGAAGTCTTTGTCAACATTCAGAAGTTATTATAATTATATAACGAGTTGTGATGTTGTTAGATAAACAAAACATCCCGGGAACTGAAGAGAACTGGAAATAGAAAAAGATAACTCAAAATTTATATTTATTTCTTTGCAAACATGGATATAGTACATAGGTGTTTTTTATAATAAAGTTCTCCATATTATTTTACCTTCACGTGGTCATGAAAATACGAAGAAAATGAAAATGTTTGCCCCCGTAAACCCATAGATTGCAAGTTTCATCGAAATCGTTAGAGCCGTTTTCGAAAACGTGTTGGTAACAAAGGATATCGTTG
This sequence comes from Xanthia togata, assembly GCA_963853775.1. Lineage (NCBI taxonomy): Eukaryota > Metazoa > Arthropoda > Insecta > Lepidoptera > Noctuidae > Xanthia > Xanthia togata. Next base: position 8,197,015 of record OY970805.1, read on the forward strand.
ATGACATTGTTAAAATATTAGTCTGTCAACTAGGTAGTAGGGCTGTTGGACCCAGGGATCGCCAAGCACACATTTAAATCACCATTTGTGAGTCGTGGAGGATTCTAATGAGCCTCCATTTAAGTAAAGAGTCCATAAGCATCGTCCTTAATAGAAGCTTTAACATTGCAAGCAATTTAATATTGTAAACATTAAAAGCCAAGAAAAGTGAAACGATTTCGGAACGAATGTAGGTTCTTATAGAAAAGCAATAAGCTAGTGTACCTCAACATGCCAAAGCGATTGGCAACCTGATATAACCGCTGAGTCAGCGTTATATTTTTCAGCTTACTGCCACTACCTACCTGGCATACCAGCCTTTCATACCGTAAACACGAAAACATGAATATTGGAACAATGCTCTCCTTTTAATTCGATAAAATACGTATGGAACCCTTTTTATTATGGATTGAATTCTTATTATAAGTATTTCTTCGTCTTTTTTGTGATAAGACTGAAGTTGGACTATTCATTTTTATCGTAAGCTAACTGACCCGACGGACGTCCTGTCTCTTGACTTCACACAAAAATCCTATAGAGAAGTTTCGAATTTCAAAATTTTCCAATATTTTTTTATGCATAAACACCTAGTTCGTATTAAACTACGAAAATTTTAAAACAAAAAAGTACTGCCACCTCGGTCCAGTCGTTCTCAAGTGATACGCTTACCAATTAACAGCATTTTATAGATTATACCTAAATAGATTAGAAACAATAATTTAACCTGTCTAAAACATAGACACAATGTTTTGGACAGGTTAAATTATTGTTTTTCAAAGATTTTATCACTTTTGCTTTGAAAGAACTTGAAGTTAGAAACTATAAACTAATTTATTAAAATCGGATCAAATTTTCACAGCAAAAATATTTATTACTTAAGGTACGTATTTTTAGAAAAAAAGTGTAATATCTCATATCTCTATCTCTCTCTAAAAATATCATCTTTACATACCGAGACTCTTCCGTGACTCGGAAAGCACGTTAAGCCGTTTTGGTCCCGGCTGTCATTCGTGGATCTTTGACAGTCGTTACGGGTCGTCACAAGCCCGAAAGTCTGCCAACCAGTTACCAAGGGGTATCGTATTACTTAGTTACTGGGTTGTGGTGGTCAGATAGGCAGTCGTTCCATGTAAAATACTGTATTCAGCTGCATCAGGTTCGACTGGAAGCCGACCCCAACATTTTTGGGAAAAGGCTAGGTAGCCAGATTGAAGTTCTTTTGCAAAATTGCGGATCATGATAGCTATAACTCAGCTGAAATTTCTCATTCGACTTTTCTTATTGTTAGTTTTATGTTATGAACTAAAATAATGTATGATTTAAACACTAGAAATATTCGTGTTATCTTTCAACTTTATCACGGCGTATGAGTTCATTGCTATCGTATACTTCTTTGTTCTCAGAAGACAACAAAAAGATAAAGTGTTCTGAAATACAAAGCATCAGCCCCGTGACGATTAAATGACTAGCTATCAATGGTTTTCTAGCTCGAAACGTACAAAAGAATGTAAGTTCCGTGTAAGTAATAGAGTAGAGATACATACAACATCTCCCGGAATTATGTTACTGTATGATCCCTTGCTAGACTATACATTACTTTTAGATGAGGGATAAATGGAATGAAAGATGATAAAGTATTAAAGCACTACGGTATTGTCTCAAAGGTACTTTAAAGTAAAATGAGCTTAATGGAGTGATGGTGTGGAAATGAAGTGAGTGGCGCGGCCCTTGTTGGCTGTAACGAGAACGCCTGCATTGATAGCCCAACGCGAACTAAACTAATTAATTTGAATATTGTGTTTACTTAATCAAAATACATTCATTGAATTTTTACTATTATGTATAAAACATCGTTTATTAATTTAATAGTTAAAATTAGTTACTACTTATTGAGGGAGAAAATTGTGGCCACATTACAAATCTACGCACGCACACAATCGCACACTTATATGAGTCTAGCGTAGTAGGTACTTCGTCTATTTTGGTATGTTTTGACTGTACAGTGGAAGTGTGACTGTTTTTACGTGGTTTTAATATTTATTTGAGAACAAAAGCGATTGTTGTCCATCTCATAATCAGGTGAGACAATATTTTTAAACACAAGGTTGGAAAAAATATTGTCTCAGCTGATAAAAATGTTTGTACATACCTGCATAAAGAAATAAAATACTTCATTTAGATGCAGCTAGCACGATTTCTTTCTACCATAAAAAACGACTGACGTTAGCGGTAAAGCTTTTTATGTTTCCACTATCCTCTGCTTAAATTAAATTGGTGCAACCATCCTCTAGAGAAATAAACGTTTAGATTCGTTGTTTTTCCATTTCTACATCTGTTTTATGTTTATTTGAGATTTCGCATTAGAAAAACCGGTGTGGAATTCAGCAGTCATTTATTTTTTTATTTAGCACTTACGAATAACATAAAACATATGGGAACAAAAAGTATAATGGAATTTAGTAACCGATATTACTGTAGCTTTTGTTTGACAGCGAATTGTTTTATCTAAAAGCTATGCGTACTGTTTTCCAAAATCTTTTTTTGATTGAGAAAAAAAATCCTATTATAATCTATATTATGTTTATAAAAATCAATGTTTGTTTGTTTGTCCTCTGTGGACTCCGAAAGGGCTGGACCGATTTTGATGAAACTTTGGTAGGGTGTTCTGAGGACGCCCGCTAGGTTTAATGGGTCAAAAAATCTATATAAAAAGTAGCATTGCAGCTAGTAATATTATAAATATGAGAGGTTTTGTATGTTTGCTACTAAATCACGCAAAAACGGCTGAATTAATTAGTTTAAATTTTGGCACACAGATCGTTTTTAACCTGGATTAACACATAAGATACTTTTTATCCCGGTAGTATGTTTCCGGAGCGCAATATCCAACATCCACGCAGGCGCAACCGTGGTTAGTAATTAATAAGACAGAAAACAGGCAGTTCTCATTAATCATTACTCCAAACTTTTTCGAATTTCATACATTTATCCCCTCGTTGATGGGTAGTAAAATATGTACGAGCTTCTTATCTGAATGCCGACAAAGATTTAAATTGCTAGATTTGCCCGCACCGTACTAAGTGACGCAAAAAAGTGTCCATAAAGAGAAGATTCAGTTCACACATTATTGATAGCGTTTTTATCACAATCAAGTCAAGCCAACTGCATCATTGTTTATCAGAAGTGTCAAAACGAACCAGAAACGCAACTATCTTTTGGCGCGGCCGAATCTAACGATTTCAATCTTTAACTGCCGACGAATGACTGCCACGATAACGGGATTACATTGTTACACATCCACCATTGAAACTCGTTTGTGCACTGAAGTGAAAACTTGATTCGAAACCAGGCCATATTTCAACATGGAAGAATTTTATGCGAAGGTAACTAATTTATGTTCTGATCCATCTTTGAAATTAATAACGTAGAGAAAAATATACCGTAAAAATAAGCATGTCGTCATAATATATGACCGTATTAAAAATACCGTTTATTCTAGCATTAAGTTAAACTAAATTAGGTACACAGAGTAGTTTCTAGATTCTTTCTTCTCACTAATAACTTAACTCAATAATTTATAAAAACTTACTTACTTTTGGGTTTTTGCTCATTTGACCATTGTATTTGGTGATATCCTTTCGCTTGATCCAGTCATGTAATTGAGTTGTGATAATCGTATTTTTGTCGCAACACAAAATTGCGAAGAGTGACGTCATCAAGTAATACTGATAATACATGGAAATTCACAAATTGTTGGATCAGGGAACAGCTACGACTGTTTAATTGACGAACTTCGCTCCAGGGCTCGTGGAACGGCTTCCAATCAAATGTATTATGTTCCGAAAATTACTTTAGACGCGCTGATAACTATTGAATAATTAATTTTGTATCCAATGTATGCGATGAGTTTTAGTTTAAAGCTAAATTGAATAAGGCTTAAAAGGAGTTTTGATGTAACATTAATAACGAATTTACGGAGATTGTATTTATTTGTAGACTTTGGAAGACTCATATTAAGAAGAAAACCTGGTCTATTTGTTAAAATATATCTAGCAAAATAGACTCGCAGACTGTTGACCTTTTTTATTGCCCTCAGACGTCCTAGAATTGTCTAGCTCACGTCAAAAGTAATTTATTTGTATTTGCTTATAGACAAAGCTTGACTTTGATAGTTTGGGCACGAAGCCTTTACATCAAATATGATTGCTACTGCTGAGCATGAGGTCCTGCGTTCGATTCCCAGATGGTGCAAAGTATTATTGGGTGTTTTTCCAACTGAAATTTCTTAGTAGCAGCCCGGAGTCTAGATCTCGGATCTAGATGATCGGTTGATGACAATAGGCTCGCCCCTTATTACATGGGACTTAAACATGTTCTGGCGAAATTTCGGTGTACTATACAGGCACACGGCTGCGCACACGCCCTGTTTCCTCGAAAGGTTAGTCACCTTCGAGGAAACACGGCGTGATATTATGTTATGTTAAGAACTTATGATTGGCAAGTAACCCTATATATATGGATTACAGAACATGTTATAAGAATAAGGCATTGTTTAAGGTAATTATGTTATAGGAACCTTGTCTTTGGTAGGTGTATTTTCTCTAAGCTGCTCTCCGTTAGAAAACTCCACATACTACACATGGTAATAAGATATCACAAAATTCTACCCTTTAGCCATGCCAAACTTAAAAATAGACGGTGTGATATAGTAGCCCCTACATACTCAGCACGTTAAATTTTTGCTAGTCGTCAAAATGTAACTCAAGCCCCACGCGTCTACAATAAAGTAAATCGCATACTTAACATTTACCCTATGCAGCTGTACGAGTGTAAGAGGACATTGACTGAATGGCTCTTCACACTTCATTATGATGCCGTGGAAGACATTTTGGCGATCCTGGTTTGATCATCATGCATACTGACACACACACTCCCACACACACACACACATTCCAACACACCCCTATTCATAATTCAACACACCTCCACACTCATTCACACATACACACGCCCACTCACACACGCACCCTCTCTTACACACACAAAATATACATTCACACACTTATAAACACACATTTATACAAAACACACTAGTTTTCACACACTACCATAAACACGATTTTCATTTTTCTTTTTATTGGTTTTATAAAAGAAATGTGTAACTACCTAATTAGCACAAAGAAACAATTGTTAATTAATCTAGGAAGAGATCCCATCACAAGTATCTTCGGATTACGTTCTGGGGAGCCCCGGCAACTTAATTGTATAGATTTAAGTTATTAAACACATTTTTTTTTTGTATGAGTTCATTACCTATTATGTCGATACGAGAGTAAAAATTTTCAGTTCATTGCGTTTCATTTTGGTGTACGGGGAAGACAGTCAGAGAGATTATATTCTATTATACACCAAAATTTAACAATGTTTTACTAGAAAATTGTTTATTATGTTTAAAAAATTATGTGTGTCTAACGTTTCCTGGCAATCAATCTTTCAGTGGCCAAAATTACTCATGATCATGAACACGAGACATAGGAATAAATCTCTCGTTTTTCGTACGAAAATGTAATTAAAATTTGCCCCGAAGAACTGCCAATTAATTCAATTTAGGCCTGTATCACCTGTCACCTGTATCTGTTCACTGCGTATAAAAATCTGCTTATCTACGTATATTAATAATTAAGAGGTAACCGACTTGTGTCGTGTGTGGCTACAGAGTGAAAAGTAACTAAAATTTCGGAAGTTGGTGGCAATAAACGAAAATAGAGTTTGTATGTAGGGGGTAGGGAATCCAATCCCGCGTACGCGGAATAACGAACCAGTAATGCGGGTTCCACATTCGAAGAAATATTGTTGTCGTCCCGGCCAATTTATATGTGTATGTCAATGTCACAAACTACTAAGTTATTCAACCAAAGTATTATGTGTATTACATGCAAAGGAAAAAAAGTTTTACTAGTATCTGTATCTAGAGAGGAAAATTGCTTGTGCTATCAGTAAAAATGAGTATCAGTGTGGTTTATAATGGGAGCTCGAGTGTAGTATAGTATGGATACATATTTTAAGGTCGAAAGATGATGTTCTATTGGCTACATGTTAATTATGTCATGCTGGTTAAAAAACTAAAAAAATCACTTACTAGAAAAAACCGACCAAGTGCGAGTCGGGCTCGCGCATGAAGGGCTCCGTACCATTATCTGTAGAAACGGCAAAAAATAATGTCTGTTGTATGGGTGCCCCACTTAAATATGTATTTTATTCTGTTTTTAGTATTTGTTGTTATAGCGGCAACCGAAATACATAATCTGTGAAAATTTCAACTGTCTAACTATCACGTTTCATGAGATACAGCCTGGTAACAGATGGACAGATAGTCTTAGTATTAGGGTCCCGTTTCACCCTTTGGGTACGGAACCCTAAAAAACAACATTATGTTTAACTAATTATGTAAATGGAGAAATAATTTTAAAATTCTAAGTGTCGTTTATTTCTTATAAAACTTCATAAATTCATGAACATAAAGTACTTAGAACAAATAGTATAATTTTCTGCAGTCCTGCAAATTCCGCGGATCCACGGGATTGATGACCTCGATCCCGCAGGCTTGCGGGATTGGGATTTTAATTTTCGGAACTACTAAACCGATTTCGAAAATTATTTCACTAATCGGAAGCCACAGTATTTCCGAGTGTCATAGGATAATATATGTTAGAACAATACATTTCACGCAGACAATGTCGCGGGACTAGTCTGAAATAAACCAGACATCCCTATTTGTGTCGTAGAAACAAAAACTGAACATCCCGAAATTGATGTCAAAAAAACATGCAAGAAAAGCCCTGTCCGATCCGTGAGAGTGTTGTTAGATATCGTACTGAGACTCTATTTATGTGGTAATTTTAAGGAAAAAAATATAATAGGGATGATGACAAATCATTTTTTTTTTGACCGTAATGTAGATTACGAAAAATAATGTAACTACAAGTATTTTTTATTTTTTACGATTTACGTTAAAGCGATACATTGAGTTAAAATGTGCCATGACGTCACGAGTATGTAGATTTTATACATACTTGTGACGTAACGACCCCCACTCCCCAACTTTAATGCGTTTTATCTAAGTCATTTTTTATTAATATGTTAAAGCAAAAAATACGCGTCTAATATTTTTTTTATTATCTGACTGACGGACTAAATAGTTTTTTTTTTTTGACCCAGGCATCATCCCTATTTGGCACATTGTTTTAAATGGGGAATTTAACCGGGGTATTTACAAGGGGCGCAGGCCTTCGTCGTTAAGCGGGTGGCTACAAGTCATAACTTTTTTTATTTTCAATAATTAATATAAAAAATAAAAAACCTTTTTGGCAATGTTATTGCAGTCACAGGGTTTTATTTTACATATTGTATGTATAAATGTACCCCCAACATATATTATTTGGAAATCTTTCAACAGATTACCCTTCTCATTTGTTGAGTCGAGTAACTTTAGCTCATGAAACAAGAGCTCTTAAAACAATGCTCACATTTAATGCTTTTCAACCAAATTAACGATTGTTTTCGTGTAACTAATAAGTACCTTTATTACTGTTACAATAAGGGAATTAATTAAATTAAACAAGATTCCTCATTAAATTTCAGTTAAGAATGGGAGGTTTATTGAGAGTCCTTTATAATTTATTTCAATAGTTACTAGGGGACGGGGATTAGTTTGGGATCATTCATAGATCAAATAATTTAGTCCGAAAAGAACCGAAAAATAACGTCCTTTTCTAATTTTGTCTCATGAATAAATATAAGGAAAATATGAACAATAGTTATTATTATAAAGTGTCTTTGACATATTTCAGGACCCTGGGGTCCCGGACCTTTGGAAGGCGTACGAGGGGCCAAAGTTAATTCGCAGGGGACCGTTAGACGCTTTCAATGAAATGTTTATTTTCGGTACTTAAACATTACTAGCAGAATAGTGTACTATTAGTAACACCTATGCCCAACCCTTGGGGGAAAACTGGCGTGATCTTATATGTTATGTATAACTAATTTTGTTGGTAACACTGCGTTTAAACAATTAAGCAACATAGGACATAAAAATCTGAGCCATCAGGGATTGAAACCGTTACCCTCACCACGTACGTAGGGAAGGTCTACAGAATTTATGAGGGACGCTCGTTAAGACCTCGCCAGATTGAGTTATAAATAAAGCTCAGACGAAAACACCTGGGTTATTGCCCTTCCCGATTGATTGATGTCCTTCTCTGGATAAAGTGCCTAGAAATAAATTGTATAAGGTTATTCTGATTAATGATTCGAGCCTATGTAGACGTTAAATCTTAGTCGGCGCCATCTTAGAATATTTTTTTCTGGTGAAAATGTGGGTATTTCTTCTGTTTAAAAGGCTATAACTGACGGGTGTGTAATGTATGATATAATAACAAATGCTCTTTCACTTGAAATAACGTTCATATAATATAATTTTCATATGCTCTATAATCATATAACCTAATTTCATATGACCTGATGTTTCATATGATATAATTTTCATTTAATATAAAACATTTAGTATAACGTTCATTTTATATAATTTTCAATATGTATAATATTCTTTTTATATAACATTCATTTGACCTAATGTTCTTTTGACCTAATTTTCATGTTTAATGGTCACAGTTCTAACCTAACTCAAATGGCACCTAACCAAATCTTAAAATATTCAATGCATGGTTGAGGGTGGGCTTGGTCGACGGAGCCCCGCTTCGCGGGGCTCCTACTTCTGGATGGTTTGTAAAAAAATAACCACGAAGGGGATAGCGGGGTCTATTCGCTCGCTTCGCTCGCTCTCACGACCCCGCCATCCCCTTCTAACCTAACCTGTCCGAGTCGGGGTGCCCTAAAGTCCATTTTTGCTAGCACCATACTAGCAGGCGTTTAAAATCGTATCAGATTTTCTAAATTATATTAAAAGTTATTAGAGATTATTAATATTATAGTAAATGAATAATATACTACATGAATATTATGTCAAATGTGCATTATAGGAAATGTTTATTATATCATAAGAAATTAGATAAAATGAAATTATATCAACAATTCATTATCTCAACTGATCGTTATATTAAACAAAAGTATACTAACTGAAATTAGGTCAAGTGAACGTTAGATTTTTTGTTATTATATCAACCGTTACACACCCATAACTGACAGTGAGTGAAAGGAAAAGAAATATGTAAGTTTTTTTACATCAGTAATCAGAATAAATGACGGGGTTATAAAGATAAGAATATATTTTTATCTTTATAACCTTGCCCTTAATTCTGATGCACCAGACAGAAACCTGTGAATATTATCAAAAATAGCCAAACATTAGCAACATTACGATTACTGACAAATGCGTGCACTCACTGGACAGGTTCACTCAAATCTGTGTGGTTCTTTCCTCAAAAGACCATCTCCGACACTAATCTACATGGTCCTCATAATAGTATGGCCAAGATTATGCCTGGAGTTTAAAAGAGACTGTGATCTCCGAGTGTTTCGGTCTTTCTTCTTCAGAAACAAACTCGGAGGTCACACTACTCTGGTAGTCAGATATGAATTACCACACTCATCTAGTTTTAAAATGTAAGTTATTTTTGACGTGTTTTTTTAACCAATTTACAGAAATAAATATTATTTATCGTTAAAATCGTTTATCCTAAGAGTTGGCAACGTCGCAAATTGCTGTCAAATATTGACCTGTTTTGATTAATTTGGCAATATTACTGTATGGAAATATGAAATGTCGCTAACTAGTGAACTAAAATATTGATTATGAAATGCAATAATTAATGCAATGCTACACAAAATTGTTGCGTCACATTACTGCCGTGCTCGGTATGAAAATGTATGGGGACCAATAGTGGCGCGGCAGAACTTCCGCGTGCAGCGTTGTTCGGAATAATACCATAATATTTTTCGCAATGCATTCAGCGTTTTTCTGTTGAAATTGTTTTTTTTTTTTCGTAATATTCATATTTTTCAAAGAGGTTTTCTCGAAACTTTACCTTGGGGAAAGGCTAGTTAGATTGATTAAGATTGACATAGTACGTCATTAATTGGCCGTCTTAATTTCATATGACTAGGTCAAAAAGGAGAGTTGTTATTTGAATGTACGGAAACTTTAAGATAGCAGTCAGTTATACAGGCAACCATTTCCTCTGACTTAACCTTGAAAATACTAGGTAGGTACTCATTATAAGCTCTCTACTTGCACTTAATTTTTTTTTTTCATTTTTTATTGTCTCTATCCTTTCAAGAAAACTTTTGTTGAGAAATCTCAAGACTAAATGAAGCAAAAAATAGGGTAAAATAGGGTGAACAGGTACATACTTATTTAATTTCCTCGTCAAAGGCATAGCAGGAGTCGAAAAAACAACAAAACTGATCAAAATTCTCGAACTTTTCTTTCGTAAAACGTAAGAAATAAGTTTTCAGGAGCTGAAAATTAATTAAAAGGAAACAACACTTCCTGAAAAAACCCTGAAGAAAATAACTTGTAAAAGCTTTTATAAAAATGGCGTCTAAACGCTTACGAGGGGAAACGCCTTCAACATGTGTAATAAATTACTTTTACCTTTTTATACTTCGTCGAATGTGTAAAAAACAGGAAAATGTAGTAAAATGATAAAGAAGAAATTGTGAAAATAAAATAATAAAAATAAAGTTAATAAATCATATTTCTATCATTTTTTTTTTAATGTATTCTTTTTCATAAAAGTTTACATCAGTAACGTTCCCACAGGCGATTTTTTCGCACTGCTGCACCAAGACTTGAAAATCAAATAGTGTGTTTTTTTGACGCGCTAGTATGCGATCTGTTGGATTTTCATTGCTCGGCTCAATACCAAGAGTTAAAAATCCAATGCGCCATAAAAAACACGTCGAGGTAAAACATCGCCCGTGCTACTTGGGCCAGTTATACAATGCCTCACAAAAGGAATAGGGGCTTTTCATACAGGGTGTGAAAATGCACATCACCAAGCCAATATCTACTAAGTATTTATATTTGTGAATTGGAACTCAGAATACTTTAACCTTTTTTTTTTTTTTTTTTTGGTGGGAAATCATCAAATGACGTCTCTCGCTCTAGGTGGAGCGGGAGGGCGTGTCAGACTCTTACTTACAAAAACCCACCCGTGTTCCTTCTGTTGCCTGTGCAATGCCAGGGGGCCACGGTATCCCTTTCGGACTTTCCCGCAACCCCGGCAGGCAATGGTCTCATCGGACCCCTTCACTCGCTGACACTCTTTGAGGCGCGCGTGGAACACAACGCGCCGTCGACCCGGGCTTGGTCCTTACCGGACGGCGAGCTACCCATTGCTCACCGTCCGCAAGCCCGCGCCTACGGCGGTTAGGGGCATGAGGGCGCGAAATTTGCCTCTCCCTCACGCGTTCCGCCTCCTCCTTTGCGAGCATTACTGCTTCAACTTATAAACAACTTATTAATACTTTAACCTAACCTGTAGTTCTCGTGTGACTTTTTCCGACATCCACGCAGGCGACGCCGAAGGCAAAAGCTAATATACATTAAAATTAACACAAATAGAAAGGTTCGCAGAAACAAGTTATGATCTATTCTATCTTTTTGTTGCTAATTACTGAGTGCTCGAAAAAACGACCTCAACAAATAGAGATAACGTTTTCATTAATCTCACTGGAGTTTTGTTAAAAAAGGCCTTTAAATTTTAATATGGAGCTTCATATAATTACAGAGCAGTGTTGGCCCAGTGCGTGGTAACGCGACTACCCAACTTACGAGTTGTATGCAGGTCTTAATCCAAACCCAAGCAGCCGATTTACTTTGTGTAAATAATTTCATCACCACTGCTCTCAAAATGGTGAAGGAAAACATCGTGAGGAAGCCGACTCGTACTTGGCCGGTTTTTTCTGTTGTTATTATCTGATAGATATGCTGCTTCGCCTAGCTGTAACAAGTGTCGTGACGATAAAAATGTTACACTTTATCGGCCTAGCTCTCATTCACCAAGTGTGCAGCATAGCATAATATGTTCGACGTTATATTATAACGTGGGATAACGAACTTCGTTCCAAAAACGAGCCTTACACTGGTACTCGTACTAAGTACTGTATGTCATTCCTTCATTTTTCATTCTTTTTACCTATCGTGGTATAGTAATCTTATTTTAGGTGCATCGTCTTCACATATAATTATATAATTAATGTAAACAAGATATTGTGAAAATATTTTAAAAGTGTAACGGTGGAGTTTCTTGCCCATTCTTCTCCATACGAAAACGACATTTTGGAATGGGCGACTAGAATCATTTTTTTTTTTTTGTAAATGTTGACGTTCATAAGTGCCTTTTTTGTGCCTAATTGAAATTAATGATTTGACTTTGACTTTGTACTGTCAGCCAAGATGTCAGCATCTTGGCTGACAGTACCAACCTCTCGGAAAATGTGTTGGTACCATCTGACACACAATTCTAACATCACGCGCGCTTATTGGTCAAATCAAACAGCGCGCGCTTCCCCGGCTTCATGTTACACATTTCCGTCCCTTTTCATGAAATCACTCCCACAGATTGCAGGAAAACGAGAGGAAAGATGTTACAAATCAATAAAATAATTTAAAAAAAAAACTGAAATCTCCTAAAACAACCCTTTCTTCGCATCATTCTCTTCGGAACAGTTTGCCTGTCAGTGCAAACTGCCAAAGTTTGTCTCAGAAAAACATCTCTGCATTTCTTAGTCGAGTCATTAATTAAATTTTCTTCAGCACAGCAAACGGGAGGTATACCTAATTCAGTAATGTCTTCCGCTCACGAAGTTAAGTCAATATGTTTGCTTACTCTCACATCATAAGTTGATTGCTTGTATTTGTTCAGACATCTTTTTCTACGTTTTTTCTTGACGTCATATTTTTATTCAATGCTACTTATGTATAATTTGTTTACTGGAAAACGATTTGAATGAGGAGTTTGCGGCTAAGTAATAACAGCCGAACGGGTCGATCCATCAGGTTAAACTACGCTTGCCGGGGTTGGTTTGTGACCATCTTTACATACCTCTCGGTATGTCTGTGGATGGATGACCATCTTTACATACCGAGACTCCTCCGTTCCTCAGAAAGCACGTTATACCGTTGGTCCCGGGAGTCATTCGTGGATCTTTGACAGTCGTTACGGGTCGTCAGAAGCCCGAAAGTCCGACAACCAGTCTTACCAAGGGGTATTATCATATTAACCAGTAATTGGGTTGTGGAGGTCAGATAGGCAGTCGCTCCATGTAAAATACTGGTACCCAGCTGCATCTGGTTAAACTGGAAGCCGACCCCAACATACATGGTAGGGATAAGGCTAGGCAGGTTGATTGGAAAACAATTTGAATCCCTATGACAACTATTTGTATGGCCGTCAGTTGATTGCTAGGAATCCGGGGCCGAGCATGGACTTTTTTCTCTAAAAAAATTATGAAAGCAAAAAAAAAACAACTATTTTTTGTTTAAACCCAAATCCTCTTTCTTCTATTGTTACCAATATTCCCTTTCTTCTCGCAATCAAAAATCAATCTTAGATCGTATACCTTATACTTGGACGGTTAACCTAGTTGCAGGTTACCAGTTCATTCTCTCCGTCGACTAAATACTAAACACATGTTTGCCCATCTACCACATAGGGCCGGGCTCGGCTGTAATATAAAGCCTGTGTCATATACTGCCAATGGATGGACATTAGCCACTAAACTGCCGACTCACGGTGAATGTCGCTTGTCATGTCACTGTCGGTAAGACAGACTTGGTATTGAATGTCTCTTGACAGCGGGTTTTACTTTTAAAAGCATGGAAAATAAGGTTTCCGGTTTTTAGAAGGTCTTTTTCAGTTTCATACCCCTTTTAACTGTAGCTTACTGTGAGTTAAATTGAGGGATCGATTTTTCACGGTCCTCTTGTAATCCGGACTAATAATTACGATGGCATTTACAAATTATAATCGTTTTACGTAAATAATTTATGAATGCTAAAATAAACCGGAAAAGAGTTACATTTTAGAATTGGTACAGTTTCAAGTTGTTATAAAACTACTTACAAATAAATTATTTATAGCTGACTGAGAATTTGTTCACCATAAATATTGTATCAGAAACAACATCAAACCAGTTAAGTTTCAGCAAATAACGCAGTACAACATTAATTATATAATTATTAACTATTCAAAACTCAAAGGGAAAGTTTTCTCCGAGTCAGCGTACTAGTTAAAATTCAGTAACTTTTCACACTAATTAAGTTAAATATCTAGAATCTAAATAAATTGATCGTAATTGTTGAATATTAATATTGTTTATTTTAATCTTTTTGTTGCACAGTCAGCCTCAAAATGATGTCTTATTATACTCAAACTCAAAGCATTTATTTCAATTATACCATTTAAAGTCACTTTTGAATTTTAAAAGATTCACTCAGTGAGCCAGAAAGATGATGCCCATTCCAAAATGTAGATATCTATGGAGAAGAACGGGCAATAAAGGATTTTGTAATATCTTGATTTTAAAATATTAATCTTGATTTTTATTTTTATCTTGCTCTTTTAAATCAAGATCTTACAAAATCCTGGGTACATTATTCTTGTTGCTTCATATAAAATTAAGAAACAATTCAAAATATAAAATTAAAAATAAGCCCTGGCAGTTAAGAGATGACCGGTCTCAACCAACGCGACGGCGCCCGTTCATGAACATGACGCGTGAATCAGCAACATCGTGAATCAGCAACATTCAGCTCAACCATTTTATACGTGCACATTTTTCAAACACGTGCATCGAAAAAAAATATTTAAGTGTGTACAATCTGTGTTCTGTTATATTGTTTAGTGCTCACACATTGATACAATATTAAGGAACAAAGATTTTAGACAATCAAATGAATGCTTGTCGATGAATACTTACCTAATACATCTTTTTGAGGCGGACAGTACTTGCATATTTCATGAAGTTTAAGGGACTGTGTATTTTGACATAATACTTATTTAATCACTCTGCCTCGTTGGTCTAGTGGTCGCAAGCGCTACGCGCGCGATGAGGTCCTGGGTTCTATTCCCAGGTCGGGCAATGTTTTATTGGGTTTACCACTAGGAATTTTTCAGTAGCAGCCCGGAGTCTGTTTTTGTGCCCGGCAGATGGCAATAAGCTCACCCCCTATTACATGGGACTTAAACATAACTGGCGAAATATGGGTGCACCTACTATGGATACATCTTTGCCTTTTTTTGTTTGTTCTTTTTTAAGGTCGACCCGACCTTAAAGGAAAACCTTTATAATATAATTGTGATGTTATGTTATCTATTTAATCAATGAATTAAATTTACGTTTATTGTTTTCGCGTACGGCGTAACTAAGTGTTTGAATTTACTCTAGTATTGTTTTTGTATGGGCTTCTGAGTTCCATCCGCAGGTCGAGTAAAGCATTATAGTGGTTCCATTCGAAATTGCTTTGTACCTGGTTTACGGATTTTTAACCGTATAGTTCACTATTAATAATTTCATCACCACTGCTCTCAAAATGGTTTTTGTTCTGAAATTAACAAATTAAACTATCTACTCAATCAATCTGCCTAGCCTTTCCACCACTTTCCGCAACTATGTTGGGGTCAGCTTCCAGTCTAACCAGATGCAGCTGGATACAGTATTTTACATGGATCGACTGCCTATCTTACCTCCACAACGCAGTTACTGGGTACCCCTTGGTAAGACTGGTTGTCAGACAAAACCATATAATACCGACCTACTAAAAACCAACTCATAACTCAAGTACAAAAATAATCTCATAAACTGAGAAGAATATTGAAAGCTTCTACTTGGAAGCTGTAGAAATGCGCCAAGTCGCAAGACTCGCCAAGATTCGCCAAGTTTCGTAAAAGGCTTACGAAATACGTTGATAACTGGCGACTACTGACTGTAAGTTGGCTTTGCCTGTAGGTACCTGTTTCGTCACTTAGTTATTGCTCCGACTTTTGTTGTTATCGTGTTGAAGTTTTAGGTGGGTAGTTTTAAATTTTCTATTGCTACATAGTGGGTTGGTTCATCAGGAAGAAAATTGTCGGCATAATGTTAGAAGGTGGAGAGAGCGCTGTCCCCAAACCTGCGCATTGAAGTCTTTAAATATTTGAAACCTACTTATTTTTCCAAAACTTTATGATTGTTCAACGAAACTAAATAAACAGTATCTTTGTGCCTTTCTATCTTTGATTTTTTCTCTATTAAGTTAATTATTTTAATGTAGGTGCATGAGAAATAAAATAATAAATAAACTCAAAAAAAAAATGTCCTGTTATAAGGTTCATTATGATATCATTTAAAAAAGCATTAGGTACTTTAAAATGTTTTATAGACAATTTAGATTATTTTGAACATTTCAATTTTAAACTTCACATAGATAATATTCAAAAGCATTTTAGATGGTATCGAAATAGACGTTAAAAAGGTCAAATATCCATTAAACGAGAAAGTACTTACACAAGTAGGTACTTAATACATTTTACAAAACGTACATTACTGTGACTGTGATGGATAGTACACTATCCCATTTGTCAGCATCGGTTGAAGGGTTCGTGATGAATATCCACTTACAACTAGTTATGCTCTTTCTAGGAAATATTTAGGAACAGATAAGTGGATTCCTTTTAAGTTCTTACTAACGCAATATCCCTCCCCCCGTTTCCTATCTAGACATTTCCCAACGCTAAGTACTGAAGCTATGAACTAATTTGGCCTTAATAGGTAGGTATTTGAAATTATTATTGTATATTGACAATAGTGTAGCATAATGACATAGTCTTATTAGGTATTTGTTTTTTCAATTTTTGTGTCGAAATGCAGTTTCGACAGTTTTTATTTATATGATATACATTTTTTTTTGCTCTTTGTTTGACATTGATCTCTATTGCTATTTATTATTAATTAATTTGTAATATGAGATGTAGGTATACATCTTTATAATTTTTATTGGTTTTTATTTGTCCAGGATATATTTAATTATTGAGAGGTGGTGGGCTATAAATACTCATTTACGAACATTTGTACGCCTGTGGCCTACATAACTTACACTTTATTATCTTTATATTATTTGTTTAACAAAGATACAATTATTAAAATACTTATTTGTTGTGATTTCTGGAAGCAACAAACACGATAAAGTTGAAGTTACATTTTGAAGAAGTCATTAATTACCTTCTTAATTTCTTTAGGAGAATGTTTAACTCAAAATGTCTTAGAACGAATTACACCTATGAAACCGCTTTCAAGAGTTGTCAGTGTCAATATTCCACAATAATGATAACACTGACTGACAGCTCTTGAACCCGATTTAGACGTGCTGGTCGAGTCTTTGTCTTCACTAGATTGTATTGGAACAACATCTTCACTAGGTAAAGCATATTATCTAGTCTAGTCTATAATTTTGATTGTTTCCTTCATTAACTTAAGACGTAGCGTCTTAGCACTAATGAAGAGTCAACAGTTCACGCCTGTGCAAAGCTACATGCTCAACATAATGTTGCGCATAGCGCTCGTAGCAAATGCCTCTCGTAGCTGCTCGCGTAGCAATGTCCGCGTAGCACATGCCTGGCGTAGCAGGTCGTGTAGGAAGACGCGCCTGTCATTGTAACCGAGGTTCGCTTGCGCCACAAACCACTAAAGAATTTAAAATATTGTTGTTTCTGAGCAGAAATGATTTGAAAATGATAGAGATACAATGGTGTTTTAAATATGGTGCGCATTTAGTGATTTGTGGTGCAAGTGAGCCTTGGATAATGAAGATCAGAAGTTCAGAAATCTAAAATAACTAGATACAAAAAAAAAAAAAAAAAACTATGGTAAAATCTCCGACGATTGTCATATTCCAGAAATTCAAAGTACCAATATGGAATAGGTTCTGCTAACATTTTATAAGTTTGTAAGCCTTTCTAAGAATGTTGGTATTCATTGTATTCCCCGGAACCAGTATCGGGAAACACAATCTGTTTTCTCGCAATCGTGATAAAATAAATGCTTACTCGTCGTCCGATAAAATTATTAATTTTTTACCATTGCCACTCGAAAAAGGGCATTTAATTTATCGATAAAAGTGAATAAAACTCTATTTAAATTCTCGTACAGACCAGCGTGACGCGACGTCGCTACGCGACTCGCCGTCGCTACGCGACTCGAACAATGTAATTTCTAAGAAAATTTCAAGGTATAACAATAACGGGTGTCGCTTCGCGCTGTCATGTCGCGCTAGTCTGCACGAAGCCTTAGTCAGTGAGTGGATAAAATATGTAGAATTTGGAATAAGCTCGAATTATACGAATTATGAACTAAAAATAAATAAAACATGCTGAAAGTATTAACTGGCTTGCTAAATGAAGCAATTCCTAGAGTTATAATTTTTTTCTAACTCTCCTATTTTATTTAGGTTCTTTTCTATCTGTTGTCGTGGTTGTTTTAAGTCATTGGAGAATCTATGAACATAATTAGACACTGACTCCGGAATCATTTCATTCTAAAGTAGCAATATAGATATTACTATTAATTTTCTCGCAGTTAATGGTAAAAAGTAGAGTACACAACTCGTGAAAAAAAAAACATCTTGGTCCTAGTATCCCTCGCTCCGCTCAGGATGCTAATCTAGAATCCTTCACTGCTCTCAGGTTCCAACTTAGTCCCTCGCATTAAATTCAATTTTTTTCACTTGTTTAATATTATTCCGTTGACAAGCAAGTTTTAAAAATAATGTTTCGACGGCTTCCTTGCTGACACTCGCTTTTATATTGTTTACTTTTACCGCGTTAAAATTGCTTTTTAACAAAAATAATCATTTTTTCTTTGTTCTTTATTTTTCTTTTTAGCCACTTCTAAGCAACAAATTTACAACCACACATCCCCAAATCCAATTATAACTCATTTTTCCATCCACCACTCTATTTACTTACCACGGTAACCCGCCACACTAACCCGCATATTACAGGGTAAGCAGGGTAAACAGTAAGTTTTACCGCGGTTTGTCCCAATTACCCAATCGTTTGTTCCGACCGACTGACTGGAAGGGAATTAGTCTGCGTTCACCGGTTTGAATAGAACAATTACTTTGTAGGTGGTGAAGGGAAGTTTATAGTTATGTGTACGTAGTGTACCCTATGTAAAATTTCTAAATGTATGTCTGTAACTTTTATGGTGTACAATAAAGAGTATTCTATCTATCTATCTATCTACATACATTACAGTGATAAAAGATAAGATAATTTATTTGCGTTGCATTTTTTTATTTTTTAGTAGCACTTTCGAGGTCAAATCACTGAGTTTCCAAATGTTATTAGTTACTTGCGTCTAAAGTATACCGTTATTGAAACTTGAAGTTATGTGAAGAATGAATTAAGTAAAAATTCATGAGAAAAGTAAAAAAAAAATTGTTTTCAAGTTTAAATAGTAGGTACTTATTTCTGGGTTAACACCTCAAAAACGGCCTGAAAAATAAGGCAGTTAACGTTGCCTTATTTGCTGTGCGATCAAACAGAGAATAAGCACCTACCAACTTTTTTTTTTAACCCAATTGCTTAGAATCTATCTTTCCTGAAATTTCTTAGAATAGTTCTTGCACACGGCTTAGTTTTCTGTAATGTTAGAATATTCTTTTTTATTTATTTATTTAATACTTTAGGCACACAATAGCACAGAGGCGGACTTAATGCAATTATTAATTAAATATTTTTTTAATTATTTTATTTATTTATAAATAAATATATTTTATTTAAATATGTTTTTATTTTAAATTATTATACACCTTAGATATTCATTACCATCATCATTCAGCCGAAAGACGTCCACTGTTGGACATATGCCTTCCCCAAACTTCGCCACTTCGACCGGTTCTGTGCTCTTGTTGTAGACATATTTTTTTAAACTTTTGACCAATTTCATTTGCTAAGCAACTTGCAGCAACAATAAATAATATTCTATTCAATTGTAAATAATTAGAAAAAAAAATATAGTTCATATTGCTTCTGACCAACAAACACAAGATCAAAGTCGATCCTTGATTTTCCGTGAAATTCAATTAACACGGAATAATACCTCCCTTTTTTCCCGGCTGACAAGTCATTTCTATAAAACAAACAAATAAAAATAAAAGATTTGTACTGGAAGGCGGTGAAGTAATGGATTTTGTAGGGATGTTCCTTTTTATTTTTCAATTTCGCGTACGTAGTTATTGACAACAAAGAATCCTCACTTCGCTGTAAATGGGGACAGTGGCGTCCACATACACGAACGTAGGGCTGGTCCGAACAAGATTTTCTGTATTTGTTTTCAAAGGGTTTATTTTAAAAAGTAGACGTTTTACGAGGGTTCCATTGCAGCATATCATAAACATAATGTGTTTATGCTGCTGGAAACTAGAGTATGCATGTTATCTTTGTAGGAATAAAATGAGTGGGTGAGGCTAGGTCAAGATTGAAAAAATTACGTCACTTTTTTTACTAAAATGAAAAAATCCTGGTTATTAATTTAAAAAAATAAAAATCATTTTTTAATTTTTTTTAATACTTTATTATAACTAAGGGCAAATATGAAACTGAACGCGATCAGCACATCTAATGCCCTTTCGTCACTGGTCGGTGTGTCGGCGGTGCGGGATCAGCATGCTCCGTATACTCGGTACCGAAAGCATACCGAGCACCTATATTTCACCTAAGAGTGTTTCCTGATTGGCTCGGTACACGCGGGAGCCGGTCGGGATCGTTTCGGTTTACCGCGTCTCGGTAGAAACATCCAATGCGGCATTCGCCACGTCACGCGTTTTACAGCATGCTCGGTATACCGAAAGCTTATCGAGCGCCTATATTTCAATGAATTAGGTGGTACTGCACAAATTATACCGAAAACATAACGTCAGGTCCGTAAATGTAAGCAGTGCGGTATCGTTTTGGTATACGAGCATACTATACCGCACTGCTGCATAACGACCAATGAGGAAAAACTAAAGCAGGTCGGTATCGTTTTGGTATACGAGCATACTATACCGCACTGCTGCATAACGACCAATGAGGAAAAACTAAAGCAGGTCGGTATCGTTTTGGTATACGAGCATACTATACCGCACTGCTGCATAACGACCAATGAGGAAAAACGAAAGCAGGTCGGTATCGTTTTGGTATACGAGCATACTATACCGCACTGCTGCATAACGACCAATGAGGAAAAACTAAAGCAGGTCGGTATCGTTTTGGTATACGAGCATACTATACCGCACTGCTGCATAACGACCAATGCGGAAAAACTAAAGCAGGTCGGTATCGTTTTGGTATACGAGCATACTATACCGCACTGCTGCATAACGACCAATGAGGAAAAACTAAAGCAGGTCGGTATCGTTTTGGTATACGAGCATACCTACTATACCGAAACGATACCGCACTGACCAATGAGGAAATGGCCTAAATCGCGTACAAGAGCTGACAGTGTCAGAATTGTTGTGAAATGGTCCTTAGTCTCTTTAAATACTTTCTTGAACTTAAATGTAATTTATCACACCTAATTTACTCTCACCCGTTCATCCCTACCCGCAAGCTGTCACCTAGACAGCTCTTGCCATCGTGGGCCACATTTTATGAGCGGCCATCGATTTTACATAAAACTAAGCACCTTGGCACACCCCTAGCGACGTAATAGAGTACCTAACACGACGGTGAATGTTTTAAAACTTGGGCTACCGGGTGTTACTTTAAAATAAGGTGGATTTATTTTTAAAAGTTTTAAGAAGAGCTAAAGACAATGTCCGCTAAACATCACTTACTTCATCAATATGTCACCGTATAATTATGAACTTTTTTAGTTTATAAATTTTATAATCTATTGGTTTATTTAAGTTAGATCATAAACTTTTCACAATTTAACGCATTATTTTTCGACAGCTTATAACCTATCCATGGGAGACCGACACATTGTGAACTGGTATCAAACTTGCTTGTGACGTAACGCACCTTGCGCTAATACTAAATAGCCTGCCTAGCTGCGAGCAACTTGGAAACAGCGCTCGCTCGGTTCGCGCACGGCTGGTCCCATTTCCAACCTATTTCACACAGTCCATAATTTTTCGACAGTTAGATTATAAAGTAACGGTTCTCACAATCTAACGGTGACAGATATATACCTATTACCGTATACGATGCTGTAATCACAAACAGCTCGGCGTTGTTACAATTTATAATCATGTATGTAGATAAATTTACTTACACGTTAGTTTTTCATGTGGTCGGTCGAAACCATATTTCAAACACACCAAATTCGATTGCTCAGTGATGCTTACCCTGAAAAGAAGAGAAATATCTAATTAATAAGCATGTTGTTAATATCCAATTAGTTTCATATTACAATATTATATTATTCTTAATTCGTTGGTGCTTTAATTTTCATTATATTACTTAAGTACATCTTTGAGAAAAAATGTATACCGTTACTAGAATTAAAAAATATCAAGCCGTGTTGTGGAGTTCTATAAAGTTACTGTCAAATCCATTATATATTATTAGGATACATTAAAGTTGAAATCTAACCAAATAATTACTACACCACACATAAACAAAAATGTTTCTAACATGTAAAACTAACCGTTTCCTATATAAAATAAAACCTAGACCAACTAAATTCTACCATCCTCCAATATTATTTTAATAATAAAATCCGCATGAACCCATTTCATCATTATTGTTTGACGGCAAAAGAGGGTAATAGAAATCGGTTATCAGGCTAAACTGAAGAGCCGAGGCGTCCGTCAATGATTCCGGTTCAATGAACTCGTAATTGCCCTAGCGAGGCAATACTGGGGCACTCCACGTCCTCTTGTTTTATGTACAAACTAGTAGGTATATTGCTTATCCCATGTATTGCTGGAGAGATACACAGAGATTAATTGTTACTGTGAAAAGCTCGGGGTTCGAGGATTAACTACGGGCAACATTAATTATGACCTATACATACGTACATGTTGTAAGCAGTATTCATAAAATCTAAGATTTTTTAGATATTGTTTACGTTTAGTTGTTTTTATTTCTGCTTGAGTATAGTTCCCGATGTTTTTGGTTGGTATATTGGCGTGTGCTAGCTGTCATATGGCAATTAATTTATAATTTAAATAATGTTTTGCGTAATGTAAAAATCTTGCATACTTTATTGTATAGAATCATTTTTTTTTCTAACTTAACAGACAGCTGTGCTGCTGGGGAGTTTGTTGCGCCACTTCTTCTTTCCAGCAAAAGCACTAGGAAGTGGTTAAGGGTGGGCGTTTTGGGGGATTGTCTTATGTAATTTTGACGTTCAAAAAGTGCTGATTCTCAGCCTAGTTTGAATAAATGACTTTTGAATTTTGAAAGCTGTTCCCGGAAGAGGTAGACATATATATAAATCAATGCTACCCACGGGTACGTGATCGCCCGTATTTTTCTGAATAATCATGAAAAAATATCGAAAATTAACTTTAAAATTTAAAATATCGAACCATTAGTTTAATCCGGTAATTATGATAACTCTAATACAAGTTCGCAAAGCAATTATAACCACAGTTTCGAATTTCATTGCAATATAAATTATTTTCATCGCCAATTAGCGATAGAGCTTCGCTATCGGAAATATACAACGAGATAAAAAACAATGTGTATGATAAAAGCCGGTCAAGTGCGAGTCGGACTGGCACACGAAGGGTTCCTTACCATCATACACCTTTTTAGGGTTCCGTAGCCAAAGGGTGAAACGGGACCCTATTACTAAGACTCCGCTGTCCGTCTGTCACCAGGCTGTATCTCACGAACCGTGATACTTAGACAGTTGAACTTTTCACAGATGATGTATTTCTGTTGCCGCTACTAAAAACAGAATAAAATAAATATTTACGGGGGGCTCCCATACAACAGACATGTTTTTTTTTGCCGTTTTTATAGATAATGGTACGGAACCCTTCGTGCGCGAGTCCGACCCTCACTTGACCGGTTTTTTTTACAATATTTTCTAAAACCGATAAGAACACGTTTTTTGTATAGACCGCTTTCAATTTAAATTGTATTATATTCTTATTATTTTTTGTAATAGCGGCCATAGTAGTACACACTCTGTGAAAATTTGAAGTGTCTAACTATTACGGTTCAAAAGATACGGACGGAAAGTAGGGATCTCGCGCCCTAGACGGCCATGGCTCCAGCCAGTCGTGGTTCGTGGCCCGGTCTGCGGCTAGTTGGCCGGTTGGCCGTTGAGAAAAAGTGCGCGATCCGTATCGGTTTCTATAGTTTACCTAGCCGAGGTCGTGGCCGTATAGTTCGTGAGATCCCATAATAGAGCCCCTAAGAGGTGGCGCCCTTTGGGTACGGAATCCTAAATACAACGAGATATAAAACAATGTGAAAGATAAAAAGGCAAATAGGTACGTGGGTGGCGCGAAGTGGTACCGTTTTCAACGGCAATATCGTATTACTTTTTTAATGTCAGGATTGATTTCCAAGTTTTCAAGAAAATAATAGCTGGTTCTAAAAATACGGTTCTGAGCTTAGTTTAAAACTCCTTCTGACTTCTGGGAATGGAAAAAAACACGTTATGCCGTTGGTCTCGGCTGTCATTCGTAGTTCTTTGATTTACGCGTAGTCAGAAGCCCAAAAAGTCTTACCAAGGGGTATCGTGTTACCCAGTAACTGGGTTGTGGAGGTCAGATAGGCAGTCGATCCATCACTCCGTGTAAAATTTCGGTATTCAGCTGCATCCGGGGGAATGATAGATTATGTTTCTCCAATGTTTTATAAGGCAAGTATCTGACTTGAGAGGTTGAGCAGTACTTTTACACCAGCCGATCTATGACGGTAAAAAAACTCACTGTGAAAACTTAGAGGTGAAGTGAGTTTGAAATGGTTTGTCAATAGCGTCTTTAGCACCAGCCGTTGTATTCAGTAAAAATCTCATCGTGAAAACTTAGCTGAAGCGAGCTGCCATTCCATCTCATTCGAAGGCATTGACAATATTGAATAAGTCTAACTTTCACGGTAATATTTTAAAGAAAGAAAGAAACATATTTTATTTTCGACACGCACAGGAAATACAAACAGTAATAAAAAATATAAAAGAAGGAGTTTATACATAATTGACTGGCTGGATTTCAGTAATGCAGGGTTTATTAACAAACTTGTTGATCTGAGCCTCAAGTCTGCTATTACAATAGTGTCAGAATGGTCTATCATTGATTTCATAATTGTTGATTTTGACAAGTTTGGTAATCTACTAATATATTGGCGTCATTATGACTTTCCAATGGTCAGCCACTGACACTACATTGAAAGAAATGGCATCTATTGGTAATCTCGTAAATAATGACTAATGAATGACTGACTTAGGAGGTAATCTGCAAAAAAATTGACAGTTCCTTTGATCAGTGACCTACCATTAGAACGACATTGTGCAGTAATTGCTTTTAATTCGTTACGAGTATCATGTTTGTGGAATACAATGATCAACCAGTGATCGAACATTATGAATTTAGCAGATTACGAACTTTTAGAAAATCGTGTTGGAATGACGAATTTATAAAAATAGCAGACTGGGGTCCCAGGGTGACTTCCATAATGTAGCATACAGCATAATCAGCCTTTAACATTTTCACTGCTAGGACACTGTCCTCCTCGCTGTGAGAGGGGGCGAGCCCTCACACACTACATTCCTACTACGCGCCCAGTGCGGGTTGGTAGATGTCACAATATCTTCCAAATACTTAGTCTAGGACTCCAGGACATGCTGGTTTTGTTTTTCTATTTACGAGAAATAGCAATATATCAGTTAAATTTTAACTACCTTTTGGAAGGGGAAACTAGAATCAATTCTATTTTGTCGTAAATTTTGACGAAGTGCCTTTTATGTGCCTATTTGACTTGGACTTCTCGATGTGTATGATGCTGGGGCTGCATCTGCGTCTATCGTGACGCAGCTTCGCACAGTGATACGATACACGCAGATATGACCATTATCGGTTGTCGTCGCGATAGTTCGGGCTGCGTAGCACTTATCGCTCGGGTACATAATAAGCGTGGCGCGTGGTCATTTCCAGTGTAGTTTCCGGACTGCGTAAACGCTCTGTCGAAATAATGGAGAGCCATCTTGGATTATTGCACGATAATTTCGTTAAAATGATGAAGCCGCTAATGTGACCACTGAATAGCGCGATAACTTTATAGCGAGAAAAACATGCGAAGCTTTGGCACGCATTGCTCTGTCATGAATTCACGATAGACGTAGATGCGGCCGGGGCATAAAAAAATATATATTTATGATTGAAAATAACACCAAAAACAATTAAAAAAAAACATTTATCGTAGATTCCACTACAGTTTACCTATTTTTAAAACTCCAATAACATTAGCCTGGACGACCAAACATTGTTTACAGATGAAAGTACTACCAAAAATCCAGGAACAAAATAAATTTTACTAGGATTAAACACAAACAAGCTGTGTTGGTCCATCCGATACGAAAAATATTGCACCAACATTTTGAACAAATAAAAGTTGGTCCATTACTTGATGGGGAAAAGCTGGATACATTTTAAACGTAATACACATTATATAATATACATTTTAAAGAGTAGTGAAACGTAATAGTCGTAGTTATAAAAAACTATGTACCTGTTCCAAGTCCATTTTATATTTATTTTAGTTGTCTTTTAGGAAAAAAACCGGCCAATTTGCGTGTCGGACCACACACAGAGAAGGGTTCCGTAATTGGGATAAATTTATTCCAATAACAAACGTAATATTTTAATTGAAAAACATTTTCTCCCATACATCCATATACGTCACCGTCTATTCTCCAACTGCAAATGTAAGTTTGCAATCGTAATTTTTTTTTACGATTACAAACTGTGATATTAGCTAAATGTGATAAACTTTTACCATTACTTGCTGTGAGACCTTGCTTCTT
Source organism: Xanthia togata (assembly GCA_963853775.1). Taxonomy (NCBI): domain Eukaryota; kingdom Metazoa; phylum Arthropoda; class Insecta; order Lepidoptera; family Noctuidae; genus Xanthia; species Xanthia togata. The sequence continues at coordinate 8,224,027 of OY970805.1, forward strand.
GCCAAACTTCATGATTCTAGGTCAACGGAAAGTGTCCTATATCTAGGTTTTGATTTATTTGCGAGTATCAAAATATGTCGTTTAAATGGCCGTATCTACTTTTTATTACATTGACTAAGAAGCTTGATTTTTTATACAGATGCTAGGGACCGAAGACCTACTTATTTGATATTAATTTCAACTTGATACCTCCCCGCGTTCCTGAAAGAACGGGTCTTGACATACTGACAGACACAAAAAACAGATGACAATTAAGTGGTCCTATAGGGGTTCCGTTTTTTTTTCCTTTTAAGGTACGGGACCCTAAAAATTACTTTATTGTGAGTTAATTTTGGTTTCATGATAGGTTTTTCACTTAATTAAAGGGTCGAATCAAATACCTAAGACATAGTGACTAATGCCCGTTTTCACCAGCACTAAGTTACACTTAAATGAATTCCTAAATAAAAAAAACACTGTTGGATTTTCAGCGCTGAGAGTTGAAAATCCAACAGTGCACTTTTATTTAGGAATTAATTTTGATCTCACTTGGTTGTCGATATAAACGCTTACGTGTGGTAATAAATACCGACTCTTTTTTTTTTTTTTGGGAAAATGTTTTACCGGCGTTGAAATAGTTACTTTATGCATAGGCTATTGAAGCAGATTATTCAATGTTTTAATATGCAGTTTATGTTTAAGTGGCTCCTATGTACCTGTACAAATATGTAACAAGAATAAAAACAATACAATTTGGAAGTGTGTAAACAATTTTTATGCAAGTTTGTGATTATACATATATACCCGTTGTTACTTACGAAAATTAAATTCAAATCCACGCAAGCAAAAATTTACAAAAATTCCTTCACAAAACGAGCTTCTGTTAACAGTAATTAAATCAGCACTGTGTTTCATATTTTGCAAGTGAAAGCCTCTGCGGCCGCCCGTCACACAGTGTCGTAACAGCGAACAGCCTTGAGCTCATGAACAATTCAAGCCAAGTTACATCTCATTACTCTGAGCAGCGAGCTTGAACATTTATTATTTCTCAGAGATTTCAAGGGACTTAATAAATCCGGATTATTTTACTTTACTTTATATATGAAGATAAGAAATGTAAGTGTAAATAAAAGTGGGCAGATTTTATTTTATTTTTTTGTAAAAAAAATGCTATATAGTGTGGTGAAATAAGCCTTATTTATTCATGCTTGAGAAATGAACATGAATTAAGTTAAAGTATGACTATAAAAAAAGAAAAAACTGCTCTTTTTATTTTAAGTTGTTTTAGCCACTTTATTTTTCGCTAGCCTGTATTACTGAATATTCAATAAAAAAGAAAACTTATTTTATCTGTTAACGAAACTACCGATAACTCAATATCTATGTAAGTTCACCGTGATCTTTCTAACTAACTCAGACACGGCGACAAAAGCGGAGCAACACAAATACTAACTGCAAACATTACGAACACAAACACGAAAGCCGAACACAATCAACTCTGTTTATTTATTTACCGTTATTCGGCGCTCCGTCATCGGTAAATAGTCGGACGTTGTGATAGGCGGCCTCAGTCAATATCGGTTGTCATGCAAATATACTCCTTCATTGGGATTCCCTTTGGTTGGAACTCATGAAGAGTACATTAATTTGAAATTTTAAACGTAGGCTTCGCACAGGTCTTCTTTTTTCTCTGTTTTTGTTTTAATTTTTTTGTTAGTTTTAATGTTTTTTTTTAGTTTTAATGATCTTTTTTTAAGGTTTCGTAACCGAAGGGTGCCAAATGGAACCATATTACTAATCCTACGCTGTCTGTCCGTCCGTCTGTCTATCAGCGGACTGTATCTCATGAACCGTAATAGGTAGACAGTTGAAATTTTCACAGATGGTGTATTTCTATATTGTTTATTGTTGCATTTCCTGTGGGTGTCTCAAGTAAAATATTTTTCTTTCTTTCTTTCAAACTAGTCGAAGTCTAAAAGAATCCCTTTTTATACATTCTTTGAACGATATCTTACATAATTCGAAAACGTTGGAGACCGTCGTAAACTTACAACTCTGTTGTAAGTCTCGAGGTAAAACTATCAAAACTCTCTTTTCGTCAGAATGGTCCTCTATCTTCATGAAAAGCATTATTTATCAACATTGGTATTATGATCGTGTTAAATTAAACTTTTAGTCAGTAATAGGGTTTTCTAAGTCTGCCTGGCTACCTGTCGCCATAACAACAATGTTAACAGCATTGTTGTGTTTCGGTAGTTAGAGGTAAGATACCCAGTTCCTCTGTGGTTGAGTTTTCTGGGTGAAGCTCGCTTCCACCTTCAGCTATATCATCACTTAGCATTAGGTGAGATGCAGGCCAAGAGTATCCCCATTGTGGATTACGAAAAAACTTCTTTTTACTTGTTATAACATTTATATTTTTTGCAGGTATTTTTAAAGGTTACCTTAATTTGAATACAAACTGTAATAATACTGGTTACCGAAATAAAAATTATCTCTATCTTACATACATGTGCCGTCGGCATTAGACAAAGATCGCACATCGCCTGTGTGTGTAGCCGGTATTCAAACAGTAACCTAAAAGAGGTAACATGTTTCTTCTTCTTGGTTACCCAGATAGCGGTAATCTTAGTCGTAGAAGTAACCAACATTCTTCGATAACTGTACCGTGATTTATAAAAGTTTTCGGGCCTTCCTCGTGTCTCGTTGCTTTACCACTGTTGACAGCAATTCCCGGTGAATTGAAACTTCACAAAGATTGAAACTATCTAATTGTCACTTATGCAATAGACCTTGTCATGTAATCTTGTCTTTAGAAAATCGTCTATTTTTACAATGTTGTAAATATGTGAGCACCATGTATCTATCACATAATTAGTTTAACTCTTAAAATGTCGATTGCACCCCATGTGTGCAAATGACAATAAAATTATATTGTGTCTGCTAATTGCGCGTGCGACGGTGCGACGGGTTATCTGTCATTGCTTTATTTATTTATTTTGTTACCTATTGTGGTATAGTAATTTTATTCTAGATGCATCGTCTTCACATAAAAATAATGATATAATTAATGTTTATAAGATATTGTGAAAACGTTTTAAAAGAGTAACGGTGGAGTTTCTTGCCCATTCTTCTCCATACGAAAACTACCTTTTGCGACTAGAATCAATTCTGTTTTTTTGTAAATTTTTACGTTCAAAAGTGCCTTTTAAGTGTCTAATTGAAATAAATTATTTGACTTTGAGTTTATGACGTGCAAGTGGCATTACAACCTTAGGGACAATTTAGACGGGGCCAATCCATGACTTAGTGGATTGTCTCGAGGATTGACCCTGTCTAAATGGTCCATTACACTGTTTGTCCACCGCACAACGTCAACGGGACGTAACCGAGAAACATGATTATTCGAACCAATCGTTACGTTCCGTTTACGTGGTGGTAGACAAACGGCTCCAGGGTTTTAAAGTAATTAAGAGGTCTACTATACACGAAACTAGGCCTTTTTAGGCGTTTTTATAAGGTAAAATAATGTTTTATCAAAACAACCACACAGATCAAAAGCGAACTAACTCTGGAACGATATGACAAAATAATCCCCTGTTCAACCACTACACGTTCGTATATCGATAAACAGTTTAGCAGTACGTAGGCACATACCAAACTTCATATTCAAAACTCACAAGTAAGGTGCGACACCCAGTTGAGTAGGGCAGACACCCAGGGGACGCGCGTTTGAGCGTTTGAGTTTGTTTTAAATAAATTCAAAATTCAAAAGTCATTTATTCAAACTAGGCTGAGAATCAGCACTTTTCGAACGTCAAAATTACATAACATACAGTCCCCAAAAAATACCCGCCACTTCCTAGTGCTTTAGCTGGAAAGAAGAAGTGGCGCAACAAACTCCCCAGCAGCACTGCTGTCTGTTCAGTTAGAAAAAAATACTTAATTATATACGCGATAGTATGCAAAATAATTTACATTACTCAACATAAAACATTTAATCAAATTATTTGCCATAATGACAGCTGGCACACGCCAATACACCAAAAAAAACATCGAAATCTATACTCAAGCAAAAATAAACACGTAAACAGAACTTAATACCCGAATAAAAGCCCCCAGGCATAAAGGGCGTGCCCGTTTACATATAGCAAATAAAGCTGTAACTTGAAGTCATATTATGATAAACTAGGACCATCGAAGTTAAACAGTTAGGCAAGAATAATACATGATCAATTGTCGAGGTCGCTAGCTAACCACATATTGTAATACAACTCATAAAAAAACATTTTATTATGTAGATTATTTCAATAATACATGAAAATAAAATTAAAATTAATTGACTCATACAAACTAATAAAATAAACAATTATATAACTGCTATAACCTGTCAGTAGGTAAGCTAATTCTGGAGAAAGAACATAAACATTGTCTTGAGTTAATCACAGCGACCAACTATTCATATCGTTCAAGTAATAGACAGCTAAAGTAAAATCCAACCTTTGTTCAAAGGCAAACTATTGTAGGTATCATTACAATATTATGCCTTTGAACAAAGATGAATGGTTGCATACAACCATTTCATACAACTTTCTTACAACTGTCAACTTTCATACAACTGTCAAAAATAGACAGTTGTGATTATAAAATACGCACAATTTAAGTTGGTAGTCAATTTGATGAAACTTTTATTTTCCTGACTGTTAAACAAAGCATTTGCATTACCCGCCAAACGGTACAAATGCTAATTCCATCGGTTGCCCATTAATTTGTTACTTCAAGCTAACTGCTAAGCGGTAATCTATGGCAATGGATGCAACTTAGGTACTTTAAGTACCGGTGATCTGTTATTCTGCTCCTCTTCGTAGATTTTTACTGGAGAAATAAATAACTACTGTAAGGTAATAAAACTATTCCAAGTTAGAAGGCGTCTGGGATTTAAAAGAGTAAATATACAGTCCTTTCTATTATGTGAAAACTCAGAAGTTACTTGATACAAAATATTACAAAAAATGGGTAGGTACTAATTAGTTCAGGTACTTAGTGTTTTGTATCACAAAAAATAACAGTGCAAATATGAATCAATACTAGGAATTACAAAATAATTTGATCAAGAAAGTGATATTCAATTAAGGCGCCCGCAGACAGGCGCGATGCGACTCTAATAGACCAATTTCTATGAAGTATTCATAAAAAAACGTGTGTTCTACTAGATGCCTTTAATCTCTAATGTTTAAAGCGACATCGCGGCAGGCCCAGATGGAGATGGAGGGATGAGCTGGACTCCTTCAACAAGAATTGGTTCTAGCAGCTTTAAACAGAGAGTAGTGTAGTGGAACATCACAGCCAAAAGGCTGTGCTATAATAATAATACAATTATTTTTAAATATTTTTTCAGGGTTCCGTACCCAAAGGGTAAAAACGTGACCCTATTACTATGACTTCGCTGTCCGTCCGTCCGTCTGTCACCAGGTTGTATCTCCTGAAACGTGATAGTTAGACAGTTGACATTTTCACAGATAATGTATTTCTGTTGCCGCTTTAACAACAAAATATACTAAAAACAGAATAAAAGAAATATTTAAAGGAGCTAACATACAACAGATATGTTTTTTTTTGCCGTTTTTATTGATAATGGTACACAACCCTTCGTGCGCGAGTCCGACTCGCACATGGCTGTTTTTTTTGTATTTATTTAAACATTTAATCATGTAAAACATTATCACATGCATTTTAAAAGAAATAAATTAATTGACCAAAATACTAACGTTTGATCCATAATGGAATATCCGACTCAAAAAACGCCTAACACCAAAAAAAAAAAAACTCTAATTATAATTAACCTTAGTTAACTCTAAATTTCACGTTACAAAGTGAAGTTTCCCGCTGAAAGGAAATTATAGGGTGAACACGGAACATTTGTCATTGTCTCCCCATTAACGTCGGCAAGGAATCCTGTTCATCATTCATCTTGTAATAAATTCTTCGAAGTCTTTCGACCCTTCATATTTCCATTAGGGTTGGTGCTAAAAACTTTTCAACGGCTTTCGACAGCCTGTCGGTTTTATTGTTAATGAACATGAATAATAATTTATTTCCATAGATTTTTGAATCTAAGGAATGGTTGTGTTCGTTGACCAATAACGATAACATTGACTCCTCTGGCCAGCAAACCAAAAAGCAGGACAGTTTTTCAGTTTTATGAAGAACCTGAGTCTTACAACACTGAGCTAACTTAGGATTCTGCCTTGCCTTATTAGACATGTACCTAGGTTGCGAAAACTGTGGCCCTAGCATGAACCGATCTATTTTTTTAATCGAAAATACAAAGTCAAAGTCAAATAATTTATTTCAATTAGGCACATTTATGGCACTTTTTAACGTCAAAATTTACAAATAAAAATAAAAAAAAATGATTCTAGCCGCCCCTCCAAAAGGTAGTTTTCGTATGGAGAAGAATGGGCAAGAAACTCAACATGGTATCCTATGGTATAACAACAACATAACATCACGCCTTGTTTCCCCGAAGGGTTGGGCAGAGGTGTACCTGTAGTAGGTTTTGTTAAATATAATAAAAATCTATTTTTAACTTTATCGGAAAGCAGATACCGAAATGTAGCTTTGCGATCTCAATACCAAAACTTGTTACGCACAGTTAGATACAGGACTGCTTTGTTGAGGAAAAGTGTTTTTGGTATGGCACCGGCTATTTTTAACCACATTCCTAATTCCATAAAAGAGGAACCAGTAACAATTTTCAAAAATAAATTAACTATCCTTCTATTAGGTAAATGTTATTACTCCGTATCGGATTTTCTAGCTGATAAATTTTAGTTGTATCCAATGTATTTTTGTTTAAATGTTCAATGTTTGATGATGAACTGCATCAATATTTGCATGCCAAAATGGTAGAATGTACAAGGATTCTTCATATTGTAACCACCCTATTGTAAATACCTACATTCTGAGCAAATAAATGAATATGAGTATGAGTAGGTACACCCAGTTATGTTTGAAGCACATTTCGCCAGTTATGTTTGAAGTCCCATGTAATAGGGGGCGAGCCTATTGCCATCAACCGGACACAAATCCAGACTCCGGGATACTACTGAGAAATTCCAGATAGAAAAACCCAATAACACTTTGCCCGACCCAGGGATCGAACCCATACCATAGGCTAGTGCTGAGCATGGGGTCCTATGCTCAGCAGTAGCCTATGGTATTTTGTTTTAAAATACGAGAAGCACAATAAATATCACCTGTACCTGTAAATAAAAGACCGTATGTGCGTAATAAGTACTTACTTCTAATATTTATTTTTAACCGACTTCAAAAAAATTAGGAGGTTCTCAATTCGACGGTATGTTTTTTTTTTTTTTTTGTATGTTTGTTACGCCATTACTCCGCCAATTATGAATTGATTTTGATGATTCTTTTTTTGTTTGGTAGGGCATACTTCAGAATAGGTCCCATATAAATTTGGTCAAGATCTGATGAAGGGTTTTTGAGTTAGCTTCAATAATACATATTTTTCCCACCTAGCATATGTGGATGATATTCTAATAGTTCCTGTCACTGTAATTTACTTGGTATTAAAATTTTTGTGAGGTTTTTGTGTAGGTACCACAACTAAAAAGTGAAAAATAAAAACTTTTTCACAAAAAATAAAACCGACTTCCCAAAAAAAAACACTACAAAGTGAAAAATAACTTTGATTTCGGAAGTCGGTGGCAAAAAAAACTAAAATAAAAAACCCAAGACACCGACTTCCGAAATCAAAGTTATTTTTCACTTTGTAGTGTTTTTTTTTGGGAAGTCGGTTTTATTTTTTGTGAAAAAGTTTTTTTTATCAAACTAACGTTACGTTTACTTCGTGCGTTATTAATAGGCCCACTGATACTTTAGATTTAGTTAGGCAGAATAAAAGTCAAAACTTTGTTTATTCTGCAGGTACAGAAGTAACATGTATATTATTTATCACTATTGACAAATCTTTCTCGTTCCTCAAAGTACAAGCAAAAATGGAAAGACTTTCTCTCTTAAATATTAGGTTTCATGGTAATGCCTTGACGCGAAACCTAATAGCTTTTCCTTTGATTCCGGCTTATTAAAGCATGTTTTTGCTTGGCAATGTGGTTGCAACGGCTTGCCTGATTAATTCCTTTTCGCTTTCAACTAGCTATGGAATATCTGTGACGGATTTATGTGGGCGCGTTTGCTTTTTTTGGGTGTCAGAATTAATCATGAAAGGAATGTGGTGAATGGGTTTTTTTTTTTAGAAAGCACTTGGTTACCACACACCTGTGTATAGATTTGTTTAAATATAATGAAATGATGTTTATTTCTGTAAGTAGATCTTTTAAGACACTTTTAAAAGTAAATTTTTTGAGCAATATTTTAAAACCTGATGGCCCCGGAATTTCTAGCTGGCTGATCCCTGAGAAGAAACGCTGAATCAAACGCAGAGGTCTTTTTAAAATTCCAAACATTATTTTATTAAAATTTTATGTAAGTCAAAAAATTCAGGGCCATGTCAAAAAAGTCATTGCAGATTTGAGTTGAAATGTCCCAACAAATGGCATGCATGCAAAATGAAGAAAGATTGAAAATGATAAATTAATGGCCTCACAGTGGAGACAGAAACTACAAGAAAAAAGATGTGTCTGGGATGGGATATTGACAATGAAAGGGTTCCGTAGCCAAATGGCAAAAAACAGAACCCTTATGGATTCTTCATGACTGTCTGTCCATCCGTATGTCACAGCCACTTTTTTCCGAAACTATAAGAACTATAGGTACTGTTGAAACTTGGTATGTAGATGTATTCTGTGAACCGCATTAAGAATTTCATACAAAAATAGAAAAAAAAAAAACAATTAATAGAACTGAAACTAATTTTTTTTTTTCGTGGTATATCTATAGATAGGTCTTTAAAAAGGATATTAAGGTTTCTAATATTATTTTTTTATAAAAATAATGGTTTGCGCGAAAGACACTTCCAAAGTGGTAAAAAGTCCCCCCCCCCCCCTGTTACTTCTAAAATAAGAGAATGATAAAACTAAAAAAAATATATGGTGTAGGTACATTACCATGTAAACTTCCACCGAAAATTGGTTTGAACGAGATGTAGTAAGTTTTTTTTTTTAAATAGGTACGTCATAAATCGTAAACCGCAATTTACCTTTCAATCAATCAACTCAAGTATAAAAATTAAAAAAATACATTTGATTTCGTGAACCTTTCTTTTCTAATAATAAATCTGTAATAGGTGCCTAAGTAAATAATAATTACTTTTATATTATGTTACTTGCTGCTACGGAACCCTACATGGGTGAGACCGACTCGCACTTGGCCGCTTTTTTTTAAACTGAATATTTCATACAAAAATACTTATACCTACATGTTTAAAACGACAGCTTATATAGAGTGCCTACTTAATTAACAGTCTGTTACAGTTTCAAATAGGTTAATCAGGCGATAATTTACTAATTAATTACCCGTCTGCTACACAGCTTAGTTAATCTATTGACTATACTATAAAACGTCAGGTGCAGCGAACTGCATGCCATTGGCTGACTTTGAACCATGGACGCTCGTTCCAACGTAATTAAATAATAATATGTAATTTATTCTCTGACTGAACTGAATCAAACACGCTCGAAGCTTATAATAATTTGTTTTCTGTTTTTGTTTTTTTTTTTAATAGTGTTATGGTGTATTTTTGTAATGCCAATAAACGCAGTTATCTTTCTTTATTTTCTTTTTAAAATTGTTAATTGGGAATATTAAATTTCGTCAATCAATAGTTGGTAGTTTTTCAATCAACGGAATTTTATTTAAGTCATCATTGAGAACTCGGAAATAATTTACTTAGAATGATGCCCTTTTGCATTTTTTTGATAATTTAAGAGTTGATAGTCTAATTCAAAGCATACATCGTGAGATAACCGATTCACACGGGACTTCTGGCACATTTATATTGCTACGTTTATCATTCACCTGCTCAAAAATCAACTTATTTGTGGTCGGCGCAACATATCTTTTTTTTCCATAGCCATTTCTTTCTAGCCATATCATCTTTAACACAGTCCATCCATCATTTCTTTGGTCTTTCCCTGCTCTTATAGCCATCGAAACTTATACTCAAAACTTGTCTCACGACATTTTCCTCAATCCCCCCCCTCCCCCCTATCACATGCCTATGACAACCGATTTCCGCACAAGTTATATTGCTACGTCATGAGCAAAAATTTTAATTAAATAAATTATGACGTTTTATATACTCAATATGTGTCGCTAAAACATCCGATACCATTACCTACACAACCATTTTCTTGAGCTTCTTTATAGTCAAGGAAAATTCCAACTAGATGGTAGCTTATAGAATATTCCACCGAATCTCAAGTTAACTTTGCTTCACTTCAGCTGTGAAATTGTGTTCGGTAAACTCTGGCTTTCCTAAGTGAATGCATATTTTTGAATGTTTTAACAAGAATCGTTGAGCAATTCTATGGTTTCTTAGAAGAGCAGTGGCCATCATAAAAATATAACGGCCGTCATGAACATCTGACATTTTCACAATTTGGATAGCCGTTATTGTGTGACCGTTCACCGCTTTATAGACAGTAACGCAAACTACAATGATCGGACTTACAACCTCGTCGGTAGGTATTTTCCGATTAGTTTCGGAAACCAATCGGAAAATCCCGAAACCAACTTGACAAATGAAACTATGTCTTCCCACTTTCAAGGCTTACGTCTGATAACATAAGGTTTTTGTCGAACTGAATAGGTCTCTATATCTATTGTTGCAATGTTTTTATATGACATGAAATGAAATTAAATGAAATGGAATCACTTTTACACGACATATTTAAAAAAAAAAAAAAATGCCAAATGAGTTTGGCGTTTCCTATCTGACTACTCTGAGAAGAAAGGCCGAAACAAACTCAGAGGTCACAGTCTCTTTTAAAGTCCAGACATAATCTTGGTCAGGCCGTATGAGGACCATGTAGATTAGTCTGAAATAGTCTTTTAAGAAAAGAACCACACAGATTTGAGTGGACCTGTCCTGTCAGTGCAAGCATATGTCTAGGTATCTTGAATAAAAAGTAAATAAAATAACCAATTGCGTCGTCTTGCCTCCAATTCATCATAATCTACTGAAAATCTCCACATTCTCATCAATAGAGCCTTTATATCATAATCATAATTGCGATTCATCAAATTACTCGTCGGAATGGGCTCACAGTCTGACACAAATTGAATTATATCCACATGTTTACTTAGCTATTGTATTCACTAAATATTGGATCGACTTTGAAGGAGCTTAATTCTAATGCTAATATGGATTTACGTACGAGTAATTAGCATATAAAGATAAATATGTATTATCTTGGACGTAAGAGGTTTTGTTAGTTGATTAAAATAGATGGGCAAGTTTCAGGACCTAGAGTTTTTAAAGTAAAACGTAAATTCGGTTTTGTAATTCCAAACCATTTTAGTGGAATACAGCTAAGTCCACCCAGAGAAACCTGGGGGAAATTGGAGAAATAGGTGAATAATAACTCCTACTAGTGATTACTACGAAAAGGTGAAGATAAATGAGAACACTGCCTAATAGCTTAAAAAATAAGGTAAGAGGGATTTAAAAAAAAAACCGGCCAAGTGCGTGTCGGAACTCGGACCACGCACAATCAAGGGTTCCGTAGTTGGAATGAATTTATCGTAAGCACTTAACTTTGTAATTGAAAAACATGTTCTCCCATACGGAATATATGGGAGGACATGTTTTTGCAACCGCAAATTTAAGTTGGTCGATTATTACTTGTAAACTTGTAAAGCCCACTTAAGTGTGATAGTTTTCCTTTAAACTTCGTTATATATAAGTACTAATGCCGTGACATTTGAATTTCTAACTACAACCGTTTAGTTGGTAGAGGGGGGGAACACTTGACTCTAACGAAAATTGGTACTATAAAGCTTGATAAGTCACGAACGGTTTACTTAATCAAAAAACGGTATTCGCAAACCCCCAATATTTTTGAAAGACCTATCAAACGATATCCCACACTATGGGAAGGGCGAAAAAAAAATTATCATCCCCACTTTACATCCCCACCATAAATAATTATTTTTTTCAAAATTTTATTTTACCATTTTTTTGGCGTCATTAATTTGTATACTCATGCCAAATTACAACTTTCTAGTACCAATAGTTTTTGAGCTAAACCGTGGACAGACAGACAGACAGACGGACATGGCGAAACTACGAGTATAAGGGTTCCTTGTTGACTACGGAACCCTAAAAACAATTATTATTATTCTTTGAACATAGTGATGACTTTGGACAAAGCTTTCCAACATCAGACATCTTTTATACGTGGAATAAAATGGATGTTTCAAAGATTTGTAGAATAGAAAAACTAAAAAGTTCAAAATTCCGTTCAAAAAAAAATCTGCCCGTAGATTGAAGAAAGTTGTTGTTGTTGATAGAAATGGCCGAATGTTGGATAAGAAGACAAGACCCAACAAAAGTTGTAGTGTCGAAATAAATAATATACTTTAAGTTGTATGTCATTGCCTAAAAAAGAAAGAAAGTAAAAAAAATATGTCAGTAGTGTAAAAGAAAAATAATAAAAACTGTTGTTCAGCCTGAAAACATGCAACACAGACTAGTGCCGGGTTCACGATTTTAATTTTAAATTCACAGACACTTTTCGTGGTCCAAGCGCGACCTAGTTTTAGTTTGAATAAATATTTTTTGTGAATACAATTCAAGATGGTTTAATTTTCACATTTCTTCGTTACATAAATGAGTCTGGTTTACGGAGAATATAATTTTCTTGTAAAAGTAGTTCTGTAACAATGATAAAATCCAGTTTCATGATTGTTTATTTGAATCTCGCCGTACTAAGATATTTTCTACATCATGGCGTATGTTTTAGTCAAGTTTTACTACATAACATAACATGACGCCTGTAAACCCCGGCGGGTAAAGCAGAGGTGTACCTGTAGTACTTGGGGGTACTATTCGCCCTATTAATATATATTTTTTAAACATTTATTTTATTTATGTGATTACTTGAACTCACACTGACTTATTATTAGTATTACTTAGTATAATGTTAGAAATATAGTATGATTTTACAATGTTTGTAAGTATGTGAGCACCATGCATCTATCACATAATTAATTTAAGTATGTCATTCCTTATTTTTCATTCTTTTTACCTATCGTGGTATATTATTCTCATTCTAGGTGCATTGTCTTCACATATACTCGTAATTATATAATTAGTGTATACAAGATATAATGTTTTTTTTTTAAAGAGTAACGGTGGAGTTTCTTGCCCATTCTTCTCCATACGAAAACTACTTAGTCAGAGAGTCAGAATCAGTTATTATTATTTTTTGTAAAGTTTGACGTTCAAAAGTGCCTTTTTTGTGCCTAATTGAAATAAATTATTTGATTTTGACTTTGACTTTGCCCATCTCGTTTCAGTGTTAAAGTGCCATGTAGGAATAACAAAACTTAAGCATAAGGGGCGGGCTTTTGCCATCAATAGGGTACAAATCAAGACTCCGGGTTACTACTGAGAAATTCCTGATGGAAAACCCAAGAAACACTGCTAGACAAGTTAAAAACGCATTAATGTACAATCACCTTATTTTAATGTACAGTCAATTAACATGTACAGTCGCCCTTTTGAATTACTCATAAAATTTAAAAGTCGTTTATTAAAACTAGGCTGAGAATCAGCACTTTTCGAACGTCAAAATTACATAAGAAAGTCCCCCAAAACGCCTGCCCTTAACCACTTCCTAGTGCTTTAGCTGGAAAGAAGAAATGGCGCAACAAACTCCCCAGCAGCACAGCTGTCTGTTCAGATAGAACACATGAAGGGTTCCGTAGCAGCAAGTAACATAATATAAAAGTTCTTGTAGCGCGTTGTAACTTTGATCGATGTTTTCTATTTTTGTGTGCAAATCTTAATGCGGTTCACAGAATACATCTACTCGTACTTACCAAGTTTCAACAGTATAGTTCTTATAGTTTCGGAAAAAAGTGGCTGTGACAGACGGACGGACAGACAGAGAGACAGACCGACTGACAGACAGACCGACATGACGAATCCATAAGGGTTCCGTTTTTTGCCATTTGGCTACGGAACCCTAAAAATGATTATGTAGGTATGCAAGTTATTTTACACTACGCAACACAAAACATAATTTAAATTATAAATGAATAGCCATATGACAGCTAGCATACGCCAATATACCAAACAAAAACATCGAGAACTATTATCAGACAGAAATAAAAGTAACTAAACGTAAACAATATCTAAATAGAAACCTCCAGGCATAAAAAGCGTGCCCGCTTACATAATAACTGTAACTAGAAGTTATAATTGATAAACCAGAACCATCGAGGTAAAATAAATAATTGTCGAGGTCGCTAACTAACCATATATTGCAATACAACTCATAAAAAAAACATAGTAATGAGTAGAATATGTCAACAATAAATTAAAATAAAATGACCTGTAAAATAAAACATAAACAATACATAAGTAGAGCTGACGCTTCTGTTTTATCAATGTTGCCACCACATGCAAAGAAGAAGAATGTTGCCAGTTTCCTATGGAGAAAAAATTGACTTTTAATCTTTAAAATCTATATAAATAAATAAAATATGTAGTTCGTTGGTTAGCGGAGAACAGCTGGACCGAATTGTTCAATTAAGAAAAAGTTTGTAATCGTTTAAATAAGCTTTTAGTAATAGAAAAATTTAAGTAGTTACCCGGAAAAAATCGGTAAAAACTGAACGTGCTTTTGTCTATGGGATTTTTTGATGAAGTTTTGGATAGGTCAATGTCTGTCGGGTCAGCTTGCGTTAAATACATATTATTGCCTTCATAAGATGGTAAACCATGAATGTCTATCTTTGGGATCTGTAGCAGAGCAGGGCCTCAAGTCTGCTATTACAATAGTGTCAGAATAGTCTATCATTGATTTCATAATTGTTGATTTTGACAATTTTGGTAATCTACTAACTTAATGGCGTCATTATGACTTTCCAATGGTCAGCCACTGACACTCCATTGAAAGAAATGGCATCTATTGGTAATCTCGTACGTAGTGAAAAATGAATGACTGACTTAGGCGGTAATCTGCTACAATTTTGACAGTTCCTTTGTGATATCAGTGACCTACCATGAGAACGTCATTGTGCAGCAATTTCTTTTAATCCGTTACGAGTATCGTGTTTGTGGAATACAATGGTCAACCAATGATCGACCATTATGAATTTAGCAGATTACGAACTTTTAGTGAAATGACAATGGAATCGTGTTGGAATGACGAATTTATAAAAATAGCAGACTTGGGCCCCTGGTATACTATATTCCCCGAAAGGTCTTCAACAAAAACATCAAAAGTTTTTTAGCCCAATTGTTCGCAATCCCACGCATTTCAAAGTACATAGAATATTGACGTCACGCCGCAGTAAATTGATGGCGAGGAGCGACATCGTGGCTTCGTTCACTCGTTGTTATAGCTACTATTTTAGTACAAAATCAATATTATGACGTCAAAACATCTCTGCGGAGGAAGTATATTGAAAATAGATAGCGTTTACCCCGGTTCGTATATTTTACCGACCGTTATCAGCTAATATTAAAACTCGTTTACCTAAAAATTATGATGAAAAATGTTGATATTTTACGTAAAATATTAAAAAGACCTCTCATGTCATGCACGAGGTTTGAAATCCAGGCAAGTAACTACCCAGAATCCGGCAGTTGGGACTCGAGGTGGCCTTGCACAAGTCCGAGGCCATGTGTTTTCATGGTCCTCGGAACGCGCCACCGTCGGGTTCCCAAATAACTGTAGGAAGGGTTCACATCGGCGTCGAGTCGACGATGAAGTACCTGGGACTCGTCCTCGACAGTCGGTGGAACTTCGTGGAGCATTTCCGACGTTTGGCTCCCAGACTGGAGCGGGCCGGGGCTGCATTGAAGCGGCTCCTGCCCAATCTAGGGGGTCCAAACGCCTCCTGCCGGAGGCTATACGTGGGGATCGTGCGGTCCATGGCCCTGTACGGGGCACCGGTGTGGGCGCGTTCGTTGAGGAGGCGGCCTGCCCGCAGGTTGAACGCGTCCCAGAGGGTCATGGCCACCCGGCTGGTCCGGGGATACCGCACGGTCTCCGGTGAGGCGGCGAGCCTCCTTGCTGGATTGCCGCCATGGGATCCGGAGGCAAAAGTCCTCGCGCATATTTGGGAGTGGCGCGAGGAGGCGAAACGCCGGGGCTTGACTCCGATGCCGCGAGAAATCGCGGCACAGCGGACAGAGCTCCGACGGGATCTCATGGCGGCATGGAGAGTGCGAATGTCGCAACCCAGTGCTGGGCACGCCACTATTGCGGCGATAAGTCCCCTCTTTGAGGAGTGGCTGGAGAGGCGCCACGGCGTCCTCACCTTCCGCCTGACGCAGGTCCTCACTGGACACGGCTGTTTCGGGAGGTACCTGTTTCGGATAAGGCGGGAGGAAACGCCCGGGTGTCATCACTGCGTGGATCGCCCGGAGGACACGGTGGAGCATGCGGTGGAGGTATGCCCGACTTGGGCAGAGCACCACCGTGTCCTCGTGGAGGCGATCGGTGGCGGGGATCTCTCGCGTCCGGCCCTGGTCCAGGCCATGGTACGGAGCGAGAGGGCATGGGAGGCCGTCACCTCCTTCTGCGAAGCAGTAATGCTCGCAAAAGAGGAGGCGGAACGCGTGAGGGAGAGGCAAATTTCGCGCCCTCACGCCCCTAGCCGCCGCACCTCCTGCGGCGGCTAGGGTGCCCTGCCCAAGTCGGGCATACCTCCACCGCATGCTCCACCGCCCTGGGCGTCGGGAATCAATCGCTGATTCCCGGCCACCGTAGGCGCGGGCTTGCGGACGGTGAGCAATGGGTAGCTCGCCGTCCGGTAAGGACCAGGCCCGGGTCGACGGCGCGTTGTGTTCCACGCGCGCCTCAAAGAGTGTCAGCGAGTGAAGGGGTCCGATGAGACCATTGCCTGCCGGGGTTGCGGGAAAGTCCGAAAGGGATACCGTGGCCCCCTGGCATTGCACAGGCAACAGAAGGAACACGGGTGGGTTTTAGTCAGTAAGAGTCAGACACGCCCTCCCGCTCCACCCAGAGCGGGAGACGTCATTTGATGATTTCCCACCCAAAAAAAAAAAAAAAAAAGGCAAGTACCTACCAATGAGACTTTTTCATGTACTTTCTGAGTTTATCTTGGACATTATCGCATCGGTCAGACTGAAGGAAAACATCGTGAGGAAACCTGGATTTATGATTGATATGTCCGTAATCCCCAACTTGTTTTGAGCAAGCGTGAGGGCAAAACAAGCAATGCTCGTGCCTTCTTTTTATGAGAATAGGCCTATGCCCAACAGTAGGACAGTAATATGGTATATTATACAATATGTAAAAAAAACCCTGACCGATCCGTGAGGGTGTTGTTAAGTATCATACTGAGAGACTATTTATGTGGTAATTTTCAGGAAAAGAGTAAAAAAAACCTTTTTCAATGGGGAATATTACCGATTTATTTACGGCGGCAGTTGTTAAGCGGGTGTCTAAAAGTTAGAAATTATGACCCCTGTTGAAAATTTGCTAATTTTTATTGAAATTTAGGGTAATTTTGGCACTAAAAATGTGAATTTTAAACAGCAAAAACTTTTTTATTTTCATTAATAATTAAAAAAAAAAAAAAAAAAAAAAGTAATTTTATTGCAGTAAGTACCTACCCATGTACCCCTATCAAATTGGACAGGGTTTTAGAAGAGATTCAAGCCGAAACAATCGAAAATGTACTGAAAAATTGGGTTGATCGGATACTGCCGAGCCAGTCGTGGTAGTCATGGATGATATTGTGTAAAGTTCAACCATTCCAATAAAACCAGAAATTTGAAAAAATAATCAAGTTTTTTTTTTTTTATAGCCGATTCGAATATTAAAACACTAGATGGCCCACCCTGTAGTTTGTATCGTAATATACGTTTTAGATAAAAGAAAGAAAGAAAAATATTTTATTTGGGACACGCACAGGAGATACAAACAGCAATAATAAAAAAAAAAATATAAATAAAAAAGGATTTAAAAACTAACAAAATAATAACGAACTGTGCGAGGCCAAAAAGGATCATAAATCTCACCATAATACGGTAAAATTAAACAAAAAAAATACCACCGCGCTAGTATTCTGATAGGGCCCACTGTGATGCCACGGACACACCTACGGACTTAGATAAATCCTACTAGGGATTACAAAAAAAATAAATCAATAAAATATAAATAAAAACCGGAAATATGATAACCGTCGACCGGGGTTACTTTGATCAATATTAAACTTTGAAGGTTCATATCTTTTAAAGTTGTGGGTGTAAAAAAATACTAAATAAATCTAGTGATCGGTTTTTTTATTACTCTCGATTCCTGTAATAATAAGTGAAAAAAATTGGCTTGATTTTGAGAAAAAAAAAATAAACTGCCTGATCAAAGTTATACGTAGGATGGGGTTACTTTGATACCCCTTATTTTATTGCGTAATTACAAAGTAATTATTGCGTAATTGCAAAGTAATTACGCAATTAAATAAACCCAATTACAATGCCAATACAATTTAAATAAAATTACCCAATTATAATGCTAATACAATTTAAAAAATAAAAATCTATCAACGAGAAAAATAAATATTGTCGCATGGGGTAACTTTGATCTAACAATTGATTTGATTGTTTGAATGACAATATATTTACCCTTTTCAATTAAAATGATTGGTGGATTCCCAGCGTGTCCTCAGGAAAGGATTAAACAGTTGTTCAGTGTTCATAACTCAGAAAAAAAACTACCTAATTGCGTTTCGTTTTAAGTAATTCACGATTTTATATGAAATGGAAGTTTCTATCAAAGTTACCCCGCGATTCAAAGTAACCCCGGTTTACCGGTACAATAAATATAATCTATGAATCTACTCACGCCCGACGTTCCAACATCACTTGTCTTGTGTGTAGATATAGACAAAGATAAAGATATAAAATAAAATGGGAAAGAAAAAAAGTTTGTGGTTTTCCCGAAGTGTTGGGCAGACGTGTACCAGTACACCCACATTTCGCCAGCTATGTTGGGTTCGATTTCCAGGTCAGTCAAAGTGTTATTGGATTTTTCTATCTGGAAATTCTCATTAGCAGCCTGGAGTCTGAATTTATGCCCGATTTTATGGCAATATTCTCGACCCCTTTACATTTGACTTAAACAACTTGCGAAATGTGGAATGGGGAACCTCTGCCCAACCCTTCGAGGAAACAAGGCGTTATGTTACGCTTCATTTTCCAATATAGGAACAGATACATTATTTACATAAGCGAACGAGGTGAACGCTTGAGCAGAGTAATACAGTTTTGAAAACTAATTGTCTTTCCATTAAAAGCAGGAATAACAATGCCCTGAGGGGTTTCAAAAGCGATCAAGAGTACGCCATGAAATAATTGGAATTAAGCAGAATTTTAGATGAGAAACATAATTGGTTATACGCGACATATATCTAAGACAACAGAAACTAGATAATAAGCTATTAAGTACTAGCTTTTGTGCAGCCTTGCCCGCGTGGCGGTTAGAAATTATCTCACATGAACGTACTTCCAGGATAAAAGGTATCCTATGTGTTAATCCAGGCTATAAACTATCTGTGTGCCAAAATTTATCCAAATACGTTCAGCCATTTTTGCGTGATTGAGTAACAAACATCCAAATATACAGACACTAGCACTTTGCCCGCGGCTTCGCTCCCGTGCTCTTTCCCGCGGGACCCATTATTTTTGCCGGGATAAAAAGTTGCCTATGTTACTTCCTGAAAACTAAGCTTTTTAATAGTAAAATAATTTTTCAAATCGGTCCAGTAGTTTCAGAGCATATTCAATACAAACAAATAAACAATCAAATCTTTCCTCTTTATAATATGTATTATTAGTATAGATTCACATTAATATAATTGTGATTCGATTCGCTAAGCTGTCACAATGAAGCTTGAATATTAATTTGAACCTGTGCGTTGCTTAAAACTAAACGCAATGCCAATTAGTGTTCATGCACTGATTTTAAATCGGTCTAAGTTACAGATTTTGAGCGAATATTAATAAATTGGAAGTATTGTTTAAAGACTGTACTTGACGACATTATGAAATAAACTGAACTTAACACGATAACAGTATCGATGCCGAGGGACCGATGAACGCTGACGAAAGCGCCGTATATATACGTAATGAAATAATAGACTTTTAAGATGATTATGAAACGTGCCATGGACACTATAAAAAAGAATACCTACCGAAATACCAAGTATAGCCCGACTATCAGGCCTTGAAACTTTCGAAAACCATAATAGCTGTTACAGATTTCCTCAAAACTGGACCCGTGCACTCCGAAACACGGAGAGATCTCGATAATAATGTAAAGAATGCTCCCCATGTATGGACTGATCTCACACAAAACTAACTGCGCAGCTGTTAATTATTTACGAGCCTTCTTAATCTTTTGTTAAAAAAATCCTAAGCAGTATTTTACGACTCTAAAGGGTGTCCCTATTCAATGCCAAAAATCTAAACCAGCAAAGTTTATTAAACACCTATTATCTCCTCTCTATTACTATCTGAATCAAGTCTTTGCTCCCTAAAGACGCGTAAACTTCTTGTTATTGTATTACTCTTATATTTTCCCTCCAATGTCGACTTAATATTGCTGGCACGACCACAATATCGTTGTCTTAGTTGCTCTCAAGGGCGTGGAAAGGGAACAAAAGAATACAAAAGAAATCTAAGGATTCTCTGAAGTGCTCAGAACTTGTATTATTAGCTTTGTGTTTCTTAATCAAAGGGGGGATAAGAATTTTGCGGCGTGATAAATGTCGGTCTTGGATTGTAGTGCAGATAATCATCAAGTGCAGATGCTTAGCCCAGTTTTTAGGGTTCCGTTTCCATATTTCAAAAGGAAAAAACGGGATCCTTGTAGGATCACTTCGTTGTCCGTCCGTCCGTCTGTCAGTCTGTCTAGACCTTTTTTCTTTGGAATGCGTGTAGGTATCAAGTTGAAATTAACATCAAATACGTAGTATGGTCTCCTTGAGCTCTAAAAAAAATAACCTTCTAAGTCAACGCAATAAAAAAATACGGCCATTTATGCGAAATATTTTGATACTCGCAAATAAATCAAAACCTGCAGGGTACTTCCTATTGACCTAAAATCATGAAATTTGGCAGGAAACAACGTCTTACAGCACATGTAAAGGAAATGTTCGAAGATAGTTAATTTGTAGTTTTATCACAGTTTTTTTTTTGCCGTTGCTGACATTTGTAGTTGGAGAATTGACCGTGACGTATATCGACGCATAGGAGAACATGTTATTCAACTACAATGTTAAGTTTGTTTTGGGATAAATTCATCCCAACTGCGGAACCCTTCATTGTGCGTGGTCCGACACGCACTTGGCCGGTTTTTCTTAAAATTTACTAGTGGTCTTTGAAAGATTTTTCCTTACCTACTTATTATCTTCGATGCCTGGGGAACAAAAATATTGCAAACGTGATGATAACGTCTGCTAGTATTGCACCTACGGCCACAATACCATATAAAGCGACTTACCGTACCCTGGTGTGAGGCAAAAAAATGTAATAAAAAGAAAGATATGATATAAAAAAACAACGAAAAAGCAGTTTTCAATGAAAATTTGTTCTAAAATATTTGTGTGCCAAGGCTGCAGCAAAAATATGCCCAGAACCTGTATCGAAAGCTTTCACATAAATTATGTATTCATACTCCATCTTCTGAGACACAAACTTTACATTTCTTATCGAGGACCAAGGGACGAGTAAGCAACTCGTCAAGGTTATATCTTTTTTTAAATTTCTAAGTAGCAACCCGGGTTCTGGAACCATGCCCGGTTGATGGTAATAGGCTCGCCCCCTATTACATACATGCGGCATAAAAATATAACTGGTGAAATGTGCGTGTACTACAGGTATACATCTGCCCAACCGTTCGCGAAACCAGGCGTGATGTTATGTTAAAATTTGTATCCCTTTGAACTTATTGGTGAACGTGACTTTCCCTAAAGCGCTTTTGCAGTTTGATTTTTTATTCTTTGAATATCACAGAGATTTTTCATTCTTTGAATATCATAGAGATTTTTTATTCTTTGAATATCAAGAGAGAATGGAAAACGCTGAATTATTGGAAAATTTTCTTCTTATCTTTTCCAGCTCTTTTTCATGGTATGAAAATATAAGGAAGGTTAGCAACGGCCCCCTAATTGCGTAACACACTATCACCCACAATTTGAATGATTTTGAAAAATATTGCTAATCCGTTGCTTCATTTATGTTCGAAAAAAATCTGCTCATCAACGTATTAATGTAATGAATGTTGTCGAACTGACAAAATGAAAGCTATCGCTACTGTAATATGTTACGCAATTTTATCACCCCACTGGTTTTGATACCAAGGCTCGTCGATTGGTTTCATAGATGCAATCCTAGTCAAAATATAATAATATTCTGTGTTGTAGATACACTGAAAATACGCAAATATGACACAACATAATTAGAACGGTAGATACATATGGTGCTATAGAAAATGGTACATTTTGTTTTTTTACTTATTGATAAAATAACTACAACGGGAGTTAATCCAGAAATCATAACTGATAGAGATATAATTATGTGTTAACTAGCTTCTGCCCGCGACTTCGTTGGCGTGAAACTTCTTTTTCTCCGACCCATCGCGTCGCATCGCATCGTCCGCCCGCGCTTTTACTTCGTTCTTTCTGCCTTTTTTCTTTTTGCTTAGCTCCTACGGGTCCTAGCGTGATGTTAAATAGTCTATATTATGTTTTTTTTTTTTTTTTTAAGGAGAATGACCGCCAATGGGCCCCTTAGTTTTGGTGACGTGTCAAGACTATTTACTTCTCAAAAATTAAGTCGTATTTTTACATGTTCAAGTTTTATTTTTCAACATTTCTTTTACCCTAGCATTGGAAAACAATATTAATATATATTTTATTGAATTTAGATCAGTTCCGCCATTAAAACTTGACGTGAATGTTGCCAGACGCGGACTATGTCAATTGAATAATTGTAATCGATTGAAAATATCGATATTTTACTAATCCGTCGACTAAAATGACCGGAGATAGGCTACAATAGCTTTTCTTTCGTCATAATCTAACTAACACTCTCATGTAACTGATTTGGCGCGAAGTAGACGACGGGTGGGCTCAAATAAAGAAAATAAAAGTAGTTAATAAACTAAAATAAAAAACACGAAGGAATTATATTTTGAAGGAGTGTATATTCTACCCACAAACGTATAATATTATAACTAGGAGATTCTGCCGGTCTTACCTCTGCGGTGCTTGTAGCTAAAGTACGATCCTGAAATGATGTGAAGGTCCTCTGTCCGATAGCGAAGAACTAAGGCGGAAACAGACGCTCCGGTTGCCCTTCCGATTGTCTGATCGGAACATCGAATCTGATTAACTGCCTACACGCTCCGGTTTTGCCTTCTGAAGAGAAACCAGAGCGTCTGTTTCCAGCCAAAAGAGTCTGAAGCGGTCGGAAGACCAAAGACAAGATCTATATTCTCTATGATCAGATCCGACTATCGGAACGGAGGGTCTGTGCTGTATAAAGCAAAATGTATGGCAGCTACGCTTCCGAATGTCTGATCAGACAATCGGAAGAGCAACCGGAGCGTCTGTTTCCGCCCATAATCCCACGTAAATATTATGTGTTTCATGGTATTTCTACCGTCAGAAATATTCCGTTACCTTCATAACTGATTAGTTTCTTTCAAAAACAAAAGTTAGTACCACATACATTTGTCGCAGCAAGAGGCCGTAGATATTAAGAGACCTACATCTAATAATTGTTACAAGGTGGCGGTATTGAGGTTATTCCATCTGTCTCTGTCTGTCGGTTGGCACTGCTGACAGTGACAACTGACGCTGACACTGACGCTGATCTGACACTGATGTCAGATGGCGGTAGTGACGTCATTACGTCTGCCTCTGTCTGTCAACTGTCACTGTCCGTGTCGGGGGTAATGTCATTTTTAATATCAAAGTGTCATTGGTTGACAAGTGAGAGTGGGGTAGGGTGGTGTCAGCCATTCTGCCCGAGAACGTGCTCATGAGCGGATAACCTCAAAACTTCCATCCATTTTAATCGTGTAAATTCGTAATTATTTCGCTAATAAAACCTTGTAAAATCATTAAAGAAGATTAATACTATCCGTTTGTGGTATTATTTCCTGTTTCCTGAAGATGTACGAGGAGGAAGGCTTGCCGGAAAATAACGTAACTGGAGCCTCTCCGTCATCAGAAGTGGGATGTGATCCACGTTCTGCCCCACAGCCAACGGTGAACAATAGTGAGGAAAGATGGAAGTTGTTATTCGAGCAACAAAATCAGAATTTTCTTGCCCTAATTAAAGCTATAAAAGGACCGACAACAAGTGGTAGGGTTTGTCTACCTACATTCGACCCCGAGAAGACATCAGTGGACGCACGTGCTTGGTTATCGACGGCAGACATGTGCATGGCGGACCAACCGTTATCTGGAGCTCCATTGATGATAGCTCTGAGTGAAGCGTTAAAAGGTCAGGCGTCGGCTTGGCTGTCCCAAGTATCTTTCCCCGGCATGACATGGAAGGATTTTCAAGAAGCCTTCACCGCTCGTTATGATGTTTTGGAGACTGCTGCTTCAACACTCATCAATCTTTACAACAGCAAACCTAAGGAAGGTGAGTGCCTTGCAAATTACGCTGCTACTCAGCTGAATAATTTGATGTCACGCTGGAAGAACCTGAGTACAGAGCAGATCGCTATCTCTACTGTAATGGCACACATAGCTCAAATAGAACCCCGCGTCAACCGTGTTGCTTTCACCACCGAGATAGAAACTAGGACAAAAATGCAGCAGGAGTTAAAGGCACTATCATACATGAAAAGAAAGGCGCCAACTAGTGACTTCAACAATGACAACTCTGATCCAAAGCAACGCAAGCTGATGTCAACCCCGGTTAAATGTGCACATTGTGGGAGATTGGGCCACCATATTTCTGCGTGTCGTCTCAGAAAAGATAATCGTAGCACTGGAGCGCCTCACGGAGAAGCAAACAAACTTGCAGCCACTTCGAAGCTTACAACTACGGACATCACATGTTACAATTGTCGGGGCGTTGGACACTACGCGTCAAGATGCCCTCGAGCTGCCAGTATAGAAGCGAAGACGACCGCTGTCAGTACAACCAGTAAGCCGGTGGAGCGGCGTCTTGAAGTCTGTGCAGTCAGTGCACCAATGGGAGTTCTAGAACACTTCGGTGAGTTCTTTTCATTTCGTTTCGATTCGGGAGCAGAGTGCTCACTTATCAAGGAAACAGTGTCAATGAAATTTCATGGTAAACGCCAAAATAATTTAGTAAAGATGACCGGTATTGGGCAAACTAGTGTTTACAGTACCACGCAGATTATGGCGTCAGTTAGTATCAACGACATTGTTTTCAACATTCTATTTCACGCCTTGCCTGATGAATTTTTGTTACATGACATTATGATTGGGCAGGAAGTGTTGACTCAAGAATTAGAAATTCATGTTACTTTTGACCAAGTAATTTTTACCAAAATTAAATCCTCAATAATTGATGCGTGTACTGTCCATGATAATAATAGTGATGTTAGCTTTGATAATGATAATATTGACAGTGGCATTCCCTTAGAGTTCAAGCCCAAGTTGCTAAATATTTTAACTGAGTTTAAGGACTACTTCGTTTGCGGCACTCCATCAGGCCCAGCCAATACGGACCCTGTAGAAATTCGCCTTATTGACCCTTGTAAAACCGTTTATCGACGACCTTATCGTCTTAGCCCCCAGGAACGTAGTGTTGTACGTGATAAGGTGACTGAGTTACTTGCATGTAATGTCATACGTCCAAGTTCGTCTCCGTTTGCCAGTCCTATTCTTTTGGTTAAAAAGAAGGACGGCACTGATCGCATGTGCGTAGATTATCGAGAGTTAAACGATAATACCGCGCCAGACCGTTTCCCTTTACCACTTATTTCTGACCAAATTGATCGCCTCCATGGCTGTCACTATTTTACCACACTGGTAAACTTAGTGGCAAAAATGATAAAAAGGAATACGTGTTCGTATTGGTGGATGCCTTTACGAAATTCGTTTTGTTACATCATACCCTGCGTATTGACTCTGCGAGTAGCATCAAAGCTTTAAAGAGCAGTATTTCCTTGTTTGGGTCGCTTAGGGGTGTAAGCGACTCATCGCTGATCAGGGCCGCTGCTTTGCTAGTGCAGATTTCAAGCAATTCTGTCAAACCTATTGTATCGACTTGCATCTGATTGCAACAGGAAGTTCCCGTGCTAACGGTCAAGTTGAGCGGGTTATGAGTACGCTTAAAAATATACTCACTGCAGTTGAGGCTAGTGGAGAAAAGTCGTGGCAAGACGCTCTCCCGGAAGTTCAACTAGCTCTCAACTGCACCATTAATAGGGTCACTAGGTCGAGTCCTCTAGAACTATTCATTGGGAAGGTAGCTAGGCCTTTAGAACTCATGTGTGCCAACGATTACGAGCCCGAAGTGGACATTGATATAGTGCGTGAGCAGGCTATTACTAACATGGACAAAAACTCTCTATACGATAAAGGCAGATTTAACAGTACAAAGGCAAAAGTCCAAAACTATACTGTAGGCGACTTCGTTCTTCTGCAAAATGAAGAACGCAATCAGTGCAAGCTGGACCCTAAATTCAAAGGACCCTTCCGTGTTATTGAGGTCTTAGATGGTGACAGATATGTGCTCGAGGCACTTAATGGTAACCGGACATACAAATACGCTCATGACAGGCTGCGTAAAATGCCCAGTAGTGAAATTCCTGAGGATTTATCTGATGATAATTGTGAACTTGACGGTTAAAACTGATTTAATTTGATTTGATGTCATTAAAGTAATTTGTAAAAAAAAAAGTGTGTAATTAATTTGCCATGTAATTCGCTATGGATTTGCCACCAGTTAGGTGATGCCGCTGGTTAAGCGATGCCGCTGGTAAAGCGATGCCGCTGGTAAAGCGATGCCGCTGGTTAAGCGATGCCGCTGGTTAAGTGATGCCGCTGGTTAAGTGATGCCGCTGGTTAAGCGATGCCACTGGCTAAGTGATGTCCTGGTTAAGCTGACCTATCTTGGTCAGAAATGGCCGAAACAATGTAATGTACACAGAACTTTCTATTTCAGATGAGTCACACGAGGACGTGTGAAGCGCAGGACGGCCGTGTCGCAGCAAGAGGCCGTAGATATTAAGAGACCTACATCTAATAATTGTTACAAGGTGGCGGTATTGAGGTTATTCCATCTGTCTCTGTCTGTCGGTTGGCACTGCTGACAGTGACAACTGACGCTGACACTGACGCTGATCTGACACTGATGTCAGATGGCGGTAGTGACGTCATTACGTCTGCCTCTGTCTGTCAACTGTCACTGTCCGTGTCGGGGGTAATGTCATTTTTAATATCAAAGTGTCATTGGTTGACAAGTGAGAGTGGGGTAGGGTGGTGTCAGCCATTCTGCCCGAGAACGTGCTCATGAGCGGATAACCTCAAAACTTCCATCCATTTTAATCGTGTAAATTCGTAATTATTTCGCTAATAAAACCTTGTAAAATCATTAAAGAAGATTAATACTATCCGTTTGTGGTATTATTTCCTGTTTCCTGAAGATGTACGAGGAGGAAGGCTTGCCGGAAAATAACGTAACTGGAGCCTCTCCGTCACATTATTGTGGTTAGTACTCAGGTTAATACCTCCCATACATACCTAAATAGCGTTTATAATTATCTTTTTAATTATGTAAATAATATTTTTTACAACACATCGATTTGCTAAATCGATTACCAAAATATTTAATATGGTCACACTTAAACAGATCTATCTGTCAAGTGTCAAATCAATGCATCAATCAAATTGTTTCGTGCCGTCCGTTTTGCGTCGAGTTGAATTTATTCCCGTATTTACTTCAGTTCGTTACAATTTGAAGCTGTTGAGTTGAGCGTTTACGTTCCTGCAGTGGATTTGTTTTGAGATATTGGACTCCTGTTTTAGTGATAAGTGAGGAAATGACTCTGTTTTAGTTTTTAAGTGAGCCTTGGACTCGTTTTACTCCTGAAAAATGTCTACACCTGGTAGGGGTCGGGTAAACCACCCTCTCTCTCGTTGGTGTATCAATTGCTCCCTACGTTTGGCGCCGAATCTTCGTAGACGTCAAATCGAAGAATTAGATGAACCAATGCTTATCCTTCTGAGAACCTGGGTAACACCGGTAAGTGTCTATTGTGTCATTTACCAGATTTATACGAACACTTAGGATGCCTATGTTTGGCCAATCAAGGGGTCATCGTCAACTGCAAATCTCTATTATTTCCGCTATAACATAAATTAACGTTTACACACGTACATTATAGGCATAAGGTGATATGAGAAAACCTAGACCATTGCAATGAGCACATGAATAAATGTACGTTTTATTTATTTAGGAATTCTCTGATTTATTTTTGTTATCTTTTCAGATATCCGCTGATGACATCCTGTCTTGAATGTTTTGTATTATTACAAAACCGAAATCATCAACCCTATCCCTTGTATCCCCTGCTCTTGGACACCTCAACATATTTTTTGCATGAATGTCAATTGCAAGCCGCAGAACTTATAGGTTTAGTCAAGACTGTCCTCAAAGGAACGTTATACTAAGATGAACGGACACCAGCACATCACGTAAGTGTTTAAATCGTGGCAGAATAACTGTGATTGAACTAATTTAACAAAAATAAATAAAATATTTTCTTATTTTTAGGTCTTGCATTTGGACCGAGTATGTCGTGCTTGTTGGGAGGCTGCAACGAGAGAAATACAAAACCAGGCCGTTGGTGGTGTTAACAGATCCACAGTGGATTCTGCGTCAGTGACTGATAACATGGACGATAACATTGCAGATGCTGTGATTCCTGTACCACCTCCATTGCCACTGCCGGTTCCACCACCTCAGGAACAACAATTACCTCGAACATTTCCAAAAAAATTATTACTTAAGTACAAATGGGTTTCTGCAAGTTCACGTCATTGCATGTTCCTTGGTTATGTGAACACTGAACGTCCGAATGAGTACCTTGTTTACTACTGAAAATGGTCCCATGCGCTCATTTTTTTGACCCAGTGATGTATTCATTTTGGACAGAGGATTTCGAGATGTGATTGCTGAGTTAGAACAATATAATTATAAAACTCACATGCCAGTCATCATTATCGGAAAACAAACAACAATTAACCACCCACCAGGCTAATAAATCTAGATGTGTAACAATGTGCCGGTGGGTGGTAGAGGTTGTAAATGGGAGAATCAAAAGAGATTTTAAATTGTTTCGCCAGGAATATTTTAATAGAGCGTCAAGTCACCTTATGACTGATTTCAAAATACCTTGTTCAGTTTTGAATAAATTCCATCCTACAATTGATGACAGACCCGATGCTGTGGAGTACCTAAATATTGCTCTGTCGAGATTATATACAGTAAATTATTTATCGGAATTAATTCAAAGGGAACATATAAATAGAAGACGTACGATTTTCCAGAGCATAAACAGCAGTGCTCCCCATCTAAATAACTTTCCAAGATTAACATTAATCGAATTAAGAAGATTTGCTTTAGGATCTTACCAATTAAAACAGGCAAGATCCTATTATGGGGAGCATGTGCGGGCGAATGTTACCTACAGTGTAGAAATAAGCAATGAATTTTAATAGAAGATTTGCCCTTAATATTAGGTCAAAACAATTATAGGGCCAGAATTAAATCGAGACATGTGAGTAGCAGGAATTATTACACATATTTATTGATAAGTGGAGACCAACATAGGGCAAATTCTTTAGAGAGTATCATTGCTTATTATTGTAGTTGCTTAGAGGGAAATCGTACAGTAGGGTGCTGCGCTCATACTATGACCGTATTGTGGTATTTAAGCTTGGGTCGTTGTAATGATATAAGTGCCCCAGCGCAATTTCTAGACCATATTATATTTGATGAAGAATAAATGTTTTACCTTACTATTTATTGTTTTTTTTTTTTTAATTAAGCAGGCCTAGAGCAGCTTAACTTGACTTGAGATGGATCCGTGCGGTTGTTGTAACTTAGCCATGAGCTCCTATGACCTAAGGAGCCGCAGGTAAGTATTTATTTTTAACAAAACTACATGGTGAGGGCAAAGCCTGCTTAACGCTGCACAGCATAACAAGAGATATTTGTAAGCGCAAGTACTTAACCTACATAATATCTAGCAAGAGAAGAAGTTATGTAGTGTTTTCTAAATTCAGGAATCAATATTAATACATAAACAATATGATTAATTTAATTTCAAATATGTTTAAAACAAAAAAAACTGGTTTTATAACCTCAATTTCAGCATCCGAAAAAATAAGATTTCTCTTAAACTAGGGTGAAAAATTGAAAATCGATTTCAGGATATGAAAAGGTAATTCTAGGTCTACAAAACCAAGTAAAAACCACCGTGACATGCGAAGTTTTTTTAGGGGCCCAAAACTCCTAACAAAATGGGCATACTCCTTTATACTTTTACTTTAGTTATTTTTCGTATGTTACTAACACCAGGATAATTGTGTGTCCGAAATAAAGCGATTCTATTCTATTCTATTAATCACTGACTGCCTTGTTGGTCTAGTGGTTGCAAGCGCTACTGCTGAGCATGAGGTCCTGGGTTCGATTCCCGGGTCGGGCAAAGTGTTATTGGGTTTTTCTATCTTGAATTTCTCAGTAGTAGCCCGGAGTCGTGCCTGGTTGATGGCAATAGGCTCGCCCCCTATTACATGGGACTTTAAACATAACTGGCAAAATGTGGGAGTACCTACTACAGGTATACCTCTGCCCAACCTTTCGGGGAAACAAGGCGTGATGTTATGTTTATTAATCAATTATTTATTAATAATATTTTTTTTAAATTAAAATGAATTTATTAATTAATTTTCTTTCCTTATGATGATTGCCTCCATTTATTGTTTTTTTTTCCTAGATCAATTTATAGCCTTCCTCAAGAATTGGGCTATCAAGTGAAAAATCATATTCGACTGGTAGTTCCAAAGATTAGCGTGTTCAAACATTCAAAAACCAAATTTTTCAGCTCATAAAATCGAGTGGGATGACTTAGGAGGATCATCTTATGCAAGAGATCGCTAGCACGATCCTATCCTACCTTTCTACACACACTATCAACCAAAAAAACGCTACAAAATAACAATGGCATCTCTCATACCCAAAACACAATATCCAAAGAGGATCTACACTTTGAAACCGTCTCTTCAAAGTAGGAAGGTAAGCAAGTAAAGGGATCTATAGGATCCAGATTAAGGGATAACGTGAGCCATTCAACAAGGAGGCGTGGAGCAAAGACGCTGTTTATCTTAGAAGCGTGAATCGGCAGGTATTTCAAGTCTTTGTTCAATGTCACTGAGCAAAAGGGTTTGTATTGTGAACTAGTGAACTGTGTGGGTACAATTGGATGTGTAATTTTGGTTGGGAGAGTAGTGGAATTGTTGTATTTATCGAGCAAACCTTTGTTTGTTATTGGTGATAAATGACACGACAAAAACTTAATCAGTCGCTTTTTGTTTGTGTCATTTATTTCTAAGTACACAATCAACATCTAAACATTGCAGCTCACAAAGTTGCTGCACTTGCAGTTGGCACTAAAATTTTTGCAAATAAAAATCGCTTGGTTAGCTAAGCAAGATCAATTTATTACACTATCCATCAATAATAATACAACTCATTACAACATTTCGCATTTTCATTATAAAACCATTTTATCCAAGAAAAATATTATGTATTTTTTTTATTAAAATTTTATCATTTTCTTTTGAATTGTCAAGGAGTCGATCAGTTAGTCAGAAAGTAGATCTCAATGGAGAAGAACGGGTAAGAAACTCAGAGGATACTCTTTTAAATCAAGATATATTACCTATCCTGGGTACATCCTATCCTAACAAATATTATAAATGCGGAAGTTGGTTTGTTTAACTTTAACGCTAAAGCGGCTGTACGGATTTGGATGAAGTTAGGTCGTGGCTATGTTCTAGCCTAGGTCATGGTGTAGACCATAGGTTAGAACATAGGATACTTTTTATCCCGATGTTCCTACGGAATCGAGACTTATACGGGTAACATCGGGTGCAGGTATTAATAAATTAAGTAGCTGAAATTATCTAAAGTACTGTACGAGTAGTAGGTTAAGTTGCGGCATTACACACGCAGCACACGTAAAAATGAAGAGGACTAAAGTTTTAAAAGGACCTTACTGTGAACAAAAACACTAGGTCGAAAACTTCAAACGAATTTTACACACCTCGTCACTTTGCAAAAAAATACGGGAACTCACGCTCAAGTAACCTCGTTTGAAAACTCGGTCAAAATGTGGTTGAGGAGGTAATGACAAAACTCGGTAGCCCGTTTGCACATTTAACGATGGTAGCGCCACAGAATAGTAAAAAGGGAATAGGAATAGGTACAGAATATTATAATAGTACCTTTTCGACTGAGCTCTGCTCTGAAAATAGAGAATGCTCATTTAATATTATAGGATAGTTCATACTAATTCTATGCTGTCATGTCATTATTCTAAGGTACCTAGCCATCTTGTTCCAAACTTTGGGCGACCGAACTCTGCTCGGGTGAAAATTGAGAATAGTTATTTATCCAACATGTGAGGAAAGTTCGTTTTTCCTATGAGTTTTGATTTTGAGTCTTGAGCGAACGAAGGATTGAAAAAGAGAATCACGAGCGCAGCGAGTGATTATAAATTTCAATCCTGAGTAAGCGAAAGACTCAACAAAACGAATAGCAAATGAACTTGCTCACATGTTGCATACAAAACTTTTCACCACGACCAGCAAGAAAGTATTCAGTCATCATAGGTAAATAAATTAAATAGACACAAAGCAAATCAAAATAATTCTTTATTTATTAAAATATCTGTGAAACTTAACATAAAACGAATAGCAAATGAACTTGCTCACATGTTGCATACAAAACTTTTCACCACGACCAGCAAGAAAGTATTCAGTCATCATAGGTAAATAAATTAAATAGACACAAAGCAAATCAAAATAATTCTTTATTTATTAAAATATCTGTGAAACTTAACATATAAAAATCAGGCAAGGTTATTTTCTGAATGGGATCATTACTTTCCTCACTGTTCAAACAGTGAGAAAAAACCAACTTTCCTCACTGTTCAAGCAGTGAGGAAAAACCAACTTTCCTCACTGTTTTCGTAGAGGAAAGACACTTCTTTCGTGCGGGAGTGGTGAAAAACGAATTTTCCTAGTTATGAGACCAAGCTAGATCGACTCCGTAAACCCCTATCAACTTCAAAATCTTAAGAGTCGTTTTCGAGAACGTGATTATAATTTTAAATATAAATGTATATATATAATACACAAATATTGCTCTTCTATTAGTACATGTTTATGTTTTATCCACATCAGATAATTATAATACAGTACCGATCTTAATCTAAATAAATGCTATCATTTACTTAATTAATGTTAACAACTATAGGAACTATATTTTATAATTGTTATTTGATTCCTTATATCATTTTTATTTAAACAATAAATACTTTTTGCTGTGTCTTACAGGATCCGTAATTTGTACCTTTAAGCCATTGTAAGTTTTTTTTTACATTATGGAACTTAAAATATAAAAATATGAATAATATGAAAATCGGCTCCATACTATGAGTGAAAACGCACTCACACACAGACTAGCTTCACGTACAGCTTGTGCAAGTTCACTCGCGACCGGCATTTGTTTGGGGTCGCCGTACGTACGCGTCTGTGTGCGCATGCACCCGTTCTTGCTAATTGTATGGAGCCAGCCTTCTGTACCCATCTATATTGTGGCGTTATCAAGGAGAGTTTCAGCCATATTGTGCAGAATTCATGAGCTGTTGGGAGTTTAAGAATATTATCTAACACTTAACGGAAAGTTTTAATGCGGGGTAACTTTAAACTGAGCTTGTTTTAAATTCTCTTTTCTTTGAAACTGAAGTGGTGAGATTGAAATTAGGGAGTAAAAACACAAAGACAAATTGTTAAGTCTCCATTAAACATTTTACAGCTTCCAATTTCAACGAATGGAGAAAGAAACTAAAATCTGTGAAATAATTAATCAGGAAAGCTTTCTTTTAGTAGCAACTCACCAATGCACAAACACAATCACACGTAGCGTAATAAGTTTTATTTACATTAAAGGTATGTTAATCATCATTAAATGAACTTAATATTGAAGGATATTCACAACCAGGTAGATATTTCCACACAACCTACACATACCTGAACGTAACTCAACATTGTAGAAAGACGTTACATCTAACATATAATCAATGTAACAGCGTTGTAAAACCCCATGCTTCTCGTAATTCTCACCGTTCTCGTTTGCATAATATTTCTCCGTTTCTCGCAGATATTTTTATAACACCTACCTACGCTTGCAGGGATTTCGCTCCGGGCTCAGCAAAAAGGATTTAGTTCAAGGTAACTTACTTTATTTTGACAGGTTTTTCATCGCCCGCCGTATAGCGAATTTGTTAGTATTGTGAGTGGTACAGCTTTTCAGCCGCACGGGTCGACCGAAGGTTAAGTTACACTTGCCGCGGCGGGTTTGTGGATGGGTGACCATCCATAACATATGGAAACCCCTCCGTGCCTCGAAAATCACTTTAGGCCGTTGATCTTGGTTGTCATTCGTAGATCTTTGACAGTCGTTACGGGTAGTCAGAAGCTCAAAAGTTTGACAACCAGTCTTACCAAGGGGTATCGTGTTACCCAGTAACTATGTGGTGAAGGTCAGATCGTCAGTCGCTCAATGTAAAATACTGTATTCAGCAGCATCTGGTTAGACTGGAACCCAACCCCAATATGGTTGGAAAAAGGCTAGATAGATTTATTTTTTGAGGTATTGCTGTTATTCTTATTATTTTTACTGCCTTACTAATGAACGTATTATATCAGGTGAATAGTTACACACCGTTTTCTCTCTTTCAGTCGTCAGTAATTTGCCTTTCGAAAGAAGAAGACAAAGCGTTGTGTAGCTACACAGACGCTATACAACGTTTATTAGTAAGCAGGTAAGTGTTTTGTCATCAACCTTAGTCCCTTTAAGAATGTCTTTAATACAAACTGGAAGTTAGATATTGAATATTTAAGACAGCTGAGCTGTTTGTCTTCAAAACTGATTGGTGTCCTTAAAAATCTTCATATATTAATTTGATTAAATTTAGATCTTACAAATGTGGGAGTTAATTCCATTTTTTCTGGATTCATACCTAAGTTTCTTGAGCCCTGTTTAGAGAGTTACTTAGGTACTTCAAAGTAACCTATGTACTTTTTAGGTATTTCTATCAGTATATATCGAAGTCAAATAATTTATTTCAATTAAGCACAAAAAAGGCACTTTTGAATGTCAAAATTTACAAAAAAAAATGATTCTAGTCGCCCCTTCACTGCACTCCTTCTCTGTCAAAACATTAAATGTGCCTTTAATACTTCCTCCGTCCGGGTATTTTCGTAAAAAGGGGTTAGAAGTTTTTAGATTCGTTTTTAGACGAAATAGCTAATTATTTTGAATAATGAGCAGGGCAAATTGGTGTAAATTGAGTAGGTTTATTATGATGGGCCAGTAATGAACAGGGAAAGGCTCCTAATAATTATCATGGAAGTTTATAGTTAAGTTACGCTATTTTAATTTACATAACATAACATCACGCCTTGTTTCCCCGAAGGGTTGGGCAGTAGTGTACCTATAGTACACCCACATTTCGCCAGTTATGTTTAAGTCCCATGTAATGGGGGCGACGCTATTGTCATCAACTGGGCACAAATCCAGACTCCGGGCTGCTACTGAGAAATTCCAGAAAGAAAAACCCAATGACACTTTGCCCGACCTGGGAATCGAACCCAGGACCTCATGTTCAGCAGTAGTGCTTGCAACCACTAGACCAACGAGGCTAATTTAATAATGTTAATTAAGTCCAGTAGATTGGATGAGTGACCGACGGTACCTACCTACAATAAACTGAGCATTTTAACGTAGTATTATATTAAAACTATTGTTAACTACACTAACGATGTCAAGACATTTCACTAACCTCATTTAACACGTCGAAATAGTTTAATTAAAGTCTTTAATTCCAACTATTATAACTGTTAGTAGTGCAACAGTTTCTAAATTGTGGTTACTTGTTGCATAACTTGAGTTAAGCTGGAACTTAAGGTAGGTACATGAATTTAAGTAGAAATTATGGAACGTAGAATGTTCGTGAGATTACTTCATTAGGTAGGTACTCACACACTGACTTATTAGTATTACTTGTTAAAATGTTAGGAATATCGTATAATTTTTCAATGTTTTTAATTTTTAAATATGTGAGCACTATGCATCTATCACATAATAAATTTATCTGTCATTGCTTCATTTTTCAGTCTTTTTACCTATCGTGATATAGTTATCTTATTCTTGGTGCATCGTCTTCACATATAATTATATTATTTTATTGTATACAAGATATTGTCTAAACATTTTAAGAGTAACGGTGGAGTTTCTTGCCCATTCTTCTCCACACGAAAACTATCATTTGGAAGGGGCGACTAGAATCATTTTTTTTTGTAAATTTTGACATTCAAAAGTGCCTTTTTTGTGCTTAATTGAAATAAATTATTTGACTTCGATATATACTGATAGAAATACCTAAAAAGTACATAGGTTACTTTGAAGTACCTAAGTAACTCTCTAAACAGGGCTCAAGAAACTTAGGTATGAATCCAGAAAAAATGGAATTAACTCCCACATTTAATTAAAAATATTTGTATGACCTACAAGTAGTTGTTCCGGGTCTGACTGTTTGTGTATGTGAGTTTAAACGTTTGTAAATGCACCCACGATACAGGAGAATCCTAGGATTCTCCTGTATCGTGGGTGCATTTACAAACGTTGTGGGGCAACGTTAAAAAAAAAAAAAAAAAATGAATTTCTTTTATTTTTACCCAGGCATCATCCCTGTTCTACTATCCACTACCATTTCTACTAATTATCCAAACAAAATCTTCATAAATCTTTAACGAAAACCCAAAAATCACAGACAAACGTAATTTACAACACAGCGCAATAAAACAGAATCATAGCCCGGAAAAAGATTAAGCATTTTCTCATTCCTTTGATAAAACGACTTGAAAGGGCAGAGCAGATTAATTTATATACAAGTGACGTCATAATAAAGTCATCAATTATAACAGCTCTCCCCCTGCCCTCCCCTCGGGGGTATTAACATCCCAACACGTTCCATGCGAGGTCGACACGGAATTAAGATATGTAATATCCCTATTACATATCTTAATTCCGTGTCGACCAGAGTAAAAGAATCTCGGGATCATTTAGTCCTTGATGTTTTTTATTAAGTTTTTATGAGATTATAAGAATGAATAGTGTTTTTAATATGACGAAGATTTTAAAGGAAATCCTTGTTAGACTTTTACTTTGAGCATATGTTTCATCTTTAGATATTGGAAGTTGCGTGGTAAATGCGTAAAACAAAGTAGCGAAGGCTTTCATTCTGACAGTTCAACACCATTCATTGCGTTATTTACTTCGTTGAGCACACAAATATTTCGAACATAATTTATTATGAAGCAATGGATTAGCGATATCCTTCAAAATCATTCAGATTTTGATTGAAAGTGTAAGTGTAGTGTGTGTTCAGAGTGCATTGCATAATTTGTACATTATATTCCACAGTTAATCTGTGAACAGCGTTGTGGGCTACCATATTGTTCAAATGTTGTGTATTTCTTTTTCTATACTGTATATTGTAGCTGTTTGTTGTTCCTTTTGAATAAAATAAAAGTGTTGCTGGAGCGCAGGGCGAACCTTAGTTGACAAATACTCTCATTCTCGTACCTACTAAATAGTTGCTAATTTGTTTCATAACAGAACACGTACGTCAAACTTACAGTCCAATTTAGTATTCCATAGTTTGATTAAAAGGATTCGAATAATAAACATAAACACAACATCATGCTAGCTTCCCGAAGCGTAAAGCCTCGTACAGGATGGCGTGACGCGACGACGCGACGCGACTCTAACAAAACAGTTTCTAAGAAAACATCACGTTAGAAAAATTACCGGTGTCGCGTATCGCCACTCTGCACGAGGCTTAAGGCTGAGGAGTACCTATAGTAGGTACACACACATTTCTCCAGTTATGTATAATGGAAGTGAATGATAGTAAGACTGTTGACAGGGGAGAATGGAAGAAGTCAGTAGACTTCATTTCTAATCCGTGCGAGTAGAAGTTTGAATAAACTGTCTAGTGAACATGATTTGGATATATTCAATACCAGTTTTTGTCGGCTTAAGCATTTGTTGGTGAAAAGCTTCTTTACGGAAAAGTAGTTATTAGCAAAATATAATTCTTAGTTTGTAATTTATCGCGTGCTATTTATTTCCTAATTTATGTTTAATTAGGTATTTTGTACCGACCTTTTTCTTATCGTTTTTATTTTTAATGTTTATCAGTGGAAACTTGTAAATGGCCTTCAATTTTATATTACAATTGAAGGCCATAAGCTGTAAGTTTCCCGAATAGAATAGAATAAAATAAAATAAATAAAACGTGTTGTGCAGACCCCAAATAACATGGGACAAGGGCCGGAGGATAATGAATAGGAGGTCAGCCTATTGCCATCAACCAGGCACAAATCCAGCCGGCTGTTACTGAGGAATTCTTAGTAGAAAAACCCATAACAATCTCTTAACAGTATTATGTGGGTTTACTTAAAGGTATAGGTAGATAGTGCAATCCACGACGACGCGCCCCACTCCGCTCCGCTCTGTACTAAAGTACAGCTTACAGTACAGTAATCGCGGAGTGGGACGCGTTGTCGTGGATTGCACTATCTGTACACCTTTACCCAACCCTTCGGTGAAAAAAGGCGTGATGTTACGCTATAATCAGTATTAATCAGTTATAGTAAAAATCAAATCCCAATATAATGAAACTCTGAACGTAAAACTGCTTCTTCAATTATTTCCAACACAATGCATAAAAGTTTATTTCAAGTTACAAACTTAAAGCGCAGCTGCCCTAGCTTACTTCTAACATTAATTTTATATGTTGTGACCAAAGTTTAACAAAATATATTATGCTGTTCTTAAATATTCTTTTTTGCTTTATATAGATACCGTTTCTGTTTCGTTTTATTTCTATCGGCGTTTGAATGGTGCTTTATATTCTAATATTTTTTAACTTTATTTTTATACTTATGCTTACTTATTAAAAAGAGGTAAAGTTATCTGTATGTTTGCAAAAGGTAATGATGAAAAGTAATCGATAAAAAAAACCATTGATAGAAAACTACACAACTTCCAAGAGACAAAATATTGTTTATACCATAAGAATTCACTGTTCCTGTGGTATTCTCCCGGTGAACCAGAGGAGCGGAGCTAGCAAATAAACACTTCTTCCGTCCATATTTTCATATAAATATTAAAGTAATTCTGTCTGTCTGCCTGTCTGATCTATTCACACCTTAACGGCTGAACGGATTTAGATGTTTGGCACACAGATAGAACATGACCTGGGTCAATATGGTCAATATGGAATCATAGGATACTTTTCATCCCAGCACATTACCGTGGGATATTATCCGACGTCCACGCGCGCGAAGCCGCAGGGATAAGATAGTGTAATAGTTATTTATCCAACATGTGAGGAAAGTTCGTTTTTCCTATGAGTTTTCATTTTCACTGCGCTCGTGATTCTATTTTTCAATCCTTCGTTCGCTCAAAACTCAACAAAATGAATAGCAAATGAATTTGCTCACATGTTGCATACAAAAATTTTCACCACTCTTCCTCACTGTTCAAACAGTGAGGAAAAACCAACTTTCCTCACTGTTCAAGCAGTGAGGAAAAACCAACTTTCCTCACTGTTTTCGTAGAGGAAAGACACTTCTTTCGTGCGGGAGTGGTGAAAAATAAATTACACAGATATCAAAGAGCTTCAAACAGATGCAAACATTAACTTAATAAAATGAGTGCACTACCACATAATTTAATTATATCCAGGCGACCAGGCGAAGTAAATACTAAGTAGATCTAAGAATATAAACCTGACGAAGTAGAGGTCGGCCATTTTGTCTTGTACCATCTGTTAGTCACGGACTGTACTGCAACTAGATTAATGGTGTTAACTGTCGTCGCCTTATCCTTCCGGTCTCTGTGAGGGATCTACTGGCTTTATATTATGTACTTGTGATAATAGAGTAGGTATTGTTAGTAGGATTCGCTGTTTTCAAAGGAACTTTGCCAAAATGTTTTGTTTCTGTCGGTTCACAAATGCCCACTACTGAACAAACCTCCTTGCGGATAGATGATCATCTGCCTAGACTTTTCCCAACTATATTGGGGACGGCTTGCAGTCTTACCAGATGCAGCTGAATACCAGTATTTTACATGGAGCGACTGCCTATCTGACCTGACATGCAGAAAGATATTGGTACATTATATTTCCATTTCAATCCAATTTAAATAAGCTACAAAGGATATTAAGTAGGTAATGAACGTAGATAAAATAAAAATAAATCTATTTATAAGCTCAGCTGTTGTGATTAGGTTTTCCTGAAAAAAACACGAGACCTTTGTATATTTTTTTTTTTTTAAGTTTCCGCAATCCATTATAGCATTTGCCATTACAGCTAGTGAATGCTACATGGATTATAGTACTTTTGTTCTTCAACCTACTTAATTTGACGATATAAATATTTCAACAAATTCACAAATAGGTACTTATTCCTCTTATTTTTTTTATTGAAAGCAGTCTAAGTATTAAAAAAAGGGAAATATTTTCTTCTAAAAACTTATTGCCCTTCAAATGATGGACACTTTTTTAAATTAATGAACCTCTAAAAACTATTTGCGTCTCTAATGATGAACATTTTTTATTAATAATTGGGTCTCTTTGTAATCCTGCCCTTTCGCATAGTTGGTGGCAGTAACTAAGCTAGGGTATGCTGACCAGGCGGGGTAGGTTAGGTTGGAACTATGACCAATCAAGCACTAGCCGAATTGGTCGCACCGTAGTATTATATTATCTGTGGTCGCGGTAATTCAGCTAGGGTACTCCGAACAATTGGATTAAGTTGGGTTAGAACAGCGAGCGAACGAGCAAAGCGAGCGGCGCCGCGGGAGCGGCCGGCGAGCACTCATCTAAGTTGATAGCTTAGCTACTTAGTAATTTTAGGACCTCAAAATATATATAGGAATAATATATAAATAGGAATTATTTGAGGTTCACTAAAAGAGCTGCAATCATTATAATTAGAGTGTGCAATAATATTTTTAGGAGCGAAAAATGAGAGTTATTAGAGGTTCGATTAAATACATGCCTTAAAGAAAATTAATGTTTACTTCACTATTCATCGTCACATCATTCCTAATTCGTGGATTCAGAGCAGTAAGGTCTCTCAAATGGATCCAATGAAGCAGAAAATTCGTACAAACGAGGTAGGTACTGTGGGATGATTTGAATAGAACTTTGAGAAGATATTTGAAACATTCATAGTCAACCACATAGATACTCTGAGGTTTGAGGATTTCGCTGAATATATGTAAAGTGGTTTATACCTCCATTTGTTTATAAATACAATTTTCAAGTATGTAGAATGTATTATTCTATCTTACTTGCCTTAAGTATTTGCTATGTATTTTATTACCCTTATTTTAATTTGTTTACTGACCTGACCAGAGGCCGTAGAATAATAATTTTTAATACTTTCCACAGAACTGTACCTACTTATGAAAGCTTTGTTTTAGTGTGGTTAGTGTTACAGCATAGGTGCCATTGAAATCAGTGCTCTGAGTCCTAATCTCCTGAAAATACCTCGAAAAGTCCTGCATAGTACTATGTATTTCTTACGGCTTGCGTTTCTAAAATTTGAAGTAGGTAATCGTTACTATAAATTGTTGGATAAAAAAGCTCCTAACCACAATCATGTTGATAATAGCATTTACTAAATAGGTACTGATGTACCTGTAAGTACTAACTATTTAGTAAATGCCATAGGTTTGAAAAGCCTGTAGGTCTCATGATTTTTGTTGCTTAAACAGAAACATCCAAATCCTACTTTGAATAGCGTAAATTGAGTAAATTTTGACGTTTTTATGTGCCTATTTGAAATAGCGATTTGACTTTGAATTTGAGTAAAAACAAACAGGAAAGATACAAAAGAAAAATCGACAGACCATGCGCGAATCCAGAAAAATGCATGCAATTTAAATTGTTTGAGCTGCATGACACAAATACTCGAACATACTCACATACCTATACCTGATATATCTTATCAAAAGCATACTTTCAAAGTTCTAGAGCTATGAAAAATTGCTGTGACATAAATACATTTGACATTTGTTTCGACAGCCCCGTACTTGAAAAGC
The DNA here is from genome assembly GCA_963853775.1 of Xanthia togata. NCBI lineage: Eukaryota > Metazoa > Arthropoda > Insecta > Lepidoptera > Noctuidae > Xanthia > Xanthia togata. The sequence goes on from OY970805.1 coordinate 8,266,664, forward strand.
GACGGTCACGAATGTCGAAAATATTTCAGCAATGATTTACGACGGTGCCTTGTTTCAGTACCAATGTTTCGGTTTATAGAATGGCGTAGGAATAATTTACGTAATGTTTTTATGTGATAACTTTCGTGTTTTGAAAAGTTGGTTTGTTACCTAGCCATGTGAATAAAAATTAAATAGAATAAGTAGGTAAGTACTACTTAAAGAAATAATACTGAGAATATCGTATGCCCGGCAAAAGACTTGTAGCGGAATTACAACGCGCAAGTTAGTCTCAGAGCACTAGTTACGCTTGGCGGTTTAGAAAAGTTTATAAACAAAACCGTAAAAACTACGATCCGCGCAATAATGGTTTCCGTAGTTGGGATTTATTTATCCCAAAAAAACAATCTTAACTGTGTAGTTGAAAACCACGTTCTGCCATACATCGATATACGTCACGGTCAATTCTCCAACTGCAAATGTAAGTTTGCAATCGTATTATTATTTTTTAAATTTGAGATATTTACAAATTAACTTTTTTTTTTTGAGCTGTGAGACCTCTCTTTCTGCCAAATTTCATGATTCTGGGTCAACAGGAAGTACCCTGTATGTTTTGATTTAATTGCAAGTATCAAAATATATCGCTTAAATGGCCGGATTTTTTATTGCGTAGAGTTGGAAGATTGATTATACTAGAGCTCCAAGGGACCGTAGACCTACGTATTTTATATTGATTTCAACTTGATACCTCATCACGTTCCTGAGAAAAATGGTTCTTGACAGATGGACAAACGGACAGACGGACAACGAAGTGATCCTGTAAGTGTTCCGTTTTTTCCTTTTTAGGTACGGAACCCTAAAAAGTTGAGCATCTCCGAAATGCCAAGCGTTTCTATTTATTTATTTATTTTATTATTTATGTACACACGGAAAAATAGATACAGATAAGACATAATCATAATGATGAGTACAAAGGTACTGCTTATTTCTCAAGAAATTTCTTCCAGTAGACCTGCGACAGGAGAAATGAGAAAGAAATGTAGACAATAGTGTGTGAGAACAAGAAGAGAAAAAATTTATAACTAAGCGAAGTCTTAAACTAAAATATTGAAATAAACCTACACGTTTATCGTAATAAATTAACATTTATTTAAATAAATACATAGAGCTTAAAAATATAAACATACAAACTATAGGTATATAAATACTCACAGTTGAGACGAAAGGTAATGCTCTTTTACTCGATATTTGAATTGTGAAACAGTTTTTAAATCACGAATGCTAGGTGGGAGTGAGTTCCACAACCTTACTGCATGGACAGAGAAGGAATAGGAATAGTAGCTTGTTTTATGAGGATGAGATTTAAGGGTTTCTATGTTCTATGTTATGGGGTTTGGTTTCCGCACTCAGTCCGTCAGGTGGACCATTGTGCCAAGCGGTATTCACTCATTGACATCGGAGTACCGATGAAAAAGTCGTAGATATGATCTGACCCCATCCGTTCAAATATTGTCGTGAAAAGCCTCATTGACCAATCCATTATCTAGTTAAAGAAAATGAGTAATTATTAAAAACGTTGATTTTACATTCAATAGTACATAGTAAGGTTGTAGGATGCCAATAATATAGTTAGTTAATAAACTAACTTACTAGCACATAGGGTACTTTTCAACCGACTTCAAAAAGGAGGAGGTTCTCAATTCGGTTGTATGTTTTTTTTTTTTTTTTTTTTTTTTTTGTATGTTTGTTACGCGATTACTCCGCCAATTATGAATTGAATTTTGATGATTCTTTTTTTGTTTGGTAAAGCATACTTCAGAAGTGGTCCCATATAAATTTGGTCAAGATCTGATGAGGGGTTTTTGAGTTAGCTTCAATAATACGTATTTTTTCCATCTAGTATATGTGGACGATGTTCTAATAGTTCCTGTCACTGTAATTTACATAGCAGGTAATGGGTATTCAAATTTTTGTGGGGGTTTTGTGTAGGTACCACAACTAAAAAGTGAAAAATAAAAACTTTTTCACAAAAAATAAAACCGACTTCCAAAAAAAACACTACAAAGTGAAAAATAACTTTGATTTCGGAAGTCGGTGGCAAAAAAACGAAAATAAAAACCCCAAAAAAAATCAAAGTTATTTTTCACTTTGTAGTGTTTTTTTTGGAAGTCGGCTTTATTTTTTGTGAAAAAGTTTTGATCTTACGTTTTCATGGGATAATTTCCAACAACCCGCGGGAAAAAGCTACAATAAAAACTTCACAGGTATCATTATCCTAATACCTACATTAGCTGTTTACACATCACAAATCTCTACCCACATAAGCCTCATAAACATCGACATTCGGAATTGCGACGGAACGGCGCGTGTAAGTAATTTGTGACCGCGGTGATTATCAGTACTAGGTAATACCTACTCTGTTGAGAGTGGACTATAATCCCTTAATAGTCTCATTATCAGTGACAGAGTAGCCTACGTTCGCACAGACGTACAAATATCGCGGCGGGATTTTATCGCGCACTGGATTTTTGACTCTCGGTGTCGAGCCAAGCATTGAGAATCCAGTGCACGAAAATAAATCGCCGCGATTTTATTACGTCCGAGCGCGCATATTTAAAAAATAATAACAACCTGTGCGAGGCCTATCTCAGGATAATGCAGAAATAGTTAGAAAAGAAATATCGCAGTGTTAGTATTCGGATAAGGCCTGCTGTGATGCCACGGGCAAACTTACACGGCAAAAGGAGTATGTAAGGATCGTAGCCTGCCCACATGGGAAGAAGGCGTGAGTTTATGTATGTGTATGTGTATAAAACCAAAAAAGAGCTTTTTAACTTATAAGTTCAACAACACCACCTGCGATCTTTGACCCAAATAAAAAACCATTTTTTTTAATTCTCGTAGCCTGTTATTGGTATAGCTCATTGTAATGATTATATTTCTGTAAATACATACTGTTACGGTTGCGAATTATATTTAATAAACATCCAACTTGACACTGACCTGCAAATTGCTAAAAACGTAAGAAAATTTAAATTTCACTAAAGGCCGATTTGCATAATCAGGTTGCCATAATTAAATTACTTTGTTTTAAATCATGATTTAAATCAAGTGATTTTTTCAATAAACTCAGTAATTAAATCAAATTGTTTTATTTATTTCCTATTTGTAACACAAATTAAAATTCTTAATGTTAGCCATCGGATAGATACATAGTTACCTACAAATGTATTTTAAAAATAACTTTGTGTTATACAAACAAAAACACCAACTTTCCAGCTATTCCGTTCCTAATCTGTTCCTGATTTTAGAATCTACAAACATTTTTCTATAAAAGCTGCCAGATGCCATCCTGTCTTCCACCGATTGCATTTCTATTTTATTGATCAAAACTTGCGTTTCTAACCCGAACCGAACTCAAGTGTCAAACAAAACAAAGCAACGGAAATCCCCAGCTGCCGTCCATCAAAAGCGCATTTTGTTTCACGCACTATTTTAAAAAAATCACGATCTTTTGGATGTTTTGTAATAAATGAATGATTTTTGATTTATTGCAAACAATCGTGATTTTTTCCAATCCTGATTTACATTTTACACGAAGTAAATAACACCACACACACCAACAACATGTCACGGAATTAACGCACACCACCAAGCAAATTAGAATAATAAATTGTAATCATAATACGTATCACTGAATTTTGTTATCATAACTAATAATAATATCACAGTCTATAAACCAATACAGTCATTCGACGAAGCCGTCTAGACAGGGCAATCGTGCGGGGTGTGAGGGGAGAGGGGCGGGTAGGGCGAGCCCGAGCTGCATACGTTGCCATTGTTAGTAGCTCGGGACAGGACTTTCAGGGCTAACGCGTGTCTTGTTTTAAATGTTTTGATTTGTACACAATTAAAATGGTGGATGCATATTATGTGTATATTAGTAATAGTAGCCAATCTGTAGATGAATATGAATTAATTAATGATTAATGAGAAAACGGAAACTGATTCAATAGGTAAAGTATTAAACACTGAATAATAAAATAGTACTGCCTCTGCCTAGCCTTTTCCCAATTATATTGGGGTCGGCTTCCAGTCTAACCGGATGCAGCTGAATACTAGTATTTTACATGGAGCGACTGCCTATCTGACCTTCACAAACCAGTAACTGGGTAATACGATACCCCTTGGTAAGACTGGTTGTCGGGCTTCTGACGGACGACCCGTAACAACTGCCTAAGATCCATGAATGACAGCCGGGACCAACGGCTTAACGTGCTTTCCGAGGCACGGAGGAGTCTCGGTATGTAAAGATGGTCATCCATCCCGGCAAGCGTACCTTAACCTAATGGATCGACCCGTGCGGCAGTTATTACTTAGCCACGAGCTCCTCCGAATTATAATAAAATAGTATTTTATTTAAATTGTTAACAAGCTCTTATTCCCAAATAAAATACAAAACAGCCACGCAAAAAAAAAGCCAGCGTCACTCGGGACGATGCAAAAATTGTAACGATACCCCATATGTCCAAACTGTTGTGCGGAACAAAGAAACGTACATACATTCATACACAAATGCGTACATACATGAAACCATAAAAACATTACCCTCCTTTTCTGGGCAGTTGTGTAAAGTCTGTGACAACCCTAGGTAACTACTGTGGCCTTGTGCGGTGTCGGCATTTACGCAAACATCAAAGGCGTCGGTCCACAATGCGAAAGTGAGTTTTTTGTTTGTTACGCTTTCACGCTAAAACGGCTGAACAGACGTGGAAAAAATTTGGCACTTGGGTAGACAATGGCCTGGGTTAGGATATAGGATACTTTTTGTCCCGATATTCCACGGGATTGAGACGTCCATATGTCCAAACTGTTGTGCGGAACAAAGAAACGTACATACATTCATACATACATGAAACCCTAAAAACAGTACCCTCCTTTTCTGGGCAGTTGTGTAAAGTCTGTGACAACCCTAGGTAACTACTGTGGCCTTGTGCGGTGTCGGCATTTACGCAAACATCAAAGGTGTTGGTCCACTGTTACTCTTTACACTGTGTTATATGATAATATTATAAATGCAAAAGTGAGTTTTTTGTTTGTTACGTTTTCACGCTAAAACGGCTGAACGGAATTGTATAAAAAATGGCACATGAGTAGACCATGACTTGGGTTAGGACATATGATAATTTTTGTCCCGATATTCCACGGGATCGAGACGTATGCGGGTGAAACCGCGGGGCGCACGCACACAGTCGCACACGTTAAGGGTCTAACGTAGTAGGTACTATCGAAAAACTTCATATCTAAGCAATTTGAAAACAAAATCCCGTGAACACGATGACCACGTCTGTTACCGCCCCGCTTCTATAGCGGCCGAGCGCTGCAAGCAGAAATAGTCCTTACGGTGTATCTATATGAACTTCTTCAATGGTACTATAAATTCAAAATTCAAAATTCAAAAGTCATTTATTCAAACTAGGCTGAGAATCAGCACTTTTCGAACGTCAAAATTACATAAGACAGTCCCCCAAAACGCCCACCCTTCACCACTTCCTAGTGCTTTTGCTGGGAAGAAGAAGTGGCGCAACAAACTCCCCAGCAGCACAGCTGTCTGTTCAGTTAGAAAAAAAAATAAAAAATGATTCTATACAACAGTATGCAAGACAATTTACAATATGCAAAAAATAATTTAAATTAAATAGCTATAATTAATAGCCATATGACAGCTAGCACACGCCAATATACCAACCAAAAGCATCGAGAACTATACTCAAGCAGAAATAAAAATAACTAAAAGTAAACAATATCTAAAAAAAAAAAAAAAAAGCCTCCAGGCATAAAGGGCGTGCCCGCTTACATATAGCTGTAACTAGAAGTTACAATTGATAAACTAAACTAGGGCCATCGAGGTAAAATAAATAATTGTCGAGGTCGCTAACTAACCACATATTGCAATACAACTCATAAAAAAAACATTGTAATGAGTAGATTATGTCAGCACTAAATTAAAATAAAATTAAAATAAATTGACTTATAAAGTAAAATTATAAACAATTATATAAACTCATATAACCTGTCAGTAGGTAAACTAATTCTGGAGAAAGAACATTTAAACATTGTCTTGAGTTAATCACAGCGACCATCTATTCTTATCATTTAAGTAGTCGTTGATAGAATAGTATGCCTTTGAACAAAGGTTGGACTTTAATTTAGTTTTAAACGCATTAAAAGGCAAATCTAGCAAAGAAGAGGGTAGCTTGTTATAAAAAGTTATACCAAGCCCAACAAATGAGTTATGAACCTTATGAAGCCGGTGAAAGGGAGCACGTAGTTTATCCTTACTTCTTGTGTTAACATTGTGAATATCACTGTTTTTAGTGTATAAGTGTATATTTTGCCTAATATATAAGATGTTGGCGAAGATGAATTGTGATGCCACTGTGAGAATACCGATATCTTTGAAAAAATCTCTTAGAGAAACTCTGGCACCTAGCTGGTAAATTGCTCGAATAGCTCGTTTTTGGAGGACAAATATATTTTGAATATCTGCAGCTTTGCCCCACAGCAGAATACCATTATATATCCATTTTGGTTTGTTTTAGCTGTACAGTGGCATCATGATTGTAATTATTACCTACGATTCAGTAAACTATTCAGACCAAACTATACTTTCATAATGTGCCAAGGGATTTAACTCGCTACATAACTAATGAAAATGTAAATCAGCCCTAGAATCAATACTAAGCCAATCACTAAAAACCGATGTAGAAACTCATTAAACCCTCAATATATTATTATTTAAACCAGCAATACCCGGGGGATTTATCTGAAATGCAATTAGTAAAGTGTCATCCCTGACAAAGCAGGATTGGTAAACACGGGTGGTCGGGCGACCAAACAAACTATAGTTGAATGTAGGAGTATTTAGATATTTGGTGCCTACTGCAGACTATTGGGTTAAATTACCTCTCTGTTCGGATTCCCGTCTGCAAATTGCTAAGGACAGCTGTATAAGTATTAGGTCTACATCTACGGTAAAACAGATAGATCCATAGTTGTATTAGGTGAGTTTCAAAATTATTTGAACACTAAAAATCTTTTTCACAAAAAAATAAACCGACTTCCTTTTTTGGAAGTCGGTTTTATTTTTTGTGAATAAGTTTTTATTTTTCACTTTTTAACTGTGGTACCGAGAGCAGCGGTGGCCCAGTGGTGGCGGCCCCGACTTACGAATAGTAAGTCGTGGGTTTGAACCCAGACAGGCGCATTACTTTGTGTAATTTATTTCATCACCACTGCTCTCAAAACGGTGAAGGAAAACATCGTGAGGAAACCGGTATGTCCTAGAACCAAAAATTCGAAGACATGTGACATCTACCAATTCGCACTGGGCCCGCGTGGTGGATTATAGCCCACTCCCTCTCATTGAGAGGAGGCCGTGTCCCTGCAGTGGGAACGTTATAGGCTGATGATGATGAGTTGTGGTACCTATACAAAATCCCAACAAAAATTTGAATACCACACTACCTGCTATGTAAATTACAGTGACAGGAACTATTAGAACATCATCCACATAATAAACTAGGTTGGAAAAATACGTATTATTGAATCTAACTCAAAAACCCCTCATCAGATCTTCACCAAATTTATATGAGACCACTTCTGAAGGTTGCCCTACCAAACAAAAAAAGAATCATCTTAATCAATTCATAATTGGCGAAGTAATCGCGTAACAAACATACAGAAAATAAAAAATCAGAATTGACAACCTCCTCCTTTTTGAAGTCGGTTGAAAAAGAACTGCCTCGTTGATCCAGTGGTCGCAAACACAGCTTAAGGTCCTGGGTTCAATTCCCAGGTCTAGCAAAGTGTTATTGGGTTTTCTACCTGGAATTTCTCAGTCCTTTTCCTAGGCTAGATTTAGGCCCGATTGATGTCAATAGACTGTCCCCTATTACATGGGACTTAAAAATAACTGGTGAAATCTATGGTAGACCAGATAAGGTAAACCTCTGCCCAACCCGTTGGAGAAACAAAGAGTGATGTTATGATGTTAAATTATGCTAGTTACCAATGAGGGTTTAGTTGATGATTATTCTTACAAAGAAAACTTCCGGATGTGAAATGGTGTGGAAAAATTAAAATAATTGTCAAATCATTGGATCGAATATATATAATTTCTTCCCATGATTTCAAGTCAACATCTCAATTTAAAGATTATTTATTTCTGAAATAATATAAATAGGTATCTATTATATTTTCTGTGGAATATGTCTAACTACTTCTGAATTACTCTTGAACAGGTACAATTTCATTCATCCCTCTCAATTCAGTTAAGTTTGTCTCACAGAGGTCGGAGGAGGAAGTTGTGTTGCTAATTGAGCCTCCCACACCTTCCCATTCAGGCCCTAATCAATATGTTAAATTATTCAACGGTTTCATTAGAAATTTCCGTGTTATTTCGTCGTATCTTAGAGCATGTTTTGGTTTCAATGTTACAATATTAATTGTTTTTATCAACATTGTTGACTATGCTTTTATAAAATGGGGAAAAGACGATAACCGTGTTAAAAAAACGAGCCAGCCTAATAGTAGTCGCGTATTATGTGTAACATAATAATAATAAGCAACATTTAAAGGGGCCTCGTAAAGGTCGTTTCTGACGGCCATCTCTAGCACCGCGCACGCTCATTGGTGAAATCAAATAGCGCGCGCTACCCCGGCTTCTTGTGACACACTTCCGTCCCTTTTCACAAAATCACTCCCACAGATTTGATTATTTAGATTTAAATTATGATTACAGGAAAGCTATTTTTGAAAAAAAAAAACTATCTAATAATAATTTCATAACGGGCCTCTGCGAGTTGGCTTCGGCCCCTCGTACGCCTTCAAAAAGTCCGGGTTCCGAGAAAAAAAAGATCTATGTATAAGTAACCTGAACCATTTCACAAGACGTTAGCGGCGGGTGGCGGCGGCGGAAAACGGTCTCGAATTCAGTACCTATTCTGCTAATTTTATAATGAAAGAAGATAAATGCGCTGTGTGACCTAATAATTCTATTAATAACAATAGAATGTGTATTATTTTGTTTCTATAATTTATTATGTAGTCGGTTATTTTTGTATTTCTTTTATTTGAAATAAGTACTTAATTTCTAAAATTATCTTGGACATCACAGATATACCTACGGGGAAGGAAATTTTTAATAATTAAAGCGACATTAACCACCTTTTAATTATTTCAATACTAAAGATCACGTCACATCTTTAAACGAATAGTGTTAATGATTTGGAAAAAGTATATGTTAAATCAAAGCATTTTTATAATCACTCAATTTAGGAATATTTTATATAATGTTTGTATTTCAAGATGAAATGAAGTTTTTAAGTTATGTCTAACGCGGATAAAAAACTGAGAATCATGCAAAAACTATCAAGCGTATTTTTCTGAAACCTCCACCATTTTAACGACAATTTAATTATTTATCTTTAAATAGACGTATTCATTAAAATATCTTTTGATTAATGTATAATAAATTAATAATGTGTCTAATTTGGGACAACGCTTCTTGATGGGCGAGTCCTATTACTGGCTGGACGTACAACGCGTTGTATGAGCTCAGCACAGAACCACTTAAAGCCACTGGCATATATCAGCGTCTTAATCTACGTAGGTAAGTATGCATTTATTGGTTAGGCACTCCCTTTTTAACATAGGTCTCACCATCCCTTGTTAACAACAATTAACCAGAAAACCAATTATTGTTTAAGCCATAATTATAGCAAGTATTTGTACACTCATTATGGTAATTTATTAACATGACGAGACCTACATTAAAGCGCTTTTACGACTGGCCCATATAAATTGTAGGGTTAAATCTGTGACGGCTTAAGGTTCCCGCAACAGGCACGACACGACTTCGGTAGAACAATTTCCATGTAGTTTTCATAGAAATTGTTCCAACAGAGTCACGTCGCGCCCGCCTGCGGGAATCTGTATCATGTCATAAAACCTATACGACTTTATAAAGCCTATAAAACAAGCATAAAGTGACGCTTTGTGGCCATTGGGGTGGGCAGAAATGCCACGTGCTTAGCTTTTACCCGCTTGTGATGGTACCCAATGGGAGGTCAAAAGCCTCTTTCATACAGATAAGTAATGAGCATTGATAACTATGCTTAATTTGTGCGGATTGACTGTTTTAGACCATTATAAGTATTGATTATATCGATGACTTGGTCTAGACTTCACCGTCAGTAAGTGTTTAACTCAGAAAGCAGGTACTAACATTAGATCAATTTTAAAAAGACTACTGTGTGCCAGGTTTGATTTTTTATGGGACGTTTGTTGGTTTGTTAACAATTGGTAGATATGTTATGTGGGATATCATTCTTTTCATGCAGCATAATTCTGTCCAAAAACAATCTGTACTCAGTTCTGCACGCAGTCTTAACACCTTTAATGCGGTATTTCACCTATGAAACGGTATTATACGTTTACCGCGCCATAATATCGCTTGTTTGCGCAGCCCGGGGCAATCGGATGCTGCAAGTTGGCTTATTAAACGGGCAGAGCGCACTGCTTCAATATAGACTAATGAATTACTTTTAAAACATTTATTAGCGGATATTGAACAGGATGCGATGAGGTCATGCTCACTTAAATGTTTCGCTGTTTCGGTTCCCTACAAGATGACTGAGCTGGATGGTGCTGATCTACGCGTATTGTTCGTGAACGGGTGCTGTCAGTTGAAACTGGTCATCTCTTATCTGCAAGTTCTTATTTTAAAATTATATTTTAAATTGTTATTTTTTATTTTAATGTTCTCACTAGAAAAAGAATAATGTACCCAGAATTTTGTAATTCTTGATTTAAAACTGTCCTTGGAGTTTCTTGCCCGTTCTTCTCCATAGAGATCTACGTTTTGGAATGGGCAACTTCAACTTTCTGACTGACTGACCGACTCTTTGACAAATCAAAAGTGCCTGTAAATGGAATGTTCAATGTTTGATTGAATTGTTTGTTTCAATGCTTTTAGTTTGAGTACCTAGGTAACCTTTTAAAATTAAACATTTGTGTAACCCCAATTAGTTTTTTTTTTAAGTACACGCCGAATGCATAACCTCCCCTTTTTTGAAGTCGGTTAAAAATTAAGAAAGCAAGCACAAGTCTGATATTACGATTCACTGATTATAAGCTTTATCTAATACTAACTGTTTACGAAGTAAATTGTCTTCAGCAAGTATTCCATGGAACTGTAACTTAAAATGCTATGATTGAAATAACAAGAACAGGTTAATACCTATACTCCATAGGTTTAGGTAGTTAAATAAAGGTAATAAAAAAACCACATGACGAGACAGCTGTCAAGTAACCGACTAATCGTAATATCTGTCACTTCAGTTGTCATGTTAAGTCACAGTTGTACTCTTCAATTTAGCAACGTTATACTTAATTTGTTGACGTTTCGATAAAATACAGATTACAAAATATTATATTATTATTTATAAACTAACAAACAAAATTGTGCTCAAGCAGTTACATCTACGAAGAGTAGTTTATGAATAAATGATAAAGTTTAACATACATTAACAAAAGAGGAAACTATTGTAAAAATCTCAAATAAATTTATTTTGATTTTATCGTATTTTTATCAAGAAAGTGTCATCTATAAAAACCCTTTTTAGGTTTTGTTTATCTTTATTGAACTACTTAAACCTATGGAGTATAGTAATGAGCATATTTTTTTAAAATCTATATCCTGTAGTTAGTTGATTTCATAGAGTTCGTAGTTATATTCATGTAGGTAACTGTCCTTAGTACAAAGTACCTGTCAACCCACACTGGGTCCGCGGGTTGGATTATGGTCCACTCCCTCTCTCGGAGAGAAAGCCCCGAGTCCCAGTAGCGAAATTTTAATAGAATGATTATGCATAGGTGGTGGTGATTATGTGGTATGTACTTAGGTTATAGTTAAGACCCTTGAACCCTTCATCTCTCTCAATGTTCACATTTTGCTTTCCTAAAAATATTACTGAACAATCTAATATTATGATTGCGCCTTTTTTTGTGGACCTCAAATCTCAAACCTCTGTTGGAGTCCTAGAAATACTAAATAGATAAGTTACTGCGACCAACTTGGATGTAGCGCTCGCAGGCTGCAGCCACGTCACCACGCGCTCCACTCGTTCGCCTCGCGCGCGGTTTGTCACAGTTCTAACCAGGGATGTTACGGAAGTCGTTGTATCGGAACCGGAATCGGCGGTTTTAAAATTGATTGATCGGAATCGGAACCGAAACCGGAACCAGAATCGAAGGTGGAAGTAGAAGAAAGATGTGTTAATTAAACGAAGGCTTAGTCAAATAATATAAATATTAATTCAATCTCTATATTTTTTTTAAACATAAATCAGTCTCTTTAATTAGTCTCGCTGAGCAGTCTCTTTAATCAGTCAAATATTACCGATAACACCCACAAACAAAACAATAAACTGAGACTTCGAGCGCGAGCGTGTATAAAATAAACAAACATTACCCTGGCGACTAGTTAAAACTTGTTTGTACGCGTTCTAGTCACGTGCATCGCTGCGTTTCGAACTTTGGCATAACTCCGATTCAAAATTATTGGAACCGAAATCGGAATCAAAGGTGTTAAATTAATCGAAAGTTCTGACCTTTTGGAATCGGAACCGAAGGTCCGTAACATATCTGGTTCTAACCAATAATAACCCAGTTGTTCGTTGCTCTAGCGTATAGTACTGCGACCAATTCAGCTCGCGCGTGGTTGGTTACAGTTCCAACCTAACCGAACCCGTTTGGTCGAGGTCCCGGCTTAGTTACTGCGACCAATTGTGAGAACAGGCCAGAAAATTAAAAAGAGGCTCAATTATTAGAAAAAGTTTGCATCACTATAGAGCATTTTTTTAAATAGATTTTCATTAACTTAAATAATCGACCATCATTCGGAGGTCAATAAGTTTTTAGAGTTTCAGTTAAATATTTCCCTTAAAACTACCATTCATTTTATGGGTCACTAATGGACCACTGCCACAGATTAGTACAGATGGGTCACTCCGCAAAATCATTTAAATAAAAAGCGACTCTTGGCTACGACACAATAAAGAGCTCCAACCAGCGGAGAATACAATGTTTTTACATCCACCCACACCGCAAGAAATAAAAAATATAATAAAGACCCTTAAAAGAAAATTTAGTGACGGATTAGACGAACTACCCTCTATATGAATAAAAACGTGTGCTGAGGAACAGCTGACATTACCATTCTATTTATTCATTAATCAATCATTTTCTGAAAGGATATTCCCAGACGCGTTAAAAAAAAGTTTAATAAAAACTTTTCACAAGAAAAACTCGAAGTCAGATCCAAATAATTACCGTCCTATTGCACTAGTACCAAAATCATCAAAAAATTTCGAAAAAGCAATGTGCAAACGTGTTTATATGTAACTTTTGTGAAAAGTTTAATGTTTTTGAGGAATGTCAAAATGGTTTTCGGAAAAAAAGATCCACGACTTTAGCGACATTTAAATTTACCAAACAAATACTTGACGTTATAAGCAATAAAAAATACGCTATCGGAATTTAACTTGACACGACCAAGGATTATGACATGGTGCTGTATAAAATATTATTATAGAAGTTACACGGTATCGGCGTTAGAGGAATAACTCACGAGTGGTTCGCATCCTACCTACAAAACCGAGAACAATTTGTAGAAATTGAACATTGGGATAGTGACACTGGGGAACTCAGCCTCATACGATCGAATGGGCTTTGCATTAAGAATTCGATTCCGCAAGGTAGTGTTGTCGGGTGTTTGCTATTTTTAATTTATGTCAACGACCTCCCCAAAATTATGACAGAGTCGTGCGTATTGTTTGCCGATGATATTTCTATAATAACTTTTCGTAATGATTCTCAACATCTACATGAGAATCTAAATAACATAATGTTTAACATACATACAATATTGGATGAATGACCACAATTTAGAAATCAACTTCTCAAAAACAAAAATTATGCAAGGGCCTTACCAAAAAAATCCCTTGTCTATAAATTTTACGTTTGACGGTATTAAAGTGGAATGTGTACAAAATGAACTTTTACTTTGTTGGGTCTAGACTTAGATATCCATATGACCTGGAAAGCGCACATACAAAAACTGAAATCAAAACTATCTAGTATTATATATGCATTACGTGAGCTCAAAAAAACTACAGATTTAAAAACTGCCCTATCCACTTACTATGCTTATGCATACGCATGGCTTAAGTATGGTATAATTCTTTGGGGAAATAGTGTAGATAGCAATGACTTGTTTATCCTACAGAAAAAATGTATTAGGATAATGGTCTACATTGACAATGACGTAAGTTGTAGACCGCATTTTAGGAAACTAGACATTCTAACTTTGACATCCATTTATATTCTAGATATCTGTAAATTCGTTAGACAATATCTACACTTCTACCTTAAAGTTACAGACCAACCTCGCCGATATGCACCACGTTCACGGTTTGATAATGCCCTCGTAATACCACAATCTAAGCTAAAATTACACAGCAAAAGCCCACACGTCACATCAATTAAAATAATAATAAAATACCAAACGACATAAAAATTGAACAAAATGAAAATATATTTATTAAACGGCTCAGAAAATTACTAGTGGATAAATTCACTAAATGTTTTTTTTTAATGATGACATCAAAATGGGATGACTTCCAACAGACAGTTTTAGACATTGATTTTTATTATACTTTATTTGACTTATATTTGAACTTATGATACTATTTTAATCCGTGACATTATTTATTTTAAATTAATTGACTTTTTATTACAATTTTATTTGATTTTTGGACATTATTCGAATCTATTGTAAGTCAATTGAATTTTTTAATATTGAATTTGACTTTTTATATTAATTTCATCTGTGAAATTATTAATTTCAAATGAAGTGAACATAATATAGAATATTTCCTAATTATTTTATTTTATTTATATAAATTATATTTGTGACATAGATTGTTACATTCCATTTGTGTGGCATATATATCTTATTTACTTGGAATTAATATTCATTCTTCTTAATGATTGCTAGAGGTAAAATTTGCAAAGACGTAAATTATGTGATATTATTTTTATTAGTATTAGTTTATTAGTATAGTATAGATTAATATAAGTAAAAAAATGCAGGGTGGTTCGATTCAGGTGCTTGGAAGTGTATTTCAATTATCCAATAAATTATTAATATATGAATTTACTGATATTGCAACACTAATGACTTAATTATTATGATGATCAATAAATCTGGACCGATTAAAACATTAATTTCATAAAGCTTCCAAAGTGGAAATAATTGATATCCGCTTCGTTTATCAGTTACCTATGAACGAATCAATTTTGAGGTTTTTTCAATTACCTACCTACAAAGGTGTGAGATTTATTTTCCTATTATTTTTTATTTATTGGGTCGATATTGAACTAATGAGGCAGTAATCCTAGGAGAACTAACATTCAAAATTGATTGATTGAACTTTTAGGGGTATGAGGAACAGGGTGTAAAGTTCACTCATCCACCATAGAAAAGGGAGGATCCTCCAACCAGACGGGTGTTGTGTCTGGCGGGCCGGCTGCCCGACTGTTGATGTCAGATAGTCTTATAAGTCGTTCGCGCGGTAAACTCTAATTGCGCGATTCAGGATTTGTGTGACGTCATGTCTTTGATGCGTAGTTCGTATGTGGCGGTGTAACCGCTACAAACTGTTAGAAAATGGGTTGATTGCTATTTCTGTAATATATAACTTAGTACTCTATGTAAATAATACGGTCGTGTCGTATCAAAATATTCGATTTCCTTTTTCGGCCATTTCAGTGTTTTTTACAACTTAAGAGTTATTACGAAACGCAGAAAAAAATCAGAAAATACATCGGCATGATCTCTTTTACTTACAGAAGCACAACTTCAGTATTCACACATCACAGAAGCGCTGCTTCGTTAGCCGTATCAAAAACTGTTTCATCTTCAAAGTTCGCAACACTGCAGGCATGTGTTCTACCCTGTTTCAAAGTATCGTGAAATTTATATACGAGTACATATTATAGAAGCTGCTTGTAAACAGCCTCGTACTTATGTGGAGCTTCTTAGGAGATTTAAGTACGTGGAATTTGTATACACAAACAACACATCGTCACGCCTGGATTCCCCGATGTACCATCGAAGAAGTTCATATCTATACATTGTAAGGACTATTTTTGCTTGCAGCGCTCGGCCTTTATAGGACCTGGGCGGTAACAGATGTGGTCATCGTGTTCACAAGATTTTGTTTTCAAACTGCTTAGATATGAAGTTCTTCGATATAGTACCTTTAGTACTCCCAGATCTTGCCAGTTATGTTAGGGCGAGCTATTGGCATCAATCGGGCACAAATCGTGGAATCAAATACCTAAGTAGTACCTAAGTGTATTAATGTTTTAAAAGTCATTCTGTTTTAATATTTAAAAATAGAACTTTTATTAGATGCCTTTAATCATCCAGCGAAATTATTACCTCCATGTCATTTAAGATAATTATTTTTATAGTTACAGTAAAATAAACATTATTAGTGTAGATTCAGGTATATAGTGGTATGAAGAACAGGGTGTAAAGTTAACTCATCCTCCATAGAAAAGGGAGGATCCTCCGACCAGACGGGTGTCGTGTCTGGTGGGTTACTGCCCGACGACTGATGTCGGGACGTTGTATATATGCCAGAGGCGTGGTAAACTATGCTTGCGTGATGCAGGATTTTTGCGAGACGTCAGTGTGGAGCATAGTCCGCATGTGGTACATCACAGGCGACAGGGCATCATCTGTAAACGTGAAGACCTAATGTCTGCATCAGCGGCTGTTAGCATTGCTGAGTAGCTAATGGGCCAAACATCAAATTTGACAACGACACGCTCAGCTGAAATACTTAGGTATTATGTCTGTATTTTTAAAACTATGATAACGACCTAAACTGAGATTAAAAGACAATTATAATATACCATTCTACACAACTCAAGGTAAACATTTTAATAATTCTCATTCAAAGAGCTCTCACATAAAAGTCCTCATTACTACATAAATGAAAATTTAGTCTTAACAAGCCTGAAAATGGAATCTAACAGAAGTTTATCAAAGCAAAAACTACGTTGTTGTAAAGTTTATTATCACAGAGAACTTCTACAACTGAAATCTGCTTTAAGCTCACACACAAAGAACTAACTGAAATTAAACGTATGCTTATGTAAAGCCCTCACTACCTAGAACTTTTAAAATCACGGCTTAGTTCTTCTTTTTCTCAAAAATACTTAGAAATTCGAACATTATTTTGACAACCAGCTTCGAGATAAATCGGAATTGCTGTAGGTACTGGCCGCATACATGCGAGCGCCTGGCGCGCAATGTTTGTAGAAAATCCATATCTGTCGTTTATAGCGGCCAAATAAATTACTATGTAAACTCATATTTTATTTTATTTATTTTATTCATTTTAAGAAAACTTACAGCTTATACATTCGAGTAGTCAGTAGTAATATGTAGAAGAAAGCCAATTACTAGTTCCCACTTAAATAAATTTATGTATACAATTGACAAAACGGTACAAACAGCGTGAGAGTTAAACATAGAAATAAAGAGAATAAACAAAAACCAAATACATTACGCAACAATGTTACTCTTCAAAAAGAAAGTTACTTTTTTTTTCTGGAAACTATTCTATTATCTGTCGTGTTATTTAAAAACAGAACGAACGCTTTTTACTTCAGCACATGGCAACCAAGAAAAAAACGTTTACATTCAAGACGCAATCTGTCAAACTTGTCAAAAATGTTGGTCAATAGATTGTATTTTTGACAGATTGTGAATGCGATGCGAATGCGAACGTACTTAAAAATTACGGGAATTGCCCATCAGTTTAACTTTAAAGTAAAGAAGAAAGAAATAAACACAATGGCGCGAATTTATACAAAGTTTGAATTTCCGCGCATTATTTGAGAAAAGTAATAAAAGTCTTGGCCGCAACCAGGCATTGATGGAATAACGTAAGTGCTTCGCCTCGGCCCACATTTTCACGATCGTCCATCAATGTTGCAGGTCGCGACACTTTGGTGCAGACCGGACGCTGCCAATCGACTTGGAAGTATATAGAGTTGTTAATACTCTTTTAACTTAATGTCATTTATTTAAAAAATTGGAGGAACGCTGTTTTGTGTTCAGAAATGCGATGTTTCCCGAGGGTCATTAAGAAAATAGTTGTACTGAATAGAAATAAGCAGACGGATTAAAAAATCATTATATCTTCATAATATCATTCATCTATAAATTCTACATACATTGCCTCTTTGGTCTAGAGGTCGCAGGCGCAACTGCTGAGTCCTGGGTTCGATTTCCGGGTCACGCAAAGTATTATTGTGTTTTCCATTTGGATTTCTCAAGAGTAGCCCGGAATCTGGATTTGCACCCGATTGATGGCAATAGGCTCGCCCCTTATTACATGGAACTTAAACATAACTGGTGAATTGTGGATGTTTGTGTGCGATTGTGGTGTACTATAGGTAGGTACAGTACAACTTTAACCCTTCGGGGAATACAGGCGGGATATGTTATTTAGATAAAAAAGTGCACACACTTAACACCATTATTATTCAAAGGGTTAGTCAGAGATCTTCGCTCACATTTCGGAGTAGCGCGAGGAGGCGAAATGCCGGGGCTTGACTCCGATGCCGCGAGAAATCGCACAAAGCTCTGGCGAGATCTCATAGCGTCATGGAGTTTGCGATTGTCGCAACCCAGTGCTGGGCACGCCACTATTGCGTCGATAAGTCCCCTCTTTGAGGAGTGGCTAGAGAGGCGCCACGGCGTGCTCACCTTTCACCTGACGCAGTTCCTCACCGGGCACGTTTGTTTCGGGAGGTTCCTATTCGTATCAGGCGGGAGGAAACGCCTGGGTGTCATCACTGCGTGGATCACCCAGAAGACACGGTGGAGCATACGGTGGAGGACTGCCCGGCTTGGGCAGAGCACCACCGTGTCTTCGTAGAGGCGATCGGTAGTGGGGATCTCTCGCGTCCGGCCTTGGTATAGAGTGAGAGGGCATGGGAGGCCGTCACCTCCTTCTGCGAAGCAGTAATGCTCGCGAAAGAGGAGGCGGAACGCGTGAGGGAGAGGCAAAATTCGTGCCCTCACGCCCCTAGCTGCCACAGGAGTAGACGCCCTGGGCGTCGTAGGCGCGGGCTTGCGGACGGTGAGCAATGATATCTCGCCGTCTGGAAAGGACCAGGCCCGGGTAGACGGCGTGTTGTGTTCCACGCGCGCCTCAAAGAGATGGCAGCGAGTGAAGGGGTCTGATTCAACCGAAGGAACACGGGTGGGTTTTTTATTCAGTAAGAGTGCGAAAGCCGCGAAGCCGCGTGCAGCAGCTAGTTCAATTCAAAATAAACCTTTCATCCCTCCCCTTTTGATAAAGATCTCATTCAACCCCGACGTTTCTCTAAAACATGAGCAATTCGAGGAAAAAATTGCGTATCTCGGAAACGTGGTCGCGTTTTTTTAAAACTTCCAAAAGTAAGGGAACGTGAGATGTGTCCATGAGCGGAACGTGCAGTCTCATTAGCATATGTGTCACATAAAAGGCATATTGTGCTATACCTAAAGGTTGAATAAGTAATTGAATCGTATCAGCAATAAGTATTTAATTGCTGAACATCCAAAAAAATTGCGCGTTCAAAATCGCACACGACCGTGATAGAAGTGAACTGTGAAACTTCTTAAAAGTAAAGAATAAGAGAGATTGGGTGAGAGAGAGAGAGAGAAAGAGAGACAGAGTTATATTTTTCGTCTCTCTCATGTAACGAAATGTGCCTAAACCTGACGAGTCCTTGAAATTTCACTCTTAATTCTCGTCCAAAAACCTAGTATTCTGTTCACTAGTTTTGTTATTAATTTTGTATATATTAATTCCATTTAAGGTACCATTCCGTGACCGACCGCAAGCGGCAACTGCAGGCAACGTGTGGCCGCTACACGACTGGTTTCCATGAAATACCTTCCGTAGCTAGTGACATGTCGCTTGCAGCTACGAGCGAGTGACAGACGACACGTGTAGCCCGACCGCAGACCAGTAGTACCGCCAACGCTCGAGCGATAACACGTTTTTCTATATTCTGTCTACCGACTGGAATACGGGCTGCTACCGCCTGCGGTCGGGTTCGGAATCATGACTGCAGCGACATGACGCAGCGATACGTCACCTGTATTTGCCACCTGCGGTCGGCTACGGGATGGTACCTTTACTGTGTACACAGTAATACCTACCTACTTTTGTTGTAAGTGTAACATTTTATCCTGTGTGTACAAATAAACATATTCGATTTCATTTCATTTGAATGATATTATATGAAAGGAGAGGTAGATAGGTTGCCTAGTAATAATCGATTTTCAAAAATGCCACACTGCCTATTCAGATATATTATATGCGAAATCGCTGGTCCAAAGTGACTAACCAGAAGGCGGGCCAATATCGCTACCATGCGCGATAACGATATTGCTTTTATCCGAATAGGCCTTAAAGCTACGGTTTCCTTGAAGAGTGATGACCGCCACATAGTCTCTACTATTTACAGGCGAATGACGTCACTGAAACGTTAATTATGAAAGTAAATTGGTGTGTTTTCCTAGAGAGCGTTTTTTGACACCGTAATGTCGAAACCAGGTGCCATCATTTTCATGACAGCATTTCACTGTGACTGTTATGTGGTGGCCACCGCTGTTCTAGGAAACCGTAGACTTACGCACACATAACAACGTAATATTGTAATGTCACACTATTTCAGATGACACTGAGAAGTAGGACGGCATGTCTTTATTATCGGGAGCGAAAAAGAGACAAGTATTTATGTTGCTGAGCGGCGCCACACTGAGTTCAGGGTCCTTATTATGAAGTATTAATGCCATCATGATTCCGTTGCAAAAAAGGGATGGTGCTATAGGTCATGTATAGCTGAGCTATATCTCTCTTTGACACTGGAAAAATGATATATGCCCCAGGTTTGTTAACTAGCCAAGTGTGCCTCTTGCGGAGCGCGTATAATTAACACTTTTTACTTTTTAACATCATTGTAAACATGAATCATAGTGGAAATTCACAGATTTTCAGAAAATATAGTGAAGCCACACTGTCTAATATGTAATGATTATGACGACAGGGTTTATTATGTGCGTGGACAATTGCGGTGAACCAATTTTCACCCTTATGGCCTTAGTAATAAGATGAATAGTATTTCATCGCCACTATCCGCGATGGTACCAACTAGCCCGTCGTTTATCAATTGGATTATCAAATCGATCAACGACTGTCGAGAGACGTTGTCATATTAATGGAGGAAAATACACTCTCGAGAGAACCTTGATTTATTTTTCTTTCGCAAATTAGAACATTTATTTATTTAACTCTTCATCAAGGTTAAAATATAATTAAGAATTGCTTGAGTATATTTTTATCTGCCACGACCTGTCATCGAATTCCGTCTAAACTTTGACAGTGTTTAATTTTATATTTTCTTTAACTCCGATAGCTATGCGTTGGAAAAACTACGAACAGTTTACTCGTGAATCTAATATTAGTGTATAGTTTTTGTGTCAATGTCAGAATCTGCAAATGTCATTGCCGCTTGGTTGATAGCCCACCATTGCCAGCCCGGTTGCGATCTGCTGACCAACCGAGCTAGAGAACGCTCGTTCTAATATAATTATTTTATCGTTTATATTGTAAACACGGCATCCCTTGAAACTGAAAGAAAACTTTGGGGAGACCTTTGCCCAGCGTCAATGTTTCAACGTCCGACGCTTAACATACGTATTATTTTCTTTATTTCATTATACTTACAAATTATATTTTTTTATAAATAAAAACATTTAAAATATAATAAATAGTAGCCCACTGGTATCGGGAATAGGGTCCAAGCTACCGGCGGCGGTCAGAGCTCCAGAGAGAGGAACTTCCTAACAATGCGAGCCGTGTCCAGTACCGCTTTCTGGATCAAGCCTTTAATCCAGAGCCTCTTCAGGTGTTATTATTCTTATTTTTAACTGACCAACAAAGCCACTGGTTTCTCCCGATAAACAGAAATGGTTAAAGGTATTTTTTTCCTAAATCACCTGACAATTTTTGCTTGGCGTCTGACAATGTTTTACCACAATTTGTGTTCGCATTTTGTTTTTAGATAAATACTAAAACTTTTGCCACTTTTACATTCTATTGATACAGGAGAATACAAAAGTAGCACGTAAACAGTTAGTTTCCAAATACTTGTTTCCACGAAAATCTAACTGTTTACGACTTTATTCCGATAGGATCCAATCCAATGTAACTGGTATTTTTATATTATGTTTCCAACTAAAGCTGAATTTATTGGGTATTGTCTGAATACTCTATGCATAGGATATTTTTGTATGGAACAATGAAACATATTCATACACACAGCTTCTTAGAAAGCTTTAGCTTTCCCACGCAACTACTACTCGTGTGAAGTACAAGGTTCTAACAGTCCGACAACTTTTCATCCGCAAACACTCAAACTTGCCATTAACTCTTAAAATGCCGATTGCACCCCATGTGTGGGTATCAGTAATCCTTCGACAGCAAGAAGAAGACCAATACCCCCATGTCCTACAAAAAATACGCACACGACTTTTGATAAAAGACACTACCCATTTCTAAGCGCCCTCACTTATAATAAATTGAACCAGATTTTGAATATACATTCCCATATCACATTTAATTGTAAATCTAAAATTAAAGAATATCTTTTATCTCTTGACTACAATAACACAGAAGACCTATTAAAATCGCAATATACATGACCAATACAATTACCACTCTATTCATATACCCTCTCACACACACACACCCTCTCATACACACTCACACATACAAAACAAACACTCACCAGCACCACATCTTTTTCACACTATAATTAAACACATGAATGTATCTACCCCTTAAATAAAGTACTGCTTACTTACCGGTAATCTTATATAAATATAATGGACGGATGGATGACCCCTGTAACACAGGTTCCACCTAGCATGGGGGTCATTGATCAAATTTCTGTGCACTTACTTGTAAGTCCTACGCTGTAAATGCTGCGCATAACTAATTTGTACATTACTTTTGGAAATAAATAAATAATTAATTATTATTGTTGTTTTTCGTCCACTGTTTAGCCCTGCTGCGATTGGGCCTAGCATTAATGGCCATATTTTGTATTTACAATTCATAAATTGTAAAATAAATTACATTCTTCATTCTTCAATCAAATTCATTATGGCTATAAAAATCCTAGAATTCAAAAATTACTTTTATTGGATTTCTCTGATAAGTTTTTATTTTATTTAATAAAGGTAGCCTTTTGTTAGTATCCTTTCTAACTTCCTTATAACAATAAGGAAAAGAAAAATACTTATATATTTACTTAGATAACGGAAGCTTCAACAAAAAAATGCATCCCGCAACCATCTCTCAAATGAATATTTTAATAACGAACGTACCATAACTTCAACAAGCAGGTTCTTTTTTTTTCTTAAAAGTAAAAAGAAAACTATTACATCGTGGTATAAATAAACATTTTTTTACTTAGCTCTACAGTCGTTTGTATTCAGACTTTGCTGCTACCTTTCATACCACATAATGCCTTGAAAAAAAAAAATATAATCAAGAGCAGGAAAAGTTACCTGTAAAATATTCTGTAGCAAAACGTGCATACTAGAGAAATTGTAGCGGTTACACCGCCACATACGAACGACGCATCAAAGACATGACGTCACACAAATCCTGCATCGCGCAATTAGAGTTTACCGCGCGAACGACATATATAAGACTATCCGACATCAACAATCGGGCAGTCGGCCCGCCAGACACAATACCCGTCTGGTCGGAGTTTCCTCCCTTTTCTATGGTGGATGAGTGAACTTAAAGATATGTTTATCTACCAAAAAAAAAAAATGTATTTGCAACATTTTTTTTTTTGGTAGATAAACATATCTTCTCTGCTATATCCCGATATATTTTTAAAGCCCCCATGTCCTAAGCATTCGAAAGAAAAACGCTTAAAAGTGTTTTTTTTTTCTTGTCGTGAATGTCGTTGAATTTACGACGAGACACCACTCTCATAACGGAGAAAACGTGAAACCCAAGGACAATCGGAACTCCAAAAATGTTGTAGCTAAACAAAAATTTTAATACGTAATGTTTATGAGATTATATCGCGTATAAGTGATAATATTCGTGAGAATATACTCGGCAATAAAAACAAGTGGGCCCTAACGCCGGGTAGGGGAATATCGCACAGACGGCATGAATGTGTGGAATTAAACAGGTGGAAACTGTACGAATAGTGTAAATACTACTGAATTTCGTACTGGCGATTATTATGATGAATTGTGGAAATTATTTCAGGGCAAATTACACACATCACAGATCAGGGATTTCACAGTTCCGTTGAGGCATTCACATTAACCATATAAATTTTTATTTTATTTGGGTAGTGGAAATTATATACAAATTTACGATCATTTCGCTTTCCCAGGGCAGTTACTGCAGTTATTAAAGTTCCTGGAGGTCTAGTAGTGTTATTTCAGTACAGGCAAAAATGTGTGTAATAACCTTTTCATACGAAATATATTTATTTGGATACAAATCATCAAGAGAGACGGTGAACATGAATCTGCCTAGCCTTTTCCCAACTATATTGGGGTCGGCTTCCAGTCTAACCGGATGCAGCTGAATACCAAAATTTTACATGGAGCGACTGCCTATCTAACCTCCACAACCCAGTAACTGGGTAATACGATACCTCTTTCTAAGACTGGCTGTCAGACTTTCGGGCTTCTGACGACCCGTAACGTCTGTCAAAGATCCACGAATGACAGCTGGGACCAACGGCTTAACGTGAGGCACGGAGAAGTCTTGGTATGTAAAGATGGTCACCCATCCACAGACAAACCCTGGCAAGCATAGTTTATCCTAACGGATCGACCAGTTATTATTATTATTATTTTATTATTATTATTATTTATTTAAATCGAACACAAATGATTCATATTGTCGTTAGTAACACTTATAAAATACGTTAGTAATGACCTATTAAAATAAAAATACAAATAAAATTAAATTTATAAAATATACGAAATTAAATTTAACTAAATCAAATTTAAATCAAACTAAATCAAATGAAAACAAACAAAATCAAATTATATTTAAACAAAATCAAATTATATTTAAACAAAATCAAATAAAATAAAATTATTACTTAGCCACGAGCTCCTCGAGCCTCGAGCTAGAGAGACGGTGAACATAAATACATTTTTTATTGGTGTGTAATTGTTCACTTCCCTGCAATCTATTTAATTGCATTATTTTATTAGTACTTGACGATTACCTTATGAACCGAATGGGACAACCAGTCACCATGCTTAGCGCCAGTTTTGTGATCGCATTTAGGTGGTACATATGCTCCCAATCTACTAAAATAGTAATAGTAGCCACCAACGATAACCAGGGAAAGGAGGCGTGTATTAGGAAACACACTTGTAAAAAACTATCCGAAACAAAACACATTAGGAAATATACCTATATTGTTAACATCTATGTACATTATGAAGATACGTAGTGAGTATATGAAGCCAAATAAACGGAGCCATACAACGCCCTAATATCCACCATATTATTACATTCCAACATTGCTGCCATTCCAATGATACTTCTGTGATGAATCCAATGACATTCATTGGAATACCTACTCTGACGTTGTGTTTTTTATGTTATTTATTATATACCTAACGCGTATTGTGTAATGTAAATTATTTTGCATGCGTATTGTTGTATAGAATCAAAGTTTTTGTAACTGAAAGGACAGATGTGCTGCTGGAGAGTTTGTTGCGCTACTTCTTCTTCCCAGCTAAAACACTAGGAAGTTTTGAAAGGCAGGCGTTGGGGGGGGACTGACTTATGTCATTTTGACGTTCGAAAAGTGCTGATTCTCAGCCTAGTTTGATTAAATGAGTTTTGATTTTGATATATGGAAATCATCAACCCCAGAGGAACGTGGGTGCGTTGCCATCTTACAAAGCTGAAAAGCCGCATGTACCTGTAATTAAATTACACCGGCGCCTATAGGGTATTTGTCCACCCCAAACATGACCTGGACGTCACCGGGAACGAGATGACGGCGCCGAAGTAGCGATATATGCATTTAATATGGCCGCGTGTCCACCGCACGTCCGTCACCTGAGCGCCGTCAACCCGGCCGCCGAAATTTCGAGATGTTCAGCACAACCGCTAAAACTCGGTCCGAGATTGTGACGGACCGATGTGCTGGCAGATTGCCGTCGCACCAGCGCTGTTCGCCTGGCTTTTGTTTTGTCTATCATAACATACTGATACCCCGATTTTGATGGAACAAACGATCGCCTTCACCGGGACGTCAGGTTCGGTTCGAATAATCTCATTTGTCGGTGACGTCCCGGTAACGGCTGCGGGGAACGAACACCCTACCTCTTCAATCCCGGAAAAAAATAATTGATTGTAGTACTTTCCTGATCGATCTTCTTATTAAATGAGCTCCAACTGTCTACTATGTAGATACCTCTAGTGTATATATTGACAACTCCAGCTAGTTTTGCACTCAGGCGGGAATGCAGCCGATTTGTTATGTCCAGTCTGATAGTTTTTTTGCTCTCTCGGTAAACTAGCTCCGGGAGTCATCGAACTAGGAAAAAGCAAATTAATCGTAGTGTCGTTTAGTTTGTCGGTTTGTTTTTACATAAGTGTTCTTTTTATTTGATGTAGTCTATGTGTGACGCTTGTACTTAATAGAATTTGCAGTATTTGAGTTGCAGCTTTGTCGGAGAACTATTTGTATGCCTGTTATCTTTAAGGGCAGCTTAAAAGGAGCTTAGCAGGGGGAGCTTGAAGGTGGATTTGAGCTACATCATCAATCTACCTAGTCTTTTCCCAACTATGTTGGTGTCAGCTTCCAGTCTAGTCGGATGAAGCTGAATGCCAGTATTTTACATGAAGCGACTGCCTATCTGACTTATACAATTCACGTTATTCACTAAGCAAGTTACTGGGTAACACAATATCCCTTGGTAAAACTGAGCTACACTACATTATATTATAGTAATATGACTAAAAGGTTCGAGCTCGCGAATAACACAAGGATATGAGATTTTCCAACACGGTTTCTGAGTAGGAGCGCAATGCAATATGTCGCCAGGAATATAATTTGTAACGAAGTATATCCTGTATTTGCCACATAATATTTAGGAATCCAAAAATGTGAGTTTAAATAAAATGCTCTATTATCAAAACCATGGTAAGAAGGTTACATCCCTAGATGACCATTAAGCCATTCAAATAACAACAATCTGCTTAGCATTTTCCCAACTAGGTCGGGGTCGACTTCCAGTCTAACCGGATGCAGCTGAATACCTGTATTTTACATGGACTGCCTATCGTTACTGGGTAGAACGATGCCCATTGCTCAGACTCATTGTCGGACTTTTGGGCTTCTGACTGTCAAAGATCTACGAATGAAAGGACGATCTACAATAATAATAATCTAATAATAATAATTTTATTTAGGAACATAAAGGTTTGAAGTACATCAAATGCAAATCTCTTATTGATTAGGCGCTCAAGAACCTTCGAAAGGGCGGGTAGTACCGCTATAGGGCGATAATAATGCAGGGACCAACTGCTTAACGTGCTTAGGGGTCTCGATATGTATACTGTATGGGCACCCATCCATGAACCGACCGCGGCAATCGATCAGTGTGCCAGTGCTCATCATTTAGCCACGAGCCCTTCAAATAACCACGTTGATCAAAATCCTAACTTTTATATATTTAATATTATAAATGCGAAAATGAGTTTGTTTTTTGGTGTGTTTGTTTGTTTATTTGTTTGTTACGCTAAAACGGCTTTACGGATTTGGATTTAATTTGGCACATGTGTAGTCCACGACCTAGGTTAGGACATAGGATACTATTTATCCCGATATTTCTGTAGTATCAAGACTTATGTGGGTGAAACCGCGGGGCGCAGTTAGTATGACATAAGTAACAGCAGAGCAGCCGCCATTTTTGTGGTACGTAACGACTTCAGTATCGGCACATTATTGGTCGCTCTGGTCAATAAATATACTATTATGAGCAGATGCGAGCTCCCCACTATATTTAGATCTTAGCTGCATACAGCGGATGAGTGATCGATTTTAAAGCACTGAATGATATCACTGTGTTATAAATAAAAAGATATGTTGTTTCTATCTCGGATATAAAGTTTTATTTTACTTATCATCACGTCTTGTTTCTCCGAAGGGTTAGGCAGAATTTTACCTACCACACATTTCGCCAGTAAATCCCATGTAATAGGGGGCGAGCTTATTGCCATCAACCGGGCACAAATCCAGACTCCGGGCTGTTGCTGAGAAATTCATGATGGAAAAACGCAACACTTTGCCCTACTTGGGAATAGAACCCAGGACCTAATGCTCAGCAGTAGTAAAAATCCAGAAAATGGAAAGAAAATCAATTCTTCTGTTGATTGTGTTGAAGGCAATCTAAATTTTGTTAGCTCAGGACTTAACTATACGAGTACCTATTGTATTGAAATAATAAAACATTAGACAGGACAGTTAAATTCAGTTTTAGTACAGAACTTATAACATCTTTGTTGTGCCAGAGATCTAAAAATCTAATATACGTGCACTCGCATTTTATATGGCCATGGATGTAAAGCGAAATTGTCTCCTTGAACATTTCAACAGGGACACTTAATTCTTCTAGAATTATTTTTATGACCGTGTTAGACAAAGAGCTTTGTCTGACATACGTGTTTCTTGTTTTATATATTTTTATTATAATAAAGTTTATACAACGTGTTCCTTTTGATATCTAACTCTGGGGTATTAACGAGACCATGTCAAAGAATCAACTGGCATATGTTTTTTTTTTTCGTTTTTATGTAAAACGTTTTCAGGTGAAATATAAAAATAAAAAAAACATATCATTCTGACTATTTCTGTCCATAAAAAAATACAACGTCGAATTTTCTTAGCTTTAAATATGAACGATTGATTTGAATGAAAATAATTTATTCGTACTTGTCAATGAAACTTAGATACACACATCGTGAGTCTAGTGTGTCTTCAAAGCTATGTATTTTTGGAAAACGTGTTCTAGGATATTTTGTATTATTTTTAACCGACTTCCTAAAAAGAAGTTCTAAGTTCTATTTTCATTTTATTTTTATTATTTGTTGATAAAGCTGTGAAAATTTTAACTGTCTAACTATCACGGTACATGAGATAGAGCCTGCTGACAGACAGACGGACGGACAGGAGAGGCGTAGGGTTCTATTTGGCAACTTAAAAATGGTACATGGGTACCCAACCCTAAAAAGTGCTCATAATTAGAAGATCAATAAGTTTTTAGAGCATCATAAATAAAAATTCAAATATGTTTTTCTTTTCCTAACAATGACATCATATTAGGTAATTTAGACAAGCTTAGAAACTATGTAAAACAAGTTTGTGAGAGCCGGTGTATGGACTAGGAATACATGTAAAGCAGATCTCCAGGGTCCCACCACACGGTACGTAAACATAATCAGTTATTTAGTAATGTGAAGGGATAGGGCATAACATGAAATCAATTATATACACAGATTTCGAACAATATAAAACAAAAAGAGAAGCAAATGCAAAAAAAATACACGAGCAGCTATCCTAAGTCTCGGGAATTTAGAGGGATGGACTATTTTGGATGTGTTATTAATTACTCAGTTGCTTAGAAAACTAAGCTAAGGATCTAAATAAGTATTATATTGTGTCAATTATTATCATGTGTCATGTCTTATGTAACAAACCTTCGCATGTCGACCTATGTTCATAATATTCATGTTCAACTTGATCTGAACTCCAACTTTGTGAAGGTGAAATAGTTGTTGACACGAGATGAAATAGTTTCACCAAGTATCGTGATTATGATACAAGTTTCACTCAAGTAAATTTATGTAGATAGTTTTAACACTTTGAGAGATACAACAATAAAATTTCTATTGTGGCTCGTTCCGTGTCTGAATGTGTTAATAATACAGAATGCTAAAGCCTTAATCAGTTACCTTACACACAGTATAAATAAGTAACAGTATCAACGACGCGCTTCTCTCTCAGTCATATATCAGTTACGCAACAGTATCGAGTACGTGGCAGTTAGGTTTATCTACCAAACGGGCGCGCGTAGGTAATTATTTCAAGGTCAATGCCGATACTTATTACTGTTACTTTATTATACTGTGCCTTAGGATGTCGTTAATTAATATCGGTAAACAATAAAAATTTAAAAACATATTTACCTACATTTATTTACGAAATAATAGTACTAGGTGAATAACTAAATGTAGATCGTAATTATGTTTTTGAGGTCATCTTATCAATCTTTTTTATTTCCCTTATAAAAATAGAATAGAATAGAAAACATTAATCATTATTCGACACAGACACAACACAAAAAAAAAACAGCTGTTCCATACATTTTGACCGCGTAGGTATTGAACATTTCAATGAAACAGTTGTTTTTTTTTTTTATAACCGACGAAAAATTTCAACGGAGGGGTTCAGAATCATGTACTGAATCCATGGTAGGTATCAGTTTTCGCGTCGATTTCACTTCACTTCTAACCGGATGCAGCTGAATACCAGTATTTTACATGGAGCGACTGCCTATCTGACCTCTGTAAGACGTATGACTGGTTGTCAGATTTTCGGGTTTCTGACGACCTGTAACGACTGTCAAAGATCCACGAATGACAGCCGGGACCAACGGCTTAACGTGCTTTCCGAGGCACGGAGGTGTCTCGGTATGCAAAGATGGTCACCCATCCACAGATCAACCCCCGCAAGCATAGCTTAACCTGATGGATCGACCCGTGCGGCAGTTATTACTTAGCCACGAGCTCCTTCCACCCTGTATATTACATCTAAAATTTAAAAAATGATTACATATTTCTCCTGTATATTATTAGGACAGGCTGCCTTGTAGTAGCAGTAGCGCTTGCTGGTCGCAAGCGCTACTGCTGTGCAGCATGAGGTCCTAGGTCGGTCCTAGGTCCCTGGTCGGCCAAAGTGCTATTGGGTTTTTCCATTAGGAATTTCTCAGTAGCCGCCCGGAGTCTGGATTTGTGCCCTGTTGATAACAATAGGCTCGACACCTATTATATGGAACTTAAACATAAACATCACTGGCGAAATTTGGGTGTACCTACTATAGGTACTCCTCTACCTAACCCTTCGGTGACTACTGGCGTGATGTTATGTATATTTATTAGGATATCGGTACCCAATCTATTTGATTTCTCGAATTGATATGCCAAACGTAGACAATAATATGGCAGTTTTACCGTTGACCTTTTATTGGAGCTATCTTTAGGAAATCTATTCCTAGCAATACAGCGAACCTATACAATATGTAAAATGACCCTGTCTGATCCAAAAAGGGCATAGGTACTGCAATAACATTACCACAAAGTTTATTATTTTTATTATTATTTTAAAATTCACAGCTATATTACCAAAAACCATTCATCATCATCATCATCAGCCTATAACGTTCCCACTGCAGGGACACGGCCTCCTCTCAATGAGAGGGAGTGGGCTATAATCCACCACGCGTGCCCAGTGCGGATTGGTAGATGTCACATGTCTTCGAATTTTTAGTTCTAGGACAGGCCGGTTTCCTCACGATGTTTTCCTTCACCGTTTTGAGAGCAGTGGTGATGAAATAAATTACACAAAGTAATGCGCCTGTCTAGCTGCCTAGTTCTTTTATTGTTTCGTCTAATTTTTTTAATACGTAGGAGGCGTAGATTCTGTAGCCCGTATTGCAAACCGATATTCGTTGATAGTCATTTGTATCTTTAGGGTTGTTTTTCTTTGGAATTGGTACTTGCATTGTTTCTAGCCACGTGTCGGGAGCTTCATTCTGTGTCCAGGCTTTGTTCATATGCTTGGTGACGGCTTCCTGTAATATTTGGGGCATCGCTTTGTAGAGCTCAATTACCACTTGGTCTGTTCCGGGCGCTGTTCCGCTCCTCATGCTGCTAATTATGTCCTTTATGTCGTCCACCGTGGGTCCTTCACTTTGCTCGACTGTTACTGGTTTTGTTATTATAACCGTTGGTATAGGTAGGCCCTCAGATTTTTTTTAGGATTTGCTCCCATTTCGGGTTCGAACCCACGACTAACTGTTCGTAAGTCGGGGCCGCCACCACTGGGCCACCGCTGCTCTCACCATTAAAAATGTACAAATTTTCAACAGAGGTTATGACTTTTAGACACTCGCTAAATGACGGGCACCGCGCGCCATGTAAATAAATCCCCAAGGAAAAAAAAAAGTGGGGATTTATTTTTTCCTTTTGTCCTGAAAATTCCCATATAAATAGACTCTCAATACGTTACTTAACAACATCCTCACGGATCGGACAGGGTTTTTTTTACATGTTGTATAGCTATTTCCAAGAAAGTAACTATTATAGAGAAAATATAAATTCAACTTAAATTCATCTTCTGACAGGATATCTCGCTAATTATCTAAGTAGATAACATCATCATCTTCCTAACTTTTTCCATATGCTGGGGTTTGCTTCCAGTCCAACTGGATGCTATGACTACCAGTATTTTACATGGAGCTACTGCAATATCTATCTGAGGTCCACAACCCAGTTACTAGGTAATACGATACCCTTGATAGGGCTGTTTGTAAGACTTTCAGGCTTTTAAATTAACACCAGTAACGACTGTCGAAGATCAAGGAGTGACAGCTGGGACCAACGGCTTGACGTGATTTCCGAGGCACAGAAGTGTCTCGGTATGAAAATGAATGCTTCTAACACAGCGTTGTAGGAAGTCAAGAACCATATTACATAACGTCGCCTCACATTTTACGTCGTAACAATTGACGAAGGTTCCTTTCAACACAAGCGGGGCTTACTTAGCGTTGTCAATAACACGTATAACCTTTTAAAAACCTCACGGCACATGAATGTGATTCCATTACTTTTCATTGTTTCACAAACTGACTTAGGACTGATTTCAACAATGAAACTGAACGCGATCAGCATTTCTAAAGCTGTCGAGTTCAAGGGCTGTCAGTGTCAAAATTGTTATGGAATATTGTACTCTTGAACGCGTTTAGATGTGCTGAACGTGTTCAATTTCCTTAGTGAAATCCGCACTTAAGTAGATAAGCACGTTGTCAATATAGTCAACAAGGCGTATTAGATGTATGGTTTCGTCAAGAGATCGTCACGTATCTCTCTGTATTTTGTAGCATGTAGGTAACTGTTTTTTGTCCCTACTAAATAAACAAAATCCCCGCACGGAACAAATATTTGTATGACCTACAAGTAGTTGTTCCGGGTCTGGCTGTTTGTGTATGTGAGTTTAAATGTATGTAAACGCACCCACGATACAGGAGAAATGAAAAAAAAAAAAAAACGAAGTGTTATCAAACAAAATGGTGGCTGAATGGACATTACTTCAATTTGATAAAGCGTGGTCGGTGTTGGCGGCCATTTTGGAAATCTATTATTGTTTACGCATGGAGGACACAGGTTTTTAGCACGTTTGATGGGTAATTTTGTGTATATAGACTAGATGTGCTTGCGGTTTTACTTGTTTCAGGATGATTCATAGCAGTCTTTCTCCAGACAAGTAAATCTCCTCTGAGCTGAGTTTTAATTTATTTCACCTAACCTAAGACCCTAAAACCTAACAGAGAATTATGGCACTCAGACAGGCTACTAGATACTATCTTCGCTCGTGTGATATCTTTATAAATTTATAGCCTAATATGTTACTCAGTAATAATACCTATAGCAATGGTGAAAGAAGTTTTTAAATCGGTTCAGTATTTGAGTTTACTCACATCAAAAATCCAAATCTTCAATAGAAAAACATAACATCACGCCTTGTTTCCCCTAAGGGCAGGGCAGAGGTGCACCTATAGGTCGTACACCCAATGTTTGAGTCCCATGTAATAGGGGGCGAGCCTATTGCCATCAGCCGGGCACAAATCCAGACTCCGGGCTGCTACTGAGAAATTCTAGATAGAAAGACCCAATCACACCTTGCCCGACCTGGGAATCGAACCCCGACCTCATTCTCAGCAGGAGCGCTTGCGGCCACTAGACCATCGAGGCAGTACAAATCAAGCGGCGAATATAAATATTTTCTTAATATTAGCGTAGACTAAAAGTTGCTCGCGGCTTCGTCTTGCGAGTGTTTTTTTTACTGTAAATATCCAGGATGAAAAGTAGCCTTTGCCCTTCTCCAGGTTCCATCCTACTTATCCGTCAAACATAACGTTCGGTTTAGCGTGGAAAGGTAATAGACAGACTTACATTTGTATTTATAACTTGGAAGGATGCGTAATTAAATTAATTAATTCTTTATTGACACAAAATACAGGTGTTACATACTTATTTGAAACCCTGGCTCCTGAGCTAGGTAGCAACCTGTGTTACAAAAGCCAGTGTTTTCCCCCGTTTGTGGTGGTATTTCATAGTATATAAGCTGTGCAATAAATTAATTCAAAAACATGATAAAATAAAAGAAATTAAATATACACGCAAGCTCTTTTGGTATGCAATAACTGTACATAAATGTGTGGGTATACAACGTGCCGCCACAATGGCGTAAACTAAAACGTAAAAATTTTCAAACGCTCTTCTCCTTCAATTCGCCTACTCTTTGTACGTAATTCATTTAAAATTTTATACGATACGATATTATGATCAAGGTGGACAGACGACCTAATAAAGGTCGCAGGAAGCCGCTGGATGCAGGTCGCTTCCAACCGGCCGATTCAGAAATCATTGGGGAGGCCTATGTTCAGCAGTGGACGTCCTATGGCTGAAATGAAGATGATGATATTATGATCCGTGACCGTGGCAACGCTACAGTTCTTTAAGTACAGTTTGCTCCAATATACATTTTTTTTTTTTCAAATAAATCAATATAAACTTATACATTTAAAAATGTTTAAATATCTTCCTAAAAGGAAAACGTAAAACGGTATACGTGTATTATATTAATGTCGCCAGGGAGGCCGTCACCTCTTTCTGCGAAGCAGTAATGCTTGCGAAGGAGGAAGCAGCAGGTACGCTGAATGCGTTGAGGAGTTCATTTGTGCGTGTAGCAATGAGTAGGTACATATAGTCTGTCTTTTTAAATCTTTTTTTAATATTTTTACCCCATCACCCCAAAAACAAAGTCACAATATAATATTACTAGTAATCTTACGTATATTAGTATAACTTACGTATATTTCGCAAATAAAAAATCGGAATTTCGCATAAATATAAACTCAAAATGCAAAATTTTGCTTTTATTGTTTTCGCAAAAATCATAATGATATCACGTATTAATTTGCATAATCATTAGAAGACGAAAAAAAATAATTAAAGCTAAAATTATGGTGGTTTTTAGGACATGATTTCCTGCTTCAGCCTTTTACTTCGGTCATTTATGACAATATTGTAGATACTAAAATATCTTTCTACGTCTACACTGTTCACTGGACTGTGGAGGCTTTGTATAGTTGCATTTGCAAATCTAGGGTAGATACATTTTGTTGTTACTAAAATCTGTGTGACGTCGACAGGAGTTTCTTACTGAACTACATTTAGTAGCTGCCTATGGAAATGAGCGTATCCATCTAAGAGTTCATCCTGTAGTATCTCATTGAAGAATGGTATTTTGGAGAAGCTCTCAAGCCTTAAATTTGTAACCAGAGACGAACGAATAAAGAATTACCTACATCACGGGATTGTTGCATTTATAAAATGTTTTTCTTCAAAATATTGTGGCAATACCTATAGAAAACACAACATTTCGCACTAATGATTAAATTTCACATTTTTCGCATCTGTTTCGTAAAAACGAAAATTACGTATCCCTAAATATAACACATTCAAGCAAAACCAGGCAGAACCTCAGGCACAAAGTCTATAAAGCATAATATTTTCCTAGTCATCCCAAGTTTGTACAGTAAGCGCCATTTTTAAAAACACTTTTTGTTCTAAAACCCTCTGACACCGACCGGTTGGCCGGTGAAGCAGAAAAAGCCATCAGTGGCGCCCCGCGATGTCGACAGGAAAAATAGGGGCGGATTGAAAATATATTTCTCTCTTCTTTTTTTACATTTTCTCGTCAAATTAACAGGCATTGAGCGGCTGATGATATTTTTAACGATAACTTTGGAAAAGTGATAAATCCTTTTTCAATTCTTTGTACGTTTGAGTGGGAAATCACAGTATACATAGGATTTCCCTGTGATCCCATTTATTAAGTGTTTAGATTAAATATTTAAGCTTAGGATGACTTTTGAATTTAAATCTTTTTATTATTAGCACGCTATCCATGTTCAACAGTGGACGTATTTCGGATGAAATGATAATTAGTCCTCCAGACCGTATTTCGGCCAATCTCAACGAAGACTAGCCTTCAGCGCGGGAGATATTATAGTGCACAAGTGTGTGCGCAGACACAGGTCTCTCTTCCCTCACTCTCATAGTCCGATGGGACGGTAAACC
Organism: Xanthia togata; assembly: GCA_963853775.1. Lineage (NCBI taxonomy): Eukaryota > Metazoa > Arthropoda > Insecta > Lepidoptera > Noctuidae > Xanthia > Xanthia togata. The sequence continues at coordinate 8,303,344 of OY970805.1, forward strand.
GACCGGAGAGAGATCAGGCGCAGGACACACGGCTTAAGACTGTTTCTAAAAACTCCTAATGGAAAAACACAATATCACTTTGCCAGACCTGGGAATCGAACCCAGGACCCCTGCAATTATTATGATGATTCATCTATTCTAGTTTACCCTAGCTGTGAAAGTTAATTGGTACCTTCATCTAATTTGACACATTTTAGTCAAATAAATACATACTTACATACTAACTTGTAAGTTAATGAATACCTACATCATGTGTGGTGTATTTAACACACAGCCTGTCAAAATGAACCTTTTGCATGGCTTCATCGGGTGACCAATCATTTTTCCAATTATCATCACAAAATTGCCAATAATAAGGCTTCCTGCGAACGCCGCAGATATGCCATTATTTCACATAGGTATAATCAGTGGTTACCGCCCACTGCTCAACACGTTCGCAATTTTGTGGCCATTTAAAATCGTATGATCAATTTTTTTTATGAAACTTGATTGAAAGCTGGATTGATTCGATATTGATTTATATGACATGATTGATTCACATGCTGACTGTATATTTGATGAGGAATTGGTGTTACCGCTACAGTATTTTTGGGAGGCTTTTAATCCAACCCATTCATTTTTTTTCAGCCAATCCACGTGATTGATTTAAAAAAATAAAGTTGTAAATTTTTCAGTCTACTCAACAATTATAGGTGCCTGCTAAAGTGTGCCAATCTAAAAGTCTGTAAGAGCCACCCATTTAAGATCACCAGACCATCTAGTCGTGTGCTTTGACTCTGAAGTTGGTTAAATAAGCTCTTAAACTAATATACTCAAGTCCAAAAGATTCCGTCGCGAAGCTTACCAAAAGAGACGAAGTAACTCTTAAAGTCACAGCTTAGTATCCTGACGGACTAATCTTTCAAACTAGCTGCACTTTTTTGTGTCCAATGCGCGTCTTAACCCTCTCGCTATCCTTTCTTAAAGCTCATTTATACGAGGAGATTTCCTAGCTTCCTAAAGACGACTGTCAAAGGGAGATAAATAAAAAGTTGATTCGTTTAAACAGTTCGTATCTACCTATAATTATGGTTCATCACGAAAGAAGAGTTCTGTTTCACCTCCAAAGGTATTCAGCGTGTATTATTCTCCTTCTGAACAAAAATCTTATTTCGTGTTGTCAAATGTGCGCCCTAATGGCGCAACACACGATCAATCACACTGTTACATTTTGACAGTTCAACAACATTCATTGCGTTATTTAAGTTGAGCAGGCAAATTTGTCTGCTGAACATTATTTGTTATTATAATGCGGATTAGCAATATCCTTGAAATGATTCAGATTGATCGAGTATTACGCAATTATGGTGCTGTGCAATCAGATGTCAGTTTGAGAAAATTGCCTAAAATCTTCGTATGATATAATAATAAAATTTCTTATAAAATAAGCAGTACCTTTGTACTCATAATTATGATTATGTCTTAACTGTACCTATCTGTTTTTCTGTGTGTACAAAAATAATAAAATAAAAATAAAATAATATAATCGTAAGCAAGTTCTTGTTTTTCACTTGAATGTAAGCACATAAAGAAAAAAGAAAGAAAATTCGTTTATTAGCGGTACACATGACGCAAGGAAAGAACAAAACACGAAAATGACAATTTGGGGGAAAATATGCGTCACATCCACGCAAAACGGCCATCGCTCAGCATAAGACACACACACACAGCATATTATGAGCACATGAGCTTGCGATAAACTCCTGGCGAGTTTCACCTTTGACATTCACATAGACATTGCCACTTTTGGATAGGCGAGAAACTCTCTTCGTGTAAAATACTCTTTAGCTCGTCTTCGCTCGGTAGGTACTTTGTAAAAGTAACTGCAACCAGCGATCTTAATTTTACAAGAAACGTTCACTTATAAGTAAGCTGATTAAAATCTAGTTCTCTTAGCATCTGTAAAGGCTGAAGACGTAGAAATGACACTTAAATAAGTACTATGGAGAAGACTGAATGGATTTAAATAGCTTTTGATGTTTTTAGTAGACCGTTTATAAAATAAATCTTTTCGGTATAACTTTGAGTATAAAAACTTGTTGGGTTACTTTACATTTATTAAACCATTCGTTGGCAATAAAGTTAGGTTTGGTGTCTAATTGTATGCTTTTGGTAAAGGGATGATTTGATTGATTTTGTAAATAGGGACGGAAGAGTGTAACAGGAAGCCGGGGAAGCGGCCGCTATTTGATTTGACCAATGAGCGAGCGCGGTGCTAGAGTTGATATCGTAGTCAGATGGTACCAACACATGTGCCGAGAGGTTGGTACTGTCACCCAAGATGTCAGATGTCATAATTATGCAACTAATTTTGATATATGTGAGTGGTTGACCAAAAAGGGACCTCAAGGGAACTACGGCTTCTGGTTAGACCAAAACAAAGCTAAAAGACCACAGATTAAAAAATTCTGTCCTCCCGGTCCCTTTTTGGTCAACCACTCACATATATTATTCTAAGATCCCATAGCAAAACCTATCACTAAAGACTGTGTTTCGGTGTTCGGTCTTCCTTCTCAGAGTTTTCGGTTAGGAAACAGCGAAGTGATCTATTTTTAAAACATAATTTAATGTCTCGTTGGTCTAGTAGTTGGTAGCCAGCGCTACTGCTGAGCATGAGGTCCTGGGTTCGATTTCCGGGTCGGGCAAAGTATTATTGGGTTTTTCCAACAGGAATTTCTCAGTAGCAGCCCGGAGCCTGGAATTATGCCCGGTTGGTGGCAATAGGCTCGCCCCCTATTACATGGGACTTAAACATAACTGGCGAAATGTGGGTGTAGGTACTATAGGTACACCTCTGCCCAGCCTTTCGGGGAAACAAGGCGTGATGTTATGTTTTAATGTATGTGTGTCGTAATGTTGACGTGTAAAAGTGTTTTTTTTTTAACCAATTTACACAAATAAATATCATTTATCATTTAATGATAAGAAAATAGGATTTTTTATGCAATGTTGACTCCTTAAACTAAATTAACAAACAAACTATTAAAAACATAGCTGGCATACTGGTGGGTGCACCATAAGTAGGCACAGATAGTGCAATCCACGACAACGCGCCCCACTCCGCGATTACTGTACTGTAAGCTGTACTTTAGTACGGAGCGGAGCGGAGTCGGGCCCGTCGTCGTGGATTGCACTATTTATACACCTCTGCCTAACCTTTTGGGGAATTACAGGCGTGAAGTTTTAGGTTAATTATATTTTTTATTAAAATAAAAATACATATATAATAACCTAACCTAACTAAAACTATAAACAAAACTATGGCATCGAAAAATTCCTCCGCATCGCTGTCGACTGGTAATGTACCCATGAGACTGGCGGCAATGCCACGTTGTACGAGTACCTAAGTAGTAAATAAGTACGTACGCAGCGACTCGCTGGCGAAGTCAAAATTTCACGTCCAAACACAGATTTAGACAGCCCATTTGTCGCTAGTGATTTATTTATTTATTAACATCAACAACATTACAGACATTGATAAAAGTTATTACATAGTTAAATTTCAATAAAAACAGACATATTTACACAATAAACGATGTCAAAATATTAGTATGGTGGACGTGAGATTTTGAAATCGACAGCTAGTTGCCGTGGACAAAACTCGCTGCGTGTGTACAGACCTAGCATAACAAATTACAGAAAACCAAACAAATATTTTCTCCTTGCAATCGTGATTTATTATCGCGATGCTAAAACAATGTGACCAGCACCAACATGCAAGGCCAGTAATACGATATTATATTTTCCAAACAATTCGTACGATGCGTTCGTTTCCAATTTCGAGTCGCAATCGTAAATTGCTGTTACAAAGGGGACACAAAACGAGGAGTTTACAGAAGATTTATTCCATGCAATGTCCAAAGGTTACCAGCTGACCAGACACTCGATTAGGAAGTTTTCAAAATTGAAAAATCACTCAGTTTTTCACCGGTGCAATTTGTAAAAATATGAAAAGTTTTCATATTATTTCTAAATTATCTACACCAAATACTTCCACTAAGCAAATACTAAGAAAATATCAATCCTGATGAAAAACCTTTGTTCTACTCTTTCGAAAATGATAAGCTAAAATTATCATTATTTTAACACAGTCAAACTCAAACTAAAACTCAAAGCATTTATTTCAATTAAACCATTTACAGGCACTTTTGAATTGTCAAGGGGTTGGTCAGTCAAAAATATGAAGCTAGTTGCCCATTCCAAAGCGTAGTAGGTACCTATGGAGAAGAACGGGCAAGAAACTCCACGGACACTCTTATAAATAAAAAAATATATACAAAATATTGGTTACATCATTCATTTTGAAATTATTCATGTGAGAACAATGTAGAAAGACGTGCACGTTCGTAAAAGCGTCCGTAATAAAAAGAAAAAAAAGATCGATTCAAAAACTTAAAATAAATTAAAATAAGCCATGGCAGCTAAGAGATGATCAGTCCCAACTGACGGCGCCCGTTCACGTACATGACGCATGGATCAGCACCATTCAGCTCAACCATTTTGAAGGGAGCTAAATGATCTAACACACGCGCCACCATCAGCGAGACATTTGAGTGAGTATTAGTACCTAAGGATTAGTAATTTCTACGACAAGAAGCACATAAAACTTCAAATGGGCACACAATCTATAGGGATAAGTTTTTAGGAATTAAAAAGAAATGTGTGTACCCGAATCTAACCTCGAATAATTTATCGGCAGGTTCTGATTCAGGAGGCCGTGCAGAAGGAAAATATTGCTGAACCGTATGCTCAGCCCCAGTACAGCAGCTTTGCATGCAAATGTTTGGTTAAAATGGAAATGCATGCACATAGCCTGCACCAGGACCGTTTTCGTAGTTGCAAGGCTCCACAGACATAGACGCTAAAGGGAAATTATACCAGCAAGCTAAACCAGCTAAACGCTGTAGGTATATTCAAAGCGTAATCAAGTCACTGTATCAGTAAACTAGAGGTCTCAATATCTCGTAATTATTGTTTTATTGGATGGTCAGAACAAAAACAACCATTGCTTCGTGACACTTAATGACATTATATGTAGTAGTAAATAAGATAGATAAATCGTTTATTTAGTGCACAAAGACAGCAAAACATACAAAAGCACGATTAAATAATGACTAATTAGCTATTAGGAAATAGCTGCAAGGCGCCAATATACAAAAGGATGAAAACAAGACATTGTGATGACACTATTGGCTACGACACACTATAAAAGTACTAAGTACACACACTTACACTTTCATACACACTCTGGCACTTTCATAGTGACGCCAAGTTAAGCCCCGTACACGTTGGGTGAGCCCATCGCTCGCCCAACAAACACCAAATATTCTTTCAGAAATGGGCAACTATTAGTAAATCTTCAAATGCTGATCTAAAATGTATACCTAAATTTACATCTGTAATTTAATATGGTGTATGGTATGGTTTTAACTGCCCGTTTGATTGTCTCATGGTCGCAAGTGCGACTGCTGAGCGTGGAGTCCTGGGTTCGATTCCCGGGTCGGGCGAAGTGTTAATGGTAAGTGTTAATTTCCATTAGATATTTCCTAGTAAAAGCCCGGAGTTTTGAAGTTGGCGGTGTTATCACTCCGCCACCTTCCACCGTGCCTCGGAAAGCAGGTTAAGCCGTTGGTCCTGCGCCTGATTTTTCTGTCAGATTGCCGTCCCATCGGACTATGAGAGTGAGGGAAGAGCGATTGCACCTGTGTCTGCGCACACACTATGCACTATAATATCTCCCGCGTCGACGGCTGGTCTCCACTGAGATTGGTCACCATGGCCGAAATTTGATCTGGAGGACTATTTATTATAGTGTACATAATAAAGAGTATTCTATATATCTAGATGTTTAAGCAAAACCTAACTTAAGTGGCTTCAAGACTATTTATGAACGCCTGCACTAAATGGTTACCCACTTTGTATAAGTATTCAAAAGTGTGAAGGAAAACCAATTAATGAAGGCATCTGTAGTAAGTCTTCTATGTCTGATTGTTCATTCTTGACGTCCTTAGTTGAACGTGTGCGTGTATCTAGGTATGTAGGACAAATTTCAACATTCAGCATTTATACTTCAGTGCCAAAGTACAAACGAAACGGCACCACTTTAAAATCATTCTTTACAATAACAAATGTGTATTGATGAGGATTTTCAACCATTTTGTAAGTCGCTGCTAAATCGTTGGGACCGGATACAAATCGTTTTCGGACTAACCTATTTAGTTGGCAACTTAAATGTCCACGGACGTTGGAGTATTTGTTTAGCCATTTGCAGGAACGGAAGTGGTTATTTAATTTAAAGATATTTTAGGGAAGAACCTGGGAATGCTCTTTAGTTTGAGTCTGTTCGATAATTTAGTGGTAGTTTATGGTATTGTTTGTTGGTGAGAAGGTAAAGGAAAATGCAAAAGAAAAATCAGTAATTTATCCACTTTCGCGACTTGCAATTTCAAAATTGTAAAATTCTGAGACCGGAGTCCGCTCTCTGAAGTTTGTACCTATTGGAATAATTAAACAGAGCTCTTTTCTTGCAAATCAGCAGGAAAACGCTTCAAAATATGTCTTCATATGTTGTAACTAATAACAGTCGCACGGATCGATCTGGTTGAGCTACGCCTGCCGGGGTCGTTCCGTGGATGAATGACTATCTTTACATATCTTTACTCCGTGCCTCGTAAAGCACGTTAAGCTGTTGGGCCTGTCTATCATTCCTAGATCTCTGACAGTCGTTACGGGTCGTCAGAAGCCCGAAAGTCTGGTAACCAAAAGGGGTACCCCCCTTTTGGTTACCAGATTATCCATTAACACTTTTTGGGTTGTGGAGGTCAGATAGGCAGTGGCTCCATGTAAAATACTGGTATTCAGCTGCATCCGGTTAGACTGGAAGCCGAGCCCGACATAGTTGGGAAAAGGTTAGACAGATGATGATGACATATAAAGACCGTAAAACCGTAACTCATTCATAAACATAAGTTCCGTTGAATATTAAACGAGATAGTTAAGTGCTCAGTGTCAATTGACACAATCTCATGCATGTAAGTGACTTAGGGCGAATTTCACTGAACGCGATCAGCAAATAAGTCATAATTTTTTATTTTCTTTGGAATATTGACACTGACAGCTCTTGAACTCGGTTTAAGCCAGTACACGTTGGGCGAGCCAAATACACGCAATTCAAACGGAAAATCACGCAAAAAGACCCAATAAACGTTGGCCGGCTTTAGATGTGCTGATCGCGTTCAGTTTCATTGGTGAAATCCGCACTTTATTCGACAAAAGCTGGACAGTTACGGTCCCTTAGATGTACCTACCTATTTGTTAAATTGAATTCACTGGCACTAGGTCCAAATGACGGTGTACGAAAAAGGACACTTTTTATAAACATTCAAGTAAATACGGAAAATACCTAAGTACTACGTTCATCACGATCGACCCGTCATAAAAATATTGAATAGTAGATTGGCTTAGCCGTCGTTGGCTTAGTAACTGATTAGTAAAAAAGACATCCAAGTCATATATAACAAACATGTTGTTTTGGATAACACAAAGAAACGCCAATTCAGACCTTAAGCAAATAAAAGCTGGAATACCACAAGGAAGTGTACTTGGTCCGGTCCTGTACCTGCTATACACCTACGATATTCCTGAGCTAGAAAATGTACGGTGTTCATTAATAAACAACTAATACCATACGCGAATAATACTAAGTATCTCGGCATGATCCTGAAATCAAAACTGCGCTGGAAAGCATGTCAGATGGCTACTTGGTAGATTGTCGCCATTGTCAGTCCTTAACAAATTGTTGCTGCATAAACAAGTTTTAAAGCCTGTATGGACCTACGGTATTCAGCTGTGGAGCTGCACCAGCCAAAGCAATCGTCAAATCATACAACGATTTCAAAACAAAGCACTACGGGATATAGTCAACACGCCCTGGTACATTAGAAATAGTGACCTCCACTGGGACCTGAGCATGGATATCGTAAACATAAATATGCAGAAGCTCATGAACACAGACTTCAGCTCATCACGTGAACGTTGAGGCGATCGAACTCCTTCACAACACTGAATTAGTGCGAAGGCTGAAAAGGGTAAAACATTTTGAATGAATTTAAACTATAGTGTAAGTGCTGACTATTATAAAGAACACGTGAACTAGGTGTGTCTTCCTCTAAACTTATATCTAGTGTATAAGAAAAACGTTATTGGAGGACTTTATAGTTACTTACCAGTTTAAGTTATATTTAATTCACTTATTAGCTAATAGGCTAGATTGTAATGTGAATAAAGTATCACCAACTGTGAAAATTTGTAAAGAAAAAGATATAAAAATAGTAAAATGTTTAACCATCGAAAATTATAAGTATTTTAAAACAGTTTCCTCTCCTCATGATTAGCATAACCCAATATCTTAGCTGTTAATAAACAAAACCCAAAACACAAACGCAAAAGACAATAAACCCCTTTGATTCACTCTATTGTCCGCCTTGACAAAGGAAACTCGATTAACCTTTCCGATAAAAAAAACATCGACTTAGGTACCCCACTCCTTAAGTCCCATTCTCCCCAATACCTTATATAGCTAAGTAGTTTAATTTGACATAAGCTACGTTTGTAATTGAAATCGAGCGGTTGGGGACAACCGGCTATTTGGACGTAGAGTCAACTGACTGTGCAGGTCCACCGCGGATTAAGGCCCGCTGTGATTAGGCCAAATTGGCATAAATTGAGGTTTGCGGTCTCTTTGTACATTTTACGTACCTAACGCAGATACTTTGAGGTTAGCTGTTAGTGCCCGGCGTTGGTGGGTCAGAGGTGTTACTGGTTATCCATTTGAATGGTTACAGTTGTTGATGTGGATCGTCATACTCTTGTCTTTACTAATTTATTTTCTGCTAATTGATACTATATTACAGTGGGGTATTATTACTCATTGCTGTGACCCATAGAGTAACAAACGAGTAATGAAGGGTCTATAAGAAAAGAAAATTAAACAAATGAAAAACTAACAGTAATTTAGCAATGATATTGCTACACTTGACACTATTTTGGCTTATCTGTGATTGTGTGTGTGTGAGTATATTGAGAGTATGTCTGTCTTCTTGAAGAAGAAGAAGTATGTATGTATGGAGTTTACTATTTCAGATTCTTAAATGAGTCTTCAGTACAATTATAGTTGGAGGAGACGCCCTGGGTGTCGGGAATCACAAGCCGATTCCCGGCCACCGCGCGTAGGCGCGGGCTTGCGGACGGTGAGCATTGGGTAGCTCGCCGGCCGGTAAGGACCAGGCCCGGGTCGACGGCGCGATGTGTAAGTGTTCCACGCGCGCCTCAAAGAGATGTCAGCAAGTGAAGGGGTCCGATGGGACCATTGCCTGCCGGGGTTGCGGGAAAGTCCCAAAGGGATACCGTGGCCCCCTGGCATTGCACAGGCAACAGAAGGAACACGGGTGGGTTTTAGTCAGTAAGAGTCTGACACCCGCTCCACCCAGAGCGGGAGAAGTCAATAAAAAAGGTACTATTATAGTTTAAGCAGAGTAAGTGTTTTTGAATTATGTTTCCGAAAACCAAGATTTACATGAAATTTATTATAAATTTATAGAGCTAGGAAGAAAAGCAACCACTATAACTAATATAAGCTACTACATAATCTACTACAACTAATATAAGCTAAGCAGAACTTCAAGCGAAGCAGACCGTGAGCATTAGTATCCTTATAACTTTTCATATAGTTCCAAGTACACATAACATAACATGACGCCTGTATTCCTCGAAGGGTTAAGCAGAGTTCAGCCACATTTTGCCAGTTATGTTATTAAGCACCTTTTGCCATCAACCAGGCACAAATCCAGATACCGGATTTCTACTGAGAAATTCAAGATGGAAAACCAAATAACACTTTGTCCGACCCGGCAATAGAACCCAGACTACTCAGCAGTAGCGCTTGAGACCACTAGAACAACGAGGCTGTAATGTTTCAGTAGTGTTTCGATAGAAGTAGATATTATTAAGGACTAGCTGCTTCGCGTGGTCCCTAATTCTTTTTCTAAAATAAAAGTAGCCTAAGTTACTCATTATTACATCAGTAATACTTAATTATAAGTATAAAGAACTATCTTTGTTGGTCCAGAGGAAGGTATTAAATTCGTGATACGGGATAATCCTACTACGAGTTCCAAAGTTGCTTTGAGTTTGAATTATGCATTTAGTAAAAAGCTCTTAATTGACATTACAAACAGGCCCTTCCATTTGATTTATTTGTATGTATGTATGTCCTAGTAGCTACAGATTGGAACGTACCAAGGTTCAAACTTCTAACTACTTATAAGCAATTGAAATTCTAACTCTTTTAACACACTCTGAATGTCATAAAACAACTATAATAAAAAAACAAACGCATTAACACACAGTAACAAAGTTTCATTTCCACGAGGCGCAGGAACCTCGCAAACGTCCCCTTTTGAAACAATCTAATTCCAAGTTGGATGGAGTTAAGCGACGTGTGCCCTCATAATTATCAAGTAACAGGACCTGACATGGGCAACCAAGTACATAAATACGTACCGAAGTTTACTGAGCACTGTGTATTGTGGCTAACTTGTTATGGGTTTAGCTGAGTTATGGAATGTTTGAAGCCCGAAAATCAGATAAACATAATTTTTATACTAGAAATAAAGATAAAATAGATCAACCATTTTTCAGACTATCTAAAGTAAATACATATTTTATGGGGTACTGTGTTAAATGTTACAACAGAATACCTTGTGATATATTAGAATTAAATTAAAGAAAATTATAAACTCATATAATAAGTACACTTTGTAAACAAGCATATTACCAATTAGAGTGGAAACATGCTGGTCCTGCTCCATAGGACAATTTAGAATCTAGACAAAATCTAATGGTTGCCAATTTAATTGTATAATATTATTTTTTATAATATTGTTTTTATATTCTGTGATTACTTGAACTCACACACTGACTTATTATTATTACTTGTTCAAATGTTAGGAATATCGTATAACTTTACAATGTTCGTAAATATGTGAGCACCATGCATCTATCACATAATTAATTTATCTGTCATTTGTCATTTTTTAAATTCTTTTTACCTATCGTGGTATAGTAGGTAATCTTATTCTAGGTGCATCGTCTTCACATATAATTATACATTAATTATAAATATACAAATATACAAGATATTGTGAATACATTTTAAAACAGTAACGGTGGAGTTTCTTGCCCATTCTTCTCCATACGAAAAGTACCTTTTGGAAGGGGCGACTAGAATTTTTTAAGCAATCATTATTATTATTTTTGTAAATTTTGACGTTCAAAAGTGCCTTTTTTGTGCCTAATTGAAATAAATTATTTGACTTTGACAGATACCCAGACAAAACTATGAATGCTGAAGTTATGCGAACGACTCTAAAATAATCAACCTTTATATAACGATCCCACTGCTGGAATACAGGTCTCCTCACTGCGAGAGGGAGTGGGCCGTAATCTACCACGCGGGCCCAGTGCGGGTGGGTGTCACATGTCTTCGAATTTCTGTTTCTAGGTCATGCCAGTTTCCACACGATGTTTTCGTTCACCGTTTTGAGATCAGTGGTAATTCTTCTTCTTCTTTTCGTGTGGTTAGTGACTAACCTGGTGTCAGAGTTTTAAAGCCACCCAAGGCCCTCTGACTTGGCTTCACATGCCGTCGAGAAATATCTCTCAGGCATGCCGGTTTCCTCACGATGTTTTCCTTCACCGATTTTGAAGCAAGTGAAAATTCAGAGATGCCTTAGATTAGAACTCAAGACCTATGACTTGTCAGTCCGACGGTCACACCACTAGGCTATCAATGCTCTATTTAAGCAGTGGTGATTAAATCATTCATACAAGGTAAAACGCCCGTCTGAGTTCGAACTTACGGTCTACAACTCGAATGTCGCGGCCTTTATCACTGAACTACTACTGCCCTGTGCCTTAAAATAATGCTGATATTGATTTATTTCTAAATAAATATTCATGTCATCATGAAGCCTTGTTTTATTAGACTGGAATTCAGTCCCTTCTTATTTAAAAGAAGTAAATAAGTGAGCTGCATGTGCATAGCCTTTGATTAGGTACAGAAAGACCCGCATTCATTAAATTATGATATAGCATTATAGTCATCACTGACAGATTTGTGTTCAGTTCCAGTCCGTATGGCACATCTCCGCCGCGAAACCATAGCAGCGAAACCGCAGTAGTTCAATTCAACTAACTCGCGTCATGTTCCGCTATTCGAAATTGGAGTAGCGGAACTCGAGTAGCGGAACATGTGCTACTGGCGTCAAGACCGTACAAGACATCATTGATTATCTATTAGCAGTAGAGACCTTCTAAAATGGTTTGGTTTTGCCCGGTTAATGGGATATATGGGAACATAACTGGCGAAATGCGGGTATACTATAGGTACACCTCTGCTTAATCCTCGTGAAACAAGGCAAGGCTTCTAAAATAAAACCGACTTCGGTCGGTTCGACGAAGTCGGTTATATTTTTTTGTAAAAACGTCTTTATTTTTCATTTTTTAGTTGTGGTACCTACACAAACCCCCCACAAAAATTTGAATATCACTACCTGCTATGTAAATTACAGTGACAGGAACTATTAGAACATCGTCCACATAATATACTAGGTTGGAAAAATACGTATTATTGAAGATAACTCAAAAACCCCTCATCAGATCTTTACCAAATTTATATGGGACCATTTCTGAAGCATGCCTTACCAAACACAAAAAGAATCATCAAAATCTAGTCATGATTGGCGGAGTAATCGCGTAACAAACATACAAAAAAAACAATCGAATTGAAAACCTCCTCCTTTTTGAAGTCGGTTGAAAACAATGTAGGCGTCCAATCAAAATGGGTCCAGTAGTGGGGTATTGAGTTAAGACTAGATTCGGTATTTAGTCAATTGATAGTAAGGATTGAAAAAATATTAAAAAACTGGCACATTTTTTTTCTCATTTGAAGTACCTACTCGTAGAAATTCTGAAAAAGTTATTACTATAAAGAAAAAGTGAGAACTGTGAAATTATAGATATTTGAGCATTTATTAATAATCAATTAAAATCGCAAAATGCAAATTTTTCACCCAACTTTTATAAAACTTGTTATATATCGAAAACTAAATGCCGAGAACTGGACCCTTGTTGCTTGGACACCCACAAATAATAATTTAGCATCTGATGAAACAATAGGTGAAAATAAATGCAAGGTTACATAAGTGAGATAATGAGCTTATTGACCCATCCAAAACCGTGACCATGCAGTCGGTTGAATACTTATTACAAATGTCCGGTGTAAAAAGGTACGTCCGGAGACATTTAATCAGAAGAAAATGTCACTCACGATGGCAGGACCCTCTAATTTGAGTCAATGGTTGGTGGGACCGGACCTTTTCCTTTCAATGTGTGATCACCATTTACTCTACCTGAATTTAGATGGGTTATTACGATCAGTTTATTGATTAACTATTTCCTCAAAGGACTCTGAATGTCTTTGTTTTTGAAACCGCAATTGGAGTCTTTGGTTTTCAGTTTAGATACTTATGGTTTAACATACGACGGCGGTCTTAGGTAAGATATTCACGATCGACGTAAAACCATAAGTAAGTTATTGCAATGTAACTCTTATTTCGGCAAGGTATGGTATAAGTTATAATGATATGGGTATATTTGCTTTCTTTCTTCTTCACCCCTGACTTTTCGGATTCTTGTATTGTATAATTATCACTTGCTTCAAAAACGGTAAAAGAAAAGATCGTGAGGAAACTGACATGCCTATGAGATATTTCTCGACGGCGGCATGTGAAGCCAAGTCAGAGGCTTATGGTGGCATAAAAACTCTGACACCAGGTTAGACGCAGGTAACCACACGAAAACGAAGAAAGACCTGTAAAAACCGTGCAGTTTACCTATAAATTGGGTTTATAAATTATTGCTGCGGTCATGGTTGTCGATGCGCTAAGATAACCCGCGATATTCAAATTTTATTTAGTTTTTTGTAATTTGCTGGTCAGTCTCAGGTTGTATGTTGATTAAAATATGATTCGCGACCGTAACAAGTATGGCTTTACAGAATTATAATCATTAGAATCAGCGATACAACTCCTTAAGTTAGCATAATCCTCAAATGTCATGATTTCATGAAATAGTCATTAAACAGGATTACGTGAACATAGAGAACTTGTATTGATGACTTTTATGATTTTAATTATATAAATAATCATTTGATAAGGCCGCGAATCATATTTAGATCAATTATACAACTTGATACTGACCTGCCAATTGCAAAATAACGTAAGAAAATTTTAATTTCGAAGGCTACCTTGTCGCTTTCGCCTTAAGTGTCATTAACACGAAACAGGTATATAATTGATTAAACACTTTATTATAATAATAATATTACCAGCCTTTTATTGTCCCACTGCTGGGCAAAAACCTCTTCTCTTATAGGAAGGCACGAGCATTGATCACCACGCCTGCTAGAGACGGGTTAGTGATTTCAGACTTATATTGGTTATAAGTCCAGGGGCCCAAGTCTGCTATTTTTATAAATTCGTCATTCCAACACGATCAAATTGTCATTTTGATAAAAGTTCGTAATCTGCTAAATTCATAATGGTCGATCATTGGTTGATCATTGTATTCCACAAACACGATACTCGTAACGAATTAAAAGCAATGACTGCACAAGGACGTTCTAATGGTAGGTCACTGATCAAAGGAACTGTCAAAATTTTAGCAGATTACCGCCTAAGTCAGTCATTCATTTGTCATTATGTACGAGATTACCAATAGATGCCATTTCTTTCAATGGAGTGTCAGTGGCTGTCCATTGGAAAGTCATAATGACGTCAATATATTAGTAGATTACCAAAATTGTCAAAATCAACAATTATGAAATCAATGATAGACACTATTGTAATAGCAGACTTGAGGCCCAGGTTTCTTCACGATGTTTTTCCTTCACTGATATCAGTAATGTCCTAATAAAATCAGAAAGTACATATGAATCGAAAATGTCACATTGCATTAATATTTGCCCGTATTTGACTCCACAACCTCGTGCATGAGAGGCGAGGCTTTAACCACTGGCCCTGGGCCATCACGACAACACTTTGTTAAAAATAAATAATTATATTCCTGAATGGAAACGTCATTATAACTTAGGTATCGTGAGAGCAGCAGCAAAGGCGTAGGGACTGGCGTGCGAGGGGTCATGGGTTGCTTACCGGTTGCACTAATGACCCACTCTTTGCACAAGAAAACTTAGTTTAATTGGTAGGGGGTTAGACTAGTATACTATGAAGGGTGCAACACACATTCCTTCCCTGTCTAGCAGACCAAGTAGTTTTTTTACAAAAGTAGATACCCAGGATTTTGTAATAGGCATCTTGATTTAAAAGAGTGTCCTTGGTATGTTTTGCCCTTTCTTCTCCATAGAGATCTACGTTTTGGAATGGGGAACTAGCTTCAACTTTCTGACCAACTCACCGACTCATTAACAATTCAAAAGTGCTTGTGAACGGTTTAATTGAAATACATACTTTGAGTTTAGCGAAATGTAGGTGTACTGAAGGGACACCTCTGCCCAACCCTTCAATGCTTTGAGTTTGAACGGGGATATTTTTTTTGTGGCTTTAAGGACAAAATCCTAACTCACAGACCTCCGGTACTAGGTTCTCAAATATCCGTCTACATATATTTTCGCCCTTACCCAGACACTAATCTTCTTATCGTTATTGATTAGAGTAACCGTCCACGGACACTTGTTATTAGTCGTCAGAAGAGTGCCAGGATACAAGATAGAAGTTGGATAGCAACCCATTTTCTATTGGGTTAAAAACTAAACAGGTTTTTACGACACTTATTAAGTAACCGAATACACTACAAAGTTAGAACTTGAACAATATTTCGATATTGCTTATAAATCAATTATCGATATTATATTCCTTTTAGCCTTTATTTCCCACTGCACTATGTATTAATTAAATCCATAATCAGAAGTAGCATTCCGACAGAAATCCAATAAGTTAATTAAAATGTGTTCACAGTTAGAATCTAGACCGCATTGTGCAAACTACACGACGGACGTAAAGGTCAATCCAGACTTGATTGTAGATGTAGCTTTAATAAATTAAATTTCCTTTGAAATGACCCTATTTTTCTATTTATTTCCGTCGTGTGGAAAGGTTAATTTATGTGAAAAGATTGGCAAATTAGTAAGATTTGCAGCATTCTGTCCAGCATACACGTATAGATCTTGTATTTTTTTAAAGCAAGTAATCATTTATATACCAAAAACTAAGCGTAGTTACCATACAATGTTGTTTAACTATGGGATGGGTATGGCTTTTACAAATGAGTAAGGCCCCTGCCCTTCAAACTAGGAAAGTCCTGTATCTTGAAGGACAGTGTTCTTTAGTGGGATTGACACGTTTGAATAATTCTGATGTTAACATAATTATTGAATGGTTTAATGGTTAATTGTGTGAGTGTGTTGATGTGGGGATAAACTGGTCTGTTGGTGTGTGTGTGTACATGTGTGTGAATGTAGTATACTCGGTAAAAAACAATCTGTCGAGGAAGTGAAGTGAAAAATTTGGTATTTTAGTCGTTAATTCGTAGAACTGATTTATCACTTTTGTCAATAATCCCCACCAAAATAAAACTTCACTGAGGTTGAAACTGTCTCACTGTCACATAGACAAATATACCTTGTTGTTTTATGAGTTGCAAGTGACATCCAACCTTAGGGTGTTAAAGTTAAATTACAAAGTGTAGTATACACAAGTATCGTAACGTAACGAATCATCTTCTTTTCCCATATCAAGAGTATTGATCATAATATTTATATAATAATATGCAAGATGGACTGCGGGTCTGACTGCCCAAATGACGCCGGACGTAGTGTCCTAATGAATACTTTTCTTCTCTTGAATTTGCACAAGCTACGTATTTGGCAGTAGCTCTTGCCTATTAATAATTAATAGGCAATCAGCAAGGTATGGAACTGTCTGCTCCTGGTACGAACTTATATAGTATCATCAGTTATGGAAACCATTTGAATTCACCCCATGTATCAAACAATATCGAAACATGAACAACAAAACTTGAAAACATCAGTTTCTGTCCAACCAACCACGTTGTCCGACCACATCCCTACATATATCCGGAAACGTCCACAGCGCAGCGTAATATCCGTCCGCCATCCATAACCTGATAGATCCATGTAGCGGTGTTTGTTACTGCACGAAGCTTCGCCGATGATAAACGAATCTCTTCGTGTGTTTCCGCCGCTCAGTGACAGTTGTCAGGCTATTGATGGCCAAACATCACTCCGAATGTTAAGTGCTGCGATTGGAGGATTGGGAGATTTCTTTTATGGAAGAAATGGATTGGAGATACATGTAATCTGTATAGTATAGTATTAGAAATTTGATATCTAAAATAGAAAGTTTGGCCCATTGGCAAGACTTTCTACTTCAGATACCAAATTAATTCAGATTCATTGATTGAATAAATATTTGTGTATCTTCAATTATGACTCATCAGAGCTCATTCGAGACTATGAAAATCATAATTGAGGATACAATAACAATTTAGTAAGGGGTGCAAGTGGTGCATCAGATGGTACAAACATGTGAGGCTAGAAACAATAGCCTAAGATCCGAGTTCAATCCGAATTGGGAATGTTCTAATTCAGACGGTAAGAGTTCGGATCTAGTGAGCAACCCCTCATACAAATAATAAAGTATGTCTAGTTCGGACCGACATTTTCTCGGATTCGAATCGGATGCAGTGCAAAAACGCTCTTAATCGTTAGGCAATTGCCGGTTTTGCTTTGGCCCGATGCATAATACATTCGGCTAATGGATACCAGCTATGGGTAATTAATTACCATCCAGGAATGGTAATTAATTTAAATTCGAATTGTTTCATCAATCAGTATATTAAAATCGGCGAAGAGTCTTCTCTACATCGATTTTTATTTCCCTCCTCTTTCAACGAAGACTAAAAAAAAAAACCCTGTCCGACCCGTGACGATGTTGCTAAGTAGTTGAGAGTCAATTTTTTGTGGTAATTTTCAGGAAAAAGTAAAAAAAAAAATACATTCAATTAAGAAAGAAAAGAAATTTATTTGACTCAGGTTAAGGCACACAATATTCACACAAAAACAAAAAAAATAACAGAAAATAATAAAAATAACTTAGAATAGTACTGTGTGCCTCACGGCTGCGCCAAATAGGCCCAGTTCAGCATAAATGCCAGACAACAGTAGTGTCTTACGCTGGTTTTCAACTGGACCTACACGGACCTATTACAGGCTACTTCATGGGACGTAATATGATCCCTGTTGAAAATTTGCTAATTTATAATGATTTTGGGGTACTTAATTTTGATATTAAAAATGTGAATTTTAAACAGCAATAACTTTTTTATTTTCAATAATAAAAGGATTTCTACTTTTGGTAATGTTATTGCAGTACTCATTTGTCCCTTTCAGATCAGACAGGGTTTTTTTACCTTTTGTATAAATAAAAATCAATGTTTGTTTATCATTTATGGACTTCAAAACGGCTGGACCGATTTTGATGAAACTTTGGTAGGGCGTTCTCAGGACACCCGCGAGTATTTCTATCTCAAAAAATCTATATTAAAAAAAAATGGCACTGCAATGCATGCAGGGTGCAGCTAGTATTTTATAAATGTATTCTCTAGCCATTAAATACTATTTCCTCTAACATTTCAGTATAGAAAACTGTAAATATCGTTGCACGAAAACAAAAGAATCCAGAAAATACATAATTAATTTGTTTCACATAGATAAAAACAATACGTAATCTCATCTCCTAATTGCGAACACGGGTTCAATTAAATGTGAGTAATCACTATTCAATAGTAGGTAATTGCGTTCGTACTGAACGAACCCCGTTGTAAAATAAAACGGATTCATTCAGAAACGGAGAAAGAATCAGCACACCAATTTGTTGGGTACTAATTGAATTACTGTTCAGTTGAAATACGGGTTTTTAGGAAACAAAATATACCAGTTAGGTAGAAAATACTTATTTGTAGTCGACATCAATTTGGTTTTACGAGTTTGATGGCAAATTTTAATTTTAATTTTTTTATCAAGTAGTTGCTGTAAGTAACCCACTTATACAATAATTGCAAGGCAAAATATTCTCATGCGAAGATCATTGACCATCAGGATTTTTATGGCTCTTTATTGACTATTCTTTATACAGGGTGTTTGGCAGAACGTTGAACATACGAAAATGGTGGATAGGTGGGGTCATCTGCTACTTACTCAACCCATTTTTTTTTTTTTTTAATGCAAGTTGAAATTTAGTTTCAAGTATTTTTTTACATATTTCTGTAAGTTTGAGGACTTATAACTTTTTTTCTAGCTAACATCTGAATAAAGCAATAGTTTTATAAGAATCTACCAACATTAACGATAAAAAAAAATGCCTGTTTTATCCATTTGTGATAAAAAATACACTCTAAAGTTAAGAAAGTGGTGAAACTAGAAGAAAGCAAAATCAATTTTTTTTTTTAATATCCTGGCGTCCAGGGCCAATTAAATTAGGGCTGAGTAAGTAGCAGATGACCCAATCTATCCACCATTTTCGTATGTTCAACGTTCTGCCAAACACCCTGTATACTAGCTTCCACCTGCGGCTTCACCCTCATGTTATGTCGATAACAAGTAGCCCATGTCCTTTCCCAGGGTTCAAAGTATCTTCATACCAAATTTCATCAAAATCGGTTCAGCCGTTTAGACATGAAAGTGTAACAAAAAATCTAATCTTTTCTCTTCCAAATATTAATTTAAATATTGTAAAGAGAAAAGATTTGTATTTTTGTTTGTAATGAATAAACTCAAAAACTACTGGACCGATTTAAAAAATTCTTTAATCAATAGAATGCTACGAGTTTATTATCACTGAGTAACATAGGGTATAATGTATAAAGATAGCACGCGGTCGAAGCTGCTGGCGGAAACTAATCTATATTTACATAAAAATCAATTGCAGTGCATCGTCTCGCAAAAACTAGAAAATGGTGCAACCGAATTGATTTTTTTATACGTAAAATAGTTTTGTTAAAATTATTAATATATATTTTTTTATTTCACTGTTTATAAACCGACGTTTATTTTACACATAAATCTTATATACAATACACAACATCATACTATCTAAACTATGTGTATACAACTAACTAAGTATTATACTAAAATATAGCGTCTTTAACTAAAATATAGAGACGAAAAATTCATCCGCAACGTTTATAAATAAACCCTTATGTGTATAGTCTAGGTTTTTCTCGATATTTTCCTTCACCCTTTGCGGTGGTGGATTAAAGATTTCCGAAAGAAAATAGTAGTAATAATGTACTGGCCGGGTTTTTGAACCCGTGTTTTGTATCTATCTAGACTATAACTAGCTAGGTAGTCCGAAAAACAATGGGCAACTACAACTAAGACTTTGTGGTAACCTGTGTCTCCCTATTTCTCTTTGTTTGTATATACAGGGTGTTAAAGTAATTGCGTGCCATAGCTTAGGGGTAGGTTCGGTATTGATAAAAGAAGCCAGAAAAAAAAAAAACTTGGAATTATACACTACCTACCTAGTTACCTATCCATCACCCGGCGTTGTATTTCATTGCGTTCGATAGTATGTAGGTAACTATAGGAAATTATTAATTAGCATTTAAACAAAATAAAAACATTAAAAAACATTATTATCGCATCGCCGTACGAAGGGAAAATTCGAATTGTAATTTACATGCCATCAGTTCGATTCACATTCGATAGTAGGTAAGTAATTAAAGCATTTGAACAAATAAAATAATTTGAATTCTAAACGATTACTATTTTAAGTTAGTAGGTGCTAAAATATCTTTTTTTTTTTTTCTGGCTTCCTTCATCGATACTGAACCTAGCCCTAAGCTATGGCACGCAATTACTTTAACACCCTGTATATACAAACAAAGAGAAATAGGGAGACACAGGTTACCACAAAGTCTTAGTTGTAGTTGCCCATTGTTTTTCGGACTAACTAGCTAGTTATAGTCTAGATGGATAAAAATCACGGTAAGTACCTACCTATTATGTTTTCCTCTATATTCAGTAACAATCATTAACAGTAACAGATAATAGTGCTAGAATTACTAGTTCACTGTCAGATTCTGGGTATCTAGGATCATTAATTACTAAGAATAGTACTTATCTTGTCTTTTAGTTGAATAAATGCCTACATTTATTTAGGTGTAACAGAGGCTAATAAAACAATAACATAATCGTATGTTCGTGACTAAAACCCGATTATATCAGAACTTTAATATTGTGTGAAATAAATAACATAAATGCTTGCCAGTTAACTCATAATATTATGTTTTGCATATTTCAAATTACTAACTGAATCTCGTACTACATTGCCAACGTTTTTTTTTTTTTTACGATTCTGACAACAACGTTCTCAAAACGTAGAATTGTACTCGTGTACATCTCTAGTGGAGTCATCAAGACTCTATTGCATCTCATTCTTTTCTTTTCATACCTGTAATATACTCAGGAATAAAAATAGATAAACTTTATGATCTCGTGATGGCTTCAAACAAGCAATCTTCTCATTTTTGGCACTTTACGAGCCGTCTGAACATTAACGTGAATATAACAAGGTGTCAGAACCTTGACATGAATATCGCTCTTGTTTTTACACAACTTCCATAATATTAATCGTTCGGAGCTAATACAAATAAATCTCGCGGTCCGATACATTAATGAAATTCCTTCCACGCTATTTCTGTAGTACGCTGAACCGCGCGGAGTCAGAGAAAAATCATAAGATCAGCTGCGAGTTGCGAGTCACAATGACCAAAATACTGACAACGACTCAAGGTTGAGCGTTCGTATAAAATGGCCGTAAGCTTGTCGGATGATTGAGATAAGTCGCTGTCAAAGTTTGTGGAGGTACTCACTGTGAGGCGACGTGCAGGGGCGGGCTGCTGGGTCACTAGCACTGTACGGTCACACTTCACTATCAGGTCAACGGTATGTGGTAGAGGAGAGTTACTGGCGTGTAAAATTAGCGCGGCTGTTCACAGAGCGGCATGCGTCTTCGCTGTAGTAGCGGCGGGCGGCGACTGGGGCGTCTGGCCGGCGCCCGCCCAGCCGCCGCCCGCCCCGCGCCTTATCACACGAATAAAATTTATTTAATGGATAACCGGCCCGATGATGGGATGCCCATTGAAATTTTCCCGTTTTACGACGATTATTAATGACTTAAATGGTGTTTGGCATATTGTTGCCGGCTCGGTGCTCAATTACGATCGTAAGCGTTTCATTGAGAAAATTAAGGAATTATTTATGGTAAAAGTGTGAGTTCGTTAGGTGTATCCTATTGAACTGAAAGTAGGTCATAGACTCCGGATAACCCGACGTTTAAGAAATGAAACGTGATTTGCTGCGATACATCTTACTAAGTAGTCGCTTTGTGATGTGTGAATGTTGTTAATAAATGATAAGTTTCGCGTTCTCCATCTAGCATTTTCCCAATAATGTTTACTTCGGCTTTCAATTGTCAGATGCGGCTGAACGTCTGTAGGTTTTTTCCACGAGGTGATTGATCTGACCTATATGACCCAATTGCTGGGAAGTACTGTAAAGTAAAACCTATAGATAGACTTTCAACCTTCTAACTACCGAAATGACTGTCGCGTATGTGTCTAAATAATTGTCTTAAGGTGTGTCCAAACATTGAACGGCAAACGTGCGCGGCTGCCGCGTGTTGCCTGCCGCGCTGTGTTTGGACGATTTCTGCGCGCGAACGCTTCTGTCGACCTGCCGATTGATATTGCCAACTGAAGTGCGCGGCGTGTCTTGGATCTGCGGCGCAATCTTTCGTTGGCCGTCAGAAATGTGTCGTGCAAACGCCGCGTGTTGCTACCGCGCTTTTGTCTTTGCACACCTTTATAGTATTCTATAACTGCGCGTGTGAGTCCCGGGAGTAACCAATAGATAATTATTTGTGTCTCAAGTCGACAAGACCGATACCGATACCTACCTACTTACGTATAAACGCGATTGCTTAGCGTGGGTTCGATTCCCAGGGGGCAAGAGTTTTAAATTGGTGGATAGAAAGTCTGAAGTCTACAGTATTCTACATGGGTGAACTGATACACCTCTACCTACACGTTTGAAGAATTCAGCCGCGATGTTAAATTAAATTACCTTATTTGCACATTTAGAACCTGCTGCAAACATCTCGAGCAGGTGTTCTGAGAGAACCTTTTATAGAAATGCTCAACATTCCTGGAGGGTCCCGGTACAGAACCCGTTTCTTTGAAGTCGGTTCATGGCCCGGCAACGAACAGATCTCGTTTTCTCGGAACCACTCGTATGAAACACGCTTCAGAGGACTTTGATTGCTCTTCATTAGTCAAGGAGGCGTTACTTGACTATAAACTAACTAGCGATCCCCTGCTTTGCGCGGTTTTTAATAATAATGTTTTATACACATAATATACCTTCCGGTATGAATTCTCAAAAAAATGGGTCAGGTCAAAACCGCATCAAAATCCGTTGCTTC
This sequence comes from Xanthia togata, assembly GCA_963853775.1. Taxonomy (NCBI): domain Eukaryota; kingdom Metazoa; phylum Arthropoda; class Insecta; order Lepidoptera; family Noctuidae; genus Xanthia; species Xanthia togata. The sequence goes on from OY970805.1 coordinate 8,327,025, forward strand.
GTTATGAGGAACAACGCGGTCACACAGACAAGAAACGCGAATAACCTAAACTGATATTATGAAGAAAAAATATTACTATTTTTGTTTGTAATGAATAAACTCAAAAACGACATGGCCTGACTTTTTTTGGTATATTATCACTGAGTAACATAGGCTCAATCTACCTAGCCTTTTCCCAACTATATTGGGGTCGACTTCCAGTCTAACCGAATACAGCTGGATACCAGTATTTAACATGGAGCGACTGTCTTACCTGACCTCCACAACCCAGTAACTGGGTAGTACGATACCCCTTGGTAAGACTGGATGTCAGACTTTCGGGCTTCTGACGACCCGTAACGACTGTCAAAGATCCTCAAATGACAACCGAAAGCAACGGCTTAACGTGTTCACCCATCCACAGACCAACCTCGGCAAGCGTAGCTTAACCTGATGGATAGAACCGTGCGGCAGTTATTACTTACCCACGTGACTCAGTAACATAGGCTATAATTTATAAATATATCACGCGGCCGTAGCAGCTGGCGGAAGCTAGTCTTTATAATATTACTCAAAATTCAAAAATTCAAAAGTCATTTATTCAAACTAGGCTGAGAATCAGCACTTTTCGAACGTCAAAGTTACATAAGACAGTCCCACAAAACGCCCACCCTTCACCACTTCCTAGTGCTTTAGCTGGGAAGAAGTGGCGCAACAAACTCCCCAGCAGCACAGCTGTCTGTTCAATTAGAAAAAAGAAATTTTTCTATATAATAGTATGCAAAATTATTTACATAACGCAACACTAACCATAATTTAAATTATAAATTAATAGCCATAATAATAATATGTAAGCTAGCACACGCCAATATACCAACAAAGAATATCGAGAACTGTACTCAAGCAAAAAATAAATAAAGACTAAACGTAAACAATGTCTAAATAAAAGCCTCCGGTCATAAAGGACGTGCGAGCTTACATATAGCTATATTAGCTGTAACTAAAGTTATAAAAATATTAACGATAAACAATAACAATAACAAAACCATGATCAGCAAGTCGACCTCACCACAAGCAGCACCCGTTCACGAGCATAACGCAAATATCAGCCATTACCCCCCTCGCCATATTTGAAGGAAGGAGGCAACCCGACCCCCGACGCTACCGCAAGCAGTAACATCTAAGGGAGCATGACGAACTTGCTGCCGGTTGGTCAGGCAAAAAATAATATGATCAATTGTCGAGGTCACTAGCTAACCACATATTGCAATACATCTCGTGAAAATCATTAGAATGAGTAGATCATGTCAAAAAAAATAAACAATTATATTTATAAACTTATACAACCTGTCAATAGGTAATCTAATTCTGGAGAAAGAACATAAACATTGTCTTGAGTTAATCACAGAGACCAACTATTCTTATCATTTATGTAGTCGTTGATAGTAAAGTATGCCTTTGAACAAAGGTTGGATTTTACTTTAGTTTTAAACGCATTAAAAGGCAAATCTAGCAAAGAAGGGGGTAGCCAAGCCCAACAAATGAGATGAACCTTATGAAGCCGGTGAAAGGCAGCTCGTACTTTGTCCTTGTTTCTGATGTTAAAATTGTGAATATCACTGTTTTTAGTGTTTATGTGTATATTTTGCCTAATTAGTACTAGGTAGATTGCGCCCGTGTGAAGCGTGAGTGACCCACCCATACTATGTAGCGGCATATCAAAACATCTAAATTTCTGTACTACTTCTTCCATCTAAGTTAAACATTAATGTATTATACTATAAGAACACATAAACCTTCTGGAATAAATTCTCAAAGTTATGTTGAAAACCGCATCAAAACCCGTTGCGTATTTCAGAAGAACAACGCGGTCACAGAGACAGACATGAAAGGTGACTTTAATTTTCGTAATATGTATATGTCGCAGATGGATTTCAGAATCGGCTGTTTTACGTAACCGCTAGATGTTTTGCAAAACAGCTCCGTTATGTAAAACAGCTGAACGAAGACACAACATTAAAAAATAACAATACACAAAATAAAACAAAATTATTCTTTCTTTCTTTCTTTCAATAAAAGAGAAATAACGGTTCATTATTTCGATATAAACGTATAGTAAACTTATTTAACACGATATACACAATGTAATCTATTTGCCATTTGTGTTTAAAAAAATAACTCTAAAGTGCAGTAATTTCAGTAACTGTCGTTATTTTTCTGTTACGAGTATTTTTCTAATGCTCCATTATTTGGTCGCTTATTTTGTCGCCCATTCATATACTGCGTGACCCTAAATTAATATCTGTACAGTATTAGACGAAATACTATTGAGGAAATTCTGCCAAACTTATAGAAAATGGGTAATTTACAACGTTTTTAGCGCGTTAGATAGCTAGAAATCTTATAAGTAGGTACATAGAAATTAATGTCCGTGCTGTTCAATGATTTGTTTAAGAGGGCGCCGTAAAGGCTCGCGTCCACTAGGCTCGTCGAGTCAAGGCGAATCGAATGGCAGAAATAAATGGAGTATAATCAATCCGAAGAACGAAGATTTGACATAATCCAGAATCGAGCAATCAAATAGGGACCTAAGTACATACGTCTACATCAAATAGACTTCTAATTATGATTTACAACTAGAATCAAAACCCCGCAACCTAATTGGGTAACACATTTTCAATCACAATCCGAATGATTTTGAAGGATATTGCATCATAATAATATGTTCGAAAAATGTGTCTGCTTAACAACGTAAATAATGCAATGAATGTTGTTGAAATGTCAAAATGAAAGCCATTGCTACTGTAAGTGTGTTACGCAATTACCCCGCCGCGCCACATCCCAGAGTAATCTTAAACCAGGAGACGTAAAATGAGCGACCATAAAGTTGGTTCACCGTGGGCGTTCAAAGGAGAATGTATTGTGTTATTAATAGTACTGGCGACGTGATAATGCTCCAATTTCTGTGATGTTAACATGTGTTGAAAACTGGTAGAAGGTGGGGATTTGAAGATGTTATTGCGACGTAGTCTATGAGTTAAGATGGCCACCAGCTGCCCATTGTAGCGTTTTTTTTATTTATTTTCCTATGACAATACTAATTATAATACTACTTCCTTCCTACTAATATTAGAAACGCGAAAGTTTGTGAGGATAGACGGATGATGTTTGTTACTATTTCACGCAAAAACTACTGAACGGATTTGGATGAAATTTGGCACATAATATTTTATAACTTGGATTAACACGCAGGATTTTTATCATGATTTTCTTACGGGATCGAGACTTATGTGGGTAAAACCGCGGGGCGTTGCTATGTATCATATCAACATACCATTACGCATGTTGATGGATGAAGAGGGAGAGGAAGGGCAAAGAAAACATGTATGGATTGTGTGAGGAATGATATGAAAGAGAAGGAGTGAATGATATAATGCAAGGGCAGGAACATAACTTAGATGACAAACATAATATCACGCCTATAACCAGGGGCCCAAGTCTGCTATTTTTATAAATTCGTCATTCCAACACGATCCCAATGCAATTTTGCTAAAAGTTCGTAATCTGCTAAATTCATAATGGTCGATCATTGGTTGATCATTGTATTCCACAAACACGATACTCGTAACGAATTAAAAGAAATGACTGCACAGTGACGTTCTCATGGTAGGTCACTGATCAAAGGAACTGTCAACATTTTTGCAAATTATGATCATTCATTTTTCATTATATACGAGATTACCAATAGATGCCATTTCTTTCAATGTACTCGTAGTGTCAGTGGCTGACCATTGGAAAGTCTCAATGACGCCAATATGTTAGTAGATTACCAAACTTATCAAAATCAACATGAAATCAATGATAGACCATTCTAACACTATTTTAATGGCAGACTTGAGGCCCTGGAATGTTAAGCTAGGAATAAACATGCTAGTAACTTGCACAAAAGTATGCAAGTAGCTTGCATGCCATTGCCACATACACCAATCAGAAGTGGTTATGGCACATGGCATGCAAACTTCTTGCATACTTTTGTGCCAGTTACTGGCATGTGTATTCCTGGCTTTAATGTATGTATAAATGTATAAAAGTTTCGGTTAATTTCGGGTAGTGGTGGAGTCTAAATGATACACGTTATGACAGGTTTGCTGCCCAGCCAGCTGACACACTGGCCGAAGGCGTTACTGTATTTTTTTTTTTGTGTTAGGTACTTTTACTTTTTTTTTAAATGCTAATAACCGTAAATATCCGAAACTAACGGATATTCTAAATATTTTCATATCCGAAACCGGTATAATATTATTTTTATATCCGTATCCAGATCAGAAATTTTATACCCATAACATCCCCATGTAAACCCCATAGGGACATGCAGTCATTACACACGTTTTATCAGAGAAAGAATTACGCTTGAATAATGTTCGAATGTTTTGATGCAGTTACTTATGTTGAGAACGTTATGTTTAAACTAGAGCACCTAATCTTGTATTGCAAGAATTTCGTCTGAAAAGGAACCGAAATACCATAACACAGAGACAAGTGTGAGAGCAGTGGTGGCCTAGTGGTTACAGACTTACGAGTTGCAGGTCGCGGGTTCCAACCCAGGCAGGCGCATTGCTTTGTGTAAATAATTTCATTACCACTGCTCTCAAAACGGTGACGGAAAACATCGTGAGGAAACTGGCATTTCCTAGAACCAAAAATTCGAAGATATGTGACATCTACCAACCCGCACTGGTCCCGCGTGGTAGATTACAGCTCACTCCCTGTTGCCTTTGTCCAAGCAGTGGGAACATTACTTATAGGCTGGTTATGCTACAGAGTGGGTAAACGTCAACCTAATCATATATTACAAGACATTGATTTGAAAAGGAAAACCAAAATGCCAAAAACTGATAGACAAACACAGACAATGAAAAGTATACTCAAATATTTCTGTCAATAACGCATCATATGCGTGCCTGCGTGGGTACTATAAAGCTTTGGTCACATTGAAAGCGGATGGACGAAGCAGTAAGTGGTTTGCACAGAAGGCGATGTGGCTACTGCATGTACAGATAGTGCAATCCACGACGACGCACCCCACTCGGCAATTACTGTACTGTAAGGTACTTTAGTACGGAGCGGAGCGGAGTGGGGCGCGTCGTCGTGGATTTCACTATCTATACCCTGTAACTTCGTTGAATAATATTTTAGCGAGTTGTCCGATGCGTCAATATTTAGCGTCAACAAATGGCGATATATGTACGTCCAGCGAACACTGGGTAGCCCCGGTACGGACCTTGCTGACAGCTTGTATTTTAGACACAATATGTATAGGTAATAAGCATTGAGGTACTTTTTACTAACGCAGTACACATTACATAGTAGTAGTGAAACACACAAAGTACATAGTACCTTAATGGTACTAAGAAATTCCTATTTCCCATATAAAGTTTGTGCTGAAACGAGTGAGCTGGATCAACCAAGACTCGTGTTTGTTAACACTCCGTCTGAGAGCATCGTCGTTGCCGCAAGCTTTCAATGTAAAGCTGCAGCGACGCGCATCGCCCCCACTATCTACATAGCCGTGGTCTTACCCTGAGGGTTCCTTAAGGGCGGAGGGGCATAAATGTGAGATGATATTCGTGTAATTCAACGCAAGTGCAAACATTTGTAGACATCACGATGAAATATCGTTAGGAGTGTACTCGTATGCGTCAAAGTGGTTTTATGTGAAAAGCTAAGGCTTTGATGACGTACCTAAAAGATAATGTTGTGGGCGGAATTAGGTTACTTATATTGTTTGTTTAAATCATTCTGTTTATTAAATTAGGCGACAATGAACTCTAAGTGGTGTCCCTCAAGGTCCAAACTGGGGTTACTTGTCGAAGTTGATTCTTCGGAGTTTTCTCTGTAGTCTTCTGTTGACGAGTGTGAAGTCGTATGGGATGTATTTTATACTGCTGTTGATAGGTACATTGCGATTTCAAGGCAGTCTAGCCTTTTTGGTTTCTCTACTGATTCTGGGTCACGTAAAATGTACTAAATGGAAGGTTGCAGCCCTAGAACTGTAAGTATAGCTGTCGCTTGCTGTCTAATAGAAGTAGTTACTTCCAATAACGGTATAATTATGGCAAATCAATCAAAATTAACATTGTAACTGCTTCTATTATATACCGAGGTATAAAATTAGTACTTCATTATCCCAATTAATGTATTTAGAGATAAATAAGTGAACAATTTTTCCCTATTCTCTGAAACAGTTAATGTAGTAAAAAATGGAGATTTCGCAACTCCGAGATCCGTGAGGTCTGAACAAACAGCATTGGCTGCTGCTGATGGAGGACATTATTCATACTGCCCGGCTAAAGTGGTACCTGACTATTCCAGCTGAATGTTTGAACTACGACTACGATTCCCGTCACGAAAGTTTTGAATGCACTTTTTTATTTAATCTTGTGAAGTAATTTAGGAATGAAAATGGGAAAAAAATTGTTTCTTTGACCTTAAAAGTAGTGAATAGTACTCGTTACCTAGGTGTGATATAAAATGGCTCTCTTGATGTTTAAATTGAAACCCTATAGATTCTATCTGATGGTTGTCCAGAATCAAGCCCACCATGCAGAGGATTTATGAGTACCTATGTTCTGTGTAGAATCCTCACAATGTCCCCGGGCATCAGTCTTCCCAGAGCACTCACTGGCTGACGAAGTCTGTGGGTTCAAGCGATTTCCCTACTAACTCCTAACTATCCTAACTTATAATAATACTAACTGCGCCCCGCGGTTTCACTGGAGACAAACAAAGTCACTTTAGCATTTATGACAAACAAACAAAGTTATTTTTTACTGTAGGTATGTAACAAGCGCTTCTCGCTATCAAACTTGAAAGTTTGGCGGGTAAATTTGTAAAAGAACCCACAACGTACAAGTTTGAGAATAAAAAAAAAAATATGTATATAAAAATTATAATATTAAGGGTACGCTTGTTTATTTTATTGTTTGTTTTTTTTATTTTATTTTATATAACTGTTATTTTTTTTTATAAATATTATTACTGTTTGTATTTCCTGTGCGTGTCCCAAACAAAATATTTTTCTTTTCTTTTTTTCCTCTCAGTCATTCTTCCATACAAACGTAGTATGGTGACTACTCGTATGTTTGAAGGTTTACATTCAAAACTAAAAATTATATCAATTTAACTTATCATTATCTAGCCCTGTATGGAAGCAGAAATGGAAAAAAAATTGGTTTTGAAGTTATGAGCGTCGAAACTTCCAAATTTCTTATTTTTTTTCTTTTTTTTTTCTTTTAAGAGTTCTGCCTTATTTTAATTTTACTTTGTTTTTATCTGTATTATTTATAATTTTAATTTTTAATGAGCGTGTTTTATCTTAATTGATATCTCCTGTGCTTGTCCCAATAAATACTTTTCTTTCTTTCATATTTCAACACTGATTTTAACTCGTTTTTGGTCGTAAATAAATAAGTTATAGTAAGAAAATAGCAAAATAAAAACCGTACAGGTATATATAATTTATTAAATAGTTCAAATAATTATACAGTTTTTTTTATGTTATCTATACGCCCAAAAGTCTGTTCATGAAGTTATACGCGCTCGTTTTCGTTACAAATCATCGTAAATACATCAATAAAAACTAGATAAATAAATATATAATTAGACAAATTAGCATGCATATTAGTCACGCCCACCAACGAGTTCGAGCCGTCAACTAGTGTACCCTTAATTAGGATTATAAATGTGAAAGTGAGTTTGTTTATTTGTTGGCACGCTAAAACGGCTGAACATGTTTGGATGGGTTAGGACATAGGATACTTTTTATCCCGATATTTCCATATCAGATCGAAACTTACTCGGGTGAAACGCGGGGCGCAGCTAGTTACTCGTATACCATAAGAAGGTTACATTTCCTGACTGAACCCTAATGACTTAAGATCTTTAGCAGCAGAAGCATTTTTCGTATTTGAGAAGGTTACATTGAACACAACCGATATAATATAATAAGCATCTTGCCAGCTTCCCTTAAAAAAAGTGCGATAAGGAAAGTGGTTTCCTCTCACCCCTCTTTTTATGACCTCCTAAACATCGTAACAAGTCTTATCGACAGCATACGATGCTCAGATATTAAACGCATATAACATTTAGAGCCGATAGGGCTGGCTCATTGCCTTATCGGGAATTAGTAGAGTTCGCAACGCATCTGTCACTTTTTACCCGAGTGTCCCGTTAGGAGGGTAATGTCTTTTTTATATTTTCGGCTTACAAAACAGGAAAATACATTACAGGGGCTCTCTTGTAATGTATTTTTTATATTTTGTTGGGAAGACAGACTTAAAAAAGTGCTGATTCTTAACAACATTTTAATGAATGATTTTTTATTTGAAAGCATCTTTATTTGTTTAAATATTTTATTATGGCATGATATTATTCAAACATTTTAGTATTTTTTATCTGATAAATCATGATCAAAAGGGATTTGAACTTTATTTTCTCAGAAAATTCGTATATCGAACTCTAGCTAACAAAAGATGAATAAGTATATACCAACCTTTTCAAAGCATTTTTAAAAAATAAATTCTAACGTCTAGCAACCCTAACTCCAGACATGAAGGTCGCAGGGTAAGTGCGGGTCACACGTACCCTTTCAGCATTCCAGGAGGGTATTCAACTTTTACCCTATCTAATGCTAACGAGCAAAACATAATAATGTAATTAATGGCGCCTCTGCCAAATGAGGTCATTTCATTAAGGTTTTAGAGATTTTTCGTGCTTATGTCATCATATCGTCTCGTGAATATTGATTAATATGGGTTTCACAAAGACTGCTAGTATTTAATAAAATAAAATAAAAAGAAGTTTGTGTTTAAAAAGAAAATTATGAATCGAATCACTAGGCATATCATTACCCAATCACTGCATATGTAAAAAAAAACGTTAATGGATCGCAGTTTATTTGTTATTTTCAGGCAGGATGAGCCTGCTTCCTATGGGTTTGACTTAGTTTAGTTGGATTATTTACGACACTCACAGGAAAAGGGCGGCCTTGGCCTGGATTAAAAGGAAAATCCAACATTAGATAAATATTATTAACTAGGACATCGAAAGAACAGGAAATATTTACTTACGCATAAAAGCATGTGAAACCAGATATTGATAGTAGAGTAGATAATCATATAAGACTAGATTAAAACCATTTCCATTGTCTAATTTAATGAACACAAAAAAACTATTCCAATAACCCGCGATCTATTATTTCCATAAAAAAACTCAAAAATCCGTCCCCCTTATATTTAAAACCGCTAAATCTTAGTAGCCCTGTATATTTTGATGCTGTCACTGCCGCATGTCGCCTCATTGTCGGCCTTGTGACCCGCCCCCTAGTCCCTTTTTGTGATGAATGGGTCTTTGCAGTAGCCCTCTCTCATCTCATTGAAAAAAAACTGCGGAAATAACTGATAAGGTTGTAAAAAGGCTCTCAAATGTTTTTTTATCGTTTCAGAAGGTAGGAATTAATTAGGGGCACTGTGTGATGTGAAAGAATATCAATTGTTGTAGTATTTTTTTAGGCTATCTTGTACTTATCTGCACTTTTTCATACAGCTTCACACATAGATAGAATAACATTCAATAGGGTGCCTGGACATGGTCGTTTTACATATCAAGCTAAGTCTGGTAACTTCTGAAAACTATTGAAACTGATTCTATAAAATATATAATATGTGTGTTATGCTACGGTTTACTAAAAGAAGGTGGCCGCCACAAAAAACGCTACCTAGGAAAACACACCAACTAACTTTAATAAAAAACGTTTCAGTGACGCGTACCGAAGGGATGTTTCTAGATGGTAACCATTGAATTGAAGGCGATAGTGGAAGCGGATCCAACTCAATCTACGGCTGAGCTTGCTGCGGGCCTTGGAGTTAGTGTCAAAACAACATTAAAGCACTTGCGTCAAATCGGAAAGATAAAAAAATTATATAAGTGAACACGGACACACGAACTAAGCGACCAACAGCTTACGCGTCGAAGCATGCATAGCACTACTGAATCGGCATAGAAACGAGGGAATCCTTAATCGAATTGTTACCTGCGATGAAAAGTGGATCCTGTACGACAACCGTAAGCGTTCGTCTCAGTGGGTGGACCCGGGTACAGCACCTAATCAGTGCGCTAAAAAAAAGATTACTCATAGGAAGATGATGGTGACTGTCTGGTGAACCAGTGCCGGACTTGTACATCACAGCTTCTTACCGAATGGCACAACAATGACGGCAGATATCTATTGCCAATAATTGCAAACAATGATGGAGAAGCTCGTAATTCAACAACCAAGACTAGTCAATCGCTCTTCCCCATTGCTTCTCCACGACAACGCGCGAGCTCACACTTCACGACAGACCATCGCAAAGCTACAAGAGTTAGAGCTGGAAGCTCTCCGTCTCCCACCGTACTCACCAGACCTTGCCACAACAGATTTCTACTTTTTTCAAAATTTAGACAATTTTTTAAGTAGGAAAAAATTCAACACCCGAGAGGCAGTACAAAACGCTTTCGCTGACTTCATCGCCTCCCGTTCGGCAGAATTCTACAGTAAAGGGATAAACAAACTGCCATCAAAATGGAAAAATTGTATAGGTAGATATTTTGGGCCAGTACTTTGATTAGCTGAAATAAAAAAAATTAAGTACCAAAATTTTTATATTTTATAATTATCATACAAATCTCCAATTTCATTGGTAAAGACCTAATTACATTAAAATGCCTCAACAATTTTACCTAACAACATTTGGTAGAGATTAAATGGTTACGAAATTTCATTCAATCAAATTTAATGATGCGCGTATAATTCCAATTTCGTCCAATCCGTTTTGTGGTAGACCTCGCAATTAACTAGTGTCTAATAAAGCGAAACAATCCCTAAACGTACCCTCTAATATGATTTGTTTTTTTTTTCATAATTCATTAATAAGGTGGCAATGCACATCGCTATTCAGTATTCGCGTTTTTTACCGTGTTTTATTCGGCTATAGTGTTGAAGTCCGAATAACTCGAACACACCGTCCACAAATCGACATGAACAGCGAATATGCCGAACATTCAAGAATATTTTTGCTGTCCTTTTGCTAATCTGAACGCAAAGATTAGATAGTTATTATTTCCTCTGTGTTAATTACCAATCAATACATAAAACACCGTACTCTACTGAGCAAGCCATGTGTGGACGGTAAACGAACTTATTCAGTATAATCGCAATCCTTTGATATGTGACCAAAAACGCGCCGGATCCGAGTGTTCCTGTATTTGCGTAATCGTCTTATTCGCGAAAAATAAGCAAATATAGGCGAACAGAGTTAAAAAAAAAAAAAAAATGTTTTATTGACATAAAAAAGTTGTTACATTTTAATTTGAAGCCCTGACTCTTGAGCTAGGTGGAACCTGTGTTACAGGAGTCAGTGTCTTCACCCGTATTTTGAACAGAGTAACTTCACATCGTCGTATTTGGGCGAATAACACGAATACGCGAACATGAACAGCGATGTGCAGTGCCACCATTATTCTTCGATATGGCTTCCTACGTGAGCAGTGACCCAGGTGGTATCAGCCCTGACGTACGACTTGTAGGTCGTGGGTTCGAATCCAGGCAGGCGCTTTACTTTGTGTGAATAATTTCATCACCACTGCTCTCACAACGGTAAAGGAAAACATCGTGAGGAAACTAGAACCAAAAATTCGAAGACATGTGACATCTACCAACCCGCACTGGGCCGGCGTCGTAGATTATTATTAAGGAAACGCGAAATGTTTCTTTGTAAAAGTATATTTGTCAAGTCAGTAAAATTAATAACAAGAAGAAAACCATAGCAACGTAACACAGATATAAAGAGTTAGAGATACAAAGCTGCTGGAAGCACAGTTATCTGGAAGTACTTCCTAACAATTATAGCCCACTCCCTCTTGAAGAGAGCAGGCCCATGTCCCAGTCCAAACGCCTCCTGCCGGAGGCTATACGCGGGGATCGTGCGGTCCATGGCCCTGTACGGGGCACCGGTGTGGGCGCGTTCGTTGAGGCGGCGGCCTGCCCGCCGGTTGAACGCGTCCCAGAGGGTCATGGCCACCCGGCTGGTCCGGGGATACCGCACGGTCTCCGGTGAGGCGGCGAGCCTCCTTGCCGGATTGCCGCCATGGGATCTGGAGGCAAAAGTCCTCGCGCATATCTGGGAGTGGCGCGAGGAGGCGAAACGCCGGGGCTTGACTCCGATGCCGCGAGAAATCGCGGCACAGCGGACAGAGCTCCGACGGGATCTCATGGCGTCATGGAGAGTGCGATTGTCGCAACCCAGTGCTGGGCACGCCACTATTGCGGCGATAAGTCCCCTCTTTGAGGAGTGGCTGGAGAGGCGCCACGGCGTCCTCACCTTCCGCCTGACGCAGGTCCTCACCGGACACGGCTGTTTCGGGAGGTACCTGTTTCGGATAAGGCGGGAGGAAACGCCCGGGTGTCATCACTGCGTGGATCGCCCGGAGGACACGGTGGAGCATACGGTGGAGGTATGCCCGGCTTGGGCAGAGCACCGCCGTGTCCTCGTGGAGGCGATCGGTGGCGGGGATCTCTCGCGTCCGGCCCTGGTCCAGGCCATGGTACGGAGCGAGAGAGCATGGGAGGCCGTCACCTCCTTCTGCGAAGCAGTAATGCTCGCGAAGGAGGAGGCGGAGCGCGTGAGGGAGAGGCAAATTTCGCGCCCTCACGCCCCTAGCCGCCGCAGGAGGAGACGCCCTGGGCGTCGGGAATCGATTGCCGATTCCCGGCCACCGTAGGCGCGGGCTTGCGGACGGTGAGCAATGGGTAGCTCGCCGTCCGGTAAGGACCAGGCCCGGGTCGACGGCGCGTAGTGTTCCACGCGCGCCTCAAAGAGATGTCAGCAAGTGAAGGGGTCCGATGAGACCATTGCCTGCCGGGGTTGCGGGAAAGTCCGAAAGGGATACCGTGGCCCCCTGGCATTGCACAGGCAACAGAAGGAACACGGGTGGGTTTTAGTCAGTAAGAGTCTGACACGCCCTCCCGCTCCACCCAGAGCGGGAGACGTCATTTGATGATTTCCCACCCAAAAAAAAAAAAAAAAAAAAAAGGCCCATGTCCCAGCAGTGGGAAAATTATAGGCTGAATGTATGTATGTATATGTAATGGCTTCTCATTGTTTTATGATTTTTATTTAATTTTTATTTGAATTTTATAATTTTTAATGATATTTATTATGATTGTTTTTTTTTTTTCAAATGTTTTGAATATGATCTTTTTACGGATCGAAATAAATGATTATTGATTGATTGATTATACGATAGTTCCCTATATAATTAGGTATACTCTAACTTGCAACAATATCATGAATATTTTCAACATTCCACACATTCAAACAAATACCTAACAATTGATTATTATAGAAGATAATACTGTATGAGCACTAAGACAGGATTTCTATGACCACCTAAGTAGTACCTTTACAAGATTAACGACCCTTAGATCTTACAATACCTATAGTTTCGAATGTCTAAAGATAGCGGGGATCGAAAACTGAGACGGGTTTTAAATTATTATTTCAGTTAGAAAAGTCTCTTACTTTAGGTCAGCATTGCAATAGTTATAACATAAATAATGTTAAGCCCACCCCCCGACTTATTCAAGCTGATAACCCTATACCGTTCTCTGGGAATACAGCAGATAACCCCAGCTTACTTTTTGATGAAATTTTCATGTTAAAGGAAAATGTATCGTTCTTTTTTAAATCACAGATAATATTGACCAATTCATGTGGGAAATAAGATGTTTTATTAGTAGTAAAAGTGTAGAAGTAATTAAGTGTTGGTAAGGAAAATACCTCAGACGGCAGGTCTATAAATGCTTGTTCGCTCTGAGATACAATTTGCAAAATCCAATTTGGCGTGAGGGCAAGTTGTAGGAAAAATTAAAATGTTTCAGAAGCATATGTGTGCCCAAAGTCGCGTAACCCAAGCAGTATTGCGACCTGTGCCCTATTTGGTACCTTTACGCCAATATCAGAAAGTTGCAGATTATGCATTCACCTTACTAGAAATTCTAATTGAAATTCAATTACCAGATAAACTACTTCCCAGCGAAAGCACTAGGAAGTGGTGAAGGGTGGGCGTTTTGTGGGACTGTCTTATGTAACTTTGACGTTTGAAAAGTGCTGATTCTCAGCCTAGTTTGAATAAATGAATTTTCGCGCGTCCCCTGGGTCTCTGCCCTTATTCATCTATACATATTATAAAACAAAGTCGTTTTTCGTGTTTGTCTGTATGTCCGCGTTGTTTTTCTAAACCACGAAACAGATTTTGATGAGGTTTTCACCGTCGTTTAGAGAATTTATTGCGAAAGATTTATGTGTATAATCCGTTAATATTAAAGTTACGTTTACCTAAGAAATCTCGTGGTTTTGTCAAGTCGTAAAAACCATGCGAAGCACGAGCGGGCCGTTAGTTTATTATTTTAATGACTTGTAATTCACACACACACTTTGCAAAGAGCGAAGTTTCACGAAGCAAAGTCAAAGTCAAAGTCAAATAATTTATTTCATTTAGGCACAAAAAAGGCACTTATGAACGTCAACATTTACAGAAAAAAATATATAATAATTGATTCTAGTCGCCCATTCCAAAAGGTCGTTTTCGTATGGAGAAGAATGGGCAAGAAACTCCACCGTTACTCTTTTAAAATATTTTCACAATATTCTGTATACATTAATTATATAATTATATGTGAAGACGATGCACCTAGAATAAGATTACTATACCACGATAGGTAAAAAGAATGAAAAATGAAGGAATGACATAAATTAATTATGTGATAGATGCATGGTGCTCACATATTTACAAACATTGTAAAATTATACGATATTCTTAACATTTTAACACGTACTACTAATAATAAGTCAGTGTGTGAGTTCAAGTAATCACAGAATATAAAATTAATGTTTAAAAAAATAATATTATACAATTTAATTGGCAACCAGTTTGATTCTGTCTAGATTCTAAATTGTCCTATGGAGCTGGACCAGCATGTTTCCAAGCATTTTTATCTTGGATATAATCCTCTAATTTGTAATATGCTTGTTTACAAAGTGTACTTTTTATATGAGTTTTAAATTTTCTTTCATTTAATTCTAATATATCACAAGGTATTCTGTTGTAACATTTAACACAGTACCCCATAAAAGATGTATTTACTGTAGATAGTCTGAAAAATGGTTGATCTATTTTATCTTTATTTCTAGTATTAAAATTATGTCTATCACTTATTTTATTAAAAAGATGTAGATTTTTTCTCACATACATAATATTTTCATAAATGAATTGGCAAGGTACCGTCATAATATTAATCTTTTTAAATAGTTCCCTGAGAGATTCGCGACGACTTAGATTATAAATGGCTCTGACAGCTCTCTTTTGTAAAATAAAAATGGATTCAATGTCAGCAGCCCGACCCCATAGTAAAATGCCATACGACATAATACTGTGGAAGTAACTAAAATAGACCAAACGCGCGGTTTCTACATCTGTTAACTGTCTTATCTTTCTAACAGCATAAGCGGCCGAGCTTAGCCGCCCCGCGAGAGATGTTATATGGGGTCCCCATTGTAATTTCTCGTCTAGCGTGATTCCTAGGAAAACTGTTTGATTAATAAATTCCAGTTTTTCTCCATTCAATATGATGTCACATTCGCTGCTTCTAACATTTGGTAATTTAAATCTAATGCATTTTGTTTTTTTATTATTTAGTACCAGATTATTTACCGTAAACCAATCTTGGACCTGAACAATACAGCTATTCACGTCGTCGAGATGTTGTGACCGTCGGTTTATTTTAAATATCAATGATGTGTCATCTGCAAATAACACCATCTTTGGTTGATTTTGAAATAAGCGTCTTTATCTCCCACATAATACTACTCAAATTGATTTCCTCGCTCAAAGACAATTCCAGGACTTGAACTGATATTGATTGAATTGATATCAAATTGAATCCCCCTAACATGCGTGTGTTCAGAGAATTCCGAGAAATCGCCTGTCAATTATATGTGTCAATTTACCTATTATGTTGTTTCAAAATCAGTGGAGTAATTGCGTTATACACATAACATGACAACCGATTGCCTCTCATTTTGCCTTTGACATTTCAGCCGCTTTCATTGCGTTATTTATGTTGCTGAGCAGACGAACTTTTTAAACCTATTATAAAGCAATGTTTGTCAAAATCAAAGCCATTGCTATCGATTGCCACTTTGTGAATGTTATGTAATTACCCCGCAAACATCATATCAAATTAGGCCGCATTCATGTAGAACGCTGATAACTAGCGCCGGTATACCAGCGCTTATCAGCACCAACAAGAACAGCTTTCTAATTACCCAACATATTTTCGCAAACGATAAAGACAAATCTGTTTCATTTTGACAGTTCAACAACATTAATTGCGTCATTTACGTTGCTCTGCAGTTTTTTTTTTCGAACTTACGGAGCAATGGATTAGCAATCTGTTTCAAAACGATTCAGATTCGGATTGATTTTGCATTACGTAATTAGGGTACTGGTTGTCAACGCTGGTCGGTGCAGATAGTTTTCATACTTTTTGAACGTCATTTAAATAATGACAGTTTCCCAAAACTTCCTAGTGTTTTAGCTGGGGAGAAGAAGTGGCTCAACAAACTCCCCAGCTACACATGTGTCTGTTTGTGTGATTTAGCTGGTTATTTGTTTACAGTATCTGATAAGTGACTGGTTTATCTAGCTGCTTGATTACCTTTCAAAAGACAACAATCAACCCCTTTCCAAACATGCTGTAACTCTAACGTGCGTGATATTTGCACAATACTCTACATATTTCCTTCTTGTTTTTTTATGGGTTTGAACAGCATTGCAATTATTAGTATTTCGTTTCGGAGATTATCTCCTACACCCCAACTTAAAAACTGTACCTCTTTATAGTATTAACAATAAATTCATATCGATTAAAAAAATAAAAACATTGTCATTTTTTTTACTAGCCTAAGCTGTTCAACTCCTGGGCAAAGGCCTTCCATCGTTCGCGAGCCCACGCGTCCTCCTTCCAGTTTTGGCGGAACCTACGTGGTCAGTCGCGACCCCGCCTCACTATCCTACTAATCCATACCGTAATATACGAGTCTCACTAAGATAAACATGCAAGGACGCACTTAGCCAAATCATTTTTTGTGAATGATGCGCCGGCTTGTGGTTCTTAACTGTAACTTACTAAACTCTTAGTAGACACATTAATAAAACTAACCTAACCTACTTACTGTATACATAATACAATGTACAGTCTACAATGTACTGACAAATTTCTTTAATGGATTTTAAAATTTATCACTAAAGAATAAGGATCAATGTTGATTGGGAAAGTTTGACGGATTGGAGTATTCGATCGAGACTTACGAGGGAAGTATTTTTAAACATCTTTGTAAAATGCGCAGACAGGTAGAAAGCAAGCGATTAAATAAATATCTACTTAAACGGATCATCCATATTTATAATAAGTAGGTATAGCAGTTCTTCCACAAGGATTGAAAACATCAAAGAAGATTGATGCGTTAACCCTTCACCGTCAGATAGTTTATAATAATGTTCAGACTATCATAACATCCCGTGAAAGTACGCCCGCGCCAAGGGGATAAACCTTTTCCTCGGGTATAACTTTTACAACCCTCCCGGGACTACAGGAATGGGATGTAGATATTATATGTGTTTCATTTCAACATCGGCAGAATCACAAACGCCTTTCTCGGATAGGTGCGAAAAATGTGGTTCAAGCACCATAAAAAATGCAAAAAAGAGCCACCACGAGGTTGATAAAGACTCGTCTGCCGTATCCTGTGCGTGGGCACTGGCTAGTCAATTTAGCCATTTTAATATTTTTCTTCATCATGATCAAAAATAATTTAAATCAAACTGACAAAAAACGAAAGCAAGCTAATCTTTTTCTGATATAATATTGCTATGTAGCTTGTGCTCTAACGAGAGATAGGTAAGTATATACTAAACTAGGTTCTGCCCGCAACTTCATTTGCGTCGTAAGATACACAATAATACTAAAATAATAGGAGCACCTGACACCGCGCCGCCATTACGGCAAACAGTCATCGAAGTGAGCGGACAATGACACCACGCGTTTTACTTGTTTTCTGGAAAAAAACTGTTTTTTTTCCAAATAGCTAGTGATTTTTCTATACCTACTTTATAGGGCTTGTATTTTCCATAAATAATAATACCTTGGAATTGATTTAAATGTTATCAAATGTGACAATAACTACACTAACAGGTAAGAACTTGTTTTCCTCTGCTGCGTATTGGTTTTAATCAGTTATTTTTTTTAATTAATTGATTGCATACGGGGGCAAGAAGGAAGGCACACGAATGTCTAATTTTACTGTTTATTTTGTTCTAGAATGGTGAGAAATTATTAAAAAAAAAACAAGTAGAGGGGATTGGCCAGAAGAAAGTATGAAAGATGATATGAAAAATGTGGTTGAAGGAAAAATGGGCTACAGGTTATAATAGCAGCAAAATCATTTTCTGTCCCACAGCTTTAGAAAGAAAAGTGAAGCTAGCTCGAGAAAGTTTAGATAAGAATGATCTAATGACTGTTAAATTTAAGGTACCGTTAGGCCCAAAAGAGCAAGTTTTTACTGATAATTAAGAGGAAGAGCTATGTAAATACATGGGTACCCCATCTTACCCTCGGGGTGGGACATGGTGGGGATGATGGTGTATTTCTACTTTTTGTTTTTTTTTTAATTTTATTGTATTGATTAGACTGCCAAATACACGTTAACGATGAAGCCTGATTATCAAAGAAGATTATAGATAATTAAAAAAATTATAAAACTCATTACGGTCAATTTTATTTGCCATCAAACCTTGACATAAAAGATTAAATAAAATTATTTACCATAATGACAGCTAGCACACGCCAATATACCAACAAAAACATCGAAATCTATACTCAAGCAAAAATTAAAATTAAAAACGAAGACAGAACTTAATACCCGAAAAAGGGACTCCAGGCATATAGGGCGTGCCCGCTTACATATAGCTAATAAAGCTGTAACTCGAAGTCACATATATTATGATAAACTAGGACCATCGAAGTAAACATAAATAAAAATTTAGGCAAGAATAATATTACTATTTAATTCTTTTTTTTTTATTTACTATAAATGATCAATTGTCGAGGTCGCTAGCTAACCACATATTGCAAAAAAAATCATTGTTATGAGTAGATTATGTCAATAATAAATTAAAATAAATTGTCTTACAGTCAAATGAAATAAACAATTATATAACTCATTTAAAAGCGCGTCCAGAAGTTATTGATATGAACCTTTGATCTGTTCTTTAATAGTTTGTGCTGACTCTAGAGACAAAACTCAAAGACTACGTGGGAAGATCCTGTAACCCAAAATACCTTTAGCCACCAACCCACTGCCACGACCTACATCAAAGTGTTCTCTGTCGGGAACCATAAAGCCATTAAATATATAATAGAAGGACATGTCTTCGCTCTTACATGCGTGGGCGTCAGTTATACCATTAAGTTTTCATCGTTCAGATAAATACGTAATAAAGGTAATATTTATGTAGGTTAAGTACATACATACCTACGCTTCACGTGTTAGTTACACGGTTACCTATTCATACCTATTTATCTATTTTTGGAACTAATTTTCCAGATTTAACATCGCATCATCCCTATATTCCTCGAAGGGTTAAGCAGAGATGTACCTTTAATAAACACCCGTTAGAACGAAAAACGGAACGCTAGTTAGTTAGTCATATTTCTGTTACGTTTATATTGTTGTCTTTTTGTATGCACGTGTTTCTGTGACAAAGAAACCTATTTATCTTTCATTATTTCAGTTGTGTTATGTTCTCATGTAACAAGGGGCGAGCCTGTTGCCATCAACCGGGCATAAATCCAGGCTCCGGGATTCTTCTAAGAAATTCCTAATGGAAAACTCTATACTTTTCTGCCCTACCCGGGAATCGAACACAGGATTTTCCGGATTTTACGACACTATTATGGTTAGTGAAATAGTTGTTGGTAATTAAATGACGGACCTACACATTAATAATTCCTATGTGAGTTGCTTTAAAATTGACAAAGTCAAAGTCAAATAATTTATTTCAATTAGGCAAACAAAGGCACTTTTGAAAGTCAACATTTACTAAAAAATAATAATAATTAATTCTAGTCGCCCCTTACAAAAGGTAGTTTTCGTGTGCAAAAGAATGAGCAAGAAACTCCACCGTTACTCTTTTAAAATGTTTTCACAATATCTTGTATACATTAATTATATAATTATATGTGAAGACGATGTACCTAGAATAAGATTACTATACCACGATAGGTAAAAATAATGAAAAATGAAAGAATGATAGATAAATTAATTATGTGATAGATGCATGGTGCTCATATATTTACAAACTATGTAAAATTATACGACAGTATGCTTGAAGGTACTATCTGAGAGAACAATACGTCTGTCCTATGTCCTATATCTGTAGGTACACAAACTCTATCTGACACATAAGGATATTTTGGCGCCTGAGTGACACTGACATAACAGGGGGGCGTTGTTGATGAACATTTGTGAAATTGTGTCACAAATTGTATGAACAAACCAAGATGGCGACGTTAGTCTCAGAGGAACTAACCTCCAATTCCTTTTCGAAAAAAATACGCAATACCTTATTATCAATACATAAAAAAGTACCATAGAAGTCAACCAAATCAGCGGATTTTTGTGGGAAATAACACAGATTAGTATTTAAATATTCATTTAATACAAACACATGCTGTATGTTAACAAAAATACATAAGGAATCACATATCAAATAATATTCAGGAAATATAATAATTTTCCTTTAATTTACTTACATACCTACTTAGATGCCAAAATCAAACTAATTTAGGAATTACAAAGTAGTTAGGACATAATAATATGCACACGTTAATACTTTGTTACCCTTTTTCACAGACTTTAGATGCATGCTTGTAGGCAGTTCTTTTTTTTTTAACGTTGCCCCACACTAGAATTTTCTCCTGAATCGTGGGTGCGTTTACAAACATTTAAAATCACATACACAAACAGGCAGACCCAGAACAACTACTTGCAGGTCATACAAATATTTGTTCCGTGCGGGAATCGAACCTGCGATATGCAGTGCAGCAGTCAATTGCTTAACCACTGCGCCAACCGTGCCGTGTTGTAGACTCGTTGAGAACTGCACACAGACTGGAGAAACGCCTTTTACTGAGCGGCCCGCCGTCAGGTGGTGGACGTGACGTCATGAAGCCTTTTCCAATTAAATAAAACGCTGCAGACAACATTTTGGAGCACGTACCTTCACATTTGGGCGGGCCGCGCGAATTTCGGAATTTGAATCTGTCTGAAACAATTACCGCGCTGTGTGTGCTTTGACGCATTTTTGCAATGCGGTGCGATACGGCGCGCCAGCTTTAGGGATTTCACGCACTAGACGGCCACGTCCACGACCAGTGGTTGCAGTAACCTGGTTAAGGCGAAATGGGTCTCAAAGAAGAGGTTTTGACGCATTTCGGCTGCACGCAAAATCAATTTTTGTCCTCAAAAACTACAAATTTGCCTTATTTTTTTTCATGGTTATTAAAATTGAAGATATTTTTTAGTGAATTATGAGGACCAAAACACGATTGACATGATTTGGCTCGATACAAAAAAATCACAAAGTTTCCTCAAAATGTAGCGTTTTTATGAGAAAAAATGGTTTTATTCGATTGTAATTAAAGCAATTTCAATAAAATTTCATCTATACGTTCACCATTAAAGACTTTAGGGGATTATGGGTTTATTTTAATGTAATAGCAAATAGAATTTTAAAATAAACCCATATATAGTAAATCGGGCTAAATCGGCTCGCGCTCAGAGTCCTGCGGGACGTCATCGAGGGTGGACCTGTATCAAAATTTTTAAAAATACGCTCTCTCTGCAGTTGTTAAAAAAAAAAACAAATAAATGAAGAAAACATTAGATATGATATGGTTTTATTCACTCTTCTTTCTTTGTCCAGGCGGTATTTCTTTGGAATGCGCTTCCTCTGAATATCAGGATGGCAACCAGTCGGTTATCTTTCAAGTTGATGGCACGTAAACATATTCGTGAAAAGTTGGCAGAATCTTTGCAGCGCTGATTTGCTGGATTTGTTTTCTCCTCTACCTATCG
Organism: Xanthia togata; assembly: GCA_963853775.1. NCBI lineage: Eukaryota > Metazoa > Arthropoda > Insecta > Lepidoptera > Noctuidae > Xanthia > Xanthia togata. The sequence goes on from OY970805.1 coordinate 8,349,299, forward strand.
TTATTTCTCCTGACAAAGTTGATTCGGTTTATATGTCGGTTTGGGTGTCGGTGTTGTATGGTTGATCTATGTATGTTTTATTGATTAGTAGGTATTCATTATCAAGTTATCTATCACTTATGTTGCACCTGCCATGTTTTGTCTCTGCCCCACCCTAAGGTTGACTGGTAGAAAATGCCTCAGGCATTAATTCCGCCTTTGTACAGTATTTTTTTTTACTTGTGCATAAAGTTTTAATAAATAAATAAATAAATATGAAATTGCGACAACTCAGTAAAAATATTTCGTAACATTAATATAGTTTTAATTCATAATATTGTTTTCGAAAGTGTGATTATTTCTATGCGATATGATGACGTTTAATTGTCATCTTACAATAGTGTTAGACACATTACAAATTATTATCGATAAAATTATAGTCAAGTGCGAGTATTATATATTTTTTTATCGTCGTATAAGAAGACGTTTTTTTAAAGATTTTTTAATCAGATTCATCCATGTTACTATATTTACTCTCCACCGAACTGTCTTTGCTAATATCATAATTATTCTATATTAATAAACATATATTATAATATACAATTGGTCCGGTTGTCGGTTGTATAAAAACTATTTAAAACAACTTTCACTCTGGCAAAAACAATTAAAATTAGAAAAAAAATGCTGTTTCGAACAAAAGTGCTATACTAACATGACCAAATTTATAGAACACGATAAAAATCGTAATTATATTTTTCGAATAGCTGAACCAGCAACACAATTTTTTCTTGAATCCGTGATTGTATCGTATTGACTCAGTATGAACCATTTTCAGTTTTGAATACAAAAAGTCACTGGTTACGATAACGTATCCGACACTACTGTGTACGATAAAAGATCGGTCTAAAATGTCGATGTCCTAAAATAATAGATTCGATAAATTATAGCTGTAGCAGTAGGTACGTCACTTGACAATAAAGTACGGCAATTGTTACTTCATATATAGCTGTCAATATTTACGAATCTTCATGAGCAGTGGGAAACATCCAAAACAAAAAAATATGGTCACAGTATAAGCGAAACAGTAAGACCATTTTTAGCCAATTCAACATAAGAAAAATCCTGAAGAAATAAAGATGAAAGTTTGTATAGTTTTTTTTCTTAAATTCACTTACTTGATAAAATTCTTAAATTCACTGACATACAATGCACAACCTAAACCACGCTGGGTATAGAAGCATGCAATTTTGCAGAAGATTTTCTTTTATAACGAACGAAATTACGACTTTGATATTTTCTATCAAAATTACATTTTGCGGGACCGTTGAGATACGCAGTAGAACCATTGCAATTTTAAACTTTCACCTTACTACCGCAAAACCATGTTTATCTGAAACTAGTTTCTGTCCGTGACTTCATTCACGTGGCAGTCGTAAGATACCACAATATATTAAAATAACAGGCATATTTTATAAATCTTCACTGTAAGTACACTATGTTTGTAGTTTTGGTCTCGCCGACCTAAATATACAGAGAGTTAGGACTGGTGACGCGACTGGCTGGCTGGCTGCACTAGCGAGAAAGCGACAGAGTTATCCGTGTGAGAAGTAGCTCCTCCTGAGGTGTAAACGCACAGCCTTCAGTAGAAATTTCCCATTGCTTGCGAAGTTTTTCATTTTAAGTGAATTATTAAACGCCTACGTTCCTTCATATAATACCTAATGGCACTACACTGATATACTAACTGATTCTTACAGATTATTCATGACTACCTAACTATCACTAAAAAAATCCCGTGTGCGGTTTGTACCTACACGGGATTTCTCATTAAGGCGAGGTTTTCCGTGTCTGTAGGCCTTTGAAACGCTACCTCCGCCTCCCCCAAATGCAGAGTGACGTATTTATTTACGATGCACGACCGACCATTTCGTGGAAAATCCATGCCACAGCATGAAATATTTGCAGTTGATCAACTGAACTAGTTTTTCTTAGATTCGATTTTTTCAATAAGTTTACATTTTATGGGACCTACGGTGTAATGAACTAAACTGATTACTTAAAATGTCCTGTGTACCTAATGGGCGTTTTCACGTTAACAGATAACGACACCAACCCGATACCTACCGATACGTCGGCAGCTATTATACCCACATCGATTCGATACCGATACAATTATTATAAACCCAATGATATTGCTGAATACCGATGACCATCGCGACGCACCAAACAACCACAGTGCCAACTAAGTATCAACGTCTTGAAGTCGGCAGTGAGAAAAAGTGTGTTCAAGTGAAAGAATGCCGCTACTCTCCCCGCTCTGTGTCTTCGCCGGTAGATATCGTGCCTATATCGGTGTCGGTCGCTGCCTGCGACGATATAGGTTACGATAGCAAGACAAGGCACTAAACGTATCCAATCATCTATCTGATCGCCAATATCGTGTCGATGTCGGGTCGGTGTCGTTATCGGAAAATGTATTGTGTGTGTGCGTGCGTGTGTTTGTTTTGTGACAATCAATTCATTTTATTTATAAAATAAACAACATTTTTACATTTTCATATACCTACTGTTATGGGAGAGTTTGTAGAACGTACAACGAAAAACATGAAGTTTAGGCCTCTTCTGTCATCTATGGTTTTAATAAAAATCAATAAAAAAAATCTCATTAATAGTCACCTAACCATAGCCACCCTTGTACAAACTGCTGATTCTTTTAGTGATAGCTGGGGTAGTCATGAATAATCTGTAAAAGAAGTTCGTGTATCAGTGTTGTGTCATTAGGTAGTATATGAAAGAACGCAGACGTTTAATAATTCACTTAAATCGAAAAACTTCGTAAGCAATGGGAAATTGCTACTGACGAGTTCTACTTGCGCGTTTCGACATCAGGAGGAGCTGCTTCTCACACGGATAACTCTGTCACTTGCTCGCTAGTCCAGCTAGCCAGCCAGTCGCGTCACCAGTCCTAAATCTCTGTATATTTTGGTCGCCGAGACCAAAACTACAAACAGTGTACAGTAAAGATTTATAAAATGTGGCTGTTATTTTTGTATATTGTGATGTTTTATGACTTTCACGCGAATGAAGTCACGGACAGAAACTAGTTTCAGATAAACATGACTTTGCGGTAGTAAGGTGAAAGTTTAAAATTGCAATAGTGCTACTGGGTATCTCAACGGTCACGCAAAATGTAATTTTGATAGAAAATATCAGAGTCGTAATTTCGTTCGTTATAAAAGAACTATTGTGCAAAATTGCATGCTTCTAGACCTAGCGGTTTAGGTTGTGCATTGTCTGTCAGTGAATTTAAGAATTTTATCAAGTGAATTTAAGAAAAAAAAAGGCGAATTTCCATACAAACTTTCATCTTTATTTCGTCGGGATTTTTGTTTAGTTGGATGGGCTAAAAATTGTCTTACTGTTTCGCTTATACTGTGACCATATTTTTTGTTTTGGATATTTCCCACCGCTCATGAAGATTCATAAATATTGACAGCTATTTATGAAGTAACAATTGCCGTACTTTATTGTCAAGTGACGTACCTAATTTCGATGTCCTAGAATAATAGATTCGATAAATTAAAGCTGTAGCAAGCTATAATTTATCGAATCTATTATTTTAGGACATCGAAATTGTAGAACGACATTTTATCGTATACAGTAGTGTCGTATACGATATCCTAAACAGTGAATTTTTGTATTCAAAACTGAAAGTTGTTCATACTGAGCCAATACAATAAAATCACGGATTCAAGAAAAAAATTGTGTTGCTGGCTCCGCTATTCGAAAAGTATTGTTATATTTTATTTGTCTTACGTTAAGTATCAGTTTCTCAATTGATTAGAGTGTTATGTTTTATCTGTGTCAGTTTCATATCAGTTGATCAATTGATTTAAAGTGTTGGTAAAATGAGTGATTCTGGAAGTTATGCATTTTAATAAATAACATAGAAATGGCGCCGTTGCAAATTAAACATTATTTAGTAATATTAACAAGTGCAAGTATATTTGTTGAGAAAATACAACGACGAAATAAGAAAAATAAGAAAATTATTTAATATCCTTACTTCTGAATTTATAACAATATAATTACGATTTTTATCGTGTTCCATACATTTGTTCACGTTAGTATAGCACTTTTGTTTGAAACACCATTTCTTTTTTCTCTTTGTTCTTGCGAGAGTGATAGTTGTTTGAAATATTCAATATACAACCGACAACCGGACAAATTGTATATGATGTGTTTATTAATGTAGGGTATGATATTAGCAAAGACAATTCCATGGAGAGTGAATATAGTAACATGAATGAATCTGATAAAAAAATCTAAAAAATACTTCTTCATAAACGACGATAAAAAATAATATAAAACTCGCACTTTACGATAATTTTATCGATAATAATTTATAATGTGTCTAACACTATTTTAAGATGACAATTAAACGTCATCATATCGCATTGAAATAATCTCACTTTCAAAAACAATATTATGAATTAATACTATATTAAAATTACCTAATATTTTTTCTGAACTGTCGCAATTTCATATGTAATGTGTTCTTCTTTTATTAGATTTTTTTAACAACTGCAGAGAGAGCGTATTTTTAAAAATTTTGACACAGGTCCACCTCCGATGACGTCCCGCAGGACTCTGAGCGCGAGCCGATTTAGCCCGATTTACTATATTTGGGTTTATTTAAAAAAAACTACTAAACTTAAAAATCCAACCTTTAAATAACCTCTAAAATACGATTACCTCATCATATATGCAATTTTCATATTATTTTGTGCTGTAATTAGGAAATGAAACGAAAAATGGTTTTGAAATCGACCCTGTTTCGGTTTTTTTTTTTTGATCGAGCAAATTACAATTTATCAAACTCAAACTCAAAGCATTTAATTCAATTAAACCCAATTACAGGCACTTTTGAATTGTCAAAGAGTCAGTTAGTCAGAAAGTTGAAGCTAGTTGCCCATTCCAAAACGTAGATCTCTATGGAGAATAACGGGCAAGAAACTCCAAGGACACTCTTTTAAATATAGAAATTACAAAATCCTGGGTACATTACTCTTGTTGATTCTATATGTGAGAACAATGTAAAAAAAAATATATATATAAATCAAAAACGATTAAAAATAAGCCCTGGCAGATATGAGATGACCAGTCTCAACTGACGGCGCCCGTTCACGAACATGACGCGTGGATCAGCACCATCCAGCTCAACCATTTTGTAGGGAACCGAATGATCCAACACACTCGCCACCATCAGCGAGACATTTAAGTGAGCATGACATACTCTCAACTACCCTGCTCTTTCAAGTCAAAATCAACATAATAACATAGTAAAACGACTCCATGGTACTCACATTTACAAAAATTGAAAATAAAAATGCGTCTAAGTTATACAAAACTATAGTTTGCAAGAATTTTACCACCAAAAGAAAGAAAATCAATATTATCGATTGGAGTATTCAATAATTAAAACTTAGTTTAATAAAAAAAAACAAAATAAACAATAAGTTCGTAGTCAGAAAAAATAAAAAAGGGGAAGCAACTCTACCAATTTTTTCATTTTTAACTAGTGAGCCCAAGTGGCTGTGGAGCAGGACCAGCATTTAGCCAAGCATTTTTATCTACGATATAATCATCCAACTTATAGTATGCTTGTCTACATAGTGTGCGTTTAATGCAAGTTTTAAATTTCTTCTCATTTAGTTGAAGAATATCGAGTGGTATTTTATTATAACATTTTACACAGTACCCCATAAAAGAAGTGTGTACTTTAGACAATCTGAAACGTGGTTGATCTAATTTGTTCCTATTTCTTGTGTTAAAATTATGCCTGTCACTTATCTTACTATAGAGATGTAGATTTTTTCGAACATACATAATGTTTTCATATATATACTGACAAGGTACCGTCATGATATTAATTTTCTTAAACAGTTCCCTAAGAGATTCGCGTCTGCGGAGGTTGTAGATGGCTCTAACAGCCCTCTTTTGCAGAATAAATATAGAGTCAATATCTGCGGCCCGTCCCCACAGCAAAATACCGTAAGACATGATGCTATGAAAGTAACTAAAATAGACCAGTATCGCGGTATCCACGTCTGTTAGTTGGCGGATTTTCCAAACAGCGTAAGAGGCTGAACTTAACCGCCCTGCAAGTGATGTTAAGTGAGGACCCCACTGTAGTTTTGAGTCAAGCGAGATTCCCAGGAAAACCGTTTTTTCGACGAATTCTAGTGTCTCCTTATTCAGTACAACGTGACATTCATTACTTCTAACATTCGGTAACGCGAATCTTATGCATTTAGTTTTCTTCTCATTTAATACTAAATTATTTACAGTAAACCAATTATGGACCTTTAGCATAGCGTTATTTACGTCGTCAAGCTCCTGTGCGTGTCTGTTTACCTTAAAAATAAGTGATGTGTCATCAGCAAATAACACCATTTGTGGTCGGTTTTTCAGTAAATGAGGTAAATCATTTATGTATACTAAAAAGAGGAATGGGCCCAATATCGAGCCCTGTGGTACACCCATTTTGACTTTTAAACCCAATGAATTTACACCGTTTCAAATTCAAATATGATTTTACTAAGTTAAGCGCAAGTTTTGCCAGTCCGTAATGCTGAAGTTTCAAGAGCAGTGTTTCGTGATTAACGCAATCAAATGCTTTGGATAGGTCGCAGAAGATACCTATTGCATCCTGTGCCTCTTCCCACGCGTTAAATATGTGTTTTAATAAAGTGACACCGGCGTCAGTTGTGCAACGTCCCTTGGTAAAACCATACTGTTGATCGTGTAAGATGTTATTACGATTAAAATGATTGAGCATTTGATTTAACATTACTTTTTCAAACAACTTCCTGAATACCGGCAAAACCGATACGGGTCTATAATTATTAGTATCCTTGCTGTCCCCGGATTTGAAAAGTGGAATAACTTTACTGTACTTCATTAAATCCGGGAAGACCCCTTGATCTACACACAAATTAAATATTAAAGCTAAATAGGGTGCAATTGTCTCAATAATAGATTGACAAACTTTAGTAGACATGCCCCACAGATCTTCGGTAATTTTGATCTTAAGTTGCTTAAAAGCCTTAACACAGGGTTTATATGATTAAATTTAAATTCTAAAGGACAGGCTGAAACATTCGCTCTTAATAAATCAATAGCAAGTAAGGGGGAGGAATTTAAAGTTTCTGTAGTTTTAATAGGAATATTGGTAAAGAAAGTTGCAAATTCCTGAGCAACTTCGATCTTATCGCTAATGAGACCGCGGGATGTTTAATAATTTTCCAAACTGTCTTTATTTTATTTTCTGCTGATTTAACCTTGTTGCTAATGAAAGACGCTTTGGCTGCTTTGCAGATAGTTTTAAAAGTTTTAGAGTAAGTAGCAACATACTTATTAAAAGTTTCCGTGTTAATATACGGCTTAAGGCCATATAGTTCAAATAATCTATCCCTACTTTTCCTGATGCCTTTAGTTGCCCAGTCACTGAATAAAAACTTAGGGCAAATAGTTTTAGTTTTTTTCTTAAAAGAGTTATTGAACTCTGTTTGCACTAGTGAAAAAAATTGTTCATACAAAAAATTGACATTGGACATATTTAGGCCCAGACCACATAACTTGCTAATTAAGAAGCTATTAAACTTATTTAAATTACCCGATGTTATTGGTCTAATTTGAATCTGCACTTTTTGTATGGGTGTGTTGGACTCAAAAGTTATGGTTTGACCACTGTGATCAGAAGGGAGATAATTAACTATAGCTTTATCTAAATATTCGCGTCTATCTATCGTGTTTTGAACCTTTAATTTCCATTAAACAAGGATGTATCTATGACATATATCTTTTTCAGTACCTAAATACACTAATTTGACCATTTAAAATTGATTTTAAAACAGGCAAATTCGTAAAACCTCCCCTTAACAGTCACCTAACCATAGATATTGATTTTTATTAAAACCATAGATGACAGAAGAGGCCTAAACTTCATGTTTTTCTGGGTACGTTCTACGAACTATCCCATAACACTATATCAAAAGGGAAAAATTTTGTTTCTTTAATTAATAAAATGAATTGTATTTATATTTTGGAAGTAGCTATGTTCGTAAAGCACAATCCAAGTCGTTTCGAACGTATGGCCGATGTAGCTCCAAGAAATAGGCGTGACAACAGCAGGTTATGTCAATTGAGGTGTCAAACCACTTTGATGCGCAAGAGTGTTTACTGCATGGGGCCAATTATTTATAATAAATTACCAAGAGATTGGAAAGATTTAAATGCTTTGCTGTTTAAGAATAGACTACGTAATTTTTTGATAAATAAAACGTATTACAGTGTGACTGAGTTCCTATCTGAGAAAAAGATTAGTTGACTTTTCTAGAAATCGTTATATGGAGTTCTAATTTAATAATTACTCATTGAATGGTATATATGTAATTTAATAATAATTGATCTAATGACAGATAATAATTTGATGTGAATAATATAATATGATAATAATTTAATGTAAATAATACATGATAATAATTTGATGTAAATGTAAAATACAATAATAATAATAACTTGATGTAAATGTTAAATACAATAATAATAACTTGATGTAAATATTTGCATGCCGAATGGCAAAATATGGCTGATCTTTGTACTGTACTAACACCTATTGATGTATCATCTACCCATATTTGCAAAAATAAATTATTCTTATTCTAATTGATTGTCACAACACAGCACATTAGCGGATAACGACACCGACCCGACATCGACACGATATCGGAGGTGAGATGATCGGATACGTTTAGTGCCTACCAAACGCTTTTACATTGTCTTGCTATTGTCACCTATATCGTCGCAGACAGCGACCGACACCGATATAGGTACGATATCTATCGGCGAAGACACAGTACGGTGAGAGTAGCGGCATTTTTTCACTTGAACACATTTTTTCGCACTGCCGACTTCAAGACGTCGATACTTAGTAGGTACTGTGGTTGTTTCATTTTAGTTCACTACACCGTAAGTCCCATAAAATGTAAACGTATTGAAAAAAATCGAACCTAAGAAAAACTAGTTCAGTTGGTCAACTGCAAATATTTTATGCTGTGGCATGGATTTTTCGCGAAATGATCGGCAGTGAATCGTAAATAAAGACGTCACTCTGCATTTGGGGGAGGCGGAGGTAGCGTTTCAAAGGCCCACAGGCCCGGAAAACGTCGCCTTAACTATAGAAAACGATACGAATCAAGCTCTTGGTCGCAACGGCCAACTAGCCACAGAGCGGCCACGACTGGCCGGTGTCGTGGCCGTCTAGTTCGCAAGATCCCATATACTTGAAAATGTATGAAATGATGTATGAATATGTGTGAAAGAACACTATCTTTCCACTTCGTCATAGTTGCGGTAGGTATTTATGTTGTATTTTATTTATTTTAGAAGTATTTATGATTGTATGTATGTATGTTCGTAAATATATTGCCATATAATTCGTTTTATTTTATTGAATGGATTGTTTTGATTTTATGTATTTTACTTTCTCTCTACTCTTACACACGGTGTCTACATCTCTTTTTACCCTCTGTCGTATCGCAGGTATGCTGGAAGAGATTTCTTTAGAAATAAGCATCACCTTTGTACGTATTTTTCTGTTCTTTTCATCTTGTCTGTTTATTTATGTGTGTACATAAATAAACCCGAAAAAAAACAATATCTTGGTTTCTCTACCTCAACACACTATCAGAAACTGCCTGTTTCTTAATTCTACTTGACATTCCGCTCAGCACGGCCGTCACAATTACTCGCTAATGGTACATTTAAATGCAAAGACCAGCGGACGCCCCTCCGAAGTCGTGCCGCCACTAGTGAACATGACTGAACTGAAGTTGTGTTCAAGGAAATATCAGTGAATATCTCTAAATATTATGCAAATCTGTCTATTGGGCTCATTTTAGGGGAACTTTATTTTATTTAGAAAAACTTGTTCTTTTTACTTTTAGTTTAATCCTATACTATTAAACCAGCAATATTTGTAGACATACATATATTTGTAATCACGTTCTCGAAAACAGCTCTAACGATGTCGATGAAAGTTGCAATATTGGGGTTTACGGGGGCGAAAAATCGAACTAGCTAGGTCTCATATCTGGGAAAATTAGTTTTCTCCGTATTTTCACTCGAGCAGAGTTCGGTCGCCCAAAGTTTAGAACAAGATGGCTACCTTAGAATAATGACATGGCAACATGGAATTAGTATGAACTTTCTAATACTAGGTATTAAATGAGCATTCTCTTTTTTTACCAGAGCAGAGCTCGCTCGCCCAGGTAATGGAAGAAAAGACATTTAAAAGGTTAACATATTGTTTTCATTGTCTTTTTTGGCACCTACCACAAACCCCCTCTGTGTGTACCTATGTACAAACCTAAAAGTCTTATGCGCCTGAAAGTATTACCACTTTATACTAAAAATACACCCTACGCCAATATGTGGCGGTAGTGAGTACCTATTCCCAGAGGAATTTGCTTCATCGATTGTGAATAAGTACAGTCGTTCAAACATCAACATAACATTGAATTCCCGAACTAGCTTAGGTAATCCTTGTTTGTATAACTTACAAAACAAATGACACGGAAAGTTATGCTCATTTACGAACACCCGGGCTAATAATCTAGCAATTCTAAAGGAATATGGTCCTTTACCACAAGCTGTTGGAGTCTAGATTTCTGTGTAAAAAGGAGTGTACCACTTTACACTTTGTGCTTCACAGTTCACGTCTATAGAACTGAATGCGTCCTTGTTTTGGTGATGCCAAGTAATAGGTAGTCTATGTGTTGGAACTATCGGGAGTATAGGACGCAAATCTGTTTTAAAATTTTGCGGTTTTCAACTACACGAAGCTTATTTCTCACTTCTTTGATGAGCTGTAAGCGTTGTGGTAAGCATCACTATCACAGGGTGACTGGAAAAATGCAGTCTCCTGTACTTCTAAACTAATATTATCCGTTCGAGGATAGGAATGATAAGACGGATATTAGACGATATTCAGGCGGATTAGACTTTTTAGGTAATGGAATAGAGAAAAAAGAAAAATAAATATGCGTTTAATGGTATTACAGCAGAACAATACACAATCATTATTTATTTACTTAGCTACAACAGTTGTGGCACAACCAATTACAGTAACTAAAAATAAAAGAGAGAAATATAACACACACTAAAATATACAAAATAAAAACATAAATAAATGAAGGTCTCTGAAGACTTCTGACATACCAATAAAATCTTCGTCCATCCATCCGCAAACAGGTCACCTGCCAGAGTGCGAGGAATTGGCGACTTAGCACGTGCAACATTACGACATGGAGGCACGGCAAACAGCCTATGCCTTCTGCCCTGGCAATAATTGTCTGGGAAAAATAAGTGCGCCAGTACACCAAACAAATCAGGAACGTCAATACCGGCACGGAGCGTCTTACAGGCTATTGTGAGCTGATCTAGAGCTCGCCTTACCTCTATAGCGAGTTGTATCCGAGGCAACACGGTAAGAATTTTGTCGGAGAGGTAAGGATAGTAACCGTGTTTCTGCTTAAATAGGTACCTAAGTAACTTTTTTTAACTTTTTATAATAGAATTGCGTAGGTGCTGGTCATGTGAATTCCACACGCAAGAACTGGTTTCGAGATTGCTACGCATTAAATATTATTTTAATGGCATGAGCGGTGCGAAAATCGCGGCAATTACGCAGAACAAAACCTAACCTTTGGTAAGATTGTTTAGCTACCATGGTCATATGGTCGTGGAAGGTGAGCTTTCGGTTGAATGTGACTCCCAGGTCTTTCATGGCTGTTGACTTCGTGATGGTATTATTATTTAAATTATATTTGTCGCATCATTAGTGGCCGAGATGCGAAGCATCGGGTCTTCTTCACAATCCGACATAGTTTTTATAAGATGTGGGCACTGTCGTGGGTACTCGAACGAAAGTTAATTTAATTCAAATAACTTTATTACACAAACAAGAAACAAACACGTGCGTTGGTACGTAGCGTCTGCCAAGACTGCCGGAGCTCGACTGTCGCAACAGTCCGTCCCCTCACCAGTCTCCGCTGCATCCCCTCTACCGACGATCGTGTCCAAGCGGTAGGGCGCGCTTGCGTTTCCGGTAACGATGTTATTGTAAACTACAAAACTAAATAATAGATGGCGCTGCCTGTTGCACCGTGGCGCCATCAATCCACGACACGGCCATCCCTGATTAGCACCCGTCCTCGGGTGTAGTACCTGTGGACAAAATGTGCTCGGAGAGTAATCTAGTTCGGCTATCCTGCCATTAGAAACAAAGGTTGAATCTCAATGGTACTTTATTTCTTCTAAATCTAAGTACAATAATTAACTGTCATGATTGTCAATGCCCTGTTATTAAGGCTTTGTACACAGTGCAGCTTCCAGCACAACATCATTCATTGGAAATGGTCCGATCAACAAGTTACAACACAGTAATTCTGTTCCTCTTTACCGTAATTCATAAGCAATGCATACTCAACTCATGAAACATTTTTTTATCTGTGCACCAACACAGGCCAGAATCGCTCCAACGATTCTTTACTTATCTGCCGCCACATATGCTACAACACATGTGGGGCTCTGTGCACCAACACAGACAAGAATCGCACCAACGATTCTCAAAAATCTAGCGCAATATGTGCTACAACACATGAAGCGCTCTGTGCACCAACACAGACAGAAATCGCACCAACGATTCCTTGTAGACCCATCGCCACATGTTACTCATGAGGTGCGGTCCAAACTTTTGAGTTTGAGTATACAAGTCATTCTTAATCAGATTTGGTCTCACTACCACTGTCATCAACTATGACGTCTAATTCTCGAGGAACTTGGTGATCGGGGATCTTCCTCACACGGTCATGGGGGTATTTGTAAGTTCGTTTTTAGATGTGGGCACTGTCGTGGGTACTCGAACGAAAGTTAATTTAATTCAAATAACTTTATTACACAAACAAGAAATAAACACGTGCGTTGGTACGTAGCGTCTGCCAAGACTGCCGGAGCTCGACTTCACAACAGTCCGTCCCCTCACCAGTCTCCGCTGCATCCCCTCTACCGACGATCGTGTCCAAGCGGTAGGGCGCGCTTGCGTTTCCGGTAACGATGTTATTGTAAACTACAAAACTAAATAATAGATGGCGCTGCCTGATGCACCGTGGCGCCATCAATCCACGACATATTCAAAATTAACTGGGTGCCGCATTCGACCGAATGTCATAGCGAAGCATTTGAAAGAATTAAACTCCATCTTGTCTGTCAGTTTCAAGTCGCCAGCATACAAGATATATCTTGCATGAAGCAGAACTTGAGAAAGATCGTAAAGGCCCCAAAACTGAGCCTTGACTCAAGCCGGAACGCGTGTGATAGGTAACCGACACGTACATACCAAGCCTAACAAAATGCTCGTAGGTAGTCTGCAAAGAAACGGAGGAGAGATATGGTGAGAACCCTATTTTGCTAAGCTTCATTAGCAGCACGTCAATTAAACCGTTAATTGTTGTTGAAGTAAAGTACGTTTACCTGACGCCCGCGGTTAAAACTAGGTGAAATATAATCCACTAGTGTCAGGAAATTTGTGTCAACTGACCTTTAGCTTCTGAAACCGTGCTACTCATTACAAAGATACTTGTTTATTTGCTCATAAATAGCAGTATGGAGGATGCTCTCGAAGACCTTCGCCGGGGAAGATAGGATTGCGATAGGGCGGTATTATCCAACTGAACTTTTGTTTAGTATTTTAGGGATAGGTGTAACTCTTCTCGACTGCGAGGGATGTGTACCAGTCTGCAAGGCTAAATTAAAAATGTAGCAAAAAGGATTAATCAAAATATATTTTAAGTCTTTAACTATGAAGGAAGGGGTGTTGTCGGGGCCAATAGAACTGTTAGGTTTAAGTTTGTTTATTTATGCCTTTAAAAAACCTAAAAAAACTCAAATCTCAAAGTATTTATTTCAATTAAACCATTTACAGGCACTTTTGAATTGTCAAGGGGTCAGTCAGAAATATGAAGCTCGTTGCCCATTCCAAAGCGTAGGTTCCTAAGGAGAAGAACGGGCAAGAAACTCCACGGACACTTATAAATCATAATATTGTTACATCATTCATGTTGAAATTATACATGTGAGAACAATGTAGAAAGATGTGCACGTAAAAAAAGTCCGTAATAAAAAGATAAAATCAATTAGAAAATTTAAATAAGCCGAGGCAGATAAGAGATGTCCAGTCCCTACTGACGGCGCCCGTTCACGAACATGACGCATGGATCAGCACCGTTTAGCTCAACCACCATCAGCGAGACATTTGAGTGAGCATGACATCATCATCTCAGCAGCCAGGGCACATTAAGTCAATGAAAGACGTACCCAATGTCTACATGGCTCAAGGGGATATTTATGCAATTGCTGTGGTACTGGATTGGTCGGACGCACCGACATGATCAGCATCAGTAAAAGCCCCGACCGCCTTATAACTACAAAAACAGAAAACAATGATTATAATGCCAAAAGGGCTTCAGCTCAGCATAATGTCAGATGACAACCTGACGCTGATTTTCAGCTGCAACCCACGAGTGACATACGCTAGAATAACAAATACAGGGAAGTGTGTATCCGTTTTAGTAAATTAACAGAATTAATTAAAGGTAATATAACATAGGATAATATAAAAAGCTCACAAAATTAAATAAAAATAATAATTTAAACATATTTCCATGAACATGGAAAGACACCACTAAACGTGGAAGGACTGAGGATGTGACAAATGACGGGCACAGGGAGTAACATATTACAAAGAGAACATATTTTATTTTTTGTGTGTTCGATTGTTTTTAATTAATAAACTCAAAAAATACTGGACCGATTTAAAAAAATATTTCAACAGTAGAATGCTATATTATCACTGAGTAACATATTAGGCTATAAATTTAAATTATTTAGAAAGAAATTGGTCAAGTCAGTAAGTAAGTTAAGTTAAGTCAAGTTAGTTACATTTAGGCGAAAGCTAGTATTTATTACTTTTCATAAAAAACCGCTAAGTTCCTTCCCTTTTCTACGACTTTTGCCACGACCGTTACTGGAAATCATGAAGATGTAACGTAAGTGACAACCATCCCCAACCCACGTGTGTTTTTAGGCCCACATCACCATTCCCCTATTTCGCAGTTTTCATACAACAAAACGTCCAAGCCCACAAAAAAGAAAATAAATTTTCATTTCTCCCCAATTTCGTGAAAGGTTTAGTTGTTCCAAGTGGTCCATTTTCGCGAGTCCCACGCAATAACTGTCTATGTCCATCATTGTCACATCCGTTCCAAAGTTTACAAAGTGAACGAGGTCAGGAAGTTTAAATAAACTCTCTGGTTCGGTCCTTCGATACTTACTTTAGGTTCTTTTACACCCTTTAGCTTCCGATTTGTGACACATCTAGATACAACAGTGTTGAAAGTGAGATACTGTTCAGTATTTTAAGTGTTTTACGTGTTTTTAACGAATGTTTAAAAGTAAGTTCTACTTATTATACATAAGCACCGAATTACCTATTATTGTCTTATTATTATTGTGTCACCCTATGTAAAATTTCTAAATTTATGTCTGTGATTTTTATGGTGTACAATAAAGAGTATTCTATCTATCTACACTTGCTCACTGCGTGTGGGCCATTTCACAGCATTATCTAATACCTTAACTAAATTAACTCAAATATTTTCTTACCTATGATTTCTTGAATATAGCGGCAAAGTCAAAGTCAAATAATTTATTTCAATTAAGCATTTATAAGGCACTTTTGAATGTCAAAATTAACTAAAAATAGAATTATAGAATTATGCTAGTCGCCCCTTCCAAAAGGTGGTTTCCATATGGAGAAGAATGGGCAAGAAACTCCACCGTTACTCTATTATTATTTTTTACAATATTTTGTATGCATACATTATCTAATTATATTATATGTAAAGACGACGCACCTAGCTTAAAACTACCCAACTGTGAGTCGGACTCGCACACGAAGGGTTTGATACCACCGTACAATATTTAACACAACATATATTTTTAAATACTTTAGTAAAAAAACACGTTTCTTTTACATACAAGACAAGTTTTTTTTTTTTTTTTTACTATAAAATAACAAAAGTAAATTAAAGTTTAAAATTTAAGGGGGTATGTACCCCCTTAAATTTTTATTATTTTTTGTTATAGCAGCCATAGTAGTACACACTGTAAAAATTTCAAGTGTCTACCTATTAGGGTTCAAAAGGTACTGAGCCCTAAGCCCTGTGACAGACGGACGGACGGACAGTCACTGGAGCCTTAGTAATAGGGTTTCGGTACCATTTGGACCCCAACAAGTCACATTGATCTGACCCAGATATGCAAACTACCCGGCCCTCTGAACAAAGTATAAACAAATGTTTAAAAAAAAAATAAGCATCACCTTTGTACGTATTTTTCTGTTCCGTTCTTCATAAAGGATAGTCATTCCATGTACTAAATGCAACATGTTAAAGGATTATGATTATAAATATGCATTAAGTCATAAACAGTGTTTTATGACTGTTTACCTACAGTTTTATAATGTCGTCAGATGCAGTTATATTAGGAAATTCCCAAACATGCATGCGAAAAGGACCATAAACAACCAGAGAGCATGGTACATTTTAGATGGTTTTGTAAGGGCAATAAAATTGTGTCCCATACTTCGTAAGACGAGTACCTATATTTTTGTTTTGTATATTATATGACATATTTAGTACCTAGTGTAAATTTAACATAACATAACATCACGCCTGTAATCCCCGAAATGTTAGGCAGACCCACATTTCGCCAGTTATGTTTAAGTCCCATGTAATAGGAGGCGAGCCTATTGCCATCAACCGGGCACAAATCCAGACTCCGGGCTACTACTGAGAAATTCCTGATGGAAAAACGCAATAACACTGCTCGACCTGGGAATCGAACCCAGGACCTCATTCATGCTCAGCAGTAGCGCTTGCGACCACTAGACCAACAAGGTACTCTAAAGTAAAGTTAATTGTTAATTACCTGTTCATTTCGTAAAATATATCCAAATCCAAATATTTTCCATAAAACAGCAAACCTAGAGATTGTGTTTCTCTACAAATCTACAGAGTAACTTCGCCTGTAATTGGGCGATGCTACTAGAGCATATACAGAACTGTGCATTGTGAAGCTCACTTAATGTCTCGCTGATGGTGGCGAGTGTGTTGGATCATTCGGTTCCCTACAAAATGGTTGAGCTGGATGGTGCTGATCCACGCGTCATGTTCGTGAACGGGCGCCGTCAGTTGAGACTGGTCATCTCTTATCTGCCAGGGCTTATTTTTAATCGTTATTGATTTTTATATTTTTTTTTACATTGTTCTCACATATAGAATCAACAAGAGTAATGTACCCAGGATTTTGTAATTTCTATATTTAAAAGAGTGTCCTTGGAGTTTCTTGCCCGTCCTTCTCCATAGAGATCTACGTTTTGGAATGGGCAACTAGCTTCAACTTTCTGACTAACTGACTGACTCTTTGACAATTCAATATTGCAGCACCTACAAGTAATATTAGATTTCATACAGCATAATTAATTAGTATCGAAAACTCTATTATTTACATCATGATGTTGTTCTAACAAGTATTTTAATGATAATAGTTGAGCGTTATTTTATTCTATCTGCCTAGCCTTTTCCCAACTCCTTTGGGGTCGGCTTCCAGTCTAACCCGATTGCAGCTGATTACCAGTATTTTACATGGAGGGACTGCCTATTTGACCTCCACAACCCAGTTACTGGGTAATACGATACCCCTTGGTAAGACTTGTTGTCAGACTTTCGGGCTTCTGACGACCCGTAACGACTGTCAAAGACCCAGGAACAACAGCCGGGATCAACGGCTTAACGTGCTTTCCGAGGCACGGAGGAGTCTCGGTATGTAAAGATGGTCACCCATCCACGGACCAACCCCGGCAAGCGTAACTTAACCTAATGGATCAACCCTTGTAGCTGTTATTATTTAGCCACGAACTCCTCTCGGTCGTTATTTCATTATTATGTGACGTGTTTGGTGCAATGAAGGTACCTTTGCACCGTAATTTCTTTTGTCAACATGTGAAAGTCAATCGGTGAGTCAACATAGGACTTAATTTAAGGTTATCAACGGCCTGTCTGCAACGGAAAATACCTACAAAACAAATTGTCCCGCATTAAACGAAACATTTACAATATTTGACATACTAGTAATAAATTATCTTGTTACCGTCACGTTATCTTATCATTATGCAAGTGCCGTGTACTAAATAGTATTTATTTTATGTCAATTAAATTTTTATTGGGCAAGGTGTCCTTGTTTGGAACAACGCATGTACTCTGAACCTGCTAGGATTAATTAATTCTGTGTGACATAGTTACAATATTATAAAATAGTAGGAATTTCACTATAGGTATATCAAAGACCTCAGAGGAACGAGCACTGATAAGCACCCTCTTTCATGATGTGGCAGGGTGAATGACGATAAATGTAAACTCATAGTTATTTAACCTCTGATTTTGCATCACTGTCAAAATCACAATGAGCTTTATCCGCGTTTTATTATGGTTGCTGTTTGGTTGCCACTGTGATAGGACGGTAGAAACATTTATCTAATTTTGCCGCAACTGCAATAGTTTGATGGGTATTTAGTAGCCTTACAAACTTGAGGACGAGGAAGGAGGATTGTTAAGTACCGATGGAAATAATGTGTATATAATAGTAGGTAAAAGACTCGTTGAAGAATAAGATCTAGCACTCGATTTAAATAATAAACAAGCAGCACCACATGCAGTCACAAGTATTCATACAAGAGCAATAGAGGCACAGATAAAAGGAACAGCACAGACTATTTATAACTTAGTGAGAGTCGAACGCGAATAATGTCACAAGAGCCATTACAGTATTTACCTCCAGAAAAATGGTGCGAACTTCAGAGTGCCTTCAAGAAGGACTGGCCACGAGGAGTGCCAGGGTTCTCGGTACTGGCCATGCAGAAGCAGTGGGTGGATAGAGGGATTGACTATGATTTTAAAGTTTATTGCCCTTTTGGCGATGTGCAAAGTGGAATGGTCGCTGTGAATGAAAAGGTAGGTAACCTAATTATTACAAACGATCACACAAAAACCATCTTGCTAAAGTAGACAGTTGAGTAAGTGGCGATGGAATGAAAATTATCTGAGATTAATTGACCCGGTGAACTTCGTACCACGTGATACAAAAATTAGATTGTTTTCGGGTTTTCGGCGGTTCATTTGGGTTTTCCTAACTTTCTTTTCTTTTTCTTAAAATAAAAATATACCTATATAAATCTGTCGAGCCATTTTCGAGTTTTTGCAATAATAATGCACGTGAATTGATTTTTATAATTATTATACTTTAAATAGATTATGAATTCAAGTATCTAATAATATTTATAATTTCTCTAGTTTAAAGCTTTGTTATTGTAGGAACCTAATTTGTTTTTAATTTTGTTAGTAACAGGCATTGCATGTTTACGTGTTGCATTAGCATTGTATGTTTACGAGTGACAGAAAGTGAAGATCTCTCATCTCTTACATACTTAAAAGAAGGTCTCTACAATGTATCAGTTAAACCTATTGATTACGAAATAAACTTTGTTATTAATATCAATTAATATAATATTTCAGTTATCTCTGACAATTACACAACCCAAATTGAGTAAAGCTAAAGTAGGTAATTAATATTTACCGATTTGATAAGGAGTATCCACCAGCTGACTGAAGGAAACTGATAATATTTTCTCTGTTTGTAAATATCTACGTAGTAAATACGATTGTAAGTAAACTGCCATCTGGCGGTATCACTGCATACTAATCTCTAAGCAAACTTTCTAAACAGCACATAGATAGAGCTAGTGTTCACCGAAATGTCTTTGAACCAAATACATTCTAAATGATAAGTTGATTCAACATAAACATAGCATAACATCATGCCCTGTAATCCACGAAGGGTTAGGCAGAGGTGTACCTATAGTACATCCACTTTCGTCTGATAATATTTATATGTTTAAGTCCCATGTAATAGGGGTGAGCCTATTGCCATCAACCGGGCACAAATCCAGATTCCGGGCTGCTTTATTACCTCTTTGCTAAATAATTTAATTCGAATAGCTACACCTTCTGTACATCCTATAAACTAGAGATAATTAAATATGTTATTTTAATTTTCAATAAAATGTAAACTTTTATGTGCGATATGGACAACGGGTATGCCTTGATATTGTTTTAATGGTTGATTACATTGGAGGAACTCATTGCTATGTAATAACAGCCGCAGGGCTCGACCCGTCGGGTTAAACTACGCTTGCCGGGGTTGTTCTGTGGATGGGTGACCATCTTTACATGCTGAGAGTCCTCCGTGCACGTTACACCCGTTGGTCCCAGCTATCATTTGTGTATCTTTGACAGTAGTTATGGGTCGTCAGAAGCCCGAAACTCTGACAACCCGTCTTACCAAGGGGTATCGGATTACCCAGTTACTGGGCTGTGGAGGTCAGATAGGCAGTCGCTCCATGTAAAATATTGGTATTCAGCTGCACCCGGTTAGACTGGAAGCCAACACCAATATAGTTGGGAAAAAGGCTAGACAGATTGATTGAATGGTTGATTACATTTACTTTTCTATTTCAGAATACTTTTTACGAAGTGATCATTCAATGCCCGAGCGACGACGTCGCAAACCTCGGAACTGCATTGAAGACAACAAAAACCATTGATTGGAAAAGATCAGTCATAGTGCCATTTGTCCCGAACCACATAATTGAATTAATTAAGACGATTTTACAAGATATTAAAGTGGAGATCGAGCTGATATTACCTTCAGCAACATTTATATTGGAGACAAAAACTCCCTATCAAGATGTTAAGTGAGTTGATTTTATGTTTATTGATGCACATACGTTGAACAATTACCCATAGTAGATAGTTATCATGGTTGGCGCAGTGGCTTAACAATATTTTTTTAGCATTATCAGCATATAACGTTGCCACTGCATGGACTCAGTCCTTCCCTCAGTGAGAGGGAATGGGCCGTAATCCCAGTGCAGATTGGTAGATGGCACGTCTTCGAATTTTTGGTTCTAGGACATGCCAGCTTCCTCACGATGTTTTCCTTCACCGTTTTGAGAGCAGTGAAGTTAAGCAATGGGTTTGAATTCGGCAAAAAAAAAAACTTTAAAAAAATTGTTTTTCCAGGTAGGTACTGATAAGGAGTTATAAATGTTGAATGCAATTTTCAAACAAATTCCTTTCCCACTTAAGGCGCAGGGTTCCGAAAACGGTTTTTTTTAAAGCAGTGTATCTCTTAAACCGTAATTAATTTTGACCAATAAAAAAGTATGATATTTTCAAGTCTTATTTTAATACAGTGATGGAACTCAAATCATAATTAAACATACATTAATGCTTCAAAAAAATCTTCAAACACACCTCTTAATTGTCTTTAAAAGCAGTTTATACCTTCACTAACAATTATACTTAATTATAATTAAAAATATACCATAAAATGTCTAATGTCAACCTGCATTCAGTAATGGATTATGATGAAAAACATTGAAAAAGTACAAAAGTGTGGTTATTTTCTTTACTCTTTACACGTAAAGAAAAAGACATAGAAAAAGGCAAATCGGAGCCCTGGGCCTTAACAGATACATGTCACTTTTTCAAACAGTCCTTTTCATTCAAAATGTTGGCGATGATGGTCGGAAAAATAATGAGGTGCAAGTAAATAGGTGCTTACCATAATAATATTTATTCCTTGACTTTACAAGTATTTACGAAAATATTTCTGCCGATGTATTCTGTCAAAATCTCCCCATGAAAGCTTAGGTAGATAGATATAGATAGTGCAATCCACGATGACGGCCCCCACTCCGCTCCACTCTGTACTAAAGTACAGCTTACAGTACAGTAATCGCGGAGTAGGGCGCGTCGTCGTGGATTGCACTATCTGTAGAATACTCTTTATGGTACACCATATAAAAATTACAGACACAAATTTAGAAATTTTACATAGGGTGACACAATGGGCGGTCTTATCGCTTAAAGCGATCTTTTACAGACAACCTTAGGTCTGTGAAGTAAGCTTCATGGGGGCTATTAATAGTGTCAATCCGGGATCAGGTGGAATGACAGCTTACTCCAAGCTCACTTCACGATATAAGTTTCCTTGGTATTGATTTTTACAAAATATACGGCTGGCTTCTTTAAATGAGATAAAAAGATCCCTGGTAGATTTTCGTCTATAAATGCACATATGATAGGTACATGTGAAAATCTGAGTTAGGGACAAAGATTTTTATAGAAAAAATATTACTAGGAACTAATTATAAACTTTTTCTATTTCACGGAATAAAGGCATAACGGTATTTTATTGTTATATTACGACTCTTACGTCTCTTATGTCATTTTATGATCGTATTACGTAGACATCTTCATAAATCACAGTTAAACAGAATTAGCATAAATTTAAAGCATATGCATATGTATGTAAATAACAGGTTCGGATAGAGTAATGGCCATATTATGCGGCTACAGATATCTAATGGCCGTTATGGCTACCCAATTCTTTTTTTAGAAGTTCTAAGCTACCGTCAAAATTGCATTGTCCTACTTTGTAAGAAGTTATGTTTTACGTTTTTATCGTTTTATCCATACATACGTATCTGTACTGGTTTCATGATGATAGTTTAATTTTATTCTTTACGAAAGTACAAATAACTGGACGAGGACCGGTCGTTGAGGTGATTCCTGGTTGTGAGGCCTTCATCTAGCAGAGGATGCCTTTAATTTAAGTCAAAAGACGTCTAAAACTGTGCCTAGCCTCCCGTGCAGATAGCCATAATGACTGGTCCTATTTCTGTCCGCATCCAGCGAATTCCTGCGACGGCGACTAGGTCATCAGTCCACCTTGTGTGGGGGGCCTATTGTACTCCTTTATTTCCACAAAAGGATACAAATTAACTTTATGTCTTTACAGCTTACCAGCGGACATGAGCGTCAAGCTTCTAACAAACAAATACCTCGAAATTATCGACTCCACATGGCCGCACCGCTACCCCTCATCATCTGCGTACTTCGAACTCCTCATAGACAACCAGTATGGCTACGGCCTCTTCCTGAACAATACCTTAATCTGCTGGCTCTTTATCAACGAATCAGGGAACTTATTACATATGTACACGGTCAAGGTCAGTTAATATTTACTTTATGAAGTATTAGCTGCAACCCGCAGTTTCACCCGCATAAGCCTCGATACCTTGGGAATACCGGGCTAAAAAGTATTTTATAACCTAAGCTAGGCATGGTCTACATATGTGTCAAATTTCATCCAAATCCGTCAGCCGTTTTAGCGTGAAAACGTAACAAACAAACAAACTCACTTTCGCATTTATATAATTATATATTTAAATATCACAATTTTTATATATTTTATTTTCATATATACCTACATATAATTATAATATTATATATAAGTTATGATTATTATATTAGCTATGTGTGAGAACTATAAGGGACTTTCTTTTTTCAGTTATTTTTTAAGGATTGTCTGTTACTTTGAGTACCTATAAGAGTTCCCAATTGTCCTTTCTTTTGTAATTTACGTTAATTCGTTGAGCTGCTTAAGTTTTGAGTTAAGCTAAACGATTACAAATAAAATGCATGCACTGACTGGAAAGGTCCACTCAAATTTGTGTGATTCCTTCCTCAAAATACCATTTCAGATACTAATCTGCATGGTCCTCATACGGCCTGACCAAGATTATGTCTAGACCTTATAAGACACTGACCTCTGTGTTTCATTCGGTCTTTTTTCTCAGAGTAGTCGGGTAAAAAATCCCGACCTCATCTAGTTTTTTTTTTTTTTTAATATAATTTACAGAAATATATATCTTTTCAGGAACATAGGCAGAAAGGGTATGCTGAGCTGCTTCTTAAATTAGTCAGTAATGTTTTGATAAAAGATGGTAAAATAGTGTCTGCCTACTGCTTGGTAGATAATTACAACGCTTGTAAATTGTATAAGAAAGCTGGGTTTGTCAAAACTGCAGGTGTAGCATGGTGCTATTTGCGTAGCACAATAAATTGAATTTTCCAAGGACATTTTTTTGTTTTATTTGGATCTTGAAACTTGGGGATGAGACATATTATTTAACTGTCACACTGTCATGTGAAAGGCTTTACATTATGAGGTTTTTCAGTACCAATTGATTTGGTTTTCTTTTGTTTTCCTTGCACCATTGTAATGAGGTCACAAATCAAGGCTCAGTTTTTGACTGACATATATATTTCTAAACAAATTCAATTTGAAGTTGTCAGTTACGATATCCTTCAAACTCAAAGTCAAACTCAAAGCATTTATTTCTTTCAATTAAACCACGGGCACTTTTTGCTGTCAAGGGATCAGTCAGTCAGAAATATGAAGCTAGTTGCCCATTCCAAAGCGTAGTAGGTTCTTATGGAAAACAATGGGCAAGAAACTCCATGGACACTCTTTTTAATCATAATATTGTAGTATTCATTGTATAATTATGTATCAATTAGATAGGTACTGTACAGAGAACTGAAGAGTTTGTTAACATCATAATGAGCCTCACTCAGGAACCGAGCAAATTGAAAACAAGTCAGAAAGAACGCTAAGCGAAGAGCAATAAGATATATTTTAAGGTAAAAAAAACAAGAAATTTCACGCCGACGAATTCACGGACAGTAGTTAGTCGTAAATAAACACGACACATGGAGCCTCCAAAGATAAGTACTGTCACACAAATATGAATGACACAGGAGACGGTCAACAATGCCTAACTTTTTCAAACTCCAATTGTATACAGGCGTTTACTGTAATAGTTTCACGACCTGCTAAGTGGACCCTACCTAATCGGGGGCAGGCCACAAATGTCCACTACTAAACAAGGGTCCTCCCTATAGACCACAATGAACAATTTTAGGAGAATAGCCCTGTAACAAACAACAACTTGGTCAGCAGGCAGTTTGAAGACCACAGTAAGATGAGTTAGGGATAAAGGTAAATTAAATTTATACGTATATAGAGGAGTCCCTTAAGAGGATTGTAAATTTTTACTTCGAAATTATTCTCATTCGTTTTTGCTTGTATCAATAACATCAACATCACGTCTGTATTCCCCGGAGGCGTAGGCAGAGGTGCCAACCACATTTCGTCTTTTGAAGCCTCACAGGCGAGACTATTCAGCAATTTTTTTTTTTTTTTTTTTTTTTTTTTCAGGAAAAACCTAATGACTTTTTGCTCAACCTGAATATTGAACCTAGGACCCCTTTATCAGGTTGTCCTTGCGACCTCTGGTCCAACGAGTCAGTAAACAAAATATTTTAAAAAAAATGCTAAAGGCAAGATCTTACTACCATTCCATTAATCGGACATAGTTAATAACTTATTACGTCACAATACCATCAGCATTATCCTACTTTCTAAGTCGCTCACATACTTATGCATAATTAAATAGACCTTTTGCCCTGAAACTGGTCATAAATTGCGTCATCAAAATTTACGACAATGTCAGCGAATTGTGTCACCGTAGTAGGCGTGAAAATCAAGAGATGTGTGATTTATATATCAGTAAATTAATTAACATTGATTTACATACTACACGTAATGGGATGTTTATTCTAAGGAACGTTAGTTAGTAGGACATAGTTGAGGTGGTCGGATTGTTATAATAATAATATTTATGCACACTGAAAATATTTTGATTTCACTGAATGCAACGTTTTCAATGAGCAATATAAACTTTTAATTCGACAATCTGAATCATTTTGAAGGATATTGCTAATCCATTGCTTCATATGTTCGAAAAATTTGTCCACTCAACAACGTAAATAACGCAATGAATGTTGTTGAACTGTCAAAGTGAAACATTTTGATTGATCGTGTGTTATGAAATTAAGGTGTTGTTTATGGCTCATACATTGAAGATTCGAATTTAAACAGTTTCTTGGAACGAAGTTCTTGCGGTAGGAGTAGGTAATCTGGCAGAAATCGTCACGTAACGAAAAAGCGTTATGCCCTGTTGACCCCCATTTGAAACTTAATACTATACTATATGGCTCTGTGTTTACATAATTTATAGCGAAACGAACTTCTTCCAAATAGATGTCCCACGACACGTTCCCGACTTTTTTATTTTCACACAATTTTCTCTCGTATAGGCGTAGGTAGGTAGATATTGCTACTTTCCTTCTGCTTTTTATATAGATAAAGATATTTTACTTTGCAAATATGGGTATAGCAGTAGTGTTTTTTTTTTTTTGTTGACTCACCCCAAAATATTATTCCATAACGTAAAGTAAGCCCATTTTAATAGGTAATATTTGACAATTCATCAAAATTCAACAACGTAACCTTGTAACGGCGGGTATAAAATAATATATTTTTTCGTTTTGTTAGAACTGCACAATTGCTTAACTTTTTTCAATTACGATTACATATTTATTGTAATAATGACCGATACGAGTAATTTTACGATTTGCTTTCACTAAACTGACAGACGTCAAATGTTACTTATTAAAATGACGTTACTTTAGGTGGGATTACTTTAGAGGAGCTCGTGGCTAAGTAATAACTGCCGCACGGGTCGATCCATCAGGTTTAGCTACGCTTGCCGGGGTTGGTCTGTGGATGGGTGACCATCTTTACATACCGAGACTCCTCCGTGCCTCGGAAAGCACGTTAAGCCGTTGGTCCCGGCTGTCATTCGTGGATCTTTGATAGTCGTTACGGGTCGTCAGAAGCCCGAAAATCTGACATCCAGTCTTACCAAGGGGTATCGTATTACCCAGTTACTGGGTTGTGGAGGTCAGATAGGCAGTCGCTCTTTACATGGAGCGACTGGCTATCGCCTGCCTATACTGGTATTCAGCTGCATCCGGTTAGACTGGAAGCCGACCCCAATATAGTTGGGAAAAGGCTAGGCAGATGACTTTAGGTGGGATTCAGCTACGCCGTAGTAAGGAATTGTTGACGATAATGTACATATTTAAAGCACATTTACTCATTTTCTTACATAAATTATTAATGTGTGTGAATAATAATCGTTAGTTTATTTATTTTATATCTGAACCATTTCACAAGACCCGGCGGCGGCGGCGGCAAACGGTCTCGAATTACATTCTACTAATTTTATAATGAAAGAAGATAAATGCGCTTTGTGACCTAATAATTCTATTAATATCAGTAGAACTTGTTTTGTTGTATTTTGTTTCTATAATTTATTATATAGTGTCGGTTATTATTTTAATTTTTCTATATGTAATAATATGTACATACTTTCTAAAATTATCTTGGAAATCTCTGATATACCTACGGGAAGGAAATCTTGAGTAGGTAATTGGCAACGATAACCGACTTTTAATGATTTCATACTGAAGATCACATCTAAACGAGTAATGTTAAAGATTTGGAAAAAATATATGTTAAATCAAAACATTTTTTTACATAAACAAAATATAGGAATATTTTAGATACATATCACATAATTCATTTAATTTATTTTACCTTGTAATATATAAGGTGAAATTTACAAATTAATTTCACATTGTAGTAGGTATACAAGGAGAAATTAATTAAAATTATGTCAAACGCGGATAATAAACTGAGAATCACGCAAAATTAATCAAGCGTATTTTTCTGAAACCTTGACCATTTTAAATATAATTTAATTATTGATATTTTAGTATACGTGTTTTATTTAAATACATTTTTTATGGATAATAAATTAATAATGCGAGTCCTATTACTGGCTGGACGTACGACGCGTTACAGAACGCGCAAGCGAACCGCTCAAGGTCACTAGTGGCATATTATATCTGCGTCTTAAATAATTAGACAAACCACCAACGTGCAGTGCAGGGTAATCATCAATGCCCATCCATGCTTTCTCGGTATGAGAAGATATTTTTGCTTTGTAGAGGCTTATAGGTTGGAGGAGCTCGTGGCTAAGTAATATCGTTGGGATTGATCCATCAGGTTAAGCTACGCTTGCTCTGTGGATGGATGACCATCTTTACAGACCGAGACTCCTCCGTGTCTCAGAAAGCACTTTAAGCCGTTGGTCCCGACTGTCATTTGTGAATCTTTGACAGTCGTTACGGGTCGTCAGAAGCTCGAAAGTCTGACAACCAGTCTTACCAAGGGGTATTGGATTACCCAGTTACTGGGTTTTGGAGATCAGATAGGCAGTCGCTTCATGTAAAATACAGGTTTTCAGCTGCATCCGGTTAGACTGGAAGCCGACCTCAATATATTTGGGAAAAGGCTAGGCAGATGGTAGGCTTATAGGTTGGCATTTTTATTATTTTTATTCTCTTCTTTTCGTGTGGTCAGTAAGTAACTAACCTGGTGTCAGAGTTTTAAAGCCGCCCATGGGCCTCTGACTTGGCTTCGCATGCCGTCGAGAAATATCTCTCAGGCATGCCGGTTTCCTCACGATGTTTTCCTTCACCGTTTTTGCAAGTGATAGTTATACAATACGCACATGAATCCGAAAACTCAGAGGTGCGTGTCTTGGGTTCGAACTCGAGACCTATGACTTGGCAGTCCGACGGTCACACAACTAGGCTATCACTGCTTATTATTATTATTCATTAGGAAATACTTATTGTTTTTCCTCAAAATGCGTAGGTTCGTTCATACAGCACATGCACAATGCTTCATTACCTATAATATCCATTTCAGTCCGTTTAACTACTCCCAGACTTAGCAGAAACAAGTACCTACCTATATCCTGTAATACTAACTCTAGGAAGAAAATTACGCCCGGGGGAATTCTGTAAGTCATTCGCTGTAGTGCTAAAATGTAGTCGAGCTCCTTCTGGAGTTTGCCTTACTTATTTCTGCCGTCAAGCAATGAATTTAAAACTACCAAAGTGCATAGACTTTCGAATTCATAAACCAACTTTCCTGCAGTAGATACCTAAGTATGGCTATAAGGAATTGTATATGATTTCCTTCGTGAATTTTGACTACTTAGTTGGTCTAGCTGGATCGTTGGTTTTGCTAGTGGTTGGTCGACTGCTGGGCGTAGGGTCTTGGGTTCGATACGCAGGTCAAGCTAATTTTCGTTGGGTTTCTCGATTAGGAAATTTTCAGTACCAGTCAGATTCAAAAAGGCATTTGTGCCCGGTAAGTTGCAATAGTTTCGCCCTTATTACATGGGGCACTATGACATAACTGGCGAAACGTAAGTGTATAGTTACTGTGCCCCTCTGCCTACCTACCTTTTTGGGGAATACAACCGTAATATTATGTTACATTTTCTTCGTGAGTTTTCTCGCCTTGTCTTTTAATTCTGGCTGCAGCCATAAAACGGACTGACCATCAATTTTATGGCCCACTTGCACGAGCGAGATACGACAACTATTTGCTATAAAACACGTGATCCTGTCCTAACAATGCAACGCAACTACCTATAGCAACAATGTTGAGACAAAGTCTTATTGCGAAAATCAACACAATAAAATTAAATCAAAGACAATATACAATGTCAAATAACAATCTGTTGTTTTACTTTGAATGGGTCTTCAAAATTAAACAGACGACGAAAAAACATAGGTGTCTCTATAGTACACCCACATTTCACCAGTTAAGTTTGAAACCCTTTGTATTCTAGAAATATGCAAATTCGTTAGAAATTACCAACACTTTGACACTGAGCATATAAGGCTTATAACTAGGTTACAATAATTTTAATTCCCTGACTCCTAAACTAGGTGTATGTACCTGTGTCTTAGGAGTCAGTGTTTCTCCGTAACAAACAAGACAAAGCCACAGTACTCGTATAATAAAACGGGACGTTACAACAATAAGCAAATGATGTAAAAGAAAACAGGATATATAATCTATGGAAAGAAAACACAAAATGAAAAACGTTTAACTGTGTGGTGAAGAGAAAACATACAGTCAAAATATACATTACGTCATAAAAATAGTAAAGTTAAAAATGCACTCAACAAGTACACTAGTCATGTCATTTAAAATGACTAGTGTATTTGTTGAGTGCATTTCTAACTTTACTGATATATGATAAATTAAATCAATTTCTATTATCTAAATTCTATTACAATATCAATGATTATTTAAATGACAAATTTTAACTTACAAGTTTTATAAAATAATATTACAATAGGTTTATAGAATAATAACGACAAAGTAGTCAAAATAGAAAGCCTACTTTGCTGTACCCGACAGGGTCCACAATGATCATATCTTTGTAAAACCTACCTAAGTTCACATGTGGAAGCAATAAATATATTGAGTATTGAGTTCCATGTAATAGGGGCCGAGCCTATTGCCATCAACCGGGCACTAATCCAGACTCAGGGCTGCTACTTAGATATTCAAAGTGGAAAACCTAATAACATTTTGGTCGACCCAGAAATCGAACCCAGGACCTCATGCTCAACAGTAACGCTTGCGACCCCTACACCAACCAGGCAGGACGACAAAAGAGGGACGGTAATACCCAACACCTAAGGAGTTAACTTTAAATAGTCTTCATTTTAATTTATCTGTAGGTATAATGGTAGAGTTCTTTTCTTCGTGGAGTAAGGTCATCAGCAAAATAAGGTCTTCGTTTTACCAAAACAGCGTTTCATCGACATCGTCATCACCAACATCATCAATCATCCTATTGTCAACTTCTCGGAAAATGGGTTGGCACCGCGTGCTCTAATTGGTCAAATCAAATAGCGCGCGCTTCCACGGTTACACACTTCCGTCCCTTTTCACTAAATCATTCCCACAGATTGCAGGAAAACGAGACAAAAGATGTTACACATCAAATAACCTTCTATTCGTGGTGAACGTGGAAATCACCTATCTCAAACAAGATGCTTTGAAGTTCATTCAACAAAAAGTTCCCGACCACAACAGACAAGAATCTATAAGTGTCACATAATATTATATAGCTACAGTAACATTAATTATTCATTCAGTAAGATCAGTTTTACTCCTCATAAATCACAGCAACAGTAAAATAAAATAAAACAAACACCGAACAAAAAATACATTCGATCTTTCATCACGCCATTGAAATATCAAGAATATGAGCAGTAAATGTTATCTTTTTCCCACAATCTGATTTATGTATGTCATTTTACTATATATCGGTTCGCACGGTGTGGATAACTCAGCTGTTTTACATAGAAAACGCAAAAAGGGGATAAAATTAATTGTATTGACATACAATAGGATTGCACGTCGTCAGTATGACGGGTGATATGGAAGGAAATATAAATCACTAGCTGCACCTCGCGGTGTCAGCTGCATAAGTCACAGTCTCATGGGAATATCGGGATAAAAAGTATCCTATGTCCCTAATCCAGGTGCCAAATTTCATCCAAATCCGTTCAGCCATTTTAGCGTGAAAGCGGAACAAACAGACAAACAAACAAACTCACTTTCGCATTTATAATCTATAATATAAAAAGTAATAATATAATAGTAAATGTAATAAACAGGCTGAATTTTTAGTCAACGATAAATTTTTTTCTAGGCATTAGGTATGATTCACTAACTCCATTTTTGAAAAAAAAATCGGTACGTAAAATTTTCATATTTACTTTTAAAATGTTGATTGCACCCCATGTGTGCAAATAACAATAACATTCTATTGTGTCGCTAATTGCGCGCGCGACGGGTTAAATCATTTTCTCGAAAGAATTATCCGCTCTGCGTGGTATATAATAAGTTTGTGATGTGATATCTATATATTTTTGTATTGAGCGATACTAAAATAAACAAACACGTATTCAATGATTTTCGCCAAAGATACGTGCCAAAGATACTATAAGAGACTTATATAAAAATTTGGATGGTGACAAAAAATTCAGGCCGTATAAAATGTGGCGGCATCTACACCGCCACATGATAGGTATAGTTAGGTTTTTAACTGAAAGCTGCTCCGCGGGGAGCGAGCTAACTTCGAAATACAAATAATATATAATATAATATAATTTATTCAATAAGTAATTTGTACATGGTATACAAAGTTGTCTTAAATAATTAGATGTTATAAATAAATAAAACCAGTACAACACATCATATAAAATGGGCCATAGGACTCCCTTTCCTGAACTAGGCAGAAAATGTGTCTGTATCTTAGGAAAGAGTATCCATTTAGAGTGAGTCTTATTACGGTTACAAAAATATTGGTACGTGCAGTAGGCGAACAAAATACTTAGGTACTCGTATGTTAAATTAAAGTATACAAATAAAATAACAAAAGATGAAATAAAAACATGAGTGTGTGTGGGTGTATGTGTGTATGGGCGTGTGTGTGTGCGCCCATGCGTGTGTATGTAGGATTGCTTACATGCCTGTGTGTATGAGTAAGTGGATGTGTTGTGCTCTGTGTGTAAACCTATCTCTTTACTGTATAGTGGTTAGAAGCTCTTCGGTATCACTATATGTCAATGCCTGTAACCATGAGTTTAGCTTGTTTTTTAACTCGCCCTTAGTCAAGGCGTAAATATTTAATTGTTTGTGGGCTTTATTATACAGCCTAGCACTTAGGCCATTAAACTGACGTCTTGCGAAGGCAGTCCTGCAAGAGACAGCAGGACATAAAGGAAACCCACGAGGCCGCTGACTGACAAGCTGCTTATTGAACAAGATCATAGAGTGCTTAATAGTCCAAAATACCTTTTGTTATGGAGGATAAATTGATGATGAGCAGATGGCAATCTTCTAAAGAGCCCTTACACTTATGTTCATGTTACCATGGGGATAGGCAGAAAGTACAGAACACTGCCTGCTACGACATTTAGATACTCCTTTTGCTTCGTTTACGTTCAGACGTCTACACGCACGCCGGTTGCGAGTACTACGCACCTGACCTTTCTGAAGAACATCGCCAATAAGGTCACTATATGTCCTCCCGACGTTTCCACTCACATCTGTATTGTAAGTTCCTTTTGTTTGTTGCCATTATGTTTATAATATTTATGTTAATTCATCCTCTCGTTTCAATCAACCAACATTGAAATTTCATGCAACCTGTGTTGGCCAACATTAATTAATATTATTACACACGGAAACATGATAGGATCCATTTCATTCCTCTGAAAAGTTAGTTCAGGCATAAAATATTTAAACCACAATAAATTATTTTTGGAATAAAACAACTATCTGAATAATGCAGCCCAGTTTTCTGGGAAAGGCATACAAATATGCAAAATCGGTTTTAATTCCGGCCCTTTTGCTACAAATACGCAAAAAAAAAAAAACAAGAATATTTATACCAACTAAATGAAAAGAGATTGAAGACCAAGTCATTGAAATCCGAAGATAGTGAAAAGGTCTTGGGGATCTGCTGGATTGTGGTGATGCTTAGAGGGGCCTCTGTCTAGCTGTGGACATCTTTCCGATAAATGACAATAACGATGATGATTACATTAAACGGATCTTGGTAGCTGTTACTTACTTTAGTTACAATTTGTGGTCATCAAAAGTGCTCCCAATGATGAAAGTTCACTTGTCCAGTGCTTGGCCAGGGAATTCTACTGCCAATGTGACTGACTGGGTAATCTTTTTATGACGTCACTAGGTTTCACGCGCGGCTTCACCCGCGTAACTGTCGGAAATTATGCCACGGGAACTTACTGGGATAAAAATGTCCTAACCTAGGTCATGGTCTACGCGCCAATTTACATCCAATTTCGTTCAGCCGTTAAGGCGTGAAAAGGTATCAGACAGACAGGACATCACAACAACTTCACACAACTTTCACATGTTTGGATGAGCTATTCTAATAATAATATTTTAGCTCGTGCTGACTTGAGAGAAAGACTCTACTTTTAGATATAAGGCCGGTGTGAACCTTCTGGTTATTTCTGCATATTTTAATAATAAAAATATTCCCCAGTTCATCGAGCGTCGTCCATTATAACATGTTGAAAACTCACATCTTCATTCACTGGTATTGTATCCTACCTAATATCGTGTAAAGTATCTCTTATTGTCAGATAAATATCTCGTGAATACGTTTGTCTTAATTTTCCGAAACGATTTATTGTTACTATCCTTACTTAGGTAGGTAGGCGGATTCCAACATAGCAAAAAATAAGGTCAAACGAAACCTATTTTATGATACACAATAACATCAAGCGTGTACTTCTCGAACGAGTTAGCAAAAATAAAAGTTTGGTAAGCATAAAAGCAACAAAAAAAAAGAAAGATGGACTCTTTCTAAAACACCACTTAATGTATTGTTAATAGTTTGAATCCCAGTATGTTTAGTTAGAAGCACTGTTCCTGAATTCAAAGCGAGCTGCCATTGCGGTTAACTCATAATTCCTCCTGGGACCTAGTGGGTTATGTCTCGAGATTTGATATCAGAGTCTCATGTCTCATACCGCTGCATATAGCGGTACTGTAGTGTATTTATACATTCATGAATAGTCTGTTCAGCAAATTTGCTTAAACCCAAGATGCACTTAGGACATGGTTGATTGGTCCCCTGAATAGGTGAAGTGAGAGTTTATTGATATATAAGGCAAAGATAAAATAAAATAAATTTAAAATAATAATAATAATATACCATTTATTTCAGGCGACACAGGCCCTAAACATACATATTTTAAAAACAAAAACTTGTGTTAATAAATAAGGCTTAGACTATGTTAATAGCACTTCACTTTGCACTAGTTTGACTTTGTGCTGTCCTGTGGAACTTGTCCGCGGAAGCGACGGAACACCACGTCCTGCGGCCAAGTCTTCTTCTATGACGAGGGGCAGATAACAGTTCGGTACTCACACGACGAACGCCTTGAAGTTGACGTTCCGGTGCGATTCTAGTAACTGCACCCTCGGCATGTGCCTCGTCCTTTGGCGCACGTACTCCACGATGTCCTCCGCCTTAGTGGTGTAGTGCAGTGCACTTCGGGGTCCGTAGGAGCTTTGCCGCTTTTGCGCTTTTTATGTACCTATCCTTCCGCATCCAGCCTGTTCCAGTCACCTTTTTAAGGTACCTAGTCGGTCCATTTAGCATGAGGGCGTCCCACACTACGCTAGCCGATACCCGGTCTCAACTACAGGACTCGTCTGATCCAGTAGCTATGTCCAGCAGTGGACCTTGATAGGCTGAGTTGATTGATTAAAAATTTATTTCTTTAACCCCTACTCTCAAAACATTGAAAGAAAACATGGTAAGGAAACCGGAATATCCACAAACTGAAAATTCCATGGCATTTGTCATTCACCATCCCGCTCTGGGCCAGGGAGAGGGATTAAGGTCCACTCCCTTTTAAAAAAAGGAGGCCTGTGTCACATCGGTAGGAACAGTCTCATTATTCTTATGCTAGCAAAGCCTACGGCAGGCTTTTCGATCATTTGATGTCGTATTAGGAGCTTAAGGGATTACCTTAAGACTCTGAAGGTAATCCCTTAGTTAATAGCAAAGAGAGCAGTTTTCTTTTGTGACGATCGTCAATCAACGTTCTTAACTTAGTGATTATGGCAATTTATATCCTTCGTTTAATGTTATGGTCATTTAAGGCGTAATTACAGCCACGAACCTTACAACTTTAGGCGATAACACGGTCGATATACAGCATGCAGGGACTCCCCGCAGGCGGGGTAGTGACTAATGAAAATCAACAGTTGAACTACGCGGTCGGTAGGTACTGTAGAGGTTTCACGGCTGGCTGTATGACTGGCAGACATTCTAACATTTAAATATAGAATTACTTTTGAATAGAGACACGCCTAGCATTTGTTCTGTGACAAATCGGCTTAGGGCTACACCTCGTACAAGCGTGCTTCTTAATATTGTAATTTCTTGAGAGCGTTCTCTGGACCCCATAAAGTACCTCTGCGTATTTTAATTTATAGTGATTAACCCCCAGTGAAGTGTAAACCCTCACAGTACACCGTCTGCGGGGAATCCCCGTACCAGGCTTAGTGATCAATGAAATTCATCAGTCGGTAAAAAGAGTGCGGATCTCGCACCCAATGAAAATAGCCTACGACGCAACTGCCAAACGTGCGAAGCAGGTTCTTTGTATACCGCAATATTTCCTTATCGAGTAATAAAAACGGTTCCCCGACTACGGGCCCCATGGCATGCTTTACAGAAATCTCCATCGCCCCACATTCAGGCCTTAACGACTTATGGAAACGGTTCCCGACACCCCGCGTACAAGCCGTATCGACCAACGTATTTCAGTATTGGTTGCAATCGCGCTTTAATAGAGGGTGGCGATTAAGACACCTGCATCCGTCAAGGGGGTGAATCTACCCGTCAAAGTAAACAACTTTCGTTATAAAATATGTAACGATTCGTGAAAAATAAAAGCGAATTCCTATGCAACACAACTTTAAAAATATGCAATTTTGCAAACAAAACCCAACACACTACAAAAACCATATGCGACGAATACTCGGTCGTGTGCACAAAGATAGGTGCACGTATTGATCAATACTGACACCAATATCTAGAGCGCCGTGGGATTAGCAAACGGTCTATCTAATCTTACTTGTGCTTTGTGGAGCAGGGATGTTGTAAATATTTTTACCTGAGAACTGAAGGAAAATCTATGTTTTGTCGTCTGTTTAGACTTTTCTAGATTGTCAGTTTGATAAGAGGAACTGTTTGTGAAACCATTATATTGCAAGAAGTCCTACCCCTTTAATGAGCTATCTAGATTCTTAGTTTGATGAAAGACACTGATTATGGTTCACGTAAAATGCAAGTAGGTCAATATACTCAATATGTATGTGCTTAGGTGGTAGACATTAGCTCAAGAACAATCGTGAAACCTGTCGAGCACAACAAAAAAAGAGAGTAGAGATGAGGAATTATCGTTTATCTTTTACTGTAACTTATTCTAAAAAAAAACATTTTTTTTGTATTTCATACAAGTTTTAAGGATATGTAAACCGTAATAACATTTACCTATTAATAGATTTTTTCATTTATTCGTGAATAGATTTCATTAGAAATAAGCATCACCTTTGTACGTATTTTTCTGTTCTTTTAATCTTGTCTGTTTATTTTTGTGTGTACATAAATGGTTAAATAAATAAATAGATGGAGTTTTTTTTTTCTTATAGATTCGGGTAACTATGGTAGTAGGTACCCTTTTAGGTACTATGTCATAAATGAGGAGTTTCTTATTTACGTGGGTGACTGCCGAATAAGCTCTAGTCCTATTATATCAGCAGGAACTCTAAAAATTTTAAATATTATACTTTAATATGTAGCGCTAATGAAATGATAACCTCCGCTCATCTACTCCTTATTGATTCCACAAGAACTCGACGACCACGATAGTTTTCCTCAAAGTATTAAACGCCATGTTCTTTCAAAAAGAACTGGACGAATACAAAGTGGCGGCGGAGCGGTGGAACATACAAACTTTAAATTCAAAATGCCACTATTCCCAAAACTTCTCCCAGACATCAAACTTCAGAAAATGGAAGTTTTCCTCTATCTCCAGACCGGTCAGACCATGAAACTGAGCAGTAAAATCTGACAATAACTTGCCATATCTTTACGGCTGACTTATTTTAATGATCCGAATTGTTTCGTGCACATCATAATGGTCAATATGGAGCCGGAAGCACATTTATTTATGCGTTTTATTACTCAATCATGTCTTTAATGTCTTTACGTCTAAGAATTGTACTTAGTCTGTTCAGAAGGAATAAAATAATTGAATGAAATGGCGATGTTTTTTATGATACAGCAGAGCATATTGATGTCCGGTTCATAATGTTAAGAGATTCCCAGATGACTCCGCCCTGGAGTTTAAATGTGGTGCTGATCCACAAAAGTGTGGATAATGGGACACTTTATATCGTGTGTTTGTGTACGATACTGATCGTAACATTACCTAAGACAAGTAATGGTCAATATCTAAGTTAACTCATGTTCATGTTCATTATCTTTGAGTAGGTACTCAAGCTTTGATTTTGGCAAAGAGATTTGCTACCTTTAAGCCTGTCACAGTCATATACGTAGCTATTTTATAAATATATATATATTTGACGGCACGGTTGGCGCAGTAGTTAAGCGATTGACTGCTGCGCTGCGTGTCGCGGGTTCGATTCCCGCACGGAACAAATATTTGTATGACCTACAAGTAGTTGTTCCGGGTCTGGCTGTTTGTGTATGTGAGATTAAATGTTTGTAAACGCACCCACGATATAGGAGAAATTCCTAGTGTGGGGCAATGTTTAAAAAAAAAATATTAATATACTTTGCTTTTCCTTTTTTTTGCGTAGTTTTCGGTGCGTACTAGAAATAGTTATTTATCCAACATGTGAGGAAAGTTCGTTTTTCCTATGAGTTTTGATTTTGAGTCTTGAGCGAACGAAGGATTGAAAAATAGAATCACGAGCGCAGCGAGTGATTATAAATTTCAATCCTGAGTAAGCGAAAGACTCAACAAAACGAATAGCAAATGAACTTGCTCACATGTTGCATACAAAACTTTTCACCACTCCCAGCAAGAAAGTATTCAGTCATCATAGGTAAATAAATTAAATAGACACAAAGGAAATCAAAATAATTCTTTATTTTTTTAAATATCTTTAAAACTTAACATAAAAAAATCAGGCAAGGTTAGTTTCGGAACGGGGATCATTACTTTCCTCACTGTTAAACAGTGAGGAAAAACCAACTTTCCTCACTGTTCAAGCAGTGAGGAAAACCCAACTTTCCTCACTGTTTTCGTAGAAGAAAGACACTTCTTTCGTGCGGGAGTGGTGAAAAATATATTATAGCTATGTCTGTGGTGGGCTAAAATTTGAGTTCCAAAAGGTGCTTATTTCATTTTGAATTAAAACATTTCAGTTTAAAAAAAAAAGCCACAGAATCCATTTTCCACACTTCAAACAAAGAAATGTTTTTCTTTTACAAATGAAACTCACATTCGTTTCCAACTGAAACCAGTTCACGATCCCGAATAAAACCAACAGGATCTTTTAATCAGTTCACGATTACAGCGCACTGTTCCTAGAAAATCCCACTGTCTATTATAATACCTACTATTATTAGGTAAGTGTAAAAGTAAGTATGTCATGTTTGTTACTCAACACGCTTTAACGACTGCACGGATTCGAATGAATAGAAAATAGCACATAGGTAGACTATGACCTAAATACTCTTTTTCCATTAATAGGTTCCCGTGTGATAAAATAATAATTCCACGCGGACGAAGACGACACGCTAATATTTTCAATAACCTCATGTGAATGTGGCGCCCTCTTTCTGGTACCGATTTCATAGCAAAAGATCCAATATCTATATTCTCAGACACCTGTCGTTGCGTGTATGTTGCTCGACATTTAATTTACTTTATATTAACTCGTGTAAACCTTGTTCCGTTATGATAGGAAAAATAGAGAAGAATTTTCTTTGACTTTTTTTATCATTATACATATTTATGTTGGCAGATGTACATGTGCACTATGCTAGTTTCAGGGCATGCATATAGATTCCTACAGACCTATAAATCGTAATTTACTAAAACAACCGACTTAAAAAAAACTCAAAAAAGTGGAAAGTACCTAACTTTAATTTCGGAAGTTCTGTTGGTCTTTGGTTCTGTAATTTCGTTTTTGCCACCAACTTCCGAAATTAAAGTTATTTTTCGTTTTTTTATGTTTGTTTTTATAAGTCGTTTTTTTTTTTATAAAATGTTGTTATTTTTCACTTTTTGGTTGTGGTAAATACTCCACACAAATTCGAATACTACTACCAGTTATATGTAAATAACAATGACAGGAACTATAACAGTGGAAAAACTACGTATTATTGAAGCTAACTCAAAAACTACTAAAATGTGACCTCCCAAACCAAAACAGAATCATCAAAATCAATTCATAATTTTAAGAGTAATCACGTAACAAACATTCACAAATAACAAATTAGGGAATCTGTGTTTATTAGTATCACTGTTACTAATGCTTAATCATTAATTAATTCAAATATGTGTGCTGTCTATAACAATTATACTGAGTTGTATTTCACATGGAAATACAACTGAGTGTCATTAATAAAGACAGCTATGATCCATAACCAGATCAAACACAACATAAAACGTCCAAATCCATGTCAAGCACACAATAATCATAAGAAAACTACTAATTAACATAGCGAATATTTCTTTCTGCTCCACATATTGTCCAATGTGCAATAAAATTACATATGAACTATACGACCGACTCTTATTACATCTAACAGTACTAAGTGTGCAATTATTATGTTTGTTCATAAAGACTATGTTACACAGTTCAACCAAAATGGATGAATTTTGGTTGAAAGCCACGAAATAGATACACTTTGATACAAAAATAGAGACCGCGATTCGGCAAGCGTAGGATTCGATGCTCCCATTCTAGTTGGACCGAGGATAATCTTAGAAAGGTGGCTGTATGTAGGGTAGCAGCTGGATGAGTGAGAGAGATGATAGAAAGCCTAGTTAGCCTTGTATCCCTGTAGCTCGGTTCTCGGCTACAGTGATACAAAGCTTACTAGGCTTTGGCGCTTGAATGACACTTACAGGGGGACGTGGTTGGTAAATATTTAATTTTGTGAAATTCTTTTGTGTAAAATTTATTGAAAAACAAGAAAGTTTTGGCCACGCCCCAAAAGAACCTTGTACAACTGTAAAAGGCATCCGATAATGGAGGCTTATGAACGTTTAGCCTTAGACCGTTTAATTAAATAGGTCAGTGTCCCGCAGTGGACATTTGTAGGATGATGATGACGATAATGCTTGAAAAGCACGTTTACACGATTCAATTTTGTGGTTTCAACCAGATTCTAAAGAACAATTGAACCGTGTAAGTCTAGCATTATTATGAGACGTCGGTATTGGTACAGCGGAGTTTTTTATAGTCATTCACATGACAATCAATATCGAAAGGTTTTTTGTTTAACGTTACATTGTCTAGTTAAGTAATGCGTGAGTTAAGTGCTTAGTATGTGCTGATAAATCAATATACTTTAGGGATATATTTCGGAAAATTCTCTGTAACGAATTCCGGCTGTCATTCGTACATCTTTAACAATCTATACAGGTTGTAGAAGCTAAAAGTTTGGTAACCAGTCCATGGGATGTCGTCAGACAAACTATAAGACAGGGCCATGGATTATGGAGATTAAATAGGCTGTCGATCCATGTAAAATACTGGTATTCAGTATAAAAAAAAAACATTTTCAAAGTAGCTAAAAATAGTTCCGAGGAATTGTCAAGTGACATCGAGGCAGACCCAGGAGAAGATGGCGGGACAAGCTTGACAGGATTGGTCTCGCCTACAGACAGGATTGGTCCAGACTAGCTCAAGACAAAGAGAAAGGGAGGCCTTTGCCCTGCAGCGAGACAACATAGGCGTGAATAATAATAAATATGTTTTGTTTTCATGTTCTGCAATAGTCTTGCACCAACCGCGGGTTGTCCTTGGTTGCACTTGCATAGAGCCAACAATGATAACCGTCAATTGGTGCCTCAACACCTAAAATTCTCTAAGGGACCACTGCGACTTGTCTTCTGCCCCTCGTACGCCTTCCAAAGGTCCGAGACCCGAGAGTCCCGAGATATTATTATATCAAAGACTTTTAATAATAAATAAATAAAAATAGCGATCCATTTATGAAAGAAGAACCGGATAGTAAAAACATTGGTGGTACATGTCCTACATTATAAAATATAACGCTAGGTACTACTTTAGTACGACATAACATTATTGAATAAGAACCAACATACCCAATCGTTCACTTACCATAATACTCGTAAATAAAACTTCGCAACGACTATAAAAACTAAAGAGCTTATCTGTTGCCGTCAAATCGGTAGATCATAAATAATACTGAACAATATAGTGTTTCGTGAGCTGTGAACAAAGTAACAATATGAGAATCATAAATCTATATAATGTAGAAGCGAAACTTGCTTTAAAAGTCATGATAATAGTTTTATATCCAACACGTACCCAATATGATTGCTGACAAGGTAGAAAACGGTGATGGTGGATGGTAGACCAACAACCAGAAGATGAGTAGATGGCCTACAAAGAACCATAGGTAAGGTCTAGATGAGACTCAGGATAGCATGGCTAAAAAAGAAAGAGGGATATTGCAGCTAGAACAAGGTGACAGTGACTAAGAAATTGCACAAACTTTAGAAACCTGTTTTTTGTACGAAAATTCTCATGGACGTCCTGTCCTGAGTGTGCTGGTCTGTCAGAATTCTTAATACAGAATAATTATGGCTAGCTCTTATTAAGAACTAGCTGCCAGCCCCGGCTTCACACGGGTTGCACTAAGTACTTATCTACGGCGCACCTACCTACCCTACCTACCCTACCAACCCTACCAACCCTACCTACCCTACCAACCCTACCTACCCTACATACCCTACTTACCCTATCCTCCCTAACCTACCCTCCCTACCCTACCCTACCCTACCCTACCTACCCTACTCTACCTACCCTACCCTACCAACCCCACTCTACCTACCCTACCATACCTACCTAGCATACCTAACCTACCTAGCATACCTACCCTACCTACCCTACCCACCCTACCTACTCTACCTAAAACCTTCTCCTGACAATAACAAACACAACAAAAAAATAATTAGCGAAATCAGTCCAGCCGTTCTTGAGTTACAAATAGTGTAACTAACACGACTTTCTTTTATATATAGATTTAGGTACCTACCTATACCCAGTTATCAATAAGAAGTTTCCTAGAGTGACATCATCATCATCATCAGCTTAACGTTCCCACTGCAGTGACACGGCCTCCTCTCAATGAGAGGGAGTGGGCTATAATCCACCACGCGTGCCCAGTGCGGATTGGTAGAAGGTCACATGTCTTCGAATTTTAGGTTCTAGGACATGCCGGTTTCCTCACGATGTTTTCCTTCACCGTTTTGAGAGCAGTGGTGATGAAATAAATTGCACAAAGTAATGCGCCTGTCTGGGTTCGAACCCACGATTTACTGTTCGTAAGTCGGGGCCGCCACCACTGGGCCACCGCTGCTCTCATGAGAGTGACATAAGATTATTCCCGATTAATTTCGAGTGAAGCCACAGAAAAAGGTGATTATGGTGCTGGCAATTG
This sequence comes from Xanthia togata, assembly GCA_963853775.1. Lineage (NCBI taxonomy): Eukaryota > Metazoa > Arthropoda > Insecta > Lepidoptera > Noctuidae > Xanthia > Xanthia togata. Next base: position 8,392,509 of record OY970805.1, read on the forward strand.
CAGCACGGCAAAGCATTATCGCCTCTACACAACTTAAACATTTTCATGGTACCACATGGTAGGGCGGACTACCCTGTACCTACCTCTGAGAGAGCGGCGACTTTTCATTCACAGTGTTGATTCACCCGTCGTAGAGTAGTGCCACGACCAGTGCCAGTGAACATTGTTTTTTTAATATATAAATAGAGGTGTTACACTTTGTATAGAACGGTTTAGTGCAAGTGTGTGGATGATCTTCTGATATGTGGGGCTTGGTGATTTTTTGTAAGTTATTTTGTCTGAATGCTTTTGTAGTTCACTTCAGATGAATTTAAATTTTCTGTAAAGTTCGATTTCCTGCCAACTTGGTTTATTTTACTTTCAAAGTTTTTTGTATTGACGAATTAGAAATCACTTTGTGAAACAATTATAGTTTTCCAAGTTAGAATTAAACTTTTCAGTGAGTAAAATTTTAAGTTCACGGTACATTTTGTCAAAGCGTGATTACAATTTACTGACTGACCAACTTCTCGATGTATCGGGCTAAAACTTGCCCTAAAGAAAATAACCCAACCGCTCAAGGGTGATGCTAAGGTAGGGCCCGCGAAATTCAAATTTTCTCTGGTCGGTGTCAGGTTCTATGTTGATCTCACTGATCAAAAAAAGAAAATTTGAATTTCGCGGGCCCTACCTTAGCATCCCATCGCAACAAAAGAAGAATCCATACTATATTTATACTATATAATATGACCATCACCAATACTTACAGAGAAAAATATACCTAATGACGAAGCCTGTTATGACCAAATGTAGCAAGGAAGCCTGGTGATCAATTCATGTTTCTTCAGTGTATAAGAATAGGTTTTTGCTTTGAAATACAACGACTACAGACAGATTTTTATGAACAAGCAGCTATCTAAATCTGGAAAATGAATATGCTTAATATTTACGACTGGCAAAACTTAATTAAAACTTGGTTTATCTCAGGCGATGCGTCTTATAAGTTCATATTTATGACCGTGGCACATCCCGCGGCATGTGCACTTGCATAAATATTGTTATTACACTCTGCCGAGAAGATGTGAGGCGTAGGGAGGGTAATCTTAGAATATCAGAGGTTTATAATAATGGAATATTTCAGGATCGTAGCAGGTGACGTAATGTAGTTTTAGTTTCTACCTTCTCCCATGGAAGGAGGCATGAGGTTATGTATGTATGTATGATAATAATGAGATAGGAATAAGTGATGCATATCCTATTTATCCTGAACTAGCTTTTGTCCGCGACTTCGTCCGCGAGCCTATAACCTTCCTCAAGAATTGGGCTATCTATTGCAAAAAGAATTTTTCTAATCCGACTGGTAGTTCCGGAGATATACAAACTTACAAACGAACAAACAAATAAATGTTACCTCTTTATAATATACTCGTAAGTATAGTTGAAATTGGGTTTCCAACTAAATTACTTATTTAGATATGGTGATGATAGGATAGCTTTAACAAGTATTTTAATTTCAAGCGAGTTCTTGGTATACACTGCTTAAAATCTTTGAGTCCCCATTAATTAACTTTCTTTTGATTTAAGCCGCAGGTATGATAATTAAGTTTTAATACGTTCAACGGTTCAATGCATCCTGAGTAGTCCGATCAACAGATGAGAAAAACTGTTCATTTGGAAGGGTAGGTAATCCAAAGTAATCAAAACTCAGATTGAGAGGGCTTCCCTTTAGATCAACCATATTAAAACGTTTTAACTTGGCTATCTTAATTCTATCTATATTAATAAATAATAAAATTATTTTCGTTGGTGGCGCATCACTTGAGGACGACAGAACCGATTTGTCAATTTTTTACTAAAATTATTGTCCTTAAAAGGTTTTTATGAACAGAAAAATTGGATAAGGTGCTCGGGTGACAGGACAAGGTCTGTCGGGTCGGCTAGTTATAAATAAAAATGAGCATTATCAATATCAACGAATAATTTTCCAAAAAATCCTTCTAACTTTTTAAAACAATGCGATAGTTTACACACAGCATTAACAATTTGTTTCCAAGCTACGTATTAGCCGTCCAAATTCATCCTAATTGCCAATTCTTAACATATCCAAGGCAAGGTTCATAAAATTTACCATAAAATTTAAACAAGCCGTGACATAACTCGTTCGTATATTAACAGCCATTACTAAACTGTGTCGAAGAAATTCCTATCAAAGCCCAATATGTCACACCTTATATAAGACAAACCTTTGTGTTGTATTAGTCAGCCATGTCGTTAAGTTAGTCGAAAATCGATAAATATCACATTAGTATACAAATATACCTACATAACTGGGAGATTTCCTACTCTATTAGCTTTAACAGTCATTTAATAATGAAAATTCTTACTAGGTGACTAGGAAACTGCAACAAAAAAAAAAAAAAATTAATCAACACTTGAACCTGACTTCATATTTATATACTTACCTTATATCTATTACATAATATATACTATGTCAATCCACAAAACATAATTTTATCTTGTATTCACGCACCAAAATGAAAGAAATTTTGACTATTGCCACATCAATGTAAACGGTGTATCAATCATTAGATTTAGAACCTTATTGTAACTTCGAGATCGTGATTGAAGCTTATAACGGTTGGGCTAAGGGTGCAAGACGAATCATCTATGCAAAATAATTAGTCTCCGACCGAAAATGGATTTTCAGCCGAAAGCAATAATGATAATATTTCCGCTGTACACTGAAATCTTGTTTGTTTTTTTTTACACCTGGCGAGAGAAAGAGCAAATATAGGCTTTAAAAGAAATAAACACGACAGTTCCATTAGAAGATAACTACAATGACGCGCGACAATTCAAAAACTTCTGGTTTTCGTTTTAGCAGAAGCTTCGGCCAAAAACGAAAGCGAAGTTTCGGTCGGTCACTAAAAATAATATTATAAATTAATCGTTTAAAAAACACTAGAAAAATGTTAATAGGTTTGTTATAACCTTGAAACCTGATCGTGTTCAAATTCCATTACGTGGCCTTTCTCACAAGTGCACACACGACTATGATACGATATTCCATCATGGAATGCCAGTGCCTATCTTCCGGCTTCATCATCAGACATTAAAACCTAATCATGGTCAAAGTTCATTACAAGACTTTTCTAAGAAATCCAAAACAGCTATGATACGATTTTCCATCATGGAGTTCCAGTTCATATCTTCTGGCTCCATCATCAGATCAGTTCGACAGTACCATATTATTGTATTGTCATCAGAACTACATACAGCTGCCAATTTTCATTACGCTACGACCCTTGGAAGATGGTTAAATTAGTTACCTTAGATTCCATTACATAGTTACATACAGGTCGACCTAATAAAAGCGTGCTAAAAAAGGTTGTTGATACCTAATCTAAAATGGTTAATTAATACGCAATATATCCGATAGCATAAGCACAACTTTGCAAACTCCGCCTAAACCCATTTGACGCAGTAAATAGGCAATTCTTATCTGTAAATTGAGTTCTCATGTCAGGCCATGGGGTTCCGTAGCAATTAATTCTCGTGGCACGTGCTTGCACTACATAGATTACTAAGAAGACCCACTCTATTGTGTTCAACTTCTGGTGATTACCTTCCTACCTATACCTAGATTTCATGCACTTTCTAATTCATATATAGATATACAAATTATTTATAGACACGTGAACGGAATTTCGTTTTTGTTTTCGGTCTTCGGAGATTTTATGTTTTAAACTGTTGTGATATTCTGTACAATTTTACTTGGAACCTTTACCACACACAACACTACAAGATAACGAACTCACTGCTGTTTTAATACCATCGTCGTAGATTCACCTTTCGAGATTGGATGTTTAGAGACTAGAACTGAAAAGATGTCAACTAAAAGACCTTCAACTGCAGTATAGCTTTTAATTGAACCTTGTCTATTTTTCGAATCTTTATACCAAATTTGACTAGTTTTAGATACTTATAGGTACTAGTGGAAAAACTGCACGGTCCGGTCGCACTTATTGCGGTCAGTTCGTGAGCATTCGTTATTTGCAGAGTCCTCTTCGCTCTTCATACCGTTTAGTGAGCGCACGTTAAAATATCGTCCCCAGATATCACTTGTACCTACTGCACTAGTCTTTACGAAATTTATTGAACTGAAGACTGACAACCTCATTATATAAACAGAATATGAAGAACACTCGGTCAAAGATTGTGTATGGTTGTAATTGAAAATTCTACAGATTGTTTGAAACTCTTGATCAGGGGACGATGACGAGCTAAAATGGACTTATAGAACGGCGCGGAATTCACTCGAGTAATCTCAACTACCGGTTGGTTGTTTGGCTAATGCAACTTCTGTATCTCTCATGGAGTGGTTGTTATTGTGCGTCTAGTAATTCAATAACTGTGATTCGTGTTATCTGACAGTTACGACCGAATGGGTGACCACCCTCCTACATGATGCAGTACCCCCAGACAAATGAATAATTGTGGCGGGATATGGACTGGGCGGATTGTGTGGATGTTTTTGTTTTCAATGTGGGCTGCAGGAGAATTCAGATGCAAAATGACTTTGTAAATAACGGAAAGGGTATTCGTGAAGGATTTTGAAAATATCTGAATCTTTCACCGCATCACAGAATACGTCGTTACTTAGTTAAGTAGGTGCCTTCCTTGTCTAATGGCAATACTAGTTGTAGTCTGCCAACTATGTAATAAAAAGCTTGCACTGGTGCTGCCCTTTCCGCCCACATACCTGACAGATAGACGACACCCCTGTTTTACTTGTAATTAAAGATTAAGCTTAGTTACTGCAACTAACTGTGAGAAAAGGCCAGAAAGTTAAAAAAGTGCCCATCATTAGAAGTTCAATCAGATTTCAGTGGAACAGTTACATAATATGTATTTTTAAATGTAGTCGAAGAATAAACTATTTATTTTTTCTCTTCAATGCGTATTGTTTTCCAAGAATCAATATCTGTAAGGCCACAGTATAAATAAGTACAGTATTCTATCTTCGTAGAAAACGGCCGAAAAAAATCTCAGTGTACATCAGTACGCATCTGAATCGAGTGCGCGGTAGTTACGCACGGACGCGGAAGGTTTATCACCCGAACCGCCGTAGGTAGTTGTTTCAAGGTCACTGCCGAGGTATAATGCTGCTACTTATTTACTCTGTGGCCTATGCCCCGTCAAACATCATTAAAAGCTATCGTATCTATGATGTCTCCTAACAAGATGTGTTATTATATCAAGAGAATGCCTCTTTTTGTTAAGAATGTTACTCGAAGCAGTTTGCAATAGTCTGTTCAACTCTTTTATTTATAACTTCCTACTTACATATACCGAGGGCGAGGGCCTTTTAAGTCGTGTCGTCTCCCGCAATTATTAAAAAAAAACATAATAATATGTCTTTTTCATCTTTTTGAAATTAGAATACGAAAACAAAAGAATGTTTTTGATCGGTCGAATAGTTTTATTGTAGCGTCTATTCAAAGGTGACAAGTCGGTTGTAAAATGGAAATACGAGTATCAAAGGAAAATATGCGTGCGATAATTTTCTACAACTTTCAAAGGGGATTAACGCGACTTCAGTGCTTTGAGGAGATCACTTCTGTGTTTAGTGATGCAGCACCATGTCTTAGGACTGTAGAACGCTGGTATTTAGAATTTCAACGTGGGTACTCTAGCTTCAGTGAACAGTCAACAGCAGTCAACTATCTGGGTCTTCCAAGATGAGCCAAAACCGACCAAAGTCAAACGCTCACGGAGCACTTAAAAAAAATGGTTGCGTCGTTTGTGGCAAAGGGTAGTCACGTCGCCACTATTGTACTAGAAGATCGCAATACGGTTAACGCTGACTGGTATTCCACTGTTTGTTTGTTGTGGCAAACAAAGTGGAATACCAGTCAGCGTCATCACAGAGTTTCGAAAAAACAACTCAAGACGTCGTGTATGATACTGCACCATGACAATGCAAGTTCGCACACCGCCCGCGATACAAAGTGGTTTTTGAGCACCCAAAATGTCGAAATTTTAGATCACATTACAGCCCTGACTTAAGCCCTAACGATTTTTATACGTTCCCCAAAATTAAGCAGTATTCGTGGTCAACGTTTCAGCTCACCCGAAGAAGCTGTTGACGCATCGGCCATTTTGACTACCCCCACTTCGGAGTGGAATAATAGTTTTAAAAACTGGGTCGAACGCATGCAAAAGCGTATTAAATATTGCGAAGAATTCTTTGAAAAACAACTCGTACCTACAGACCTAGACTTCTTAAGAGGTCGTTGGATTACCAGCAGTCTTATCCCTATGCACTTTTTAATAGATAAGTATTCAATAGTTTCAGGCCTAGCCCGCACTGCTAATTTTATTCGCGCAGTTTATAGGTATTCAGTCCTACGGCATTGCAACGAGCGCGAATTTAAAATCGCCAGTGCGTGTAGATACATTAGATACCAAATGCTGTGTAAAAAAATTCGCGCGAAAAATTTGTATTGCAAAGGAGCAGGAGACACAAATAAAATTAAAAACATTAAATAAATTCATTCACTATTTATGCACTTAATTAATAGCTGCGAAATGTGGGTGTACCTAAAATAGGTGCTCCTCTGTCTAACCCTTCGGGGAATACAGGCGTGATGTTATGTTGTGATGTATACCTATTATATTATATTTTAATTCGCTTCCCTAGTACTAGAGTCCGACCGAATTTCGTTTTTGTTTTCTGTTTTCGGCAATTTTCGTTTTCGGCCGAAAATATAAAATATTTGAGCTACATAATAAATTATTTGAAAGTAATCTTGTACCTACTTTCAATTTAGGTCCATAGCCCACAACAACTAAAAACACAATACCTGAGAAATAGCCGAAAAAAAAGCTTGTTTGGTAACGTACCAACTGACATCGTGTGAATAAGGCCGAATATAATGGTTAAAATATTGACATTGAATTCAATGTTACCAAAGAAAAACTTATCGAAAACCAAAAAAAACATTTTTCGTGCATTGTGTGTTGAAAATGCAAATCAAGCCGAATTTCGTTTTCCATTTTTGGTCGGATTCTACCTACATAGTTCGCGCCGAACATCCATTTATGAAACGGTAGGTAACCCATAAAATAAATCCAACATAATAATAAAATAAAGATCATTCAAAATAAATTCATTGCTCGAAGCCCGTCCGCTCATTATGAACTTCAATATTGACTCGTTCATTCAGATCGCAAACAAAAGGCCGACGATCCGACAAATAATTGGCCCTTAAGGATATACAACGTATTACAGGTGTACAGTCAGGGAAAATAATTATTTAGCAAATTGACGAATAACCAGGCACATGTCAGTGGAAACGACGAGGGGACGCCCTGGAAGGACATATACACGGCCTCAATTTTTAGTCACCGTCCAAATTTTGATATATTAATCTTTGGCGAAAATCATTGAATACGTTTTTTTCTTTTAGTATCACTCAATACCAAAATATTGAGATATCACATCACAAAGTTATTATATACAGGGTGTTTGGCGCATGGACCGACACAATTTTTTCAGGGATTTGGGAGGTCATTAGCTATTCTACCCATACACCCTTTGTCCCAAAAGTCACGGTTGGTTACATATGATTATTTTTTTAAAATGAAAAAAATTCCCAAAATGTGTCCTTTAATTTGAAATAACTTTTTTGTTTGTGGGTGTAGTGGCACAAAACAAATTTTGTTGCATTCTCCAAAGTCCTTTAAATCTAAAAACATCTTTGTTTTATACAACTGGTTTCAAGAAAATTCCTTACAAGCTTCCAAAGTTAATTTTTGTATTTAATGAATGAAATTTTACAACTTCTAAATTAATTATAAAAAAAAACTAAAAGCTATTTTGAACTTAGCTAGAACCTAGCTAATGACCTCCCAAATCCCTGAAAAAATTGTGTCGGTCCATGCTCCAAACACCCTGTATACCAGGCAAAGCGGATAATTCTTTCGAGAAAATGATTTAATATGAAAATTTTACGTATCGTTTTTTTTTCAAAAATGGATTTAGTGATTTAGTGAATCATACCTAATGCCTAGAAAAAATTTGGACGGTGACTAAAAATTCAGCCTGTATAGTGAGTGATCTTGTTGGTGAAGTTCTTCAGAAAGGTCAGGTGCGAAATACTCGCAACCGGCGTGCGTGTATGACCTGGATTTATGAACGTAAACGAAGCAAAAGGAGTGTGTGCAAGTCACCGTAAGATTGTGAGCACCGTTGGCTTAAAATCTGTCTAGCGAGTTTCGAACTATCGAAAAATTGTAAGCTGTTCTATTACATTATAACGCATTCATTTTCGATAGTTTATTATCTATCAATGTCAAATCGACAAGGTTCATAATCTGTCCGATTTTGCGAGTATCACCACTAAAATTGTGAAGCGGGCCCTGATTGGTAGGCCTTGACGGTAGCCAAATTGGTCGCAGTAATTAAGCCAAGGCACCACGATCAAATGGGTTAGGTTAGGTTAGGTTAGAACTGTGACCAACCACGCGCGAACCGAGCGAGCGCTTCTTTCAAGTTGGTTGCAGTAATTTGACTATTTAGTATTAGCGTAAGGTGCGTTCGTCGCATGCAAATTTGGATTAGGGTAGATTATAAGCTATCGAAAAGCGATGGTCCAAAAAAAACCCAGAGTCGATTCAGACAAATTAGGTATCAATAGCTTTATTAAAATGCACAATTTACCCCACCGAAAAAAAATTGCCCATATCCATGGGGTATATGAGTTATAGACGAACAAAGTATATATGGAAAAATCGTGAATAACTTGTTATTTTTACCAGTTTTTTCCACAGCATTATATTAATAATAATAATCATAAGACAATAATAAATATAACTAGCGATCATATGCAACTATCAAGTTCAAAGTCCTTTATTAATGAGATTACGTCTATTTTTTTAAGTTCTCTAGCATATTTACCTATCTTTGTTATTCATTATTTTGTTTTCGCTAAACAAATACACACAAATACTTCAGAATATGATGCGTTCATCTTACCTCTCGCTCTATTGAGTGAGCGAGAGGCTTACCTATAGGAGCGCGAGCGCGCCGACGGACGCCAGTCGCCATTTTCTATTCTTTTGTTCTTTAACTTGAACCGAGGTTCTAACGGCGCCGACGCACGCAGTCCTTCGTTTGCTTTGCTACCGTTGTGATCTGTGCGTTTCATTATTGGATTTTTAAGGCCTGCTTTTTCTACACCGGACACCGATTTTCATTATTGGACCTGCTTTTTTGACCTGCTTTTTCTACACCGGACACCGATTTACTCTTTGTTTTGGACATTGCTAATATGGAGGTGAACAATCGTTGTGTGAACTGTAGTCGCTCTGTGTTACGGAGACAACGTCATGTATTGTCGCTTCAGTTTTTGGAGTCACATCGAATCGTCGTGGAGCACCTACTGAATCATGGACAACCACAAGAAGTAAGTCTTAAGTTAAGTCTAGTTACCCGTTCGTGGTAGTATAAACTTAACACATAGTGTCTGACATTACCCGTATGTGAGTTTATGTATAGGATGATAACAATACTTAGAGGCTTTATGATTACAAGTGGTGCAATTAAGCTAGTCATAAACTTGTTGCACTGTCAGCCAATATACCTATGTATATACGCTCCACTGTAGGGGCATCGCCTCCTCTCATGAAGAGGGGGACCAGGCCATAGTACCTACCTACCAGCTTTTTTACTAATAATAATGATAATATAGGTCACCGAGTAAAGTAATGATTCATCTCAATTCATCTCGATTCGCGGGTTCAATTCCCGCAGAAGACAAACATTTGTTTGTAGTTTCAAAAATATCTGTTTGTCTTGGTTTGGGTGTTAAATATGTATAATGTGTATGTATTTAAAAAAAAAAGTATTTAAGTATGTTTATTCAGTTGTCTAGTTACCATACTACAAGCATTAAGCTTACTGTGGGACTAGATGGCGCAGTGTGCAATTGACCACAAATATTTATTTATCTATGTACTTACAAAAATGGTCATATTAGGTTGATAATAAAATAAACGTTTGACAATCGTTTCATTGTGTAATATTATGTCTCGTTGATTTCAGATCGTCTTTGATGGGTCAAGATCTATTTGTCATCCTTGCTGGCAACGCATTGAATATGCATTGAGGCAACCATCAACACCTGAAGCTAGACCACCGCAATCGTTTTCTTTAACTGGATTTACACGTGCCGCGAATACTTCAAGAAGATGTCTCTTCGACAATTGTACTTCAACGCAACTTCGACAAGTGCCCGACAGTATAAAAGCGCACTTATTAAGCTATTATTCTTTTTACATATCAGAACTAGCACGAGTCTGTCGATTTCATATAATGAATTCATCATTTGAGGATTTCTCTGTAAATGTGAGTAATCGCCAAGATAATTTCAGAAACGAGAACTTACGCGAGATAGTTATGTTGTATACACGAGTGCTTGAAAGAAAAGGTAATGTTGACTTTGAAAGGCTTCATGAAATAAGTGAAGAAGATCTCCATTTTTGGACTGGAATGAACCATAACCAGTTTGAGAGTATCTTACAAGAAACACCGTCTTTACGACAAACTAATAAGTGCAATACTGTATTGGGCGTATACCTATGTAAACTTAGATCAGGTGAACCTCACGTAAGACTGGCATCTTTGATAAACACATCGAAAACGTCTTTACAACGCATGTTAAAGCAGGCTAGACGATGTCTCAAAAATGAATACCTTCCTCGGCATCTCGGGTTTGACCACATCAGCCGACATGAAGTGATCGAAAGGAATAGGACACTTCCGAATTATATTTTTGGTAATGAAGAGCGAACAAAGGCCATTTTAATTATCGACGGCACTTATTTATTTATTCAAAAATCTTCCAACTTTCTCTTTCAAAGATTAAGCTATAGCTTACACAAGTATAGCAACTTGATTAAGCCCTTCATGATTGTGTGTGCTGATGGCTACATCATAGAAGTAACTGGACCCTACGGCGCCAGAACTTCAGACTCCGACATAGTAAAACTAATATTAGATAACCATGATGGTCCCATGGAAGAAGCTCCAATGCGATGCTTTTTACACCCAGATGATGTATTTGTTTTGGATCGGGGTTTCCGAGACTGTTTGCCGGATCTAGAGGAATGTGGTTATAACGCTTACATGCCACCGTCTGTAGGACGTAATGAAAGACAATTAAGTACAATAGCGGCAAATAAATCCAGATTGATAACCATGGTTAGATGGGTCGTGGAAACCATTAATGGCACGATAAAAAGAGATTTTAAAATATTTAGACACAAATATTTTAATATAGCGCTAGGCAACGCAATGACAGATTATAGAATAGCTGCAGCGCTTACCAATGCAACTCATCCAACATATGAAGACAGCAGATTTACTGAAGAGTTTATAGAGATGATTGAAAGAAATAGGGACAGGCCGAACCTATTAGCCGATTACGTCGATGAACATCATTGGGATCGACAAAGAATTGTGTTTACCCGAATGGATGCAACACACCCCAATCTATCGGATTTTCCAAGAATGGATTATGACCAATTAATTGTGTTCGCAATAGGCACATACCACGTAAAACTTGCAAGGTCCTACTGTTGCGAACATATTAGAGGAACTGGGGTTTTTTCAATTGAAGTTTTTAGACACCCCGAAAGGATAAATATTAATAACGAAGAAAGTACATTAATTAGGTGTCGAATCCATTCCAGGCACGTCGGGACAAGAACATATTACTGTTATGTTTTATATAACACGAATAGGATTTCGGAATACTGTTGCAGCTGTATTCATGGTCGCCGCACATTGGGCAGTTGTGCCCACATAATAAGCATTATATATTATCTGGCCTGGGCCAGGTACCAAGACGACCTTATGCAACCTGCTGGGTTCTTAGATGATATATTAATAGACATTGAAAATAATTGAAATACATATTTTTCCCACAGTATTTGTTTTTTTTTTTAAATAAACGACTTAAAAAAAAAAATAATCTGAGACAAAATAGGCACATTCAACTGTAAAAAGATTTCACGACAAAAGTATCTTGACATATGATTTACAAGCTGTGAAATATAAGATTTCAACTTGATAGGTTCATATAATCGCTACTTATATTTATTATTGTCCTATGATTATTATTATTAATATATTGCTGTTGAAAAAACTGATAAAAATAACAACTTATTCATTATTAATATAATGCTGTGGAAAAAACTGGTAAAAATAACAAGTTATTCACGATTTTTCCATATATACTTTGTTCGTCTATAACTCATATACCCCATGGATATGGGCAATTTTTTTTCGGTGGGGTAAATTGTGCATTTTAATAAAGCTATTGATACCAGATTTGTCTAAATCGACTCTGGGTTTTTGGTCCATACATTTTTGGAAATTCTAATTAATTTAAATTCTAAATGGTTTGTTTCAATTTGTAAAAAAAAAACAAAAACGGAATTTTTTGTCTAACCTAACCCTAGGGTAATAATTAGACCATGTCAAAGCATCAACTGGAATATGTTTTTTTTTACACACTAAAGAGTACATACATAATAAAAAGTCAATACGATATATAAATTCAATACGTCTGAGCCCTGCCACCACTGATGTCTATTTGACATATAAAATGTACTCTGTGATTTGACGCGGCGCTATTGTCAATGTCAATGCGAAAAATTGCATTAAAAAAAATGTAGTTCCACAATTTTCCGCCAGCCTTGTTTCGTGGCGCGCGCTCTATGATTACACCTTTATTCATAGTCAACCACGTGCCAAAGTAGCTTATAAAAGTCGTGTTTTGTTTAGGCCGATTTCACTGATCGACATTTTATTGACATAATCAACCAATATAAAAGTTGTTAGTCCAAAACAAACTTGAAATCGACATAATTTTCCCATAGCACACTGACCTTCCTTCACAAACACCTAACATTTGTCCAAATAGGTAACGATTACCTAACAATAATATATTGTCAACTTTCTACCACGAGATTGGACCATGGTACCTATAATATGGCAATTTATTCTAATGTATTCCTAAACACATTCAAGAGGCTGTATGACATAACTTCCCTTTGCTTAATGACATATTCTTTTCAAGTGACAGATGATGACAGTTTGTATTTTAATTTTTACTCTGTGAGAACTAAATTTATGCGTAACTTTATTTTAACGTTAAGTGGATTGGATAAGCCGATTGATCCAATGGTCGGCTCGTGATGAATAATTATACATTGTTTATTGCAGATTAGGACGTGTATTCGTTTATAAATCATGATGATTAAGCTGTGTTATCAATGCCGCTGTTGAGTTATGGAACCTAGCTATTGTTTGATATTAATGAAAGTTATAAATGGCCTTCAATTTCATAATTATTGTTTAAGAACACTGTATAGGTTAGCTGTAATTTTACCGAATTAAATAATAAAAGAATACTTATTTACTTTAATGTCAACGTTTATTAATAATTGAGAAAAACGTATTAAAAACAATTCATAAAATAACGTGAAAAAACCATCAACCGTCAATATTGAACCCAGTGATGTCTCTCGGAAAAAAGAAAAAGCATAGACCAACGAAGCCATTGAACGAAGCAGTTTATGGAATACAAATAAGCAATCTACAAAATAACGATAAACCAAACACAAACCTATTCCCTTCCACCCTTCGAAAAAGTTGAAAAACTAATACAAACCTTCTATTCCGAAATAGTTTTGATTGGTTCCCACTTCCCGGACATAAACCAATCATTCGCGCAAGTGCTGTACCCGAGTGCTCGATATTCGTTTTTGGAATGTCAAACAAAACAAAACAAAGCGATCCATCAAAGTCTAGTCAAAGTTCGCGGGTACGTAATTATTATGATGTTGGTAGAGTCATTCGGGGCAAAAGGACGCACTTTTTAGGTTTCCGTACCAAACAGAACCCTACAAAGCCTCCGCTGTCCGTCCGTCTGTCTGTCAGCAGGCTGTATCTCATGAACCGTAATAGTACAGTTGAAATTTCCACAGAATGTGTATTTCTAATGCAGCTATAACAAAAAAAAAAAAAAAAAAGTTTTCGAGTCTGACTAGCAATTGGCCGGTTTTTCTTATTTGTCTCCACTGAACCGAAACTACACACATCAACACGGTCTATGGATATTTTTAAAAAAGCGAATTACTATCAATGTGTTAATTATTTATATGACATGTATATATTTAAAAGATACGTTATTTAATATTCTACCATTTTTTAATAATGGTTAAGGTACTTAGATTAAAATTTCAGGATTTTATGGAAAAAAATGAAGCATTGACGGAAACCGTATATGAATTAACTTTTAATTTGTGAGTAAAAACTGAAAAAAATAGATAAATCATTTAATTTGTGTTTATAAACTTGAATTTAGTAGTCTGAGAAAGCGCCCATGATGTTCATAACACATCGGCAACGATTCGGCATGCTCAGAACAAGGTTGTCAATGTCTTGCTGCGGAATATTGTCCCATGTCCTTCTGAGGTGCGCAAAAAGTTGATCTTCTGTAGCCAGATTTTCAGGAACTTCCTTCAGAGCTCTTCTTTGCATCATATCCCACGCATGCTCAATGGGATTTAGATCTGGCGATTGAGCAGGCCAGTCTAAGGCCCTAACATTATGTGTATGTAACCAAGCTGCTACCGTTCTCGCCGTGTGTGCCCGGGCATTGTCGTGCATGAGCAGGAAATCTTGCCCCATTTGTGTTCTGTGGGGCAAGATTACGGGCCCCAGCACCTGTTGGACGTATCGTTCTGCCGTCATATTGCCCCGCACCCAAACGAGATCCGTCCGTCCTCCAAGACGAATTCCTGCCCAAACCATAATTGTTCCTCCTTGGTATGGGTGAACTTCCTGAGGGTTCTGGAGACGGCTCCATCGTCCAGGAACTCGCCAAACACGCGTCCTTCGTGAATCTGGATGGAAGCCGAACCTGGATTCATCCGTGAACAGCACATTGGACCATTGCTCACGGCCCCAGTCCACGTGGTTCCGAACCCATTCTAATCGTCGTCCACGATTGCCTCTCCGTAAAGGTGGGACCCGGAGTGGTCTACGAGAGCGTAGATTGCTTTCATGCAGTCGCCTTCTTACAGTTTGGTCACTCACAAGCACTTGGTGTTCCACTCGCAGCCTTTGGACCAATTGAGTCGCCGTTGCATTTGGTTGAGCACGCGCAGTAATTTGCAAAAATCGGTCTTGTCTGGGGGTAGTGATGCGACTTGGCCCCCGGTGCCTCTCCGCTACTTCACCTGTGGCACGATAGCGTGTCTACAATCTTGAAATTACATTTTGATGGGTCCCTATGGCCTCAGCAACATTACGCTGAACAGATCCAGCTTCCAGCATTCCCACAGCTCGTAACATCTCCGCCCTCGTCAAATGTCGGCGTTGCATGGCTACAATACCTCAATTTTAACTTTATCTTTCGTTTAAAAATGAAAAAAAAACTGTAACTAAACGTAATTCGTATTGTTTTCTAAATTTCGCACAAATGAAAATTCCCTCTCCTATACATCAAGACATTTTTATGCCACCGAAACAAAAGAATTTTCAAAAATTTTAATTTGGAATTAGTCTGAGATAAATTACAAACAAATCGGTGTATAAAAGATTCCAATGCGGCCAGTACTTTTCGAGTTATTTAATTGAGTATGAAATATCTCTAGACCGTGTTGATGTGTGTATTTATTATATTATGGTCGTTTATTTGTGCTTATTGTAGCATACTACAAGGCTCCTAATTAAACGCAAAAAATATTCAACGATAGATCAAAATGCATGCATTTTAAAGCTAACGTGTCTTGATCGGGCTTCGTACTTTTGTTCCAAGTTGTGGGTAAGCGGTTATTTGGGTTAAAGTAGGCATCTAGGAACAAAGTACACTTTTGGGTAGGTACTTGTAATAAAATAAGAAACAAATTCCGCTGCATATCGTTTAATTCTTCTCTCTTCTATTATTTCTTTTCGGGTGGAAAGTCAGCAGTGCTATTCTGTAACCATCTCACCGTGAAAACTTAGGTGAAGTGAGTTGTCATTCCAACAGCATGTCGATTCCCGTAACCACTTCACCGTGAAAACACGTGAAGTGAGCGTGGAGTGAGCTGTCAGTGTCATCTCACCCTGTTGGAATGAAAACTCAAAAAAAAAAAAAAAAAAAAAAAACTATTGTATCCGTCAGACCGATAAACAAAAAATATAGGACACGTATTTTTTGCTTTAACATATTAGTAAAAAATGGTTTAGATAAAACGCATTAAAGTTGGGGAGTGGGGGCTCGCTACGTCGCAAGTGAGTATAAAATCTACCGCGGAGTGACGTCATGCCACGTTTTAACTCAATATATTGCCGTTATCTTTGGATTACGTAAAAAAAGAAAAAAGATACTTAAACATAACATCACGCCTTGTTTCCCCGAAGGGTTGGGGCTGTAGTAAGTACACCCACATTTCGCCAGTTATGTTTAAGTCCCATGTAATAGAGGGCGAGCCTATTGCCATCAACTGGGCACAAATCCAGACTCCAGGCTGCTACTGAGAAATTCCAGATAGAAAAAACCCAATAACACTTTGCCTGACCCGGAAATCGAACCCAGGACCCCATGCTCAGCAGCAGCACTTGCGACCACTAGACCAAGGAGGCAGTTAAAAAAGAAAAAATATGTGTCCAATATTTTTTAATAACCTACATGAGGGACAATTTTTTTTTGTAGACATCCCTATGACAGAATAATATGGCTGATGTCTTTTTGAACAGATGACGAGTCACTGCAAACATTTTCGTCCTGACCTGTCGAAAGTTGTGCTCCTTGCTTTTCCTATTCGGAAAATGCACTTGGTTTTTTCAGGAAAAGTGTATTCCAACTCAAATGTATAGGTTCACAATAAGTCACATCGTCTAGTAATTGTTTACATAAGACCTAGATCTATAACTCCTAGCCTAATTGGTTTCAGGAGCTAAACACTACTAGTTACCGTGTCGTTAATCTGAGCAGGTAATCAGTTAGGACTCTCCGCAAATAAAACACATTTTTTTCTTGTTGCTAGATACTAGCTGTTGTTAGCTAACGATCCAGGATAAAAAGTAGCCTATATTCTGCTCCAGGTCATTGTCTACTCATGTGCCAAATTTAATCCAAATCCGTTCAGCCATTTTTACTCATGGTGAGGAAAACTTAATAACTTACTTCGATAATGCAAGTAGATTAGTGATCCCAAAGCACACCATACACCTAATTCGTTGCCAATCAGATGATTGGAGGTTATCATCTCTCTCGCTCGGCACACTAAGCCAAGATAAATATTTTGCCTGCAGCATCGCCCGCGTGGATGTTGGAAATTATCCCACGGGAACGTACTATCGGGATAAAAAGTATCGAACCTAACCTAACTCAGGTCATGGTCTACCCATGTGCCAAATTTCATCCAAATCCGTTCACCCTTTTTAGCGTGAAAGCGTAACAAACAAATTAACAAACTCACTTTATTTTATAATATTATTTAGGTTAGGATGTATTCCTATGACAGGACAGATCACTCTACAGCAGCACATTGTGCTAGCTGTCCTATGGCTATTAATTTATCATTTAAATGGTGTTTTGCGTAATGTAAATAATCTTGGTTACTATTGTATAGAAACTTTTTTTTTTTCTAACTGAACTGACAGCTGTGCTGCTGGGGAGTTTGTTGCGCCACCTCTTCTTCCCAGCAAAAGCACTAGGAAGTGGTGAAGGGTGGGCGTTTTGGGGGACTGTCTCATGTAATTTTGACGTTCGAAAAGTGCTGATTCTCAGCCTAGTTTGAATAAGTGACTTTTGAATTGAATTTGTGCCCTAGGCGTCCTTGTAACAATACCCTAGCTAGCACAAGTAACCGTGTGAGTATATGTCAACGAGTTAGTTTTTCCCCAGATTACTCTAACCAACAAAAACTATGAGAACTGTCTGCATAGTATTGAAGTTTGCGACACGATTGTTGAAGAAACTATGCTGGAGTGAGCTGGGAATAGTTGTAACCTGTGTTTAACTTGCAATTCGTATCCTAACTAATATCTTAAATGCAAAACTAAGTTTGTTTGTTACGCTTTCACGCTAAAACGGCTGAACGGATTTGCATGAAATTTGGCCATGACCTGGATTAGGACATAATACTAATATTTTTTTATCCCGGGATATCCCTTATTCTCACGGGATAGAGACTTATGTGGGTGAAACCGCGGGGCACCGCTAGTTTCTTATAATTTATTTTACAAACAAAGTGAAGTTCTAACTCCTACGCTAGGTAAGACCTGCACACCTGTACACCTGCGTTACAAGATCCAGTGTCTTCTCTAAATCAGAGTGTCTTCTCAAAAGCCTATGTTACTCCCTGAAAACTAAGCTTTCTAATGGTAAAAGAATTTTTCAAATCGGTCCAGTAGTTTCGGAGTCTATTAGGTACAAACAAACAAAAAAATCTTTCCTCTTTATAATATTAGTATAGTTAACGTCCATTGATTTATTATGGATGGCTATCACAAGCTAGTGCATTGAGACCATAACTTTGAGGTATATTCGAAGCATTTCGAAAGGGGTTAAGGTCAACATAAAAGGTTTTCGTAAAAATCGGTCTTCTCCGAAAACTAAAGCAATTATGAAAATCATGTTAATAAATGCACAACTTTTTTTTTTCTTGTATCGAACTAAGCAAATCAATATTTTTTAGAAAGCAGTGGCAAAAAAAAAAGGCCATTACCACAGGGTGTGGTAATGGCCTTTTTTTTTTTTTGTTTGGGAAATCATCAAATGACGTCTCCCGCTCTGGGTGGAGCGGGAGGGCGTGTCAGACTCTTACTGACTAATACCCACCCGTGTTCCTTCTGTTGCCTGTGCAATGCCAGGGGGCCACGGTATCCCTTTCGGACTTTCCCGCAACCCCGGCAGGCAATGGTCTCATCGGACCCTTTCACTCGCTGACACTCTTTGAGGCGCGCGTGGAACACAACGCGCCGTCGACCCGGGCCTGGTCCTTACCGGACGGCGAGCTACACATTGCTCTCCGTCCGTAAGCCCGCGCCTACGGTGGCCGGGAATCAGCAATTGATTACCGACGCCCAGGGCGTCTCCTCCTGCGGCGGCTAAGGGCGTGAGGGCGCGAAATTTGCCTCTCCTTCACGCGTTCCGCCTCCTCCTTTGCGAGCATTACTGCTTCGCAGATGGAGGTGACGGCCTCCCATGCCCTCTCGCTGCGTACCATGGCCTGGACCAGGGCCGGACGCGAGAGATCCCCGCCACCGATCGCCTCCACGAGGACACGGCGGTGCTCTGCCCAAGCCGGGCATACCTCCACCGTATGCTCCACCGTGTCCTCCGGGCGATCCACGCAGTGATGACACTCGGGCGTTTCCTCCCGCCTTATCCGAAACAGGTACCTCCTGAAACAGCCGTGTCCGGTGAGGACCTGCGTCAGGCGGAAGGTGAGGACACCGTGGCGCCTCTCCAGTCACTCCTCAAAGAGGGACTTATCGCCGCAATAGTGGCGTGCCCAGCACTGGGTTGCGACAATCGCACTCTCCATGACGCCATGAGATCCCGTCGGAGCTCTGTCCGCTGTGCCGCGATTTCTCGCGGCATCGGAGTCAAGCCCCGGCGTCGGCCGGTTTCGCCTCCTCACGCCACTCCCATATATGCGCGAGGACTTTTGCCTCCAGATCCCATGGCGGCAATCCGGCAAGGAGGCTCGCCACCTCACCGGAGACCATGCGGTATCCCCGGACCAGACGGGTGGCCATGACCCTCTGGGACACGATCAATTGGCGAGCAGGCCGCCGCCTCAACGAACGCGCCCACACCGGTGCCCCGTACAGGGCCATGGACCGCACGATCATAAAAAAAACCAAATGCATTAGATTTAAATTACCAAATGTTAGAAGTAGCGAATGTGACATCATATTGAATGGAGAAAAACTGGAATTTATTAATCAAACAGTTTTCCTTGGAATCACGCTAGACGAGAAATTACAATGGGGACCCCATATAACATCTCTCGCGGGGCGGCTAAGCTCGGCCGCTTATGCTGTTAGAAAGATAAGACAGTTAACAGATGTAGAAACCGCGCGTTTGGTTTATTTTAGCTACTTCCACAGTATTATGTCGTATGGCATTTTACTGTGGGGTCGAGCTGCTGACATTGAATCCATCTTTGTTTTACAAAAAAGAGCTGTCAGAGCCATTTATAATCTACGTCGTCGCGAATCTCTCAGGGAACTATTTAAAAAGATTAATATTATGACGGTACCTTGCCAATTCATTTATTCAAATATTATGTATGTGAGAAAAAATCTACATCTTTTTAATAAAATAAGTGATAGACATAATTTTAATACTAGAAATAAAGATAAAATAGATCAACCATTTTTCAGACTATCTAAAGTAAATACATCTTTTATGGGGTACTGTGTTAAATGTTACAACAGAATACCTTGTGATATATTAGAATTAAATGAAAGAAAATTTAAAAATCATATAAAAAGTACACTTTGTAAACAAGCATATTACAAATTAGAGGATTATATCCAAGATAAAAATGCTTGGAAACATGCTGGTCCTGCTCCATAGGACAATTCAGAATCTAGACAAAATCGAACTGGTTGCTAATTTAATTGTATAATTATTTTTTATTATTTTTTTAAACATTTATTTTATTTTATTTTTTGTGATTACTTGAACTCACACACTGACTTATTATTATTAGTATTACTTATTATAATGTTAGAAATATAGTATAATTTTACAATGTTTGTAAGTATGTGAGCACCATGCATCTATCACATAATTATGTCATTCCTTCATTTTTCATTCTTTTTACCTATCGTGGTATAGTAATCTTATTCTAGGTGCATTGTCTTCACATATAATTATATAATAAGTGTATACAAGATATAATGATTTTTTTTTAAAAGAGTAACGGTGGAGTTTCTTGCCCATTCTTCTCCATACGAAAACTACCTTTTGGAATGGGCGACTAGAATCAGTTTCATTATTTTTTGTAAAGTTTGACGTTCAAAAGTGCCTTTTTTGTGCCTAATTGAAATAAATTATTTGACTTTGACTTTGACTTTGACTTTGACGATCCCCGCGTATAGCCTCCGGCAGGAGGCGTTTGGACCCCCTAGATTGCTCCCAAAACATCGTGAGGAAAACAGGCATGTCTGAGAACCAAAAAATTAAAGACATGTGACGTCTAGCAACTGGACCTGCGTGGTAGATTACTGCCCACTCCCTCTCGAAGTGAGGAGGTCTGGGTTCCAGCAGTGGGAACATCATTGATTAGTTATGCTAAACAATTCCATCAAATAATTTATTGGAAAGAATAGCTATCTACGCTTTTGATGCCCAAAGAAGTATTACGCTTTTAAAATTGAACACTTTTAAACCTAAGTACAGTTTAAAAATATAATAAAACAAACTTCCCAATCACAACTAACCTCTGCTATATTGAAAATCTAAACAACGATAAGAAAACAATGTTTAATAAACAACTTTTTTGTTTTTACACTTGCAGAGCTAGCATTTCGTCCCTCCAGCACCTTTCTGCTTCGTTCATTAGCGTCCGTACATTTGACACGCCCGTCTCTGGTTACCCAAGTGCTATTCCCTCCAGAGAATTTATTCAGATGGGTTCGCCTCGAAAACACTTAGCGAAATTGAGTTCAAAAGCATGGATCGCGATAATACATAACGCTACAACTATCACGAAACATTATCGATGTTGTTACATGTTTCATTGCATTGCATTGCATTGTTTTGCTTTAGAATCACACTAATATCAATTTAAAATGTCATTACAAATAAATTCGTCAAGTTCGAGGACAATACAGTTATATAAAAAAATAAATGATTTACAAGACAGAAATACAGACATGTCATAATTATTATCAATTTAAATTATTATCGGTCGAAAATTCGCCAATTGAGTAATAACATTTTCATCCCACCATCTCGGAAAGAGTATTTTTAATGTTCAGTATCTGAGTGGAAAAGCCGTTTTTATTCTCTAGAGGATAAAGTAAATTGAATTTAGAACATCGTGTGCACTAAGTTTGTGAATTAAAAAACCATTAAACCTATTTACTGCTACCTCTATGGTGCCGAATATATCATACAACTTTTTTTTAATTTGTTAAAAACTCAGACTCGGAACCTTCTTGGTGTTCTTTTTTCAATTTGCTTTGTACGCGGTTCTTTACGCGGCATTTTTTCACGTCATTGTTAAACCTTAGGTATATTAAAAACAAGAAACTTGAAAACAAGTGAAAAAACTAAAATGAGTGATTCTAGCGACGAGGAAGTTTGCTTGACGCCAACAGAATTGACTGAAACTGTTAATAATGCGCAAATGAGCTTTCTCCCTCAACAATCACGCGAGAAGTATTTAAAACAGTACGATATGTTCAACACGTGGCGACTAGCAAAAGGAGCCAAAACTTTCTCAGAAAACGTTTTGCTGGCATATTTTATAGAATTATCCGAGAACAAGAAAGCAAGCACTCTATGGAGTACGTATTCGATGCTAAAAGCAACAATAAAGATGAAAAAAGACAAACATATCGATACCTATCCTAAATTAGTGGCATTTTTAAAAAGAGCCTCATCTGGTCATCAACCAAAAAAATCGAAGGTTTTCACAGTATCTGATATTGAAAAGTTTCTTAACGAAGCACCCGATTCCGTATATTTGGCGGCAAAAGTAAGTCAGTTGCACATTCAGTATCTACTTAAGTATATTAATCTCAATTAAATAGTATACTTAGTAGATGTTGATAGGCATAATTATGCGTTCATATCAATTTTATTCATTTATCTACTACAATACTCTTTACGTTACAGGTTGTTCTTATTATTGGAATAAACGGAGCATGTCGAACTAATGAACTAACACAACTTAATGTCAAAAACATTGAGAAACATTCAGATGACTTACTATTAATTAATTTACCTAATACAAAGACAAAAAGAGACCGCAACTTCGTCATTCGCAAGGAATACGTAACGATTGTTGAGAAATATCAAGCCTTACGCCCGCCTAACACTCCAATCAATCGATTTTTTCTACAGTATCGCAATGGAAAGTGTGTTAGACAGCCTATGGGTACTAATAAAATTGGCAGTATCCCACGAGAAATAGCAACATTTCTTGAACTTCCAGAACCCCTGTTGTACACGGGTCATTGTTTCCGACGAACTTCAGCCACACTTTTGGCTGATTCCGGAGCTGATCTGCTGTCCCTTAAGCGCCACGGAGGCTGGAAGTCCAATGCATTTGTAGAGGGATACATAGAGGATTCCATCCAAAATAAGTCTAAAATATGTGAAGGCATCGTAGGAGCCATTACACTGAAAGAGCCTCAATCGGATCCTTGTACTGGCCCTTCTACATCAAAAATAAGCCGTTATGAAACACCTAACCATCTCCCTCTCTCTCCAACATTCACGCCAAGGGAATCCGATGAATCGGTACAACTATTAAGTATGACAGATAGTTTACCGAAAAACAGTACACAAGTGACTAACACCAATATTACAGTACCAAACAAAAATATTACACTCAATTTAAATAACTGTAGCAACGTTACTTTAAAATTTTCTTAATTATACCTTAGTATTATTTTGTTATAATTTAAAGATTATTCTGTAATACTTACCTGTCATAATGTAGTAATTAATACCTAAACTGAAATAAAAGTGTACCTATCTTGTGATTGTAAACGTTTTTTTTTTTGCATTTAGTCATTTCCTCGCTGAGGTGGAATGAAAAGTTACGTGTTGCACTCGAGTGCAAAGATTTTTCACCTCGTGCTCTTTTGATTCCCTCGCTAACGCTCAGGATTCTAATTTTGAATCACTCGCTGCGCTCGTGATTCAATTTTAGAATCCTTCGCTTGCTCGGTCATCAAAATTGAACACGCGGTTAAAAAGCAACTTTGCACTCTTGTATAACAAATAACTATTATTGAATAATAGATCTGTGAATATCTTTTTGAAAAGTGGAAATGTCTCATTTTTTATTACATCGGGTATTTTGTTAAATATGAGCTGACCTAAACATATAATACTTTTCTTTAATAGAGCGGTATCGTAACCACTAACAATTAGCAAAATTTTACTCGTATACTGGCTGCATGTTTGATTTAAAAAAAAAACAGCCACCTCGAAAATTTTAAGAGTCGGGGATGTTAGTAGTTTACTAAGGGACTAAATACACTAAATACAGGTACGCTGCTATCGGTTAGGTACTATTAAATTGTACGAGGTGCATTCAATAAGTACCTAGCCTCATCGCCAGAGGGCGCTGTAGTTTCAAAAGAGTTTTACCACAGTGTAGCACATTATTTTTTAATTCTTTTTTCAAATTTTCATTCCAATCCCTTCATTTGTTTTAATTTGACAACTTATGGAAGCGAACGTGTCGATCGGTTTTACAAAAATGGAAAAAGAGCAATATCGTTCGGTGATTCGATTCCTATTTTTGGAAGGGAAAACGCGCATCGAAATCAAAGAGCGCTTGGATGCTGTGTACGGTGACTCTTCTCCAACGATGGCCACCGTCAAGAATTGGTTCAACGAGTTTGCACGTGGCCGTACGTCGGTTTTTGATGAACCACGTCCAGGTGCACCGAAAACAGCTGCTACGGAGGAAAACATTAATAAAATCCATGATCTCGTATTGGCAGATCGCCGATTGAAGGTTCGGGAGCTAGCTGAGACTGTAGGCATTTCAGAAGGAACAGTGCATCATATTCTTCACGAGGAACTCGGCATGAGAAAGCTGTCGGCGCGATGGGTGCCGCGTTTACTCACACCAGAAAACAAGCGCAACCGTGAGACCACATCGGAGACGTGTTTGGCGCTGTTTAAGCGGAATCCAGCGGAGTTTTTGCGTCGTTTTGTGACCGTCGATGAAACCTGGATCCACTGGTAAACACCAGAGACCAAGGAGCAATCAAAATAATAGATCCATACCGGGGAACGTGCTCCAAAGAAGGCGAAAACTGTAAAATCGGCCGGAAAAGTTATGGCCACCGTTTTCTGGGATTCACAAGGTGTGATCTACATCGATTACCTCGAGAAGGGTAAAACAATTACAGGGCTTTACTATGCCGATTTATTGGGCCGATTCGACGCCGAATTAAAGAAAAAACGACCCCATCTGGCGAAGAAAAAAGTGCTGTTTCACCACGACAACGCACTGGTTCACACGTCTGCCGTTGCCATGGCCAAATTGGTCGAATTACGCTACGAATTGCTGCCCCATCCACCGTATTCTCCAGATTTGGCCCCTTGTGACTTCTTTCTGTTTCCTAATCTGAAAAAATCACTCGCCGGGAATAGATATGGATCGAATGAGGAGGTCATCGCCGCCACGGAGGCCTATTTTGCAGAATTTGACAAAAACTATTTTTCGGACGGGTTAAAAAAGTTGGAGCATCGCTGGGCTAAGTGTATCGAACTAAAAAGAGACTATGTTGAAAAATAAATTGCCACTTTTCCAAAATTTTCGTTTACTTTTTGTAGGCTAAGTATTTATTGAATGACCCTCGTATATAGCCCTTATACAGCGTTTTTGAGCCTTGAACACCTCAGACTACAATTTTTATTTACTTTTTGTTCATTATAGTGTACTTCTAGTGGAATGCTTTGTGTACTCGTAGGTAGGCTGCATTTGACTCGGGTGAAAAAGCGAATGGAGTGTATGGGTTAAAATGGTCTTCTTCTTTTCGTGTGGTTAGTTACTAACCTGGTGTCAGAGTTTTAAAGCCGCCCATATGGGCCGCTGACTTGGCTTCACATGCCGTCGATAAATATCGCTCAGGCACTTCCTCACGATGTTTTCCTTCACCGTTTTTAAAGCAAGTGATAATTATACAATACGCACATGAATCTGAACAGTCGAGACCTTTGACTTGGCAGTCCGACGGTCACACTAAGCTAAAATGGTGTTCTGCTTCTATTGATTATATAACATAACATCACGCTTACATTCCCCGTAAGGTAAGGCAGAAGTGTACCTATTAGTAAACCCACATTTATGAGAACGAGCCTATTGCCAACATCCCAGCACAAATCCATCCTCCAGGCTGCTACCGAGAATTTCCAGATGGGAAAAACCAATAACACTTTGCCTCACCCGGCAAACGAACCCAGGATCTCATGCTCAGCAGTAGCACTTGTAACCACTAGTGACTAGACTAGAGACTAGAATAATTTTACGACGAAAAAATGGATACCGTACACGAGTTTACTGCTTAAATGTATGGCGTGAACCACTGCACCAGTTAATGATGCAAGGTATCGGATTTTTTTGAAAAATAATTCATCGCAAGAAGACAGCGAACAGTTTAAAAAGTCAGAACAGTTCAAATTAAAAGTTTTGACTCGAACACTATACCAAAGAAAAGAAAGAAGGAAAGAAAAAGCGTTTATTGGCATTACAAAAAATACACCTTAAAACTTTAAAAACAAAAAACAAATTATTATAATGCCGACAAAGCCTCAGCTCAATATAATGTCAGATGACAACACAAATTGTATCACCTGACGCTGATTTTCAGGTGCAACCCACGAGTGCCATACGCTAGATTAATCAACATAGGGAAGTGTCTGTCCGTTATAATAAATTAATTAAAGGTAATTTATAATAAAACAAACTCATACAAAATCAAATAAAATGTTGTGATATAGGTACATATTATGTTGGTGCGTTGTGTTGTGATTAATGAGCAACTAAACTAAATACTCATTATCTTTGTATTTTCTACATTAAAATAATAAATCTATCATCTATAAATAGAAAGTAGGTACCTTGAAGGCAAAATCGTGTGACTGCGTTGTTCTTCTAAACCACCATGCTGGATATCCTTAAAACAAAAAAAAAAAACGGGTTGCACTCCGGGAGTGCCGGCAGAAGTGAAAACTTGAATATTAACGTTGTGCAATTTTGATATTGCTTTATTATCATTCTACTCTCCCTCCGTCTTACGAATTTTCGATCAGGGGCCCAAGTCTGCTTTTTTTATAAATTCATCATTCGAACACGATCCCATTGTCATTTTGCAAAAAATTCGTAATCTGCTAAATTCATAATGGTTGATCATTGTATTCCACAAACAGATACTCGTAACGAATTAAAAGCAATGCCTGCATAATGACTTTCTCATGGTAGGTCACTGATCCTTTGATCAGTTTAAATTTAGCAGATTGTCGCCTAAGTCAGTAATTAATTTTTCACTAAGTACGAGATTACAAATAGATGCCATTTCTTTCAATGGAGTGTCAGTGGCTGACCATTGGAAAGTCATAATGACGCCAATATGTTAGTAGATTACCAAACTTGTCAAAATCAACAATTATGAAATCAATGATAGACCATTCTGACCAACTTTTCAGGTCGTGTTGATACTGGCCATAAGTGGCGGTTGAAGCATTGAACTGGTGAATTTGAAGGTACATGACATAGAGAAACAAGATGAAAGTCAAAGTCAAGTTGTTTTTAACTATGTCAACATATTTATTTACTTATACAATATGATATATATGTACATATTTGTAATGTGCTCGTCAAGCCCTTTCATTTTAAACTCAACAAGCTTTTTTTTGTCATCTAGAGGGCGCCATATTGAATTTAATGTGACGTCACATAGTCTTACCCAGCGGACGATCAAGACGCTTCCAACGATATCTCATTTTTCAAATTATGAACATTAGTTTAGAAGTTAAGAGGTAACAGATGAAAATACAATACATATACATACTCGTACTAACTCACTGACGTTGATACAGCTCGGTTAGTATATTTTAGTTATTTTCATAGCATTATGTCCTACGGTATTCTGCTTTGGGGCAAAGCTGCAGATATTCAAAATATATTTGTCCTCCTAAAACGAGCTATTCGAGCAATTTACCAGCTAGGTGCCAGAGTTTCTCTGAGAGATTTTTTCAAAGATATCGGTATCCTCACAGTGGCATCACAATACATCTTCGCCAACATCTTATATATTAGGCAGAATATACACTTATACACTAAAAACAGTGATATTCACAATGTTAACACTAGAAGTAAGGATAAACTACGTGCTCCCTCCCACCGGCTTCATAAGGTTCATAACTCATTTGTTGGGCTTGGTATAACCTTTTATAACAAGCTACCCTCTTGTTTGCTAGATTTGCCTTTTAATGCGTTTAAAACTAAAGTAAAGTCCAACCTTTGTTCAAAGGCATACTATTCTATCAACGACTACTTAAATGATAAGAATAGTTGGTCGCTGTGATTTAACTCAAGACAATGTTTAAATGTTCTTTCTCCAGAATTAGTTTACCTACTGACAGGTTTTTTGAGTTTATATAAAAGTTTATAATTTTACTTTTTATGTACTTACATTTATTTTATTTTTATTTATTGTTGACATAATTTAATCATTACAATGTTTTTTTTTAATGAGTTGTATTACAATATGTGGTTAGCTAGCGACCTCGACAATTATTTATTTTACCTCGATGGTCCTAGTTTATCAATTATAACTTCTAGTTACAGCTCTATGTAAGCGGGCACGCCCTTTATGCCTGGAGGCTTTATTTTCTTTTTTTTAGATATTGTTTACGTTTAGTTATTTTTATTTCTGCTTGAGTATAGTTCTCGATGTTTTTGGTTGGTATATTGGCGTGGCTATGTAATTTTGACGTTCGAAAAGTGCTGATTCTCAGCCTAGTTTGAATAAATGACTTTTGAATTTTGATTTTTTTTGAATTTCTTACATACATACTGGGGTCAAAATCTTAACGCTCCTTTTTGCTTCACCGTAGTCGGGTAAAAAAGGGAAATTAAAAAAAAGCAACGTATCTTAATTTACCAAAGCCAAACCTATATTGTGGCTTTATAAAAAAAAAAAAAAAGGATACATAGAAGAATCAGTGGAAAATAAGACCAAAATATCAAGTAACAAGTAACAAAAACGATAAATCTACATTCGTCGGAATTCTCTCCGTAACCTACTACTTCCAAAGACTATCCGGAGTGAAGTAGAAACCTTTCTATTCCAGCTGAAGAAGATTACAAAATATTGCTTTCTCCAACATTTACAGAAACACGTAAAACCCAACTTTCGCAAAAAATATCCAACATTAATAAACCTGCAAAGAACCTTTCCTTTACATTTTAATAATTGCTCTAATTTTAATATTAATTTTAAACTGATATTAGCTTACCAATATTGTATTTATGTTTTAATTTAACAGTGTTTGTTTAACTAATCAGGTTTTTATTTACTTTCCTCATAATCAAAATGAAAAGCAGAGTGTTTACCTCGGGTGAAAGACCAAACCATTGTTTGGCTAAATAAATCCCTTTCATCCCTAGTATAACAATCGACAATTTCGGAAAACATTTAATTCACTTGTTTGTTTAAATAAAATATATTCCACTTCACAGCAATTTATGTACCTAAAGAACTTGTTCTACTACGCGACCCGAATTAGTCGCAGTAACTAAATCAGGGCACCCCGACCAAATGGGTTAGGTTAGGTTAAGTTATATTCCTATTTGTCGCATAAAAATCCCTTGTTGTGCCTTGCCACCAGTGGGTTCAGGCCCTAAGACGAACAGCTCAGAACTGCTTTATAGATTCAAAGCCAAAAATACTCGACTGCAGTTATTTTGTAAAAGCTTGCATAGGTATTAATTTCTTTCGTTTTTTTTTGTCGTCAGACTTTCTGTCTAGATTACTTTTTATATGTTTTTAAGGTTATTGATAAATTAACTATTTATTTTTGTAAATTGGTTTACTTAAAAAAAACATTTTTACACGTCTAAAAGACATAATAATATTCTAAAAAGTGATGATTTTATAGGACATATCAAAGCCTAGTTTTTATTTTCATAGTACCTATGGTTGCCCACCTATGGTTATCGCTAAGTAGACTTTATTGCTAAAATTGCCGCCAGCATCAAAGCAAGGGCAATTCAAGACGACCACAACGACGACGAAAAAATAAAGTTTTTTGGACAAAGACTGAAGTTGCATCTTTCCATATTTCCAGTGTGCCTCACCATTACATGGGCTGAAGCCCAGAATGGTCGAGGGCCGCAGCACCAGGACCACAATGGACGTGGGTGGGACATCCGGCTGGCAGTTCCAGGGGAACCCGGCAGTGACTACCCCACCCTGGGCGCAATACCACGGACATCTTTCTCGTGCGCCGGCAGAGAACCAGGTAATCTTACCAAAAGCTCTGTAAAAGAGCTGAAAAAAAGTCCAAGCCTACAACTACAACTAATTAATTAACATTTCAAAATACTGTTGGAGCTGCTGAAGATTGTAAGACCATCTTGGCATTGTTTAGCTCAATCTTCTTTGTATTATATAATTACATAGCACAGGTGTGAGTACTATGTACTAAAGAGCTACCATTTACCGGGCGATATGTCTTTCATTGACTTGAATGTGCCCTGGCGGCTGTGAGTATGTCATGCTCCCTCAGATGTCTCGCTGATGGTGGCGCGTGTGTTGGATCATTTAGCTACCTTCAAAATGGTTGAGCTGAATGGTGCTGATCCATGCGTCATGTTCATGAACGGGCGCCTTCAGTTGGGACTGCTCATCTCTTAGCTGTCATGGCTTATTTCAACGTATTTTAATTTTTGAATTGTTCTTTGTTTTTATCTTTTTATTACGGACGCTTTTAACGTGCACGTCTTTCTACATTGTTCTCACATGTATAATTTCAACATGAGTGATGTAAACAATATTTTAAAACTATTTACTTAAAAAATAGTTTCTTGCCCGTTCTTCTTCATATGTACCTACTACGTTTTGGAATGGACATATGCCTGACTGACCAACTCCTTGACAGTTCAAAACGGCCTGTAAATGGTTCAATTGAAATAAATGCTTTGAGTTAATTAAACCTGTATACTTATTTGAAGTGAAATCTTAGTTTAATTACCACTGTCTAAAACGTAATCAATTTCAATTTCAGGATACTACGCAGATTTAGAAGCCAACTGCCAGGTATTCAGAGTCTGTACTGTTGGATCAACATATGGCTTCCAATCCTTCCTCTGTCCTAATGGAACGTTGTTCAACCAAGCAGTCTTCGTATGCGACTGGTGGATGAACGTCGACTGCCAGAACTCTCAACAGTTCGTTAATAACAATAACGAACAATTCGAAAATCTTAGATTAGGGCCACAGCTCATGAAGGACATAAAGAAAATGCTTACTCATCCGATGCTAAACCCCTATGATAAAAACGCAATGAAGAGCAATCTCATCGTGATGCAAGATTACAAGCCACCATTCGGACAATTGTTCCCCAACGGAGCTTTATTAGCTGGTCCAGAACGAGCTCCAAATAACGTTTATTTCCCGGCAAAGCAAATGCAACAAAATCTTATTCAAGGCAATCCAAACGATTTCACATATTCAGCATCTACACCTGACCCTAGATATGTACCAGCGCCAATGAACTCTAACTTTTTGCCGTTGCAAAGAGATGCAGAAGTATTCCAAAGGCAGAGACAAAACGGACAATACAACGCTTTCAATGGTATTCAGAACGCTAGAGTGCAAACAACACAAACATCACAAACCGGAAATCTCATTTCTAATGGACATGCGGGCAGATTTTCACAGAATACAAACACAAACTTAGCTAAAACCAATGGTTACTCACAAGCACAAGTAAAAACACCACGACCAACACAAATCTCTAATAACTTCTCACAGAGACAAACAAATTCTGTGAGCCCTTCCCAATTAAGCAATGCCCAAAACACTCAAAGAGGACAAGTAAACAAACAGCGATCACAGTATTCAGAACCCAGAAGATTACCTCAATCGAATAACGAAGCACAATTTGCGAAAATACAGAACAGTCAAAATAATAATCAAGACAAACAACCGTACACATACAGTACACCTGCTTCCAACATGCCACAGTATTCAAATCACTTAAATAACCCAGCTGGTAGAGAACTAAAAGAAAATTTGGTGAGTACGATTAGAGATATTCCATCTACTGTTATAACAAAAACATTAACATATAGTAGGGTTATACAAGAACCGAAGGTTGGCAAACCAAAGTCTAGAATAACAGTAAAAACTTGGATTGTAAGACCTACAAAATCTTCAAGATTAATAGTGGAGCCTACTCCATACACTTACGCTAGACCCTCTGCGCCATCACCCCCGTCCGCATCACCTACAGAAAGGCTGATTGAGGAAGATACACCTTATGTGTATGATGTACCGACAAATTCTCCTCAAACTGAGAAAATAATCTCACCAGAACTGGAATCTGAGTCATCTGAGGAACCTTATGTTTATACAAGGCCTACCGCTTCTGCTAAGCAAGTTCAAACAACTGAGATTGCAACAACTCGTATCTATATTGCCCCTACAACGTTGCCACCTCGTCCTACTTTTTCGGATCGAATCACAAATTTCCCACAAACATCTCCACTTCCTACAACAGCTTCTCGCCTGTATCTTACTCCTTCGCCATTTACTTCGACTGCTCGATTCTACCTGCCTCCACCTCGAAACCCAACTACTCTGCCTCGGCTATATTTACCCCAAAATGTTCAACAACCAGTATATTACCAAAATGCTCAATTGAGAGCCGCACCGACCATACCTACTCCCACTCGTGTGTCTTTTAGTGAAAATTTAAATCAACCTTCATTTTCTCTAACGAAACAATCTCGATTTAACACCAACCATCAGAATTTAACGTTCACTGATATTCTGACTAAACAAAAACTCGATATAACTGTAAATGATATTGTAAAAGACACAGATGATATTTTGAAAACTGCTACTCCACCACAATATAGTCAGTATCAGAATCAGAAAGAATTCAAATCCCTTGATTATCCAGAAAATTACTTAGCGTCAAGGACGACAACCGATAGTGGTGAAACTTTGACTTCTCAAGTTCCAATACAAACCCCAACGGTGGCTACAAAAAGTTCTAGAATTATAGTACCACCTGCAATAAGCTTGCAACCTCCTAACGAAAATTTTGTGTACCAAAATAATAACCAGCTCTCGAATTTGCCTTTCTTTAAAGAAACTGGCATACCAAACACCATAGAGCGCACAGTCTCAATAAAAATAACGATTCCAGAAAGAATTGCCGCATTTCTATTCAAAAATCGTAGCGACTCCGATTTTGATAAACTAGAAATACTAAACACTGGAAGCAGCAACTATTTAGTTATGAGTAACAACTTTATACCTAAGAAAAATGAGTTTAATTTTATTCCAATCGCTAAACTAATTGGAAATCAAAATTCAAATAATCTTTCTGATTCACAGGCGCTCGTGTATTCGATTTTGACTGACTCTATCAACGTAGCGAGGGAATACAACATTGCACAACGAGATATACAATCTTCTACAGCAACACCTGCACTAGCACAATTACAAAACCTGAACAACGAAAATCTATCACAAATTACGAATCAAATATCACAACTTACATCATCACAATACTCTAGTAACAATCTCAACAGTTTTGGCAATAATGTAAATGTTATTCCTACCCAAAGAGCTAATAATAATCATCTTAATCAATTTACAGGCAATGCAAAATACTCAGATGGATCAAATCAGGCACAAAGAACACAAACAAACCAATTAACACCTTCACAACAAACTCAAGGTAATTTTTACTCATCACGATTCCAAGTACCCAATGATCTACAACATCTTCTTAACAGTCAAAACCAACTGTACAGTGGTCAATTATACCAATGGTCTGTTCCAGATGTAACTAACCAAGTATACAACAGCCCAAGTCCTGCAAACCTCGTTAATCCCAGCAACATTCAACAGCAGACTACACAAATGCTCAGTTTACAGCGAAACACAAATCAAAACAATGCAGTTGACAATTTTAAGCAATCAAATCCTCAATTCGAAGTTGTT
Organism: Xanthia togata; assembly: GCA_963853775.1. Classification (NCBI taxonomy): domain Eukaryota; kingdom Metazoa; phylum Arthropoda; class Insecta; order Lepidoptera; family Noctuidae; genus Xanthia; species Xanthia togata. The sequence continues at coordinate 8,426,512 of OY970805.1, forward strand.
AAAGCAGAAACTGTAGATTTGAATTCAGCCAAACTACAACTCGAGCAGCCTAATGGAGCAGAACAATTTGCTAGTCAAGACACTCTTAACAGTTTGCTAAATAGTGAAAACGGGATATCGGCACATCTTGAAGATAAAATCGTAGGCACTATACCACATCCATCAGAAGACAACAAGGTTCTCACATACAAGAAGAACCAATCATACTACCTTTTCACAAAACTAGAAGACAACACTATTGAACAGAATTCCCCAACAAACCAGCAGGTCAATCCAAATACTGAACAAAATGCAAAACTGATGCAGTCTACTAATAACAATATGCCAAAAAATCAAGTATCGGTCGAACTTATACCTTCAGTGAGTTACGTTTTAGAAGATGAGAAAGATCAACAAAAATTCCTTAACGCTTTCCAAATTGACGAGTTCGGTGCTCCTAGAGAAATAACTAGGCCGCAGCCTGGAGAAAACCAAAACAATAATCAAGGACAGCAAATCATGACCATGACGTCAAGTGTAGACTTTTCTGTTGAACACCCGACAACAGTTAAACAAAATGAACAGTACTTAATAAACCCGCTCTACTCTGGACCATCTTCTTATACCGCACCACAATCATCAGTTGGTAGCTTAGGATCTGGACAGGTAGCACAAAATAACTTAAATTCTAGACTAGAAGATTTTGACAGCAGTAATAACAATGGTTACTCCAAAGAAAGGCCTGCGCGCCAATTTTTTCCTACTTATAGGTACAACTAATATCCTTAGCTAAGAATAATTATGTTGCAGTGAACAAATAAGTGTTGGTTGAAAAATATTGTTGTAACCCGATGTAAATAATAATCATAAATAAAAATATAGATATAAGTAGAGTAAGTATCTATTAAGTGGGTGATAGGCATGCGAACTGTAAGTTCGCGCAGTCCGCGAACTTACTCGGCTCGCAGTCGGTGACACACGTGAAGCTTGCTCACACTGTATCGTGATGTTGTCGAATTTTCTGAACCAAATCAAATAAACATTACACAAATGTCGAAACAAAATGGCTCCTGGCGACTCACGGCGATGATAGACGTCCGAAACTACGAGGCGAGCTTCGAGCAAAATTTCAACCTGTTGGATCGCCGACGAACTTCTCAGTTGCTTTAAAGTACACGTACTTAGTATGATACACGGGCGAGTAAGGTCGCCGAGCCATAAGTACGCGTACTTGCTCGCACGTCTATCACCCCTTTTAAAGTATTACCAAGTATTTAGAGACTTGACTGCAACCAAAAACGAGACATTACAAAATAATAAAATAAGTTAAAATTAATTATAATATAAGATAAGTACCTAAATAGATAAATACTCGTTAAGAATTTAAAAATATTAATTTGTTGTCCAAGATGTGTGATAAAGTGATAAACGATTAAAATAATAAAGGAATATACATTACTGATTTTTTGGCACTTTTTCTGTTGACAGTAGACGAATTTTTTTATGCCCAATGATTTCCCTTCCTTTGTTATATTATACTTGTACATTATTATCATTATCTTTTTAACTGTTAGCTTTAAATTATGTAAATATAATCTTGCAAATTTTAATAAACATACTCTACAGATTTTTAATAAAATATTATAACCTCTAAAACGAATATCATTATGTTACACCTACAAGGGGCTAAGCCATAGAAGAAAATAATATATGGGCTAAGCAGTCAATCTTGACATGAATATGATAGGCTATTTCAATCTTACCGTCAGCAGCATCTAAAACTATTCTATTCTATAATATATATCTACATTTCAAGTTGATAGCATTCTTCTTCTTTTCGTGTGGTTAGTAAACTAACCTGGTGTCAGAGTTTTAAAGCCGCCCACGGGCCTCTGACTTGGCTTCACATGCCGTCGAGAAATATCTCTCAGGCATGCCGGTTTCCTCACGATGTTTTCCTTCACCGTTTATTGAGCAAGTGATAATTATATAATACGCACATGAATCCGAAAAGTCAGAGGTGCGTGCCTTGGGTTCGAACTCGAGACCTATGACTTGTCAGTCTGACGGTCACACCACTAGGCTATCACTGCTTAAGTTGATAGCATTAGTGGTTCTTGATAGTGGTTTTTAGCCTGTGCCAAATAAATGTATTTTCTTTCTTTTCTTTCTTTTTTCTTTATATCCAGCTGTGACAGACAGACGGACAGACAGACTGAGTCGCACCATATGGGTTCCTTTTTACCATTTTGATACGGAACCCTAATAAAAATAAATAGTAGATTATTAACCAAGGGGATAAAGCAGTGTCTTCTGTCGCGGGTGACGATTTAAATCGCGAGCGTAACGAAGGACTCGAGGTTTACTCCCGAGCGTAGCGAGGGTGTTAAAAACTTAAATCACGACGACGATTTAAGACGAGTCCTGAGTGTAGCGAGGTTAAGTTCACCCAAGACTAAGACAGCTTTATCACCGAGGAAAATACTCTACTTATCGTACCATTTGCGAAAAAATTAACACAATAATAATATGAGATAAGCGTTTATTAAAAATAATGACAATTAAAAGTAAAAGTAAACATTCGAAACATTGGTCCAATTATTGATAGAGAGAGTTACATTTTTGCTTGTTACATTTATTGTTGATGAGTTGATTTAAGTATTTCTCTGTCTTGCGTCTGAGGAACTTGCGTTTCATTGTAGATAGTACCTATACGTCGGAGATAGTGGTGGTGGTGCATCGTGAGTTACGGACGAAGATAAGATGCCGGAAGTTGATGGTTGTGGCTCTGATGGATTAAGTTTTATATTTTTGTTAATTTGACTGCTTAATATGGTTTTATTCGCCATTGAGCTTTCGATATAACCCTCAGCTACTCTATCAGAGCTCCAACCACCGTGTCTTTTTATTGACGTAATATCCGCCCCTGAATCCGCCAAGAAATTCGCCGAAGTTCTTCTAAAGCAGTGACCGGTGTAGAGTTTAACATCTTTAAGTTTTAAATATTTAGCAATTTCCTTTGGCATATTGCTAATTTTATTTTTGCCGATGGCTTGTCGAGTACATTTCCCATTCCGATAGTTTATAAAAAAAATCTATTGTTTTCCATGTTGGTGGGACGTAATGCTTGGTATTTATGAATGATTTTAGTATATTGTCCTTGTACAATGAATGACCGATTATTCTTTGTCTTAGTTTCCTTTACATTAATCAGCAGTAACTTATTGGAATGATTTTCAACGTCCTCCACCTTTAAGTTTACAAGTTCACATCCGCGGCAAGCACCATTGAGTCCAAAAATTAAGGCCACCTATAACAAAGATAAAAAAACGGGTAAATATATAGAATAATTACCATTACAAAGATACGAAATATTCATAGTTAAATCATGTATACTTACTTTTGTGGCCAGAAAAAATTCGTCAGGAGCTTCATTAAGAATTTTTTCCACATTTTGAGTCGTAAAAATTTTAGACTTCTTTGCGCAATGCCCTTCTGATTTTCTTTTTAAAAAATCCAGTAATTTCGTGAATCTATTTATTTCAATGCTGTGTTTGATGCTTATTGTAGCTTTCAGTTTTCAGTATATGCACCAAAGTGTATTCGGATTCTTTGTCTTGGATAAATAATCAAAATAGACAAGAAGTACTGATTTTGAAATTGATAGGCCTTTCGCACTTCTCCACGTTGAAAATTCTTCATAAGTTTTTAAATATTTTTCCTTGGATTTTGTTGGGAGCAAATTATTTATAATTGCGGCAGCACTTGCACTGATGGAATCCGACAATTCACTGTCACTGTCGCTTTGATTTAACATCGTAACGTATTTTCAGAACAATACATAACTTATTTATAAAAATAAATTAAAATAAACTTAACGTTTAGGTATGTATTTGAAGAAAACAAAAACGCGGCAAATTCCTAGACTAATATTTTTTTTGTCGGAAAAGCAAAGGCATCAAGCTCATACGGCCTCGTCGGTTTTCGTAATTTAATAATCATAACTGCATAATAAATGAGTATTCCTTTTTCAAAAAGATGTATAATGCTTTATACAAACTCAATGGTGTAAACACACATGTATTTCAGTATAAATTTCGGTAAGTATTCCAAATTTATTTGAGCAAGTGGTACGAAAAAAAACATACAGACGAACATAGAACCTCCACATAGCCTGTCATTTTTTCTGGCGAGTATTTTTTGCCATGTTTCTAAACCCAACCCACGTTAATCGTAACCCTAGAACCCTAGAACTTGTCAAGACGAATCAAACGAGCCCAAACCCGTTAGGGTTGCGTCGTTTTATTACAGAGTTCCCATAGCCGCCTTCCGGCTCCATCATCAGATCAGTTCCATGCCATAATAAATAATGCAATCATCCGATTTACATAGGTATGCATGCACAATTTCAGCTGAATCGGAAACCGGGAAGTGGGTCAAAAACTTGCAAGATTTGATTACAGACAGACAGACACCGGGACAGATAACTAAATAAGCTTGTAAAAAAAAAAGTGTTTTACGCCGGTAGCACATATCCGCCGCGAAACCATAGCAGTGAAACCGCAGTAGTTTAATTCAACTGACTCGCGTCATGTTCCGCTATTCAAAATTCGAGTAGCAGAACTCGAGTAGGGAAACGTGACGCGAGCGAGTTGAATTGAACTGCTGCGATAATGCAGTTGACGCGAATATATTGGAGAGAAAACTTATTGAAGGAAAGGAGGTACACAACGTTAAAAAGTCATCTATATCAAATCATCTATGATATCAAAGGTCAGTCTATGCATAATGTTACGAAGCAGAACTGAAGAATAATGCCACTATGTCTTCCCTTAACATATCTTTCTTCTACCTTCACCTCCAACTCTGGCTCCGGTTCCGATCGACCCCGACTCCGGCTCCGGTTCCGGTAAAACAACCAGTAAACACTCACAGGCGTACACGACATACGAATCAATACTGATCTAAAATTACTAGATTTGAAGTAACATCGACGGAGTAACAACTCTCGAATTACTCCCACAGACGTACGACAGAGACGCGGGAGAGAAAAAGGCAAAGTGTGCCATGAAACATGCGATTCAAAGTCGGATACTTACGATATTATAGCAAACGGGACTACTTTTCATGTCTACTTTGATTATTTTTGAGTAGGTACTTAGGCCTAACGTGCAAAATCTGTGAAAAACGGGAGTAGAAGTGCGCGCATTGCGATGAAAATAACGGATGAGGTTAATTCACAGTGGGCCTCTCGCTGCAGATTTGCGGTGAGTCCACCGCACGTACCTACCTATTTTGTAATATGAAGTATAGGTACCGCGCACTCAAAATTTTCAAAAAAATCAAAATTCAAAATATTTTATTTCACATAAACCTACATGGGCACTTATGAAACGTCAGAAGCTAGTCGCACGGTTCCAATTGGTCGTTTCCTATGGAGAAGAGCCGGCAAGAAACTCCACGGTTACTCTTTTAAAAATAATTGGTTTTTACAATATTTTCAAATAACAGTGTTATTAGGTATGTGAGGACAGTGTAGGTCTTTCAACAAGTACCAGTACCCTAATTACGTAATGCAAAATCAATCCGAATCTGAATCGTTTTGAAACAGATTGCTAATCCATTGCTCCGTAAGTTCGAAAAAAAAAACTGCAGAGCAACGTAAATGACGCAATGAATGTTGTTGAACTGTCAAAATGAAACAGATTTGTCTTTATCGTTTACGAAAATATGTTGCGTAATTAGAAAGCAGGTACTTAACAAAATAATTATGGTCAGCAAATATACAGTCCACTAAGCCTACAGCAGCGTTCTCACATTCACAAAATAGAAAATAATCTCTATATGATGAATAAATTATTAAAAATAAAAAAGTATTATAAACGAAATGACGTGATTGCTATTACAATTCTGAATAATTATCATGTTCACAAAAGCCAATAATAAAGATTAAATTGTAGGTATATTGTATTGTCAAATAATAGCGTGATTATGTCAAGGAAGAATGTAAAAATAAAAATGTAAATATATTTATATATATATATATATATATAAAAACATGGTAATTTGGGAGCAGTTAATAGACTCTTATACAATTTGCCGTTAATGAGCTACCAGGGAAGCCACATGTGCAGAAGGAATTATTACCAAACTTCCTTGTCTTCAACGTAGTAACGTCACTGCAGTAAAAAAAGACGCACCGAGACACCGACCAAGCAGTAGTCCTTTTGTTTTTTTTTTTTTTTTAAGTAGGTATATAGGCTGTCAAAGGATGCACCCAAAACTGTTTTGGTATGAAAAACTTTTTTTTTTTTCCCACCAGTGCGCGGACCCGTGACTGCGTTTTTTATTCCACCGCACTGCAGTGCGCGCTAGTCCGTACATTATCATTCGTAGCTAACTCAGATCATAAAAAGGAAAGGTACAGACGGCACGTCAACCTACTACAATCTGTCAAATTTATTTAATAGATTTTCAACTTTATCACTAAATCATATGGCTCAAAGAGGATTGGGATTGGACTGTTTCGGTTAAGTTGATGTGCTGACGTCTTTAAATAAGCGTCTTTACACCAGCACTACCTATGTAGGTACATACGTAGTATCCCTATGTAGTCTGTGGTAGGTACATTGTAATGAATAGCCAGTCGAACCTTTATACACATCGATTGGTTGGTCACAGTCGCATGTACCTACAACACCATTTACTATATTTCCCGCACTCACCTTTCCACATCTTGATCAATTTTTCCATCTCTTGTAACCAGTCTCCCTGGGATAAATTAGCCACATAGTAGGTGTTCGTTGAGGCGGCGGCCAGCCCGCCGGTTGAACGCGTCCCAGAGGCTCATGGCCACCCGGCTGGTTCGGGGATACCGCACGGTCTACGGTGAGGCGGCAGAGGGCGATTGTCGCAACCCAGTGCTGGGCTCGCCACTATTGCGTCGATAAGTCCCCTCTTTGAGGAGTGGCTGGAGAGGCGCCACGGCGTCCTCACCTTTCGCCTGACGCAGGTCCTCACCGGACACGGCTGTTTCAGGAGGTTCCTGTTCGGTATTAGGCGGGAGAAAAACGCCCGGGTGTCATCACTGCGTGGATCGCCCGGAGGAGCATACGGTGGAGGTCTGCCCGGATTGGGCAGAGCACCGCCGTGTCCTCGTGGAGGCAATCGGTGGCGGGGATCTCTCGCGTCCGGCCCTGGTCCAGGCCATGGTACGGAGCGAGAGGGTATGGGAGGCCGTCACCTCCTTCTGTGAAGCAGTAATGCTCGCGAAGGAGGAGGTGGAACGCGTGAGAGAGAGGCAAAATTCAACCGATGCCTGCCGGGGTTGCGGCAAAGTCCGAAAGGGGTACCGCAGCCCCTGACATTGCACAGGCAACTGCATGAACACGGGTGGGTTTTAGTCGATTAGAGTCTGACTCGCCCTCGGAGAAGTCATTTGATGATTTCCAAAACAAAAAAAAGCGGCCCTAGCAATGCGAAAAATCTGTCGAGTAGCTTTTTGCCAATAATTCAAAAAAAAAAAAATCACATAAACCTACAAGGGCACTTATGAAACGTCAGAAGCTAGGTGCACGGTTCCAATTGGTCGTTTCCTATGGAGAAGATAATTATACTATAGTTAGCTTAGTTAGCAGAGCAAGTGCTGACTATTATAAATAACACGTGAAGGAAGTGTCTTCCCCTAAGTATAAAGTGAGAAACGCGATTTCATAATTAAATACCTAGATACTTAATGTCCTAACAGATTCAGTTATTTAAATTACGTTATTAGTTAATAGGGATTGTAATGGGAATGAAGTAGGTACCTATCTATCACCAACTGCGAAATTTAAAAAAAAAATACTTTGAAACCTAAAATCGAAGGTCAGGCATGGTTTTTAAACTTCTATATATTTGAGACATTTAATCATGCGAGGGCCATTTCCTTAGATAACAAAAAAAAGATATTCTTAGCACTGTTTGAAGACAGGAATTTGGTCTATGTTTTACAGACGCCAGCACGTCATGCAACCTACCCGAAACTGTCAAATTTTCCCAATCAAATTTGCATTTTATGCTTCAGTGATAAAGTTGAAAATCTATTAAAGAAATATGACAGATTGTAGTAGGCAAATGTGCTGGCGTCTGTACATAAAAAAAAACTGCATTCAATAGAGAGTAAGAATGTCTTTTATATGGTTTGTAAATGTTTTGACAGTACTTTTTCCTCAGGGTAATTTTTTCTCGGAATGGCTTGCAAGTGGACAAGCTAATAAAATTACCTATTATTATATCAAAATAAAGGTAAACCAATAGTGATTAGATTTAGTTTTTTTATGTTTTAACAATAAAGTAATAATACAGTAATTATATGTTCCTCTCTTTTCTAAATGTAATGTTTGTAAAAGTGTAGGCAGGTACTCGTAGATTTTTCAAAACATCGAATAAATAATCGGTCTGAAAACGGTAACAGCACTACGGTAACGAACTCAAAGTTATGACCTCCCGTAATATTATTAGGTATACTCTTTGGATATGACATTGTAATGACGTCCTGTCGGAATATTAATCATTCGTGTTTTTGAACCATTGACTTATTTTATAAGTCAATGTTTTGAACAACAATTTTGTATGGAGTGATTTAATCTGGTAATCTGTGGTATGACACTCGGGCGAGAAAGGTCGCCGAATCATAAGTACGCATACTTGCTCCTGCGCAGTGAACGGGTCTATCACTCTTATATGATCGTGAAGATCAATGTTGAAAATTAAATCTTTGATGCATGATACGTAGTATCTCTAAGTAGTCTGTGGATGCATGCCTTGATGTCTCGAATGTTTCCGAACGAAAAACGACAACAGCGCGAAAATTTGAATCGCTGTCACTTTGAAAGAAAAGTTTCGTTTCTATGGCAGCCAAAAATTGTTTTGATTTCATTGTTTCTATTACTTTCTTCTTGGAAACCGCCAATGCTATTATCGATTGGTACTAGCTAAACCTTGTCAAATCTGAATTGAAGGAAGTAAGTACGTAATTATGTAGAAAATCAGTGTAAAAAGTGAAATTGTAAAGTTTAAATACCTGGGTGATTCGCCTCAAGCCGCTACCTTATTTGGAGTAAAAGGTAAGTAAATCATGATGGAATATTTTGTTCCTGATTTTCGAAGATTTGTATATTTTGGGATTTAGGGATCAAGTTAAACACACTGCAATAAAACATGTGCAAATAAATTTCAGCTTTCTTCAAATAGGATCTGATTCTTTCAAAAAGGAATAAACATGACGGACTCAGAAGCGCCCCAGTCGCCGTATGAAGACACATCGCTCGGCGATCTAGATGTCTACCTTGACCTGTACAACGATCCAAGAGTTTTATGGTTCAAGGACCGAATCCTTGCTTTCATTGGGTTGGACGACGATAGCCTTTTCTACAACATGTTAGATGTAGGGGATGCTAAACAGAAGCTTGTTAAATACATAACGGGGACTATAGAGCCAGATGAATTGTGTCTCGAAAAGAGAACGATGTATGTGTCTAAGGTGATTGTTGACAAGCTTATTCACGAAGATAAAGAATTTACTGAATGGAGTAAGTACCCATTTCATTTTGGACCGATTATACTTACTAGATTTACTTGTATAAGTAATTTTTGCTCCTTTCTTTAATTAACCTTAACTCATTTAGTTATATAAATTTACTTGTCTAAACTAATATTTTATAGAGAAAAGATATGATTTTTTTATGATTGTAATGAATAAACTCCGACCGATTAAACAAATTCTTTCAGCAGTAGACTGCTATATTATTAATCCTTTTTTGTTTTATATTTCAATGAAAGCCTCCATCCTGTTTATATTAGCCATATAATTTCATGTAAGTAAACAAATTGCAGGAATTATACCACCGCCCGCACAGCCACCAACAAAACGTAAGAAGAAGAAAGGCAGAACAAAGTCTCCGGAGCCTGTTCCAGAGCCTGAAGAAGAGCCAGAAGATGCTGAAAGTAAAAAGAGTGCAAAAAGCATGAAAAGCATAAAGAGCATGAAAAGCATGAAAAGCATAAAGAGCGTGAAAAGTATGAAGAGCAAGATGGGTGTGTATTTTGCTGTATATTTATTCAATTTATCTAAGTAGGTCTAATGATTTATTAAAAAGCAAAATTAAAGTTCGAGAAACTTATAGATAATAATAAAATTATAGCACACCATCCCTCTTTATATTAACTGCCAAAAAAAATAACCTTGTGTAGGTCTGTCAAAAATAAATATATTTTTTTACAGATGAAAAGCTGGTGTCCACCGCTGGTAAGTAACTTTTGTATGCTACCTTGTTATATTTTCTTTAATTTAGAAGCAACTAGCAACTGTAGGACATTAATGCAAAAGAAAGGGGGCCCTTTATATCTACGGGGCCCTGGGCTGCAGCCCAAAAAGCCCTTATATAGATCCGCCCCTGGTACCTACACAAAAATATGTTAGTAATATTGTCATATTTTATACGCAATTACATTACAGTAATTACATACTGACTTACTGATTGACTGCCTCGTTGGTCTAGTGGTTGCAAGCGCTACTGCTGAGCATGAGGTCTTGGGTTCGATTCCCAGGTTGGGCAAAGTGTTATTGGGTTTTTCTATCTGGAATTTCTCAGTAGCAGCCCGGAGTCTGGATTTGTGCTCGATTGATGGCAATAGGGTCGCCCCCTATTACATGGGACTTAAACATAACTGGCGAAATGTGGGTGTACCTACTACTGGTACACCTCTGCCCAACCCTTCGGGGAAACAAGGCGTGATGTGATGTTATGTTGTTGTTGTAATTACATACATTCCTTTGATGTAAAATAAGCGGGTTATAGTTATTATTCACACTGTTTAAAGGAATAAAATGGAACTTCAAAAACATTTTTAGTACTTCCCGTTAAAAATGGCGAGGCGGAAGCTATCATTGCGTGCACTGACTGGACAGGTCTTCTCAATCTGAATGGTTATTTCCTCAAAAGACCATTTCAGACATCAATCTACATCGTCTTCACATGATCTGACCAAGATTATTTCTGGACTTTAAAAGAGACTGTGACCTCAGAGTTTGTTTCGGCCTTTCTTCTCAGAGTAGTCAGATAGGAAACGCCGACCTCATCTAGTTTTTAAAATATGATTGACGTGTAAAAGTGTTTGTACAAACCTACTTGCAGAAATAAATCATTTATCATTTATCATTTATTGTTTTTTTGAGAATTATGTTACGCTAGTTATACTGAATTTATAAATCCATAGTAATTTTAATAAAAAAAAACTTACTGTAAAACCTTAAATCATGAACATATTTTATTGATTCAGACTACGACCAGAGGGCAGAAACTGGACATGTCCTTTCAAATTCAAATTCAAAATATTTTATTTCACATAAACCTACATGGGCACTTATGAAACGTCTGAAGCTAGGTGCACGGTTCCAATTGGTCGTTTCCTATGGAGAAGAGCCGGCAAGAAACTCCACGGTTACTCTTTTTAAAAGTAAATGGTATTTACAATCTTTTCAAGTTACAGTGTTTATAGGTATAAGAGGACACTAGGCCTATCAACAAGTACCACGTACTTAGCAAGATAGAAAATGATCGACAGATCTAAAAGTCGGTTATGTCTACAACGTTCTCACATTCACAAAATATCAAAGAGGAGAATCTTTAAAAAAAAAAAACAAATTAAAAACATATTTAAACCAAATGACATGACTGCCACTAAAGCTGTAACAAATCTAATTTAATAAAAAATATAGTATAGTGAAGTTATAATATAATGTCAAATAACGAAAAGATTATGTCAAAAAAGTACGTAAAAGAAAAAAAAAATAGGTATAATCAAAAATTAAATCTTTCGCGGGTATTCTGGTATTTTTAGTAACAATTTTTAACACAGGATACAAAATTGACAACGTTCTAAGGTCAGTTTTTGTATTAAGAACTTTACCCTCGTTGCAATAAAGTACAAAATACAATAACTGGTTCGAAGGTTTGGGCTTGGACTAAAGTTAGAATATTTTGTAATGAGACTATGCTACTGTCTAAGGGCTGATTTTACCAAACTTAGAGGGGCAATTCCCGTATTTTTAAGAATGTTCATATTCTAATCTCAGCCTCAATCTATCAAAAAACCTCTAATTACTATACATTTTTGACAAGTTTTTTCCATTGATTGTCGCTGAAATGAGATTGCGACTTGAATTTGAACGTTTTTAAGGTACGAGAATAGACCTTCAGATACCTTTTATCCGAGGAATACAAAACTGTCAGATAGATTATATCTAGGATAAAATTTCAAAAAATAATACTTTATGTACAGAAGTGGATGTGGAAACCATGTTGGATGATGACATAGGAGAGCCTTCTGAACACGAGATTCGTCCGGTCGCCGAAGACACGTATTACTTCCCACCACGTAAGTCCGTTTTTTTTTTTAAATTTAATTACTAGCATACCTTCCCGGTATCGCTCCAGCACTGATGTTATACACCTTTTTACCTTGAGAAATGAACTGAATGACCGTGAATTTGTCGATTTCGTGTACGGCCCCTTAAGATGCTGATGGTCTTAAGGGGCCGTACACGAAATCGACAAATTCAATCGAAAAAAGACAAAAAACATTTTGTTCATTGTTTGGAAATTCACTAATATTCGCAACAAGTTTTCCGAACAATATCGCGAGACTGACGTTTGATAACTTTTTGACCAGGAACTACTTTTGATTATGAACATTAAAAATATCATCAACATCATTATATGGTTTAGGTACTTGCTAGCTGGGCCACTTTTTTCAAATTCGAAACAAAATATAGCTGAAAATAATGTTGAAATAACCAATTTTTCGAAGAACCCATTTTTTGTTGAAAAACCCAGTCAGTAATGTATTTTTCACCACTCCCGCACGAAAGAAGTGTCTTTCCTCTACGAAAACAGTGAGGAAAGTTAGTTTTTCCTCACTGCTTGAACAGTGAGGAAAGTTGGTTTCTGAACGGGATCATTGAAATTCATTAACTCAGGATTGAAATTTATAATCACTCGCTGCGCTCGTGATTCTATTTTTCAATCCTTCGTTCGCTCAAGACTCAAAATCAAAACTCATAGGAAAAACGAACTTTCCTCACATGTTGGATAAATAACTATTATCCAACATGTGAGGAAAGTTCGTCGTCGTTCGTTCGTTTCAATCCTGAGTAAGCGAAAGACTCAACAAAACGAATAGCAAATGAACTTGCTCACAAGTTTCATACAAAACTTTTCACCACTCCCAGCAAGAAAGTATTCAGTCATCATAGGTAAATAAATTAAATAGACACAAAGCAAATCAAAATAATGCTTTATTTTTTAAAATATCTTTAAAACTTAACATAAAAAAATCAGGCAAGGTTAGTTCCTGAACGGGAGCATTACTTTCCTCACTGTTCAAACAGTGAGGAAAACCCAACTTTCCTCACTGTTCAATCAGTGAGGAAAAACCAACTTTCCTCACTGTTTTCGTAGAGGAAAGACACTTCTTTCGTGCGGGAATGGTGAAAATAATTATTTTCCTATTATTTAGCAAACCATTTCGAGAAATTTAACAATCCCACATTAGTCTTCAGCTATCCTTGAATATCTGCATTAGGTAAATCAAAGGCGAAATAAACTAGGTAAATTTTTGAGAGTGCAAAAGTGATAAAACTATTAACAGGTGACTCACACAAATGGCTCAGCGCACGAAAACTGTTCTTCTATAGTCACGCTTATTCAGTTATTTCAAGCTTTCTCACAGTTAGATAAGAAATTGACAAAAGAGGTTTTTTTTCGTGCACGGAGCCTTAAGCTTCGTGCAGATTAGCGCGACGCGACTCGAACTATACAATTTCCAAGAAAACTTAACGGTATACAATAACCGGTATCGCGTCGCGCCGTCGGCGCTGCGTCGCGGCAGTATGAACGAAGCTTTAATCCATCCAATAGTTAAGTCCCAGTGGTAACGGCCGCGATGTATGAGTTGTTTGTCGTGGGTTCACAGTTCGTACCTAAGCAGGCACTTTGCTTTGTGAAAATTATTTCATCACCTCTCAAGGAAAACATCGTGAGGAAACCGACATGCCCTAGAACCAAACATTCGAAAATATGTGACATTCACCAACCCGCGCTGGGCCCGCGTGGTAGATTATGGCTCACTCCCTCTCACAGAGGCCTAGCTGTGTCCCAGCTGGAGGATCATAGGCTCATTATGCTTATGCTAAGCGAATACTGATACAAATGACATTGGTTTTAACTACAGATTTTGGGATGTTCGATTTCAGCATAAATTCCAATACTGCATTACATGGAATTCTATTTTTATTCTGGTGAACATACGGTCCAAATTTTTTTTGCAGCACCCGAGGATATAGATCCGGAAGTCGACGGAGAATTGGAATTCTATACCATTGTCGTAAGAATAATGTCAAATTCATAACTAAGATGTAGAACATTTGTGGGGTTCATTCCAGTTACTAGAAGGTATTCATTTCTATGAATGGAGTTTGTTTCAAAAATATCTTATGAAAAAGCCAATGCCTGAAATTGTGCGTCTTTTCTTTTCTCGCGGCCGTTTGACATGCATATCTAACTCAGTCCGAAATGAGATATAAGAGTTAGAAGTTTGTATGTATGTATTTATTAGCTTTGTAGGCAATTTTGGACTCCTAGGTGCAAGGTTAGTGTTAAGTTCCCACAAAATACATTGATAGCCGCTAAATGTTTTTGGACATTTAATAGTCGGGACACGTACCCGTGTATTTCGAGCGCCGCCGTAAAGAACCGTAAACTCAGAGCATGTAGCACTATTTTATCACCATACTCCCTCCGACCTGACAATGTGTTAATTTGGTTACCTATATTATTTGAATACTTAAATCCAAAATTCTAATTTTAAATCACCCTAAAGATGTTTTTCATTTGACTATTGTGGTTAATTTTATAACCTCAATTTTTGTCGATGAATTTTCAATTACAATTTAATAATGGTATTCAAATAAAAATATTGTTTTAAAATTGGTGAGATATAAAGTTGAAACCTTCTAAATATTGATGAATGTGTTACTAATTCTCTTTATAAGGAATTGCGTAAGAATTTCTCCTGAAGAAACAGGGTTTGTTTACTTTATTAAGATACTTTTGGAATAGACAGTAGTATTTTTTTACACAATAGTATGTCGTAGATTACGAAGTAGTGAGACAATAAAATGCACAATCACCTCCCGAAACCACCTTTGGACTTTGTTACATTAATGTACCAAAGTTGTATTTGAAAACTAGAGTTTAATTTTATTGAAACTCTACTTATCAAATTGCTCTCTTTCACTTGTCTCGTTCATTTTATAAAAAGTATCGTATGATATAGAGAGGTTCCAAGGGCAAAATTCGCAAACTGCGCAAAGTTAACGTTTCATACGAATACGGACTTTATTTTTAAGCTACTAATGTTCATATTCGTATTAGCGAATGCCAGTAAGTGTTTTTTTCTGAATGTACCTTATTTTTTACAAATTTGTTTTGGGTTTTTCATAAGTTTGGTCATAGTTTTCAAAGCCTGATTGTACTACTGACATACGATACGACCATACATCTTTATAATTATGTTTTGTGCCTATTCACAAAGAGACCAGTCCCCCGCGTGATCCAGTACCCCAAGTTGACTGTATTTTTCGGCGAGATGACTCCTCAAGTAGCAAACCGCAACCTACGATACATTTACTTCGTGAGGCAGACGCAAGAGGGCGTGCCCATCCATCATTGTGAGCCCATCATCAAGCTCAAGATGTCGGAGTACTTCCTCACTGGACTCCTCACTGGCAGAGTGCTTATGAGTCTTGGACAGCATTTGAAAGAGGTAATAGCATAATCAGCTTATGACGTTTCCATTGCTGGTACACTACACACGGGTCTCTTCACCATGCTGGACCTGTGCGGGTTGGTGGATGTCACATTTCTTTGCAGGGTTCAATTGCGACGGCATGGTTAGCGCAGTGGTTAAGCGATTGACTGCTGCGCTGCATGTCGCGGGTTCGATTCCCGCACGGAACAAATATTTGTATGACCTACAAGTAGTTTTTTCGGGTCTGGCTGTTTGTGTATGTGAGTATAAATGTTTGTAAACGCACCCACGATATAGGCGCCTTTACTTTCAAACCTTGAAAGTTTACTTGCTTAAACTTTTTTACATTAGTTTAGCTCACGTTTGAGCCAAATATATTTTAATGTCCCTAACTCACTTATAAGCGAGTGCAAGCTTGCCTAGAAACAACCTATTCACTGATGACTAAAATATTCTCAGGTTACAGCTATCGGTACTTATAATGAAAGTGTTTCCGGAAAGTTTTGTGTCTATCGTTACGGGTAGTCTGAAGCCCGTACGTCTGACAACCGGACTTCCCAAAGGGAAGCATCATCTAACCCACTATGCATCATCTAACACACCGTTGTGGAAGTCAGATAGGCAGTCGCTCCATGTAAAATACTGGTATTCAGCTACATCCGGTAAGACTGGCAGGCGACCCCAATATAGTTGGGAAAAGGTAGATGATCAGTTAATCTCAGATAAATAATTTACATTCAATCGCCAGTTACTCAACTATTTTTTTGGGCCTTGTGTGTTCTACAAAAATTAGATTGCAAAGGAATTTACACTTTGTCATGTATGAGATTGAGTTTGTGATTCTAAAACTTTATAATTATCTTAGATATTGAATTCAAATGTTAAATGTTTTTTCTTGTTCTCAGGCCGTCATCCCGTTGTTCGAGAAGCAGTTCCGTGACATCACAGTGAACACGGAGGCGAGCCAATCGTCGCTCACGAGACAAGTCTCCTTTGCTGGTGGTCATCACATGATGGCGGATGCCGGGTCACAGGTACGTGCAACATTGTAGACACCGTACAATGTGGCAAGAAAACAGACTTTACTTAGTTCATTCTTATGACGATTGTGTTCAAATAATAATATTATGATCAAGTATTTATTTTGCTTTGTACATGAGATGTCACTTTTAGAAGAAACAAAAGTAGATGTAAAATATTTAAAATGTAGAAAAATAAAACTATAAAAAGAGGTTTTACACTTCTTGTTGGCTTTAACGTTGATGACACAACATGATTGAACATGATTTGTGGCATCATTACATGCATCAAAAGTTAATTCTATTAAAAAAAATACTCAAGACTGCTCAAACTTTCAAATCTATAGGACTCCATTTGAAATAAGATTTTACATTTAAATACACCTTTTTTACAGTCCGTTCAACCGATTTTAACTTCTATTGCGTTCGTAGCATGACAAATGGCAGCTGCAGTACACAGTTGGTATTGTAATCACTTTTTTGCTTTTAATAACAACCTTATGCCTACGGTATAGAAGTCAAAATCTGTTGAACGGACTGTAAAATAGGTTTATTTATATGTCTAATCTTATTTCAAATCGAGTATAGGTTATTTTAAAGTGTATTAATAACGCCTATGTTTCATAAAATTTTGATGTCATGAATATGCATGCTAGTTTTTTTTTAAATATTTGCAACTGCTATACTTATTGTTCTTTTGAATGTTTTGCTCAGGTGAACTACCTTAGACCTTCGGACTACAGAAGAATGTCTAACATAGCTAGAGGAGAAAATGCCGAGAGAAGGTTAGGAGCAAGTTTAATTGCATTTGTGAAAAAAAAATAACGTTTCTCAATAAGATTCCTGGATGTGTAGGGAAGTAGGAGACTTCCCGCCGTATCACTGGAATCGGCACGAAATACTTGCTCGTGCTTTGGGTAAAAATATTTGCCAATCAGCAAGATTGTAGCGAGGCTGGCTGCTTAGTGTACCGAACTGCTGTTAGCTCCATTACAGCAATACGCGGAGAATAATGCGGAGTCGAAATTGTACATGATCCTTTCTGTTTTCATCGCTTGTAGATCCTGGGTGGGGCTGGCACAGGAGTGTGCAGATTGGCACAATTAGAGAGGGGCTATGCCTAGCAGTGATGATGATCCTTTCTGATTGATTTTGTTGCGGGTTCCTAATCTTCCTAGACAGTTAAATCATTTACTGGGACTTGCTTTATTGTCTCTGTCGTCGCTACTGCAGGTTCTAGGCTAGGTACTGGGCTCGCAGTGGTTGGGAAGAGTGTGGTGGGCTATCGCACGTCTGGGGCCCAACCACCACCTCTTTTAGCAGTATTATTTTAATCTTACTTGAGCGTGGGAAAGAGATGGAGCTAGACGTCCTGTATAGCTCCACTTCTTTCTCGCACTGAAGTAATATCAAAATGTGAAGTAATATCATTATGCTTAAAGAGGTGGTTGTCGGCCCCCTGTTTAAGTCTTATGTCCAAAAAGTTATTAGAAAAAAAAAAACAAAAAAGAAAGAAACATACATTTAGGCGCCCAATAACAAAGTTTGCGTATTGCTATGCTATTCATACTTAATAATCAAAGTATTTATTATTTTTAGAATGAAGAACATGCGCTCAGTTCCAGAAAGTAGCACTACAATACCTCGCCTGGATCAGGATGACCTGGTATTTACTGCACATTTTTTTAAATATTTAATGACAGGAAAATCATCAGCTATATCAGAAGGTTAACGATTGTAAAGATAACAGTTCGAATTACAAGTTCACACGAGTAAAAACAGAAAGTAATGGAAATCTTTGGATCTTGTTAACACTAACAAGAGAAATACTATTTATTTATATATACTTTATTGTATGTACACCACAAAAATACATAACAAAAATAATAATTAAACACTACAAAATATACAATGGGCGGGCTACTACTACTACTGGCGGGGACTATTCGTGGTTATGTTTATGCTATTCTTACCGGTTTACCGTTTCCCGTAGAAAAGCAAGCTTTCAAAAATATATGATGTTATCTGCCTAGCCTTTTCCTCATCTATGTATGCAGCTGGGTGATTTTACATAGAGCGACTGCCTATCTGACCTCCACAGCTTAGTAACTGGGTAATACCCCCTTTGTAAGACAGGTTGTCAGACTTTCTGGCTTCTGACGAGCCGTAACGACTGTCAAAGATCCACGAATGACAGCCGGGACCAACGGCTTAACGTGCTTTCCGAGGCTCGGAGGAGTCTCGGTATGTAAAGATGGTCATCCATCTACGGACCAACCGCGGCAAGCGTAGCTTTACCTGATGAATCGACCCGTGCGGCTATTAGCCACGGGCTCCTCAAAAAAAAAAATGTGATGCATATGCCTAAATACGAACGCATATATATCAAATTCCATTATTTAAATAAAACCGGCCAAGTGCGAGTCGGACTCGCAACACAAAGGGTTCCGTACAACCGTACCTTATTTAGCAAATAAATAAAAATACTAAACGAAGAATATTATTATTTATCATGTTAATGAAAATCGCAAAGATAAATTAGTATTTCATAATGATACTATGAATTACAAATTTATTTTTGCATTTGCAGAAAAACACCCTTATTTAAATAAATACCTTATGAATCGGCGTTTTTAGTATTTGTTGATTATAATATAATAGTATGATTTTGGGTTTACCTATGAAATTGGCGTTTTTTTCTCACAAATAGAGAACCTCGTCACTTCTATGATTTAAAATATTCATCAATTGCTTGATATCATATCGAATAATGAACAACTACCAATAGTACAAAAATAGTTATTTATCCAACATGTGAGGAAAGTTCGTTTTTCCTATGAGTTTTGATTTTGAGTCTTGAGCGAACGAAGGATTGAAAAATAGAATCACGAGCGCAGCGAGTGATTATAAATTTCAATCCTGAGTAAGCGAAAGACTCAACAAAACGAATAGCAAATGAACTTGCTCACATGTTGCATACAAAACTTTTCACCACGACAAGCAAGAAAGTATTCAGTCATCATAGGTAAATAAATTAAATAGACACAAAGCAAATCAAAATAATTCTTTATTTTTTAAAATATCTGTAAATCTTAACATAAAAAAATCAGGCACGGTTAGTTTCTGAACGGGATCATTTCTTTCTTCACTGTTCAAACAGTGAGGAAAAACCAACTTTCCTCACTGTTCAAGCAGTGAGGAAAAACCAACTTTCCTCACTGTTTTCGTAGAGGAAAGATACTTCTTTCGTGCGGGAGTGGTGAAAACCTTATTACCTACTTATAGTTTTATTGCTGGTCCTGCTCCACAACCACAACTAATTGATTAACATTTTGAAAATACTGTTGGAGCTGCTGAAGATTGTAAGACCATCTTTGTATTGTATAAACTCAATTTCCTTTGTATTATATAATTGCATAGCACAGGTGTGAGTACTATGTACTAAAGAGCTACCATTTACCGGGTAATATGTATTTAATTGACTTGAGTGTGTTTTTGAATGATTCTTAATTTTTTTCTTTTTATTACGGATTCTTTTACGAACGTACACGTCTTTCTACATTGTTCTCTCATGCATAATTTCAAAATAAATGATGTAACCAATATTTTGTATCAAATTTTTGATTTAAAAGAGTGTCCGTGGAGTTTCTTGCCCGTTCTTCTCCATAGGTACCTTCTACGCTTTGGAATGGGCAACTAGCTTCATATTTTTGACTGACCGACCCCTTGACAATTCAAAAGTGCCTGTAAATGGTTTAATTGAAATAAATGCTTTGAGTTTGAGTTTTCTAAACATAAAAAATACCTTAAAAATGACCCCTTTTTGGTTAGCCGAAATGACCACTATTTGTTTTAAAACTTAGCCAAAAGTTATTTATGTCGCTTAATCTGTGTGGCATACGTTATCTTAGTTTTTATACATTAGTGCATAAAAGTTGTAAAACATTAGTGTTCAAGGTTGTTAAATAAATTAAGAAAATGTTAGTATTAAAAATGCAACTTCTTTAAAATTCTCCTTATAAAACGCTGATTTCAAAGGTGGGGACCTAATATATGGTACTTACATGATGTACAAAAGTTTCAAATTCCTAACTTGTTTAGCTATCGAGATCTAAGCTCGTAAAAAAATAATCTAAAACTGAAAACTTTTACACCCCTATTTCATCATTTTTGAAGATAAAAAAAATAAAAATAATTACCTTTGTTCTCTACTAGATGAGCTCTAGACAATGACACCCCACATTGGCATGTGGGGTGTCATTGTTTGAAAATAATTTATGCAAAATCAAAAGTTTATTGTATCATCAAAAACTGTAATCATTCTTTGTTATTTGCTGTAAGTTTTCCAAATAAAATATATACAACTCTGGCCACATGCGGCTGCGCGCGTATATTGTTTTAATGTTTAAATAGTCACACGACTATTCGAGCCAGTTAGAAAACCGTCATACAAGTTAGTTGACACAATTGGCGCGGGCGAATTTTGTCCCGCATCCCGCGCGGGATTCGCTTCGGTTTGGCCAGAGTCTTGCCCTTAAAAAAAATGGATGTGAATTCAGAAGTCTTAGCAGTTTGATGTGAACCTATGTTAAATTCATTTTATGTTCTAGAGCTCACCGTTGTCGACGACTGGTTTCGTCGAAGCTGAAACTAAAGTAAAGTCCTCGGCCGATGAAGTCATAACAGATATAGAGGACCTCGTTGGAATTGTTAATTGGTTTGTAAATACAATTTTAATGAAAGAGATATCCGTTTCTGTTACGCAGTCTCTTTCATTGTATGCCATTTTTTTTAATTGTAAAAAGTTTTCGTCCATTTTTACGTTGCCCGACCTGTAAGAGGCGAATCAGTACTTTAACGGCGTGTCTAGTTGGGCACTAGGTGGCCTGGTGTTGTTGCTGACCTGAATTCTTGTATTTTAAGAACTTTAGCAATCGAGCAATGAGCAAAAATAATATTAATTGCGTTTATACCTACATTTTTGACATTGATGGTCGCTGAGATGAGATCGCGACAAGATTTTGAATGTTTTTAACTAAAGAAAAGCGCAGCTGTGGAGCACACATTCAAGTCATAGAATTGAGTTGATATTCTGCACCATCCAGGACCATAGAACACATAGAAGGTGAGATCCAGCTCCCGATGCCGAACATACCGATGTTGACAGAAGAACGCACCCAAACTGTAAAGATCTTAGAACCTGAGGTCGTGTCGCAACTGGAGGAGGCAGTCACGATGTGGCAGGAACATATCGACAACACTATTGCAAGTTGTTTGGGCAAGGTAAGGAGACTTTAATCAAAAATTGCCAGTTAGATACGTGGTAACGAGTACAGGCAACTTTAATGTACTCCGGATTTTGATTCGAAATAGATCTTTTCAAGCGTAGGTATGAAATAGTTATTTAATTTGAAACTAAGAGTCTTTATAAAGCTTTATCCAGCCATCCCTTAGTTTTAAACTTCAAAGCATTGTAGCGACACCTATGCTACTGTATGAGAACTTCATAGCCAGGCAGCGGGTGACAAGTTTTCAACACAGATAGCGCCACATATTTGTTTTACTTCGCGCAAGCAATGTACACCCCGAAATTAAACCACATACCCAAAAGGCTTATAAGTTAATTCATTAAAAAAACTTTTTCTCAGACTATAGTTCATACATTTAAAAAATTCACTTCTCATTCAGAATCACAACGGCCGCGGTGAGAATTATAGTACCGGGGTTTAAGGTGTCAAAAACGCTTCTAGGAAAAACACATCAATCTACTTTCATTTAAACGTTTTAGTGACGTCATTCGGCGGTAAAGCCACGTTATTCGTATGCAACACTAATATTTTAATTAATTGACAGACTCGCGAAGGTGATGGTCCAGTGGCGGAGTACAAGTACTGGCGCGAGCGAGATGCAGAGATATCGTTGTTGGTCGAGCAACTCAAACAACCGATGGTGGTCAAGATACTGCACCTACTGAAGAAAGCCCAGTCTCCGTTTCTTCAGGTAGCTATTGTTGTTTACAAGATCTTTATGCGCTGATGGTGTTGCGTCCGGTCGTTGAGCTTTGTAAGGTTTTTTGAGCTTCCTGATGATTGATGCAAGCATGCTGTCTGTTGGGATCACACAAGCTGTTGGCGGCAATGTCCGCATGCGGCCAGTAGTTGACATTGTTCTAACTCGAAATTCGTGATTCATCCAAAACGTTAATAACAGCCGGTCGATTCTGTAAAAATCTCACCGTGATAACTTAGGTGAAGTGAGTTTGTTTTTGCTTGGAATTGACACTATTGACAGCTCACTCCACGCTCACTTCACCGAAGTTTTCACGGTGAGATGGTTACAGAATAGCACTGCAGGTCTCGTTTAAAAGATGCCTTAACTCCCTGTGTTGGTTTTGCCATTAAAATTTCTTCGCAGACATTATTTAAGTAGGAAATATCGACACTAGGCAGTGATTGAAGAAACTTGCTAAAGTTATCCAAGCATTCAACATACGGGAAGCCCAGGACGTGTCGGTGGGGTGATGTTTGGGATAGACCTATGTCCAGCAGTAAATGTATTTCCCCTAAATGATGATCATGAATTATTATGTACAGACGCCAGTGCTGCCCGTCAACCTACCCGAAACTGTCAAATTTTCCCAATCAACTTTGATCCTTATACTTTAGTGATAAAGTTGAAAATCTATTAAATAAATTTGAAAAATTGTAGTAAGTTGATGTGCTGGCGTCTGTACTATGTTTTCGTACTATAGTTTGTCCGCGACCGCTGTACCGTGCCTTAGGAATGCGCGGCGGGGGGCAGCGTTGATGAATGAGTGGCGGACGGGACGTTGTGCGCCATGAGCGTCGACGAATGAGCGGTCTCCATTACCCCCCGACTAGCCGCGCACATACCTAAGGCGTAAAACAGCGGTCTCGGTCAAACTATAACTTATCATTCTGCCTCTATCATTAAAATTGTTTTTATTACAGAATTTCACGCACTACAAAGAAAGACTAGTGGAGCAATACAATATGGCTAGTGACAATTTGAAGTTCCTGTCCACTTTGATGCGTTTCTTTACTGTAAGTATAACGTTAAAGTTCAATTTAATAAGAACTAGCTTTTGCCCGCGGTTTCACCCGCGTGTAGCTCGGAAATCATCGGGCCTTCCCTTGGGATGATTTCCGACCTACAAACGGGTACGACGGGGATTTAAAGTATTCTACGTCCTAGCCTAGGTCATGGTCTATCCGTGTGCCCATTTCACCCACAGCCGTTCCGCCGTAAAAGTGTGAAAAGGTAACAGACAGTCTGATGGAGTAACTTTCGCAGATATATGATGATATATAATATAATATAACCTACATTATATCCTGAAAAAATATTTGGACTAGTATAGAAAACACATTAAAAACTTTTTTACAAAAAATAAAACCGACTTCCAAAAAAAAAGAAGTGAAACATAACTTTGATTTCGGAAGTCGGTGTCTTTGGTTTTTTATTTTCGTGTTTTTGCCACCGACTGCTGAAATGAAAGTTTTTTTCGTTTTGTAGTGTTTTTTTTGGAAGTCGGTTTTATTTTTTGTAAAAAAGTTTTTATTTTTCACTTTTTAGTTGTTGTACCTACACAAAACCCCAACAAAAATTTGAATACCACTACCTGCTATGTAAATTACAGTCACAGGAACTATATACGTATTATTGAAGCTAACTCAAAAACCCCTCATCGGATCTTGAGCAAATTTATATGGGACCACTTCTGAAGTATGGCCCTGCCAAAAAAAAAAAGAATCATCAAAATCAATTCATAATTGGTGTAGTAATCGCGTAACAAACATACAAAAATTGAGAACCTCCTCCTTTTTGAAGTCGGTTGAAAATACGATAATTATGGAATCCCAACGACCACGTGACCACGTTTCCTTTTAACACATTTATCGTTTAACGAACTTAATATCGTTTTGTTTCTTCCAATAATTTGAAAATTACAGTTTTTTTTAAATGCCATACCGCAGTTCAACCTAGGAGGTGATCGGCTGCTTACCCGGACTTTCCTGTGGATACCTAAATAAATAAAGGCCTTCAGCCAGGGCCTAAAAGTTATAAACTAAGCGATTACAAGTATAGTTTGGCCGGGACCACTGTTCCGCGCCTTATAAATGTGTGACGAGGCGGGGGGCAGCGTGACGGGACGGGACGCCGCGCGCCGTGAGCATTGATGAATGAGTGGCTTGCACATATCTATGACGTGGAACAGCGGTCTCGGTCAAACTAGTCACGCTAAGGTACCAGCTGTGGGGTACCGATCTCGGCTTAGGGCGTCGTTTGTGGAGGACAGGATCGGATTAATATTATTATTAGAGGAATTTAAGGCTCAGCGGCGTTGACCGGCTCAAGCAAGGGTCGGGGGGGGGGGGGGGGAAGATATTAGGTACAGAATAATGATTTAAATATGCTTAGAGTAAAACGTATTAAGTGATTTGTGGTGCATGTGGCCCTGACACGGAAAAGTTCTTCGCCCACATCGGCATGAAGCTCATAGGTGACATACTAGTAGGAATAGCTTATATCGAATATAATATATATTTGCCAGCCAGCAAGGTAAGCGCCGCACGCAATTAGAAAAACCGGATTGATTAGCAAATTGACTGTCATCTTTAAATTTTATATAGATTTATATATTTTTTATTTTGTATAGATTCTTTTTTTTAGATTTTGTGAATGTGAGAACGTTGTTAGGCTTGTTGATAGGCCTACACTGTTCTCTCATACCTAGTAACACTGTAATTTGAAAACATTGTAAATACCATTTACTTGTAAAAGAGTAACCGTGGAGTTTCTTGCCTGCTCTTCTCCATAGGAAACGACCAATAGGGACGATGACTAAAAAAATGTTGTTTGTCCGTCATGAAATGATGAAAAAATAACGTACACGTATTTTTTCTTTTTTTACGTAATCAAAAGATTTCGGCGATACATTGAGTTATAATGTGCCATGACGTCACTTGTATGTAGATTTTATACATACTTGTGACGTAACAACCCCCACTCCCCAACTTTAATGCGTTGTATCTAAGTCATTTTTTATTAACATGATAAAGCAAAAAATACGTGTCTAATATTTTTTTATTATCTGATTGACGGACTAAATAGAATTTCTTTTTTTTGACCCAGCCATCATCCCTATTGGAATCGTGCACATAGCTTCTGTCTGTTGTTTCATGAGTGTAAGTCTATTATTTCACATAAACTTGTAGGTTTATGTGACATAAAATATTTTGAATTTGAAATGTACAAAGGCGGAAATTGTTCAAATATTTAAATCATAACTCCAATTTCTTATCAGACACACGTAGTGTGCTAAACGAGCCATTTCCTTGACTACGTCAAAGTATAGCCATTCGTATAACGCATGCCAATATCACTTCAGGTCATAGAAGACGACTCAACGCTACCCCAAGTGATAGAAATCCTTCCGGAATTGGTGGAGAGTATCTACATGATGTGGGTGCTGTCCAAAGGGTACCGCTCTGATGAGACTATGGTGCCATTGCTGTCTAGGATCTCGTGGGCTCTTAACGCCAAGCTGGAGCATATCCTCGACGTGCGTAAGCTTTTTGAGTAAGTATAGAACGTGTTGCCTTTTCTTGCTAACGAAACTGGTGACTAGTTTTGTGACGCTCAAAATTACTTTGCATTCATTCGGTTTCATTCAATACTGCTATTACCGCCACACTGTATGAACCGATTTAAAATAAATAATTCCGGGTTCACTGACCTGGTGGGACCACATTGAATAGTTGATTTGACTTACAAATTAGGGATCAAACTCAAACTCAAAAGTCATTTATTCAAACTAGGCTGAGAAATCAGCACTTTTCGAACGTCAAAATTACATAAGACAGTCCCCGAAAAACGCCCGCCCTTCACCGCCTCCTAGTGATTTAGCTGGGAAGAAGTGGCGCAACAAACTTCCCGGCTGCACAGCTGTCTGAATAGTTAGAAAAACTTGATTCTATACAATAGTACTTCTGCAAAATAATTTACATTTTGCGCAACACAAAACATTAAATTAAATAACTTTCTATATGTCACCTAGCACACGTCAATATACCAACAAAAAAGTAAAAAGAACTTAATACCCGTATGAAAGCCTCCAGGCATAAAGGGTGTGCCCGTTTACATTAAGGGTGTAACTCGGAAATCATAAATGAAAAACTAGGACTATCGAAGTATAAATAAATAAACAGTTAATTACTAATAACTTATTATTGAAATAAAAACTTTTTTTTTTAAATAACAACAACCAAAACCATTGTCAGCAAGACGACCAGTCACCAGCATAACGCAAAGATCAGCCACTACCCCCCTCGCCATATTTGAGGGAAGGAGGCAACCCGACCCCCGACGCTACCGCAAGCAGTGACATTTAAGGGAGTGTGACGAACTTGCTGACATAGTTTGTGTTTAATAAATGATTTAAATTTATTAAGGCTCAGTTCTATTACATGGCTTGAGAGTTTGTTGTAAAAACGTATACTTTTGCACTTAAATGAATTACTATTTTTCAACCGACTTCAAAAAGGAGGAGGTTCTCAATTCTGTTGTGTTTTTTTTGTATGTTTGTTACGTGATTACTCCGCCAATTTTGAATTGTATTTGATGATTCTTTTTGTTTTTGCTAGGGCATAGTTCCGAAGTGGTCCCATATAAGTTTGGTCAAGATCTGATGAGGGGTTTTTGAGTTAGCTTCAATAATACGTATTTTTCCCAACTAGTACGATGCGGATGATGTTCTAATAGTTCCTGTCAGTGTAATTTACATAGCAGGTAGTGGTTGTAAAATTTTTGTGGGGCGTTTGTGTAGGTACCGCAACTAAAAAGAGAAAAATAAAAACTATTTTTACAAAAAATAAAACCGATTTAAAAAAAAACAATACAAAGTAAAAAATAACTTTGATTTCGGAAGTCGAAAGTTTTTATTTGGAGCCTAGTCCTGGGCACAATAATGTGCCCAGGACTAGGCTCCATATAAAAACTTTTTCACCTCAGCACCTCAAACAAGCAGGTTTTGCTGTCAAAAAACAGTAGTTTTGAGGGTGCTTAAGTCGATAGTGTGGTCAAAATGCAGCCACCATTTTGGATTTAAGAGGTTGGCTGTAGAATACGAGGTGATGAAGATTATGTAAAAAAAAACCTTGTCCGATCCGAAAAGGGCATATGGTATGGTACTGCAGTAACATTACAAGGAGTTTTTTATTTTTTATTATTGATAATAAAAAAGTTATTGGTATTTAAAATTCACATTTTTAGTTCCAAAATTACCCCAAATCCATAAAAAATTTGCAACTCATAACTTATGACTTTTAGACACCCGCTAAACGACGGCCGCCGCCCGCACCAAACGTAAAATTCGGTCAAATTCACCATTGAAAAAAAATGTGGGGATTCTTTTTTCCTGATAATTTCCACATAAATATGCTCGCAGTACGATACCTAACAACATCCTCACGAACACGGACACGGACAGGGTTTTTTTTTTACATGTTGTATTTTCTCGCTGCTGAGGTGAAAAGTTGTATGTGTTACACGAGAGCAAGTTTATTTGTATCTCGTGTCTTTGAATCCCTCGCAGCGCTCAGGATTCTAACCTAGAATCACTCGCTACGCTCGTGATTCAATTATAGAATCCTTCGCTTACTCGGGATTCAAAATCTCAAAAAACTCGCAGCAAAAAACAACTTTGCTCTCTTGTTGCACAAATAACTATTTCACAGTTGAAGGGATAAGTAAATCTTTGTTTCTAGTGTTTATGCTATGAATTTCGCTGTGTTTAGAATATAGATTAATATTCTGTTTTACATAAATCACTGAAGCTTCTAATCCAAAGTACCTAAGAACACAGTGGTGTCCACGAGATCCAATTCCGCCCCATTTACTAATACATTGGGTTTTCACCTGTTTAACGTTAGGTGTCAGAAGTCTAATTAATACATTTAGTGTTTTTCTCGTTTAAAAGTAAATTATTAACACTAAACCAATGCACTAGTTAGCTTTAGGGTCCAATCTTATT
Source organism: Xanthia togata (assembly GCA_963853775.1). Lineage (NCBI taxonomy): Eukaryota > Metazoa > Arthropoda > Insecta > Lepidoptera > Noctuidae > Xanthia > Xanthia togata. Next base: position 8,455,417 of record OY970805.1, read on the forward strand.
CTAAAAACCGGCCAAGTGCGTGTCTCGGACCACGCACAATGAAGGGTTCCATAGTTGGATGAATTAATCCCAAGAACAAACCTTACATTGTAGTTGAAAGACCATAAACTTCGTATAGGTTTTCCTGTAATTTGAGCAAAGAACCACGCTCATTTTTTTTTTATTTGGCTCGGTAATTTCGGAGGTAGCGGGGGGGGGGGGGGGTCAATTTTTGACTATTTTCTTAAAAGTATTTTTTTTTAATTATTTAAAAAAAACACCTCGCTGCATGCTTGCATTTGGTATGTCATACGGTATAACTTGCAAAACTTTTTTTTAAATTATCTTGACGGACACGGACGTGTAACGTAAATAATTATCACCATATTTATTTACGTTACACGTCCGTGTTTGGGTCACAGAAATATTTCAACGTAATCGGGACCGATTGTGTTTAGATTCGAGTTCAAATTGTCTGTGACAGCCGGACAGACAGACACAAGAGTGAGTCCTATAAGGGGGCTGTTTTTTGCTTTTGAGGTACGGAACCCTAAAAATGAGTACAGGGATTCTTATAGAATTTAAGTCTATTGTTTATTTTAAAAGTTAATTTTCCCTCAAGGTGCCTTCAAGAATTCTAGTTCTTATCTTCTTCCTCAAGTAGGCTATCTAGAATGCGATAAGTATTATATTTTTGGCATACTTATTTAATGGTAAAAACAACAGTACAAGTATTTTTAGACAATAGGGATGATGACTAAAAAAACATTTTTTGTCCGTTATCAAAAGATTACGCCGATATATTGAGTTATAATGTGCCATGACGTCCCTTGTGTGTAGATTTTATAAATGTGACGTATCAACCCCCACTCCCCAACTTTAATGCGTTGTATCTAAGTAATTTTGTATTAATATGATAAAGCAAAAAATACGTGTCTAATATTTTTTTATTATCTGACTCACGGACTAAATATATTTTCTTTTTTTTGACCCTGGCATCATCCCTATTGGTTGGTAATACAATAAGCATCTACGATATTTTAACTTGGGGTTGCTGGAGAGATGCTCTACAGCGTAATAAAAATGAAGTGTCGTTAACCTTTCAAGGTATTTTTGTACAAATTGAGTACATATTGGATACAAAAGTATTATAAACTTATAAGTGGAAAAACAGGTGATGGGGTTTCTGGGGAGCATGACGTATCTAAACGCAAATAACAATTTTCAGCAAACCCAACGAAGTAGTCCTGGCCCTGGCCCGAAACGGACAGAAGATAATGGAGATGTGGCACGCGTTATACAGAAAGACTCGACGCAGTATAGAACTGAGTAACAAGGGAGCGCGCTGGGAGTTCGATCAGCCGCTGTTGTTCACGCAGACTGATTATATGGGCACTGTTGCTAGGGACTTGGGGGATGTGGTGCAGGTAAATATCAACCCTATGTATATTATTATAGGGTAGCTATTCCCTTCTGACAAGGGAGCGCTCTGGGAGTTCGATTAGCAGCCGCTGTTGTTCACGCAGACTGACTATATGGGCATTGTTGCTAGGGACTTGGGGGATGTGGTGCAGGTACATATCAACCCTATATATATTTACTATAGGATAGCTAGTCCTTCGTGACAAGGGAGCGCTCTGGGAGTTCCATCAGCCGCTATTGTTCACGCAGACTGACTATATGGGCATTGTTGCTAGGGACTTGAGGGATGTGGTGCAGGTACATATCACCCCTATGTCTATTTCTATAGGGTAGCTAGGCCCTTGTGACAAGGGAGCGCTCTGGGAGTTCGATCAGCAGCCGCTGTTGTTCACGCAGACTGATTATATGGGCACTGTTGCTAGGGACTTGGGGGATGTGGTGCAGGTAAATATCAACCCTATGTATATTATTATAGGGTAGCTATTCCCTTCTGACAAGGGAGCGCTCTGGGAGTTCGATTAGCAGCCGCTGTTGTTCACGCAGACTGACTATATGGGCATTGTTGCTAGGGACTTGGGGGATGTGGTGCAGGTACATATCAACCCTATATATATTTACTATAGGATAGCTAGTCCTTCGTGACAAGGGAGCGCTCTGGGAGTTCCATCAGCCGCTATTGTTCACGCAGACTGACTATATGGGCATTGTTGCTAGGGACTTGAGGGATGTGGTGCAGGTACATATCACCCCTATGTCTATTTCTATAGGGTAGCTAGGCCCTTGTGACAAGGGAGCGCTCTGGGAGTTCGATCAGCAGCCGCTGTTGTTCACGCAGATTGACTATAGGGGCAATGTTGCTAGGGATTTGGGGGATGTGGTGCAGGTAGATATCAACCCTATGGCTATTACTATAGTGTAGCTAGTCCCTTGTGACAATGGAGCGCTCTGGGAGTTCGATCAGCTGCTGTTGTAGACGCACTGATTATATGGGCACTGTTGCTAGAGACCTGGGGGATATGGTGCAGGTAACTATTGATTCTATGTCTTTTATAATAGGGTTACTAGTACCTAGTAACAAGGGTACGTGATGGAAGTTCACTCGATCACTAAATCGAACTATGGTAATTCTGTTTTTCAATGTCATAGAAATATCACCGTTGTTAAAATTAAGTCGAAAATTAACTGAGTGCTCTGCTCAACTTCATTAATAAATTTCAAAGTTCAGTTTTACAGCCATAATAACTCTTTCAGGTCCTAATAGACTACGAGCGTATATTCGGCGTAGAACTAAAATCTATCATCAACGATCCAACACAGATCGACGCCGTGCGCAAACGCGTCAAGAACCTCGTCTATCCGATCAGAACGATCGATTTCAGTGTTTTTGTCTTCGATAATAAAGAGAACTGGGATGTTATCATGGGAGACTTCTGGGCTGAAGTAAGGTATCTAGAGGAAGAGGCCAAGAATTATATTAATCAGAGTTTTGGCAACTTGAGGTGAGTCTTGCGCAAAATGTGTTTTCAATTTTAAAATGTATAACTCCTGCTGCATTTAACCGCTTTGTCGTTGAATAGAGAGAGTACGCACAAAAACGAATGATAAACTATCAACATTACATTCAAATTCAAATTCGATTGGTGGCTGGAATCTACGGGCCCTAGTCCAGGCCGGGAGCGAGAGCGCATGGGATGCCGTCACATCTTTCTGCTAAGGAGGAGGCGGAACGCGTGAGGGAGAGGCAAACTTCGCGCCCTCACGCCCCTAGCCGCCGCAGGAGACGCCCTGGGCGTCGGGGATCGCAGACCGATTCCCCACCACCGTAGGCGCGGGCTTGCGGACGGTGAGCAATGGGTAGCTCGCCGTCGAAGGTTGAATGTCACTTGCGCGTCATAAAACGACAAGGTCTATTTGTTTCTTCCGGTGAACCTTAAGAAAATTCCCGTAGTTAATTGACTCAGGCGTGACTTTGCGGAAATCCATTATAAAATACTATACACGACGTATATTTAGTATTTCTTTATGAGTCTTTAAGAACAGTTAAGCGGATTAGATTACTAAATATACGCCGTCTATTGTATTCTTTTAAGGTTCCTTTACATAATTATAGTGCAATCCACGACGACGCGCCCCACTCCGCGATGACTGTACTGTAAGCTGTACTTTAGTACGGTGCGGAGCGGAGTGGGGCGCTTCGTCGTGGATTGCACTATCTATAGTAAAGTTTAAATTTTCTGTGAATTTTTGTCAAAAGCCGACCTACAACAAGGTCGTATTTTTACGTGCGATACAAATTCGAATGCTATGTGCAGTGAGACTGAGAGAGTAGCTAACTCATTTGGATATCATTGCGACAGTATTCCCGAAGGGATAGTCAGTCGAAGAGTATACCCACATAAAAATAACTGGCACAATTTGGATGGATGTACTATAGGTACACCTCTTATTTTTATTTTTTTTGTATGTGAAATTATCAAATGACTTCTCCCGCTCTGGGCGGAGCGGGAGGGCGTGTCAGACTCTTACTGACTAAAACCCACCCGTGTTCCTTCAGTTGCCTGAACGTTGCCAAGGGCCACGGTATCCTTTTCGGACTTTCCCGCAAATGGGTACACCTTTGCCAAACCCTTCGGGAAAATAACGCGTGATGTTATGTTATGTAGTACACCAACATGTAGTAATATGTAGTACACAACTCAGGACAAAAATGATATGAAAGAACCAGTTAAATTAAATACGAATTTGAGAAAATACGAGTCATATTGAAAGGATGAATGAAAGGCGACTAATAAAATGTATTTACAAGGCAGATGTGACTGAAAACGCCGGGAGGGGACGCCTTAGGAGGACATAATAGTGCCGTTGTTGGTGATGTTCTTTAGAAAGGACAGGTTTGTAGTACTTGCAACCCTCTTGCGTGTATTACCAGATGTTTTAATGTAAACGAGGCAAAAGGAGTGTGTAAGAATTGTAATAAGTGGCGTTCAGACCCCCATGAGAAGAAGGCATGAGTTTATGTATGTGTACGAAATGTTTTATTTATATTTAAAAAAAAAACATTCTGAAAGTTTGAAGGCGGCAATTTCAAATAAACTTCAGAAGCATTGTATTAGTATATTCTCTCCCCTCTAGATCTGCAGAAGAATCGCTGACAGTATTGTTAAAGTTTCTCGAATTCGACATTCGCGAGTCGATCAAGAAGCAACTGGCCAACAAGTTCGACCTCGTCATGCGACAGTTTATTACGGAGATCACTATAATTGAGGATAAGTTTACTGTGAGTACTGGGGTATCATTTATACTATGATACTAGCTTTTCCCCTCGACTTCGCCCGTTTGGAAGAAAAACAATACCATGAAAATATCCTAATGACCACTCGGCAGTATAGCTTTCTACTTGTTAAAACATTTTTGTAATCGGATCAGATCCAGAGATTGCGTCCCGACAACAAACAAACAATTTAACCTCTTTATAATATTTGTTTAGAATTGAGTTTACCGGCTAAATGCGTGTCGGACCACGAACACATAAGGGTTCCGTAGTTGGGACGAATTTATCCAAAAAACAAACTTAACTTTGTAGTTGAGGAACATGTTCTTCCATGCATTGATATATATCACGGTCAAATCTCCATCTGCTAATGTACCTATGTTTGTAATCGCAAAATGTATTAAAAAAAAATGTATGTGATAAAACTTCAAATTAACTATTTTCGGACTTTACTTGTGCAGTGAGAACTTGCTTCCTGCCAAATTTCATGATTCTGGGTCAACGGGAAGGTTTTGATTTATTTGAGAGTATCAAAATAATGACATAAATGGCCGAATTTTTTTATTGCCTTGATTTTTTAAAGCTCCAAGAGAACATAGATCTCGTATTTGATATAAATTCCAACTTGATACCTCCACGCGTGTGATAATCGGTGACAGACTGACGGACGGACAACGAAGTGATCCTATAAGGGTTCCGTTTTTCCCTTTTTTGGTACGCATCCCTAAAAACTCTAGCCTTTCGTCTAGGCTACGGTTTTTTCATTGTAAACTGGCCAAAACTGCACAAAAAACTGATGCTTGTGGATTTAATGGTTTCGCGGAAATATTTACAGGCATAAAAAGTCACGGGGATATGCAAACTTTTTTTTTCTTTATAACATTATGTGCCCCTGTGGTTTTAAACATAGCTAGCGTAAGTTTCATACACATAAATTCAGACGAGCGAAAACTGTAAAATAGAATACATTTTGTTCCGTGCTGGGTTTTGCGACTGAAATTCATAGCAGCTAGCCACTCTTAGCCCATACTCTAACCAAACCGTTGAATATATTAAAAACAAAACATTTATTAATTTTGCCAATGAATATAATAAGTAGTAGATTTTACAACAAGTGAACCATTTTTATCCGAGACTTTTAGCAGTCAGAGACGAAGGCGAGGGCTGATAGTAATATCGATGATAAAATGGTTTTGTGGACGAGTTATAAACTCTGCTTTTCACTTCGATTGCGAGGAAATAAAACAGTAGCATAACATAACATTTCTTTAAAATTCAAAGTAAAATTAGTACAGTTTTGAATACTGAAGGAAATTGTTTTTCTGTCTTAAAAAGGCAAATAAATTATAGTAAATATAATATACTTATATTATTACCTAAATATTATAAAAAAACAAATTCTATCTATGAACTTACTATTGTGTTTGGCTGTATGGCTCATTTTCTTTGCCTTATATAGATACATTTATGAGTAGATAATGTTAATGCACTAGTGCACAAAATTCGATTTTGTGCAGCCTATATCCTGCACAAATAAGCACTTTCAGTGCATGAGAAGTGAAAAAAATAATATTTTTATTCTAATACAGCGTTATCGCAAAAACCCTCCACTTCTCCGCAACCACCCACCGGTCGCTGGCGCCATCTATTGGGCGAGAGCGCTTTTCAACAAGATGAAACAACCTATCATGAAGTTCCAAAAGGTTCACTAATTCATTAATTTATTCCGGGGCGTATAATAGACAATATACGTTATTTTACTTTAAATATAGGTATGTAAATACGATTTATTATATTGATTGATTATTATCTACTAACCCGCACTGGGCCCGCGTGGTGGATTACGGCCCACTATCTGAAAATTACCTCGAAAGAATCAACTGCTGCAGAAGGTCTAGAGGCGGCAATTTGCCAGACATGATTAAATATATGTCTACAAAATTGGAAAGACTACTTTGATCTCCGCTCCAGGGAAAAAGGCATTTGGTATAGAACAATCCATTCACAACCTTCATATTCACCTTGGATTGACAAGTGTTTTGTTACCAGGGAGGACTTAACCATATTATTAAGGCTTCGTTCAGGACATATGCCTCTCAATAAATTTGGGTTTATGATGAAAAAGTTAACATCACCTGTTTGCAGTACGTGTAACGAAGATGAGGACACGTATCATATTTTGATGAGATGTATCCGGAATCAATCGCTCAGAACACAAATTGGCGCGCATAACATAAACCTATCAAACCCGCTATCGGACAATATATTTCCTATAATAAATATGGTTAAGTTCGCCTTGAAGAACAGACCCAGAACCTAGTTGTAAACTACACTAATATAAATTAATGTTAACCTTTTGTATACCTATAGAGTGTCATATTCGCATTTAGCGAAAAAGCTCTTTAAATAAAGATTAAAAAAAAAAAAAAAAAAAAAAAAAATAATAGCACTAAATATTTGATTAAAGAAAAATAATGATATTGTTACATTTTGTGTATTATTTTTAAAATAAAAGTCAAGAATCTCGAATCGGATCATCCTTTAAGTATTTTACATATAAACCCAGCAATAGATACATGTAAAAAGAATCTAGTATGATCATTATTATTCTTAATACTCAGGTCCCGGAACTAAATAACTCCCAACAAAAGAAGGAAGCTTTCATCCAATACAAGGCATTCTCCAAAGCAATCAAGGAATACGAAGACGCCAAGTATAAGGAATGGGTGACGGGAGCAGCCTACTTTGTGGATAATGTGATGAAGAAGAATATTCTCAAGGTCGAGTTTAAGAAGGAGAATGGTATGTTAATTTATTTTGGAACCACAGTTTTGGTTTTGTACACCCGAACTCCACTGAAAGCAATGATCGGTTTACAAGTCGGCTAGAAGCCGGAGTCGGCCTATCTCTATTTGGTTGCATAAAAATATTATTAACCTTTATAATACTGGTGTCTCATATTGGAGACAGATAACAATAAAATTCTATTGTGTCTGCTAATTGCGCGCGCGACAGATTAATGCGTAAAACAAAAACAAATGAACTCTTTTGTTAGGTACTTTAACAAGTGCGATTGGAGTGCCAGCTTTATGTAAATGATTTTGAATTTTTAACGAATAAAAACGAATTGAGAACTTATTCCTTTTTTAAAGAAGTCGTTCTTAAAAGGAGTAAGTTCTCATTTCGTCTGTATTGATATATATTTTTGTACACTGTCGTGTTTTTTTTGGAAGATGGTTCTTTTTTTTTGTTGTAAAAATAGTTTTTTTTTGTTTATATTACAAGCAAACAAAAGCGATGAAGATGGTAAGACTTTCTATTTATAATATACACAATTTTTACGTGGTCTCTTAAGGCTGTGCTCAAAACAGTTGTTTGATGTTTTCAAAACACTATTTATTGCTGTGAGCGCACCATCATAATAATTTTGAATACAAAAAAATGATAAAAATACTTGTTTATAAACTAGAAAAGAAAGAATAATATTTTATTGGAGACACGCACAGGAAGTACAAACAGTTAACAAAAGGAGCATAGAAAAAGGAGAGGAAATGGATATATTATGCTTACCAGTAAAAAAGAAAGTGAAAACCAGCGCTGGGGCTTCGTCGCATAGTGTCCCAGCATTATGCTGAGAGACGGCTGTTTTGCGAGGATGTGACGCATATTTTCCCCCAAATTGTTTTTTAGTGTTTGTTCCTTTGCTTGCGTCATATGCAGCGCAAATAAACGTATTTTCTTAATTTCAGTTTCTTAAAAAATGTTAACCCCCACAATATTTTTGTAGTGCCGGCTACAAAAAACGGGCGCGGTATGGACTTAACAGCGGCTGGTCGAGCGCACGTGGAACGTAAGAAGAGAAACGTAGGCTCCAAGACGTCGTTGCAGCCCAGCGACATTGTCAACAAGGAGATCGCTGAAAAAAGGAAAAGGGATAAGGCGTGTAAGTACTTGCTAATCACACACGGTTAAAGATATTTATTTATCAAAAAAAAAAAAAGGTTCAATGCTATGTGTAATGTGTTAGAATTAAGGGTAATCATACATTTTACACCGTTACTATTCGGAACTAGGTATATTCACTTAGGCCTTTTTATTTATTTATGTTTAATTTAGAAACATTTATTAGAATACATTAAAAAGTATGTAATTTGACTACAATTAAAAGCGAAGTAAAAATATGTTTAATAAATGTAGGAATAGTCTAAAATTGTAAGAATCATATTTGGATAATTATTTATTATTTATTTGTCTTGTTTATGATTGATGTACTGATAACGGATTGTCTAAATAAGAATAAGTTGACAGAAGGCGGGCTATTGTCCGGTTAAGTAGTCATCACCTCGGAGGTGAGCTACGAGATGCCCTAGTTAAAAAAAAAAAAAGAAGGCGGGCATTCGCGGACAGACCGTTGAATCGGACGGACGTAGCTTAATAAGTGTATCCACTGTGTTAGAAATATAACCAACTATCTACGTACCTACATTTTTGTTTAATTTGCCACCCAGATTTTTATAAATGTGACATTAAGCATAGATTAATAGTTAGAAAAGTAGTTTATTAAACTGTTGTATAATACCTAGTTATGTACAGTTTCATACACTATCTATTTTCCTAAATTGGGATTGAACAAATGGCGCGCCCCACGTATGCGCGATCCATTAGAAGAAAAAAAATTGATGAAAATTCCTTGGTGATATTAACTTCTTGGATTGGCCCTGTATCGTAACGGTAAAAAAAAATGTTTTATAACATTCTTTTTTTAGAGAAAAGGTGTTATAATAAGATTCTATTTTTAAATTTCGGTATTGTTTTTATTTCCGTCTGTTTGCCGACTTTTTATAGCTTAGCTATCGAAAATCATGTCATTTGGCATTGAAGTAGTTTGAAAAATATAAAACAGCGAAAGCACACACTGGTCTGATCTAACCATTGTGGATGTCCTAAAAGAAGCAAAAACCTCACCCGAAACGGGAAAAGGGTTGAAATTTTGATCGCTTTATCGTGCACAAAGTATAGATACGGTAGAGCCGAGAGCCATCGTTTAGCAACCTCAAGAGCCGAGAGAGAGTAAAAACCGAGTTAAGAAGCACTATGGGGGTGATTTTCCCTTCATAATCCCGATGAAAAATGAATTAAAACTTGGCATTCCATTGTAAAATGACTATACATCGTTAGCACCCGTATATCCCTTCCTCGTACATGGCATATACATAAAAAATGAATTAAGAAACATGCATAAAAAAGCAATTTTGTAAATGCCTAAAGTTGCTAACAAACTCACATCAACATAAATTAATTCTAACTTTTGTTTAGTAAAAATAATGGTTCTTTTCCTAAACAAAACGCAATTTCAGCGAATAATTTATTTTGTTGACAGCACCACTCTGACTCAAGTATAGCTGTCAAGTAGAGAATAACTACAATTTTAACACGAAAAAAGAAAAAGAATCAAATGGTGCCATTTTGAAATATGAGACCACATTTTTTCTAATTCGTGGATTATTTTCAGTGATGCTGATGAGAATACCGGGACAACATTATGTGAACGTCAGGTCGCCAAGTTCTACGTCCCTGCTAGCTAAGGAGGGATTGGTAAGTACAGATTCTAATACCGTTATCATATCTTCCCGGAAACATCCATTCCTGAACGTAAAAAAGGTTTTTTAAAAGAACCCATTTCCCCCTGATAAAGCAATTATTATAGAAAGATGAATGTGACCCCCCTTCCAGATTCATCTTTATATAATAATTGTTTCGCAGTAAATTATTGTTAACTGAGGCTAACATTAAAACCATTTTAAAATGCTGATAATGTCAAAACACTTAATTTTGTCAGACCATCAAAGGCACGCTTGAAAGTCAATATTGACACGAATAAAAACAATTTCCAACCACCTCGAAAGCATACCCTTTCACACAAAAAAATATTGCAAATCCGTATAAGAATTGATACCTCCTCCTTTTTTAGAAGTCAGCTAAAAAGGAATTGAATCTAATCACACATTCCAAAAAGTCGTATTATGATATTTACACTACCTTCCGCCTTATCCCAATTTGATTGACATATTTTTTCTTCCTTACATCTTTATCAGTCATCATAATCTCAGCTCATCCTTGCTTTAACATGGTCTCGATATACAATTAATCTTTCTATCTACCCAGACGGACGTGACATGGCGTGACCTCACGGTACACAAGCTGCTCCAGGAGTTCAACCTGGCCTTCCAGCCCAACTTCGACGAGCAAATATTCCTCGTCATTCGTGAGGCTGAACTGTTGGAACAACTTGGTAAGAAAATTAAAATCATCGTTTATACAAATTAGGCAGAAAATCTGCATTTTTATATCAAACACCCGCACTTTACCACTTCCTAGTGTTTAAAGGCGTAGTAAATACGATATGTGAGATATATACACGCGGCGGGGCGCGGGTATCGTCGCGTTTTATTTACTGAATATCCTTTTAAAAATTGCCCAAATCTGAGTTTTCAGTCATCAGATTTAGGGAAAGCCTAATTTTCGGGAAGGGAAAGCGTAATTTCTTCGTCAGATTTGCCGATTTTAGTCATTATGGGTTAGACTGCACACGATCATGTAAAAAACTCAACAACTCCTCTGAAGATCACTTTCATATACAGTACTTATAACAAAACATTTTTTTTTCGCGTATCGAATTTTAGACGCTCTGCTTAGAGCCGAGAGTTGAATACTCAATACTCAATTCTTCTTCGTCTTGAATATCCAACAGTGTGTTTTCTTGACGCACTGGGATACGCGCTGGATGCGCTCTGTTGGATTCTCAATGCTCGGTTCAATACCGAGAGTTGAAAATCCAGTGTACGAAAAAAAATCGACGCGATAAAAATACGTCCTTGCGAACGGGGGCTTAGGGTCCAGAATAGGGCTTTTAGAATGTTCAGATTACAGCTCCATAGCTGCATTTTACAGGTTTCGACCTACCATCAGCCATTCGCGACGTAGCCATGCAGAAAGCTCGACTATACTACGAACTGGAAGCGCTAACCATCGTGATAGAAAATTACAACAAGAGCACGCTCTCACTCAGTCCTTCGGAAACCTTCGTCATGAAGAAACATCTTCTGGACATGGAGAGGCACATCCTACCAGGGCTCACTAGATTCACGTGGACTGCGCTCAGCATTGGAGAATATATCAAGGATATTACTAAAGGTTTGTTTGAAATGTACTAAAGCATGCGTTCCACTTTAAATGTCCTTCTTAGATTGTGAGTAGTCGTCAATTGACACGAAAAGAAGAATGTCCTTATAAGTCCTTCTGTTCTTGTCCGATTGGAGACAGAAAAAGGTGTGAACTACGGGATATCCAGTAGTTAACATCTTTTTCTATGCTATTGGATGACAAACAACCCGTCGGCCTACTTGATGGTATAAAGTGCCACCACCGCTAATGGACATAACCAGAAATATCGCAAAGGTATACGTTGCAATACTACTACCCGTCCACTATAACTTGTCCCTTGCCGTCATGTTGGCACCATTGCTTGTCAAGTTTAGCTTCAATACTAATAGAGTTCAAAATTGTGACTGACAGTACAGTGCTACCAGTCGTGTTACGGGACAAGTTATAATGCAGTGCGTGCATTATAACTTGCACGCACTGTAGAGACAAAGCTGAAATATCGTATGTGGCTGGCATTTCACCCGTTCTCATAAACTTCAAACGGTAACACAGAAATGCAGATGGCTGGATTATGATTATGATGTCCAGTTGACGGCATGGTTGGCGCAGTGGTTAAGCAATTGACTGCTGCACTGCATGTCGCAGGTTCGATTCCCGCACGGAACAAATATTTGTATGACCTACAAGTAGTTTTTCCGGATCTGGCTGTTTTAGTATGTGAGTTTAAATGTTTGTAAACGCACCCACGATACAGAAGAAAATCCTAGTGTGGGGCAACGAAAAAAAAATGTAAAAACTTTCCCCATACCAAAAACAATACCAATGTTTTCCATAGATAATACAATTCACGAGTGCACGTCGTGTGATTCTTATGTCATGTCGGGAATGATTGACGCACGTTTGTGAAATGCTACATGTGTATCATAAAAACCCAGGTGAACATGCCTTACAAGCTGTGTATAAGCAACTGAAGATGGTGGAGAAAGAGATCCAATTCCTGGTGGATCAAGTGCAAGCGTTCAACCTATACCCGCTCTTGCAACCAGAGAACTATGTGGACCCTGAGACTGGCATCCCTGACCCCACGTGGCTCTATCCCTGCAAAGTAAGAACCTTATTTCTTCGTTTAAGTATCTTCTACCTATCAACGCTTCGTACGGTTTTTGCGACTTGAAAAATCATTGAGATTTTTTAATTATAATATTAATTTATAATACACATAATTCTTGCAGAATAAATTATTTAAAAAACCGCATCAAACTAGCTTTGAAATTTGTTGTACAACGCGTGTGCGGGTCCTGTGCGTGGTCGGCGCCTGTGCACCCACCAGGACCCGCGAATTCAATTCAAAAGAATTTCAAAGCGAGTGTGCTGACGCGTAGCGGGCGCGTGTCGTCTGTACAAGCCCTTATTTTGTGGTCTAGGAGATCTAAGCGGTCACACAGGCTTAATAAAAGCGACTTTGTTTTATCCATTTTTTTACCACCGTGGTAGCTCTTGCCCTGCATCTGACCTGATGGTAAGTGATGATCAGGCCGAAGGTGGAAGCGAGCTTCAGCCAGAATCCTCAACCACGGAGGAACTGGCTATCTTACTATCTTACCTCTTAACTGCCGTAGAAACACAACAGTTCTGTATTTATTTATATATTTAAACATGGAAGACTTACAGCTTAAAAACTTAATATAAAAGAAAACATAGATATTATAGATATTCTTCTGTTTCTTAGGCCTTCTTCGTGGAACTAGAACACGAGCGTCTCGACCGCGTGGCAGCTCTCGGGCGCATGTACGAGCGTATCGGTCCGATCCTCATGAAGCTGGAGTACCTGATCCTGGGCACCTGCACAGGCACGTCGACCATGATGAACGCCTACTACACGTACTGGGAGATGAAGATATTCAAATGTCTCGTCGGGTTAGTAAGGGCATAGATATATTGTTACAGATTCAACGCTTCAAGGTTCTTTTGGCTCATGGCCAAAATTGGAACTAACGACACTAATCTTGTCTTGTCAATATCATTTCTGTGACAGTGGGGAAGGCAACTGTCAAAATGGCGCTGTCTTAGCTAGTTCCCAAAACAAACTAATAATGCAAGGCGAGGAAGTGGTTATATTTTATTTTTTCGAAAATGACGCCTTGTTGTGTTCCTAAATACTCTGAAATTAGAGTTCACCATTTCTCGAAAGACCCTAAGTTTTAAAGATTGTTCCCTAAAGCTATTTGAAGAGTTTTATTTGGCATTACACACAGCTCGAAGTTATGTAGGAAATATTTTGCAGAAAGTGATTACGAGGCAATATTTAATTTTTAAATCCTGACACTTTCGATGTCAAATAATTGTTTTAAAATATTGAAATCACCGAAAACAACGAAATAGTGAAATAAAACCAAACTCTTGAATGAACATAAAGTTGCTTTAATGAACGAAATGTCAAATTTATGTCCATTTTATTAGCTATGTAGGGATCTAATGATCACGCCATCTACAATTAGCTTTGCCCGACCTTCCCCATTTCACATTTATTATTAAAGTGTACAGATAGTGCAATCCACGACGACGCGCCCCACTCCGCGATGACTGTACTGTAAGCTGTACTTTAGTGCGGAGCGGAGCGGAGTGGGGCGCGGCGTCGTGGATTGCACTAGCTATACCAACAACCCTGTCAAGGTCTGGCCGGTGGCGCCAAAAGATCCTTGTAGCATTCATATTTAAAATTGCGACTTTTACTTTGGTAACTGTCAACTGTTACAGTCACTAACCAATAAAGGTGTCGAATTTGAGCGTATTGGATACAAGACTGAATTAATGATTTTTTTAAGAGTGCGTGGTTGGCCAAATGCGGAACTATTAGGAAACAATACAAAAAGGACTCACAGGGCTTCTTTGTAAAAACTAAATAAAAATCAAATATCATTATAAGGTTGAGATTCAGCACTTTTCAACCGACTTCAAAAAGGAGGAGGTTCTCAATTCGGTTGTATGTTTTTTTTTTTGTTTTTTTTTTATGTTTGTTACGCGATTACTCCGCCAAATATGAATTGATTTTGATGATTCTTTTTTTTGTTTGGTAGGGCATACTTTAGAAGTAGTCCCACATAAATTTGGTCAAGATCTGTTGAGGGGTTTTTGAGTTAGCTTCAATAATACGTATTTTTCCCATCTAGTATATGTGGATGATATTCTAATAGTTCCTGTCACTGTAATTTACATAGCAGGTAATGGGTATTCAAATTTTTGTGGGGGTTTTGTGTAGGTACCACAACTAAAAAGTGAAAAATAAAAACTTTTTCACAAAAAATAAAACCGACTTCCAAAAAAACACTACAAAGTGAAAAATAACTTTGATATACTATGATTGCAAAAAAAACGAAAATAAAAACCCATAGACACCGACTTCCGAAATCAAAGTTATTTTTCACTTTGTAGTGTTTTTTTGGAAGTCGGTTTTATTTTTTGTGAAAAAGTTTTTTAGGGTTCCGTACCTTAAAAGGAATAAAAAAACGGGACCCCATTAAGACCACTTCGTTGTCCGTCAGTCTGTCTGTCAGTCTGTCCAGACCCTTTTTCTCGGAAACGCGTGGAGGTATCAAGTTGAAATTACCAATACATAAGTCTATGGTCCCTTTGAGCTCTAAAAATATCAAGCTTCTAAGTCAACACAATAAAAAAATACGGCCATTTATGCGACAATTATTTTGATACTCGCAAATAAATCAAAACCTACAGGGTACTTCCCGTTCAAAAAAATCAAAATCAAAAGTCATTTATTCAAATTAGGCTGAGAATCAGCACTTTTCGAACGTCAAAATTACATAAGACAGTCCCCCAAAACGCCCACCCTTCACCACTTCCTAGTGCTTTTGCTGGGAAGAAGAAGTGGCGCAACAGTTGACCTACAATAATGAAATTTGTCCAGAAGCAAGGTCTCACAGCACATGTAAAGGAAAAAGACCGAAAATCGTTAATTATTAGTAGTTTTATCACATAAAATTTGCGTATGACGTATTTCGATGTATGGGAGATCATGTTAAGTTGGTTTTTGGGATAAATTCATTCCAACTACGGAACCCTTTATTGTGAGTGATCTGACACGCACTTGGGCGGTTTTTAACAAACGCCCTACCTTCACCGCTTCCTAGTATTTTATCACTTCTCCACTCCTACTAAAACTGCATCATTAGATTAAATACTCAGATATTTCGTTTCAATACAGAGCTTACTATCAAATGGTTTTTTTTTTCTAGATTGACCTTAGAAAACTTGGAAGACTTTCAGCAGAACCTTAGCGGGAAGGTGCCTATGTTTCAAGTTGACGCCGTGTGGGTGCCCGCTGACATCACCATGCGGCCCACACAGACGGAAGTGTGCAACATACTCGGATATGACGCCAAACATTTTTTTAACAGGTGAGTTAGAAAAGTCAGGTGGCAGGTGACTCGAAAATACATTTATTTATGTCTAAACTTGAAGCGAGTAAGCGCGCGTGATACGTGATAGACGTATCAGATAACGAAATAGGAACAGCATATATTTACCTATACTTCAAGGAAGTACCACAGAGTGGATAATACCTCCCTCTAAAATCCCGGAATAGCCATGACTCATGCGCATGCATGACACATTTCATTTCGGAATTTAAAAAATGACTAATCATTTATCGCACTTCAATAACAT
Organism: Xanthia togata; assembly: GCA_963853775.1. NCBI lineage: Eukaryota > Metazoa > Arthropoda > Insecta > Lepidoptera > Noctuidae > Xanthia > Xanthia togata. The sequence goes on from OY970805.1 coordinate 8,471,933, forward strand.
TTTTAGATTTATTCTTCGTTCGTCCTGAAGTTTTGTCCCACATTCCAAAAAAATCTTAGTTTGTCCCATAGCACAATTAAAGTTGTGCTTCGTCCCAAATAACAAGTACATTAAAGGTACAGTCAACAAAAAAATAATGTACTTATTTGAAATTTTTGAAACAATAATAATTCAATAATAACACAATTTTAAACATTTAGGTATAAATCATCTTTATTATCCAGTATCACAATCAAAATCACAGAAATGGTATAATAATCATCTTATCATTACTACAGTGTAAATAGGTATACAGAATAGTCAGATCTGTAATAAACAATATTTAAGACAATTATATTATTTTAATTACCAAAAATTTTACCGACCAGTAATTAAATGAGAGTAATCAAAACAAGCGTTTAAAAAAGCAATCATTTTTATAATTTTAAAATTTCAAAAACACCATGCCCTATTTATAATTAAATCAACAAAAATTGTGATTATTACTCAATCATGGATAAAACAAACATTTTAAAATCAACATTCATATAATAATATAAAAATTGGATCAACAGTAAACTAAGAGATAAATTTCAAAAAACATAACTAGGTAAAAATCAACGTCTAACTCACTGCAATTAAAATACAAACGGGCTTATTTTTTCCAAACAATGTCCCAAGGAAATAGAACCATTTAATAAAGCTGCTATTGAATCATTAATGATTTTGTCATACATAATAACGTCTTTATGTCGTGGTCTCCCTTGACTTAACACTCGAGATTGAGCGTCATTTTTTATTACATTCAAAAAACTAATCATGTTCAGTTTTCCAGAAAATGTTCTATTTAATCTAGCATTACCACCTTCTACTGGGTTATTCGTTCTGTATGTGTCACCATAAAAATCCCATTTTCCATTTAAATATTCATTATCAAGCCACGCTGACACAAAATAATTATTAAATTTATCGATATTATCTGTTCTGGGACAATCTTCCATAATGTAAAGCCAGCCATCACATTTGAGTTCTGATGGAAGCAAAGCTAAAGATGAAGACAGAGCAATATGCTTCTTGAACATTCTGTTTTTATTTAGTTTCAATGCCTTAGCTCTTTTCCAAAGAGCTTGAGAGAACTGGAAGTAACAGCCTTTGCATGTGACGTTTGGAAATATTTTACAGATACCATTCATGGCCGCCTTTTCATAATCAGTTCTGAATGAAATGGGATTCCAATCAGGAATTTGCGATTTAATAAGAGAGAACAGAGTTTCATATGTGGATTCCTTTTTGTTCATTAATAGTACTTAAAATAATGGCACAACATTAATTTTTTCACTGGTACTCCCGAGATCACCGTAAATGACATACAATTGTTTAAATGGCTTCACCACACATTTAAATGTACCATCCGCTAGATAATGTTTGACGTTTTGGAGAAGTCTTCTGCTTTCTTCTTCAGCAAATGCTATTATTCTTGTTTTCTTATAATAATAATCAAAAAATAGAAAAGATTTGTAGCTTACTGGAATTTGAACATCAGACGGTTTTCGAAATGAAGATTTCTGGATTTGCTGCGATTTGTTACGTGCACTGTAGAGACTGCCCTTAACATTACATAAGTTTGGTAATTTTTCTTCTACAATGTCGGTTCCTCTGTCCTTTAATCTTCTTAAACCGGCATTAAAGATAGATGGGATCGATTTCCCATCCGCAGCTCTTGCTTCTTTCTTGCAGCGATGTAATTCCTCTTTAATGTCATTTTTTGATTGACTAGGTGTGCAAACGTTATGATTTAAAATCTTTTGAACACTATTATTCACTGTAACCATACCACCACGGCACTTTCTGTTCACACATCTCCAAATTATTGAGCCATTTTTGTTCTTTCGTTTTTGTGTTCAAAACCACCATATAGCAGAACAGGTTCACCTCTTCTGGATTCTATAAATGTGATCGGCTCCCGTGAGGTAGATGGTAAACTAAGATTTGGTTCCATTGTAGAACAACTGAAATTAAAGCATAAATGATTTAGTTATAAGCTTTTTAGTTATTATTTGTTTATTGTTATTATTCTTTATTAGCAATTACATATTAGCTTGACATTATTGTTACCTTAATTAGTATTATTTAAATATAAGAACAAATATTTGATATTTAACTTCTAATTTATCAATAATACTTCAGATAAAAATATTAACTTACCTATAACAAATTCGATCAATTCTCAATCTCACTTTACACACACTTTAACCAGGTGATGAATGAGTACCTGAATGCACTGTGCATCACGGGAGCTAACGTGAATCCCATTTTGCAGATAACGAAAACTAATGCTATTGGCCAAATGAGTCAATACAAGCAAACAAACAAAGGACGCAATAAAGAAGGGGTGGTCATTTTTTTACCTGCTCTTTTGAAAAAATTCCAGTGACGTCAGTTGTTTACAAATAACTTGCTCACTAAAAGCGGCTAAAGAGTGTTATTATAAAATAATACGGGCAAATTTTCTCTCGCAGAGAAGACTGAGAGGAGCGGTTGTTTTAAAAAGTTGATGTTAAATATTTAATATTAAGTAACCCTTTTTTGCCGATTGTACAAAAAAGTAAGTTTGGCATATACAAAAAAAAAATAGGCCGAAGAAGGAATATATAATAGGACGAAGCGGGAATAAAAAATTAAAATTATATTTTGGGACGAAGGAAGCATATTGTTTGGGACGAACCAGGATTTTTTTATGTAGGACAAAACTCAGTGGGCCAAACGAAGAATAAATCCATTTTTAACAAATTATTAGTTCGTAGAATCTTATTACGTTTTTAGGGTTCCGTAATAAAAGTGTTTGCATGTCACATAGGCAAATAAAATCTTAATAAATTGGCTGGTTATTATGCGCATTTACTTGATTATATTGCGAAATGCTGTAACACATGGACATGACAGAAACCACAGCTTTGGTTTCCAGCAATTGCTGTAAAAACTACCATCTGTGTAATCTGACCAAAATCCGCACGAAATGTGGGTGCACCACTTCCTAAGCGAATACAGGCGTGATTTATATTGATTCTATTAAGGTTAACAACATTCCCCCGCTGGATGAAGAAGACCTGCCTCCCATGCGCTCCTCAACGTATAGCACACGCGACCGGCAACGAGTTCTTCACATGGTCCTTCGTCGAAGACATTCTCCGCGTGGAAGCCATCAATGACATCTCACTGCTTATACAAGACACCATCTTTAGACTTACTTCGGATATCAGCAGTTATATAGTCAAGTATGGTTTTTTATTTTATTGGATAGTATTAGTTATTCTAATATAAGAAATAAAGAAAGAAAGAAAAATATGTTATTTGGGAGTCGCACAGGAAACACAAACCGTTAACAAAAGGAACACTAGCGACCCGCTCCTGCTTCGCACGGTTTTTACGACTTGAAAAAACATCGAGATTTCTTAGGTAAACGTAACATTAATATTAACGAATTAAAGAATAAATTCTCTAAACGATGGTGAAAACTTCATCAAAATCTGTTACGTAGTTTAGAAGAACAACGCGGACATACAGACAAAGACGAAAATGTACTTTGTTTTATAATACGTATAGATACCATATAAGTACAATATTTAAGATAATATGACCCTTAAGACAATGGGATAAGATTATGATTTATTTCTTTGACATAAGGTTCATATTACAACGTTCCGTGCGCTTATTATTTGCAACGTCTCGACAAGTTTCCTTCCAAATCATTCTGGTATAGCTATTGTAGGTTGTTGGTAATGGACGTATAATTTTGAGACCATGAAATACTGTGTTTACCTTCCCTATTTATTAGGCGTTATTTGAAATTAAACTTTAAAAAAGACCTTTAAATATTATACTTTAAAGTCGCTTTTCGTGTGTGATCGCGTTGTTCTTCCAAACTTCGCAACGCATTTCGATGCGGTCTTCGTCATCATTTAGAGAATGTATTATGGAAGGTTTATGTGTATATTACACTAATATTTAACTTATTAATTTCTTTACTATATCTAACTTAGAAAATTAGATATAGAGATTAAAGAAAATTTCTTTTATATTAAAGAAAGTTAGAAAAACCGTGTGAAGCAGGGGCGGGTCGCTAGTAAAATATAAAGGACTAGTGGCACTAAATAACTCTAACCTTTAAAAAAAAAACTTGCTTTTGCACGTTAAAAAAAAGTGTCCTGAAAATAGCATCAAACGTTAAAAAATTCTAACGACAACAGAAATCAAATCGCTTTTCTCAATGAACTAAATAAATACGAGTACAATTACTTTTTCTAGATGGTACAAATACTCTCACCTCTGGTCATTCGACAAGAACCTCTCCTGCGAGAAATACGTACAGAAATTCGATCAAATCTACAAATACGACGAGAAATTCTTCTTTTTCGAAGACATCATAGCCGACCTCCATGAACATGTGAAATTTGTCGACATAGGTGCTATAAGGGTGAATCTAAGGCCCATTATAAAGCAGATACAAGACCATGCGCAAGAGTGGAAGGATATATTAGGAGCGTGCGTTGCAACGAAGACCAGAACTAACATGCATGATATGAAGAATCTGGTTGATGTAAGTTCGTTTGTTTTTCAATCTACTTTTTAACAATCTTAAATTCACAGACAGACAACTCTGAGCCTTAACCGCTGGGTTTAGAAGGTTGGAATGTTTCACAAGTTATTAAGAACAACGAAAGGAAAATTCATCTCCAAAAGGGGTTGAATAAGGGTTGAAAGCTTATATGGCAGTTCGTTATGTTTGCCGATGAGAAATCCCATCAAGCACACGGCTTGTAAAAATATAATAGGGATGATGCCTGGGTTAAAAAAAAGAAATTCTATTTAGTCCATCAGTCAGATAATAAAAAAAAATATTAGATACGAATTTTTTGCTTTATCATATTAATAAAAAAATACTTAGATTCAACGCATTAAAGTTGGGGAGTGGGGGTTGATACGTCACAAGTATGTATAAAATATACATACAAGTGACGTCATGGCACATTATAACTATATATCGCCGTAATCTTATGATAACGTAAAAAAAATAAAAAATACGTGTACGTTATTTTTTCATAGTCTTCATGACGGACAAAAAACATTTTTTTAGTTATCATCCTATTGTGTAAACAAAGAAGAAAGAGTTTGATGTGTAACGTCTATCCTCTCGCATTCCTGCTATCTGTGCACAGAATACCCTAAAAATCCGTGCCAGTGATTTCGTGAAAAGAGACGGAAGTGTGTCACAAGTCGCCGGGGAAGCGCGCGCTAAGCGATGTCTAAATTACGAAATAAAGTTGAGAAGTCGTAATTAGCTTAATCAGCCTATAATGTTCCCACACTGGGACACAGGCCTCGTCTCTGTGAGAGGGAGTACTGTCTGTGGGAGAATGTTGGTGGGATATCTTATATGCCTGTAAATACACCAGCACCCTCTTTAAACCATAAAACACCGCAACTGCGGCCCCAACCATGTTGGGGTCGGCTTCCAGTCTAACCGGATGCAGATGAATACCAGTATTTTACATGGAGCGACTGCCTATCTAACCTCCACAAATCAGTAACTGGGTAATACTCGTACGATACCCCTTAGTACAACTGGTTGTCAGACTTCTGACGACCCGTAACGATTGTCAAAATTCCACGAATGACAGCTGGGACCCTCGTCTTAACGTGCTTTCTGAAGCACGGAGGAGTCTCGGTATGTAAAGATGATCACCCATACACGACCAACCCCGGCAAGCGTAGCTTAACCTGATGGATCGGCCAGTGCGGCTGTTATTACTTAGCCACGAGCTCCTGCTGATTATCGATAGAACTAGAAGTCTAGCAAAGCCTTCAAAACTCTAAACTTTTATTGTATACTTACTATACTTGTAATATTATAAAGAGGTAAAATTTGTTTGTTTGTTTTTGGGTAATCTCCGGAACTCTCTAACGGATTTGATAAAATCTTTTTGCATTGGATAGCCCATTTCTTGAGAAAGATATGTAGGCAGAAGCTAGTCATCTATATTGTTGCTTGTCATGTACTATTACGCTTTGCGTTATAATCGGAATGAAACTTAATTATATACTGTTGTTTGCCTTGAGAATAAAATAAATAAAATCTCATTCGTTGTACTTTATCCAACCAGAATCTCCGAATGACGGTAAATATGAACATCAAAGGTCTGGACGACTTCAAGCACGTGATGGCTACCATTGCTCTAGTGCAACAAATGACCGTTACCGCCGAGTGCAAGTACCAGAATATGCAGGAGATATTCCATATGCTGAGGCAGCATAATATTGAAGTAAGTCTTGTTTATTTGTTTAAACTATACCCCATTTGAAATAAGATTAGACATTTAAATAAACCTTTTTTACAGTCCATCCAACCAATGTTGACTTCTATTCCGTTGGTGGCATGACAAATGGCAGCTGCAGTAATCAGTTGATTTTGTAACCACTTTTTTGCTTTTATTGCTATCCTTATGCCTACGCTATAGAAGTCATAATCAATTGACTGTAAAAGAAGGTTTGCTTAAATGTCTAATCTTATTTCAAATGGAGTATAGTATCTAGCAATCTACTAGTTTGGCGACATGTCAAATATTCAGATTTCTGTGCTATATCTAAATTAAATTTTAATGTATTTCACACATAAATCTTTCGGAATAAAATGCTCTAACTTATAGTAAAAAACTGCACCAAAAAGTATTGTGTAGTTTAGACGAACTAGGCGATTACACAGGCAGACTAAAAGCGATTTGTTATAAAACAATAACGTTCTTTTTTCTTATACTCTTTCGACACTCTTCGACTTAGAAAGGTGGTTAAAATGCTTAGATAAGGCATTTTCTACCAGTCTATTTTAGGGGGCTCCGGAGACAATAATGGTAGGTGCAGGTGGGGAGAGCAAAATAAATAGTGCTTCCTATGGAAAACTTAGACGCGATTATTTATTTATTTATTAAAACTTTATGCACAAGTAAAAAAAATACCGTACAAAGGCGGACTTAATGTCTGAGGCATTTTCTACCAGTCAACCTTAGGGTGATGCAGATTCCGACGTTTGGCTCCCAGACTGGACCGGGCCGGGGCTGCCTTGAAGCGGCTCCTGCCCAATCTAGGGGGTCCAAACGCCTCCTGCCGGAGGCTATACGCGGGGATCGTGCGGTCCATGGCCCTGTACGGGGCACCGGTGTGGGCGCATTCGTTGAGGCGGCGGCCTGCCCGCCGGTTGAACGCGTCCCAGAGGGTCATGGCCACCCGGCTGGTCCGGGGATACCGCACGGTCTCCGGTGAGGCGGCGAGCCTCCTTGCCGGATTGCCGCCATGGGATCTGGAGGCAAAAGTCCTCGCGCATATTTGGGAGTGGCGCGGGGAGGCGAAACGCCGGGGCTTGACTCCGATGCCGCGAGAAATCGCGGCACAGCGGACAGAGCTCCGACGGGATCTCATGGCGGCATGGAGAGTACGATTGTCGCAACCCAGTGCTGGGCACGCCACTATTGCGGCGATAAGTCCCCTCTTTGAGGAGTGGCTGGAGAGGCGCCACGGCGTCCTCACCTTCCGCCTGACGCAGGTCCTCACCGGACATGGCTGTTTCGGGAGGTACCTGTTTCGGATAAGGCGGGAGGAAACGCCCGGGTGTCATCACTGCGTGGATCGCCCGGAGGACACGGTGGAGCATACGGTGGAGATATGCCCGGCTTGGGCAGAGCACCGCCGTGTCCTCGTGGAGGCGATCGGTGGCGGGGATCTCTCGCGTCCGGCCCTGGTCCAGGCCATGGTACGGAGCGAGAGGGCATGGGAGGCCGTCACCTCCTTCTGCGAAGCAGTAATGCTCGCAAAGGAGGAGGCGGAACGCGTGAGGGAGAGGCAAATTTCGCGCCCTCACGCCCCTAGCCGCCGCAGGAGGAGACGCCCTGGGCGTCGGGAATCGATTGCCGATTCCCGGCCACCGTAGGCGCGGGCTTGCGGACGGTGAGCAATGGGTAGCTCGCCGTCCGGTAAGGACCAGGCCCGGGTCGACGGCGCGTTGTGTTCCACGCGCGCCTCAAAGAGATGTCAGCAAGTGAAGGGGTCCGATGAGACCATTGCCTGCCGGGGTTGCGGGATTAGTCCGAAAGGGATACCGTGGCCCCCTGGCATTGCACAGGCAACAGAAGGAACACGGGTGGGTTTTAGTCAGTAAGAGTCTGACACGCCCTCCCGCTCCACCCAGAGCGGGAGACGTCATTTGATGATTTCCCACCCAAAAAAAAAAAAAAAAAAAAGGGTGATGCAGATACTAAACATGGCAGGTACAACATAAGGGATTGATAACACGAAAATAACTATAAAATACAAGAATATATACATACATACATATAAACAGAATATACTTTGTTAGGAGAAATAACGATCAGTAGGGGAGAAAACGAATCCATCAAATCACCGCTACGATGGTTCTGCCAACTTTAAAGACAACCGACTGGTTGCCGTCCTGATGTTCAGAGGTAGCGCATTTCAAAGAAAGACCGCCTGGACAAAGAAAGAAGAGTGAACGAAACCAGAGCGGTGGGAAGGACATCGTCGAAGACGATTGTTGGTGGAACGAAGATATTTACGAAAAGCAGAGCATAGGTATTGAATATGGGAAGTCAGGTAAGAAGTGGGTTTGTCGAGAATAGAGAACAACATAGACAGAACCTCTCTGTGCTGTCGAATGGGTAACCACTTAAAAATACAATCGGTGCGTGGATACATGGTCATATTTACGAAGATTGAAAACGAATCGAATACAATTATTAAAAAAAGGATTATTTAAGAAGGCGGTCAATTTTACCGAAATCTCCATGTTTTTTTTTCTCATAAATCCTCTTTTAATTGTTTTTTTCTAAAACCCTTATAGATTTCGTCAATCCCAATTAAAACTAAATTAATAACTCATCTATTATCTATTACAAACCAGCTGTCCGCCCCGGCTTCGCACGGGTAGCACTAAGTACTTATCTAAGGCGCACCTACCTACCCTTCCTACCTACCTACCCTACCTACTTACCTACTCTACCTACCTTACCTACCCTACCCTACCTACCCTACCCTACCTACCTACCTACCTTACCTACCTCATCTACCTACCCTACCTACCTACCCTAGCTACCAACCTACCCTAGCTACCAACCTACCCTAGCTACCAACCTACCCTAGCTACCAACCTACCCGAGCTACCTACCCTATCCACCTTCCTACCCTAGCTACCTATCTACCAACGCTACCTACTTACCCTATCTACCCTACCTACATACCTACCCTACCGGGATAAAAAGTCTCATCCTATGTCCGTCTCCTGGTTCTAATCTACCTCCCCACCAATTTTCAGCCAAATCTGTTCAGCCGTTCTTGAGTTACAAATAGTGTAACTAACACGACTTTCTTTTATATATATAGATTATAAATTGGTTGCCTGTGTGACAGCGTTATTTTTCTAAACTACGCAACGTAATTTTAGGCAGTTTTCAACATCATTTAGAGAATTTATTCCGAAAGGTTTATGTGTATGTAATAAATTAATATTTAGTTAGATATTATATAATTAAGAAATCATCATGTTTCGTTGTAAAAAGGCTTTTTAGGGTCGCTTTAGTTCATTATGTTGAACTACCGACCCACCCCTCTTAATGTAAAGTTCAGTAATAAGTACAAAACCCACGTGATCCATTGTTGGACTATTTTCATCATTAAAACCCTCTCATTTCACAGGTACCAGATGATGATACGAAATTTGCTAAAGACTTACAGGCTTCTTGGGGTAAACTGTACCAAACAACACTGTTCAGAGCCGTGACTCTAGAAAAAACAAAAGACAAATTCTCTAAACTGAACGTGGTAGAAATTGCGAATTTCTTAAAGGAGCTCGACGATTTCGTTGAGAAGTTCGACAACGTAGGCCCCAGCACCGTCGGCGAGGATATGGACAGAGGATTGCATCTTATGGAGGTAAGGGCATGAGGAACAGGGTGTAAAGTTCACTCATCCACCATAGAAAAGGGAGGATCCTCCAACCAGACGGGTGTTGTGTCTGGCGGGCCGACTGCCCGATTGTTGATGTCAGATAGTCTTATATTATGTTGTTCGCGCGGTAAACTCTAATTGCGCAATGCAGGATTTGTGTGACGTCATGTCTTTGATGCGTAGTCCGTATGTGGTGTAACCGCTACAGAGGTAACATATTTTTATTGCTTGCTGTATACCTAACAGAATACAGATATCCCAAGTAACGTATGTGCTTCGGGAATTATAGTCTATCTTCGAAAACACGAATGCATGATGATGTGGTCCAATACAGACCTTTCACAACCATGGAAATATTTACATATTCTGTATTACCATGATTACAATATTATAGGTTAACAACTCAATTCCAAAAAGGTATTGAGTGACCGATGACTATCTGCGACAGCAGTAGGTAGGTAACCCTACAGAGAGAAAACTACGTAAAATGATAATGATAGGTGCACAAACAAAAAGCGCGGCAGAAAAAAAAATCCTCTTTGAGATGTTACGCGCCTGTTGCGCACCGTTCTTGATAATTTGGCAACACGAATATTACCTAAGCGTATACCTTTTCTTGTTTGACTGTAAGTGAAATCACACTCACATCACATGTAAGGATCAGAATAATATCTCAATGGCTTACTGTCACTAAGAGGCTACATTCCTTAGAGCGAGAAGTCCGCACGAGCACGATTGCTCAGAATATTACAGAAGGTCTTTTCCATGACGAATGTGTATGGCTATCCCGGTCTATCTCAACCGAATACTCAGTGTATGTGAAGTGTTTTTATGTGTGCGGGGCGTACGTTTTTGCTTGTTATAAGGTGCCGAACTTCTGTTCTGTAGCTGTACTTTTATCGCGAGGCCATAATTGAAACTAAATTGTTTCTTCACATACATTTCACTATAGTTTGACCGAGACAGCTGTTCCGCGCCTTAGGAATGCATGGCGAGGCGGGGGCGGCACTGCGACGCCGTCCCGACGCGCACAGTCGGGTCAACAGCGCCCCCCCTGTCAACGTCATTCGAGTGACAAGATCCTTGTAGCCCTGTATTCTGTGACGATTGTGTAGACTCTGTATGTTATTGTACTTTTCAATATCACCTCCAACAGGAATTCTCCAAATACTTCGACGAACTTGAAGGCCGAAAGAAGGTGCTTCAACAAGCAGAACAGCTTTTTGACAATCCGCTAGCAGACTTTTCAAACTTTAACCGCGCTAAAACCGATTTTAGTAACATGGAGGTGATCTACAAGATTTATAAGGCTCAGAAGAACGCCAGGGAAGTATGGTCGAAGACTCTATGGGCTAATCTGAATCCACAAGGTCTTGTCGACGGTATTGAGCAGTTCTTTAAAGACTTTAGGTAAGTGTTTCATTACGTTTGACGGAACTAGCCTGGTCTCCGGCAAGGTGGACCAGTTTCCTGGGCCCTATCCGCTCGCAGCTTTACAGGTTAATATAACTGACAATACGAAATATTGGTAAATAAATAACATAATTTTACACATTGTCACATTTTGCTGTTTAATAAAACAGGGGAAATGTATGAAGGAAACTTGTAAAATTGTCGCTTGTCACCTTTTCTTTTCGGGTTTTACTCCGACTTCCAAAAGGAGGAGGTTATCAATCCGGATGTTTATATATTATTTTTTTATTAAACAGATACAGCAGATTCCCGCGACCTTCACCAGGGGCGGCCTCCCTGGTGAAGATCGCCGAAATCTGCTGGATGCAACACAGGATCGATTGATGTGGTGTCGCTTGGGAGAGGACTGTGTCCAGCACTGTTTGTCTATCGGCTGAAGTGATGATGATAATTTGGAACTAGTGGTTAGGGGAAATGGAGCCTTGATGTCATGATGCTAAAAAATGTTAAATCCTTTTTTCGGTGTTTGCCCTATGTTATTTATTTTAAGCTATTTTTTTTCTATTGAAATGAGTGTCCATGGAGTTTCCTAGCCGTTCTTCGCCATAGGAACCTACTACGCTTTGAAATGGGCAACTAGCTTCGTCTTTCTGACTTACCAACTCCTTGATAATTTATAAAACCGGCTTAATGCGTTTTGGACCACGCACAATGAAAGGTTCCGTAGCTGGGATAAGTTTATCCCAAGAACAAGCTTAACATTGTAGTTGAAAAACATGTTCTCCATTCTACATTCCAACTGCAAATGTAAGTTTGTACGCTCAATATTGAGAGATTTACCATGTTATTTTAAGATCATAGACTTCTTATTAATTTTCCTGTAATCTTTGAGTAAAGAACCATACTCTTGTATTATTTTTTTAAATTTTAGTTACTTCGGAGATAAGGTGGGAGGAATGGTCAAATTTCATAAATTTTCTTAAATATCTCAAAAATAAAATGATTTAAATAAATAATAAACTCAAAACAAGCCCTTCCATTTGATTTGTCACGCGGTACAGCTTACTAAACTTTTTTTTTTTAATTTTCTTATTTGCTCCCGAAAAGTGACCCCCCTTATTCAAAATTAATTTATTTACTTTACGTCCGTGTTTGGGTCTCAAAAATTCATATGTGTACCAATATTCAACTAAATTGGTCAAGTAGATTCGGAGCAAATTGGCTATGACAGACGGACAGACGGACGGACGGCAGACAAAGTCTGGTGGAAAACCCGTTCTCGGCCTTCCAGAAGCTGTTCGATTTCGTCATCGAGGGTCAAACGGTATGGAACAGAAATGTGACAATGGCAGGGCATTGTTAAGAACTATAGGCCCATCACACTTGTTAGCCATGTCTACAAGCAGTTTTCAAGAGTCATCACGAACCGTCTCGCGCGCAGGGCTGACGACTTCCAGAACAAGCCGGATTTCGTAAAGGCTTTAGCACTGTAGACCACATACATACGCTGTGGCAGGTTATACAGAAGACCGAAGAGTATAACCTGCCTCTCTGCTTAGCATTTGTGGATTACGAGAAAGCCTTCGATTCGATCGAGACATGGGCTGTACTGCAGTCTCTTCATCGGTGCTAGATTGACTATCGGTAGATCGAGGTACTAAAGTGTATCTACGAAAACGCCACTATCTCATTCCGACTCTACGACCAGACCTCGAAACCTGTCCTTCTGTAGCGAGGTGTGAGACAAGGAGACGCAATCTCTCCGAAACTGTTCACCGCTGCACTGGAGGATGTCTTCAAGGTTCTTGACTCGCCATTGATGTTGATGCCTAGCCCTTTGGCTAGGCATCAACGTCAATGGCGATTATATCTCTAAACTTCGGTTTGCCGACGATAGTTACCTGGCTGAGACCATGGAGGACCTCAGTACAATGCTCGATGACCTCAGTAGAGCCTCCGAAAGAATGGGTCTTAAAATAAACATGGACAAGACAAAGGTCCTGTCAAATTCCCATGTAACACCCACTCTCATGAAGATCGGAGACGCTACGCTCGAAGTTGTGGACGAGTATGTTCGTTCTCATAGGACAAACTTTCCAGCTAGATACGTCCAACTTCGAGAAAACGTCCAATCTTCGAATCTGACTCGGCTGGGCAGCGTTCGGGAAGCTACGCAATATCTTCGCGTCCCACATACCGCAGTGTCTCAAGATAAAGGTCTTTTACCAGTGCGTGTTGCCAGTGATGACCTATGACACTGAAACTTCGCTCACAATGAGCCTTATCAGAATGATAAAAGTCACCCAAAGGACAAAGGAGAAGACTATGCTTGGAGATTCCTTACGTGATCGAATCAGAAATGAAGCAGGCACAGAAATAGACAGGGTACATAGCTCACAGAACAGATGGCCGATGGGGCCGAAAGGTTCTGGAGTGGCGATCGCCTACTGGAAGACGAAGCGTTGGAAGGCCTCCCACAAGATGGACTGATGACCTTGTCAAGGCCGTAGGAATCCGCCGGATGCGGGAGGCACAGAATCGGTCGATGTGGTGGTGCTTGGGGGAGGCCTATGTCCAGCAGTGGACGACTTTCGATGATTAGACGGACAGACAGCCAGCCAGCCCGACAGACAGACAGACAGACACACGACTGATCTTATAAGGGTTCCGTTTTTTCATTCGGACGTACGGAACCCTAAAAAGTGCCTGTGAATAGTTTAATTGAAATAAATGCTTTGAGTTGGACTTTTTCATCACCATCATCAGCCAATGACAATCTACTGTTGGTCATAGACCTCTCCAATGGCTTGCCACTAAAGTCAATTCTCGGTCACTCATCTGACCATTACATTGTCCCGATGAATATTGTATGTGTATTGTTTAGCATAGCCAGTAATTGTTCGCGTGTGCCTACACTTAGTAAAAAAATAATGCTTATACTTTTTCCGACTACAAACAATATTTTTACCGCTACGGGCAACCTTCTAAATTAAAACTAATTTTGCTAACAGCCAACGTAAGAATGAGTTTTATCAGTCATCGAAGAAGTTTACACTAAAATAAATACCGTTTCTTAGGAAATTACCAAAGGTAGTCCGCCTGACGCCTATAGGTCAGACGTTGGACCTTAAGATGAGGCAGTTCAAAGGCGTGGTGCCGCTGATGGTGTCACTGAAGAACGAAGCAATGCGCGAGAGACATTGGAAGAACCTCATGCAAAAGACTGGTGAGAACCATATGGTTATAACCGGTGTATCAAAGACACGTCACATAGCCGTTACAGATAGTGCCATGCACGACGTACTCTAAGCTGTACTTTAGTATAGAGCGGAGCGGAGTGGGGCGCGTCGTCGTGGATTGCACTATCTATATCGGCGTATTCTGCTGTACATCAAACTAAGTAATATTGAGAAAAAAATACTGATAAAAGACTGCATACGTTACAAGTGTGGCTGTATTTAATGTTAAGTAATAATATAACATTTGAAACTCGTTTTCGTGACAAAAACTTGTATAAAAAGTTGAAACTTTGACCTTCAATAACTCCGTGAAGGTTTCCAGGTATGGTATGCAAAAAAATATCACAATGATGGAGAGAAGTGGCTTGGCTTCGTTAAGCGTATTTTTACCGTTTAGCAAAAACAGCCAATATTGTTCTCACTTCTGGGACACAAGACCAGGAAGTATCACACGTCTTAATCCACCACGCGGGCCCAGTGCGGGTTGGTATATAAAAATGGTACCGGTGAACGCTTAGTTTCGTGACAACGTTCTTCTATTTTTCATGACTATTGTCAGAGCTAAAGAAAACCTAAAAATACTAAAGAAACTGAATAGAAGTGTACCTAATTACAACTTTATGGATGGCCACCTTTTGCCAGCGGGTTGGGCTGCGTGGAGGTCGGATATTATTCCACGGGAATGTACTACTGGGATAAAAATTATCCTATGTCGAAATTTCATCAAAATCCGTTCAACCGTTAAGAACGCTCAGTCTGAAAGTGGGCAACGTCACAAATAGATGTCAAATTTTTCGCTGTTTTGATTAATTTGGCAATATTATTGTATGAAAATAATAAAAGTGGCTGACCAGCAAACTAGAATATTAATAATGAATTGCAATTATAACATAGAATTTAATGTTGTAACCGTTTTAGGGGTAAAAAAGGCATTTGTAGAGTTTCCAAATACTTTTTTTTTTCTAAATATTCGGTGTTACGATAGTAACTATTACATATTGATGCAATAATTAGCTTAATAAGCTCACCAGTTAGCCACATTTCATATTTCCATTCAGTAATATTGCCAAATTAATGAAAACAAGTAAATATTTGAGAGCTATTTGCGACGTGGCCAACTTTTAGGATAACGCTCGTAAGTCGTGATAAGGTAACATACAGACTCAGTTAATTCATAAATAAAACTCCAATGTTAAACTGTTATTCAGGTCAGGACTTCGACATGTCTCCGGAACGCTTCACGCTGGAGAACATGTTCGCTATGGAGCTGCACAAGTATCAAGAAGTTGCTGAGACGATTGTCAATCATGCTATTAAAGTAAGCTATACTTGAATACTCAATCTTAGATAATGTTTTTCCAGTTAATCAATTTTCAACGTTATGTTTTTAAGTTGATTTTGGATTGCCGTTTGTTATAAAAAGGTCCTATAAAAATCGGTTGCAATGGACTGTTTATTAATATGCCAACGCCATCCAGCGAGGGTGGCATGAGGTTCGAACCGACCGGAATGCGGTGCTGATGGTGGCGCCCTCCTCGGCGGACGGTACCGCCGTAAAACGAATTGCGTGCGTACGCACAGTATAGTGAAATGCGTGCGAACAATTTAGTGATTGTCATGGTGGAAGAAAAAGTGGAACTAGTTTTAAATATAAGTTAGTGTCTCGTAAAAACCTTGTGTAAAGCCATTGAAAGTCTCAATACAATATTTTATAATTGCAGTATTTTGGAGCCTTCTTCATTTTTCTCCACCTCACGCACACTCGTCGCATAAACATACGAGGTTCAATAAAAACCAAAAGGACGCCTAACAGCCATCTTAGGCCGTGAACAAGGCGCCCCAACAGGACTTTAAACGTAGTCATATATGACATTGAGTTTGTGTTCTCAAACCTAGATAATAATATGGAACAAGCCGTGGGCCCTTTGGGATTTCCTAATG
This sequence comes from Xanthia togata, assembly GCA_963853775.1. Taxonomy (NCBI): domain Eukaryota; kingdom Metazoa; phylum Arthropoda; class Insecta; order Lepidoptera; family Noctuidae; genus Xanthia; species Xanthia togata. The sequence goes on from OY970805.1 coordinate 8,488,513, forward strand.
GTAAAAATGCCGAATTTCCATACATAGATAAAAAAGAAAGAACATACGCTTATTTGCGGTAAACATGACGCAAAGGAAGAATACAAAACAAAAGATAAAGATAAAGATATTTTCACCTCAGCACCTCAAACAAGCAGGTTTTGCTGTCAAAAAACAGTGAGCAAAATTCGATTTTGCTGCGAGCGTGAGACAAAGTAACTTTTTAATTATTTTTTTTTAAATGCCGTGACCAGTGTTGGGTCTGCTTACAAAATTCTAAAGATTTGAACTTCAATTAGTTTTGTCACTTTCACTTCGATACGAAAAAAGCGAGAGATAGAAACAAGTCGATTCGAAGTTCGATTTCAAAATTCCCTAGTAGGCCCAAAAATTAAACAAACAATAAAACGTTCGGATTCACTTAAAACCTTAAAATTGCAAATCATCTGTTAAGGTTTTATTTAAATTGTTTTTTTTTTGGAACGAAGTTCTTTAGGCGTCTTGCGGTAAGAGTGCACTGGCAGAAATCGTCACGGGAAAAGGCGCTTGCGACTGTCTTCTTCTAATGATTCAAAGAGAAAGAAAGACGGAGTGAGATAGTAAGTGTGAATTTGGTCAAAATGCAAATCCAAGATGGCGGATGCGAAAATTTTCACATTTTTTATTGGGTGTCGTTTTCATAGTTTTCAAGGGTGCTAAAGCCGATCGTGAGGGGAAAATGTAAATCCAAGATGGCGGTTGCGAATATTTTCAATTTTTTCTTCATGGGTATCGTTTCTATGGTTTTCAAGGTTGCTAAAGCCAATAGTGAAGTCGAAATGTAAATCCAAGATGGCGGCTGCGAACATTTTCAAATTTTTCTTCATGGGTATCGTTTCTATGGTTTTCAGGGTTGCTTAAGCCGATAGTGAAGTCAAAATAAAAATCCAAGATGGCGGCTGCGAAAATTTTCATATTTTCGTCATGGGTGTCGTTTTCATAGTTTTCGAGGGTACTAAAGCCGATCGTGAGGTCAAAATATAAATCCAAGATGGTGGCTGCGAAAATATTCAATTTTTTATCATGGGTATCGTTTTCATAGTTTTGAGAGTGCTTCAGTCGATAGTGTGGTCAAAATGTAAATCCAAGATGGTGGCTGCAAAATACGAGGTGATGAAGATTATGTAAAAAAAAAACCTTGTCCGATATGAAAAGGGCATATGGTACTGCATTAACATTACAAAAGAGTTTTTTTTTTATTATTATTTATAGTAAAAAAGTTATTGGTATTTAAAATTGCCCCAATCCATAAAAAAAAATTGCAAAACATACTACGACAGCCGCCGCCCGCACCAAACGTAAAATTCGGTAAAATTCACCATTGAAAAAAAATGTGGGGATTCCTTTTTCCTGAAAATTTCCACATAATATGCTCACAGTACGATACCTAACAACACCCTCATGGATCGGACAGGTTTTTTTTTACATGTTGTATGTTCTCGCTGCTGAGGTGAAAAGTTGTATGTGTTACACGAGAGCAAAGTTATTTGCATCTCGTGTCTTTGAATCCCTCGCAGCGCTCAGGATTCTAACCTAGAATCACTCGCTACGCTCGTGATTCAATTATAGAATCCTTCGCTTACTCGGGATTCAAAATCAACACTCGCAGCAAAAAACAACTTTGCTCTCTTGTTGCACAAATAACTATTATTCGTCGGATATGGTACATACAAGTTGTTTAAGTGAAGTAATTATGTTCAGGACACATCCGCCGCTAAAAGCGGCATACGAATATTTACATGGTTAAAACCTAACTTATTTATTACTTATAATCTATTAACAATAGAAAACGCTTAGACTATAGACATAGAGACACACATTTACATTTTGAAATTTAGACTATTAAAATATCAAATAAAATAAAACACAACAACAACAATATTCGTAGATATTATAAAACTAAATAAATCTAATATGTATTACTCTTGTAATCAAAAAATTCTTTCAGTGTATAAAATGTATTTTGGAGAAGCCACGCTTTTAGATTTTTTTTGTAGTAATTAATTGGTAGTTCTCTTATTACTTTTGGAATATGGTTGTAAATTTTTATGGACATAAGGTAGCTGTTTCTGTAGTGGAGAGCGCTGTTACAAAATTGGTTTTTTAGCTTGGTGGGGTCCCTTTTTGTAAATCTATGGTTTTCGGTTACTGTGGAGAAGAAGTTTGAATTCTTCCTAACAAATATGGCTATTTCTAAAATATAAATAGAAGCTAGCGTTAAAACCTTTAACTTTTGAAAGATTGGTCTACAACTCTCATATGGAGGCGCCCCAGTTATTGCTCTCAAGCATTTTTTTTGCGCTATGAAAGCTCTTTGGAAATGTGACGAGTTACCCCATAGGAGTAAGCCGTACCTCAATACAGACGCTACGTAGCGGTGATAGGCGTTGAGTGCAGCTTCTTCATTCGCTGTTTTACGTAGTTCTCTTAGTGCGTATACAAATCTGTTTATTTTTTTACATAGGTTTTCAATATGTGTTCCCCAATTACAATTTTCATCTAATGTTAGACCTAAAAATTGTATACTATTTTCTTAAAAAAAATCTGGAAACATTTACTTGTGCATGTCACAGAACTCGCAGACTTCGTTCTGTGCACAGACTACATAGAGATACTTACGTATGTTCTGTGGTTCGTTACGTGCGTCATTGCTTTGTTTTGATACTTTGAGTTTTGAATTCCGTAATCTTTTACTTAGTTATTATTTACGATACGTGCTTTTTCTGCTACTACCGAGTTGAGTTATTAAGTTCCTGGAGTGCATTACGTTTTGTGAGATAAATTGACTCTTAATAGTGCTGTTCTTTGTGAGATATTTGACTCTTAGTGCTACAACAGAAAAACAATGATATCTGAGTATTCTCATAATCAGAAACCATTTTTCATTTATTCACCCTGGAATAAATGAAAAATGGTTTCTGATTATGAAAATACTATGTTTTTACTATTATTTAAAATAAAAATCTTCAGGGCACAACAATTTTCCAGTGGGACCCAACTTTCCTTACAAATCGGGCAATCTCCTTTACTTTTAAGTTGTTTCCATTTAGCCAATTTATTATATCGTTAATAGTTTGATTTACTTCTTGTTGATGAAATGTTTTATTATTTTCCGGTATTATTACTGACACGTCATCTGCAAATAGTACGCATTTATGCCTTGTTATATTTGGTAAGTCATTAATATATAGAAGGAAGAGAAGAGGCCCAAGGATGCTTCCTTGGGGTAATCCAGACCCATTGTGTTTAAATAAGGATCTGTATGTCATCGCAACGAGTTTATCATTTATATGAGATATTTCTACACGTTGTTGTCTTTTGCGTAGGTAGCTTTTTAGCCATTCTAACGCTGGGCCCCTGATGCCATAGCGCTCTCATTTATCTAGCAGTGTATAGTGGTTTACGAGATCAAAAGCCTTGCTCATGTCTAGAAAAGAAAATGAACAAGTTGGTTGAAAATATGCGTCACATCCACGCAAAACGGCCATCCCTCAGCAGAATGCTGCGACCCTCTGCGAAACAGAGCCCCAGCGTTGGTTTTCAGCGACAGCCGGTGTTGACGTTATGACGTCGACCGGTGCAGCATACAAGGAGACATACATAAGATGTAGATATAAACAATTAAAATGGCAACATTCCGTTCAGTCGGCATCGACTCGCGCGCCGCCTTAGGGCCGGCGCTCACTGGCGGCACGCCACGCCAAAGGATATTTATGCGACGAATAGAAATATAAATTAGTTAATAGTATGACAATAAAATTGAAATCAGCGATGCCGCAGTATCCTTAAGCATGACGCGGCATGCCGCGACGTCTTTAGGCATCATCATTGAAATTTCAATTTTACATAACTTAAGTTGGCAACATTGCATTTGAAGCGCCATCTGTGGATGACAGCAAAGAAACTGACATCAACGAAGGCAGTTTCATATTGCTGAGGTTCCTGCAGTGACCAGAGGCTTTATAACGGCGAAGCACAAGCGGAGCGGCCTCTTGAACTTTTGGATTTTGGACAGTTCACTATTCTCATACTCGCTATCATTGATTGTTATTTTCTTGTACCTAACTTTTGTAAAAATAAATAATTATACAGTTGATTGCCTTATTTAAAAGTAAAAATGAATTTTAATCTCACACATAACGTCACGCCTTGTTTCCCCGAAGGGTTGGGCAGAGGTGTACCTGTAGTACACCCACATTTCGCCAGTTATGTTTTTTAAGTCCCATGTAATAGGGGGCGAGCCTATTGCCATCAACCGGGCACAACTCCAGACTCCGGGCTACTACTGAGACATTCCTGTTGGAAAAACCCAATAATACTTTGCCCGACTTGGGAATCGAACCCAGGACCTCATGCTCAGCAGTAGTGCTTGCGACCACTAGACCAACGAGGCAGTCGTAATTTCAATTTTACTGTCATATTATTAAGTTATATTTCTATTCGTCGCATAAATATCCTTTGCCGTGCCGCGCCGCCAGTGAGCGCCTTTAGAGTAATCTGTGCGCGCAGCTGTCAGAAAACTATCTTTAAGACGTTTTGATTGACATCTGGTTACCTAACAATTAACATGGCGCATTTATGTACTTAATGAATGTTATGATTATGATGGAATAGAATTGTGTAATAAATAATAAAAGATTTTGCATCCCTCATTTAACTCATTTTAAATGCGCTTTCAAAAATCCTTATAAATAAATAATGAAAAAAAATCTTTAGTGCAGTCTACATGATCCATAAAAAAACATAATTTAAACAAATATAAGTTAATACAAAAAATAATACTATGCTACAGTAAAATAGCATACAGTACACACAACAATAAACTCGCGCTTTTCTTATATGACACCTTCATTATTATAAGGAATTATTGTGAAAAATTTCATGTTGTAAAGTTTTTCATAAATAGATTCTGAATTCATTGAAAATATACTTACATCAAAAATAACAATGCAAACTTTCCATACATTTACAGGAGTTAGCAATAGAACGAGGAGTGAAGGAGGTTCAAGACACATGGGCTAGCATGGCCTTCACAGTAACGCGGCACTTCAACCGCGGGGAAGACCGCGGGTATACCCTCAACCCGTGCGACGAGATCAGCGTGAAGCTGGACGATGACGCAATGACGCTGCAGAGCATGGCCGCCTCGCAGTTAGTATTATTCAGGTTTTCATATCAGCGGATGGCTACCAAACGATTTTATGAGATTAAAGAGCAGACAATCTTTAGCTTAGTAGACTTCAGCGAATTGTATTTTTTATTCAGGATTTTACACTACAGCATATTATAAACAATCAATATGCATCATCTATGCTTCTATACTATTACTAATGATATTATAAGGATAAAAGATTTGTATTTTAGTTTGTGATGAGTAAACTCGAAAATTACTGGACCGATTTTAGCACTGACCTCCATCAAGTACGCTGGACTAACGATACCCTATGAAATGACAGCTCTTTATTGTGCCTATTTGAAGCGCCCCCATTGCGTGGGAAGAGAACTAAATCTGACGTAACTTGCAAATGGCCGCAGTCTCGTTTGAATTGTCTCCCGTGTTTTTAGAGTGTTTTTGGAGGTTTAACGCGATTAAGCTTCTTTGTTGTGTCGTATTAATTTAGTTGATACATAAATAAGTGGTGGTCATTCATAGGTCAACTATGAAAGAGTGATTGTTATGCAAAACTCGTTACCAGAAAGGAAGTGGGGTTGCATTCCACAAGTTATTATTAGACATTTAAAAATCTGTCACTTATCTTATTATACGTAATAACAATATATTTGTCTTTGTATAACCGGTTTTTTATAAATCACAAAATTTTATAGTGCTGTAAAAGTTACCTGTCGATAAAAGTTATCGATATTTTTCCTAACGATATCTATTTACTTTCAAGAACGGAAATCGCCGATGACCTATTTTTATTATCAAATACATATAATTTTAAAATAATTCACAGGTTTCCGACTGACAAAAGAAGACTGGAATTATGGCTGAAAAACATTGAAAAGCCTAGTTGGCGTCCGAAAAAATATGATTACATCTGTCCAAAGCACTTCTCCGATGACTGTTTTACTAAACATAACTCATTTTATTTTCTATAAATACCTTTTTTATTTCACTCCATCCCAAGAAACCCTCATTTCTATTTAAAAAGCGTTCCCTATTTATTTTTGGATTTAGTTAGTTACATACTAAGTACCCCCTTAGTCTGGCTTCGGATTATCCTAAGACTAGCAGTCTGCCCCAACTTCTCCCGTGGTACATACATAGCCTATGTCACTAAGGGATAACGTATCAATCCAACGGTGAAAGAACATGAAATCGGTCTAGCAGTTTCTGAAATTTGCGCGTTCAACCAAACAAACTCATGAGCTTTATTATATTAGTTTATATAAACAACCCGGCCGTAATATCTCTATCTGTCGGAAACATAGAAATAGTATTACCTGATGGTCGGAAAAGCCTTTTATCGATGTAGGTATTTTATCTTACTGTCCCATCCCTATTATTAGTTCCGTTCCCACCCACTTCTGCGATCAGCGCCAAAATGGCGAAAATCAAATCGCCCCACTATGGCTCTGCTTATCATAGGTCCAGCGTACTTGTATATATGGAGGTCAGTGGATTTTAGACATTCTTTCACCAGTAGAATGCAATATTATCACTGAGTAGGTAACATAGGCTATAATTTATAAAGATATCACGCGGATGAAGCCGATGGCAGAAGATCAAAATAAATTCAAATTCAAAATATTTTATTTGACATAAACCTACATGGGCACGACGATGAAACGTCAGAAGCTAGGTGCACGGTTCCAATTGGTCGTTTCCTATGGAGAAGACCCGGCAAAAAACTCCACGGTTACTCTTTTAAAAATAATTGGCTTTTACAATATTTTCGAATAACAGGGTTATTAGGTATGGGAGGACAGTGTAGGTCTTTCAACAAGTACCAGGTACTTAACAAAATAATTATGATTAACAAATCTACAGTCCACTAAGCCTACAGCGTTCTCACATTCACAAAATAGAAAATAATCTATATAAAGATGAATAAATTATTAAAAATAAAAACGTATTATAAAGGAAATGACGTGATTGCTATTACAGCTGTGACAATTCTGAATAATTATCATGTAAACAAAAGCCACTAATAAAGAGTTGAAGTTAAATTGTAGGCATATAATGTCAAATAATAGCGTGATTATGTCAAACAAGAATGTAAAAATAAAAATGTAAAAATATATATACATAATAGCATAATATATCTAAATAGCAAACTATAACATTTTCACTATAGACTATATGTGCCAACATTCAGAATGCACCCCATTCTGAAAGTTGGCACACATAGTCTATAATGAAATTGTGAAATGGCGCTCTGACTAGATGAGGGAAAAGATAGACAAAAAACAGCAGACCAATATTTTTTTGTTCTTTTTTCCAGATTCATCGGTCCATTCCTTGCAGTGGTCCACACATGGGATCGTAACCTGTCCCACATATCAGAAGTTATTGATGAGTGGTTTGCCACGCAGCGCAAGTGGCTCTACTTGGAAGGAATATTCGTTGGAAGTGATATCCGCGTCCAACTACCTGATGAAGCTAAGAAGTTCGATGATATCGACCGGTCTTTTAGAAAGGTGTGTTACTGGAAGGGTTAGACAGAGTTGCATATTACACCCACATTTCGCCCGTTATGTTTATGTCCTATGTAATATGAGGCGAGCCTATTTCCATCAACTGGGAAAAAATCCAGACTCCGGGCTACTGCTGAGATATTACTAACGGAAAAACCTGAAATCACTAATTCCATTTGGGTTAAGTAAAACGCATGTTGATAAATAAAAAATATCGATGAATGTAGGGGGAGCGAGATACCAAAAAGGATGGAAAGATTGCTTGATTGGGATGATTTGAATGAAAATGAAGCGTGACTAATAAGTGAATAATTATAATACAAATTAATGATGGATAAAATATTTCAGATCATGTTGGATACAGCTAAAAGGCTAAACGTGGTGGATTGCTGCATGATGAGTGGTAGACTAGAAGAGTTCGTTGCCTTAGGCTTGGGCCTGCAGAAGTGAGTGTTTTTGTGCTTAGAGTATGAGTAGTAAAACAGGTATTAAGACCACTCATTGTACACTAGATCAGCAGTGGCCACTTTAACCGCCCCGACTTACGAGTCGATTCGAACCCAAGCAGGCGCTTTACTTTGAGTAAATAATTTCATCACCACTGCTCTCAAAATGGTGAAGGAAAACATCGTGAGGAGCCCGGCATGTCCTAGAACCAAACATTCGAAGTCGTCGTTACATATGCCAACCCGCACTGGGCTTGCGTGGTAGAAAACAGCCCACTCTTGAGAAAAAAAAATCTTTTTCATTTGGTAATGTAGTATAAGTGACAGGCATAATTTGAACACTAGAAATATTAAAAAAATTAGATCAACCACTTTTCAGATTGTCTAAAGTACACACTTCTTTTATGGGGTACTGTGTAACAGGTTATAATAAAATACCACTTGGGCTCACTATCTAAAATTTTATACTTGGACTTTACGAACTTAATGTTTTTATTTAACCAAGTTTTAATTGTTGAATACTTCAATAAATAATAGTGATTTTCTATCTTTTTTGTAGTAAAATTCCTTTAATCTCACAAATACATTTCAAACTATATTTTTGTAAAATTTAGAAGCATTTAAAAAAAAGGAAATCTGAGTCATTTTTCTCACATATAGAATCAACAAGAGTAATGTACCCAGGATTTGTAATTTCTATATTTAAAAGAGTGTCCTTGGAGTTTCTTGCCCGTTCTTCTCCATAGGGATCCACGTTTTGGAATCGGCAACTAGCTTCAACTTTCTGACTAACTGACCGACTCTTTGACAATTCAAAAGTGCCTGTAAATGGTTTAGTTGAAATAAATGGTTTGAGTTTGGGTAGAGGAAGCTAGCGCGATGTCCCATATTTTTACTAACTTTTCTTGGGTCGTTTTTGAGTTAGCTTCGGTAATAAATATTTAATCCACTTTGTGTATCTTGATGATGTCATAATACTTCCTGACACTGTTGTTTACGTATGTAGCAAGTAGTGGTATACGAATTGTTGTGGGGTAGGTATGTACCATAACTAAAAATAAAAAATAATATATTTTTTTTACCAAAAATCAACCGACTTTAAAAAAAACACTACTTTGGGAGTATGAGGAACAGGGTGTAAAGTTCACTCATCCACCATAGAAAAGGGAGGATCCTCCGACCAGACGGGTGTTGTGTTTGGCGGCCCGACTGCCCGACTGTTGATGTCAGATAGTCTTATGTATGTCGTTCGGGCGGTAAACTCTAATTGCGCGATGCAGGATTTGTGTGACGTCATGTCTTTTTGATGAGTAGTTCGTATGGGCGGTGTAACCGCTACACTACAAAGTGAAAAATAAAAGTCGGTGTCTTTGGTTATTTATTAGGTTATTTTTTGTAAAATGTCTTTTTAAAGAGTGATGTCTATCTGACCTCCACAACACAGAAACTGGGTAACCGTTCTGATAACTGCATAATATGCATTATTATGTAGGAATGGCTGCATGGCATCGTTTTCTAAAATCGGTAACGTTTTGCATGCGAAAAGCGTACCTAATAAAACTATTTACAGGTGCCAGAAATCGTTAAATGATTACTTGGACTCAAAGAGAAGAATATTTCCTCGCTTCTTCTTCATTTCGACGGACGAGCTGCTTTCCATTCTCGGCAGCAGTGAGTGTAGCTGTGTGCAGGAACATATGATTAAAGTAAGTTCTTTTGATCCCTAAATAACAAGTAATTTCACAAATAACAACAAAGATACCCTTTTCAATTGAAAATAATTTACGGTTCCAAGGTCGATTTTAGAAAAAATGTACTTTAATTTGCAAAAATTACGGAAACCTTTCATCCCAGTAGCACACGTCCGCTGCGAAACCATAAATTCACGAGTCTATTGAATTGAACTGCTGCGGTTTCACTGCTATGGTTTCACGCGGATGTATGCTACCGACGTCATAGACCTTATTCAGTCACTGTCAGTGACAACGATTGCAATAATTCGGCTATTTCAATGTACTAGCAAAAGAACGTGTATGATAGCATTAGCTTGCCTGAATAAAATTTTTTCAATAAAATAATATAATTGATATAATTTCTTTCTTTGAATTATATTCAAAAGATCACTCTAATGAAACCTGTTTCATTAGAGTGATCTATTGAATTTAATTGATATTTTATCAAAGTATGAAAAAGTGATTTGTCGAACTCATGTAACTTGACGGAGTATGACCCTACATGCTTAGTCCCATTGTATAAAATTCAGAATAAAACATATTCATTCGGATTATAACTTTTTGTTTTGGTTTTGCCATGTAATTTTCTAATTTAGCCCAAAATAATGAATCTCCTTTCAGACCAGTTGTCGTTGTATACATTTATTTTATCTCAATGTTGTTTTAAAAGTAGCGTTAATTTTGAAGATCGGATTAAATAAGTAAGTATTTTTCAGATGTTCGATAATATTCGTTCTTTGGACCTGTATGTCGATCACACCAACCGTCCCGTCGCCGCCAAAATGATATCCGCTGAAGCAGAGGTAATTCGGCTTTTTATTACTGAATCTGTGCTATATATAATAACTAGCTGCGCCCCGTTTTTTCACCCGCATAAGTCTCGATCCCGTGGGAACATTGGGATAGTAACTATTCTATTTCCTAACCTAGGTCATGGTGTACTCATGTGCCAAATTTCATCCAAATCTGTTCAGCCGTTTTAACGAGAAAGCGTAACAAATAAACTCACTTTCGCATTTATAATATTATTTAGGATATTATAAAGACTTATTTGTGAATTTGTACGTAGGGTACCCCTACGTACAAATTCACAAAGTTTAAGTCTTTCTCTTCGAAACTACTAATCCGATTCGGAAAAATCTTTCACTAATGGGATGCTATAGTATTGCAGTGTCATACACGTGTTCCTTTTGATATCCCATAACTCTAGGGTATTAATGAGACCATGTCAACGAATCAACTGGCATATGAATTATTTTTTATAATTTTTATGTGTAACATCTTTCCTCTTGCTTGCAATCAAAATTAATAGCGGATATCTTGTGGGCCTTGAAAAATTGTTTTATGCTATGATTAATATTAAATTATGCTCCTTTTTCACCATGACGGCCAAGAGGTGAGTCCCGAATTTGGAAGATTTTATTAGGTGGGTCGCGGTCCTGTGACCTTTGGGAACCACTGCCCTAGAGTTATGGGATATCAAAACGAACACCTTGTATATTTTTATTTGAAAACAAGAAATTTTACGCTAGTCTATGTAATATTATAAACAGGTAAAATTTGTTTGTTTGTGAGTTTGTAGTAGGGGGTAATCTCCTGCCGCGAGAAATCGCGGCACAGCGGACAGAGCTCCGACGGGATCTCATGGCAGCATGGAGAGTGCGATTGTCGCAACCCAGTGCTGGGCACGCCACTATTGCGGCGATAAGTCCCCTCTTTGAGGAGTGGCTGGAGAGGCGCCACGGCGTCCTCACCTTCCGCCTGACGCAGGTCCTCACCGGACACGGCTGTTTCGGGAGGTACCTGTTTCGGATAAGGCGGGAGGAAACGCCCGGGTGTCATCACTGCGTGGATCGCCCGGAGGACACGGTGGAGCATACGGTGGAGATATGCCCGGCTTGGGCAGAGCACCGCCGTGTCCTCGTGGAGGCGATCGGTGGCGGGGATCTCTCGCGTCCGGCCCTGGTCCAGGCCATGGTACGGAGCGAGAGGGCATGGGAGGCCGTCACCTCCTTCTGCGAAGCAGTAATGCTCGCGAAGGAGGAGGCGGAGCGCGTGAGGGAGAGGCAAATTTCGCGCCCTCACGCCCCTAGCCGCCGCAGGAGGAGACGCCCTGGGCGTCGGGAATCGATTGCCGATTCCCGGCCACCGTAGGCGCGGGCTTGCGGACGGTGAGCAATGGGTAGCTCGCCGTCCGGTAAGGACCAAGCCCGGGTCGACGGCGCGTTGTGTTCCACGCGCGCCTCAAAGAGATGTCAGCGAGTGAAGGGGTCCGATGAGACCATTGCCTGCCGGGGTTGCGGGAAAGTCCGAAAGGGATACCGTGGCCCCCTGGCATTGCACAGGCAAGAGAAGGAACACGGGTGGGTTTTAGTCAGTAAGAGTCTGACACGCCCTCCCGCTCCACCCAGAGCGGGAGGAGTCATTTGATGATTTCATACCCAAAAAAAAAAAAAAAAAAAAAAAGGGGGAAATCTCCGGAACCACCAGTCATATTTAAAAAATTCTTTTTGCATTGGATAGTCAAATTCTTGGTGAAGGTTTATAGCTCGCGGAGGATGTCGCGGGCACAACCTAATATTTTTTTTATAATTCATAATGTCAACTCATCTAACTGTCACTCTTCAACTGTGCTCCTAATAAGAGTCTGCATTCTGTAAAAGTGCAACATTCAATGAATAATGTTTATTGTGGATCATAGGTACAGAAATAGATACAGGTGTTAAGAATTACAGTGATGTTGAGACATTGCAAATAGCTCTCAAATATTTCACTGTTTTGATTAATTTGGCAATATTACTGTATGGAAATATGATATATCGCTAACTAGTGAACTAAAATATTGATTATGAAATGCAATAATTAATATTGTTACACCGAATATTTTGTATTAGATGTAAAAAAAAGTATTTGGAAACTGTCCAAATGTTCTTTTTTTAACCTATTACGGTTACAACATCAAATTCAGCGTTAGGTATAATTGCAATTCACTGTTAGGTCAGAGTGAACATGTGGTCCAGCATGTCGATTCCCCTAACCACTTCACCGTGAAAACATGTGAAGTGAGCGTGGAGTGAGCTGTCAGTGTCATCTCACCCTGTTGGAATGACAACTCACTTCACCTAAGTTTTCACGGTGAGATGGTTACAGAATAGCACTGCTGGTCATGATTCCCAGGTCGGGCAGTGTTATTGGCTTTTCTATCTAGAATTTCTCAGTTGCAGTCCGTAGAACTGGATTTCGCTTGCTATAAGGGACTTGAACATGACTGGCGAAATGTGGGTGAACTATAGGTACTAAACGAACAGTAGGTAAAAAGTAACTAAAAGCTGCCCAACCCTTCGGGGAAACAAGGTGTGAATGTTATGTTATGTTATTTTAGGTCTCTAGTTAGCGATATTTCCATACAGTAATATGGCCAAAGTAATCAAAACTGGTAAATATTTGACAGCTATTTGCGACGTTGCCAACTTTTTGAATGAACGTGCTTAAAGCTAATGTATGAATATGACGTGCAAGTGACGTTACTGGATTACTACCCAAATGTCCCTTCTTTGTTATTGTTCGTCGAGTTGAGCACCTTAAGTTCTGAGTTAAGCTCCACGATTACTGTCGAATGCTTTCACTGTGTGGTTCTTTCCTCAAAATACCATTTCAGACACTAATCTACATGGTCCTCATATCGCCTGACCAAGATTATGTCTGGACTTTAAAAGAGACTGTGACCTCTGAGTTTGTTTCGGCCTTTCGTCTACATAGTAGTCAGATAGGAAACGTTGAACTCATCTAGTTAATTTTTAATATTTTTTAATAACGTGTAAAAGTGATTCCGATGTCCTATTTCCAGAATAAACAATTTCATTTCATTTCTCATTCTACCTTAGGGTGGTAAAGCACCTCACCTTCCGCCTGACGCAGGTCCTCACCGGACACGGCTGTTTCGGGAGGTACCTGTTTCGGATAAGGCGGGAGGAAACGCCCGGGTGTCATCACTGCGTGGATCGCCCGGAGGACACGGTGGAGCATACGGTGGAGGTATGCCCGGCTTGGGCAGAGCACCGCCGTGTCCTCGTGGAGGCGATCGGTGGCGGGGATCTCTCGCGTCCGGCCCTGGTCCAGGCCATGGTAAGGAGCGAGAGGGCATGGGAGGCCGTCACCTCCTTCTGCGAAGCAGTAATGCTCGCAAAGGAGGAGGCGGAACGCGTGAGGGAGAGGCAAATTTCGCGCCCTCACGCCCCTAGCCGCCGCAGGAGGAGACGCCCTGGGCGTCGGGAATCGATTGCCGATTCCCGGCAACCGTAGGCGCGGGCTTGCGGACGGTGAGCAATGGGTAGCTCGCCGTCCGGTAAGGACCAGGCCCGGGTCGACGGCGCGTTGTGTTCCACGCGCGCCTCAAAGAGATGTCAGCAAGTGAAGGGGTCCGATGAGACCATTGCCTGCCGGGGTTGCGGGATTAGTCCGAAAGGGATACCGTGGCCCCCTGGCATTGCACAGGCAACAGAAGGAACACGGGTGGGTTTTAGTCAGTAAGAGTCTGACACGCCCTCCCGCTCCACCCAGAGCGGGAGACGTCATTTGATGATTTCCCACCCAAAAAAAAAAAAAAAAAAAAGGGTGGTAAAGCAATTACGTGGTTGGCTGTTCAATTACATCAACTTCGTACAGAAAAAAACAACTCCCGAATATATAATCTTTGCCTTGTTATTGTATTTTTAGGTAATGGACTTCCGGCATGTGGTCTACACTGAGGGTCGTGTCGAAGACTGGATGAACCTGGTACTCATTGAGATGCAGAAGACAAACAAGTTTATCACCAAAAAGGCTATATTCTACTACGGGAGGAATTGGAAAGTGCCAAGGTGAGGAGCCAATATATCAGATAAAATTATTGAAGCTAAAAATACAATTGGTTCAGTTGAAATGTACAGACGCCAGCACATCAACCTACCCGAAACTGTCAAATTTTCCCAATCAACTTTGAACCTTATAATTTAGTGATAAAGTTGAAAATCTATCAAATAAATTTGACAGATTGTAGTAAGTTGACTTGCTGGCGTCTGTACTACCATTTGTAATAAAAAAGTATAATTCGCATATAGATATAGGAGAGCCTATAAATCAATTGTAATCAGAAAATTATCTATGAATTATCATGATTTTTGAATAGGTTTCTAATTAACACTAAAAGTAGCTAACAAAAAAACTCAAGGCAAATGACTAGATTGTTTGTGTTGTTTTTTCAGTCAGCAAATAACTGCAGTCGACATGAGTTTGACAGCCTGATAGCCAATTTCTGTGTTGATTCACCTTTCAGAAATTGGGGCCTTTTATCTAATAAGTTTCCTTTTCAGCACACTTGCAAAAGTGGCTCTTATTGCACTGCTTTTAGTTTCACAATGCAGTTTTTAACACGCGCGGCAACTTTGTATTCCCGCACTAGTCCGAAAAAGTGCGCCACAGATAATCATATACCTACTAATCAAGGATGCGCGATTTTTTAAATCACAGCAAAGAGCCTTCATGCATTATTATGTATATAACAGTGTAAATCAATAAAATAACATTATATTTCATCAGATTATTTATATAAGTAAAAAAAAATAGATTATTAAATGAATCATTCAGTTTTAATATTTTGTACAATAGGCTGTTTGGCGGCTTTGAGTTAGTGCCTCTCCTTCAGAATGCGAAAGCACGGCCCACAATAAAAAACCGCGTGTCATTCTTCACAAATATTGGCTACAAAATATTATTTTTATCATTTATTGTTTCATTGCAAACGGTAGAAAAATGTCGTTTGATACGCGTGAGCACTTTTCATTACACACTTGCATCCAAATTTACATTTTCTTACACTTTCTCCAGAACCGAGTGGATCATCGAATACCAAGGAATGGTCTGCTTAGCCGCAAACGGCGTGTGGTGGACGGCTGAAACGGAGGAAACGTTCATACGCATAAGAAAAGGAAACAAGAGAGCCATGAAGGAACATTTGATGGAGCAGAACGAACAGCTGGACGGACTTGTGGTTAAGGTGAGGCAGAGTAAGTACCTTCAATACATTTATCATCAAAGACTGTAAAGTAACCGATCAATAATATGGCACTTCCACACAAATATTAAAAAGCCAAACCTTTTCTAAAATTAGATCGATCCTTAACGGCTGCGTAATATATGTTATCCCATCCATATCTTCAATAGGTATTTCATAACGCATCCATATAAGCATTAAATCCTTTCGTATGTTATTAATTAGAGTTTTGTATTTTTTTTTGGGTTCCATACGTCTGAATGACGTCCGAAAAATGGAACCCTTATTAGAGGATCACTCGTGTGTCTGTCTGTCCGTCCGTCACAGCTAATTTGCTCCGAATCTAATGGACCGATTAAGTTGAATTCAGTTGATTTGGTACCCATGTGTAACGTAAATAAATCAATTTTGAATATGGGGGTGACTTTTCGGGGGCAAATAAGAAAATAAAATGAAAAGTTTTGCAAACTGTACCTACATATCAAATGAAAAGGGTTAATGTGAGTCATATTTTTTTTTACAATTTTAAAATAAATAGTTTTATAGTTATTTAAGAAATTAGATGAAAATTGACCAGTCCCCCATAAGTCCGAAATTACCGAACATAAAATTTTGAAAAACAATAGAGAAAATAGTTCTATACTTATAGATTACACTCGGATTACAGCCAGCATCGAGGGTGTGCCTCCATGCTGGCTATCCGAGTTCGCAAACGGGTTTTCACCCCGCTCCTGCAAAGGAAATCACAGGCGCAGTTTTATCATATTCGAAAAAATCATCTCAAACATTATGTCATACATAAATTGAGGCAGCCCCGGTCAGTTATTATAGTACTTTTAGTTGTATTATCGACTATTCGGTATTTCTCTTGCTACGTATCAAATACCTTCCTTTCTCAGACTTATCATCGAACGAGCGCCTTAAGTTCCGTACAATATGCACAATCGACGTGCATGCACGTGACATAATCGAAGGCTTTGTGCGTGACAACGTGACGGAAGCCAGCGAGTTCGAATGGGAGAGTCAGCTGCGGTTCTACTGGATCAAGAAAGATGATAATTTGTGGATCAAACAGTGCACAGGTTATTATTATAATTAAGTTTAGTCTATGCATAGTTGGAAACTTTATGGTAACGTATTACGACGCAGGTGACGTAACAAAAGACATCAGAAATACAAGTTGGAATCTTGTCTTTTACATATTTAGAAACCATACAAATTCGAAGACAGAGAATTGGGGTCACACGACGACTTCAATAGCAGTATTATTTTAATCTTACTTCATTGTGGGAAAGAGCTACATAAATGGTCTGAATCAGCATTACAAATTGCAGGTATCTTCGAATATGGCTGCGAATACATGGGTCTGAACGGTAGACTGGTGATCACGCCACTCACGGATCGTATCTACCTCACCATCACACAAGCTCTCACCATGCAACTTGGTGGGGCGCCTGCAGGTAAAATATGAAAAAAAAAAACTGAATGCACTAAATTACAACTTAAAATTGCTGGAGTTTCGTAACACAGGCCTTATCCTCTCCTGTATTACTCTAAACTCTTGAGTATTACACATCGTCTGAATTAATTTTTATGTTCCTTTTTTAAGCCAATTAATTATTGATGCAAATGCTGCCAATAACTCAGCATTCAAGAGAAATTGAACAATTTCGATTCCTGCGATTAATTTATCTATAATCTAGTCTATCATCCAAAGTATTTCATCCTGCTTATTTCCCTTTTACATAATAGATCACACGTTTTCCACTTACTTCTCGTTTATTTTTATTTTTATTATTTTAAATCTTTGTCTATTATTGTTTTTTATCCCTTCAAATTGACTAAATAACTGATTATGTTTACATACCGTGTAGTGGGACCCTGGAGATCTGCATTACATGTATTCCTAGTCCATACACCGGCTCTCACAAACTAGTTTTACATAGTTTCTAAGCTTGTCTAAATTAATATGATAATATGTCATTGTTTATGAAGAGAAATAAATAATTTGAATTTGAATATCATTCTTATAAGTTTAGTCCGAATCCTCTGCACGATAGTCTATCAGCGACCGAAAACATTCACCTATGCCAAAAAAAAACTAGGACCCGCCGGCACCGGCAAGACAGAAACAACAAAAGACCTAGCAAAAGCCCTCGGGCTCCTGTGCGTGGTCACAAACTGCGGTGAAGGCATGGACTTCCGCGCCGTGGGGCAGATCCTGGCCGGCCTGTGCCAGTGCGGCGCGTGGGGCTGCTTCGACGAGTTCAACAGGATCGACATCTCCGTGCTGTCCGTCATCTCCTCGCAGCTGCAGTGCATCCGGTCCGCGCTCTTGATGAAGCTCAAGAGATTTACTGTGAGTGGTTTTTTACTTGACTGCGGTGAAGCCCAAAAGGAGGTTACTGTTTTACTGGGTTGTAAAATAGGCGGTCTATCTATTAAATTCTGGATTTCGACATCAGTATTGCCTAGCAGATTTCGATCTTTCGAAGTACAGTCAGAAATTTCGAGAGAGAGCAGTGGTGGTCCAGTGATATCGACCACGACTTACAAGTTATAAGTCGTGAGTTCGAATCCAGGCAGGCACTTTACTTTGTGTAAATTATTTCATCACCACTGCTCTCAAAACGGTGAAGGAAAACATCGTGAGGAAACCGGCATGTACTAAAATAAAATAAAAATTGAAGACATGTGACATCCACCAACCCTCACTGGGCCCGCTCACTCCCATCTCACAGAGAGGAGGCCTGAGAGACTAGTGTCCTAGAAGTGGGAACATTATAGGTTGATTATAATATGTATGTATTGCCTAGAAGATTTCGAGTCGTGAATTCATTAGTTACTTCTGGGGCTTGCTGCATCGTCGACCGTATCATCGATAACCATCTGGTGAGATAGTGGTCAAATCATCAGGTAGTATTAGATATGCTAAGCTTTTCGCCTTTTAGTATAAAACCTATTCGTATTTAAAAAAAAAATATTGTTTTTTGTTCTGATAAATTCCAAAAACTAATTTTATTTTTCTTTCTTCGCAACAGTCGTTTTAATCACAGAGCACCTTACTATCATACAGAAACGAATGTAAAGATTTTAAACTATCGAGCCATTTTTTATCTTCGAACTTTTTTCTAATTCAAACTCTAAACACAGAATAAGTAATAGCACTAACGCCAGAACTCACTACAGTGCGTTTCATCAAATAGTTCCTATGCCGTAATGTTGGCGTCACTGTTGTAGGACGAACACAAATACGCTACGGCGCTACCTAATAGGTCCGTTGTTAAAGTTTAACAGTGGAGCCAACATTACGGCAAAGGAACCATTTGATGGAACGCACTGTAAATCCGTTTAGCGCTAAACATATTTAAAAAATCATTCTGTCTCTGTCGTCTTTAAACCAGTGATAGTGATTTGCGGTGCAAACGGGCCTAATTTGTAAATCTTGTATTAAGATCGTTATCTCATTCGGAATAATGTTCGAAATTTAAATGAAAGTAAAAACGCGTTTTGTATTATGACGGTATTTCTCTCCCCTAGTTCGAAGGTCAAGAGATAGTGATGGACAGCAAAGTGGGCATTTTCATCACCATGAACCCTGGGTACGCGGGCCGCACGGAGCTGCCGGAATCCGTGAAGGCGTTGTTCAGACCCGTCGTCTGCATCCTGCCGGATCTCGAGATGATATGCCAGATATCGCTGTTCGCTGACGGGTTTCTGACTGCTAAGGTAAGGGTAATCTAAGGTCTAGACAATCTTGTCGACTTATTGAACAAATCGACATTTATCAAATTGTTTGGTCTGCTGGTCGCAAGCGCATGAGGCGCATGAACCTGAGGTCCTGGCTTCGATTCCCGGGTCGGGCAAAGTGTTATCGGTTTTTTCCATCTGGAGTTTCTCAGTAGCAGCCCGGAGTCTGGATTTGTGCCCGGTTGATGGTAATTGGCTCGCCTCCTATTCCATAGGACTCAAACATAACTAGCGAAATGTGGGTGTACCTCTGCCAGGGAATACAGGCGTGATGCTATGTTATGTTATTAAATACAGACCCACTCAGGAGCCCAATGACCAAGTTTAAACTGTCTACCTACACTCATCATCAACTGCCTGACCTTTTCTCAACTATGTTGCGGTCGGGTTCCAGTCTAACCGGATGCAGATGAATACATGGAGCGACTGCCTGTCTGACCTCCACAACTCGTAATACATTACATAAAACTATTCCTGTATTGTCCCACTGCAGGCAAAGGCAATGGGTATATCATCCAGTTGGTACGAGGACTAAAACACCGGTAACTTGATAATAGTGGACTGTTTTATAATGTGAAAATTTACAAGGGAGAACAAACGGATAATAATTTGAAGTGTAATAGGCGAGAATGATTACTTTTGCGAATAGGTTCTATAGCGGTCGAAGACGCAGTGGCACAGGACATAATATACTCAAAGAGCGCAGCGGCGTGCCAGCCGGCGCGCGCGCTGCTCCAGCGCCCCCTGCGCGACCGCAGCTCCCGCCGCGGTGCGGCGTGACATTCTCGACAATAACAAATATGCCGTTAATATTCATTTATAAATCAAAATTTTGGCATTATAATGACGTCGTCCAACAAATTTACCAATATATCGAATCGTCAAACGAGAATGTCCGTCGCACCTAATAATTGTGACCATAGACATTATTACGTTCTGTTAACTTGAAAATGCATGAGGCACAGATGGCAAACGAAAACAAAAAAAAACTTACTTAATTCTGAAAGAACAAGGTATAAAAGCCAAATTAGAATATTATAAAAATAAATTAAACTGATATTTATATTACAAGCTTTTTATTAATGAACTACTTGCTAAAATGTCTCCTTGTAAAAGTTTGTAAAATATTGCATTTGCATTTTTTTTAATAGGAGTGAGGGTCTAATTTGTATCCAGTCACCAAAAAGTCTTCCTCTAAAATTTGGATTATTTAATAATCCCACTGGATTTCTGGTGAGGTACCAAAACCTCTACGATCCTCACGAACAAGGTTAATTATGAAGGTCACCGTAGATTTAATAAAGGATAACGCTTCCGAAAGCCTTCGTCGTCCAAAGCAAATATAGATCACATCTATTTCTGTAAACCTTTCTTCGAAGCGGACGGTTTTCAAGGCATACAATTCTTTTAATAGTATCAAAGCTTTGTAAAGTTTGAATTGTATTAAACTAAATTTGTTAAACAAAAGTGCAAAATAAATTAAAATAAAACAGCAGCTCCTCGAAGTATGATTGTTTACGAAACTGACATTCTGTAGTCAGTAGAAATGTCGTGACCAGATCTTAAAATTGATCATTTCATGAAATGAACATCGACCACTGGTCACATCATGATGTGGCCTGGCCTGATAATTGAATACTCAACGTTTAACGATATGAACAGTTAAACGCACGACTACTTCATGATGTGGCCAAACATTACTGATCATATCGTAAAATAGTTAGATTATCCACCGGTAGAGGCGTTGATGACGCTGTGTTTTTGTTGTACATCTTGGCGGCAGCATACTACAAATCAAACAAAGTAGGGTGACCACGCAAAAAAATTCGATGGACTTTTATTGGGTTTCCAAATATGATATTATGGAAAGCGATCAACTTGGAAGTAGCGCTCGCCGGCCGCTGCCGCGGCGTGAAATGCTTAGCCCTTAAAATTCGTTTTTCAAAATAAAAAAAATTTCGCCGCTTAAGTGGTACCCCGACCAAATGGGTTAGGTTAGGTTAGACGCGAATCTCTTAGGGAACTGTTTAAGAAAATTAATATCATGACGGTACCTTGTCAGTATATATATGAAAACATTATGTATGTTCGAAAAAATCTACATCTCTATAGTAAGATAAGTGACAGGCATAATTTTAACACAAGAAATAGGAACAAATTAGATCAACCACGTTTCAGATTGTCTAAAGTACACACTTCTTTTATGGGGTACTGTGTAAAATGTTATAATAAAATACCACTCGATATTCTTCAACTAAATGAGAAGAAATTTAAAACTTGCATTAAACGCACACTATGTAGACAAGCATACTATAAGCTGGATGATTATATCGTAGATAAAAATGCTTGGCTAAATGCTGGTCCTGCTCCACAGCCACTTGGGCTCACTAGTTAAAAATGAAAAAATTGGTAGAGTTGCTTCCCCTTTTTTATTTTTTCTGACTACGTACTTTTTGTTTATTTTTTTATTTTTATTAAACTAAGTTTTAATTATTGAATACTCCAATAGATAATATTGATTTTCTTTCTTTTGGTGGTAAAATTCTTGCAAACTATAGTTTTGTATAACTTAGACGCATTTTTATTTTCAATTTTTGTAAATGTGAGTACCATGGAGTCGTTTTACTATGTTATTATGTTGATTTTGACTTGAAAGAGCAGGGTAGTTGAGAGTATGTCATGCTCACTTAAATGTCTCGCTGATGGTGGCGAGTGTGTTGGATCATTCGGTTCCCTACAAAATGGTTGAGCTGGATGGTGCTGATCCACGCGTCATGTTCGTGAACGGGCGCCGTCAGTTGAGACTGGTCATCTCTTATCTGCCAGGGCTTGTTTTTAATCGTTTTTGATTTATATTCTTTTTTTTTTTTACATTGTTCTCACATATAGAATCAACAAGAGTAATGTACCCAGGATTTTGTAATTTCTATATTTAAAAGAGTGTCCTTGGAGTTTCTTGCCCGTTCTTCTCCATAGAGATTACGTTTTGGAATGGGCAACTAGCTTCAACTTTCTGACTAACTGACTCTTTGACAATTCAAAAGTGCCTGTAAAGGGTTTAATTGAAATAAATGGTTTGAGTTTGAGTTTGAGTTAGAACTGTGATCAAACGCGCGTGAGCAGAGCGAGCGGTGCCGCGGCAGCGGCCGGCGAACGCTATTTCCAAGTTGGTTGCAGTTACTTGGCTAATTTTACTACACCTTACACCATGGATATTGGATATACACCACACATTAATGATATGGCCAAAAGTTGACTGACATATCATTAAACGTTGACGTTTTAACGATATGGCCAATGTTAGCTAGCCATTTCATGAAATGGTCAATTCACACTGTTACATTTGTACGTCAAATTTAATTTTCTAAATCAGCTGCTGTAGAGAGTCGGCCTTTTTTTCCATATAGTACTGTCATAGTAGGGTTATGGCTTTTCTAACTTTATAGGATGTTTATATGCTAAAATGTATTTATGAATAACACTTTTTGACAACCGGACTTGGTTTTTAGATGTTCAATAACTTTTTATGAATAAGACAGTAAGTAGGTATGTATAGTATGTATGCTCCTTTACATCATTAGTTACTCCTGTGGTTTAAATCACAGGTACTTTTAGACTGTCGCAGGTCACAATGTATTTACTATTTTACTCCCTTTAATTCCTCACCAGGTCTTAGCCAAGAAGATGACAGTACTATACCACGTGGCTCAGCAGCAGTTGTCGAAGCAATCGCACTACGACTGGGGCCTGCGCGCACTCACGGCAGTACTGCGCATGGCCGGCACGCTGCGCAGGGCCTCGTCCGGCCTCAGTGAGATCATGGTCCTGATGAGAGCTCTCAGGTATATGCTGAATTAATTCACGGCTCATGTCATTAAAAAAACCGGCCATGAGTGAGTCGGACTCGCGCACCGAGGGTTCCGTGCAAACCTGTTTAATTATAATGATGATGTAACAAAAAAAAATCACTTTCGCAATTTTCTCTTTATCTGTGCTTTATGACGTTGCTTCGAACCAAATTTCAAGATTCTGAGTTCACGGGAAGTACCCTGTAGGTTTTGATTCCCTTGCGAGTGCGATGCGAAAATTTGCGGAAATTTGCGGCATAAACGACTGTATCTTGTGATTGCGTTGTCTTAGAAGTTTGATTTTTACACAGCTCCAAGGGACAGTAGACTTGAGTATTTGATATAAATTCCAGCTTTATACCTCCACGCGTTCCTGAGAACCGTCTGTCTGTCCCACTAGAAAACGGAACCCTTATAGGATTATAAGGGTTCCGTTTTTTCCTTTCGAGATACGGAACCCTAAAAATATGAAAGAAACCACGACAGGCCATGGCATGATCAAAAACAAAAATGTCTAAGACCGGTTACGTGTGGCATAGCGCACTAAGCTGCGTGGGGGATTACGACCCTCAAAGACAAAGGTTTGGGTCCCAGTACATACTTAAGTCCGCCTCTGTACATTTGTGATTAAATAAATAAATAATAATAATTACTTGCCGGCTGAAGAAGAATATTTTTCATTGGACAGCAATTAGACTAAAGATTATTATAATCTTGTGTTTTAAACACGCCTTTCTTATTTCAGAGACATGAACCACCCGAAGTTCGTGTTTGAAGACGTCCCGCTATTCCTGGGTCTGATCAAGGACCTGTTCCCTGGACTGGAGTGTCCACGCGTGGGCTACCCGGACTTCAACTCAGCAGTCAATGAGGTGCTTGAGATGGAGGGATACATCGTACTGCCTCATCAGGTTAGTGTGCAATCACTATACGAAAGCGATGATTACTTTTGTGACTTTGTCATATCAAGGGGGATGCGCTAAGATAGCCCAGGAAATTCAATATTTTTTCCGTTTTTTAAATTTACAGGTCAGTATTAGGTTATATGTTGATTAAAATATGATTCGCGACCGTAACAAATATGGCTTTACAGAATTATAATCATTAGAATCAGCAATAAAACTCCTTAAGTTAGCTGATGGTGGCGAGTGTGTTGGATCATTCGGCTCCCTACAAAATGGTTGAGCTGGATGGTGCTGATCCACGCGTCATGTTCGTGAACGGGCGCCGTCAGTTGAGACTGGTCATCTCTTATCTGCCAGGACTTATTTTTAATCGTTTTTGATTTTTATATTTTTTTTTACATTATTCTCACATATACTCGTAGAATCAACAAGAGTAATGTACCCAGGATTTTGTAATTTCTATATTTAAAAGAGTGTCCTTGGAGTTTCTTGCCCGTTCTTCTCCATAGAGATCTACGTTTTGGAATGGGCAACTAGCTTCAACTTTCTAACTAACTGACTGACTCTTTGACAATTCAAAAGTGCCTGTAAATGGTTAAATTGAAATAAATTCTTTGAGTTTTTTTTTTCGAGTTGAGCATAATCCTCCACTGTCCTGATTTCATGAAATAGTCATTCAACAGGATTACATGAACTTAGAGAGTTGTATTGATGATTTTTATGATTATAATTCTATAAATAAACATTTGATACGACCGCGAATCATATTTAGATCAACATATAACATGATACTGACCTGGAAATTGCAAAAAACTAAAGAAAATTTGAATTTCGGGGTATCTTATCGCTTTCGCCTGAAAAACGTTTTAGTGCTACAATCATCTTTTGGCACTTGAATCATATTGACAGGGGCGTGTTTTTTGTAAACGTTTGTTAAATGGATACAATTGTTTTATTGAATTAAAACATGGCGGCGTTAGTTCCAAGTTACTCCTCGTACCGTTGTACAGTACTCAGGCTGTAATATGGCACAAACTGTCTTTGTTCTTGTATTGTTTAATATGAAAAAATTCTAAGTATGGACAATGGACAGGGAGACCTCATTTTTCGATCTGCGATGGTATCACATGAATGGTCCTTTAAAAAAAATCTTGCAATCGAACCGCGCCTTCTTCTATTTAGAGTCCGCGCCACCACTGAAGTTCGGCGGAAAAATGAAACTGACATAGACACTAGCGCCGCGTTAAAAAGACTTCAGTGGTGCAGACTCTACCTATGATAGATAGATAAATCGTTTATTTGGTGCACACGAAAGACAGCACAACATACAAAAGCACGATTAAATAATGACTAATTCGCTATTAGGAAATAGCTGCAAGGTGCCAATATACAAACAAACAAAAAATTAAAAAGGAAGAAACAAGACATTGTGATGACACTATTGACTATGACACACACACACCAGAGGAGCTCGTGGCTAAGTAATAACTGCCGCACGGGTCGATCCATCAGGTTAAGCTACGCTTGCCGGGGTTGATCCGTGAATGGGTCACCATCTTTACATACCGAGACTCCTCCGTGCCTCGGAAAGCACGTTAAGCCGTTGGTCCCAGCTGTCATTCGTGGATCTTTGACAGTCGTTACGGGTCGTCAGAAGCCCGAAAGTCTGACAACCAGTCTTACCAAGGGGTATCGTATTACCCAGTTACTGGGTTGTGGAGGTCAGATAGGCAGTCGCTTCATGTAAAATACTGGTATTCAGCTGCATCCGGTTAGACTGGAAGCCGACCCCAATATAGTTGGGGAAAGGCTAGGCAGATTGATTATTGACTATGACACACTTACTATGAGCTCATGCTTTTGTCACTTTGGTAATACGAAAGAAACATGTGTTTGTTTGTGTCTGTTACCTTGTCATGCCTTAACGACTAAACGAATTTTGTTTGATACAATTTGGGGGGTAATTTCCGAACTCCACGTGGGCGAAGTCGCGAGCAAAACTTAGTAATAAATAAATGAAGCAAAATTTAAAATAGTTACTTTTACCTTAAAGTATTCTATCACCACAGGTCGATAAAGTGGTACAATTATACGAGACGATGATGACGCGGCACTGCACCATGATCGTGGGCCCCACAGGCGGCGGCAAGACAGTTATAATACACACGATCGTCAAGGCACAAGGAATAATGGGGCTGCCCACTAAACTGACTGTCGTGAACCCTAAGGTGAGAGATTTATATAACAATAGGGATAAAGGCTGGGTCAAAAAAAAAAGAAATTCTATTTCGTCCGTCAGTTAGATGATAAAAAAATTATTAGACTCGTATTTTTTGCTTTATCATATTGGTAAAAAAATAATTAGATACAACGCATTAAAGTTGGGGAGTGGGGGTTGATATGTCTCAAGTAAGTATTTACTGTACTTAAAAAAAAAAAAAAAAAACGTGTTCGTGATTTTTTATAATCTACAAGACAGACATAAAACAATGTTTTTAGTCATCATCCCTATTGCTTACTGCACTTAAGGTGATACTAGCCAACATTTTTCCCATACAAATTTCGGGAGTGAATTACTCCACTGTTTGACATTGTACAATCAGCCTAACTTCCGCATGCTCACCTTAAAGGTGATAATCGCATAGCACGACTCACGACTCGATCGCACAATGAACGAGTTTTGACCAATAGGATGCACAAAGCGTATTTTAGTGGTGTTCGTATTAGTATAATCATGTATAGAATGTGTGACACTCACACTAGGAGCGTACTATGCTCACTTGTTTCTGATAAGAGACGAGTTTTTAATGGGCACGGCCAGCGCGGCGTAAGCTCTTTGTTATTGAATTGAATGTTATTTTATTATTGACAAGAATTAATTTTAGTACTCATATCTTCTGTTTGTTTGGTTTACAAAATGTATTATTGGTATTGCAGTATTTACAAAAATAATTTGTAATAACTAATAACAAATATGTCAAACTACAATTTATATGTATTAATCCATTTTAATATTTTCCTCTCTCTATAGGGTCTATAGATATAGGTTATTTATGAACACTTTCACTGCCTCTCCAATTTTCACCATATCCTATGTGATGCCGCATGCCGCAGCGACCGCACCATATTCCATTCACAATAAGATGAGACATTGAAACGAACCGTTTTATTACAGTCCGATCCACCGATTTTGACTTCTATTCCGTAGGCTTATGGATGGCATTAAAGGCAAAAAAGTGGTTACAATACCAACTGTTTACTGCAGCTGCCATTTGTCATGCCACCAAGGCAATAGCATTCAAAATCGATTGAACGGACATTTATGGTTTGTTTACTTTTTATCTCACGGCTCCCTGAATACGGTAGGTATAGGTGCGTTGACCGGCACTGCATGAAGGTATCAAATGTTTATATTGATTTTTTTTGTGTATAATCGACTTTATTAAAAGTAAATAACTATCTAAATTTCTATGTGTTTGTTTATACTTGGGCAATTTGGGAATACTTGGAAATTACAGTAATATTTGAACCAATACTCTGCGCAGTTCATACAATGCTATCAGAGCTTTTTGTTTATAGCTGCCGCAAGGCCGCAAGCCGCACAACTCTTGCAACTGCAATAAAAATAAGTTCATTATCTAAGTCCCATTGTTATTTAGTGGGAATGAGAGGACGGCCCATACGTTTTTTTATTACCTTAGGATTATCTCAAATGTTTTGCAGTTGTTCCTTTTTTTTTTTTTTTTTTTTTGTCTAGGGCATCTCGTAGCTCACCTCTGAGGTGATGACTACTTAACCGGTCAATCCTGCGGCTGCCTTAAGCTACTAACTTAAAGCCTCCAGCCAGGGGCAAAACTATTCTAAATTAAAACTAGGCGAACGCTCGCTAAGGGCACCCCCTGTGGGGTACGGACCTCGGCTTAGGGCGTCGCTGGGGGGAGGACAGCAAGTTGGGACAGGCTGGATCAAAGATGATTCATTATTATTAATCGGGGAATTTAAGACTACATTTCTCAGCAAAACGCGGGCTGGCGCTTCTGCG
This sequence comes from Xanthia togata, assembly GCA_963853775.1. Taxonomy (NCBI): domain Eukaryota; kingdom Metazoa; phylum Arthropoda; class Insecta; order Lepidoptera; family Noctuidae; genus Xanthia; species Xanthia togata. The sequence goes on from OY970805.1 coordinate 8,516,927, forward strand.
AGCAAGGGTCGGTGGGGAGTATTATTTACTCGGGCGGGTCGCGATCGCGGAGGACCTCGGCGGCGAGGTCGGAATGCGGGTCGGTGTCTGTGTTTCTTGTGCACTGTACTTGTGGCCCTATTGCTCTCCTGGAGGAGGGTTATGGGGTCGTCTGGGTCGGTAAGGATTTGCCTTGGGCGGCGGGTCTGACTGATTCTACTCGTGACATAATTGGCGGCCTCGACAACCAGAGGGTTGCGGTGTTTGGCGGCGGACTCAAAGAAACGCTTGGAATTGCGTTTGAGAAATTGGTGGATTGTGGGGATCTTTAGGTCGAGATGGAGGATCTCGTTCCTAACGTACCAGGGGGCACCGGTGATTTTCCGGAGAAATCTATTTTGGAGCGTTTGCATCCTATGAATATGGCGGGGTTTTGCGTGTGCAAATACGGCTCCCGCATAGGTCATGATGGGCCGAACGCACGCCGTGTACGTACGCAATTTGCACTTAAGTGACATTTTGCTACGTGCATTCAGGACAGAGTGGAGTCTACCGAGGACGAAAGCGGCTCGCGAGCGGACCTGCTTTATGTGCTCACTGAAGGTGAGATGCTGATCTAGGACGACACCTAGGTATTTGGCTCGCTTCTCCCAAGGGATAGGCTTGCCGAACATGGTGATGGGTCGGGGGGGTTTGAACCTTTTGCGCGGTTTCCTAAAGAGAATCGCTTGGCTTTTATCCGGGTTAACTTCGATCCTCCACTTTCTAAACCAGGTGCCGAGCATGTCGACTGAGGTCTGGAGAGTGTGGGCTATCGAGTCAGTGCTGGTTCCCTTGTAGTAAATGGCCGTATCGTCTGCGAACAGAGCCAACTGCGCCCTTTTACTCTTTGGGATATCGCTGGTGAAAAGCGTGAAGATTAGGGGGGAGAGCACAGAGCCTTGAGGGACTCCTGCGCGGATAGGACGAGGGGAGGATATCGCTCCTTCGATACGGTAGCGGAAGGTGCGGTTCGACAAAAAGTCCCGTAAGATGAGCACGAGACGATCCGGCACACCGAGTTTGTAGAGCTTATATAATAAGCCGTTGTGCCAGACTTTGTCGAATTGTATTTGGTTTAATACTTATAATTTTATGTTACTCGTTCATTACTCACACAAATGCATATTGTCTATAATTGGGGGAAACTAGGAAGGGGTGTGGTTTGTCACTAGCTGCGCTCTCGCAGGAATATTTTCTTAAGTGAGTATGCTTATCTTTGTTTAATAGTACATCCAAAGTTAAACATGATATCGTTTTGTCTCATTATTAATTTTGTCTGTACGGAAGCGGAATAGTAAAATTAAAAGCCAATAAAAAGTTATGAGCCAACAAAGTTTCATTTTTCTTGCTAATTTTAACGCAACTTTGGGCGTAAATAAGTAATAAAAGAAATGTAAAATCTCCAAAACAAAATCCGTACAGACATAGCTCAATTATCGAAGATTTTAATAAACTTTATTTGTAAATGATTTACGCAGCGGTTTTTTCATAAAACACGATTTCCCGAAGGACTTTTCGTAATTTTATTCGCGCTCGTTTTACTATGAATTGTCGTGCATTTCACTAGATAATGTTCCCCCGCGCGGTGCGGAGGGAAGACGCTCACGCATACATGCACATTACTATGTGATACGTACTTTCGTTCGAATTTCGATTCAGGCACGCGCATATCACGCACGTTTCGTACTTTTGAGTGTTTTTCGGCTGCGGCCTACGCGTTTGTAAGTTTGTCGATACTATGATGTCGCGTTGTTTCGATACTACCTACTTTATCTGTTTGACGTCGCGCTGAAATTTTGACTACGTATTTTTGTTTGAAATTGGAATTGTTGGTTTGAGTGGACGCTGTGTTGGAATCAAAACTTTTTTGTAATGCAATAAAAATGGCGCGCCCCGCTCGTTCCATTAGAGAAAAAAAGAAAAATGGAAACTCCTTTGTGATGTTAACTTTTTGGATTTTAACTGTATCGTAATGGTAAAAAATATATTTTTCATCACATCTATTCAAAAAGAGCTAGTTTGTTCTTTGTTAACAGGGACCAAAATAGCACTTCGATCCCTAGGGAGCAAAGTAGATTTGAATTTGTAATGTGGATATTGTTAGAAAAAGTTCCAATCACCAAGGAGATCAATCACGAACATTGTATGAACAAGTTGGAGAAAGACTGGCAAGAAATAGAGAGAAAGTGTGAATTATTATTCACACTTTGACAAGCCTGGTCAAAATGAAAATCCAAGATGGCGGCAATGACCCATGACGAAAATTTTCCAATTTTTCGTCATTGGTGTCGTTTTCATAATTTTCGAGGGCGCCAAAGCCGATAGTGAGGTCAAAATGAAAATCCAAGTTGGCGGCTGTGAAAAAATTTAATTTTTTCGTTATGGGTGTCGTTTTCATACTTTTCGAGGGTTCTAATAAAGCTGATAGTGAGGTCAACACGTAAATCCAAGATGGCGGCTACATAATTTTCAAATTTTTCGTCATGGGTGTCGTTTTCATAGTTTTCGAGGTTTCTAAAGCCGATAGTGAGGTCAAAATGTAAATCCAAGATGGCGGCTGTGAAAATTTTCAAATTTTTCGTCATGGGTGTCGTTTTCATAGTTTTCGAGGGTTCTAAAGCCGATAGTGAGGTCAAAATGTAAATCCAAGATGGCGGCTGTGAAAATTTTCAAATTTTTTGTCATGGGTGTCATTTTCATAGTTTTCGTGGGTTCTAAAGCCGATAGTGAGGTCAAAACGTAAATCCAAGATGGCGGCTACGATAACTTTAAATTTTTCCGTCATGGGTGTCGTTTTCATAGTTTTTGAGGGTGCAGACGTGAAGGCAGAAGTTTTTAAAGCTGCTAAAGTCGATAAAGAGTTCAAAATGTAAATCCTAGATGGCGGCTGCGATAATTTGGTTTTTGGTTTTAAATCATACTTGAGAGATGGGGGTAGGACCGTACACTTTTTTTTTCTCATAGAGGATTCTAAAGTAGAATATATAATAGTATACTAAAATATAATAGAATATATAATAGTATACTCTAGAATCCTTCGCTCCACTCTGGATTCAAAAAAACACTCTTGCCTTTAAAATAGTTGTTTGCTCCCTTGGCAAACAATCTACTATTTCATCACATCTATTCAAAAAGAGCTAGTTTGTTCTTCGTCAATAGGGACCAAAATAGCTCTTTGATCCCTAGGGACCAAGATAGATTTGAATTTGGAATGTGGATATTGTTAGTAAAAGTTCCAATCACCAAAGAGATCAATCACGAACATTGTATGAAAAAGTAACAGGCTGGCAAGAAAAAGAGAGAAAGTGAAAGTGAAAGTTATTTGGTCAAAATGATAATCCAAGATGGCGGCAACGACACATGACGAAAATGTTCAAATTTTTCGTCATGGGTGTCGTTTTCATAGTTTTAGAGGGTTCTAAAGCCGATAGTGAAGTCAAAATGTAAATACAAGATGGCGGTTACGAAAATTTACAATTTTTTCGTCATGGGTGTCGTTTTCATAGTTTTCGAGGGTTTTAAAGCCGATAGTGAGGTCAAAATGTAAATCCAAGATGGCGGCTGGCAAAATTTAAAAAAAATCATCATTGGTGTCGTTTTCATAGTTTTCGAGGGTTCTAAAGCCGATAGTGAAGTCAAAATGTAAATCCAATGGTGTCATTTCGTAATAGTTTTTAAAGCTGCTAAAGTCGATAAAGTGATTCGTAAATCCAAGATGGCGGCTGCGAAAATTTTGTTTTGGTTTTAATCCACACGTGAGAGATGAGGGTAGGACCGCACACGCTTTTTTTCTCATAGAGGGTGATGAAAAGTAGAGTGTTAACTTCGGGAGCAACACTATTTTAAGCTCGAGTGACGTACTTTGAATCCCTCGCTGCGTTCAGGTTTCTACTCTAGAATCCTTCGCTCCACTCTGGATTCAAAGAAACAATCTCGCCTTAAAAAAAAGTTGTTTGCTCCCTAGGCAAACAATCTACTATTATAACATTATTTTGTCAGAGAAAAAGTTTTACAATATGATTCTATTTTTAAATTTCGATAGTGTGTATAAAAAGTATGCCAATAATAACTAATTTTGAAGTTTATAATTTGAATTTTACGATAAGAGAGTAGATAAAACTATTTTCGGTATGATTTTCTGCCGTTATAAAATTACTTTTTGAGCTGTAGTGGCGATAGTTACAAACCGCAGACGTTATGTCAATAATCATGTTAGGTATTCATTTTATCAATAAAGATTTATAAAATAACTTAATAAATGATGGCTATGTACCATCTAAGAAGTTCATATCTATACACCGTAAGGACTATTACTAGCTTGATATGTAGCCGTGTGTACCCTTATAATAAATTGAGTAAGCAACTGACAACCTTTGTAGCAATCTATCGTTACCTACGTTACGTTATGTTAGTACTATTATTTATTCTGTGGTTGCGAGTTTCATACTTACCTACATATACGTACCTACCTATATCTATTACCTATGGTGTGTGCTCCCGACACCCCGCTGCACCGTACGCTCATCATGTATCTACGCTCGGTTTATCATTGACTTACAAACCACCTACTCTCTAAACTTTAGAGATTAGGTAAAGTAAGTACCTACTCATGAATACAATCAAGTTTCATTATGGGACCAACCCTGAAATATGAAATAAAAGTCAGCAGATCCCATGCATTTTGATCGTGTAGCTACTGCAGTTTACTAGGGATCAGCTGATTTTATTGTCACGGTTTCAGGGTTGGCCTCATAGTTAAAGTTGTTTGTGCTGAGTAGGTACTTTCATCACGTAAAGCACAAAGTACCTACGTAATCAGGCGGCGACGGGTATTTCGTGCGTAAAGTAGATATGACAATATGACTAAAAATCATGCTGTACTTGGTTTATTCTATTTGCTTGCGAAATAATTTATTTCAATTGACAACGCAAATTTTGCATACACTAACATCTACAATATGATGCACGGAGTCGAAGACTTTTGCGGTAAGTAGGTAGGTTATCATACGCTAACAGAATATTATCTGCATTCTGCCTGGTACTTACTGTTATAATTACCTGCGTTACATGTTAATTACGTGTTGTTAGGTAAGTACGTACTAACAACCAAAAATATCGCAAACCTCCGTAGTGGACATTAGAATCTTTATTATTCTGTGCTTTATGTAGGTAAGTAGGTAGTACCTACCTACTTTATGCGTAGTAGTACGTCCGTGTACCGTGACTCGTGGTTGTGAGAAACTACCTATGAAGGTACTACTTCATCGGCTGTAAACCTACCTATACGCAATAATCTAATAGGTGCATACTTGTCTGAAAACAATCTTGATGTGCCTCTTAGTAGGTAGGTACAGTCACGAGCTTTAATTTGGGACCCACCTAAGGTTGAATATCGTGTAGCAAACTTTCGCCATTTAGAGCTATTATGTTAACGCTGTCACTGCACAAACAATAAACGTCATAATGTTTACCATCGACAACTTTACGTTTCTAGGGGCTAACGTCAACTGGAGCGAGGGCAAACGATCATTACCGATTTCCGAGTAATAATTACTTTTTGGTCCTGTGGTCCCATAAGAAAAAAGAAACAAATAAAAAAGAACAAAATTATATTGTCAATATATGATAGCTAGTCAACTAACCCGCTTATTCTTCAAACCTATATTAGTTAAAAAAGTTTTGTCTCTTTCTCAAACATAAATATCAAAGTGAAGGACCAAAACAACATATTTAAAATAAAATAGGTTTAAAGGCCGTTTATGATTATGGGGGCTTAGAAGATTTCAGCTAAAATATTGATTAATAAAATCTTTAGAAAAACAAAGTTATTTATTCTTTATATTTATTAAGACATTTATGACATTTATGACACAAACCTCAATCTTAACACAATTATATAGAAAGCATGGTTAGCGGTGCACAAAATAAACACTTATCACCGAAGGCTACGACTAAATTAATTTAAATCTCTCCAGTAATTTTTTTATCATAAATATTCATAACCGCGTATATCCACCTTCGTTGTCAATCACAGCCTGGAGCCGGTTACGCATGGATCCAATCAATTTGTCACATATGTCAGTACCCCTTAAACTTTCCCAGACTGTGAGGCAGTGATCCATAAGTGCTTCTCTAGTTCTTTCGTTTCTATTTGACCATTTTTGAACCATTAAGCCCCATAAATTTTCTATAGGATTTAAATCGGCACACTTTGCAGGCCACGGAATACGATTTAAATTTGCTCTATTATTGTCGAACCAAGTTCTAACGATTCTTGCCGTATGAATTGTTGCGTTATCTTGAACAAAGTTTATTGGAGCAACATCTTCTTGTGGATAATATAGTTGCAATGTTGGAAGGACACTCTCGTCTAATAAATCGACATAATCTTGAGCAGTGGCCCTGGGTGGTAAATTTATTAGTTCTCCAATGCCGGCTGAACTAATCCAGCCAGACATGTTAACTGTAATGCGACCAGACGCGTTGTTAGCTATGACGTGGTCTTCCGTGTATCGCGTCCTGTCAATTCGCCACAAATGTAGTCTGCCCGTTTGGGAAGATTGAAAAGTCTTTTCATCGATGAAAGCCGTCGTCGTCCAATCAAAATTTAGATACTGACGTGCGAAAATAAGTCGAGCAGCTTTATGGGCATCCGTCAACGCAATTTTTTTTGCAGGCCGCCTGTGATGCAGTCCCATAGCTTTAAGATGCCTTCTAACTGTTGAAGGGTGGACTTCAAACGCTTCCGCAAAATGCCTCGTTGGCGTAAATCCATTCATCAGGTATTGCCTTTGCATCAAGCGGCTCTGCTCTTGTGTTATAACTTGCGGGTGATGGTTGTTTCGTCGTAAGTCAATAATATTTTCCTCGTTCCCGTGGCGTCGAACCCAGCGGCGAACTGTGTTTCTTGTCACATTTATTCGTCGCGATATCTCGTGAATGCCTACTCCTTGTTCGTGCAAATCAATAATTTGGAGCTTTATTTGGTCACGATTAGCCGCAAGCATTTTATTAATTGGTAAATTATATTTTGTGAAAATATCACATTAAACTATTTTCTTAAATGACACTGACACGACACATGTTCGTAATTAGAAAATCGTAATGATAGCTTTTTGCAACGAGGTTATCATTTCATAGGTCGATTAGATAAGACATTTTATGTCTTAACTTGACATTCAACATTTCAACCTTAAAGCAAAGTTTCAAAGTTTCGACCTTATTGCATTATGATTGTTCTAACAACATTTAAATTTGGAAATGGGTCCCAAATTAAAGCTCGTGACTGTACCTAATAATATGCGCGGTCGGGCGAGTGATGATTGTTCAAGTAAGCATGCGTCGTAATCTCGAGCGATCGCTGCATGTATGACACTCGGGGAAAACTAAACAATAAAATAAGCAATCTGCAGGTACCTATAAATGTAAGGGTTTATAACGATAACAGCGGCGCCTACTATTATAATATTACGAGTTTGTAGGTACTTGCTGACTTCTCGGCGAGCGGCACAGCGGCGCGGCGGTGCATGTGTGCATCGTGTAACATCGTTTCAGTTGTAGACATGGGCGTTTTCGTATTTAGTTGCTAACGGATATGTAACCGATATTCAGTTTTCATATCGATATCGAAAACCGTTTTCAGATATCGCTATCAGTAGTACGATTTGCACAAGTAACTGAAACGAACGAAACGCAAACTCACACTTTTACCGTTAATACATTGATATCGAGTAGCCGCCGGAAAGTTGCTAACTTATGGAATATTTGTTGTAACTAAATAAATAGAAACTAGACCTTATTGCTAGCGCGTTAGGATATAGATATTACGCACGCACTATTATTAACCAAATAACCAATCACTAGCCGAAGTTACGTAATATTCGCTTCATCACTTTTACGCCAGTAAAACATTGAATGGTAAGACAGAGACAAAGCGAATAAAAACCGTTGATGTCATATCGCTCGTGATGTGAAGTTTGCGTTTTGTTCGTTATTACTTATTCGACATTATTCATAGTTCGTTCTCGTTGTTGCGCTTTGGATAAGCCATAGCTCGATGAAGTTTTTGTGAAAACGGTTATGTATAATTAGATATCGATATGGTATGATAATAAACACATATCCGATATAAGTTACGTTTTGATATATCGAACCCATGCCTATTCAGTTGGGAACAGTGTTTGTGTGCGTGCGAACAGACGTTGTGTGTGTAGACTAGCGTCTAACTGCTCATCACTGACACTATCTCTGTCGGGCACGATGCTAGGTGAGACAGCGTGCTTTTTGGCCACGCCCACCAGTGAGTTCGAGCCCGTGCAAAGTTTAGCCTTAAGAAGGCTTATCCTAAAAGTTGCACCGGGCACAATTAAAGAATATTAATAATGAAATGCAATTATAACACTGAATTTGATGTTGTAACCGTTTTAGGTGTAAAAAGGGCATTTGGAAAGTTTCCAAATACTTTTTGTGCATATAAAAGTAAATTTTCGGTGTTACGATATTAATTATTGCATTTCATTAACAATATTTTAGTTCGCTAGTTAGCCACATTTCATATTTCCATACAGTATTATTGCCAAATTAATCAAAACAGGTAAATATTTGACAGCTATTTGCGACGTTGCCAACTTTCAGAATAAACGCCCTTAAGGCTTCGCCAAACAGAGCGCCGGCGCTAGCAAACGTTGTGACAGAGCGTTGCGTACTGCTAGCGCCAGCGGTCTGTTTGTCACTGCTGTTGACAGTAAACGTACGTCATAATACAACACACACGCTCGGAGTCTGGAATTGTGCCCGGTTGATGGCAATAGGCTCGCCCCCTTTTACATGGGGCTTCAACATAACTGGCGAAATATGGGTGTACTATAGGTATAAATCTGCCCAACCGTTCGGGAAACGGAATCTGTAGTCATCTGTGCTCTATTTGCTTCATTACCGCCTACATAAATAAAACTAGTCGTAATTTTTTTTAAATGTGCTGTATACTAATTTTATTGACAAAATTATGATTTTCAGGCTTGCTCAGTAGTAGAGCTGTATGGAATACTGGATCCTGTGACCAGAGACTGGACAGATGGCTTGTACTCCAAAATATTCCGGGAAATGAACAGGTACAGTCCTTGCAATACACGAGCGCCCATCCTCATGTAACTCTTATGTCGTTGTGAAATAACATATAAATTACAATTGTTCGCGCGTTCGTGAAAAAAAAAAAACTATTTTTTTATAACTGATTAATCTGCAGGATTTGTTAAACAGGGATCACTATATTATTGAACTGTAGAGATAGAAAGCTTTGTTGAATCAATTATTTATCAATTATAATTTTTTAAAGTTTTTACTGACCTAATCTCGCGACAATCTAAGAAACCCGATTTGAGACCTATCAAAATACTTTGCATAGTGATGGGAAAAAGAATCGGTTGCTTTAAAAACCGATTCTCGAGTTGCACGTCACTCTCCAATTGCACGTCATTCAGCTCGATTCTTGGCAACTCTCACCCAGCTACTATCAGACACCCTGCGAAGATCGTCGCTCCACCTGTGCCACGTTTGCCGATTCGCGGTCTCCACTCAAGAACACGAGAGTAAAATAAATACAATTTTTAACCAAACCATTTCCTATCCGACTTTCTTTTTATATGCTTAAACATTTAATAATACAGTAATTATACGTTTCTCTCTTTTCTAAATGTAATGGTTGTAAAAGTATAGATTTTTGAGAAAATCGTTTTTATCGGTCAGAAACGGCTTTAAACAGTAACACCTACGGCAACAAACCGCGCATTATCGTGGCATGTATAATGAGAAACGGGCAAATCGGGCTTCTTCGATGGTCGCGAGATTAGTGATCACTAGCGTGACTTTTGAGTAGAGAGCCAAAGGTTCGGTACAAGGTCGAGCAAAACCTAATAATATATCTAACTAGCTGTGGGCGGACAGCGGCTTCGCACGGGTAGCACTAAGTACTTGTCTACGGCGCAAATACCTACCTACCCCACCTACCTTCATACCCTACCTGCTTACCTTACCTACCTACCTACCCAACCTACCTAGCCTACCTACCTACATACTTAAAAGAAAAGCAAACATTTAAACATTTTTTTTCAAGAGGGTACTATTCGTCGCCAACGCCGCAAAGGAGCGAACCTCATACAAACTTTGTATGAGGTTCGCCCCTTTGCGGCGTTGGCGACGAATTGTGCTGGATATCCTGGCTGCAGCACATACCAGGAATTCCATAATCTTGCATAGTTATACAGCATACATGGGTGTTTCAAAGTTTAGATCACACACATGGTTGAACGTAAAGTAAATACTCATTATGCGTCTAAGATCCCTAACGCAGCTAATACAAAAGAGCTAATGACCTTGAAACAGCTGAACCGATTTTGATAAAACATATCTAAGAACCATCGCTAGAAAACCTGCTTTCAAATTAAAAAAACCGCACTCGAATCGGTTCACCCGTTAAAGAGCTACGGTGCCACAGACAGACACACACACACATACCGGACAAACACACCCCTCTTTTTGCGTCGGGGGTTAAAAATAGTAGCAGTCTAAATTATGTATTTAAGCCCGGTAAATAGCAATAGTCACGTCTTATGATATGGTTCTAACGAAATGTAGTTTTAACCCAGCCCATCCGGAAAAAAACATGATGTATGAATTCTTGTTATACCAGGCCGTCAGATAAAGAGGAACGTCGCTGGTCCCTCTTCGACGGCGACGTGGACGCCCTCTGGATAGAGAACATGAACTCAGTTATGGACGACAACAAGCTTCTGACGCTAGCCAATGGGGAGCGGATCCGCCTGGCGCCATATTGTGCGCTACTCTTTGAAGTCGGCGACCTGAACTATGCTTCGCCCGCGACTGTTTCTAGGGCCGGCATGGTGTTCGTCGATCCGAAGAATTTGGGCTACCAGCCTTATTGGGATAGGTTTGTATTATAACTCAAGTAAAACTTAGTTATTCAAAATGAACAATGTTACTCCTACTTCAATAAATACGAACTTAATATAATTTTCACACCACCTGCTCAAATGAGACGCAACAGCCGGTCTATTCTGTAATAATCTCACGGTGAAAACTTAGGTGAAGTGAACGTGAAGTGAGCTGTCATTCCACCAGCAGTGCTATTCTGTAACCAGCTCACCGTGAAAATTTAGGTGAAGTGAGCTCAGAGTGAGCTGTCAGTCCCTAGCAGCAGGTGGAAGGACAGCTCACTTCACCTAAGTTTTCACCGTGAGATTATTACAGAATAGACCGTCTGCTGCTAGGGACTGACAGCTCACTCCGAGCTCACTTCTCTCACTCACTCTCACTTCACCTAAGTTTTCACGGTGAGATGGTTACAGAATAGCACTGCAGGTCTCTTGGCAATACTTAGCATGAACATGATGTACCAAGACAATCACAACAGACAAATTAAAAATCCGGTCACACGTGTTAGGTCATAAATCGAACAAATTACGTGTGACTCCGGATTTTTAATTTATCTGTCTGTGATGACTTGTTTATACTTTTTGTCACATCTCATCACAAAATAAGGTTTTTCTTTAAACAAGGTTTAAACCATCGAGCCATTTTTTTTAAATGCGAACTTTTTTCTACTACTTTTAAGTTCTTTATCCAAAAAACTGACTTATGCACCGAGTCAAAGCTGACAATTTTGACTTCGGAACATAGTTCAAAATACAAAAACTGACTCGAAGCTTGAACTAAAGTTAGACCTCATTTTGTAATGTCATGTCTTGTTGTGTGCCTTTTTGTATTTTAATTATTTTTCATCACATCTATTAAAAAAGAGCTAGTTTGTTCTTCGTAAACAGGGACCAAAATAGCAGTTTGATCCCTAGGGAGCAAAGTAGATTTGAATTTGGAATGTGGATATTGTTAGAAAAAGTTCCTATCACCAAGGAGATCAATCACGAACATTGTATGAACAAGTAACAGGCTGGCAAGAAAGAGAGAGAAAGTGTGAATTATTATTCACACTTTGACAAGCCTGGTCAAAATGAAAATCCAAGATGGCGGCAACGACACATGACGAAAATTTTCCAATTTTTCGTCATTGGTGTCGTTTTCATAGTTTTCGAGGGCGCCAAAGCCGATAGTGAGGTCAAAATGAAAATCCAAGATGGCGTCTGTGAAAATTTTCAAATTTTTCGGCATGGGTGTCGTTTTCATACTTTTCGAGGGTTCTAAAGCCGATAGTGAGGTCAACACGTAAATCCAAGACGGCGGCTACGGAAATTTTCAAATTTTTCGTCATGGGTGTCGTTTTCATAGTTTTCGAGGGTTCTAAAGCCGATAGTGAGGTCAAAATGTAAATCCAAGATGGCGGCTGTGTTTTTTTTTTTTTTTTTTGTCATGTGTGTCATTTTCATAGTTTTCGTGGGTTCTAAAGCCGATAGTGAGGTCAAAACGTAAATCCAAGATGGCGGCTACGATAATTTTAAATTTTTCCGTCATGGGTGTCGTTTTCATAGTTTTCGAGGGTTCTAAAGCCGATAGTGAAGTCAAAATGTAAATCCAAGATGGCGGCTACAAAAATTTTCAAATTTTTCGTCTTGGGTGTCGTTATCATAGTTTTTGAGAGTGCAGACGTGAAGGCAGGAGATTTTATAGCTGCTAAAGTCGATAAAGAGTTAGAGAGAGAGAGTAGTAATGTAAATCCAAGATGGCGGCTGCGATAATTTTGTTTTGGTTTTAAATCATACGTGAGAGATGAGGGTAGGATCGTACACGTTTTTTTTTTCTCATATAGGGTGACGAAAAGTAGTGTTCACCTCGGGAGCTACACTATTTTAAGCTCGAGTGACGTACTTTGAATCCCTCGCTGCGTTCAGGATCCTACTTTAGAATCCTTCGCTCCACTCTGGATTCAATAAAACACTCTCGCCTTAAAAATAGTTGTTTGCTCCCTTGGCAAACAATCTACTATTTCGTTCCTTCTTTCCTTTAATGAGACGGGTTCTGTTTAAGTTTCCCTCTTGCTCCATACAGATGGCTACGTAGCCGCAACAACGAGCTGGTACGTGAGCAACTGAACGGCATGTTCGAGCACTACGTGGCGGGCGCCATCAACTACATCGTGTTCGGCATGTTCGGCCTGCAGCAGCAGACGCCGCTCAAGACTATAGTGCCGCAGACGCCGCTCAACTTAGTCAGTCTACATACTTCCTCATCATCCCTCTCCTCCTTTATTTCCTATTTATTCGTGGTCAGCGCAGCTTGTCTTTCTTCCACACTTCTCTATTACTCTTCATCTTGTTTTAGTCACCATCTTTCTAGCCATATAATCTTTCACACTTTTTCATTCGTCTTCTTATCGAGCCATCCTTCCTAGTATTACTTAACCGATTTATACATTACCAGGTAGTGCAGCTATGCTACATGATCAGTGGCTTGCTCCCGAACATGGAAGATCCCAACGAAGTGGTTAACTCGACGGTCGTTGAATGCGTGTTCATGGTGGTAAGTATAGACAATGCGTGTCTTATGGCTCTTCATGTCATTGTAATAAGGTATAGCTTGGAGTGAATCGGATCTTAAGATATTTTTTCCAAATATCACTTTGCGCCGGTGAATTTAAAAAGAGAATTTACAATGCCATATTGTAAATTCTCTTTTAAAATAATCTATCAACTGCAATAATCTCGCAACTGCAATAATCTCGCTTAACACATAGATAATGCTCGCTGTATATTCACAATTTCGCAATAACACTCGAAAACTGAAATGTTGATTCAATAAGCGCAACTAAACGATTTACGAGAAACAAATGGTACACTAAAACCCCACGTTCGGACGGACGTACCTAATTTAATCGCGGGGTTTTTTTTCGTGCACTGGATTCTCAACGCTCTGCTCAGCGCCGAGAATTGAAAATCCAACAGTGTATTTTTTCTACGCGCTGGGACGAGAGTGCGTCCCAACACGTTGGATTCTCAACGTTCGGCTCAACACCGAGAGTTGAAAATCAAGTGCGCGATAAAATCCCGCCGCGATATTTTTACGTCCGTGCAAACGTGGGCTAACCAACGCATCGCATCTTGTCACCGAATGAAATCTTCGCTCCTATTGGTCGATGAGCACGTGCGTACGGCATGCGCCTGTCGCCGGCGCCGCCTATTTTCTTTTATGTCGTGACTGTGCTATATCCGCATCTGCTTGAACATCGGCATTAATTAATGCGGATGGAGATGTCCAAATCGATGCAGAAGTTCTGCAGTTGCGAATTCGGATGCGGACGTCCGCAACATCCCTGATCTAAACCGCGCTCAAGAACTGTCAGTGTCATCATTATTGTGGAATAATGATACTCTTGATCACTCAATGAACGTGGTTTAGATATTATGGTAAACCCGTTCACTTTGATTTATGAAATTGGCCTTTCATGCGCGTAAGAGATGTATAAGTGTTCTTTTATTTGTGAGCCGTGCAAGATAAAAACTAGTTCTCATTTGTTTAATAAAATTAACACATGCTTTATCTCTTATCAGATAATTTTGAACAAATGTTTTATTGCTTAAGATTTTCAAGGTAGCGTCATATCAATGTCACGTACTCACAATGACAATTTGTTAAAGTAACATAACTTTCATTTCTGAGTTGGTGACGAATTTCGATCACTGAATGTATGGGGGGCGTAGCTCAGATGGTAGAGCGCTCGCTTAGCATGCGAGAGGTACCGGGATCGATACCCGGCGCCTCCAAATTATATTTATATTTTGGGAATACTTCATTTTAGAAATTAACATCCATTATTCTTACATTATAACGTGACGTCTGTTCTGTTTACAGAGGTATTTATAGTACACTCATATTTTGCTAGTTACGTTCAAGTTCCATAATATAATATACTTATGATGCTTAGGTACTATAGAAATGTACCTAATGTTGTGGTTTCTTTTAAACGTCGACGTCACGTTGTCAACGTCTTGACGTTCGTGATCGCGTATCTAGTTATTTTCAACCATTGCAGCGTCAGGCCGTGTCAAGTGTCACACTACCACTCGCGAGCAACGACTGAAGCGTCGTCGTCCACTGTGGACGTATTGACCGCCGACGCTATGCGTTGCGTTCAGACGTCGATCGTAACGTTGATGCTGAAGTCAGGAGTTGCATATAGCATAAAATAAGAGACCAAAGTCTTACCATGTTTCGGGTGACAGATCTCGGCGATAAGCGTAAGTTCAGGGACGTGTGGCCGGCTTTGAGTTTATGAAATATGGGGCACTTAATATTAGGTCTTTACCTATCAAATTGGAGATTTGTATGATAATTTTAAAATGGACCGTGTTTATGCAAGCAGTGTTAGGCCCATACACGTCGTTAATGTTTTGCGTTGTTTGCGCAGCGGTATTTCCACATAGGAACTCATATTCGAAAATTGTACGAATTTTCAGTTTATCCTTGGCGCCAAAAACTACCACAATATCACAAAAACAAAAAAAAACTATATAAAAATAAATGACTGAATTTGAAATTAAATTAACACTTCTTTCGAATAAAATTAATTTGAATTTCGAATTGCGCGCCAATCCACAGATGATTTAATCTGTAAATGCTGATTATAGAATCTCCAATTACATAGGTAAAGACCTATTATCGCGTCCAGCGTATAGTGTAGTCTGCACGATGCCTGGACGCTACTGATGGACCGAAACTCGTAGCCAAATTCTGCGCTGACTCTATATAAATTAGAAAGAAACATATTTTATTTGGGACATGCACAGGAAAATACAGCTTATTATGTTAAGATAGAAATATACAATCTAAGGTATATATATGTATCATTAAATTTTACTTAATAATTTATAGCTATAACATCTAAATGAATTTTACAAGTTAAGTGTTATTTTTAGGTGAACACAATACCTAATCCGCGTTCACATTTTTTTTTTAATCTATTTTTATTTAAATATAAATACTTACACACTAAAACTGATTTACATCCGTAAGACGTCCTCGTAACATAAGGTTTAGTTGAAAACCTGCGTCAGATACTAGTTGTCTGGCATTTGTGCTGAACTGGGCCTATTTGGCGCAGCCGTGAGGCACACAGTACTATTTTACGCAATTAGTGTTTACCGCGCGAACGACATACCTAGTCTTGCCATAAATATTGTCACGAAGATTTTTTATTTTTTTATTGCAAATAATATGTATTATTTTTACAGTGTGTTAGTTTAATACATAAATGTAAAACAATTTAAAATATAAAAAGCTTATTCGAACTGGTCTCCATCGGCTGCAATACAGTCCTTTAAACGTTGAGGCCAGTAATCAATAGAAGCACGCACTCTTTCCATGGGAAAATTCTTCACTGCCAATCGTATGGATTGTTTTAGGGACTCCAAATTATCATGGTGTTTAGAGCAAGCCGTACTCTCTAAAACTGACCATAAATCATAATCGGGTTAAGATCGGGACTAGACGACGGCCAGTCTTCAGCTCTGATGAAGTCCGAAACGTTCACTTCTAACCAAGACTGCGTGGACCGAGCTTTATGACCCGGCGCCGAGTCTTGTTGGAAGGACCATACTTGGTTATTGAATATGGTGTTGTTAAGGGGCTTAACTACCTTATCAAGAATGGTATCTTGATACACTTGTGCCGATGTTTTGATAGCTTTTTCACAAAAATATGGCTCTGTCACTCCTTCATAGCTAACACCCCACCAAACCATCACTGAAGTCGGATAATGCCCACGTTGCACTCTGTCGACTAATTGGGAAGCTTGCTTAGAGCTTTGAGCATAAATACGGTCATTTTGTTTGTTAAAATGTTGCTCAATTGTAAAAATTTTCTCATCCGTAAACAATTTTTTTCTGTGACCTCCCTTTGCGTACCGCTTCAGTAGTTGTTTCGGTTTTACCACCCTATTCTTTTTAAAATGATCAGTTAAAAAATGACCAGTGCGTCTCTTATAGGCTGCAAGTCCTAAGTCATCTTTTAAAATACGTGACATGGTTCTGGGTGTTATCTTTATCTCCCGAGATAAAATCTTTTGCTTTCGGACAGGATTTCTTCGAATTCTTTCCCTTACTGCTTTGACCACCTTTTTCGTACGAACACTACGTGGACCGCCAGATCTTTTTCTGTCACAAACAGAGGAGGTCCCATTGTACCTATTAATAACCCGGTACACAAACATTTGACTAATACCAAGCGTATGGAGAGTTCTAAAAATTGCACTTGGCTCCATACCAACTTTGTGTAATGCAATCACGGCGATTGGGTTCTCTTTATCACCCCATTCCATTTTAATATCGCAAAATATTGTACAATGTATTGGCGCCAAAATTAGAAAACTCAATGAACAATCGTATAAAAATGACAGATTTCAAATTCAAATGTAATATCTTTCTTATTTTTAATTGTAACAGTATTTATGGCCAGACTAAGTATAAGACTTTCCGACATCAACAGTTGGGCAGTTGGCCCGCCAGACACAACACCCATCTGGTCGGAGGATCCTCCCTTTTCTATGGTGGTTGAGTGAACTTTACACTCGGTTCCTCATGCCTCTAAAATGTAAACAAACACGAGTTTTAGGAAAAACAACGTGCCTGTGCTCGATAAAATGTTACACCGATACGCTCGTTGGTTTTTAAAATCAGGTTGTAACAAAACATCGAGCGTCGTGTTCGAAGTGTGGTTCGACCAAATTTAAAAACGGCGATTGCTTGATTTTCTGTTTCAAGTAAGTTTCAAGTTTTAGCTTCTTCAGAATCATTCATGTCTCGTATGAATAATTTAATTTTTTTATTATTAAAACTGTTTTTATTTACGCCATATTTTTTTATTAAATCCAATAGCCCTAGTGGGAAAAAGTGAACTGGAAGTTTATTCGGGTGATATTTGCCCCAACAAAGGCAATTAGTGGGACACAGTGGACGATAAAATTATGAACAATCCACTTTGTTCCACTGGTGGGACAGATTGATGGGGCAAAGTAGAATAATCCTTAATTGATTATTTTATGATTCTGTCAAATATTTCGTTTTCCAAAAGGATTCCGTCGCCAAAAAAAAATTGAGAACCGCTGCTCTAGTCTATACTCACCTTCTCGCCTATTATTGTCCCACTGCAGGGCAAAATAATGCCTCTTCCCATACAGATAAGGCACGAGCATTGATCACTATGCTTCCTCAAGACGAGTTGGTGATTTTAGACTTATTATCTATAAGTCCAATTTTCCTTGCGATGATTACCTACAAAGACATACTTTGCTATAATTACAAGTTTTGTAATTAATAATTGGTATTTATTGCAGTCGATGTATAACAGCCTCGGAGCCACCATTGTTGACGATGGCCGCTTGGACTTCGACGTGTACATCAAGAAAGCTTGCCCGATGATGCTCGTCGAAGATACGCGTGAGAGGAAAGCCACAACAAGTAATAAAACGATTATTATGTATTGGTAAATTAAATGCATTTTTTTTTTAAGTTTGTGCACCAACGTGAATACTAATACTTTCTATTGGTGAAAAAATGGTTAAGACCGGTCTAATAGTTTCGGAGCTTATTCTTTGAATTTTGAATTCGGTACAAACAAAAAAATCTTTCCTCTTTATAATATTAGTTTAGATTAGATTGCATTTTTATATTCGTGATAACTTTGAAATTTAATGTCCGATTCGAATGACTTAATAAGTATTTTACTGCTACATAAACACCCTTGATGATAAAATTATATTTGAATAAGAATTAATACTACGATACGAATGTAAATAACTTTTGTTACTACCGGTGAACCAATTCAATTTTAGAACAAGTAAGATGTGTTCCCTCGCTGACATTTTTGTAGGTAATAATGAGTACTTTAATCAGGTAGTACAGTAGTACCCAACTTATAAGGCGCGTCGTGAATCTTCGTTCGCACAGAAAAGAAAGTATGGCCCCGAAGATTAACGAAAGAATGCTTAAAAGTTACAATCAACCTTAGATCACTAATATAAGGTTCATAATACACTGCAGCCGTTAGTTCCGTCTCACTCGCAAGTCACGCCCCTCCGCACAATTACACTTCGTGCCAATTTTATCGGGCCATCAGTTTTCACCAAATATAAGTATATTCAATTAAAAATACAGGCTATTAAAAATTTACGATTTATTTAATAAACAAATAGGTATTTATTTAGTAAACAATAGAAAAAACTTAATCTAAAGGCCGCACTCCTGCTATCCCAATATCACTCTGAGCGTCGCTACTATTACCATCACTATCACGATTCGAACTATCCGATGAGGATGATGTATCTTCGTTGGTGTTTATTACAAAGTGGTCCAATCTATCGTCGATGGCCTCTTCCAATGTCATAAATTCATCTTCACATTTGATAGCATGATCTACAACTTTTTGCCACTCGTCTGGCCCGATGGATGCGAATTTTTCAGACAAAAGACGCTGCACTTCGGTCAAATTCATGGCAATATTGAATTTGCTTACGTGACCTTTTACCTGCGACCAAATGTTTTCTATTGGATTGAAGTCCGGATGATATGGAGGGAGCCTTAACACTGTGTGGCCGTGAGCTTCCATTATGGTGTCAAGCGAGTACTTTACATAGAGATGCTTATGGCGTTTAATTATATCGTACAACTCCGGTTTATACGCTTTGATATTGAAAGGTATGTTTTTATCCTTTAACCAATCCTGCATAATCTTTTTTACAGAGTTACTGTTCGGTGCCCTGTCCTCTAATGTGCTATGGTATGACGCATTGTCAATGACAAACACAGAATTCGGTTGGAGGTTGGGAATTAATTTCTCTTGCAACCATTTCTCGTAATTTTCTTTGTTCATCTCACTGTGATAGTCTCCTGTGGTCTGAGCCGATTTGTACATGAGCAAAGCATTTGGTATGAATCCATTAGCACCCCCAGCATGCACTATTAATTAACCTCGGTCCCTGCGAAATTGGTTTTTTTATGCCTTTGCCTTGACCGTCAGACCAGGCTTGTTCCTTGGTGTGGGTCGAATGAACATAGGTCTCGTCGCCATACACAATAGGTCTGCCTTCATGCCGATACTTTTTTATTTTTCTTAAAAATCGTATTCTTAATAGCCTTACTTCGTGTTTTTCCGCCAGCAACTTACGGTTCGTTTGCGTTTTCCTAAACTTAAATCCTATCTCTTTTACAATTCGGCGCAGAGTTTCTCTGCCCCCTTCGAAGTCGATATCTCTTTTTAATTTCTCCAATAGCGCTCTCATTGTGACTACCTGTTTTTCTTCGCGGTGAAAGTCATAAATTTTCCTGCGTATGGCTTGGTATGAAAAATCGTCCAATTCCTTACGATAAGTTTTTTTCACTTTACCCTTTTTCGGCGTTCTAAAAGAAGGCCCCGCAGTGTTTTCACCTGTATGTTGATCCTTCTCTTTAAGAATTCTCGTTATTGTTCGTTTTGAAATTTGTGTAGCTTCGGCCGTTCGGTCAATAATTTTCAAAAATCGATCTTTTATAAATGTTGTGTTTTTAGACTCCTGAGCTTCTTTCTTCATAAACTCGTGGACATTGAAAATAATTTCCCGAGCTTGACTTTTAAGCGGTTTCCCCCTTTTAAAAGAACTCATTTTAAATAATAAAAAAGAAAACACTTTTGTTGCCACTACGTGTACTTTCGCCTGCTGCGCGTGCACTCGATCAGAAGTATGGCGGCTGACTAACATGCCACGCGGCGCGCGCTAACATGGCGGCAGCTGCCGACCAATAGCGGTACAGGAAAAAGAAGCGCGGCGCGTGGAGCGTGCCGATTGGTCAATAGCATTTCCCGCGCTTTGAAAATTCATCTTCTGCGCAGGTACATCGGTAAGCCATATCAGTTGGGTACTACTGTACCTACATCATTTTTATCTATCACCAATAGTTTTCTTTAAGTGTGGGTTTTAAAGTAGTTTTTCCGAAAACGCGTGCGTTTACAACATTTATATTCACATACACAAACAGCCAGACCCGAAACAACTACTTGTAGGTCATAAAAATATTTGTTCCGTGCGGGAATCGAACCCGCGACATGCAGCGCAGCAGTCAATCGCTTAACCACTGCGCTACATTCGTTTACATGTTTGCTAATTAAACCGTGAACGCAGTTAAATGTAGTTTCTCTTTGTGTCACTGATACAGAGGCTGTATTATGATGTTTTAAAACCTTGATTGTTCCAGTGTAAGAGAAAGATGGAGCTATACAGGACGGTTAGCACTATCTCGCACTGCTTCATTATACGGCCCTGTTAATAATATTGTGTTAAAACTAGTTCACACTACAGTGAAAACAAGAATAACAGTCATTTGGGACACGCATAGGAATCACGGTGCATTTGCAATACATATTTCGCAACTTATGCTGAGAACATGGTTCGTTCCTACTTCCTATCCAGTTAACCGGGAGAAGGAATCTGCCAAAACCCTGTGCCGATACAAAGCTTTCGCCATCTATCGGGAGGAATCAATTTGCTGTCGCGGCGGGAAATATTAATATACCTACATTCCTATTGTCAACAATTTGTTTCCTAGTTTGTGAAGCGAATTTTCGGCACGGTTATCGCCAACGTCCATACTACGTTGAATACACCGGTTCTCGTCCGATCACCGAAGTTAAGCAACATCGGGCGCGGTCAGTACTTGGATGGGTGACCGCCTGGGAACACCGCGTGACGTTGGCTTTTTATTTTTCCTTTTAAACATCTTAATAGGAAAACGGAAATTTCACATATAAATTTATTGTTATTATTTACATAAGTAAATAAAAAAAATAAAAAAACTTCATCGATTAATGATGAACGAGTTTTATCATAATGCGCGCATTATGATAAAACTTAAACAGACATACCTTATCTTCTTTTATATTTTTATAGCCCTTGAAAGGTCCTCCTTCCTAAATAAATATGCCTACGGTATAATGTCCCTAAAATTCGTACGTAAAATTCGTATATGCTAAACTATGATAAAAAGTTTTTGACAAGTAGGAATGTATGTTATGCGGCAGTTAATTGATTGCCTCCATGATAAATGGCGAAACCTTTGCCCACATTTGTATCAGCACAGGGTCTTGGAACAAAAATTCGAAATTCCTTCTCCCAATTATAATGGCAAAGATTTTTTTTTAATTTTGTTATTTACTTATGTAAATAATAACAATAAATAGTAAAGGGGAAGACATAATATTTATTATCTCTTCTTTCTTTGGAATGCGCTTCCTCTGAACATCAGGATGGCAACCAGTCGGTTATCTTTCATGAAAAGTTGGCGGAATCTTTGCAGCGCTGATTTGTTTTCTCCTCTACCTATCGTTATTTCTCCTGACAAAAGTTTATGGTTTAAGAAATTTAATTCGCTCAAAAAAAATACAATTATTCACTTATATGAGGAAAAACATAATAATTTAGATAAGCGACGGTTTCGCTTGGTATAAACTAAAATTAAGTTAGGAAAACGGTATAAACTTACAATTCAAACATTATTCAGGAAGTTTATTCGGTTTATATGTATGCATCTATGTATAAGTATGTATTAACTATCAAGTTATCTATCCTTTATGTTGCACCTGCCATGTTTTGTCTCTGCACCACCCTAAGGTTGACTGGTAGAAAATGCCTCAGGCATTAATTCCGCGTTTGTACGGTATTTTTTTACCTGTGCATAAAGTTTTAATAAATAAATAAATAATAGAACCTAGAATATACACTAACTGTTATTACTGGCATTGTAGTGCCCTAAGCATGTCATTTACCTTTAGAGGGATAGGAGTTTTTTAAATATTTTTTTAACCGCCCCACTAGTAATTTCTCTAGTATTTGACTTTGACTTTGACTTTGAATCCAACCCGCGACACGCAGCGCAGCAGTCAATTGCCTTAATACTGCGTCAACCGTGCCGAGATTTCAAAATAAGCAGGGCAGTCTTTAATATGTTAAATAATTTTATTAAACATAATATAAACCTGCCCTGCTCATTTTAGTGACAAAATCCTGTGAAATTTCCGTTTTCCTATTAAGTTGTTTTAGAGAAAAAATAAAAAGCCAACGTCACGCGGTGTTCCCAGGCGGTCACCCATCCAAGTACTGACCGCGCCCGATGTTGCTTAACTTCGGTGATCGGACGAGAACCGGTGTATTCAACGTAGTATGGACGTTGGCGATAACCATGCCGAAAATTCGCTTCACAAACTATGAAACATATTGTTGAATAGGAATGTAGACATATTAATATTTCCCGCCGCGACAGCAAATTGATTCCTCCCGATAGATGGCGAAAGCTTTGTATCGGCCCAAGGTTTTGGCAGATTCCTTCTCCCGGTTAACTGGATAGGAACTAGGAACGAACCATGTTCTCAGCATAAGTTGCGAAATATGTATTGCAAATTCACCGTGTTTTCTGAACTAGTTTTAACACAATATTATTAACAGGGGCCGTAAGATATGTAGTTTGCAAACATGTTAACGATTGTGTGTTTTTGGAAAAACCACTTTAAAACCCACACATAAAGATCAATTTGCGCTACAATTAAAAAAAAAATATTAGATACATTTTCAATAATACTACTAATACTAATCAACCAAACTAACACTAGCATACAGTTGAAATTCGTGTAAGTAGAAATAACACAACAGGATTTAAACTAAACCCACAGAACACTTCCCAATGGGTTTCCCATCGCTTTACGACTACTGCCTGGAGCTGACTACCAAGACCTGGGAAGCTTGGGTGTGGCTGGTGCCAGAGTATATTCACGACCGTGATATGAAGTTCCCTGCGATCCTGGTGCCCACTGTGGACACGCTGAGACTCACCTGGCTCATCAAGATTATGGAGAGCGTGAGTATTTTATTAGGGTATTTGACATTGGTGGAAATCTATACATAAAAGAAAGTCGTGTTAGTTATACTATTTATAACTCAAGAACGGCTGGACTGATTTCGCTAATTCTTTTTTTGTTGTGTTTTTTATTGTCAGGAGAAGGTTTTAGGTAGGGTAGGGTGGGTAGGGTAGGGTAGGTAGAGTAGGGTAAGTACGGTAGGGTAGGTAGGTGCGCCGTAGATAAGTACTTAGTGCTACCCACGTATGAAGCCGGGGCGGGCAGCTAGTAAAAAATAAATTCGAAGTAGAGAGCGGGTTAACCCGCAATAAAAAAGATACAATAATGAAAATAGCAAAGTCACCAATATAAGTAATACCTTACCTAAATATTGATTATGAAGCCATTGTCGAATGTGTAATACGATATAGTATTGGTGATCTCATTTATGTATATAAATAATACTTTATTTAATCTGAAAGTGAGTTTGTTTGTTACGCTTTCTCGCTAAAACGGCTGAACGGATTTAAATGAAATATGGCACATGGGTAGACCATAACCTGGGTTAGGTGACATAGGATACTTTTTGTCCCGATATTCCACGTGATCGAGACGTACCTATGCGGGTGAAACAGTGGGGCGCAACTAGTTACTTAAATAAATAACAAAGTCACAAAATAGATAAATACAGAGGCTGGCTTTATACAACGAAAGAAAACAGGATCAAACGAAAGAAACAGGACAGATCTCATACAAATGCCAGTCGCGACTGCACTTGCACGTCTTGTTATGTCTTGTGAACGCGTGGCTATGTGGGTGCGCGTTTTAGACATTTACAAGTAGGCGAACTTCTGCACCCATCTATTTTGTGATAAAGTAAATAGTCAATAAAATAAGCAAGTGAGCAAGTGGTAATGAACCAGCCATATTAGTGGAGGCCGGCAATCGTAAGGTCTCGAAACGTCATAATTAATTATCTAAATTGTCATCAGGTAGAACGGCCCGTGCTGCTAGTCGGTGAAACGGGGACATCAAAAACTGCTATAATCAGTAACTATCTTCGTGGATTACCAGGAGAAAAATTTGTAAGTACACGCTAGTTAGATTATGACTTGTAAGGAACCCTTTCCAATAAATTCAGACTATGACTATAACGTAAACATAGATAATAAATAACATTAACGTCACGTAAGTCTGGAAATAAAAATGTGCCTACCATCCTTATTTCCAGATTTTATGTCACAAGGCTAAGGCGTCATCTGTGGAGATGGCGCCTTAAGGGTACGCTAGTCAGACTTTCTATACAAACGTAGTATGGTGATTACTCGTCTGTTTGACGGTTTACGTTCAAAACTAAAAATTGGTTTGGAAGTTACGAGCGTCGAAATTATAACTCGTCTTTGAGCGTAAATGAATAATGTAGCAAAAAAATGGCAAAATAGAAACCGCACAGGGATAGATAATTTATTCAATAGTTTAAATAATATCTATACGCCCAATAAAGGTATGTTCATGAAATATTACGCGCTGGTTTTCGTTATAAATAACATAACATCACGCTTTGTTTCCCCGAAGGGTTGGGCAGAGGTGTACCTGTAGCAGGTACACCCACATTTCTCCAGTTATGTTTAAGTCCCATGTAATAGGGGGCGAGCCTATTGCCATCAACCGGGCACAAATCCAGACTCCGGGCTGCTACTGAGAAATTCCAGATAGAAAAACCCAATAACACTTTGCCCGACCTGGGAATTTAACCCAGGACCTCATGCTCAGTGGTAGCGCTTGCGACCACTTGACCAACGAGGCAGTCTGCTGTAGTTATAAATAATAAAATTGTTTATGAGTCTATTAACTGCTCCCAAATTACCATGTTTATATATATATTTTTACATTCTTCCTTGACATTTAAATCACGCTATTATTTGACATTATAATATACCTACAATTTAACTTTAAATCTTTATTAGTGGCTTTTGTGAACATGATAATTATTCAGAATTGTAATAGCAATCACGCCATTTCGTTTATAATACTTTTGTATTTTTATTAATTTATTCATTTTTATATAAATTATTTTCTATTTTGTGAATGTGAGAACGCTGTAGGCTTAGTGGACTGTATATTTGCTGACCATAATTATTTTGTTAAGTACCTGGTACTTGTTGAAAGACCTACACTGTCCTCCCATACCTAAAAACACTGTTATTTGAAAATATTGTAAAAACCAATTATTTTTAAAAGAGTAACCGTGGAGTTTCTTGCCGGCTCTTCTCCATAGGAAACGACCAATTGGAACCGTGCACCTAGCTTCTGACGTTTCATAAGTGCCCATGTAGGTTTATGTGAAATAAAATATTTTGAATTGAATTGAAATAAATAAATAAAAACTAAATAATTAGACTAATTAGTATGCATATTAGTCATGCCCACCAACGGGTTCGAGCCGTTGACTAGTGTACCCTTAAGAGGGCGTTTATAGCAAGCAAAACATCAAATTTCACCCGCGAAACCCTTACCTACCCCTCTCATCAAACTCGACGAAAACTAAACACAATCCCTTTCCGCCAGCTGAAACTTTTCGCCCGGCGTTTATCATGTTTAGAAAACATGAAAAAAACACACAGTTTCTTTCCTAGAATACTTATAAAGTTATAAATTACAAAAATATTATTTACGCAAATAAATTATATCACATAGCAGCCAAAAATTTGAGCGCAGTCCTCTCGTCTCAACAGAGCGACTATTAGTTAGATTAGATTAGTGATTTGTGAAACAAAAATATGCTGGAAGTTTCCGCGACGTCCGACGGAAGATCACTTCTTCCACGTACTAAGAACGCCGCCGTTGGTGCTAAAAGCTTGTAGTCGTAATAAAACCAAAAATAAACGGAATTAAAAAAAAAGCCTGCACAAATTGTTTCGCCTTGTATTAATACAAAATAATAAAAAAAAAACTAATTTGTCATTAGCATAATAAGAACAAATCGAAAAATATACGAGAAGTTAGAAGTAACTTCGTAATGTTTTTTTATCGTGAAAATTTTAATATTTTGTGTTTCTGTTCCACAAAAAGAAATTCTACGCTCTTAAGTCTAAATTGCGGTGATAATCGCGCTGTGCCTCCAAATTATCGCCGCCATGACATCGTCGTGTGGAGATTGATTCATAGAGTTTCTATTGGATTTGATGGCACGGCGAGACTATCGCCGCGTTTTCTCTGAGAGAGGAGATGGCGCCTGAGTCTCAAGCATAAGACGGCGACTGTATTGCCATACTAGACTGAATTGAAATAAACTGTATGAACATAAATCCAGACTTCGGCTGCTATATAGACCAGAATGTACATCATGATCAACAATTTCAACCTAGATTTCGCCAACGTCCATACTACGTTGAATACACCGGTTCTCGTCCGATCACCGAAGTTAAGCAACATCGGGCGCGGTCAGTACTTGGATGGGTGACCGCCTGGGAACACCGCGTGACGTTGGCTTTTTGTTTTTTTTTTCTAACGTAAACTACTTTTAGAAGGATAGGAAAGTTCCCAATTATCAAATAAGTATAATATAAAGAAACAAAATAAGATATTGGTTTATTAGTTTATTTTCAACCATTTTACTTGCGAATAAACCCGTACAAACATAATTTTATTTCTCCAATGTGAATGAATTACGACACTAACGCTTAATATGCATACAGTTTAAAGAAAACTTATCAAGTATTTATGTTGTTCAAATTACAAGGTTACCTTCTGATAAGTCCCGGTTAATTTATCTGGCAGATATTTTCTTACAATTATATTCAACTATTATTTTGTGCTCGCTGTGAAATAGGACTTGATAAAATGGCCAAAACCAAATGCTGCTTTAAATTATAAAAACAAACGACTTATTTATTTGATTACTTATTAATAATTATTACGAAAGCTCACTCAGCTATTTATAAGCGTGCTACTTTCACGGAAGTAATTGATTACGACATGAAACTGGTCCTATAATAAGAACGTAAATGTTGCTCGCAATTGTTAACGGCTATTTGGACCTACTTTTCAACGGGGGCGTAGCTCAGATGGTAGAGCGCTCGCTTAGCATGCGAGAGGTACCGGGATCGATACCCGGCGCCTCCAATATCGTCTTTTTTGTTTTCATTACCTGACCCGTCAGACGTTGTTCTGTTAAAATTTTATTTTAATTGTTCGGCCGTCCCTTTGAGTTCTTCCAAAAATGCTTTTTTTCCAAACCCAATACTGGGGTATTGAGGCGGACAAAACAAAAAAAATAATATTGACATACTATTGTCTACATTTCTTTCTCATTTCTTCTGTCGCAGGTCTGCTGGAAGAAATTTCTTAAGAAATAAGCAGTACCTTTGTATTAATAATTATGATTATGTCTTATCTGTACTTATCTATTTTTCTGTGTACATAAATAATAAAATAAATAAATATTCTAATCTGTCGAGCCATTTTCGGGTTGTTGCACGGCAATTTATTTTTATATATCGGTTCATTTAACACTTCACGCTTACTGTATAAGAATTTAGAGTAAGCAGTGTTGATAGAGTAGTATGAATGTAAATCCCTGACTTTTAAAAAACTCCGAAACTTTTAAGTTTAAAACGCCTGTAATCCCCGAAGTATTAGGCTGAAATATAACTAAGGTACACCCACATTTCGCCAGTTTAACTATTAAATTATGGATGGGTATTATGATTACTTTTCCATCATATAATTACTTTTGTCTGTTTGGTATTGTTCGTCGACTCGTTGAGCTTCGAATCCACCTAGCTTATTGTTTCTCTCTAACATTCATAGATAATCCAACAAATGAACTTCTCTTCGAGAACATCGTCAATGGACGTCCAACGCAACTTGGAATCTGTTGTGGAGAAGAGAACTAAGGATACTTTCGGCCCACCGGTCGGCAAGAAGATGTTGGTGTTCATCGATGATATGAACATGCCTATTGTAAGTATCTGTTCTATTTGTTAAGCCATTAAGTGTTGGTAAGTATAGCACAAAGAGTTTTAGAAAAAGTTCGGTTTTAGAAAACATATCCAGGAATTAACGCACACTACCAAACGCCCCAATTAGAATATTATGCTATAATCATAATACATGTATAGAACATTAATTGATTGATTCATAACTGATTGTAGGAGAAAATTGTGGTCACATTACAAATCTACGCACGCACACAGTCGTACACTTATATGAGTCTAGCGTAGTACTCCGTCCATTATGGTTTGTTTGACTGTACAGTGGAAATGTGACTGTAATTTAGATACGTATTTTTCATTATTTTTGGGATAAAAAATTACGTAGGTGTATTAAAACTGACAGAAATAGATTCAGTAAACGATTCTGAACAAATTACTTTAATAACGTGCATTAATTCAGTTACACATTGTAGTTCCTGTCACTTATTCCTGTTTGATAGTTTCTTTCTAAAATTAGATGTGGTTTCTGTACGCTGTACTTTGGGAGTCTGTTGCTAAAAAGAAATCTAAATATACATTCGGCCCATCAGTGGGCAAAAATGTATGGGTGCTCGTGTTCATCGAAACTGTCTGAAAGCCGTATAGCCTGAAAAGGAGGCATAATTATATTTGAAAAAAAACGCGTACCTACTTTTCTAGCAAGTGTGTGTTTAATAACGCAAATGGTGTAAATCTACGATAAAAATATCTATTTGGAGGCGCCGGGTATCGATCCCGGTACCTCTCGCATGCTAAGCGAGCGCTCTACCATCTGAGCTACGCCCCCGATATGTACTGCCACTATAAAAAGCTACATTTATGTTGTGCGCACTTACTCCACTCACTCAACAACGAAATGACCTCTCTGCATTGTCATTTCGAAAGAACTGGTCAGTTATTACCTAACCTACACAATGCAGACGCTTATGATGATTGTGCTTCTACCATAATGACACCACGGTATACATTCGATTCCAGAAAATACATAATACGAAAAGGGCTTCTCCACCCGTTTCATTCCAAGGGCACGGTTTGAGAAACTGAAACTGGAGTTCATGGCATGACAGATGCATTTTCTTAGCATGCGAGAGGTACAGACGCCAGCACGTCAACCTACTACAATCTGTATTTTTTTTAAATAGATTTTCAACTTTATCACTAAAGTATAAGGTTCAGAGTTGATTGGGAAAATTTGACAGTTTCAGGTAGGTTGACGTGCTTGCATCTGTACCAGGATCGATGCCTCCAACTGTGTTTCTTTTTAAAAGGATACATCTGTAAAGTGCTATTCTGTAATCATCTCACCGTGAAAACTTAGGTGAAGTGAGCTGTCATTCCAACAGGGTGAGATGACACTGACAGCTCACTCCACGCTCACTTCACATGGTTTCACGGTGAAGTGGTTACGGGAATCGACATGCTGTTCCTGGATTAATAAAATTGTGGAGGACTGTAGTGGTCACCACGATATAAATATTACCTATCATTATCACAACGCATTGAGACTTTTAGGTTTTTTGTTTCATGACACCTATGTAAGCTTTTTGAAAGAACTGCAATGCTATTCAGCGATGCTATTCTGTAAAAATCTCACCGTGAAAACTTGTGGAGTGAGCTGTCAATGGTGTCAATTCCAAGCAAAACCAAACTCACTTCACCTAAGTTTTCACGGTGAGATTTTTACAGAATCGACCGGCTGTAACCATCTCACCGTGAATACTTAGGTGAAGTGAGCTCAGTGTTTTTTTCGCTCTGGGTGGAGCGGGAGGGCGTGTCAGACTCTTACTGACTAAAACCCACCCGTGTTCCTTCTGTTGCCTGTGCAATGCCAGGGGGCCACGGTATCCCTTTCGGACTTTCCCGCAACCCCGGCAGGCAATGGTCTCATCGGACCAATTCACTCGCTGACACTCTTTGAGGCGCGCGTGGAACACAACGCGCCGTCGACCCGGGCTTGGTCCTTACCGGACGGCGAGCTACCCATTGCTCACCTTCCGCAAGCCCGCGCCTGCGGTGGCCGGGAATCAGCAATTGAGCTGTCAGTCCCTAGCAGCAGGTGGAATGACAGCTCACTTCACCTAAGTTTTCACCGTGAGATTATTACAGAATAGACCGGGTGGTCTGATATTGCCTACAAAATGGAGACTCCGATGGATCAGCATAGATCGAATGGAAAGTACTGTGGAAATTATGTCTTGAATTGTCTAATTTCATTTAATGGTCTCCACCCGTGGGATATGTCAAGGGGCTCTGACCACTTTTTAAAAATGCCTCCCGGACGCAAAATGTCCATTTCTCAGAATGTCGCTATTGCAAAATGACCACTTCGCATAATGTCCCATTTTTCCAATGCACATTCTATCCTTCTTAGCAGTACTAAATCGGTCAAGTACAAGTCGGGTTCACGCACAGTGGGTTACATAATAATCTTTTATTCAGGTAGGTAGGTACATTCATAAACACGAATGAAAATAAAGGACAGAAATTAAATCGTTTGCGAGATTTATTAATTTTGGTGATAGTTTGTAACAGTGCAAATCTTGCATCTCTCCTTTTATAACACCTTCCTACGGCATAAAATGTCAGTGTCCTACACTGAGGCATTTCATTAGGTATCAAATAAAAAATAATCATACGAAAACATACATTGCATTACGTTTTGGCATAGGTAATTTCGTAAATTATCATTGTTGATATTGCAAAAGCATCTTGCTTACATAGCGCTTATGAAGGTTATACGTCATTAAGCAAGGGTGCCTTTGTTGCACTCGTAATTTACATTACGTTTTATAGTAACAGTAAATATCGGGGGCGTAGCTCAGATGGTAGAGCGCTCGCTTAGCATGCGAGAGGTACCGGGATCGATACCCGGCGCCTCCAATATACTTTTTTTGCATGGGCTTATAAAAGAAAGCCCACGCAAAATAAGTATAGCTGTGTGAGTAGCTAAAATACGAAAAATAATATTGTTTTCCTTGGTTAATCAAATAGAATACTACTTTTTTCTTTGTTTCCAATACAAGAATATAATATGTTCACATATAGCTGTAGGTAAGTTAGTTGTTACGCTAGTTAAAAGTTCCCCAAAAATAAAAATAAAACATTCAATAATTTTTAAGCGTTGACCCACTCAAGTTGTCTCCTTCCTTACTTCAATCACCATCATGGTCCGTCTCAAAGAAAAATCATACCTATACCATAGACAATAAATCAGTAACTATCATGTCATCTTTACAGGTGGACAAATACGGCACCCAACAACCCATAGCCCTGCTGAAGCTGCTGTTTGAGAGAAAGGGTTTGTACGACCGCGGCAAAGACCTCAACTGGAAGAACATCAAGGATGTTGGCTTCTTAGCTGCTATGGGCAAGGCTGGTGGTGGGAGAAATGATGTGAGTTCAACATCATCATTTTTCAGCCCTTTTCCCATGTTACGTGCGGTTGCCACAACACGTTTTCTCTTTCCACTCTCCCCTGTCAACCGTCACACTATCATTCACTCCCTTCTCTTGGATTTAATTCCTCACACAATCCATCCATCTTTTCTTTGGCCTTCCTCTCCCGCTCCATCCATCAACATTTATATTCATCACTCTTTTAGCCACATTCCCTCCTCATCAAATGCCCATACCAAGCTTAACGATTTCCAATCAACTTTTCTCTCACTGGTGCCACTATCAAACTTCCTCTTATATACTCATTCCTTTTTGTCTATTAGCTGCGCCACTTTATTTTAATATAGATATTTTGGGCCAGAAACCCTCGCATCCTCAGAACACCCTAGCAAAGTCTATTAAAAATTAGTTCAGCCCTTTTGAAGTCCATAGAGAACAAACAAAGATAGATTTTTATTTATATAGATAGATATGAGAGTGGAAAAAGGAAAGGGCCTCCCTGTCCCTTTTTGCCCAGCGGTGGGACATGGATCAATTAGATAGATAGATATGAGAGTAGCTGTTGTCTCAGTTCCACAAGGTCTACTCCCTGTTGCAAATATCTAAGACATCAATTGATGGAATGATAAGGAGCCTTTTTATTTAGAATACTATTCTGGTAATTCAGATGAAACAAAATGATGAACTGTTTGTTGTATCTTCTTAGCCTCTCAATAAAAAGATACAAGAAACAGTTCATCATTTTGTTTCATCTGAATTCATATTCAAAATTATTTAATTAAGTAGGTACTCATTTACTTTTACTTTATAGTAGACGATCCGCAGGGGAACGACCTTCAACCATCTGTATAATGGATGAAAAGTATTTTAAATCAAATTATTTAGAAAATACTTAGCGGCTGGCAAAAAAAAAAAACTGGGCAGACTGTGATTAATAAAAAAAACAAAAATTACTTTTTTTTAATATTGAAAGAATTGAAAGAGCTTTTCAAGGAACAGAACCTCTGCTACTAACTCGACTTTTGTCAACTGTTAGTAAATTCAGAGTTAATGACCTAAATAGGTGTACAATAAAGTATATATAAATAAGTGACTACTTGGCCACCTAAGTTTAAGAATGTTCTTGGCGCCCAATAGCCATATAAGTGATATATCAATGGATGAATGGGAATCATTTGTTACTAAAACGAATAATCGTTAAACGAATGAGTTCAATAAAAAAAGAAAAGTTTTTTTTTAAATTTTTAATTAATTAGTCTGGCCAGGAATTTTTTAGCCAACCCACTCGCGATATATTTTGTTACGTACTAAATTTTGACACAAATACTTTTCATTCATTAAACAGATGGGTGAAGGTCGTTCCTCTGTGGATCCTAGACCATTACTGATGGAAGTCAAAATAAACCTAGCATTAATATTGTTTATTTGTTAATGGAAAAGGCGTGTCATGAATATGCGGCGCCTTCAATAATTAGTGTAATATTACGTTATGTACCTACAAAATATCCTCCCATCTCTTTGCCTCACCAGGTGGACCCCCGTTTCATCTCAATGTTCTCAACGTACAACCTGCAGTTCCCATCAGAGACCACGCTACGTCACATCTACGTGTCAATCCTGACAGGACACTTCGACATCTTCCCCGAAGAGATACAGCTAATCGTCGATAAGATTGTACAGATGACCCTGGATCTATACAAGGTAGGGTTACTCCATAGTAGGTAATACTGGCTGATATAGCTACGTCAACGCGCGTATGTTGCGTACGGGTAGGAAAATCGATTATTCGATCCACCCCAGCTCCTCAAGGAAGGCCAGCAACGCCTTAGTATACTGATAATCTCACGTAGGGTACCCGAGTTACCTAAGTACTTTATATGTGGGCCACCGGGCAGTTTTGCAGCACATCAGCTGCTTTCTCGTCGTCCTCCATGCAGGCCCTGCACAGCGGACTGTCTGTGACTCCTATGATAAAGAGTTGTTGATTAAATGGCCCGTGGCCAGTTATAGCTGCTGTAACTGTACGCAGCTGTTGTTTAGTTAGTCGGAGAATGTGTTTCGTGAGGCGGAGAGGAGAAGAGGTGTTTTTCAGCTAGGGTGTATCCACCGAATTTGTGTGGAGATGCGTACTGACTATAGATAGTGCAATCCACGACGACGCGCCCCACACCGCTCCGCTCCGTACTAAAGTACAGGCGCGTCGTCGTGGATTGCACTATCTGTAGACTGGAGCGAAGATGTGTGCTGCGTAGAGCGGAGATATGTGCTGGTTAAAGGGGAACTGGGGTCGTATCCACCATTATTTCAGTGTGAGTAAGAGACGGAGTTATATGAGGCCGCTAGCACCATCCTTTTTCACAGTGGAATAATGATGGCTTTAATACTTTATAATAAGGCCCCAGAGCTGCGTGCGGCGAGTGTAGGATGTTGCCCACTCACTGCACGCCGCTCAGATTTCTTCGCTGCGCCCCCGCTGCGCGCCGTCGCCGGCCTGCGAGGCATGGCTCACATCTCCGCTTTGTACCGCCGCCCAGCTCAATCTCGGCAAGGCACAGCTCACATCTCCGCTTTGTACCGCCGCCCAGCTCAATCTCGGCAAGGCACAGCTCAGATCTCCGCTTTGTACCGCCGCCCAGCTCAATCTCGGCAAGGCACAGCTCACATCTCCGCTTTGTACCGCCGCCCAGCTCAATCTCGGCAAGGCACAGCTCAGATCTCCGCTTTGTACCGCCGCCCAGCTCAATCACGGCAAGGCACAGCTCACATCTCCGCTTTGTACCGCCGCCCAGCTCAATCTCGGCAAGGCACAGCTCAGATCTCCGCTTTGTACCGCCGCCCAGCTCAATCTCGGCAAGGCACAGCTCACATCTCCGCTTTGTACCGCCGCCCAGCTCAATCTCGGCAAGGCACAGCTCAGATCTCCGCTTTGTACCGCCGCCCAGCTCAATCTCGGCAAGGCACAGCTCACATCTCCGCTTTGTACCGCCGCCCAGCTCAATCTCGGCAAGGCACAGCTCACATCTCCGCTTTGTACCGCCGCCCAGCTCAATCTCGGCAAGGCACAGCTCACATCTCCGCTTTGTACCGCCGCCCAGCTTAATCGCGGCAAGGCACAGCTCACATCTCCGCTTTGTACCGCCGCCCAGCTCAATCTTGGCAAGGCACAGCTCACATCTCCGCTTTGTACCGCCGCCCAGCTCAATCTCGGCAAGGCACAGCTCAGATCTCCGCTTTGTACCGCCGCCCAGCTCAATATCGGCAAGGCACAGCTCACATCTCCGCTTTGTACCGCCGCCCAGCTCAATCTCGGCAAGGCACAGCTCACATCTCCGCTTTGTACCGCCGCCCAGCTCAATCTCGGCAAGGCACAGCTCACATCTCCGCTTTGTACCGCCGCCCAGCTTAATCGCGGCAAGGCACAGCTCACATCTCCGCTTTGTACCGCCGCCCAGCTCAATCTCGGCAAGGCACAGCTCACATCTCCGCTTTGTACCGCCGCCCAGCTCAATCTCGGCAAGGCACAGCTCACATCACCGCTTTGTACCGCCGCCCAGCTCAATCTCGGCAAGGCACAGCTCACATCACCGCTTTGTACCGCCGCCCAGCTCAATCTCGGCAAGGCACAGCTCACATCTCCGCTTTGTACCGCCGCCCAGCTCAATCTCGGCAAAGCACAGCTCACATCTCCGCTTTGTACCGCCGCCCAGCTCAATCTCGGCAAGGCACAGCTCACATCTCCGCTTTGTACCGCCGCCCAGCTCAATCGCGGCAAGGCACAGCTCACATCTCCGCTTTGTACCGCCGCCCAGCTCAATCTCGGCGAGGCACGCATACAATATGATACATCTCCACTCAGTGGTATCCACTGAAGCTGAGTAGACACGAGATGTGTAAATAACGAAATTCTATTGGTTGTTTAAAACACATCTCCGCTTCTCTCGTCTCCGCTTTGGTGGAGTCCAGGGGTACACTCACCTTGATCCAACCATAATTTGTGATGCTGGTCCGTGGTGCGTTCCCATACCAGAGTGCGTAAGTATCCGCAGGGGTGTGGTGCGATGGGTTCTGAGGCCCTAGTGTTTTTTTTTTCCCTCGTAGGTCTGTAGGTATATAAAAAAATTGTTGTTATAAATTATTTATTGTAATCTTAGATTTTTTTATTATAACTTTTTTTAAATTCCTATTTACTTCATTTATTTTTACTCATATTTTATTAATTTTTGTTGTGCCCGACTTGTGAACTTTATCATTATTACTAAGACCTTGTAAACACATGTGTTATGCAATAAAGATGAATTTGAATATTTAGCTGCATTTGGTTGGACTGAAAGCCAACCCTAACATAATTGAGAAAACGCTAATGATGTCTCTTGATGCAGCTACAAAAATCGAACGATGGGACCAAACTTGTACAACCATTTTAAAGGTGCTCCCGCTGCCGCAAACCACAAGCGCCAACTTCGCCCTATCACATCATTTGTCTGACAATAAAATACGTCCTGTCGCTCTGATAACGACAGTGACTGCTCTACTGGATTGCGGTCTGCGGGCGTCCTTTAAGATATTCCGTTTTATTTAACATTCACAGATAATGATAGTAGAGCTACCCCCAACGCCAGCGAAGTTCCACTACATCTTCAACCTTCGCGACCTCTCCCGTATTGCGGCCGGCATGTGTCTCACTCACCCGAACTACTTCAGTGAGAAGCGCTGCGTCGTGCGCTGCTGGCGCAACGAGTTCACGAGAGTCATATGTGACAGATTGATTAGTGTACAAGTAAGTTGTGTATTTAAAAAATATAGTTTTGCGAGCCATATTTATAGTTTTAACGATTATTATTTAGTTAATAAGTCGTACTGTATGAATGCCGCATGCTGGGCCGTGAAGAAGACGGATGAAAAAAGATTGCATGTACTCCACACATCCATCTCAAAATTCTCTAAGTAGATGTGTGGAGTGACGAAAATGGATAAAGTAAGAAATGAGTATATAGGGTGAATTTTAGAGATGGGGCAGTAAGGACAGCTACATTAACCGTTGTAGCTGCAGGAATACGTTCTTTGGAGGTTGGCCTTAACTTGTTGAGAAATTTTGATCTGCTAAAAAAAATTACAGTCAGCAAGAAACAGGCATCAAAAACTTTTTTTGATGCCAATCGATCCTGTTTCTCATACGGATCAAAAAACGATTGGACCAACTGAGGTTTGAGTACTAGAAAAGCCAGAAAATGCATTTCGTGGGCAATTCAATTAAATTATTTAATTCGGAAAACATCCATAATGTATTAGTAATAGGGGTTAACCTTTATAATACTGGTGTCTCATATTGGAGACAGATAACAATAAAATTCTATTGTGTCTGCTAATTGCGCGCGCGACAGATTAAAGTATGAAATTGCCATTTTATTGTAAAAGGTACTTCGAATTGACATAGAACCTTCATGGTTTAAGATTTTTGAGTGAAACTTTTTTCACATGGTACCTATGAAGTTCTTCTTTTAAAAAATGTGCAACATTCGATTATCGACTTTCAGTTGTTTTTTTTATTCAGCTTACACAAGAAAGATGGATACTTAGAAAATTTGAGTTATTTTTGAATACCAGTTCCGACGCGGAACTAACGCGGCAGAAACAGCTCGCAATATCAATGTTGCGTTTGAAGAGGGGACTGTTACTGCTGAACGCACCGTGCGATTTTGGTTTAAACGCTTTGGTGATGGAAACTTTGATTTGAAGAACGAACCACGTGGAAGACCGCCCACACAGGTGAATAACAATGAATTGAAAGAGATGGTGGAAGCCGATCCGAGCCAAACTACCCAGGAATTAGCGGCATGGTTTAACGTTACCTTACCAATAATATTGACTCATTTGGCGTAAAATGAATAAAAAAAAAAAATTGAAATGGGTGCCTCATGATTTGACTGATCTGCAGAAAGAAACGCGTCTTGAAACTTGTGTTGCCTTGTTGAATCGATACAGAAATGAAGGAATATTTAATCGAATTGTGGCATGTGATGAAACGTGGATTCTTTACGATAACCGTAAGCGAAAAATGCAGTGGCTGACCCCAGGTCAAACGCCGCAACAGTGTCCTAAAGCAAAGCTTACCAATAAAAAGGTAATGGTAACTGTTTGGTGGTCTCAGCATGGTGTTATTCACTATAGCTTTTTCCGATCTAGTCAAGCAATAACGGCAGATGTCTACTGTGCCAAACTCTGAACAATGATAGCAAAAGTAACTCATGAATCGATCTTCACCATTATTGCTCCATGATAACGTAACGTAACCTCATACAGCACGAGAAACCGTTTTAACCAGGTTTTAACTCTACAGGAACTGCAATTAGAAACCATTCGTCACCCTCCGTATTCGCCAGACCTTGATACAACGGAATACCATTTTTTTCGTGATTTAGACAATTTTCTACGTGATAAAAAGTTTTCTTCTCAGGAGGCAGTACAAAATGCTTTCACACAGTTTGTCGAATCTAGATCACGAGAGTTCTATCGCAAAGGCAAAAATTACATTCCTATTAGATGGCAGCAATGTATGGTAATGGTAATTATTTTGATTATAAATAAGCAGATTAAAAAAAAAAAACGAATTTAAATGTTTCAGTACAAATCGGCAATTTCATACTTTAGGCGATTAAACAATGAGACTTCAACCTACTTTTCACAATGGATAGAGAGGCCGAAAACAACAAAAAAAAAAAAATGAAATATCTCTCGACCTCGTTAAGATTTTATTTGATTTGAGAACAAAATTTTGCTAGTTTGTTGCTTTTGAAGAAACTTTCCATAAAAGGGTTTTTCCAATTTCTTACTTTTTTAGCAGACAGTATTTTTTAACGTTTTCCATACAAGTCTGAAAGTTCAAAATTATTTATTTGGACACAGAACATTATTAGCGTAAACTTAAAAACAGAAACTGAACATCTGTTGTACAAGCACCTTTGTGAAGAACAAAAACAGCGTGAAGAGCTGCAAAAAAACCTAAATGACTTAAAAAGTCAAATAAAAAACCTACAGCAACAGCTGAAACTTCAAGCGGAAAACCCACCGAAATCAGCTACTACAACCGCCACTGAGACTTCTCCTCCGCGTGTTGAATATGCCACGGACGAAGAAGAACTAGCTCGAGAAACAGGATGGATACGGCAAAAAAGCAGGAAGAAAAGAAGATTGAACACCTCTCCCGCCCAACCCAATCTGAATGAACACGGAAATGAAGAGAATAAAGGTAAGGAAAAAACAATTAAAACTCCTTTGCCACCACCTATTGTAGTAGATGGTATTCAGAACTACCAGAAATTTTAT
This sequence comes from Xanthia togata, assembly GCA_963853775.1. Classification (NCBI taxonomy): domain Eukaryota; kingdom Metazoa; phylum Arthropoda; class Insecta; order Lepidoptera; family Noctuidae; genus Xanthia; species Xanthia togata. The sequence continues at coordinate 8,556,460 of OY970805.1, forward strand.
GATTTTTTATCTGAGAGTCAATCAGCTGACGCGTTTAGTATCAAAATGATGAACGGTGATACAGTTAAAGTAAATGCCAAAAACGAAGATTCGTACAGGGCAATAACAAAGGCTCTCTCACTCAACAACTGCCTTTGGCACTCCTATGAGAACAAGCAAGAGAGACCAATTAGAGTAATGGCAAAAAAATTGCATTTCTCATGTATTCCGGAGAGAATTGTTGAAGACTTGCGTGGCAAAGGCTTCAAAATACTAGAAGCAGTCAACAAATTGAGTTGGAAAACCAAAGAGCCACTCAATATGTTCATGCTAGCATTTTCAAAGGATGAAGAAACTAGCAAAATATATAGTATAAAAACTGTGTTGGGATGTAATGTGGAAATACAACCGCTGAAATCCACAAAACTAGTACCTCAGTGTAAAAGATGCCAGGCGTACGGCCATACTCAAAAGTACTGCTCCAAAGAACCGAGGTGTGTAAAGTGCACAGGTAAACATCTCACTAAGGATTGCAGAAAATCAAAAGAAGAAAAGCCAAAGTGTGTCCATTGTGGAGCTCCACATCCGGCGAACTACAGGGGATGTATCGTAGCTAAAGAAATACAGCAGATTCGAAACAATAAATCGAAAGGCAATAATACAACCCCTCAACAAAACACACCTACTGGAAGAGTTGAAATCACCAGCCAGTATAAAGGAAGTCAAAGCACAATAAAAACTACAGCTAAAAACGTCTCTTATGCCAAAGTAGCTACAAGCGGCATAGCGAAGACGCCTTTGGCTGATATGGACAGTGACAAAAAGTTAAATGAAATCTTAAAGTTCATGTCATCATTTGACGAGACTTGAAAAAAATTGAAAATAGCAACAAAGCTGCTACTTCTAAGCCAAAAAAATGAATACTACAGTGAAACTTATGGCGTGGAACTCGAATGGGTTACAAAAACATCAGAATGAGTTGCAAGTAATATTAGACATAGAAAAAATTGATGTGTGCCTGATATCAGAAACTCACTTCACAAAGCAATCTCACATTAAGTTTAAAGGGTACAAAGTATACCATGCACTACACCCAGACAATTCTGCAAGAGGCGGTAGTGCAATTATTGTAAAAGAAAACCTTCAGCACTATGAAGAGTTTAAATACGAAGAGAAAGAGATCCAAGCAGTCGCTATTTGTCTACAAACCAAAAAAAATCCTGTTACAGTATCTGCCATCTACTGTCCACCACGGTATACGATAAAAAAAGACCACTTTATGAGCTTTCTAACCCGCCTTGGAAGTAGATTCATCTTAGGAGGTGACTTCAATGCTAAAAATACGTATTGGGGCTCCAGACTAACAACTACGAAAGGCAAAGAACTACTTAGTGCCATAAAAGAGCTGAAATGTGATGTCATGTCAACTGGAAAGCCCACCTATTGGCCAACAGATCCAAATAAAATCCCGGACTTAATAGATTTTTTCGTAACCAAGGATATAGCAACCGGTTATATAAAATTGGAACAAAGCTATGACATGAACTCGGATCACTCTGCAATTTATTTAGAAATTAGTGAGACCATTTTGTTTAAAGACAATAGTCCCACTCTTGCCAATAAGTGTACAGACTGGGAGGGCTTCAAGATCAGATTGAATGATCAAATAGACCTTAAAGTCCCATTAAAAACACCCGAAAACCTAAACATTGAAGTAGAGAATTTCATAATGCATATCCAGCAAGCAGCGTGGGAAAATACACCTGACTTCAACAAGAGGACGAAGGGAAAAACATACCCCTTCAGAATCAAGCAGCTCATTATGGAAAAAAGAAGTCAGAGAAAAACATGGCATCAATCTAGGTGCCCTGATGACAAACGAAAACTCAATAACCTGACGAAAAAAATAAGAAGACTTATCCAGAACTTTAAAGACGAAGCAACCAACACCTATATCCAGAATCTAAGTAACAACCAAAAGACAGACTATTCCTTATGGAAGGCTACTAAGTACCTAAAAAGGCCGGTTACCCAAGTCCCACCTATTAAGTGTGAAAACGGGCATTGGGCCATTACTAATGAGCAAAAAGCTAAGAGGTTTGCAGAGCATCTAGAAAATATATTTCAACCAACCGACGAGGAACTCATTGAAGATCACACTTTGGCTAATATGGTGACATCTGAAAATGAAGTAACTATAAAACTAGTAACACCGAGAGAAGTTGCACGAGAAATAAAACGTAATATAAGTTCACGAAAATCACCAGGTTACGATTTAATAACAGGAGAAATACTACATAACCTACCAAGAAAAGGTCTGGTTAAGTTAACAACCCTTATCAATGCTGCACTAAGGCTAAAATTTGTACCAGACGTATGGAAGGTGGCTGAAGTAATAATGATAGCCAAGCCAGGAAAACCGGCTCACGAAACATCATCATATAGGCCCATTTCCTTACTACCAATCATGTCCAAGCTGTTTGAAAAGGTGTTACTCAAACAGCTTAATCCAATAATAGATAATAAAAACATCATACCAGAGCACCAATTTGGTTTTCGAGAAAAACACTCTACCATCGATCAAGTGCATAGGATCACAAATGTAATAGAAAACGCCCTTGAAGACAAGAAAGTATGTGCTACTGTATTCTTAGACGTGGCACAAGCGTTTGACAAAGTATGGCATGAAGGCCTTATTAATAAATTGAAAAGTCTGTTACCAAAGCAGTTTGCAGATATATTAGAATCCTACATTCTGAACAGAGCCTTTAGAATAAGACAAGAAGACGCCTACTCAGAACTGAAACAAATTAATGCTGGCATACCGCAAGGAATTGTATTAGGTCCGATCCTGTACCTACTATACACTTGCGATATTCCTGAATTAGAGCAAAACACGATTGGGACCTTTGCTGATGATACAGCCATAATGGCTGTGGGTAACAGCCACGAAGAAGCAGTGGAAAAGGTCCAAATGGCTGTAAATCAAGTTTATAACTGGACCAAAAAATGGAAGATTAAACTAAATGAATCCAAATCTGTTCACATAGACTTTTCCAACAAAAAACATCAGTATTCTCCAGTTTACATTAACAATAAACTAGTACCATACGAGAATACAGCTAAGTATCTCGGGATGACCCTTGACGCAAAGTTACGCTGGAAAGCCCACGTTAAGAAGAAAAAAGATGAACTCGACCACCGATTCAAAAGAATGTATTGGCTGCTTGGAAGAAACTCCATGCTGTCCGTGCAAAACAAATTATTGCTATACAGACAAGTCCTGATGCCAGTTTGGACTTATGGTATCCAGCTATGGGGCTGTACCAAACAGACCAATATATTAACTATACAACGATTCCAGAACAAAGTGCTAAGGGAAATTGTAAATGCACCTTGGTACATACGAAATGATGACCTCCATCGGGATCTAAAAGTTGAGTTCATCGATAAAGTGATCCAGAAATTTGCAGAAGCTCACGAAAAGAGGCTTCATCAGCATGTGAACGTCGAAGCAATCCAGCTTCTCGATCACACAAATATAGTAAGAAGACTAAAAAGAACAAAACCGTTCGAGTTAGTGTTTAGTGTTAGTGAATAGTGTAAAGTACAAAAGTGCCAAACAAACACAAGAATGAAGTGTATTCGCCTTAATAGAGACAATAAGAAAAGTGCTATTGGACACATTCTTAGTAAAGACAATTGAGTAGTTTAGGTTATAATTTAATTACTTATTAGTCTATTTAAAAGGCTAGATTGTAATAAGATTAGGGTTCATTCTATTGATGAACCTTAGGACAAGGGAAAAAAAAAAAAAAAAAAAAAAAAAAATTTGGACACAGTTCGTGAAACACAAAATAAAAAAGTGAAAATAATCTTTTGACAATTATGCGTGTGCCTCAACGACTGCGCCAGAAAGGTTAGGTAGAAAAGATAAATGGATTTTTTGGCCGCGTGCTTTGCTACACGCTTGAGGATTCTCCGCGAGCGCAGCGGCGGGCACCGCCACGCTTCCCGCCGCGCATCTCTATGAATGTATATTTATCTCTATGTATATTGCCATACGTTTTTGTTTACGCGTGCGATGATATATGCCGCTTGACGCGCCGCCGCGCCGTAAACAGAAAATTCGTACGACGCGCCGCGAGACGCCACGCCGCACGCGACGCGCGACGCCCCGCGTCTCCGTAAATGAGGCCTTAGTGATGTGTTTGTGCAGATCCACTAACGTAGGCTATCGACAATAATGTCGACTGTCGTATGAATTTATATTATTATTAAAGTTTATTCACTTGAAATCTTGTTTTATACTCATTTAGATTTACTCTTAATATGTTGGAATTTCTATTTTTTTTTTCTCCTAATATTTTTTATTTAGTATTTCTTTTTTTAGCTACGTGTTGTTTATTTATATCATCTTATTTATTTTTATGAATTGCAAGTGTGAGCGCGACCTCGTATCTACTGGGTTGTGGTGGGGACAAAGTGGAGACATTGGGTTTCGATACATTTTTAACTACCGGGCATATCTCCTTCTTTCTTATATCTATGAACACGCCTGTAATCCCCGAAGATTTAAGCAGAGGTGTACATAATATAGTACACACAGAGGTGTACACATAGTTATGTTTAAGTCCCATGTAATAGGGGGCGAGGATATACAAATAAAGGACTTCCTATTGTAATGCTCCCTAGCCGTATTATAAAGAAGTAGCCGCGCCTCTTGGTTTCACCCGCATAAGTCTCGATTCCGTGGGAATATCGGGATTAAAAGTGTGTCCTTCTCCAGGTCATGGTCTACCCATGTGCCAAATTTTATCCAAATCCGTTCAGCCGTTTTAGCGTGAAAGCGTAACAAACAAACAAACTCACTTTCGTATTCATAATATTATAGTTAGGACTAATACCATCATTTTCCCAATGCAAGACAGGGATGAAGCTACTTATACATGAATGTTAGCACCCTCCCTTTTTCGCAACTGAATCGTTATGACATTAATACTGAGTACGGCTTCTGTTTTGCGTAAACAGGATAACGAGCTGATGCGCCGCCGTATTCATGAGCAAGTGATGATATACTTCCCTGAAGAAGAACCTGTCGTTCTTGAGGAAATAGTGGTGCCTGAGGAAGAAGTCAAAGTTGAAGAAGAAGAAGACGGTATAATCCACGCTATTAATTAACCCAATTTAAAATGGCGGCCAAAACAAGGAAGCTTTTCATGTCCTTTCACTCACACGGTATAATATAAAAAATGAGGCATACCACCGCTATTTTAAATTCGTTTCTTTAAGGGGGATGAGCTAAGGTAGACCCCGAAATTCAAATTAACCTACGTTTTTCTAATTCTGTAATTACACAATTATTTGTTACGGTCGGGAATCATATTTTGATCTTCATACAATTGCAAAAACTTGAGAAAATATTGCATTTAGCGGGCTATCCTGGCGCAAATGCCTTATGGGCAAGAACTATACTGTTCTTACCCAAATTTGCAGGTTCCAGTAAGATAACGGGCAAGAGTCGTATGTTTCCCGAAAGCTATGATGATGATTAGGTACTTCTGGGCAAGCGGGTGTCAACGGGACATTATTACGCTATTGCTAAGCCTACTTTGTCTGTCTGTTACAAACTTTATATCTTTGGAATCGTAATAGCTAGCTAGCAAGTTGAAGTTTTCAGTGTACAACTCGACCAAGCTAAGTTTGCACGCTTAGGTACAGATAGTGCAATCCACGACGACTCATCCCACTCCGCTCCGAACTAAAGTACAGCTTACAGTACAATAATCACGGAGTGGGGCGCGTCGTCGTGGGTTGCACTATCTGTACCGTACTGACGCGACAGGGCAACCGCGGGAAGGTGCGCGCATTCCAGCGAGGTGCAAACTTAGCTTGGAGTTGTAACTACCCTTTAAATGCGAGTCCATTTCGTACCTTCCCGGGATTATTTTTCTTCTTAAATAAAAATCATGTTGCTGAAACATTGTTGCGCAACTGTGTTTCCAAATAAATACGTGGCATTACATGACAACGTCGTTAAAGGCAGTCACAAGCCCAAAATTCTGACAACCAGTCTTACCAAGGGGTATCATGTTACCCAGGAACTGAGTTATGGAGGTCAGATAGGCAGTCGCTTCACATAAAATACTGGTATTCAGCTGCATCCGATTAGACTAGAAGCCGACCTCAACATATTTGGGAAAAGGCTAGGTAGATAATTACATCGACTTGTCCCACAGAGTTCGGCATGATAGCAGAGAAGGAGCCCGAGCCAGCAGACACTACTGTTACTGAAGAAATTGAAGAAGAGGAGGAAATAGAAGCCGAACAAGAGGTCACGGTAAGTACCCGTACACAGTCAAAATATGTTTGTTCGTCAGCTTAAGGTGAATACGCAGTTGTAGCCCGCGAAATTGAAATTGTCTTACGTTTTTGAAGGTCAAGATACAACCTGACAATGACCTGCAAATTGCAAAAAAGGATTCACCTTATGAGCTTTAATTATTTTCACCACTCCCGCACGAAAGAAGTGTCTTTCCTCTACGAAAACAGTGAGGAAAGTTGGTTTGAAAGTAATGATCCCGTTCAGAAACTAACCTTGCCTGATTTTTTTATGTTAAGTTTTAAAGATATTTTAAAAAATAAATAATTATTTTGATTTGCTTTGTGACTATTTAATTTATTTACCTATGATGACTGAATACTTTCTTGCTGGTCGTGGTGAAAAGTATTGTATGCAACATGTGAGCAAGTTCATTTGCTATTCGTTTTGTTGAGTCTTTCGCTTACTCAGGATTGAAATTTATAATCACTCGCTGCGCTCGTGATTCTATTTTTCAATCCTTCGTTCGCTCAAGACTCAAAATCAAAACTCATAGGAAAAAAGAACTTTCCTCACATGTTAGATAAATAACTATTGTCTGCTCATTGCACGATATAATCAACATAACTGACTCAGCATTATACAGGGTGGATTTTTGTGATGGGGCAGTAAAGACCTTAACCGATGTAGCTACAAGAAAACGATTGTTAACTTTTTGAGACATTTTGAAAAAAGAAACAGCTATTAAATGGGCAATTATCACAAAAACTTTGATTGATCCCAATCGATCCTATTTCATATAAGGTTCAAAAAACTCAGACTGAGTTTTGAGTATTTACTAAAAATCTTTTTCCACACATTTCGCGCCGACTTCATTCGTGTGAAAGAAAAAGAACGAAAAATATTTTATTTGGGACACGCACAGACAGTAATGATCATAATCATCATTATTACGCCATAGGACGTCCACTGTTGAACATGGGCCTCCCCCAATGATTTCCGAATTGGCCGTTTGGAAGCGTCCTGCATCCAGCAGCGGCTTCCTGCGACCTTTATTAGGTCGTCTGTCCACCTTGTGGGTGGACGTCCTACGCTGCGTTGCCAATACGTGGCCTCCACTCCAGAACCTTTCTGCCCCATCGGCCGTCAGTTCTGCGCGCTATGTGCCCCGCCCACTGCCACTTCAGCTTGCTAATCCGTTGGGCTATGTCAGCCACTTTAGTTCGTTTGCGGATCTCCTCATTTCTGATTCGATCTCGCAAAGAAACACCAAGCATATCCCTTTCCATAGCGCGCTGAGTGACCTTGAGCTTTCTTATGAGGCCCATGGTGAGAGGCCACGTTTCAGTTCCGTATGTTATCACTGGTAACACACACTGGTTGTAGACTTTCGTCTTTAGGCACTGAGGTGTGTTGGACGAGAAGATGTTGTGTAGTTTCCCGAACGCTGCCCAGCCGAGTCGGATTTGACGATTGACCTCCATCTCGAAACTGGACCTACCCAACTGGATCACTTAATGATAAAATACACACACAGTAATGATAAAAAATTAAAATAATTTAAGAAAAAATAAAAATTATATAAGAAAGAAATAAAAGGCGCATTTAAAAACTAACAAAAGTCGAAGGAAGGTTGGTCGGTCGTGGAAGTCGTAAGACATAACAGCCACATTTTTATAAAACAGCCCTGTATACCTACTTATTAAGAATAAATGTATTTTTATCTTACTTTTACTACGTTTATAGTTTTGGTTGAGGCCAAAACTAACCAGCTGCTGAGGCTGCCAAAATATAAAGACAGTCCGGACTGGTGACGCGAGGGAACTGACGTACAGTTGCCGTGTGAGAAGCTTAAATCTGTAACTATCTGCTATATTCGTTACCTATTCAGGCTAGTGAAGTAATGGAATAATTCGATATTCGTATAGTTGTCATACACGTGTTCTCTCTCATCTTTCTCATTACTACAAAATGTATGGAAAAAAAGTTTTTTGCCTTCTGATTTTTCTACCCCAGTTGTTCCGATAGGGTTTTTTGATCCCTATGAGAAAAAAGATCAATTGCAATCAAAAAAAGTTATTGTGAATATTGTCCATTTTATTGCTGACTATATTTTTTTTTTTCAAAATCTATGAATGCAAATCAACGTTCTCAAAGACTTTGGGACAGGTAGCCACAATGGATAGGTACCTGCCCTTACTGCCCCATCTCAAAATTCGTAGTAATATCAATAACGCCGAAAAATGAGGCAATGACAGACTGACAATTAAATTAAAGAAAAAATATTAATTTTTCATGAAATGACCTAATTAAAAGGTTTTACATTAATGTCAACTCGACATTGGTCAAACGTATGCTGCTTTGATCTTTCATAATCAGCCTATAATGTTCCCACCTGCTCGGATACAGGTCTCGCTCTCTGTGAGAGGGAGTCGGCCATAATCCACCACGAGTGCCCAGTGTGTTATATTCTTTTTCCATTCCTGCTGGTATCATGCAACGCAGTTTTACACTTTTTATTTTGTATTCTTTCCTTTTATCTTTTTTTTTTCTCTTTCTACTTGTGTGCCTTTTAATCTGTGCCAAATAAATGTATTTTTTTTCTAATCTTTTTTTTTTTTGTCAGTTTTAAAATTAATGCGGTTATATACCCATAAATAATTGAATGCAGATGGAGGATTACGTGTTCCGTGACCCGCTATTGTTTGGTGATTATCGCAATGCGCTGGACGAGGAGGAGATCCGATACTATGAGGATCTACTCGACTATGAAGCTGTCTACTTCCTGTTCCAAGAGGTACTATTAAATTGTACTTATCAAACTACTACAGTTCGCGTCAAATAACTTTGCCGCTCTGAAGTATGCTACAAATGACTGCGCAGTAGTAAATTTTTCTTAAAAAACAACAGCGCGCATGCGCAACCTAACTTCAGAGCGGCAGTTGTTTGACGCTACTACTACTTTAAAACGTTGCTTAAAGTTTTTTTTGTCCTAAATCAATAAAAGAGTTATATAAACCCAAGAAAAGTATTAAAAATTAAATTCAACTACTGCTTGTGGCTCAAAAAAAAATTAACTCCAACAATTTTCTACTACAGTTCAAACGTCCGTTTATGTCGCGGTGATGATGACGTCATTTACCACGATACTGCTTTTTTTACATATTATTTTAGCCCCAAATCATATATTATTAAATTGTTGTTTGTGATTTATTCAAGCAGAAATCGCACTTAGGTACATATACCTATACAAAAAATTGCGTACCTCGGTGAGATTTCAACCGCTTTGCAAATAATAGATTTTTGTTTACATTGTTTTTTTCGTCACTTCCGGCACTGTCGAAGAAAACGCGTTTTGATTTTCCGTTCCACTAAAAAAACGCGCCATTTAATAATGACCAAAAATGGAGGCATAATTATTATTAGTACAGAGACGAAACACGACGCTGATAAACTCTAGCAGATAGTTCAGCTCTCTACATCCGGACTTACCGCCGACGACTTCTTTGGCTGAAACAGAAGTCTTTAGGTGTATTTAGGCACAGAACGAAGCCGACAAGTTTCCAGCTATGCCTATGGAGTTATTTTTGATTAAGCCACAAATCTGGGAAGAAAGATGCGTTGACCTGTAACTACGTCATTGAAGTAACAGCGAATATACGTAAAGCCCTATTATCCCAATCAAGGCTTTTTTATAAATTGGACGTCCTGCCCTATCAGCGACTTCACCCTGGTTACCAGATGCTACAAATGCCAACAATATGGCCATACCAGCAAAAATATGCAGAGGGCTGAAATCTACGTGTGGTTACTGCGGAGAAGAAGGACACTCGATGGCAGATTGCGCGAAGTAAGCTGACACGCCGCCGAAATGTGCAACTTGCTCACGCTTTCAAAAGCCCAATAACCAAAAAACGGGGACATACATTGCCCTGCTAGGAAAATAGCGGTGTACAGGTACATACGAGGGCGCCTAGAGCATTATACTCAAGGCTCGACTTCCGTGCCTACTGCTGACTCATAAACCATTGCACTGGCCTACAAATCTTCGTTTTTCTTGATGTCGAAGACATTAATCGCCTGCAGTGAAATCGATTATACACATAGCCTCGAACGTTATTTAATTTTGTGCAACATTGACTTTAACCCAAATTCTGCTGACGCAAAATCATATCTTGTGTTTTAACTAGGTTATAAAGTGCAAGAAACTATTTTACGCAAACTAAATAAGAAATCACGTATTTAAGACTTTGTTATTTTTATCTTTAAGGTAAATTGTATTTAAGTAAACTAGGTATAAAATAATGAATTAGGTAATTAAATTTTGTCATTATTTCGTCTTCTCATGTTAAATAAGAGTATTATTAAAAGAAGTTTGTTGTGCTGCTACAATTACCATAAAGTGTGAGCTCATGCCGCCTGTGATACAGGTTTGTCCTAGTACAGACATTTAGGTAACATACAGTGCTGGTCATCACAATAGAAACACAGTCTCTTAATGTTAATTACTTCTTAAGTTATTATTGCAATTAGTTGGAGGTAAAAGAATAATTAACCACATTCAAATGTACACTCGTAACTCTAGTTTTAAAATGATCATTACCATTCTGATAATTAATAAAAAATAAATATAACTTGGAAAAACATTATAAATATCTTTAGTACTGGTTAGTCGGACAACTAATTAGAAACACAAGAAATCAATACTTACGAGAAACTTAATCAAAACGTTAATAATTTGGATAAAGCCTGAGATGAAAATAAAATTATTTGTATTATTATTTCCTTTATTAATTTTGAAACTCATTATTATACATTGTAAAAGCGATTCAATTTTCACGTCTACCCTTTATGACCTAGGGCAAATATTTTTTGATATTCAGATATTTCATGACCTAAAGAGGTGCCATAAAGAATACGACTTAAAAAAAAAAAAAGAAACGTAAAAAATATGTATTCTTGGAAATTAGACCAGAAGTGACTTTTTTTAAAAGAATTTTAGAAATACCTACAGGAAATGATTGAAATAAGCAAATCAGACTAACGAGAATTTAATAACAAGAATCGAATAACAAATTAACTAAACGAAAAGAAATACACAGACACAATAATTAGAAATGTAACCGACAGAGTGACGTTCTAACGATGTTGTTCCCACGACGATCCAAGTGAAAAAAGGGCCGGTGCTAGTGCCGCACCGCCTTATATAGGTCTTCCCCCTCTTCATATCTTCCTATCTTCTACACGGTCTTTCCTGACTGGAGACCGTCCTCGGACTCCTTTAACTTCTAGCTTCGAAGATTTGTCTCCAACGTTGGCATGGAAGGTCCCGATTCTTCACTGCTTGCAGGTGCAGTGCTGATCGGCATCTCCAGCTGCTTCTGCGTGCCAGAGGTGCAAGGTTCTGGTTCCTCATCAACTGGCTCAGCCTCGTCAATGGACTGTTCCGACTCCTCGTTTTCTGCAAAAGAAACAAACAGACCACACGAGAATCAATTTTGTAAAATAACAAACCATCCATTGTAAGCTGTTGATAAGATAGCTCTTTTCAACACCACACATTTTAACATCATAATAACTTTGGGCTAGCCTAGCAAAGCCTACGCACATTAGGTGTGAAACATACAAATATCTAAACCACCCGGGGCGAGACTTGTCGGAAGATCGCCACCTCACGACTCGTTAGAGACCTACGTGAGGCATAACTTTGCGTGTGTGAATCGGTTCACATACAAGCATGTTTCAAACCATTCCCAGACATATCATAGAAATGCTTATCAGCAAGCATGTATTCCCACTAAACACGATAGTCAGGCACCAACTCATAGTCAAACTCTACGTGTACCACAGCTCCAGGATAACATGTCTGAGAACACCACTCCAAGACCATAGGTCCGATAAAGCTACTCCAAGACCACACGGGTCCGATACGGCTACTCCAAGACCGTAGGTCCGATAAGGCTACTCCAAGACAGTATCCCTTTGTGAGCTGTTCCCAAGGTATGTTCCATATACTAGGTAGCGTGTCCGATGTGCTCCAAGACAGAGGCCCATCCAATAATATGAAACCATACCTCACTTGAAGTGTATCCGTCAAATTGAGATAGCATGTCCGATGCGCTCCAAGACAGGCCTATTTCAAATTGCAAGACTAGACTTCCCTTCAACATCGTTCAGTATTACCAATCCCAACAAAAAATCACTCATTAAGTTAATAGAAACCTCTTAATTTACAAACAATGACATCAAATAAGTCATATTCAGTGAATTGTATCACTTACATAAAAATAATCAAAACTCATTACGCTAACTCATTACACAAAAACGTAACACTCACCGCTAAAGAAAGCAGAACACACGTCGGGAGTCCATTCCCCTTGCCACGGGATCATGTATTCCGCAGCTGCTTGTGTAGACTTGCCATACGAGCCAGCCAAGAGGTGCAACTCATAGCGACCGTGTGGGAGTACCTTCGCCACGCGATAAGGCCCTCGCATGCACGAATCCAGCTTCCCAGTAGATTGGGCCTGTTTTCTCACAAAAACAAAAGAGTTCAGTTCAAAAACACGAGGTCGCTTTCGCCCTTGATTAACATAGGCGTCCTGATGTGCTTGATTTAAACGGAGACGTTCAGATGCTCTTTGACGACTCATTTCGCGAAGAGCTTCCCGATTAGGGTTGGAACCTTCCAAGGCCACATCGCGAACCAAGCTACGAATAAGTGGCGTCGCAGCATCAATACCTATCAATAGGTTCAAGGCTGAATACTGAGTTGTTCTGTGTTTTGTGATATTGAGAATCAACTGCAGTTTCCACATAACACTCGGCCACTTTTCTTGTCGATGGTTGCACTCAATACGAACCATGTTCAGCACAGTGCGACAATATCGTTCTACCTGCCCGTTAGAGTGATGCATTTCAGGGGTTATAAGGTGAGTGTCGCAACCCATATCTTTGACCCAATCTAAGAATTCGGTACTCTGAAACATGCGACCTCTATCGGCTACTATTAGTTTAGGAGTTCCGAAGAGGGAGATCATATTGGTGAAATGGCGATTTAGTTCGTCAGCGTCTTGTCGGTACATAGGATATAACAAACAAAATTTAGAAAACGCATCTATAACTATAAGAACATGGCGATAACCATCGGCTTCGGGAAGAGGACCTAAGGAATCTAAATGGATAGTTTCGAAAGGTAAATCTGGTTTTTCCCAAGAGTGGATGGGCTGTAGAGGGGCTCGGGGGACTTTCTTATGGGAAAGACACACTAAACAGTGTGTTACATACTTTTGTACAAACGCCCTCAGCCCTGGAAACCAGAAGTGTTTCGTGATAAGATCAACGGTCTTATCGACACCGGGATGATCATGTTCATCATGGAAAATTCGTAACAGGCTAAGTCTGTGACCTTTTGGGATATAGCAAAGGAATTTGGGATTTTCACCAGTAGGTGAGAACTTTACATAAAGAATGTCGTTTTTGAAAATATAACGGCTGGAGTCTAATTGGCCATCCGCCAATTTTTGAATAAGAGACCGGGTCTCCTCATCGGAAGCCTGAGCAATCCGCGCCCAATTCAGAGGTTTCTGAACAGTGCACACATTGACTGGATTCCGACTAAGATAATCGGCATGGGACAGAAGGCTTCCTTTCCTGTAGTCTAGGCTGAAGTCAAAATCTTGGAGGTATACCCACCACCGAGCCACTCTTGGCAACAAATCTTTCTTACGTTGTGTAAGCTTCAATGCGTTACAGTCGGTGACCACAGTGAATCGTACACCCACAAGATAATGCCTGAAATACTGAAGAGCTTTTACCACCGCAAGAGTTTCAAGCTCATATGAGTGGTATCTGCTCTCAGCTCCCTGAGTAAGCCTACTGAAGTAGGACACCACTCGCTTACGATTACCTTCATGCACTTGCATCAAGATTGCTCCATACCCAATAGAACTTGCGTCTGTGTGAACTTCTATGGGTAATGAAGGGTCATAAATTGCAAGTACTGGCTCGCTCGTTAGACATTCCACAATGTACTTACGAGCCGCCCGTTGTTCAACTCCCCAATTAAAATGTGCTCCCTTTTTAGTGAGTGCCGCAATACACGCAGTTTTCTGGGCAAACCCAGCGATATACCGCCTGAAATAGCTAGCTAAGCCCATGAATTGTCTAACCTGCTTTACATTTTGCGGTTCGGCTGAGTCAATCAAAGCCCTCACTTTTTCATGACTCGGCTTAACCTGACCTTCGGAAATTGATCTACCCAAATATTCGATATCTGTGGCCAAGAACGAGCACTTTTTCAAATTGATGGAAAACCCAGCTTTAGTCAAAGTGTCAAGAACCCTTTGTAGTAGAACAAGGCCTTGATCAATACTTCGGCTCATGATTAGAATGTCATCTATGTAGACGAGGATATCACCAGATTCAATTAGTTTGCGAAGTGTTTTTGTGATTATACGTTGATAAACTACTGGAGCATTCGCCAAGCCGTAAGGCATCTTCAAATATTGATAATGCCCCTCTGGCGTGACAAAACCCGTAAGCGGAACTGAGTCCTGGTCTAATTGAATTTGATGAAATCCAGTTGCCATGTCAAGGGAACTGAAATATTTATTATGCCCTAAACGATCTATATAGTCATCTATACGTGGTAACGGAAAACGATCTTTAATAGTTATCTCGTTTAATTTACGAAAGTCCACACACATCCTATCTGTGCCGTCTTTCTTTTTAACTAAAAGAATCGGGCTTGCGTAATCAGACTCCGACTCTTCTATAATTCCTTTATCCAACAAGTCCTTAATAATATCACGGACACGAAGAGTCTCAGCGTGAGAAAGTTGGTACGGCCGATAGTAAATAGGAGTGTTGGTATTAAGTTTAATGGACATACAACCTGTATTTACAGTTGATGTTGCAGTACCGGAAATAAAATACTGAGAGAAATTATTCATTATTTCTAGCAACTTATCCAAGTGACCGTCAACTAGGGGTGTATTGATTGGAATTGAAGTCTCAGATTGTATGTTCATTACCCTATGCAAGTTATCAACGCTTCTTGTAAGTGACTGACAATCTTTAGTGCGAACGTACCTAACACCGTCCCTATTAAGAACATCCGTTCCTACTATGACCGGCGTGTTCATATATTCGGCGGACACAACAAACAAATCTACCTCGAGGGTTAAACCGTCAAGTTCAATAGGTAACGTCACGTAACTTGTACTCTCTACCTCTTGGGTACCTAACCCCTTCAAAACACGAAGCGCTGGCTTACGTGAACAATTGAAATGCTTAAGCAGCGAGGACGAAATTAAAGATATAGTGGACCCACTATCAATCAAAACATCGACCGCTACGTCTTGTATAATTGCTACAACAACATCACTATTTTTGGTGTTTACAAACTCGTTGCAGAAGTTAACACTACTTTTGTTTGCAGCTTCCGATCTTTGCTTAGCGAAACAATTTTCGGCCTTATGACCCGGTTTCTTACAAAAACTACAAGTTTCGGATCTAGTCGGTACAAAACCAGACGTAGGGTTAGTCGTAGGATTATTAGACGAAACGCTTGGCGGTTGATCAGTTCTCGGTTTCCTAGAACACATTGCCTGTCTATGTCCTGATTCGCCGCAAGAAAAACATTTAACATCATTTAGATTACGCTTCCGAGAAAGATCTGTAGTTTGTTTATCTCTTAGAGAACGAAACGCGGAACTTTTCGACGTACTAGTGTTGTTTGGCTTAACGTAGATTGAAAAGTATTCGACCAAGTGATTAGGTAACAGCTTGGCGTTCGTCGCTGACGCTTTTATGTTGGGATCGGTGATACCGCGTACTATTATCGCCGAAATTAGCTCGTCACTAAGTCCCCGCACTACTCGTAAACGGAGCAATGACCGACGCACGTAATCCGCATACGTAGAATAGTTATCGGAATTTTTGGTCATTACGTCATATAAAATATTCGCGACGTCCGGTACTCTAGGGCACAACGGTTTAAATTCCTTTTTGAAGTTGCTCCACGATCGGTCATTAGTTACCCATTCGTTAAGCCATGATCGAGCGTCACCTTTCAAACAATTACCAATACGCGACAAGCATTCGAAATCACTCCAATTGTTTAAAACTTTAGCGCGATCGACCTCCGCACACCAATCATCAATATTATGTAGGGTAGGATCAAAATTTGAAATATAAAAATTCTGAGATCGGCCCGCAGTATTAATTGACCGAATAGCATCCACGATACGATCGGTTACCGTAGCTTGTGTTGAATTCGAATGATCATTCACGTTCCTAATCAGATGGTCCGACACCTGTACCGACGCCTGCTCAGATAATCGTAACGGCGGAGTTCTAGAACGAGAACGTGAATAACGACGGTAGTTATATCCGCGAGCCGGTGACGTAATATGTCGAGACGCAGTCTCTCCAGGCGAAGGTGAAACGAGACGGCGGCGACGCTCCGGTGGTGACGAATGACGCAAGCTACGCGATTTTATTCGACCTGGCGATCGTACCTTATTATGTTCTAGCGACGGTGTTCGCTGGCGCCGCGATGCCCGTCGGCTACGTACACTATCAGACACTAAAGTTTTATCACGATCACACGAACGCACTGGCAAGGGTGAAGCCCTCGTTTTGTCTTCAAGCGCTTTAAGGCGAGACATCATCGCTTGTATCTCGAGCCGTAACGTGTCGTTTTCATTAGGGGATCGCTCGCGGTACCCACTATTTTGCCGCGCCCGACTTTTGCGACGCGAGTCGCGACGGTCGTGAAGAGGACTATAGTCGCGACGCGAGCTACGAGTATTATCGCGGCTGCTGCAGAGACTGCGACTACGATCGCGTTTGCGGTCTGCCATCCTAACGTCCTAACCCAAGACACTGAAAACAACAGACCAACAGACTAACACACGATCAAATGTATACCAGTAATAACACTCAACACAAGTAACCACACACAAGTAAAAAAAATGCAGCGACAGACCACAACGGAAAAAATAAATTGACGCAAAAAATAAAAATGGGGGTATTTGTGATTAAAACCAAGCGAAAAGTGGGCAATAGAAATGGGAAGAATCCCACTTCTGATCTTGGAAATTAGACCAGAAGTGACTTTTTTTAAAAGAATTTTAGAAATACCTACAGGAAATGATTGAAATAAGCAAATCAGACTAACGAGAATTTAATAACAAGAATCGAATAACAAATTAACTAAACGAAAAGAAATACACAGACACAATAATTAGAAATGTAACCGACAGAGTGACGTTCTAACGATGTTGTTCCCACGACGATCCAAGTGAAAAAAGGGCCGGTGCTAGTGCCGCACCGCCTTATATAGGTCTTCCCCCTCTTCATATCTTCCTATCTTCTACAGTATTTAAATCCGCAATATTTCGCGGGTATTCTGGTAAATTACATTTTTAAATATTTTTTATAAACCTTTCAGATCCTAGACGAGTACAACGACCGCGTGGGTAAGATGTCGGTAGTCCTGTTCGAGGACTGCCTGGAGCACTTGACGCGCATGCAGCGCATCCTGCGCATGGACCGCGGAAACGCGCTCATCATCGGCGTGGGCGGCTCCGGCAAGAAGTCCATCTCCAAGATCGCGGCCTTCGCGGCTGGTACGATCACCATAAGAAAACGCTCACTTGGACTTTGTCACATTAAACTCATTTCTTGTTATTTGTGGAACGTGGAACATTTTCCGTAAACGTTGGTCACTTTTCGTCGCCATGCAGTGGAAACCTCTCGATTGCAATGAACGTTATATTATGATAAAAACTGTCTGAGATATGGCTGTAGATCATTGACGTATCCAGAAGTTCTCATTATCATCAATAGAAAGCATTAGAAGCATCTTAGAGCTGTGCACGTTTGTTCTAAATATGCATTACGGGGATTTCTACCTAACAAATAAATAAATAATTTAAAAAAAACCTTAACGTGGTTTTCGCTGCAGGGCGACGTCACTTCACACTCGTTACTTGATAATAAATGTATTACGTCACATTTTAGTAAGGCTAAGGGTCAGTTCACACCGAGACGTGACGCGACGCGACGATGCTTGAAGAGGCCAGTGGTCTCGCGATGCCGCGAGACGCAGCGCGACGACGTCGCGAGGCGCATCGTGGAGTCGCTGGCAGCCATTTTCGAATTATCTCAATTAAACGTGTATCTTTTTAAGTAGTCAATAAAGTTGTATTTTGTATCACTATCTTAAAAAGTGCGCGCAGCGTCGCTTCGCGTCACGTCTCGGTGTGAACTGACCCTAAGGTTCAGAAGTAGCCCAATATCCATTATAAGCTTGAGATCTGTAAGATAAAGCGTACCTATTTAGACTTTGCTAAGTAAGTGTTCCGCTTGAAAATTATTCGTATTAAGGCAAAATTGGCGAAGTTTTTTTTTTAGATTTTTCGCAATTTGCAAGTCAGTGTCAGGTTGTATCTTGATCAAAATATGATTCGCGACTATATCAGATATGTATACACAAAATTATAATCATTACAATAATTAATACAAAACTCTCTCTAAAAAAAAAAAACTCTTAAGAAAAAGTTTATCTTACCTAATTATCTGATATAGTCGCGAATCATTTTTGATCAAGAGACAACCTGACACTAAACTGAAAATTGCAAAACACCTAAGAAAATTTGAATTTCGCTGGCTACAACTGTGGATCCACTGCGAATCCAACATTATTCCAGG
The DNA here is from genome assembly GCA_963853775.1 of Xanthia togata. Classification (NCBI taxonomy): domain Eukaryota; kingdom Metazoa; phylum Arthropoda; class Insecta; order Lepidoptera; family Noctuidae; genus Xanthia; species Xanthia togata. The sequence continues at coordinate 8,575,481 of OY970805.1, forward strand.
AATAAGGTTCACATTTGCATGACACACTAGTAAAGCTTAAGTATGCTTCATAGATCACAGCCTGAGATCCAGCAGGCACAGTAGACATATTAGTATTAACACAAAGTATTTCAACTATACACCATTCGAAATAAATTTAGACATTTAACTTATTAACACAAATTTATTTTATTTAAGTATACATACACACGTTGCGGTATAAAACTGATTTACATCCGTCACCTCACACTTCGGGTTCAGTTGAAAACCAGCGTCAGGCACTAGTTGTCTGGCATATATGCTGAACTGGGCCTATTTGGCGTAGCCGCGAGGCACACATTCCTGCTGGTATCATGCATCTCAGTTTTTACACTTTTTATTTTGTATTCTTTTCTTTTATCTTATTTTTTTTCTCTTCCTACTTGGGTGCCTTTGCTTGTTGTGCCAAATAAATGTATTTTCTTTCTTCTTTCTTTTCTAACTACACCTTTTACGGGTTTCGTACCCTTAGGGTGAAACGGGACCCTATTACTAAGACTCCGCAGTCCGTCTGTCACCAGGCTGTATCTCATGAACCGTGACAGTTAGACAGTTGCCGCTATAACAACATATACTAAAAACAATAAAATAAATATTTAAGTGGGGCTCCCATACAATAGACATGATTTTTTTTGCCGTTTTTATAGATGGTACGGAACCCTTCGTGCGCGAGTCCGACTCGCACTTGACCGGTTTTTTACAGTCCTGTAACCGATATTGACTTCTATTGCGTTGGTGGCATGACAAATAGCAGGTGCAGTAAACACTTTTTTGCTTTTAATACCATCCTTATGCCTACGGTATAGGAGTCGGAATCGGTTGAACAGACTGTAAAAAAGGTTTGTTTAAATGCCTAATCTTATATTTCAAATGGATTAAAGGAATATTATCATTCAGGTTGTGACGTGTTCGAGATCGTAATAATGCGTAACTACAACGAGAACTCGCTCAAAGACGACATGAAGAGGCTGTACACTGCGCTGGGCCTCGATAATAAGAAGACTGTGTTCTTATTCAGCGCTGCACAGGTAATGTTTGTACATTGTACAGATAGTGCAATCCACGACGACGCGCCCCACTCCGCGATGACTGTACTGTAAGCTGTACTTTTGTACGGAACGGAGCGGAGTGGGGCGCGTCGACATGGATTACACTATCGGCGACCTCGTAATTATAATAGAATATAATATTACTAAGTACTAGCTTCCGTCCGCGGCTTCGCCCGCGTGGTATGTCGATGAAAAGTACCTTCGCCAGGGTTCAAAGTATCCCCATACCAAATTTCATCAAAATCATTTCAGCCGTTTAGCCGTGAAAGATTAATAAACAAACGAACACATTCGCATTTATAATATTAGTTAGGATTGTTGGTACAAATATACAATAAGGATGATGACTAAAAAAATGTTTTTGTCCGTAATGTAGATTAAGTATAATAAAATAACGTACACGTATTTTTTATTTTTTTACGTTACCAAAAAATTACGGCGATACATTGAGTTATAATGTGCCATTACGTCACTTGTATGTACATTTTATACATAGGTACTTGTGACGTATCAACCCCCACTCCCCAACTTTAATGCGTTGTATCTTGAGTCATTTTTTATTAATATGATAAAGCAAAAAATACGTGTCTAATATTTTTTTATTATCTGACTGACGGACTAAATAGAATTTCTTTTTTTGACCCTGGCATCATCCCTATTGTATATATTTGTACCAAAAAAAGTAAGTAAGTATCTCTAAAATTCCCCTTGGATACATAAAAGTAAATATCTAATGGTGGCACTTCACATCGCTATTCGGTATTCGCGTTTTTTACTGTGTTTTATTCGGCTATAATGTAGCAGTCCGAATATCTCGAACACACCGGCCACACATCGACATGAACAGCGAATATGCGGAACAATCAAGAATATTTTTGCTGTCCTTTTGCTAATCTGAACGCAAAGATGGACGTGTTGACGGCAGCAGCAACTTATTATTTCCTCTGTGTTAATTACCAATAAATACATAAAATACCGCACTCTACTGAGCAAGCCATGTGTGGACGGTAAACGAACTTATTCGGTATAATCGCAATCCTTTGATATGTGACCAAGAACCGACAAACCGGCGGATACGAGTGTTCATGTATTTGCGTATTTGCCTTATTCGTGAAAAATAGGCAAATATACAGTTCGCGTATTATAACTTTCCGCTCTGAAGTTAGGTTGCGCATGCGCACTACTGTTTTATAAGTAAGATTGACTACTGCGCTGTCATTTGTAGCCTACTTCAGTGCGGAAAAGTTATTTGACGCGCATTGTACTTCACATCGTCGTATTTGGGCAAATCACACGAATACGCGAACACGAATAGCGATGTCAAGTGCCACCATAACATTATACCATTTGCGTTCTTGACAAAAACTCCCAGTAAATTGAAACTACACTTAGGTTGGAACTATGTATCGAACTGTCCAATTGTCACATCGGTCTTAAAGCAAATAATAGTCCTTGACGTTTTATGACGTGCAAGTGTCATTCAACCTTAGGGTGATAGCAATTACTAGGTATTTTATGTGAAGATACTATATTACAAAAAAAAAAAAACAACCGGTTTCCAATAAAATACACTACTTAGAGAAAAATAAATTTAATTTTGGATTTCGGTGGCAACAAACGAAAATTTTAAACCAAAGACACCGACTTTTTATGAAACCGGTGTTTATTAAAAAAAAAAAAAAAAACACTGGTTGTGGCCTAACCCACACAAATTCGAATAACACTACCTGCTATGTAAACTCGAACTCACACTCAAAGCATTTATTTCAATTAAACCATTTACAGGCACTTTTGAATTGTCAAGGGGTCGGTCAGTTACCGGTCGGTAAATTACCGTGACAGAAAGTTATTAGAACATCATCCACATAGACTAAGTGGGAAAAATACATATTATTGAAGCTAAGGCCATTACTGGTGGGTGCGTCAGAGCGGTGCGGAATCAGCTTTCGGTGGCAAAAAACGAAAATTTAAAACCAAAGACACCGACTTTTTTTGAAGACTGTGTTTATTTAAAAAAAAAAACAAAAACACTTTTGTTGTGGCCTACCCCACAGCACAAATTCGAATAACACTACCTGCTATGTAAATAACCATGACAGAAAGTTATTAGAACATCATCCACATAGACTAAGTGGGAAAAATACGTATTATTGAAGCTAAGGCCATTACTGGTGGGTGCGTCAGAGCGGTGCGGAATCAGCTTTCGGTGGCAAAAAACGAAAATTTAAAACCAAAGACACCGACTTTTTTTGAAGACGGTGTTTATAAAAAAAAAAAACAAAAACACTTTAGTTGTGGCCTACCCCACAGCACAAATTCGAATAACACTACCTGCTATGTAAATAACCGTGACAGAAATTTATTAGAACATCATCCACATAGACTAAGTGGGAAAAATACGTATTATTGAAGCTAAGGCCATTACTGGTAGGTGCGTCAGAGCGGTGCGGAATCAGCATCCTCGGTATCGAAAGCTCACCGAGCGCCTATATTTCAATGAGCGTTTCCTGATTGGCTCTGTATCCGCGGAAGCGGGGCGAGATCGTTTCGGTTTACAGCGTCTCGCTAGAAACATCCAGTGTCCACTCGGTATTTTGATATACGTTCATGCGTTTTAATTGAAAATATATAATATATTTTTCAATTTACGGATGTCACCAATAGCGTTTTTTTTTGTTGTTTACGGACATAAATATAACATGCCACAACAACTTCATCACTCGAAAACGACATTTTCTCGCGAAGATCTAAGCGGTACTGCACAAATTATGCCGAAAACATAACGTCAGGTCCATAAATTATAGCAGTGCAGGTTTTCTTTCGGCATACACAGCATACTATACCGCACTGCCTGCTGACCAATGAGGAAAGGGCCTTACTAAAAACTACCCAACTAAAGTTAATACAATTTATATGGGATCACCGCGCAAGATTCCTCTACCAAATGAAAAAGAATTAGAACCTCCTCTTCAATGAGCAACATTTCAAAACGTTTTATGTTGGTTGAATACGCCTCATATTCAACCAACATAAAACGTTTTGAAATGTTGCTCATTGAAGAGGAGGTTCAAATTCTTTTTGGCTACTTTTGTATTTTTTTTCTTTTAATGTGCGTTTTGTTTTTGCACAATAAACACATTTTCTTTCTTTCTTTTTTTTTTCTTTTTCAGAGAAAAGTCGGCTAAAAATACAGACGGTCAGTTTAACTAAGCCGAGAGTCACTCTTATTTTTCCCGTCATTGTGATATTTTTTTTGTACCGGACTATACCTGGGAACCTTCTGAATTCGGAGATAATTATTGAAAGCCAAAGTTAAAAAAATGACTTTTTTTGAGACATTTTTTGAATGTTGTAACTTAACTTTAAATACACCGATGACCGTGCACCGTACCCACGAACCCATCAACAAAATTTTTAGCGTGCGTTCAATGTAGCCTAACATAAACAGCGATTATTCATACCAAAAAGAAGTCGTTGCCGACTTGAAAGCTAAATTGTACAAAAACAATTACTGGGAAATACCCAGTTATTGTTTTTGTCCAATTTAACTTCATTTGATGTACATAATGCTTTGTGATGCCCTGAATAAATAGACAAGTAAAATTTAAATGACTTATCACTGAATGCGTTCTACGTCCTGCGGTCCGGTCAACTCGAACATTTATATTATGTTATGTTCGATATAACCGGACCGTAGGACGCAGAACGCATCCAGTGTGACAAGTCCCTAAGCCAGCATCTATACCCCTAGATCATCGAAGAAGGTTTCCTGGAGTTCATCAACAACATCCTGATGATCGGCATGATCCCCGCGTTGTTCGGCGATGATGAGAAGGACGCCATCATCAATACTGTGCGCAATGACAGCGTCGAGGCTGGATATGGGGTTGGCAAGTTAGTATGCGACACCGATTTGTACGGCTTTTTACAAAATAAGTAACAATAAGGCTATGAGCAGACGATGGACAATTTGTCCGCGGACAATTTTGAATCATATGGAAATCCATACCATTTTTAAGCGTTTTGTCCGCATACGCGTTAGATTTCCATACGAATCCAAATTGTTCATCGTTTGTTTAGCGCCTTAAGAGTTGTGTTAGGAAAAATCGTCTACGATTACAATATTTTTAAATACTTGAGCACCATTTAGATAAACATACCTAATTAACTTTCTAATACCATGTACCTATTTTAGTATAGTAATTTTATTCCAGGTCCTTAGGTACATCGTCTTCACATATAAATATATCAAGATATTGTTAAAAAATTTTAAAGAGTTCTTATCCATTCTTCTCCATTCGACACTTCCTTTATTTTGAAGAATCAATTAACAACTAGAAAAATCTGTCTAGGCTTTTCCCAACTATGTTGAAGTCGACTTCCAGTCTAACCGGATGTAGCTGAATATCAGTGTTTTACATGGAGCGACTACCTATCTGACCTCCACAACCCAGCAACTGGGTAATACGATACCCCTTGGTAAGACTGGTTGTCAGACTTTCGGGCTTCTGACGACCCGTAACGACTGTCAAAGATTAAGCAAAGATTAACGCACTGAGCGTTTTCAAACATCTTTTATAATGCGCACAGCAAAGGAGTGGAACTCTCTGCCTGCGTCTGTGTTTCCGAACGCATACAAACCGAATCTATTCAAAGTAAGAGTGAAAAGGCTTCTTCTGGGTAAGCTCAGTAGCTCACTCCACCGTCGACTTTGTCTCAGTCACCTCTGACCTAGACTAGAGTCAAGAGCAAACCCACTGTAAAATTAAAAAAAAAAAAAAAAAGATCCATGATTTAACGGCTTAACGTGCTTTCCGAGACAGGGAGGAGTCTCGGTATGTAAAGATAGTCACCCATCCACGGACCAACCCCAGCAAGCATAGCTTAACGTGATGGTTCGACCCGTGCGGCTGTTAGCCATGAGCTCCTCTTAACAAGTAGCATAAGAATTTTAATTACATGAAAATTTTAACATTCAATAGTGCATCCAATTTCCATTTGATTTTACACATTATTATATAATATCCACATCGGGCCGCAGCGCATTGCATTTCAGTACAATAAAGCCCGGTGTGGCCTGCTTGTAGAGCGCTCTAGTTCGTACAAAATGAACGAAAGTGATCGGCGCGTCCCGATAGCTTTCGCCAGTCGCCGAAATGTGCGTCAGCCAGGCCCATGCACATTTGGGTGACGTGCAAAAGCTAGTAAGTTTTTATTATTAGTTATTATAACATTATATATCCTTACAATTAAAATAACATTATTAATTATGTACGAAAAAATATATATTATTGTTATAGTTATTGGAGGGCGTGTCAGACTCTTACCGACTAAAACCCACCCGTGTTCCTTCTGTTGCCTGTGCAATGCCAGGGGGCCACGGTATCCCTTTCGGACTTTCCCGCAACCCCGGCAGGCAATGGTCTCATCGGACCCCTTCACTTGCTGACATCTCTTTGAGGCGCGCGTGGAACACAACGCGCCGTCGACCCGGGCTTGGTCCTTACCGGACGGCGAGCTACCCATTGCTCACCATCCGCAAGCCCGCGCCTACGGTGGCCGGGAATCCGCCTGCGATTCCCGACGCCCAGGGCGTCTCCTGCGGCGGCTCGGGGCTTGAGGGCGCGAAATTTGTCTATCCTACAGTTACCCTGAAGGGTAAAAGCCTGCTTCATCTTTATCCATTTTTGTTTGTCTTGGGCGGTATTCATCCAATTTTTTCTTCATCTTTTCTTTTGCTGTCCTCTTTGTCTTTTTGCAGTGGGACCAAGCCACTTCGTTTTTTTGTATGTAATGTCCATCTGTATCCTGGTACTTAGCTTTGTAGCCTGCCCACTTCCACATCAGTGTCATGACTTGTTGCAATGCAGCTGTGAGTTTTGTTTAGTTGCGTATGTCAGCTATTCGTGTTTTATCTATTCTTCTTAGTTTCAGGATACTTCTTTCCATGGCGTGCTGGCACGTGAGGATTTTGTTCTTAGTCTTGTTGGTGAAATTCTAAGTTCGACTTGTGTATGTTAAGGATGTCAAGATAAGATAAATGAATCCATACGATCTTCTTTAACTTCAGACTGTAATGTCCTTTGAGGATTTCTTTCTGTGCCCAATACTTTTTAGCTAGTAGTAGTAGTGCGAGTAGGATTCACGCCCTGATGGTTCCGCCTCAAAGTTGTGCCCGGGAGTGAAGCCTACAAATTACAGCCTATAAAGGAGATAGTTTTTTTTGTTCGGGGATTAGGCCCATGAAAAGTTGTGGCGTCTATTAATAAAACGCATCTTGATTTCTTCCTTATGCTCTCTAGATTACACTGATAGTAATAATTATATTTCGTCTAACGGGAATACTGAGAAATAAAATCATAACCTAAAAATACACTAAGAAGTATTGTATAGTGAGTAGGTTAGCCTCATCGGTATTATAATTTAGTAAAATAGTGCACTGTTCAATAGTAGGTGTAGAGTAGGAATATGCGATGTTGTGAACGTTTCAAGAAAAAAAAATCACTTAGGTAACAAACAAAAAAAATACTGTAAGTAATAAAATCCTTTTTAAACGTCAGACAACTTAGAAGAAGTATTTCATCAAAAAAACATGCAGGTCACTCCACTTCTCATCTTGATACCGTGTCCAAGATAAAAATACCACACGCTCAACATGACATGTGCACAACAGCCGACAGTACTAATGTCTAGCCACCAAACAATTGCAACAATAACCAGCAAGAGCAGCCCTAGTGTTAGAAATGGATGCTCTAGGTACCCTAATAATACACCTGAAAAATAGAAGATTTGTGTTAGAGAATATGCGTACCTATTCTAACAAATATTATTATTGTTCTCTTTGGTGTGACGATATCCACTGTAAAATAATGTTCTTTTCTGCAGGGTATATAGGTACAGTATGCGTTTGGTGTGCAGATCGACATGGAATGTAAATATACCTGTATCCAAATCTTCATAATGATTTAACAGTGAATACTTTCTTGCACTATCAATACACACTTTCCTCAAACTACATCTAGATGGTTTGACTGAAACAAGCGAACAATCCATGCGTTCACAAGTTACCGCACATCTGCAGCAGTCTCAGACAGTGTCTTCGCTCGCGTTGCGTTGGAATCTTATCAAATCAAATCAAAAATATTTATTTGCTAGAATATGGTTCAATAGATATTACAGTAATTTTGGTTTCAGCATATCCTGTCATGATATGGCGTGCAAATACGTATTCATGTCAATTACAGTCATTATGATTATTATTATATAATTATTTAAAATTTACATTCGATATTATGTTCTATCTTACTGAACAATTAACACAACATCCTTCTAGAGTACCTAAATGCTGTACCTTCTTGAAGATGCCATATTCATTACAATCCTTCAATTAACCACAGAAAAACAGAAATATAGATTTCATGCAATTCGAAAGAAACTGAAAGAATAAATAAAATGAATGAAGTGTTGCTGTCACTTGACACTTGTCTTTCTGACAGTGTCAGATAGTGATGCGACTCGATTATAACTCGGTAACGGTGTAAATTAAATACAGGCTCGACTTCATTTTCTCTCGAGTGACCACTCGATGACTACTAGATTCACTAAAACTGCCACACTAGTTAACTCAAAGTCCAAGTCAAATAATTTATTTCAATTAGGCGAAAAAAGGCACTTTTGAACATCAAAACTTGCAAAAAAAAAAAATTTTTTTTTGGTTTCGCGTTGGAAAATTTTCATGGATATCCTCCGCCCTGGGGCGGGCGGAGGGGTCTGTCAGACTCGTGCTGACTGAAAACCACCCCGGTGTTCCATCTCACACCTACGCCGAGGGTTGCGGGAACGTAGATACTTCCGCAACCCTCGCCTCTCCTCATTTTGAGGGGGAGACTGAGGTATTTGACTCCCCCCGCGAAGTATTAGAGGGGTGCGCGTGGAACACTACTCGCCACCACCTCGGGTCCGATGTATGGGGGGCGACGGACGTCCCTGAGTCCGTCGCCCCTGGACTCATTTAGGGAAAGAGCGCAGCCTCCTTCTGCGAGATGACTGTCTCGCAGAAGGAAAACACCGCGTCCCAGGACTCTTCGCTGCTGGCCACAGATTTCACGACGGCCGGCAGCGACAGGTCACTGCCTACTCCAGAGACGAGCCCACGGCGCGGCTCCTCCCAAGCGGCACACTGCCAGCGTATGCCGCGCCGTGTCCTCCCGACAGATCCTTTTTATTTATTTTATTTTATTAAGCGGTGAAAAATGCCTGACGCATACTGCACCGTCCAGAGAGACGGATTGGTTATGTGGGGCTTGCACCCACTGTCCCTCCCGACAGAAACTAACCTAACCTAATTATATAATTACTGAGTTTTTTTTTCATAAAAACGTTTTAATACAAGTTTTTATTTTGCATTTATGACAATGGTGCCGATTCTCTTGTCACAAATGCCACTAAACTAGACTAAAAATCACCAAAATTTAGTTTATTCCTCAAACGATGATTTCCCATTCTGAAATAGTCAGAATGTGAAATCATCGTTTGAACTGTGTAAAATCATCATAGTTTGTCACTAAAGTAACAGAACTTAACTATATTTTAGTTTGAGAGCACTAAGATAGCACTGAGATTTTAATTTAGTGAAAATGACAATTTTGCTATTCTGAATTTGACGTTTTTCACCTAAAATTTTAATTCTCTAACTAATTATGATCATTTTTAATCGCCACTAAAAATGGTGTGGAATATTATTAGTTGTCATGAACTAAAATTCACACGAACACCTCGACTTCAGGTGCAAAAACAGTACTGATATTTTTCTTTTGTTCATATCTCGAAAATGGTGTCCTATCGCAAAAATAATGAAAATTTCGACCCCCTTAAGAAACCCTTATACCCCTAATACTCAACACATAGGTAATTTTTATTAATAATTTTTCTATAGATACAAATAGTGAAAATTCCATATAAAACACGTCGAGAATGGGCCCCCTGCGCGCCTCCGGCCCCAAATAAAATCACGGGGTAGGGCAAACAAGTATGTATCACGTGGAGTCGCAATTGTCAAATTAGATTTTAGATGTGTCAAATAATTTTAAAATTTAGAGACTTGCAGAATAGCTTGATTCTCATAGCCAAAAGTAAGAAATTTTAGTGATACTTTAGTTAGTTTAGTTCGGTGTACAAGAGAATCGGCACCATTGACGACCATAACTGGAAATCAAAACACTTTATTATGAGTACGAATCCCCATTCCATTCCCATTATCGATCCCGGTTAGACAACATTTTTGGCTTAGTAGTTTCGGAGATAAGGGGGGGCAATTTTCATCTATTTTCTTAAATTACTTTAATAAGAATAACTTTTTATTTCTTTATTGTGTCCCTCACAACAACCTTTTTTATTTGATATACCTATTACACGGTACAGTTTGCAAGACTTTTTAAATTTTCTTATTTGCCCCCAAAAGTAACCTCCATATTCAAAATAATTCATTTATTTACGTTACACGTCTGTGTGTGTGTTTGGGTCACAGAAATTTATATGTGTAGCAAATTTTAACGTTTTGGTACACATATGATTCGTAGCAAATTGGCTGTTTCAGACGAACAGACAGATACACGAGTGATCCTATAAGGGTTCCGTTTATTGATTCGAACGTACGGAACCCGAAAAAGAGATAAAAAAAGAAATATAAAAAGTAAAGGTATAAACAAACATATTCCGCGTAGGACTTATTACGTACGTACTAATACTTACGGATGACAGAGGCAGAGACACTTGATGAGATAGGTTCCAGTACTACTGCAACACTATTATGCTTGATTTAAACGTCTCGAAATGTTACGTGTGCTCCTTCACTAGGAAGCCCGTACTTATCACATTTGACTATAAACTTTTAGGCAGATCCCTAGCTAGAGTTAACTCAGTCAAAGACTTGGGAGTTGTATTTGATTCAAAATTATCATTTGATCAGCACATTGATAAAATCACTAACAAAGCATCAAAATCACTGGGGTTCATTTTGAGAGTCTCGTCTGAGTTCAGGAGCATCAAAACCATTAAAATTATCTACGGTACTTTTGTTCGCAGTCATCTTGAGTATGCCTCTCAAGTTTGGAATCCTAATTACAACATACCTATATATCAATCGATTGGAAGGCACACAAAGAAAATAGGTATATTCAGTTCCGGTCTAAAACTTACTCTCCCACTGATCTCCTTCGCTGTTAAAGATTTCATCTACTTCCTCTTTCTGAACATAGAATAATTGCGGATTTGGCGTTTTTATTTAGAATAGCTAACGTTTCAACCGAGCTTCCCGAATTGCTGAACAAAATAAGACTGCGGGTTCCTTCTGCTGTTCTGCGCAATCCTTATCTTTTGCATACTTCTACGGTAGGAACGAATTACAGACGGAATTCATACTTAATCAGAGCGAGTCGTATAATGCGGTCTGCCGGGACGTCAACATCGACGTTTTCAATACTGGTATCTCTAAATAAAAAAAGATTTTATGTAATTTCTTTTTTGATCACGTAAAGTAATTGCTAACAGTTTGCGCCGTATGAAACGTATAAGATACTGTCTTTACTCAACTGTCTACCTTCTCAAATACTTTTTGTTTATATGTTCTTTTATAACCGTGAAAACTCTTAATTGGCCTTATTAAGTTACTCGCAATCGTGAAAAAGTGTCACGCTGTAAGTTTTCCAAAAACTGTAAAATAAAAAATAAATAAAATGACACGGTCATTTTATTTAAGTTTTCATGCACAACATTACAGAATATACTCCCTAGGCGTTGTACAGAATAATATACAAACTAAAAAATGACACATACCCACGTATCTAAGTAGGTAACGTAAAATACAAAAAATAAAAATATTATACATAAAAACGAGAAATAACAAAATTAATAAACGAAATAACACTTGTCTTGTTTAATAAACAAACTGGAATCAAGAGAAAAAAAAAATCTTTCATCCAACCATCCAAAAAGTTCAAAATTCACGACACACATCCTATCCATCCATCCCAGCAAACAAATCACATTCCGGTGTTGATTTCAGAAGAGCATTGAGCCCGAACGAGTCATACATTCTTCTCAAATTTTGTACATTCTGACAGTATCGTCTTCCATTCTTCCAATTTCAGGGACTCGGTATGGAACTTCTTCTGCAACAGATGTTGTGAAAATCTACACGTGGTACTGTCCATGTCTCCCAGCGGTGATTTATTGAGGAACAGGTAAAAACCACATTTAAAAAAATTATAGCATTATCAGCTTATAACGTTCCAACTGCAACCCGTCGTTCCTATACATTTTGTATGAAATATGAAATGGGCAGAGCAACGCCCGCACCACGACCGCGCTCCTCACCACTTGTGTATGTCCCGTGCCTAAGCCTGTCGGGGGCCCGGGGCGGTATAACAAAATGAGGCCTGCCCGGTCTTCTAAGTATAAGTAGGAATTTCTAGTAACATTTTGAAGAAAATGAATAATGACAAAAAAAGATCAAAGTATAGCGTGCGTAATTATACCTACTCTTTATTAAATATGGGCCTCGCACCCGGCAGGTTTTTTTTTTTTGACCGAATTATATTTTCATCTCCACATTGTGCTTTTCACGGACATTTTTATCGAAAAGCAAGAATATGGGATGCAGGAGCGAGTCAGGCGAGCTCGAAAATTTTAGCACACCAGCTAGTGTTGGGTAGTTACATTATCGATTTAGGTATGTAGAAAAACCTAACAATCATGAAGGTACTAATCTATTCTATCAGATGTCGGAGTTTCCCCGGGCTGGTGAACAATACTACAATAGACTGGCAGTTCCCGTGGCCGAAGCAGGCGCTATTGGCTGTGGCCAATGTCTTCCTTTCTGACGTATGTATTCTTTCAAGTTGTTTGGATTGTCCTGTAAATAGTTGTGAACAAGTTGTGATACATTGACGATGGATTGTAATAGAGATACTTCGTCACTTTTTAAGCACGTCTTCCTCGTCGGAACTCACTAAAACATGTTATTAATAAAAAATATAAAAAATCTTGCGTAGTTCGCTACACGGTAGCCACATTTCATATTTCCATACAGTATTATTGCCAAATTAATCAAAACAGGTAAATATTTGACAGCTATTTGCGACGTTGCCAACTTTTAGAATACGCCCTCTTAAGAATGCACCCCGCATTCTGAAAGTTGTTAACGTCGCAAATAACTGTAAAAATTCGCTGTTTTGATTCATTTGTCAATATTTCTGAGTAAAATTATGAAATAGCGTTGTGTGTTGTACTAAAATTTTGTACTAGTAACTAATATCATTACACAAAAAAAAAATTGGTTTGTTTTTGGTGTAAAAACAAAATACTTAACTTTAAAATCTTCAATTTTTTTTTTTTATCTAAAGCTTTTGTTGCAACATATTTTCCGGTAGTATTATTGCAATTCACACACAAGCAATATTTGAAGCTCAACACACACAAGGCGGGTGCGTGTCGGGTCGTACTCGTCGCGTGAGACGCGCTGTTCATCGTTTTCACACAAAGTGCGGGCGCGGGGAGGCGGCGTGGCGGCGAGGTTCTAGCGCGTCGTGCGCGGACCTATACCTCGCCAGGTGGCAGCGGTTGCGGTGTGATTAAAAATTGAGGAGTTGCATGGAAGAGTTATTATTTCTACTCATTTTGACATAAGAGCACGAAAAAGGAAAACGTTCATGAAATGAATAAAAAAAAACTTGAATATGGAGAATATCATCGCCTGTGTAGAGAATTAGAAACGTACGAGGAACGCTTTTAAAACTACGAACATATTCAATAAATTTTTCGTTGAGATCCATCGCCAAATATAACAATTTTTTGTAAATATTCACGAAACAAATTACGACACGCGCTGCGCATGACCCGTGACCGAGTCATTGTGGTTGCCTATCGAAGAATATGAGTATTACGACGAATGTAGCGACACTATTCCCGCGCCCGACCCGCTTGCCCCGCGCGCTGCCTGAGGTGTCGGGCTACGGGCGGGGTTCAACTCCCGACCCGCTGCGCGCCCGACACGCGCACGCGTTTCGTGTGTTAACATCCATTTAAGTACAAGGAATTAAGCTCACCGTACTGCCGTCCCGACCCACACCCGCACCCGTGTTGAGTTTTAGATGCAACATAGACCGATAGTCACCTGCGCCTGCGGCCGGCTGTCAAGGTGGTCATTCTAGTCGTCATCAAAAAAATCAACACCCAAACCTCAGTAGACGTATTTATATTAAAGTTGTTCGGTATATAGCTCATGATTGGACGAATTTAATAGTGAATACCTCTGTTCGCTCGCTAAGCGGCATGCTATTGGCTGTGATGCCGCGCCGTACCGTACTCACTCCGTGCCGCAGATAGTCGCGAGAACGCTACGAGAGCGCTATCTACGAGGAACTTTGCGTGCGCGCAGAATTAAACGAGCTGCTATCATTGTTTGCCCGATTACGATCTATTTTTTGGCTTCGTGATTGAAAATTGATAAAATAAGGACAAACTGTGCATTACCGTGTTTTGTTATTCGTGCGTCTCCCTGATCGAAGATAGTTCAGAACAATTCGGGACCAGCGCGACAGCAGAAATAGATGACCCGTGCTTAGATTTTTCTGTGTTGAATTTGTTCCTTGATTGGGTTTAGAACTCCGTTCGTACAGAACTGCCTATCCCCATTCTATAACCAGCGTAATTAGCGAATGTTGTTTAGTATGACGGGTAGATACACCCTCTTTACGGAGGTGATAAATCGCCACCCTGAATATTTTTATTCGTAATTATGCAACCAACTGGAGTTGATTGATACAGTCAAACTTGCTTTTTAATTAAACAAAATAATACTTGCTTATATATAACTATATGCCTTAATATGTGCAAATTAACTATTGATGTCCAAAAGAGAGATCATACATTATACTTAATTCCCTTTAATTCTCAGGTGGCGAAAATCCCCGAAGAGTTCCGACCGATCATAGTGGAGCACGTTGTTCACGTGCACATGTCGATCGCATATTACTCCCAGGAGTTCCTTATGCGCCTGCGCAGAAACAACTACGTCACGCCCAAGCATTACATGGACTACCTCACCAACTACTTGTCGCTACTCAAAGAAAAGGACGCTTTTATTGTGGCACAGGTATGTATGATTTTATTATTAAACATTTGCCCCCTTGTTTATAAACGCTGCTTAATGTTAAATAATGATTAGCGCCTGTTTTTGACGTTTAAAGGTCACTTAACTTTAAGCAACGTTTATGAATAAGAGGGTTAGAAGATTTATTATGTCGTGGCGAGATCTTAGAATTGATCATTTCATAAAGTGTTCGACCATTTCATAGAATTTTTGTGTTTTATGAGATGTCCAATTAAAATTGGCCATATTATTAATGTCATATAATATCGTTTTCCATGGTTTAAGGTGTAGTAAAAATTGCCAAGTAACTGCGACCAACTTCGAAGTAGCGGTCGCTCGGCTCGCGGTTATATATGGAAATAAGTCCATGTATGGAACATACATACAACAAATAGGCACAATCACAATAGAAACGATGTCAGCAATTGCTGAACAATCATCATCATCATCATTTCAGCCGAAAGACGTCCACTGCTGGACATGGCCTCCCCCAAGCACCGCCACTTCGACCGGTTCTGTGCTTCTCACATCCTGGATTCCTGCGACTTTCAGCAGGTTATCGGTCCACCTTGTGGGGGGCCTTCCAACGCTACGTTTTCCGGCGTCAACATAATATTATATAAATATTATCTCAGTGCGAGCGCCTGATAGGCGGGCTGGCTAAGATAGAAGAGGCAAACGTTCAGCTCGAAGACCTGAACGCGAAGCTAGTGGTGCAGAAAGTCATCGTCGCCGAACAAACCAAGGAGTGTGAGACTCTGCTCGCGGAGATCACCAAAGGTTAGTTACTTTATTCGTTACTGGCTTCCGCCTATCCGATATCTTTATAAATTACTAGCACTTTGCCCGCGGCTTCGCTTCCGTGGTCTTTCACGCGGGACCCGTTATTTTTCCCGGGACAAAAATTAGCTTATGTTACTCCCTGAAAACTAGACTTTCTAATGGTAGAGTTAGAAAAGATTTTTTCAAATCGTTCCAGTAGTGTCGGAGCCTATTCAATACAAACAAACAATCAAATCTTACCTCTTTATAATATTATTAAGTATAGATGGCCTATTTTACTCAGTGATAATTTAGCATTCTCTGTAAGAATTAAAAGACTTTACTGGACCAAATGAGGTAAGAGTACTAGATAAGTCATAAATCACAAAAAAAAAAAAAAAAAATATTTTAAAATATTATAATAATATTACATTACCCAACAGCCACAACCGCAGCAGTAGCAAAGCAAACAGTTGCTTCGACAAAATCAGCGGAGATCACAGAACAGAGTGCTATCATCTCTGAAGAGAAGGCGGAAGCTGAGGAGGCACTGTCAGAGGCTCTCCCGGCCTTAGAGGCTGCGAGGCTCGCTCTGGCAGACCTTGAAAAGAATGATATCACTGAGATTAGATCCTTTGCAACACCTCCCGAGGCTGTGCAGGTTAGTGGCCCACAGGTTGTTCTAAAAGGTAAGGTTGAAGCATCGATCAAGAATATATTAGATCTAAGCATGGTGCAAGTTTCTCGAACGTTCTAGAGCAATAATCGCTTACCATTAAACACGTTCTATTATTGCCATTTAAGAATTGCTTGCAAGTGTTTACACGCGTGCGATTTCATACAATAATGGAATGCAAGTTATTCCATTCAGTAATCGTTTCGGTCTTATCCGCCACTCATGTTTGAATGATAGAAGAAACCCGTAAAGTGCAACAGTAACTGTTGCACGATACGGGCAAGTTAGTTGCCGTTCAAAACTCGTACAGGTGTAAGCCGCACGTCCAATAAAATCGCATACACATTTTGGCATGAAATTTTTCTATCACTTGTTGTTTAGACGGTGCCAGACAATGTGGCTTCAATTTTATAGTTCTTACAGGCAATAAACTAGCACCGTGTTAATGCAGTTTCAGGGTTAGCGGCTTTAGCTCGCCGTCCGGTAAGGACCAAGCCCGGGTCGACGGCGCGTTGTGTTCCACGCGCGCCTCAAAGAGATGTCAGCGAGTGAAGGGGTCCGATGAGACCATTGCCTGCCGGGGTTGCGGGAAAGTCCGAAAGGGATACCGTGGCCCCCTGGCATTGCACAGGCAACAGAAGGAACACGGGTGGGTTTTAGTCAGTAAGAGTCTGACACGCCCTCCCGCTCCACCCAGAGCGGGAGGAGTCATTTGATGATTTCCCACCCAAAAAAAAAAAAAAAGGGTTAGCGGCTTAAAAACGTCTCGAAAAATAAGACAACGCAGCGGTGTTGTGCGATCAAATGCAATAAAGCACCTATTTCGTTTCATATTTTTTCATACCAGTGTGCAGTGGCTTAGATTTTATGTTTTATGTTTTTATTTTTATAGGTCAGGGTTGTTGGTTATATGTTGGCAATCCATTAATCCATTGTAGGAGAGGTCATTTACAACCAAATTGCCCCTTTTAAGTCAAGTCCTATGCAAATGTCAAAAAACTTCGAGCTATTTGACATTTTTGGGGTTTATTTCATTAATTTTAAAATATAACCCTATCAATAGAACACTATCTTTCCACTTCGTCATAGTTGCGTAGGTATTTATGTTGTATTTTATTTATTTTAGAAATATGTTTGATTGTATGTATGTATGTATGTTCGTAAGTATATTGTCATATAATTTGTTTTATTTTATTGAGTGAATTGTTTTGATTTTATGTATTTTACTTTCTCTCTACTTTTACACACGTTGTCTACATCTCTTTTTATCCACTTTCCTATCGCAGGTATGCTGGAAGAGATTTCTTTAGAAATAAGCATCACCGTACGTATTTTTCTGTTCTTTTCATCTTGTCTGTTTATTTATGTGTGTACATAAATGGTTAAATAAATAAATAATAAATATAAAATGTCAAATTACTCGAACATGGTTGACAATGCCATAGGGGGTCATGAGGGGTCATTTGATTGCAAATGACCTCTCCTACAAGCCCTAAACGGATTGCCGACATATATCCAATAACCCTGTATTTATTTTATGCTAGCTGACCCGTCAGACGTCCTGTCAAAATATCAATTTCGATTTTTGTTTATCCTAATTTTCTTTTTCCTAAGTCTATAATAAGGCGAACAAAATAAAAATAAATATTATTCAAATCGGTCGAGCCATTTTCGAGTTTTTGCGAGAGTAATGCACGGCAATTGATTTTTATATACAGGGTTTATCCTAATTTTCTTTTTCCTAAGTCTGTATTAAGGCAAACAAAATAAAAATAAATATTATTCAAATCGGTCGAGCCATTTTCGAGTTTTTGCGAGAGTAATGCACGGCAATTGATTTTTATATACAGGGTTTATCCTAATTTTCTTTTTCCTAAGTCTGTATTAAGGCGAACAAAATAAAAATAAATATTATTCAAATCAGTCGAGCCATTTTCGAGTTTTTGCGAGAGTAATGCACGGCAATTGATTTTTATATACAGGGTGGATTTTTGTGATGGGGCAGTAAGGACAGGTACAGGACAGGCAAAGTGTTATTCGGTTTTTCCATTAGGAATTTCTCAGTAGCAGCCTGGACTCTGGATTAGTGCTCGGTTGATGGCAATAGGCTCACCCCTATTACATGGGACTTAAACATAACTGACGAAATGTGGGTGTACAATAGGTACACCTCTACCTAACCCTTCGGGGATTAAGAGGGAACAGGGCCTGTGATTCAAAACATACAAACATACAAACAAATGTATACAAATGTATTACCTTTTTTTCTTCCTAAATAATGCCACTAGAGCAATCAAGATCTGGTGAAGACACGTCCCTGTTATTTCCTTTTGTTCAGCAACTTATTGGTAATAAAAATATGACCCTCCAAAAATTACAAAAATGTCCCATTTTTACCGCCGTGATTAGACGACTACCTGACAAATTCGAAAAGTTTTTAACATAAAAGAAAATTATAGGAACCTAGACATACTCTTTCTTAAAATTTAAATGTAAATACTAATTGAATCGACTCTATTTTCAATGAGAAAAAAGGGGAATACGAGACGTAGATTTCGTAATTTTTTTTGTGATATAATCCGTCTGTGCTGCAGCTGTCCCTATCGCATTTTACGGAGGCAGACTTGAGTTAAGACGACGGCAATAGTTTCTTCAAATACCTATTTTTGAAATTCCTCGCAGGCCCTGTCCCCTCTTAAGTGCGTGATGTTGTGTTATGTTATTAAAGGTTAATAACAATCAGAAATTAAAATACCTTTTTACTGATATTAAAATATCTTTTTTTTATTAATTAAGAATATAAATGTGCAGAAGGTACTATCATTTGCAGCCAGTTAAGCAATGAGTTTTTGTTCGTGATACTGTATGTAGAATATTCTTGTATCTAAGGGTAGGAGCTAAATCACGTTTCCTATTACTGTTCGCACTAAAAAGGCCGTACACATTAAGACCTTGTTTGAGAATCGTAATTAGGCATCCAAAAATGTGTGACATAAATACTCAGCCAGGTTTAGGTTTAGTAACTTCACAAGTTTAATACTTAGTACCTAGTTTTCTTTTATCAATACTAGCAAAAAAGACCAAGAACGAAAAACGTTCTATTTACGCCTTCAAGTGTACATTATAAATCCATCATGTTCATCTGTTCACGATAATGTTTTGACGTGTCAAAGTGTTTTTACAACCAATTTGCAGAAATAAACATAACATCAAATGATATTTTATTTACCGTACCGTATTTATATTCACCAGGTCGTATGCGAGTGCGTGGCCATAATCCGAGGAGTCAAAGAAATCAACTGGAAGGGCGCTAAGGGCATGATGGCCGACCCCAACTTCCTGCGAAACCTGACGGAGATGAACTGCGACCTCATCACGCCGAAGCAAGTCAAGGACGTAAAGGCGCACATGAAGAAGTCCAAGAAGTTGGATACTATGCAGAATGTCAGTAAAGCTGGGTAAGCCAATTTGAACGTAAAATATTTGTACAATGGGCTCTATTTTTGCTTACAAAAAATAGCTACAGATAGTGCAATCCACGACGACGCGCCCCACTCCGCGATTACTGTACTTTAGTATGGAGTGGGGCGCGTCGTCGTGGATTGCACTATCTTTATACGCCTAGTAGCGTTGCAGTGTTTTAGTTTGTTAAAGCGAATTTGAGCGTTAAAGGTTAGCGCTAAACATATAAGGTCTTATTTATAAACGCTAGTTAAATTTTAATCAAATGCTAAGCAATTGATTAGCAAAATTCTCATTCATAAACGCTATTTAGCGCTAAGAGGTTGCTAAGCAAATGATTAGTAGCTGTCAAAATTAAACACCACCGGTGCCCTGTTTAGAGCTTGATAAGAGGATGTTAACCGGCAAGATGGCGGATTTTATTTGAATCAGCTGATCGATACAAGATTTTCTGTGCTCGATGTTATTTTGTTCTCTATTAACGAGTTGTGCCTTAGTAAATATTGATTTCGACAATCTTTTACGGGATTTGAGAATGACTTCTACGTCATTCTCAAATCCCGTAAAAGATTGTGAGAATTCAATCATTTTGAAACGAGGGCGGGAACTAGACAAAGGAGAGGAAGACCTACAAAGCTCATTTAAACTCACTACCAGGATAATTACCTATTAGATAATATTCTTCATTCGAAGTACACAGTCATGATGAAAGGATAATTAGTGAAGTTCAATTAGCAGGGGGCTCAGTACCTAATGTGTTCAGGAGATTTGAAGAGAATCGATTTCGTGAGGAAGTTCAATGGAAATTGTTACAAACAAACATAACATTACGCCTGTATTCCCCGAAGGGTTAGGCAGAGACCTATAATACACCCACATTTCGCCAGTTATGTTTAAGTCCCATGTAATAGGGGGCGAGCCTATTGCCATCAACCGGGCACAAATCCAGACTCCGGGCTGGTAATGAGCAATTCCAGATGAAAAAACCCAAACACTATGTCCGACTCAGGAATCCAACCCAGGACCTCATGCTCAGCAGTAGCGCTTGCGAGCACCAGACCAACGAAAACCAACGAAATTGTTATTATCTTGTGTTATCGTTATTGTGCCAGCCCGTCATCTTATTGTGCCAGCTCTAAGGCCAAGAAAAGCTATGTTGTAGCAGTCACACACAAAATTAAATAACAAGAGATAATTTATTTTGATAAATAATAGAGCAACATTATTGTTATAAATTCATTATTATTGATTTCGAATATTCTTCCTCCAAAGACGGGTGTCATTCTTTTCCCATGGCACTCGCATTCCTCATCGTTTTCATGGAGCAAGGTCTCCTCCCTAATCTTTGCGAGGTTGAATAATATTTGTGCTAGGTGCTAGTGGCTCATAGCAACAGTCAAACTTGCTGTAAAGAAATGTCAAATAAGTAGTAATTGTTATTAAAAGATACTGAAACTCTGGCCTTGGTGAAAAAGCAATAGGAAGTAATAAAACATACAACATACACGAAACATATCATAACATCACGCCTGTAGTCCCCGAAGGGTTAGACAGAGGTGTACCTATAGTACACTCTCATTTCACCAGTTATGTTTAAGTCCCATGTAATAGGGGGCGAGCCTATTGCTATCAACCTGGCACAAATCCAGACCCCAGGCTGCTACTGAGAAATTCGAGATGGAAAAACCCAATAACACTTACAAAACAAACATTTCTAAGGTAGTATATTCATGTTAAGAAGGTCTGACTGAGAAGAACTGACCAAGTGAATGAAAAAGCAATAGCTATGTATCTTCATGTCCTAGATTGATAGTTTTGTACCTGGTTAGGTATAGTTTTACTTAGTGGTTATAGGTATACGATACGTTGACGACATCGTTCCTCGAACAAACCACGCCTAGGACATGAAAATACATAGCTATTGCTTTTTTATTCACTTGGTCAGATTATAATGGTTTACTATCGCAAAAACAATGAAATAAACTTATTAAATAATTGTAATATTTATAAAAAAATCTGATGAAATTTTCGAGTTTTGTCTGTCAAAGTTACGACAGATACAGAAATCGTGGTTTTGACAACTTTATTCATAAAATTCTGTTTTTTAGTCGACTATTTTGATTATAATCTTTGCCGAACGCGTAATTTCTCCTCTATTTCGTTTCGCAATTATTCACTTGCTAACTAGCGTTTATAAATAAAGAAAAGTTAACCATCTATTTAGAGCTAACCATTTGCTTAGCTAAACAGTGGCTAATCAGTGATTAGCGATATTTTTATAAATAAGGCTGATATTATTTAAAATATCATTCATTCTCTATCAACTTCAACGAACTGACAGAAACAGAAGACAATTTTGAAATTTAAAAATATAATTTTATTAGGTAGGTATAACACTTTTTCTCTAACAAAATATTGATAATTTTAAAACATTTTTTTTACCAATACGTTAGAGGGCAAATCCAAGAAGTTAATATTACAAAGGAGCTTCAATCATTTTTTATTCTAATGGTACGCATGTACGGGGCTCATCATTTTTATAGAATTATAAAATGTTTTTACTTGTCTGTGCGCATGCGCGGTGATGCTGGGTTTTGGCGCCATTCATACGTTTCATGGGAAACAAAATCTCACTCTTTTAACTTTGATCTTTTATTTAGTAGGTTCAATCTCATGGTGTGAAAGTAGATAAAGTTCGTGTAAAAAACTGCACATAACTTATTATTATTGCACTTAACGTTTTTTTTTTGTTGTATTTAAGTACTTTTACTTAAACCTTCAATTAAGATTTGCGCACCAGAATACCTGGTGACGGAAACTTACTATGTATATTTTTATCAACATACTGTACTCGTATTTTTGCAATATTATTTTCTATTCTTCTCTCCTTCCACAGCTATGGTCTACTGAAATTCGTGATCGCCGTACTGGGCTACTGTGCCGTATATAAAGAGGTGAAACCCAAGCAAGACAAAGTGGAAGCTCTCGAGAAGGAGTACACCGAAGCGTGCAACTACTTGGCGTCGTTGAACCGCGAGATCGATCGGCTGCAGATAACGCTTGACAAGCTCAATACTAAATACGAAACTGCCATGTTGAGGAGGCAGGAGCTGCAGGAGGAGACTGATATTATGATGCGGAGGTAGTCCTTTTTTGTTATCTATATGTTTAAGGGCCGATTTCTCAATTGTCAGATGAGGAATAAACAGGACCTGACAATTTTTCTATTAAAAAAAATGAGAAAAAATGACAGGTCATTACACAAGATAAAAGTTATCTGATCCTTGGAAATTGGCCCTAAGTAATTTAACCGCCGAGTAACGCGGTGCTATTGCCACATCGACCAACATCATTCCGTCATATCATAACGGCAGTTATTTTCACCAGTATTTGACATTAAGTCAAAGATTCGCCCTCACCGTACTTAGTCACAAGAAAAAAGTGTCCATACCGCGAAGAGTGAGCTCACACATTATTAAATAGCGTTTCCTTGACAATCAAGTGAAGTCACGGCGTCAGTATGTGTCAAAGGTGTCAAAACGAAACAGTAATGCGACTATATTTTGACGCGGCGAATCTAACGATTTAAATCTTTGCCACTGCCATCATTGTTATGACAGCTAACTGCGGCCGTTAGTGGCGCCCACCGCTCTTCTAGGAAACCGTAGCTGTAGTTGTTGTGTTTGCATGTTGAGTAATTAATGTTTCACTTCTCATGCTCTGAAAGTGCTTATTTGTCCAGGATATAGGCTGCACAAAATCGAATTTTGTGCACAAGTGCATTATCATATCGTACGTATCTATATTAAGGCAAAGAAAATAAGCCATACAGCCAAACACAATAAGAAGTTCATAGGTAGAATTTGTTATTTTATAATATTTACTTTAATTTATTTGCCATAAGTGTTTTTTAAGACATAAAAGAAATTAATATTTAAATTCAAGTACGGTAAGTAATTTAATTATTTAAGAAAATTATTATTACAAAAATAATTTAATAGTAGGCTGTATAGGTCTAGGCTGTGCAGGCCAAGCATAATATCAATGCTGGGAAAAACAATTTCCTTCAGTATTCAAAACTGTACTAATTTTACTTTGAATTTTAACTAAAGAAATGTTATCTTATAGGTACTACTGTTTTATTTCCTCGCAATCGAAGTGAAAAGCAGAGTTTATAACTCGTCCACAAAACCATTTTATCCTTGACATTACTATCAGCCTAAAAATGGTTCGTTTTGTGCACTAGTTGTAAAATCTACTATTAATGTTGCCAATACAGCATTACGTTTGGACGACCCATTCACATGTAAGATCCGTCTCAAGAAAGAAGTCCCGCGGCAATAAGTGGAACTAATTACCTATTATTATATGTAGGTATAGTTAGCAACATTCCGACAACAACCCTCCTACCTCATACAGCTTTCTCTACTTAAGATTGTGGATTTTATTAACCAGTGCATGAGATGTCGAGATAAATAAATATTTACGAGTATGAATCGTCTCTTACGACAAGTGGCGCCGCCTCTGCGGGACTTCTTTCGTGAAATGGAGTGTATGTGTGTATTTTTGTGTCATACCTCAATGGTATGATATTCATGGTAGTTTTTTTTTGTTTTCTTTTCTTTTTAGTAATGTGAATTAAATATTCTTCCTTTCTTTCAAGATTGATCGCTGCCGACAAACTGATGTCAGGCTTATCAAGCGAACAAAAGCGCTGGACTATAGACTTGGCAGCGCTTTACGTGGAACAATCCCGCTTGATCGGCAACTGTTTACTGTCAGCTTCATTCCTGAGTTACGCGGGACCGTTCTCGTTTTCGTTCAGGCAGACCATGATATATGAAGACTGGTTGGGCGATTTATTGCAGAGAGGCATACCATTGACTCAGCCGTTTACTATTGAGAAGAATTTGACCAATGAAGTTGAGATTAGCGGGTGAGTCCTGTAATTCAAATTCAAATAATTTTTAATTCAGGAATATACCCATTGGGTATAAAATTAACAACCGATTACAAAACAATCAATATAGGTATAACAAAGAAATTACTATTTTAGCAGGAATATTAATTGCCATATGCGAAGAAATAATTAACCTCGTATATGGCCCTCAATATTCCATAGTCAGATACATATTATGTTGTATTCGGTTCATAAAGGAGACCTGCGACTTTCTCATGACTGCGTAAAAGTCATCTACCCTGCTTTCGGCAAACATGTTGGACGCACTACAGCGCCAAGGCTGACCTAGTATGCATCTGAATGCGTTGTTATATTGAACACGCAACGTGTTTTAAGCACGCGCGTGTATTTGTACCATAGGGCACAGGTGTAAAGGTTCCGGCAGTATGCGTTAAACAGAGTGATTTGAACCATGGTATAATAACACCAGGTATTCTCTTCCGACGATGGCCTAAGACTACGTCACGATAAGTGTTGCCATTGATTGTCCTTCTCAGTAAAGGAGATTGCCCGATTTGTAAGGAAAGTTGGGTCCCACTGGAAAATTGTTGTGCCCTGAAGATTTTTATTTTAAATAGTAGTAAAAACATAGTATTTTCATAATCAGAAACCATTTTTCATTTATTCACCCTGGTTCAAGAGATATCATTGTTTTTCTGTTGTAGCACTAAGAGTCAAATATCTCACAAAGAACAGCACTAATATCTCACAAAACGTAATGCACTCCAGGAACTTAATAGCTCAACTCGGTAGTAGCAGAAAAAGCACGTATCGTAAATAATAACTAAGTAAAAGATTACGGAATTCAAAACTCAAAGTATCTAAACAAAGCAATGACGCACGTAACGAACCACAGAACATACGTAAGTATCTCTATGTAGTCTGTGCACAGAACGAAGTCTGCGAGTTCTGTGACATGCACAAGTAAATGTTGCCAGATATTTTTTTTTATAATCTATTAATAAATTGTTATATGCGCTATGCAAATGGCCGCCACGCCATCGAGTGACAAATCGCAATTCCCATAGTGCAACTAGGAATCTATGGTGTATAAATGTAGGCTTAATTTATGGATTGTTAGTGAATTATCATAATTTATTATAATTACTAAAACAAGAATGAAGAGGAAAACACACCACGCTGTACACATCGTTTAATTAGTAATTTGGTACTTATTTTATATTCTCATTGTTTTATTGTATTAGTTTATGTATAATATTATTGTTTCATAAATTTATGTTACGCACATTTACAGTTAAAGGTATATATTTATTGTTATTACATGTACATACACTAAGTTCGGTTGAAACACACATAATTCAGTGAAAAGGAGTACTTACCCGATAAATTACATCACACAGGGGGACGTCATTATGTCATTCCATAGGTAATTGCTGAAAACCAGCGCTGTTGACGTTAGGTTGGCCCGAAGTCACAGCATTTCCCTGAGCAATGACCTGTTCTTGCACAGATACGACGCACAGTTTAATTTCTCATATTATTTATTACAAATTTATGTAACTCTGTAATCGGCATTTTGTTTTTGTTATGTTTTTGTTGTCATTTGACAATGTCGCAACCACAGATTATGTAATGTCGCAACAGTAATTACGCAATATTTTCTTTGGTCCGAGGCCTTGACATCAACCAATGAACAACATTTCAAAACGTTTTTTTTTTTTTCTGGTTGAATACGAGGCTTTTGGCTACCTTTGTATTTTTGTATAATTTTTATTTTATTTTCTTTTGTTATAATGTGCGTTTCGTTTGTGCAGAATAAACATATTTTCTTTCTTTCTTCTTTCTTTCTTATAGATCAATCGATAAAAACTACTTTTCTACTAAGGAGTTATCTAAATAAACATGGCTATTATTTTTGTGTCTATTACTTTTCTTAACATTTATTATTTATCAATGAGTATTATGAGTTTAAGCAACCTATTATTGTCATCGTTCCATCGGTTTTACTCGCATCGACTATGAGCATTGTTTATTTATCCAATAGTGTTCGTCATCAAGAATACTTTACATAAACTCATATTTGGCGTACACGTATTGTTGTTCATTTCAGATATATATGGTACAATAATACGTATAAAAGGACAGGGATAACATCATTCTATCTCATCGTCCTAAAACAAAATACTAACACAGTAGCGTTGAAGTTGTCAAATGTTGAGATCTAATTGAGATGTAAACTACCCATAGGTTATATATAATTAAATTTAAAAAAATAGTTTTTTTAATTATTTAATATCGTTTTAATTAATATCGATTACTCAATTGATTAAAAGATAGCATTAGTTATTAAACTCTTTGATACCTGGCAACTTTTTTTGTATGCCAATCAAACCACAGACTACATTGAATCAAATGGATGTCGACGTAATGTTTAACTATTAATTAACTTTAACTTTATTCCCAGGATGAAATAAATTGTATAAAAAATACCCTGTACACAAAAAAAATAGTTATATTTTTTGGTTATTATTAAAATCAGGCACCCGATACCACAAAAGGGACCTGCTCCGTGGCAATCTCCTTTAGGGACTTTCTCATTTAGTTAATGAAAATAAAATAAATTACTAACTAGCTAAACTATTTAGTAACTCGTGTGATTCATCTATTTAGTTTTAAATTAATGAACATATTGAATTATTAGTTCATAATTGATTTGTTAAGTTAAAAATGCATTTTTCTCGGGTAATTCAATCACACACAGTGGCCACACATAGAATTGACAAGTGTCATACCGACAGCTCGCCATTTCATCGCTATCGTCGTGTCGCTCATACCTATAGCGTTGTTTCGCTCGGTGAGCAAAATACTGTGGTTCCCAAACATTGGTTACTGTGAAAAGGAAAAGTGTAAACTGTGAAAGATACACAAGAAAAGTGGTTAAATTGTTCCCACGGATATCGATTGTTCCATACTAAACTGTAAAAACAGAATTTAAAAAGGCGGTGTAATAAGGTTTTTTTCTTTTCCCAAAGAAGAGATGCTAGCAAATGCGTGGCTTCAATTTTGTAGACCGAAAACAACAATAAGAAGTGGTATGTACCTTACTACATATTATTTCATTTATCTACGCGTTGTAAATTCCATATAAGGCATAGTTGTGCCAATCCGGCTGTACGCCCGAATATAACCTAACTAGTTTTTGACTTATTTCGAGTTAAGGCGACATTTTCCTGGCCTGTGGGCCTTTGAAACGCTACCTCCGCCTCCCCCAAATGCAGAAAGACGTATTTATTTACGATTCACTGCCGATCATTTCGCGAAAAATCCATGCCACAGCATAAAATATTTGCAGTTGACCAACTGAACTAGTTTTTCTTAGGTTCGATTTTTTTCAATAAGTTTACATTTTATGGGACTTAGGTACGGTGTAGTGAACTAAAATGATTACTTAAAATGTCCTGTGTACCTAATGGACGTTTTCACATTAACAGATAACGACACCAGCCCGATACCGATAATATGTCGGCAGCTATTACACCGACATCGATAATTATAATTATTATCGGCCCAATGATATTGGTAACCATCGCGACGCACCAAACAATGTGGTTGTTTGGTGCATCGCGATGGTTACCTACTAAGTATCGCCGTCTTGAAGTCGGCAGTGCGAAAAAATGTGTTCAAGTGATAAAATGCCGCTACTCTCACCGCACTGTGTCTTCGCCGATAGATATCGTACCTATATCGGTGTCGGTCGCTGTCTGCGACGATATAGGTGACAATAGCAAGACAATGTAAAAGCGTTTGGTAGGCACTAAACGTATCCGATCACCAGACCTCCGATATCGTGTCGATGTCGGGTCGGTGTCGTTATCGGCTAATGTGCTGTGTTGTGACAGTCAATTCATTTTATTAATTAAAGAAACAACATTTTTACCTTTTGATATAGTGTTATGGGATAGTTCGTAGAACGTACACAGAAAAACATGAAGTTTAGGCCTCTTCTGTCATCTATGGTTTTAATATAAATCAATATTTATGGTTAGGTGACTGTTAATGAGAAATCCCGTGTACAAACTGCACACGGAATTTTTTTAGTGATAGTTAGGTAGTCATGAATAATCTGTAAGAATCCATTAGTGTATCAGTGTTGTGCCATTAGGTATTATATGAAGGAACGCAGGCGTTTAATAATTCACTTAAAATGAAAAAATTCGCAAGGAATGGGAAATTTCTACTGAAGGCTGCGCGTTTAGACCTCAGGAGGAGCTGCTTCTCACACGGACAACTCTGTCGCTTTCTCGCTAGTCCAGCCAGCCAGCCAGTCGCGTCACCAGTCCTAACTCTCGGGTCTCTAGGCGAGACCAAAACTACAAACCTATTGTACTTACAGTGAAGATTTATAAAATATGCCTGTTATTTTAATATATTGTGGTATCTTACGACTGCCACGTGAATGAAGACGACGCGGACAGAAACTAGTTTCAGATAAACATGGTTTTGCGGTAGTAAGGTGAAAGTTTAAAATTGCAATGGTTCTACTGCGTATCTCAACGGCCCCGCAAAATGTAATTTTGATAGAAAATATCAAAGTCGTAATTTCGTTCGTTATAAAAGGAAATCATCTGCAAAATTGCATGCTTCTATACCCAGCGTGGTTTAGGTTGTGCATTGTATGTCAGTGAATTTAAGAATTTTATCAAGTAAGTGAATTTAAGAAAAAAAAACATACAAACTTTCATCTTTATTTATACGGGCTAAAAATGGTCGTACTGTTTCGCTTATAATGTGACCATATTTTTTTGTTTTGGATGTTTTCCACCACTCATGAAGATTCGTAAATATTGACAGCTCTATATGAAGTAATAATTGCCGTACTTTATTGCCAAGTGACGTACCTACTGCTACAGCTATAATTTATCGAATCTATTATTTTAGGACATCGACATTTTAGAACGACATTTTATCGTATACAGAAGTGTCGTATACGATATCGTAACCAGTAACTTTTTGTATTCAAAACTGAAAATGATTCATACTGAGCCAATACGATACAATCATTCAAGAAAAAATTGTGTTGCTGGCTCAGCTATTCGAAAAATATAATTATGATTTTTATCGTGTTCTATACATTTGATCATGTTAGTATAGCACTTTTGTTCGAAACAGCATTTTTTTTCTAATTTTAATTGTTCTTGACAGAGTGAAAGTTGTTTTAAATATTTTTTATACAACCTACAACCGGACCAATTGTATATTATATGTTTATTAACACTTTCCGGGACACTAAACGCCTATAGACGTAATAACAATAAAACTTTTATTGTGTCTCGTTCAGTGTCCCGGAAAGTGTTAATATAGAATATGATATTAGCAAAGACAGTTCGGTGGAGAGTAAATATAGTAACATGGATGAATCTGATAAAAAAATCTTTAAAAAAACTTCTTCATATACGACGATAAAAAATTATATAAGACTCGCACTTGACTATAATTTTATCGATAATAATTTGTAATGTGTCTAACACTATTGTAAGATGACAATTAAACGTCATCTTATCGCATAGAAATAATCACACTTTCGAAAACAATATTATGAATTAAAACTATATTAAAATTACGAAATATTTTTTCTGAGTTGTCGCAATTTCATATCTAATGTGTTCTTCTTTTATTAGATTTTTTTTTAACAACTGCAGAGAGAGCGTATTTTTAAAAATTTTAACACAGGTCCACCCTCGATGACGTCCCGCAGGACTCTGAGCGCGAGCCGATTTAGCCCGATTTACTATATTTGGGTTTATTTTAAGATTCTATTTGCTGTTACATTAAAATAAATCCATAATCCCCTAAAGTCTTTTATGGTGAACGTATAGACGAAATTTTATTGAAATTGCTTTAATTACAATCGAATAAAACCAATTTTTCTCATAAAAACTCTACATTTTGAGGAAACTTTGCGATTTTTTTGTATCGAGCCAAATTATGTCAATCGTGTTTTGGCCCTCATAATTCACTAAAAAATATCTTCAATTTTAATAATCATGAAAAAAAATAAGGCAACTTTGTAGTTTTTGAGGACAAAAATTGATTTTGCGTGCAGCCGAAATGCGTCAAAACCTCTTCTTTGGGACCCATTTCGCCTTAATTGAGTTTAGGTTTTCGTCGTGAACTAAATGCAGTTGGTCCATTTCGTCACGTTCGTTCAAACAGACAGACAGGCGCGGCGGGTGACTTTGTTTTACAACATTTGTTTTGTAGTGATTTTTACTGTTTGTTTTTTAAGTCCTAAGGACAGGCAAAGAGATCTTAGCCCATACAGCCAAATCAGATGTATTTTTTTTTCAAGTGATGTTGACATGACTTGCTTTTTTTTTTCAAATAAATATGGTTTAACGGCTCTGGCTTCAAGGCCTTTTGGGCTCATCTACAATATTAATCAGTGTTTTTCGAGTCCCTGCGGATACATAATAATGGCGTAATTTTGAACTCTTTCGTCAGTATATACACAGTATACACGTATATACCGATTAATTACTATTATACTTAATTTATTAAAAATGATAAAAATTGAGTACCCGTTGTATTATTTTTATCTTTTTCCCCACTAAAAAAGTTTGAGAACCGCATCGCAACTGATGACGTATTCTTAGGCCAATCACGTGACCCAGCTGTCACGGGAAGAGAATACCTGGCGAAGTATGTTATTATACCATGATTTGAACACTTCGCAAATCGTCGTGCCAGCATATTACTCTTAGCAGCGAGCGAACGTCTTTGTCTTTCAATGTCCTCGTCATCTTTAAGTTTCTCAGTCAGTTTATGACCTAAATATGTGAAACATTTGTCAGATTCCAACTTAGCGCTGCATAGAAACAAGAAAAACAGAAAAATGCTATTATAACATTAATGAATATTTAAACGATAAAATATAATTTAATAATGTATAAAATTTCTATGTGTATTTATAAAGAATTCTTATTATGGTATTATTGGATTTATTTTAGATAAGTATACTTATTATTATTTATCATTTATCTTCTTTTTTTTTTGTTGTATTTTTAAAGCTTCCTCTCTCCTACTATATATTTGTCTTTTGCTGTGCCCGACAGGGTCCATAATGATCTCATTTTTAATTTACCACCTAAGTACACATTGTGGAAAGCAAATAAAGTTTGAGTACTGAGTATTGAGAAATATGTCTGGTAAGTAGGTATATGTAATGTGCTGTTGTTGTAACAAAAATACATTGTTTAGCTCTTTTTAACATTATTTAAGACCTTTATCCTCAGATCCTTTATAATGAGAATACTTCCTGGCTAGTAGTAACTAGAATTCTGTTTTCTGCATAACTTTCAGATAATTAATAAGGTTAATATCATATGAATTCCGTTCCATTTTTTTTATTATTTGGTATTGAGTGTCTGGAGACTGGAATAGGCGCTTGAATCTTTAATTCAAATTCCATTGCTTCATAAGTTCGAAAAAAAAATCTGTTCAACAACGTAAATAAAGCAATGAATGTTGTTGAACTATCAAAATTAAACAAATTTGTCGTAATCGCTTACGAAAATGTGTTGCGTAATTAGATAGCAGGTCATAAACGGACAATTTGTTGATTTATTTTTATGATTACCATTTTTTGTCTGAAATGCTTAACTTAACAACAACTTTAGTTGGAACTCGGAAGGTCTACCTCCCGACGAGCTGTCTGTCCAAAATGGCATCCTCACGACGAGAGCGTCCCGGTTCCCGTTGTGTATCGACCCGCAGACGCAAGCGCTATCCTGGATCAAGAGGAAAGAGACGAAGAATAATCTTAAGGTAGGTATTATTGTCATAATTCACATGTTTTTATATCCAGACATTAACCGCTTGTGACATAAGGACAAACAGAATCTAGTACGTTTAGTGTTAGAGTCTGTAGCGGTTACACCGCCACATACGAACTACGCATCAAAATACATGACGTCACACAAATCCTGCATCGCGCAATTAGAGTTTACCGTGCGAATGACATAATATATAAGACTATCCGACATCAACAGTTGGGCTGTTGCCCGCCAGACACGACACCCGTCTAGTCGGAGGATCTTCCCTTTTCTATGGTGGATGAGTGAACTTTACATCCTGTTCCTCATACCTCTAAAGGTCTATGCTTTATGGCACTCATTTTCTGCTCAGATTGGTTGGTGGTAGTGCTTGTTCAAAGTCCGCCTGGCTAGCTACCACCATGTTATCTAAGTATGTCGCCATAACAACAATGTTAACAGCGTTGTTGTATTTTAGCAGTTAGAGATAAGGTAGCCAGTTCCTCTGTGGTTGAGGATTCCGGCTCAAGCTCGCTTCAACCTACGGCCTGATCAGGTGAAATGCAGGCCAGGAGCTACCCTGTTGCGGTAAAAAAAAAAACAGAAAACGAGCGAGTCTTAACATCTAACATCTTGGCTGATAGTGCCAACCTCTCGGAAAATGGGTTTGCTTGGTACCATTTGACGGCCAACTCTAGCACTGC
Organism: Xanthia togata; assembly: GCA_963853775.1. Lineage (NCBI taxonomy): Eukaryota > Metazoa > Arthropoda > Insecta > Lepidoptera > Noctuidae > Xanthia > Xanthia togata. The sequence goes on from OY970805.1 coordinate 8,609,033, forward strand.
TCGCGCTCATTGGTCAAATCAAATAGCGCGCGCTTCCCCGGCTTCCTGTTACACACTTCCGTCCCTTTTCACGAAATCACCCCACAGATTGTAGGAAAGCGAAAGAAAAGATGATACACGTGAAAAAAAAAACTTGGTAAGGGGAAAGTAAACTTACACTGTGTCTTACTGTCTAAAAATTCACAATGACGCTTCAAAAGTGTGCTAAAATTAATAAAGGTCGTGCTTTTCCCGTCAATAAATCATCATCCTCATCTTCGGCTTTTCCCATGTCACGTGGGGTCGCCACAACACGTTTTCTCTTTCCACTCTCCCCTGTCAACCGTCACGCTATCATTCACTCCTTCTCTTTCCATCCATCTTTTCTTTGGCCTTTCTCTCCCTTTTAATCGGTGAATAAATGAATCGGAAAAAGAAAAACACTTTACTTTAACATGCATTTGAACATTTTGAACATATTTAAAAGATTTAATATTTTAACAGGTGTTATCATTCAACGACCCGCAATTCCTGCGTCAATTGGAGATGGCCATCAAGTACGGCATGCCGGTGCTGTTCCAAGATGTCAACGAGTACATAGATCCAGTCATTGATAATGTACTCGAGAAGAATATTAAGGGTATGTAAAATCTGGGAAATTCATTGTTTAGCAAATTTTCCGATTAATCAAACTTTCAATCCACAATTTTTTGACAGTATGTACCAAGGGCTGAAACATATAACCGCGTTGCGGCGCCGCGCCGCAAAAATCGGCGGTTTGCGTTGCGGCGTCGCGAAAAAGAGCATTATACTGTCGTAAAACACAACGCTGCGCGCTCTCCGCCCTCTATAACAAATTATATACGCGTATGAAAAACATTTTTTCATGCGCTCAACCGTGCATGAAAAAATGTTTGATACAAAATTTGTCGCAAATTTTATGCTCTAGAATTTTATTATCCATGTTAACATTTTCTGAGCTATAGAAAGTTAGAAACCAAGATATTCGCGAAAAACCCATTTTTATGGGACCTTTGATCTTGAATAACTCACGACGCAGACACGAGACTGAGACTTTTGAGACGTTTTTATTATCTCTCATTCCGAGGTGTACCCTCTTTTTGCGCTAATTTAGTCAAATTAGCGCAAAAAGAGGGTATGGTACACCTCGGAATGTACTAGTCCAGTCGGACTAGTAGGTCAATCCGGGCAACCACCTATCAACTTTACTATCAGTCTATTTTATTCCTCACAATAATATACTGGTACAGCGCGTGCTGAAAACCTGCTAAAAATTCGAATAACAGCTGTGCGATTGTGCTGTGAGATATTAACCATTTCCCCCCTTTTAGCAATGACAAATGCATGGATATTACAAAACAGACATCTATCTTTAGAACCAGGTTTTAACCGTTGAGCCATTTTTTTTTTCGAAAATATCGAACAAAGCTAAAGTTCCAATTACAAAAACTGACGTCAAACGCGTGTTTAAGTGGTCAATTTTGCATTAAGAACTATACCACAATCGGAACAAGGTTCGAAATACAAAACTGGCTCGTAGGTTTAACCTTGAACCAAAGTTAGAACTCTTTTTGTAATAAGATGGCAATGATGGCTTGGTTCTAACCCCATAAAAGTCTGATCTAAGAAATTTAATAAAATTACTAAGTAACATAACGTAACATCACGCCTTGTATCCCCGAAGGGTTGGGCAGAGGTGTACCATATGTATAGTACCTACACCCACAGTTCGCCAGTTATGTTTAAGTCCCATGTAGGTAATAGGGGGCGAGCCTATTGCCATCAACCGGGCACAAATCCAGACTCCGGGCTGCTACTGAGAAATTCCAGAAAGAAAAACCCAATGACACTTGCTCGACCTGGGAATCGAACCCAAGACCTCATGTTCAGCAGTAGCGCTTGCGACCACTAGACCAACGCGGCAGTAAATTACTAAACTGTATTTTACTATTTAATTTTTTACTGTCTTAAAGTAAATTCAATCATGTATTTTGCTTATAATCCAGAACCTACTAATTGGGAGAACGTACTGGCTCCTGTAACATAGGTGTTGTTACCTAGAGCAGGAGTCATGGCTTCACTTTGTTTGTGCACATTTTTATGACAATAAAGAAATTGTTAAAGAATTTAATATGTGTGTTTCCAGTGGAAAGTGGCCGCTCATTCGTGATGCTGGGCAGCACGGAGGTGGACTACGACCCTAACTACCGCATGTACCTCACCACCAAGCTCGGCAACCCGCAGTTCAACCCCGCCACCTACTCCAAAGCCGTCGTCATCAACTATACTGTGACCGTGCAGGTTTGTAAACATACAATCAATCAATAAATCTGCCTAGCCTTTTCCCAACTATATTGGGGTCGGCTTCCAGTCTAATCGGATGCATCTGAATACCAGTATTTTACATCGAGCGACTGCCTATCTGACCTCCACAACCCAGTAACTGGGTAATACGATACCCCTTGGTAAGACTGGATGTCAGACTTTCGGGCTTCTGACGACCCGTAACGTACCTTACATCATAAAATAATGTGTGTGTATCATACAATTATCTTTTGGCGCTTAAATCACATTGACAGGAGGCGAGGGAGGCATTGAGAAACTGTATTGAAAAAACAACATTGCATTAGTTCCAAAGTTTGCCACGCGCCAAGGTTGCAGGTGTAGTTGACAAGTATTGATGCAACCTTTCTGTGTATTATTTATACTTTACTTCAACGAGTACGAAAATAGTTGATTAAATTATTTGCTTCGTCACCAGGTTGTCGAAACGTATAGGTATTTCAAATAATAGGATGTGTTCAGTTTTCGATGAAAATATGTTATTCAGACTTTAGAATACCATAGCCACCGTCTTTGATCTAGGCGTGAAAAATGAGTTTCTTTTTCTTTTAATAATTCATATGACTTTACTACGAAAATTGCCTAGAATAATTTTGAAAAGAAAAACATGCAATTTTTGTCTCAAATACTAAAGGGCTTTCCTACATTAAATAGTATGTCAATAGCAATATTACCACGATCTGCATTGCAGCCTATTAACATTTTTGAGTGTGCTTCTTCTCCAGGGCTTAGAAGATCAGCTACTAAGCGTAGTAGTCCGCTGCGAGCGATCAGATTTAGAAGAACAGCGAGAGAGCCTCATCATCGAGACCAGCGCCAATAAGAGTCTACTGTCAGGCCTTGAGGACTCTCTACTGAGAGAACTAGCCACTTCTACGGGAAACATGCTAGACAACGTTGAGCTCGTCACCACGCTGGAGAACACCAAGTCCAAGGCTGCTGAGGTAAAGAAAGAAAACAAATATTGGGACTCGCACGGAAAGATAATTACAAAAACATAATATTATGACACAAATAGAAAAATTAACCATCAAAACAACAGTACAAAAAAATAGTCCTGTACGAGGCCAAAATGTGACTCAGTATGGTGCTGCGACATTTAAATATGACCACATTAATGTCGCAGCGCTGGTATTCTAATGGGGCCGCTGTGATGCCACGGTAAACATACTCTACACTCTCACTTGCCTAGCCTTTTCCCAATGATGTTAGGGTCAGCTTCTAGTCTAACAGGATGCAGCTGAATATCAGTATTTTACATGGAGCGACTACCTAACTGACCTCCACAGCCCAGCAACTGGGTAATACGATACCCCTCGACGATTAGACCTAGGTGTGCCGAATTTGGGCTTTTTTTGTTAGTTATGATGAGACCTTTTTTTTGGAAATGATCAAATAACTTTTCCCGCTCTGGGCGAAGCGGGAGGGCATGTCAGACTCTTACTGACTAAAACCCACCCGTGTTCCTTCAGTTGCCTGTACGTTGCCAGGGGCCGCGGTATCCCTTTCGGACTTTCCCGCAACCCTGGCAGGCATCGGTCCTATCGGACCTCGGAGTTGTGCTGACATCTCTTTGAGGCGCGCGTGGAACACAACGCGCCGTCGACCCGGGCCCGGTCCTTATCGGACGGCGAGCTACCCATTGCTCACCGTCCGCAAGCCCGCGCCTACTGTGGACGGGAATCGGCCTGCGATTCCCGACGCCCAGGGTGTCTCTTGTGACGGCTAGGGGCGTGAAGGCGCGAAGTTTGCCTCTCCCTCACGCGTTCTGCCTCCTCCTTCGCGAGGAATACTGCTTCGCAGAAGGAGGTAACGGCCTCCCATGCCCTCTCGCTCCGTACCATGGCCTGGACCAGGGCCGTTAGTTATGATGAGATCTCACTTGCAGACTTGAAAGTGTACTTCGGTGACTGGTCCTAGTACTTCTCGACAAGTAGAACTATGTGGGCCGATTTTGGGCTCGTTTTGTTAGTTATGATGAGACTTCAACTCCGGATTTGATGGAGTGACCTGAAGGTATACTTCGGTGACTGCTACTGGCACTCCTCATCGAGTAGAACCACGTATGCCGAGTTTGGGCTCGTTTTGTTAGTTATTTATTTATTATAACTATATGCACAGGTAAAAAAATACTGTACAAAGGCGATGCCTGAGGCATTTTCTACCAGTCAACGTTAGGGTCAACATAAGGGATTGATAGCTTGAAAATTAATACCTACTAATACATAGATACATATGACATGACATACATAGTTATGATAAAACCTTACCTCCGGACTTGAAGGAGTGACATAAAGGTGTACTTCGGTTACTGCTACTGGAACTCCTCGACGAGTAGAACTAGGTGTGCCGAGTTTGGGCTCGTTTTGTTAATAATTATGGTAAGAGCTTACCTCCGCACTTGATGGAGTGACCTCAAGGTGTACTTATTTCGATGATTATTAAAACAACAAATTCAACGAAATCAATTCTTTATTTTAAGAACTACATAGCTCCTGCCCGCGGCTTCGCCCGCGTGCATGTCTAAAAATATTCCACGGGAACGTACTATCGTGATTACTTACCTAATTGCCGAGGAAAAGGTCATTGACTCCTACTGCTGCGCCCGTGTAGCCGTCAACCATAATTATTTTGTTACGCGTAATTTTGAATCTGTGATATCTTTTATACTATTCATTTAAATGATATTATTTCAAGGATTATTTTAATCTAAAGTAAATGCCCAATTTAAATAACATATGTTTTTGGGTATATACTAATATAATACCGGTCAAAATAGCTTCGGAAATAACAATGCAATTTTTATCAAATTCTAAAAGATAATAATGGTTACTGTGGGTCATCCTTAGAAGATATGCCATCACGGACATTTTGTTGAACTTTTGTAGGTGAACAATGCTGGTTCTACAGCATTGTTCACCTACAAAAGTTATGCTGTAGAACATAATTTTCATGCCATGATTTTTTCCGACATCTTCAACAATAATCGTCATATTTCTAATTTACACAACACCTTAATGAATTATACACCAAAACCTTCCACAAGAATCACTCCGTCTATTGGTGAAAATCGTTTGAAAATCCGTTCGGTAGTTTTTGAGTTTATCGTGTTCAGACAGACAGACAGACGCGGTGGGGGACTTGTTTTATAATATGTTATGATTCGCGGGGCGGCGCCGCAACGCATCGTGTGAACACGTTCTTAGATGCAAGTGAACGAGTAATAGACGACCACCTTTCATTTGCAGTTGGAATGTATGGGAAACCATATTATTCAACTACAAGGTTGAGTTTGTTCTTGGAATAAATTCATCCCTACGGAATCCTTCAATGTGCGTGGTCTGACACACAGTTGGCCGTTATTAACCAACCGATTATTAAACAACCGCCCACCCTTCTGCCGCATAAACAACTGAGCGGTGTCGCAGTGTCACAACGCGTACTCCCCTCTCCTCCTCCCCTCCCCTCGTCTCGCGGGCTCCAACTCCGGTGTACGTGCGGTGCGACGCCGGAACGCACCGTGTGGCATACCATGGATATTTGTATGTAGGACGCTGCAGCGATACCGCTCCGGCGCCGCGCCACCGCCGGCTCTTAACACGGAGCTAAGCGGCTCTTAACACAGAGGGGTGTCATCTATTACATTATTAAAACAGGCTGACATCACTCAATGTTGTTCCCAGGTGATGGAAAAACTCGAGCTAGCGGCGTCAACAACTGCAGATATAGAAATATTGCGCGATGGGTACCGACCGGTGGCCAAGCGCGGGTCCATTCTGTTCTTCGTGCTGTCAGACATGGCTGGCGTTAATAGCATGTATCAGTATTCATTGTCTTCATATCTTGATGTAAGTATTGACATAGTCGTCAATAGATAATGCACCATACCATAATAAAATATTATTTAAACCCCCGAACTCAAACACTACTAAGCCACAAATTATAGCATGGTTGCAGCAACATAACATTCCTCATAACCCAAACTCATTCAAGACCGATTTATAAAATTTCATTTGATTTTTTACGATGTCATTTTTTACATGTAATTGTAAAAAAAACATAAAGAAAGATAGCCAAAGTTTGCTATTGATCGCATTATGGAAGATCATGGCCAATACCATTTTACGATTGCCACCATATCATCCGGATTATAATCCAATTAAAAATATTTGGTCTCAAATTAAAGGATACGTAGCTATTAAAAATGTGCAATGAATGTGACAACAATCAAAGAAAATATATTCGAAAATATCAATGTGATTGGCCCGGAAGTCAGTTAAAAAGGAAAATAGTTTTGCAGTTCAAACGGAAATCAAAACAAAACAACAATAAAGTACTTAGTTCTGAATTCAAATTATATACACGATAAATCTAATAATAGTTGATGTTTCTATTAGGGAATGCGATGATTCCCGAGGGACATTAAGAAAATAGAAAGACTGTACAATTATATTCTCTTCCATAACAGGCGCACTGCGCAGCATTGTTTGTTGTCTTCCACTACAAGTTTGCTATATGATTTATAACTCCATGGTGAAACCTCATTTGGATTACCTAATTGAAGTGTATGGTTGTACTTATAAATCCAACTTACAAATCCTACAAACAGCTCAAAATAAAATTATCAAAGTTCTTTTTAAATACAACTACCGAACACCTACAATAACACAAAACTCATGAATATCTCTCAGATATATAGGTATAATACTTGTATACTTGTTCATAAAATTTTAAATAAAAACGTACACACACAAATAACTTTTACAAAACAATCACAAATAAAAAACAGATACAGAACTAGACAAGCAAATGACATAGCGCTACGGGCCCCTAGAACAAACTACGGCAGGAGTACTATTTTGTATGAAGGAGCACAGCTTTACAACAAATTGCCTCGGCATATAAAAGATCAAAAATCAATGTTTACATTTAAAAAATCTCTAAAGAAACACATTTTAGCGGATTTAAAACTTTAAGTTATCTTCGGGTAGTGCATTACTCTAACCAATTTTGTTGTGTAACCGTCGCGTCGCTAATGTATTCTAAGTAGAAATAAGTTTTTTCTCATATAAGTGAATGTAACTCTTTTTGAGAATAAAGTTCTTAAACCATAAACCATATTTATCTAGAAGTTGCCTCTCTTTCTATCACGTAACTCATATCTTCTGATCACACTGATCACACTAATCACTAACACTAATAATATGAACTTTAAAGTAAAATTATTGTATTCGTAAATTATTAATGATGTCAAACCGTATATTTGTCTCACTCATTCTTGATCTTGATGAGGGGCAAAATTTTGATTGACTCTACAGTTCGTTTATAGCAGGGGAATTCTCGTTCAGTCTGCTTCTATGTTAGTATTACAGCGCTAGACTTGGAAATTTGATATACGGACATACGGATATAATTTACTTAATTTTTGTTTGGCAAGTTAAAAAGTCAAAAATTCGCTAATAGTCGCTATTTTTCTTCAAATCGCTAGACAGTAACAAGAAGTGCCTATACACATCCAAAATCTGCTAGATCTAGCGACAAACTCTAAAACAGCAACACTGATTTTGGTAGACTGGCTACCGCCCGGGTGGCTTGGGCGGCCTTCAGTCAACAAAAGAAACTGGCGATACGATTGCATGTCATTGGCTAATGAAGTAATGATATTTGCATTTTGACCCGCATTGGCTGGACATCCTTGTAGTCCACGTGGACTCCTCGTAACTCTTTTGAATGCCATATCGCTGCTGCGATGAATACTTTGATGTTACGGTTAATGTTTGAACACATTTGAGCAACATAAGATTTATTTGAGAACGCCTAGTTTCGTTTGTTTTAATAACATAATATTTGATGCTATAGAATGGTAGTAGACCATGGTTTGAACGTTTGGTCTAGCAAAACTGTGATTCAAATGTCACCGTGTATAAAGTTTTAAAATCGCAATTAAAAGCAATCATCGATAATATTCAAGTCAAAAAAGGAAAAAGCCAACGTCACGCGGAGTTCAAAGGCGGTCACCCATCCAAGTACTGACCGCGCCCAATGTTGCTTAACTTCGGTGATCGGACGAGAAATTATTCGACGCAGTATGGACATTGACGATATTTCTGTTGAATTAAGTGCTTATATCCAAAAACAACAGATTTAATATACGTTAACACATTTTTTTTGTTCTTCATAAGGTGTTCTCGTTTTCACTGCGCAAAGCGATGCCGAATGTAATCCTAGCAAAACGTCTGAAAAACATTATAGACATGCTCACCAAGAATCTCTACGACTACGGATGTACTGGTAAGCCTCTTCTTCTCGAGTATTATTATTTATGATCTTCTTCTGATTTTTCCCCACCCAAGAAACATTATGGTCGTAAACGAATCGTAACGCCTGTTAAATATGCTTAAGGTGGAGTTTCGTAAATCCTAATACACACCTTTTAACTAACATGGGTCTACCAAAGATATCCTTGTGCTTAATTATTCAGTCAACCAGTCCTTTACAAGATTTTTTGTATCGGTAACAATAGTCAAAAAGAGATTTCTTATATTTTGTCAATTGACTTGGCGTTTTTTTCAAAAAATATTCACGTTATTTGGGTAATACAAAATATATTCTACGCTTATTGTAATAAAGTTGACATTGTATTTATTTATTTAACCATTTATGTACACACATAAATAAACAGACAAGATTAAAAGAACAGAAAAATACGTACAAAGGTGATGCTTATTTCTAATGAAATCTCTTCCAGCATACCTGCGATAGGACAGAGGGTAAAAAGAGATGTAGACACCGTGTGTAAGAGTAGAGAGAAAGTAAAATAGATAAAATCAAAACAATTCACTCAATAAAATAAAACTAATTAAATGACAATATACTTACGAACATACATACAATTATACATACTTCTAAAATAAATAAAATACAACATAAATACCTACGCAACTATGACGAAGTGGAAAGATAGTGTTCTTTCACTCTTCTTTTAAATACTGCAACAGTTTGGCAGTCCCTAATGTCGGGCGGAAGTGAATTCCACAACCGCACCGCGTGCACGGTGAAGGAGTAGGAGTAGAAGTCAGTGGAGTGGGGAGGGCACTTAAGCAGGTTTCTAAGATGTCAGAAGGACGGGCATAGGAAAAGTGCTCCCGCAGATAGGAAGGAGTTTTAGGATTATGAAGGAGGTTAAATAGCAGACACAATATCCGAGAGTTCCTGCGAAGTCGAATAGGGAGCCACTTGAGTATCTTGCGGAAGTTAGAGACGTGATCATATTTTTTAAGGTTAAAAACAAAACGAATACATATGTTTTGTAAACGCTCAAGTGTATTATAAGTTGTATTAGGTGGAATAACGCGAATATTTTCACAAATGCGCCAAGGCAAATGCCAGTATATTAAAAGGCTGTGCATAGCCAAAAGCTATGGACATAAGGCTACTCGCTTTCTACTTCTCTGCTTAGAACCAATTCACCAACCCACACTGGGCCCGTGTGGTAGATTACAGCCCCACCCCTTTCACAGAGAGGGAGGAGGCTTGCGTCCCAGGCTGAGACGCAAGCCTCCTCCCTCTTCACCCGCTGGGACTCCGAGCAGTGGGAACATTATAGGCTGATTATGCTAAGGACCTGTTGCCAGGGAAATGCCAGCATTAGTAATAGCATATTAAATCCCAGGTATATTCGAACGCCACAAGCTGTTATTCTCGTTCCAAATGAACATAAAGCTGGAACAGAGCGAAGACCGCGTCAACCAGATGCAGCTGGACTTCTTCATCAAAGGCAACGTGTCATTGGAGAAGTCGACCCGCGCCTGCCCCGCGACCTGGATACCTGCACAGGTCAGATACCGTAATAAAGTGTTAGTCATCAATGTTTCAGTGCAAGAGAGTGATGGACCTATGCAGTGAGGATAGCACCATCTATTGCGCAAACCTTTGTTTAAAAGGGTGCATTCTTTAAGTTGGCAACGTCTCAAATAGCAGTCAAATTTTTTGCTGTTTTGATTAATTCTTTAGGGGCATGAGGAACAGGGTGTAAAGTTCACTCATCGACCATAGAAAAGGGAGGATCCTCCGACCAGACGGGTGTTGTGTCTGGCGGGCTGACTGCCCTGGTGTTGATGTCGGGTAGTCTTATACTATATGTGGTTCGCGCGGTAAACTCTAATTGCGCGATGCAGGATTTGTGTGACGTCATGTCTTCGATACGTAGTTCGTATGTGGCGGTGTAACCGCTACAATTCTATTAAAGTCAATATAAATAGCTAAAGGAAATAATCAATTGCGTTGCAATATTATCTCGGCAGTCACTCGCTTTCTAGCCATATCATCTTTCACACAGTCCACCCATAGTTTCTTTAGTCTTCACCTACACATTAAGCTGATACATTATCCTGTAAAATCATTTTTATAGGGTTGGCAAGACATAATGAAGCTGAGCTTAGACTTCCAGAATTCCTTTGCTTCTTTGCCTGATGACATCAGTAGGAAACTGGCCGACTGGCAAGAGGTATGTTTTAACTGTAGCATTTTAAACTTAGTATCCTATAATATTCAAAAAAAAAAAAATGACTTAACATTAGAATGCAGACTGTACTTATACGTACAAATACGAGTATCAGTAAGTAAAATAATGTGAATAGTCCAGAAAATCACGTTATTATTTTTTGTCGCCCTCAAAAATGCTGGATATGTTTAAAGGCACACGATGATGGATTTACCTATGATGATTGATGATCTTTTCCTCCACCCCTCGTGCCGCAGTGGTTTGACAGCGACACGCCCGAGTCGGCCGACGTGCCGGGCGCCTACCGCGACAGGCTGGCGCCCTTCGAGCTGCTCATGCTGCTGCGGTGCTTCCGTGTCGACCGCATCTACCGCGCGCTCACCGACTACATCACCGTCACCATGGGCGAGGAGTACATCACTCCGCCCGTCATCAGGTACAGTCGACCGCATCTACCGCGCGCTCACCGACTACATCACCGTCACCATGGGCGAGGAGTACATCACTCCGCCCGTCATCAGGTACAGTCGACCGCATCTACCGCGCGCTCACCGACTACATCACCGTCACCATGGGCGAGGAGTACATCACTCCGCCCGTCATCAGGTACAGTCGACCGCATCTACCGCGCGCTCACCGACTACATCACCGTCACCATGGGCGAGGAGTACATCACTCCGCCCGTCATCAGGTACAGTCGACCGCATCTACCGCGCGCTCACCGACTACATCACCGTCACCATGGGCGAGGAGTACATCACTCCGCCCGTCATCAGGTACAGTCGACCGCATCTACCGCGCGCTCACCGACTACATCACCGTCACCATGGGCGAGGAGTACATCACTCCGCCCGTCATCAGGTACAGTCGACCAATATCAATTACTGGTTAGCCTAAAAAAATGTAAATGGTGGAAGTCTAATGGCATCCCATTAGACTTCCACCAACCATCTTAATAATAACAAAGATGGTTGTGAAAATACTGCATTCTGTGTGGAATTCACCAAGACAATGCCTAGAAAGTATAGTTGTATTAAACCCTGGATTACACCCGGTCTCGTTCGTTGTATAAGACATAGAGACAAACTTCATCTAAAATTGAAGCTCGCACCTGATAACGAAATACTTTCTGTTACATATAAAGGTATCGAAACTTCTGTAACAATCTTTTGAAAAAACTAAAAAATCAGTATGATAAAAATGAATTACAGAAAGCGGGGAAAAATAGTAAACTTGTATGGAAATTTATAAAAACTAATACATTTAGATCGAAAAATCCCGAACCTCCGTTTGATCTACTATCAACAGCGACAACCCCATCCGAAGCAATTAATAAAGTAAACAATTTTTTTGCTAACGCTGGTAAAAACTTGGCTGAAAATCTTTAAATTCTAGTGATTTTTCCCGTCAAACCCCGACTACGACATCCTCTACACTAAATTCATTTGTTTTATTAGATACCGACGTTTACGAAGTAATAAGAATAATAAACGGGTTAAAGGATATTTGTGCTACTGGGTGGGATGACATACCTAATAATATATTAAAAAGATTTAAATACCTACTTGCCCCCCCGCTAACACACATTTTTCAGCTATGTTTATCTACAGGAATATTCCCAAAATTACTAAAAAAAGCTGTGATAACACCAGTATTTAAGTCTGGAGACAAAGGCTGTGTGAATAACTACAGACCCATTTCTGTGTTAACAGGCCTCTCAAAAATTTTAGAAAAAATCATTAATAGTAGATTGATAAAATATCTAGAAGATAACAAACTACTTTCAGATAGTCAATTTGGTTTTAGGCCCAAAAGATCAACTAGCCAAGCAGTACACAAATTGACTAATTATGTCACTACCAATCTAGATAATGGTATGCACACAATTGGCATTTTTCTAGACCTTGCCAAGGCCTTCGACACTATTTCATGTTCTTTACTTTTGCACAAGCTTGAAACACTTGGGATAAGAGGAGCACAACTTCAATTATTTTCTGATTATCTTAGCGATCGTCAGCAATGTGTAAAAATTGATCAGTATACAAGTTCTGAACTTAAAAATAGTTGTTTTGGAATACCACAAGGCAGCTTTTTGGGCCCCACGTTATTTTTAATCTATATAAATGAACTGTGCCGCTTGTTACTCCAAAATGGTGTCATAATGTCTTATGCGGATGACACCGCTCTATTGTTCTCAGCAAAATCAAGAGTTGAGGTCTATGAACATGCTCAGAATGGTTTTAACACTGTGTCAAATTGGCTTCATAATAATCTACTAACATTAAATACAGATAAAACAAAATACATTTTATTTACAATGAGAAATACTAACATACCGCTTACTAATATAAACATATACGCACATAATTGTAGCACGTACGCTGACACTGCATGTTCCTGCCCCACTTTAGCTAAAGCTGACCATTTAAAATATCTAGGTGTCACTATTGACTCCAATCTAAATTTCCGTAAACATATCGAGTTACTATGTACTAGAGTGCGCAAATTAATATATGTCTTTAAGAATTTGCGGAACATAGCCGACTATAAATTAATTAAACAGGTTTATTTCGCTTTGTGTCAATCCATTCTTACCTATTGCATAACTTCTTGGGGAGGTGCTGCAAAAACAATTTTACTCCCTCTAGAGCGTGCTCAAAGAGCAATTCTAAAGGTTGCTACCTTTCGCCCTTTTAGATTTCCTACGCACCAGCTCTACATAGCATGTAATGTACTAACAGTACGGCAATTATTTATACTAAGCATAGTACTACACCAGCACACTGCACTTCCTTTTGACCCAGTACCCTCCGACAAGAGAAGGAAGGACTTAGTTTGCATAAACCCTCAAACTAGACATGCGTTTGCTAATCGATTTTATGTATTTTTAGGACCTTTTCTGTATAATAGGCTCAACAAGTTATTAACCTTCTATAGTGTAAGTTATAAAACATGTAGTAAAATGTTATCAGAACATTTAGCGATACTAAATTACACAGACACAGAAAAACTTCTAGAAAATTTGTCATGATGGTAATTTATTCCGTCGTAAGTATTTACTTTTGTATATTTACATAGGTTTAGTTTTAGATAATAAGAAACCAAAATGCTTTTTCTCATAGTTTTAAACAGATTATTTTATATCGGTTTAACTTAAAATTTTAGTGTTCCAATTTAATTAAAATGTAAAGTGATGGCCTGAAACACAGGTTTGAATTAACCTAGGTCGGGCGGGTCGCTACCTAACATTGTAATTCCATACCATGATTACTTGCACCTGTTCTTAACATATATTAGTTTTAGTTTATTTCTAGACACTATAATTATTGTTTGGATAATATTTACTTACTGTTGACTATGTGTACACTTCTTGTAAACGTTTTATTCAATAAAAAAAAAAATATTATTATAAATTATAATTTAATTAATATTACATACATACGCTCCCACGAGGGTAGGCGAAACCGTTTTTTTGTACCGCATATAAACGTATTTTCTTTCTTTCTTTTCTTTAAAACTACGGATATAAGTATAATCAATAATCATAATGTTATTTTCAGTTTGGACATGATATACGAGCAAACAACACCGTTCACGCCCGTGGTGTTCATATTGAGTCCCGGTTCGGACCCCACGGCTGATCTGATGAAGCTGGCAGACAGATGCGGCTTCGGGGGCGGGAAGTTCAAGTACTTGTCGCTTGGCCAGGGACAGGAAGGGGTAAGGAATATCTTAAATGCATCAACGAGCAGCCTCGGCGCCACTTTCTATTAGAGAGGTGCAGGTGTGCAGGTGTTGTCAAGACACGGCTGCTTTGGCAAATACCTGCACAAAGTGGCTAGACGGGAGGCGACTCCCGTGTGTCACCAGTGCGGCTGTGGCGAGGACACGGCGCTTCACACCCTCGAGCATTGTCCTGCTTGGGTGGTGCAGCGCCGTGCTCTCGCATCAGCAATCAGGCAGACCTCTCCTTGCCGGCCGTGGCCAAGGCCATGGTCAACAGCAGAGGGGCATGGGAGGCGGTAGCGTCCTTCTGCGAGGACGTTATCTCGCAGAAAGAGGCGGCGGAACGCGTCAGGGAGGAAGATTCCTTCGCTGACGCGATTCGTCGCAGGAGGACAGGGCGGCGGGGAAGGCGCCATGGCGACCTGATGCCGCCCTAGGAGGTGCCAACGGGCGATAGATCGGGGAGTCTATCGCCGTCGCGTTGCACGGCCCTCACGAGTGGTGGCGATGTCTCAGGTAAGCCCGGACATTGCCAAAGGAGTTGGTGCCCGGAGGCGGGCCGCGCTGGATGGGTCGCGAACGTCATGCGTAGCAGTTCTCGCGGCTCATCTGCAAAGGCGACAGTAGGCTCACGGCGATGTTTTTTAGGGGGTGCAAGCCCCACATAACCAAACCGTCTCCCTGGACGGTGCGGTATGCGTCAGGCATTTTTCACCGCTTAATAAAAAAAAAAGGAACAGGAAGGGGTACGGAATATCTTAAATGCATCAACGAGCAGCCTAAACCGCTGGATCTAGAAGCATAAAGTTTTGCACAAGAGTTATTTTAGAGAAAGTGGGCACTAAGAAAGGATTATTGAAAATTAATCCCATAAACGGGTTAAATGAGGGATGAAAGTTTATAAGGAAGATTGTCATTTTTGCCGATGGGAAATCCCTTCGCAAATAAAATGAAGTGGCTTTGCATTATAAAGTTGATATACTTAAGCCATCAGTTATTTGTCGATTTGAATTTGTTTTGTTGTCTTGCAAATTGCAATTATATTAACTAGGATCTAACTATTTTAAATTATTAATTATTATTACTATATTACACAAATTTATTTTATTTAAATATACATACACACGTTGCAGTATAAAACTGATTTACATCCGTCACCTCACACTTCGGGTTCAGTTGAAAACCAGCGTCAGGCACTAGTTGTCTGGCATATATGCTGAACTGGGCCTATTTGGCGTAGCCGCGAGGCACACATTCCTGCTGGTATCATGCAACGCAGTTTTTACACTTTTTATTTTGTATTCTTTCCTTTTATCTTTTTTTTTTTTCTCTTTCCTCTTGTGTGCCTTTGCTTGTTGTGTCAAATAAATGTATTTTCTTTATTCTTTCTTATTACAAATCAAACGAACTTACCTGTGAGTGAAGTTCGATGTTAATTATGTGAGAGTGTTGGTCCAAGACGTCGTTTTCGATTTTTAACTTGTAGTAGCGTTATCGCGTCGCCATTATCCACGTATTTCACAGTTTTTCAGAAAAAAAGTATTTTCTTTCTTCTTTCTTATTATAAGCAGTCGCGGGAAACACCGAGATGAGGGACCCACGGACAGTATGGTAGAAAAAAGGGGACTCCTAGGTATAATGGGTGATTCCGGGCTGAAATGACGATCATGATGATAACCAGATACGTGTCACTTTCTGTTTTTTCCATGTAACAGGGATGATGCCTGAGTCAAAAAAAAGAAATTATATTTAGTCTGTCAGTCAGATAATAAAAAAATATTAGACACTTATTTTTTGCTTTATCATATTAATAAAAAATGACTTAGATACAACGCATTAAAGTTGGGTAGTGGGGGTTGATACGTCACAAGTATGTATAAAATCTACATACAAGTGACGTCATGGCACATTATAACTCAATGTATCGCCGTAATCTTTTGATACCGTAAAAAAAGAAAAAATACGTGTACTTACGTTATTTTTTCATAACCTACATTACGGACAAAAAACATTTTTTTAGTCATCATCCCTATTATGCTAGACCTCCTAAATTAATTCTAAACAAGTCTGTAAGTTTTTTTTTACCGACGCGTCGTCAGAAGTACGACGGTGTCGTAGTCAGATCTTAGAATTGATCATCTACTTAGAAACAAAGAAGAAAGCAAATACGTTTATTTCATGATACCATGAACCAGTTCATGAGATGATCAATTCTAAAATCTGGCCACGACATCGGTATATTTGAGAGTTTGGTAGTTTTACGTAACTAAACCGTAAATCTGTGTTTTGTCAGGAGCAAAGGTTTTTGTTCTTTCAATTGAAAACTAGCCGAGTCGACAATTATTTCTTGTGGTATATGGCACTAGCGACCTGCGAGATTTATTCAATACTTTTTTGCCAGCTGCTTCGCCCGCGTGAAAGTTGGAAATTATTACCCACGAACTCGTATTATCGGAATAAAAAGTATCCAATGCGTTAATGCAGGTTATAAACTATCTGTGTGCCAAATTTCCTCTAAATCTGTTTAGACATTTTTGCGTGATTGAGTAACAAACATACAAACTTACACATTTATAATATTATATTTTATTATTAGTAGGCTCAATCTGCCTAGCCTTTTCCCAACAACGTAGTTGGGTCGGCTTCCAGTCTAACCGGATGCAGTTGAATATCAGCATTGTACATGGAGAGACTACTTAATACGATACCCCTTGGTAAGGCTGGTTGTCAGACTTTCGGGCTTCTGACGACCCGTAACAACTGTCAAAGATCCACGAATGACAGCCGGGACCAACGGCTTTCCGAGGCACGGAGGAGTCTCAGTATGTAAAGATGGTCACCTATCCACGGACCAACCCCGGCAAATATAGCTTAACGTGATGGATTGACACGTGCGGCTGTTATTACTTAGCCACTAGTTTAATATGCATGTATAAACACGTAAACCTTCCGGAATAAATTCTCTAAATGCTGGTGAAAACCGCATCCGGTCACACAGACAGACACGAAAAACTACTACCTACTTAATATACTTACGCGATCATTTTATTTCCAGGCAGCCATAGCTCTACTGGAAGGTGCAATCTCCCACGGCCAGTGGCTGATCCTGCAGAACTGCCACCTGCTGGTCTCCTTCCTGCGTGAGTTGGAGAAGCAGCTGGAGATGATGTCGAAGCCGCACCCGGAGTACCGGCTCTGGCTCACCACAGACCCCACGCCAACCTTCCCTATTGGGATACTGCAGAGGTCACTTAAAGGTGGGTGTTACGGCCATAATAACACTTCTCCTATCTGTTTGTTTGCTGCAAGCTTCGCCGCGAGAAAGCGCTGTTTTTGTCACTCGACGAATCGGCGACGAGACAAATCACTTAGCGCCATCTTCCAGCAAAGTTTTTAACAAGTAACTCCATTGGTAGCTGAATATAAGTAACAAACACCTAGCGCCATCTAGACGGAACTA
Source organism: Xanthia togata (assembly GCA_963853775.1). Taxonomy (NCBI): domain Eukaryota; kingdom Metazoa; phylum Arthropoda; class Insecta; order Lepidoptera; family Noctuidae; genus Xanthia; species Xanthia togata. The sequence continues at coordinate 8,627,065 of OY970805.1, forward strand.
ATTTGACAGTTTTCTTCATTTCATTTTTAAGTACATAAAGGCCGTTCACTATAACAAAGGGACAATAGCACCATTGCTTGTCAAGCCATTTTGAAATCTATTCATATTTAAACTAAGCTTGGCAAGCAATGGAGCCAACATGACGGCAAGGGACAGGTTATAGTGAACGGTCTGCACACTGCGTTCATTATAACTTGTCCCGTAGCGCGATTGGTAGCACTGAATTTTGCAGTTTTAGTTTCAATACTGAATACTGATAGAGTTCAAAATGGCGGCTGACATACTGCAAAATTCATTGCTACCAATCGCGTCACGGGATCTCGTGCTTTTGATTTTTGCCGTTAATTTTTTGAATGTTTACTATCGATACTACAATGCACGAAAGCATCACGTAACTCTTATTTCAGTGTAATAAAGTATAAATCAGAATTACTGTCGCGCCATTGTAAATGCAACATCTGTACTAACGTCGAATTTGTATGATCTACGATATAGGAGCCACTGGTTGTAGGCACCGTACACTATCACTTAGTTGATGTTGGTTTAGTTGTGGAGTACACAGAAAGAACCACAAGTTATGTTTAAAGTTATATTACAATGTAAAAGGTACAAGTTATACCTAGTGGTAGCGATTCTTTCTCTTGACAAGTGGTTAGTTCCACAGTGTAGTCTGACTCGATCTGCCTTGCGTGAAAAGTTACAATTATAGCGTAATATTTGTGACGCACGACATCCAAGTAGGTTGCTGCGTTCGCAAAGTAAATGTACGGTTGATGAGACCGTACATGTTGGCAACCCCACAAAGATGTACGGAAGTTTAATGAAAGCTTGTCAAGAGAAGAAACTCTAGCACAAAGAAACAAATAGTAAATTAAATCAATCGAAGTTGAATGCGATGTTGTCTGCATAACGTGGACGTTCCGCTTGCAGTTCTGCTTGGCTCGCCGTCTGAATGTTTTCTTCTTGCTTTCTGTGTTGTATCGGTTGCAGTTCAATCTCTTCAAGCTGATTGTTCGTAGCTAAATGACTCTTAGTTTGTTTTGAGCGACAAGATGGTCCGTATCTCTTTACAAACCACCCAACAGAGACAATGACGATTACTCCCACAATGGTATAAGAGACGGCGTATTGGTGTATGTCGTGAGTGGAAATGGTTGATGGGAGCTGGTTTTCTCGTGTTTTCATAATAGCTAATCGCTTGTCGATTTCCTCCAATTCTGCAGTATCTGGTGACATCACGTGCGACATATTATGTGTTATGTTCACAATGTTATTTACCATCGAGTTGAGCGACGGTATATTCATGGAAAGTTCCATCTTCATGTTGCTATTGTATTGATTATGCGAGTGAATTGATAATTCTTTCGATTGCAACAAGCAACCCTGTGCCAAGGTCAGTATCCCGGAAGTCATGGAGTGTGTAGTGATGTCATTTTCACACACAATTCGTATTGTGCAAGTTCCGCAACAAATCGCCAGCCAAGTATTCGTTGTGTGTAACGCAATCCACTCCTGCTTACATAGCACATTTTTTACGTCACAAGGTGAGGTCGTACCCAATATTTTTGCTTCGCATGGGGCATTGCTGTTATGCAAGTTGAATATAGGTAGATTCTTATTGCATATCAAATTGCCTGGTTGAATGTGACTGCACCGCTTCATGTCATCTTCCGATAAGGAAACATAAGTGCTCTTCCCGAAGTTTACAGCTATGTACTGCGAAGCTAGTTGGACGATAACTGTTCCTGTGCTTGTTTTCATAGGCAACGGAGTAGCTTGGTATAGAGTGAAGTCTTCATCTGAGATCAATGGGACGTGTATCTCGAACAAGAAGTAGTTTGTGGTGACTCGCGCTCTCACGTATAGTAATTTGTATATGTCTTTAATATCGTCTCTGATATTTCGGACAGGCAACGATGAGGTCCTCGGGAGTTTTCCCGCGATTTCAGTTAGTTGCTTGATCAAGTTGACAGGCGTAAGTAGATGGATGTCTATGTGCCCTTTGTAGACATCAGTTAGACTTTCAAACAGCATCTCTTGAACCCTCTCCAAATTAGTAATCAGCAAGTATGCTGTTAGTGAGGCCGAGTTGAAGTAGTTAGTAGCCATCACTACTTCCATTTCAGTCTCCACTTTGGCTAAGTTGATGTTAGTCTGCGCCGTGAAGTCATCTATTAAACCGAACTGTCGCTTGATGTTTTGTTCATTTTTCTTTAGCATATTGTTTTGAAGTTCGACTATTGAAGTTTGGTTTTTAATCAGATCAAGTAAATAGTTTTCATTGTTTTGGACAGCTTGTATGTCGTTGTGGTATTTATCTGCAAACCGTTGATCTAGAATTCCAAAGAGGCTGTTAGCAACATATCCCACTCCATCAATCAGTCCTCGTTTCTTACGATTACTTAAGTGCTTGTGAGGAGCTAGGAGTATAGTGTTGTAGTAGCTCAGTATTTCCATTTCGTGAGTAAGCTGTTCTAAAGTAGTATTGCAGTATCTTGGGTCGGTTTTTTGGCACAGTTCGTTCAATCCCTTGAGGTAAGCTTCAATTCGACGTACTCCGTCCCAGTAAGTTGTCAAATTATAATACATAAGTAGTGTCCATTCGTCATGAATCACTTGTACGTTTCCTATTGTGTCGTAATAAATCGGCCGCTCAAGTTCGAAGTTAGTAATTTGAACGCCAGACGTCATGATTTCGCCATATGACCCAGTTATTAACGTAAAAACAATTAATAACATTGTAAGAAGCGAGGAAAAACATTTATTTCCGCCCGGCTTTGGTGTGATTTGAGTTTTCTTTTCTGTGTGATCTTGGATGTTGTTCTCGATAGGAAGTGGTGACAATTTCACGACTGGACGTTTGATGATACCAGATTGCGTTTTAACCGTGGTCACTCGAACATAGCCGTCGGAACCGGGGTGCAGTTCAAGTATGCGTCCCATGGCCCATTTTCCTGGAGGCAAGTTGTTGTCCTTGATCAAGACTATATCGCCTTCCTGGATGTTCTTTTTTGGCTTGTTCCATTTCCCCCTGATCTGAAGCTGTGTTAAGTATTCATTCGACCAACTCTTCCAAAATTGGTGCAGCATGTGCTCTGTTAGCTGCCACCGTTGACGTAAATTAACGTTATTTTCTTCACAGTACGTTGATATTGGTAGTGACATCGTTGGGCTTCCCGTGAGAAAATGACCAGGTGTTAGGTAGTTTTGAAACTCATCGGGATCTTCAGTGAGTGGACAGAGGGGTCTTGAGTTCATACAGGCTTCTATTTTTGCCAGTAGCGTAGTGAACTCCTCGAATGTTAGTTTCTGGTCGCCTAATACACGGTGAAGATGATGCTTCATCGATTTTACGGCCGCTTCCCACAAACCACCAGCACTCGGCCACGCGGGAGCGTTGAAGTGCCATTCTACCTCCATATTTCCGATCTCGTTGAAGAAGTGCGGTGAAAGTTCTTGTTTAAACCTTTCAAATTCATTGCGCAACATCTTCGAAGCTCCAATGAAGTTCGTACCGCAGTCTGAGTACACATGTTTAGGTGTACCGCGTCTAGCGCACATGCGCTGGAAAGCGGCAATGAAAGTTTCGGTGCTTAAATCAGACACCAGTTCAATGTGTACAGCTTTAGTAGCCATGCACACAAAAATAGCGATGTACCCCTTTGTAGTCTGTAGTCCTCTTCCTTTGTTTAGTTTTACTGGCACGTGTCCAGTGAAGTCTACACCAGTGTGTGTAAAAGGTCGAGATGGGGTAGCTCTCTGTTGAGGTAAGTCAGCCATAAGTTGGTAGTTATCTGTTGGTTTATAGCGGTGGCATCGCACGCAACGTCTTAGTTGAGTTTTTACAGCTCTATTGCTTCCGACAATCCAGTATCGCTGTCGGATTTGAGCCAATGTCAGCCGCGCACCTCCATGAAGTGTTGTAAGGTGTGCTTGTTCAATTACGAGCTGAGTTAGTCGTCCCATTCGAGGAAGAATTGTAGGATTCTTCATCTCGAAGGGCAAGTAGGAATTTCTCAGTCTTCCACCGACTCTTATAACCCCTTTTTCATCTATATAAGGATTCAATTTGTATAAAATGCTCTTGTTGTTTACAGTTCCGTTTGCCATTAGTTGTTTGTATTCATTTTCAAACTCCGTACTCTGCACATATGTAATTACTCGATCAGCAGCTCGCTTGAGTTCACTCACACTTAGGTAATTGGTTTCAAATTTCATCTTGGAGCGTGCCGTTGCGATAAAGCGCAGTACCTGAGCCGTTACTCGAATTACTTGCGTTAATGAACTATATTTATGTAATAAGTTATTTATAAAATATTCATTGTTTTTCGGCAACGTTGTGGTTGCCACTGCTAAATTGACACATTCCTGGTTGGTTGTAAACAAACATGTGGAGTTTCTCATGAGGTCAGAGTCTTGTGCCATTTTTAGAAATTCCGGACCTTGCCACCAGAGATCGAAGTTTGCTAGTTTGCTCGGCAACATTCCTCTAGATGCACAGTCAGCAGGATTCTGTGCCTCTAGAGGATTTTACGTAGCGCCACTTGTCGGAAGGAATAGTTTGTTTTATTTTTTCAAGTCTGTTGGACACGTATTGATCCCACCTTGATGCATTTTTGTTGACGCACAATCTGTGTCGCCATGACTGTATAAGCAGTTTTTACACACGTTTAATTTTGCGACCGTGTTATTCCGTTGGAATGAGTCCATATTGATGAACTTTGGACATTTCATCAATACATGATTTCCGTTACAGTTTGGGCAGTGTCCATATGCTGTATGATAAGTTCTCTTGAAAGATTTCTGTCGCTCGTAGTCATGCAGTTTTGCAGAATGATATTTGTTAAATGACTTGGATGCGATTTGCTTCTGCTGGTTAGGTACTTCTTTTTTCGTATTTTTCATGGTTTCATACGCCATGAACTTGTTTTCCAGGAAGTATAGTAGCTCATTCAAGTATGGCACATCCCTGGGATCTCGCAGTTCCTTTATGTACTCGCTGTAGGTAGTGGTATCAAGTTTCTGCGACATCAAGTGTACGATAATTGGGTCCCAAGTTGCGACGTCTAACCCAATGTTTGTTAGTCCGTTCGTACATTCAGTTATGACATCATGCATCTTTTTGAGGTTGAAGCTGTCGGGTTGTTGAATGACAGGCAGGTTGAGCATGGTGTTCAGGAATGACGTAAATTGCAGTCTTCGATTGTCGAAACGCTGAGTCAGTATCTCCCAGCAGGATGTGTAGTTTTCTGCACCGATACTGAGATGTTGCACCAATCTTTCAGCTTCGCCTCTCAACCTCGTTTTCAGATGCTGCATCTTTTGCGCTTTGTTTATCATCGGGTTACTGTGGATTGATTCCATGAAGAGATCCTTGAAGGAAATCCATTGAGTATAGCTACCCCAAAATTCAGGAATCTCAATTTTTAGCGCCGTCTTTTCGTAGTGCACTGTTGCCTAGATCTTACTGTTCAAGTTTTTTCTTAGCTCGTCGTACTTATCCTCCATTTCGACGAACATGTTGTAGTAGTTACCGTTGGAGCCTTTGAGTAACGCTTCCAGCTCCCAGTGTTGTTTGTCGATGACGTTCGACTTCAAAATTGAGAGATGGTCTTCTAACTCCCATTTTTCCGTGACAGCTTTAATATCAATTTTCGACATGGCGCGGTCGAGGGCTTTAAAGTTGCACTCTTGCTTACCCAGCAATGTTTTGGTGATGTCGTCAGTATCTCGATCCAGCATCCCAGTTAAGTCGAACTTCACAGACGTTTTTCCCTGTATTTGTTCCAGTAAGTTGAGCATGTCTCCTTTTGTGGATTCGTATTGAGCTTGAGTTTTGCTGTACACGTTGTCAACGAAGTAATTGATGTTTTTGTCTTCTAAGATTTGCTCCATAATTGCATTTCGTTCCTTGAAGTCATTCCACTGTGCTTCGAGAGATTCCAGGCGTTTTCTTAAGTACTCTTCAGTTTTCCTTGAGGGGCTATCCTTTTTATAGCTAGAGCACAGCGCTTTGATGTTTTCAAAGCACGATTGTTGGAGTTGCGGCTTCTCCATAGTGAGTTCTCTTTTCTAGTTGTTGAAAAGAAGTAAGTTTAGTTTGATGTATGTAGCTCGGTAGTCCAGCACGTAGTCGACGGTGATAGACGTATAGCTTGACGTTATTTCACGACACGAAGACCGCAGGTTGCAGGCTTCTACTTTCAAGTCACCCTGGATCCGTTCTCGTAGTTATAGCGGTTGCGTAATCCTTAGCGTCTTGAAATTGTCGTTTGTTTCTACTTATTGCTTTCGCACTCTAAGTACGATATTATGCGCTTTCTCAATCCAACTGGGGCGACCCGCTTGTGGGAGACCAGCTAAACCGATTCGCTATCGTAAATAGAGACACTACTCACAATAAATATCCGGCTCGAAGGACCATTTAATGTAGGAGCCAATGGTTGTAGGCACCGTACACTATCACTTAGTTGATGTTGGTTTAGTTGTGGAGTACACAGAAAGAACCACAAGTTACGTTCAAAGTTATATTACAATGTAAAAGGTACAAGTTATAGTGGTAGCGATTCTTTCTCTTGACAAGTGGTTAGTTCCACAGTTGTAGTCTGAATCGATCTGCCTTGCGTGAAAAGTTACAATTATAGCGTAATATTTGTGACGCACGACATCCAAGTAGGTTGCTGCGTTCGCAAAGTAAATGTACGGTTGATGAGACCGTACAACGAAATTGGGGCAAGGTTTACATATACAGTTTTACAGTTCACGTACCTACATACAGAAAAAAAATCTGTGTCTACCGTATATTTTATGAAAATAAATAAAAACTCCTTTATTCTGTAGATGTTAAGTAGAAGTGATCTCGCCAACGTCCATGTATCTCGATTTCTATAACTGTGGTGCTTGTAGCTGTCAAAATTATAGGTTGTTAGTATTGAATTATTGAAACATTGTATGTACAAAAAAAAGGGCATACACATACGCATACACACATACACACACACACGCACACACACACGCACTCGCACACACACTCATTATACCACGTTGACAACCTTTACTACTTATGTGTTACAATGGGTCGCCCCATTGTGTTACAATGGGGGGGGGGGGGGCAATGGGAATATAAGAATGGGGATAAAATAATGTAATTTGTTGAGATTAATATTTTTTTTTTTATTCACTCGCCCGATTACCTCCTCAGTGCCCCGACGCCTCTTAATACGGTCTACACAACTCGTGTCGTCTCCACAGTTCTGTCTTATTATTCGTTAAGTTGTTATTGTTATTATTTAAACCACATACTTTATATATATTTATACTATATATATATATATTTATACGTTGACAGATGCACAGTTATTAAAATCGGGTTATACTACGTTGATTATACAGGTCCTCCTCGGATCAACGAAGTTAAGCAACATTGGGCGCGGTCAGTACTTGGATGGGAACAAATATACTTTTAACTTAATACTTGGGTGACCTTAATTTTTTCTTAATCTGTTTCTTTATTAATTATTTTCTATACAAGTACTTTTTATCCTATATTCAATAAATTAATTATTTCACTGACATACAACGCACAACCTAAACCACTTTAGAGAGATGAACCTCCGAACAATCCTTTATATTATTAAGGTCCGGTTTTTCAATCGCCAGTTAACTTTTATCCGACAGTAAGTTTGTCATTTTGACAGTTTTTCTATGGACAATCTGTCAAAACGTCACATATTCTTCAGGTAAAAAAAATATCTAATGATTGAAAAAATCGGCCCTAACACTAGTAATATATTCCTGTACAAAAAACCCGTGTGTTCCTGTGTAAAATATCTAATCGAGTTTAATATAAAACATTTACACTATAAAACTGATTTACATACGAAAGACGTCCTCGTAACATAAGGTCCAGTTGAAAACCAGCGTCAGACACTACTAGCTGTCTGACATGCTGAACTGGCCCTATTTGGCGCAGCCGCACATTGGTTCAAGAGCGGAAAAAAGTCCTTTGTTTCAACCTTGTTTAAAATGTCTACAATTTGGTACACACATACTAGAATGTTAGTAGAAACAAGTCCTAAAATTAATACGGATAAATAATTATACAGTATTTAATTATATGATGCCAAAGTAGGGTGATCGAGAATTTACAAATTTCGTGCAAAAAATATTGTTATTTCAAGTATGAATAGAACCAAATACTATAATTATCAACTTTCATTTTTAGTTTAGTCATAAGTTTATTGTGTGTATTAATAAAATAGTACCGTTGAGACATCTTCGGTGCAGACTGATGTGGTGAATTGTGACAGTAATGTTCCAAGGCCATCAAAACGCTCTCATAGAGGACGACCAGAAAAATCATTTGATGAATGTTGCGATCGAACAAAGCGATATAAAGTTAAAAGATTGTGTGAAAGTGTTCCTGAAGAAATGATTAAGAAAGCTGCCTCTAAGGTACTCGTACAAGAAGAATCATCGGATACTATCAAGTTTACTCCAGAAAAAGCGTTGGCATTATTACTTGATGCATCACTTTCGAAACATCAATATCAAGTACTGAGAAATGCAGCAAAAAGTATTGGTTGTGATATTTTTCCCGATTATCATAAAGTACTTGAAGTAAAAAGGCAATGCTACCCCACGGATATTGATGTAACGGAAAGCTACGCTTGTGTAAGTTTGCAGTCATTACTGGATCACACAACCAGAAGATTATTTGAAGTAATGTCTGAAGACGACCTTACACAGATTAGTGTAAATTCAACGTTTTTACACAAGTGGGGATGTGACGGATCATCAGGTCATGCTGAGTACAAACAGTCATTTATCGACGAAAATGTGTCAGATTCATATATGTTTTTGACATCATTAGTTCCACTGCGTCTGTATGAAAAGGAAAATAAATCTGTTGTGTATTGGACAAATGCAACTCCTTCTTCTACAAGGTGTTGTCGCCCGGTACAATTCTAATTTCAAAAAGAAACTACAGAATCTACGAAAAATGAAATTGCTAGAATGGAGTCTGAAATAGCAAACTTAAATGAAACTGTTATTAGTTTAAAGGAAAAGACTTACAAAGTCTACCATAAACTTGTGTTCACAATGATAGATGGCAAAATAGCGCAGACAGTTACGGACACATCATCATGTGCAGTGTGTTTTATATGCAAGTCAAAGCCATCAGAAATGAATAACCTTGACCAAGTGCGAAATAAAACTGTGGATACGGAGGCTCTCAAGGTCGGTTTATCCCCGCTTCACGCACGGATTAAATTTATGGAATGCATATTACATATTGCGTACAATATGTCATTTACCAGTTGGAGAACGAACGCAACTACCAAACAACAAAAAGATGAAGAGAAGAAAAGAATCCAAAGTGAGCTGTTTCAACGTTTAGGTCTAAAAGTGGATTTTGTAAAGCAAGGAATGGGAACATCTAACGATGGAAATACGTCTAGAAGATTTTTCAATAATGCAGACATTGTAGCTGAAGTCACAAGAGTCGATAAAGAACTTATTCATCGGTTTGGTATAATATTGCAAACAATTAATTCTAGTGCATTAGTTGATTCGGATAAGTTTGGTAGTTATTGTTACGAGACTGCTGAACTATACGTAAGCCTGTACAGCTGGTATAATATGCCAAATACTGTGCATAAAATCTTGCTGCATGGCAAAGAAATAATAAGTGTTGCTGCCTTACCTATTGGGATGTTATCTGAGGAAGCTCAAGAAGCGCGAAATAAAGATTACCGCAATTATAGGTTAGGTCATTCAAGAAAATGTTCTCGTCTATCATGTAATGAAGATGTTATGAATATGCTCTTAGCTACCTCAGATCCCCTTATCAACAGTTTACGTGCAGTACCGAATAAAAAATACTATCCTCTTCACGATGATGCCAAAGCTTTATTAGTGGATAGCACCCATCTCTAAATCAATGTCTTCTCTATTTAATATTTAGTTTATTAATATTTATTTATTTAAAAATGCTGATTTAATTATATGAAATTCATGTGAAAAAATTTGATGAATATTTTCATGTTAATAAAAAAAAAATACGTGTTATATCTTTCTCTTTGTAAACTGGTACATCCATTATATCATTTTAATAAAGTATTATGAAGAAACGCAACGTCTTTTCATTTAAAAATAATATTTTCCGCATGCCCGTACTACCTGCACCACTGTGAGCCGTGAGGCACACAATACTATTTGAACTTTTTTTTTTCTGTTTTTTTTTTTTGTGTGAATTTTGTGTGCCATAACCTGAGTCAAATAAATTTATTTTCTTTCTTTCTTTCTTTCTTTACAGTGGTAACAGAGCCGCCTAACGGGCTGAAACTGAACCTGCGCAACACGTACTTCAAAATGCGCAACCGTGCGCTCGAGGAATGTATCCATCCACAATTCAAGAAGCTGACGTATGTGCTCGCCTTCTTTCACGCTGTTGTTCAGGTAACTTACTCGCAGATGCTTAAAGGCTATTGAATTTAGGCCTGATTTTTCATACCCCGGATACTTTTCTTTATACGAGTTTTGAATTTTTACCAGACTACGGCGAAGAAAACAAGAGGGTTATGTATGAAAAAAAGAAAAATATTTTATTTGGGACACGCACAGAAAATACAAACAGTAATAATATTTAAAAATAATAATTATTTAAAAATAAAATGTATGAGCTTAAATTGTATGCATAACTGTTCTCTCATAACTTCTAAACTACTCATCATAATTTGAAAATCGACCGCTGGTTTTAGGCTATGTGACGTCACATTAAATATGGTGCCCTCGGTGTTGCCAAGTTGGGTATCAAATGAAAGGGACAGATTTGTCTGTCTGTCTGTAATGTCAGACAGAGTGTTTTTTATTTGTCTGTCTGTGATGTCTCGTTTAAACGTTTTTTGTTGACTTTTGTCGTAGTTCGGTTTTAGTTTTTATAAGTTTTATTTTTATATAATTTATTTTGGATTTATAATACTTACATATATTTTAGAACACAATATCACGCCATGTTTCCCCGAAATGTTGGGCAGAGGTGTACGTGTAGTACACCTTAATTTCGCCAGTTATGTTTTTAAGTCCCATGTAATAGGGGGCGAGCCTATTGCCATCAACCGGCCACGATTCCAGACTCCGGGCTACTACTGAGAAATTCCTGTTGGAAAATCTCAATTATACTTTGCCCGATTTGGGAATTGAACCCAGGACCTCATGCTCAGCAGTAGCGCTTGCGACCACTAGACCAACGAGGCAGTTTAGTTGCAGTTTTTGAAATGTGCTTATTAAGCCCTTTCATTTGAAACCGAACATGCCATCATTAAAAAATATATTAACCTTAAACATTTTTCAGGAGCGTCGCAAGTACGACAAAATCGGCTGGAACATATCGTACGACTTCGCGGAGTCTGACTTCACGGTGTGCATGCAGATCTTGCAGTGCTACCTGGACCGGTGCTACGCGGTGCACGGGCCCACCCCGTGGGCCACGCTCAAGTATCTGTTTGGAGAGGTACGTGTTTCAACATGTAAACAAACATGTTTTAGGAAAATCCAGACTCCGGGCTGCTGCTGAGAAATTCGTGATAAAAATTAAAAACCCACTAACATTTTGCCTGACCTGGGAATCAAACACAGGACCCCACGTACCATCACAAGACCCACGAGACCAAAGAAATTGTTATGCATTTATTTAACTTTTATAAAAGTTATTAAAAAAAAAAAAATACGACAAAGCAAAATCAGAGAGAAATACGAAGAGATAATTCAGAAACACGAAGATTACCGAAGTTCCTACGTTTTCTGGTTTAAATGTAATAACAATTCTGTTCGGCAGGTGATGTACGGCGGGCGCGTCATCGACGACTACGACCGGCGCGTGGTCGCCACGTACATGGAGGAGTACCTCGGAGACTTCCTGTTCGACAAGTTCCAGCCTTTCCACTTCTTCCACGACAGCGTGTTCGACTACGTCATCCCGTTCGACGGAGAGAAGGATGAGTATATCGGTATAGAATAGTATAGACCCATAAACCTTCTGCATACTGAGAACTTTGTGTTATTATGTGATACAGATGACGACGACCAAAATTACTCGTCAACTTGAATGCATCATCAATGAAACTAATGTGACATTAACACTTTCCAAAAGAAAGTGATTAACTTTGACCCTTTTTTTTGTTTGGGAAATAACTTCTCCCGCTCTAAAGTTGCCTGTACGTTGCCAGGGGCCACGGTATCCCTTACGGACTTTCCCGCAACCCCGGCAGGCATCGGTCCCATCGGACCCCTTCACCCGCTAACATCTCTTTGAGGCGCGCGTGGAACACAACGCGCCGTCGACCCGGGCCTGCAGTGCTATTCTGTAACCATCTCACCGTGAAAACTCAGGTGAAGTGAGTTGTCATTCCAACAGGGTGAGATGACACTGACAGCTCACTCCACGCTCACTTCACTTGTTTTCACGGTGAAGTGGTTACGGGAATCGACATGCTGGTCCTTACCGGACGGCGAGCTACCCATTGCTCACCGTCCGCAAGCCCGCGCCTACGGTGGCCGGGAATCGGCAATCGATTCCAGACGCCCGGGGTGTCTCCTCCTGCGGCGGCTAGGGGCGTGAGGGCGCGAAATTTGCCTCTCCCTCACGCGTTCCGCCTTCTCCTTCGCGAGCATTACTGCTTCGCAAAAAGAGGTGACGGCCTCCCATGCCCTCTCGCTCCGTACCATGGCCTGGACCAGGGCCGGACGCGAGAGATCCCTGCCACCGATCGCCTCCACGAGGACACGGCGGTGCTCTGCCCAAGCCGGGCATACCTCCACCGTATGCTCCACCGTGTCCTCCGAGCGATCCCCGCAGTGATGGCACCCGGGCGATTTCTCCCGCCTGATACAAAACAGGAACTTCCCGAAACAACCGTGTCCGGTGAGGACCTGTGTCAGGCGGAAGGTGAGGACACCGTGGCGCCTGTCTAGCCACTCCTCAAAGAGGGGCAATTGTGGTGTGGTGGCAATTTGACCCTTAACATGCAATAGGGATGATTCCAATATTTTTTTAAGTCTAAAAAATATTTGTTTGTAAATAATGCAAACAGTAATTTTTTTTTTTAAATTCCAAGTTATACGTTTTAAAATAACTGCTAGACAAAGATGCACTATCACAAAAGTGACCTCACTTCATACTAGCGTCATACATTGTCCGTACCGCGCGACAACAACGGAAATAATCACTCCCAAAAAGTGTTACAGCGTGTAACTTCTTTATAGTTCCATTGATTTTACAGATTATCTAAATTTATTATGCTTTTGAAATTACATTATTTGTTCTAACATGTCTAATATTAGCCATCAGCCCTATTTGACAACTATTATATTATTCTCTAAAAGTAACAATTGCATGTTAACTGATGTGATTAGTTACCAAAATGACAGCAGCCAATCAAATCATATCTGACATTTGAAAACTGTTGGTAGCACCTCAACAGCAGTTTCTTTTGATGATTTAATATAAAATGAACTTTAACCCAAATGAATAGGGTATATTTTGTGGGTCCATATTGGCTCAACTAAAGTTCTTTACCCGAAATTGTTCTTCCTAACGATTTGTAATCCGAATGATCACTTCCTAAAATTTTTCATCCTAAAGTTTTCATTCATACTATTTGTAGTGCTACCGGCGATGTTCATAACACTCATGTTTCCGAAAATTGTAATTAATAATATCATTAATGTAAATATATTTAAACTCCTACTGTTTTTTATCATAACGCTTTTATCCCTAAACATAATTACCATAATATTTTCACTCATACTCAGAAAGAAACATTTACCAAGTGTCATTTACGGTTATGTTTATGGCCTGGGAGTTTATACCGCAGTTTTAACCGTACCTAAACCAATAACTATAGGACTGATTCGGTTCCTAAACCAATAATTATGAATAAGGCCGATTCGTTTCTGGAACTTGACTGAATGACTGGAGCGTGACTCTGGCTTCCAAAAATACACCAATAAAAGTGATTATTTGAAAGCTATAGCCGCTAATATTAAACTAATTTAATTGAAAAGTGTATAATTATGAAAACATGTATTTAACTACTTGTACCATGGTACTATTATTCTTATTGTACGTTATGTGACAACAAAGTTACGCAAAATTAGTGTATATAATACTGATTATTATGAATAAAAAGAAATCTAAACAAAAAGATATGACTTTGAATAATAGTGTAAAAGATGGTTATGTTGAGAACATATAGGAAAACAAATAAAAGTATAATAGAAAGTCAAACGAACTTACCTGTAAGTGACGTTCGATGACTATTAAACGATGTGATTCGCCCGAGAGATTACACTTATTAACTTGTAGTAGCACGGATATGTGCTGCCATCTTACACTATTTTAGAGCAACAAAACAATTATTTTATGCGCCCTGGTGTGGGTATGTCATACACGTTTTCCCCTTTGGCCATCGTTAGCCACTATTTCGTGCAAGTCAAGGGAGGATCTAGAAGTATCTTGATCAGGGTCAGGGAGGGAGTGTAATCTCTCGGGCGAATCACATCGTTTAATAGTCATCGAACGTCACTTACAGGTAAGTTCGTTTGACTTTCTATTAAACTTCAGTGATTCGCCCTTCGAGATTACACTTATTAACTTGTAGATGTTTAGAGTCTCACGAAATAGTAAAGAGGGAACTATATTATTTAAGGAAAAAGACAAACTCAAATATATTTTTAGAAATATAATCAAAAACACAAGGTTTGAAAATCAAATAAGTATGCAGATTCGTACATAATATAACAAAGACAAAAGGTAATTATCATACGTTGATTGAGGCCATCCTACAAAGAGACCGGGCAAAGGCATCTGAGGTGTCTGCAGCTATTTCTCTATTGTAAAATTTTGCAAAAGTTTCTGATTTGCCAGTCCAGCCCGCAGTTCTTTTAATAACATCTATGCTAACCCCGAGCCTATTGGCGGCAGACGTAGCTGCATGTCTCGTGCTGTGGGCGCTAAAGACAGCTGTGTTTATACCGCTTTCACCCAGAATGGCCTTGATCCAACGGCTTAAAGATTGTGAGCTTACATTATTGAAAGGCTTCTTAAAACTAATTATTAAACTACTTGACCGTCACTGGAAGCTTTATAATGAGATGGCATTTCCGTTTCCCGTCGATTTCTTACCAGTTTTCGTACTTTTGTACCCTCTATACTTCCGGCTCAGTGGCGCCACCTGGTGGTTGCGGGTAGTTTTTAGTTCTTGTAAAAGGCGTCACGCCATTTTGCTCATTGGCTTTTTATTCTCCGTCGAAGCAACTTGTGCGCAGTGAATGCGTCCGCGACAGTTGCAGAATACGTAAAAGTGAATATTAAGTGAACACATATTTTATAAATTAAGTAAAAATGTGAAGTGTTCTTCAAAGAGGATACATCTTGGACCGTAAGTACCCTCTTTTAGAGGTACCACTTTTGAATAATTATATAATAGTACGTGATCAAAGTTTTAAACGGGATTTCCGTTCGGATCACTACTGTAATTTTTTACTTCGAATATTTACCAGTAAATTTTCGTAATCAAAATTTGAATTGTAATTGTGTAAAGTGTTATAAATCCATTGCATGAGATCTAACGTAATTCGTTTGCAGCGATGAAGAGAAATAACCACAACATGCACAAATTAGTGACGAGGGTTGTTCAAATCAAGAACATCAAAATACAAGTTTAGATTTCACGTTTAATATTGATACTAAGCGGAACTATTAGTTCCAAAAACCCTCGATAGTTTTTTGAAGAAGTTAGTAGATATCCAGCGTTTTGGTAGTACTTCTTGGTCAGAAGTGAGATACACTGATACGTCACCGGGCTTTATAGACCTGTACCCTGATTACGTAATACACGATCAATCGGAATTTGAATCGTTTTGAAACAAATTGCTAATATACTGGCTTAAAAAAAAAAAAAAAAAAAAAAAAAAAAACTGGTCGACAACGTAAATAACGCAATGAATGTTGTTGAACTGTCAAAATGAAACAAATTTGTAGGTTTACGAAAATGTGTCGCTTATTTAGATAGCTGGAAAAAAAAAAAAAAAAAAAAAAAAAAAAAAAAAAAAAAAAAAAAACCTGTGCGGCCATAACCTACTGCATATTTAAATAAAGACAATCATTGCAGGAAGGTACCTATTCGTAATCTTCTTTCATGGGCAAAAAATACAGAATGTATCAATTTAGATCATTTAAATGGGAAAATTAAAAGTGATTTCAGAAAAATGAATTTCATAAAATATCCTCAGACCTTTTGCAATTAGCCTGCGGCCATAGAGCCGAATGTATTGTAATGCGTAGATAAACTATAACGAGTCAAGTTAGAGTATCACTAGTGAAAGCATTCCTGATTAAAATACCTCCTTCACATAGCCCTTTACCTCTACTCTAGAGAAGGCTGGCTGGGTCCGTAAGGCTTTTTGACCCCCAAAAAACTGAAAGTCCTTCACAAAAGCCATACCAATCTAGTAGCCGCCCCTCGCGGGGGCAAGGCGCCCGAAAACCGACAGTTCCATCGCGTGGAACTCAATTTAACGAACCAGGATCGCATATGCATACCTGTCATAACCCACCCTCGCGGGGTGAATACCATGGTCAGTGCCAACATACACATCACAGAGGTTGACGACACGGCTGGCGCAGTGGTTAAGCGATTGACTGCTGCGCTGCGAGTCGCGGGTTAGATTCCCGCACGGAACAAATATTTGTAAGACCTACAAGTAGGTCTGGCTGTTTGTGTATGTGAGTTAAATGTTTGTAAACGCACCCACATTATAGGAGCAATTCCTAGTGTGGGGCAACGTTTAGAGGTATCTCCTCGAGTAATCAAGGTGATCACTTCAATACTAGAAGTTTATTTCGAAATCGAGGCTCGCGGCCCGAAAGTGGAAGTACACGAGGACGTGCAAACTCCTCAAAAAGTTCCAGGGGAAAAAGGTATAAACAATGACATGACATCGTTTCGGGCGGGTCGGTTGATACACTACCAAACACAATGGGCGGAAACGGGAGCAACAGAAATAGTTCTAAAATAATTCAAGGGTAACGCATTCCTTTCTTTTAAAAGCCCCCACATGTCTATCCAGATGTAACAAAGGGGCCTTTTCAAACTCCTGTTTCAGAACAAATGTCCTCAATTGTAGACAAAATGAAACAGCAAGGAATTTTAAAGAAAGCGCTACCCTCCCAAGCTTCATTTCCCCTCTATTTCTGGTTCCAAAATCCGACGGATCTGCACGTCCCATATTCAATCTAAAATCACTTAACGAATATGTGATGACCGAGCCGTTTCATTTAATAAATATGTACCGCATTCCAGACTTTCTACAATCTCAGGACTGGATGTGCAAAATAGATTTTTCCCAAGCATATTTTCATGTGAGCATAAACAAATCGCACTGACGCTGTCTGTGCCTAATATACAACCAGGAATTGTTAGAAATGTCTTGTCTTCCATTCGGTCTGAGCACTTCTCCAAAAACCTTTTCCATGCTCATGAACTGGGTGGCCCAATTTTTGCGAGAAAAATGGAACATGAGGATATTGGTATACCTGGATTTGCTAGTACACCAGAATGTTCACACGCTTCGCGAGCATGTCAAAATATTACAAAATATGGGGTGGCAAATAAATTAAAAATCTGTTCTTTCAATCAAAAATCCTACCAAAAGAAAAGGCTCAGGGCATCATCACAAAGATAAATCGGGCTCTCGAACAAGAGCAGTTAACTCTGAACATTGCAGAAAATAGTAGGACTTTTAAATGTTGCTAGTTTTGTAGTCCCGTTGGACCCTGTTGGGTCGACTCAATCATCGACAGTTAGTAATTTTCATGAATTTCTGTCATCAAAGACCTACCCACTACCACAAGGTGTCTTAGAGGAACTAAATTGGTGGGCCCAAAATTGTCAAAGGTCAACACCTCTTCAGTACCCTCCTCCAATAAATTTTGTGGCAACCAAGCGTGGCACAACTGAACAATTTTGCTTTGTCAGAACCTTGGTCGCAAGAATAGAAAATGCTGCATTGCAATAAAAAATAAATGCTAGCAATATTATACGCTCTTCAGAACCAAGTTCATTGGCTTCATCAAAGTTCGCTCCTCATTCAAAGCGACAACAGAACTGCGGTCACATACCTACGAAAGGAAGGAGCATTATCCCTGTTGGAAATAACCTATCGAATTCTGAATTTGTTAGACCAACATCAGATACACTTCAGAATACACTACATTCTGGGCAAATACAACAATCATGCGGACCACTTATCGCGCCTTCGCCAACCTCCAGAATGGCAATTACTATCGACTTGTGTAGAAATAGTGTTTGCACAATGGGGAATCCCAATAATAGATATATTTGCCTCGGCGACTGCTCACGTAGTATACAATTATGTCTCTCTAGATCTAAAAAATCCTCAAGCTCTGTTCCACGATGCCTTCAGTGTCCCATGAAATTACCAGCTCGCATGGATGTTTCCGCCACCATTCCTAGTCCCCAAAGTCCTGTCTTACTTAAATCAATCGACAGGATTATTCCTAATAGTAGTACCTCGATGGAAGAAGGTATTCTGGCGTGCGGATCTCAAAGCCCGAGCGCTCGGGGCTCCATTAACTCGAGAAACCTACAGATACCTAATAGACACGTCGACGGGCCTCCCACCACCGAATGTCGTGAATATCGTTCTAGAAGTTTGGAAATGTGGGGGTGGTCCGACACGATAAATACATAAAACCCTCAACAACTATCACTGCTTAAAAATTATTGGCGAAAAACGACTCTAAAAACCTATGAGGTAGCCTGGAAGCGCTTGGCGTCGTGGTGTCGTAATACAAACTTTGACTTAATGAATCCCCCTGGTTCACAATTAGCGCAGTTTTTAAGTGATTTATATTTAAGTAATTGATAAGTTGTCGTATAATTCAATACTTTTACATAAATCAGTAATATATATACTAGGTAACGCTGAAAATTCAGGTCAGTTAAGTTCACACGTTCTAGTGAGACATGTTTTGAAATCAATTGCCCTAAAAAATCCAAAGGTCACTAAGCCTCCAGTTCGAGATGTACACGATTGATTCAAATAACCTATTTCAAACGTCGCGTCATACTGCAATTTTACTATTGCTTTGCTCTGGTAGGCGAATACACTATCTAACTGCTTGATATTTAATCCTAATCATTGCATAAGATCTGATAACGGTATAATATTATGGCCTCAGTTTGGATCCAAAACTGACAACAGTAATTATAGGCAATCCGGCTTCAAATTGTTTTCAAATACCGAAAGTTCCAATCTTGACCCTATATTCTGGATAGAAAGAACTATAGCATTAATAAACGATAGATAATGCGGCAAAATCAAAAAAAAAAAAAAAAAAAAAATATTACGGTAAGAGGTGTGGCTAAACCTGCTTCACGTACAGTCATTGCAGGGTAGGTAAAGACCATGTATGGGTGTATGGTGGTACAGGGTATGCTGGCATTGCAGCCACTCCAGGTAGCACCCGGTCTGCTGTAGCCTCCAAAACCTGGTTTCAAAATAATCCCCTCGACGAAATCTTGGCTCGTGGAAATTGGCGATCAGCCAGAAGTTTCATAGACGAGAAATAATGAGAAGTTCTGATTCACAAAACGTGACAATTGTTCAATCCAATCGATTAACATTGCTGAATAAATATTATGTTACCTAGAACGAATATTCTTAAATTGGTGGATATGATTAGAATTTATGATTTTTCATATAAACAATAAAATATATAATATGCTAATTATATTTGTAAACTAAAGTACGCTTATCTAGGTACTTTAATTTAATTGCTTTACTTATACATTTATTTAAAATAAATGCATACTTATTAATCACACTTGTGATTAATTTCATGCTTTATCACATTGGCCTATGGTATAATACAACATACTTCCAAAAATCAAAGTGGCGTCACCAGGCGATAACAAACAGATCTCATAATAAAGCTTCCAGTGACGGTCAAGTAGTTTAATAGCAGCGTTTTACCTGAAATAAAACGCATATTAAAATACTTACCTCACTGGAAGCTTTCACTTTATTTCTGCCTGGTTATATGAGACAATGAACAAAATGGCGTGACGCCTTTTACAAGAACTAAAAACTACCCGCAACCACCAGGTGGCGCCACTGAGCCGGAAGTATAGAGGGTACAAAAGTACGAAAACTGGTAAGAAATCGACGGGAAACGGAAATGCCATCTCATAATAAAGCTTCCAGTGAGGTAAGTATTTTAATATGCGTTTTATTTCAGGTAAAACGCTGCTAGTAAAGAGTTACATTCAGGTTTTCTCTTGTCTGCCGATACAGTTAAATATTGTTCTAAGGTTCTAGCCGGACAAATGGAAGGTCTTTCGTTGAAATAAGGGAGTACCAATATTGGTGGAGTACTATTCACGGTGGAGGTTTTGATTAAATACGTGATGTTAATTACGAACTTTTCGTTACTATATTTTTTAATATTAGACACCTTAATCAACGACAATGTCTGCACCCGGTGTGCGGTTACTAGAGCTAAAAGTGTAGTCAATTTTTTCGATAGTTTTTCAAAGGAAAGACTTTCATTAGGATACCAATTACTCAAGTAATCTAAAACGATAGACGGGTCCCACGTAAAATTATACCTTGGGAGTGGAGTTCGCAACTTGAAGACTCCCTTCATAAACCTCGTGACCTGTGGGTCATTCATGGTTACTGAGTTTAAAAGAAGCGATAGTGCTGCTTTAGTACAGTTAATTGAGCCATACTTTTGACCCTGGTTAAAAAGAGTAACTAAGAAATCTAATACATTAGCAACTGATGATTGAAATAAATTTAAGTTTTTATCCTGGCAGAAGGTAAACCATCGTTTAAAACAAGTGTTATATTGTTTTAAAGTACTACCAGCTAAAGATGCCAACATCACATCCGCAGCGTCTGGAGGGGAGCCCTGCATCAGAAATGCCTGCCTGACAATACTCCGGCAACCAGGATAAGGTTCTCTTGAAACTTGTGTTCCACACTGTAAGGGGATGATAATAATGTTTTATTAGGTGTAAATTCAATTGGGCTAGTAATTAGCAACTTCTTAAAAAGTGGATACCAAGGCTGTGTTGGCCAAAGAGGGACCACAACAATACCTTCCGCCTTATCCAGAATAATTTTCTGTAAAACTTTTAAAATTAAGCAAAATGGAGGAAATGCATAGAAAAAATAGGTGGACCATTTCAAGGTGAAAGCATCCACCCTAAATGCTTCTGGATCGTTATGCCAAGAAACAAATTTGGAGCATTTCTTATTTAATCGACTCGCAAATAAATCAATTTCAGGCCGATTGAATTTTTTACATATCACTTCAAAAGCATTGTCAGCGAGCTCCCATTCAACATCGGCATGTATGCGGCGGGATTCCGCGTCTGCGATATAATTATCCTTAGAACTAATATAGGAAGCGAAGACAAATAAACGTCGCTCTTCGCACCACTGCCAAATGTCACGACTTACAGAACTAAGATGGGGGAATTGTATGCCGCCCATCCTATTGATATAAGAGATTGCAGTGGAATTGTCAATTCGTAAAAGTATTTCACAGTTACGATAATCCTTGGCGAAGATCTTTAACCCAAATAATGCTGCCGTCAGTTCTAAATAATTAATGTGCTGAGTTAATTCTTTGCTAGACCATTGTCCGCTGGCCGTCTGGCCTGAGCAGCTGGTACCCCAACCAGTTCGAGACGCATCTGAGTATATTTCCAACTTATAATCGCTGGAACGAATAGGACTGGCGCAATTGTCAATATTATTAAGCCACCAGTCAGTCTTCGCGTAAAGAAACAATAAAATTAATATATTGATTGTAATCATCTTTTTGTTTTAAACTAAGATACTTAGTTCTCTCGAAATTTTTTGTGTATAGCCAGCCGTACTGCGTTGCTGGGCAAATTGATATCAGCAATCCTATCAAGTGAGCAAAATTGCGTAACTTACATCTTTTTAGGTTAGAAAAATGTACAAGTTCATCCTTGATTCTACGTTTCTTTTCTACTGGAATACTAATCGTAAGATTCTCAGAATTGAAAACGAAACCTAAAAATGTTGCTGTTCGGCTAGGTATACTAACACTCTTCTTTAGGTTTATTGTAAAACCTAATGATTGAAGAAATTCTTGTGTAATTTCAAAATTATGTTTACAATCCATATATGTATTTCCGAATAACAACAGATCATCTAAATAAATGACGGACAATAAGCCTTGATTTCGCAGAAATTGCATTACTGGACGCATAATTTTTGTAAACACATAAGGTGCTATATTAATACCAAATGGTAAAACTTGAAATTCATACAGTGTGCCCAACCAAACAAATCGCAGAAACTTTCTAGAGTCGTTGTGAACATTTATAGCGAAATATGCATCCTTAAGGTCAATAGAACACATGTAACTATGTTTTGTCATGAGTCTCATAGCTGTTCTGTAATCTTCAAGTTTAAAGTGTGGCGCACTGATGAATCTATTTTAAATTTAAAATAAATCTATTTGTACCATTACTTTTCTTAACAAGGAAAATATTTGATAAAAATTGACCATCGCATGGTTCACACACACATAAGGCACCAATACTAAGAAGATTATTAATTTCTTTAAGAATGAGCAGTTCATCCACCTCAGACTTAGAACTATTATGTGGATAAGATAGCTGGGCTATATCGTTCGAAATCGGAATTTGAAAACCGTTAACCCAAGTTAACACCACAGGATCATTTGTGATTTGCGACCAATTATGGTAAAAGAACTTTAATTTACCCGCCTGAGTGTTGGTATTGTCCACTTCGGCTAACGGCGTGGAGTCTGGTTGTATTGCCACGGGACACGGCGATCCGTCCCACGGCGCGTTTGTGGTTGCTTGCGCCCACCAGCCGTCGCGGTTTGTCTCGGTGGCATGCGACGCGGCTGTGACTGCGGCGGTGGCGGGCCCCTCCAGTTTAAAGCCCTCGACGTATGTTCCTTTGGTTGAATGTTTTTGGGTGGCAATTTTGGCTTGGCAGCTGTGGGTTTTAGCTCGGTGCCTGTTCTTATAATGGCCTTCATAGATTTTAAATTATCTTGGAGATCATTACCAAATAGTAAGTGGTCACGTTTAAGGTCCTTTACACTATCCTTAATTTCTTTGTTAAGGCAAGACAGTAAAAAATTCCTCCTTGTTTGTGTTTCACTGTAATGTGTGTGGCATAAAAGTCTGCCGGCATCACTAAGGGATTTTAATGTCTGACATTTAATCTCCTCGTCGCAAGAGCCAGTCTGCAAGATAGCAGTGATTGTGTTGGCTACACATGTTATGATAGAAGATAATACCTTCTGTTTTTCAGCCAATATGTTGTCTCTCTTCAAAGCGCCGTCATTAACCGCTGCTCTGATTTCGGGATTAAGTGTTGGGGCCTGGGCTATTTTTAAATTGTAAGGTACACTATAAATCTTCAATATATCCTTCTTTACCTCATCCTTTAAGCCATTAACCAGAATGTCAGTCCACCTGTTAGCAATGTCTTTATGGACATTTTCACCAAACTTCTCTTCCCGTGCAGGCTCTTCTCCAAGTAAACATAAAATATCAGGCTCTAACTCTTGGATACTTTCCGTAGATGCATGTTCTGTGGGTGGTGCATCCGCAGGAGTGGGTGTGGACGTAGCCTCGGGTACAACGGCACAAGCGCGTTCAGGCGCGGAGGCTAAAGTTGTTGTCGGCGCGGGCGTCGGTTCATCGGCAGGCTTTGGATGTGAAGTTGAATCGGATGGAATGTTAACTTCATATGGGGCTCCTGAAAACAATAGACCGACAGTTTTGAATAAATTCGTGATACAAACTCACGGTTTGTACTCTAGAATGAACATCCATTTTTAACAGAATGTATAAATTCATGACATAATCTTCCAGACTACGTTCTAGAATCTTAAGCACAGTTACAAATTCTTGATACAAACTCACGGTTTGTACTCTAGAATGATTGAGTTAGGTATAAGTGCAAATTCTTGACATAACCTCCCGGACTATGTTCTTAGAATCTTACTCACACAAGTCATTCTTTGTTCTCTAGGATTGGGTCACCTACAACATTGTTGAGTTTTTATCTCACCCACAACATTGTAAATAAAAATTCATGACATGATCTCTCGAATTATGTTCTTGAATTTTGCTACCTAATAGGTATACAGCGATCAACCTTACAGGTTGAACTGAAGTATGTATATTATAGGTCGGTATTAGCCTTACAGGCTAAACTCATAAGCACTAGGCAACAAGTAAATAGAAATGACTTGATAATTCAAACAAAATGTTCTCGGAAAAAGTAGGTCAAGGTCGTGCGGTCCGGCGGCGTCGCCGGCCCGGCGGAGTTTTCATTATTCGGAATTTAAAATGTTACCGACCTTCGTTTTGCGGAGCCTCCTGTAATAATTCTGCTGGGTAATCAGGGTAATGATCACTATCAGAATACTGGTTCTGTTCGAAATCCGAACTACTACCGTAGTATCTCCGTTGTTTACGACGAACACGAGCCAGCTTTTTCTCTAATTTTCTCATTTTCAGAGCTAAATAATCCTCCTCGTCGTGGTGTTTTCGTTTTCCCATCACTGAAATATCACTAAGAAGTCCAAAATACACAAAACTAATGTACGAAAAGAAAATTATGTGCGCGATGGCAGTTACACAAAACGTGTATGACATACCCACACCAGGGCGCATAAAATAATTGTTTTGTTGCTCTAAAATAGTGTAAGATGGCAGCACATATCCGTGCTACTACAAGTTAATAAGTGTAATCTCGAAGGGCGAATCACTGAAGTTTAATAGATGTTTATTGCTACTGACATTATGAAGTTGAATGCTTCGGAATTATGAACATTAGAGACAGAGTAGTTAGGAATTGTGATTGTTAGGATGAAAAATGTTAGGAAGAACATTTTCGGATTTCCAATTATCGGAGTTGAAAATTTAGGTGAACTTTGGCGCACCCATATTTTGTAATACCCAAGTAACGCCAATGTTTTGACATACAGGGTGTTTGGCGCATGGACCGACACAATTTTTTCAGGGATTTGGGAGGTCATTAGCTAGGTTCTACCCATACACCCTTTGTCCCAAATGTCACGGTTGGTTACATATGATTATTTTTATAAAATGAAAAAAATTCCCAAAATGTGTCCTTTAATTTGAAATAACTTTTTTGTTTGTGCGTGTAGTGGCACAAAACAAATTTTGTTGCATTCTCCAAAGTCTTTTAAATCTAAAAACATCTTTGTTTTATACAACTGGTTTCAAGAAAATTCCTTACAGGCTTCCAAAGTTAATTTTTTTATTTAATGAATGAAATTTTACAACTTCTAAATTCATTATAAAAAAAACTAAAAGCCATTTTGAACTTAGCTTTATTTTAAAAAGTTCTTTAGTTGATACCCTTTCTAACGGTATGCTACATGTCATAGAAATTATTCATTATGTAGTCAAAATACTAGTTAGGAGAGTCAGGGTTAAGAAAAAGACTTTTTAAGGTTATTTGGTTTTTATTAAACTAAAGTTATAAAAAAGGAGGCAAAACACCGGGAAAGGTGGAAAGTAATGGGGGAGGCCTTTGCCCAGCAGTGGGACAGAATAGGCTAGTTAAAAAAAAGTTATAAATCTTGTTCAAATTGACCTCCTCCATTTCGTATGCATGCACGACATCTGTTTCTTATTTCAACTGTCGTTGTACGTAGTCGCATTTCTTCTTTCATAGTTTGGAACGCGCCGGTTATTCGTTCAATCAGAACTTCCCTAGTGGGCACTTCTGTCTGGTAAAGCAATTCTTTTGCACGTCCCCAGACGTAAAAATCCAAAGGTGTCAGGTCTGGGGACCGTGCGGGCCACGGAATAGGGCCGCCTCTACCAATCCATGCGTTTGGAAAGGCAGCAGGCAGTTGGTAGTGTGCTGGACAGCCGTCATTTTGGAAAACTATCGGCACACCTTCTTCCAAAACTGGCACAACAAGTTCGGGTAGATCATTGATTAAAAAATTTAAATAAATGTCTCCATTCAACCTTTCTGGCAAAAAATATGGGCCGATGAGATTGCGTCCAATAACACCAGCCCAAACGTTGACACTGAACTTTCTTTGAAAAGAACTCTGCCTTTTAACGCGAGGATTTTGGTCTTTGTGACTCCAGTGGTGAAGATTGTGGAGATTCACTATTCCCTCACGGCTAAAATTTGATTCATCGGTCCACAAAATTCTTTTCAAGAAGTTGCCATCTTCGACGTCTGTATGCAGTATAAATCTGCAGAAATCCAGCCGTCTAGCATTATCACCATCTTCGAGCCCTAAAACAAAACAAAATCCTTGAGGTACTGCCAATACCACAAAAGATTTTCGTTTTTCTGGAATAAATTCAAACATGAATAAATAACTTGTGAAACAAAGAAAATCAAACGTCTAAAAATTTATTAAGTATCTTTACTTGGTCGCGGGACTTATTACCGTGACCCCGGAACGTAAAGGGCTATTGAAGGAACACTGTGGATTTTAGTCAGTACAAGTCTGACAGTCCCTCCCGCCCTGCCCGGGGTGGGAGGACTCATTTGATGATTTTACCACGAAAAAAAAAAGTATCTTTACTTGACGAAATAACTAGTCATTGAAAATTGAAATAGGTTAAAACGGGTTTTTTGTTACAATAAAAAAGGGCTGGTGTGTTATTTACCTTGAACAGGAGTGTAATGAAATGCATGCCTCCCATCTGCCCGAAGAACCGCCCAGACTTTCCATACTGTTAAGTTAAGTCTTGCAGCAACAGTTCGTATGCTTGTGTTGTAGGTTCCTCATCAAAAGCTTGAAGAATCATTTCATCTACGGCTACATTATGTTGCACGGCACTCACTCGAGGTTCTTGATGATTTAGGTTTCCTGTCTCTCTCAAACGTCGATAGGTTGTAGAGAAGGTTTCGTGGTGTGGTATACGTCGATCAGGATATCGCTCCTGATAAATTCTTCGCGCTTCGCGCGCATTGCAGTTAGCCCTGCCATACGCGAGTAGCATGTCGGCATACTCTTCGTTACTGAAGGTAGGCATTTTACTATCAACACCGAAGATAAACACAACAATAAAATAGTTTAAATGCGGAAAAAACAATAACAATAACAAGATTTAACAAACAAAACTCAATGAAAAAAAAGAGAAGAATGTGAAACACACGGGCACTTCCAACGGCAGAGATAGTCAGACCTCAACTGACTGCACCGTACCTGTCACATCCCGAACGTCCAACTCAATGTTAGACAAAGACAAAAATCATTTTACATGTGCAAGAAAGAGACGAACTTTTTACCTGCGCTTACATTGACGCGACGGTATCGTTCAAACTGGTTCCATTGTTTTGTGCGGTTCGGCCGTGGCATAGTAGTATCCCTTATTTTTACAACATAAATGAATAATTTCTATGACATGTAGCATACCGTTAGAAAGGGTATCAACTAAAGAACTTTTTAAAATAAAGCTAAGTTCAAAATAGCTTTTAGTTTTTTTTATAATTAATTTAGAAGTTGTAAAATTTCATTCATTAAATACAAAAATTAACTTTGGAAGCTTGTAAGGAATTTTCTTGAAACCAGTTGTATAAAACAAAGATGTTTTTAGATTTAAAGGACTTTGGAGAATGCAACAAAATTTGTTTAGTGCCACTACACCCACAAACAAAAAAGTTATTTCAAATTAAAGGACACATTTTGGGATTTTTTTTCATTTAAAAAAAATAATCATATGTAACCAACCGTGACATTTGGGACAAAGGGTGTATGGGTAGAACCTAGCTAATGACCTCCCAAATTCCTGAAAAAATTGTGTCGGTCCATGCGCCAAACACCCTGTATACACCGAGTGAAATGCCAGTTTAACGATGAGCGTAGTAGGTAACCGTACCTGTTGAAAAACTGACAGTTGTACATACATTGTATTTTGATAAATTGATGCACACAGAATTCATCGACACGCTGCCACTGGCGAACACGCCCGAAGTGTTTGGCCTGCACCCGAACGCCGAGATCGGCTACTTCAGCCAGGCCGTGCGCGAGATGTGGGGACATCTTATAGAACTACAGCCGCAAACAAGTTAGTAACGTTCTGTATTGAGTTTTGACGCGAAACAAGTTGAAAAAGTGAGAAAAAGTTAGAAAAAACAATTAAAAAAAAAAACGCACTTTTCCGATTTTGATATTATTGATGCACGAACGTATGGAGTAAACGGAACATAAATTCGAGCGATTTTTTTACTGGAAATTCGACTATAGCATTTTCACAAATAGCTAGGATATACTTATGAATAAAGCCTTCAAACGAAATAAAAACATTATAGCAAATTAAAAAATCATTCAAATTTACGTCACGTTTTCTTCTAGGCTTACCGAAATAGAAAGTCAAAGTCAAATAATTTATTTGAATTAGGCACAAAAAAGGCACATAAGAACGTCAACATTTACAAAAAAAAAAAGAAAAAAAGTAATTGATTCTAGTCGCCCATTCCAAAAGTTCGTTTTCGTATGGAGAAGAATGGGCAAGAAACTCCACCGTTACTCTTTTAAAATATTTTCACAATATCTTGTATACATTAATTATATAATTTTAAGTGAAGACGATGCACCTAGAATAAGATAAAGAGAAATCCAATCCATTTAGCCATTTCTTGTCGACTACTCAGACAACCTGCGCTTATTTGATTTCTACATCGGATCGATAATATCGGGTGTCGGATGAGAGTAGTGGAGAAACTTAGGTACTAATACAACATGTTTTTTTTTTATGTCCCTTAAGTCTTTATGCTATACTAGCGGGCCGCTCCTGCCGGCTGCCTCCTTTGCACGGTTTTTACGACTTGACAAAACATCGACATTTCTTAGTTTTATATGTAACTTTAACAAACGGTCATAAACCTTCCGGAATAAATTCTCTAAACGACGACGGTGAAAACCTCATCAAAATCTGTTGCGTGGTTTAGAAGAACCATGGTATAATAACATACTTCGCCAGGTATTCTCTTCCGACGATGGCCTAAGACTACGTCACGATAAGTGTTGCCATTGATTGTCCTTTTCAGTAAATTTAGGAACTTTCTCATTTAGTTAATGAAAATAAAATAAATTACTAACTAGCTTAACTATTTAGTAACTCGTGTGATTCATCTATTTAGTTTTAAATTATTTAATATATTGAATTTTTAGTTCATAATTGCTTTTTTACGTTAAAAATGCATTTTGCTCGGGTAATTCAATCACACACAGTGGCCACACATAAAACTGACAAGTGTCATACTGACAGTTCGCCATTTCATCGCTATCGCCGTGTCGCTCTTATATATAGCGTTGTTTCGCTCGGTGAGCAAAATACTGTGGTTCTCAAACATTGGTTACTGTGAAAAGGAAAACTGTACTGTGAAAGATACACAAGAAAAATGATTAATTGTTCCATAATAACCTGTAAAAAACAGGACAGGCAAAGAGATCTTAGCCCATACAGCCAAGTCAGATGTATTTTTTTTTCAAGAGATGTTGACATAGCTTGCTAGATAGTTTTATTTTTTTTCAAATAAATATGGTTTAACGGCTCTGGCTTCAAGGCCTTTTGGGCTCATCTAAAATATTAATCAGTGTTTTTCGAGTCCCTGCAGACACATAATACATAACAATATCGTAATTTTGAACTCTTTCGTTTCTGTATCGACTGACTGTCTATACTTTTAGATAGTCAGTCGATGCAGAGTATATACAGTATACACGTATAGACTGATTAAAATTACTATTATACTCGATGTATTAAAAATGATAAAAATTGAGTACCCGTTGTATTATTTTTATCTTTTTCCCCACTAAAAAAGTTTGAGAGCCGCATCGCAACTGATGACGTATTCTTAGGCCAATCACGTGACCCTGCTGTCACGGGAAGAGAATACCTGGTGAAGTATGTTATTATACCATGAGAAGAACAACGCGGACATACAGACAAACGCGAAAAGTGACTTTAATTTATAATATATGTATAGACATGCGGCATGACGGCATGGCGCACCCATCAGGTCAATAACAGCCCAACCGCAAGAGCAATTTCTCTCATGAATAGTTACCTTGATAGTAGTCCAGATGCCGACATATTTGTGAATAGTATCAACAGCACAAGGAAAGATGTATTGTCGTTTTTAAATAGACTGTAGTTAATAATATAATTGTACTGTAGTTTAGTTGATTATGTGAACTATGTGGTATTGTTATTTTTAAATGTTCTATTGTAATTATTTGAATTTGACCAAGATATTGAATTTGGACATGTTATTATTTTTATTTTTTTTGTATTTGATAAATTGTTTTTTTTTTTTACATCTTTGACATTATCATATCATTTTTCTTATTTTTTATTTTTTTTTATTGCTTATAATGTTGAATTTCTTTGACATCTTTCTATTGACAATCATTTTTCTATTATTTTTTTTTTCTCAATTTCGTTAATGCTTGATATGGATTGTGGAAATTGTTAGCATGTAAGCGTTTTGGTCGTAACTGTAAGCTTATATTGTGTTTTATTCAATAAATAAATAGAAGTAAAAATAATACAAAAATTGTCTGAATTCAATGTTTATTTTTTATATTTCACGTAAGGGTTTGTTTTACTTAAATAATCGTGACTGTCGAATTATTTTGTATGTTTTTTTTTGTAATTCATATGCCAGTTCATTCATTTTGCACACATGGTCTCAATAAGCCTCGTTCAGACCAGCGGCAGCGCGACGCGACTCGAACAATTTCCACGAAAACTTCACGGTATAACAATAACCGGTGTCGCGTTGCGCTAGTCTGCACGAAGTTTTAATACCTGGGACATCAAAAGGAACACGTTGTATAGCAAAAAAAGATGAAAAAACGAAAGATAGGAGTGGCAATCAGTCCTTGGATTATTTAACTTATGTAGGTATTGCGGTCTGCATAGATACATAAGTTAAATATTTATTTGCGTATGATAATGGCACTACTTTGCCGACAAGTGCTGGTAGGGTTTGAGTCACCTTCAAGCAGCGTTTTTATCAAAATTCAAAAGTCATTTATTCAAACTAGGCTGAGAATCAGCACTTTTCGAACGTCAAAATTACATAAGACAGTCCCCCAAAACGCCCACCCTTCACCACTTCCTAGTGCTTTTGCACTAGGAAGTGGTGAAGGTTTATCAAGGATATATGTTTAGATTCTTTTACTCATTTCCCATTCGACCTAGTGACCTAAGTGCGATAGTGGCGCTCTCATTTTTTCCAAGCTGTAGCTATTTATGTTTAACTTGCTTAAAAGATTATTTTTCTATTTCCACGCGGCTTTAGCAAAAGTATGGGACCGTAAGTATAAGGAAGTGTCTTAATGAAGTCTATACTCTCATGTTCGTTATTTATGTAATATAATTTTAAATTGTTTGATTTTTATGCTGCTAGGCATTGTCAAAAGTAAGTTTACTACCACATTACTATTTAAAATGATCTATTATTATGATTCATATAAGGAAAAGTGTTTCTCATGAAGTTTCTGTCGTTATTTCTGCCCAAAGACGCAGTAGTTTGTGAAGTTAATTTTCGGCACAGTTACCGCCAACGTCCATACTAAGTTGAATACACCGGTTCTCGTCCGATCACCGAAGTTAAGCAACATCGGGCGCGGTCAGTACTTGGATGGGTGACCGCCTGGGAACACCGCGTGACGTTGGCTTTTTGTATAATTTAACGTTTTATTTCGAACCGATTTTTTTATTAACTATATCTGAAAAGAAATGCAGATTGTGTGTAGGAATTTCTTCTCAGAAATCGTTAGGTATAGTCCAGTAATAGAATCTTCGATCAACAAAGTACTGTACTAGATTTCCGATGACCGCATCAAAACTGCCGGAAAAATAAGACTATAAATAATGGTAGTGGTCTTATTTTGCAACATAGTTTTTTCAATCTTATTGATCGGAAAATATGTGTTATGTTTCTCAATTTATTTTTCTTATTTTAGAAATACGTTTACTTTTCTATCGAAGTATATATGTATATTCCAAACGATAATAAACTTTATGTTTGAGTGTTAAGGTTTATAATCAATTTATATGCAATTGCGGCCACTTGAGCGATGTTTTTTTTGTTCCTATACTTATATCTTTAACCTAATGCTAATGTTGATCTCTTAATTTTATACCATAAGTAAGTTATAATGGTTTTATTTTTAGCCGAATAAAAAAAGGGAGATTCTCAATTTGGATGTTTTTTTTTTAAGTAAGGTACTTGCACCCAATAAGGACCACCTTTATTAGAATACTTATAAATTAAAAATTTATAGGATTACACAAAGTAACGTATAAAAGCTTTAAATAAAATTTAGTGAAGATCTATAATTATGACAAAAAATACACGGTTTGCTTTGTGAAACTGGCAAAAAACAGTCGGGTAAAAAGGTTTATGTGAGGCCAAATTAAGCACCTATGTTCCTAATAAGGACCGTATTAAAATGTAACACATTTTGATAATTTTGTAATTATATAACTTTTAATTTAACCTATTCAATTGTATTAACTAATTAATTATTATATTATTAGCAAATATTTAATATTAGACCAAAAATTTTAAGGTGGGCCTTATTAAGTATACCAAAGTGAATGTTAAGAATAAAACTAATTTTATTTCAGTAATCAACATATATTTATTTTTTTAGTAAATAATTACTCTTTCTTCAGTCATTAATTACAGCATTTTAAGGAAAATCAGTCTTAATTTCTTATACGATACCGTGATGGGCCTTATTAGGAGTACTAAAATACACGAGTAAGTTTTTGTATTAATTATGTTAAAACAAAACATGATAATAAAACGAAATCAAAATAATCAAATAAAACAACATAAAAATAATCAAATAAAACAATATCTAAATAATCAAATAAAACAATATCTTAATAATCAAATAAAAACAACTAACTTGTCGCAAAACACAAATTAAAAATATTAAACACAAAAAGAACACACAAAATCATCAGTATCTTCTTTCGTCAAGCCAACACATTCTTCGTGGAACCATATGCGGCAGTTTTTACACTGTCGCATATCGGCAATTTTGTCAGCATTGCATGCATGACAATACCAAGATTCTACCTTGTTTTGGTTTGTAGCACCCTTTCCTTCCTTTCTATCTTTTTGTTTAATTTTGGCTTGCACCTTACTCTTTTTCTTGTTTATTTTTTGTTTTTCTTTCAGTTTCTTTGGCATCTGTTTCACTTCTCTTTGTTTCTTTTGCTTTTCCTTTGTCTGATTTATTTTGTCTTGAAATAAATCTTTCGTTACACGTTGCCCAATATAGTTTAAAGCCTTGCGCGTTGGCTTTGATTTGATAACAGCGAAATTTGGAGTTGGAAACATTTGCTGAAATGCTGTCTTTTTCGCATCCTTCTCCAAAAGTCTTGACAATGGAATATCATCAGGATCGTCTTGGTGGTTCATAGTATCGCCACGTCCAATATTATTTGCTTTATCTGTTGTTTGAGATTTTTTCGAAGTCAATTTTCCCGCTGGTGATGGTGTCTTTTCTCCTCTATCAATTATTTCGTTTAAAGACCATATATTTTCATTGTTAGATTCAGATGACGAGGAATATATTCTAAACCTCTTCGAGGAATGATAACTTGAGTAAAATTGTGTCATATCAATATCTGAGGTATCTGAAGGTGAAGAGATCATTACAGATGGACGTTGTATACCTGAAGTTCCAGGTTTTGGAGAATAATAGATGTTTTCTTTGGATTCACTCGAAAAAAAAAAAAAAGAACTGTAATTAACTAATCTGTAAGTACGTTCGTTTGTTGGCATTTCAGAAAATGGAGTGGTTTATTCATTTATCTCATTTTCACCATGTATAGGACTTACTAAGATTTCACGTATCTCATTATCATAAACAAGAAGGGATGGTGATTCACCTAGCTCGTCACAGTAGGTGCCATCTGTATCGGACTCGTTTTGATCGCCACGGTGAGTAACTGGGCTAGTTAAAGTTAATGCTAATGGTTTTTCCGTTAGAACTGATGGTGCATAAGCCTCTTCTGGAATCATATTAGGATCCCAAGGAAAGAGACCCGTTGCTTTGAATCCATTAATAATATTACTCATAGTCATACATTTAGGCCAAACTTTCGTTAGTATTTTATTAAAGCGAGCCTTAGTAATTTTCTTGGCAGGATGTTGGTATGTGTATAGAAGAACTTCCTCATCCCAATAATGTTCAAAAGATTTATTTACGGATTTGTCCAAGGGTTGGAGCTCATGAGTTGTATTTGATGGTAAGCAGTAAAGAATAATATCATTTTTTTCTGCGACATCGACAATTTGGTAATCTAGATGTGAAGATGCGCCGTCGAAAACTAAAAGACATTTACCAGGAGATTTAAATTGAGCCAAATGAATAATAAATTCTATAAATAATTCTGTTGTCATACTGCCCTTTGGAGCCATTTTGACTAAGCTTCCAGGTGGCAGGTTCTCTGTAAACTCGTTACGTAATCTCTTTCCCTTAAAAAGTATCATTGGAGGTATGGCGGTACCGGTTGCGTTGACACATACTGCTATCGTCACATTTTCAGCATGCTCTTGGGCTACCAAATGAATTCTTCGTGCTCCTTTTCGGGCAAGCACCTGCTGCTGATGATGTAGAGTCAAACGACAACCTTTTTCGTCCACGTTGTAAAGCCGTTCAGGATGGTTGGATATATCCATATTGTCATAAATTTCTTTTATAGCTTCAAAATGTTTGCCGACAATAAATTTATTTAGTTTTTGCGCACGTGCAGGATTCATTACCTGTGCTTTGCGTTTTGAAATTTCAGGATGACGTTTTAAGAAATTCTGTAACCACTTTTTACCAGCTGTCCCTTTTGCCTCGTTGAACTGGTTTTCAATATTGTGAGCTTTACAGAATGTATATGCTTGTTTTCTTATAACTTTAGGAGTTAAAGGCATACCAATATGAGCGAACTTAACTATTCTCGCAGCCAAATCATTTTCAAGATCTTCAGTCAACGTACACTTTCTACCCAATTTCTTTTTGTAACTCCCATTAACAAGATGATTTTTTAATGTCCGCCGGGGTATATTGAATGTGGTCGCAGCCGCTCGTTCTGAAATCTCTTTTTTCATTACTGCATCCATGGCTAATTTAAGATCATCTTCAGACCAGTTGCCACGTTTTTTCCTAGCTGGTAGCTCCTCCATTGTGAAATCCCTAATGATAAAGATAAAAAAGGAAATAAATATGAAACAATAAACTATATATTAGCAAATTGCAAAAAAGTAAGAAAATTAGAACTTCGCGGGCTACCTTAGCGCTCCCCCCTTAAGTCCTCACTTCCTAAATTATTTTCAAAGATGACGCCAAAGATTCCAGAATAGATGATGGAAACATGTTAATAGGTAAATAAACCATAAGAAGAAACCATGATTAATGGTTCTGATTATTGGCCTACCTTGTTATAAATACAAAATAATATCTATTTAAATACTTCGTTTTATCTTACATTCATAATTATAAATAAAAAAACCTTTATTAACTAAATAATAAAATTTTACGCCTATTTCATATTCCTAATAAGGACCGGACCTTAATACGAACTCGTATTGTGGTCCTTATTAGGATTTGGGTATCGTGTTAGATGAACACATTTTAAAGTTATATAATGAAAAAATAACAATGTATTTACCTTAGCAGAGTTATCTCTGAATGTTTAAATCCAATCTTCTGTAAAAAATTACTTAAAAAAAGTATTTGTTTCACGAAAACTAACAAAACAACGCACATCAATTTTATAAAATGGTGTCTCTAACCGCTGTCTTACACAAACTGGACGCTACTGACAAAATGGCGGAATCTACGCGTCATCACGCGATTGCATTTAACCAATGGGTGGCATAGCATGCTGCGCGCGAAAATTGAACCGGTTGAAAAAATGCCAAGTGTGAGTTTTCTAAAGTGGCCCTTAATAGGTGCCGGTCCTTATTGGGTGCAAGTACCTTACTTTAAGTTCGTGCATTTTCCGTCATATACCTACCTACCTACAGACGGATTTGCATACCTAATAATTTTTTTTGTTTAAAAGAGTAGATGGAGTGGAACCTCTCGAGGTGGTCCCATATAAATTTTACTAACTTTGCTTGTAAAGTTATTTTTCACTTTGTAGTGTTTCTTATTGGAAGGCGGTTGTTTTTGTTCTTTTGTAAAAGTGTTTAAATCTCAACTCCTTTATTTTTCGTACTTTATATTGAGTAGTTATCAAAATGTTAATTCGTAGACTACCTATTTAAGTACTTGATAAATAACTTTGTATAAAAAAAAACCAGATATCTTAAGGTTATTGAAAAATTTGCGCTGAAAAATCTAGAATATTCTGTTTTTAGACCGCGAAACTGATACCTACGGGCTCTTAGATTCTATTTTTAAATTTCGGTATTATGTTTTTATAGTATGTCAATATAAACTGTTTACATGATTTAAAAACGAGACTTAAAATAATAATAATGTATCTAGTTTTTAATATAAACTCGTTTTGAAGTTTATAATTCGAATATCACAAATTATGTACCTAGACAAAAAGTATTTTCACCTCAGCACCTCAAACAAGCAGGTTTTGCTGTCAAAAAACAGTGTGCAAAATTCAATTTTGCTGCGAGCGTGAGACAAAGTAATTTTTTAATTATTTTTTTTAATTGTCAGTGGTGGTCACTCACAAAATTCTAAAGATTTGAATTTCACTTAGTTTTGTCACTTTCACTTCGATACGAAAAAAGCGAGAGATAGAATCAAAACGATTCGAAGTTCGATTTCAAAATTCCTTATCTAGTAGGCCCAAAAAAGAAACAAACAATAAAACGTTCGGATACATATAAAACCTTTAAATAGCAAATCATCTGTTATGGTTTTATTTAAAATCTGTTTTATTACATTTTTTAGAACCAAGTTATTAAAGCGGCTTGCGGTAAGAGTGCACTGGCAGAGTTCGTCACGCGAAAAGGTGCTGCGACTGTCTTCTTCTAATTCAAAGAGAAAGAAAGACGGAGAGAGATAGAAAGTGTGAATTTGGTCGAAATGAAAATCCAAGATGGCGGTTGCGAAAATTTTCACATTTTTCGTCATGGGTATCGTTTCTATGGTTTTCAAGGTTGCTAAAACCGATGGTGAAGTCAAAATAAAAATCCAAGATGGCGGCTACGAAAATTTTCTCATTTTTCGTCATGGGTATCGTTTCTATGGTTTTCAAGGTTGCTAAAGCCGATGGTGAAGTCAAAATAATAATCCAAGATGGCGGCTGCGAAAATTTAAAAAAAAATCTTCATGGGTGTCGTTTCTATGGTTTTCAAGGTTGCTAAAGCCGATAGTGAAGTCAAAATAAAAATCCAAGATGGCGGCTGCGATTTTTTTTTCATTTTTCGTCATGGGTGTCGTTTTCATAGTTTTCGAGGGAGCTAAAGCCGATAGTCAGATCAAAATATAAATTCAAGATGGTGGCTGCGAAAATATTCAAACTTTTCGTCATGGGTATCGTTTTCATAGTTTTTGAGGGTGCTTAAGTCGATAGTGAGGTCAAAATGTAAATCCAAGATGGTGGCTGTAACAATTTTGTTTGTTTTAAATTAAATCATACGTGAGAAGGAACTTCGTGCCTGACAGGGGGTACCCCGATCACACTTTTTTTTTTCTAAAAAAAAATTGGTATTTGCCATTGAAAAAGAACTGGGGATTCGGATTTCTTTTTTCCTGAAAATTTCCATATAAATATGCTCACAGTACGATACCTAACAACACCCTCACGGATCGGAAATGTTTTTTTTACATGTTGTATGTTCTCGCTGCTGAGGTGAAAAGTTGTATGTGTTACACGAGAGCAAAGTTATTTGCATCTCGTGTCTTTGAATCCCTCGCCGCGCTCAGGATTCTAACCTAGGATCACTCGCTACGCTCGTGATTCAATTATAGAATCCTTCGCTTGCTCGGGATTCAAAATCAACACTCGCAGCAAAAAACAACTTTGCTCTCTTGTTGCACAAATAACTATTTTCACCTCAGCACCTCAAACAAGCAGGTTTTGCTGTCAAAAAACAGTGAGCAAAATTCGATTTTGCTGCGAGCGTGAGACAAAGTAACTTTTTTTTTTTTTTTTTTTAATGCCGACGGCAGTGTTGGGTCTACTCACAAAATTCTAAAGATTTAAACTTCAATTAGTTTTGTCACTTTCACTTCGATACGAAAAAAGTGAGAGATAGAAACAAATCGATTCGAAGTTCGATTTCAAAATTCCTTAACTACCTACTAGGCCCAAAAAGAAACAAACAATAAAACGTTCGGATATACTTAAAACATTAAAATTGCAAATCATCTGATAAGGTTTTATTTAAATTCTGTTTTATTAAATTTTTGGAACGAAGTTCTTAAGCGGCTTGGGGTAAGAGTGCAGTGGCAGATATCGTCACACGAAAAGGCGCTTGCGACTGTCTTCTTCTAATTCAAAGAGAAAGAGAGAGATAGTAAGTGTGAATTTTGTCGAAATGAAAATCCAAGATGGCGGTTGCGAAAATTTTCACATTTTTCATAATGGGTGTCGTTTTCATAGTTTTGAAGGGTGCCAAAGCCGACCATGAGGTCAAAATGTAAATCCAAGATGGCGGCTGCGAAAATTTTCAAATTTTTCTTCATGGGTATCGTTTCTGTGGTTTTCAAGGTTGCTAAAGCCGATAGTGAAGTCAAAATGTAAATCCAAGATGGCCGCTGCGAAAATTTTCTAATTTTTCTTCATGGGTATCGTTTCTATGGTTTTCAAGGTTGCTTAAGCCGATAGTGAAGTCAAAATAAAAATCCAAGATGGCGGCTGCGAAAATTTTCTAATTTTTCTTCATGGGTATCGTTTCTATGGTTTTCGAGGGTGATAAAGTCGATAGTGAGGTCAAAATATAAATCCAAGATGGTGGCTGCAAAATACGAGGTGATGAAGCTTATGTAAAAAAAACCTTGTCCGATCCGAAAATCTGAGGAAAATGGGCATATGGTACTGCAGTAACATTACAAAACAGTATTTTTTTGATTATTATTGATAGTAAAAGTTATTGGTATTTAAAATTCACATTTTTAGTTCCAAAATTACCCCAAATCCATAAAAAAATTGCAAAATTCATAACTTATGACTTTTAGACACCCGCTAAACGACGGCCGCCGCCCGCACCAAATGTAAAATTCTATCAAATTCACCATTGAAAAAAAATGTAGGGATTATTTTTTCTTTTTTCCTGAAAATTTCCACATAAATATGCTAACAGTACGATACCTAACAACACCCTCACGGATCAGACAGGGTTTTTTTTACATGTTCTCGCTGCTGAGGTGAAAAGTTGTATGTGTTACACGAGAGCAAAGTTATTTGCATCTCGTGTCTTTGAATCCCTCGCAGCGCTCAGGATTCTAACCTAGAATCACTCGCTACGCTCGTGATTCAATTATAGAATCCTTCGCTTACTCGGGATTCAAAATCAACACTCGCAGCAAAAAACGACTTTGCTCTCTTGTTGCACAAATAACTATTAAACCAGATAGTATATTAATTAAAAACCGCATACCATTGGTTTAGGTACACATCTCCTAAAATTGCATAGACTGATTTCTCATATCAGGCGAGAATAGCGAAACTATAGGTACCTACACTTCTGCCGGACCCTTTGGGGAAAACAGACCTTATTATAATCGCGAAAGTGAATTTGTTTGTTTGTTACCCTTTCACGCTACAACAGCTGAACGGATTAGGATAAAATTTGGCACACAGATAGACCATAATTTGGGTAAGGATATACTTTCATCCTGGATAGCAGACGAAGTCGCGGGCAACAGCTAGTGTAGTATATTAATTAAAAACCGCATACCAAATATCTACTATTTATACTATTAGTTTATAATACAACTCAACTTACATCACTTTTAAGTAAATTCTTTTATGTATTTATTGTATAGGTAGGTATATCTACTAACTAGCTGGCCCGACAGACGCTGCCCTGTCCAAATTTCAATTCCCACAGAAAAATGCACTTTCGGTAATTCCCGAATTTTCAAATTTTTCGGGCGTTTTTTCCCTGCAAAAAACCTCATTCGGACTATCAAGAACATCTTAAAACAAAAAAATAGGCAAATAGGTCCAGACATTCTTAAGAGGGCGTACAGCGCCACCTTTAAAAAATATTTTCTCGTATCTGAGAAGGAATTATCAAACGGCTAATAAGGACCCGCGGTAAGTGTGTCTAGAATTTTCTAATACCTTTATAAAGTTCCATATTGAGACACAA
Organism: Xanthia togata; assembly: GCA_963853775.1. NCBI lineage: Eukaryota > Metazoa > Arthropoda > Insecta > Lepidoptera > Noctuidae > Xanthia > Xanthia togata. Next base: position 8,667,499 of record OY970805.1, read on the forward strand.
AGCAACAAAATTCTATCTCAAGAAAAGCGACCACATTCCTCTAGGTAGATCGTAATAAGTAAGTTGCTTCGTGTCTCAGTATGAAACTTTATAAAAGGTATTAGAAAATTCTAGAGGGTACTATTATTGTACGCCCTCTAAAGTCATGCGCTTAAGTATCAACTAACAGCATTTAATTTTAATTTATACCTATCTAAGATGTAAATGGTACACCACAGACCACCTGCTGTTTTGTCTTCTCTCTTTAATCCATCCAAAGGTTGTCCTTAAAAGATGATCGCTTTTAGTGATAAGACCGCCCATTGAGTCAGTCCACGTTCGCACGGACGTAAAACTATCGCGGCGGGATTTTATCGCGCACTGGATTTTGAATTATCGGTGTTGAACCGAGCGTTGAGAATCCAACGCGTTGGGACGCACTCTCGTCCCAGCGCGTTGAAAAAACACAGTGCACGAAAAATATCGCCGCGATTTTATTACGTGCGTCCGTGGGCTCATACTAAGTACCTATTTTTTTTAAATCTACACCTGCAACATAAACATGGTGTACATAATAAAGAGTATTCTACTATTCTATCGCCTGCCTTATCTCTCATCAGGCGAGGCCGGCGGTGCCATGAGTCGCGAAGACTTCATCGACACCATCGCGGTGGACGTGTTGGCCAAGCTGCCGGCGCCCTTCGAGGTCTGGCGCGTGCGCAAGCAGTTCGAGATGAACATCACGCCCACGCTGGTTGTGCTGCTGCAGGAGTTGGAAAGGTATAGTACCTATCTATATACCTACACACGGTGGAAGGGTTATCGTAATGCTAGCTACACTACACATGGGGTATTTTTCTAATTACTAGGTTTCGCGTCCGCGTGGGGGTCGGAAATTATCCCACGGGAATGTACTACCGGGATAAAAACACAAACATATAAACTTTTACATTTATAATAAATACTAGCGTAGCGACCCGATCCTGCTTCGCACGGTTTTTTCTCAGTTATATCTACCTATGTGTCTTTAATATAAACCTTCCTGAATAAATTCTCTAAACGACGGTGAAAATGTCATCAAAATCTGTTGCGTGGTTTAGAAGAACAACGCGGACATACAGACAATCACGAAAAGCGACTTTGTTTTATAACATTAACAGATTATATTATATATGTAGGATAGTAGGATTTACGTGATTACAGATAGTGCCATCCACGAAGACGCGCCCCATTTCGCCATTCCTGTACCTACTTTAAGCTGTAGGTACTATCGAAGAAGTTCATATCTATACACCGTAAGGACTATTTCTGCTTGCAGCGCTCGGCCGCTATAGAACCGGGGCGGTAACAGATGTGGTCATCGTGTTCACGGGATTTTGTTTTCAAACTGCTTAAGTGGTCTACACACCAAAGCCGCTGACCCGGCGGCACGGATCGCCGGCCCAACCCGCCGGCCTTATTTTGTACAATCATGCCGCCGGCTTGCGCCCGCGCGGGCAAGCCGGCGGGGCAGCATGCCGATGCCGACGGCATCCCTCTCCACTCACTCAGTCAGTTGCCCGCCGGCTTTCATAGAGTAGTGACGTATCACTTATTCATTCTCTGTTGTTGTGAAGTGTCGGCACTTTTATTTTTTATCAACTCCTGACATATTATCTAAGCAACTGTCGTTTTCAAGATGTCTACGCCATTCACCGGGAAAGACTTCTCCTTGATTATTATCAGTATCGTTTTCGTTTTGCTGAGTTGCAGCGGTTCGTTTGATATAATTAAATAAATGTATACACGCCAAACCCATATAGCGCTTTGTGGTAGCCGTTACGGAATAATTCGACACTATGTGTCCACACTTATTCATTCTAGTAACACTTTTTTGGTCGCTGAGTGTACTTTGTTTAGGCTCGCCTGGTGTCCATCTACTAGCAGCGTGTGCGACTCACATACATTGCCAACAGCTCTCGGCAAGGCGTTATTATTGTGGCGGTGTATGTGAATAATTTTATAAAATGTCACTTTTTAACTTGCCAACCGCACGAGCGGTCGATATAATTTCTGTCGTCTGTAATTAATCAAAATTAAAGTAATTTCCAAAATTCTTAGTCTCATTGAAGAAACCAAATTTACACTAAATCTAATCCTTTATGTCGTAATAGACATAAAAATTGGCGACCGTGACAGGACAGAAAATCGAAATTACCAAAAATCCATTCTTTGTGTCGTCGTGGCGTGATCATCGAGACCACTAAAGGCCGAGTTCCCGTCGTGTAGCTGAAATCAAAGCCATTGCAGAACGTTCACCACCGGATCGATGCAGCTAAAGTATCGACGCAGGTGTACGTAAGAATAAGCGAAAGGAGAAGAACTGGATCATCAGAAGTTAAGTGCCCTTCCTTCCTCATCCATTATCCTAATTAACATTTTAAAAAAAAAAAAGTGTGAAATCGTGCCTTCCACTTGTGCAATTAATTCAAGGTCAAAGTTTTACTGGATCAAACACAACTGTATTTCACATAATTCACTATAATAACAGTGTTTTTCATTAAAGATCAACATTAATATTGCATATTAGCCAGTTGGCACGAAAAAATCCAAATAATCATCATAAATTGATATTTTAAAATAATTTTCATAGTTTTTTCGTCTACCGACATTGTGTATTTCTCATGCCATTCTAGGAAAAGATACCGTAACGTTCCCAATCAGTTTTTAATATTGTTCGCCGAACATTCCAGATACCTCGGAACATCACGCTAGCACCATTGGTACGAGCAGAGCTTGCATTCCGTGCTTGGCAGCGTGGATCCGGTTTCCTGGTCGGTGGGTGACGACGAATTGAAGGGCGTGAGATTATTTTATTTAACTTACATAATTATTATTTTTATGCTGAAACGTACCTAGTCGAGTTACTTGTTTGAAAGTCTATTAAACTTAGCATACTTGGTTTTGACTAAATTGTAGTTTTAAAAAATGTCGCAAGAAACCGATTTAAAGAAATTACGCGAATTGACTGTCAGGCGTAGCTCAATCAAAGGTCAAGTTACCAAGTTTAAAAACCTTGTGGACAAATTATCGTCTTCGGACTCATTAACAAATGTGGAAATAGCTGAATTAAAGATTAAACTTGGTAGATTTGAGCAGTTATCGGCTAAGTTTGATGAGTTGCAAAGTCAGATTGAAGTCTTAAATAGTGGAAGCCTGTCATTAGAGCTTGAGGAGCGGGACAAAATTGAAGTTGATATGGTGAGTGGGCTTGCCATTGCAAAGGGTTTGTTGGACAGCTGTACGCAATCATGTAGTCATGACTGTCATGAATCCCGAGCTGAACCTCGTGACTCTGGTATCAGGTTACCACGTATACAAATTGCAAGGTTTGACGGTGCATATTTTAAGTGGCTCGAGTTCAGAGACTCTTTTTTGAGCTTGGTTGATCGTAATAAGCAACTCTCGCCGGTACATAAATTTCATTATCTAATATCTTACCTTGAAGGAGACGCGGCACGCATAATTTCCAATCTTGAAGTATCATCTGAAAATTACAAGGAAGCTTGGAAGTTGTTGTGTGATCGTTACGATAATAAAAGACTTCTGATTGATCATCACATGAATTCCTTGTTTAACATACGTTCATTTAGCAAAGAAACTGTAAAGTCATTACGATTTTTAGTGGACCATGTTACAAAAAACTTAAGAGCATTATCTAGTCTAGGAATGCCCACAGAAAATTGGGATATGTGTGTCATATTTAATTTAACCTCAAAATTAGACAATAATACACTATTAAAATGGGAGGAATTTAGAAACCAGCTTGGTAACGATATTCCAACCTTAGAAAACTTTAAACAAGTTTTGATAGATCGCGCTGATGTGCTTGAAGCCTTAGATAGGAATAAATCAGATAACAGCCAGTACAGCCACCAAAAGGGTTCACAGTTTCAAAATAATCAAATTCGTTCGAATAACAGCACACAAAATAATCACAATAATAAACAGGATAAATATCAAAAATGTTTTATTAAGGCAGTAACAGCTACTAATAAAGACTCTTCAAATTCATTTGTATGTATAATCTGCAGTCAAAATCATAAAATATATGAGTGCCCTAGTTTCAAAAACAAAACTATACAAGAAAAATGGGCAGATATAAATAAATATAAACTTTGTTCTAATTGCCTTAAACAAGGTCATCCAGCAAATGCTTGTGGATTTGGACCATGTCCTGATTGTAAAGAAAGACATAATCGTCTCCTACATAACCCTAACCAGGCAGTTAATAATAATCATGCACATTCAGAATCTGAATCTATAAATGTTAACTCATCGGAATATCAATTTAATCATGTTCTCTTATCTACTGCTTTAATTAAAGTTCATAATCCTAATAACAACCAATATGAAACAGTGCGTGCATTGCTCGATTGTGGTAGCCAAAGCAGTTTTATTACAAAATCTTTAAGAGATAAACTGTCACTTGAGTCTATACCAATAACTAGTATTAATATTATTGGTATCGGAAACCACTTTTCTAATAGGGTAGAAGAGAGCTGTATTGTTAAACTGCAATCTATTTATAACCAGTTTGATGTCACTTATAATATGCTTGTCATGAATGAGCTAACTGGCTATTTACCGAAAGGCCACGTTAATATTAAATTCAAAATACCTAAACATATAAAATTAGCCGATCCTAATTTTAATGAACCCTCTCAAGTTGATATCTTGATTGGATGTGATCTTTTCTGGGATATCCTAGGAAATGAACAAATTTCTATAGGCCCAGATAACCTAAAGTTACGAAATTCCAGATTGGGCTGGTTGATAGCCGGTCCGATAAATACAAATAATTTGAATAGCATATATTGCAACAATAGCATAATTACAAAAAATAACAAGATTCAAGAATCTTGCATTGATAAATTACTTACCAAATTCTGGGAGATTGAAGAACTCCCAAACAAACCAATTCTCAGCGAAAGAGAAAGAGCTTGTGAAAAGCATTTTTTACAAAATACGGTCCGTTTGAGTGACGGACGATTTAATGTTAAATTACCTCTAAATAATTCTCCAAGCAACTTGGGTGAATCCTCTAATACTGCAAAAAAAAGATTGTTTCATTTAGAATCACGTTTTAGAAAAAATCCTACACTAAAATCACAATACGTTGATTTTATGAAAGAATACGAAGAGCTAGGACACATGTCTGTAGCACCTAAAAGTAAACCATTTCCCTCATACTTCTTATGCCACCATGCTGTATTTAAGGACAATAGCGAATCAACCAAAGTTCGTGTCGTTTTTGATGGATCCGTCCCCACCTCCTCGGGTATATCTGTCAACGACATTTTAATGGTAGGCCCAAATATACAGGATTCTCTTTTTTCCATACTCATAAGAGCACGTCAATATAAATATTTAATTACTGGTGACATTGAAAAAATGTACAGACAAGTGAGAGTAGATGAATCCTGTAGAAACTTGCAATTAATTCTATGGAGAGAAGATGAGTCCTTGCCCATCAGAACGATGCAAATGAATACTCTTACTTATGGCACCACAAGTGCGAGCTATTTAAGCACTCGCTGTCTGTGGCAGGTGGGCGAGGAGTGTGGGGACGAAACTATAAAAAACATAATACAACACGACTTTTATGTCGACGATTTAATCACTGGTTGTGATGATGAAGAACAATTAACTAATATTCAAAATTCCATATCTTCCGCTCTAAAGTCAGCCTGTTTAAATTTACGCAAATACAAAACTAATTCTAAAAATCTATTCAAAAAATCATCTCTAACCACACAAGACAAATTAACTATAAGTGAATCGTCAAGCACGCTGGGTTTAGGGTGGGAGCCAAAAACTGATAATTTAAACTTTCCTGTGCAACCATATCACAATCATGACAAAATAACGAAAAGACACATATTATCAAATTCATTTAAGATATTCGATCCTTTAGGGCTGCTAAGTCCATGTATAATTACAGCAAAAATAATATTACAAAATTTATGGCAACATAAAATAGACTGGGACCAAGCCATCCCTCAAAAAATAGAAGAAAGGTGGTTAGAATTTGCGAGTAATTTGAACTGTTTATTGGATTTACAAATACCTAGAAGAGTGTTATGCGATTCACCGAAACTAATTGAACTTCATTCATTCAGTGACGCTTCGCAGAAGGCTTACGGAGCCTGTGTATACATGAGAAGCACAGAAAATAACCGTGACTTCGTGGTACGACTATTAGCTGCTAAATCTAAAGTAGCTCGTATAAATCCTATGACAATACCGCGATTGGAACTTTGCGCTGCGTTGTTGGCTGCTAAACTATGCAAAGGCATCCTTGAATCTATTCGCTACAAGCCGTCACGAATCGTCCATTGGTGTGATTCAAGCGTAGTACTAGCATGGCTCAGAGGTGATCTAACCAAACTCAAAACATTTGTCGCAAATAGGGTGGTTGAAATAACCGAGCTAACTGACGCATCCTCATGGCGATATGTTCCCACGGACATGAACCCGGCTGATCTCATTTCTAGGGGTATAAATGCCAATCAGATAATAAATAATAGCCTGTGGTGGTCAGGTCCAAATTATTTAATGAATAGTGAAAGCGACTGGCCAGTTCTAAATTCCATTGATATCAATAATGTACCTGAAACTAAAAATATATCTAAATCTAAAATTACACATAAGATTACAAATAAAACCAAATACTCACCGGAGACGGACCCACCGGCTACACTCGGCTCATCATTGACACCGACGTCAACGAAGCAAGCAGATCAATCAGCATCTGAAACAAAAATTCATAAAACACATAATTCATTATTAACAGCTAATAAAACCTTGTCTGATCAAAATGAAATAAATACTTACCTAAACACAGACACACGGCTACCTATAATAGATCTAGAAAAATATAGCAAACTAAACAAACTTATAAAAATAATCGCCTTTGTAAAAAGATTTTGTTTCAACATTCGTAATATTCATAACAAACAGGTTTTATCTCTCAGCGCTAATGAGTTAGATGACTCATTTCATTATCTATGTCGTGTTTCTCAGTTTAAATGTTTTCCTAATGAATACAAAGCATTATCTAAAAACTTACCTTTGAATGTTAAATCTAAATTACTATCTTTGTCACCGTTTTTAGACGACAACAATTTAATTAGAGTTGGAGGACGAATAAGTTCTTCACCTTATAGTTTTGACAAAAAACATCCAATACTACTTGATTCGTCCCATCATTTAACAAAACTTTTATTTGAAAGAGAACATTTACGGCACATGCATGCGGGCCCGCAGCTGTTGTTATCAATGATAAGGGAATCAGTATGGCCGCTAAATGGCAGAAGGTTAGCTCGGCGCACAGTTCACAATTGTGTGCGATGCTGTCGTGTCCGAGGCAAAACTATTTGTCCTAAAATGGGTGATTTACCATCACAGCGTGTGAGCGCAGATTTCCCATTCAATTCAGTGGGCATAGATTTTGCTGGACCTTTTTACATAATTAATCGTAAAGGTAAAGGTGCAAGGGTGAACAAATGTTACCTTTGTATATTTGTGTGCTTGCGTTATAAGTGCGTTCATTTGGAAGCGGTCTGTGACCTTACCAAGGACGCATTTGTAATGACATTACGCAGATTTATTGCCCGTCGTGGCAAACCCAATGAAATATTTTGTGATAACGGTGGTAACTTTGTGGCTGCTGCTAAAGATATAGGGGTTTTTCTGAAATTACATAATAGGGACTTAGCTGAATTTGCAACTCATGAAAATATAAAATTTGTGTTCTCACCTGCTCACGCTCCTCACTTTGGCGGCATCTGGGAAGCCGGAGTCAAATCTGCAAAATTCCATATAAAAAGAGTTATGGGAAATACCCATCTTACCTTTGAAGAAATATCTACACTTTTCGCACAAGTGGAGGCCGTTTTGAACAGTCGCCCCTTGTGTCCTTTATCCTCATCCCCTGATGACTACCTCCCTTTGTCCCCAGGGCACTTCCTCATTGGAAGACCACTGAAAGCACTGCCTGAACCTAGCTTAGAAAACTTAAAAGAAAGTCACCTGCAACGATACGCTCGACTGCAACAAATTCATCAGCATTTCTGGTCACGCTGGCAGCGTGAATATATACACGAGCTACAACAACGACTGAAGTGGAAGACGAACGCAAAACCCCTAAATATTGGAGACCTCGTGCTTATCCACGAAGAACATGTGCCTCCATTGTGTTGGCGCCTTGGACGGGTTACCAGATTATTCCCTGGTCCGGATGGAATTTCGAGAGTGGCCGATTTAAAAACTACTAGAGGCATTCTACGTCGGCCGATTATAAAACTATGTCCGCTACCCACTGCTGAAGATTTACTGTTGAAAGACAAGCCTTTCAACGGGTGGGAGGATGTTTAGGCTCGCCTGGTGTCCATCTACTAGCAGCGTGTGCGACTCACATACATTGCCAACAGCTCTCGGCAAGGCGTTATTATTGTGGCGGTGTATGTGAATAATTTTATAAAATGTCACTTTTTAACTTGCCAACCGCACGAGCGGTCGATATAATTTCTGTCGTCTGTAATTAATCAAAATTAAAGTAATTTCCAAAATTCTTAGTCTCATTGAAGAAACCAAATTTACACTAAATCTAATCCTTTATGTCGTAATAGACATACTTAGTTCCGTCGCTACGACTAAAAATGGGGAACAGTCGACACAGTAACATTTGGTTTTAAAGTTACGTTGCTGTGTGGTAACATTGGTCTTAGTCTGCAACCACTTCTCAGAAATCATTCGTTCGTTCATTCGTTTTCGTTCTCTTTTTGTTCTGTGACTAGCAAGTTAAAAAATAATAAGAAGAAAACATCAGCCATCACTGTTTAATCAAGTTAAATTTTTATTCATATTTTAATTTGTTTATATTGTTCAAATCTATATGGGAAAAGAATTTCATTGTGTAATTTGTTCATATAGTTTGAAATTTTCAATGCGCCACCATAAAATTGTGATTTAACCTGTGTAGTATAATTTAAACAATAGTTTGTAAGAACTATTAATAGTTTTACAAACAAGTTTTTACATTCCCAGAGCTTGGAAGCTTTTGCTGTAATATATTTAATAGTAACTATATGTTATGGAACCAAAAAAGAACCACAAAATTGTTAAATAATTAAAAAACGTAATTTTATTTAGAGAAAATATTCTAGTCACAACTGGTCAGAAAGTTACTAGATTATGTCGACATATGTCGACGTGAAACCAGAAGTAGTTACAAAGTTACCGAATTCACAAAATGGTTTATTGCTTCCAGCGATTCTCAAACGTTTGGACAGGCCTGCATATTATCAAATTATGTTTAGTATAGTACTAACTAAAGAGGGCTCGTCTCACCTTATATCGGTTGTGCCTAGTACATGGGTACTGGGCAACAACAAAGACTGTCCTGTTTTGGCCAAGGACGAGAAAAAACAGCGACCTTGAACTATTAAGGAGAGATGAAAAAAGTGTGCCTTCGGAGAATTGGAGAAAATTAAAATGTGTCGTGAAACTACAAGGCATAGCTACTTTTGCTGAAGGAATTAGATTAGAGGAACTGTATTCAAATTTTGAGGATACTGAAGATGAGGAGAGGTAAGTTTTACGATGTGTTTTATTCGACAATAATTCGACGACTTGACGCGCCCCACTACCCTATTTTAAAATCCGCGGCCCTGTGTACGTAAAATGCAGTAGTGGGGCGCGTCACTTCAGAAGTTTAGACTGGAAGAGCTCATGGACAATGTTTAATACAACTGAGTGCGCGAAGAGTGAGAAAGAGAGGTACGACCACGAGTCGGTCGGTCGAGTCCGTCTAAGGTCAGTTGAGCTGCGCGCTTCCGAAGGAACGCACGCACGCCATAAGACTGTGGTACCGATAAAGCGATGTAATTTATTACGTTTACTAGACTGAGTGTAGATCAGTGATTAACTATTGGATTCTATTAATTTCAGGTTATTATGGCGTAAGTACTTTTACACGTTACAAAGAGCATGTAAAATACCACATGTTTGATATAAAATGGTATTTTTAACAGTGTTTTTACGAACTTAGTGATTTTGAGTTTTCTATAATAATTTAAAAATACTTACGCTTTTTTTCAAATTAAACTATTATTAATAAAGTATTTCATGTCTTGATTACATATATAAGATTGCATTAGAATCAGTCTTCTCATTTTAAACGTTGTTGAATTTAAATTTTGTATAGAGACGTATATCCCCCCAACTGTGGCGGCCATTTTGCAAAATTTTGCAGGCGCATCTTTGCCTTTACCCGGCTGCCTTGCATTTACCTTATCAATCCGGTACTTTTATGACGTCTTTACTCACGACGCTCAGTCACAACGAAAACTTAGGGCCCAGTATATTTTCTTAGTAAAGAAAAATAAAAACTACTTACAGACTAGTAAAGTGATAAATAATAATAATATAGCGTACGTAGAGATAGGTATTGCCAGTAATTTTTCCGCCAAATTTGCTCGGTCACCTTAAACATCCATATTTTGTTCGTTTGGCCATCTCATGAAATATCACCTTTTAAATAATTATTATTTTTACAGATACCACAAAAATCGTGAAAATAAAAGAAAACATCCGGCTGAAAAGTCAATTGTGGAAGAATTACAAAATTTTAATACTGATTTTGAAATGATGGAAGATAAAGAAACTAAAAAAGATAACGATAATGAAACAAAATGAAACATTTCTCTATGCCATTATACCAATATTTTCTATTTCCCATTGGTACTATGTTATTAAATTTTGGCGTTTTTAATAGACTTCTACTGTCTTTTGGTAAAAATTTATTGAAATCCGTGTTTGAATTGTCTCTCAATATAGTAAGTAATTCCTTTAAGGCATTTTGAGGAATCTGGTACTCTAATGCCCATTGCTGAATTTGGTCTTTTATATTTATTGAATGTATTTCGCTGTCAGAATCAGACGATTCTTCAGCTTCTGCTGCGGAACTGCTGGTATCCAGCCCCTCATTGACATCACATATATTATGAGAGGTCACAACTGCATCTAATTGCACGTTTGACAACGCATGGGAGAACTCTCAAAATGCTATTGGAGTTTTCTGTGATCTCTCCAAAGCCTTTGATTGCGTGCACCATGACACGCTTTTGCGTAAACTGCGTCATTACGGTGTGCTAAACGAAGCTCTAAACGTTTTAAATTCGTATTTAAATAATAGGTCGCAATGTGTAGATGTTGATGCTACCAGTTCAGTTAGGTGTACCTCAAGGCTCAATACTGGGTCCATTCTTGTTTTTAGTGTATATCAATGACTTACCATTCTATTTAAAGGATATCTGTGAAGTTGTACTTTTTACAGATGATACTTCTCTTATTTTTAAAGTAGACAGGAATAGACAAGATTTTGACGATGTAAATAGTGCACTGTCAATGGTTACGGATTGGTTTACGACAAATAACCTAGTTCTCAATGCCAAGAAAACGAAATGTGTAAAGTTTGCCCTCCCAAATGTTAGAAATCTAGGACCCAACATCGTCTTAGATAAAGAGGTGCTTGAAACTGTAAACTCGGCAGTTTTTCTGGGCATAACAGTAGATGCTAAACTTCAGTGGGGTCAACATATATCGAGCCTAGCGGGAAGGCTCAGTTCGGCCGCCTACGCTGTCAGAAAAGTAAGACAATACACTGACGTTGATACAGCTCGGTTAGTATATTTTAGTTATTTTCATAGCGTTATGTCCTACGGTATTCTGCTTTGGGGCAAAGCTGCAGATATTCAAAATATATTTGTCCTCCAAAAACGAGCTATTCGAGCAATTTACCAGCTAGGTGCCAGAGTTTCTCTGAGAGATTTTTTCAAAGATATCGGTATCCTCACAGTGGCATCACAATACATCTTCGCCAACATCTTATATATTAGGCAGAATATACACTTATACACTAAAAACAGTGATATTCACAATGTTAACACTAGAAGTAAGGATAAACTACGTGCTCCCTCCCACCGGCTTCATAAGGTTCATAACTCATTTGTTGGGCTTGGTATAACCTTTTATAACAAGCTACTCTCTTGTTTGCTAGATTTGCCTTTTAATGCATTTAAAACTAAAGTAAAGTCCAACCTTTGTTCAAAGGCATACTATTCTATCAACGACTACTTAAATGATAAGAATAGTTGGTCGCTGTGATTAACTCAAGACAATGTTTAAATGTTCTTTCTCCAGAATTAGTTTACCTACTGACAGGTTTTATGAGTTTATATAAAAGTTTATAATTTTACTTTTTATGTACATTTATTTTATTTTTATTTATTGTTGACATAATCTACTCATTACAATGTTTTTTTTAATGAGTTGTATTATAATATGTGGTTAGCTAGCGACCTCGACAATTATTTATTTTACCTCGATGGTCCTAGTTTATCAATTATAACTTCTAGTTACAGCTCTATGTAAGCGGGCACGCCCTTTATGCCTGAAGGCTTTATTTTCTTTTTTTTAGATATTGTTTACGTTTAGTTATTTTTATTTCTGCTTGAGTATAGTTCTCGATGTTTTTGGTTGGTATATTGGCGTGTGCTAGCTGTCATATGGCTATTAATTTATAATTTAAATTTTATTTTGCGTAATGTAATTTTCTTAAAAATTATTGTATAGAATCATTTTTTTTTTCCTAACTGAACACAGCTGTGCTGCTGGGGAGTTTGTTGCGCCACTTCTTCTTCCCAGCAAAAGCACTAGGAAGTGGTGAAGGGTGGGCGTTTTGGGGGACTGTCTTATGTAATTTTGACGTTCGAAAAGTGCTGATTCTCAGCCTAGTTTGAATAAATGACTTATGAATTTGAATTTTGAATTTGAATTTGACACTTCGGAAGTTGGTCCACCGGCACTAGACTGCTTGGAACTAAACTGTACGGCATCAGGGATTACAGAACTATTTTCTTGAATTTTAAATGATGAAGACGATGCATTTGGTATGTGGTCTGGAAAATATTAATTCTGAATTTTAATGCTGACCTAAACTTAAGTTATTAATTAAAATACCCACCAAAATTTTATTTCAAACAATAAAATTTTAAAACAAATAATAAAATGCTTTTGCACGTGCGCTCTATTAATTGGCTTCTATTATTTTTGTATTATGATCATTAGGCAAACAACAAAGACCTATTTAATCTTATAGGCTGCGATTAAAAAAATATTTCAGGTGGATAACCACTCAGTAACACTTTCTTACATTAAAAAAATATGGAAATAAATAGTTAATTTTGATAAAATTTCAAGTAAACAATATAAGATTTCGTATAAGAAACAATATATAAATAAAAAAAATATATAATACAAAACAAAAAAGATTTTGTGGAACCAATAATTTGTTAACTTTTCTGTAGAAAGTCGATGTGAGACGGATTAGAGATTCTTTACTCATTTTCAACTGCAATCATTTGATCATTTCTCGAAACAGTTTGAGAAACAGTGTCTTATTGTGACTTTTTTATTCACATTTCAGTAATATATTGTTCAGTAATAATGACGTAACATTACGACACCTCGTGTAAATATAAATTTTAAGTTATTATTCTAGTAACATGGTGACCACACCGCTACCACACATTTTTACTCGATTGTACACATGTTACAAACTAAACACCAAGTGTTTAAAAATAAGTCTACACAAATGTTTACGTTACGTGTGAACACAAAGACTACTTAAAGTTACTGAAATGTTTTCCGGTCAAATTTTGTACGAACTATTACCACACATAGAGACCAAACCCCACACAGTCACCATGTTTCGTAACAGTTACGAAACTGTTGCGACTTGTTACATCTTTAACATATCTGCGACCAAAAAGTGCTATATGGGAAGTTACAGTAGTAGCTTTTTCTGGGATTAGCTGAATAGGTCTATGAAAAATCTTAAATTTGTGTGTTAACTGCCCAAACACGTTTTCAACTACTCTTCGCCCTCGACATACGCGATAGTTAAAAACCCTCTTAGATGATCCCATTGTGTGATTACCATCATAAGCCTTTATAATATGGGGTTGCAGAGGAAACGCGTCATCACCCAAAAAAAAATACGGTACTGGTAGATTCCTTCCGGGTAAAGGGGTTTTATGTGGTATATTCAATTCATTATCATTTAACAATCGACATAATATTGAATTATTAAAAACCCCACCATCTGAAATCCGACCCTGACATCCCACATTAGCGTACAAAAAGTTGTAATCAGCATCTACTAAAGCAAAGAGCACAATACTGAAATATTTTTTATAGTTTATATAATCACTTCCACTTTTTGGGGGACATTGAAGTTTTATGTGTTTCTCATCCATTGACCCAAGACAATTGGGTATTTGCCATCTTTTTAAATATTCATCTGCAATTTCTCTCCATCCTTCCTGACTTCTTGGAATTTTCACATAATCTGAAAGTCCTTCAACTAAAGCATCACATACTTCAGGAATAATGCTTGAAATTAATTGAGGAGATACTTTAAAGACGTCGCACAGGCTACTAAAAGAATTTCCTGAGCTTAGGTATTTTAACGTTATTGACAATCTTTCCACTGGTGAAACTGCTTTTCTGTAATTTGTGTCTTGTTTAGCTATTTTGTGTCCAACAATATTCAGTAAATATTCAAAGTCGGTACTGGTTAATGACAGGAAAGTCTTAAAAGAAATGGGTTTGTATAGAACCAAGTCGTCTTCCTTTAAATCACTTAATCTTTGACAAGTACTGTATTTATTGCGACTCATTAAACTTGGCCTAACCCAACACTTTCGTGTGTTGAGGGATCCACCGATAATAACTCCACAAACTGCTATTATTAAATCGTCCTCCTCCATGTCAATCTGAAAATACTACTTCTGAATTATTCGAAACACACACGTCCAATCTCTACGACTATTTGGCAATTACTAGAACACCACATGCCGCGGCTGTCGTGCCGCCGGCATTGCCGCCGGCAAAGTCATTCGGCTTGGACATTCTGAAGCCGCCGGCACTAAGCCGCCGGGGCTGTGCCGCCGGGTCAGCGGCTTTGGTGTGTAGACCACTTTAGATATGAAGTTCTTCGATAGTACTATAGTACGGAGCGGAGCGGAATGAGGCGCGTCATCGTGGATGGCACTATCTGTAATCACGTAAATCCTACTATCCTACTTAAATAATATAATCTGTTAATGTTATAAAACAAAGCCCAGGTTGGCACGGACTTATTTTTATCGCGGCGATATTTTTTTTGTACGCTGGATTTTTAAACTCTCGGTATTGAGCCGAGCATTGAGAATCCAACAGAGCGTATCCCAGCACCTCAAGGAAACACACTGTTGGATATTCAACTCTCGGCGCTAAGCAGAGAACCGAAAATCCAATACGCGAGAAAAGGTCGCTGCGATAAAAACACGTCCGTGCGAATGGCTTATTCATATGAGTGTAACCACGGATATCGAGGGATATGCCTTGGAGGCGTGGCACGTGGCGCCTCGATATTGCTAAATTGGGCTTATGTACGAACGGCGGCTGTACGCTTTATTCGGTCGCTTTGCAATTGCGTAGTGTACCTACTATCGATGTGTAAAAAACCAAAATGCCGAGTTGTTCAATAATAATTTGTAAAAATAGGTCTAGTAACATCAACCTGAAGACAAATGGCGTGTCCTACCACCGGTAAATAAACATTTAAGTCACTGTTTAATATTTTAAATCAATTTTTAAATAATTTACTTACTTGCGTCCGGAGCGATACGAACTAGCCCGAATCTCCCCGAACGGAACCAACATTTTGGATTTAGAGAGGTATAATCGAGTGCGTGCGGCTGATTTTATCGACATGCGTATTATTGCAGTCGATTATTTTTTTTACAGAACTCAATGGATTTTCTTGTACCTATAGTATGAGAGTTAACAAATTATTAATTTAACGTTGTTTGAGGCAAATAAAGACATTGTTATTTCAATACAGTTAGGTACTATCATTGTCAGCATCAACTACCTACTATTCGTCTAAAATTTAATCTAGTGTGCTTTATGGCGCTTTTTTAAAGATTAAGTAATATGTTATAATTATACAGCATAGTATTTAACAGAGAGCGTTCCCTTTAACTGGTAATACAATATTTTAAAAAATATTCCTATTTTATTTTAGTAAAAATAACCCATATTTTCGGATAGGTATATAAAAATTAAACGAAGTTATAATAAATACAAGAATGTGCTAAAATTAAATATCGATAAAAATTATCGACCATCGCTTTCGACTCCCTAATTGCATGCGTGTGCATTGAATGTTCGCAAATAGCAAGTGTTTACAAGTGAAACCCCCGCCCATTCTATGTATGTGTGCTATTAGAAATTGATCTAGTGTAGCTGCTTTCTTCTTAGTGTGCGTGTTCAAATTTTAAGTGTGTGTCATAGTACACTATTTGTTAATGTTGTAATTATTTTGGTGGGAGATAAGCGGTGGCACTAGGATTCCTTACTATTCCGCAACGAAGGCATATCTCTGGATATCTATGAGTGTAACACTGTCACACTAACGAGACACAATAGAATTTTTATTGTTCTCGACTTCTAAAGGCAAATCGACAGTTGAACGGGCACTCTCGCTGATCTATAAGTAGGTAAGTAGTCGCAAGCGCTACTGCTGAGCATGAGGTCCTCGATTCCCAGGCCGGGCAGTGTTATTGGGTTTTCCTTCTATTCTTCTCAGTAGAAGCCTCGAGGATTTTTGACCATTTCGATAGCAATAGGCTCGCCCCTTATTATAGATAGTGCAATTCACGACGACGCGCCCCACTCCGCTCCGCTCCGTACTAAAGTACAGCTTACAGTACAGTAATCGCGGAGTGGGGCGCGTCGTCGTGGATTGCACTATCTGTACATGGGACTTAAGTCATAACTGGCGAATTGTGGGTATACTATAAGTACCTACCTACACCATCTGCCTAACCCTTCGGGATAAACAAGCGTGATGTTATTTTATACAGGGTGTTTGGCATTCACAAAAATGTTAAAAGATTTTGATGGCATGTGGCACATCATTAACAAGGGTCCATATTGGCTCAACTAAAGTTCTTTACCCGAAATTGTTCTTCCTAACGATTTGTAATCCGAATGATCACTCTTCCTAAAATTTTTCATCCTAAAGTTTTCGTTCATACTATTTGTAGTGCTACCGGCGATGTTCATAACACTCATGTTTCCGAAAATTGTAATTAATAATATCATTAATGTAAATATATTTAAACTCCTACTGTTTTTTATCATAACGCTTTTATCCCTTAACATAAAGTTTATACCGCAGTTTTAACCGTACCTAAACCAATAACTATAGGACTGATTCGGTTCTGGCACTTCGCCGGCCGCTGCCGCGGCACGCTCGCTTCGCTCGCTCGGCTCGTGCGTTGTGGTCACAGTTCTAACCTAACCTAAACCAATAATTATGAATAAGACCGATTCGTTTCTGGAACTTGACTGAATGACTGGAGCGTGACTCTGGCTTCCAAAAATACACCAATAAAAGTGATTATTTGAAAGCTATAGCCGCTAATATTAAACTAATTTAATTGAAAAGTGTAGATATTATGAAAACATGTATTTAACTACTTGTACCATGGTACTATTATTCTTATTGTATGTTATGTGACAACAAAGTTACGCAAAATTAGTGTATATAATACTGATTATTATGAATAAAAAGAAATCTAAACAAAAAGATATGACTTTGAATAATAGTGTAAAAGATGGTTATGTTGAGAAAATATAGGAAAACAAATAAAAGTATAATAGATGTTTATTGCTACTGACATTATGAAGTTGAATGCTTCGGAATTATGAATATTAGAGACAGAGTAGTTAGGAATTGTGATTGTTAGGATGAAAAATGTTAGGAAGAACATTTTCGGATTTCCAATTATCGGAGTTGAAAATTTAGGTGAACTTTGGCGCACCCCATTAACAAGAGGGTGGGTAGACTAGAGAATTTTTGAGGGAGTTGGAAGATCCCGGTCGCTTTTGTTTTTTTTGTAGCCATGTAAACAGCAGTAACATGTAAACAGCAGTAACAGCTTTGATTTAAATTTAGGTAGGTACTATATTCTGAAACTTGGCGAGTAAACTCGATGAGTACTGTCACTAATTTTGTATTTAAAAGTAATCTAAAACAATACACATCTAAATAAAATGCAAATCAGTGTAAGCCATATAGTTAATTAAAATTTTAAAAAAAATGTAAAATTTGGGTACTTATTTTTTTTATAAAACAGTAAAAAGTCGATAGAAAAATATCCACAGGGCATGAGAGGTGTTAAGGGGTCTGAAGATATAGCAGGCAACCCCTTCAGTGTATACCATTTCAATTTGGCACACGATGCACCAAACACCCTGTACCTATATTAATTACCATTAATTGGTTTCTTATTCGATTACGAAAACCTAACTGCCAAACGTTCCCCCAGGTTCAACCGCCTAGTCCTAAAGATGCACAGCACTCTATCCTTACTCCGCAAGGCCTTAGCTGGCGAGATCGGCATGGACGCGGTGCTGGACAACGTGTCGTACTGCATGTTCAACGGGCAGCTGCCGCAGGTGTGGCGCGGCCTGGCGCCCGCCACCTGCAAGGGGCTCGGCGGCTGGATGGACCACTTTATGTCACGGACTAAGCAATATACTGACTGGGTATGATTTTTTATACTGGTGGACTTTCAGTACCCGCTGTATCATTCTTGCAGAAGGAAAACACCAAATTTGAGATATCTAATATATTGAATTACAATTAATAAGTATTTGATGGTGCCCCAGTGGTAACGGCCGCGATTTACGAGTTGTAGGTAGTAGGTTCGAACCAGTCAGGTTTGTTCATAATGATGAGTACAATTATCCCTGAAGAGGTTTTCAGTTATTTAATTTACCTACACCTTGTATAACTAACACACTTGTCCTCTTCTTTCTGCGCAGTCGACTATAGAAGAACCAATAGTAATCTGGCTGTCAGGGCTACACATACCGGAGTCGTACCTCATAGCGCACATACAGATCGCGTGCCGCCTCTACACGTGGCCGCTCGACCGCTCCACTCAGTTCACTCGCGTCACCAACTGGACCTGCCCCGATGAGATTGAAGAGAGACCCGTCTGTGTAAGTACCTATTATTTACTCTTTGACGCGATAAACGAAGAAGAAATGTTTATGCCTTTGAAGACAAATGGAAGGGAGAACTCAACAGCGGCGAAATCATCTCAAGAGTTAAGCCACCCTTTTTTTTTTTTTGGGTGGGAAATCATCAAATGACTTCTCCCGCTCTTGGTGGAGCGGTAGGGCGTGTCAGACTCTTACTGACTAAAACCCACCCGTGTTCCTTCTGTTGCCTGTGCAATGCCAGGAGGTCACGGTATCCCTTTCGGACTTTCCCGCAACCCCGGCAGGCAATGGTCCCATCGGACCCCTTCACTTGCTGACATCTCTGAGTTAAGCCACCCTCCAACGTACAAAATGTCTTTAACAATGTTGTCAATTTATTCAAATAAAAAAAAATCAATACCATAACCACAATGGTGTTATAACGTGTCCATTGTGCACGTACATTCACATATTACATTAACAACATCAGAGCACACACTCGTAACCTATTATCGTCAAAAACGAAACAGAAATAGTCACCATAGCCGAAATCGGTATGGGATGGATTAAGGTCATTCCTGCGGCTTCGCCCCCTTCGTTCCACAGGAACCGTAAATTTTTCCGGGATTAAAAGTAGCCTATGTCACTCGCGAATTACGGAATTATCTAATCGGCACAGTATTTACATACAAACAACTTTGCCTGTTTATAAAATTAATTAATTTAGTCTCTATACCTCTTAGGAAATGGACTAAACCGGATCTACTTAGGTAGTCCATGTTCCTACTCCATTTGAAATAAGACAAATAAAACTTTTTTTAAATAAACCTTTTTTACAGTCCGTTCAACCGATTTTGACTCCTATACCATAAGCATAAGGATGCATTAAAAGCAAAAAAGTGTTGACAATACCAACCGTTTACTGCAGTTGCCATTTGTCATGCCTCCAACGCAATAGAATTAAAAATCGGTTGAACGGACTGCAAAAAAGGTTTATTTATATCTAGTCTTATTTCAAATGGAGTAGGTATAGGTACTATTACATCCTTAGCATTTCTCATTTCAGCACTGTCTAACCTTTTTCCCAACTAGGTATATTGCAGCTGAATACCAGTATTTTACATTGAACGACTGCCTATCTAACCTCCACAACCCACTTACTGGGTAATACGATACCCCGATATTATATTAGCATTTCTCACGTACCGTTTGATTCTGTTTGTGTACCTACAGACTCAGACCTAAATAAAACAACGGGGCAATGGAGATTTGTAGTTTTCTTTTTAAAACTAGCAATCATAAAATATGAGTTTCATCACAGATCAACATTGAAAATTCCAATGAAGGTAGGTACATTGGAATTTTCAATGTTGATCTGACACATACGGTTTCTGATTCGAGAATTTGAAGTTGAGACGTCAACACGTCGTCGCCTGCTGCTGACGCCTGCGATCGGCTACGGAGTGGTACGTTTTCAGAAGGTGAAAGTCTTCGAAATTCAAAGTTTCGTTCCAAAAAACGTGAGACATTTTGAATTTTGCGGGCTACATTGATATTAATTAGGCTTTATTTTTTGTTACTTAAAGGAAAAATTCAAAACAAAAATTGTCATTTTATCAGTTAATTGTTTAAGTTTAATCTCACTTCACGCGCTTGTTTTAATTCTAAAATTTCTCGTTCTAGTGTGGCACTTTTTAGTTTTTCTATCTGTATTGCAATTTTAAGTGAATGTTCTTCTTCAGCCATTTCTAAACGTCTCCTGTGTTCTTTCTCTTTTAAGCTTTTTATATAGCTTATTATGCAGCTTATATGGTCATCGGGGTCCTGTAAATGACAACCTCTTTAAGATCGTGGATTCTGAAAGTTGACGTCGCAAATACAGGGTGTAAGCGACAGCCCCCCGCAGACTCATGGGGAGAATTCAGTATATCATACTAAGATGACGGTACATGAAATTATTTCAGGAAAGTTACGGGAATCCAACAAACCTGATTTGTTTGAGTACCCTACACGCAATGTATTGCTACCGTGGCAAAACGCACATAGCGAACGGCAGCGCAGCGAGCTTTCGGACGCCCTTCCCGCCCCCCGCGGGGGTTGAACAGCTGATTTCACGCGTAGTTCGTTAGAGAATTTCAACATCCATTGCTGCTTTTTTTTATTTCAGCTGTTTTATTTACATTAATAGAGTACTGCGTAAAGAGAATGTAATTTTACATTGAAAATTGAAATAAAGGAATAGTTTATGAAAACCTGATAAAAAAATATGATTCAAAATAAGGACCTGAATGCACCCTCTTAGTTTGCGGAGGGCTGTCCCTTACACCCTGTATATGTCAAATATTTCGCTATTAAGATTAATTTGGCAATATTACTGTATGGAAATATGAAATATGGCTAACTAGTGAACACCGAATATTTCGTTTTAGATGTAAAAAAGTATTTGGAAACTTTCCAAATAAGTACCTTATTTACACCTAAAACACACTGAATTTGATGTTGTAACAGCATCAAATTCAGTGTTACAATTGCACTTTATTAGTAATATTCTAGTTCTAGTTAGCGATATTTCATAATTATTTCCATAAAGTAATATTGCCAAATTAATCAAAACAGGCATCATTGGCCTCATTGGCTGCCTCGTTGGTCTAGTGGTCGCAAGCGCTACTACTGAGCATGAGGTCCTGGGTTCGATTCCCGGGTCGGGCAAAGTGTCATTGGGTTTTTCTATCTGGAATTTCTCAGTAGCAGCCCGGAGTCTGGATTTGTGCCCGGTTGATAGCAATAGGCTCGCCCCCTATTATATGGGACTTAAAACATAACTGGCGAAATGTGGGTGTACCTACTACAGATACACCTCTGCCCAACCCTCAAGTTTTTATTGCGTTTTAAGTCGGTTAAAAAGGAAAATAGTCTTACAGCTCTATATACACACATCAACACGGTCTAGGGATATTTCATACTCAATTAAATAACTCGAAAAGTACTGGCCGCATTGGAATCTTTTATACACCGATTTGTTTGTAATTTATCTCAGACTAATTCCAAATTAAAATTTTTGAAAATTCTTTTGTTTCGGTGGCATAAAAATGTCTTGATGTATAGGAGAGGGAATTTTCATTTGTGCGAAATTTCGAAAACAATACGAATTACGTTTAGTTACAGTTTTTTTTCATTTTTAAACGAAAGATAAAGTTAAAATTGAGGTATTGTAGCCATGCAACGCCGACATTTGACGAGGGCGGAGATGTTACGAGCTGTGGGAATGCTGGAAGCTGGATCTGTTCAGCGTAATGTTGCTGAGGCCATAGGGACCCATCAAAATGTAATTTCAAGATTGTGGACACGCTATCGTGCCACAGGTGAAGTAGCGGAGAGGCACCGGGGGCCAAGTCGCATCACTACCCCCAGACAAGACCGATTTTTGCAAATTACTGCGCGAGCTCAACCAAATGCAACGGCGACTCAATTGGTCCAAAGGCTGCGAGTGGAACACCAAGTGCTTGTGAGTGACCAAACTGTAAGAAGGCGACTGCATGAAAGCAATCTACGCTCTCGTAGACCACTCCGGGTCCCACCTTTACGGAGAGGCAATCGTGGACGACGATTAGAATGGGTTCGGAACCACGTGGACTGGGGCCGTGAGCAATGGTCCAATGTGCTGTTCACGGATGAATCCAGGTTCGGCTTCCATCCAGATTCACGAAGGACGCGTGTTTGGCGAGTTCCTGGACGATGGAGCCGTCTCCAGAACCCTCAGGAAGTTCACCCATACCAAGGAGGAACAATTATGGTTTGGGCAGGAATTCGTCTTGGAGGACGGACGGATCTCGTTTGGGTGCGGGGCAATATGACGGCAGAACGATACGTCCAACAGGTGCTGGGGCCCGTAATCTTGCCCCACAGAACACAAATGGGGCAAGATTTCCTGCTCATGCACGACAATGCCCGGGCACACACGGCGAGAACGGTAGCAGCTTGGTTACATACACATAATGTTAGGGCCTTAGACTGGCCTGCTCAATCGCCAGATCTAAATCCCATTGAGCATGCGTGGGATATGCTGCAAAGAAGAGCTCTGAAGGAAGTTCCTGAAAATCTGGCTACAGAAGATCAACTTTTTGCGCACCTCAGAAGGACATGGGACAATATTCCGCAGCAAGACATTGACAACCTTGTTCTGAGCATGCCGAATCGTTGCCGATGTGTTATGAACATCATGGGCGCTTTCTCAGACTACTAAATTCAAGTTTATAAACACAAATTAAATGATTTTTCTATTTTTTTCAGTTTTTACTCACAAATTAAAAGTTAATTCATATACGGTTTCCGTCTATGCTTCATTTTTTTTCCATAAAATCCTGAAATTTAAATCTAAGTACCTGAACCATTATTAAAAAATGGTAGAATATTAAATAACGTATCTTTTAAATATATACATGTCATATAAATAATTAACACATTGATAGTAATTCGCTTTTTTAAAAATATCCCTAGACCGTGTTGATGTGTGTAGTTTACACGTAAAACAAAACAACAATAAAGTACTTAGTTCTGAATTCAAATTATGTATATACGATAAATCTAATAATCGATAGACATGGAAATTAGCATTTGTTTGTATTCGGAAATGCGATGATTCCCGAGGGACATTAAATAGGTACCTTTCTGTGTGTCAAACCATTTTCGAGGATATTGGGCATTACGTTTTGTTTGAGTACCTGCAAATAAAATAAAGAATTAAGTTCATAAGAAAGTTTTCAAGGAGTAGGATTGGACAGTTAATAATATAAATTTATACATACTTTCTTTACTGGAATTGTGCCCATATTTTTTTCCATCTGAGGGACTTTGAATATATCTCTAGAGATCTGTAAGAAGTCAAAAGTGGAGATATTATCTACTGTGTTTTAAGTAGTTATAATATTTTTGTTAAACTCACCCTTAATAAAGGAGTATATATATTCTGATCATCCACTTGTGCATCAATATTCTCAATTGTTTCTATACAGTCCTAAAAAAGGTTGTAAAATTGTAAATATAATTCTTTTAGTATCACTATTACTAGCGTACAGTGCATGTGCATCCCATCTTTTCACTTATTACTATTCTAAGCTATGTATAAAATCATTTTATTATAACTCATAAATTAGTAGACATTGCAATAGATACTTACACCTATCTGCTGACTTTGCCTGTTAATATTATCATTTACGCATGTATCCACAAATGCCATTGGTTTCAAGTTCTGAAACAAGCAACCTCTGTCTCACCAATATTTAGTATTAATTATTACTTTAATGAATTTTTTGACGAACTTGGAACGTTTGCATAATTAGAACATAACATAACATCATAACAGCACTTGCCATGTTGTGTCTCTGCATCACCCTAAGGTTGACTGGTAGAAAAAGCCTCAGGCATTAAGTCCGACTTTGTATAGTGTTTTAGTTTAGATGATACAAGTTATTTGTGGCTTCAATTTTATTGTATGCCACAGGCAAGAAACTTGCCTGGTGTAAATAACTTATAAAAAGGCCATTAAAAGATAAGGTTAAATAAAAAAGGTGACTTCTCAAATATGTGCACTATAGCAGAATAATTTGCAAAAAAAAATAAAAATAATTACAAGATGTTCTCACATTCTGTTTCGACGTCTCTGCAGGATTATCTAAATCTTTAATTTCAATTACTGTATCATTAGGTTTAGCTGGTGTCACCTCACTGAGTTCTCTCTTTATCTTCCTCCTCTTCCGGGCTTTTGACTTCATAGTTTTCCATTGAATTTTCAGCTGGATTATATTTCGATGTCGGCCATTTAACTCATTAAATCTAGTACAAGATGGTGAAATATTAGGTACAAATAATATTTGAAAAAGTCAAAAAGTATTTATTGGGACTCGCACAGAAAGACCTGTAAAGGGTTTTTTAAACACTGCTTAAAGTTATGAGACATTTTAACGTTATAAAATTATTTTTAATTAACTTTTTAAATAAAACCCATAATCCTACCTACTGACTTGATAAAAATGACAAATTGTGCTGATATCAAAACATATTAGGATCAATATGGCTGATATACTTATAGGTCAATTCGCCTATTAATTTAACTAATTTTTATGCGAATAAAATCGCGAGCAAACCTAAGTAGATAGTAAAAACAGAAAACCAACATCTTACTTTTTGTAGACTTCCTCCCAAGCTTTTTTTTTAAGCTTGATTGTTTTGGTGTCTATTGCTTTATTCTCAATAACATTCGCATGGTCTCGCAGTATAAAGCGAAGTAATTGCTGAAACAATAGTATTAATTCTCATTAACATTTATAATTAATACCCAATAACTATCCACATCATCCTGATTTACCTTTTCTTCTTCATCCCAGTTGACGGATCGACTGCGTTTTTTGTTCATATTCATATTCAATTATTAATACTAGAAGTAGTTTATTTCAATAAAGATGATTTCTTGGAAACGGTAACGGTAACTTACTATCCTGATTTATTTTTCCGCACGCAATTACATAAACAAATAGCAGCGTACAATAGTGGTCAAGTCAAGTTGTCAACAACAACAATGTCAACCTCGGCCGGCATTCGCCAACCTCCAAAAGGCCGCTTTCCGAATTAGAACATAATCGCTCACAGCGTTGCGATTAGCGTTCCGATTAAGATATCACGATTATGACAGCTGCGCGCTACAACAATTCGGAACGCTCGTGAACGCGCTCAGGCTACTCTCTCAACGTCAAAACTTGCTCTAGTTTAGTGTACAGACGCTAGCAAATCAACCTACCAAACACTCCAACGTGTCATGCTCCGGAGCAGAACCAGTTTGTCAAAAAATACAGGATAAAATGTAGATAATGTCTATATTTTTGTAGCTTAATATCAAAAATTGTATATCGTTAGTTTCTTAGAAAATATCAATTCAAAGTGGTCATGCTACAGAGCATACTCTCCAGCAGAACCACTTTAAAATAACGGTTATTTCACGCTGATTATGCACAGGTCATAATATAAACAAATGTATATTTATTGTATATCAAGATAACATCTACAATTTTAGATAAATGCTTACTGATTTTTAGTAACATGTAAATGTTTTATCGGAATGCGCCTGCCATAAATTTCTTAGCAAATAACAAGATTAATAGATACTGTATACATAATATTTCTTTACGATAAATAAGTTAATAAATTGTATATCAAGATAACAACATCTATACTTAATTAATTTATAACTATTAATTATTTTTTAATTTCTTTTATCTCTATATATGCACACAGACTGCTACCCATCAAAAGACGCGGAATTTAATACACTGCCATCTAGTATAACTCATTTGAATATGATGATTGTTTAAATATAACCCATGGTATAATAACACTTTATACCATGATATAACCCATGGTATAATAACATATGATATAACCGATGTACCAGAAACAATCGTTTTGAAAAAAAAAAGTAATCTATCGTTTCTGTCGTGGAGTATATTTCAGGCTTACCTGGTGATGTAGGACATTATAAGGTAAGGTACTGCTATGAATATAAGCCAAGTAAACAAAACTAAATTAAAAATGAAATGATTAAATGTACCTATTGTTTTTTATGTACATAAAAATAAAACAAATTATACTTACATATTTGTCTATTTTTGCTATATAGCTTATGAATCCATTTTCTTGGTATACAATTTATTAACTTATTTATCGTAAAGAAATATATGTAATAATATGTATGTATCTATTAATCTTGTTATTTGCTAATAAATTCATGACAGGCGCATTCAGATAAAACATTTACATGTTACTATAAATCAGTAAGTATTTATCTAAAACTGTAGATGTTATCTTGATATACAATAAATATACATTTGTTTATATTATGACCTGTGCTTATTCAGCGTGAAATAACAGTTATTTTAAAGTGGTTCTGCTGGAGAGTATGCTCTGTAGCATGACCACTTTTAATTGATATTTTCCAAGAAACGAACAATATACAATTTTTGATATTAAGCTACAAAAATATAGACATTATCTACATTTTATCCTGTAATTTTTACATAATATAGTCAAAGTGGTTCTGCTGCGGAGCATGACACAAACCAACAACTATTTGCCAAATTTCTTTAATAGGTTTTTAACTTTATCACTAAAGCATAAGGTTCAAAGTTGATTGGGAAAATTTGACAGTTTTGGGTAGGTTGATGTGCTGGCGTCTGTACATAGTGTAATAAATAATAGTCCCACGTGCGAGGCTACCATAGGCGTGCACCTGAAAATGTGTCAATCATTTTACAATATAAAAAACGACAAAAACAATTATGACTCCGATGGAGACCAGTTCGAATAAGCTTATTATATTTTAAATTGTTTTACATTTATGTATTAAAATAACACACTGTAAAAGTAATAGATATTATTTGCATTAAAAGATTTAAAAAAATCTTCGTGACAATATTTATGGCAAGACTAGGGGTTTATTCCCGGTCGTCCCCACCTTGTCGTCCCCAGTATGTTGCAAATGGATTGTCGAACCCGCTGTTTTACAAAACAGCTCCGTCATCAAAAACAGCTGAACGACATTTAGCGACTTTTCATAATAACAGCATCCTGAAAACATTGTTATAAGTAGATACTGCATGCGGAGTGCGCTTTATGCCCGCTGCGTAAAGAAAGTTGGTCCACAGGCTGCACGTGTAAATTTTACAAAACAACAACGTAAGTACTTACGTTGTTGTTTTGTAAAATTTTATCTCGAGAGATGAAGATAGCACCCAGAACCATGTCGCGTATTCTAAAAGATGACTTAGGACTTGCAGCCTTTAAGAGACGGACTGGTCATTTTTTTACTGATAACGTAAAAAACGTGTGATGCTGTACTTACGTTGTTGTTTTGTAAAATTTACACGTGCAGCCTGTGGACCAACTTTACTAACACACTGTAAAAGTAATATTTATTACTTTTACAGTGTGTTAGTTTAATACATAAATGTAAAACAATTTAAAATATAATAAGCTCATTCGAACTTGTCTCCATCGGCTGCAATACAGTCCTTTAAACGTTGAAGCCAGTTATCAATAGAAGCACGCACTCTATCCATGGGAAAATTCGTCACTGCCAATCGTATGGATTGTTTTAGGGAAAATAATCAAATGGCAAATTATCATGGCGTTTAGAGCAAGCCGTACTCTCTAAAACTGACCATAAATCATAATCCAGCGGAATAAGATCGGGACTAGACGACGGCCAGTCTTCAGCTCTGATGAAGTCCGAAACGTTCACTTCCAACCAAGACTGCGTGGACCGAGCTTTATGACCCGGCGCCGAGTCTTGTTGGAAGGACCATATATACTTGGTTATTGAATATGGTGTTGTTAAGGGGCTTACCTACCTTCTCAAGAATGGTATCTTGATACACTTGAGCCGATGTTTTGATACCTTTTTCACAAAAATATAGCTCTGTCACTCCTTCATAGCTAACACCCCACCAAACCATCGCTGAAGTCGGATAACGCCCACGTTGCACTCTGTCGACTAATTGGGAAGCTTCCTTAGAGCTTTGAGCATAAATACGGTCATTTTGTTTGATAATGTTGCTCAATTGTAAAGATTTTCTCATCCGTAAACAAAAAATTTCGATGACCTCCCTTTGCGTACCGCTTCAGTAGTTGTTTCGATTTTACCACCCTATTCTTTTTTAAATTATCAGTTAAAAAATGACCAGTGCGTCTCTTAAAGGCTGCAAGTCCTAAGTCATCTTTTAGAATACGCGACATGGTTCTGGGTGCTATCTTCATCTCCCGAGATAAAATCTTTTGCTTTCGGACAGGATTTCTTCGAATTCTTTCCCTTACTGCTTTGACCACCTTTTTCGTACGAACACTACGTGGACGGCCAGATCTTTTTCTATCACAAACAGAGGAGGTCTCATTGTACCTATTAATAGCCCGGTACACAAACATTTGACTAACACCAAGCGTATGGAGAGTTAAAAATTGCATTTGGCTCCATATCAACTTTGTGTAATGCAATCACAGCGATTCGGTTCTCTTTATCACCCCACTCGCATTTTAATATCGCAAAATATTGTACAATGTACTCGTATTGGCGCCAAAATTAGAAAACTCAATGAACAATCGTATAAAAATTACAGATTCCAAATTCAAATGTAATATCTTTCTTATTTTTAATTGTAACAGTACTTAGGCCAGACTAAGTATATAAGCGGTTGACTGAACAAACTACTAGGTTTCCACGGTGTTGTAGTGCCTCGAGTATGTTTGCTGAGCCGCAGGCTGATGATATTT
Organism: Xanthia togata; assembly: GCA_963853775.1. Lineage (NCBI taxonomy): Eukaryota > Metazoa > Arthropoda > Insecta > Lepidoptera > Noctuidae > Xanthia > Xanthia togata. Next base: position 8,696,941 of record OY970805.1, read on the forward strand.
TCGCCATCATATGGAAACGGAGTGCTTCTTTGCTATTAAGTCGCCTACAAAACAGTTTGAACAGCGTCCTGAAGGTATTGTCCGAGCGGTGGGATCTGCCCCTGTTGCAGAGGTGGATGCAGCTTCGTAGTAGCACCTCCCCTCGTATTATATAATATATTCTTGTGTTGTGTTTATTCGTTTTGGTTGACATGTTCTTATATGTATTTTAATTTTATTGGTTTTGTCTGACATTTGTATGTATTTAAATTATATTTGATTTGAATGTTTGAGTGTATTTAATTGTGTATGTTTTGTTACCTATATATGTTTTTTTTTAAATATAATTGGGCAGTAGCGACTCCACGAGCCCTATCTCTCTGGAGAAGTATTTTTCCTCATCTCTAGCTTGCCTTTATTGACCGGCTTGAGTGGAGATTCCCAAGAGCAAACGTGCTCGGAGGAAGGAAGTATTCCAATAAGTGCTTTTGGGGATCTTGACCATCATACGGGCTCTGGGATTGTTCTAATAACCATGGAATACCACTCCACCTCAGGACATGTTGCCACATTGTCGCTACGTCAGTACCTATGTGCTACCGACAGTTTCCGGGGCCCATTATTAAGTGTGCAAGTCACCCCCTGCCATTTTATACGTGTACCTACATAATTATAAAACATAGGTCAGGCAGGGGCCATAGTCCTTCCATAGTTCCAGGTTACCAGTTCACTTTAGCCACCCAAACCCATAGTTCAATACTTATCATTGTTTCCATATCCTGCAATATTATTACACCAACCGGGGGTTATCTTTGCATAGTGCCCCTCGTACGCCTTCCAAAAGACAGGGATACATGGTCGCGAGGATATGTGTCGGTAATTCTTAGACCACTCGTTCTTCTTTTCATCGTTACGGGTTTTGCCCTGAAGTCCTAAAAATGCAATGTTTGCAACCCAAAAAACGCAAAACACGAAGACGCCTCGGCGGCCGCTGCTACAGGACGGCGTTGTCAACTCTTTCCATACGAAACAACCGTGTCACCGTTTACTCACAAATTACTTATAGAAACTGACAGATTTGTAGGCAGCCTGTGTTTAGGTTGTGCGTGCCAGCGTGCGAAGCACTTTTGGCGCCACTCATTTCGACGCAACCGGCGCTGGGATTCTGTGCTCTGCACCAAAAATCATATACCTAAATGCCAATAATAATATATTAACCCTTATTTTTGACCAGGGTTGCTACGTGCGTGGTCTATACCTAGAGGGGGCTCGATGGGACTTGGAAGAAAACTGCCTGAAACGATCGCATCCCAAGGTGTTGGTCACGGAACTGCCTATCATGTTCGTTATACCCATAGAGGCACACAAACTCAAGCTACAGGTAAGTTCCTACTACTGTACATAAATTAGGTAGGTACGTTCAATTTACCTAGAGATCCTACTGCAGCGAGCGAGCAAGCGGGATGCTGGACGTTACTGCGAGTGTAGATTGTTTTAATGATTAAGAAGTCACGCAACTATTCACGCCAGTTTGAACATGACCATACAAGTTAGCACAATCGGCTCGACCGAATTTAATCCCGCATCCTGTTCGGTCACTTCAGTTTGGCCAAAGCTTAAGGCTAGGACACCAACTGTAGGTACATACTTGGTGGCGTTCACGAATCAGTTAGGTACTTACCTGGCTGGTCTATTTTTCGTCATGGGTGTCGTTTTTACGGCTTTCGAGGGCTCTGACAACGATATAATGGGATCAAAATTCAAGATAGCGCCACTTTGGATTTACATTTTGTTCTCACTACCGGCTTTAGCATCCTCGAAAACTATGAAAACGATATCCATGACGTAAAATGTGAGAATAAGAGATCGAAATCGGTATGATCAATACGGGTATTTTTTCGGTTACATGATTTATATTTTTAAAGGTTACCTTAAATTGAATACAACCAGTAACTATTATTACCGGCTACCGTAATAAAGATTACCTCTATCTTACACGTGCCGTCGGCATTGGTCAAAGGGAGTCGCCTGATGCCTGTATGTAACCGGTATTATAACGGTAACATTATAGAGGTAACATCTTTCTTCTTCGTTAGTCGTAGAAGTAACCAAAATTCTTCGATACCTGTACCGTAATTTATAAAGGTTTTCGGTCCCTTGTGAATTTTTTTGCATCCGCCATCTTGGATTTTCATTTTGACCAAATTTACACTTTCTCTCTCTTTATCGAATTAGAAGAAAACAGCCGCGAGTATGAACGCTTTTTCGCGTGACGATTTTTGTCAGTATGGTCTGTGAATAATTTTACATTATGGCCTGACGGATAGAATAATCGACTAAATCATTCGAACAAAAGTATATCGAGCCGTGAACTTCGTTCCAATTCAATAATTTGCAGCCCTGCCCAACCCTTTGAAAGAATAGAGGCGTGATGTTATGAAGAAATTTCATTTCCGTAACTTTTTTGCGCAACTGTCCGTTCGCGTAAATGGATTCGCTTTCGCGCAAGTGTCTTTCGCGCAATTGGATTCGCGCAATTCGGTATCCTGTACGCAAGTGTCCATTCGCGCAAATTCCATTCGCGGAAATTTGTTTTTGCGCAAGTGTCTTTCGCGGAAATGTCTTTCGCGCAAGTGTCGGGACATTCCCGCAAATAGTTTATTTAGAAATCACTTTTTGTGTGTAAACAATAGAAAAAAAAAATACAATATCACGGATATTTGTCACGCCTGTTCGTGTAAGTGTTTTTTTTTTCATAGATAAAGTACTTACTTAGGTACCTACTTATTATGACGCAAAACCAGTTCCGATTATTGTTATGAATTACTGCATCTGGATATCAGTGTTGACGACGTTGTTATTTTGAGTGATATCACTAAAATAATGATGCTACAGACAGATATTCGACTTCTTTTTAATTTCAATCGATTTTAGATTTATTTTAACCACTAGGTAGGTAGGTACTACCTAACCTACTTAGGTATACTAAAATAGAGACATTACTTATTTGGCGAAATTTCTTTCACTGTAGGTAATTTAATTGTCATTGTTAAAATTTAAGCTTCTAAGATTAAATTTTTGATCCCTGATCTATTATGCAACATAATTTTGTCGTTTTCTCGCCATCCCGTTCTGCATTATCTTCCTTTTTATGATCTGAGGCAATATCCAACTATGCCTAAGCTTTTTTCTAGTAATTATGGAATCCATAAAAGTACATCGTACAGCCATCTCCTTTGTGGCAGCCTTTCTCAGGGCACCAGTTTTGTGCTAAATATGCACCTTTTGGCCTTTGTGTATCTACTTCTTAGGTACCTACGTGATAAAAAAACCGGCCAAGTGCGAGTCGGACTCTCCCACGAAGGGTTATCGTTAGTATCACCGTACAATTATCAACAGTTTTTTGTTTTTATGCTTGTAGGTATGGCCCCCTTTAATTTTTAACACTATTTTATTTTTATTATTTGTTGATAAAGTGGCAATAGAAATAAACAATCTGTGAGTATTATAATGGTAGACATTAAAATTCTCACAGATTATTTATTACGGTTCATGAGATACATCCCGCTGACAGACAGACGGACGGTCAGCGGAGGCTTAGTAGGTAATAGGATTTGGTGCCCTTCGGGTACGGTAACCTAAAAAGTGACCATCGAGGACCTAAGCCTCTGGACATTTATTCGTCGCCTGGTCATCTAGTGAGTACGCGACTTTAGCCACTTTACTGTGACCTCAGTAGATGCCGATAACCTACATTATTAAACATATTCAAGCCCAAGAGTTTATCTGTTGGTTTTATTCAAGTTTAAAGGTAGGCATTTTGTTTGTCCGCAAACTACACTTCTTTACATCCTGTTATCTTCAATAGTTTTTGGAATTCGTTTCGTGTGCTACGATATATATATATATTTTTTTTTTTTTAATAAATGCTTCTGCTTGATTGTATGACATCTGCACGATCCTAGACTGCTGAACATAGACCTCTCTAAGGTAAAAAGCATAAATGTTTCGTTTTTTAATCCCAGGTAGTAATTTGACAGGTGAAAATGTCAAACTCCAAATTAAAAAACAAACACCAAAGATTTGAAATGTCAAATTACTATCTGGGATTGAAAAACGAACTTTAGATAAGTAATATTGACAACTAAAATTTTTTTGCACATAAATAATTACTGCACAATAACATAAATCTAAGTTCTGCATTTGCATACCTATAAAAATACCTACGCTAAAATAATTGGATCCAAGAATATAATTAAGTAGGTATTTAAATAAATCTATCGAAAAAGGAAACAGTTGGACCTTGATTTAGAGATGCCAGATATCCTATCTATCTGATAATAGAGTAATTGATCAAGCTACTGTGACAGGCATTTCCGATATTATAAACATATTTTTAGAATAAACCTACCTAGCATGTACTACATGTTACAGATAGTGCAATCCACGACGACGCGCCCCACTCCGCGATTACTGTACTTTAAGAAGCTGTACTTTAGTACGAAGCGGAGCGGAGTGGGGCGCGTCGTCGTGGATTGCACTATCTATAGTCATGTAATGTTACTATTGTGACAGGAAGACATTACCTACTTAATGATAGTGTCATAAAAATCTTTTTAAAAAATACCTTCATTTGTTAGTCATGTTTGTTGATCATGATTGCTTCAATGGATGACAATTTCATCTAAAACTGTTATCATATTTGGGTCCTTTCAGCACAGGCTCTGAAAGGACCCAAATATGAGACAGTGCCGCGGCGCGCGGCGCCAGAGCGGTATCGCTGCGGCGTCCTACATACAAGTATCCATGGTATGCAACACGCTGCGGTGCGGCGCCGCACCGCAAAGTTTTCGCCGCATTGACGGTCACACGGGCCCTGTGGCGCCGTAGCGTTGTTACGCCGCAGCGGCGCTGCGCCGCAAAGGGCGTAAATTGTCATCTGTCAAACATCTGTATTTTTGACAACATAAAAACAACGGAGCGGTGCCGCTCCGGTGTCGCAACGCGTACTCTCTTCCCCGCCCCGTCTTGCGGGCTGCAACTCCAGTGTACGTGCGGTGCGACGCCGGAACGCACCGTGTGGCATACCATTGATGAAAATTCAAAATTCAAAAGTCATTTATTCAAACTAGGCTGAGAATCAGCACTTTTCGAACGTCAAAGTTACATAAGACAGTCCCACAAAACGCCCACCCTTCACCACTTCCTAGTGCTTTCGCTGGGAAGAAGAAGTGGCGCAACAAACTCCCCAGATGCTATGTATGCGTATATAGGATGCCGCAGCGACACCGCTCCGGCGCCGCAACGCATCGTGTGCACAGGCTCTTATACCATATACTTATTGCTAGATACCTCTGGTTAAGCCATTTCACTCGAGACATTTACAACGATGTTGCAAGCGATGAGACAAACACGCGAGTAAAACCGCCAAGTACGACTCAGATTTTGGGGACTCCCGTTTAATCTTTAAAACCCCGTTGAATTTTCAACTTTTTTGTTTATTGTTATAGTGGTACACACTGAAAATTTCAAGTGTTTACATATTACGGTTCAAAAGATACATCCTTGTGACAGACGGACGGACGGACAGACAGCAGGGTCTTAGTAATAAGGGTCTCGTTGGCACTTTTTGGGTAAGGAGCCCTAAAAAGTATATTATTATACTTAATTAATTAATAATCACCATTTGTTTCACCAGAACACCCTACGTACGCCAGTCTACACCACCTCGCAGCGCCGCAACGCAATGGGAGTGGGTCTAGTCTTCAACTCAGACCTATTTACTACAGAACACCCTAGTCATTGGATCCTGCAAGGAGTCTGCCTTATTATGAATACCGACTGATCTAGGAAGCGAAACTTTTAAAGGCGGCGATGGCATCTGGGTACAAATAAATGCCGATTGCAAAAAAATGAGGATCGAGTAGGTATGTTATTAATTATACCGTGAGTGGTGGTCGTAGTGGCGATCTTTGGGGGAGGCCTATGTCCAGTAGTGGACGTTGTCTACTAAGTTTTGCAATCAATGTGTGACGTAAAAAACCGAGTGAACACTTAAAAAAAAATACTGGCATTTTTGGATTGTGATGATTCTGGATTTATTTATCAGTGCTCGTCATGACCTTTTAATACATTAAAAAGTTCGCCTATCTGTCTAACCACTGAATGGAGTAGGTCATTATGTACCTAATAGATAAACGATACAGCGAGCGCCAAAATGTCTGCCTCATAAGTCAACTCATTAACTGTCTAGTCAGTGTAGTACCTATTTTATTTCAGAATAATTGTTTTTATTATTATAATAATTATGTTTCACTATACCTAAGGTTTTGAATTAAGTAGATGTTAATATTTAAATAAAGACTGATTACAATTTGAATTACTGTGTTTTATTGTTAAACAATAGTTTGTAGTGTGTACAAAATATATTTATTTGTAATTCATTTCACATGTCAAAGGAAGAAGCAATTTGACAGGTCAAGGTTGTCTGACCACAAAACTGAATTACTTTGACCTAGTACCTATGTACTTGTGTAAACACTTCTTTATGTATTTATTTACCGATGTACAGGATTGTGTGTACTAGTTTCATCACAAAGAAATAAAAAAATATTTGAGTTGTCAAGTATGAATTTTGTTTGTGGTCATGCCAGTCAGATAATATCTAATTTCTAAAGAGTAAATGATATTCTGATTTCATTGAATAATAAACTTTATTCTCAATATCTTAAAATGTAAAGGTGCGCGCGCGAGCCTGCTCGAGGTTGCATGAGCAGCTGTTTCATATCTGAGTCGATGTTCAAACAAATTTACACTTTATAAAGCTAATGATAAAGTGCATTTTTCAATGACATGGAACTCCTCTGCTTTGTCTAGGTCGAGCCTAACTCAATTTGCCTTTGGCTTTCACTTGAGGTAAGCATAAATTATAAAATGAGCTACTTATGAAATCTGACAGCCGCTGCCACTTCACCCAGCCCTTGTTAAAGAGGAACTCTTTTGTTTCCTCCTTTCCTATGTAATGGGGATCCTGCAAGTAAATAAAACATGAATTAGAAGTAACCCTTATAAACTGTAGTGGGCTCACTTGTGATGCAATCTACAATAAACTATGAGCCCTATGAGAGTTTTTATGTCAGAGAAATTGACCTAACATTTGGAAAGTCCATCAAACAAACAGAAAACAAAATGTCTGACACTACTCAGTTTTCTTTTAGAATAGGAAACAACTGAACAGAACTGGTCATTGAGTAATCTTGATCTACATACAAACATTCTGCATGATTTTCTTTAAAGTTTCCTTACCACAACTAACAGACTAGCATCTCGGTGTCCAACATGAATGCCCACAATTCCTTTAGAAGAGGCATCCACATCACCACCCATCATAACTGGACTGCCGAACTTGTCAAAATGGGACACTAGAGTATCCACCAAAGTCTTCAGTTCATCTCCATGGTTCACATGAAGTATTTTGCAGGGTATGTCATACAGTTTGTCTATTACGAGACACACCTGTAATGTGATTAAGGAGGTTTTTTGAGTAAATGGTGAAAGTTAGAAAAAAGAGTTATTCGGTTTTTCACCTCACAAAATTCACCCTAAGTTGGATACTTGGAAACGTATGTCCAAGAATCTACCCTTAGTCTATAAATACTGTTTATCCAATTAGGCCTAGGATGAATTCTCGGACATTACATTGAATGCAATAACCCAGTTATAATAGAAAATAGTTTATTGTCCAGGTAATACAGTAAGCAAGTACACAGGTTAACAGAAGTTGAAATGACACGAGGAGCTTAAAATATTACCTACACTAGGTGAGTGTACTTTCTATTTCTAACCTTGCACCTTGTTTTTGTTATTTCAATAACCCTGCCATTACCTCATATACTGTAAGGCTTCTAAACTAGGACCTAAGATACTTATAAGTTAAAGTAATGAATAGGAACATAATTCTTAAGTCCGCCTTTGTACTTTTTTTTGAGTGTCAAAAGTTTAAATAAATAAATAATTCTTACCTCAAAACTACCAATCCACTGCCTTGAACCCAGAAATCCTTGGGGTTTGTCTTCTAGTTGTACCAATATATCTTGAATCTCTGTTATGTTTGGGACTTTGACATCACAGTTTTGATTATCACTCAACCAGGAACATACTGTTTGCAAAGTTCTATAGCCACATCCCCAGCCCTGGGAGTAAAATATTTATGATAAAAACCTACTTAGATAAAAAAAAACACGTAGGTAAACAACATAACCTAACTTATTAATAGATTGTAGGAAAGTCTAAGGATTAATTTAAAAAGTATCTTACTCTGGCGTCAAAACCATCGCAAAGGTAATGATAGTATTCATAGTTTCCACAAACTAAGTATGTTTTTTCTGAATCCTTTACAATCCCAGCACTTTCATGGACGTTTGTCAACAAACGTGACATTTTAATGGTAGTGTTGCTATCTTTAATTTAAGTTTTTCTTTTATTTACCTTTTTGTTCATGCATGGTGCATAAAACCAGGTTTTTATATTTTGCTTATCTAAAGACATGGATTGCAGGTCACGCACTGAGGCTGCACGGAAAAAAATACATGGGAATAGATTAAAACATCGTTAACATCGGCACTAACTTAAATTAATGACAGCACTGTCACGTCACATTGTGCTCGAGCCCAATGGGTGTAGACAGGAATGTAGACAATTTAGTTTAGTTTTTGATTGCAGTTTCGAAAATAAATGCAAAAATCGTAATAAGTAGTAGTAATCCAGAAATACAGTACGGGACTACAGTTTTAACGTGACAATAGAATTTGTATTGTTATTGATTTATAAAGTTGAGCGGGTATTAGATACCAATACCTATAATTTAATATTGACTTATCGCATTTTTCATTTCCTAATACTTCGTCGTTTTTTTGTCGATTTATCAAATACCTACCTACTTAAGTTAGTGCTTACTTAGATAATTTTATGCAAAAACAGTTTTTTTGAGAATGTAGGTGATTTATGAACCTACTAGTATTAGTCAAAGTAGGTGCAGTTGACTATTCGACGGTAGTAACTAATTTCAATAGACTATGAGGCCAGTTTACCTATAAGTGGGTAAATACCTACATTACCTACTAGTTTTTTTTATAGAGTAACCGTGCTGTTTCTTGCCGGCTCTTCTCCATGATAGGAAACGATCAATCGTTACTGTGTATCTAGCTTCTGACATTTCGATACTGGAAATATGAAATAACGTAAGGGACATTTGGTCGAAAATGGGTTATATATATCGTTGGGTTCGGAATTTCTTGCTCTATCGATTGGTATATTTAAAATGTCGCTAGCTCAAAAAAAATGTCCCTTACATCACATATTTTCCGTAGGCGTTGTAGGCTATACATACAAACACACATAAATATTAAACACATACATGTACATATTACACACAACACATCCATACATAATAACTACACACAACAGTAATAAAATTACACTAATTAAATACCTACCATACATACCACAATCGTGTGTACACGGCCTAATAATTTCACATGTCTGTACACCGCCTTATTACCTGCCTGCACACCGCTCGACCGCGCACCGCGGCCAGCGAAGCCCTGCGCCCTCGCTGTGCCGCACGGCGTTGATACCTACGACACGACCGAGGCGATTTCGCGGAAAAAATACGATCGGATCGCCCGCGCCGCGCGCCGCTGCACCTCCCGCGCACGACCGCGCCCCTCGGACGCCCTCACCAGTCCGCTATAAACCTTTCCGGCGAATGCATGCCCTTTTATAACTCCCGCCGTGCATTATTGTTATTAGCTTAAAGTAAACTGTTATTTATGTTAATAAACAGTTTGTATATAATTCACAAGTAGTGTTTAATTAATAGGTTACCTACCTTAACCTACACTAACACACTACAGTGGTGACCCCGAACAGTAAACACGTGCTAGTGTTACCAGAAACTTTAGTGCGGTGCGGAGTGTGTGGACTCAAAAGTGAACAAAAACTGAACGTTACACAACATGAGTGATTCCGAACAGGATACGAAGCGGTCTGGATCACCGGCATCGCATGACGTGTTTCGGGCCGGCGTGCGAGTCCCTCCATTTTGGCCCGAGAAGCCCGCGATTTGGTTTGCCCAAATAGAAGGTCAGTTCGCGATATCGAATATTACAGCGGACACAACCAAGTTTTATTACGTCGTCAGTCATCTCGACCCGCGGTATTCAACAGAGGTCGAAGATATCATCGTAAATCCGCCTGCGACTGATAAATACGGCAAGTTGAAGACGGAACTTATAAAGCGGCTATCAGAATCCCGCGAGAAGAAAGTTCACCAACTGCTGACACACGAAGAGCTTGGTGACAGGAAGCCGTCGCAGTTTCTCAGACACCTGCAGCACCTCACCGGTCCTAAAGTGCCAGAAGAATTTTTAAGAACAATATGGTCGAGCCGGCTGCCTAGTAACATACAGTCCATAATCGCGTCTCAGGTATCCGCGCGCCTCGATGAATTAGCCGATCTCGCCGACAGAATTCACGACGTCGTGCCAAGAGGTCATCAAGTAGCGTCGACATCAGCAAATGTGGTGAGTGATATGGAAACTATGTCTAAACATATGATTGAACTTACAAAACAAGTGCAATTATTAACTCAAAAAGTTGACAATATTTCCCGGCGCGCAGGTCGATCAACAAGTCGTAACGACCGATCAAAATCCCGCCAGAGCCGATCTCACTCACGAAATAAGGAATATCCATCATGTTGGTACCACTATAAATTTGGTGCGAAGGCCACTAAATGTGTTCAGCCCTGCGATTTTAAGCCGGAAAACTGCAACAGCAGTCAGTAATGGCGGCTGACGACTGCTCTACCTGTAAAGGCCGCCTATTTATCTCGGATAAACGTACCGGCGTACAGTTTCTTGTAGATACAGGTTCAGACGTGTGTGCCTACCCAAAATCGTTATTACGTAATCAGCTGCGATATATTAATAAATGCAACTACGAACTTGTCGCTGCAAATGGTACTCCGATACCTACCTACGGTACATATCAACTCAATCTTAACCTTGGATTACGTCGCGAGTTTACTTGGAAGTTCATCATAGCAGATGTTTCAAAGCCCATAATAGGCGTCGATTTTTTAAGTTTCTACAATTTATTAGTCGACTGCAGACGACAACAGTTGATCGACTCGATTACAAACCTGACCGTCGGCGCACCTTCATCTCACGAAAGAACACATGAATTGCTGTCCTTGAAAACATTTACTGGTAATACAACTTATCTCAACCTACTACGATGTTATCCAGAGATAACCAGACCAGCTGGTTCAAATAGTGTACCAATACATAACACAAAACATCACATTAGGACAACATCCGGTCCTCCAGTAACATCACGACCGCGTCGTTTGGCACCAGATCGTCTACAGATCGCAAAGAAAGAATTTGAGGAAATGTTACAAAATGGCACAGCTCGACGTTCAGAAAGTCCATGGTCATCTCCACTACACCTGGTACCTAAAAAAGACGACGGCTGGAGGCCATGCGGTGATTATAGATCTTTAAATGCACGAACAATACCTGACCGGTACCCAGTGAGGCACATACACGACTTCGCATACCAGCTGTCAGGATCCACTATATTTTCAAAAATTGACCTCATAAAAGCATTTAATCAAATACCAGTATTTGAAGACGACATTAAAAAGACAGCAATCACGACACCATTCGGACTTTTCGAATTCACCGCGATGACATTTGGTTTAAGAAATGCCGCGCAGACCTTCCAACGGTTCCTCGATGAAATTCTGCAAGGATTCGAATTTACATTCGGGTTCTTAGATGATATTCTTGTGTTCTCAAAAGGGGAGACAGAGCACATCGGACACCTACAAAAACTTTTTGAACAATTAAAAAAGTATGGCGTGGTAATCAACACCAATAAGTGCGTATTAGGGGTTAACGAAATAACATTCTTGGGTTACCATGTATCTGCAGCTGGAATACGACCCTTGCCCGAAAAAGTAAAGGCGATCCAAGAATACACCCTCCCCAAAAATGCTAAGGAGTTACGAAGATTTTTAGGGATGATAAATTTCTACAGAAAATTTCTTCCTGGCGCCGCTCAAATACAAGGCCCGCTCAATCAAGCTTTAAGTGGCCCAAAAATTAAAGGAAACACGCCCATCACTATAACACCTGAGATTCAAGAAGCATTCGACGCATGCAAAAATAACTTGTTAGAAGCCACTCTCATCTCGCATCCAGATGCACAAGCTGAGTTAGCACTTTTTACCGACGCTTCAGACGTGGCCATCGGAGCTGTCTTACAACAAAGAAGAATTAATGACAGCTGGCAACCATTAGGATTCTTTTCCCGCAAGTTATCTCCTGCTCAGACAAAATATAGCACCTACGACCGTGAATTGCTCGCCATTTATGAAGGAATAAAATACTTTAGGTATATGGTCGAAGCGAGAACATTTCAAGTGTTCACTGATCATAAACCCATCACATTCGCCTTCACTACAAAAAGAGACAACTGCTCACCTCGTCAACACCGCTATCTCGATTACATCTCTCAATTTACAACCAACCTCAATCATATCTCAGGAAATCACAACGTAGTCGCCGATGCATTTTCAAGACTGGAAAGTATCGACACTACCATCGACTACAAAGCACTTCAAAACGAACAGGAAAATGACCGTGAGTTACAGAGTTTGCTAAATAGCAACACAGCATTAAAGTTAGAAAGAATAAAAACTATGGACGCATACATATACTGTGACCAGTCTACTTCTCGTCCTAGGCCATTCATAACACCAACTTTTCGAAAAGCAATCTTCAACAACCTACACAATCTCAGTCATCCAGGCCCCAACGCAACATGTAAACTAGTATCAGAAAGATTTGTGTGGCCTAAGATTCGTCGAGACTGCAGAAAATGGGCTCAACAATGCACTGATTGCCAACGCAACAAAGTAACCCGTCATACCCACTCTCCTCTTTTATCATTCCCTGTTCCTTCCAACCGTTTTTCCCACGTCCACCTTGACATTATAGGCCCTATGCCACCTTCTTCTGGTTTCAGGTACTGCCTTACAGCTATAGATAGGTATACTCGATGGCCAGAAGCCTACCCTCTAGCAGACATCACAGCGGAGACCTGCGCTAGCACCTTCATTGCTGGCTGGGTCGCGCGCTTCGGGTGTCCAGAGAAGATTACAACTGACCGCGGGAAACAATTTGACTCTCAACTGTTCCAGTGCATCTCGTCGATTATAGGTGCTTACCATTGTCCCACTACAGCCTACCACCCACAGTGCAACGGTCTGGTAGAAAGAATGCACAGACAGCTTAAGGCCGCCATAATGTGCCATAACAACGCGCAATGGTCGGAGGTACTCCCTCTTGTACTCCTGGGAATGAGGAGCGCCTGGAAAGATGATCTCCAAACCTGTACAGCTGAGTTGGTGTACGGCGAGCCACTTCGATTACCTGGTGAGTTCTTGAAACCATCAACCACCCACGACATAATAGATGAAGCAGATTTCGCAGCACGACTAAGAAGACATATAACAAAACTATCACCTGCATCAACATCCACTCATGGTGAGAAAATGTTTTATGTACCTAAAGACCTTAGTACAGCCAGCTACGTCTTCCTGCGAAAAGGACCTTTAAAAAAGTCACTGGAATCACCTTACTCCGGTCCGCACAAAGTCATAGAAAGAGGACCAAAAACATTCACAATAGACGTCCAAGGAAAACATTTAACCGTAACCATTGATAGGCTAAAACCAGCGTACATGGCTAATAATAACGATGGCTCGTCTCAGAAAACACCACCACCTTTACCACAAGCGCCACCACCACCATCGTCGCAAGCACCATCTTCACCTGAAATCAAAACAAGAAGCGGAAGAACTGTAAGATTTCCGCGCCACTATCGCCCGTGAACCGGTCTCAGCGGGGGAGTGATGTAGGCTATACATACAAACACACATAAATATTAAACACATACATGTACATATTACACACAACACATCCATACATAATAACTACACACAACAGTAATAAAATTACACTAATTCAATACCTACCATACATACCACAATCGTGTGTACACGGCCTAATAATTTCACATGTCTGTACACCGCCTTATTACCTGCCTGCACACCGCTCGACCGCGCACCGCGGCCAGCGAAGCCCTGCGCCCTCGCTGTGCCGCACGGCGTTGATACCTACGACACGACCGAGGCGATTTCGCGGAAAAAATACGATCGGATCGCCCGCGCCGCGCGCCGCTGCACCTCCCGCGCACGACCGCGCCCCTCGGACGCCCTCACCAGTCCGCTATAAACCTTTCCGGCGAGTGCATGCCCTTTTATAACTCCCGCCGTGCATTATTGTTATTAGCTTAAAGTAAACTGTTATTTATGTTAATAAACAGTTTGTATATAATTCATAAGTAGTGTTTAATTAATAGGTTACCTACCTTAACCTACACTAACACACTACAGCGTAAACCTTTTTTTTTTCTAGAAACTGGCTGTAAATGACATTTTAAATTCATATTTTTATAAAAACTAATGTAAGTCTCTATAGTCACAGTATTTGGTACTTACAGGTCACTTAAGTTATTCCATAATTTGAGATGTTTTTGTATTGTCTTATACATTAGTGTTCCCTGAGAAGGTACACATACCACGTCCCTTACATTAAAATTTTAAAATTAAATTACTTATTAGCTGGCCATACATACATGCCAGTAGATAGCATGCATGCTATCATTGAAAGGAGATTAAAAAACTGATTATTTGGGGACCTTCCCAGTGGCCAAGCTTGGAATTGAGCTGCCCGCTCTGCTAAGCCTTGTGATACTCGTAAAATCAAAGTTAAAGTTCGCGAGCATATTCGTAAGAAGCTATCACAACGTTAATGTTTTCCCATTGTTTGTCTTATTTATTTTAGTACATTCGTGTATTTATGTATATTTATTTGTGCTTATATTTATATAAGTATATGATTAGGCATATATATTATATTTATAGTTTGTTATAGGTATATCTTTATAACTACTTTAAAAATATTCCTCAATTTCTCGTAATTGCACCTACCACTGTTTGTCTCTGCATCACCCAAAGGTAGACTGGTAAAAAAACCCTATGGCATTAAGTCCGCCTCTGTACATTTCTGTGCTTGAAGTATTAAATAAATAAATAAATAAAATCATAAAATACCTAATTATTCAGTAAAATCATCAAAATATACCAGCATGTCGATTCCCGTAACCACTTCACCGTGAAAACATGTGAAGTGAGCGTGGAGTGAGCTGTCAGTGTCATCTCACCCTGTTGGAATGACAACTCACTTCACCTAAGTTTTCACGGTGAGATGGTTACAGAATAGCACTGCTGTTTTATATAAACATTGACATGTTGAATATAACATACAAAATGACGTGATTACTTTATAAAGTATTATATTATTTTAATTTTTGTGAGGACTATGTGTTTTTTTTTCTCAGTTAGTGTTAATGATGGTCTGGCAGTTTGAGTAGTTTATGCGGCCTACCCAAATGTCGTTTCTTTAATATTGTTCGTCGAGTTGAGCTCCTTAAGTTCTGAGTTGAGCGATACTGACAAATGTTTGCACTGGCAGGACAGGTCCACTCAAATCTGTGTGGTTCTATGTGGACTAATCTACATGGTCCTCATAAGGCCTGACCTAGATTATGTCTGGACTTTAAAAGAGTCTGTGACCTCTGAGTTTATTTCGGCCTTCTCAGAGTAGTCAGATAGGAAATGCCGAGCTCTATAGCAATTTTTTTTTATGGTTGCGAGTAAAAGTGATTCCAATATCATAACTACAGAATAAACAATTTTATTTAATGTCATTTCATCATTTAAGGAATCAGCCAGAAAAAGACCTCAGGCTTATCGAGTGAGTGACCGTGGAGGCGATCCGTGGCGGGGATCTCTCGCGTCCGGCCCTGGTCCTGGCCATGGTACGGAGCGAGAGGGCATGGGAGGCCGTCACCTCCTTCTGCGAAGCAGTAATGCTCGCGAAGGAGGAGGCGGAGCGCGTGAGGGAGAGGCAAATTTCGCGCCCTCACGCCCCTAGCCGCCGCAGGAGGGGACGCCCCGGGCGTCGGGAATCGATCGCGGATTCCCGGCCACCGTAGGCGCGGGCTTGCGGACGGTGAGCAATGGGTAGCTCGCCGTCCGGTAAGGACCAAGCCCGGGTCGACGGCGCGTTGTGTTCCACGCGCGCCTCAAAGAGATGTCAGCGAATGAAGGGGTCCGATGAGACCATTGCCTGCCGGGGTTGCGGGAAAGTCCGAAAGGGATACCGTGGCCCCCTGGCATTGCACAGGCAAGAGAAGGAACACGGGTGGGTTTTAGTCAGTAAGAGTCTGACACGCCCTCCCGCTCCACCCAGAGCGGGAGGAGTCATTTGATGATTTACCACCCAAAAAAAAAAAAAAAAAAGGCTTATCTAGTGAATGTGTTAGGATATCAGGATTTCTTTGACTTCAATGATTTTGCTGAATCAGTTTTTACTCCTGCTACTCTCAAAAACAAAGACATGCATTTCACGAAAATTCGAGTATGTACATTTCTAAAATCGAACTTAAAGATAGTTTAAGTAAAATATACGATTTTAGAGGATGACACATCTCACAAAATAGAACTTTGCAAAGAAATTTAAACTGGAAGAAGGACAGTGAAGGGTAAAGGGAATGGCAAGGGCATTGCAAAGATTGATCAACCCGAATTAGAAAGTAGCAGTAATCTAGCTGTGCCCAGTAGCATAGACAGCTTACCATTTCTGTATAAGGAAATACTACTAATTTCAGTTCCAAAGTTCTCAAAAAATTATGTGAAAGTGGTCTAATTCCAAATAGGTTTCACAATGAATATTTAAATCTTCCTAATAAGAGTATAACAAAAGATAAGCTCAATGACACCAGTGATGATGAAACTGATAAAGATAATAACAAATTTTTGAGACTTTTTCAATTTAACTGTAGGGTTTCTATTGAGGAAGAAGTTAATTTGTTTAATGATTATTATTTACATAAAATACTGATTTGTTGATTTTGTTTTTTTTTATTGTGAATTTTATTTTCTCTTCAGACATTAAGTCTAAGTTTAGTAAACCATAATAGCTATTTTTTATTGCGACTTAATTATGTTGTACTTGACATATTATATTATGAGAGTAAATTGCGTTTATAAAATTGAGTACAAATAAAAGTTTTGGTCTATTTTATTCGTTTATTTTTTATCATTCTATGTCAGTAAATACTTTTAAACTATATGGCATAGGCATAGTAAGTAGGTCACGAATGTATAAAATTATATTTTTTAAACTACGAGACTACACCATTAAGAGAACTTTACTTTGAAAAACTCTAAATGTTTATTTCCTTTAATGTCCCATACATCAATGCTGTTCATTTACATCAAAAAATTTATTAACTTATATCACCCTTATTAATTATTATTTAACGTAAGGGACATGCTATCTTTAAAACTATAGGCTTTATTGATTTCTTGCTAATTTAGCTTCAAAGAATGAAAAAATCTAAGAAACTTTGTCCTAGACACCTTTTACGTAAAACATATAGTTAAAAAATTATAGTCAGTTTTGTAAGAAAACTATCTTATTTTGCTCTTCTGAAAACCTTAGTTTTGTCCCTTACGTCATTTCATATTTCCAGTATCGATTTCATCCGTGCCCATTTAGGTTTATGTATTATTAAACAAAGATAAGCATGCTCACTTAAGAAAATATTCCTGCGAGAGCGCAGCTAGTGACAAACCACACCCCTTCCTAGTTTCCCCCAATTAGAGACAATATGCATTTGTGTGAGTAATGACCGAGTAACATAAAATTATAAGTATTATACCAAATACAAGGAACAACTGCAAAACATTTGAGATAATCCTAAGGTAATAAAAAAACGTATGGCCGTTGTATTAAGCCGTACTCTATTGTTTAACCGAATTTCCAGACATTCCCACTAAATAAAAATGGGACTTAGATAATGAAATTATTTTTATTGCAGTTGCAAGAGTTGTGCGGCTTGCGGCCTTGCGGCAGCTATAAACAAAAAGCTCTGATAGCATTGTATGAACTACGCAGAGTATTGGTTCAAATATTACTGTAATTTCCAAGTATTCCCAAATTGCCCAAGTATAAACAAATACATAGAAATTTAGATAGTTATTTACTTTTAATAAAGTCGATTATACACAAAAAAAAACAATATAAACATTTGATACCTTCATGCAGTGCCGGTCAACGCACCTATACCTACCGTATTCAGGGAGCCGTGAGATAAAAGGTAAACAAACCATAAATGTCCGTTCAATCGATTTTGAATGCTATTGCGTTGGTGGCATGACAAATGGCAGCTGCAGTAAACAGTTGGTATTGTAACCACTTTTTTGCCTTTAATGCCATCCATAAGCCTACGGAATAGAAGTCAAAATCGGTGGAACGGACTGTAGTAAAACGGTTCGTTTCAATGTCTCATCTTATTGTGAATGGAATATGGTGCGGTCGCTGCGGCATGTGGCATCACATAGGATATGGTGAAAATTGGAGAGGCAGTGAAAGTGTTCATAAATAACCTATATCTATAGACCCGATAGAGAGAGGAAAATATTAAAGTGGATTAATACATATAAATTGTAGTTTGACATATTTGTTATTAGTTATTACAAATTATTTTTGTAAATACTGCAATACCAATAATACATTTTCTAAACCAAACAAACAGAAGATAAAATTAGATCGTACTAAAATTAATTCTTGTCAATAATAAAATAACATTCAATTCAATAACAAAGAGCTCTCGCTGCGCCGGCCGTGCCCATTAAAAACTCGTCTCTTATCAGAAACAAGTGAGCATAGTACGCTCCTAGTGTGAGTGTCACACATTCTATACATGATTATACTAATACGAACACCACTAAAATACGCTTTGTGCATCCTATTGGTCAAAACTCGTTCATTGTGCGATCGAGTCGTGAGTCGTGCTATGCGATTATCGCCTTTAAGGTGAGCATGCGGAAGTTAGGCCGATAGTACGTGCGCGTGTCACTGACGTCCTAAACGGCTGTACAGATTTTTAATGTATTTTTCTATAGTATGTGTTTGAGTGGGTCCCTCAATAGTTTAGATTTACAATTGGACTGGCGGCCTGTGTTCCAGCAGTGGGAAATTATAGGCTGATTAAGCTTAGGTATGCTATAATACCCAAAGTATAATCCCAATAATATCTTGTGTCGCGGAACCACCGTAGTACCGTCAGTAACGAAGATCGAATTGCTTTTATTTTTATTATCCATTAAAAGAGTCCAGAATCTCAATCGAGTGATCGTTGTCACGCGCTTTATTTCTGGTGATCATCCACGTCGGTTGCCTTATAATTATGTATGTAAAATTATAACATACATAACGCACTCGTTATACATACTTCCAGCTTCCTGAACTCTACTATAGCACTCTATAGCAGAGTTCAGGAAGCTGGAAGTATGTTTATGTCTTAAAATTCGTAATTGTTTTATTAAAAACCAACTCAATAATTCGAGGGGGGCATTCAAATATTGTCGTAAACCGTTCATAGTTTACCAGTAAAATTACAGTCCCACGTAATTTTCCCCGTAGGTACCTAAGAGACGAATAATTTAATTTCAAAATAATATCTAACTCGGATCACCACGATATATCCTCGTATTCTCTTTTTATTTTATATTTTTTCCCTTCGAAAACACTGAGACACTGCAGCGGCGTGAACGAATGTAAAATGAATGAATGAGAAAATATTTATTTTCATCCCACCATCTCGGAAAGAGTATTTTTAATCTTCAGTATCTGAGTGGAAAAGCCGTTTTTATTCTCTAGAGGATAAAGTAAATTGAATTTAGAACATCGTGTGCACTAAGTTTGTGAATTAAAAAAAACATTAAACCTATTTACTGCTACCTCTATGGTGCCGAATATATCATACAACTTTTTTTTAATTTGTTAAAAACTCAGACTCGGAACCTTCTTGGTGTTCTTTTTTCAATTTGCTTTGTACGCGGTTCTTTACGCGGCATTTTTTCACGTCATTGTTAAACCTTAGGTATATTAAAAACAAGAAACTTGAAAACAAGTGAAAAAACTAAAATGAGTGATTCTAGCGACGAGGAAGTTTGCTTGACGCCAACAGAATTGACTGAAACTGTTAATAATGCGCAAATGAGCTTTCTCCCTCAACAATCACGCGAGAAGTATTTAAAACAGTACGATATGTTCAACACGTGGCGACTAGCAAAAGGAGCCAAAACTTTCTCAGAAAACGTTTTGCTGGCATATTTTATAGAATTATCCGAGAACAAGAAAGCAAGCACTCTATGGAGTACGTATTCGATGCTAAAAGCAACAATAAAGATGAAAAAAGACAAACATATCGATACCTATCCTAAATTAGTGGCATTTTTAAAAAGAGCCTCATCTGGTCATCAACCAAAAAAATCGAAGGTTTTCACAGTATCTGATATTGAAAAGTTTCTTAACGAAGCACCCGATTCCGTATATTTGGCGGCAAAAGTAAGTCAGTTGCACATTCAGTATCTACTTAAGTATATTAATCTCAATTAAATAGTATACTTAGTAGATGTTGATAGGCATAATTATGCGTTCATATCAATTTTATTCATTTATCTACTACAATACTCTTTACGTTACAGGTTGTTCTTATTATTGGAATAAACGGAGCATGTCGAACTAATGAACTAACACAACTTAATGTCAAAAACATTGAGAAACATTCAGATGACTTACTATTAATTAATTTACCTAATACAAAGACAAAAAGAGACCGCAACTTCGTCATTCGCAAGGAATACGTAACGATTGTTGAGAAATATCAAGCCTTACGCCCGCCTAACACTCCAATCAATCGATTTTTTCTACAGTATCGCAATGGAAAGTGTGTTAGACAGCCTATGGGTACTAATAAAATTGGCAGTATCCCACGAGAAATAGCAACATTTCTTGAACTTCCAGAACCCCTGTTGTACACGGGTCATTGTTTCCGACGAACTTCAGCCACACTTTTGGCTGATTCCGGAGCTGATCTGCTGTCCCTTAAGCGCCACGGAGGCTGGAAGTCCAATGCAGTTGTAGAGGGATACATAGAGGATTCCATCCAAAATAAGTCTAAAATATGTGAAGGCATCGTAGGAGCCATTACACTGAAAGAGCCTCAATCGGATCCTTGTACTGGCCCTTCTACATCAAAAATAAGCCGTTATGAAACACCTAACCATCTCCCTCTCTCTCCAACATTCACGCCAAGGGAATCCGATGAATCGGTACAACTATTAAGTATGACAGATAGTTTACCGAAAAACAGTACACAAGTGACTAACACCAATATTACAGTACCAAACAAAAATATTACACTCAATTTAAATAACTGTAGCAACGTTACTTTAAAATTTTCTTAATTATACCTTAGTATTATTTTGTTATAATTTAAAGATTATTCTGTAATACTTACCTGTCATAATGTAGTAATTAATACCTAAACTGAAATAAAAGTGTACCTATCTTGTGATTGTAAACGTTTTTTTTTTTGCATTTAGTCATTTCCTCGCTGAGGTGGAATGAAAAGTTACGTGTTGCACTCGAGTGCAAAGATTTTTCACCTCGTGCTCTTTTGATTCCCTCGCTAACGCTCAGGATTCTAATTTTGAATCACTCGCTGCGCTCGTGATTCAATTTTAGAATCCTTCGCTTGCTCGGTCATCAAAATTGAACACGCGGTTAAAAAGCAACTTTGCACTCTTGTATAACAAATAACTATTGTGCAACAAGAGAGCAAAGTTGTTTTTTGCTGCGAGTGTTGATTTTGAATCCCGATTATGCGAAGGGTTTCTATAATTGAATCACGAGCGTAGCGAGTGGAAATTTTCAGGAAAAAAAAACGAGTCCCCACAGTTTTTTTTCAATGGTAAAAACTAGGGATGCATCGATACGCCTTTTCGCCGATACGATACCGATACTCTTATTAAAATATCGGCGATACCGATACCGATACGCTTACTGTGAATTGTGAATTATCAATTGTGGAAATTTCAAAATGATTCCATATCGCACTTTTGTGTTTTGAAGTTGACATGACTGCTGATTAATATTTATTTCACTCAAACAACACGAATGTATGACAAAGCGGGAGGGAGGAACAGGACACGGGGTTTCCCCGAGCATAGTTC
The DNA here is from genome assembly GCA_963853775.1 of Xanthia togata. Taxonomy (NCBI): domain Eukaryota; kingdom Metazoa; phylum Arthropoda; class Insecta; order Lepidoptera; family Noctuidae; genus Xanthia; species Xanthia togata. Next base: position 8,719,205 of record OY970805.1, read on the forward strand.
GTGCCTCGTATGCAATGAAATAGACGCGAGGCCAAAGCGGGCGGGAGAAACAAGACACTCACAAGCGCGTGGTTTCCCCGAGCAAAGTTTATGCCTCGTTTGCAACGAAATAGACGAGACAACACGCTCGTTTACACTACATTTTTAAATTTAAAAGTATCGTTGAATCGGTCATAAAAATATCGTCGATACCGATATATCGGCTAACACGAAGTATCGCCGATATATCGGTATCGATATATCGGATGCATCCCTAGTAAAAACCAATTTTTTTGTAAAAAAAAAAAAAGTGTGATCAGGGGGACCCCTGTCAGGCACGAAGTTCCTTCTCACATATGATTTAAAACATAAAAAAATTTGTTGCAGCCACCATCTTGGGTTTACATTTTGACCTCACTATCTACTTAAGCACCCCCAAAAACTATGAAAACGATACCCATGACGAAAAGTTTGAATATTTTCGCAGCCTCCATCTTGAATTTATATTTTGACCTGACTATCGGATTTAGCACCCTCGAAAACTATGAAAACGACACCCATGACGAAAAATGTGAAAATGTTCGCAGCCGCCATCTTGGATTTTTATTTTGACTTCACTATCGGTTTTAGCAACCTTGAAAACCATAGAAACGATACCCATGAAGAAAACATTGAAAATTTTCGCAGCCGCCATCTTGGATTTACATTTTGACCTCTCAATCTGCTTTAGCACCTTCGAAAACTATGAAAACGACACCCATGACAAAAATGTGAAAATTTTCGCAGCCGAAATCTTGGATTTTCATTTTGACCAAATTCACACTTACTATCTCTCTCCATCTTTCTTTTTCTTTGAATTAGAAGAAGACAGTCGCAGCACCTTTTCGCGTGACGATTTCTGCCAGTGCACTCTTACCGCAAGCTGCTTTAAGAATTTCGTTTCAAAAAAATTTATAAAACAGAATTTAAATCAAACCGTATCAGATGATTTGCAATTTTAAGGTTTTATGTGTATCCGAACGTTTTATTGTTTGTTTCTTTTTTGGGCCTATTAAAGTACATATGGAATTTTGAAATCGAACTTCGAATCGACTTGTTTGTACGAGTATATCTCGCTTTTTTCGTATCGAAGTGAAAGTGACAAAACTAAATGAAGTTCAAATCTTTAGAATTTTGTGGTAGCACTGATATCGGCATTTAATTTTTTTTTATTAAAAAGTTACTTTGTCTCACGCTCGCAGCAAAATTGAATTTTGCTCACTGTTTTTTGACAGCAAAACCTGCTTGTTTGAGGTGCTGAGGTGAAATAGTTATTTGTTATACAAGAGTGCAAAGTTGCTTTTTAACCGCGTGTTCAATTTTGATGACCGAGCAAGCGAAGGATTCTAAAATTGAATCACGAGCGCAGCGAGTGATTCAAAATTAGAATCCTGAGCGTTAGCGAGGGAATCAAAAGAGCACGAGGTGAAAAATCTTTGCACTCGAGTGCAACACGTAACTTTTCATTCCACCTCAGCGAGGAAATGACTAAATGCAAAAAAAAAAACGTTTGCGCATTATTAACAGTTTCAGTCAATTCTGTTGGCGTCAAGCAAACTTCCTCGTCGCTAGAATCACTCATTTTAGTTTTTTCACTTGTTTTCAAGTTTCTTGTTTTTAATATACCTAAGGTTTAACAATGACGTGAAAAAATGCCGCGTAAAGAACCGCGTACAAAGCAAATTGAAAAAAGAACACCAAGAAGGTTCCGAGTCTGAGTTTTTAACAAATTAAAAAAAAGTTGTATGATATATTCGGCACCATAGAGGTAGCAGTAAATAGGTTTAATGTTTTTTTTAATTCACAAACTTAGTGCACACGATGTTCTAAATTCAATTTACTTTATCCTCTAGAGAATAAAAACGGCTTTTCCACTCAGATACTGAAGATTAAAAATACTCTTTCCGAGATGGTGGGATGAAAAGGTACTTTAGTAGCGTTGCGGTGGCTTGTATGTCATCAAATAGAGATAGCGTTACTGTTACATCAACTGTATTAGGACAAAATTGTCATGCCTGATACCGCTACAGTTGTACTTTATAACTGAATGGAGATATAAGTAATTGCGCCACTTTCTTTATATGTGCACCTTCTTTGGCCTTTTATTTGACCACCAATTAGTTTTTACAAAACATTCTATGGTCTTTTAAACAACTAACTATTGCTAGGCAGGCTGCAGATAGGGACGTGGAAGGAAGGGACGGCTTTACCCTGCAGTGGGACGGTATACCGCTAAAATAATGGTTATTTATAATCGTATCTAAAAGTGATTAAAAAAAATTAAGAGTGTTAACAGACTACCGCTGCTGACTGTAGGTACATGATACCACTGATGTAGATACCTACCTAAGTATTACCTGTTTGCTAATACAAACAATAGAGATGCTAAGTAAATGGAAGATGGCAAAATTCACGTGTACTTGATGAAAATGGATTTTTTATGTAATATGTTGGTACGGTCAGTGACACGCTCCCCGGTGTTAAGCTTCGTGCAGACTAGCGCGACGCGACATTAACGCGACGTTAATGTTATACCGTGAAGTTTTCTTAGAAATTGTATTGTTCGAGTCGCGTCGCGCTGCCGCGCCGTCTCGTCGCGTCGCGTCGCGCGTCCGTCTGTTCTGCACGAGCCTTTGTCCCCAAAGCCCGGGCTCCTTTTGAAGGTACCTATACCCCCGAAAACAAAAAAACAAAAGGTACGGTCCGCGACAACAGCTACAATACCTATAATTAAATGAACCAAAATTATTCGTTAAGTACATTGTATTCCAGCATTTCACTTATTAGCTAAGAGTTAGTACCTATGCATAATTTTACTTCTGTTCCGATTTTAATGTTTTTATTTTATATTTAATTAAAAAAACATCACTTAACATCACGCCTGTAATCCCCAAGGGTTAGGGCAGAGGTGTGAGACATGTTCTCCCATACATTCCATATGGGAGAACATGTTTCTCAACTACATTAATGTTAAATTTATTTTTGGTATAAATTCATCCCAACTACAGAACCCTTCATTGTGCATGGTCTGTCACGCATTTTATTAAATAGGTACTTACTAAATGAAAGTACTTACATATTATATTAGTATTATCTTTTATTAGATTTACGTTTTTTCTTTGCTTGTCGCTTTTATGCATGCTAATCTACGTTTTCTGATTATCAATGGCCAGCAATAATATTGTGATTTATTATCAGAACTGTAGAGGGATCCGTTCGAAGTTACACACGTTGTACATGAATATGGCGTACTCCTATGACGTCATTATACTGACGGAAACCTGGCTGATTCCCAGCATCAAGGCTACCGAATTTATTGATGACATGATTCGTCTTGCGTATCCAATATTTGTCTATCCTCCGAAGTTGTACGCGCGGCTTTAAAATCTTTAGATTCCTCTAAAGGGGCGGGACCCGACGGCTTACCTCCCAGCTTCTTCATAAAAACACGCGATAGCTTGTGTACTGCATTGCACATACTTTTTAATACAAGTTTGCGTGAAGGTGTTTTTCCTGCAATTTGGAAACGTGCGTTAATAACTCCTATTTATAAGACTGGTGACAAAAATAATGTAGAGACTATCGGCCCATCTCTATTCTCTCTACTTTGTCTAAGGTTTTTGAGAGTCTTGTGCATGGCGCCTTGTATCCCCACTTTCATCAGCTTATTTTACCCGAGCAACACGGTTTCATCAAACCTCGTTCAACAACAACCAGTGTTGCCAGATGCCTTGAACCTTTTATCTGTAGTAGAAATTGCTAAAATCTGTATTAAATCTGTATGCCATTTTTAACTTAAAATCTGTATAAAATCTGTATAATCAAATAAACCAAAATATATTTTTTGAAGAACAAGGGGTAATTACTAACGTGATAAAGTATGATTGTCATATATTAAATTAAACAATACATTAATTGAAAAAAAATGACTTTTTATTTGAGTACTTATGTACCTACAGTAAAATTAAAAACATTAATTTAAACAAAAAAACATATAACTCAAACAGTTACAATAAACGAACTAATAATTACTTTATTATTTTCAGTCATACATATTTTTGTTAAATTTCAACAGTAATTTATTGTCAACCTCTAGGCTATAGCAAGGTTTTGCACCAATCAGTTGCTTTGTATGTAAAAGACCTTCAATAGTATTTGTATTAAGTCTATTGCGTTGTTTTGTCTTTATTAAATTTATCGAAGAGAAGATCCTCTCTACAGCGGCACTGGAATGAGGTAGACTTAATATTGCAGAAACAAATTTGGACAGCGTAGGATATAATTGATTGCTGTAGTTAGCAGGATCACGGGCTGCAGTGACTTTACACCAGTAGGTTTCGACGTCTTCTGATTCATCAGGGGCTAGATCTTTATTATTACGCAAAATCCGCCACTCTGTGTCTAGTTGTTGCAGTTCATCAACTGAGATCAAATTTGGAAACTTTACTGCCAAAGTGACCAATGAATCAATTCTACGAGACTTGATGACATGTGGGTCAAGAAACTGCATTTGTTTAATCACATCATTGCTGAAATCGTACCTTTTTTTTACCTGCTTTGCCCCTTCAATAAAAAATTCAAGGCATTTGAGTTTGAATGCTTTAATATCTTCTTGATTTAGAGCGTTTGAACTCGTGGAGACAAGGGAGGCTGAAACTTTTGCTCCTAGGTAAAGGTTGTCTATTGATTTATAATGACGTGGATTGTCAATCTGAATTAATCCGACTTCAGTTCCCGAAACATATTCGTCGTCCATGTAACATTCCAACAAAGTTTTAAAAACAGTTACCATGTTTTCATGCATTTTATGAATTTGCGGCCGCTCTGACTGCATCAGCTTATTCATGTTATTAAATATCTCTAACGAAAATTCCAAAAACTCTAAATAAAGCTTATTATATGGATTGTTTAATCTAAACAAGATCGAATCAGCATTCAAGTGGTCCGTAAGAGCGGCTTCGGTGAAATATAATTTTAATGCGCCATACTGTTCTAGAATACGGCAAACTGCTGCTCTAAGCGAAAGCCATCGAGTCTGAGCTGGATGCAGCATTTTATGAGGTTTTAGATCTAAGAACTGCTGAAACTCTTTTAGAATTCCAGTTCTTTTGGGGCTGTTATTAAAATAACTATAAATGTCTCGTATGAGAGTTTCGGGCTCTCTGGACAATTTTAAGCACGCATATGATGCACAAAGATGGAATGAGTGACATACACACTTCAATATAAACAGGTGAGGGTTTTCGGCAACTAGACGGGATGATAATGAGTTGTGTTGTCCCATCATGGCATTCGCACCATCAGCTGCAAATCCGATAAGATTGTCCATTGGGATGTTATTGTCACTCAAAACTTTTTTAATATGTTGGTACAGCTTTTCGGCAGTAGCCTCTTCAAGGGGTATTAGACAAACAAATGCATCCTCAACTTTGCTTTCAAAAAATCGTGCTAATATGCATAAATGCTTAACACATCCCCTATCTGTGCTTTCGTCGACGATTAATGAAAATTTAAGTTTTTGTAACTTTTCTATTAAAATCTGTTTTGCAGTTATGCCAGTCACATTTTTTATAATAGCTGTAGTTTTTGTTCTGTCACAACTAATGTTTTTTGCAATTACTGAATCGGGACACACGTTTTTTATTAATTGTGGCAAGTGTTCCATAACGTTCATGGGAATATTATGTTCAGCTATAAACGCTGCGAGCAAAACCTCTCCTCTTTTGACTGGTTCAATGTTCTTGTTGGAAAATAAATCTGTCATTAATGTTTGCGAGCTAGTAGATCCACCAGGAATTGAATTTATGTGTTTGTTTGTTTTTGTGTGTCTAAAGAGATCATTCTTCCCAGCACTTCCGATTGAAAGATCTGTGTTGCAAAATGTACAAAAAGCAAAGTAATCACCTTTATTACTAGGTCTCAACCACGCCTTATAGGAAGAATCTTCCATCCAGTTCCGATTAAACTTTTGCATCACTCGAGGTTTTTTAGATGCCATAATGGTTCACTAAAACACAATCAATATTATGTCTGCACTCAACACTTTCGATCTATGCGCACTACTGCGTATTTCACTCTCGCAGCGAGAGCGAAGTACCTTGGTCAGCACGCAAAGATCTTCGGGGGGTTTCCCGAGCAGAGCGATTGACACTTGTAATGCTGCCATACTAAAAAATTACGTTAGTGAAAAAAAACTTACCATAAACAATAGAATCATGCAATGATGTGTGTACTAATCATGTGTTTTTTTGCTTCGTTCTGTTTTGAGTTGAATATTATGGTAGTTTAATCAATCGAGTTAGAAAACTCTGTATAAAAATCTGTATCCAGTGCTAATCTGTATTACACATCAAAAATCTGTATAAATACGGAGAAATCTGTATATATGGCAACACTGACAACAACCAATCTGTTAGTATTTATCAACAATTTATTTGAAAAACTGGATCAAAAAGTTCAAGTGGACGCCGTGTACACGGACTTTCAGAAGGCGTTTGATAAAGTGGATCATACACACTGCTTTTAGAAAAAATAGCTTTTAACGGAATACGTGGTAATTTGCTTAGATGGTTTGTTTCTTATATTTATAATAGGACTCAAAAAAAATTTGTTAACGGTTACGAGTCTCACCCTATAGTTGTAACATCCGGCGTACCACAGGGATCCATTTTAGGACCTTCATTATATTTATTAATGACACTAAATAATGTTTTATCAACTCAAAATTTTTAATGTACGCTGACGACATAAAAATCTACTGATCATGTAAGAATATACAAAACTGTCTACTTCTTCAAATGGACCTAGATAGATTATTTACATACTGTAACAATAATAAGCTCTTTTTCAGTCTACCCTAATGTCATGCTATTTCATTTACCAAAAAGAGGAATACAACTGATTTTAATTATTCAATTAATAACTCGGACTTGGATAAAGTTAGTTTTGTTCGTGATTTGGGTGTTACTACACTAAATGCCAGTTTGCACCTCGAAATACACGTTGCCAATATAGTAAACAAGGCGTATCAGATGTATGGTTTCGCCATGAGATCAACGCGTGACTTTGTGAGGCTCTTTACGTTTTTAATACTTTATAAGACTTTGGTGCGATCACAGCTAGAATACGCCGTTCCGATCAGTAAAGAAATAGATATATATTGTAGAACCCATTCTACAATAAATACGGCACTAGAATAGAAGTGGTACAGAAGAAATTCTTACGATCTATGAACTATAAGTGCTTCAAATCAAAAGTACCTTACGTGCAGCTATTGAAGCGGTATGACGTTCGGAATCTGGGAATCAGGCGGCTGTATCTTGATGTCATGACGCTACACGGCATATGCAATAACCAATTGGATTGTACGGACCTAGTAAACAAACTGTGTCTCAAGGTACCTAGAGGTGTTATTCGAAGGCTGGTGCACGGCCCTCAACTGTTCCATACAGACATATGCAGGACCAATGCAGGAGAACGAGCACCTCTTCGTCGCCTTGTTGATACTTACAACACGTATTTTATGGAACTGGATATATTTTCTCAATCAAAGCAATTATTTAAGAAAATGGCTCTTGATGTTTTAACTGGCGAGGTGATTTAAGTTAAGTTATGTAAAGTTTAATCTTAGCAAACGCAGCGTTATTGTGGTAGCAACTATTGTTTTTGCACTTATTACTTGTCATCAGCACTGCTGTTTAATGTTTAATCTTTAGTTAAAATGAGGACAATGGTGTGGGATACATGTTTGTTAAATTTAAGTTTTAAGTATTTCTCTGTAATCTGCAGCGTGTAACTGTGTTTTGTCCATATTATATAAAATAAAATAAAATGATTTTCTTACGGAAAAAAAATTGTTCCGGCTAATCTCCGAAACGGCTGCACCGATTTTGACGGGACTTTCACTGGCAGATATGTGATGTTAGAAGGAGTTTTATTATAGAAAAAGAATAGGATCCACGCGGACGAAGCTGTGGGTAACAGCTAGTCTACAATAAATTCTCTTAACGTGTATGTATGTAAGGAAATAGAGTTTTGTTTTTACGAATTTAGCACCTAGGTACATAGTGTTTTGTTATTTTAGCTTTATATACAATTTTAAGACAAAGAGCAATTATTTGTAAGTAGGTACACAGATGGCAATAACACAGGTTGTCGAGTCAAAGTCGCTCGGATTTTATTGTCTGAGCTAGTGTAAATACTTTTTGGAAAAGACAATTAATTAACCACGGAACTGACGAAAAATAATTTAGGAATTTAGGAATTTTAATATTTTTTTTTCGTACGGAGTTGATCTGGATTTTTGAAGTGAGAGGCAGCATTGCACTTTTTATTGAACTGCTGAAAGTTACTGTCGTCATACCTACCTATGTAGGTATTATAGGCCTTTACCTAGTACCTACCCCCGAGAATACAACATGATGATATATGTTCTGCTATAAATTCCATTGACACAATTTATGCCGAATTTACAATTTTTCGAAGGGAAAATTTATACTCAACGGTGACTAGCCAAGTACCTACGCAGGAGTTTACTAATGTTAAATAAGTGCACTAACACAAGTGCACTCTCTCTTAGTCCTTTACTTTCAAACTTTTATAGTCCGATGGGTGCGACGGCTATCCGAGTTCCGACACGACCGGAGAGAGATCAGGCGCAGGACCAACGATGTTACGTGTGTTTTGAGGCACGGGGGTTTCGCACCACCGACTTCCAAACACTGGGCAGTGACAGAAATTCCTTATGAAAAAAATTAAATACCTAACACTTTGCCCGACTTGAGAATCGAACCCATCAGGGGCTGCAGTCTCGACATACCTAGATAGCGATCGGTTTATGACCGAATTCGGTCGCAAAGTCCTAATGACCCTAGACGGTCAAAATTCTTCTTTTCGTGTGGTTAGTAAACTAACCTGCAGTGCTATTCTGTAACCATCTCACCGTGAAAACTTAGGTGAAGTGAGCGTGGAGTGAGCTGTCAATAGTGTCAATTCCAAGCAAAAACAAACTCACTTCACCTAAGTTTTCACGGTGAGATGTTTACAGAATCGACCGGCTGGTGTCAGAGTTTTAAAGCCGCCCACGGGCCTCTGACTTGGCTTCACATGCCGTCGAGAAATATCTCTCAGGCATGCCGGTTTCCTCACTATATGTTTTCCTTCAGCGTTCGTTGAGGCGGCGGCCTGCCCGCAGGTTGAACGCGTCCCAGAGGGTCATGGCCACCCGGCTGGTCCGGGGATATCGCACGGTCTCCGGTGAGGCGGCAAGCCTCCTTGCTGGATTGCCGCCATGGGATCTGGAGGCAAAAGTCCTCGCGCATATTTGGGAGTGGCGCGAGGAGGCGAAACGCCGGGGCTTGACTCCGATGCCGCGAGAAATCGCGGCACAGCGGACAGAGCTCCGACGGGATCTCATGGCGGCATGGAGAGTGCGATTGTCGCAACCCAGTGCTGGGCACGCCACTATTGCGGCGATAAGTCCCCTCTTTGAGGAGTGGCTGGAGAGGCGCCACGGCGTCCTCACCTTCCGCCTGACGCAGGTCCTCACCGGACACGGCTGTTTCGGGAGGTACCTGTTTCGGATAAGGCGGGAGGAAACGCCCGGGTGTCATCACTGCGTGGATCGCCCGGAGGACACGGTGGAGCATACGGTGGAGGTATGCCCGGCTTGGGCAGAGCACCGCCGTGTCCTCGTGGAGGCGATCGGTGGCGGGGATCTCTCGCGTCCGGCCCTGGTCCAGGCCATGGTACGGAGCGAGAGGGCATGGGAGGCCGTCACCTCCTTCTGCGAAGCAGTAATGCTCGCAAAGGAGGAGGCGGAACGCGTGAGGGAGAGGCAAATTTCGCGCCCTCACGCCCCTAGCCGCCGCAGGAGGAGACGCCCTGGGCGTCGGGAATCGATTGCCGATTCCCGGCCACCGTAGGCGCGGGCTTGCGGACGGTGAGCAATGGGTAGCTCGCCGTCCGGTAAGGACCAGGCCCGGGTCGACGGCGCGTTGTGTTCCACGCGCGCCTCAAAGAGATGTCAGCAAGTGAAGGGGTCCGATGAGACCATTGCCTGCCGGGGTTGCGGGATTAGTCCGAAAGGGATACCGTGGCCCCCTGGCATTGCACAGGCAACAGAAGGAACACGGGTGGGTTTTAGTCAGTAAGAGTCTGACACGCCCTCCCGCTCCACCCAGAGCGGGAGACGTCATTTGATGATTTCCCACCCAGAAAAAAAAAAAAAAAAAAAAGGCATGCCGGTTTCCTCACGATGTTTTCCTTCACCGTTTTTTGAGCAAGTGATAATTATATAATACGCACATGAATCCGAAAAGTCAGAGGTGCGTGCCTTGGGTTCGAACTCGAGACCTACGACTTGTCAGTCTGACGGTCACACCACTAGGCTATCACTGCTTCGGTCAAAATTACTTGACAAACACGAAAAAATCACGTGCTTGTCAAGCACATGCGAAAAAATATGATAGGCATAAAAGGTTGTAAATATAATAATACATCTATGGATCTAGGTATGTACTCGTAGGTACTTTTTTTGTTTTTTTTTTTGTTGGGAAATTATCGAATAAGTTCTCCCGCTCTGGGTGGAGCGGAAGGGCGTATCAGACTCTTACTGACTAAAACCCACCCGTGTTCCTTCAGTTGCCTGTACGTTGCCAGGGGCCACGGTATTTTTTTCGGACTTTCCCGTGACCCCGACAAGCATCGGTCCTAGCGGACCCCGCCAGTTCTGCTGACATCTCTTTGAGGCGCGTGTGAGGACGCCGTGGCGCCTCTCTAGCCACTCCTCAAAGAGGGGACTTATCGCCGCAATTGTGGCTGGCGTGCCTAAGGTATTTAGGTACTTACATTACGTACCTATTTCGGAAATCATAAGGTTAGATGGAGAAGGCAAGTACTTATTAAAATATTTATTACCAAAAACCTTAACAGAGCAAATATCTTTAACTGACCTCAGTAATAGGTAGATACAGATAGTTTTCGATTGAAAGCAAAATAATGATTAACAAACAAAATTAATTCTTAGAAAATAAAAAACATTTCGTCTCGACCCATAGATAACATTTGAACAGATTATGAACGATGACATGAAATTACTGGAATTGTACAGGAAAACATTTTGGAACTGTTTGTATATCACAACGTAACAAATATTTGAACGCTTCACTATTTGAACAATATTCGCTTGGGTCGGACAGGTTATCGGCAAGGCGCTATAAAAGCGACAACTCAAAAAAAAAATCGGCATACGTGCTCGTCTGGTCTCATAGTTGTCTCATCATCTGTGATATTATTAAACAAAATGAGGGCATTTTCGGTGAGTAAACTCTGATTATGGTTTTTGTTACTTTTAACGAAGCTATTACTTACCTTTATGGCACAGCATTCAATTTGTACATAACAAACAATTTTGTTATGATTAGGGTTGATTTTTACAACGCCACATATATTACCTATATCCGTGAAATAAAATTGATGTCTGACAATTTATAATAGAAAAACTGTCAAAAATATAACTGTGAAATTATTCTGGCAATTTATCGATATCTATCTGGCGTTGGAAAAATCAGCCCTCAGTCATTTAAATTACTCAATAAAAGGCAGTTGCATAGGGATGTTTTTTGTGTGATGTCAGTGTGCTATTCTGGGGTGCGCTGCTCATGATTTGAGGTAGTTGGGCTAAATGCAGGTATCTGCAAGTCCATTTTGATTGTATCATCAGAAAGGTCCAAGTAGGTATAGATCCCTGAGGAACACCTATAAAAGGGGATACACAATATCTGAAATAAACACCTAAAATGAGAAGACTGACTGACTTGTTAAACATAAACTATACTCACACATGTAACTGACTCAAATAAATGTTGCTTAAATAAATGTTGTTTAAGCCAAATTCTTTAATAAAATTTATAGGACAAATTGACAGCTTCTACAGTTTTTAACTTCTCCAATTATTGCACTGCCTACAGATAAGGTACTTTTATAAATAAAACAGTGTCAGTTCCTAAGTAAAGTACGATAACCCCCGATAAGACAAACCATAGGTATTAAAAAGAACAACAAACTTGCGCAAACAAAAATCATACTTATTATCTTAGAGGAGCATCGGAACAAAAACCGATAATTCACATTTTGTAATTTTTTTTTTTTATGATGCCAATTGGTTGTTCTCGTACATATCTTGCTCCATGATCATTGTAACCCGGTCAAAAACTGATAAATCCGCTATAAATCCGTCCGCGAAATACACAAATCTGAACATAAACCGATAAATACATCAATTATACTAATCAACGATGGCGATCAGAACAGATACCGATAAATCCCTAACATTTTTCCTACAGTGTTTTATCAAAAACCGATATATCCAGTTGGTTTGTTCAATAACCGATATATCCATTTTCTTTTTTTTTATAACTCAGCAGGTACCACAGTCACGAATGCAGAATTTAGGTTTCCAAACAGTGATGCTAACACCAATAGATTGATAAATTTCGTTTAACTCTAAATTAGAAAACCATAGACTTGGCCATATTTTTACATTTTTCCACAAAAAACATAAATGTGATTTATCGGTTTTTGTTCCGACGCTCCTATAATACTTCATATATTTATTATTTATATAATATCATATTGTAAACGCGAAAGTAACAGTCTGTTACCTTTTCACCCCGGACGGATCGATGAAATTCGGCACACAGCTAGACCATAACCTGAGTCAGGACATAGGAAACTTTTTATCCCAGTAGTACGTTCCCGTGGTACAAAGCCGCGGGCAAAGCTAGTATGTTATAAAAGAGTGACTGGTCAACTCGATTGCAAGCTGATAACGATGAGATTATCTGTACCTATCAATCCATTACACGACATTGCCTATCTTGTGTAAGTAAACACGTAATTATTAATTGTCATTGTTTGATTGAGTGAGTATTTAAATATATGTTATATTTCGATAATTTTGCTATTGTCCGTTTGCTTTATGGAAGGTTCTCTTATAACGTTTTCTATAATCGTAGTCACATTACTTAATTATCTTATTATAATATACTCCTATAAATTGTGATACCTCATAATAATCACTTTCATGCAATAAAACATTGTTTTCTATTGTCACACGTCACGCTACATACTCAACTGTGTCCGCGATCTTTTGCAGTTTTTCATCAACAAAAATATATTTTTTCAGTTATGTTATTCCAAAACCACTGTATATAAATAATTCAATGCCATAACCCAAATAATCATTTTGTGCGCAAACAATGGCGCTCCAAATCAAATTGTTTGAATAGATAAACAAACAGTCCAGTAGACAAAGCGAAGGCTATGTGTGATAACTTAATATGTACTTATGTAAGTATTTACTTAAGATTCAAATCTCCGAAACAGGTCTCATTCAGCGGAAGTCCTTGACATCACAGATTCTTTGGGTTTTTTTTACTACCTACTAATCATAATTTTATGTCTAGTTGCTAAAATAATGAAATCTAATATAATATTGTTTTTTTTACTATAGGTAAGCATAGTTATCGTTATTCTTATTTGTTAATTAAAACGTACCTACCTATCTACCATCGCGCTTGTATTCCCCTACGGGGGTAGGCTGAGTTGTGCAATACCTACACCCACATTTCACTTTGTAGTGCACTTTGTAGTCATTTTAAGCCTTATGTAATGTGGGGTGAGCCTATAATGCCAGGTCCTTAGAATAATAATTCTAAGGCCTGTACCCTAATTACGTAATGCAAAATCAATCCGAATCTGAATCGTTTTGAAACAAATTGCTAATCCATTGCTCCGTAAGTTCGAAAAAAAAACTGCAGAGCAACGAAAATAACGCAATGAATGTTGTTGAACTGTCAAAATGAAACAGATTTGTCTTTATCGTTTACGAAAATATGTTGCGTAATTAGACAGCTGGTCCTAATTTAAACATCGGTCTGCTACTGTGAAATTCCTTATCGTCCCCGTCTCCCACGCTCAGCTGGATGAACGAGACAGTCTTAATGATTTGTTTAGTACTAGCTTTTCCCGCGGCTTGACCTGCGTGGAGGTCGGGAATTGTCCCACGGGTACGTACCTACAACCGGGATGAAAGTAGCCTATATCCTAACCCAGGTCGTGGTCTAAATGTGTGCCAAACATCGGCAATAAAAGGAAATAGGCAGGCAGAGTTTCGTATACAATATTTGTACAGTAGGTATGGATTCTAATACGCTTATAATTATTTATTTCAATCTTATTAGTTGACATAATTAGGGTAACAAATCTGGTGATCAGGGTTAAGCCTCGTGAATAACATTAGCTATGTACATACTAATCTTATCGGCAAGATAAATCGAATTCGTACACGTAGTCGAGTACGGAACATAAGTATCTGTCAATATTTGGAAATTCATATTTATTTCGAACTTGCATCAGTCTGAAAGTGAATCAGTGTTATAATGAAGGTGTTTTTCGTGTTCCAGCTATTCTTCGCATTGGCGCTGTTCGCCATGGCTGCGGCTCAAGGTTTGCTCAACTATTAAAAATAATTATTAATTAGTTTTTTTTTTGTCTCTATATTTTCAGACCAAATAAAAAACCAAGACAGAGCGCTGTCAACAGTGAAGTGAGGCCGGTTTCGTAAACATGTGTGCACTTAGTGAGGTGTAGTTTGATTGTAAATGGTGGAAACTGTGTGCGTGTTCTGCGTGTGAGCGTGTATGCACAGAGCGGAGGTGTTGTTTTGACATGCGTCACTGTATTTTTCCCTAGCGCTGCGAACAATAAGTACAGTGCATCATGCCAAAAAAACTCTCTGTCTTGGTTTTTTATTTGGTCAGACTTAAAATAATAATAATTATGTGTAAGTACAAGTTATTATATGAAAAAAGAGAGGAAATAAATATTTGTTTATAGAACATAATTTTGTAGTATTTTTACGAAGTAGTTGCACTAAGTAGGGCAATAGTAGTTGTGATTAGGTAGATATCATTAAAGCTAATGGAATATAGGATATAGAAGACTAATATTTTCGAAGATAATACTAGGTTACCGACTACCGTAGTTTCATAATGTAGAATCTTCGAGGTTTTATTTATTAACTAATAGGTTTGATTGCACTATCTGTATAAAAGCTGTGTAGGTATTGACTATCAACTTAAATTATCCGTAGGTAAATTAAATTAATACCTCATGGTAATCTGCTTAATTGACTGTACAGACGCCAGCACATCAACCTACTACAATCTATCAAATTTCTTTAAAGTATTTTCAACTTTATCACTTATGCATAAGGTGCAAAGTTGATTGGGGAAATTTGACAGTTTCGGGTAGGTTGACGTACTGGCGTCTGTAGATCCATGTTCAATTGATGTATCCTGTGTTATATAGGTACATGGTCATAATACATTTTCCTATTTCTATGCTATACTTTTCTATGAGCCTCTTCTAAGTGTTCGATTATTTTCATCCACAAGACGATGAAAATGCTTTGCTTATGTGTGCATATGTATTGTTTTCAGTGAATGTTGTCGACAACAATCCTGAACAAGGTGAGTCGATCATGTATATTCATAATATTTTTAAAGGACTTTGTTTTTGTGAGGAAAAATCGGGATGTATATCCTCCTTCTGGGGACAATAGAGTGTTATGTATGACGGTCTTCTACTGACTTGAGCCCCACAGTTCCTTCTGTTACGATAATACGTGGGTAAGTTTAAGGGGTATATTTCGGTCCCCATTATACTTAGGTCCGTATAACCTGATTTAAAAAAGAATAGGTACTATTTTCTGTTTTTTGATAAAAGTGAGAAAAAAAAACGTATGACAATAGTAATGTTTTTGAAACTGACAGTTTCTAATAAATAAATTAAATAATTAGAAAAAAAACTTAATAAGAACTCAGGTACCTTTTTTTTGGTCATGATCCATTCATTGCTCATTAGAAGTTCATATTGCTTGCAGTTCACTTCGTGGACAACAACAATCCTGGAGAAGGTAAGCTCGTGTGACTAATAATGTACAGGTTGTAAGGTACATATAGGGTACACACCCTATACATGATTCTAGACCAGCGTTGGATTTTTTGTAGGTTAGTAAAATAAAACAGCTGTTCGTTATTTAGACTGTGTAGGTTTTGTACTTTCGTTTGAAGCAGCATTTTTTTTATTAATAACCGACAAAACATTTCAACACTGGTTCAAAAATCATAATATTCTGAATTGAAGGTAACAAATAAGGTTAACAGGTATGCTCGTCGGTATCGCTTAAACCGTGTATAATATACCTACTCTTCTAATAGATACCTAATAGCAAACTAACTTGTAGGTAATAAAATAAAATTACTAATACAGCCTTTCTTTCCTAAGGAGACGCTAATTTTGCATGATTGGGTACGTAAGTTTTTTTTCTCTCACATAACTTGTAGCCAATAAAATTTTCGTCTTATGGTCACATGGACACTGCATGAGTTAGACACTCTTATATGGAAGGATAATTTTCTACAGTGTAGGTTGATTACCTACACTGTAGAAAATTAGTAGATTAGTAGTAGTAAATTAGTAGGTACTTAGTGGGTTTGCCCTGGGTCATTAACCCGTCGCACGCGCAATTAGCAGACACAATAGAATTTTATTGTCATTTGCACACATGGGGTGCAATCGACATTTTAAGAGTTAACCTCACCTGCACCTGACATTACATACGAGGAAGACATAAGCAGTCGCAATACTGTACTGTATGAATAAATAAGTAATTAATTATAAAATAAAAAAGGTCCACTCATTTTGAATGCTCACTTTGGAACGCTTGTGGTCATTTCACAAACCCAAATGTTTACACCGATAACATTATTTTCAGGGAATTTTGGGGGTAACAAACCTACACCTGGTGAGCACATTCATTAATTAAAACATATTTTACAAATTAACATATTCGAAGTAATTCGATTGAATGCAAAGTATGAGCATAAAGCATTGTGAATAATAAATTATGTAACCAACCATCAAGCTTTTTTAATGCATATACCTAACGAGAAATGCTCGACAAAATATTCACGTTGCAAATGCTAGCTTTTTAATTATGTCACTTGGGACGCACTTAAAGTGCTTAGCTCATATTGGTCATGTTATTTTCAGTGCACTTTGTGAACAACAACAGACCAGGCAATGGTGAGCACACAAACTTATTATACAGGGTGTAACAGAAACCCTATAGCTATCCTTAAGCACTAAAGATAACAGCTGGTATAAAATCACTATACATAGTTTCAACTCAAAATAATGTACTCTAAGAATTGATACCAAATTTTCGGTTTCATATGTTTTTTAAATTCAAATCATAACAAACGTGTCACCGCACTACGTAGGTCAATAACTTTCCACGTTACTTGCCAATATCAGGATAAATCTCTTCCGTAATTCTGCGCGCCTAGTACCGTAGTAGCCTACCGCAGGCGGTGTTCTTTGTCGGCGTGAACTGACAAAATTAAACATGTCGCCGCCGCGCTTCCAAGAAAATGGCGCGCGCGCGCAATAAACCATACCTACTTTACCGTGATGTAAAAATTAACGCGTAATTATTGATTTACAGTTTACTCGTTAATATCAAGCCAGAAATTGGGTGCACGTAAAAACAGGTAACAAAACTTACGTAAAAAATCGAAACAAAGTTTAGGTAGGTTAACTACATAGTTTCATCTCTTATTATTACTTATTACCGAGTAAACAGTAAAATCTTAAAGCTTTGCTTAATTTAGTAAATTGACTTACATTTTTAAAGATGTGGTGACCTTGGTATTGTATTGCACAAGGCCGCTCGCTTGTTCATGGACACCTGAACATTGCGTAGCATGTCTGGTGTTATGGTCCTGAAAGCGGCCTCAATCCGCACTTTCATTAGGTCCATTGTATCACACTGCACTACGTACACTTGTACCCCCACAAAAAAAAGTCTAACGGGGTTAGGTCTGGGGTTCGCGGAGGCCAAGCCACGCTTCTACTACCACGCTCAACCCACTGGGAAAAGCGCGCATCTAAATAATGGCGCACATCACATCTCGAGCAGTGTGCCGGGGCACCGTCGCGTCGCGTCGTTTTGAAAAATTAAATTATTATCCATCACAAGATTAACATAACTCAACACTGGTAGCACTGTGAGGACATCGTCTAATTCATTCCTCAGGAAGTTTTAATAATATTTACGACCGGTCACAGGGATAGAAACGAGTGCACCAGACGGAGACGCGGCGGAAAAGACGTCGACTGACGAGCAAAGCATTACCAAAATTTGCTAAATAAAGCTCCTATTCCCTGCTATTCTGGTACCTAAATATTATTTCGTTAAATTTAGATACCTATGGGGTAGCTGTCCTATTAGTGTTCACTACTATTCAAAAATATTGATCAAGAATTCAAGATTATTTTACATCCTAATAATAATTTCAACTAAACTCCGTCAAACTTTTAAGTAAATCTAACACACCAGAGCAGACTAATTACGTAATGCATTTTTTTTTTGACTCAGCTCCCGCCCTGGTTGGGGCGGGAGGAAGTGTTAGACTCTTACTGACTAAAAACCATCCTGTTCCTTCAGTTGCCCTTGCATTCTGGGGCCGTGTTATCTCGTTAGAACATTCCCGCAACCCCGGAAATTCCCGCAACTCCGGAAAAATATTCATTTCAATCCATTAAAGATCATAATAATTATGGGGCCGCGATATCTCGTTAGAAGTCTGAATTAAAAGTTTTATTTACCAGGAGTAATTTAAACTACACGGACTGCAATTGGTTCACGTACCCTAAGACCCTAACCCATTAGGTTTACACACATTATGATGCTTAGTGTGTGCATAACGACGTAATCAGGGTTCTGTGAGCAAACGATTTTCAATTCGGCAATAACAATTCCTGTTTTTCTTGCGGTCCTAGTACTTTTATTACTTTCTTTCTACAGTTAGATAGGTACGTTTTGCGACATTTTTTATTGACTTCGTTTAAAAACTACCTACACGTGCTCAAACTAGTGAACGAAGTTTATTTTCGTTCACTGGCTTAAACCAATAAAACCAATGTAGGTAACACTCAAACAGCACCGACTGTGAAACTTCCGATAATTCTTTCGGTTAGTCCTACAGACAAAAAATATGCGTTGCGTGCTATTATTTTGTAATAAAAAAAAACTATTAACTTGTTGATAATAATTTTCGTCGTAATTATAATTTACTTATTTTAAAAATTATGAACGGAACCCTCTGTGATTTTATTTGTACTAGGAGAAGCATAAGTTGCGAAAAAATGAATAGAAATGATTTTTTGGGTTCAGTTGGACAAAAATTGTTACTAAATCTTCAAGCAAATCGATTCAATAAGGTGAATCGAATTTACTGGATCGTATGTGTAAAAATTATAATGATAAGGGCTCATAGTCATAATAGTTCAAGTTCATATTTGCCTAAAGTATTGTGCTGACAATCATACGAGTAAACAGCGAATAGGTAGGTTTATCTATTTCAAACAAGATCAATTACATACTTTTTAACTTGTCCGCATTGTTTATGTTAGCACTAAGCGAAGATTGAAACATGACGGTTTGATAGAAGTTCTCATTTCGAATGACATAGCTGTGTTTTATAAATTAAAACCATAGGTTGAAACAGCCCACAGATGAAAATAGCCATTACTTAGTAGTAAAAAAAGTGATTTTAGCCGCGACTGTAATTGTAATATCTCACAATTCCAATTGGTCGCAGTGGGGTTTTGTTAAAATAAAAGGTTAGGAATAAAGTTAGGAAATTTACAGGAATATTGTTTTTGAATTAGATATTTACTGTGTTGTAGGTACGATGGTAAGGTGGGTGGTGGGTGGAAGATTACAATGTCGATAATAATGATCTACAAAGTAATCTTCAACAAAAGGACAACTACGTAAAAAAACAACATGTGTGTAATGTATCCAAATATTATTTCGTTAAATTTTGATACCTAGACCAATAAAATTAATTGTATTGTAGCTAGTTCGCAAACTTATTCAGTTTAGGAAAAGTCAGTAACCTAATAATATTTTGTAAAAAAAAGAAACATGCGGAACCGTTTATTCAGAAATACCAGGAGTAAGAGGTTGATTTTTACTTACAAATAGTTCGCTGACACCGATCAGCTGACTTAGTGCTAGTGATGTGTTTATTTCAATTTGAAAAGTTCGGTTTCTGGTATCAATGTATTAAAAAAAATCATAACTTCCGAACATGTAGAGATAGATTTTAAAAACCCTTCCAATATCGTTTGTTATCATCCAAAGAAGCCGTGTCCTTGGTATGTATATACCCTTTCCGTTACACGTTGTATATACGGATTTAATTATGTGACAAGCAGTTAGGTAGAAATGGGAACTGAGTTCTAGAGACTAGTACTTATATATAACTAAGCTAATACAATGTATTAGAACAATTTATAACAGTAGGTACTGGAACTAGTAATTGTGTGGTTCCTTAAAATAAATTAATGCCCAATTTGGAATGCTTGTGGTCGTTTCGCACGAAACAAATGCATGTCTTATTATATTGGTGAAATTATTTTCAGGCCTGGTGAGCATGTAAATAAACAAACAACCTACCTATTACAACATTTATTCAACGAGCATGAAGTGGTTAAAATGCTGAAGTCTATGAGCATCAATAATGTGCAAAGCAAATATAACGTCACAAGCAAAACGCACAATTAACGTCAACAATTTATAGTTTTCTAAAGCTGCGTAAGCGCAAGAGCATTGAGCATTATTGAAATCAATCTAAATGCCGAGTGTAATAACTGTGGCCAATTATAGGTATCCGTTTTTAGGGGACTATAACGCACTATTGCTATGTTTTGGAATGTTCAATTCCCGGTTATTGTTACCGGGCATGCTTGGTTATAAACTCACGTAGTCACGTTGCGAATGCTCGCTTTTGAATGTTTCGCAACGACACACAAATGCTTTGCTCACATTGGTCATATTTTTTTCAGTGCACTTTGTGAACAACAGACCCGGCAATGGTGAGCACACTATATTAAATTCATATATAATTAAATATGTATGTAAATATTAATATAACCAGTAATTTAGACCTTTAGAGACGGTGTCCTAAAACTGATAATAACTAATTATGAGCTGGTCAATTCCCGTAATTATGGGATCTCACGCACTAGGCGGCCACGACTCCGGCCAGTTGTGGCCGTCTATAGTACACGCGGTGTAGCATGGTGCGGGTGACAGGTGACAGAAAGGGTAAATTTATTTAATTTACCACAGTTATTACCGAGTCCGTATCATGTACACAATCTGTATGTAGGTACGGATCAGTCGTAAAATACAGAATCAGTAAACACAAGTAAATTATAATATATTTTACCCTTTCTGTCACCCGCATCATGCTACACCGCAAACAGTATAGTGGTATTGTATGGTCTGCGGCTAGTTGGCTGTTGCGACTAAGTGCGCAATTCGTATGGGTTTCTATAGTTTACTTGGTGGCTGCGACCACTAGTCGTGGCCGTGGCCGTGGCCGTCTAGGGTGCGAGATCCCTAAAGCGTTCAAAATCCAGTCGAATCAGATTGAGATTAGAATGCTAACGTTCCTATGAATACGGGAAGTGCTCCTCAGGCCAAAATCAGAATAATTTAAACTTTAAAGGTATTCTTATTTTCAATCAATACTTATTTCATAAACTTTTCATAAGTGCACTTTTTTACGATAAGTTCACGCTCTCGGGTGCTTCTGTAAATCTGGGCATACTTGCAATGCTTTGCTTATAATGGGTCATATTATTTCTAGTGCACTTTGTCGACAACAACCAATTCCAATACAACAACCCCAACTACCCGGGTCAAGGTGAGCATGAGCATACTACATTCATAAATATTTTCATCCGCGGAATGAAAAGGATAAGCACTCTTGGAACATATTTATTCAATTCTCACCTTTTTGCTATGTGCAAGTAAAATTATACCGAAAGATGCTAAATCTCTTCATTCCTTGACTATAAAACGTATACCTACACTTATAAACGTTGCTTAAAGTGAAGAGAGGTTTAAACGTCAAAAATGTACGGTTAAATAGTAGCTAATCATTACTTACGTAACTTTAAGCAACATAAACCCCTCAAAGTCTACGAGACAGCTCTAAAAGCCAAGGCTTATTTATAAACCACTGTTGACTTTACTTAATTTTAATTAACTTTTTCATTGTACAAACAGCTACATTAATAACTCTGTCCTTACTATTCTAATATTCTCATAAGGAATGCTAGCTCTGGTATGCTATCGTTGGTCGATGCTGAACCATGCTTTGCTTATAATCGTTCATGTATTGTTTCTAGTGAACTTTGTCGACAACAACCCCAGTGACCCTACTGCCGGTGAGCAAACTTCCTAACTATACAACAATAGTAAAATGGTTCTCAAACAGTTATGTGAAATAATATTGGAGGTCACCTTGGCTTGATTTGTTATATTAAGTAGTATTTTAATTAAATAATATATTGTACAGTTCCATGATATACAGGGTGATTGGAAGATGGGTGCAAAGCTTTAAAGCGAAGATAGTACAGACCATTTGGAACCATTTAAGCCATGGCTGTCTCAGACGAAGTCTTACCAATTTTTTTAACCTTATATTTGATTTTTTTTTCGGAAATTCCCAAAATTTTATGTAAACTGCAAAATTATGGCCAAATTGAATGATACATGAGTTCATTTTTTATTTATTTAATCAAAGTAATGTGTGAGCAATCAAGCAAAACATTTTTTAGGCTTCTGTGAACATTAGACATTTTTTACAGACATTTAAAGTTCAGAAAATTTGTATCAATACGTTTTTTAAACCTTATTAAAAAAAAAATGGTTAGACTTCGTCTAAGACAACCATGGCTTAAATGGTTCTAAATTGTCTGTACTATCTTCGCCTTAAAGCTTTGCACCCATCTTCCAATCACCCTGTATATCTGGAGGTCTTGATATACACTAAATTAAAATTAGACTACCATCGAATTATACTTTTTCAAAGAAAACCGTTTCCCCAAAGAAATTATAGAGGAACCAAGTTCAAAATGCATCCCTCTTGAATGCTGTTGGTGGTCGTACCATGCTTTGCTTATAATCGTTCATGTATTGTTTCTAGTACACTTTGTCGACAACAACCCCAGTGACCCGACTGCTGGTGAGCAAACTCCTTAAATGTAAAACCAAAAGAAGGTCAAATGGCCCTCAAAGAGTTCATAATATTGCATGAAATAACCTGTACCCTAATTACGTAATGCAAAATCAATCCGAATCTGAATCGTTTTGAAACAGATTGCTAATCCATTGCTCCGTAAGTTCGAAAAAAAAATCTGCAGAGCAACGTAAATAACGCAATGAATGTTGTTGAACTGTCAAAATGAAACAGATTTGTCGTTATCGTTTACGAAAATATGTTGCGTAATTAGAAAGCTGTTCTTACTAAGGAACTGAAAAGGGTTACCTACCTTGACTTGATTTGTTTTATTTTTCTCTTTTTTTTGGAGTTCCATGATCTAGGTATCTCTGAATTTTAATTTTATGAACAATATAAATGGAGACCCCATTTATATTGTTCATAAAATTAAAACGGGACTGCCTAGGAATGACACCTTTTCAAAGACAAACCTTAAATTATGGGGGGGCATGTTTGAAATCGAATGCTTCCCTCGTGAATGCTGCTGGTAGTCGTACTATGCTTTGCTTATAATCGTTCATGTATTATTTCTAGTGCACTTTGTCAACAACAACCCCAGTGACCCGACTGCTGGTGAGCAAACTTCCCAAAGAAATATAAGATTTAACCATAATAGTGTAAAACACCTACGGGCATAAAAAAAACTCGCGAAATGCTCCTTTTTTCAAGTCTGTTAAAAATCGTATCATGAAACTTAGTTTAAATTAGTTTTCATCGCGGTTTTTTTTTGTACATTTTATTATGGAAAGTTCAAATCACCACTTACTATTTAACACAATTTTCGTTAGATCTTATGTTTTGACTGCTAAACATTTTTACATCATATCCAAAGACTGCTAAGTACGGCTTTGCTTTTAATCATCATGTTTCATATTATTTCAGTGCATGTGGTAGACAACAACCCTGGACAAGGTTAGTGCTGTTTCTAAGAAAGCCTCTAAATATTAGTATAAAAGATTTACATCAATGAAGTACCTTATCGTGATTGATTAAGAAAATATTTAAAAAAAAAATTCTAAATATTTTTCCTTGCTAGGATAGCGTAGAACGAACTTCCGCACGCGGTTTTCGCTCAATATTCAAGTCTGTAGCCTTAAAATTAAAAGCCTTTCCATAGGACAATAAATATGCAATATAATATATCTATGCAGAAAAACAAGATCATGAAAATAACAAGCTAAGTACCTACCTAACTAACTTACAAGTGTCTAACTTCTTTTTATTTTGTTACAGTTAACCTCAACAACCGTAAGTACTTACAAACTATTACTTATCTGCTAAATTAATAAGAAACTTGATATGTAAAAATATAGGGCAAAACAATTTTTTTTGTCTTATCGCGAAATGCCGAAATCAGGGTATTGCTTTTGCGTGTTACCAGAGATGGATTAAACCACGCCTGTGTTCCCCGAAGGGAAAGGCAGAAGCATACACTTATCAACATTTGTTGCAATTTATATTCTAAATCCCATGTGAGAGGGGGCGAGCCTAACCTACAACTTTAACCGCACAAGTTCAGACTGCAGTACAGATAATTTCCGGGAGCAAACTAAGGAGGCCATAGCACAGAGTGACATTGATGCCCATTTTCACTAACATTAGACAACGAGAATGAAAGTCATAAACTAAGAGGCAGCTAATGAAACAAGCAAACTATTTTGTGGTCCATTGCATAATCAACTTAGGTATAATGTACCCACTCCTATGATACAGACCTTCTCCCCAGATATACCACGCGGGCCCAGTGCGGGTCGGTATCTAGCGGCAGTTGTCACATTCATGTCTTCGAATTTTTGGTTCTAAGACATGTTTGTGGTCCATAACTCCTATAAAATACTTTTCAAAAAACGAACTTTAATAATCACCGTGTTCCCTTGCAGTACGCGTAACTGTGTAGTACCTCCTTATACTTAATTCTGTGTTATTATATATTATAC
The DNA here is from genome assembly GCA_963853775.1 of Xanthia togata. Taxonomy (NCBI): domain Eukaryota; kingdom Metazoa; phylum Arthropoda; class Insecta; order Lepidoptera; family Noctuidae; genus Xanthia; species Xanthia togata. Next base: position 8,744,370 of record OY970805.1, read on the forward strand.
TAATGGGAGATATTTATTATTTTATAGCTGATCCTGCTTTCGGCAGGCCTGACTCAACATACGAAACACCCGGTAAGACCATTTATTTATACCTATTCAAATAATTTTACTTAATTTAACGGTGTATAATTTTATTTATTCGATCTAAATTAACTGCGGTTCTCAAAGTGAGTCGACGAAGTAACAATAATGCATTTTATTGGGTCGGCTGAAACTAGACGACTAACCAGATTTCAATTTCTACGACTCAGGTGGAGTGACAAAAACAATCTTACTGATAAAATACTGACTTATCAGACCTAACTATATTATGGGCGTGTTACAGTACAGCTATAAACATCAAGTTGATCATTATCTTTCTCCTTCAACAGACATTTCCCCGGCCTATGCTCCGAATCCGAACAGCCGTCCCCGCTACCCCGGCAAGCAATGTAAGTACAAGCTCGATGGAATTTCCCTTTTTTTTTTCGTCTTTTTTGTCAGAATTTTGGGTCAGATTATTCTAGAAGCAACATATTAATGTAATAACTAATCATGTTTAAATGCTTTAGTCAAATAAATAAGTTTCATTTCATTTCATTTTGAACCAACAAAAACGCTCTAGTGCTACGAAATGAAGGCGCTGTCAATATCAAATTGTTACTATAGACATGCAGCTGACTGTACCTGAAGTACTGTACTGAATAGATTGTTTATAAAAAACACAAAAGAGACTGATGCCCATTTTCACTGACAACTAAGTGACACCTAAATTAATCCCGACATAAAAGTGCATTGTTGTATTTCAACTCAGCCTAGCGTTGAAAATCCAACCACTTTTATTTAGAGAGTCATTTAAGTGTCACTTAGTGAAGGCGAAAACGGGCATGAGTACCTAAATATACATAAAAAGTAAATTAAATAACTAAAATCCAAAAAAATCTATATTTTGCTGTTCCCTACACTTTGCCGAGTTATGCGTACTATAACAATATGGATGGAGCAACATTTTTTTTTTCACGAATTCCAGTTTGACTCATGTCATGAAAGAGATAATGTAGTTTCAACTCGGCGCTAAGTAAGTGCTCGGTGCTTGTTTGACATCTAACTATACAAAACAAGAGAATTTCCTCAAGATGTGATTCTTTACCGTTAGTCAAACTGTGAACTTTTATAAACATCTGTTTGTATTTCAGACGACAACCCCTACGCACGCGGCGGCAAGTAAACAACTTCACTAAACGACCTAATTACGAATAACTTCTAATAATTAATATCCAGAACTTTTTGTGACAAAAATATTAATTTTGTAATACACATGTAAAATATACCTACCTACTTTGTTGTTCAAGCGTTTAACTAGAGTTTTTGGCTCTTTATATGTTTTTCCAATCTGCAAAATTATTATAAAATAAACACATTCTGAATTTTACTTGTTCTTTTATTATTATGATGAAGATACTGTCCTGTGTCTATGTGTGTGTGGTCGTGGGGCCCGAGACCTCATGGTTTTTTCATAGAAATCTCCAAACGGCTGGTTGACATTTCCCGTAACCCAAGAGCTGGCTTTTACCTTGGCCAGAGGCTAAGCATTGCCATACAATGTGGCAAAGCCGCTTGTCTCTTGGTTACATTACTAGTCGACACTCGACGGATTCCTTGATGTGGAGGAATTTTTCGACGCCATATTTTAGTTTATTAATAGTTCTATTTATGTTAGGTTATTATTTTTTTATTTTAATAGTTTTTTAGTTAATTTATCAAGCTACAAATCCATAGCCGACCGCAGGCGCCTACTGCAGGCGACGTGTCGCCACGACACGACTGGCTATTGGTTATGAAGGCGACGCGTCGCTAGAAGGAAGGTATTTAATAGAAACATGCGGGCGACATGTTGCCATGGCATGTGGCTACGGAATGGCACCTTAAGAAATTATACAGGGTGAAATGGAATTCATGCGACACCTATTAAGGGGTATATTGTATTGTATTGTATTGTACTATTGTACTCGTCATTATGAATAACTTTCACTGTGGGACCAACACTGAAAAAACAGCTGTTCCCTACGTCAAAACGAGCTATGCGTTGTAGGGAACAGCTGTTTTTTTTATTTTCCGTTATCCAGTGTACTTTAATATTTTTTATTGTCTTTAAAAATAGTATTACCAGCCTATTACTGTCCCACTGCAGGGCAAAGGCCTATTCTCATACAGAGAAGGCACGAGCACTGATCACCACGCTTGCTCAAGACGGGTTGGCAATAACAGGACTTATATTAATTACAGCATGTATCAGAAAGATGTATGTGGTGTATATATATATTTATAATACATCGATATATGTAAGTATGGGACAGCAGATTATTTTTTCGCAATTGAGATGTCGGTCTCATGGAGAAAGGTGTTCAGTTTGATGGTCTGTAACCAAACCCTTAAATATGACAAAATATTTCTAATACGCGCTGTATAAGTGCAGGTTTCCTTACAATGTTTTTATTGAAAAAGTCACATTGGCACTGCATGAGTGGCGGGGCCTTAACCACTAGGCCATCATAACTTTTACTGAAGCAAAATAAGTAGGTTTTGTCGTCTGAAGAAACGCAAACACGAGAGGGCGGCGTAGCTTGTTCCGCGCGCGCCTTTTATGGAGAACTACGGCCGTAGGGTGACGGCTGATTATGGCAGATTATATGAAGTACATACATATTTTATGGGGTACTGTGTTCAATGTTACAGCCTTGTGATATATTGCAATTACTTAAATTAAAGAAAAATTAAAACTCAAATAAAAAAATCACTCTGTAAAAAAGCATATTACAAATTAGAGGATTATATCCAAGATAAGAATGCTTGGAAACATGCTGGTCCTGCTCCATAGGACAATTTAGAAATTGCTAATTTAATTGTATAATTTATTATATTTTTATCAATCATTTTAAATTCGGGGATTACTTGAACTCTCACACTAACTTATTGTATTACTAGTTAACATTTTATGAATATCTTAGATATAATTTTATTATGTTTGTAAATATGTGAGCACCATGGCATGTATCTATCACACACCTAATTAATTTATCTGTCATTGCTTCATTTTAAATTATTTTTACTTTTTGTGGTATAGTAATCTTATTCCAAGTGCATCGTCTTCACATATAATTATATAATGTATACAAATATTGTAAAACATTTTAAAAGAGTAACGGTGGAGTTTCTTACCCATTCTTCTCCATACGAAAACTACTTTTTGGAAGGGCGACTAGAACCAATTCAATTTCTTTTTGTAAATTTTTACGTTCAAACGTGGCTTTTATGTGCCTAATTGAAATAAATCTTGACGCGGCGCATAGCGTGACACCGCCGCGCCGTAAGTGGCCGACGGCGTTTATAGGAGTCATAACATCTAAAATAAAGTAAAATTAATAGTAGTTTATGAAAATATTACTAATCGGTAGTTACACGAGTCATGTGCAGTTTCATACACTACTAAACTTTATATAAACTAATGCAATTTCATCAAAAACAGTCTCACGAATTCACAAATATTGAACTTGACTATATTAATCTGCCAATACTTATAGCCTTTTACCAACTATGTTGGGGTCGGCTTCCAGTCTAACCGAATGCAGCTGGATACCAATATTTTAAATGGAGCGACTGCCTATCTGACTTCCACAACCCAGTTACTGGTTAACACGATACCCCTTGGCAAAACTGGTTGTCAGAATTTCAGGTTTCTGACTACCCCATAGTCCCAAATTCAAATTATCTAGTGTTAATTTATCCTAATAATGTTTTTAAAACAAATTTGTTTTACAAAGCTTTTGCTATGATTTTCTCTCAGGCGTTACGTACATACGAGTTATGTTAGGTTAGGTTATATTTAGATAGTTCACTTGTTGTGTAGCTTGTTGTGCTTGCATACAGCAAGCATACAGCGTGCAAGCTATCATGCAGCATGCAAGCGAGCAAGCGAATATGCAAGCAAGCAAGCAACATGTGTTATAGTCCTCCAGACCGTATTTCGGTCACGGCGGCCAATCTCAACGGAGATTTGCCTTTGGCGCGGGAGATATTATAGTGCACAAGTGTGTGCGCAGATACAGGTGCACTCTGCACTCTCTCTTCCCTCACTCTCATAGTCCGATGGGTCGGCAATCCGACACGACTGGAGAGAGATCAGGTGCAGGACCATCAGCTTAACGTGCTTTCCGAGGCACGGGGGTATCACACCGCCAACTTTCAAACTCCGGGCTGTTACTAAGAAATTCCTAATGGAAAAACCCAATAACAGTTTGCCCAACCTGGGAATCGAACCCAGGACCCCACGCTCAGCAGTCGCGCTTGCATCCACGAGACCTACGGGCAGTCAAAACATGTAGCATGTAAGTAAGCAACCAAGTGGCGGTACCACGCGAGCTTATCGTCGCAGATGGTTTAACGCTCATCACCGCAGCTTCGTCTCAGCTGCAGCCTCAGCCTCGGCGGCAAGCGTTACAGACACCTGCAGTGCTATTCTGTAACCATCTCACCGTGAAAACTTAGGTGAAGTGAGCTCGGAGTGAGCTGTCAGTCCCTAGCAGCAGCATGTCGATTCTCGTAATCACTTCACCGTGAAAACATGTGAAGTGAGCGTGGAGTGAGCTGTCAGTGTCATCTCACCCTGTTGGAATGACAACTCACTTCACCTAAGTTTTCACGGTGAGATGGTTACAGAATAGCACTGCAGATGTAATGACAGATCACTTCAAGTTCATTTCACCTAAGTTTTCACGGTGAGATTGTTACAGAATAGACCGGCTGCTTCTCAACTCCCGGGCCGCCTCACCAACGCGATTCTAAACTACACACTAGGGGTAGGGCAGACAAGACTGCGTGGAGTTGGATTTACAGCGATTCGTTTCTGACACTAAAACCTAATTTTTAGCAAATATTTTAGGACTAAAAATTATTATTATAAATGAAAATTCGGAATAATACACATTATAATTATAATACAATACTTAGGACATATTTTATGCATTGTTTTCAAGCAAAATTAGGAGACTCAATTATCAGTACTCGATATTATTACTAATAATAATGATTAATGATATGGATAATGATTTTCGGATAAACAATTTTAGGAGAAGAAAGTGACTAGGTATCCAACTAAAACCTACTAATTCAGAACTTATTGGTCGAGCCGTACTTCATTAGAAAAAAAAAAAAAAAAATTTATTAGGGAAAGTGTGTTATTACTTAATTTATACCTAATAACTTTTTTAATTTTATCACAGTTGTACATGGCCAAAGTCTCTTATTAAGGTAGTATTTTTGATTTCATAATATTATTATATTTACAATTTAGACTAGATAAAAGAATATTAAATCTTAGCTATAGTAGGTACCCTGGAAAGCTGAAATACAATGTATCGAATAATTTTGTGTCAATTTAGATGAGTAGTAGTGGTAATGTTTATCCAAACATATCAGGGCCCTGCCCGGGATGTGGAAGGATCGCGTTCCGACAGGAGCTCAAAAAAAATCGGAGTTTTTCTACATTTTATACGAACTCTTTCACACGTTCGGGCCGGCGATGGCTTCAGTTCCTTGTGTGTGTCACGGCCCGCTGTTACAGTACGACACCACTTAGATGTAGTATAAATTTGTAAATTTGCATTCATTCATTTCAATTTTACGAATGTATTTGGTTATATGATTTCACAAGTTGCGAGATCATTTTCACCTAAAGCAGTAATAAATATTGGTGATTTTAAATGCGCACTCAGTTCAGATGGTTATCGGTTTTACGAATTTTGTCGATGCTACATCTAAGGTGTGTCGTACTGAACGTCCCAGGCACGGCCCCTTTAATCGAGATTTGTCGCTGTCTAGTGCCCGACCGAAAATAGATTTTTAGCTGAAAACGAAAAAGAAGCTTCGCCTTTAAATCTAACTTTTGGTTTGTTTTCGATGTGTAACATCTTTCCTCTCGCTTTCCTGAAATATCTGTGGCAGTGATTTCATGAAAAGGGACGGAAGTGTATTACAGGAAACCGGGGAAGAGCCCGCTCTTTCATTTGACCAATGAGCGCGCGCGGTGCTAGAGTCGGCCCTCAGAAACAACCTTAACGAAACCCCGCCCCTTTAAGGCAACGATAACCGACTTTTAATTATTTTATTTTAAAGCATATAAAGGTAACGGATAGAGTTACTTTTGCATTCATAATATTATATGTATGTCGTGGCCAGATCCTACATAATGTTCATTAGATAAAGTGTTACATAAAGTGTTGTGTTGTAAGATCATTACATAAAGTGTTCAACCATTTAATGAAATGGTAACATTTCATGAAATAGAACGACCGCTGCTGGTCACATCATGATGTGGTCTGGTCAGATCATTAAATACTCAACGTTTGACGATAAATGCACGATTACTTTTTAATACAAATGTTAAAAAAATACTAAAGAATTCCTCCTCACCCTAGATTATGATGAAACCCCTATGCTAATACATAACGGCAGTCTACTAAGCTAAAGTTTTGCAAAACTGCCGTAAGAATTGCATTTTCATTGTCACTATCACTGTCACTTGTTATTTTGTTTGATTTTTGACGTTAGTTCGCTGTAAAACAAAACATTACATATTCTTGTGCGTAAACGGACCTTGATTGTGTGGTCAGAGTAACCTAACCTACCTGTCAACCATTCTCATTTGCTAAGCCAATGGGTTATGGCTACACTAAAATTTAGTCAGCTACAGATGAAAGAAATTAACATTAGCCTTCCTCAAAAACAAAATTACAAGTGACACTGACAATGCAATGCTTACGGCACTTTAGCCGGGCCGAGGCAGCGCTACTAATATGCCGCAAATAGTGGCACTTTATCTGACAGGGATAAAGTGTCACTAGCGGCACTCTATACACTTCCATAAATAATTATTAGTATCACGAACGCTTACACACCCACAGGCACCCCAAATCTCCTCTCTACACACACACACGACAAACAACACACACGTCACACAGTCATACACAACAAACATTCATACACTGCCCCATTACACCACATCACACGCGCTTACTCACACGCTATTGCTGCTGTTACACGTTTTAGTTTCCCTGATTTTGCACAAAAAATCTTAGCAGACGAATGGAAGGCCCCTTTAACACAGTCCAGATTTTCCTAGCATCGGGGTCATTATTCACAAAAAATGAGCTTTATGATTTTTATAATGTAGCCAAACATTAGTGATTATAATTATCGTAAAATAGTTAGATTATCCACGAGTAGGCGTTGATGTCGCTTTGTTTTTGTTGTGCAACATGGTGGCGGCATACAACAAATCAAACAATAAAGGAAATTAAAATCATCGACTACGATAATTGTAAGTTATTTTTGTAATTAGTTTTATTTTAGTTTGATTTTTGACTGGTTTTTTTAAAATTTTCTTTACCAAATGTCAAAAGTAGTAATTGTGAGATAGTATTGAATCAAGAGAAACTAGAAGATGTCGATAAAACTGTTTTCCTGGGGATCACGCTCGACTCAAGGCTACAATGGGGTCCTCATTTAACATCTCTTGCAGGACGGCTAAGTTCAGCAGCATTATGCTGTCAGAAAAATCCGTCAATTTACTGATGTAGATACCGCGAGGCTAGTCTATTTCAGTTATTTTCATAGTATCATGTCTTACGGTATTTTACTTTGGGGACGGGCTGCAGACATCGAGTCTATTTTTATTCTGCAGAAAAGAGCGATCAGAGCCATTTATTATCTCCGCAGGCGCGACTCTCTAAGGTCGACTGTTTAAGGATATTAACATCATGACGGTACCTTGTCAATATATCTATGAAAACATCATGTACGTAAGAAAAAAATTACATCTTTTTAGTAAAAGAGGTGATAGACATAATTATAGTACAATAAATAGGGACCTATTAGTACAACCAGGTTTCAGACTGGCTAAGGTAGACTCATCTTTCATGGGGTACTGTTTAAAATGTTATAATAAAATTCCTCCCCACATACTTCAACTTAATGAGACAAATCTTGTATAAAACGCACACTATGTAGGCAGGCATATTATAAGTTGGGGGATTACATCACTGATAAAAATGCTTGGCCCATTGCTGGTCCTGCTCCACAACTAATTGACATACACACTGATTAACATTTTGAAAATACTGATGGAGCTGCTGAAGATTGTAAGACCATTTTTGTATTGTATAAACTCAATTTCCTTTGTATTATATAATTGCATAGCACAGTCTTATTAAATTGTTCTTACATGCATAATTTCAAAATGAATGATGTAACCAATATTGTGTATCAATTTTTTATTTTATTTAAAAGAGTGTCCGTGGAGTTTCTTGCCCGTTCTTCTCCATAGGTACCTACTACGCTTTGAAATGGGCAACTAGCTTCATATTTTTGACTGACCGACCCCTTGACAATTCAAAAGTGCCTGTAAATGGTTTAATTGAAATAAATTAATATAATAAATAAAAAGTTTGAGTTTGAATTTGATTATCAAGCTGAGATGCGTGAGTACCCCTTTATTTTACCAGTTAAGTTACAAGTTTCATAATAGGGGGTTAGTATTTTCAATTCTTATGTCCTTTATGACATGGGGGGCTCCCTGTATGTACTTTCTAAGGGATGGCGTGCTTCCAATACCCCAACTAGGTTCGCATGCATTGTTATCTTAAACCCCATTTACACGATGTAAGTGTTTTGTCTGTGGCTTACAGCAGGTATGCTGGACGAGATTTCTTTAGAAAAAAGCATCACCTTTCTACGTATTTTTCTATTCCATTTTTCTTGTCTGTTTATATGTGTGTACATATACTGTTAAATAAATAAAATTGTATCGGCTAAACTCTGTTTAGGAGGGGCAACTTTTCTTGTTGCTTCGACTTATGTTATGCCAGAGGCAACTGCACAGTGTAAATCAGGTTTTATAAATGAATTAGCCGCGCCCAGCAATTTCACCCGCATAAGTCTCGATTCCGTGGGAATATTGTTAGATAATTTGTTTATTTAGTGCACACAAAAAACAGCACAGCATACAAAAGCACGATTAAATAATGACTAATTAGCTATTAGGAATTAGCTGCAAGGTGCCAATATACAAACAAATATAAAAGGAAGAAAACAAGACATTGTGATGACACTATTATGACACACTTAATGCATTAACGATCATAAAAAAAGCGGTCAATGTTGCACCTAATGGGATAAAAAGGGACTGCCTCGTTGGTCGCAAGCGCTACTGCTGAGCATGAGGTCCTGGGTTCGATTCCCAGGTCGGGCAAAGTGTTATTGGGTTTTGCCATCAGGAATTTGTCAGCAGAAGCCCGGCGTCCAGATTTGTGCCCGGTTGATGGCAATAGGCCCACCCCTATGCTTAAGTTATGTTTAAGTTCCTACATGGGACTTTATCACAACGGCATGGGCCAATAGCACCCCCAGGTACTATAGGTACACCTCTGCCTACCCTCCGGGGATTACAGGCGTCATGTTATGTTATGTATTAGCATGGATGGATACATGTTTGGATAATTTTCAAGATACTACCATGTTTAGCGACTAATAAAACTGGCTAATAAAAAAAACTGTCAATTTATTTTGACACAACTAAAATCGAATTTGACAGTCGCGACTCTACGTGGTACATATTTGTTTTCCCTACCCCGTGTTTTTTTTTAGTGCCGTAGGCGCGCAGGGTGGCATTCTCGACGTGTTTTATATGGAATTTTTCACTTTTTGTATGAAAAATTATTACCTGCATGTTGAGTATTAGGGGTATAATGATGAAAAAAATAATGAAAATTTCAACCTTTCTTTATGTCTTAGAAAGAAAGGTCGAAATTTTCATTATTTTTGCGATAGGACACACCATTTTCGAGATATAATTAAAAGAAAAGAAAAAAATATACAGTACTGTTTTTGCACCTGAAGTCGAGGTGTTCGTGTGCATTTTAGTTAATGACCACTAATAGTATTCAATTTTTTTTTAATGCTAGTAATTCATTTTCAATCGCGATTAAAAATGGTCAGATTTAGTTAGACATTTAATATTTTAGGCGAAAAACGTCAAATTCAGAATAGCAAAATTGTCATTTTCACTAAATTAAAATCTCAGTGTAAACTAAAATATAAGTTGTGTATCTTTAGTCTATTTCAGAATGGGAAATAAACGTTTGACAAAAATAAACTAAATTTTGGTGATTTTTAGTCTAGATATGAGGCATTTATGACAAGAGAATCGGCACCATTAAGTACCGTTTGACCGACAACACCCAAATTATTGCGTTATTGCGGTGTGCAGTGCTTTAATTGCTAATTTGTTGCGTATTCCACGTAGAGCAGATGATTATTAATTCGTATAAATAAATAATTCAATTAAAATTGAGTTTTATTTGAAAAATATCATTATTAAAGTTAGTTTTTTAATCCCAGAGACTAATTTGACATTTCAAGTGATCTCGTGACTCGCTGATGGTGGCGCGTGTGTTGGATCATTTAGCTCCCTTCAAAATGGTTGAGCTGAATGGTGATGATCCATGCGTCATGTTCGTAAACGTGCACCGTCAGTTGGGACTGGTCATCTCTTAGCTGCCATGGCTTATTTTAATTTATTTTAAGTTTTTGAATGGTAGTTTATTTTTTTACGCTTTTACGAACGTGCACTTCTTTCTACATTATTCTCACATGCATAATTTCAAAATGAATGATGTAACTAATATTTTGTATATTTTTTTTTATTATAAGAGTGTCCGTGGAGTTTTTTGCCCGTTCTTCTCCATAGGTACCTACTACGCTTTGGAATGGGCAACTGGCTTCATATTACTGACTGACAATTCAAAAGTGCCTGTAAATGGTTTAATTGAAATAAATGCTTTGAGTTTGAGTTTGATTGTGTTTTTTCAATTTCTAGTTTGCCATTTGCAGCGGTCAAATTAGTCTCTGGGATTAAAAAAACTAACTTTAGTTTGGTAGTCCCCATTGAGAGTAACAATTTTTATTATTTAAAAAATAATCTCGACAATCTCGATATTGTCGAGATTAATCGAGATCTTATTACATTTCATAATCAATATTCTAGTTCACTAGTTAGCGATATTTCATATTTCCATACAGTAATATTGCCAAATTAATGAAAACAGCGAAATATTTGACAGCTATTTATGACGTTGCCAACTTTTAGAATGAACCTCCCCACCTGATGCCAGTTAGGTATTGACACTAATAACTGGATCACTTTACTTATGTTTGTACAGTAAGATGGTTAGTTAGTTTCTGTAAATGTTTTTATTGGGACAACCCTTCTACACTAACTAATAGCCGCCGTAGAATATTAACTATTCGGTGGTTGACCAACCAGAAATGAGCCTTGGCGAGTCACTGGGGAAATAATGAGCTAAGCTAAAAAAAAGCTAAGCTCCGCAGCGTATGCAGTTAGAAAAATTCGTAATTTAACAGACATAGAGACAGCCCGTTTAGTGTACTTTAGCTATTTTCATAGTGTAATGTCGTATGGTATTCTATTGTGGGGAAATGCCGCCGACATTCAGACTATCTTTGTTTTGCAGAAAAGAGCTGTTCGATCAATTTATAAATTAAGTCCGAGACACTCTCTCAGAGAGAAATTTAAGGAGATTAATGTAATGACTGTGCCTTCTCAGTATATTTTTGAAAATCTCTTATATGTCCATAAAAATTTAAACTTGTTTAAAAAATACAGTGATATCCATAACATAAATACTAGGAACAAACACAAATTTGTTGTACCTACAACAAGGCTCAAGAAAATAGGTGGCTCGTTCAGATGTCAATGTATACGCTTTTATAATAAACTTCCAAGCTGCGTACAAGACCTAAGCCTTAATAAATTCAAATCATTCATTAAACGTAAGTTGTGCCAGAAAGCGTTTTATACCGTTAAAGATTTCATTGAGGACAAAAAGGCTTGGGATTGAGCTGCTCCAATTTATTATATATATTTTTTTTTTCATTTTGAATTTTGTTTGTTTTTCTGCTAACTTTAAATTATATACAAAATGACATGAATATTTACTTTGTGAAGTATAATATTATTATTATGATGTGAGGACTATGTGGGTCATATATTTAGCTATATTTTACTTTTTGTTATGTTAATCTGGCAGTTTGAGTACTTTATGCGGCCTACCCAAATATCCTTTCTTTGGTATTGTTCGTCGATTCGTTGAGCTCTTTTTAAGTTCTGAGTTGAGCTACACGATTACTGACAAATGCGTGCACTGACTGGCCAGGTCCACTCAAATCTGTATGGTTCTTTCCTCAAAAGACCATTTCAGACACAAATCTACATGGTCCTCAAATTGAAATGCTCTGACCAAGATTATTTCCGGGTTATTATATACACATTGACATTAATGAATGTTATATATTCATTGACATGAATATTTACTTTAAAGTATTATATTATTTTAATTATTGTGAATGTGAAGACTATGCAGATATTCCGTTTTGTTTTAATTTTTTTTTTTTTTGTTGTCAATTAGTTTTTATCATGGTCTGGCAGTTTGAGTAATTTATGTGGCCTACCCAAACGTCCTTTCTTTGGTATTGTTCGTCGAATCGTTGAGCTCCTTAAATTCTGAGTTGAGCTGCACGATAACTGACAAATGCGTGCACTGACTGGACAGGTCTTCTCAATCTGAATGGTTATTTCCTCAAAAGACCATTTCAGACATCAATCTACATCGTCTTCACATGATCTGACCAAGATTATGTCTGGACTTTAAAAGAGACTGTGACCTCTGAGTTTGTTTCGGCCTTTCTTCTCAGAGTAGTCAGATAGGAAACGCCGACCTCATCTAGTTTTTAAAATATGATTGACGTGTAAAAGTGTTTGTACAAACCTACTTGCAGAAATAAATCATTTATCATTTATCATTATCATTTATCATAATGTACTTTCTTGAAACTCCCAGTAATTTAATCTGAGATGAAAATTGGCTGGTTATTTGGTTTTAGTCATGTATTGTATGTGCGTTTACAATTCCAAATAGACTTGGCTATTGGTATTAATGTATATTAATATGAGAATACTAGTATTTAAAGGTACTTGCTGTAGGATCTGTCCAAGAATACCAAAATTAGGATACTGCCAGCCTGTAAAACAAATTTTTAATAAGTAATAAAATCCTACTTAATATTATTAATATTTATATATATACAAGCTGTTGCCCACGACTTCGCGTGGTTATAATATAGTGGTAATAATAAAGATTTTAAATGGGGGTTTTCGAAAATTTAATCTATAGTTTTATAGAAAACGATGGTGAATGTGGGATAAACAAACATGTAGGCATAAAATATAGTTTGGGATTTGGTATTTAATATGGTGATATGAATACCAGGTTCACCGTACTATAAGATATACGGAAAAGCGTTACGGAGATAGATAGATAGATAGAATACTCTTTATTGTACACCATAAAAATCACAGACATAATTGTTCGGAGGTAACCAGGGAAAAAACTAAAAAAAAATCGAGCTATAATTTGATGAAACTACTTAACTACGTTAATGCTATTGTAATTTTTTTATATAAAAACCTATCTTCGTTAGAATTTAATTTAGTTGTATTTTCAGTTTGTTGTATAAGTCATCAATAAATGTTTGTTGAACACATAGGGTTGCGACAGCGAATTATTCCCTTAAACCGGCCCTGTCGTAAAATCTGTTCCTACCTGACATGTCTTAACTATATTCTATCTCTCTACCAATTTTCAGGTAAAAAAAGACACAGGTTTCATAAGAGCCCTTAGTCCAGGCTGTCACAAAATTTCTTTTTTAGCTACTTTCTCCTACTCATAAGCTCTAGACTTGCTAAATTTCAGGTCGGCAGTACAAATAAAAAATCAGAATCATACAAACTTGCGAGAGTGCTTAGACCTCTTTAATCCGGCCCTGTCGCAAAATCCGTTCTTAGCAAACGTCTACTAACTATTAATTACCTCACAGCCAATGTTAAGTTTGTAGCACAAAAAATTACGGACTTTCATACAAACTTGCGAGAGCCATTAAACCTCATTTTGCACTGACAGGATAGGTCCTCTCAAATCTGTGTGGTTCTTTTCTCAAAAGACCATTTCAGACTAATCTACATGGTCTTCATATGGCCTGACCAAGATTATGTCTGGACTTTAAAAGAGACTGTGACCTCTGAGTTTGTTTCGGCCTTTCTTCTCGATAGGAAACGCCGAACTCATCTAGCTAATTTTTAATTATTTTTTTAAGATTACGTGTTAAAATGATTCCAATATCCTATTTACAGAATAAACAATTTCATTTCATTTCATTTCTCCTTAATCTGGCCCTGTCGCAAATTCCGTTCTTAGCGGACGTCCACTAACTACCTTTTTTTTTTTTTTTCTTTTGGCGTGAAGTCCTCTTGGATGTTCTTCGCCCTGGGGAGGGCGGAGGGGTCTGTCAGACTCTTACTGACTAAAACCACCCTGGTGTTCCGTCTCACACTTGCACCGGGGATCACGGGATCTAATGCGACTTCCGCGATGCCCGGCTAGTGCCGGCCCGCCTCTGCAGGCCACCTCGAGTTTGGGGGGAGTGAGGTGTTAAACTCCCCCCTTACATCATAGAGAGGAGCGCGTGGAACACTACGCGCCGCCATCTCGGGTCCTAAGGAGTAGGGGGCGATGGATTTCCCCAGATCCGTCGCCCCTGGACCCGTTTAGGGGGGCTGGAAGAGGGCGTTATCCGCCCTCCGCCGACGCCCGGTGCGTCTGCTGCGGATTGGGTTAGCGGAAGCAATCTCCCGCTCCCTTTCCACAGCCTCCTTCTGCGAAATGACTGTTTCGCAGAAGGAGGCACTTTGCCAGCGTGTGCCGAGTCGGGTCCTCCCGACAGTCGACGCAGTGGTGACACCGAGCGTCCGGCTCCCTGTTTATGCGACACAGGTACTTCCCGAAGCAGCCATGCCCCGAGAGCACCTGCGTCACCCGAAACGACAGGGAGTCGTGCCTCCTCCCAAGCCAGCGCGCGACTCTGGCTGGACCGCCCCGATGGTGACGACGCCGGCGGTTGGGCGTGAAAGCCTGTCTCGTCATTCCGCCACCAGGGCTGCGCGACCTGTGAGCGACGCAGCTCCAAATGTCGCTGCGTCAGCCACTCGCCTCGCGCCTTCGAGGTCCACTAACTACCTGCCTTAACCTACCTTCCTGCCAACCTATATATCACCCTCTTTAGGATTATTTTTGAGACAAAAAGTAACCTATGTCTTACCTTAGGATGTGATTTATCTCCTTGCCAAATTTTATCGAAATCCGTTCAGTGGTGTTGGGCGTGAAAAGGTTGTAACATACAGACAGACATTCTTGTACTCAAACCTCAGTTGGCCCGATATAGTTTTTTATTGCTGACTGTATTTTTTTTTTTTCAAAATCTGTGAATGCAGATCAACATTTTTCAAAAAGTTAAGGAGAGTCTCCTACTGTTTTCTTGTAGCGACAACGGTTAATGTACGTGCCCTTATTGCCCTATCTCAAAATCAAACTTTTTTTTTTTGTTTGGGATATCATCACATGACTTCTCCCGCTGCGTGTCAGACTCTTACTGACCCCTTCAATTGTTGACATCTCTTTGAGGCGTGCGTGGAACACATCGCGCCGTCGACCCTGGACATGTTATGATTGACTGCTTAGATCCATATAGCGTGATGATTATCTTTTAAAAGGTTAAATCCGTAACTATCTGCAATATTCTAACCTTTTGGAATTTGCAGTAATCTATAGAAGAATACGAACATAATGCAATATTGCTCATCCCCCATAGCATATAGCGTGATAATATTTTTTGAAAAGTCTATTGTAACGTTTCTATTATTTATACCAATTTTCAAAGTAATCAAGCCGCACAGTAAAATCCTCCGCTGTAAAAATGAATACCCCTTTTCACCCCGTTAGGGGTAAATTTTCAAAAAACCTTGATATAAGTTTTTATTTATTTTCAGTTTTTAGTATAAATACTAAGTTTCGAGTAAGACCGCGTGTTAAAATTCTTCCATACAAACTTTGACACCCCCCAATCGCCACCTCCTTTAGGGGGTAGTTTAGAAAAACTAAAAATGACAAAGTTTATCATTTTTATACATAAGTATTCGTACCAAGTTTCAAGTTTATTAACTCAAGGAATAAGATTTTTCATACAAATAAAATCCCCCATTTTCTCCCTCTTAAAGGTCGAATTTCCAAAAATCCGTTCTTAGCGGACGTCTACTAACTATAAACTACCTCCCTGACAAATTTCATTTTTATACGTCAAGCGGTTTTCGATATTTCGTGATGAATGAGTGAGTGAGTGACCTTTAGCTTTTATATATAATATATATAAATTTATATCCATACTAATATTATAAATTCGAAAGTAGCTCAGTCTGTCTGTCGGTTAGTTACCTTTACACGGCTAAACCACTGAGCGGATTTAAAAAAAAATTGGCAAGGAGATAGACATGGAGAAGGACATAGTGTACGTTTTGTCTCATAAATGGAAAGTAGGTGATATAGGGGATGAAAGTGGGTATGGGAAATCCAGCATTTCGTTAGGGATATAAAAATTAAATTTTATGCTTTTGGTAAAAATGAAAGAATTAAGCATTTCAGCGTTTTTGTAAAATCATCCCCCAAAGGGGGAAAATAGGGGATGATTTAAAAATTCACATGTAAGGTAAACGCAGGTATTAACGACCCCCCTAAGGCAATTTTAAAATCAACCATATTTTTTTAGTATACTTGTTCCTCTAAAGATTAATAGTTTAATTTTATATGCTAGTGTTATGTATAAAAAGTGTATTTACTGAATCAAATACATTAAAATAAAGGATTATCATGTAAAAAATAATTTACAATGTGACTTAGTCGATTGTTGCAATTACCGACCCATAAAAACGGTTGTGAAGCTATTAACGATTTTTATGCAGCTATTCCCGATCGTGCATGATAGGAGGCCTTTTTCCAGCAATGGAATGTATATATAAGGTAGTGATGATGATGATTACCAATCTTAATAAAATAAAACACAATATAAATGCAAATATTTATTCGTATTTTTTTAGTATCGTTATTTTTAATAAAACAAATTGGTACTTCTTAGTAATACCTATGAACTAAATAATTATAAACTTTTAAATTAATCAACATAATACTAATAATACACATATATATTTTAATTTAAGGATTTCAAACTAGGATATTTCCATATGCTATTGAAATCATAATCATTTTTTGAAAATTATAATATTAATCATCACAGTCATTGGTTCACCTCTTTTTTTAAATCAATGGCAACTAATTAGTTACATATATGATTTGGTACAACTGGTGCTTACAAACGAAACATTAAAGTCACTAAAAATACATTCGTCATCAGACTCACTGCTATGTAAGACTCGAAGTTTAACTGTCTCTCTTGCAGAGTCTGATTCTAATAGACGTACGGTAGTTTCTGTTTCAAAAGAATCTCTATCATTAATTAAAGTACTATTAGAATGATCATATCCTTTTTTTGATTCATTTTCTAACTCACTGTTACAATGCACGCGACGCTTTGCTGCTTTCTTTGGAAGTAAATTAAAATCGAATTCGCTATCTGATTGATATTTACTAGGTCCTGCTACAGGAGAATCTTTGTTAACCGCATTCACTTTTTTAATAGGTTTTTTCTTCTTTAAGGTCGTTTTTTTCTTCAACAGTTCTTTTTGTTCAAGAATGTCTTGGAAAAAGGGAGCAAAAAGAACTTCTTGTTTTCTTTTAATTTTTTAATTTTTTTGTCTTCTTTTTCTTTTATAATTCTCCTTTGATATTCCATAAACTCATCAGATATAGCTACTGTTGGCGTGAGTTTTTTTATTTAATGTCTTCTTTTTATTGTAATCGATATTGTTCTTCGGACAGTAAAGAGAATTTTTGAAAGCTGTCGCATAATTCAATGGTGTGGGAATAGCAGAGCTATCACCTATTTTTGGAGCGGCCTCTTTGGTTGCATTTTTGGGTGATGAAGTAACTTCTGAAGTGTTTGTAGCGGCTCCGCGGTTATTTCAATTAAATTATTATTTTCTGGTGCAAGAATCGAAGTGGACAAGGGAGTTAACTCGTTGGTAGATGGTAGGTATATTATCTTGTTGAGGAGTAGATGTCTGCAGAAACTGGTTGAACTCATCTTGTACAGTAAATAAGTTTACAGTAGGCGACAGTAAACAAGGATAAGTTGGATGCCTCTTCTCCCAATACTTCTGAACCTTATTGGCAGTATTAGATTACTCTCAGCAACTATATCAAAATTTAGGATAGCCTCAGATATATCTGGCGTTTCATTCACAAAATTGTTATTTAGTGTTGATTCCCCTAACAGCAGTATACTTCCACTCTCTTGATTTATGGCGTTTTCGGGGGTAATATTCTTCCAATATTCGAATTTAATAACTTTTTATAAGTTGGATACACTTGTACCGTCATTAATTGCTTTGATTGCTTCGGCGAGTTGTGTTTTACTGTATACTTTTCGCCGCTTTTGTGGCTCCATACTTAAAAAATATAATTGTATGTTTTATGTTGCTTTAGCTAAGAAGTAGCATTTATTAATCAAATTCAAAAAATTCAAAATTCAAAATATTTTATTTCACATAAACCTACAAGGGCACTTATGAAACGTCAGAAGCTAGGTGCACGGTTCCAATTGGTCGTTTCCTATGGAGAAGAGCCGGCAAGAAACTCCACGGTTACTCTTTTAAAAATAAATGGTATTTACAATCTTTTCGAGTTACAGTGTTTATAGGTATGAGAGGACACTGTAGGCCTATCAACAAGTACCAGGTACTTAGCAAGATAGAAAACGATCGACAGATCTAAAAGTCGGTTATGCCTACAACGTTCTCACATTCACAAAATATAAAAGAGAATCTATATAAAAAAAAAAACCAATTAAAAACCTATTTAAACTAAATGGCATGACTGCCACTAAAGCTGTAACAAATCTATGAAAAATATAGTATAGTGAAGTTATATAATGTCAAATAATGAAAAGAGTATGTTAAAAAAATGAAAAAAATGAAAAATAGGTAAAATCAAATAATCATCTTAATTTGGGAGCAGTTAAAAAAAGTTAAATAGGTACCTATTATGTCATAAAAGTAGGTGAGAAACTAAAAAATCTTTATACGATCGGTAATAGCTTCATAGTGTTGGTATTGCCGACCCTCATGGGTCGGTAATGAAGTATGTAAGTATAAACATATATTGTATTACCGACTCATAAAAAATGGTTATTTTAATTCAATTGACCTTCGGACTATAAAATAGATTATAATTGATTAATGTCACAAAAAATATGAATAAATGCACACTGTTTTAAACACAAAAACAATGATTTATTACTGTAACTATTCAATATCGATCTTCGAAAAATATCATAACTTTGATTAAATTGACAACGCTAAAAGGTAAAAACTAGACAAAAAAGTTTAGACGCTAATAGATTTTTATAAAGACTGATAGTTTAGATTTAAACTGGTCCATAAAAATACTTGTGTTAGTGTGATATAATAACATAAAAGAAAAATAAAACGAAAAGTTACGGTGCTGCCATTGCCGACTTATGGGTCGTTGATAGCTGGCACGACTAAAACTGATGAAGCTAACACCATCCCATTTTCATTTAAAGTTTTATCGTTTCAAATTACTTTTTATTAATAAAATTTCGATATTCGAGAAAAACTTAGCAGTTCATATATACTCGTAACTATTCATATATAAATGAAGTTTGATTTTCGTTACAGTAGATCTAAGTTTTTGATATCTATTTCAACTTGATGCCTCCACGCAGTAGCGAATCCAGGAGGGAGGGCTAAGGGGGTCATAAAAGCATCTGAGTTCTTCCGTGACAAATCTTTTATTATCGTATAGATTTTTTCTAGATGTTTTGTTTACTTGACGAATTTAGCCCTCACGCTGCCCGTTTAAGCCACGATGTATATTCACCGAGATATTGGTAGTCTACAACCTAACGAAGTCATTGGGATATTTGCGAAAAGTAATCCTTGGAGGCTTGTAAAATGTTGTGTGCTTTAAGTGTTTACTTTTCAAAATTCAAAAAAAAATCAGAATTCAAAATATTTTATTTCACATAAACCTACAAGGGCACTTATGAAACGTCAGAAGCTAAGTGCACGGTTCCAATTGGTCGTTTCCTATGGAGAAGAGCCGGCAAGAAACTAGGTTACTAGGTTACTCTTTTAAAAGTAAATGGTATTTACAATCTATTCAAGTTACAGTGTTTATAGCTATGAGAGCACACTGTAGGAATATCAACAAGTACCAGGTACTTAGCAAGATAGAAAATGATCGACAGATCTACAAGTCGGTTAAGCCTACAACGTTCTCACATTCACAAAATCTAAAAGAAGAGAATCTATATTAAAAAAAAAACTAAAACCTACCCTCACTGGGTCAAGCCCCTCCCAAACGACAATCCTGGATTCACCACTGCCTCCACGCGTTCCTGAGAATAAGGGTCTTGACAGACAATGAAGTCATCCTTTAAGGGTTTTCATTTTTCATTTTGAGGTACGGAACTCTAAAACAGATTTATTATCTGCCTGTTACCTTTCATGCCGTAACAGTTGAACGGCTTTAGATGAAAGGCGTATGCCTTTGGATAGACCATGGTCTAACCCTGCTCATGACCAGGGTTAGGACATAGGATACTCTGAATCCCGGTAGCACGTTCCCGTGGGATATTTTCAGACATCCACGCGGGCGAAGCCGCAGGCAAAATGCAGTAATATTTTAAATGTGTAAATGAGTTTTTTTGTTTATTTGTTTGTTACACTTTCACGCTAAAACGGCTGAACAGATTTGCATGAAATTTGGCACATGGGTAGACCATGACTTAAGTTAGTACATAGGATACTTTTAATCCCGATATTCCCACAGATCGAGACGTATTCGAGTGAAACCGCGGGGTGCAGCTAGTGTTAAATAAACACGTGTTTATTTTACATTTCTTCCATTACGCCTGCAGGGTTCCCCGAAGGAATAGACAAAGGTTTCCACGTTTCGTTACTCAATGTCCCATGTAACAGGGATGAAGAATATGTCTATTAACCAGACTCTGGGCTGTTAGAATATTTTTGAATGGAAAAACACAATAATTCTCAACATACGTATCGAACCTAGAAAGGTCGATAAATCACTGTTACTAAATATAAAAACACATACCAATAACTTTATGGTTGCTGCAAACGATATGCAATGTTGTCAGTGAATGCTAATCTATCGAACTAGCGGTTACAACACGAGCGAATCGATTATAGTTTTTTTTGAAAAAGTCGGGTTAGTTTGTCTGTGACATAGAAAAATATAAATTCATTTCAAGATACATAATTATTAAAAACTGTGTTGACAAATACTTTGTAAAGCTTTAAAATCATAGAAAACCAGACCACGATCACGGAATCGTAGCACAGTGCTACGTCGTAGCTATGGCGTAGCGCACATGCTACGGTGATACGGGGCCATCCATTAATTACGTCAAGCGTTGGAAGGCAGGGTGTCAACAAAGAGTGGCGACATCGTGAGACAAGGGGGACGGGACGGTCATAAGCTTCGTGACGTCTCATGTGTAAATCTAAAGTTCAATTCTAGCGAAAACTTTAAAATATTACCAACTCTATGAATATTAATATAAGGTTTAATTTAAGATTACTAAAAATGTTGTAAGATCATACAAATATAACAATCTGTGACAGACAAGGATGGGGGGTGGGGGGAAAGGGCACCAATATTCATGAAATTCCACCGTATCATAAGGGCGCGTTTATTTGTCCACGAAATTCTTCGTGCCTACACAACGCGGTCGCTGCGCTGCTAGAGCAAAGTGCGCTTTATTTATTATTAACTACACTCCATTTGAAATAAGATTAGGCAATTAAATAAACTTTTTTAAATTCCATTCAACCAATTTTGACTTCTATTGCGTTGGTGGCATGAGAAACCTGGTCAACCGAGGTCTGATTGGGTGAAAATAGAGAATGAAAACGAATTTTCCCAGTTATGAGACCTAGCTAAATCGATGTTTCGCCCTCGTAGACTCCTATATAGCAACTTTCATCAAAATCTTTGGAGCCGTTTTCGATAACGTAAATACAAAATATGTATAAACATCTTCCATGATTTGCGAATTTAGTTAAAATGTACCTATATTTGTTTTTCATCTAAAATCGGACAGTCAATTGTTTATCGAGTCATGCTACTTTATACTAAAGATAATATTAATAAAATCCCGATTTACGGGTCAGTAATAATAATTATAAGGTCAGTCAACGATACTTATAATCAGATGTTATTTCTGCAACTTTTTGTTCGAGGGCCTCGTGGATAAGTAATACCAGCGCACGGTTCGATCGATAAGGTTAAGCCTCGCTTGCCGCGGTCGGTCAATGGATTGGTGATCATTTTTACATACCGAGACTCCTCCGTGCCTCGGAAAACACGTTAAGCCATTGATCCCGGCTGTCATTCGTGGATCTTTGACAGTCGTTACAGGTCGTCAGAAGCACGAAAGTCTGACAACCAGTCTTACCAAGGGGTATCGTATTACCCAGTAATTGGGTTGTGGAGGTCGGTTGCTCCATGTAAAATACTGGTATTCAGCTGCACTCGGTTAAACTGGAAGCCGACTCCAACTCCTGCGAAAAGACTAGATGATGATGACTTAAATATGCAGCTTTTTGTTGAAATCCGGTACAATATTGAAGCTCCGGCCAAACACAAGCGAGCGAGCAGTATGCCGGACGCAACAGCGCGCGTCGATTGTTAATGACTAGGAAATCACGCGACTATTCGAGTGACAAGTCCCTCCTTGTTACCTACATACAAGTTATTAATTGGCCTCAGTAATTTTCGTCTCCCTTGCTCGCTTCAGATTGGCCAGAGGTTTATCTTGGCTGTTTGAAAACAAACACATTTAATTGATACAAGTTTTTAACCTACTCCAAAAAGGAGGAGGTTCTCAATTCAACTGTACGTGTTTTTTAATTTTTATATTATGTTTATTACGCGATTACTCCGCCAATTATAAAATGGTTTTGATGATTCTTTTTTGTTTGGTAGGTCATTCTTCATTCCCCATATAAATTTTATTACCTTGGCTGGAGTAGTTTTTGAGTTAGCTTCAATAATAGGTATTTTTCCCACTTAGTCTATATAGATGATGTTATAAGTTCCTGTCACTATTATGTTCAAAGCAGGTAATGGTATTCTAATTTGAGTACCACAGCAAAAAAGTGAATAGTAAAAACTTTTTACAAAAAAATAATTACTTAAAAAGTTTTTTTCTATTTTTTTTGTTTTCTTTTTATTATTTGCTAGATAGTTCATAGCTACCGTAGTTACACGTATTTTGTGATAACAGGGGCGGCAGTCTCGACATAGATAGCGATTGCTTTACGACCGAATTCGGTCGCAAAGTCCTACATATGTCCCTAGACGGTCAACATTGCTTTTCAACCAATGGTTAAATAGATAGCTATCACTTTACGACCGAATTCGTTCGCAAAGTCATAACGATCCGGATTATGTAACGTTATTTGGTAGTTTCGATACTTAGAGTAATCGATTGTCATCGGTATGTTATCGAACGTTGTCGCAAATTATCGCTGTTTACGAATATATTTTGCAATCATTTTTGACAGCCCGCAAA
This sequence comes from Xanthia togata, assembly GCA_963853775.1. NCBI lineage: Eukaryota > Metazoa > Arthropoda > Insecta > Lepidoptera > Noctuidae > Xanthia > Xanthia togata. The sequence continues at coordinate 8,768,103 of OY970805.1, forward strand.
GTGATTCGGTAGGATTGCTATTGATGTTGTTAGAAGTTTTAAGAGGAAATCACAGCATAGAGGAAAGTAATATATCGGGTAAATCACAGTTTAATTATGGCGGAAGCATATTTGGCGTGGGATTTAGTCGTGCTTCAACACAGACGCGACATTATTGAAAGACGATAAATCGGAAAAAATCGGCGCGACTGTGAAAATGTAATGGATTTGGAGGATTCTGAATTTCTGTCTTTATACAGAATTAATAAAGAAATGTTCAATGAGCTCGTAATTGAACTTCAGCCATCTCTGCAGAGACAACGACCTTATGGATTTTCTGTGGAGTCTCAAGTGAGTATTTATGCATAACTTTTTTTTTATTATATCCAGCCCTCGTCAAAATTTTCACGGCCCTGAAGGCCGGTAAACTTGCGGGTGTGCAGATAAGGCCGGGCTTCTAAAATGGACAAGAGGGCATCCACTTGGCCACTCGTAGCACGCGGTGCACGTTTACGTCTGAAATATTTAAGTGCACTAGAAAATATTCAAAATTTTTACATTACTTGATTACAATAGTCAATAGAAAAAGCGTTCAATATTAAACCGACAAATTAGATTCGAAAATAGATATTGTAGGTTGAGATTCTTACTTGACGCAGCTCGGAGTCGGGCCTGCAGCAGCTGCACCTGATTCACTTCGTCCTCCAAACATTTTATTTTAGAGAAAAGAGAGATAGTCGAGACATCAAACAACACATACATTCAAAATTCGTCGTATTTGTTTTCATGTCAAAAAGTTGTTTTGGCTGGCTCCGACGTAGTGTTGCAAGGCGGCAAATTTTAATGCCCCTAGATATTTAACAAGTTATTTTAATTCTTTATAATGGTTTTTGCTACTTATTAGTTTCCATGAAAAATAATGTTTTCAAAAAAAGGTTTACTTATTCACTATACACAATTTTTAAGAAAAACAATTATTTTTATTAATCATGTTCTACAATTTTCCCGCAATCTATGTCGAGACTGCAGGTAGGTGCTTGTCAAGAAATGTTAACCGTCTAGGGTCCCCTTTAAGACTTTGCGACCGAATTCGGTCGTAAAGCAATCGCTATCTATGTCGAGACTGCCGCCCCTGGATAGCTATTAAGGCAACCTAACGATCGATCGATCGTTGGTTCTAATCATGCAACGTAAGCTAAATAATATTAAAGTAAAGCGCCAACTACTGTAGGTAATGAATATTTGTAGAGACGTTTAGGGGCATGAGGAACAGGGTGTAAAGTTCACTCATCCACCATAGAAAAGGGAGGATCCTCTGACTAGACGCTACGCGCGAACTAGGACGCTGTACCGGCACTGTACAGCAGAACTGTACACAGTATAGCGTACTTACAGAAAAATAATATAATTCAATTTAAATGTGATTAAAATAAAAGAAAAAGGAAACATACATGCTACGAGAATATCATCCTCAAAACGTTTTGCGCATTATGTAGTGGCAACTTTTCGAAGCGTCACTACCAATAATAAACTCTGTATAATCTATGGTTACACTCAACAGGAAGTTATGCAAAAAAAAAAAAAAAAAAAGTTATGTTGTTCGCGGTGAGTCGGAACTGTCTGCGGTGATTCCCCAGTGAGTCGGCGTGGCGCTGCGTCACGATCCAGTGAGTCGGATGTGGTATAGCGCCGGGTTGTGGCTGTCTGCTAGCGTCGACCAGGAGAGGGTAGAAAGAGCTCTGCTTGTGAGACCGGCCGAAAGTGCAAGTGCTGTGCCAAGGTTGCTGATGAGGCTGAGGGTGATGACCAGGAATGCACGTTCGCTGCATGCTGTTGGTCAGGATACCCGTTGAAGCCGTGGGTGTTGGCTGGCTGTGTGACTCGCCTCACGAAAGCTTGCGGGAGTGATGATGATGATGACGTCACGCTGAAGTAGTTGCACGAAGGCTGCGTTGACGATCATACTCGGGGTCACCAATTTTGGGGCATGAGGAACAGGGTGTAAAGTTCACTCATCCACCATAGAAAAGGGAGGATCCTTTGACCAGACGGGTGTTGTGTCTGGCGGGCCGACTGCCCGTCTGTTGATGTCGGATAGTCTTAAATATATGTCATACACGCGGTAAACTCTAATTGCGCGATTCAGGATTTGTGTGGCGGTGTAACCGCTACAGATGTATGCTTATAAAATTACAAGCATTGTGACCAATGGAATTTCCTCACTTCAGAAATGAGGAACTCCCATACAAACTTACATCCCCTATAAGTGATGAATTTTCCTAAACCCTTCCTCACTGCTCACTTTCGTTGTATATGGAACTCTTGTGCAAAATTTTATGTTTCTAGACCCAGCGGTTTAGGCTTTCCGTTGTCTGTCATTGAATGAATGAATGAATGAATACACAACGTATTTCTTTTGATGTCCCATAATTTTAAGGGTTGCTATAAGTTAAAACAATACAAAAAGTCCTAGAACAAGTGTTCCAAAAAAACATTGTTTCGAAGATAACATAACACTAGACTCTCGATGTGTGTATCTAAGTTTCATTGATAAGAACGAGTAAATCATTTTCGTTTAAACCATAAATATAAAGATAAATAATATAATAATAATTCATAAAATTGAAAGCTAAGAAAATGCATAAACAACCTATAATGTACCCTCTGCTGGGACAGAGAGCCTCCTCTCTTAGGGAGGAGGCCTGTAATCCACCACGTGGGCCTAGTACGGTTTGGTAGATGTTACTTGTCTTCGAATTTTTGGATCTAGGACTTGATTTTTGGACTAGTTTCCTCACGATGTTTTCCTTCACCGTTTTGAGAGCAGTGGTGATGAAATTATTTACACAATTTAATGCCTGTCTGGGTTTGAACCCACTACCTACAAGTTGTAAGCTTATACTACTGGGCCACCACTGCTCCAAGAGAATACAAAGCTGTTGTTTTTTTTAGTGAACATCATCTGCCTAGCCTTTTCCCAACTATATTGGGGTCGGCTTCCAGTCTAACCGGATGCAGCTGAATACCAGTATTTTACATGGAGCGACTGCCTATCTGACCTCCACAACCCAGTAACTGGGTAATACGATACCCTTCCTACGATACCTACCCTTTTTTAGTGAACAATCTGAATTAAATGTTTATTTTTTATATTTCACGTAAGGGTGTTTCACATATGTAATCGGGACTTTGTTGAATTATTTTGCTCGAAATATAAAAACGAAAAAAAATATTAGATAATGTATAATATAATATATATTTAATAATACATGTACACTGCCTCCACCGTACTGGACTCTTTCTGAGAAGCAGGCTTGAAGGTGTCGCTCACCAGTTTGCCTGTAGACATTTCGCCTTCCATCAGAAGTGTAAAGTTAGAATCAAGACTCATCTGTAAACAAAATTCTTGACCATTCTTCTTGATCCCACTGTATGTGTTCACGGGTGTATCGCAGTCTCGCTACTCGATGCTCTCTCTCGAGTTTGGGTCCACTCGCTGGTCTTCGGGGTTTCAGGTTTGCTTCAGCCAGTCTTCTTCTCAATGTACTGTCACTAATGTAGTCCCTTTGGGTCTGAAAAAGCTATTGCTGGACTTCAACTGCATTTAGGTGGCGATTTCTCAACACAGTGGAAACAATATACGAGTATAACGGTCTTCTCGGGCACTAGTACACCTGGGTCTACCATTACCAGATCTTCTCAAATGGTTTCCAGTCTCTTCGTACCATCGCTTCACCTTCTGGACCGTTCGTAACGTCACACCCACCATTCTTGCAGTATGATGCCTAGTTCCAGAAAAGTCATGATCGTAGCACATTCTTCAGGTGAAAGATGCATGATATAGTAGATTGTTTGCCTAGGGAGCAAACAACTATTTTTAAGGCGAGTTTTTTTTTTAATCCAGTGCGGAGCGAAGGATTCTAGAGTAGAATCCTGAACGCAGCTACAGCGAGGGATTCAAAGTACGTCACTCAATCTTAAAATAGTGTTGCTCCCGAGGTGAACACTCTACTTTTCATCACCCTCTATGAGAAAATAAAACGTGTGCGGTCCGACCCTCACCTCTCACGTATGATTTAAAAATTATAAAAACGATGCCTATGATGAAAAATTTGAACATTTTCGTCATGCTTCGTTGCCGCCATCTTGGATTTTCATATTGACCAAATAATTCACTCTTTCTCTCTCTTTCTCGCCAGCCTGTTACTTGTTCATACAATGTTCGTGATTGATCTCTTTGGAGATTGGAACTTTTACTAACAATATCCACATTCCAAATTCAAATCGCTTTTGGTCCCTAGGGATCAAAGAGCTATTTTGGTCCCTGTTTACGAAGAACAAACTAGCTCTTTTTGAATAGATGTGATGAAATAGTTATTTGTGCAACAAGAGAGCAAAGTTGTTTTTTGCTGCGAGTGTTGATTTTGAATCCCGAGTAAGCGAAGGATTCTATAATTTAATCACGAGCGTAGCGAGTGATTCTAGGTTAGAATCCTGAGCGCGGCGAGGGATTCAAAGACACGAGATGCAAATAACTTTGCTCTCGTGTAACACATACAACTTTTCACCTCAGCAGCGAGAACATACAACATGTAAATAAAAACCTGTCCGATCCGTGAGGGTGTTGTTAGGTATCCTACTGTGAGCATATTTATGTGGAAATTTTCAGGAAAAAGGTATCTCAACATTTTTTTTTCAATGGTGAATTTTACCAAATTTTACGTTTGGTGCGGGCGGCGGCCGTCGTAGTACGAGTTTTGCAATTTTTTTATGGATTTGGGGTAATTTTGGAACTAAAAATGTGAATTTTAAATACCAATAACTTTTTTACTATAAATAATAATAAAAAAGTTACTCTTTTGTAATTTATAGCAGTACCACATGCCCTTTTCGGATCGGACGAGGTTTTTTTTTTACATAATCTTCATCACCTCGTATTTTGCAGCCACCATCTTGGATTTACATTTTGACCACACTATCGACTTTAGTACCCTCGAAAACTATGAAAACGACACCCATGACGAAAATGTGAATATTTTCGCAGCCGCCATCTTGGATTTATATTTTGATCTCACTATCGGCTTTAGAACCCTCGAAAACTATGAAAACGACACCCATGACGAAAATGTGAAATTTTTCGCAGCCGCCATCTTGGATTTTTATTTTGACTTCACGATCGGCTTAAGCAACCCTAAAAACCATAGAAACGATACCCATGAAGAAAAATTTGAAAATTTGCGCAGCCGCCATCTTGGATTTATATTTCGACTTCACTATTGGCTTTAGCAACCTTGAAAACCATAGAAACGATACCCATGAAGAAAAATTTGAAAATTTTCGCAGCCGCCATCTTGGATTTACATTTTCACCTCACGATCGGCTTTAGCACCCTTGAAAACTGTGAAAACGACACCCATTAAGAAAAATGTGAAAATTTTCGCATCCGCCATCTTGGATTTCCATTTTGACCAACTTCACACTTACTATCTCACTCCGTCTTTCTTTCTCTTTGAATCAGAAGAAGACGGCCGCAAGCGCCTTTTCCCGTGACGAATTCTGCCAATGCACACTTACCGCAAGCCGCATATAGAAATTCGTTTAAAAAAAAAAACAGAATTTTAATAAAACCTTATCAGATAATTTTGAATTTTAAGGTTATTATGTGAATCCGAACGTTTTATTGTTTGTTTCATTTTAGGGCCTACTAGATACGGAATTTTGAAATCGAACTTCGAATCGACTTGTTTCTATCTCTCGCTTTTTTCGTATCGAAGTGAAAGTGACAAAACTAATTGAAGTTCAAATCTTTAGAATTCTGTGAGTAGACCCAACACTGTTCACGGCATTTAAAAAAAATAATTAAAAAGTTACTTTGTCTCTCGCTCGCAGCAAAATCGAATTTTGCTCACTGTTTTTTGACAGCAAAACCTGCTTGTTTGAGGTGCTGAGGTGAAAAAGTTTTTTTCAGCCATTTCTTAAAAGGTTACCGACTATTAAGTTTTTATGTAAAAAATTAAACTCTTTTTCGAGTCCTTTTTGTTTCGAAATTCTACTTATTTTTGCCGGCCAGTATATGACATACACAGTTTCATGAAGGAAGACTTTCTGTCCTCGCAGCTTCAGCACAAACCCTAAAAATAACTTAACTTATTTTTTTTATAGGTACGTGAGTTCGTTCGTTCTCGTGAGTTTGGCGCTTTTGGAGTTATTCCACTGTGAGTACTTTTATTACCTATGTACTATTATTAAATTCACTGTATTGGTAACTGGCAAAGTCTATAATAATTAGTCTAAAGCCGTAAGTACACGTTGACCGCGCTTGACCAACGCACAATTGCGAGTAGGCTCGCCCTACATGTACATGACTTTTACTTTACAATACGCCATAAGCCATGTTTCTACCAATCTTCACTAATAATTGTAAGGATTGTAATAGCCTGCCTTCTTGGTCTAAAGGTCGCAAGCGCCATCATACTCATCGTGAGAATCTAGGTTCGATCACTGGGACGGATTCGTTGTTATTTGGTTTTCCATTAGGATTTTCTCAATAGCAGCCAAATCTATGTTTGTGCTTAGTTAAGGGTTCTTGCCCCCTACGTCATGGGAATTGTACATTACAGGCATTGCGCCTCCACTGTGAGTAGGTACTTTATAGTCTACTAGCTAGGTAGCTTTCGACCGCAGTTTCGCCCGCGTGAAAATCGAAAATTATCCCACGGGAACTTATTACCAGGATAAAAAGTATCCTATGTGTTACCTATACAAGTTATAGACTATAAGTGCGCCAAACAACAAACACACAAACTTTACATTTATAATATTAGTTGGATTGGTTGGATAGTTGGATACCTACACTTAAACCTGTCCGATATCTAAATCCTCGGTGAACACAGGTCTGATATTATAGAACAGTCAGCGAAAAAAGTCGATTAAATGTCTATCCACACATATCAGGGCCATGCCCGGACGCAGGGCCGTGCCCGGCACGTGACAGGGCCATGCCCATGACGTGACAGGGCCGTGCCCGGGACGTGACAGGTCCATGCCACACATAAGGCAGGCACTGAAGTTTCATCGCCGCAGCGCCCGGACACGGACGCGTGTGAACGAGTTCATATAAAATGTACATAACGATTTTTTTTGAGCTCCCGACGACTTTGCTCGGTCCGTCTACGTACTGGGATGGGCCCTGATATGTGTGGAGAGACCATTCATTAGTAATGTTCTAGTTCGTTAGTTAGCCACATTTCATATTTCCATACAGTAAAAAACAGCGAAATATTTGACAGCTATTTGCGTCGTTGCGTCTACTTTCAGAATGCACGCACTTAATCAGTTGGTGCCGTGCCGGATGCCATTCGTAGATCTTTGACAGTCGTTACGGGTAGTCAGAAGCCTGAAAGTATGATAACCAGTCTTGCCAAAGGGTAACGCTTGTGCTCCGTTTTGTCTGGGGAGTTTGTTGCGCCACTTCTTCTTCCCAGCAAAAGCACTAGGAAGTGGTGAAGGGTGGGCGTTTTGGGGGACTGTCTTATGTAATTTTGACGTTCGAAAAGTGCTGATTCTCAGCGTAATTTGAATAAATGACTTTTCAATTTGAATTTGAATTTGTTACAGTATCCCTTGCAGAAGCTATGTAACACATTTCCTAAACAAGCACTTAACTCTAAAAATGAAGTCCAGATGCAAACTACACTTGTCTTGCCTTCTTTTTATTTATTTATTTGGTTCACCAACGACTGTATACACTAAAAATAAACTTAATACTATTTTCAAACAAAGGTAACAGTGTAACACTCACTTATAGGTAAACACCATAAGGGCAACATTAATATATTTCTAGTAATCTAACCAATAAAATAACTTATCAAATTTTAGTGACAGGATAACATAATATTAACTATATTAGGTTAACAAAATTAAAATAAAATAAAAAAATGACTAAAAAGAGAAAACTGGTAAGTTAAGTATCTTATTACAGATCAATCAAGGATTTCATGAACTTAGACTTTAGCTTTGCTAGGGAGTCATGATGTAAGTCAACCAAATCACTACTACTGTTTATGACCTTGCAAAATCGGGCGTAGGGTGAGTTAGATCCCAAAAAAGTTCGTCTAAGTGGAGGACAGATTGGAGTCATGGAGTTGCGTGGGATTCTTGAAGGAGCACGTAAGTTACAAAGTCCTAGCAGCCTAGGGCACTGAATATTATTTTTCAAGATTTTGCACATGAATAAAGCGTCATTGCCTCCGCTTATCTAAACTGCACATGGTAAAAGGTTTCAGTCTCTCTCTGTAAGATGGCTTTTTTCTAGCTATACCAACCGAAAATGCTAAGTGCCAAAGGAAGCGCTTTTGGACACGTTCAACGCGCAAGCTATGTATCGCATAGTGGGGTCGCCAAACCACACTACAGTACTCAAATCTGCTCCTAACTAAACTGTTATATAAAATTATTTTTGTTTTGAGTTTACGAAATGTTCTACAATTTCTTATTACAAAGCCTAGCATTTTGGACGCTGATTTTATGATGTTGTCCAAATGAGGAAGAAAAGTTTATTTTCTATCGAACAGGATCGAGATCCAAGATCTCGTATAGTATCCACTTCCTGTATTATTTCTAAATTAATTTGATATTCAGAATGTAATAAGCGACTTTTTCTTGTATATTTAACATGGTAACATTTTCCCGAATTTAAACACATTTCATTATTATTACACCATTGAATTAGCCTATAAAGATCCATCTGTAGATACATTGCGTCTTGTTCACATTTCACTATTCTGACAAATTTTAAGTCATCCGCATACCTACATAAAAATCTCGGAGTTTTGAGAGCACACTTTTCGGTGTAGTTAAATACCAAAACCGGACTACCTGTACGACAAGTTGAGTTGGGTAGCAAGTATACGAGAATGGGAGAGAAGGCAATGCTCGCAGCAACTCTCGACTCAGTCTTATAGTAAAGCCGCTTTTAGAGGTAGCTTCCGTTATGCGGCTTCCAAAGTGTGGAATAACCTGCCACCACCTATTAGATCTATTAACACGATCGATACATTTAGGAGACGCCTCCGGCAGTACTTCATGGGTGCGCAACGGAAGCTAGACATGATTAATTTGAATGTTTCATTGCTATGGATCCATGACGTAGATATATCTATTATTTATTGACGACCGTCCATTGTTTCTTGTGCAACCATACCATTTTATTTATTTCCTTACACAGCACTATAATATAAATATCTATAATTGTTTAATATAGTTCTACAACTAGTTATAAGTTTCCATACTGTACGATACCCCTATCAGTGGGTCCTTGTACATGAAACCTCGCCATCCTCCTTTATTTTCTTTCTTTCTTTACGGGCTTGTCTACAGGGTTTTCTCCAGGCATCGTTTCAGGATTAGTCACAGTTACGGGCTTGTCTACGATTACGGGCTTGCTACCAGACTTTTCAAGATCGCCAACTGTCACTAGCTTCCTTTGAGGCTTTTTTATGGGCTTATCTACATTCTCATTCGTCTTTTAAAAAAAAGTTAATAAGTGCTATTAGATTCGTTTTAGGTTATAATCTTCTACCTTGCATATCCTTTTTTCTCCCAACTTCTACGACTTACTGTCCATTTACTTTTTTGCTTGTTTTATATAGTTCTACAGCTATTTATAAGTTTCCATACTGTACGATACCCCTATCAGTGGGTCCTTGTACATGAAACCTCGCCATCCTCCTTTATTTTCTTTCTTTCTTCTTTCGCCATGAAGTAAAATTGTGAATCAAACGAGCTTACCTGTTAAGCGAAGTCTTGATTCTAATTTTATGAATGGCGATCTGAAATATAATTACCCACCCGCCACTAGCTAACAGCCCCAAAGCTGCAATAATTAGTCTACCTAATTCACTTATCCTTTCAGGAAAACCTAGTGAATGTAAGTATACGGAACTACTCTGTACAGAAAACAGAGCCTGTTCCTTATCTTAAAAGGATCTCTAAAATAAGTGACATTTCATGTGTTGCCATCGACGGGGATAACTCTATTTAAAAAAAAAATATCTGCAATATTTTATCTCTAAAAAACGCGATGTTAGACGGTGTGTATTAGGAATACTAATTAGTATTCCTAATACACACCGTCTAACATCGCGTTTTTTTTTCTCATGGAGGGTGATGAAAATAGAGTGTTCACCTCGAGAGCAACACTATTTTAAGATCGAGTGACGTACTTTGAATCCCTCGCTGTAGCTGCGTTCAGGATTCTACTCTAGAATCCTTCGCTCCGCTCTGGATTCAAAAAAAATCTCGCCTTAAAAATAGTTGTTTGCTCCCTAGGCTAACAATCTACTATATCATGCCTCTTTCACCTGAAAAATGTGCTACGATCATGACTTTTCTGGAACTAGGCATCATACTGCAAGAATGGTAGGTGTGACGTTACGAACGGTCCAAAAGGTGAAGCGATGGTACGAAGAGACTGGAAATCATTAGAGGAAACCTGGTAATGTCAGACCCAGGTGCACTAGTGCCCGAGAAGACCGTTATATATTGTTTTCACTGTGTTGAGAAATCGCCACCTAAATGCAGTTGAAGTCCAGCAATAGCTTCTTCAGACCCGAAGGGACTACATTAGTGACAGTACAGTGAGAAGAAGACTGGCTGAAGCAAACCTGAAACCCCGAAGACCAGCGAGTGGACCCAAACTCGAGAGAGAGCATCGAGTAGCGAGACTGCGATACGCCCGTGAACACATACAGTGGGATCAAGAAGAATGGTCAAGAATTTTGCTTACAGATGAGTCTTGATTCTAAGTTTACACTTCTGATGGAAGGCGAAATGTCTACAGGCAAACTGATGAGCGACACCTTCAAGCCTGCTTCTCAGAAAGAGTCCAGTACGTTGGTCGTGTAAATAATTTCATCACCAGTGCTCTCAAAACGGTGAAGGAAAACATCGTGAGGAAACTAGTCCAAAAATCAAAAGACCTAGATCCAAAAATTCGAAGACAAGTAACATCTACCAAACCGTACTAGGCCCACGTGGTGGATTACAGTCCACTCCCTCTCTAAGAGAGGAGGCTCTTGGGACAGATCCCAGCAGAGGGTACATTATAGGCTGTTTATGCATTTTAAAAGAGGGGGCCCTCTGTCCCAGGAGAGGGTACATTATAGGCTGTTTATGCATTTTCTTAATTTTAAATTGTATGAATAATTGGTTCAAACGAAAATGATTTACTCGTTCTTATCAATGAAACTTAGATACACACATCGAGAGTCTAGTGTTATGTTATCTTCGAAACAATGTTTTTTTGGAACACTTGTTCTAGGACTTTTTGTATTGTTTTAACTTATAGCAACCCTTAGAATTATGGGACATCAAAAGAAATACGTTGTGTATTCATTCATTCATTCATTCAATGACAGACAACGGAAAGCCTAAACCGCTGGGTCTAGAAACATAAAGTTTTGCACAAGAGTTCCATATACAACGAAAGTGAGCAGTGAGGAAGGGTTTGGGAAAATTCATCACTTATAGGGGATGTAAGTTTGTATGGGAGTTCCTCATTTCTGAAGTGAGGAAATTCCATTGGTCACATGGCTTGTAATTTTATAAGCATACATCTGTAGCGGTTACACCGCCACACAAATCCTGCATCGCGCAATTAGAGTTTACCGCGTGTACGACATAATTATATAAGACTATCCGACATCAACAGTCGGGCAGTCTGCCCGCCAGACACAACACCCGTCTGGTTAAAGGATCCTCCCTTTTCTATGGTGGATGAGTGAACTTTACACCCTGTTCCTCATGCCCCAAAATTGGTGACCCCGAGTATGAACGTCAACGCAGCCTTCGTGCAACTACTTCAGCGTGACGTCATCATCATCATCACTCCCGCAAGCTTTCGTGAGGCGAGTCACACAGCCAGCCAACACCCACGGCTTCAACGGGTATCCTGACCACCAGCATGCAGCGAACGTGCATTCCTGGTCATCACCCTCAGCCTCATCAGCAACCTTGGCACAGCAGCACCTGCACTTTCGGCCGGTCTCACAAGCAGAGCTCTTTCTACCCTCTCCTGGTCGACGCTAGCAGACAGCCACAACCCGGCGCTATACCACATCCGACTCACTTGATCGTGACGCAGCGCCACCCCGACTCACTGGGGAATCACCGCAGACAGTTCCGACTCACCGCGAACTATGCGACACCCGGTTCCGACTCACTGGAATCTCAACTGGTACTGTGAAGCATCGCAAGATACAAGACTCAGCCCACTATCGACCTCCAGTCTCCGGAGCGGAGTGATGTAGCGGTTACACCACCACATACGAACTACGCATCAAAGACATGACGTCACACAAATCCTGCATCGCGCAATTAGAGTTTACCGCGCGATCGACATCATATAAGACTATCCGACATCAACAGTCGGGCAGTCGGCCCGCCAGACACAACACCCGTCTAGTCAGAGGATCCTCCCTTTTCTATGGTGGATGAGTGAACTTTACACCCTGTTCCTCATGCCCCTAAACGTCTCTACAAATATTCATTACCTACAGTAGTTTGCGCTTTACTTTAATATTATTTAGCTTACGTTGCATGATTAGAACCAACGAATCGATCGATCGTTAGGTTGCTTTAATAGCTATCCAGTTATCACAAAATACGTGTAACTACGGTAGCTATCAACTATCTAGCAAATAATAAAAAGAAAACAATAAAAAAACGCGATGTTAGACGGTGTGTATTAGGAATACTACATCGCGTTTTTTTAGAGATAAAATATTGCAGATATTTTTTTAAATAGAATTATCCCCGTCGATGGCAACACATGAAATGTCATTTATTTTAGAGATCCTTTTAAGATAAGGAACAGGCTCTGTTTTCTGTACAGAGTAGTTCCGCATACTTACATTCACTAGGTTTTCCTGAAAGGATAAGTGAATTATGTATTGTCTAAAGGGTTTTCTCCAGGCATCGTTTCAGGATTAGTCACAGTTACGGGCTTGTCTACGATTACGGGCTTGCTACCAGACTTTTCAAGATCGCTAACTGTCACGGGTTTTCTTTGAGGCTTTTTTATGGGCTTATCTACATTCTTATTCGTCTTTTAAGGATTGGCCACGGTTACGGACTTATATTTGGTCACAAACTCTTCTTCAGGCTTGTCTTGAGGCTTCTCTATGGGCTTGTCTTTTTAGAATTGTCATAATTATAGGCGTTGCCGTTTCGAGTGATCTTACGTAATCAGGGGGTGGTTTATTCATTTAAGAGGGGGCCGAAAGCAAAATTGTCAATTGTAAGATTTTTCATGAAATTGATAAGACGTAATAAGTATAAAATAAAAAATATTAAGAGTAATTACATGATATTTTAAAACTTTTTGTGGAAAACATAAGATGATAAAAAAAAATAACAACTTGAATGCGTTTTATCTAAGTCATTTTTTATTCATATACAGGGTATTTGGCGCATGGACCGACACAATTTTTTCAGGGATTTGGGAAGTCATTAGCTAGGTTCTACCCATACACCCTTTGTCCCAAATGTCACGGTTGGTTACATATGATTATTTTTTTTAAATGAAAAAAATTCCCAAAATGTGTCCTTTAATTTGAAATAACTTTTTTGTTTGTGGGTGTAGTGGCACAAAACAAATTTTGTTGCATTCTCCAAAGTCCTTTAAATCTAAAAACATCTTTGTTTTATACAACTGGTTTCAAGAAAATTCCTTACAAGCTTCCAAAGTTAATTTTTGTATTTAATGAATGAAATTTTACAACTTCTAAATTAATTATAAAAAAAACTAAAAGCTATTTTGAACTTAGCTAGAACCTAGCTAAAGACCTCCCAAATCCCTGAAAAAATTGTGTCGGTCCATGCGCCAAACACCCTGTATAAAGCAAAAAATAGGAGTCTAATATGTTTTAATATTTTTAATATCTAACTGACGGACTTAATAGAATTTCTTTTTTTTTTACCCAGGCATCATCCCTATTGTAGGTCATACAGATATTTGTTCCGTGCGGGTATCGAACCCGCGACCCGCGTCGTTTTTGACGTATCAAAACCGAGTGATATCAAACAAAACTAATCAAACACGCTAGGACGATAAGTGGAATGTGGAAGTAAAACAAATTATAGTTTAGAAAACTTTATTTGCAAAGACAGGCACTTAAAAGCTTATTGATACGAAACGCAAATGCTTACAGTAAATTAAACAGGTATTTATTTATTTAGTTATAGTGAGTGGCAAGGACATTTTACACATCACCTATTTATTTTGTTACAAAATAGTATTAGTAGTTACCTACTTAGTTTGTTAATTTGTTTTGGTGACAAATATATGGATGCTTTAAAGGATCCATATATGCCAATGCGTTATTAGGTTTCGCTGTATAAACTATCTAGTGTTTGAGAACTAGAAATCAACTTATTATTCGTGTTCTTTAATAATCGTTCGCTGCGTACTGTTCGGGTCTCCATTCTCCCTGCTGGGAGTATTGTGGGGCACCCTGCTGGGCGTATTGTTGGGTAACCTGCGGCGCTTGCTGCGGGGCGTACTGTGGCTGCTGTTGGATGGGCTGTTGACCAAACTGTGGGGCAACCTGCGGCGATTGCTGTGGGGTGTACTGTGAAGCACCCTGCGGGGCACCCTGCGGGGCACCCTGCGGGGCACCCTGCTGGGCGTATTGTGGGGTAACCTGCGGCGCTTGCTGCGGGGCGTACTGTGGCTGCTGTTGGATGGGCTGTTGACCAAACTGTGAGGCAACCTGCGGCGCTTGCTCTGGGGCGTACTGTGAAGCACCCTGCGGAGCACCCTGCTGGGCGTATTGTGGGGTAACCTGCGCTTGCTGCGGGGCGTACTGTGGCTGCTGTTGGATGGGTTGTTGAGCAAACTGTGAGGCAACCTGCGGCGCTTGCTGTGGGGCGTACTGTAAAGCACCCTGCGGGGCACCCTGCTGGGCGTATTGTGGGGTAACCTGCGGCGCTTGCTGCGGGGCGTACTGTGGTTGCTGTTGGATGGGCTGTTGACCAAACTGTGAGGCAACCTGCGGCGCTTGCTGTGGAGCGTACTGTGAAGCACCTTGCGGGGCACCCTGCTGGGCGTATTGTGAGGTAACCTGCGGCGCTTGCTGTGGAGCGTACTGTGGCTGCTGTTGGATCGGCTGTTGACTGAACTGTGGGGCAACCTGCGGCGCTTGCTGTTGGGCGTACTCGTACTGTGGCCACAGTAGTAGGGTGAATTGTGAGCCATCTGAACAAAACTGTGGGGCAACTTGTAGGAAATACGGTGGTGGTGGAGCATACTGTGGCTGCTGTTGGATGGGATATTGACCGAACTGTTGGGCAAGTTGTGGGAAATACGGTTGTGCAGGTGGCGGAGCATACTGTATGTAGTTCGGTGAGCCTGAGCCGAAATTGTTTGGTGGGGGTGCCCCAGGGACTGCCTGTTTAAGATCCTTTTGATCGTTCTGCTCGTAAGCCCCGAGGTTAACAACTAAGTGTTTTTTAGGTCCTAGGGTTGCATGTCCCTTGTTATACCCTGCTACTAAGTCAACGTTAGTACCGACACCAGCATTTACGCCCCTTTTAGTTGAAGTTTGAGTTTCCGTAATAGTTCCATCATCACTGCCAATCAATGGTGAGCCTGAAATTTAACAGTACCTAACATTAACATATATTCTATATTCAAATCCATGTTTCTAATTGATGTGCCTATTTCCACTTAAATTTCCACGTAAACTGAACTTTATGTGTGGGTAGTAAAGTAATTTTTCCAAAACACATGTTTGTTTACATTCTGTAAATTAAATTGCGGATGGAAGATAGGTGCATGCATAAGCCGTTTTTACATTGGACGATAACGATAAAGACACGATATCGTAGGACTGTCGAGTCTCTCTAAGGTATGATTCCAAACAACGCTGCACGCGGCAGGGCTGTCTGCCGCGTGATTCCGAGTATTTGCAAATAGCTAAAAACGTAATAAAATTTTAATTTCGTGGGCTACCACTGCGGATCCACCTTAAGAGATAATAATTGTCACTAAATGGGCGTAAATCAAGCTATTGACAAAGTCGTTATAAAAATCAAACAACAACGGATCCGTCCCGGAGATCGAACCCAGCCAGAACCCTGCGAAATAATCTTGACTTAGGAAGATTGGTAAGGTATTTGTGCTGAGGCCACATTATGGCGATAAGGCGAACTGCACTTTGCGCGCTCTCTCTTGCACACCGTTCGACGCTGAGTAAAAGAGAGCGTGCTAAGTGTATTTCGCTTTATCGCGACAATGTAGCCGTAGCATAAAAAATAAAGTAGTCTGTAGTAATATTGACCATCAGGCCCATCGTTCACGACACTAATTGAAAGTAACGTGTCACAAACTGAAAGAGTGAGCCAAAATGTCCCAGTACTACTAGTATCACATGAATACTCAGTTTTTTATTAATGTGCTCTAGTATTTCAATGGCGCACTATGACCGATAAGGCCGAACTATCTGGAGAATAAGGACACTGAATTTCTTCTACCGCACCAGTTAATACGTTAACAAACACTCCCCAGGTCACAATTATGCTACGGCTACATTGTCGCGATAAGGCGAAGTACACTTCGCACCGTCATTGTTTATGCTGGGGCCACATTGTCGTGATAAGGCGAACTACACTTCGCGCTCTCTCTCTCGCTCGACGTCTATCTGTAATGCTACGGCCACACTGTCGCGTTCTCTGTAGGTCGCTTTATCGCGACAATGTACGGCTACATTGTCACACATGGCTACATTTCATTATAATTTCACTTTTCCGTTTTAATATGTCAGCATTTCAAATGCTACGGCTATACTTCGCGCGCTCTTTCTCACCCGATACTAGACGCCTCGCTGTTAAACAGAAAACGCGGGAAGTGTAGTTCACTTTATAACGACAATGTAGCGTTAGCATTAGTGATATAAAAAGGTTTTAAGTTACTTTTAGTCTTAAATAAAATAAATTATTAATTAGTTTATTGTCCAAGAATAACACATAGGGTTTGTTATAAACTAAATATGAATAACAAACCAATGAATAACATTATCAAACTTTTATTTATTGATTGAATACGAGGCTTTTAGCTACTTTTATATTTGTGAATATTATGTCTTTTTTTTTTCTTTAAATGTGCGTTTGGTTTGTGCAGAATACAGAAATTTTCTTTCTTTTTCTTTTCAAATTTATTTATGGATTGTGAAGTAGGTGGAAAGTATTACTTTTAAAAATTATAAAACTATCATGAATAGCCATTTTATTGCCAAGAAATATTCAGGCGAATCTGAGAAAATCTATTTTTTTGTGTGAACTTTGTGTTTCAATCTGCCTAGCCTTTTCCCAACTGACATCGGCTTCCAGTCTAAACGGATGCAGCTGAATACCGGTATTTTACATGAAACGACTTCCTATCTGACCTCCAAAACCCAGTAACTGGGTAGCACGACACCCCTTGGTAAGATTGTCAGACTTTCAGGCTTCTGACAACCCGTAACGATTGTCAAAGATCCTGCACGAATGACAGCCGGGGCCAACGGCTTAACGTGCTTTCCGAGGCTTGGAGGGGTCTCGGTAATGTAAAGATAGTCCTATCCACGGACCAACTGCGGCAAGCGAGGCTTAACCTGATCAATCGACCCGTGCGGCTGTTACTACTTAGCCACGAGCTCTCATAGTTATAAAAATACATGACTAGTGTTCTTCTTCTTCTTCTGTTTATTTTTTTCAGAAACCTATCAACGAGGTGTTAAGAACATAATCAGCCTATCACAGGCCTCCTCTTTGTGAGAGGGAATCGGCCGTAATCCACCACGCGAGCCCAGGGCGGGTTGGTAGATGTCACATCTCTTCGATTTTTTCGGTTCTAGGACATGCCAGTTTCCTCACGATATTTTCCTTCACCGTTTTGAACGCAGTGGTGTGGGTGCTGTCTGGTTTTGAATTGAACCTAAGACCTTACAATTCGTAAGTCGCGGCCGTTACCCCCCGGGTATGAACAATGGCTAAAATACCCCAAAACTGAATAAATACGGGTTTATTTTATTATTATTTCGGTCAGATTTTATTAAAAGAGGCAGCAGAAGCGTCCATCAGAAATATTAACTGACGATTGCCAAGATTTCGACAAAACTGATTAAAATGTCCGATGATGAATCGGAGTAGTATAAATTTGTGATAAAAAAAAATATTAGTAACATTTTATTTCTGCATAATCAAACTCAAAGCATTTATTTCAAATAAACTAATTACAGGCATTTTTGAATAGTCAAGGCGTCGTCGGTCAGACAGAAAGATGAAGCTAGTTGCCCATTCCAAAGCGTAGTAGGTTCCTATGGAGAAGAACAGGCAAGAAACTCCACCTACATTCTTTATCAAAATCACAAATATATAATTATGAGAACGATGTAGAAGGTTAAAAGTGTCCGTAATAAAAATATTTAAAAAAACCCATAACTCGTTCGTCATTTAATTTCCGCTTTTATTTAATTTTCATTACATATAATAGCAATTATAAACTGAAAAATAATTGGGATTAAAGCATAACCTAAACTAATAACCAAGCACACGTACAAAATCTTTTTAATGAGAGGTCAACTAACACTGGTTTTTGTTTTATCGTAGATATGACTCGTTTATTTATCTTATCTTAATATAATAACAAAATGTGGAGTCAAAACCTTGCGTTTATAGCTAATTATATGTATAAGTCTCAAATAACATTGACCAGTTAGATCGGCCTTTTCGCAACGCTCGCTCGTTCTATGTAAAATACTGGTAATCAGCTGCATCCGGTTAGACTGGAAGCCGACCCCAACATAGTTGGAAAAAGGCTAGACTAGGTTATATGATGATGTGTTAATAACACGTTAGTGAATCGCATCGTGTACCGATCGCCATAGAAATACTAGTGCTGTGACATTCTGGCTACTCATGGGTAATTAGAGTTTGGAACACGCACGGTAGGGTCGCGGACGGTGGCTCATTGGAAACCCTGCCAGTACATACAATTATTAATTTTTAAAGTACTTAGGAAGGTAAAAAAAGTACTCACACAGGTATAACTCCAAAAGTGCCAAGATCAGGGTAAGCCCCACCTGTTAAAAAAATAAGTTATTTTTAGGGTTCCGTGTCAAAATCATGATGACTTAGACTGAAAATTCGAACAAGTAAACGCTACAAAGTGAAATTATTTATTTAAATTAGACCATTAAAAGGCTCTTTTGAATATCTTTGGCTAGCATCCCATCATAAGATAATGTCGACATGGCCTAAGTACAATATAACTATTTAAGGGTTCGATAAAAAGGTGCTCGAATTTTGTACTTTAAGTCCAACTGCTATTAAGTGACCCGTGATTAGCTGCAATATGATGAAAACGATACAAACAGAGATCTTTTGATGAGATGAGATTGTAAAGCATTCTTAAAAACAAAATATTTTGTAAACGACAGACGATTTGTCACTTTTTACCGAAATGAGCTTATAATTAAAACCACTGAGTGGGCCGCACGGATGCAGGGTCCGGCCACTCTGAATCCACGCGGTAGGTATACGGGACACCGATTGTTATAACTATTAGGAAGGAAGGCGAATATTCGCGCCAGTTGGAACACCTCCATACGAGCTAGTTAAGGTTTAGGAGCATGAGGAACAGGGTGTAAAGTTCACTCATCCACCATAGAAAAGGGAGGATCCTCCAACCAGACGGGTGTTGTGTCTGGCGGGCCGACTGCCCGACTGTTGATGTCGGATAGTCTTATATTTATTATGTCGTTCGCGCGGTAAACTCTATTTGCGCGATGCAGGATTTGTGTGACGTCAAGTCTTTGATGCGTAGTTCGTATGTGGCGGTGTAACCGCTACAAAGGGATTCGCTTTAGTCTGACCAGAGCTACTATGTAAATAGCATGCTTAGCGGGCTCCGCATAGTGTTCCTGTGTTTATGCCACCGGAATTGAAGCATAAACTATCATTATCCAGATTAGTAACAATAAAAGGCGACTCTTGCCGACACAATAAAGTGCAATTCAGGTCGCACAGCGCTAATTACCTACACTAACAAAGTACCAATGTTCCCATTGCTGGGACACAATGTCTCACTCTCTGTAAGAGCGACTGGGCCGTGATCCACCACGTGGGCCCAGTGCGGGTTGGAGAATGTCACATGTCTTCGAATTTTTGGTTCTAGGACATGCCGGTTTCCTCGCCGTTGTTATCCTTCACCGTTTTGAGAGCAGTGGTGATGAAGTAATTTACACAAAGTATAGTACATGCCTGGGTTCGAACCTATGTACGACCTGCAACTCGTAAGTCACCACTGCTCTCCAACAGACAACAGAGCAATGGGCAAGACTTAAACTCTAAATACGGTCTTATTACAAAACCAGGTTTATGTACACTACTCAGGATTAAAATACCGCGATTTTTGATTGTCGATCATTATTCAGACGCCGTTAAAGTTCTAATTGCAACAGACGGATAAACGGACAGCGAAGTGATCCATAAGGGTTCAAAGAAAGAAAGAAAGAAAGAAAATACTTTTATTTGCGGTAAAAAAAAGAACACTAAATAAAAAATATGTAAACAAGTTTAGGGAAAATATGCGTTACATCCACGCAAAACGGCCATTCCTAAGCATAATGCTGCGACCCTATGCAAGACAGAGCCCCAGCGCTCCCCGCGGTTCCGTTTTTTCCTTTTGAGGTACGGAACCCTAAAAACTGACGCTATCATGACAACGACGAATGACGTTGTCTATATGTAGATGTTGATAAGTTGACAATTTTATATAAAAAAACTTTATACTGCTTAGAATAAAGTTCAAAATAATAATTATAATAAAATAAGCTTAAACCATCGAGTCAGTCGATGGTTTAAGCTTGGACCAAAGTTAGAATTCGTTTCATATTGACGACAAAGTTTCGCCTGTTCCAACATTCAGGCAAACTCGAAATAATATAATTTATTAAAAAAAAAACACTTACAATTAACTTCATGGTGGCGGTAGACAGTTGCGTGAGTCAGTCACTTCAAAAAGTCGCTGACTAAGTTTTCAATCGTACTAGCAGTTACGTGACGCGATCTGACTTATATCGGCTTCGGTTATCTTGTAGTGACCTCAATCTTATTAACAATACAGTGACTTTGTAAGAATACTAGTGTCAAAGTTCAAGCATTACCTACATACGTTTAAAAAATATGTATCATTAAGGAAAACAACAATGATATTTAGTTACAGCCATAAATAGGTATTTGTGGATGAACTTTAAATATCTTAGTTTTCCTTAACGATATTAATAACATATTCTCCTATTTTCCATCTTTCAGATAGGTACTCGTAGGTACATAATACATACATAATCATCCTAGTAACGTTCCCACTACTACACAGGCCTCCTCCCTGTGAGAGGGAGTGGGCCGTAATCCACCACGCGGGCAGTTCGGGTTGGTCCACGCGGGTCCAGTGCGGGTTGGAAATGCTATCCAAAATAAATTGTTGGAGGTTGTTGTCGTGTGTGTTTAAGTACCAACGTCATCATCATCACAGCCGAAAGACGTCCACTGCTGGACATAGGCCTCCCCCAAGCACCGCCACTTCGACCCGTTCTGTGCTCCTCGCATCCAGCGGAGATTCCTGCGGCTTTCACCAGTACCAACATACACTAAGTTATTGGAATAAAGTTCCATACCGTACTTTATACTCTGCACACTTGGCAAATGAGAGCTATACAGACCGAAAGAAGTGTAACATTTGGACCGTCACGACACTTTAGTTCCGTAAAAAAAGTGTTCAAAAGGGAAAGGAACTTCGTTTTTGGTTACACTGTGGACCTCATTGTAGTCTGATTAAATAATGTTAATTATTAGTTTATTATCATTATGATGTGTTAAAGCCATCATTGTTTCAATGTGCACTATCCCTTTTTCATAATGGAACAACGCATGGTTTCAGTATTACAATGACCACACTGATGCCTGGGTGCCACGCTGCACAACTAAGCCATAGATTTGTTCGAAACTCAAACTCACTCGAACTCAAAGCATTTATCAATAAACCAATTTAGCAGCACTTTTGAATTGTCAAGGACTCGGTCAGTCAGAAAGATGAAATCAAAATAAATTCATGTCACATAAACCAACATGGGCACTTATGAAACGTCTGATGCTAAATAATAGGTACACGGTTCCAATTGGTAGTTTCCTATGGAGAAGAGCCGGCAAGAAACTCCACGGTTGCATACTCTATTAAAAATAAATGGATTTTACAATTTTTTCAAAGTACGGTATTAATAGGTATGGGACGTAGAATGAACAAGTACGAAAATGGTCTACAAATCTACAGTCTATTAAGCCTACAATGCTCTCACATTTAAAAAATAATCTATATAAGTAAAAGATAAATAAAGTATTAAAAATAAAAACCTATTTAAACCAAATGATTTATGATTGCCATTACAACTGTAACATGTCCACAAAAACCAAGAATAAATAGTTGAAGAATAATTAGAATTGAAGTTAGTTGTCCAATCCAAAGCGTAGTAGGTTCCTATGGAGAGCTACTCACCAAACGTGACATCGAGCAAAACTCTTAGCCGTGTGGCATTAGCTATAGGTTTTAGTGTCACCAAGAATCTTACTAATCCCTACAGCAAATCAATTGACGAGGCTAGATCAAAAGTGTTCGCAAAAACCTATCGAAACATCAACACTTTATCCGAGTTATGTCGAGTCACAGATTGTTTCTTCCATAGTTTCCTGGGTGTGAAAATGTGAGAATTTTGTCAGTTTTTATTGGTAAATATGTTGCAGTGTCAGTTATATTAAGTAGGGCCCTGACTCCGCTGACTTTGACCATATCACAATTAACTAAAATAAAGAACTGTTGAATGCAGATGTGGTTCCCTTTCTCGCATCCATTCCTCACACACTAAGCATAATCAGATAAAATTGAATTAGACAGTCAGCAAGAAAATGGGCAAATTTCACAAACACTTTCTTTGATGCCAATCGACCCTGCTTTTTATAAGGATCAAACGCTTTACTAGACCAGTTAATTGAGGTTGGAGAACTAGAAAAGTCAGAAATCACAATCGACTTCCCATATATTTCGTAAGAAATAAGACTGAGATGAGAGAAAACACAATATACCAGTGTATGACAACAGTCGAATTATTCTATAACTTCCCTGGGCTGAATAGGGAACGAATACAGCAAATAGTTACAGATGAAAAATTAAAATGATTATCGTCCTGCTAAAACTGAAACTAAGCAGTCAATCGTGACATAATAAACCATAATATAATAAGTTACCCATAATACACATTAAGAACCTACATTCAATTGGTATTTTTAAAAGGAAGCAAAAAGATGTCGTACATATGTAAGTAATTAATATTGTATTATTAATCAAATGCTACGCGGGTCTACGCCGCGCTACGCTGCTACGCTGGGTCTACGTGACACAGAAGTTTGAGCTACGACAGTCATGCTTCTTGCGAATGGGTGTTTTCGCATTGTGGGACCAGTGTGGGAAATAGATGGAGCTATACAGGACGTGTAGCTACATCTCTGTTCTCTAGCTCTGTATCGGCGACGGCACGTCAAAGATGAAGGCAAAGTTAATGTTATCAATTAGAATCCTTACTATCACAGTCACGTGGAAAAAATCCGTGCTAAGAATTCATACAATGTTTTGTCTCCTTAATCTTAGCCGTTGCCGGTGTCGTGCTGTACCGTTGCCGTGCCGTACCGTTGCCATGCCGGTAAGTAAAGATGAAATGTTGTAATATTAAGGGCATAGAACATAATTGATACAAAATTAATACATAGGTAAAATAATACAGTGTCTTTCGTCGAATCTCACCCAAGTAGCACAGCTCCGCCGCGAAACCGTAGCAGCGAAACCGCGGTAAATTATTTCAACTGGCTCGCGTCATGTTCCGTGGAGTGTCCGTGGAGTTTCTTGCCTATTCTTCCTCTTCATATTTCTGACTGACCCCTTGACAATTCAAAAGCGTCTGTTAATGGTTTAATTGAAATAAATGCTTAGAGTTTGAGTTCCGCTACTCGTAATTCGAGTAGCGGAACATGACGCAAGTCTATTGAATTGAACTACTGCGGTTTCGCTGCTATGGTTTCGCGGCGGAGGTATGCTACCGGCGTCAAGTCGGTTAATTTATATGCACCGCTTATAATTTATTATATTAATACTCACAATAAGATTCTTCCAGAATCACCAGCAGCAGAATACTGTACGCCTGTAACAAACAAAATTTGAATTTAAAAATAACTCACCAATTTTAAGTGTTAGCCTCCCGTCCGTTACAAAGACTCCAGGAGATCGATAACAATTAAAATTCTATTGTGTCTCATTAGTAGCAGTTGAACTCTGAACATAAATATTACTAAGTCAGAAAAAAAAACCTTTTTCTACGCCAAGATGGGATGCATAAAACGGAAAAATAAATAAGATTTAAAAAGTCGATCATATTGACGATGATAAATTTACTGCTGCATTAATTACTGTAATCTTAACTTTTGATACTAACTAATATTATGAATGCGAAAGTGAGTTTTTGGTTTCTTTGTTACGCTATCACGCTGAAACGGCTGAACGGATTTGGATTAAATTTGGCACACAGGTAGACCATGACGCGGTATAGGACATAGGATATACTTTCTATCCCGGTAGTATGTTCTCGTGGGATAATTTCCGACATGCACGCGGGCGAAGCTAGTTGATGATAAATAATAAACTTATTATTAAACGTACAGAAAAGATAAACGTATCGTGATTCATGAGTCATGGGTTTTATTAAAACTAGACCCGATAGAAAAGAAAAAGAAGGCAAAGTCTAAACAGCTGGGTCTAGATGCATAAAGTTTTGCACAAGAGTGCCTTATACAACGGAGGTGAGCACTAAGGAAGGATTTTAGAAAATTCATCTCCTAATTGGGATGAAAGTTTGTCATTTTTGAAGTAAGGAAATCCCATTTGTCACAACTGTTGTAATTTTATAAGCATACATCTCTATAAACATGAATTACCTACAGTAGTTCACGCTGTGGTTTGCTATTACTTCGCCTACGATGCCCGTCTATTCTGTCTGTCATAAGGTTGTATGTTTAGAAGACACACACACGGCTGCTGTCATTGACAAATAATAATAAAAATACTATATAGGTAAACAATCAAATTAAATCGGAATGGAGTACAAATACATATAAAAAATTCACAAGCTTAAAAAAATAAGAGGAAATATTGTATCAATTATATGTGTTTATTATCAAACAGTCAACAATAGGGATTTCCGAATGTGAAAAATATTATCTGTAGGTAGTTTAAACTAGCAAAAGTTGTTACGCATTACTCTCTTATCGCTAGGACAGTCCGACTTTAGATGGAAAACAAATAAAGAGATATATTTATAATGGAAGATTACACTAAACAATAAATTAAGTTTATTATGAAAATAAATGTCATCACAGCATAGCCAGGCTATGAAGATAACGTTTGCTTTTGACATTGTTCTTGTCTGTCAAGAAGGACCTGAGCTCCAGAACAGATTGGAGAAGTGGCAACAGAAGCTGGAGGATAATGTTGGCTTGAAAATCAGCAGAACGTGAAAACTGAATATATGTTCTGCGATTTAGGCGGACTATGCAGTTCTGAAGCCATAGCGCTTGATGGCGGTGTGGGCTTCTCCCGGTCTGCTCTGACTTTCGGTATCTCGGCGGTAATTTGCGACTCCCGCATTCCTCTTAAACTTAAGGGAAAGATTTATTAAACAATAGTTTGATCTGCTGTCTTGTAGTTGTTATTATTATTACCGTTTGTATTTCCTGTGAGCGTCCCAAATAAAATATTTTTCTTTCTTCCGTTTGTATGTAAAACGCGTTCTAACTAAAAACGAGTTTTAACTGTAACATATATAGATCAGAATATTGGGCCACAAAGAGGATGAATAAGACCGCGTCGTTGGTTTAGTGGTAGCAAGATCTACTATTTCTGTGGCCTGGGTTCGATTCCCGGGTCGGGCAAAGTGTTATGGGTTTAACCATACGGATTTTATTAGAAGCAGCCCGGGGTCTGGATTTTTTGCCTTTTGATGGCAATATGCTAGCCCCCTATTACATGGGACTTAAACGTAACTGGCACGATGCGGGTGTACTAATACGTGCACCTATTTTTAACCCTTTGGGAATACAGTCGGGATGTTACGCAAAGCTTCGTATAAATATTTCAATCAGCGTCGGTCACCTGTGAACTCGTAAGAATATGTGAGTATGTATCAATGACTAAGTTTAATGATAAGGACTGTTATCTTATGAGGGAAACCGAGGCTACATCGCCTCGGTTTCCCGAAAAAGATAACAGTCCACGATGACCACAGGCTGCAAATAACGAGGGGTTCCTGGGTTTTTTCCGCGGAGTCTGGATTTGTGACTATTGAATGGAAATTAGCTTACCCTCTATACCGTTACATGGAGTTTATTTGGCGAGTTTAATGTAGTTGTACTTACTATGAATACGTCTGTGTCTACCCCGTATTTACCCAGTGTGCACTTGTGAAAGAGCTCGTCACGATACCTACCTCTGCTACTGAAGTAGCGCTTGATGTATAATAATATCCTCCGACCGATGTCAGGTCATCGTAGTCTGCCTGTAATGTGCCCACTGCTGGGACACAAGCCTGCTCTAGGTGAGAGGGAGTGGGCTACAATCTACCACGTGCGTGGCCCACTGCAGGTTGGTGTTTGATGTTTGTAGGGTGATGCTTTGAATTCTCGGTTCTAGAACATACCGGTTTCCCCACGATGTTTTCCTTCACAATGTGGCCAATCACAACGGAGATTAGGCAGGTACGCAGAAGATATTATAGTGCACAAGTGTGTGCGCAAACACAGGTGCACACTCTATTCCTTTACTTTCATAGTCCGATGGGACGGCAATCTGACACGACCGGAGAGAGATCAGGCGCAGGACCAACAGCTTTAGGTGCTGTCCGAGGCACGGGGGTACTGCACCACCAACGTCCAAACTCCGGGCTGCTACTGATAAATTCCAAATGGAAAAACCCAATAAAACTTTGCCCGACCCAGGAATCAAACCCAGGAGGACATCCTCAGCATGGTCAGCAGAGGGGCAGATTAATTTCCCAAACTAGAAAGAAAAAAAGAAAAAACGTAAACGTATTTTCTTTTCTTTTTCTTAAACTATATAAAATGGTACAAGCATACATAAACAATATTCGTACGAACGATAGCACTCTTGTTACCTACACATATTTCACTTTTTTTTATCTCAAAAATAATTTGCTGTGATGTCACAGATCAAGTACTTATCATACTAAAGAAAACTGCTTGGTTTTTAAAGTTTTGCACATTCGTTTTATCATTTATATGATTCAGAATTATAGTTATAAAGCTAGTCTTAAGAAAATGAAAAAGTATGCAAAACTGAATAGAATAATTAAATTAGGAAACAATAGAAAACATTTACAAAAATATTCCACGGAGAAAAGAACGTGTTGATCTAATCAACAAATTAAGTAATAATCAAATCAAATTAGAAGACAGCAAAAAAATCTATGAAATTGATACACAGCGCTTACAGTCTGGCATACAGGTATACATATGAGGGCAGACTTAGTTCTCTTTACATAAAAAATGTGAGTTCTAAAAACTAAATTAAAAAACATATTCTTGCTGCTAATTCGAACGTATTCTTGAAGGTTTCAAACCCTGATGCTGTCCATTCTGAGGCAACGGAGGACCCGTCACAGACTTAGTCTCAAGACTGTATCCTCCACCGGGATTCGGTCGTGATCCACCTGCTTAGTTCACCTGGGTGGACTACGGGCACTTTTTCTTGCCGCTGGATCATATAAACGATGAGGAATATGCAAATAAAAAATGTCTATTGGCTATGGTCCACCTAAAATTAATTCCACGGAAATAAAATCCTCTTCCTGATCCTGATCCTGTCATTTTAACCTGCTTGCTTCCTGCGGCTCGATCTGTACGTCGGGCAGCTCTCTGCTCTATATATCTGCCGCCACCTGTATACGTATCTCTTACTTAGAACATTTTTTGGACAAGTGTAATGCAGTGTTTGAACAGTTAAACTTATCATATGTTTGCGTCGCAGGTGATTAAAATATCGGTGATATTGATTGGAGCATAGTCAATAATTCTGATATGTGCCTTAAGTTGTCCAATATAAGTCAAACTTTGATAGATTTCACGAATGTTAATAGGCTTAATCAATTTAACAATGTATGTAATGCTTCAGGCCGCATTTTAGATCTTATACTGTATAACCATTCATTGTGTAGAGTGAGTCAAAGTGTGGATCCGATTGCTAACATTGACCAGCATCACCCACCCCTCGAAACTGTGATTTCTCTGAATAAGGAAGCTAAACTCCCTAATAACACTACTTGCGGTAGACCTAATTTCCGAAAAACGAGTTACATACCAATTCGGAAATATTTGAGTGAAATTGACTGGGATGGGTTATTTAAACCACAGCAGGGAATTATATAGTCTTCCTTATCGATTTCGATAACGGCGACCCTTCGAAATCACTTCCTTGCGTGTGCCCTTAGATGGCTCGCTAGACCGAATTTTGTTTTGAACACCCGGTCACAACTAGAGCAATAAAGTTGGCCTGCAGTGTTTTATGTATACGTGTAGGAGGGCTTAGGTCTCTGTTTGCGTATTTGGCGTTTCTCGGAAATAGCTTCTTGTCGCTTTTTTTCGAAAGATTTAATACTTTTGTGAATAGTTGAGCGCCAAGATGACCTGTGTAAAGCGAGCCTCTCCCAACTTGTAGGATCAATAGCACAAGCGTTAAGATGCCTCTTAAGTATATCCTTATAGCGGAGATGTTGACCGCCATGCTTCCGTTTACCTTCTGCCATCTCAGAGTAAAACACTACTTTGGGTAAACGGTTGTCCTTCAAGCGAAGGACGTGTCCACACCACCTGAGTTGACGCTCCATGAGTAAGGCTTCCATGCCATACAAACTGGAATGGTGCAGGACCTCCGTATCAGGAACATGGTTCTGCCACTTAATGTTCAAGATCGATCTGAGACAACGTAGATGAAATGTGTCCAGTTTCCTAATGTCTGGTTTGTAGAGGCACCATGTTTCTGAGCCATAAAGAAGAACAGGTAAGATTAATGCCTTGTAAACACTAACCTTTGTCTCTAGCTTGAGGTCATGGGATTTCCAGACACGATCATTGAGCCGTCCAAAGGTTGCAGCGGCCTTAGCAATGCGCGATGGTATCTCCGAAGATAGGGTGTTATCATGCCGTAGCATATTTAAACTGCGGGACTTCCTCTAGTGGTTTCCCTTCTAGATTAAGTGTGCCTTTATCAGCTTCGCAGCCTCGGGGTCGTTATTTGAGGACTTGCGTCTTGGAAGCACTGATAACTAATCCAAATCGATGACAGGATTGATGTAGTTCATCGAAATAGCTTTGGAGATTCGCCATGCCGTCGGACATGAGGCACACATCATCAGCATAAAGTATCTCCAGAATGGAAATCCTTTGCAGTTTCGATTTTGCTCTAAATCTAGAAACATCAAACGCGCCCTTATCAGTCCGGACATTCAGTTGAATTTGGTCACCACAGTACTGCAGGGCATCTCTCACAACTACTGCGAAGTAAATGGCAAAGAGTGTGGGTGCCATGACGCAACCTTGTTTTACTCCACTTGTGATCTGGATCTCCTCAGAAAGTTCATTTTCTTGTTGAACCTGCGCTTTCATGCCTACATGAAACTGGCGTATGAGGTTGACAAACTTCTTTGGGTATCCAGATTTTTTGAGAACAAGCCAAAGAGCCTCACGTGGAACTCTATCAAACGCTTTCTCTAGATCGACAAAGCACATGTAGAGAGGCCTTTGATGTTCCAAGCTTTTCTCCTGGAGTTGTCTTACGACGGAAATGGCATCGATAGTACCTCTGCAAGGACGGAAGCCACATTGGCTCTCAGGCAGGTATTTTTCAGCAAGTTTGCTAAGGCGGCTATTGATAATGTGGGCAAGAATTTTACCGGCACTAGAGACAAGTGATAATTTATGCCTCGGTAGGAGCTGCAATCGAAGACATCTCCCTTCCCTTTATAAAGCTTGCAGATCACGGCATCTCTCCAGTCTCGAGGAACTTCTTCACTTTCCCACACCCTTTTGACTATGTGGTAGACCCTGTCTACAATGTGTTTTCCACTGTATTTGTAGATTTCTGCTGGGAGTTGGTCCATTCCAGATGTTTTGTTGTTTTTGAGACGCATAACTGCTTCTGAAAACTCTTCAAAAGTAGGTGGGTCTTCTAAATCTTGGCAAACTGGCAGTTCATCTAGTGTATTTATGTACGACAGATCAGCGCTGAGTGCATCGGGATTCAAGACATAGTTAAAATGTTCTGCCCATCGCATTAATACGTCGGTTGTACTTGTAACTCGGTGTTGTCTGTCTTTTGTGTACATCGGTGCTATTTTCCTTGCTCTTGGGCCAAAAATTCCTTGGATTACGTCGAAAAACTTGCCAGTTTGATGAGTATCAGCGCAGTGCTGTAGTTCAGCAGCTTTCTCCTTCCACCACTTATCCTTCAGTTCGCGAACTTTGGTTCTAAGTATTTGTTGCGCTTCCTTACTTAGGAGCATCTGTAGACTTCTTGTTTAATTCATGCCTGTGTTTGTCAACTAGCGCTTTGATCTCGCTGTCAGATGTGTCAAACCAGTCTTGGTTGTTTTTATGTGGTCTTCCTACAATTTCCATCGCACAGGCATGAAGATGTTTGGCAAAAGATCTCCAGTCGCCATCAATGGTAGGCTCCGACTGCGGAGCACTCGCAGCGAATTTTAAATCCAACGCTTTACCCAGTTCTAAAGATCTTATTAGATTTGAAAAGGTAAGTTTAGGTGGTATTTTGTTGGGTGCTCGTCGTGGTGCTTTTAGCTGTAAGTACATCTTTGAACGAATAAGACGATGATCAGTCCAGCCAAAATCGCCTCGCATTGCCCTCGTCACGAGAACGTCGCGCATGTCTTTTTGGCGAACAATGACATAGTTTAAAAGATGCCAGTGTTTAGATTTTGGGTGCATCCACGAGGTTTTGTATTTCTCAGCAAGTCGAAAGCATGTATTATTGATGCTTAGATCGAATTCAGCACATAACGACAATAGCCTTAGTCCATTATCGTTACATTTCCCTATCCCATGTCTTCCGAGGACTCCATTCCAAATTGCATATTCGGTACCGACATGAGCATTAAAATCCCCCAACAAAATAACTTTGTCACACTTCGGAATTTTCTTCAGAGTTCGCTTTAGGTTTTGGTAAAATACCTCTTTATCCGGCGAAGGCAGGGTGGGAGCATAATCAGTAATGAGATGGGCGTACTTATTCTTAGAAAGTGGAAGGCTTAGAGTCATGAGGCGGTCATTGACACCCTTAGGTAATTCACTCAGATCTCCAGTCAAACCATTTCGAATAGCAAAGCCTACACCACTGCCCGCCCTCTCTCCAGATGGACGTCCACTCCAGTAATAGGTGTAGCCTCCTAGGTGTTCACGAAACTCTCCACTATCACTCATATGGGTTTCGCTTATCGCAGCCATATCTATGTTATAGCAGGCTAACTCTCTTGCTATGAGAGCAGTTTTTCTCTCTGGGCATAAATTACGGTCATTGTCTAGTAGAGCCCGTACGTTCCATGTAGCTATGCAAAGTCGTTGGTATTGTATCTTATTATTATTAAATTCTTTCTGTTTCTTTCGACCGCATTTGTCGATGTCCAAGCGCCCGCGGTTTGGCACCTAGATGATGGGTGAGACGGACTATTTTTGGGCCAACTTTTCTAGACCCCTCCTCTATGCAGAGGAAAGCAGAGCGATCCTAAATAGGGCTGCTTTGTCACCAATTGTGCTGCCAAACCCAGAGTCCCGACTCAATCGACTCCGGGAGCGACCACTCTCCCTTGGTCGCCTACGTGCAGGGTGCTGACTAACGCCTCGGTAAATCGATACCTTAGCCCCATCGCCAAAACCCCATCGACGCAGGGCTTTTAATACGCTCAGATGAGATGTTGGTAAAAATGCAGAAATATGAAGTGGAGAGAAAGGAAAATCGGGATTGAAGAAAAAATCGACCACCTGGAAAAACAATCAAAACTAACTAGCCTTGAAATTAAAAATGTTCCAAAAATTGCCGATGAATCGAAACTTGATCTGGCTAACACAGTGAGAAATATCGGAAACGTCCTTGATACCACCATAGTTCAGTCCGATATTAAAGATGTTTACAGAATAAACTCCAAAAGCTCCATGAATAACACGATCATAGTGGATTTCACTACCGTAATGCTGAAATCAAAATTACTTCATTCGGTCAGGACCTTCAACAAAAACAACTTTAACAACAAATTGAACACAACGCACCTACTAGTTGAAGGCCCCAAGGTACCTATCTACTTATCCGACAACCTACCATCAAAAACCCGAACAATATACTTTTTAGCAAGAGATTTCGCCGCTCAGAATAAATATAAATACTGCTGGTCAGCTTATGGTAAAGTCTACTTACGCAAAGAAGACGGAGCGCAGCGTGTCGTAGTGAACTCTGAAGTAGACTTAGCCAAGTTAACTCAAACCTGACTATGTAGTCATTATGTCATTATTACAAAGACAATAATTAACAGTGAGCATGCAATGCTCACTGTTAATTATTGTTACTATTTACTTAGAGCTTCAAAACTATGCAGCATGCCTAATTCATTGATTTTTGTTACTTAATGTTGAAATTTCTTGGTTTTTATAAAACACTAATACACGCACACACTTTCAAACAATCACACTGGCACAAAAATACCCACCATCCTACACCGTACGCACACAAAATATTTGCAAAATTTACTAATTCACGATCAAGACTTGTCCTTAGAAGTGGTTTTCGCATTTTCCTAGAATACTGGTGTGACTCACCCGTTACTGGAAAAATAATAATATTAAGAAATCTGTACTTTGTCCCGTTAGCTTTAAACCGTACCATTCGATAATTCAAATAATGTAAATTATATGTTAGATAATTTGGATAACGTCTCTTTTTCAAACGCGATAACATGTGACCCTGATGATTGTTCCAAGCTGGTGCCCTCCAACTCATGTTTGACTATTTTATCCACAAACATTCGCAGTGTAAATGCTAATTATGCGGGGCTTTTAACTCTATTACAAAGAATTGTAGTACCTAGTGATGTTATTACTCTATCAGAGTGTTGGCTCTCCCGCAATCCTGTTATTCCGATTCTAGATGTTATACTTCTTATAAGTCCTCAAAAACCTTTAATCAAAATGAAGGAGTAATTGTATATGTCAATAGTTTGCTTGCTAATGTGAAAGTTAAAGAACCCGTCGTATCCGAAGCGAACTGTTTGACAGTCACGGTTGGTGCGGATATAGCCATAATTGCCGTGTACAGGCCCTATGCATTTAAAGATCCCTCAATTTTTTTACAATCTATGGACAGTATTCTATGTGAGCTTAAATCGTTTAGAAACATCGTAATTATGGGAGACATAAATATTGACATTTCTCGCAATTCAAAATTCAAAAATTCAAAAGTCATTTATTCAAACTAGGCTGAGAATCAGCACTTTTCGAACGTCAAATTACATAAGACAGTCCCCCAAAACGCCCACCCTTCACCACTTCCTAGTGCTTTTGCTGGGAAGAAGAAGTGGCGCAACAAACTCCCCAGCAGCACAGCTGTCTGTTCAGTAAGAAAAAAAATAAAAAATGATTCTATACCAGTATGCAAGACAATTTACAATATGCAAAAAATAATTTAAATTAAATAGCTATAATTAATAGCCATATGACAGCTAGCACACGCCAATATACCAACCAAAAGCATCGAGAACTATACTCAAGCAGAAATAAAAATAAGTAAAAGTAAACAATATCTAAAAAAAAAAGAAGATGAATAATAAAGATGCATACTCACTGGACTATTTGGATCTTCTAGGTCTCCATGGACTTTTCCCGGGACATGCGTTGAAAACACATGGATCTACATGTCTTGATCACGCCAATATAAAGACTTCTTTCTCAAGCACAGTCATGGTGCTAGAATCCACTATCACAGATCACTTTGCAGTTCTACTCTCCTTGTCACCAAATAGAATCAAAGTTCTAAACTCACGCCAAATCACAAAAATAGATGAGAATGAGCTTGCTAATGACATTAGCAACATAAGTTTCGATGCCGTCTATGCATCAAAAGACCCCAATCTGGCTACTAAATATTTAATAGAACCACTTCTCCTAGCATTATCTAGGAATACTAAAACTATTTCAACTTCACGTAGACGCAGGCCGATTAAACCCTGGATTACTCAAGGACTACTAAAATGTATGCGCCACAGAGACAATTTGTATAAAAAGCTTAGAACAGATCCAAGAAATGAAGTCCTCGTGGTGTCCTACAGAAGGTATCGTAATTTTTGTACAAATCTGCTACGAAAAGCAAAAAGAGATTATGAGAGACTAGAATTTGAAAAAGCAGGTAGAAATTCCAAGCAGCTATGGCGTGTTATTAAAAGTATCTCAAACATAGGACAGCTGAAGTCGTCAGCCCATGATCTCATAGCGAATAATCACGATAAACAGGACACTATAAATCAAATTAATGAGTATTTTGCAAATATAGGGAGACGTCTGGCTGATAAAATACATAGAGACCCTCGTCATACTTCGCTACCTGACCCCCAGAAGGAGTCTTTTGTACTGCTTAAGACAAATGTGCAAGAGGTAGAACGCCTAATCCTATCACTTAAGAGTGATTGTGCAGTTGGCTGGGACGGTATTTCTTCTAGTTTTATAAAACGACATAGAAACGTTATTGTACCTCCACTGACACATGTTTGCAACCTATGCCTTGACTCTGGTGTCTTCCCTAATTGGTTCAAAAAAGCAATTCTTCACCCTATTTTTAAATCTGGAGATCGTGACCGTGTCGAAAACTATAGGCCCATATCAGTTCTGCCTGCGATGTCCAAGATACTGGAAAAGATCATAAATAGAAGGCTGGTTGCATATTTAGAGGCGCGAAACCTTTTGTCGATTAACCAATTTGGCTTTCGCAAAAATCTATCCACTGCTGATGCTGTTCACAAATTGGTTAATCACATAGCTCAGAAACTTGACAACGGTAAGAAATGTGTTGCATTGTTCCTGGATCTCGCGAAGGCATTCGATACGGTCTCGATTCCCATCTTAATATCGAAGCTCGAGCGCCTGGGTATACGAGGTACCCAGCTGACCTTGTTTCGGAGCTATCTCACAAATAGAACACAGAGTGCCAAAATTGGAACTTACTCTAGCTCTGATCTAAATGTGGCTTTTGGTGTGCCACAGGGCAGTATTCTTGGCCCTACTTTATTTTTAATTTATATGAATGACCTGTGTTGCCTCAGCCTAGAAAGCGGTACAATATTTTCCTATGCGGACGATACAGCGCTTGTATTTGCGGCGGACAACTGGGAAGAGGCATATCGCCTTGCTCAGAAGGGTTTCGATACAGTCAGTAAATGGCTTAAGAACAACTTGCTTACCCTTAACATAGCGAAAACAAAAATAATAAATTTTTCGATTCGAAATATCAATGTGTCAGTTACAACCTCAGTAAACGTTGCTGCCCAGTTGACACTAGCAAATTGTAGTAGCGACGGCAGTTGCACCCCTGATCACTGTAGCATTGAACGAGTCACTTCGATAAAGTATCTTGGCATAGTGATTGACTGCAACCTTACATTCAAAGAGTACATAATACACCTATCAAATAGAGTGCGCAAACTAATGTACATTTTTAAACAACTAGGAAACTCAGCAGATGCTGCTGTCATGAAAATGACATATCAGGCGCTGTGTCAATCAATTCTGGTCTATTGTATCTCGTCCTGGGGTGGGGCAGCCAAATCCCACTTTATTCAGATTGAACGTGCGCAGAGAGCGGTTCTCAAGGTGTGCTGTCTCAAGCCAAGACTTTATCCCACCGTCAAGCTCTATGAATATTGTCAAGTCCTTACGGTGAGGCAGTTGTTTGTACTGACCACTGCTATTAAGCAACACTCCATTTCCAACTATGCACAGCAAACAAATCGCCGTAACCGTATAGTTGCCTTAGTTACTCCTCTTAAAACTTCTTTTAGTCTAAGATTTTTTATTTTCCTCGGACCTTATCTGTACAATAAACTGAACCAAATTCTTTCCTTACACTCATTGAACAAACATAATTTTAAAATCGCTTTACATGCCTGGCTACAAAGCCAAACATATACTGCCACAGAAACTCTCTTTAACGTATTAGTTTAATCAGACTCATCCACTAAATCTCTCCAACACACACATATACACACACACACACACACATATCCATACAGACACACTCAAACATATTCATAAAAAGACTCTCAATATTTTTTAATCGTTTTACCTTTAATACTCAAATACTCTCTAGTGTCTCTTTTTATAATAAGCTCACTAATTGTTTTGAAACTTTTGATATTTGCTGTGATATCAGATATAAGCTATCAAACGTGTAACTTTAAATAGGTGGGGACCTGGTGACCTGTATTACAGGTGTTTCTACCTACCACAGGCACCAGCAATCCACAACCAAATATCGTTAGCTACTGCTTTTGTGTTAATATTTTTTTGTATTTTTTGGCTTGTGGTGATAAATAAACAATTTGTATTATTATTATATTATATTATAGATCCGGAGGCAAATATCTAGGGTCATCTGCGCGTGAAATAGATTAAAGTGGACAAGCATTTGCGCATATACAAAACCACTCTCTCGTCCCTTCCTTTGTGGTCCAATGGACTGGTAGACCAGTACGATCGGCAAAGGTTGGGATGCTGCGAAAGGCCGTAAACCACTGTATGGATCCTGGTAGACGCCCTCAAGGTGCTTCGCATTACTCTGCTGCATTTTTGATCACGATAACGGGGAGGTAGTAAACGCTTATGCCTATCATGACCAAGCAGACTTGTGTGCATGGGGGATCTCCCGAATTTCCTTAGTCGCCTTTTACGACACCCGTTGGAAGAGGCGTGGTGGTGCTTTTCTTTGAGTCCGAATACCACGCGGACAGCGGGGAATTAATGAGATGGTGGAGGTATTTTATCACGTTATATATGAAGGTATAGAAAAATTTATAAATAAACGAGTGCCAAAAAAAAGTAAATTTCCACCATGGTTCAATCGGGATCTAATTAACTTACTTAATTGCAAAAATAAAATCAGAAATCGCCACAATATTTACAAAAACACTTTAGACAAAATTGAACTGCATATTATAACTAAGCGCTGTAATGACCTTGCACAGCTTTGTTACAACAATTATATGAAGCAATTGGAAGACGAACTCAAAAATAATCCTAAGCTTTTCTGGAGTTACGTTAAAACAGGTGGGTCAAGCTCCTATCCCATTGCTATGACAAATGGTACTAGTACATCATCATACCCCACGACAATATGTGAATTTTTCGCATCTTACTTTTCTTCTGTCTATAGCCCTATTCAAGCCCATTATAACGAAAACAACACAGAGTTTTTAAATAACATTGAAATACATAGTTTATATTTATCAAACATTATTGTTAGCAGTAAAAGTCTCTTTAAAAAGCTAAAAAGTCTGGATTGCAATATTATAATCTGGCTGGGCCAGATGGGATGCCACCTATCTTTATCTATGAGTGTGCAGCTGATATGGTCACCCCGTTGTCACTTATTTACTATAAATCCTTAACCTCCGGGCTCTCTCCATCAAAATGGAAAGTGGCAGAGGTTGTACCTATACATAAAGCTGACAAGGACGATTTAGTCTCTAATTACAGACCGATATCAATTTTGTCGTGTTTTGCTAAAAATGTTGAGTCTGATCTGTCCATTTATTCAAAAGCACTTAAACCTATACCTTGGCGATGAGCAAGCAGCATGGCTTTGTGGAAGCTAGATCAACAAACACAAATCTTTTTCTGTTCACCGAGCTGTTATCAGAGGCAATTGATTCAGGTAACCAAGCCGACGTCATGTATATGGATTTTAGTAAGGCTTTCGACAAAATCTCACATAAATACTAATTCATAAGCTGCAAGCTTATGGTTTAACTGGATCATTGCTTTCTTGATAAACGGATTTCAGTCTGACAACCGATATATCTCTTCCGGAGTTCCACAAGGTTCTCATTTGGGCCCAATTTTGTTTTATTTCTTTATAAATTATATTCCAAAGTGTTTCTTACATTCTAAGGTTTTTATGTAGGCCGACGACTTGAAATTTGTTAAAATTATTAAGTCCCAACATGATGCCATTCTTTTGCAGAGTGATCTCAATAGGCTTATTAAGTGGTGCGGACGCAATTCAATGCTGTTAAATCCCAGTAAATGCTATCATGTCAAATTTACAAGAAAACATAATTTAGTAAGAGAAGATTATCACATAAATGAAACCAAGATAGCAGAATTAA
This sequence comes from Xanthia togata, assembly GCA_963853775.1. Lineage (NCBI taxonomy): Eukaryota > Metazoa > Arthropoda > Insecta > Lepidoptera > Noctuidae > Xanthia > Xanthia togata. Next base: position 8,806,661 of record OY970805.1, read on the forward strand.
ACACAACAAAAGACCTCGGTGTTACTTTTGATGCTAAATTAACTTTTATCCCACATGTAGATTGCATAATAAAAAAGTCTTCTAGAATGCTTGGTTTCGTTTTAAGACATTGCAAACAGTTTAGTAGTTTAATAGTCTGATTCGAAGCCTGTTGGAATATTGTAGTGTGATCTGGCGACCGCACTATGCTACACATTCGTTGCGCCTGGAGAGAATCCAAAAACGCTTTCTGTGGCACCTGGCGTTTACCAGCGGAATAGAAAAAAAATACGTTCATATACCAAGCGGTTGAAATACTTTAAAATAATTTCGCTGGAAAAGCGCCGTCGCTTTATCGACGTAATGTTTGTGTGCAAATTAATGGCCAATAAATTTGACTGCCCACAGATGCTAAATTCTTTTAAATTTCGTGTGCCTTCAAGGATTCCTCGTAAGCCAACTACGCCACTCTGTCCACCGCTCCGACGAACGGTCTTAGGCGCTAGTTCCCCTGTCGCAAGGTTAAGCAAGAGAATTAATGAAAGTAGCGATCTTATCGACTTGCACTTTGACTCACTATACAGTTTAAAAGCGAGGACTTTGAATTTTTTTAGCGAGGATTTTTCTCTTTGTTGTCTGTGTCAGGATCAATATAACATTTAACATTTTAGATACTAGTAGTTGATATAAATTAAGGTAGCTTTATTCTCTCTTTTTCTCTTTTGTACGTACAACTTTCGTTTTGCAAGCTGAGTTTACCTATAAGTGATTGTGCACTATTGTTTATCTGTTTTTGCTTGTTTCTTATGTCCATAACCAGTGTAAACAATTGTTGGTAAACCAAAATAAATAAAATAAATTTTACTACAATTGAAAAATGAACGCCGAAAGAACAAATGAAAATCGAAAAAACAAATTAATACGCAAAAAAAACTTTAATTAATAAAATAATGATTTATCATTGAGACAATCAAAGTAACTTTTCCAAAGCGAGTCCTACAGAAATTTCTTTGTTTAACAATTCTAATTGTATTTCTATTATATCGTCATCATCAGTTATATATTTGGTTTTCCATTATTGGAAGGTCTGGATTCAAGACTCTTCATGTTGTGTAAAAGTGATTCCAATATCCTATTTACAGAATAAACAATTTCATTTCATTTCAGTTCAGTTAGAAGGCGCAAAGTGGTGATACTGGTTTTCTTTACTTTCATGTTCAGTTTTGATTGGAAAGATTCCTTCCACCAAGATGTATCTGGTTTAGTACAAGATCTATCTCAAGTGGTACAGCCTGAGATTGGTAGTTGACAACTATCAGTAGTCATGATTGTTATCATTCAGTTATATTCTCAGATAGTATAGGAAGAGGTATAGGTAAATTAATTAGTCACAACCTGTGTATTCTACTCATAATTATTGTATAACCTACAAACCGTCGGGTTCCCAAATAACGGTAGGAGGGGTTCACATCGGCGTCGAGTCGACGATGAAGTACCTAGGACTCCTCCTCGACAGTCGGTGGAAATTAGTGGAGACTTCCGACGTTTGGCTCCCAGACTGGAGCGGGCCGGGGCTGCCTTGAAGCGGCTCCCAATCTAGGGGGTCCAAACGCCTCCTGCCGGAGGCTATACGTGTGGGGGTCGTGCGGACAATGGCCCTTTACGGGGCACCCCGTTGTGAACGCGTTCGTTGAGGCGGCCGCGGCTGAACGCGCCCCACAAGCCGGAGGTAAAATCCAAAATATCAATTCCAAGTCAAACTTGTGAGCAATCTTCGGTGTCCAGTGTGAAAGCAAGGGTCGTACGAGGTAGGCAGGGTCGGAATCCGTAAAATACAAAGCAGAGGTCGTGAAAAATGAAGGACAATCGGGAAAACACTCAAAACGCATCGGAAAACACGAAACGAGTGAGCAAACAAGAGCATTAGAGCAGTTGGCAACTGTCTAGTATCAGTGTCAGTCAGCTGTCATGCCAGTGACATAGACTAAAAATAGAACACTAATTTTAATCGATAATCATTAATATTGTTTTTTCCGTAAATAATTGATATATTTTTTTATTAACATGACTGCAATTATATAATATATGTATTCATACATGTAATATATAAAGATAAATCAATTATAAAATACAAGTTGCCTACACCTATTATCCGTAAGAAATACAGACTTGTACCTGGATGTTGGAGGGTGACTTAATTTTCATGTTGTTTGTGTGCAAATCCTTGCCTGCATACCTAGGACTTCGGGAAGTACTTTGGAGGATTTATAGACCTGCACCCCCCATTACGGGGGTGGGAGGGGGAAAGTTACAGATTTCTATTATTTTTTTTGTTGTTTGTGTGCAAATCCTAGCTTGCATACTAAATTTCAGCTTTCTAGGACTTCGGGAAGTGGGGTGTGCCAAAGTTCACCTAAATTTTCAACTCCGATAATTGGAAATCCAAAAATGTTCTTCCTAACATTTTTCATCCTAACAATCACAATTCCTAACTACTCTGTCTCTAATGTTCATAATTCCGAAGCATTCAACTTCATAATGTCAGTAGCAATAAACATCTATTATACTTTTATTTGTTTTCCAATATTTTCTCAACATAACCATCTTTTACACTATTATTCAAAGTCATATCTTTTTGTTTAGATTTCTTTTTATTCATAATAATCAGTATTATATACACTAATTTTGCGTAACTTTGTTGTCACATAACATACAATAAGAATAATAGTACCATGGTACAAGTAGTTAAATACATGTTTTCATATACACTTTTCAATTAAATTAGTTTAATATTAGCGGCTATAGCTTTTAAATAATCACTTTTATTGGTGTATTTTTGGAAGCCAGAGTCACGCTCCAGTCATTCAGTCAAGTTCCAGAAACGAATCGGTCTTATTCATAATTATTGGTTTAGGTTAGGTTAGAACTGTGACCACAACGCACGAGCCGAGCGAGCGAAGCGAGCGTGCCGCGGTAGCGGCCGGCGAAGTGCCAGAACCGAATCAGTCCTATAGTTATTGGTTTAGGTACGGTTAAAACTGACCCACATATATTTTTTATAACACTTGGTAAATGTTTCTTTCTGAGTATGAGTGAAAATATTATGGTAATTATGTTTAGGGATAAAAGCGTTATGATAAAAAACAGTAGGAGTTTAAATATATTTACATTAATGATATTATTAATTACAATTTTCGGAAACATGAGTGTTATGAACATCGCCGGTAGCACTACAAATAGTATGAATGAATACTTTAGGATGAAAATTTTTAGGAAGAGTGATCATTCGGATTACAAATCGTTAGGAAGAAAAATTTCGGGTAAAGAACTTTAGTTGAGCCAATATGGACCCCGGGAAGTGCTCTAGAGGTTTTGATGAGTGAATGAGTCAGTGACGAAATCGACGTATTTTAGGTATGATTAAAATCCCAAACATAACGCTTACCCCCTTATTCATAAACGCTGCTTAAAGTTAAGTATAGCTGTAGTATAGTTTAGTTTAGTTGTTGTAGTAGTATTAGCGCCTGTATAATCATACATTTTTGTCGTTTAAACATCTCTTAACTTTAAGCAACGTTTATGAATAATAGGGTTATTATTAGTGTATTATAAAAGTCTGCTAACTACATCTTATTCTGAGAATTTAAGAAGCTCTCTAGCATTATTCAAGCCAACGCTATGAGGGTTTGAAAATACGACGAAATGCTTCTAGAAAAGGTAGGTATTTGGCCCTTTTTTGGTACGCCCCAGATATTTACTTCGAAACGAGCATTCCAAATACACTCGAGAGCAATGAATCCGGGTCACTTAAAGAATGTTAAAAATCTCGGAAACTAAAAATGATAGGTTAATGCAATAAATTGTATTTAATAGACAATGTAATACTCCTTAAAAGAAAGTAAAAAAAAAATGAGTCACCATACATTTTATTAACACAAAATTACATAAGAAAAAAACTGCTGATCTCTCCTTAAAACAAAAATAGGAAACATGAAATTTTTGAACTTTATTACGATTTTCTTGAATTTTAATACTTCGTATTGCCTCCTCGTGCTTCCATTACTGCGTTTACGCGGTTTGGCATGCTGTACACCAAGTTCCTTATACGATTTTGGGGAATATTCTCCCATTCCTCTGTGAGAGCAATTTTGAGCTCACGAAGCGTGATTGGGGGAGGGTTTCGTTGTTTTACGCATCTGCCTAGCTCGTCCCAAGCATGCTCGATCGGGTTGATATCCGGGCTGCGCGCTGGCCACTCCATACGAGTAATGTTCATCTCTTGAAGGTAGTCATTCACAATCCTACCTGTATGAGGTCGGGCATTGTCATGCATAAATATAGCATCCTCACCTAAATTGACCATAAATGGACCAACGTGATCATTGAGGATTTCTTCCACATATCTTTCGCTAGTTAAAGAGCCGTTTTCTATGATCACCAGCTCTGTGCGACTTTCAGAAGAAATTCCGGCCCACACAAGTACAGACCCACCACCATAGGCTACTTTTTCTTCGATGCATGCTTGCTTGAATCTTTCCCCTGGTCTTCGATACACTCTGTGTCTTCCATCGTGCTTGTAGAGCATAAATTTTGATTCGTCGGAGAACATAACTTTTGACCAATCTTCAATACTCCAATTTACGTGGCTCTGGGCATATCTTAGTCTTGAAATACGATGCCCACGCTCCAGTTTAGGGCCGTTTGCAGGTCTAAGGGGTTTTAAGTTAGATTCAGCAAGCCGACGTCTTACTGTCCATGCACTTGGGTTACTTCCTCCGAGGCGTCGAAACTGATTTGTGAGTTCAGTTCCTGTAAGAAAGCGATTTCGAAGCATGGTGTTCACCAAGTATCGGTCTTCTCGTGCTGTGGTACACCTGGTTCTGCCCGTTCCTGGTCTGCGTAGGTTAGAACCAGTTTCTTCGTAACGTCGGAGAACTCTTTGTACTGTTGACAGCGACACACCGACAGTCCTGGCTGTATCGCGCTGACTCCGGCCGGTTTCCAGCATTGTAAGTATTCTGGTGCATTCTTCAGGCGTAAGCGACATAATTTCAGCTTGAATAATGAATATAGAGCACTATCAACATGGTTTATGTACCCACATAAATGACAGATTACAAACAAAAGCAAAACCAAATGCTGTAATTTCGTAGTTCCATCTTCGAAAGTGGCCCTTTTTCAAATTTGATTTTTTTATGATATAACTTTACAATAACTAAGAAGTTTTAATACCTTCATTTAAGGAGTATTACATTGTCTATTAAATACAATTTATTGCATTAACCTAGCATTTTTAGTTTCCGAGATTTTTAGGATTCTTTAAGTGACCCGGATTCATTGCTCTCGAGTGTATATGTGATAAGTGTTTGTTTCAACATTATGTCATATTTAAATGCTTTATCAAATAAAAATAAATATTACTGTAAACGATTTATTTATTTATTTAAATAAATGAAGGGCTCTTAATAAAAACAATAAATCTCATAACTACTTGACAAAATATCGTTTAACCCTCCTCTATTTTTGGCAGAAAACGACACCTTTTTGCTGAAATATTTGGTCAATGGTTCTGGGGCCCTACCATCACCTCTTTTAGCTATATTATTTGAATCTTACTTGAGCGTGGGAAAGAGATGGAGCTAGAGGTCCTGTATAGCTCCACTTCTTTCTCGCACTGAAGTAACATCAAAATAATACTGCTAAAAGAGGTGGTGGTCGGCCCCCAGATCTCATTTGTCTGAATTTATTACAAATTATTGTTACTGGCCCTCGTTGTAGCTGTAAGGTCCACGAGATGGGTAGTCTTCATATTCTTGCGGGTGGATAGTGATTTGCTGCAAGGTGCCCTTGTTATGGTGCGGCTCCCCGAAAATTTGCTGCGGGAAGTAATACATTTGATTCGGGTACCCATACATTTCCAGAGGGTACCCAGAGTATCGTTGCGGGTACCCAAGAATTTTCTGCGGGTAGCCGTTGATTTGCTGCGTGTAGCCGTTGATTTGCTGCGGGTAGCCGTTGATTTGCTGCGGGTAGCCATTACTTTGCTGCGGGTAGCCATTGCTTTGCTGCGGGTAGCCATTGAATTGAGGATATATTCCTTGCGGCACCTTGAGCAGCACAAAAGGTGCACCTGAAATAATTATGTAATGTATAAATAATTAACCTTTTTATACTGACTGACTGTATATACGAAAGAATATATTCGAGTACATTGTAAATGAATCCTATATTGATGATTTCCTGCTAAGATTGAGAATGTATAATTCGTGATTGCTTTCATTCCTTGGCCACAGGCTGTTGGAGGAACACCGTGTGGATTTAGGCAGTAAAAGTTTGACATTAGGATTTCCATATCAAAAAGGTTGGATCAGGATTCGTTCTTTGTAAGGAGCAGAATCCAGCTGTATATGGCATGTAAATACAGCTGATAAAAAAATCAAAAACCCCACTACGTAAAAAGTTAACTTTAAAAAAGTTGGAAACAAGATGACCTATTTCTGTCTTCAAAACGATCTCAAGCAGTTGGAGGCGTCATTTTAAATGAAAAAATTAAAGACATTATCATTCATCAAAATCGGTTCAGCTGTTTAGTAGTTACGAGGGAACATAGAGGACGGATATATCTACACACATACATATATACAGCTCAAACACATAACCCTCCTTTTTTGGCTCAGTCGGGTAAAAAAGTAGGTCATCATAATCTGCCCAGCCTTTTCCCAACTTATTTTGGGGTAGGCTTCCAGTCTAACCGGATGTAGCTGAATACCAGCATTTTAAATGGAGCGACTGCCTATCTGACCTCTACAACCTAGGTTCTAAGAGGTAAAAGAACAAAAAAAAACTTACAGTAGAACCCTTCGAAACACACCAGCACCAACAGCGCGAAAACCTGAAAGATGATACATAAATATTCATTTCAAATCTCTGAATAGGTAGATACCTATTTGAGTGTACCTACATCGAAAACAATTGTGTTTCTAATGATGATACAATATTAATATTAATGATACAATGAAGATCGCATAGTATAGCATAGTAAATGTTAACGGGGCGACGTCTTTGGGGTCTCTAGTTAAGATGGGCGTGCCTCAAGGATCAATTCTTGGCCCTTTCCTGTTCCTAGTTTATATTAATGACCTTCCTTACATGATGGCTAACTTATCAGATATAATTCTATTCGCTGATGACACTTCTCTTATTTTTAAAATACATAGATAGAAAAGATACGGATGTCATACATGTTAACCATAGTCTGGCAGTTCTTTCGAAATGGTTCGCAGCTAATAATCTTTTAATTAATGCGAACAAAACTAAATGTCTTAAGTTCTCATTACCAAATAAAACTTGATGGCAAGAAATTAGATGCTATTACGGAAACCGTATTTCTAGGAATTACTTTAGATTCGAGATTGCAATGGGGCGCCCACATTATATATGTGAACGCCCCTATATGTGAACGCTCTGATTGTTGCTCTCAGCAGTCATCATGTCGGCTGTCATATTGATGGTGTTTGCCTAAATAATCTTAGCTATGCGCACGACATGGTGCTGCTGAGCGCATCGGTTTGTGGCATGAGAACATTGTTGCGGATTTGTGAGACGTATGCAGATGAACATGGTCTTAAATACAGGGTGTTTGGCGCATGGACCGACACAATTTTTTCAGGGATTTGGGAGGTCATTAGCTAGGTTCTAGCTAAGTTCAAAATAGCTTTTAGTTTTTTTTTATAATTAATTTAGAAGTTGTAAAATTTCATTCATTAAATACAAAAATTAACTTTGGAAGCTTGTAAGGAATTTTCTTGAAACCAGTTGTATAAAACAAAGATGTTTTTAGATTTAAAGGACTTTGGAGAATGCAACAAAATTTGTTTTGTGCCACTACACCCACAAACAAAAAAGTTATTTCAAATTAAAGGACACATTTTGGGAATTTTTTTCATTTAAAAAAAATAATCATATGTAACCAACCGTGACATTTGGGACAAAGGGTGTATGGGTAGAACCTAGCTAATGACCTCCCAAATCCCTGAAAAAATTGTGTCGGTCCATGCGCCAAACACCCTGTATAATGTGACGAAAAGTCAGTTCATGGTTTTTGGGACCGGCTCTAAATGTCCTATAGCAGTACCTCCCATCAAACTGTATGGGGTTCCCTTGGTCAGAGTGGACCATTTCAAATACCTGGGGCATGTAGTAACAGTCGGTCGCAGAGATGATGCTGATATCGAGAGGGAGCGGAGGGCTTTGACTGTAAGAGGAAATATGATAGCTCGCAGGTTTGCGCGTTGTTCAGGGGCGGTCAAGGAGACCCTTTTCAGGGCTTATTGTACCTCTCTGTACACGTGCAGCCTGTTGGTGAATCACACTCAAAAGGCATACGAAGCCCTCCGCATCCAATATAACAACGCATTTAGAGCGCTGATGGGGCTGCCGCGACATTGTAGTGCCTCGGGCATGTTCGCTGTCGCTAGTGTCGACTGTTTTTATGCCACGATGCGTAAGCGGAGCGCATCCCTGGTACGCAGAGTTCGCGGCAGCTCCAACAGCGTGCTGGTGATGATAGCCGACAGGCTCGACTGTCCATACATCAGACGCTGCAATGACCTGCACGTCACCTACAGTCATCGGCTATCAACATAAATGTGTTTTGTGTGGTTATTGTTTTGTGTTGTATTGTAATGTTTTAATTTATTCTGTGTGTTTATTGTATGTTTTTATTAATGAGTCCTTGTAACTTGAAATAAAAATGAATTATTATTATTATTGTTAGAGCTCTTTCAGGTAGATTAAGTTCAACTGCATATGCAGTAAGAAAAATAAGGCAGATGACTGATGTAGCCACAGCTAGGTTACTTCTTAAGAGAAGTACTAAAGGGTTTAAGCTGGCAAGAACAAAAATTGTCCTATATAACGCTTTAGTTCGGAGCCACCTTGAATTTGCCAGCGTGGTGTGGAGCCTGCACTATGCAGTACACTCACAAAGGGTAGAAAGCATCCAAAGGGCCTTCACAAAACACCTAGCATATGTCTTCGGTGATATATCTCCCTGTCCATACGAACAGCGTACTCAATGTTACGAAATGATTACTCTGCGCGACCGCCGACTGGTACAGGATCTCATGTTCTTTTTCAAATTGGTTAACAATAGATTAGACTGCGATAATTTAACTGAACAAATTGGACTAAAAGTCCCCTATAATTTACCCAGATATCCCATTACCCATTTATTCTGCAATTAAGCATCCAACACAAATATGAGAGTAAACTCACCTCTCAATAGGCTCAGCCGAGAGATTAATTCTTACATAAAATCCACTCCACACGTTGACATATATCATGACTCCCTAAAAAACTTTAAAACCCAAATCTTAAGGTCCCAAAGCACGCAACCCGCACAATCTAAAGATTTGTTGTATTAATAGGTAAGTATTTCTTGCAACCTTTGTAACTTTTAACTTGTATCATTTTGTATTTCTGTTTACATAGTTTGTTACCACTTAATTTTTATTTAAAAAAAACCTATTCTTTTCGTTTTTACCTTAGGTTATCACTGTATTTGAGAAAGTTGGTTCACCTGTTATTGGCAACTGTATAAGCACATAACCGTTAACTACTGTTATTTTATATTTTGTATACAGAAGCTGTTGGTGTACCTTTATAAATAAATAAATAAAAATAAAATAAAGTATACTTTGCTTATTTCCACAGTATTAAAACACATATTTACAGCGTGGGAGGAGGCTCAAGATGCCATAGGAATCTTATGTGACCTCTCCAAGGCATTTGACTGCGTAAATCATGAAACCTTACTCTTGAAACTTGAGCATTACGGACTAGGTAAACTTGCGCTCTGTTTAGTAAAATCTTATTTAAATGATAGACAACAGCAAGTTCAAATTAATGGTGTAAATTCACTCGGTCTAAAAGTAAAAATGGGTGTTCTCAAGGCTCGATATTGGGTCCTTTCCTCTTTTTAGTATATATTAATGATCTACCCCATTTATTAAAAAACCAACCACAAATGGTGTTATTTGCTGACGATACTTCCCTAAATTTTAAGATAAATAGACGTGCATCAAATCTTGACGATGTAAATAACGCCCTACTGCAGGTCCAAAATTGGTTTACTGCTAATAATTTAGTATTAAATGGGAAAAAAACTAAATGCATAAGATTTGCTTTACCGAATGTTAAAAGTAGTGATTGTGATATAGTATTGAATAAGGAGAAGCTAGAATTTGTAGATAAAACTGTTTTCCTGGGGATCACGCTCGATTCAAGGCTGCAATGGGGTCCTCATTTAACATCTCTCGCAGGACGGCTAAGTTCAGCAGCATATGCTGTAAGAAAAATCCGTCAATTTACTGATATAGATACCGCAAGGCTAGTCTAATTCAGTTACTTTCATAGTATCATGTCCTACGGTATTTTACTATGGGGACGGGCTGCAGATATCGACTATATTTTTATTCTGCAGAAAAGAGCCTTTAGAGCAATATATTGCCTCCGTAGGCGCGATTCTCTAAGGGAACTGTTTAAAAATATTAACATCATGACGGTACCTTGTCAATATATTTATGAAAACATCATGTACGTCAGGAAAAATCTTAATCTTTTCAGTAAAAGAGGAGAAAGACACAATTATTGTACTAGAAATAAGGACCAATTAGTTCAACCGGGTTTCAGACTGGCTAAAGTAGACTCATCTTTCATGGGGTACTGTTTAAAATGCTACAATAAAATACCTTCCCATATACTACAACTAAATGAAACGAAATTTAAATCTTGTATAAAACGCACACTATGCTTTAAAGCATATTATAAGCTTGGGGATTATATCGCTGACAAAAATGCTTGGCTTAACGCTGGTCCAGCTCCACAAGGGCGCATAAACTAATTGATTAGCATTCAAAAATATTGTTGGAATTGTTGAAGATTGCAAAAACTATCTTTGAATTGTATAACTTCAATCTCTTTTTTTATTGTATAATTGCATAGCACATGTGTGAGCACTGTGACCATGTACCTTCTATAAAGCTACCATTTACTGGGTACGTCTTTCATTGACTTGATATGCCCTGGCGGCTAAGAGTATGTCATGCTCACTCAAATGTCTCGTTGGTGGTAGCGTGTGTGTTGGATCGTTGAGTTCCCTTCAAAATGGTTGAGCTAAACGGTGCTGATCCATGCGTCATGTTCGTGAACGGGCGCCGTCAGTGGGGACTGGTCATCTCTTATCTGCCACGGCTTATTTTAATTTTTGAATTGTTTTATTTTTTATTTTTTATTACGGACGCTTTTTACGTACACGTCTTTCTACATTGTTCTCACATGTATAATTTCAACATGAATGATGTAAACAATATTTTGTAAGAATTTTTTTTTTTTTAAAAGAGTGTCCGTGGAGTTTCTTGCCCGTTCTTCTCCATAGGAACCTACGCTTTGGAATGGGCAACTAGCTTCATATTTCTGACTGACTGACTCCTTGACAATTCAAAAGTGCCTGTAAATGGTTTAATTGAAATAAATGCTTTGAGTTTGAGTATGAGTTTATTATGTCTTATGGCGTTCTGCTGTGGGGATCGGAAGCTGAAGTACTCGTAGATTCGATTTTTATTTTACAAAAGAGGGCAATTCGCGCTATCTATAAAATTGGTCCGCGCGAGTCCCTTATAAATAAATTGATATACTAACTCAGCCTTCTCTTTATATCTTAGAAAGTATTTTGTATGTTCGGAAAACTTAGGACTTTTAAAAATAAGAAGCATTTTCCGTAATATTATATAAATATACGTAATAAACATGAAATCGTGACACCCAAATTAGATTAGCTAAATCTAGTAAGTCATTTGTTATAAACAGTATTCGATTTTATAACAAGTTGCTAAAGTCGGTTACAGAACTCAGCGATGGAAAGTTCAAAATCTACATCAAACGTGTCCTTATTAAAAAAGCAAATTTTAAGTATATGGCTTCCCTGGTTCCTCATTATAGCTTCGTGCAGACTAGCGCGACGCGATAGCGCGACGCGACACCGGCTATTGTTATACCGTAAAGTTTTCTTGTATTGTTCGAGTCGCGTCGCGCTGGTCTGAACGAGGCTTAACGGCATTACTATTTAAATGTCTATTAACTGCTCCCAATTTTTTTTTTTTTTTTTTTTTACGTACTTCCTTGTCATAATCTTTTCGATAATAGACATTATATACCTTCAATATTCTATATTTTTTATTAAATTAGATTTGTTACAGCTGTAGTGGCATTCATGTCATTTGAATAGGTTTTATTTTAATTATTTTATTTTTCTTTTATACCTATAGATTCTTTTCTTTTAGATTTTGTGAATGTGAGAACGTTGTAGGCTTAACAGACTAGTTATGTCGACGATTTTCTATCTTGCTAAGTACCTGGTACTTGTTGATAGGCCTACACTATCCTCTCATACCTATTAATACTGAAATTTGATATTGAAATTGATTATGTGAAATAAAATATTTTGAATTAAAATTAGAATTTTTGAATTTGCATATCCGAGTGAAATAATGTTAGTTCGAGTTCTAAACAGTTAGTTAACGCACGTGCGCACGGACGTAATAAATAAATTGCGGCGATATTTTTTCGTGCACTGAATTTTCAACGCTTTGCTTAGCGCAAATCCAAAGCTTAAATCCAAGTGTGTTTTTTCAACGCGCTGGGACGAGAGTGTGTCCCAATGCGTTGGATTCTCAACACTCGGCTCAAGACCGAGAGTTGAAGATACAGTGTACGAAAAAAAATCGCCGCGATAAAAACACGTACGTGCGAACCTGGGCTTAGTCAGGCTGCTAGAGCTAGTAACTAGCACAGTTGGTACCATCCTAGTACCAATCTTTCGGGGCTTACTATAGATAGACAGTATTTCACATGAGTGCGATATCCGGAATTGCTCAGTAAGAGCCGGAAACCTGGATTTGTGCCCGGTTGATGGGAATAGGCTCGTCCGCTATTACATGGGACTTAAATATAACTGGCGAAATATGGGTGTAGGTAGAGGTACTACAAGTACACCTCTACCTAACCCTTCGGGGAAAATAGGCGTAATGTTATGTTATTATAAAAGTTAAAACACTTACAAAGAACTTCATGATAGCTGATGTGTTGCTGTTAGAAGAATAGTGTAGTCACTTAAGAAGTTGCACTTGTACTGTGTACTGTACGAAATGCTTTATATATATATTAAATAAGTTAAAGTTCTTAATTGATAACAGTTTGTTTTTTTCGGGATCGCCTGCAAAAGGTTCGTGACCTGGCCTCACCGCGCGATAAGCGGTTATGAATAAAGTTCGGATTTTTCCCGAAATACCAGAGAGCCTAACGATTGAAATATTTGAGTAAAAGCTGGCAACGTCGTAAATAGATGTCAAATATTTCGTTGTTTTGATTAATTTAGCAATATTACTGTATGGAAATATGAAATGTGGCTAACTAGCGAACTAGAATATTATTATTGTTAAGATATTTAGTCTATAGACAACAGTCAACACTATGGTCTATGTCATGTAGAAACTTCCTGTCATTGCCCTTCCGTTCTAATGTGTGTTTGCGCAAAGATGTAGCGAATTATTGAGTTCAGAATTATAATTATTTAGAAGTAGATTTCAAAATATTTTATTCGAACACCAGTTCTAACAATTATAACACTGAATTTGATGTTGTAACCATTTTAGGTGTAAAAAAGGCATTTGGAAAGTTTCCAAAAACTTTTTTTTACATTTAAAACTAAATATTCGCTGTTAAAATATCAATTATTGCATTTCATAATCAATATTTTAGTTCGCTAGTTAGCCACATTTCATATTTGCAACGTTGACAACTTGTAGGATAACTCTCTTAAAAGTTAAAACTCATCAACCAATACTATAACACCCAACAGATCAATAGATAGGGTAGCGTAAAAAAAAAGTAACGCTACGCTTAGATTTAATCGTCTGGGACTCGAACCCGTGACGACTTAGTACCAAAAAAAAAAACAGAATCCCAGTAAAAAAATACACATAATAAAATTTATAAAAGAAAACAAAGGATGGTTTTTAAATAAAAATAAAAATAACAGTCGTCAGCAGTGTTTTTTAAAAACTATATATATAACTTTATATACTAATATATACTGTAGTTTAAAAAAAAACACTGCTTACGACTTTTTTTTTTTTTTGAGAGCGTGAGAGTGTGTAAAATAATAAATGGCTTTAATTAAACTCTTTTGTATTCATTGCAATCCCAAATAAACCATCCTTCAGAGAACAATAAATGGCGCGTTCGGAGTGCCATCTTTTAACGCTTGATAGAAAATGTTATGTTTGAGTTATGAACATGCAATTTTTACTATTGGGTAGCTAATACAATGAAAAATTAGTTCAAGTAATAAAAAAGGTAGGTGATGGGGCGTCTTATTGAGAAATTTTACGTTTATTGTAAAAAAAATATGAAAAAAAAAAACAGATTTTGCAAAAAAAAAAAACAGGTTTGTTTTCAATTTAGGGTAGTTTTTTCCACAATTTCCATTTTATCAAGACGCCTAATTAGTTCCAATCACTATGGAGTTTGTTTCATCACGATAGACCATTTAGTTTCAAATTTAAACCGTTTTGTTTACACGGGGGGAACAACAGCGAACAATTTTTTTTAAAATTCCATAAAAAATATAAAAACATAGGTATTTACATTTTTTTAAATATTTTTTCCGTCGATAAAATTAAGCTAAGATTCCCTCAGTTTGATATGTGCACATTATGAAGAATCACACTGTATAAATACAATGAGCTTGTTTTAAATAAGGTTCAAGAACCAAACGTTTGTGGCTTACTTCATAGAGAAGCTATTGAAATAACTATATTACTCTCACAATTATCAATAAAAAATCTGGCACGTTTTTTCATTCAAGAGTAGCTGACGACCACAGACTACATTGGGATACTACGTATGGCTGACTATTATAGTAGTCTATGGATTGACTCAAACAAAACCGAATATTTTTTCCACCATTCTAATGTCATCAAATTTTGAATTTGTGTCAACCATACTAACCTTTTATAAATAAAAAATGTTTGACCTTTTTTCGTGTAAGTAGGCCTAAATCGCAGCGAAATGCTGCAATAAGTAGACCTACGTTTACATCTATATTAATCTAGATGATGCGATTTAGATGTAAATCTTCTCTAATCTAACCTTTTTTTTTTAAGTAATTCTCGGGTATTTATAAAATGCATTATCATTTGATAGCCCCGTTGGCCTCGTGGTCGCAAGCGCGACTGCTGAGCGTGGGGTCCTAGTTTCGATTCCCGGGTCGGGCAAAGTATTAATGGTTTTTTCTATTATACATTTCTTAGTAACAGCCCCGAGTTCAAAAGTTGGCGGTCTGACACCCCTGTGTAACGGAAAGCGCGTTAAGCCGTTGGTCCTGCGCCTGATCTCTCTGGTCGCCTCGGATTGCCGACCCTTCGGTCTATGAGAGTGAGGGAAGAGAGAGTGCTTCTGTGTCTGCGCACACACTTGTGCACTATAATATTTCCCGCGCCGAAGGCAGGTCTCCAATGAGATTGGTTGTCATGGCCGAAATCTAGTCTGGAGGACAGGATTATTATTATCATGCCTTGCATGACATGGGTCTTGAGACATTTGATTAGTAAGTAAGTTAATAAATATAGGGCATAAAAAAACAATCTGCCTAGCTTTTTCTCAACTATGTTGGGGTCGGCTTCCAGTCTGCAATAACAGCATTTCACATGAAGCGACTGCCTATCTGACCTCCACAATTCAGTTACTGAGTAATATGATACCCCTTGGTTAGGCTGATTGTCAGACTTTCGAGCTTCTGACGACCTATAACGACTTTCAAAGATTCACGAATGACAGCTGGGACCAACGGCTTGACGTGCTTTCCGAGGCACGGAGGAGTCTCAGTATATAAATCCGCGGACAATCCTCGGCAAGCATACTGGTATTCAGCTGCATGCGGTTAGACTGTAATAATCTAGGAATAGGCTAGGCAGATTGATTTGATTATTGTAAATAGTAAAAGTTTATTTTTAATCCTAGTTCTTGTTAATCATCAGTCATACATCTGTTGCGTGGCGTGTTCTAGGTTAATATAGGCACGTCACGTAACTAAACATAGACAACCATAACTACACATGCATCTATACACAACACGTGCAGGTGCGACGCCAGTCGCGATGCACGTAGACGCCGAGCGGTGTTACATAACAACACAAACCGCTCGTACATATACGACTGTTTATCCCTCAATCCGTAAACGGCTAGATCTGTGAGCGAGGCGAGGGTAAACTACATTATCTACCTGTAGGTGTGTCGAGTCGGCACCTCTGTCGCTGGTCATCTTCGTCGGGCCTCCCCCAGGCAAACTGGGGGTCTAACCTGGCGGGGACTGATCGCCGAGGTGTCGTGAAGAAAACGACGCCATGTGGAATATAGCGTCGTGGCGCGCCTACACAACTATTCATAGCAACCATTCACACAGACCAATTGAAGGGCCCGTATTAGCAGGTATTTTGTCAGTCATTTCCGTCACGGTTGACCGGCTTTAGATAAAATGCATACGGATAGACCATGTCCATGACCATGTGTCTAACCCTGTTCATGGCCAGGGTTAGGACATAGGATACTCTGAATCCCGGTAGCACGTTCCTGTGGGATATTTTCCGACATCAACGCGGGCGAAGCTGCGGGAAAAGCTAGCATCAATATATTATTGTGGGAATTTTCTAATGATAATATTCGTGATATCTAGAGGTGACGTCCGCGACCTCACCGCGTGATATTTGCGTCTACCGATAAACTTCGGGTTTGTCCGAATATTTCCCCGAAGTGAGCCGTAAACAATGATAACCTTGATTTTATTATAGCTATTCGAGATTGTAAACCCTAAAGAAAAAAAATTAAGAGAGATATATTGGGTCTCGCACAGGAAGATAATTAGAAAGAAAGGTCATTTAAACTACCTAGGTCTTTAAGCCTTTATTATTATGCCCTATAATAACCTATAAACCTTAAAGATAAATGTGCAGTTGGGTATGACGGAATTTCACCCGCAGTCATTAGGGCCACCAAAGACGCTATTATTCCAATACTTGTCCACATATTTAACTTGTGCATAAGCCTGGGAACCTTTCCTGACGTCTTTAAAACTGCCATAGTTCATCCCATATTCAAAGGGGGAGATAGTTACGTCGTTTCCAACTACAAGCCTATATCCTTACTTACGACCCTCTCAAAAAACTTTGAAAAAGTCATCAACGCGAGACTGGTAAAGTTCCTAAATAAGTTTAATATCTTGGCCGACAACCAGTTTGGTTTCAGAGCAGGCAAATATACCGAAGATGCTACCTTAGAACTTACAAATTCAATAGTCGAAAAACTTAATAATAAAAAAAAGCAATTGGTATCTTCCTAGATTTTTCGAAGGCATTCGATACTGTATCTGTCCCTAAGCTGATAGACAAGCTGGAACGAATTGACATACGAGGAAATGCCCTCGAAATCTTTCGCAGCTACTTGACGGCGAGGAAACAGGTTGTCAGGGTCGTATCTTTTATAAGTATAGCGGAACAAATGTCATTTGGTGTACGTCAGGGCAGCGTCTTAGGACCCACTCTTTTCCTTATCTATGTCAACGAGCTGTGCAAGCTATCACTATACTATCATATGCTATATATATATAGCTATCACTTCCAAACACAAGAATCATTGCTTAAGCGGATGACACAGCTCTTGTAGCGCATGGTAGGGACTGGCCTGATACTCACAGATGGCGCCACTAGGTGAACACTTATTCTATAATTGATCCGTGTTAAAAGTTGATTAAAAAATATAATTACCACGAGATTTTACATATATCTGCGATAAAAGTGAAGCTATAGGGAAAATAACGAAGTGAAAGCGTTATTCAAAACATTAGTCCCGTAATTCAGTTAAAAACTTAAAATTAATATTATGTTATTGTGTCCAAAAACTCAAGTGACAACAACAGTTTAAAGTGCTGATAAAAGACCCCTAAATCTAACAGTGAATCATAAAAACTACTCGCCGTGAAAACCAATCAAAACAGTGAAAACAATAAATAGTGTTAAAAATGTTGTGCAAAAATTTGTGGAATGTCAGTCACGTGAGTCAAAAATTATAACGTCTTTTAATTCAAATTTTTTCGCGCCTGCAAGATAAGACCACGTATTTCACTACACTCACTAACGTTCACATAGGGTCGGTTGGCAGCGTGTGCCGAGGTTCAAACCCAGCAAAACGCTTCTCTTTTTGAATATTTAAAATTATTCATCTACTAAAATATTACGATGGCAAGTAATAATAACTGTGCCGATGGTATGAGAACGGCCAAAAAATCTAAACGTACAACGACAAATGAAACATACACAAATAATATAACGTTGAGAAATAAAACTAAGCAATTACTCCTAATAATACTTCATTGGAGGTAGCAGCTGAATTATCAGAAAAAGATGAGTACGCATCGCTTACTTCGACACCCTCAATAAATGATCTTTACCAAAGCTACCCTGACTTGTACTTTAGACCTAATGACGAAGTGCAAGTACAAAAAAATAGAATATGTCAGCTCGAGGAAAAGTTGGTAATCGCAGAAACCGAAAAAGAGAATTTACTGTTAGAAAATAGTTCTCAACATAACAAATCACTGACTACAAACTTAAAGTTGATAAATTGACACACATATGTACCAGCATGAAACAAAAGACATCCTCAGCCAAAATAAAGCGTAAAAATCTTATTAGAACAAAGCTCAACTTTAAAAATGTTCAACAAAGCCCTGATGAAGAAACCGAAAGCAAAATGCCGTCTCTAGTTTCAAACACGATTGAAGAAGATCCTAATGTTGCATACTATGAACTACCATTACAAGTAACCACCGAGCACCACTGCACCACTGAACAAAGAGACACATTAGACACAAAGTCTCCATACGATTCCAGCTTTATAGAACATAATTCGTATAAATTATGTATAATTAGTGACAATAATGTGAATAACATACAGTCTAGGTATTGCCGAAACTACTTTTCCGAAAGGCAAAATTTGTCACTATTGTATGCCAAAAGCAGGTATTGTGGAAGTATTGGAGAAATTAGAAAAAAAACTTGTAAATTACAGCCTAAATGACTATTGTATAATTCTCTTAGGTGAAAAAGATTTCGAAATCTCGAATAAGTATGATGAATTAGTAAATCATATAAAATATAAACTTGAGAATATAAGGCACACCAATGTCATCTTATGTTCTCCTAACTTTAAACTTAAATGGAATGTTAATTTATTTATTACTAGAATAGAAGCTTTCAATCGACTTCTTTATATTAGCAACAAGACTTTTAAATTTACTTATACGTTTGATACAAATAAGAATCTGGAATATACACACGAAATGTTTTCTAAATACACAGGCAAAGTAAAAAATAAAGCTATAGTTAATTTTATCCAAAACTTGAAAAAATACATAAAGCTGTTTCAATATAAGAACTGTAATGATCTAAATGTAATACATAGTCATGAACGTAGTGAAATCAGTCACTTAAAAGCTGGTACTATACCTTATTACTTTAAATTTTTTTTTAATAAAGCTAAGACAAACAAATGCAGCGATGAGACTCAACCAAATTCATCGCTTTCCCTAATAACACAGGATGTGGAGTCTGTACCAAATTCATTTTTTTTTCGTGAATAATAGTTTATCAAGTGACCATACAAATTTAAACATATTTCAGAATGTTTGTGGAATTAATAACAAGAAGACTGAACTAGAAGTTTATGTACAAACCCTAGATAAAAAGCTAGACTATATATGTTTAAGCGAGTATTTCTTGAATGAAAACACAGCATTTTTTTAATATAGATAACTACAATCTAGTCTCATACAATACCAGGAAAATTAAAATGAGCGGAGGTAGTTTGATTTTAGGACATGTGGATAGGCAAACAGAAACTATCGACGCAATAAATAAGTTATATAAAGTAGAATGTTTTGAAATATGTGGTGTTAAAGATAATTTCACTGGATTGTACTTAAGATGTTGCTATCGAAATCCTGTAGACAAAAATTTTGATATGTTTTTAGAAAAACTGGAGAAGTTACTCGATTACATAATCAATAGGAAATCTGTAATATGTGGAGATTTTAATGTTGACCTACTAGTGGACAGTAAAAAGCGCATGGAATTTCTTAGTTTGCTAAGGTATTATAATTTCAGGCACCAAATCGATTCTGCTACTTTCATTCGTAACAGTCATAATTCGTGTATTGACAATGTAATTACCAACTTGCCGGATCCGTGTATTCTGGGATGTGCAGTAGATCACAATGGCTTGGCTGATGCCCATGGAGGTATTTTTGCAGATATTCGTCTGGTTAATGTAAATAATTCAACGCGAAATAAGTATCCAATTGTTGTTACAAATAAAAGAGTATTTAATAGTAAAAATAGTACCCAATTTGTACAGGGTATTCGTGAAAAAGAGTGGAATTGCATGGGTCTAATTTCTCAAAACATTTCATAAAGTATTCCAAAACAGCTATAGAAAAAAAGAGTATAAAATAGGCATCAAGAAAAATAGACAATTAAAGTGGATCACTAAAGGAATTCGATCATCAAGTAAAATGAAACGTTTCTTATGTGACAAAATGGTAATAATCTTGATTCTAGTGTTTTAATGTATAAGAATAAGTATGTTAGACTGTATAGACAGGTTGTGGTTAAGGCTAAAAAAATGCAATAATGGTGCAAATAAAGTTCCAAAAATCTAAGTAATAAACCCTTGGGGGGTTTATGTAATAAGTAAAAGTATATTATATAAATAGTAAAAGTTTATTTGGAACAAGTTACAGTGCACAAGTTGTAACGAATCTACTTGCCTATTAAAAATAAAACAGTAAGTAGACAAGTTAAATATTTATATTATTAAATTAGTCTAAAAAATACCGAAAGAATTTAAAAAAATGACTAACCTACCTAAAATAACCTACCTACTCTCAGAAATAAAAGGTTATATAAAAGGGAGGTTTTGTAAGGGGAGGTATGACACGGCACTCAGGTCAGGCCTCGTCAACCAGATCCGCCTCCCAGTTGCCAGGATCACCGGCAGTCCAATATAGGTCTCCCAGGTAGTGGATGGCCCTCTTGGCAGGGACGCAGTATCGAGACTCGAAGGGAAATGAATGTCGTCCAATTTATGAGATTTTTATGCAGGAGATGAGTCCTCCAGCGTTTTTCAGCCTAGATTTTTCTTGGAATGTGTCAGCCTTAGATAAATGTTTGGTCTCGCTGCGCTCGACTAGATACCGCCGGCGTACTTGTCAAATGCGGCAACAAATACTACGCCGAAGTCGGCGTACCCGAGCCAGTCACACTGCAACCTGGGTGTGACGTGTACGTGCCGAATGTTTTATTTAATTTTGGGCATAATCTAAAGTAAAATGCCAGTTTGCGTAGTGAAACTGTGCAAAAATAATACTACAAGAATTAAGAAGAACACTCGGATCACATACCATCAGTAAGTATCGTATAATTTTGAAATTTCATCATAAAATAACATGAACCCTAAACGCCATTCAGTGTTGCCGCGTGTGTGAATTTATTGTTTTTGTATTTTATTAAATAACTAATTTCATTTATCTAGCCTAGTTATTATATACTTAACCTAGTTCTATAAATTATTTAATGTTTATCTTTGTAATCTATACACATAAGGTGTAAAAATCTTAGCTGACACTATTTCAAGGGGATGATTCTACTCATGAAACTGAACAACTTTCACCAAGGAACATGGGTCGAAAAATGATTTCAAAAAGATCGTCTTTCCTTACAAAATGCGCAATCAGCTCATTCATTTAATAGGGGAAACCAAATTTTTTTTTCCGTATTTCGACCCATGTTCCTGAAATGTAAACTTCGTGTCTGTACATCAAAAATATTAGCGGTAATCGAGGAGATGAAGGATGCGTGAGAGAACACATTAGAATAGTTTTTGGAATTTTTGTCTATGTGTTTGTACGCGCATCGCACAAAAACTGCTGGATGGATTTGAATGAAACTGAGAACAGGTATAGCTTATGGCCGAGGTAATACCTATTATAAGGTACTTAATAATTTTCTCAAGCTTGGGACGGGTGCGATTGACCTCTATGTGTTCATTCGATTGAGATGAAATTTGGGTGAGTTGTTGTGCGCACGCCGGGGAAGATTTCTTGTAAACGATATCCGGCTGTCGAAGGACCAAAATGTAAACGAGCAGCTTATGTCGTTTGAAGGGGGCGGTTTGTTGTAAGGTTTGGCACAGTAGAAAAACCACAAGCAGCTAATGTAATAGATCCACGTATATTGCACATAAAACACACACACAATATATTTAAAATACACAACAGTAATACAGACAAAGGTTAGAGCTAGATGTAATCCGAATTTAATACTATATTCAGCACGAATTTATACCTCAAGTAGCGAGATGTTTGTAGGAACGAAGTTAAAGCTCAACTGACTAAGAATCTGAGACTTTCTAAGAGAGTACTAGGCAACTAGTACTAGGCAACTACAATTGTAAAATTAGACCCGATACCTTAAGTAGATTTTTACTATAGGGCAAGTAGCGGGTACCATTTGTGCAAACACAATAATTTGCTCCTATACATCAGGGCAGTTCGCTATTCAGGGACGCGACAGAGGGTCGGGGTATAGCTGGGTATTTCCCATTTTGCTATGACGAGGGTGTTTACACGAATGAGGGAGGCAGGGTTGCGCAGGTGCAAGTTATGACATGATAATTACTTCTAGAACAATGGATTACGTAATTATAAACACAGATAGGTATTCTCATTGTTTTAAATAGGTATTCAGGTGGGAAATGGTCTAGTCAGTGTTGTAGTCATAATAAAAACATTGTATTATGACTGACAACGGAGTTATATACCTTTTATTACATAAGGACAGGTTAACAAGAGAAAATAAGGTATTTTTAGTTACCTGTAGACACGGACGAATGTCTAACACATCTTTTAGTTAAGTCGGTGTCTATAGGTAGGTACATTGGTTATTGCTAGAGACCTGATTTTGTGTCAGGAATCTTTGATTTAACTAGACTTTCTTGTTCTAACTTGTTGGATTATTTATTCGAAACATTCTATATTAGTTGACATGTTAGAACTGGACCAAAACTTTCCAGATTTGATGCTACCTACTGGACTTCATGTCCCGACTTGATTAATATCCACACATGATTCGACTTGATACTATTTTAACATGTGCAGATGTACTTACTAACAATAATCAGTTTATTAGGTAGGTATTTAGTGTGCTTCCTTAACATTTCTAAATTAAATAATTTGGTCAAGCGTGTGTTTCCGTACAAAATGTTACCAAATTCAGTTCAGTGGTTGAGTTGTAAAAACGTTACAGATAATGATTAGGTATATGTGTAACGCAGTCATTATTATTATCGTATTAAGTTTGCTTGGTACAGATTTTCTGCTGATCCTGTCATTTGTAACCGTTGGACTGCTATAGTACGACTCAGTCGAGAAGAATGTTGGTGGAAACCAGGAAAACACAGTGTTATAATAATACGTTAAATTTAACACCTTATATTCTATATGACTATTTTTAATAATAATTTGTAAATATTACATGTAAATAAAAAATAAAATAAACAATTAAAAATGAGGCCTAATCATTGATATAAATCCCTCCAATTTTCTAAAAAAGAAACCTACGCCTAACCTATACACAAATATATTTATACATTCGCTTTTAATTTATTTTTCATTTTAAGTATTTTCTGAGCTTAAAAACTTAAGTAATAAACCACAGCATAAAATATTTTTCCCATTGACTCGGGTAACAGTTGAGCAGCTGGTAGCACAATTCTTCACGCACACTAGTTGTGAATGTCAACTGACAATCGTCAAGTGACAATATCTTAAACACTACAATAATGAATTGCCGCATTCACGGAGCTATTGTTTTTAGATAGCACGGTATCTAGTCGAGCGCAGCGAGACCTATCATTCATCCACAGCATTCATCTAAGTTGTCAGCAGTCTCCGTTTGTAGCAGTGTCTCCGGTGTTCTTTTTCACATCATCTGTTTTTTTTCTGTTCTTTACAGAAAGCAGAATTTATTTTCAAATTCAGTGATCGAAAGGCCAGTCATATACCATCGTACCAAAAACCTCTTTGATGAGTTCTGAGAGCGTTTCAATTATTATTTTAAATGAAAGTTAAGACACAAATATTATACAGTAAACAATTATAATTATCTATAAAATATAATATTTGAGCTAAACATATTGATAGAAATAATTTAAATTATATAAATCAAAAGTAACCTTCATGGACTAAGCCAGTAAGAAAACTATGAGAGAAAATTAGAAGAAAATATAATGACAGCTTGACAGCCTGACGTAAGTGTCATAACATTGAAAAATAAAATTAAAGAAAACTAATCGTTTTAGAACGATTCGTGAAATATAGGAGTATAATACATAATATTAATGAATGCAAAATGTAAGTATATGTTGTAATGTCTGTAGTATGTAGATACTATAAAGTTTACAAAAGAAAACGAAGATAGCTACAAAAGTTTAAACTGTGGCGCAGCTATCAACGCCCAGGTCAAAAATATGGTTCATTTGTTCCAGACTAGTAATAAAAAACAAAGAAAATTTATAAAATAAAATAAAAGGTACTACTATGTGTATGTTGGTGTGAATGAGTGTATTTTGGGTATGCGAGTATTGAGCGTGAATGAAGGGAGGGGGGCGTTTATGTAACTTTTTTTTTTTAAATTATATTTTTCGTCAGTAAAATTAATCTTAGATTCCCTCAGTTCGATATGTGCACATTATAAAGAATCACACTGTATTTATGTGAGTATTCCAACTATTTAACACTCAGCCGTCCTACATAATCTCGCCTTTCTTACGGGTCTAATATTGTTCTTTATTTCGGATCTGTACAGTAAAGGCCGGATTCGGCCACTCCCTCCACCCCACCGCCTTAAGCCTGGACTGCCAGGGCAGGGCTCGTCACCTGTACCGGCGCTATCGCCGACTGCGCAGATTCGGGAGCCGCACCAAACTACAAGTGGTGTCGC
Source organism: Xanthia togata (assembly GCA_963853775.1). Taxonomy (NCBI): domain Eukaryota; kingdom Metazoa; phylum Arthropoda; class Insecta; order Lepidoptera; family Noctuidae; genus Xanthia; species Xanthia togata. The sequence goes on from OY970805.1 coordinate 8,831,809, forward strand.
GGTTGGTCATACACGCGTGATTAAGGCTTCAACGACATCCAGCACCTCCCAACGCGCCTCTTCTCGCTCCATTGGATCGTCCGGATTTAACATCTAAGAGGCTCATTTTTTATTTTTCTCTCATAATATACCTACCCATAGTTTTAAAATATCTAATATCTTGTTTTAAGAAACCCCTAAATTTCGCCTTTGTTATATATCGTGGGCTCATCGCAGTTTTTTTTTCTTTAAAAAAAAACCACGTGCGGCACTGAGAAACATTGATCAATGTAGTTCACTATTGCCAAACTCCGAGTGTATTCTCGGCTGTCGATTGGCTTAGCGCCTCTTTTAAAATTCAAAAAAATTGGTTTTTGAACAAAAATTATACTTACAGCAGTTATCCCAAGCGCGGCAGCATACTATTCCCACTACTGTAGTTTAAAAAAAATCACTGCTGACGACAGATTTTGTTTTTTTTTTTTTTTTAGATGTAAAAAGTTTTTGGAAACTTTCCAAATGCGTTTTTTACACCTAAAACGGTTACAACATCAAATTCAGTGTTATAATTGTTAGAACTGGTGTTCGATTAAAAGAGTTTGAAATCTACTTCTAAATAATTATAATTCTGAACCCAATAATTCGCTACATCTTTACGCACACACACATTAGAACGGAAGGCAGGAAGTTTCTACATGACATAGACCATAGTGTTGACTGTTTTCCATAGACTAAATATCTTAACAATAATTGCAATTAATTATTAATATTCTAGTTTAATAGTTAGCCATATTTCATATTTGCATACAGTAATATTGCCAAATTAATCAAAATAGCGAAATATTTGACATACATTTGAAAGAGAAAAAGAAAGAAAGAAAATACATTTATTTGGCACAACAAGCAAAGGCACACAAATAAAAAGAGAAAAAAATAAGATAAAAGGAAAGAATACAAAATAAAAAGTGTAAAAACTGCGTTGCATGATACCAGCAGGAATGTGTGCCTCGCGGCTACGCCAAATAGGCCCAGTTCAGCATAGAGGTATGCCAGACAACTAGTGCCTGACGCTGGTTTTCAACTGAACCCGAAGTGTCAGGTGACGGATGTAAATCAGTTTTATACCGCAACGTGTGTATGTATACTTAAATAAAATAAATTTGTGTAATATAGTAATAATAATTAATAATTTAAAATAGTTAGATCCTAGTTATTAAATATAACTGCAATTTGCAAGACAACAAAACAAATTCAAATCGACAAATAACTGAGACAGACGCGTGTTCGTTTCGAATGATGTCTAGATTTCTAGACATCATTCGAAACGAACAAAACCTGTTTTGAGCGATGCCAGACTTCCACGCTCCAACACATAATTTATTCATCCGTGCACTTCATCGCACAATACGCTGCAAGCAGCCGATCGCGATGGACTATCTACGGACCGTTTTGCAACAGGGTTTAATATATATTTAACTTATTGAATGGGTTGCATTGACATTGACCCAATACGATGGTATTTACCCACCCAATAGCCAAAAACATTTTTTTGCGGAAGTGGAAGTAATAAAAATAAAAAAATGCGTAGACAAACGAGGAAGACAAGGATGAAAGGTAAGCGATAGTCAAGTGTTACATAAAAATAAAAGAAGATCGGGATATTTTTTTTAATAATGTGAGAGTACCTACCTATTCTTAATCTTTCGTTTCCCTTCTACAGCATTCTGCTTCTTTAAGTATCTGACAAATTACAATCCACACAGAGGCCTGCCCACTGCCAAGTCTTGGTGAAGGAACGGATGAGAAAGGCGCCATCTCGACAACGTACGTCTCAGTCGCGTGCAAATAAGGCCAGGCACATTGGGTAAGTTGAAAAGCAACGTGGTTTAGAAATGCATATGTTGGTGATAAATTATTATTGTAATGTGTTGTCTTATATTCTACAGGCCTCACATCTGCGATGGGACGTAGCGATGCCGCGGATATCACAGACACAGGGAACATGAGCGAGCAACCCAAGCCGAGCGCGAGAATGAGAAAGAAACATTCCCACCATAGTAACTGTATAACAGCAGCTATTTACGTTATCGTCGAACATTTACCGACAGAAACACTGCAAGGTACCTACATAAATATCATATAATTGATACATTTAGTGTGACCATATCCAGCTTCCGTTGCGCATCTATGAGGTACCGCCGTAAGCGTCGTCTAAAAGCGCCTATCGTGTTAACAGCTCTAATCGGTGGTGGCAGGTTGTTCCATACTTTGGAGGCCGCATAACGAAAACTGCCTCTAAAAGCGGCTGTACCCTGAGACTGAGTCGAGAGTTGTTGCGAGCATTGCCTTCTCCCGCATTCCCGCCTACTCGTAACCCAACTTAGTTTGGTGTATAAATAGTCCGGTTTCTGACATTTAACCACACCGAACAGAAGGCAAGCTAAATGTAGTTTGCGTCTGGACTTCATTTTTAGTGTAAAATGCGTGTATAAGAAAGGTGTTACATGACTTCTGCGAGGGATATTGTAACAAAACCGAGCACAAGCGTTCTGTACCCTTTGGATGAGGTGGTCTGTACGAGCTAATAGGCGCGGGCCGTATACTGTGTCAGCGTAGTTCAACCTAGACAGAACCAGGGTTTCCACAAGCTGTTCCCGTAGTGTTTCTGACAAGTAAGGCCTAATCTTGTACAGAACTTTCAGGCGATTTGCGACGTTGCCACACTGAGAAAAAAGACCTTCCGAAATAGGGAAGGAATAACCTGCCATGTTGACTCACACGGATTTTTTCCTGCCAGTTTCGAAGGAAAGTTTTACCTTCCACAGTTTCCTTCTTATACTCTTCTTCCATTTTAACCTTCCAAATTTCAAAGTAAATTCCCATTGAATGTTTTGGAAGGTAAATAAAATTATTTTTCCATCCAATAATAATTATTTTTCCATCTGAGTCAACAAAGAAGGATATTAATCGGACGGTAATGTTTTGGAAGGTAAATAAAATTATTTTTCCATCTGAGTCAACAAAGAAGGATATTAATCGGAAGGTCACACTTTGGAAGGTAAATAAAAACATTTTTTTTCCATCCAACATATTTACCTACCACTATTTTCCGTGTGAGTCAACACAGAAGGATAATCATCGGAAGGACACAGTTTAGAAGGTAAATGAAAAATCTTTTTTCCTTCCATATTTATTACCTGCCAATCCTACCTACAAAATCAGGTGGATTGACAAGGAAGGATATTGATAAATTTTCCTTCCAATTACCGAATAACCTACCTACAAAGAAGGAAAAATATAGTAGGTTGTCTGCGTTCTCCTTTCATTTCAGATGGTTTTTCCTTCCAAAGCTTGTAAATCTATGGTGGGTATACCAGAATTTCCCTCCATCTCAGATGGTTTTACCGTCTGAAGTTCAGAGATTTACCATCTGATGCCTGAATTACCTACCTATTAAGGAGGAAAGTACGGTGGGTATACCAGAATTTCCTTCCATCTCAGATCGTTTTACCGTCTGAAGTTCGAGATTTACCTTCTGATGCCTGAATTACCTACCTGTTACGGAGGAAAGTACGGTGGGTATACCAGAATTTCCTTCCATCTCAGATCGTTTTACCGTCTGAAGTTCAGAGATTTACCTTCTGATACCTGAATTACCTACCTACGCCGGAGGAAAAGTACGGTAGGTATACCAGAATTTCCTTCCATCTCAGATCGTTTTACCGTCTGAAGTTCAGAGATTTACCTTCTGATACCTGAATTACCGACCTACGTCGGAGGAAAAGTACGGTAGGTATACCAGAATTTCCTTCCATCTCAAATCGTTTTACCGTCTGAAGTTCAGAGATTTACCTTCTGATACCTGAATTACCGACCTACGTCGGAGGAAAAGTACGGTAGGTATACCAGAATTTCCTTCCATCTCAGATCGTTTTACCGTCTGAAGTTCAGAGATTTACCTTCTGATACCTGAATTACCTACCTACGTCGGAGGAAAAGTACGGTAGGTATACCAGAATTTCCTTCCATCTCAGATCGTTTTACCGTGTGAAGTTCAGAGATTTACCTTTTGATGCCTGAATTACCTACGAGTACCTATCTACGGCGGTCATATTTGACTCCGTCTTAAGAAGGTAATTCAAGCATATTTGGAGGAAAATGTCTGAATATACGGCGGTGAAACCATCTGAGATGGATTAAAATGCTAGTGCACCCAGAGTACTTTTATTCGGTCGTAGGTAGGTCATTTGTTACGCTGACGACACGTTGGTCCTGGCGCAGGGGAGATCGCACCAGGCGGCGGCCGAACTAGCGACACACGGGGTTGCGACAATCGTGGCCAGAATCCGGCAGTTGGGACTCGAAGTGGCCTTGCACAAGTCTGAGGCCATGTGTTTTCATGGTCCTCGGATCGCGCCACCGTCGGGTTCCCAAATAACGGTAGGAGGGGTTCACATCGGCGTCGAGTCGACGATGAAGTACCTGGGACTCGTCCTCGACAGTCGGTGGAACTTCGTGGAGCATTTCCGACGTTTGGCTCCCAGACTGGACCGGGCCGGGGCTGCCTTGAAGCGGCTCCTGCCCAATCTAGGGGGTCCAAACGCCTCCTGCCGGAGGCTATACGCGGGGATCGTGCGGTCCATGGCCCTGTACGGGGCACCGGTGTGGGCGCGTTCGTTGAGGCGGTGGCCTGCCCGCCGGTTGAACGCGTCCCAGAGGGTCATGGCCACCCGGCTGGTCCGGGGATACCGCACGGTCTCCGGTGAGGCGGCGAGCCTTCTTGCCGGATTGCCGCCATGGGATCTGGAGGCAAAAGACCTCGCGCATATTTGGGAGTGGCGCGGAGAGGCGAAACGCCGGGGCTTGACTCCGATGCCGCGAGAAATCACGGCACAGCGGACAGAGCTCCGACGGGATCTCATGGCGTCATGGAGAGTGCGATTGTCGCAACCCAGTGCTGGGCACGCCACTATTGCGACGATAAGTCCCCTCTTTGAGGAGTGGCTGGAGAGGCGCCACGGCGTCCTCACCTTCCGCCTGACGCAGGTCCTCACCGGACACGGCTGTTTCGGGAGGTACCTGTTTCGGATAAGGCGGGAGGAAGCGCCCGGGTGTCATCACTGTGCGGATCGCCCGGAGGACACGGTGGAGCATACGGTGGAGGTATGCCCGGCTTGGGCAGAGCACCGCCGTGTCCTCGTGGAGGCGATCGATGGCGGAGATCTCTCGCGTCCGGCCCTGGTCCAGGCCATGATACGGAGCGAGAGGGCATGGGAGGCCGTCACCTCCTTCTGCGAAGCAGTAATGCTCGCGAAAGAGGAGGCGGAGCGCGTGAGGGAGAGGCAAATTTCGCGCCCTCACGCCCCTAGCCGCCGCAGGAGGAGACGCCCCGGGCGTCGGGAATCGATCGCGGATTCCCGGCCACCGTAGGCGCGGGCTTGCGGACGGTGAGCAATGGGTAGCTCGCCGTCCGGTAAGGACCAGGCCCGGGTCGACGGCGCGTTGTGTTCCACGCGAATACTTTTTCGTGTATGTGCATACCTACCTACGGCAACGTAGGCAAGATGAATAGAAATTAGTAGTTATTCGAAACAAAGCAATGCAAGTTTGCAGGTCGGCCATTTGCAATGCAAACGGAATTAATATGGATTAAATAAATCACTTACCAATTTTCTCTGGTATAAAACACCAATGAAAATTATTATCGGGAACTCAATACGACGCACACGCACAGTCACGCACTCAACCCGAAACCGAAACGAAAAGAAAGAAGATAAAAAGAATACAATACTCGCACGCAACGGCCGCCACTTCCCATTTAAATTTGATGCTCACTATGCCGCAATGCCGCCAGTCCGCCACGCAATGCAGCCTGCAGTGTACTGATCTCAGTGTTGCCAACTCGAATTTAAAAAAAGGCGTAAGTAGGCAAGATTGGAAAAGTTCGTAATCTACTTTTTTTAAAGAAATGTGAAGGTGAAACTGAATAAAACGAGCGTTTTTTTATACAATTTATTTAAAGTGAATGCTCCAACCAGCCCGCGAAATTAAAATTTTCTTACGTTTTTTGCAATTTGCAGGTCAGTGCTAGGGTAGATATGTTGATTAAAATATTATTTGCGACTGTAAGACGTATGTAGTTACAGAATTACAAAATCATCAATACGGGATCCCTTCTTTTCGCATAATGTTCTTTGTCCTAATATACTTCGGCATAACGATTTTGGCACAATTTGTTTTGGCATAATAATACTTCGGCATAATTTTTTTAGGCATACATTTTATGTTGGCATAATCATCTTAAAGACTAATTTGTTTTGGCATAAATTTGATTCGCATAACGTTAGTAGGCCTAATGACTATTAGCATAATAATAATATACATTTATATTTTCCTTTTCTAGTAGATACTCGTACGTACTCCAGACTTTGGGTGGAAATGGTGGTGGTGAACTTGAAGTGCCCCATACATAATTCTGATCAAACCAATTTGCTATAGTTTCTATAACAATTAAATAATATTGTTGGTTAAAAATTTAATATGCTGTGCAACAAAAGTTAGTGACAGAACCGAATTGCTGCAAAACCGACTCCACGTAGTCTTTTGTCCTACCCCTAGAGTGTAATTTAAAATCGCGTAGGCGCGTAGGTGCAAGGCGGCCCGCGGGCTGAGGAGCAGGCGGCTGCGAGCGAGCCGCCGTGTCTGAGGCTGGCCGGCGAAGCCGGCCAACAAGCCGAAGCTGCGGTGGTGAGCGAAAGCCGTCTGTGACGATTAGCACGCGTGGGGCCGCCGGAGGCCCGGAGCCGGGACAGAAACCCTGCCTGCTGCATGTTGCATGCTCGCTTGAATGCAGCATGCTGCATGCTTGCTTGTTTTCTGCATGCTTGCTTGCATGCTTGCTTGCATGCCGTATGCTTGCTTGCATGCTGTATGCTTGCTTGCTTCATGTTTCCTACAGCGAAAAAGAAACCCACAAAATTGTTCAATAAAAATATGTTTTAATATCATTATGCGTAAATAAATTTATGCTTTAGAATATTATGCTTAATCATTATTATGGTTAAAGAAATTATGCTTAAAAAATTATGCGTAAGCTGTTATGCGTAATTATATTATGCGAAAATATAATTATGCCAAACAAAATTATGCTAAGTTATATTAGGTCTTAAAATTTTATGCAAATGGATAGGGAACCCATCAATACAACCCTCCAAGTTCATAATGGTGTAGAAATGACTTTTTGTCACTAACGCAAAAACGGTTACCACGTATTCAGTATTCACCTTCATTCTGAGCATTAATTACATCATTCTGAGCACATCATTCAGTATCAGGTACCTAGCTCCACTGGTAGCTGATGCAATACTATTAGGTATGGGATGTCCACCAATATTTATTTTATTTGTTTGCTAAAACCAGTAAATTTGTACCCATATTTTATTCGTTACGCCTTCTAAGAATCCTTAATAAAAATGTGTGTGTGTATGTTGTTTGTTTGTAGGTAGGTAGTTAAAGTTGGTTATATATATTTTGGATAAAGTTATGGTAACATGCTGTTTTGTTTTTGAAATCTTATCTTGCAATGTCAATGGTGTGTTGTTTGTCATTTGAAAGATACGACAATCCAGCATGTACAGTCAAAAATTAACAAACAGAGCAAAAACTGCCATTAAATCATAGACGAAGAAAAATCATTTTGCGAGTGTGGCACCGCACACGCATATCGTTTTTGCTGCATTGACATTGAAAGATAAAAATTCGAAACTAAACATCATGTCTACACCGGTCGCGCAAGCTGTACGGTTTCATCAACCCGCCACCGTCAACATGCTGTTATAATATATATGTCGGCGTCACATTGTAAACAACACGTGCATCGGGCTGCGCTGTAGCACTGTGACGCCGTAGCGCGCTACGACATTCTCCCACCTCCTCGCTGCTGGGCGGAGTTAGTGATCGCTACGTCGTAGCGTGCTACGTCGTTGCCCCACCTACAATACTACCGTATAAAAGAGTCCGCACGGCGGCGAAATGTCATTCTACTATCAGGCGTTGCCCGGTGCACAGGTTGTATTGCTTTCAATTATTGTTACTCTGCCTCTCTGTACATTGTTACTATTTTCAACCGACTTCAAAAAGGAGGAGGTTCTCAATTCGGCTGTATGTTTTTTTTTTTTTTTTTTTTTGTATGTTTGTTACGCGATTACTCCGCCAATTATGAATTAATTTTGATGATTCTTTTTTTGTTAGGTAGGGCATACTTCAGAATTGGTCCCATATAAATTTGGTCAAGATCTGTTGAGGGGTTTTTGAGTTAGCTTCAATAATACATATTTTTCCCAACTAGTATATGTGGACGATATTCTAATAGTTCCTGTCACTGTAATTTACTTGGTATTCAAGTTTTTGTGGGGGTTTTGTGTTGGTACCACAACTAAAAAGTGAAAAATAAAAACTTTTTCACAAAAAATAAAACCGACTTCAAAAAAAAACACTACAAAGTGAAAAATAACTTTGATTTCGGAAGTCGGTGGCAAAAAAACGAAAATAAAAAACCCAAAACACCGACTTCCGAAATCAAAGTTATTTTTCACTTTGTAGTGTTTTTTTTTGAAGTCTGTTTTATTTTTTGTGAAAAAGTTTTTATTGTGTAAACTAAGCTATTACTGGGTGTCATGGCTATTTGTGTCTTGAAACTGATTAAGTGTAGTTTCGTGTAAAATTAATTGATTAAATAATTTATAAGAAAATCTAAATTCTTATTATTTAAAGAACCTCTTTGATTTTACAATATATCTGATCCTGTGCCTTCATCAGAAGTGGGATCAGACCCACTCCCACCTTTATCTGGGACTGCCAGTAATTTAATACAGGAACAAATGTAATTTTTTTCGGCTAGTATGGAATAAATTATTAAAAAAAAAAAAGCTGATAGTATGACACCTAGCTACATGACACCCAGTACGCAATCAATGCTGGTTCCTTTCAATCCTAATGCACCTGAAACCGACATGATTAACTGGTGTGCGTTAAAATCAAGCCAAATAATATTTCATGGGTTGCTGTTAAGGAAATGCTGGTCTTTAAATTTTCCAAATCCATGACAATGAAAGATCATTTTGATTTAATTATTAAATTTCAAATTGATAATAAATTCAAAGCAGGAATGCAAATTTACCGGGAAATGTACTAACCGGTTTTGGGATATCTATCCTGTCACAGTGCGATGACAAAATTTGGCCTAAACTCAATTCTGTCGTTATAAACGATAAAAATCAACTCTTCCGCATACTGCGCAGCTTCTCATTAAAGAGAAGAATTGAAGAACCAGGTACGTCTAAATCGTACACGAAAATGCCCCGTCCATCAACACCATTTCGGAGAAATTGCAATTCGATCGGTTCTAATAACGTTAATTGCTCACTCCAAATAAAATTCCCAACCGACACCGAGTTAGGAATCGTTAATAACAAGGTTCAATAATTACTAGATGTTTACATAATTCGAGAAAGTTCTTCGCCTTTCGCGAGTCCCATATTATTCATTTAAAAAAAGGGACGGTAGCGATCGTATGTGTGTTGATTACCGGGAGCTTAATAGCAATACTCGACCAGACTGCTATCCTTTACCACTAATTAGTGATCAAATCGATAAGTTACATGGGGCCTGTTTCTTCTCTAATTTGGATATGGCCACTGGATTTCACTAATTTGCGTCCATAAGGAGTCTATAGAAAACTGCTTTTGTTATACCTTCGGGTCAATTTGAATACCTAACCATGCCGTTTGTTTTACGAAACGCTCCACAGGTTTTTCAAAGGGGCTATAAATACGGCACTTAAACCTCCTGAATCAGAGACCGTTCAAGAAGGGTTGATTCGTTTAAATAGATTAACTTTAAAAAATGTTCATTTATGAAGACAAAAAATTGAATAACTGGGTATCGTAATATCCTCTGGAGAGGTTGGACCAAGTCCTCATATGGTTGAAGCCCTAAAAAATATCCCTCCTGCAAGCACTGCTACTCATCAATTTACAGGCCTGGCCACATATTTTCGACAATTTATTCAAAATTTCTCAAAATTGATGAAACCTTTATAACCTCTAACCGCGGTCAAAAAGGTTACTATTAATTGGACCTGTGCATATTTTAGTCAGAAAACCACAAGTGCTGAAAGTCGTTATCATTTGTATGAATTGGAAACATTAGCCGTAGTTAAATCTGTGGAACATTTTCGACATTACCTGTATAGGCGTAAATTTACGGTTTTTACTGACTGTAACGCCTTAAAGGCCTCTCATTCCAAAAATGACATTACACCTAGAGTACACAGGTAGTGGGCAATTTTGCAGTCGTATGACTTTGATATAATTTATAAAGAGGGGAAAATATAGCACATGCAGTCTTTCTTTCACGTAATCATGCTGACACATCTTTTACTCATAAACCAGCTAAAATTGTAAATTTGGCTGAACTAGAGAGGTGTTGGTTATCTGTAGAACAACGTGATTCTGAAATATCAGACATTATTTCCAAATTCCGTTCAAATTACTTGCCGTCTGAAATATTACACACATACGATATTAGACAGGGCATCTTTATCGTAAAATTTAACGTAATAAAACCACAAAATGGTTACCAATATTGCCACACTCTTTAACCTGATCAATGATTAATCATGGACACAGCGAAATAAAACACCATGGTTATGAAAAAAAAAGCTCGATAAATTATACGATCCTTAATGGTTCCAAAAAATGTTCAAACTTAAAAAAAAAAAAAATTGTAGATTCATGCGTCGTTTGTAAGGTTTCCAAAGGTCCGTCGGGTGCCCAACAGGACCATCTATATCCAATCCCTAAATTGCCCATTCCATGGCATACAATTCATTTGGATTTAACTGGCAAACTCAGCCGAAAAAGCGAGCGTAAGGAGTATTGTTCCGTGATTATTGATGGTTTTACAAAATTCGTCTTGTTAGAGCATACCTTAACCCAAATGCATCTGATGCTATTAAATCACTTAAAAATGCAGTGAACTTGTTCGGCGCTCCTAAAAGAATAGTTGCATATCGTGGTAGGTCATACGACAATGCTGAATTTAAGATTTTTTTTAATGATAATCATATCATATTATAGCCACTGGTTCCAGTAGGGCAAATGGTCAGGTCGAGCGTATGCTCACTATAGTTGAAACATATTCGGAAAGCTTATGGCAAGATCATGTAGGCGACATCCAATTAACTCTCAATAGTACTCGTTGTAGAATAACAGGGTTCACGCCCTTGGAATTAATGTTTGGTATTAAGGGCAGTTCATTAAGGATATCAAGAGCATCTAATAATAAGGATTATTATGAAGATAGGTTAAACCTCGAAACCATTCGATCCGATGCTTCTGCTAGTATAAAAAGCTGGCGCAATACTCGTATGACACAGGTCGATTTAACAAGGGTAAAGCTATAGTTAAACCTTTTTCAGTAGATGACTCTGTCTTTTTTAAATGCGAAGAAAGACATCAAACGAAACTAGACCGTAAATACAAAGGCCCCTTTAAAATAACCGCTATTTTGGAAATAGATGGGTACGAATTAAAACACATTAATGGAAACAATAGAGTCTACAAATACTCTCATGAAAACTTGCGAGAAGTACCCCGTGGTCAGTCATTGTTTTTGGAAATCGCAGAAAATTATGATGAGGATGACGTGTCGGCGGATAATAACAACAGAGGTTCTTGTTCACGAGACTAGGCAACATATTAACTTGGATGATATTCAGTCTACTAATAGTGATACTATCTCTGCCAATAATAATACCATGTCTGCCAATAGTGATACCTCTGTCAATAGTGATACCATGTCTACTAAAAGTGACACTATCTACCAGTTCTCATAATAATGAAAATTGTAGAAACTCTGGTTTACGTGCTGTTTCAGTAGAATCTATTGGCCCTGAATCAATTAACATTGTAACAGAAGCACTTGTACATCAACCAAAGTATTGAGCTATTTGTTAATTAAGCTAAAGGAACGATACTTGTTCGGCCTAGCTAGATCCGGTCCAGTTTAACTGAAGGGATACACCTGAAGGGCAAAACAATTGCCGGACCAGGGGACTGATCTTGTAGGGTCAGAAGTTGACCGGACCAAGCCTTGTAGAGTCATAGCTGACTGGACCAAGTGGTCAAATATCTGGAGGGTCAGAAGTTGACCGGACCAAGCCTTGTAGAGTCATAGCTGACTGGACCAAGTGGTTAAATATCTGAAGGGTATAAGTAGACCGGACCAGAAACAATAGCAGGATGACCAAACGGTACTTAATCAGTTTTTCATGATCTAGATGTGGCATTGTGGGCTAAGCGTGCGAGGACGTCCGCACGTCAGCATGGCCGTGTCGGCGTCACATTGTAAACAACACGTGCATCGGGCTGCGCTGTAGCACTGTGACGCCGTAGCGCGCTACGACATTCTCCCACCTCCTCGCTGCTGGGCGGAGTTAGTGATCGCTACGTCGTAGCGTGCTACGTCGTTGCCCCACCTACAATACTACCGTATAAAAGAGTCCGCACGGCGGCGAAATGTCATTCTGAGGATTAGCTCGTGTGCCCTGCGCGATAGTCCTAGACAGTATCGCGTATATTTCCGTGCGGACCGCAACTTTTTAACTCGTTTCTCTCTGTGTGTGTACAGGACACCGTCGGGTACCTGTGCAAACACAGAGGGAGCCGCCCCGTGCTGCTCGGTGAGCAATCACCGCAGCGGTCGCGGAGGCCCACGCCCAAATTTTAACATGCCGAAACCCGGCACGCGCGGCTCGCTCGGCCGCGATGCCGGGTCTACGGAGGACCGCCCAGTGCTGGACCGGGCGACGTCGATGCCAAATATTGGCGATGCGGCGTCCGGTGCACCACTGGCCGGACCCCCCAAGAAGTTTAAGAAGAAGAAGATGACGCGACCGGAAGGGGAGTCGGAGGGGGGGACCCCTGCCGCGGTGCCCGCCGGCCCACCGACGACATCGGCGCCTGCGCGCGTTGCGCCAACGCCGTCGTCGAGCCGGCCGCACACAGTAGCCGTCCGTCCCGCCGCGTTCCGTCCGGTGCCGATTCAGGCCCCGGGGCCGGCCGCGAACCCCAGCCGCGCACCGCAAGCGCGCGCAATAACACCGTCTGCGCGTACAACCGCGCCCGCGCTCCCAACCGCGCCCGCTGCGCGCACCGTCGCGCCCCGCGCCGCCTACCCCGCGCTCCCAACGCCGCGTACCCCCGTGACAACTACACGGGCACACGCGCCCCCAGTGCGCACCGCTGCTCCGCCGCCGCGGTTCGCCTCGCCGCCCGCGCCCTCTACCGGTGCGATCAAAAAGACGGCCCAAGCTGGGTCCGCTCCGCGCACCGCCGCTCCCGACCCCCGCCGCTCGCTGGCGGGGCCGGTGATGGCTGAGCAGGAGCGGCCAGCAAGTGTCGGCCAACGACACAGGCCGGCACGCACCACGACGCAGGCGCCTGCTTCGCCGGCGCCACCCCGCCTGTCCGCCTGCGACTCGCCCGCGATGCTGTCGGCATGCTCCTCCCGCGCTGGGTCGAGCATGTCGCTGGCGTCCGTGGGCTCGGCCGCGTCCGGTCGTGGAGACATGTCCCCGGACATGACCTCACGACCCGGATCGCGGCCCTTCGCGGGCGGCACACCTGCCGCCGCCGCACCCATGTCGCCGGCGTCACCGACACCTTCGCTGGGGTTCAGCTTTGAGTTTGAGCTCGAGGCCAGACCCCAGCGAAGAAGAAGAAGCTCCGGCGAGGCCGCGTCGGAGGAGGCGAAGCGTTACTGCCTCGACCCGCCGCGTCCACAGCGCGAAAGCGCGACGCGGGGTCGGGGCGCACCGACGTCGCCCACCTTTGCCGACGCGGCCCGCCGCACACCACCGCGTTCGCCGTCACCGCCGGCCACACTAGTTACCCCCGGGGCGAGACCCACAAACTCGCCCCGAGCCCCTGACACGGACATTCCCCCCCCTGCCGCCGCCGCCGGCGCCTCGTCCTCGGCGCCGTCTACGAAGCAGCAGCAGAAGGGGAAAACAAACAAGAAGCTGAGGTTCCCTCCGCTGGTGGTGGAGACGCTGCCGAACTGGGCCTCGCATTTCCGGGCCATCCATGCGCAGCTGGGCCGGCCCCCAAGTGCTCGTCCGTACGGGACCGGGGTGAGATTCACCCCGGACACCGAGGATGAGTACCGGGTGGTCCAGCGCTACTTGACTGGCCTGGAGAAGAGTGCGGGCGTGTCCTGGTTCGCGTACTCACTACCAGCGGACAGGAACATGAAGATCGCCATCAGGGGCCTACCGGCGGATACGGACCCGAAGGAGATCGAGGAGGAACTCCGGGTGATGGGATACCAGCCGGAGTATGTGCGCCACATAAAGGGCGCACAAGGACGACCCGGTTGCGTGTTCCACGCGATTTTAAAGAAGACCCCGGACGTCAGGACGATCTTCGACACCACCGTGTTCATGTATATGCGGGGTGTCAAGATCGAGGCTTGGCGTGGGAAGCGTGGGCCCGCACAGTGCCACCGGTGCCAGCGATTCAGGCACAGCTCGCACCAGTGCCACCGACCGCTCGCTTGCGTGCGATGCGGGGGCGAGCACGCGGCACGAGATTGCCCGCGCCCGCGGGAAGAGCCGGCCACCTGCGTCAATTGCGGTGGCCCGCACCCCGCGAGCAACATCAAGTGCCCCGTTTTTGAGAGGGAAATCAAGAACAAGCGAGCGGGGACCGTCGCCATCACGGCCACAAACCGGACGCAAGCGGCGAGGCCGCAAGAGCAAATGAGTGTTATAGAGGCCCAAGGGCCGACGCTGATGGCGGCGGCTAATGAGCCCACACCCAGGGACCAAGCCTCCTCCTCCTCAAAGCGGAGGAAGAAGAAAAGGGGGGGGAAGGGTAGGAAGAAAACCACCCCCCCGGCGACGCAGCAAGACAAGGAAGACGCCATCATCCCTAAGGCCGGCCCTGCCCCAGTTGCGCAGGTTGCCGACTCACGGACGGCGCACACGACGACGACGACACTAGTGGACGAACCTACTAGCAACAGCGACAAGATGGCGCAGCGGCGGAATGCGGGAACTAGTAGGTTCGCCCAAAAGCCGCGTGGCACCACCACCGTCGCCACCGACGCCATGATGGCACAGCGGCCAATCGCCGCGAGGGAAAACTTCCCAGCGGTGACGCATGGCGTCGCCCCTATCGCGCCAAATAGCGCGCAACATAACCGTGAGTTCACAACCTGCGCGATAAAGCTCTTGATGGATCTCATCAGAGCCATAAGGCAGGGCCGAGACATAGAGGCGGTCATCCTTGACGGTCTGGCCACATTGCTGTCACTTTGTGATGGCTAGACCGTTAAGGATCGTACACTGGAATGCCCGCGGCCTTAGGGATAAGGTCGCCCCCCTCCGCCATCTCCTTCGGGATCAAGACATCGACGTGGCGCTAATCAGCGAGACGCACCTGGGAGCCGAAGACAGGGCCAGGTTCCCGGGTTACCATGTCTACCGGAAGGATGAGAGGTCGGCTCTGGATGCCCGATACCGTGGTCTGGCGGTACTTGTGAGGCGGAGAGTCGTCCATCAGGAGCTCCCCTTGCCGTCGCTCAGCAGTTTTTACGCGCTGGGTGTGCAACTACACGTTGCCGGCGAGGACATCAGCATCTATGCGTGCTACAAGCCGCCCGCGTCCCGCCTTGTTATGGCTGAGATGCGGGCGCTAATTGGCACGCATAGCGACAACGCAGTCATCCTTGCCGGCGACCTTAATTGCAAGCACCCGGCGTGGAACTCTATGCGGGCGAACACCGAGGGGAGACGGCTCTTCGCGGACGCGGAAGCCTTCGGGTACTCGGTGTCCGGCCCCGAGACGCCTACCCACTACCCAGACGTAGTGAGGTACATGCCTGATGTGCTGGACATCGCAGTACACAGAGGGCTACACTGCCAGATCACTCAGCAAGTGATCGACGACGAGTTACAGTCGGACCACCAACCTGTACTCGTCGTCCTATCGGGCATGCCGACCCGACTGAAACCTGTAGCGCCACGTCGACGTATTGACTGGGATGCCTTCACAGAGAAGATGGAGACCACCACGCCAGCTCGGCCTATTGTTTCCTCCGCGGACGTAGAGCAAGCGGCGGATGACGTCACTGCTTGCATACAGAGCGCCTTGGAAGCGGCGACGACGACGCTGCCGCAGGGGGGAGGACCATTGCCCCCCTTGCCGGCGCGTCTGACAGCACTCATCGCCGCGAAGAGGCGTCTTCGCAAGCAGTGGCAACAACATAGATGCCCCACCCTGAGGGCCAAATTGAACCGTCTCGCGGAGAAGGTAAAGGCCGAGCTTACGGCCCATACCGCCGCGGGCTGGGAGGAGAGAATAGACGCCACTATTGATAGTTGGCCGTCTGTACACAAACTGTGCCGCCAGCTATCGAAGACCCCAGCCCCGGTGCGCCCTCTGCTCAACAGCGACGGGGCGCTCAAGTATGTAGCGGAGGACCGGGCGGAGGTCTTCGCCGAGCACCAGGAGCGTCAGTTCCGCCCTAACCCGACCGCCGACATCGAGCATGTCGCAGCAGTCGAGAAACACCTAGGAGACTACTTCGCATCGCCGATAGCTCCCGAGGAGGACCCTGTATTCTTCTCGCCGGGCGCAGTTAGACGCGCCATCCTAAGGACGAAGCCCAGGAAGGCCCCCGGTGCTGACGGTATCACCAACGCAGCGCTGCGCCACTTGCCGTTCCGTACGGTAGCGGCACTGGCGCGCCTGTACACGGCGATACTGCGCACGGGGGTCTTTCCCACCCCGTGGAAGGAGGGGCGCGTCATAATGCTGCCCAAGGCGGGGAAGAATACAGCGAAGCCGGAGAGCTATCGGCCTATAACGCTGCTGCCGACAGTCTCCAAGGTGTTTGAAGCACTCCTGCTGCGACACCTCCAACCTCACATCGCGCCGCGCCCAGAGCAATTCGGGTTCAGGGCGGAGCAT
The DNA here is from genome assembly GCA_963853775.1 of Xanthia togata. Taxonomy (NCBI): domain Eukaryota; kingdom Metazoa; phylum Arthropoda; class Insecta; order Lepidoptera; family Noctuidae; genus Xanthia; species Xanthia togata. Next base: position 8,848,824 of record OY970805.1, read on the forward strand.
AGCACGACGCTTCAGTTGTCAAGGGTACTGCACCTACTGACTTCTGCGCTAGAGAAGAAGGAGTACTCGGTGGCAGTATTCCTTGACATGGAGAAGGCCTTCGACCGTGTATGGCACGAGGGCCTCATACATAAGTTGGCCACGTCCGACGCGCCCCGTCGCGTTGTAAAGGTGGTCTCCTCTTTTCTGTCCCACAGGACCTTCAAGGTGGTGGTCGAAGGGGCGCTATCCAGCGCCCGCCCGGTGATGGCTGGCGTGCCACAGGGCAGCTGCATCTCGCCGGCGTGTTACTCACGTTACACCGACGACATCCCCACCACTCCCGAGGCGACGCTCGCGCTGTATGCCGACGACGCCGCGTACATTACTACCTCGCTAAATGCGAAGTACGCGGCGGTCAAAATGCAGCGCGCCCTCGACCTGCTCCCCGAGTGGCTGTCAAAATGGCGGCTCTCGGTTAACGTGGGTAAGACGCAGGCGCTGCTCACTGGGTATGCGCCCCTCCCACCACCCTTGAAGCTACAAGGAGCCGCCGTCGATTGGTCGCCCCAGGTCAAGTACTTGGGTGTGACCATCGACCGCCGCCTCACGATGGGGCCACACGTCCGCAAGGTCGCCGCGCAGGGCGGGGTCGCCCGTCACCTGCTCAGACCAGTGCTCCAATCCCGAATCCCGGCGCGCGTCAAGCTGAGCGTGTACAAGATGTACATACGCCCAGTCTTGACGTACGCCGCGCCCGCTTTGTTCGCCCTCACGAGCGAGTCGAGCAAGAAGCAGCTCCGCACGCAACAAAACCATGCGTTGCGGACCATCGTAGCCGCTCCTCGTTTCGTGAGGAACGATGTCCTACATCGGGATCTCGGGATCGAGAGCCTGGATGAGTTTGTGAAGCGACTCGCGACGGTGATGTTCGCGCGTGCCGACGCCTCTGCCTGGCCCCATGTCAGGCAGATAGCGCCATTGCACGCGCGCCCACCTGACGCGAGACCCCTGCCCCGCGACCTGGTAGCGGACGACTGACCCCATCCACCGGATTGACGCCTCGAGTGAGCCGCACCCAGGTAACACGCAGCTCACTCGAAATAATAAGACTCTACAGATGTACACATACATCTGTTGCGCGGCGTGTTCTAGGTTAATATAGGCACGTCGCGTAACTAAACACAGACAACCACAACTACACATGCATCTATACACAACACGTGCGACCGCGACGCTAAGCGTCGCGACGCACGTAGACGCCGAGCGGTGTTACACTACAACACAAACCGCTCGTACATACATGACTGTTTATCCCTCAATCCGTAAACGGCTAGATCTGTAAGCGGGGCGAGGGAAAACTACATATCTACCTGTAGGTGCGTCGAGCCGGCACCACTGTCGCTGGTCGTCTTCATCGGGCCTCCTCCAGGTAACTGGAGGTCTCACCTGATGGGGACTGACCGCCGTGGTGTCGTGAAGAAAACGACGCTATATGGTATAGCGTCGTGGCGCGCCTACAGAAATATTCATAGCAACCATTACACAGACGCAGCTTTGCTGCGTCAAATACCTAGGCCGCATTAGGCCGCCCCATAGAGAGGACCCGCAGTGGCGGGCCGCCGTATGGCTTCCGCGGGCGAGGGGCGACGCTCCGACCCCGCTCGCCACGCCCCCTTGCGGGGGCGTCGCGACGACCAATTGAAATGTCATTCTACTATCAGGCGTTGCCCGGTGCACAGGTTGTATTGCTTTCAATTATTGTTACTCTGCCTCTCTGTACATTGTTACTATTTTTGTGTAAACTAAGCTATTACTGGGTGTCATGGCTATTTGTGTCTTGAAACTGATTAAGTGTAGTTTCGTGTAAAATTAATTGATTAAATAATTTATAAGAAAATCTAAATTCTTATTATTTAAAGAACCTCTTTTATTTTACAATATATCTGATCCTGTGCCTTCATATACATATCTAAACTATTATTTTTACAAATCAACAACAAATGCCTGGAAAAGTTTTACAAGATATCTGCCTCTGTCATGAATATAAATCCGCTCGTGACCTCTTGAGGTTTTCAGACATTGCGTAGAAAAATGTAAAATCCTTGTTTATCATTTATTCTGATGATGATTAGTAATTTAAATGTGTCAAGAAAATCATCGTTTTGATTGGTTTAATTGCCCTGTTTAAGTCTGTATTTTTCGGTATTTTTTTGAGCTTCCTCGGTATTTTGTTAAGTTTAATCTGGTAGCACTACTGCTCGCACGCCTCCCTCCATAGCACAGAACACTAATACTTTCCACAGATAATACGGAAGGAACCGTGGAAGGTATTTCTTGAAATTTCCTATCAATAATCCGTCTAAAATATTATATAGGTACTCAGTTCATAACAATACAGATTAAAGTCGGCTGCACCTGCACGTATTGACCATGCCTTTCTGCTGGGTTTATTAGGCCGACTCAGATTTTTCTAAGGTCTAGGCTAAAGGCCGATTAGGCTGTGAGGAGCATGGTATAGTAGGTATACCAGCCTACCTTCATCTAATCCTGTCCAACCTGGGCACTAGATTAGGTATTTTATTAGGTATAACGTCCCGTTTTTGTTTTTATGCTTTTGTTTTCTCATTAACTAAGATCTCATGAAAGGGTTAAATTAATTTAATAAATAGGTAAATACTTAAGTAAGTACCTACTTACATGAAGAGTTAGTAGGTAGTCACATTAATCAGGAAAATTACAATGAATACAACTATTTTGTAGGTAGGTACCTATTTCAAAATGTACAAAAAACAAAAGAAACAGTTGAGGCTATCTGCAGACCGTTACAAACGATCTAGAGATAGCTCAACTGATACAGATCAGTGCCAAACGGAAGCGTCCCCAAGACGCTGGCGGGGATCGGTACGGCCGTGCGAATGGACGGCCAGACAAAGGACGTTCCAACGAAAAAATCAGTTCAGCTGTTACGGAGCAAATGTAAAACAAAACTTACGTAGGTACCTACTACCACAGACCGCTCAATTTACCGCTAGGGCACAGTACGCGATTCATCAAACAAAACAGTAGAAAAGATGCCGCAAACCTTCGGCTGTGAAACCCATAACCAAATAGTCTTTCGTTTCGTTATACGTTCGCTCAAACGCCGTTTGCGTTTTGGGCGTTCGCTTCACGGTCCATTCGTAAAAACGGGCAAGTTGAGATTTTTTTGTTTGAACGTCCTTCGTCTGGCCGTCCATTCGCACGTCCGTAGGGGACCCCGTTGGCGGCATTGCCACGCTGAAAAGCAATGCTTATGCGCTGCGCCCGCTGCGCCAGATACCCACCAGGGCCCTTATTCACTACCTATTGCCAAACCAAACGCGTTACACGACAAGACAGCGGCTTGGAATCAGACAAAACTGTATTCCGTATGCCTGTTGTCATTCCCTACCATTGTTCCCCAATTCCTCCCAAATAATCCTACTATTTTGATCGAAGTAAAGATCTATTTCATATTGAGTGGAAATACCTACGAGAATTATTACCATCCAACATTTATATTCGACTGACTTAAAAGGAATAAACATGGAAGGTACAATTGAGTACCTTCCGAAAGACAGGAGTCCTTCTAAAAATCCATAGTTTATTCCTTCTAAATGAAATTCCCAAATTATAGAAGGAATTTCCTTCTAAATTATTGGACGGATTTTCCTACGAAATAAACTCTTTCGAAGTATTCGTTCTACACTCGAGAGCAATGAATCCGGGTCACTTAAAGAATGTTAAAAATCTCGGAAACTAAAAATGATAGGTTAATGCAATAAATTGTATTTAATAGACAATGTAATACTCCTTAAATGAAAGTAAAAAAAATATGAGTCACCATACATTTTATTAACACAAAATTACATAAAGAAAAAAACTGCTGATCTCTCCTTAAAACAAAAATAGGAAACATGAAATTTTTGAACTTTATTACGATTTTCTTGAATTTTAATACTTCGTATTGCCTCCTCGTGCTTCCATTACTGCGTTTACGCGGTTTGGCATGCTGTACACCAAGTTCCTTATACGATTTTGGGGAATATTCTCCCATTCCTCTGTGAGAGCAATTTTGAGCTCACGAAGCGTGATTGGGGGAGGGTTTCGTTGTTTTACGCATCTGCCTAGCTCGTCCCAAGCATGCTCGATCGGGTTGATATCCGGGCTGCGCGCTGGCCACTCCATACGAGTAATGTTCATCTCTTGAAGGTAGTCATTCACAATCCTACCTGTATGAGGTCGGGCATTGTCATGCATAAATATAGCATCCTCACCTAAATTGACCATAAATGGACCAACGTGATCATTGAGGATTTCTTCCACATATCTTTCGCTAGTTAAAGAGCCGTTTTCTATGATCACCAGCTCTATGCGACTTTCAGAAGAAATTCCGGCCCACACATGTACAGACCCACCACCGTAGGCTACTTTTTCTTCGATGCATGCTTGCTTGAATCTTTCCCCTGGTCTTCGATACACTCTGTGTCTTCCATCGTGCTTGTAGAGCATAAATTTTGATTCGTCGGAGAACATAACTTTTGACCAATCTTCAATACTCCAATTTACGTGGCTCTGGGCATATCTTAGTCTTGAAATACGATGCCCACGCTCCAGTTTAGGGCCGTTTGCAGGTCTAAGGGGTTTTAAGTTAGATTCAGCAAGCCGACGTCTTACTGTCCATGCACTTGGGTTACTTCCTCCGAGGCGTCGAAACTGATTTGTGAGTTCAGTTCCTGTAAGAAAGCGATTTCGAAGCATGGTGTTCACCAAGTATCGATCTTCTCGTGCTGTGGTACACCTGGTTCTGCCCGTTCCTGGTCTGCGTAGGTTAGAACCAGTTTCTTCGTAACGTCGGAGAACTCTTTGTACTGTTGACAGCGACACACCGACAGTCCTGGCTGTATCGCGCTGACTCCGGCCGGTTTCCAGCATTGTAAGTATTCTGGTGCATTCTTCAGGCGTAAGCGACATAATTTCAGCTTGAATAATGAATATAGAGCACTATCAACATGGTTTATGTACCCACATAAATGACAGATTACAAACAAAAGCAAAACCAAATGCTGTAATTTCGTAGTTCCATCTTCGAAAGTGGCCCTTTTTCAAATTTGATTTTTTATGATATAACTTTACAATAACTAAGAAGTTTTAATACCTTAATTTAAGGAGTATTACATTGTCTATTAAATACAATTTATTGCATTAACCTAGCATTTTTAGTTTCCGAGATTTTTAGGATTCTTTAAGTGACCCGGATTCATTGCTCTCGAGTGTATTTCGGTTGGAAAAAACGCGTTCCCTATTTTGGAAAGCTCAAAAGGAAATGCCATCTCAAAAATCCACACAAAGTAATCCTTCCAAATGGATTCCTTCCACATAGTCCTTCTAATCTGATGGGAAAAAGTTACAAGATAAAATTACCACCTGAAATCACCAAACGTTATTGAAATCCTATTAAATAAGAAGGATTTCGATTGGAAGGTGTGATGGAGTTCCTACCAAAAGCATAACTTCAAGGAAATTCCTTCTCAAAAATCTACAAATTATACCTTCCAAATTCATTCCTCCCAAATAATCCTACTATTTTGATCGGAGTAAAGATCTATATGATATTGAGTGGAAATACCTACGAGAATTACCATTCAAAATTTGAATTCGACTGACTTAAAAGGAATAAACATGGAAGGTACAATTGAGTACCTTCCGAAAGACAGGAGTCCTTCTAAAAATCCATAGTTTATTCCTTCTAAATTAAATTCTCAAAATATAGAAGGAAATTCCTTTTAAACTATTGGACGGATTTTCCTACGAAATAAACTCCTTCGAAGTATTCACCCACAGACTCCAGATCTCCCACAAATTACAAGTTTCTGCCAAACTTACCTGTCAACCTATACATATAAAACGATGTAATTTGTGGAGATGAATAAACGTTTTTTACTATTATTTCCTTTATTTAAATTTAATTTACATTTTTAAATATTTTTATAAAAACAAAAAAAAAAAACAAAAACATTTAAAAATATAAAAAATTGTAGCCTACCGGTATCGGGAACAGGGTCCAAGCTACCGGTGTTCAGGGCTCCTAAGAGAGGAATCTCCTAACTATATGCGCCGTGTCCAGGAGTACCGCTTTCCGGATCAAGCCCTTGATCCAGCTGCCTAACGAGAGCCTCCTCTGGTGTTGGTCGAGGCTCTTGGCTATTATGCCATTGGCTGCCACGACTATCGGCACAATGACTGCTGTATCCATATCCCACATGTCAACAACCTCGCGAGCCAGGTCAAGATACTTAATCTGCTTATCTTTTTCAGCTTTCACGAGGTTCTCGTCATGCGGGACCGCTATATCAATAATCATTGTGCGACGCTCTAATCGATCTATCACCACTATGTCTGGCTTATTGGCAACAATAGTCCTGTCAGTGATGATAGATCGATCCCAATACAACGTGATATTGCGATTTTCGAGAACTGGGTCGGGCACATACCTATAGTACGGTACTTCCGATCCTACAAGACTGTATTTCAGAGCAAGTTGCTGGTGGATAATCCTGGCTACAAGGTTATGCCTATGCAAGTAGTCTCCGTTAGCCAGACGAGAACAGCCAGAAATAATGTGTCGGATTGATTCCCCCGGACGGTGGCATGCCCGACAGATGTCAACCGTGCCGTCCTTCACAATATATTTCCGGTAGTTGTTCGTCATCATAACTTCGTCCATAATCGCAAAGACAAAACCTTCGGTTTCCCCAAAGAGATCACCGAATCGCAACCAGGATACAGACGCTAACAGGTCTACATCGGGCCCATGTAAGACCCGGTAAAAGCGTCCGTGAAGCTCTTTGCTCTGCCATACCTCCTTGCGGTCATTAGTATCTATCCTGGTTTGCGCCAGTTCTCGTTAGCCAAGGATAGCGGGGTAAGGCCCTTGTCCACTGATACCACATCTCGGTGCATCCCCACGTCGACTTCTAGGAAGTATTCCCTGAGACTGCATACTTTTATTATTATTATTATTTTAGTTTTTAAATTTAATTTCTCAGGTAAGTTCCTGGTATTTTCAGAATCTCACGGGTGTTAACCAAGGTGAGATTCTAGTTATTATTCTAAGAAGGTAAATTGCTCTGTACTGCAGTGAAATTATTATCTAAGTCTAGTTGTAAAAATTTTCTTACTATGCGGCAAGTGTTTAATATGGCAGCTTTTTGTAGTGTTAGGTATGTGTATTTGGATAGATTGAGTGCATTAAAACTATTAAATATTTGTTTCGGGATAACACCTGTTGTTGATATTACTATTGGTACTATAGTGACTCTATTCATTTTCCAAACTCTGGTAATTTCCTCTTGTAGTTCTGTATATTTCCTGATTTTTTCTGTGATAGTTTTTTGTATGTTATTAGTGTTTGGGACTGCTATATCTATTATAAATGTGTGTTTGCTTACTTTATCAACTAGTGTTATATCAGGTCTGTTGTTATATATGGTGTGGTCTGTAATTATAGTGCGATCATAATATATTCTGTAGAATTGGTTTTCTAAAACCGGTCTAGGCGTGTACTTGTAATATGGTGTGTAAGGATCTTGCATGAGTTTAAGTTTAGTTGCGAGTTTTTGGTGTATGATATTAACAAGTTGATTATGTCTATGCGTATAGTCGTTTTGGGTTAGTGTGATACAAGCTCCTGTGATATGTTGTATTGTTTCAGGTTTGCTGTGACATTTTCTACATAAATCATTTCTTACTGTACTATCTTTTATTATGTATTTTCTATAATTTTTTGTATTTATGACTTGATCTTGAATGGCTAACATAAACCCTTCTGTTTCATTATTATTTTTATTATTCATTCTATTTCGGATGGAAAAAAAAATCCTTCCTTATTTTAGAGGGAAACTCGTTATCATCCAATTGGGCAGGTAAATATTAGAAGGACCCCTAGAAGGAACCTGTTTGGGAGGATAAATTCAGATGGAATCATTGGTCATTTTTCTCAGTGCAGCTTTTACAAATATTTCAATCGTTAGGCTCTCTCGTATTTCGGGAAAAATCCGAACTTTATTCATAACCGCTTATCGCGCGGTGAGGCCAGGTCACGAACCTTTTGCAGGGGATCCCGAAAAAAAACAAACTGTTATCAATTATGAACTTTAACTTATTCGAGATTAACCAACATGGATATAAAAAGCATTTCGTACAGTACACAGTACAAGTGCAACTTCATAAGTGACTACACTATTCTTCTAACAGCAACACATCAGCTATCATGAAGTTCATTGTAAGTGTTTTAACTTTTATAATAACATAACATGATGCCTATTTTCCCCGAAGGGTTAGGCAGAGGTGTATTTGTAGTACCTCTACCTACACCCATATTTCGCCAGTTATATTTAAGTCCCATGTAATAGCGGACGAGCCTATTCCCATCAACCGGGCACAAATCCAGGTTTCCGGCTCTTACTGAGCAATTCCGGATATCGCACTCATGTGAAATACTGTCTATCTATAGTAAGCCCCGAAAGATTGGCACTAGGTTGGTATTAACTGTGCTAGTTACTAGCTCTAGCAGCCTGATTAAGCCCAGGTTCGCTCGTACGTGTTTTTATCGCGGCGGTTTTTTTTCGTACACTGGATCTTCAACTCTCGGTCTTGAGCCGAGTGTTGAGAATCCAACGCGTTGGGACACACTCTCGTCCCAGCGCGTTGAAAAAACACACTTGGATTTTCAACTCTCAGCGCTAAGCAAAGCGTTGAAAATTCAGTGCACGAAAAATAATCACCGCGATTTTATTACGTCCGTGCGAACGTGCGTTAACTAACTGTTTAGGACTCGAACTAACATTATTTCACTCGGATATGCAAATTCAAAAATTCAAAATATTTTATTTCACATAATCAATTTCAATATCAAATTACAGTGTTAATAGGTATGAGAGGATAGTGTAGGCCCATCAACAAGTACCAGGTACTTAGCAAGATAGAAAATGGTCGACATATCTTGTCTGTTAAGCCTACAACGTTGTCACATTCACGAAATCTAAAAGAAAAGAATCTATATAAAAGAAAAATAAAATAATTAAAATAAAACCTATTTAAACCAAATTACATGAATGCCACTACAGATGTAACAAATCTAATTTAGTTAAAAAATCTAGAATATTGAAGGTATATAATGTCAAATAACGAAAAGATTATGTCAAGGAACTATGTAAAAGAAAAAAAAGGCAAAATAAAATAAAATTTGGGAGCAGTTTTTAGACATTTAAATAGTAATGCCGTTAATGAGGAACCAAGGAAGCCATATTATGCTTTTTTGATAAGGACACGTTTGATGTGGTTTTTTAACTTTCCATCACTGAGTTCTGTAACCGACTTTGGCAACTTGTTATAAAATCGAATACTGTTTATACCAAATGACTAACTAGGTTTAGCTAATCTAAATTTGGGTATCACAATTTCATGTTTACTACGTGTATTTATAAATTAATATGGAAATCGCTACTTATTTTGAAAAGTCCTAAGTTTTTCCGAACATACAAAATACTTTCTAAGATATAAAGAGAAGGCTGAGTTAGTTTAACAATTTATTTATAAGGGACTCGCGAGGACCCATTTTTATAGATAGCGCGAATTGCCCTCTTTTGTAAAATAAAAATCGAATCTACGAGTACGTCATCTGCCGATCCCCACAGCAGAACGCCATAAGACATAATACTGTGGAAATAAGCAAGGATACTAACCTACAGGTGTGGCTACATCAGTCATCTGCCTTATTTTTCTTACTGCATATGCAGCTGAACTTAATCTACCTGTAAGAGCTCTAATGTGGGCGCCCCATTGCAATCTCGAATCTAAAGTAATTCCTAGAAATACGGTTTCCGTAATAGCATCTAGTTTCTTGCCATCAAGTTTTATTTGGTAATGAGAACTTAGACATTTAGTTTTGTTCGCATTAAGTAAAAGATTATTAGCTGCGAACCATTTCGAAAGAACTGTCAGACTATGGTTAACATGTATGACATCCGTATCTTTTCAATCTATTTAAAAACTGACTAGCTTTCGCCTGCGGCTTCGCTCGCGTGGATGTCGGAAAATTCCCCACGGCAACTACTGGGATTAAAAGAACCCTGTGTTAATCCAATTTATATACTCGAATGTAACCTAACCTAACCCATGTTTTTTGTTCCGTGTTCTAATTTTCGCATGGATGTTCTCCGCCCTCTCATGGATGTGCTCCGCCCTCTCATCCCATCTAATCTAACCTTTTTTGGATGTTCCAAAACACCATGTTCGCGCTCGATTTCAACTTAGTTGCCATAGTATACATTAAATAATACCCCAAAAGCTTTCGCATTGCATGTTTCATCACTGTTGATAGTTGGGTCCAAAATGATGCAAGGGTATTGAATGCGTTGGAGGCCACCGCTAGGATCACCCTGCCCCGGGACACCGTTTCCCCCGCACGGCACGGTGAAGCTAACCTAACCAAAAAGGGTACCTACCTACCCTACAAACTAACCTATAAAAAAAATACGAGAGGAAATCTTCATGGGTCCTCCACCCTGGGGAGGGCGGAGGGGTCTGTCATAATCTTACTGATTAAAACCACCCCGGTATTCCGTCTCACACTTGCACCGGGGATCACGGGATCTAATGTGAATTCCGCGATCCCCGGCTAGTGCTGGCCCGCCTCTGCGGGCCACCTCGAAACCTAACCTAGCCTTTTTTTTATCACAGGGGGAAATCCTCATGGATGTCCTCCACCCTGGGGAGGGCGGAGGGGTCTGTCAGACTCTTACTGACTAAAACCACCCCGGTGCCCGTCTCACATCAGGGATCATGGGATCTAATGCGACTTCCGTGATCGCCTCTGCGGGCTACCTCGAGTTAGGGGGGAGTGATCCTCCCCCCTTACATCATAGAGAGGTGCGCGTGGAACACTACGCGCCACCATCTCGGGTCCTAAGGAGTAGGGGGCGACGGCTTTCCCCAGGTCCGTCGCACCTGGACCCATTTAGGGCTTTATCCAACCCCCGCCGACGCCCGGTGCGTCTGCTGAACCTAACCTAGCCTAACCTCACCTTTTTAGCTGCCATATTATAAATTAAATAATACCTCAAAAGCTTTCACATGGCATAAGTTTCATCACTGTTGAGAGTTGGGTCCAAAATGACGCATGGTCCTTTCATTCAAATCCCTTCAGTCGTTTTTGTGCCAATCCGGAACATACAGTCAATCAATCTGCCTAGCCTTTTCCCAACTATATTGGGGTCGGCTTCTAGTCTAACCGGATGCAGCTGAATACCAGTATTTTACATGGAGCGACTGCCTATCTGACCTCCACAACCCAGTAACTGGGTAATACGATACCCCTTGGTAAGACTGGTTGTCAGACTTTCGGGCTTCTGACGACCCGTAACGACTGTCAAAGATCCACGAATGACAACCGGGACCAACGGCTTAACGTGCTTTCCGAGGCTCGGAGGAGTCTCGGTATGTAAAGATGGTCACCCATCCACAGACCAACCCCGGCAAGCGTAGCTTAACCTGACGGATCGACCCGTGCGGCAGTTAATACTTAGCCACGAGCTCCTCCGGAACATACAGTCAAATAAACAAAAATTCAAAAAAATAAATTTGGTGTATCAGACTCGTACCCACATCTCGAAGCAATTAACCTACCCCACTTAACGTACTATAGAGTAAGGAACATCGCGGCAGCGTCAAAAAGTTCGCGTATTGCATTTTTATACTCGTGATAACTTCAAAATTTAATGTCCGATTCGAATGAATTAAAAAATATTTTACTGCTACATGAATACCCTTGTTGATAAAACTATTTATTGGAATAAGAATGAATACTACGATACGAATTTAACCAAATTTTGTTTCTAACGACGATGTATTAAATTTTTAGAACACAAAAGCTGCTATGTGACTAAACTATGATAGTTAGATATATTTTCTCGCGACGTTTTTTGAAGGTAATAATGAGTAGTATAATTATGTAGTACATAATTTTTATGTGTCATTAATAGTTTTCTCAGCGCACGCCTAATAATGAATTTTATAGGCAACATTTTGCTACTTTGGGTTACATCACTGCAATTTTCTTAAGGATCTCGAATTACTTCGAAAATAAATTATAGCCTAATTGGTCAAAATCGGTCCAGTAGTTTCAGAGCCTGTTCGGTACAAACAAACAAACAAAACTTTCCTCTTTATATTATTATAATATTAGTAATTAGTATCAGTCTTAGTATGTATTAGTATATTAGTATTAGTATATGATTAGCATATAAGTATTAGTATAGATAAGTTAGCCATCATGTAAGGAAGGTCATTAATATAAACTAGGAAAAATTGATCCTTTAGGCACGCCCATCTTAACTAGAGACCCCAAGGACGTCGCCCCGTTAACGTTAACTATGCTATACTATGCGATTAGATAGATAGATCTTCATTTTGTCATGAATATTAATATTGTATCACCATTAGAAACACAATTGATTGTTTTGTATGTAGGTATACTCAAATAAGTATCTACATAATCAGAGATTTAAAATGAATATTTATGTATCATCTGCAGGTTTTCGCGCTGTTGGTGCTGGTGTGTTTCGAAGGGTTGTACTGTAAGTTCTTTAACCTCTTTTTTTAGTACCTAAGGTTGTAGAGGTCAGATAGGCAGTCGCTCCCATTTAAAATACTGGTATCGACGCCTTAGAGTGAAAACCTCGTAAGTTTAAAAGAAGAAACTTTTCAGGAGGAAGAAATAACTGCGTGCTGTAAAATGTTTGTATGGCGGTTTTGTTTTTTTGTTAATTAATATGGAAATATAACCCGCTTTTATATTCAGAACTGTTCGATACTATATTATATTCATATATTACTGTCCGAAATGCATACATTTTCAAGCAAGGTATTCACGCCAAACAAGTATTTACGAGGTTCTGATTTACTGTCATATATAGCACTACGAGTATCGAATGAACAAATTAGTCAGATCTGGATGTGCGTTGCGAGGTTTTCTTCTTAGAAACGCAATCAAAAAATGCATTCCCGAGGTTTAATTTTACATTCACTCTAAGGCGGCGGCTATTCAGTTGCATCCGGTTAGACTGGGAGCCTACCCCAAAATAAGTTGGGAAAAGGCTAGGCAGATGATGATGGCGTACTTTTTTACCCGACTGAGCAAAAAAGGAGGGTTATGTGTTTGACCTGTACCTATATACAGTATGTGTAGATAATTATATTCGTCCTCAAAATCGGTTCAGCTTTTTAGTTGTTACGAGGTAACAACCTCGTAACTACTAAACTGCTGAACCGATTTTGATGAATGATATGTCGTTAGATTCATCTTTATTGCGCGAGTGTCACTGGGTATATTCGTTTATGCAATAGGTCTATATTGTTAAATTTAAAATGACGTCTCCAACTGCTTGAGATCGTTTTGGACATAGAAATAGGTTATCTTGTTTTCATCTTTTTTCAAGTTAACTTTTTACGCAGTGGGGTTTTTGTTTTTTTTATCAGTTGTGTTTACATGCCATATACAGCTGGATTCCGCTCCTTACAAAGAACGAATCCTGATCCAACCTTTTTGGTATGGAAATCCTAATGTCAAACTGCCAAACTTTTACTGCCTAAAACCACACGGTGCTCCTCCAACAACCTGTGGCCAAGGGATGAGAGCAATCACGGATTATTCTCGACACCAGCAGGAATCATCAATAAAGGATTCAATAAACAATCTAGAATATATTTTTTCATATAAACAGTCAGCCTGTATAAAAATTCGGTTAATTTATTTACATAACATCACGCCTTGTTTCCCCGAAGGGTTGGGCAGAGGTGTACCTATAGTACACCCACATTTCGCCAGTTATGTTTGAGTCTCATGTAATAGGGGGCGAGCCTATTGCCATCAACCGGGCACAAATCCAGACTCCGGGCTGCTACTGAGAAATTCCAGAAAAAAAAACCCAATGACACTGCCCGACCTGTGAATCGAACCCAGGACCTTATGCTCAGCCTTTTTTTTTTTTTTGGGTGGGAAATCATCAAATTACTTCTCCCGCTCTGGGTGGAGCGGGAGGGCGTGTCAGACTCTTACTGACTAAAACCCACCCGTGTTCCTTCTCTTGCCTGTGCAATGCCAGGGGGCCACGGTATCCCTTTCGGACTTTCCCGCAACCCCGGCAGGCAATGGTCTCATCGGACCCCTTCACTCGCTGACACTCTTTGAGGCGCGCGTGGAACACAACGCGCCGTCGACCCGGGCTTGGTCCTTGCCGGACGGCGAGCTACCCATTGCTCACCGTCCGCAAGCTCGCGCCTACGGTGGCCGGGAATCGGCTATGGATTCCCGACGCCCAGGGCGTCTTCTCCTGCGGCGGCTAGGGGCGTGAGGGCGCGAAATTTGCCTCTCCCTCACGCGCTCCGCCTCCTCCTTTGCAAGCATTACTGCTTCGCAGAAGGAGGTGACGGCCTGGGTGAGCAATGGGTAGGTCGCCGTCCGGTAAGGACCAGGCCCGGGACGACGGCGCGTTGTGTTCCACGCGCGCCTCAAAGAGTGTCAGCGAGTGAAGGGGTCCGATGAGACCATTGCCTGCCGGGGTTGCGGGAAAGTCCGAAAGGGATACCGTGGCCCCCTGGCATTGCACAGGCAAGAGAAGGAACACGGGTGGGTTTTAGTCAGTAAGAGTCTGACACGCCCTCCCGCTCCACCCAGAGCGGGAGACGTCATTTGACGATTTCCCACACAACAAAAAAAAAAAAAAGGGTGTTGAAGGCGTTGGCGATGTCTAGAGACACCGCCAAGACGACCTCACCCCGAGCCACCGCATCCCCCGTCGTGAGGGCTCGCACGCGCATGATGGCGTCCACCGTGGAGCGCCCCCTGCGGAAACCAAACTGGCTCTCCCTCAAATCCGGCCCCACCCGCACCAGCCGCCCGACGAGGCGGTCTGCAATTACTCTTTCAAAGAGCTTGCCCACCTCGTCGAGCAGCACGATGGGCTGGACCTTATGCTCAGCCTGCCTCGTTAATTTATTATACATTATATAATTATTTCAGGTGCACCGGGTTTGTTTTTGCTTAAGGTGCTGCAAGCAATTTCTCGTCGAAGGTACCCGCAGCAAATCTATATCATGCCGCAGCAAACCAGTGGGTACCCGCAGCAAATCTACATCATGCCGCAGCAAATTTTCGGGAACCCGCACCATAACTCTGGGCTACCCGCAGCAGAATCGAGGCCTACTTACGGCCCTTACGGTGTTCCTTACAGCTACAACGAGGGCCAGTAACAATAATTTGTAATAAATTCAGACAAATGAGACCAGAATCATTGCCCATATATTTCAGCAAAAAGGTGTCGTTTTCTGACAAAAATAGAGGAGGGTTAAGCGATATTGTGTCAAGTAGCTATGTGATTTATTGTTTTTATTAAGAGCCCTTTTTTATTTAAATAAATATTTTTTTTTTTACAGTAGTATTTATTTTTATTAAATAAAGCATTTACATGTAACATAGAAACAAACACATTGCATAAACATATATTTATTGGACGGCATGCTCGTTTCGAAGTATCTGGGGCGTACCAAAAAAGAGCCCAATACCTACCTTTTCTAGAAGCATTTCGTCGTATTTTCAAACCCTCATAGCTTTGGCTTGAATAATGCTAGAGAGCTTAAATTCTCCGAATAAGATGTAGTTAGCAGACTTATAAAACACACTAATAATAACCCTCTTATTTATAAACGTTGCTTAAAGTTAAGAGATGTTTAAACGACAAAAATGTATGATTATACAGGCGCTAATCATTACTTAACTTTAAGTAGCGTTTATGAATAAGGGGGTAAGTTTTTATGTGTCGGATTTGAATCATACCTAAAATACGTCGATTTCGTCACTGACTCATTCACTCATCAAAACCTCTAGAGCACTTCCCAAAGTCCTAGAAAGCTGAAATTTGGTATGTAGCTTGGATTTGCACTCAAACAACAACAAAAAAAATTGAAATCTATAACTTTCACCCTCCCGCCCCCGTAATGGGGGGTGCAGGTCTGTATATAAAATAAATCCTCCAAAGTACTTCCTGAAGTCCTAGGTATGCAGGCAAGGATTTGCACACAAACAACAAAAAAATTAAGTCACCCTCCAACATCCAGGTACAAGTCTGTATTTCTTACGGATAATAGGTGTAGGCAACTTATTGTATTTTATAATTTATTTATCTTTCTGAGTGGACTAACTAAAGTGGACCTAATCTATACATAATCTGTTATCTAATTTAATAAAGATACCTAAAACATAACTTGAAGCTACGCACGTCGCGTCACAGTTTTGCAAAATTTTGCAAAATGGCCGCCACAGTTGATGGAATATTAAACACCCAACATAAAAACTAAGGAAAAGCTTATTGACAATGGGTCCCGTCATCTATAATAAAATACCTCATGCTTTTAAAGATAATCTCTAAGTATATTTAAAAAGAGGCTAACATCCTAATCGATAAATGCTATTATTTTAAAATAGTTCACAATCATCGCTAAATGACACTCGGTAGTATGCAGCGGGCCGGCTAGATTCGTATAAAACATACGCATAGCTATCCACCGCCGCGCGCGCACGCCGCCGGCGCCGACCGGCGGCTGTCGATGCGCTCGCGGAGACGCCACACCTACCTTCAGTCGTAATTGATACACCGCCACAAAGCCCGCGTTGTTTGTATGCAAACTCTTTACAGTGTAGGTACCTTCTACTATGGTTTTTCTAATTCTATCTTGCTACAACTGTGATTTCTCCTTCTATCTAGCTACAAAAATATATTATACTATACATGTGACTATTGAAGTGGGTGTTTGTCATCCTAACCACTAAACATCTACAATGGGTATACCTACTTCCATTTGTTTTGAAAGCTTGATTAGTATGTTTAATTAGCTTGTCCACTCTGAAATGACGAGCCCCACAACCGCATTACCCATACAAATCTTCATTACCGTGTGCGTAAATGCGGTAGGGGGGCGCGTCATTTCAGAGTGGACAAGCTTTACATAAAGAACTAAGAAGAAAATCTTTTTCGTTGGCTTTGATGAAAGTAACTGCTGGCGTGCAAGAAATACCGTTTTGACCCGACTATGCTAGAAGTAAGGGTTATGATTTTAACATGTCGTATGTGTGATATCACTACAATAACACCACTAAAATAAATGAAACCCAACAAAAATAATTCAAATCACTCCCTCCGCGGGAATGAAGCGGCCTGCAAAAGCGGACCGGCACCAGTCTTAGTCAGTAGGATTCTGTCAGACCCCTTTGCCATACCCGGGGCGGAGGACGTCTATGAGGATTTTCCACCCCATCCATATCCAAAGTCCTTGAACGGTTAATTCACAATCAAATAAGTACTTTTCTCTCTAAAAATAATCTCCTCAACCCCTTCCAGTTCGGCTTCCGTCCTGGTCATAGCACCACCACAGTGCTTCTGAACATTACGGATGATATAAGGTCAGCCATGGAAAACGGTATTCTAACGGTCTTAGCTTTGCTAGATTTCAGTAATGCTTTTAATACCGTTGATTTTGATATTTTGCTTGGCATTTTATGCTCTTTAACATATCTCCATCGCTAATTGACTGGTTAGGTACCTACTTACCTTACGGCAACGAATTTGCATTGGAGAGTCCTTGTCTTCCTGGAGTTATACTTCTGCCGGTGTACCTCAGGGTGGCGTTCTATCTCCTTTACTTTTCGCAGTTTTTATTAACTCAATCTCTGACGAACTAATTTCTTTCTATCATCTATATGCAGATGATTTACAAATTTACTCGTGAGCTCCTCTTGGAAGTCCGAGGCTATCTGAACGATTAATCGTGATCTGGCCCGTATATGCGACTGGAGTAAGCGGTATGGACTTATGGTTAACCCCATAATGACGCAGGTGTGGTGGTAGCCAGTTCTAAGACGGTTTCAAGAATCGACTGGAAGACTCTTCCCCAAGTTTCTTTTGACCATTCTGTTGTTCCCTTTAGTGCGAAAGTTAAAAACTTGGGGATCTTCATCGATAAAAACTTTTCTTGGACTACCCAGCTACAGGAAGTTAGCCACAAACTATTTGCATCCGCTACATCTTTGAAGAGATTACGTAATTTTCTACCGACTGCCTGAAGTTATGTATATGTCACAATAGAGTCGTATCCGGTACGTCAGCGCCATCTGGTGGCGCTCGATGGAGTTGGTGGCGCGCGCGCCATCGATTGTGATCTTCTCGGTTGGCGGGCGGCTCGTGCACCACTAAACCATCTCGCGTTCTGTGATATGTCTAGTACCTACTTTGTGCATACCTATCTACATACTGTGCTGTAACTATTGTATCGGAATTATTATAATCTGATTGTGTATAATCTGAGTGTGTGTGATTATTATAGTCTGATTGTCTGTTTTCGTCATCTAACACTACCCACCGTCGCCCACAGTTAATAAGAGGACCAAAAATGAGTGCTACTGATGATGGAGAAGGTCATCCTCCGTCATATGTGTGTGTGCATCTATTCTAGTATATTGTATACTTTTTATTTGCACAAACGACAACCCCATTTTATGTCCACGCAAATCACTGTCCATTCCAAGGTTGCCTGGAAGAGATCGCGGAAAGCGATAAGGATTGTATATTTTGTGTTTTTTTTTGTGATATATGTACAATAAAGTGTAATAATTACTATCCTAGCTCTAAAATATCTATTTTAATTCCGAATATAATTATTTAACCTCAAAATAGATACTAATCCCCAAATGAATCTTAAAGTCGATTTACAATATTTCAGGGATAAGGAAAATAATATGAAACACCAAGATATTTTGTCATTGATTTATATTTCTTTGCCAACATCAAATTCGATATTCTACACCATACCATCACATCTTCTATTCCCCACATAATATTACCATTTTATCAGCATTATAATATTTACCATAGAACCAATAGATTACCTTAATTTACAGTAGATCGCCAACACACACAGCCACTAAGCACGTCTTACTCTCGTGAGCGCCCGATCCAGAAGGCCGTTGTTCCGCCATTTTGACACATCGAATATTTCAGTGTTGCCAGTATAATAAATTGAAACCTAACAAAAGTATATATAAATATAAACGTTATGTAAGTCTTGGCAACCTACTTTACATGAAATGTTTTTGGTGGGTATTATATGTCAATTTAGATACGTTTCACATATTATGTAATACTTGTATGTACCCACAATTACACAATCACGGATCCGCCATTTTCGTATGTTCAACCGTCACACAATGGACGAAAAATTGGGGCTCCCTTTCGTAAGAATTGACATATTATTTTTGAGTATTCTAAGTATGCAGTTTTGTCGAACGCATCTCTAAACTCTCTCAGTAAACACCAAGAAATATGAGATAGTACATTTCAAATGTATGAAAATGGAGTTTGTTTGCCTCACAACTTTTTTCGGGGTTACTCGGTAACACTGATTCTTTTGATTAGTCTGTTATAAAGCCATACTACCTTTGACATTGACTCGTTCGGGCCCGGGGCAAAAGATACCCGCCACGTGTCTTAGATTCTTAAATACATAAATTAGTTAACGAACTCTGGAGGTGAGTGTATCGACGTGTGGATGAAAGCCTAGATAGAGATCCAGTATCACCCCAAGGTATTTCACCGAGTTTGTTCTCTCAAGGCGGGCGTACGTGCAGGTTGTGCTGTAGGGGATGGTGCATTTATGCACGGTGATGAAAAAAGGAGGTGACAGACTTTGGGAACTGTTTCGCAAAGCAAAATTAATGTATTTTGTTTTGTCTACATTCAGGGTAAGGATATTGTCATGCAACCATTTAGACACTTTATTCAGACAAGTTTGAGCACTTTCTAAAATGCTTTGCCACGTAGTAGAGTTGAATATTAGGGCAGCGTCGTCAGCAAATGTGAAGATTTTTCCTTTATCGAGATTGAGCGCACAAAGGCATTAATATAAATTAGAAATAGAGTAGGCGCGATCACGCTGCCTTGTGGAACTCCGTGTGTTACAGTTTTTTCGGAACTTATGTAACTGTTTATCTTAACTCTCTGTATACGGTATTTAAAGTAATCTTCAAAAAGCTTTAATTGCTTTCCCCTTACACCTATGCTCTCCATCGTTTCTATAAGGATGGGAACAGAGATGGTATCAAAGGCCTTAGCCAAATCGAGGAAAACACCTAGAAACTTCTGCCTGCCATCCAAGTTCCTAACGATGTGGCTAGTTAATTTTAATTTTATTTATTGAGGGATAATAAACAACTACAACATATATAATACATACGGTTAACAAAACTTAAAGTAGTAATGTTGCAGTCCACTGCATTACTAGACGAGCATTACCAAAATTAACAAATATTTTGAGATAAATAAATTAGTTAGAGCTGCAAAACCAAATCAGGTCATATACAATTTCATTAACTTAAATAATTCAATAAATAAATAAATAATAAGACTACAATTAAGATATTTTTTTTATAATATTTGATTTAAATTTATTTTTCGAGCATGCAAATATATCAATATCAATAAAATTTGAATTATAGGATTCCAACATTCTATGAATAGGGCAGCGTAAACCAGAGTTTGTACGACAAGAATTTAGCGCGAACAGAGGACGTGCACGAACCTGACGCGCATGAACTGTTCGGGGGACAGAATAACACAACTTACTCGTTAGATCAATGGCATCAAAATTATTGTGAACAATATCATGAAGTACGTTGGCCTCCAGGTATTTGCGCCGGTTCTCCAAGCTGATAAGCTTGTACTTATCAAGTAGTTGGGAGTATGACAAATAAGTCTTAGTCCCATAAATTCTGTAGTACATAGCACGGAGGTACTTGCGCTGGACTCTTTCTATTCCAACTACGTACTTTTGGTAGAAGGGGTTCCAAATAGGGACCGCAAATTCTAACTGAGAGCGAATGAGCGTCTTATATAGATAGAGATAGGTAGAGGTACGCTTAAATTCTGTTGAAGATCTCATCACAAATCCATACATTTTAAAAGCTCTATTGACTGTGGCTTCAATATGCTGGTTCAAGGTCAGTTTTCAATCAAAGAGAACACCTAGATCCTTCACTATGGAAATATTATTTAAGGGGATACAGTTAAGGTTATAATTGAAATTGAGGATGAAGTTATTCTTAGTAAAGTGTATATAGTTACACTTGGGGATACTTAGATGCAGCTTATTGTCCATACAATACGCAGTTAGTCTGTCCAGATCCTCCTGAAATGACTGGCAGTCGTCAATAGTACGTATCGCATGAAACGCCTTCAAGTCATCAGCGTACATCAAGAATTTGGACTTTTTAAAACATTTCTTAATATCGTTGATATAAATAATGAATAACAGCGGTCCCAGAATAGAGCCCTGTGGAACTCCGGAAGTAATACTAACAGAGACAGACTGATGACCATTAACCACAACCCTTTGTGACCGGTTTTCGAGGTACGACACAAACCAACGCAATAAATCTCCGCGTATTCCATTGTAGGCAATTTTATTCAGAAGAATTTCATGATCGACCTTGTCAAAAGCTTTTTTGAAATCAGTGTAGACCGCATCTATTTGCAGTCGCCTATCAATACTTTCAAAAATGTAATTAGCAAATATGAGCAGGTTAGATGTCGTGGATCGACGCTTAACAAACCCATGTTGTTCAGGAACTATAATATTATGCAGAAGGGGGTAAATCTCGTTGTGAACAAGTCTTTCAAAGAGCTTTGACAAGGTCGGTAGAATCGAGATGGGTCTATATTGTTCGACGTCATGCTTTGAGCCACCTTTATGCACTGGGGTAATGTTAGCTCGCTTCCACACCACCGGGAACACACCTTCACGCAAACATCTATTAAAAAGGATATAGATGGGCTCACAAATATTATCAGCCGTAGCCTTACCTTTCGGTTGTCCGACCCGCGTACACGAAAATACGTGAAATGTCGATGCTTTTATAGGTTAGGTAAAAACTTTGGGTAGGCCTTCAGAAAAACGAAGATTATACCGTTAAACTGATAATAACAAAGTATAAATTATACCTTCCCGGAATCCTCATTAGTTTTCCTATCTACTAAAACTGCTACATCATGAAATAAAACTGACCTGACTTAGCAGTGACGTGATATGTTTTTATTTTGATAATTTTCGTGCACATAACCTTCACACTTTATCACATTACGTCGAATTCACAAATATATTCACCAAAACTACACTAGAATACGATGGCACATATGTTTACACATTCATAACATATTTCATATCACTACTAAACACACTATTTGCATGACAAAACAACTTATTCGTCAACTGATAAAAATTCCGAGAACGCGCGTCGCCATTCGCGGCGTTCGCCGATGTCAAACTGGCTAGGCGGTAACGTTCGCAAAAAATCGCGAACGAAAATAATTCAATGTTATTATTTTACTATTATTTTCAAGGAAATCTTGTTATTATGATTATTATTGATACATCTTCTGTTTGTCATGTTAATGTATTGTAAATACTTAATGTTATTATTTTACTAATATTTTCAAGGAAATCTTGTTATTATTTCCTTTATTATTGATACATTTTCTGTTTATCATGTTAATTTATTCTAAATACTTAATGTTATTATTGTACTATTATTTTTAAGGAAATCTTGTTATTATTATTATTATTGATACATTTTCTGTTTGTCATGTTAATTTATTCTAAATACTTAATGTTATTATTTTACCGACTTCACGTAGGAGGAGGTTCGTCTGTATGTATTGTTTATTTTTATGAATGTAGATATTTTTGTGAATTATGAACCGTTTTATTTATATGTACTAGTTGCCTAGGTGTGTTGCCCTCGGATGCGCTCGTGGTTTCGATCAAGTCTTTTTATAGCTCATTTTTAGGGTTCCGTACCTCAAAAGGAAAAAAACGAATCTAGACATTTATGTCACATTTCTCATACATTCGCAAAGGGAATCAATCCTACAGGGTACTTCCCGTTGACCTAGGATCATGAAATTTGGCGAGAAGCAATGATAAAAACTGCTAAAGCGAAACTACATCATTGTATAATATACAGTGATGTAGTTTCGCTTTAGTGCCTTATCTCAAAGTACAGCAATCTTCCTTTCTCAATGATATCTAAGAAAGAGCTTCGAAAGGTTTGAAATAAAATGCATTTTCTTTTCAAGGAATGTATATAGTAAATAATAAAAATAAAAAAAAATGTACACAAAAAAAGACATAAGATAGGTACACTTTATTGTAACGGCTAGTAGTATAATGAAAAGTTTGTCTAGATTTTACTCAGAATTTGGCAAAATATACAAATGTTTTCGTTCATTTATGAACATATTATGTTGTGAAAAAAAACTTCCGTCCCCGGCGTGTCGCTGGCCCCCGGCCGCTCACTAACCCCTGGCAGCTCGCTGGCCCCCGGCAGGTCCCGCATCCACCTCTTGACATGCCAGGGACCCGACTCCAGCAGCTCCGCTGCTTCGTCCTCGGACATGTCCAATGCCTCCACACGCTCAACCACATCGGAACTGTGAGTAAATACAATATCATAAAAATATAACCATATTATCATGTACGTTGCCACCCACGTACCATGGAGATACTCTAGGAAGGAGAATTAACTTACCAGAGAGACAAGTCCAGGCTGGGTTGCCTGGCTTGCCTAGCTTCTCCGGTGCGCAGGTGACCACCTGGGGTCTGCTCGAGCAGCACGGAGTCGCCGCGCACATTGAGCGACCCTCCAGGTGTCGCTTGAACGGGAAGCGCGTGGAGGCTAAAGAAAGAAATACAAATTACTCCACTGTAACTAAATAAATATAGTAGGTAACGCTATGAAAAAGAAACTTACCGTGGCGGTGAGGACTGCAGATCGCGGACCGGGGTGGCCCTAAGCCTTTCTAATAGTAAGGCCCGCCGAGCCGCGCTTTGCCGGTTCGGTCCGCGTTCTATACCCGCTACGGGGGTCACACTCCTGGACCGCTCCGTAGCGGCGTATTTCGCCATTCTAAAAACAAAATGAAACTTCACTAATTGTACATGTCTGATCAGCTAACCCGACAACATTACCGGCCTAAGTAAACAAAAAATAAATAATAATACAAAATAATAATAATCGGGAACATAAACTCCACGTAAGACATTCAGATATAAAACGCTAAGAAATGTTTACGTAATAATAAAAATCCAACCAACATTTAAAAATAATAATCTTTCAAGTTTTTTTGCAGACCGTACTTTATGCAGCCAACCGCCATGTTAGCGCCAATTTTACGACTTTTTCTCTTTGACACACAATTATGAAGTCAATACGTAATGATATTAGTATAATATATTACTATTATTATGTTCATAGGTAAATATGCTAACTACTTACGTGTATTTCAAACTATTAACGAGAATATTTATAACAAAAACATGTCATAACACAACAGCCATTATGGAAAAAAAATGTTAAGTCTAAACTTTCGTTACTTTTTTCGCCTGTATAATCATTACTTTTTGAAAAACAATTACTCAATACGGAATCTACACTTATTTATCAGTAATTCTATATAGATTTTTATAAGAAAACTTACCGTTTTCTGCCTCTATTCATCGTTTATTTCTTCTCCGGTCACACACAAATTCACTGACACGGCAAACGTCAAACGGTGGAATGTCAGATGAATTTATTTTTTGTCTAGTTCGTTCAAAATGATGTTGCTGCTGTTAAAAAGTATTAAAATAGAGAGTGAATGAACCATTTCTTTCATATAAATGCAGAACGTATTGCTACTTGCAAAAAAACCACAGATATTTAGCGACCAATCCTGACCAAGCCCTTATGTGTAACATAACATAACAGTCCGACTTAAGACATTTGGAGCATTTTTTCTTATGTCGAACTGTGTAACTTAAGACATTTAAAAGGAAGGCCGCTGGAAGACCATCAGGTCCTGCCCCATTAGAGGGGTCCAACCGTTTCTGAGTATTTTCGATTTCTCGATATGCAAATTAATAACTAAGCTACCATTCTCTGCGCACTGCTGCGGCGGATCCCACGTGGTGAGCGTTGGTGATACGGACTCAAATACGGACAAGAAAAAGTCCGAAAACATATTGCAGACAACATCAGGATCACTTGATTTGACATTCTGGTACTGCATCATGGACGGAATGCCTGACTTACTTTTACGGTTAGAAATGTAGGACCAAAAATGCTTTATGTTACTAGAGAGACTATCTTCAACCGAGTTAATATAACTGGAGTAACAGGTTTTACACATATGTTTGAATATAAACCTACATTCAGAGAAGTTATTATAGTCTTTGGCGTTGCTGTATTTTTTCCACTTTAATAATAATAATTTGAAATCCTGTCGGTTTTCCGTTGTGAAGATATTTAATTATATGGTAGAAAAATAAACAAACATGTAGGTAATTGTGAACATTATTTGTTATTTATTTCAAGAAAAATACAATTAATTGCCTCTTCAAGACCTTTATAATTAGTAATTGCGGTTTGATCCATACATCCTGTTGGATAGTCGTTTGTTTAGCCATTTTGGGGAACGTACATTTGGCCATTTGATGGCCCGTACATTTGACCGTTCGACATACCATACATTGAGCTACCCGCTGGTCCGTACATTTGACCGTATGACGGAGCTTGAGGATAATAAATCGGGGCGGTCGGAGCTGCATACATCGGCGTATTCTGTGAGTTATAAGGAGCTCCAAATATTGTTTTATAAAATTGTCCGTTTGAAAAGAAAAAGAAAGACGTTCGGATATCTGGTTATATCACCGTCAGGGATGCTGTACGAAGAGCTCGGTGTTTCATATGATTTTTGTCATTTACAATAGGGGCTTCTGTTTGTGTTTCTGTCAGGGTTTCTGAATGTGTTTTTGTTAAAGGTACTATGCGGGGTTCTGTGGTGTTTTCTGCGCCACCCGATGACGTGTCGAAAAGTACTTTATTGGGTACCGTGCCGTTTGATGTGTAGTTAGTGGCGCCATTCGATGTACAGTCAGCATCAAAAATTGATGACTACATTTAGATTTTCAAAATCGCTGTACACCGTATTTTACCTAAATCGCTCAACATGACAAGCGCCAGAAATGAATGATTATCATAAAAGGGCATAAATAGGTAACCATTACTTTTCAAAAGTCGCTAAACAAAGTTATAGTAAAAAAAGCATAACATTCTTCGTCTCTAAAGTTTCTGAACAAATTTTAGACAAAAATAGCATACCATCGTTTATCTCTAAAGTCCCTGAACAAAATGCCATTTCATTTTGTTCAGGGACTTTAGAGATAAACGATTTTGGGTTTAATATGTGTGTATTTTTTTCGGCAGGTATGTGTGTTTGGTATATAAATTAAGTAGACACATGCACATGTAAATCACCACCCTTTTATTTATTATCAACAAAATTAAATTAAATGGTTCGATATATCAACACAATCATACTAAAATAATTTAAACTTTCATAATCAAATCAATGTTTTATAAACAAAAACAAGGTATGATTTTTTATCAATTACAATTATGATTAGACTTAAACTACTTAGAATTAAAACCTAGTGTGTCCCCCATTGGCATCGATGACATTTTGGAGACGTTCTCGCATGGAGTTTACCATATTTGCACAAGTATCTCGTCCCCTAAAATCTTCCCAGATTTCTATGGCGTGATTTAGTAAATTTTCCCTTGTTCGAGGAGTGCTTTCATCCCAAGCCTGGACCATAAGCCCCCATAAGTTTTCGATGGGGTTAAGGTCTGGGCTCTTTGGTGGGAATGGAATTTCGACAATGTGATCAGCGTTATCCCGGAACCAAGCTCTGCACACTCGGGCCATGTGGATTGAACAGTTGTCATGTATGAAATGTAATGGGGCCATATCAGGTAACACTATTTGTGCTGTGGGCAGTAAAACATCTTGCAAGATGTCTTTGTAGCCTTCGGCATTTAGCCGACCACCAATTTCTATCAGTTCCCCTGGTCCACTTTTATTCATCCACCCCCAAAGACGCACAGAAATCCTTCCACTGGATCTATTTTCTATTAAGTGCTCCTCTTGATAACGGGAATTATTAATTCTCCATAACGTAATTCGACCGTGTTGAGAAGATTTGAAGGTCTTTTCATCAGCAAATATTACATTGGAAAAATCAAAATTTAAATATCGTTCTGCAAACTGAAGTCTTTGCAACTTATGTCGAGCAGTCAATTTTAACTTACGGGCCGGTTTTCGGCAATGTATACCAGCTTCGTGGAGACGTCGACGAACGGTGGTTAAAGAAATATTGTTAGCTATAGCTACATTTCTGGTTTGAAGGAACGGAGTTTCTCTGAATTGACGAATGATATTTACGTCCTGTGTTCTTGAAGTTCTTCTTGGTCTACCGGTCTTCTTAATTTCATCAACGTTTCCTTCATTATCCCATCGCCTTATCCACAAGTACACGGTATTACGCTACAAAAAAAAAACATGCATTAGAACCTAACACCTTATTGATCGGAAGTGACCTATGCTATGCGTCCGATTTTGATTCTACCCTGTTAGATTCCCACTTAGGACAAACATTCGTGTGACGAATACGTTTGTATAAGTCTTGGTATTAATCCTTTCTTAATAATATTATAAATGTCAAAGCTTATATGTTTGTTATTCATCACGATAAAACTACTGAATACATTTGGATGAAATTTGGAACAAAACAATTTGGATGTAGGTATGTCATAATCTCATATTATTCACAGTATCTTAAAAACATCTTCTCATTTACATCCTGTATAATCTCAAAATACATAAAATAAAATAACTTACAGCAACTCCCATTTCTCTAGCTATTTCGGCAACAGAAAGTCCTTCTTCTCGCAATATCACTATTCTGTGACGTTCATGTGCAGTAATATGAACATTAAATGGCATTATAATGTTTATTTGTTACTAAAGCGCAATTGATAACTAATACAATATTTATAGATGAAAAATAATTGCAACCGCAATGGTCTACATCCGATACAAAGTGATAATTAAGTAGAAATATTCTTTTTACATTCAAGGGTAAACAATTTTTCAAATACCCACAACTATGTTTCCCAAAGAATTGAATTAAAACGGAATTTGTGGTAATTTTGAAAATGAGTCTTATATGTATACAGATTAGGTTCTAATTCAATCGTAACTATAAAAATCATAAACTAAGTCGACGGTATGAATTTGAACAGAATCTGCGTGATTTTTGAAAATGAGTCTTATTGCTTTACGAATAAGGTTACAATTCAATCGAACTAAAAAAATAATTAATTACGCGATGGTATCAATTCAAACAGAATCTGCGTGATTTTTGATAGTCAAATATGGTTACTATTCAATCGTAATACAGCAACATCGTCAACGTTTTTTAGTTTGCAGTTCAGCTACTTTTGATAGTATAAGTTTACACGCTACGAATCCGAAACAAAGTAATGTTCAGTAACTTTTGTTATTAATGATGTTAAGTTATTTTTGGACGTTGCTGTGATTACACTAGATAACCAAAACAAGCATTTTATATTGTTCAGTGACTTTTGTAAAACTTAATGATATGATGTTTTCGGATATTATAACGATCAGCAATTTTTGACAAAATGGTGTTCAGTGACCTTTGACGAGTAGTGTTCAGTTAATTTTAAACTTTAATGATGTTCATTCAATACTGGCGCCCTCTCTTGTTAAGCGATTTATGGGTGATATAATGTACAGTGATTTTGAAAATTTGAATGTGGTCATCGACTTTTGATGCTGACTGTACCATTGATGACGTCATTCGTAGAGCTATGCGATTGACTGTCCGCTGGCGATGTAAAGTGGTCATAGACCGACCTAGAATTGTAGTGTTTTTTTAGGCCAGAACTGGTGTTATAAAATGGTTCAAATTGGTATCCTTTGTCGTGTGCTTTACCTTGAACCCGTTGGTGTCAGTGAGGCTGTAATCATAACCCCAACTGGTAGTTGTCCTGTTGACCGTAGATGTACTTTTACCTAGAACTAAACCCTAACCCTATATCTAGGATCTAACTATTTTGAAATATTAATTATTATTATTATATTACACAAATTTATTTTATTTAAGTATACATACACACGTTGCGGCATAAAACTGATTTACATCCGTCACCTCACACTTCAGTTCCAGTTGAAAACCAGCGTCAGGCACTAGTTGTCTGGCATATATGCTGAACTGGGCCTATTTGGCGTAGCCGCGAGGCACACATTCCTGCTAGTATCATGCAACGCAGTTTTACACTTTTTATTTTGTATTCTTTCCTTCTACCTTTTTTTTTCTCTTTCTACTTGTGTGCCTTTTAGTCTGTGCCAAATAAATGTATTTTCTTTCTTTTCTTTTCTTTCTTTAGAATTAATAGTTACTGTTAGTTAGACTATATGTACTTATGCGTAGTTACAGAAGTCTGCATTCATTGAGAGACAGAATTCATACTTGACAGTGTCTTCCTAGTAACCCGCCCCCGTTAATAAAGTTTTATTTTTATTTTTTTAATAAAAATAAAACTTTATTTCAAACCTTTCCGTCCATATTTTGTTAGTAGTACACACTACTTAAAAGTTATGTTAGTAACAAATGTATATAAAATTTTAATTCATAAATCTGTTGCACTCATCAGACGCACCGGGTACATGCACAAGTACATGCACCCAATGCGCCATAATGGTGCAACACGGCTTATCACTAATGACCTTCAGAATGCCGTTGACGCTACCATGCACTCTGCGCATCATGGACGCAATCCTTTTTCTTAGGATGGTATTAAAACCATCAGTATGTGCTTCGGCAAACATTCCTGATGCACTGCAGTAACGTGGAAGCCCCAACAACATTCTGAAGGCATTATTATATTGCACTCTGAGGGCGTTGTATGCCTTTTGCGTATATCGAACCCACAGAGTGCACGTGTACAACGATTGGCAAAAAGCCTTAAAAAGAGTTACTTTTACTTCTGGTGTACAACGTGCAAACTTGCGGGCCAACATATTACATCGGACAACCAACGCCCTCCTTTCTGTTTCATCTTTCAAGTCCTCAGTAACTATGTGCCCTAAGTACCTAATTAAAATCTAGCACCCTTTCAAGAACCACACCTTTTACCGTAACCGGAGGGATATGTGCTGGTTTTTTATGTTTTACCCTAAACACTAGTAGTTTACTTTTTTGTAAGTTATAAACAAGTCCATGCGCTTCTGTATACGTCTCACAGACCGCCAACAACCTCCTGAGTGCGCTAATTGACGGACAAATTCTAATAGATTGTCGGATGACTCAGTCGGCATAAATACTTCATTAAAAACCAAGCTAGACCGATCCACCGCTTGAACTTTAATAGCAACAATGCGATCACTACTGCATGGAATCACAGTCACTGAATCAAATATCTTATTCCACCACAGTAAGGCAACGCCTCCGAACGGACGACTTTGTAACATTACACCAGTATCCATCGCAGACTTGCCAATGAAACTAAAGTCTTTGTTTACTTCCCCTAAGCACGGTATTTCACTAGGTTGTAACCAAGTCTCTTGAAGTCCTATCACATCAGCATTACTGCCTATTTGAACACATTCAAAAGATCTTTTAAAAGACTTACAGTTGAAACTAATTAGTTTAGTTGAGGTTTCCTTGTCGTTAGTGTCCAAATCCATTATTTTTGTTCAGTAATAGCACTCGATTGGTGATTATCACCTTAATCAACATTTTGTTGAACATGACATATCTGCGGAAGGATATTCCACTCGGCTACAAATTTTCATCCATAAAAGAAGACAATTTATCCTTAGGAATCATTAATTTATACGCCCCATAATCCTTTTTTAATTTCATATTTATTATTTCTAATCTTACTTCAACCCCCGTTTTACATTTAATATACTCGGTTATATCAGTCGAGGGGCAGTCCTTGCTTACATTATTTATGTAAAATGGTATGTTTATATTTGCAGCCTTGAACTTGCATTCCGACGTAACATCAGCAGTCCCTTTTTTGCCAATGAATTTATTTTTATTCCGCTTTCTTTGTACTAATGTCCATACATTCTTATTATCCTTCATTGTTTCTATTAAGTTTAACTTTGGTTCATTAGTATTAGTATACTTCAATTTATGACTCATGTCTTTACTTTCCCGGTTACTGTGTGTCACTCCTAAAACAACAGCCGCAGCCTCAGCGTACGAGTCTTTGTTGTTTTGTGCGCAAGGATGAAGGATTGCGCGAGCGAGACAGTGTTCCGATGCTTTGGTGTAGGTCCGAGCGAAACAGCTGTATTTGTATAACCTGTGGGGTACCTTCGAGTTATTATTTTTGTTGAATCCGTTATTTCAACAAACTCATCTGGCGAAATATGCGGTAATCCAATAGGCCGACTTTCACAATCAAAACTGTTCATAAGCCTTGCACCTCTGCGTCGGTTATTTACAAAATCTTTCATCTCAGGAGATGAGACTGTCAACATATCCTTGGCCACATAAATTTCTTTTATGACAGTTATATCATGCTGTAACTTTATAATATCTTTTAGCAGCCTAGTAGCATCTAAATGGTCAAAAGTGACCGGTGTTAGACGCTGAAGTTCTCTTGCAACGAAGACTGGCAAGCACTCGGGGTCAGTCTCCTATATGATACATAGGATGTCCTCCAGGTCACGTTTTTCTTTACCATCTCCTTTACGGTTTATGTTGCGACTACTGGTTTGCACTGATTCAAAAAGTAACTTTGATGTTACAATTTCCTCGCTTTTGAAAGCCGTATTACACAAACGTATTATACTGACTTCGTCCATCACGTCCGTCTTGTTTTGCACAAAGGCAAGCAAGTTAGATGTAACAATTGCTACATTTAACCATATGTAAAGCCATTAACACCGGCATTCGCTTCGCACTGCACACTTTTTACGATTTTCGCTTACATGTACAGGTATACGTGCGCACTCGGTCGTTTATATGAATTCGTAAAGAACAATGCCCACTTCCCATACATTTAAAAACCTGATAATGAACGTTTATGTATAGTTATGAGGTATAGTAGAAAGACTACCTTTAAGTTTAGAAAATAATGTCTAATAGTCATTTTTACGGTTTAAACGCTACGAAGTCCAAAAAATATGAATGTTACTTTTTAGGTTAGGATTTGCTAATACTTACTAAATATAGAGAAATAAATGTGCCTTACCTAATTATTAACACTCGAAGTATAGTCTTAAATAGGATACCTACCTGGCTATGTATATGCATCAAGCATACGTTGCAGTTTATGTAAAGTATACGTCGACTTTTTCTGACGGCGGCATTGTCAAGAGGACGGATTTACAATGGTATGGTAAGCAAAGGTCGTCAGATGAGGAAGATATCGAGGTCCAACGGCGGTAAATAAGGTCGTAAAAAGAACTAACACACACAAAATGACACATTACACAACGAGACGTAAGCGCAACAACGAAGGACTGCACCGATAACCGATGCCAATGCAATCGGAGAACTGTCAAATGTCCAAAAAATCCGTTTCACTCTTGCGAACTCAATTACATACCTACTGCATGATTAATTAATTTAATTTTTGTTATTTTTTTATTAATCTGTATTAGGAAAATACTAATATAGAAATACTTACCGATTAAATAAAACGTAAAGTAATATATAAAACTCAGAAACAGAGTTGAATAAAGTCAAGTAGCGGTATGTAAAATGGAACGTTGTAAAAACAGGGAAGTTGAGATGCGTTCAAAACATGGTATACGTTTACTCTTACGTAGAATAAGCATAAAGAAATATTTAAAAATATTCTTTTCCTGCGTTTCTTTTAAAATTGTGATAAACGTAATTAATATACTATTAAATTAGCTGAATTTTAAGATTTATTTCATTACTATACACAGTCAGGTGAAAAATGAGCATCCTTCTTTGTTTTTTCAAGAAATCTAAATGATGATGAAAACCGCATCGAACCCCATCAAGTATTTTAGAAGTATTAAGTGAATGTAGAGACAGACGGCTTTGTACCATAAGTATTAAATCATTTAAAAAGATAAAGAAAATATATAATTAATATTGTAATTATTGTAAAAATCTTGTTATCTAGCGCAATGCTACGCAGGTCTACGCGACACAGAAGTTGGTGCTACGACAGTCATACTTCTTGCGAATGGGTATTTTTACATTGTGGGACCAGTGTGCAGTGTGTGGGAAACAAATGAAGCTATACAGGGCGTGTAGCTAAATCTCTGTTCCACACTGATGTAAGATTAAAATAATATTGCTTTAGAAGATGGTGGTAGGCCTCTAGCTCTGTATCGGCGACGGCACGTCAAAGATGAAGGCAAAGTTAATGTTATGAATTGGGATCCTCACTATCACAGTCACGTGGAAAAAAACCGTGCTAAGAATTCATACAATTTTGTCTCCTTAATCTCCTCAAGCCGTTACCGGTGTCGTGCTGTACCGTTGCCGAGCCGGTAAGTAAAGATGAAATGTCCTCTAATGTGTAATATTAAGGGCATAGGACATAATTATTTTATACAAAATTAATTTAAAGGTAAAATAATAAAGTATCTTTCGTCGAATCTCAAGTCGGTTAATTTATATGCACCACTTATAATTTATTGTATTAATACTCACAATAAGATTCTTCCAGAATCACCATCAGCAGAATACTGTACGACTGTAACAAACAAAATTTTATTTTAAAAATAACTCAACAATTTTAAGTGTTAACAGAAATATTACTTAGTCAGAAAAAAAAAAACCTTTTTCTACGCCAAGATGGGATGCATAAAACGGAAAAATAAATAAGATTTAAAGAGATGTCACAATGACGATGGTAAATTTATTGCTGCATTAATTACTGTAATCCTTGCTTTTTTTTTTTTTTGGGTGGGAAATCATCAAATGACTCCTCCCGCTCTGGGTGGAGCGGGAGGGCGTGTCAGACTCTTACTGACTAAAACCCACCCGTGTTCCTTCTCTTGCCTGTGCAATGCCAGGGGGCCACGGTATCCCTTTCGGACTTTCCCGCAACCCCGGCAGGCAATGGTCTCATCAGACCCCTTCACTCGCTGACACTCTTTAAGGCGCGCGTGGAACACAACGCGCCGTCGACCCGGGCTTGGTCCTTGCCGGACGGCGAGCTACCCATTGCTCACCGTCCGCAAGCCCGCGCCTACGGTGGCCGGGAATCGGCAATCGATTCCCGACGCCCAGGGCGTCTCCTCCTGCGGCGGCTAGGGGCGTGAGGGCGCGAAATTTGCCTCTCCCTCACGCGCTCCGCCTTCTACCAAAATAATAAAAAAAAATACTGTAATCCTAACTTTTGATCCTAACTAATATTATAAATACGAAAGTGTTTTTTATTTGTTGGTTATGCTATCACGCTAAAACGGCTAAACGTATTTGGATGAAATTTGGCACATGGGTAGACCATGATCCGGAATAGGACCTACTTTTTATCCCGGTAGTACGTTTTCGTGGGATAATTTCCGATATGCACGCGGGCGAAGCTAGTTGATGATAAATAATAAACTTATTATTGTATCGAAAAGATAAACGTATCGCGATTCATGCGTCATGGGTTTTATTCAAACTAGACCCGATATTAAGTACACACATTTAAAAAAAATACACTTACTATCAACTTCATGATTGCGACTTCAAAAACGACAGTAATTAGCAAAAATAATATCAAACTACTATAAAGTACATAATACGATAATATTTAAATTGAATGCCTAATATCAATAATACGATACATATAAACATACGTGATAGTGACAGTTTGCTGTGAGTCTGCATCATTAACTTATTTACTATTAGTAATAAGTCGAAATGTGTTGCGGTCCATTGCGGCCGGCGCGTCATGACGTCATGACGCCACAACGGCTGAGGATGTTTGTTGAAATCACCATTTATGTCCGAAATCTTTATTGATTACA
Source organism: Xanthia togata (assembly GCA_963853775.1). Taxonomy (NCBI): domain Eukaryota; kingdom Metazoa; phylum Arthropoda; class Insecta; order Lepidoptera; family Noctuidae; genus Xanthia; species Xanthia togata. The sequence continues at coordinate 8,883,854 of OY970805.1, forward strand.
CTTTAAACGCAATAAAAACTGTGTACTGGACTGAAACAAACAAAAAAATAAAATTACATAAATATTATAATTGTTAGAACATTTAATATACTTAGTCTGGCCTTAAATACTGTTACAATTAAAAATAAGAGAGATATTACATTTGAATTTGGAATCTGTCATTTTTATACGATATTTTATACTATATAATACATTGTACGATATTAAATGATGTACCGCTAAATAGGGTTGGCACCTTCAAATATCTTGGGCATCTGGTGACCTCTGACTTGAAAGACGATTCAGACATAGAGCGGGAACGTAGGGCGTTGTCTGTTAGAGCGAACATGATAGCTCGCAGGTTTGAACGATGCTCGAAGGAAGTAAAAAACTTTCTTTTCAGCGTCTTTTCAGAGCGTATTGCACCTTATTGCATTAATTGATTATCACAACACAGCACATTAGCCGATAACGACACCGACCCGACATAGGCACGATATCGGCGGCCAGATGATCGGAAATGTTTAGTGTCTACCAAACGCTTTTACACTGTCCTGCTATTGTCACCTGTATCGACGCAGACAGCGACCGACACCGATATAGGCACGATATCTACCGGCGAAGACACAGTGTGGTGAGAGTAGCGGCATTCTTTCACTTGAACACACTTTTACTTACTGCCCGACTTCAAGACGCCGATACTTAGTAGGTACTGTGGTTGTTTGGTGAGTCACGATGGTCACCAACATCATCGGGCCGATAATACTTATTGAAAAAAATCGAACCTAAGAAAAACTAGTTCAGTTGTTCAACTGCAAATATTTTATGCTGTGGCATGGATTTTCCGCGAAATGATCGGCGGCGAATCGAAAATAAATACGTCACTCTGCATTTGGGGGAGGCGGAGGTATCGTTTCAAGGACCTACAGGCCCGGAAAACGTCGCCTTAAGGGCGTGTTTGCGTATCAGGCAATATTATGCTGTTTTTCGGTACATTTTATGGCATAACCAAACAAAATCCAATAAAACGAATAACTACCTCGTATAGATTGGTTCGTCATCTTCAAATATCAGGTACTTTATTATAGAAAATTTTAGTTTTTTATCATGCAAAATCGATCTATCGTTACCATTTCTCACAAAATTAACGATACCGGGTTGAGTTTAGGTGCATTTTATTGTGCTATTATTAGCATATTTTACTTTTCTAAAAACACTATATGTAGGCTAACATATTCAATTCTTAATGTTGTTTTTTTTTTATCTAAATGCTATAAATAGTCGCAGAAAAAATGAAAACCAAAACTTATTTTTTCTCATTTTTTGCTATTCTGGATGAATCTTAATCGATTGCATTATGGGTTATTTTATTTTTGATACCCGTCTTGATTTATTGCAAAAGCATTTTGAATGAAACTTTAGTCCGCGCGTGGCCGCCGTAGAGAGTGGACACGTATCGCCTGTTTGCAGCGGCTCCAGTTGAAAAAGATCGCTGTACAAACACAAAATATTCCATAAGCCAAATTTGATACTTGACAAGGTAAGATTTTTATTTTTTCTATTTTATTTCGATAGAGAAAAGTATGTAAGTAGGGTTTATGAATTCGTCCTGGACTTGATGGAGCGACCTGAAGGTGTACTTCGGTGACTGCTACTGGATCTCCTCGACGTTTTGTACCAGATAAGCCGAGTTTGGGCTCGTTTTGTTAGTCATAATGAGACCTTACGTCCGGACTTGATGGAGTGACCTGAAGGTGTACTTCGGTGACTGCTAATGGATCTCCTCGACGTGTTGTACTAGGTGTACCGAGTTTGGGCTCGTTTTGTTAGTTATGATGAGACCTTACCTCCGGACTTGATGGAGTGACCTGAAGATGTACTTCGGTGACTGCCAATGGATCTCCTCGACGTGTTGTACTAAGTGAGCCGAGTTTGGGCTCGTTTTGTTAGTAATGCTGAGACCTTACCTCCAGACTTGATGGAGTGACCTGAAGGTGTACTTCGGTGACTGCTACTGGATCTCCTCGACGTGTTGTACTAGGTGAGCCGAGTTTGGGCTCGTTTTGCTAGTTATGATGAGACCTTACCTCCGGACTTGATGGAGTGACCTGAAGGTGTACTTCGGTGACTGTCACTGGATCTCCTCGACTTGTTGTACTAGGTGAGCCGAGTTTGGGCTCGTTTTGTTAGACATGCTGAGACCTTACCTCCGGACTTGATGGAGCTACCTGAAGGTGTACTTCGATGACTGCTACTGGATCTCCTCGACGTGTTGTACCAAGAAAGCCGAGTTTGGGCTCGTTTTGTTAGTCATGAGGAGACCTTACCTCCGGACTTGATGGAGTGACCTGAAGGTGTACTTCGGTGACTGCCACTGGATCTCCTCGACGTGTTGTACTAGGTGAGCCGAGTTTGGGCTCGTTTTGCTAGTCATGAGGAGACCTTACCTCCAGAATTGATGGAGCGACTTGAAGATGTACTTCGGTGACTGCCACTGGATCTCCTCGACGTGTTGTACTAGGTGAGCCGAGTTTGGGCTCGTTTTGCTAGTCATGAGGAGACCTTACCTCCGGAATTGATGGAGCGACCTGAAGGTGTACTTCGGTGACTGCCACTGGATCTCCTTGACGTGTTGTACTAGGTGAGCCGAGTTTGGGCTCGTTTTGCTAGTCATGACGAGACCTTACCTCCGGAATTGATGGAGCGACCTGAAGATGTACTTCGGTGACTGCTACTGGATCTCCTTGACGTGTTGTTTTAGGTGAGCCATGTTTGGGCTCGTTTTGTTAGTTATGATGAGACCTTACCTCCGGACTTGATGGAGCGACCTGAAGGTGTATTTCGGTGACTGCTGCTGCTATTAGTAAGAATACTACTTATTTGTAATTGAGTGAATATTGTGTAAGTTTTATCACTTGAGTTTTGTTTTAGATGCCGAGGTATAGGACATTTGGAAAAAGCTCTCGTAAAAAAGTTCGTTTCAGTATAAATAACTTAAAAAAAGGAAGACGGTTAGTATATGTTTATTGAAGCGTCAAAATCATAATTGAGAACTATTATTATCATTACTTATTTTTTCGCAGAGTTTCTGAAGGTAGTCGCAGTACTCGTGATACAGAAAGTTGTGATCAAACGTGTACTTCGAATGAAAACAATTTGGAGACTTTTAACGTAAGTTATTAATAATACATTTGTAATTTGTTTCACTTTATTACTTTATTTTTCTCAACTATTAACAAGCCTAAAATATTTGTTTTGTTTTTAGAACTCCATAAATGAAGAAATAAAACCGTGCCAGGTTTCAGGAAGAAGGATCATAGAAGTGGATTATTTCATGAAACAACTGCAAGAAATTGGGAATCATAATTCGATGTTTAATTGTAATTTAAGTTCTGTTGAACTATTAAATGAAAAAAGAGTTGGACTTAACTCTACTTTTTATATGAAGTGCCAAATGTGTGGTGCTAAATTCGTGCTGAAATCTTCCAGCCATTCAGAAAATAAAATGGATGTAAATGAAGAGGTCGTGGCCGGTATAATGACAATTGGTGCTGGGGTTACGCAGCTTAATACTATGCTGTGTCATATAAATATGCCACCAATGTCGGTAAGATTGTACCAATCTAAACACGACACAAGTGGAAAAAAACTGCGCAGCACTATATGGCCGAAGCTGGTAAAGAAGAAAAGGATCATGCTTTATCTATTGGGAGCTCAAATGAAGATGGAATAGCATTGATACATGTATCGGGTGATGCATGTTGGTCCAAGCGTTCTTATGGACTAATTATAGTGCTCTAATCTTCTGGAGTTGGAGCAATCGTAGGAATGCACTCAAAGAAAGTTCTATACTACGGAGTGAAGAATAAGGTATGCAATATATGTTCACGAGCACAAACAAAAGGAGCACAACCACACAAACATACTTGCTTCAAAAATTTTGATGGTCCTTCCACTGCGATGGAAGCGGTTATAATAACAGAGGGCTTTAAAAAATCTTTAGATATGCATGGTCTTATTTACAACCAGTACGTTGCAGATGGTTATTCTAGCACATATGCTAGTATCCGGAATGCAAGGCCATATGTAAACGTAACAGTGGGCAAAATAGAATGTAAAAATCATCTATTAAGAAATTACTGCAAGGGCCTGCTATCAGTGTCTAACAATACTACTTACCACATAAGGGCCAGAAAAATTCTGAAGGAAAATTATTTGCGGATACGTTGGGGCATTGATAGCTGCGTCAAATATTGGACTAGTAAGGACATTACTTTCGAAGAAAAAGTCAGATGCATTAAAAATGACATACTGAATGTACCATATCTTCGGTGATCACTCCAAATCTGCATCGTATTTTTGTACCGATGATATTAAAAAACGTAATGTGAATTTGGTACCTGAACTGACAGCGTACGGTGTATTTCAAAAAGTTGAAGATTTGGCCCAACGTGTTTCAACGCATGCCTACAGTTTTGTGTACAATGAAACGAATAATGCAGTTGAAAGTTTCAATGCACGAGTTGCAAAGTTTATTGGAGGTAAGAGAGTTAAGTTTTCCCAGCGGGGCTCCTATCTTGCTCGATGTGCTGCAGCCGTTGTTTCATACAACACAGGTGTCCTGCAGTCGACTGTACATAAATTTATTTTTGACACGGAAGCTAATCCCGAAATAATCCACTTAGAAGAAAAAAGACAATAACGTAATAAAACAAGACTGGAGAGAAAAATAAAAAAGAAAGAAAGTATCAGGCCGACATTAACGAAACAAGGCGCCTACTATGGTGAAAATTGCCAAAAAGTTGACATGAATGAGGAAGAATATAAAGAAGCAAAATTATTATTTTTGAATGCATTAAAACTTTCGGAGGTTGAAAAAATCAATTTAGAAAAAGACACCATATTGCAGAGCGGAAGTCCGTTATGGTTAGAAACGCGGAGAAAACTCCTGACAGCGTCTTGGTTCGCGACAGTCTGCAAACGTCGCCCAACAACTGAATGTGGTCCACTGATAAAACAAATACTATATGGAAAAGATCTGAGCAATGTGCCGTCCATAAAACATGGCAGAAGTAACGAAGAGGCTGCAATTCGAGACTTAGAAAAGACTTTGAATACCCGGATAGAACAGTGCGGGTTATTCATAGATCAAGAATTTCCCTTTCTAGGAGCAACCCCAGATGGAAAATGTGAGCCTGGCATTATTGAAATTAAATACCCATCTTCGGCATATGAGATGGAGCCAGACGACGCCATCAAGCTTAAAAAAGTAAATTTTTGGTTGCCTACGGCAAATAATACATTCGTCATAAATAAAAAACATAAATGGTATTACCAAGTTCAAGGACAGCTGCGCATTACTAGGAAAAACACTTGTGTGTTGGCTATTCGGACAGGCCCTGGCAAAATAAAGTACCAGTACATAGAAAAAGATCCACAATTTTGGAAGGAGAAAATGGAAACATATTTAATTAGATTTTATAAAAACTGTCTCCTCCCAGAATTGATTGACCCAAGACAGGCAAGAAATATGGAGTTAAGAACACATTCTTCACATGTCCAAACAAACATTCTAACAATAAAAAATTGATAACGTTTGATTTGTCATTTTAATAATCACAAAAGTACCTACACCTTCAGGTCGCTCCATCAAGTCCGGAGGTAAGGTCTCATCATAACTAACAAAACGAGCCCAAACTTGGGTCACCTAGTACAACACGTCGAGAAGTTCCAGTGGCAGTCACCGAAGTACACCTTCAGGTCACTCCATCAAGTCCGGAGGTAAGGTCTCATCATAACTAGCAAAACGAGCCCAAACTTGGTTCACCTAGTACAACACGTCGAGAAGTTCCAGTGGCAGTCACCGAAGTACACCTTCAGGTCACTCCATCAAGTCCGGAGGTAAGGTCTCATCATGACTAACAAAACGGGTCCAAACTCGGCTCACCTGGTGCAACACGTCAAGGAGATCCAGTAGCAGTCACCGAAGTACACCTTCAGGTCGGTCCAGGTCGCTCCATTAAGTTCGGAGGTAAGGTCTCATCATAACTAACAAAACGAGCCCAAACTCGGAAAACCTATTTCCACATGTCGAGGGGTTCCATTAGCAGTCACCGAAATACACCTTCAGGTTACTCCATCAAGTCCGGAGGTAAGGTCTCAGCATAACTAACAAAACGAGCCCAAACTCGGCTCACCTAGTACAACATGTCGAGGAGATCCAGTAGCAGTCACCGAAGTACACCTTCAGGTCGGTCCATCAAGTCCGGAGGTAAGGTCTCATCATGACTAACAAAATGAGCTCAAATTCGGCTCACCTAGTACAACATGTCGAGGAGATCCAGTAGCTGTCACCGAAGTACACCTTCAGGTCGCTCCATCAAGTCCGGAGGTAAGGTCTCATCATGACTAACAAAACGAGCCCAAACTCGGCTCACCTAGTACAACACGTTGAGGAAATACAGTAGCAGTCACCGAAGTACACCATCAGGTCGCTCCATCAAGTCCGGAGGTAAGGTCTCATCATAACAAACAAAATGAGCTCAAACTCGGCTCACCTAGTACAACACGTCAAGGAGTTGCAGTAGCAGTCACCAAAGTACACCTTCACGTCACTCCATCAAGTCCGGAGGTAATTTGTAAAAATACATTCCCAGTGAGTCGATGCTGCTTTTGGGGTATAAGGGAGTAAAGTTCACTCATCCACCATAGAAAAGGGAGGTTCCTCCGACCAGACGGTTGTTTTGTCTGGCGGGCCGACTGCCCGACTGTTGATGTCGGATAGTCATAAACGTATACGTCGTTCGCGCGGTAAACTCTAATTGCGCGATGCAGGATTTGTGTAACGTCATGTCTTTGATGCGTAGTTCGTATGCGGTGGTGTAACCGTTACATCACTCCGCTCCAGAGACAGGCGGTCGATAGTGAAAAAAAAAAAGAAAGAAAGAAAATATGTTTATTTTGCACAAACAAAACACACAAAAAACGACAGCGAAAACTTTTTTAAATGTTGCAATGTTGTTGTGTAATGGGCTGAGTCTTGTATCTTGCGATGCTTCACAGTGCCAGTGGAGGTTCTAGTGAGTCGGAACCGGGTGCCGCATAGTTCGCGGTGAGTCGGAACTGTCTGTGGTGATTCCCCAGTGAGTCGGGGTGGCGCTGCGTCACGATCCAGTGAGTTGGATGTGGTATAGCGCCGGGTTGTGGCTGACTGCTAGCGTCGACCAGGAGAGGGTAGAAAGAGCTCTGCTTGTGAGACCGGCCGAAAGTGCTGTGCCAAGGTTACTGATGAGGCTGAGGGTGATGACCAGGAATGCGCATTCGCTGCATGCTGGTGGTCAGGATACCCGTTAAAGCCATGGGTGCTGGCTGTCTGTGCGCCTCGCCTCACGAAAGCTTGCGGGAGTGATGATGATGACGTCACGCTGAAGTAGTTGCACGAAGGCTGCGTTGACGTTCATACTCGGGGTCACTAATTTAGGGGTATGTAGAACAAATCAAAAATTAAAATCAAATCATTTATTAATTTGCGAATATGGGTACAAAATAAAAGGTCGTAAACAAACAATAGTGGCCATTAGCCATATCCTACCTATAAGGCATGCAAATTTACAAAGAACAGGGTGTAAAGTTCACTCATCCACCATAGAAAAGGGAGGATCCTCCTACCAGACGGTTGTTGTGTCTGGCGGGCCGACTGCCTGACTGTTGATGTCGGATAGTCTTATATTATATGTCATTCGCGCGGTAAACTCTAATTGCGCGATGCAGGATTTGTGTAACGTCATGTCTTTAATGCGTAGTTCGTATGTGGCGGTGTAACCGCTACACTGCTAACTCGACCGAACAAAATGTAAGGTGCTGTCCTGGAAGAGATTGTCGTGTTGAGCAACTATTGTTTAAAACGCAGAGATCCAAGTCATCCAAAATATCAACTAGAGCCACACCAAAGCATCACAGCGTTCAGACCCCCATCTATAATGGTGGCAGTTAAAGTCGCCCATGACCAGTATTGGACCATGCACATTGGAAAAAATATCCTTTACAATTCTTAAAAAATCATGGTGTGGATGTGCAATATAAATGGAAAACACTGTGATGCCCTCAACGCTCCCCGCGGCAATACTCATATCACCCGCAAGTGGAGGGAAAGTAAAGGGCAAAAGTGGGACCTGGTTATTGACCAAGAGAGCTGACCCTCCATAGCCGTCTGATCTGTCACATCTGAAAATGTTGAAATGTGGCATACGAAAGCTAAGACTTGGGGTAAGCCAAGTCTCAGCTATAGAACAAGCCAATGGTTTGTACTTATTTAACCCTAGAATCGTACCCATAATAGACTTTAAATAACAGTACCCAGGGGTTCTAGTGTACCCCGTTAAAGAAATCAATTTTTTACTTAAGAATAGACATTTATTAATATTTAACATACATAGACTTTTAAAGCACTTATTTCAGTCTCACGTTACATAATTATACAAAAAATTAACAAACTTATATTAACAGTTTTGGCAAATCTTTTTTTGGTGCTCTAAACTTATAAAACTTTTACATTTTTCACATCGAGTGCGTGACGGTCTTTTGACCTGGGACAAAATGAACATCTACCAGATTTTGAATCTGAAGAGGATGGAGGACGTGTTAGAAGGTCGTGTTTTTTCAAAAATACCGCCAATACTTATTTAACTACCTTAACGGTATATTACTGTTTATTTATTCTCCTTAACTGTACCCAGGGGTGGAGTACCCCACACACGCGTTGCCACGACCGCATGCCAACAGGACTCACGCTCGACTGATGCTTCGACACGACCCCCCGTCCCCCGTAAATACGCGCCGGTGCAAAATGATCCGTTTTAAAACAAAAAAGTTGTAGCCATTTTTTTTTTTTTTTTTTGAGTTGTACCCGGTACGGTTCTATAAAAGAAATATGAGTTCGTGCTTTTTATGCCACACGCTCCTCACATTCTACTGAAGAAATACTTGGCGAGACGCCATTTCTAATATCTGAGAGAAGAGTTACAAGTTGGTCGGCAACGTTAGACGGTAGAAGGAGAAATAACGATAGGTAAGAGTTTTATAAGAAGTTCAATAACAGAAGAAGTACTATTATTGGAAGAGACATTATTATGGTTGAGAGCGTAGCCATTAGGCTGTGAAAGTTGGGGGGAACTTATTATCTGCTGATGAGCAGCTTTGTCATAAGACAGGTTTAGGAGTATGAGGAACAGGGTGTAAAGTTCACTCATCCACCATAGAAAAGGGAGGATCCTCCGACCAGATGGGTGTTGTGTCTGGCGGGCCGACTGCCCAACTGTTGATGTCGGATAGTCTTATATATGTCGTTTACGCGGTAAACTCTAATTGCGCGATACAGGATTTGTGTGACGTCATGTCTTTGATGCGTAGTTCGTATTTGTCGGTGTAACCGCTACATCACTCCCCTCCGGAGATCGGAGGTCGATAGTGGGCTGAGTCTTGTATCTTGCGATGCTTCACAGTGCCAGTGGAGGTTCCAGTGAGTCGGAACCGGGTGCCGCATAGTTCGCGGTGAGTCGGAACTGTCTGTGGTGATTCCCCAGTGAGTCGGTGTGGCGCTGCGTCACGATCCAGTGAGTCGGATGTGGTATAGCACCGGTTTGTGGCTGACAGCTAGCGTCGACCAGGAGAGGGTAGAATGGGCTCTGCTTGTGAGGCCGGCTGAAGGTGCAGGTGCTGTGCAAGGTTGCTGATGAGGCTGAGGGTGATGACCAGGTATGCGCGTTCGCTGCATGCTGGTGGTCAGGATACCCGTTGAAGCCGTGGGTGCTGGCTGGCTGTGGACTCGCCTCACGAAAGCTTGCGGGAGTGATGATGATGCTGACGTCACGCTGTAGTAGTTGCACGAAGACAGCGTTGACGTTCATACTCGGGGTCACCAATTTAGGGGCATGAGGAACAGGATGTAAAGTTAACTCATCCACCATAGAAAAGGGAGGATCCTCCGACCAGACGGGTGTTGTGTCTGGCGGGCTGACTGCCCAACTGTTGATGTCGGATAGTCTTATAATATAATATGTCGTTCGTGCGGTAAACTCTAATTGCGCGATGCAGGATTTGTGTGAAGTCATGTCTTTGATTCGTAGTTCGTATGTGGCGGTGTAACCGCAACACGGGGAAAAAGAGGGGCATGGGTCTTAGGCTTAAGGGTTACTGTCTTTCGATAAGACTGAGAAATCGGAGTTTTAGTGACGTTGGCATAGTTGCGGGAAGTTGTTGGAATGATTTTGCTTGCCTCAGCATAAGGAGTAGATTTCTCAGCCATAACGGTCTTAATGGCTTTCTGTCTACCATGCTCGGGGCATGACCTGCTATTAGCGAAGTGATTACCCGAACATAGAATACAGACTGAAGGCCTCGCCGTCAGAAATGTTACAACCATCACCTGGGTGATTGTGGCCACATTTACTGCAGTGTGGTTTTGACCTACATACATTTGTCACATGTCCAAATCTACAACAATTGCGACATTGAATGGTGGGATATATGTACTGCTCAACGGGAAGGGATGTGTAACAGCAGAAGATTCTCTTGGGTAAGATTTGTCCATCAAACGTGACGACACAAGTTTCTGTGGGTTTCCACTCATTATCTCCGTATTTTTTTAATTTTCCTATTAATTCTGCGTACCATATCCATCTCCGAAACACTACAAACAACATTCGCGAATTGCGATAGTGGATTTGGGGAAAAAGGAGATGAAAATACTGAAATGGTGGGTGGATCAGGATCGGAGGGATCCATATTGAATAAAAGAGATTAAAATAGGACAATTATTACGATACAAACCTGTCACTAATACCAGTTAAAAATTCTAAACACACGTGCTAACCAAGAACACCGTGGCGAGAATCTCCTTTTTTTCGTGCGAACACTCGACTGACGATGAGATTTTTTTTCGTGTATAACACGTCATCAGTTCATTTTAAAGACTTGACAGCGACAATATATCTTTCTTGTTTTGTTTCATAGACTCTGTGCAAGTTAGATCAAGATAGAAACACTTTTTGTAAACAAAATCACTGCCAAAATGAAGGCGGGGATTTCTGCCGCCGGGCGGTGGCTTCACATGATAGCGTTTTATGTCGTAACGCTCGGCGGCATAGAAGGGATAAATATGAATTACCTACAGTAGTTCGCGCTGTGGTTTGCTATTACTTCGCCCACGCTGCCCGTCTATGCTGTCAGTCATAAGGTTGTATGTTTAGAAGACAAATAATAATGAAAAGACTATAAAAAATCAAATTAAACCGGAATGGAGTACAGAGACAGATAAAAATTGTCAAGCTTAAAAAAAGAGGAAATATTGTAGCAACTATAATTATGTGTTTTTTTATCAAACAGTCATAGATAAAGCTCTGACCAATCTGTAGCGAGCGCTGATTGTGCCCACTAACTTGGTATGGAGGTGTTCAAACTGGCGCGATAGTCGTGTGACTTCTTAGTCATTAAAACTTGTTATCTTGTTAGTCGTTAACTGACGCATCTTATTATTACTGACCCGGATATAGGGTTTCCCGAATGTGAAAAATATTATCTGTAGGTAATTAAAACTAGCAACAGTTGTTACGCATTACTCTCTTATCACTAGGACAGGCCGACTTTAGATGGAAAACAAATAAAGATATATTTATAATGGAAGATTACACTAAACAATAAATTAGGTTTAATAAGAATATAAATGGCATCGCTGCATAGCCATGCTATGAAGATAAACTAATAACCGATATAATTATACTCTTCGACTAGAGAACCTCCTTCCTACTCTTAGTTATTATGCCTCCCCCCCCGGCCGTTTTCATTTGAAACAATAAAAGGTTGATAACATAACATAACATCACGCCTTGTTTCCCCGAAGGGTTGGGCAGAGGTGTACCTATAGTACACCCACATTTCGCCAGTTATGTTTGAGTCCCATGTAATAGGGGGCGAGCCTATTGCCATCAACCGGGCACAAATCCAGACTCTGGACTGCTACTGAGAAATTCCAGAAAGAAAAGGTTGATGTTTTCAAAAAATCTCAATGGAGATTATCCAGGTACGCAGAAAGATATTATAGAGCCTCGTATGAGCGCAAACACAGGTGTATCTGTTCTTTTACTTTCATAGTCCGATAGGACGACAATCTGACACGGCCGGGAGAGGTCAGGTGCAGTAATATTGGATTTACGTGCTTTCCGAGGCACAAGGGTATCACACCACAAGCTTGTACAAGATGTTCATTGTTCTGGAGAAAGGTATGATAACCTCGAGATGTGGTTGGTGGGCCTTGAAAGAGAAAGGTTTGCCCGGGAATTATGAAGGGTTAATTCTTGTTATTACCTACAGTCAATCTCGCACCTACGACCGGTCGGCTGCTGGCAATACCAACAAGTTCAGTGTGGCTGTAGGTTTGCAACAAGGGTCGGCTTTAAGTCCTTACCTCTCCCGGTTGATTATGGAGGCTTTGGCGTTGGGCTTACTGATGCATGCTGTTTTCCTTTGACATTGTTAATGTCGGTGAAGATGGACTTGAGCCCCAAAACAGATTGAAGAAGTGGCAACAGAAGCTGGAGGATAATGTTGGCTTGAAAATCAGCAGAACGTGAAAACTGAATATATGTTCTGCGATTTCGGCGGACTATGCAGTTCTGAAGCCATAGCGCTTGATGGCGCGCTTCTCCCGGTCTGCTCCGACTTTCGGGATCTCGGTTCACTCATGCAAAGTGAAAGCGAAGTAGATCGAACCGTTAAGTAGGACTCGATGGATGAACTAGCGGCAGGTCACGGGAACAATTTGCGACTTCCGAATTTCTCTTAAACTTAAGGGGAAGATTTATACACCGATAGTTTGATTTGCTGTCTTGGTTACAGTTAAAACCCGTTTTTAGTCAGATTGCGTTTTCACTAGAATTTACTACGTATTCTATTAAGATAAATATATGTTAAAAGTAGTTCTAATTGGACAAAACGCGTTCTAACTAAATACTGTTGTTTAAGAGTGGTTACGCCATCCGTACGTTTCTGGGCTCAAAAACAGTACTTTTCAAACCAGTTATAATATCCAGCTATCTTTATTTTAACAACATAATATTAGTTAATTCGAGCTTTAGCTAGTAAATTCTATTTATTTATTTTATTATTTATGTACACACATAAAAATAGATACAGATAAGACATAATCATAATTATGAGTACAAAGGTACTGCTTATTTCTTATGAAATTTCTTCCAGCAGACCTGCGACAGGAGAAATGAGAAAGAAATGTAGACAATAGTGTGTGAGAACAAGAAGAGAAAAAAATATAAATATGCGAAGTCTTAAACTAAAATATTGAAATAAACCTACACGTATAACGTAATAAATTAACATATACTTAAATAAATATATAGAGCTTAAATATATAAACATACATACTATAGGTATATAAATACTCACAGTTGAGCGGAAAGGTAATGCTCTTTTACTCGATATTTGAATTGTGAAACAGTTTTTAAGTCACGAATGCTAGGCGGTAGTGAGTTCCACAACCTTACTGCATGGACAGAGAAAGAATAGGAATAGTAGCTTGTTTTATGAGGATGAGATTTAAGGAGGGATCTAAGGTGTGATCGACACGGTGCGTCGCTAGCCCTATCATAAGAAAAACGCTCACGCAGGTAGGAAGGATAAGACGGGTTGTGTAAGACGTTAAAGAGGAGACATAAGATCCGAGTGTTCCTGCGAAGGCGGATTGGGAGCCACTTGAGTTCCTTGCGAAGATGGGAAATATGGTGATATTTTCTAAGTCCGAAAACAAAGCGAATGCACAAGTTTTGCAAGCGCTCAAGCTTGTTTAATAGCTCCTCAGTAGCATCCAGGTAGCAGGAGTCGGCATAATCTATGATCGGCTGAATAAGTGTTTGTGCCAAAGAAATTTTAGTCTTCAGGGGCAGGAGACTTTGGAGGCCTTTCAACGAATGAAAGGAGAAATGTACCTTTCGACTGACCTTATTGACCTGAGCACGCCACGAAAGATTGGAATCAATAATGACCCCTAAATCTTTGGCGGTTTCGGTATAGTCAATGTGAACACCATCGAGATGTAAAGGCATCAGAGATGCAACATCAACCGCATTGCGAACGAATCTGCTGCCTATAATCATAGCCTGGGATTTACTTGGATTAATTTGCAAACCAAACGACTTAGCCCAAACGCTGATGGAAGCCAGGTCATGGTTCATAGCAGCAATAGTTGAACCCGCGTCAGCTACAGTGAAATGTCGGTAGAGCTGCAAGTCATCTGCGTAGAGATGATAACTAGAGAGGAGATTACTCTGGTAACAAAGTTGATGAAAATTGAAAAAAGTAGAGGAGAAAGAACGCTACCCTGAGGAACACCCTCAGTGAGGCTGCACCAATCAGAGAAGGACTCCTCCAGGCGAACACACTGAGAGCGTCCCCGAAGATAAGAACTGAACCAAGCTAAACCGGAAGAAGAGAAATTGATTGATTTGAGGATACCTAGTAAAATGTCGAAATCCACTGAGTTGAAGGCGCTACTAAAGTCAAGCAATACAAGAACAGTAAGGGACTTATTCTCCATTGCCCAGCGGATGTCGTCAGTTACTTTCAAAAGCGCGGTTACAGTACTGTGTCCCGAGCGAAAACCGGATTGAAAAGGGGTAATTATCGAGTTTGACGCCAAGAAAAAAGATAACTGTCTATGAACCATGTGCTCGAGAACTTTAGAGAGAAATGGGAGAATAGAAATAGGTCTAAAGTGAGTTAATAAAGTAGGATTGTTCTAGTTTTAATAAAACTAGTTTTAAAGAGTGAAAACGAAAAAACTAACTAAAAATGAGTTTTAACTGTAACATATAGATCAGAATGTTGGGCCACAAAGGGGATGACTAAGACAGCGTCGTTGGTCTCGTGGTCGCCAGAACTACTGTTCCTGTGTCCTGGGTTCGATTCTCGGGTCGGGCTATGTTTTATTGGGTTTAACCATACGGAATCTTTTAGAAGCCCGCGGTCTGGATTTGTTGATGGCAATAGGCTCGCCCCCTCTTTCATGGGACTTAAACGTACCTGGCGCAATGTGGGTGTACTATTTGTGCACTTCTGCCTAGCCCTTTGGGAATACAGTTGGGATGTTACGCAAAGCTTCGTATAAATATTTCAATCAGTTTCGGTGACCTGTGAACTCGTAAGAATATTTGAGTATGTATCAATGACTAAGATTAATGATAAGGACGCCTCGGTTTTCCGCAAATAACGAGGGGTTCCTGGGTTTTTTCCGCGGAGTCTGGATTTGTGACGGTTGAATGGAAATTAGTTCACCCCCTATACCGTTACATGGAGTTTATTTGGTGAAATGTAGTAATGTACTTACTATAAATACGTCTGTGCCTACCCCATATTTACTCAGTGTGCACTTGTGAAAGAGCTCGTCACGATACCTACCTCTGCTACTGAAGTAGCGCTTGATGTATAATAATATCCGTTCTAGAACGTTGTTCTAGAACATACCGGTTTCCCTACGATGTTTTCCTTCGCATTGTGGCCAATCACAACGGAGAAGATATTAAATAGTGCACAAGTGTGTGCCCAAACACAGGTGCACACTCTGTTCCTTTACTTTCATAGTCCGATGGGACGGCAATCTGACACGTCCGGAGGTAGAACAGGCGCAGGACCAACAGCTTTAGGTGCTGTTCGAGGCACCGGTACTGCACCACCAACGTCCAAACTCCGCCGGTCCAAACTAAATGAATAAAACATAATAAATTCCAAATGGAAAAACCCAATAAAACTTTGCCCGACTCGGGAATCGAACCCAGGATCCTATTAGAGAATGGGATAAGGTTGCAGGAAGAAAATACTTATTTGTAGTGCAACAGAAAAATATATAATTTTTAGAACAATGTTACTTCGGTTGCTAGGACACATCAAAAGCAGTAGACAAGATGTAGTTTATATTAAACTTATAGGTTTGCAACCTCTAACACCGCCCTTTAAACTTATCTTGTAGACATACATCCGTAGCTAGACCTAACTCGTTTACAAAATACTTATGTTTCTCTACCGACAAAGGTTTAATTAAGACATCCGCCGTCATTTTGGACGTTGGCATGTAATTTATTTTTACTGCACCATTGCTAACCGCCTCCCGGACGAAATGATGACGTATGTCTATATGTTTTGACCTACCATGAAACATACTACTTTCAGTCAATTTCAAGGTCGACTGATTATCATTGAAAATAGTTATTTCAATGTTACTACCTATACATTCGTGCAAGAAAGATTTTATAAACAGTGCTTTTTTACAAGCATCGGAGAGCGACATGTACTCCGCCTCAGTACTCGATAACGCAACGGTACGCTGTTTCCTACTTTCCCAACAAGTAATAGAATTCCCAATTTTGAAAACATATCCCGTATAAGAACGTCTATCAATTTCATTAGAAGCCCAGTCTGCATCAGCAAAACCTGTCACAGATAAGCCAGTTTTCTTATAGGTAATGCAGTAATCTATTGTACCTTTAAGATAACGCAAAACACGTTTAGCTGCTTTCCAGTGGACATCGGAATAACAGTTATTGAATTGGCTTAATACGCTTACAGCGCGACATATATCAGGGCGCGAACAAACCGCTACATACATAAGACAACCGATCAATTCCCGATACTGCAAACTGTCATTTTTTTTTTTTCAGCTTTGTTCAATTTTTGACACTGCATTGGAGTTTCAACAGATTTGCAGTCTTGCATTTTGTATTTCTCTAATATCTTTTTAATATAGGCACTTTGATCTAGAGTGATCTTGCCATTCTCTTTCCTGATTCTTAATCCTAGAACTCTTTCTACAGGACCAAGATCTTTCATCGCGAATTCTTTCATCAGCAATGATTTAGTTTTAGTTTTTTTCGCATTACAATTGCTAAAAATTACTAAATCATCAACATACAATGCGATAATCACAAACTTGTCGCCATTTCGCTTTATGTATACACATGGTTCAGAGAGCAATCTCTTAAACTTGAGTTTGTTGACAAGAACAACATGATTGATCTTTTCATTCCACGATTTAGGCGCTTGTTTTAGACCATAAACAGCTTTGCGTAGTCGATACACTTTATTATTGCCTCTACCTTTTTCAAAACCTTCTGGTATTTCCATAAAAATGATTTCTTTTAAATCACCGTTTAGAAAGGCTGTTTTTACGTCCATGTGGTCAATCTCCATGTCATACTCCATAGCCAAAGCTAATAACATTCTTATGGTTTCGTATCTCACTACAGGTGAAAAAGTTTCAAAATAATCCACTCCATACTTTTGTGTAAATCCTTTTGCCACTAGACGTGCTTTGTATTGTCATAGTTCACCATTAAGGCGCCATTTTCCGGGCCTGTGGGCCTTTGAAACGCTACCTCCGCCTCCCCCTAAGGGGGAATGACGTATTTATTTACGATTCACTGCCGATCATTTCGCGAAAAATACATGCCACAGCATAAAATATTTGCAGTTGACCAACTGAACTAGTTTTTCTTAGGTTCGATTTTTTTCAATAAGTTTACATTTTATGGGACTAAGGTACGGTGTAGTGAACTAAAATGATTACTTAAAATGCCCTGTGTACCTAATGGGCGTTTTCACATTAATAGATAACGACACCAGCCCGATACCGATATGTCGGCAGCTATTATACCGACATCGATACAATTATTATCGGCCCAATGATATTGCTAAGTATCGACGTCTTGAAGTCGGCAGTGCGAAAAAGTGTGTTCAAGTGACAAAATGCCGCTACTCTCACCGCACTGTGTCTTCGCCGATAGATATCGTACCTATATCGGTGTCGGTCGCTGTCTGCGACGATATAGGTGACAATAGCAAGACAATGTAAAAGCGTTTGGTAGGCACTAAACGTATCCGATCATCTGACCTCCGATATAGTGTCGATGTCGGGTCGGTGTCGTTATCGGCTAATGTGCTGTGTTGTGACAGTCAATTCATTTTATTAATTAAAGAAACAACATTTTTACCTTTTGATATAGTGTTATGGGATAGTTCGTAGAACGTACACAGAAAAACATGAAGTTTAGGCCTCTTCTGTCATCTATGGTTTTAATAAAAATCAATATCTATGGTTAGGTGACTGTTAATGAGAAATCCCATGTACAAACTGCACACGGGATTTTTTTAGTGATAGTTAGGTAGTCATGAATAATCTGTAAGAATCCATAAGTGTATCAGTGTTGTGACATTAGGTATATGAAGGAACGCAGGCGTTTAATAATTCACTTAAAATGAAAAACTTGCAAGCAATGGGAAATTTCTACTGAAGGCTGCGCGTTTAGACCTCTGCAGGGCTAACATGACAAGCGCGAGAAAGCTCTTTTTCTCGTTTTGTCGAAATTTGTCTACGATTCTGACGTCATTCTAATCCCTAACATGACCGTAAACGACGAGATTTCTCGAAAAAGGCACTTTGACACTTCTATATGTCGCGACGAGAAACCGATATTGCAAGTTATTAAAAACAAATTATTTTTATGATAGCAACATCGGCTTGAGATTCCGTTTCATTCATTCAATGGTGCCGATTCTCTTGTCACAAATGCCTCTAAACTAGACTAAAAATCACCAAAATTTAGATTATTCTTGTCAACCGACAATTTTCCATTCTGAAATAGACTAAGTGACACAACTTAACTATATTT
The DNA here is from genome assembly GCA_963853775.1 of Xanthia togata. Lineage (NCBI taxonomy): Eukaryota > Metazoa > Arthropoda > Insecta > Lepidoptera > Noctuidae > Xanthia > Xanthia togata. The sequence continues at coordinate 8,902,558 of OY970805.1, forward strand.
TAGTTTGACGGCACTGAGCTATTAATTTAGTGAAAATGGCAATTTTGCTGTTCAGAATTTTACGTTCTTCACCTAAAGTTTAGATTGTCTAAGTATTTAATCGCGATTAAAAAATGAACTAAAATTCACACCAACACCTCGACGGCGCAAAAACAATAATGTCTTTTTTTCTTTTCTCTTGCTTATATCTCGAAAATGGTGTGTCCTATCGCAAAAATAATGAAAAATTCGACCCCCTTTATGAAACCCATAAACCCCTAACACTCAACATGTAGGTAATATTTTTTCATATTTTCCATACAAAAAACGAAAAATTCCATATAAAACACGTCGTTCCAATATTAAACAAACTTTCATCTTTATTTCTTCAGGATTTTAATTAAGTTGAATGGGCTAAAAATGGTCGTACTGTTTCGCTTATACTGTGACCATATTTTTTTGTTTTGGATGTTTCCCACCACTCATGAAGATTCGTAAATATTGACAGCTATACATGAAGTAACAATTGCCGTACTTTATTGCCAAGTGACGTACCTACTGCTACAGCTATAATTTATCGAATCTATTATTTTAGGACATCGACATTTTAGAACGACTTTTTATCGTATACAGAAGTGTCGTATACGATATCGTAACCAGTGACTTTTTGTATTCAAAACTGAAAATTGTTCATACTGAGCCAATACGATACAATCACGGATTCAAGAAAAAATTGTGTTGCTGGCTCAGCTATTCGAAAAATACATTTGCTCATGTTAGCACTTTTGTTCGAAACAGCATTTTTTTCTAATTTTAATTGTTCTTGACAGAGTGAAAATTGTTTTAAATATTTTTTATACAACCGACAACCGGACCAATTGTATATTTATTAATATAGAATATGATATTAGCAAAGACAGTTCGGTGGAGAGTAAATATTGTAACATGGATGAATCTGATAAAAAAATCTTTAAAAAAACTTCTTCTTAAACGACTATAAAAAAATTTATAAGACTCGCACTTGACTATAATTTTATCGATAATAATTTGTAATGTGTCTAACACTATTGTAAGATGACAATTAAACGTCATCATATCGCATAGAAATAATCACACTTTCGAAAACAATTATTATGAATTAAAACTATATTAAAATTACGAAATATTTTTTCTGAGTTGTCGCAATTTCATATCTAATGTGTTCTTCATTTATTTGATTTTTTTTTAACAACTGCAGAGAGAGCGTATTTTAAAAAAATTTGACACAGGTCCACCCTCGATCACGTCCCGCAGGACTCTGAGCGCGAGCCGATTTAGCCCGATTTACTATATTTGGTTTTTTTTAAAGATTTTATTTGCTATTACATTAAAGTAAATCCATAATCCCCTAAAGTCTTTTATGGTGAACGTATAGACGAAATTTGATTGAAATTGCTTTAATTTTAATCGAATAAAACCATTTTTTCTCATAAAAAATCTACATTTTGAGGAAACTTTGCGATTTTTTTGAATCGAGCCAAATTATGTCAATCGTGTTTTGGCCCTCATAATTCACTAAAAAATATCTTCAATTTTAATAATCATGAAAAAAAATAAGGCAAATTAGTAGTTTTTGAGGACAAAAATTGATTTTGCGTGCAGCCGAAATGCGTCAAAACCTCTTCTTTGGGACCCATTTCGCCTTAAGCCCTCTTTTCTTCTTAAATATCCATTTGGTCTTTATTGGCTTTGCACCTTTCGGCAAATCGGTTAAGGTAAAGCACTTATTGTCCAAAAAGGACTGATACTCGTCTTTCATAGCAGCTCGCCACTGCTTGGCTTCAGGACTATTCAACGCTTCTTCAACTGTTCTTGGATCATCACTGCTACACGCCTCCCCCGTCAAAAAACCACACAGGAAGGAGTTCTCATCAGCTTCCACGTATTCTGCTCTCGAGTCATCTGTCTCAAATGAAACATCTGGAACATAAGTAGCATCTGAGTGATAATCTGTGACCAAGCTACTGGTCGAAGCCTCGCTATCATTAGCATCATCAGTAGTCACAGAAGTTTGTTCTGACTCTGTTCTATTCTCGGTTACACAAGGAGTCTTAAGTTCTATTACCACATCTGATTCTACTTTAGTGAAGTTCAGATGCTTGAGGAATTGATTCTCAATGAACTTAACATTTCTCGCTATTGTTAGCTTATAGCTCTCAACATCCAAGAGCCTGTATCCTTTTGTGTTCTCACAATATCCCGCGAATATGTAAGGTTTAGATTTGCGATCCAGTTTATTACGATTATTTTGTACAGCATATGCTAAACAACCAAACACACGTAAGTTATCTAAATTTACCTTGTGTCCAGTGTAAATTTCTTCTGGAGTTGCACCTCTAACTGCCTTTGTAGGTGAGCGATTTTTAATGTACACCGCAGTGTTCGCAGCCTCAGCCCAAAAACGTTGATCCAAACCTGCTTCCAGAAGCATACAGCGCACCGCCTCCATAATCGTTCGGTTCGCGCGTTCGGCAACTGCATTTTGCTGTGGACAGTGAGGAACAGTACCTAGTATGATGCCGGATTCCACACTTACTCAAATACTGCTTAAATCTCGTATTGATGTACTCGCCACCATTATCGCTTCTCAGGATTTTAATATTTTTATTAGTCTCGTTCTCTACAAGAGCTTTAAAAATCAAAAAATACTCAAAAACTTTGTCTTTCGATTCTATTGAATAACAAAATGTCTTCCTAGAAAAATCGTCAGTAAATATTAGCAAATATCTCGCACAGCTTATAGATTTCACTGGCATAGGGCCGCACACGTCCGTGTGAACCAGTCCTAACACCTCACTTGCACGTGAAAAAGATTTCTTAGGGAAAGGTAAATTAGTAACCTTACCTTCAATACAAGCGATACATTGCTCGTATGTAGATACATCATAGTCGATACCAGCCGCCATACCACTCTTGAGTAGGTTCATGCTGCGACTATTCAGATGTCCAAGCCGACGATGCCATAAACCCTGAGATTGAACATCTGGGTACTCAAGGAGACGCTTACTGGCATACTGTGTTCGCGCGAAACGGAATTTATAGACGCATCCCCGGTTTCTAATTTATAAAGACCGCATGCATCCCGTTTTGCTACAGCTACTACCTTTCCGTTTTGGTAAATTTTACAAAAAATCGATATAAATTTTACTTCAAAACATTTTTGTGTCAAAATACTGACAGATAACAGATTACATGACAAGTTCGGTATAAAAACTACATTACTGACAGTTATCCATTGGTTTTGTAAAAAGAGTTTCACATTACCACGACCCGACGTAAAAAGTTTTTCACCGTTCGCAACGCTTATTTCTTTTGGCGTATCACACACAAAATCATGCAAAATGTTTCTATTATTGGTCATGTGGCAAGTTGCACCACTGTCGACGTACCACACATCTCGATCCAGCTTTACCGTCAGAGCCGACAACATAGTCGTCCTGCCAGGAGTTTTCTGAACCTTCTCCTCCTCTTGACAACTGGCACTAGATGGCTTATCCTTATGCGGAGCTTTCTGTCTGCAATCTCTAGCGTAATGGCCTAATTTTTTGCATCGAAAGCACTTGGGACGCTTCGAGATCGAAATCGAAGTCGTTAGGGCATTCTGTTCCGTACCTTCTGCATCACCTCGTCTCTGTGCCTCCTGGAGTAGTTTAGTTTTCACCAGTTCACTTGAGAGAGAAAGGCTACTATGCTCTAACGTCATAATGAGTGGGTCAAACTGCTTGGGGAGCCCACTGAGCATTATTATAGCAACGAACTCGTCTTCCAGAGAAGCATTTATGTCTTGCAGTTGTTGGGCTGTATCTAGAATTTTTGTAATATACGCCTCCATACTGTCAAACTGCTCTAATTTTAAGCTAAATAGCATTCTGAGGAGACCTAATCTTCTACACAGACCTTTGTCCTCGAACGAATTCTGTATATTCTTCCAGGCCTGAAACGCAGTATTGCAATTCCTGACAACGGAGTAAACAGAGGGCTGAACACTGAGGCAGATTCGTGCTAGCGCTTTTTCCTGTTTCTTCTTGTCTTCGCATTCTGGTTTATTTTTCTTATCGACCTCGTTGACACATTCAAACAAGTCTTCATGAATAAGCAACATCTTCATTTGAAATTTCCAGTTGGTGTAATTATTTACTCCGGAGAGTTTTTCAATTGCGATGGATTGGTTACTCATTTTCGCGATTTCTTACTTGATAATGTAATTAATTATAATTATCATACGCGTTCTGTTTCCTCACGCTCTGCTACCATATTAGAGAATGGGATAAGGTTGCAGGAAGAAAATACTTATTTGTAGTGCAACAGAAAAATATATAATTTTTAGAACAATGTTACTTCGGTTGCTAGGACACATCAAAAGCAGTAGACAAGATGTAGTTTATATTAAACTTATAGGTTTGCAACCTCTAACAGATCCCACCCTCAGCAGTAATACCTAAGCATGGTCAGCAGAGGGGCAGATTAATTTCCCGAACTTGAAAATGGTAAAACAATTATACTGGTTCATAAACAATATCCGTACGAACGATCGCACTTTTGTTATCTATATGTCGCAGTCATCTGGTTAAATTAGCCAGCTAATTGGACGCCTAGGCCTCTGATTAAAAGCCGGCATCCAATTGGATGCATAGGCCGATAGTTAATTGAATTAGTATCATTCAAAGTTTAACAACAAACAATTTTCTTTTTTGTATTTTTTTAATGAAAATGCACTAGTATTGTATCTTTCCTAAATCACCAGGCTATCTTTTAAGTTTGTTGTACAAAACTGCCACATACATTTTTTTTTCACCACTGTAGGTTAAACTTAAGTGATAAGAAAATAGTTCTGTGCAAATTTAAGCAAAAAATAGTATTTCTTGAAAACATTCTTGTCTTTGATAGAAAAAATACTTATCAATGAGTAAAGTAACTATTCACGAATAATTTGATGTAAAAAAAAAGTACTAGAAAAGGATTTTTTCATTACGAGATGCTTAAAAATCTGTTTCAAGGTAGAGATTTTTCGGTATTTCGAAAAATTTTGTAAAACTGTAAATCCGTAAGATTTTGCTGAACATTATATTGTGTTGTATTGATAGGTAGTGACCATAGCTATCACCCCCTGCAGTATGTCGTGCTATTTACTGGACACCCTGTATAATTGTTAATTTATTTTAATTTATTGATGACATAATCTACTCATTACAATGTTTTTTTAATGAGTTGTATTGCAATTTGTGGTTAGCTAGCGACCTTGACAATTTATTTTACCTCGATGGTCCTAGTTTATCATTTATAACTTCTAGCTACAGCAGCTATATGTAAGCGGGCACACCCTTTATGCCTGGAGGCTTTATTTTCTTTTTTAGATATTGTATACGTTTAGTTATTTTTATTTCTGCTTGAGTATAGTTCTCGATGTTTTTGGTTGGTATATTGGCGTGTGCTAGCTGTCCTAGGGCTATTAATTTATAATTAAAATTATGTTTTACATAATGTAAATTATCTAGCATACTATTTTATAGAATCATTTTTTTTTCTAACTAAACAGACAGCTGTGCTGCTGGGGAGTTTGTTGCACCACTTCTTCTTTCCAGCTAAAGCACTAGGAAGTGGTGAAGGGTGGGCGTTTTGGGGGACTGTCTTATGAAATTTTGACGTTAGGAAAGTGCTGATTCTCAGCCTAGTTTGAATAAATGACTTTTGAATTTTGAATTTTTAACTCACAATTTTTGTTGTGTTTAGTAATAAACTTAGTTACTTTTAAGAGCTGTATTTATTTGAAGAGTTCCCCAAACCCACCAAATACACAATAGACGCTACAAATCCTTTGATGTTGTGCCCTGTGTTCCAGACACCTGCCATGCAATTTAAGAAGTAACACAAAACACTTTTATCTACTCTCATACCGTAATATATGAATTATAAACTACAAAAAACCAAATGAATTAGATTTGAATTATCTAATGTTACGAGTAGAAGTGGCGAATGTGATGACATCATATTGAATGGAGAAAAACTGGAATTTATAATCAAACGATTTTCCTAGGAATTACGCTAGACCAGAAATCACATAACATGGGTACCCCATATAACATCTCTCGCGGGGCGGCTAAGCTCGGCCGCTTATGCTGTTAGAAACATAAGACAGTTAATAGATGTAGTAACCACGCGTTTGGTCTATTTTAGCTACTTTCACAGTGACATTGAATGATGAACTGCTGACATTGAATCCATCTTTCAGCAGTTCAGTAAAACACGGAATAATATAAAATCCGGCCAAGTGCGTGTCGGACCACGCACAGTGAAAGGTTACGTAGTTGGGATGAATTTACTCCCAAATTTAACATTGTATTTTTGCAGTTTGAAAAACATGTTCTCCCATACATTTAGTAATTTATTAGTAATTTATTCAATAAGTAATTTGTACATGGTATACAAAGTTGTCTTAAATAATTAGATGTTATAAATAAATAAAACCAGTACAACACATCATATAAAATGGGCCATAGGACTCCCTTTCCTAAACTAGGCAGAAAATCTGTCTGTATCTTAGGAAAGAGTATCCATTTACAGTGAGTCTTATTACGGTTACAAAAATATTGGTACGTGCAGTAGGCGAACAAAATACTTAGGTATGTTAAATTAAAGTATAAAAATAAAATAACAAAAAGATGAAATAAAAACATGAGTGTGTGTGGGTGCATGTGTGTATGGGCGTGTGTGTGTGTGTGTGCGCCCATGCGTGTGTATGTGGGATTGCTTACATGCCTGTGTGTATGAGTAAGTGGATGTGTTGTGTTCTGTGTGTAAACCTATCTCTTTACTGTATAGTGGTTAGAAGCTCTTCGGTATCACTATATGTCAATGCCTGTAACCAGGAGTTTAGCTTGTTTTTTAACTCGCCCTTAGTCAAGGCGTAGATATTTAATTGTTTGTGGGCTTTATTATACAGCCTAGCACTTAGGCCATTAAACTGACGTCTTGCGAAGGCAGTCCTGCAAGAGACAGCAGGACATAAAGGAAAGCCACGACGCCGCTGACTGACAAGCTGCTTATTGAACAAAATCATAGAGTGTTTGTAGAGGATGGATCTTAAGATGTACAATTTCCTAACAGTTAAAACATTGCATTCTGAATATAGCATATGTGTCGGGAAGTCACGAGGTTTGAAGTGAATTACTTTTAGCACAGCCCTTTGAGCTCTTTCTAGTTTTAATAGTTCAGTTTTATGAGTCCCTCCCCACACAGGGATACAGTACATCAAGATTGTTTGACACAGAGCCAAATAAACCATTCGGAGTGTATTTTTATCCGCTGAAAACCTTAAATTTTTAAAAATATAGATTAGTCTTCTGGTGCGAGAGGTTAATGACTCTAATTGAGTGGTCCAGTCTAGTTTCTCATCGACGAACACACCGAGATATCTTATGGATTCCACCATAGACAATGAGAGACACTTACAAGTTTCTGTCTTTTGCTGACAGTTATGGGCTTTTAGATTTCCGGTTTCTCCAGCTGGTTTTGATGTATGCGGTAGAATGAAACGTAAAAATTTGGTCTTATCAACGTTTAAGGTTAAAAGATTACTTGCTAACCAATGTATTACTCTCCGCAATGCGTTTTCCGAATGCAATTTAGCGTCATCCCAATTCTTACCATATGCCACTAGTGCAGTGTCGTCTGCGTAAGTGAAAACATCACAGTTGATGTGAGGCAGATTACAAAGGTCGTTTATATAGATTTGGAAGAGGGTTGGACCCAAAATACTTCCCTGGGGGACCCCGAAGGTTATTCGTTCCTCTGCACTAATTGTACTGTCGATCTTGACGGATTGTCTGCGGTCAGAGAGATAATCTTTAAAGATTTCAAGAGCCAGACCACGTATACCTACATTTTCCATTTTCTCTATTAGTTTGGAAATACAAACAGTATCGAACGCTTTACTGAGATCTAGAAAAATACCATAACATTTCAGTTTTTGGTCCAGTTTATCAGCTACCGACTGCACAAGGTCGACTACGGCATCTTCCGTAGAGATGCCATGTCGGAAACCATATTGATTATTGGCGAGAATGTGAAATTTGGTTAAGTAATTGGTTAGGCAGTTGTTAAGAACTCGTTCCATGATTTTAGACAAAGCGCTTAAGACAGAGATGGGGCGATAATTTGAGATCTGATCTTTATCTCCAGTCTTGTACACAGGTGTTACTAACGCCGTTTTAAAGGCCCTCGGGAAAACCCCTTGAGATATGGCAAGGTTGCAGATATGAGTGATGGTACAAACTGTAAAATTAAGTTGGTCGATTATTACTGGTTAACCTGTAAAGTCTACTTAGCTCTCCTTTTAACTTCGTTATATATGCTACTGCTGTGAATTTTTTCGCAAATCCAAGTACATTATTATTAACCATTTAGCTGGCTGGGGGGCGGAAGCATGACTAACAAAAATTTGCACTTTAAAGCTTAATATTTCGCAAACGGATTCCTGAATTGAAAAATAGATTTCACACTCCCACAATATTTTGAACGACCTTTCTAAGGGATAGACGAGAAAGAAAAATTTCCACATTCAAAAAAAACTTCTTCACTATAGGGGTTGTCTCCCCCTACATGTATAATGAAGAAGTTTTCTTTTTAATTAAAAAAAATCCCCAAAAAATACCTACCTGACAAATAATACGAGACGAGCTTACAGAACTCAGACTCCTGAGCTACACCGCTCAGGAGTCACCAAATGGTGGAACGCGATTTGATTTATTTTAAATTTTTGAATGGTTCTTTGTTTTTTTCTGATTATTACGGACGCTTTTGCGAACGTGCACGTCTTTCTACATTGTTCTCTCATGCATAATTTCAACATGAATGATGATGTAACCAATACTTTGCTATTTAAAAGAGTGTCCGTGGAGTTTCATACCCGTTCTTTTCCATAGGTACCTATTACGCTTTGGAATTGGCAACTAGCTTCATATTTCTGACTGACCGACTTCTTGACAATTCAAAAGTGCCTGTAAATGGTTTAATTGAAATAAATGCTTTGAATTTGAGTTTGACCTATTAATGACATACACTCATTGGTAAGACCAACGGTGCAATTTTTCTGGTTAATTTGTTACAAATATTTTTAATTTAACGCATTGCCCTAAAGGCCAAACGGGCGTATTTTTGTGGGTTGTAAGTCATGGATAAACCAATAACAGTAAACAGTAGTTAAAAACGGTTTGATGTAAACAATACCTTTATTTCGAAGCGATAAGGGCAGTTTTCGCAGTTCAAATGTTACTATTGACGCACGAAGTATGACTGACTGTGCGGTGCGGGTTTCCCTGTGTGGCCTGGACAAAACAATAATGAATCCGCTGATAATAATTTGTAGGTACTGAGGATAAAATTAAATGCAAAAACATAATACACTCGAGAGCAATGAATCCGGGTCACTTAAAGAATCCTAAAAATCTCGGGAACTAAAAATGCTAGGTTAATGCAATAAATTGTATTTAATAGACAATGTAATACTCCTTAAATGAAGGTATTAAAACTTCTTAGTTATTGTAAAGTTATATCATAAAAAAATCAAATTTGAAAAAGGGCCACTTTCGAAGATGGAACTACGAAATTACAGCATTTGGTTTTGCTTTTGTTTGTAATCTGTCATTTATGTGGGTACATAAACCATGTTGATAGTGCTCTATATTCATTATTCAAGCTGAAATTATGTCGCTTACGCCTGAAGAATGCACCAGAATACTTACAATGCTGGAAACCGGCCGGAGTCAGCGCGATACAGCCAGGACTGTCGGTGTGTCGCTGTCAACAGTACAAAGAGTTCTCCGACGTTACGAAGAAACTGGTTCTAACCTACGCAGACCAGGAACGGGCAGAACCAGGTGTACCACAGCACGAGAAGACCGATACTTGGTGAACACCATGCTTCGAAATCGCTTTCTTACAGGAACTGAACTCACAAATCAGTTTCGACGCCTCGGAGGAAGTAACCCAAGTGCATGGACAGTAAGACGTCGGCTTGCTGAATCTAACTTAAAACCCCTTAGACCTGCAAACGGCCCTAAACTGGAGCGTGGGCATCGTATTTCAAGACTAAGATATGCCCAGAGCCACGTAAATTGGAGTATTGAAGATTAGTCAAAAGTTATGTTCTCCGACGAATCAAAATGTATGCTCTACAAGCACGATGGAAGACACAGAGTGTATCGAAGACCAGGGGAAAGATTCAAGCAAGCATGCATCGAAGAAAAAGTAGCCTACGGTGGTGGGTCTGTACTTGTGTGGGCCGGAATTTCTTCTGAAAGTCGCACAGAGCTGGTGATCATAGAAAACGGCTCTTTAACTAGCGAAAGATAAGTGGAAGAAATCCTCAATGATCACGTTGGTCCATTTATGGTCAATTTAGGTGAGGATGCTATATTTATGCATGACAATGCCCGACCTCATACAGGTAGGATTGTGAATGACCACCTTCAAGAGATGAACATTACTCGTATGGAGTGGCCAGCGCGCAGCCCGGATATCAACCCGATCGAGCATGCTTGGGACGAGCTAGGCAGATGCGTAAAACAACGAAACCCTCCCCCAATCACGCTTCGTGAGCTCAAAATTGCTCTCACAGAGGAATGGGAGAATATTCCCCAAAATCGTATAAGGAACTTGGTGTACAGCATGCCAAACCGCGTAAACGCAGTAATGGAAGCACGAGGAGGCAATACGAAGTATTAAAATTCAAGAAAATCGTAATAAAGTTCAAAAATTTCATGTTTCCTATTTTTGTTTTAAGGAGAGATCAGCAGTTTTTTTCTTTATGTAATTTTGTGTTAATAAAATGTATGGTGACTCATATTTTTTTTACTTTCATTTAAGGAGTATTACATTGTCTATTAAATAAAATTTATTGCATTAACCTATCATTTTTAGTTTCCGAGATTTTTAACATTCTTTAAGTGACCCGGATTCATTGCTCTCGAGTGTATTTAATTCTAGAGAGCAATTTGACTTTAGTTATAAATATATATTATCAGTCCGTGTCAGTCAGCGGTCCGTCTGGCATCTGGTTGTATTAATTCAATATCGTTAAGTATTTTTTACTAGAAAGTTGTCTTAAAACAATAAGTTTGTGGTGTTTGTCGTCACAAAAATGAAGTTGTTTGTGAGTGTTTTTTATCGGACTTCTTAAAAGAGGAGGTTTTTTTACTTGTTTTCATCGATATTTTCGTCGATTTGTTTTTTTTTTATTGTTAAGAAATACAGCGTTACAAAATGTTGTCCAGTGAAAAAAAAAAATACTACGCCTTATGCACAAATTACTAGGAAAATATCCTTGTCTTATCAGCTATCCAAAAAGGTATGAAAGTTAACACAAATTTATGGACTACATTATGTACGTCTCACAAAAAGGTGATTATTCGGAAAATCAAATAAAACAATTTCGTGAGTATTAGCATTATTTTTAATCAATATCAGTTTAAAAACTTTAATTACACTTTCACACGTCATGTTCGATGTGCTGCCCTCGGTTTCGAATACATGATCTTATTCAATTCCTCACTTCGGATTTTGTGATTCTTGATGTGATTGTTGCCCTCATCTGGTCCGCCGCATCTGTTATTCTCTCCCTTAGTTCTTCAATTGAATTTACTGGGGTCACATAAACTAGGTCTTTCATATGACCCCAGACGTAAAAGTCTCAGAATCGGCCCACCGCGCCCTATCCATCGGTTTGCATAGGTTCGGTTTCATCCAGCAATTGTCGAATTGTGATTCGGAAGTGGGCTGGACATCCGTCATGTTGATAGATCATGTTTGCTCTTCTGTCTTCCGGTACATCCGTGAGCAGTGGTGTTAAATGATTTCTTAGGAAATCTTCATAGAGTTCCCCATTTAGTGTTCGGGGTTAAAAATGTGGGCCAATTAATTTGTCGTCGATAATACCCATCCAAACATTAAGCGAGAATCTACGCTGGGATGCGGTTGGTTTCAGTTTCTTAAAATTTGCTTCTACTTTCGGTGCCCTGTAATGTAAGTTGTGGTAATTTGTGATACCATCACGGTCAAAACATGACTCATCGGTCCACAGAATGTTTTTTAAAAGGTTTTCACCTTCGGCGTCGGCACTTAACATAAAACGACAAAATTCAAGCCGTCTCGGCGGATCTCCCTCTTCTAATGACTGGACAGGTTGATAGTGGTATGGATGTCGGCCTGATAAATGAACTACAGACCAGACTTTTCACTGTGACATACAAAGCTCACGCGCTACGATGTTTGTCGATATGTTGGGGTACGTCAATAAAACGTTGAAGAATCAGCTCCTCGTCCTCAGCCGTGTATCTCCGAGAACGACCAGTGTCAATTTGCCTGCTTCTTTGGACGCTGCCAGTTTCAGATAATCGCCGATAAGTCGATCCAAAAACACTAACGTGTGGGAGTCGGCGGTTGGGAAAGCGAAGTTGATATTCTCTCCGCGCCTGAGCAGCGTTACCGTCAGTAAGTCCGTAACAGTACATTATGTCAGCGTATTCAGGGTTAGAATATGCAGCCATAGTCAGCACTTACGAAGGCACAGCACAGCACAAGAGCAAGATACGCGGCAACAGTTAGGGAAATAGATAAAAATAATAAAACACGAGCTTGCGCGACGTAGAGTTACCCAACACCGCCTCTCTAACTACCGCTGACTACCAAATTTTGTAAAGTTGCACCCCGCGTAATGCCGAGAAAACAACAGTGACTAATCACATAGCTTGCCGAGTGTTTGGAGTTCAAGCGAGGGTAAAAACTACGAATAATAGGAATACAAAACAATAGGTTGACCGTCTCACAATTTACCTGCTCGCCATAAAACTCTTCCCTTCCCTGTCACACATGCAAAAGTGTTGACAATCATACCTTTCTAAATAGCTAATAAGACAAGGATATTTTCCTAGTAATTTGTACATCAGGCGTAGTATTTTTTTTTTTCACTAGACAACATTTTGTATGAAATAACAGCAAAAAACACAAAAAAAAAATGTTTGTTTAGTGATATTTGCCAAGGTGGCAAATATCACGAAACATTCTGGCATTTTTGAACTTTTAATTATGAACAAAGATCTGCTACAGCATCAACTATGATATTAACTTAAATTTCAGTACAGTGGCGCTGTAAATCATTTTTTAATGGGCTCCAAATGATTTAATCTGGGATATTTCATAAAAAAAATTGAAAATGTAACTAGCTTAAAAACTACTGAACTTCGGTAGAACATTTGGTCGCCTAATTTGTTGAATTTTAACCCTAATATGACGTCCTGCAAGGAATACGACGAGTTACCAGTAACCCTGTATATAGGGTGGATTTTTGAGATGGGGCAGCTAGGACAGCTATCTTAACCGTTATAACTACAGTTAAACGATCTTAGGAGACTGTCCTTAACTTTTTGAGATATTGTGATCTTGATTCACAGATTTTGAAAACAATTAACAGCAAGAAAATGGGCAGTTTCACGAAAACTTTTTTTAATGCCAATCGATATTGTTTCATATAAAGATCAAAAACCTCTATCGGACCTACTGAGTTTCGAGTACTAGAAAAGTCAGAAATCACAAAAACTTCCCATACATTCGTAATCAATGAGCATCCAACTTTGAAAAATTTATGTATATTTTAATATTTACAAGTGGGCAAATAACAACTTTATAACTAATTTATTAATAAAAATACCTAAATTATTTATAACTTAACTAAAACTATTCAAAAACTAAAATATAGCACCGAAAAAATCATCCGCATCGCTGTCGACTGGTAATGTACCCAAGAGACTGGCCGCATTTTCACGTTGTATGGCAATGCTTAGCCTCTGCCCAAGGTAAAAACCAGCCCTTGGGTCACGGGAAGTGTCAAATAGCCGTTTTGAGATTTCATTAAAGAGGCCGTGAGCCCTCGGACCGCACGGCCCGAGGGTTTCAACCCCAAACGGCTCGAAAATATAATTACCTGTAAGTTTATTATACTTACGCCGCTTGAGGTTTTCTGCAGCCGCAGCAGCAGCACCAGCACAGCACGCCGAGCCAGGAAGATGGGATGGCGCAAGAGTGTCGACACAGGTTGCATCCCACACTAAAGGCCTACCTACCTTCCATGGAGATAAAGACAGGCCATCCGGTCTCTTGCCATCGTCACGTGCCAAGCCATTGGGTTCTAATATATCTGGAACGCCGGCGGTGACAAGAGCTCGTCGGATGATGTCGTTAATGTTCACGTGCCGCGCTAAGCGATCCGCACTTCGGCTGCAAGACAGGCCGTGATGTCCGAGGCTGTTGACAACTTTGCCATAGTTAAAGCGATGAGGAGAACAATAAGGAGCTCTTAGTCGAAGGGAAGCAGCGAGGTGGAAGGTAGCGTCTTTAAACAAAGTACCTATGTTTGACGACGGTAGTGCATGAAGAAACATGCAACTTTCCTTGGGTAGTTTTTGAGATAACTTCAATAATACGTGTTTTATTTTCACCTAGTGTACATATTTTGACGATATTATAATTACTTTCTATCACTGTAATGTACATAGCAGGAAGTGGGATATAAATTTATGTAGGGTAGATACCGCAACAAAAACAGAAAAAAACAAAACAAGACACCGGCTTTTATTATCTGTAAAGTAATTTCAGTGTGGCTTTTGATGTAATCCTAACCTGTGACCTAGAACAACAATATCGTGTCATTTCAAGATACATAATTATTAAAAACTAGCTGTTGCCCGCGACTTCGTCTGCCATCCAGGATGATAACTATACAATCAAATAAACAAACTCACTTTCGCATTTATAATATTAGTTAGGATGCGAAAGTGAGTTTGATTGTTACGCTTTCAAGCTAAAACGACTAAATAGTTTAGGACATGAGATACTTTTTATCCTGATATTCCTGTAGCGGTTACACCGCCACATACTAACTACGCATCAAAGACATGACGTCGAACAAATCCTGCATCGTGCAATTAGATTTTACCGCGCGAACGACATAGATAAGACTATCCGAAATCAACAGTCGGGCAGTCGGCCCGCCAGACACAACACCCGTCTGGTTGGAGGATCCTCCCTTTTCTATGGTGGATGAGTGAACTTTACACCCTGTTCCTCATGCTCCTAAATTGGTGACCCCGAGCATGAACGTCAACGCAACCTTCGTGCAACTACTTCAGCGTGACGTCATCATCATCACTCCCGCAAGCTTTCGTGAGGCGTGTCACACAGACAGCCAGCACCCTCGGCTTCAACGGGTATGCTGACCACCAGCATGCAGCGAACGCGCATTCCCGGTCATCACCCTCAGCCTCATCACCCTGACTCACTGGGGAATCAACGCAATCATCTCAATCAGCGCAATCACCGCTATCACCTCAATCACCACAATCATCTCAATCAGCGCAATCGCCGCTATCACCTTAATCACCTCAATCACCGCAATCATCGCAGACAGTTCCGACTCACCGCGAACTGTGCGGCACCCGGTTCCGACTCACTGGAACCTTAGCTGGCACTGTGACGCATCGCAAGATACAAGACTCAGACCACTATCGACCTCCGGTCTCCGGAGCGGAGTGATGTAGCGGTTACACCGCCACATACTAACTACGGATCAAAGACATGACGTCAAACAAATCCTGCATCGTGCAATTAGAGTTTACCGCGCGAACGACATAGATAAAACTATCCGAAATCAACAGTCGGGCAGTCGGCCCGCCAGACACAACACCCGTCTGGTTGGAGGATCCTCCCTTTTCTATGGTGGATGAGTGAACTTTACACCATGTTCCTCATGCCCCTAAATTCCCACAGAATCGAGACTTATGTGGGTGAAACCGCGGGGCACAGCTAGTTTTCATATAATTAAAAAAGTGTAGTATATAAAGTGTTTTTAAATCTGTGTAGGTAGGTAGTTAGATTTCGGGAGCGAAGCGATGGTTAAAAATAAAACCTTGGGACTCGTTTAACTAAGAATTTATTAGAATAAACGACCCGTGCTTACAGAGTACGATGTAAGACTACTTATTCGATCTTATTCTAATTATATGCTTAGGTCTTACAACTAAGCTGGTGGTCACTGGTGAGACTACATCCGCCATGTCTGGCTGATAAGGGGCAAGAGTGCTGCGTCTGAGATTATTGCTCTACCACAGGGATGTGGTGGGTTCTGAGAATATTACTCCTCCCCCTTTGGACCGAAGTTATCGGAAAAACTATGATTTTCTGAGAACTTCGCAATTTAAAATTAACAACAAAGTATAAGATGTTAAAACTATTATTTCCCTAATAAAAGAGGATTAATCATAAAATGAGAATAAAAGAGTTAAGACACTTATAACAAAGGTGCCTGAATGACTGTGTTTTCCTCCAGTTGAGTGGGATTGTCTTCAACATCATTCGAACGACGATCGTGCCTTTTACATATTTTCCTTATAACATACTTATGCATAATTACTGCTAACAATAAAAAGTCGTCGTAAAAGAGCAACACTGACACTATAACCATTGCGATCACTGGTGTCACTGATTTCACTTTTGACACTATTCACACTATTCTTCAACAGGTAGTTTAGATGGCGTATGTCATCCAGGTTAACTCTCTTCAGGTTTACAGGTTCAATCTTTGTAGCGTCAAAGGTAAGTTCTCGTACATCAGGAACGGAACAGGCATGTACTCCGTCTGCAGAGAGTAAGAACGCTGCCCGTGTAGTTGGATGTTTTCTATAGAAACCTCACATTGCGGTTCTACCTACGGCCACGATGTATGTTCCTTGTATGCGTTCCTTGGTGTTATCATTGCCAAAAGTTTGTGATATACATAATTTGGTTGTATTTCGCATTCACTATCCAACTATTTGGACTGATTCTTTGAAGTTTCAGGGATTCAGACTTTATCTGATGGGAAGACATCGCGATAGATTAATCTTTATTGCTTGGAGGGTCTGGGTTGGGAGAGCCCAAATGCTCGTTGTCCATGTCACCAGGATCAAACACCTCCTGTGGTGGACGTTTTATATGTTTAAGAGGAACTTTGGTATCCCTATTTTTAAGTTTAATTGGAATATACGTTCTATCTGAACTGTGGCAACGGCAACTCTTTTATTTACGGCTTTAGCGAAAATCGATTTTCCTATTTCTAAATTTGGTTCTAATTCAGGTGAATTCATTCATAATTACAGACGCTGCATCTGTACATTTCTTTTCATATTTTGCCATTCTGTATATTTCTATAATTGTGGAATGAAAACGTTCTATGAGTCCCATAGAGTTTGGATTATTGGGGGTCCCTATGTGTAGTTTTATTTTATGTAATTCTGTCAGTTCTCTTAGTAATTCGTTGATAATTAATTCAGTTCCAGGGTCAGAATTTATTTTCTGTGGTGTACCTTAAAATGTTAATAATTATGTTAATAATTGTAATAAGAAAATTGCACTTTGTCTTATCTATATATCTCCACCAATTAAACTTGACTCTCTACAGTACTTTTTAAATAATGTCAACAATGTATTGAACTGTGTCGATGATGTTGTGATTCTTGGGGACTTTAATTTGGGCTTTATTGATTGGAACCGGAAAGACGATGAATTGCATCTCTCACCATCAAATTATGAAAATTCACTAGGTTGCTCACTGGTAGACTTCCTATCAGTGAATGAACTCCATCAGTGTAATAACAGTCTAAACTCTGACGGAAAGGTTCTAGATTTAGTTTTAACCAATTTATCAAACTTAACAGTCACTCAGCCCAATGATCTGCTTATTAAACTTGATTCCTATCACCCAAACTTACTAATAACAATTCCATTCTCAAACATAAACCAATTAAAATCAAAACATCGCTCTGGTAACAATTTTTTCAAGGCTGATTATGAAGGAATCCTAAATTATCTTAAAAATATTAACTGGTATGATACATTCCATAAATGTGCTGATGTTAATGTAAGAGTCGATTCCTTCTACGGAGTGCTACAATGTGCTATTGATAGGTTTGTGCCGAAATATACAAGTAAAAAATCTAAATTTCCTTCTTGGTATACTGTTTCACTTATTAGAGCCTTGTCTGAAAAACAGAAATATAGACAAAAATACCGTAAATATAAAAATCCCCGAGACAGACTTACCTTTGAACTGCTTCGTAGTCGCTGTCATACGTTAATAGATAATTGCTACTATAGATATAAATGTAGAATTGAAAATGATATTCCCAAAAATCCAAAGGCATTCTGGCGGTTCATAAAAGATAAACGTCGTGGAGATTCTAGCATGCCTGCCGAAATGTTCATGAATAACCAGGTGGCTAGTAGTGGCACTGAAATTGCGAACCTATTCGCTGATCAATTTGTATCCGTGTTTAGTCAAAACTCTGCACCCTGTCATAGTCCTCCTTATGGCACCTCGGGTATTGATAGTGTTATAAATACTGTTATGTTTACGGAAGATGAAATTTTAAATAAACTCAAACACTTGGACGCTTCGAAGGGTCCAGGACCGGATTCTTTGCCACCCTCATTCATAAAACGCTGCAGTCACGTGCTCGCATTACCATTACAGTACATTTTTAATTCATCTCTGGAGGAAGGGATTTTTCCTAAGTTGTGGAAAAGCGCTAAAATCGTTCCGGTTTTTAAAAAAGGTGACCCTTCAAACGTTAAAAACTACCGCCCTATCTCAATCTTATCGTGCTTTGCAAAAGTATTTGAGTCTCTTATCTGTCCAGTCATCACTCGTCATATAGATAGAATTATATCGCCTAATCAACATGGTTTTAAAACGGGGCGCAGTGTAGAGACAAACCTTGTCGAATTCGTATCAGACGTGACTCTAGCTCTTGACAAAAGGTTAGAAGTGGACGCCATCTACACGGACTTTAGCAGTGCGTTCGACAAAGTCGACCATTCTCTGCTACTAGCGAAGCTAGAATACAATGGTATACATGGTTCATTGCTTAACTGGTTCTCGTCTTATCTGGCTCGTCGATCGCAGATTCTTGTCGTGAATGGTTATGAATCTTACCCATATTATGCTGAGTCAGGAGTACCCCAGGGTTCTCATCTAGCCCCTTTTCTTTTCTCGCTCTTCATCAACGACATAGCAGACGAAATCCTCCACTGTAAATATTTAATGTTTGCTGACGATCTAAAAATTTACAGAACTATCAGTTCAAGTGAAGACGTTATACTGATTCAACACGATTTAGATAGGATTGAGCGATGGTGCAACTCGAACCTTATGAAGCTTAATGTTCAGAACGACGATTTTCCAGAAAAAACAATCCAAGACTGACTCATACAAAATAAATGGAATTCCTGTTGAATCTGTGAAAGAGGTTCGCGATCTTGGAGTTATCATGGACGAAAAACTTAACTTCAGAAGTCACATTGATAGCATAGTAAATAAATCAGCACGGCTACTTGGATTTCTGAAGAGAAGCACTAAAGGTTTTAAGCTTGTAAGAACCAAAATTGTTTTGTATAATGCACTAGTCCGCAGTCATTTAGAATTTGCTAGCGTGGTGTGGAGCCCGCACTATGCAGTACACTCGCAAAGAGTTGAAAGTATCCAGAGGGCTTTCACGAAGCACCTAGCATATACCTCTGCTAGAATTTCTCCCAGATGTCCGTATGAACAACGTGTTCGATGCTTCAATGTCAATTCTCTGCGCGATCGTCGACTAATGCAAGGTCTTCTATTTCTGCACAAATTAGTTAATAGTAGACTAGACTGTAGTAAGCTGGTCGAGCGTGCTGCACTTAAAGTTCCTTACAATATGCCCAGATTTCCTATCACTAATATATTCCACGTTCAGCCATCTAAGACGAATATAGGGGTAAATTCCTCGGTTAACAGACTCTGTGGAGAGATGAATTCTTTTGTAAAATCTGTACCAGAAGTTGACATTCACCATGATTCCTTGAAAGTCTTTAAGGCCAAAATACAACAGTACCTAAGAACGCAACTGAATAATTAATTGTTCATTGTTAATTCATAGTGTTTATAATTGTGATTTGATTACACAATTATAATTGTAGATTCTTAAAAAAAAATATGTCATAATTTTCTGATAACTGTGATTATTTGTCTTGTTTAGTTTCTATTTAAATTTGATTTTTGATTTTATTTTATTTTATTTTATTTTATTTTAAGTTTGTAGTCATTTTGATCTCGTTAGCTCCTACTGTACCCAATATTCGTGCCTTTAATAGTTTTCTTAGTTGTGTTTTCTTTTTAACTTTAATTTGATTATTTGTAATTTTATGTAATTTTATGTCGTAATTAAGTTTTCCCTTATCAAGATTTTAACAGCTAATAACAATTAAGTGTTATTTTAGTTACTAAGAATGTTGGTCGACCTATTATTGGCGACTGTATAAGTCTCATGCTTTTTTTTTACTATTATTCTTATGTAATGCTGTATACAGAAGCTGTTGGTTTGCCTTTAATAAATAAATAAATAAATAAAAATAAAAATATTTCATTAGCGCTTTAAGAAAAATATGATTAACTTCTATAAATGTACCGAACGCGTTGTTTACGTAGAAGATGAGCAGGAACAAAAAGCTATCGTGATTAAATTATACGACGACAAGAAGTGGCATCGTGGCATTACTGAAACCACTAAACGAATTCGTCGTAACTAATAATGGACTTTGTTCGAAACCGTTTCCGGCATCATTAACTCATGTGAGCTGTGTAAAACTTCTAGATATGATAGGAAGCCCATTAAGCCTTTATTGCAACTTACACAAACTCAGCATGCACCTTTTCAGGAAATATTTATAGATCTGTTTAGCATAGAATCGCAGTATTATTTAACTTTAATTGATGCTTTTAGTAAGTTAGGTCAAGCCATAGAAATTTCATCTCGTTCAACACCCGAAGTGGTCTCACACACACATACACAGAGAGATTGTGATATCAAGTCGAGTCAAGTGTGAGTGAAGTCTTTTCTAAGTTCTTGATTTCAATATAAATGAAATATTTTATTTTTGATTTTATAGAGCGGTTCTTTCAGAATCGGATATAGAAACACTTCTAGAGCCGTCTGTATCTTGTCTGATCATGTCTTTTTGTTCCTCTTTTTCGTCTATATTAACAATCATTGAGCTATTTTCAAAATCGTCGTCTCGTCCTAGTAAATATAGTTTTGTTTACCGTTTTTATAACGTTAAAGTATTCTTGTAAACGCAAAAGCCAACGCGTTAACTTGCTATTTGGTTCTTTAAGTAGATACAAGCAGACTAGAGGTCTATGGTCAGTGTAGATGTCAAATTTGTGTCCGTACGTTTTATCGCCCAAACGATTGCCAATAACTCACGTTCAATAGTACTATACCTTTTTTCAGTATCCATCAACGTTCGACTGGCATAAGCTATGGGCTTGTCGCTGTTTATAGGTCCCTGTGATAATACCGCAACAATAGCAACTTTGGTTAGTACAAACGGTTTATTCATGTCAGGGTATTGTAATATGGGTGCATTAATTACAATTTCCTCAATATAATTTTGATCAGTGACAACTTTCTTAGCCTTTTTCAAACAATCTGACAATGGTTGTGTAATTCTGGAGAAGTCTTTAATAAACCGCCTGTAATATCCCACAAATCCAAGAAATCGTTTGATTTCGGTCTGTGTTCGTGGTAAGGGGTAGTCAAATACTACATGTATTTTGTCATTATTTGGTCGAAGTCCGTTTTTAGTCAATGTATGTCCTAAGTACCTACTGCACTTCCTTACGTAAAAATTCAGACTGATCCAATTGAACCTTAAGATTAGTTTGCCGCAGTCTATCAAAGACAGATCGTAATCTATAAACATGTTCTAATATACCATTTGAATATATAAGTATATCATCTAAATAGACCATACAATGTATACCTTCCAACCCTCTTAAGACGTTATCGATTGTCCTTTGAAAGGTCACTGGAATCAACTAGAAATGATAAAACTTTATTTTGACGCAAATCTAAAACATCCATGCATATACATACCGGAAATAAACGGCAAATTCATGTTAGATACAGGGAGCACAAGATCTTTTATAAGTCCCAAGAAAGCTAATGCATATTTTCCCCATTTAAAATTTTATGAACCAATTACAGATACGAGCACACACGCGACCCTTGAACAATATGAAATAGCTAAAATCTCTCTATTCTTTATTTTTATGATGTTGACTATAACAGCCCCGTTCAAAGTTGTCCATTTTTCTAATAAGTGTATAGTAAATAACTTAACCGATTTAGGCGATGTTGAGACTGACTCATAGTTGATAAACGATTTAAAAAATTTGCGACTTGACCATCTTAATCAAGAAGAAACTAACCTTATTAGTAACTTATGTCACGAGTTTTGTGCTTCATAATAATAAAAACAATTTTGTTACAGGCCTGCGTTTGCCTTGTTTTGGTGATTTTGGAAGAATACCATTGTGAGTATTTGTTTTTAATAATAAGTACTTATTATGTTTTTAAATCGTCGCATTAATGCATTGCTAAGGCATTTCCATACAGGAAAGGAACGAGAACTAATCGCCACGCTTGCTCTACCCTTTCGATATTTTTGTTCACCTAAATGAGGCATATCATATTTTTCCTCGACTAAGGCAAAACCAAAGGAGGGTTATGATTTTAACAGGTTATTTGTTTGTATGTAGTTCCCTGATAACTCCTTAAACTACTCGTCTTACTTTGATAAACGAGCTATTGTCGGAAGCGTCACGTTGTTCTGTAGGTTTAAGCTATATGACGTCACATAAAATGACTCCGGTTATACGAAAACCAGAACTGATGTTATTTTGTTACTATGTCTTGTTTATAGTTGCCGTTTTTGTGGTACCTACAGGTTTTAGTGGTTTAATTTAAAAGTAAGTCTTGGTTTCAACCCACGACCTTGTGCATAAAATGTGGGTCGCGTAACATATGGTCCATCACCGAAATCTCTCCATTACAAACTATCCATTTAACAAAATCAAAATAATGTGCTGATTATGTGTTACATTGTGAAGGAGTATCTAAAAGGGAATCCTTCTGGCCAATAATATTAATCAGATATTCAATAATAGAATTATGACATGTAACTCACAATTATTATTTATCTAGGGACTTTTATTTATTTACTATGACATTTATTTAATTATTAAATACTAGATGCTTCTTGACATTGAAAAATAATTTCCAAATTAATAATTTTGTAATATTGATCGTTATTCAGCATGGTATTGTGATAGTGACGGCAAAGCATGGAGAACGGGGTGCTTGGACAGGAAACCTCCCCGTGTGCCTGTGGGCTGGAGTTCCCTTCGGATGCGTCCGGGGGAAGGCCAGTCTTCAGGACGGTGCACCCTGGGATGCGGGCAATGTTTCTCCATTAGGTACTGTGTGCCTAAGGGGTCTCGTTGTCCGTATGCCAATATCCTGTCGGAGGAACGCTCTAACGTGTACTCGAAGAGAGTACACGTTGAGCAGCGTTGGAGTACGGGCTCGGCGTGCACTACACTGTCGTCGGACAGGCAGGAGGAAGCCTTCTACCACCGTTGGTCTCGTAGCCCCGAAGAGTGTCAAGGTCATGTCTCTGGCACTTGACGGGGGTCGAGGGTCTTGGCTTAACCACCCGGGCCGCGAGGAAGAAATCCTCTATAAAAAAATACCCCAAACTTCCCGGCGGCGCACCGTGAGGGAGGTTGTAAGCTTGACTAATGGGTAGCTATTAGATAATTAGTCGCTAGTGCGAAGCACAATATTTGGAGTCAATACAAAAAGTTTATACTCGTGGGAACAGCAATGAAAGAACTTTAATAAAACAAAAAACCAAAAGGAGAGGAGTGATGCGGAGTCGGAGTCCGATGCTGCGTCTGGCATAATTAGCTCGGGTCAGAGCTCGTAGCGCGAAGTGGTGGTGGGAGCGACCGTGAGGAACCGAAAGTTCCTCCGGAAGCGCTCCAAACCGGGGGATGGCCAGGGGTCGTCCGCCGACGAGGGGGTCTCGGGCCAAGGCAGGAGGAAGATCCACTCCAGTCGGCGGGGTGCGGCCCGGGGAAAAGGTGTGGGTAGAGGGCTTACCACAAATGAGGCGGGCAAGCCGAGCCGGGCCAGCCCAGACGAGCTAGAGAGGCCCTCTACGGAAGAGGAAAACCACCTTGTAGGGACGACCACCGTGGTGGCCCTTACAGAGTCAGCAGGTGGTGAGCCGGACTAGCGACACACGGGGTTGCGAGAATCGTGGCCAGAATCCGGCAGTTGAGACTCGAGGTGGCACTGCACAAGTCCGAGGCCATGACGTGTTTTCATGGTCCTCGGAACGCGCCACCGTCGGGTTCCCAAATAACGGTACGAGGGGTTCACATCGGCGTCGAGTCGACGATGAAGTACCTGGGACTCGTTCTCAAAAGTCGGTGGAACTTTGTGGGGCATTTCCGACGTTTGGCTCCCAGACTGGAGCGGGCCGGGGCTGCCTTGAAGTGGCTCCTGCCCAATCTAGGGGGTCCAAACGCGTCCTGCCGGAGGCTATACGTGGGGGTCGTTCGGTCCATGGCCCTTTACGGGGCACCAGTTTGGGCGCGTTCGTTGAGGCGGCGACCTACCCACCGGATGAACGCGTCCCAGAGGGTCATGGCCACCCGGCTGGTCCGGGGATACCGCATGGTCTCCAGTGAGGCGGCGAGCCTTCTTGCCGGATTGCCGCCATGGGATCTGAAAGCAAAAGTCCTCACGCATATTTGAGAGTGGCGCGAGGAGGCGAAACGCCGGGGCTCGACTTCAATGCCGCGACAAATCGCGGCATTGGAGGTCTGCCCGGCTTGGGCAGAGCACCGCCGTGTCCTCGTGGAGGCGATCGGTGGCGGAAATCTCTCGCGTCCGGCCCTGGTCCAGGCCATAGTACGGAGCGAAAGGGCATGGGAGGCCGTCACCTCCTTCTGCGAAGCAGTAATGCTCGCAAAGGAGGAGGTGGAACGTGTGAGGGAGAGGTAAAGTTCGCGCTCTCACGCCCCTAGCCGCCGCAGGAGGAGACACCCTGGGCGTCGTGAATCGATAGCCGATTCCCGGCCACCGTAGGCGCGGGCTTGCGGACGTTGAGCAATGGGTAGCTCGCCGTCCGGTAAGGACCAAGCCCGGGTCGACGGCGCGTTGTGTCCCACGCGCGCCTCAAAGAAATGTCAGCGAGTGAAGGGGTCCGATGAGACCATTGCCTGCCGGGGTGGCCCCCTGGCATTGCACAGGCAACAGAAGGAACACGGGTGGGTTTTAGTCAGTAAGAGTCTGACACGTCCTCCCGCTCCACCCAGAGCGGGAGAAGTCATTTGATGATTTACCACCCAAAAAAAAAAAAAAGCATGGAGAACGTTATCAAAACATGTACATATAACAACAGCCATGTTGGCAAAAAATATATTTGATTGATTAGATTTTCTTTATTTCAGGTGATCCTTGTTTGGTCGGGCTCTGTGGAAGACGCAATGATAATTACAGAGAAAAAAAGTTGAGCTTCGGCCTTGACTTCACAGCGAAAGCAATAAGTGGGCAGGGCGAACACAACCATGAAAATGTTTATAGACCAAGTTACCATCCACGTCACAGGTACCCACCGCATGGCCCAAATAGACTGGGCGATAGACCAAGATACAATCCAGATTATATACATCCCGGGTACCAATCGAATCGCCAAAATGGGCTAGGTCATAGACCCAGTTATCAACCATATTATTCACCTTCAAGGTACCCATCGTATCGCACACCATATTCAACACGGTCTGGTAGACCATTCGGCACAACTTATAATGTACCGTATGGCAGGCAAGGATCAGGAGCATCGAATGGCAGACCACAGTATAGAACACCGTATCACCAATTTTCGTATGGACCACAATACAACAGACCACGATTCGGAACTCTGTATCCAACACCATTCCGTACGGCACACCAAACGCCGAATAGAACGCCGAACGGCTCACCCTATGGCGCACCAAACGGCTCACCATATGGCGCACCAATCAGCTCACCAAATAGCATACCTAATGGCACACCAGCTCAAACACCAGTTTCAACTGGTGTTGAAACTGATGAAACTGGTGATGACACATCGCAGCGAAAACAGTTATTTGTCACACCAACTGGCATTCAAGAGACTCCTGCCCAGCCTGTTGACAACGCCTCATAGGAGCACTTGACCAGGTCCTGACATAATTCTTCAAAAACTTATCACACAACCAGTAAACTAGGTACTCCGTCTTTATTTTTATCCTGCAATTATTAAATTGTACGAATGTCACATAGAGCATTATTATTAATTCTTATTTTGTTTTACTTCAATTTAAAATATGTAGGTATTTAAAATCAAACTCAAACGAAATAAGTCTATTGAAATAAGTATCTTTAATTTATAATTGACTGTCACTTTGGAACTAAAAGATAAAAAGATTATTTATTTTGAGTATACAATACAAATACTAAATATTTACTTCTTGTTAACGACGTTAGGTTGATTTTGAGTTATAGATACTTTGGGAGATTTTTATAAATAAAGTAACGCGACTGTTTGCTAGCTCTGTATTGAGGCAACTAAAACATGCAAAACGATCGGACATACCGCCCACCAAAAGGACCCTGTGTCCTTTTACAAATAATAGTACTACTACTTCTGCTTACAATAAATGCTTAATATCTAACTTATTGTTTTCTACATTTTAAAACTGATCGAAACAATCTAAAAAACCTACAAGTGGACTGTATGTAACAAAAAACAACATGATAACAGATTATCTGATCTAATAGTAAATAGGTAAGTAGTAACCTACATGTCACTTTATTTCATGTTCGTTAGACAAAGTAAGCAGCATGAAACATTAAGGTAAGTAACTATCCATTTGTTGACAACATCATTAGTTATTAGTTATACAAAATAGTTTTAGGCAATAGCATGCAGGTGGGAAGTTACATATCGTAAACTAGTTTAGGAACGTGAATCATTGAATGGTGATTAATAAGTATGTATGTGTAGGCACATATATCTCAGTAGTAATTAAGTAGTTAATGTAGTTAGTATAATTAGTATATTAGTATAATAAACTAACTTTGATAATTTAATAAATGACAATATTTAACATTGGGTATACAAACTTAGACGTAGGAAGTACGTATTTATGTATAGTATACATAAAAATAGGTAAGTATTTTAACAAACTTAGTTTAAAATAGTGTATAATTATTAATTTTAAGCATCTTTAGGTAGGAATATTAACTTAGATAAAGGTCTTTTTAATTCACTTTGTCCCTTACACTGCACTGTAACCACTCTAACTAAATTGTCTTTTCCAGGATGCAGCGTTTTTATTTTTCCCATGAGCCATCTTGTGGGTGGTAAGTTTTCCTCCTTGATGACCACAATATCTCCCACGGCAGGTGACTGGATAGCTGATTGCCACTTCATCCTTTGTTGCAGAGTGTTCAGATATTCTGAATGCCATCTTCGCCAGAAGTCTTGTGTCATTCGCTGTACTAGTTGCCATCTAGTTAAAAGGTTGACATTGGATTTTTCATAATCATCATCAGGAACACTGAGTAACGGCTCACCTATCAAAAAGTGTCCAGGTGTGAGTGGTGACATCGTCTCAACAGTGTTGTCCAACTGGCATAATGGACGGGAGTTAAGACAAGCCTCTATTTGTGTTAGCAATGTCGCCATTTCTTCATAGGTAAGTTTTGTGTCTTTGCTAACCCTTGCTAGATGTCTCTTTACGGATTGCACTCCAGCTTCCCAGAGGCCCCCACAGTTTGGCATTCGCGGTGGGATAAAATGCCACGTAGTTCCATCGGTTGCTAAGTGTTCGGAAATTTCTTTAGAAATGCTGTGTTCACCTACTTTGAAAAGGCCTTTAAGTTCTTTTGCAGCGCCAACAAAATTGGTGCCGTTATCGCTGAATAGATGAACACATCGACCTCGACGTGCGACAAATCTCCGAAATGCAGCCAGGAATGCTTGAGAAGTTAAGTCTGTCACGGCTTCTAGGTGTATGGCACGGGTAGCCATACAAACAAATAGACAGATGTACCCTTTAGTAGCATGATGACCTCGCCCCTTTGATGTTCTTAACAATACTGGACCTGCATAATCGACTCCACTGTTCAAAAAGGCCCGCTGTAGACTCACCCTTACAGCTGGTAATTCACCCATTAACTGGTTGTTTATCTTGCCAGTATTGATAATGCAAACCTTACAACTTCTTATGCATTTTCTTACTGCTGATTTTAAATTAATTATCCAATAATTACTCCTTAGGTACGTCATCATGAGTTGTATACCACCGTGTAACGTTTGTTTGTGTGCTTCGTTGATCAACAAATTAGTGATATGTTGATTACTCGGTATTATTATTGGATGTTTTGTTGTGACTGGCAAATTAGCGTTTTGTAAACGACCTCCTACTCTCAGCAGATTGTTTTTGTCTAAAAATGGTGTCAAGCTAATTAGTGAACTTGATTTTCTCACCTTGCCATTTTTCTTAATGTATTCTATATCTCTTTCATACACTGTCTGCTGATAGTAATTTATGCAATTTTGCAAAATTGTGTTCATTTCACCAGTAGTTAAATACTTCTCTTTGTTTTTATGGTTTAATAATCTTCGGCAATAAGCGAGTACCCTTTTCATTCTAGTCATATCAGAGAAACTTTCCCAAATTGGTTTTTCTTCATTTTCTTTATTTTTAGTTATAAAAATACATGTTAATTTTAACTCTAAGTCTGTGTCTGTATTTTCTGATCTTCTCAAATCAATTTCTCTTTTTGATAGCCATTCTGGCCCCTTCCACCACATCTTCTCCTTCTTTAGATCTGTTAGGAACATTCCTCTGGATGCTATGTCAGCTGGATTTTCTTGTGATATAACATGATACCACCGTGTGTTGTTTGTATTGTCTTTGATTTCCACCACTCGATTTGCTACAAAGGTCTTCCATTTTTGAGGTTCCCCATGAAGCCACGCTAGTACAATCGTTGAGTCTGTCCAGCAGTATGTTTGATTATAAGGAATTCTCATGGCGAATGTGACTTGTTTTAGAAGTCTTGATAATAATAGCGCTCCACACAGCTCAAGACGAGGAAGCGATATTGTTTTTAATGGAGCAACCTTGGTTCTTGATGCAATTAAATTTGTGTGTACAGTGCCATCCTGTTGTTCGACTCTGCAGTATACAACGGCTGCATAGGCCCGTGTAGAGGCATCGCTGAATCCATGCAGCTGTATTGCTTTTATATTGCTGCTGTACGAGTGTAACCATCGGTCTAGAGAAATCTCGTTGACATTCTCGAGATCCTGTCTTATCTTTAACCAATCTGAGGTTAATTCTTCGGATAACGGTTGATCCCATTGTTTGCCAACTAACCATAGTTTTTGAATGAGCATCTTAGCGAGAACAATGCTTGGCGATATCCATCCTAATGGATCGTAAAGTTTTTGAACATCTGATAAAATGTTTCTCTTCGTAATGGTAGATGGAGGTGAAGAGAGGCTGATTTTGTAAATAAATTGATCAGTACCAAGATTCCATGCGATACCCAACGCCTTCACAGTACCATCTAGGTTTATATCAAGTTGGATGCTTGAAGAAATATTGCTTGGATTCATCGATTTTATCAACTCGATGTTGTTTGATGACCATTTCTTCAGCTCAAAACCTCCCTTGCTTAACATAGCCTTGAGTTGATTACTAGCTTCTATAGCTTCTTTAACTGTGTCACAACCGGACATTACGTCATCGACATAGAAATCTGTCAAAGTAATGTCAGCAGCTATTGGATAGCTATCTCGTTCTTCGTGTGCGAGTTGGATCAAGGTCTTCACTGCTAGATAAGGTGCTGAAGTTGTCCCAAAAGTCACGGTAAGTAATCTATAATCTTTTATTTCTTCGTTGCTATCACTTCTCCACAGTATTCTTTGAAAATCGACATCTTCCTTGTATATCAGGACCATTCTGTACATCTTTTGTATGTCCGCAGCGAAACAGATGGCGTGCATTCTCCAGCGCATGATTATACAACGTAGGTCTTCTTGAAGCACAGGACCAGGTAAGAGTTCATCGTTTAATGATATGCCATTTGTTCCCTTACATGATGCGTCAAAAACTACGCGGGTTTTCGTGGTTTCCTTTTCTTCACGCAGGACTGGATGATGAGGTAAGTATACAGATTTTCTTGAGTATATTTCTTTTTCAGGTACTTCTTCTATATGACCTAAGTTTTTGTAGTCTTCTATAACCTTTTCATATTCCTCTTTCAACTTAGGCTGTTTTTTAAACCTTCTCTCTAATTGTATCAATCTTGTTTTAGCTATGTCTCTTGTATTTCCTTCAGTTGATTGGATACAATTTGTTTTAAACGGTAGTTTCACTATAAATCTTCCTTGTTCATTCCTTGAGTATGTTTTGTGATAAATGTCGTCACATAGTTGTTCTTCTTTTGTATTCTTTCGCCTTGTAGTTGTGTCTATCTCCCAGAGTGTTTTTAACATGTTATCGACGTCTACTTGGTGATGCATAACAAAAAATGAATGTTCTTTTTGTGTTGTATTTATTTCTCCAAATAATATCCATCCTAGGGTTGTTTTCTGTGCACATGGAGACCCTGGTGGACCCTTTATCAACTCTTGTTCGACTATTCGTGCATACTCCTTAACACCAAGCAGCAGATCTATTGGGCCTGGGTTGTTGTACTCTGGATCAGCAAGATCGAGACCCTCTAGGTGCTGCCAGTTGTGAACAGTTATTGTGTGGTGTGGTATTCTCGTGGTCAGTTGCCTGGACATGACGTAAGCTTCGACGTGCATGTTGAACTCTGGTTTCCTTCTTGATACTATGTTTAGCTGAACCACGTGTTTAATTGGTGCTTGCATAGAACCCACACCTGTTACAGTACCTTCAATTGATTTTCTTTGTAGCTTCAATAATTGAGTTGCCTTTTCACTTATAAAGCTCGCTTGTGAGCCTTGATCTACAAGAACCCTTAACAGTGTCGCATGTCCATCTTTTCCTGTTGCTTTGACTAGTGCAGTTGCTAATAATGCTCTTCCAGATACTCCGATATCAACATGAAGAGTTGTTATGGTCTCCTTGCTGGCTTCTTGTTGAGATGTCGATGGTTGTATTGGTTCTGTCTCTGTGCTATCATTCGACTTCTCTGATTTGTGAAGTAAGGAATGGTGACGTCTTCTACATACGCGGCAAGTAACTGGTACCTTGCATTTGTAAACTGAATGACCCGGAAGCAGGCAGTTGAAACAAAGCTGTTTTTCTTTCACATAATTGTTACGTTGTGTAAGGTCCATTTTAATAAATTCCTTGCAATGACATAAGGTATGTTTTTCACTACAAAGTGCACAGCTTTTACCCTTAACAACATTCATGGCATGATAAGATCGCTCTTTGATTGTGCGATCTTTATTTTGTACGGGTTGTATCATTTCCAGTGTTCTAAATTTTGATACCAAAAATCTTTTTAATTCTTCCCAAGATGGCACTTCTTCTGAATTTTCCTTATAAGCAACAGTTTCCCACTCTTTATGTGACTCCTGGTCCAACTTCTGAATCACCAGAAATATAATTAAAGGATCCCAGGAATCGGTGTTAATTTGCAAGTTTTTTAGGTTATTTATGCACTCTGTCGTAGTATCTAATAAAGTCTTCATACTGTTAGCTGTCTGTGTTGCGATTTTCTTTTGATTAAAAAGTCTTTTTAAAACAGAGAACACAATAACACGTTTGCTGCCATATCTGGTTTTTAACAATTGCCATGCTTGATTGTAATTGCTGTCCGTAACTTGAATGTGCCGTAATATTATTTCTGTTTCACCGGTAACACTAGACTTTAGGTAATGCAGTTTTTGAACGTCACTGATTGAAGTATTTTTATGCACAAGTGATATAAACATGTCCTGGTATGTGGGCCACTCTTCGTACTGTCCCGAAAAGGTTGGTAGTTGTATCCGAGGCAGTTTTACGATTGAGCATTGCTCTTGACCACTAATTATTGAAGAGTTTGTGGTTTCCATTGCTGTATGTTGCTGTTTGCTCAACATATCTGTCAAGTCTGCTTGTAGACAAAGGTACAGGTCTTCAATGACAAAATAGTCTTCATTGAGAAAGTAAGAAACTTCTCCACGCTTGTCTCTCGGAGTACACTGTGTCAACATCTCATGAGCTTGCTTAAAGGAAGTCCAATACTCTTCAATACACTTCACTCTAGCCCTTATGTAACCGTCTGTAAGTCTCACTTTAGGGCATTTTTTTAAGTTCGATTGTGTTTTTTGTATCAATTTTGCCACGTCTTCTAGTGTATTCAAATATTTTTGTTGTTCTGAAGTTAACGTAGCCATTATAACTTTCTATTACGTTATAAGTTTATAGTTATAAGTATCACTTGTGCTATGATTCGCCAACCACACTATCCACACTTTGTTAAAAATCTAACTTCATAACATAAAAAACTGCACAGTTTTGCGTAAACAAGTCGTCTTATCTCTGGAATGCGGCTGCCTATTGTTCTCCGCTTGCTCGGACTCCGATTCACTAATGACCCACAGGTGTGCCAGTAGTAATTATCCGGCTCGATTTGCGACCATATGATAACGACGTTAGGTTGATTTTGAGTTATAGATACTTAGGGAGAATTTTATAAATAAAATAACGCGACTGTTTGCTAGCTCTGTATTGAGGCAACTAAAACATGCAAAACGATCGGACAATTCTCAAGCAACCTAGTATCCTAATAAACCTACATAACTCATCACATCAAAGAATGTCCTTTATGTATCTCACTCACTATACACTGTTTCAATCTCAGAAACTTTGTTCTGTCCAGTGGTTTAGTCAATAAATCTGCAATAAATAAATTTTTAGTCAAACAATAGTAAATTTCTAACAGGTTTTTATCTATTTTCTCTTTAATGAAATGATACTTAACATCAATATGATTACTTCTTCTATTTAAAATTCAATGTTTAATCAAAACTATAGCTGATTGATTATCAACAAACAATTGCGTTTTTGGTAATTTATTTGTCAACTCGTAAATCAAACTCTGAATGTATAATAGGTATTTTATACAGTACTGGAAAGAGCAGTAACTGACTGTTTACGTGACCACCAATGGATTGGACCACCACCATAAAATATTATAAAGCCAGTCGTACTTTTCATAGTATCAGGATCACCTGCAAAGTCTGCATCACAATAAGCTTTTAAAATTAAATCGTTACCACGAACATATTGTATACCACTGCTGACTGTATTTTTAATATATCTAAAGAGGTTCTTAATATTTGCAAAATCATTCAAGTTAGGATGTTTTTGATGCCTACTACAATAACCAACATGAAAAGCTAGATCCAATCTTGTTTTATTCACCAATTACAACAATGAACCAATCAATAATAGAGTAATATTCTGGGGAAATTGCAGTGAGAGGGAACAGATTTTTAGAGCCCAAAAACGTTGCATAAGATCTATGTTAAATCTGAAAACTACAGACAGCTGTGTACTTGTGTTTAAGTCGCTGAAAGCCATACCTTCCCATCACTGTACATTTTAGAGGTCGCAATTATTGTTAAAACTAATTTAGATTTATTTCCATCACTAGCCGATATTAGAATGCGGTCAGGTCCAATGAGACTACAATATAAAAACTTATTACATATAGGCAATTACAGAACAGCACTACTAAGGAAAAATATTATGTCGATGGGACCTATCATATACAATAAAATTCCGCACAGTTTCAAAGAACACCCTATTCGAACATTTAAATCTAAGCTCACTGCATTATTATTGGATAAATGTTATTATTGTATCAATGACTTTTTAAATGATAAAGAAATTTGACAATAAAATTTGCAAATGACATTATGTTTGTAAAATAATATTTCACTTAATTCTAATTCCAAGATAATGAAATTCATTTTATTGACAAGATTTATTTATGTGCAATTGACTATTTGATGATTATTATTATTTTATTACTATTTCCTTTTTTTATGTTTGTTAGTGTTAATTAGAATGACATGTTAGTTGTTAATTTATAATAATATTGTATGTAATCTATTAGTTTCTATGAATTTGCATGCCGTAAGGTAGAATGTAGCGGTAACCTTCAGCTATTTGTATCATCTTAAACTTGTACCTACATTGATGGCAAATAAATAAATCTGAATCTGATTCTGAATAAATTCCCTATATCGATGCACATCATCAACTCCCACTTTCCCCTCTTGATGTGTATCGACTAAAATATCTGGATGACTACTATCTTTTATGTTTTCATATTTAAACTTTTCCAAAATTTGATTGATATAACTTTCCTGATAAATGTTAATAATATTTTCTTCTACTTTAACATCAAACCCTATAAACATTTCAGTCTTATCAAATTTCCGCATTTCAAATTCTGTTTCTAATTTATTTAATTCAATCTCATTTTCACCAATTAAAATACCATCATCTACATAAATAGCCAAATATATTTCTTTATCTTTATTAACAAACACACATGGATCTGATTTTAATTGTAAAAAACCCAATTTCTTCAAAAACTCCGCTAATCTCTTGTTCCATATAATGTGGTGCTTGTTTCAATCCATACAAACTCTTCTTTAATTTACAAACTTTATTCTTTTTGTCTTTTATATCATATCCTAAAGGTATTTCCATAAAAATTTCTCCGTTTAACTCTCCTTATAATAATGCTGTCTTTATATCAAACTGTTTAATCTTAAAACTTTTTTGAGCTGTAATTGCCAACAACAATCTAACACTAGTAGTGTTTACCACTGGACTATTATGTCTCTTTATAATCAATGTTATATTTTTTGCAAAAAACCTCTTGCCACTAATCTAGCCTTATATCTTCCACCAGGCTTTATAGTGAATATCCATTTACTTTAAATTATTTTGTAGTATGTGTTGACACTTAGGGTGCGTTTTTTACTGAAGCGTAAACATGATGGAATCGACCAATCACAGAAGAAACTAGAAAGGCTTTTTCCTCCAAAGTGATTGGCCGATTCTTGCTTGCACGTCTGCGCTCCGTTCCGTTCCACTGAGTTACGCTTCATTGGAAACGCGCCGGCCTTACTGTGTAAAAGATGTTTTAGTAGGGAACATAGACACAAAAAAAAACCTTACCTTTATTAAAAGACTGTATCTCTGTTTGCCGGAATACCTATACCTGTGACCCTAGCACGAACTAGCAGATGCGTGACGCCAATTCAAACGATTTTCAAATTTAAATTACTCGTTTCCCACCTAGCGTATTATTAACTTAGTTTTATTTAAAGACTATCCATATTATGAGTAATACTTATTAATTGTGCTTGTTGCAAAACAAATGCTTTATAATTCGACAGAAAACAACAGACTTAAAAAAAAAAAAAAAAAAACTATTTTCGGAAGTCGGTGTCTTTGATTTTGAATTTTCGTTTTTTGCCACTGACTTCCAAAATTATAGTTCACTATGTAGTGTTTTCTTTTTTAGGAAAACGTTTTTATTTTTCATTCACTTTTTAGTTGTGGTAATATTATTACATAATATTCGAAAACCATTACCTGCTATGTAAATAACTGTTACTCTAACTTATAATTAGTTATAACATTATGTGAACAAACAGTTGTGCGCGTAACTGCTACTTATTGTTGCTCCACTAAAGTATTAAAAATCAGTGCATAAACTTATCAAAAGTGCTATTGGAGGTGTAACCTGTTAGAAGGTGATAACTGTCATAAACTTCTGACAATAATCTAGTGTTTTAGTGCATAGTTTTAGAAATATAAACCAAATTAACTTTGAAAATAATCCGGCCTACCGTCAGTTGTTAATATCTGTGCGTTGTGACTTAACGCGTAAGCGCCCCGTAATACACGGCGCTTACGACATTCTTCTCGCGAACTCGCGAACTCGCCGACACGCCGCCGACTCTGTATGCCAGGGCCTTTATTAGTGTGCAATTTTGATTGCAAAATATTATTTTTTGTTCCTGTCTGTGTGAGGACCTTTATTCAGGAGCTGATTTTGTGTACTGGCTGAATTAAGCGGGGAAATATAAGACATAAGACTAAATACATATACATAATAAATTATTTAGAGACATGGCGACTTCAACGCAATTGTGGGGTTGTTGTACCAACGATCATGGTTATTTAGAGGACAGCAAAGCATATTTAAATTGCATGAAATGCAGAAGATCTTTTCATTTCATCTGTCTATCTATCCCGGAAATCTCTTCTGAGACGGAAGAATACGGCAGGTGGAATTGTTCAGGCTGCACGACTGTCATTGCAAAAGCTTCTAAGACCGCTACCCCGAACCGGAATGTCTCAACTTCAAGAGTAAGCAAAAGGCCTGCACTGAACTCGCCACCTCAGGCTGCAGCTATTACTACTGAGGATGTGCGTACCATAGTCCAAGAGGTTGTTAAATCTGAGTTCACTTCCATGCTTCAACAACTCAACAGCACCATACTCAGCGTTGTTAACAGGGAACTTGCACCCATTAAACGAGAAATCAATGAGTTGACGGCATCATTATCCTTTCACACGAATGAATTCGAAGAGTACCAATCAGAACATAAATTACTAGAAAAAACGGTGAAGGACTTAACTGAGCAAAATGCTAATCTAAGGATATTAATGACGGACCAAAGTCTACGTATAAACTACTTGGAACAGCAGACTCGTTCAATGAACCTCGAAATTCAGTGCCTGCCCGAAAATAAACAGGAGAACCTTTACACTATCGTCAAGCAGCTGGGGTCTGTGGTGGGATGCAACCTGAGCGACAATGACATTCTTCATAGTACCCGTGTTGCCAAACAGCAAGCCGCTGGTACCCGTCCCAGATCCATCGTTGTCCAGCTCGCCTCTCCAAGGATTCGTGATACCCTCCTGGCGTCAGTTATAAATCATAACAAGGATAAGAAGGTTAATCCAGAGAAACTCAATACTGCAGATCTGGGTATTGCTGGCGCTAAAATGCCGGTGTTCGTGCTTGAACATCTATCACCTGCTAATAAGGCGCTGCATGCAGCCACTAGACAAAAGGCAAAGGACAAGGGATATAAGTTTGTCTGGGTGAGAAACAGCAGGATCTTTGTTAGGAAAACTACTGATGACGAACATATTTTGATAAAGAATTTGGATTCCTTAAATAAGTTAGTATAGTTTTAAAAAGAGGCTCATTTCCTTTCTTATCTACAAAATGCATGCTCTTGTGAAATTTATAATGTCCATAATTCGATAGTTTAAATGTATACTATCAGAACTGCAGAGGATTGCGAACAAAAACGCATATGGTTCCCCGCAATGTTTGTATCAATAACTATGATGTTATAATTTTTACGGAGACCTGGCTTAACGATTCTATTCGGAGCAGTGAGCTGTTCGATGACAGATATACGGTCCATAGGAGAGATAGAGAAACCAGTCAACTAGCTGGTAAAGAGGGTGGGGGAGTTTTAATAGCTGCCAAAAAGAAATTCAATCCCAAACGTGCTGAACTTTTCGAGAGTGGATGTGAAGATCTCTGGGTCACTTTGGACCTTCCTCCCAATAAATGTTTTCATCGAATAGCTTTCTGCGCTGTGTACTTGCCGCCGCCGGTACGCCTCCCTCACTTGGATTTTTTTTTAGACAATTGTAACACTGTCTTGGAGAAACTTAATGAATACTGTACATGTATAATAGGTGACTTCAATTTAGGGTGCATAGACTGGAATCTTAACATTAATCTGAATAAAAGCCTCAAATTGCCTAATACCTGTGAAGCTTTGTTAGATTTCACATATGTCAATAAGCTCAATCAAAGTAATAACGTATATAATGCCTCCTCTCGCATACTAGATCTTGTGTTAACTGATCATCCACTGTGTAATGTAAGTAAAAGTATTGGCTCCTTATGTAATATCGATGAGTATCATCCACCCTTAGAAATAAATATTTGTCTTAAAAAAGAAGCCAAACTTCCATATAATATTACAAATGAGTTACGTAACTTCCGTAAAGCAAGCTATACACCGATTAAAAAATACCTAAGGGAACAAGACTGGGAGAAATTATTTGAGGGACAATATGACGTTGATAATATGGTACAGGTTTTTTATGACATCATCAATGGAGCTATTCAAAGATTTATTCCTGTTAAAATACCTAAAACTAGTAAGTATCCCCCGTGGTTTAACAAAACTCTAATTAAGATATTAAACAAAAAAAATAAGATTAGGAAACGATACAATACATACCAAAACCCATTGGACAAAATTGAGTTAAAGATAATCAGTAAACGCTGTGATGCACTTGCTACGATTTGCTATAATTATTATTTAAAGAATCTTGAACGCACTCTAGCCAATAACCCTAAATCATTTTGGACCTATGTTAAAAGTAAACGAGGAGGATCCAGCTCATATCCTTTATCTATGACGGATGGCACGGCTGCATCATCAGATGGCACGGAGATATGTGAGCTCTTTGCTTCTTACTTTTCTTCTGTGTACAGCCCTGCTGAAAGCGACTACAGTACCGATAAAACAACAAATATTAATAGTATTAAAGAAAGTGGCATATCTTTAAATAGCCCAGATATTGATAGTGAAGCCTTATATAAAAAGCTAAAAAGTTTAGACTGCAACAAAGGTGTTGGGCCAGATGACATACCACCAATATTCATAGATGAGTGTGCGAATGAGTTGGTCACGCCTCTGTTGCTTATTTTTAATAAATCGTTATCTAGTGGAGTCTTCCCTTCAAAATGGAAGGAAGCAAAGGTCGTCCCCATCCATAAATCCGACAATGAGGACTTAGTATCGAACTATAGACCCATTTCAATTTTATCAACCCTAAGTAAAATCTTTGAGTCTATGATCTGTCCTCACATTCAAAATCATCTTAAAATCTACTTAAGTGAGGGACAACATGGCTTCGTGGAATCTCGATCCACAAATACCAATCTGACACTTTTTACTGAGTTAGTGACGACAGCAATAGATTCTGGCCATCAAGCTAATGTCATATATACAGATTTCAGCAAAGCGTTCGATCGGGTCTCGCATCAAATTCTCATTGACAAATTAAGAACGTATGGCATCGCTGGATCTTTACTCTCATGGTTAAGTTCGTACCTTGAGAACAGATTTTTTTTTGTAGTAGTCAATGGCTTTCGATCGACCATCAGACACATATCCTCGGGTGTGCCACAAGGGTCTCATTTAGGACCGGTTTTGTTTAACTTTTTTATTAACGATATTCCGAACTGCTTTCGCCATTGCAATATTTTTATGTTTGCCGATGACTTAAAATTCGTCAAAATAGTTAAATCTAAGCATGACGCCTCTGAATTACAAAGTGATTTGGATGAATTGGTGATATGGTGCCAAATAAACCAGATGCTTCTAAATCCTAGCAAGTGTTACCATATAAAATTTACTAGGAAACATCATCTAATTGACCAGGATTATTATATTGATGGTGATAAAGTAAAGGAATTAGACACAATAAAAGACCTCGGTGTTATATTCGATCAGAAATTAACCTTTATCCCTCACATTGAAAATGTAGTGAAAAAGTCTTCCAAAATGCTGGGTTTTGTTATCAGAAACACAAAACAATTTAAAAACTGTAGAACAAAAATTATACTTTACAATTGTTTGTGTCGAAGCATGTTAGAGTATTGTAGCGTGGTCTGGCGGCCACACTATGCTGCTCACTCATTGCGTCTTGAGCGTGTGCAAAAACGTTTTCTGGGTCACCTAACATATGCTAGCGGTTTGTCCAGGAAAATACGTTCATATAGTGATAGGCTTAAATATTTTAATATAGTTTCTCTAGATAAACGTCGACGACTGCATGACGCGATGTTTGTGTGCAAAGTTATGGCCCATAAAATTGACTGTCCACAAATATTAAATAATTTCAACTTCCGTGCCCCCTCCAGAATTCCGCGACATCCTATAACACCTCTCTGCCCTCCGCAGAGAAGAACGGTTCTGGGTGCTAATTCTCCCTATGCGAGGTTTTGCAGGGCTGTGAACGACTGCAGTGATCGGATCGACCTCCATTTTGATAGTTTAGGCAAATTGAAAGCCAGTTTTTATAAGTATCTCCCCGAAAATAGAGTTTCTTAGTCCTGCGTTTACCACTAAGTGGGTGTATAGAGGCTACTTATTGCTTATTTTTTGTATTTTTTTTTGTATTTCCTAGTTTTGTTTACTTTAGTTTGTTTTGATTTTGTTTTAATTTGTCTGTATCTATTTTATTTTAATTTAGTACTAATTTAGTAATTAATTAACTAAGTTCTATACAGGGCAACTTTATATTTTGGTATGTTATACAATTTTTTTTATATAATATTGTAAGTTACGACAACGTTTTGTGTGCATGCAGAGTTTACCTATAAGTGATTGTTACACTTTATTCTGATTTGTTGTTGCTATTTAATTGGCTTTTATCAGTGTATACAATTGTTGGTGAACCAAATAAAATAAATAAATAACATCATCCATAATGGCTAAGTGGGAAAAATACGTAGGTATTATTGAAGATAACTCAAAAAAAAACGCAAGCCAAATTAATAAAAAATATATGGGACTACTTCTGAAGTACCTACTAAACAAAATAGAATCATCAAAATCAATTCATAATTGGTATATAAAATAAAAACGCAGTCGAATTGAAAACGGCCTCCCTTTTGAAGTCGATTAAAAAGTCATTCGTATTAACGTTACGTTTTTTCGCGCGTTAGGACGTCAATTTTGACGGAGCCACGGACTCAGATAATAAAGATTATTTTCTAGAACGATCGTTTTTACCATAGACATGTTGAGAGCTCGGCATACATACAAAGTTCTACTCATCATCTTTCTCATTCGCAGATCCTACGAAACCTACTACTGATGACCCGCGATGACACCCAGGATGTAAGTACACAAGCAGACACTATCTAGTAATGAACTAGTGATAATAAATAATACCAGCCTATAGAATAGGCCTTTGCCCTGCAATGTGTTATTTTTTTTAACCATCTATATTTTACTTTTTTCCTACTCTTTTTTTTTAAATTATTTTGTATATAGTGTTCTTTTTCTGGATTCTGCGTTTCATTATTCTATCTATGTCGTGCCGGATTCGAGTCCCGGCCGACTTAATTTTAAAGCAGGGAGAAAACTTTTTTTTTTTTGTTGTCTGGTGATTTTGCTGAACGACTAGTTTCTTTTAGTATCTGGCCCAGTTATCTGCTGGTTAGGTTGCCGTATTGTCACTGTCGTTTCGCTCGCACATCAATTGCACCTCACTCCTAGCTGGTGAGCGCAGCTATATTATATTATCTACATGCTTACGATGTATGATGCATGTATTCAAGTAAATATTTGATATAAAATACACAAAATAAAATACACAATTGATCAATTCGAGGAATTAGCATATTGCTGAATATATTCAAACAAAAGGTTTATTTTGTTATTTTTTTTGTTATTGTGTATTCAAACAGGAAGTATTACAGGTGAATATGTGGTGTAAAATGTTGAACGCTACATTACAGGTGAATGCTCCCGGTGATCTCAGCAGCTTTAGATTGCAAAAAATTGTACTGTACAGATTCTTGGCGATGTTGTTGGGATAGTCACCAATAGTGTATAATAAAACCAAGTTTGCAACTTCGAAAGACCTGTGCTGCTTGAAAAATCTCGAAATTTTCGGACTTCTGTAAGTTTTTGGCTTATATGTATCTTATAAAAGGTACAGAAAAAGTAATCCTATAAATTTTATTATAATTTGCTACAGTTTCAGCAGCTCCGTAGGTCCAATGGGCAGCAAGAACTGAAACTGAAAGCAGTCCAATCGGGTACCACGCAGGTAGCACAGGTCTTTCGAAGCTGCAAACTTGGTTTTTGACTATCCCAACAATATTCCAAAAAATCAGTAGGTACCTACAGTGCAATTTTTGCGCGTTGTTTTAAATAAATTATTTTGGTAATTTCCATGTTAGGATTTATTGGATAGTTCCAAAATACTCTTAGTATTTTTATTTATTGTTGTCTCCATTTTATGTACTTGATGATTTTCCTTACAGTTTTCTTTGTCAGATAAATACATATATATGTACATTGAAAAAGGATGTATCAATTAAATAATTACCTATAGGAATCTTGATTGACAACGCTATAGGTAATTTCTCGTATCCTAGAATATCCATTGTAATTATTGTACTCTTGTCTGTTTTTATGAAATATGCAATTACTGCTTACGTTTGTTTCCCACGGTATAATAGATCATGTATTTGTGTAGAAAGCTAATATAAAAGATCATTGTCTTAGACAAGAATCAGTCAGTGATCAGATATATTGAAAATGTCTCGTCTTGGGGTGAGTTCTTGCTGTGTTTTGTTATTTTATTTTCCATTTATACCGTATTATTGCTTAGCATAGCATAATATTATTGGTTAGCAGAGCATAATCAACCTTAAACGTGCTCACTGCACACAGGCCTCCTCTCTGTTGGAGTGAGCCGTGTAATCCACCACCCGGGCCCAGTGCGGGTCAGTGGATGTCACATGTCGAATTTTGGATTCTAGTTTATATTTAGATATTTTGAATTTTTATAATATCAGCGACTGGTTTCCGCCAGCGGATTCGCCCGCGTGATATCTATATAAATTATATTACTCAGTGATAATATAGCATTCAACTGGTGAAAGATTTTTTTAAATCGTTCCAGTAGTTTTTGAGTTTATTCAATGTAATTACCGTTTTTCCATTTGGAATTTCTCAGTAGCAGCTCGGAGTCTGGATTTGTACCCCGTTGATGGCAATAAGGTCACTCCCTATTATATGTATAAGACTTAAACATAACTGACGAAATGTGGGTGTAGGTCCACCTCTGCCTAACCCTTCGGGGAATACAGGCGTGATGCTATGTAACATTTTTGTAACTAAAGCCATTACATACTTGGATAAAGCCGTGTCTCCTGCGCGTGTTTTTTCGAAACATTATAGAAAAACATCGAAACAAAGAGGCGTGGCCATACACATTTGTGTATGCAAACACGATGTTTCTGTTTTCATAGCTGCATGGAAAACACTCCCCGCGCGGGTGAAGAGGGAAAGGGTTTGTTTCATTTTCAACCGCCGCGCGCACCGTGGATATCTGTCACTGTCAGTCGACACAGGTTTTGAGGTTATATTGTCTTGTGATTAGTTGTAAACAAGTTGTGATAAATTAATTGACGATGGATTAGAATAGGGATACTATTCTTCACTTTTTAAGTACGCCTTCCTCGTCGGAACTCAT
Organism: Xanthia togata; assembly: GCA_963853775.1. Lineage (NCBI taxonomy): Eukaryota > Metazoa > Arthropoda > Insecta > Lepidoptera > Noctuidae > Xanthia > Xanthia togata. The sequence goes on from OY970805.1 coordinate 8,945,894, forward strand.
TACGATCTCGACACAAAATGTGTAGATGTATCGGTAGATGTAATCTAAACAAATTTTAATACACAAGAGACAGCTTGTGTGTGATAAAAAATGTTTATGTGTAAGGTTTTTTGTGTAATATTTCGAAAAAAACACGCGCAGGAGACACGTCTTGAGATATTCCTGTCTACCTTGAACATGCAGTTTAATACCCTTGCTCCACCTAAGTCGTAACGAGTAAAAACAGCGCATTCACGATCAAAGAATGACGTAAAACCTTGAAATTACATTGCAAAGTTTGGATGTAGGAGATAATCTCCAAAACTACCAACTCATCTCATTCATCATTTAAAAAAATGCTTCATTGATAGAAAGTTACGCTATTGCCGAGTGCTATAGGATATATTTTATGGTACCTATAGTTGGCTTCCACGCAGACGGAGCTGCGGGCAGAAGTCAGTCATTTATAACCAAATTTTATACTTTTTTATGAATGACGTGTTTGCGCTCGCATTTCCCTCGTTCATAACCTAGGTACATACTTATACGTGCATACCGTTATTATCCATAAATAACATGACCTAGACGCGTACCGCAAGAGTTGGATCGAGGTGGCCCTCAAAAAGGATGCTTGGAAGGATTTGGGAGGATTTCCAAATCATTCAGCAGTGGAACAGTGTAGGCAAATAAAAAAAAACATGACATCACGCCTATATTCCCCGAAGGGGAAGCTGGCTGGAAGGGGGCTGAGGTGTACCTACTTAAAGTAACGTACACCGTTGGCCACTTATGTTTAAGTCTCATGTAATACCTGCATACCTGCATATTGCCATCATTGCCATTGGGTAAATTCCGTATGAAAAACCTACCTAAATAACACTTGGCCCGACCTGGGAATCGAACCCAGGATTTCACGCTCAGCAGTCGTGCTTGCGATGACGAGACCAATGTGGCATGAAGCAGTTCTATATTATTATTCAATCGAATATATTCTTGCCTCTGCGTGCATTATACTACCTATTTATTTTATTTAGTGTGCATTGCTCTGGTTTTTATACATATAAGGGTAATTTCTAGTAACTAAAATAAAAGTAGCCTGCAGAAAATAGTTTCACAAACTATTTTCTGCAGGCTACTAATCAAAATACTTATAAAACTGTTTTAATAAACATTATTCACATTAAACATAGGTAATTTGTTACGAATAACATATTTCTTTCTTATAGACTTTCATTTAATATTGGCTAGAAGCTCTTCAAACCGTCGATACTGATCAACATAATAGAAAAATCTAGATAGATTAGTTCATTATGACTCGTAATTACCGAGAATTGTATTCGGAAAAGGAAAAACATTTTTTCATGTTTTCTTACTAAAAAAGAAAGTCAGAAATTGCCAACCGGCCTTTGAGCAGGTGTGGTGATCAGTGCTAATGCCTTCTGCGTATGAGAAAAAAATAATCAGATGTCCCATACTTACATATTTCGATGTATTATAAATATACTCGTATACATACACCAAATACATCTTTCTGATACACGCTGTAGCTAATATAAGTTTGAAATCACCAAACCATCTTGAGCAAGCGTGGTGATCAGTGCTCGGGCCTTCTGTGTATGAGAAGAGGCGTTTGCCCAGCAGTGGGACTGTAACAGGCTGCTACCAAATGATGAATGAGATTCTTTATGAGAAATACAATATTTAGAATTTAGTTTTTTATTATTTTTCTGACATACAATAATGTTCAGAAAGGTCAGGTGCGTGGTACAAACTCGCTCCCGGTGTGCGTGTATGACCAGATGTATGAAAGTAAACGAAACAATCGTAGCAGGTGGCGTCTGTAAGTTCTGCCTACCCCTGTTGGAAAAAGGCGTGAGTTTATGTATGTGTGTGTATCAATAATATTCCTTACGCTCCAACACAGATGTTCGTAAGCCTGCTGATGCTGGTGGCCGTGGCCGTCTGCCTCGATATGCCACCCAACATGAAAGCTTTGGAGCCACCCAAAGATGGGGCCAAGCCCGACGGGTCCCGCCCTGACGCCCAGAAACCCCCGCCCCGCCCCGACGTCCCCTCCCTCCGGACCGAAGGCAAACCAGACCTACCCAAGGTTGACAACCCCAAACTTGCTGCCAAACCACCTCAAGATGGAAAGAGCTAAACGTTTACCTGAACCTAGAGTTATTAGATCAAAGCAATTCAATTTTTTATTATTATTGTGTATTGTATAAATATTTGTAGAGCATTATAAAGTCAGCTGCAGCTGGAATTTTTGTTTTTCTTTTAATTCATCAACTCACCTGAGTACATGTAACCGTCCCAACCTTATGCTTCCCCTAAGATTAGCCACCCGTGGCGTCATCTGTTTGGGGTTACAGGTTACAACACTGTCATATCAGAGAAGATTAAGAGTCAGTTCACACCGAGACGTGACGCGACGCGACGATGCTTGAAGAGGCCAGTGGTTTCGCGCTGCACAGTGCGGCGCTGCGAGGCGCATTGAGAAGGGGCTGGCAGCCCTGCGCCTCGCTGCGCAGCGAGACGCCGCGCTGAGCCGCTGCGCCGCTGTTGAACGCCGCGCCTACCGGCGAAGCATCGCTGCTTCGTGATGCATCGTGCTACGCCGCGTTTCATCTAGAGGCGCTGCGCGATGCCGCGAGGCATTTTCAAATTATCTCAATTAAATGTGTATCTTTTTGAGTAATAAATAAAGTTATATTTTGTAACACTATCTTACAAAATGCACGCAGCGTCGCTTCGCGTCACGTGTGAACTGACCCTATGTGGTAAGAGGAACTAGTGACCTTCTAGCTCCTCCTTAAAAAATAACAGCAAACTGTGGTCAGCAATCACCAATGTTCAATACCCTTATTTTAATTATGCGCACTTGTGGGTATTAGGAAAACTGTTTGGGTAATATATAATTATTTAACCCCCTTCCTCCCCTCCTTATAAAAGGGGAACTCTAATTGATAGGCCAGTGAATTAGTACAACGCACATCGTAAAAAAATGCACTGTACTGATGTATATATTAATAGTTTAATAAAACCAAGTTTGCAGCGGTATTGTCTTGTTTTCCATAAAATAATTTATTCTATTATAGTTTTCCATAATCGTCCCCCCTCATAATAGTTACTTGCACTACCTAGTTATTATAATTTATACTAATAACGCTTGTTATATTATCTTATTTATAGTCATATCATTAATTTGCCATAAAATAAGTTTCCATACTAACATGTGTAATAATCATTAGTTCGGACTTCTTTCAGTTTTGACTTATAACTTCTAAAAGGTGCATTCTACGGAAAAATGTACAATTTGCTACAATATTAGCGTAGCCGTAGCTCTGTAGGTCCAATTGGACTGACTCTGGGACTGGAACTTCTGTTGGACCTACAGAGACCTTTTTCCGGTGTTCAGTACCTTATTTCTTAGTACTTATTCATAATTTATAAATCATAAAGACAAAGTGATAAGATTCGTAACAAGAATGTTGAGAATGATCAATTATGAAAACCTACGAGGTAGGCGGGTCATGATTAAGTATATTCACTCAAGTTATAACTAAGAGTGCTTATTTACTTGAAATTAATATTGATACTTTTTAATGATTGCTAGAGGTAATATTTTCAAAGACGTATATCACAAATTATGTGATATTATTTGTAATATAATTTTATTAGATTTTTTTTAACGATAATTTTTTTATATTTCTATTTACTGCATTTATTATCATGCTACTACTCATATTTTATGTTATTGTTGTGCCCGACAGGGTCCATGTGAACTATTTTATTATTATCAAGACCTTGTAAACACATGTGATATGCAATAAAGATTTGTATTTGAATTTGAAGAGAATTATTGTATTTCGGTGGGACTGCGTTAGAGTGGGTAAAATCTTTTAAATATCTGGGGCATTGGGTCACCGCAACGCAGATGGATAATGTTGATATGGAGAAGGCACGTAGGGCGCTGTTCGTCAGGAGCAATAAGTATGTTGATCCGTAGGTTTGCAAACTGCTCGAGGGGTGTAAAACCTACTCTATTTAGGGCATATTGCCAATGCTTTTACACCTGCAGTCTATGGGTCGATTACACGGAGAGGGCTTTTAGCGACATACGTATCCAGTACAACAACGCATATAGATATAGATAGTGCAATCCACGACGACACGCCGTACTCCACTTCGCTCCGTACTAAAGTACAGCTAACAGTACAGTAATCGCGGAGTGGGGCGCGTCGTCGTGGATTGCACTATCTATACAGGGCGCTGTTGGGGTTGCCACGACACTGTACTACGCATCAGGGATGTTCACGAGGCACGTTAGACGACTTTTATGCAATCATGCGAAAGCGTCTCGCCTCCCTGATGCGGCGGGTGCGGGACAGTGCCAACAGTCTCTTGCTCACTGTGGCTGGCAGGGCGGAAGGTCCAATACGCAGGTACTGGACCAGGACACAGGTATTACCTTCAAATCGTGCCTTGAAGTAACATTTAATTAATTATTGCATATTTGGTTATTGTCGTATTGGTGATTTTGACATTGTTAAATTTGACATTATAGTTATGATTTTGACATTATTATTGATAGTTTTTACATTACTTGTAATTATGACCAAAATTTGCCAAATATTATTATGTAATAACACAAATACAAAACAAATACAACAAATACAAATATTATTGTGTAGAGATTAAGATGTATATTGTATGATCTGTAAATAAAATTTTGATTGATTAATTGTTCGCAGAACATATGGCTGTTGGGGCCGAATGGTTTTGTAGTGGCGACCGTATACCGGAAGACGTAGTATTGCAAGGCCTAAGGTGGACCGATAACCTCGTGAAGCCGCAGGAATCTCTGGATGCGGGAAGCACAGAACCGGTCGAAGTAGCAGTCGTCTTTCAGCTGAAATGATGATAATGATATTGTAATCATATAACAAACACTAATCAGTATTTAATTATATTGTATATTCTCAATATACAATATATTTTTTATCTAGTTTGTAACAGGTGACCACGAACTTTGCGTAGTTTATGTACTTATTGTTCTCGATGTCTTTATTGAGAATAAAGTTTCTATAAATCTGAACATCTATGGGTGTAGAAAACGCGTGTGCTCCACCGTATTACGAGGTTTGTATTCAGATGCTACTGATTCTTGTGTCTCTGATATTTTAGAGAGTATTATATCAACCAGTTTTTTCCCTATCGAGGCTTAGTGGATAATGCAGTAATTTATTGAGACTCAGTGGTTTGACAGCTGTGTAGTAATTCTGTATTGTCATATGTACCTACGGTTTCAGGTTTAGAATTAAAAATCTAAAGCTTTTTGGGTCAGAAATGTTTTCTGAGATTAGGCTAGCGTTGTTTCTCCCTTTCTTTTGCGGAGAAGAGAGGTGTAGAAGTTCGGCATCGGCTGTAAACCTTGCTACTGATAACGTCATCCGAATGTGTACAGTTTATCTCTAAAGCAAGCATCTTATTAGCCCAGTTGTCATCCATGGCTTGATATTTATCATTCGTTGGCTCACTTTAGTTGTTCGTTTAAGATTAACGTGATGTTTTGTTAGATTCCTTTTTTTCGAGATATATGCATATATTGAATAATGCTACTTCAAGTCAAGCCGAAGAGAACATTTTTAGCAAAAATACCTCGGTGTTTAATTGTTTTCAAGAAAATAATTTTTCACTATTAAACGGAGATACAGCCACCTACTTAACGGTTTCACACTGTGTTGTTATTGTTACTTACATATATCATCACAGGGTCAGTGCGGCGTGAGAGTAAAGGGCATTCTTTCATTTGAGCACAGTTTTTCACACTGTCGACTTCGAGGCTTCTTATCTTATTACTGTGGTCGTTTGGTGCGTCGCGATGGTCATTGATATTCACCAATATCATCGAGTCGATAATAATTATATCACTATCGAATCAGTGTTGGTACAGGATAGTTCACCTAGTTTTAAGCACATTCAGCAAAATTAAATTTAAAATGGCCACACGAAGAGATCCGACCATCGACCAGTTTTAGACTATCGTATATTATTTAGCAAATAAATGAAAATACTAAACGAAGAATATTATTTTCGATCTTAATAAAAATCGCAAAGATATAATACTATGAATTACAAAGTTTTGCAGTGGCAGATATAAATTAATCGGCGTTTTTAGTATTTGTTGATTTGTATATAGTATATGGTACATAATGTTTAAGTTTCAAATAGTTCGTACAAAAATGGTCTAAAACTGTCAACTTTTACGACCCCCTATTTCAAAAATTTTGAAGAAAAAGAATCCTCCAAGGAGGGGTGCCTTCATACAATAAACTTATTTTTTTATTATTTGTTTGTTTAACAGCGGCGATAGAAATGCATAATAATTATGTTAAATTTTCAGCAGTCTACCTATTACGGTTCAGGAGATACAGCTCGCTGACAGATAGACAGACGGACAGCGGAGGCTTAGTAATAGGGTTCGCTTGATACATTTCGGGTACGAAACCCTAAAAAGCAGCAGTTAGACAAAAACAATTGCCTGTGTTATAAGTGATATGCGTTAGGCGTTGTCGTCGACCCGAAGATCGGCGTTCTTCGCCATACACTCGTAATGGGATCCAAACCAGACACTATGGAGTGTCTGGGTACCTACCTGAGCTACTACGATTGCAGACCATTACCCCGTAATGTGTCAGACAACCAGTTACAGCTTTATAGGGTTTTTAGTACGGTTTGGTAGTAAACTGTACTTAGAAAATAATAAACAAAAAATTGTTTGGAAAAGTTTATTTGCAAAGACGAATAAAGACTAAGATTTACACAGATTTAGGGCTTCTTCACACGTACCACAACCACACCACGTCGCAACGACAAAATGCTGTCAAGCAGTGGTTACGTGTGAATAGTGTCGCTGCAGCTTTTTGTAGTTGCGTTGTGGTACCGACACAATGTCGATGTGGTTGCGTTGTCGCCAATAGTTGCGATGAGGTTACGTGGTGTGCAGACACAGTTCGACTCCGGTTTTCATAGCGGAAACACGTGTTGACTGACCAAACTCACTATCGTTGCGTCGACGCAACGTTGTGTTTGCGATGTGGTCGGCCACTAGTTCGCAGTGTCACTGGTGGTTGCGATGTGGTCGGTATCACACACATGGTCGATAACGACTGCAAAATGTGGTACGTATGAATAGTCCTATTCATTTTCAAAACGAAATATACGCCCGGCCACGTGGTGTGGGTGAGGTGTGGTTGTGGTCGTGGTGTGGTTGTTATACGTGTGAAGAAGCCCTTAAAATTATTTATACAAATAACACACGCACACACAGCTTACAGTAAATTTAACAGAGTGCGAGAAAATACAGTGTACTCAGGTCAAGGCACAGAGTGTGCCTTGACCTGAGTCAAATGTATTTTCTTTCTTTCTTTCTGCAAACTGTTCAGAGCTCAATTTGGTGGGGCATAGTGTGAGGCATAGTGTTGGGCAGTCTGTGGCACGTATTGAGGTGTGTATTTTGGGGAGCCCTGCGGGGCATAATGTGGGGTGCCCTGCGGAACTTACTGCTCGAAATACAGTGGGGCAGCTTGTGGAGGTTACTGTGGGGCAGCCTGCGGGGCTTACAGTGGTGCATAAGCATACTGCGGTGCGTATTGTGGGTCAACCTGTGGCGCTGACCACGGAGCGTACAGCGGCCACTGTTGGGTGTATTGTGAGCCAACCTGTGGCATGTGCTGCGGGGTGTACTGTTGGATGGGCTGTTTTTAAGCGAACTGTGACGCAAGTTGTGGATTTGCTGTATAATTCGGCATGCCATTCGGCGAGCCAAAGCCTGAGCCGAAGTTGTTTGATGGAGGTGCCGCAGCAACTGCGTATTTAAGATTCTTTTGACCGTTCTCCTTGTAACCCCCAACGTTAACACCGAAGTGACTTTTAGTTCCTAGGGTTGCATGTCCATCTTTATATCCCCCTTCTAAACCAAAGTTAGCATCGAGACCAGCGTTATATCCCCAACTGCTTGAAGTGAGTGTTTCTGAATGAGTTCCATCATCACTAGCAATCAACGGTGCACCTGAAATTTAACAGAATCTAACATTAACATGTAGTTGCATAAGGTACAGGAAACAAAAGTCGAATAACACAAAAAAAAAAAACTTTACTATCGAACTAATCATTAGAGGTCAATAAAATTGGAAAGGAAAAATAATAGTAGTTTATGAAAATTTTATATAACGGTGGTTATTAAAACACGAGGCACGAGGCGCTACACTACTATACTTTATCTAAACTATTCTAATTTTCATCAAAAACAGTCTATTATGCGCATTATTCACAAATATTGGACTTAACCATATTAATCTCCCTAGCCTTTTACCAACTGGGTCGGCTTCCAGTCTAACCGGATGCAGCTGGATACCGTTATTTTAACTAAAGCGCCTGCCCATCTGACCTCCACAACCCAGTAACTGGGTAACACGATACCCCTTGGTAAGACTGGTTGTCAGACTTTCGGGCTTCTGACCACCCTTAACGACTGTCAAAGATCTACAAATGACAGCCGGGACCAACTGATTAGGAACATGCCAAATTAATCAAAACAGGTAAATATTTGACAGCTATTTGCAACGTTCGCGTTGCCAACTTTTAGGATATGCGACCTTAACGTGCTTTTTCGAGGCACGGAGGGGTCTTGGTATGTTATAAGAAAAAAAATAAGATGTCTCGGTGTGTGAATCATTTTTGTTAATTCACGATTAAGTTGCGTAATTTGATTATTTTATTCGTTGACGGCAACTAAAACTCATTAATTTATTTTAGTTATTTTAAAGCATTATTTTATTAGGGAAATTGTATTATACCTATAATAAACGATTTTAGACTTATTATATACTTTGCCTGTTACAAAAAAACAATGAATTTAATAAGTAGGTAGGTAATAAAAGAGTACTCACAGTGGAATAACTCCAAAAGCGCCAAACTCACGATAACCCCTACCTGTAAAAAATAATAAGTTATGTTTAGGGTTCTGTGCTGAAGCGACGATGACAGAAATTCTTTCTTCATGAAACTGTGTATGTCATGTATTGTCTGTCTGTGCTTATCTTGGGAAGCTAATTGCTAAGTTTGGCATTTTGATCATGTGTACATTATAATATGTATTTATCTAATAAACATTATAACAGCGAATCAATTTTCACGCCTCCCCCTCAAGAAGGGCCTAGGCCATTTTTTTTTTGATATTCGAATAGCTTATGACCTAAGGAGGTGCCATAAAGAATATGAATAAAAATCTAAAAAAACAAAAATTCGTGGATTTTAGTTGCTCACAGTATAATAAGGATCTCATCAAGAAAGGTGCTCTGATTTGTACTTTGTGTCCTGTTTTGATGGGGCCTTTAGTTGTTGTAAGCGCTGAAATCTTGGATCTAGTATAAACACTACTAAAATCACTCGTGATTATGTTATTACTAGCACGAACCAAGCACGAACGCGTGAAGTAAACGGAACGTAAATTAGAACGATTTTGAAACTGGAAATTATACGACTGTGCATTTTGGTTCAAAATGCGGCAAGCTCAATTAATAGTGTATGAAATCTTCAAACTAAATAAGTAGGTTTGCGAAATGGGTATTTCCATTTAGAAAATCGTTTACATTTACGTTACGAGTACGTTAACCTACTTTGCGTGTTCGGGCAAGGCCGTATTCGGGCGTGAAGACGACGATACCAGCAGAGATGTAAAGAATGCCTAAAAACAAAATATTTTGTAAACGATGGACATTTCCCAGCTTTTACCGAAATGGGCATAAAAGCTCCCTTACCAAACCGCTGACGGCTGCTACGCTGCTGGATTCGGATAAGCTTGGAAATACAAAAATCAACTGACAACTTTAAGTTTGGACAAAGTTAGAATTCGTTTTATAATGACACGGACAAACTTTCGTGCACCTGTCTGAAATTCGGCCAACCGCGACTGAATCTATGGTCAGTAAATCATTGTTAATAAATTTAGAACAAAAACACTTACAATAAACTTCATGGTGGCTGCAGCAGTATGTTACGTGTGACACTTAAGCAAAGTACCTGACTTAGCTCTAAGTCGTACTAACGGTTGCAAGACGCGAGTGTAACTTATAACGGCTCCAGTTATCTTGTAGTGACCTCAGTCTTATTAACAATACTACTTTCAGAGTTCATGTATTACGTTTCAAAATGATGTTCTGTTAAGGAAAACGATGATATTTAGGTAGGTACATCCATAATGGGGTATTTGATGATGAACCTAAACATCTCAGTTTTCCTTAACGGTACATTTACATTAAATTCTAATTTTCCGTCTTTCAGTCAGTTTCAATAACATAATTTCAGTAAAATGTAGATAGCTAGCCAAAAACTACTACTAACAGTGTGGACCTCATTGAAGTCTGATTAAATAAAGTTTATTATTCGTTTATTTTTAAAATTTCTTGATATATATCGGTCCCCTGGGGTCCCGGACCTTTGTAAGGCGTTCGAGGGGCTTAAGCCAACTGGCAGACGCACTTTTAATTAAATAAGGCACCAAATGACGATAAAGTTTATGTCTATTTATTACATTTTAAGTAATTTATGAAGCTTAAAATGTACCTAAATATTTGTTGAATAAAATTGTGTTCGATTGTCGAGAGATTTGCTTCTTGAAACTAGCATCTTGTTACTCTAACATGTTCATGGCAATTTATGGCAAAATATGTCATCGCACTAAACAATTACTTCTCTACTTACCATCTTTTGTACCGCACTTACTGCAAATAAATTACTTAAACTATGACAATAAGGATGTTGACGTCATTCAAGCGTATTAAACAAATGGCTGACAACTGTGTCAAGCAATTTACTTAATAAAAAACTTATACAACGTTGTTCATTTTAATAACCCTAAGCTGTCATCAGCCCTGCAGCTGTTTAATGTTTAATCTTAAGTTAAAATGAGGACAATGGTGTGGGTTACATGTTTGTTAAATTTTAGTTTAAAGTATTTCTCTGTAATCTGCAGCGTTTAACTGCTTTTTGTCCCTAATAAATAAAATAAAATAAGCTCTAGGGTATTAATGAGACCATGTCAAAGAGTCAACTGGCATACGAATTATGTACTTATGCTTTTTTTTCGTTGAGAGTTTTCATACAAAATATTTCAACAATGTCCCGATTATTTATGTAAAACACACTTACGTGAAATATAAAAATAAACATTTATTCAGACTACAATTTTCCATACCAAAAAAAATTTAAACGTTTCTTTCTCTTGGATCAGTGGTGGCCTAGTGGTAACGGACTTACGACTTGTAAATCGTGGGTTCGAACTCAAGCAGGCGCTTTAAATTGTGTAAATAATTTCATCACCACTGCACACTGCCCTCAAAACGGTGAAGGAAAACATCTTGAGGAAACCGGCATGTCCGAGATCCAAAAAATCGAAGACATTTGTGACATCTACCAACCCGCACGTAGATGACAGCCCACTCCCTCTTGAAGAGAGGCGGCCTGTGTCCTAGCGGTGGAAACATTTTAGGCTGATTATTCATTTACTTAGCTTTAAATGTTATGAATGATTGGTTCGAATGAAAATGATTTACTCGTGCTTATCGATTACAGTTAGACACACACATCGAGAGATATGTTATCTTCGAAACAATGTATTTTTGTAATCAAGTATTCTAAAAATACACTATAGGACTTTTTGTATTATATTAACTTCTAGCTTTTAACCTTAGAATTATGGGACATCAAAAGGAATACGTTGTGTATTCATTCATTCATTAATTCAATGGCGGACAACGGAAAGACTAAACTGCTGGGTCTAGAAACATAAAGTTTTGCACAAGAGTTCCTTACACAACGAAGGTGAGCAGTAAGGAAAGGTTTAGGAAAATTCATCACTTATAGGGAGTGGGAGTTCCTCATTTTTGAAGTGAGGAAATTCCATCGGTCACATAGCTTGTAATTTTATAATAAATATTTATTACCTACAGTAGTTAGCGGTTTACTTTATTAATACTTACGCTGCCCGACTATCCTGTCTGTCTGTCTTTCTCTCAGGGTTGCATCGTTAGAACCTTAATAGTTGTCCAGTTATCGCAGAATACCTGTAACTACGGCAGCTATCAATGGTAAATAATAATAAGAAAACCATCAAAATAAAAATAGTTTTTTTTTTTTTTTTTGTAATAAGTTTTTATTATTCACTTTTTAGTTGTGGTACCCTACACAAATTCGAATACCACTAACGGCTATGTACATAACATTGACAGGAATTTATAACATCGTCCATATATACTTAGTGGGAAAAATACTTATTATTGAAGCTAACTCAAAAACTACTCAAGCAAAGTTAATAAAATTTATATGATTATTTTGAAGCAAGCGATTGAATGATTCTAAAATAATACTTAAAATCATTTCATAATTGGCGGAGTAATCACGTAACAAACATATTAAAAAAAGAAAAAAAAAACACTTAAAGTCGAATTAAGAACCTCCTCCTTTTTGAAGTAATTTAAAAACTTGTATCAATTAAATATGTTTCTTTTCAAACAGCAAAGATAAACCTCTGGCCAATCTGAAGCGAGCAAGGGAGATGAAAATTACTGAGGCCAATTAATAACGTATGTAGGTAACAAGGAGGGACTTGTCACTCGATTAGTCGCGTGACTTCCTGTCATGAACACAATCGACGCGCGCTGTCGTCCGGCAGACTGCTCGCTCGCTTGTGTTTGGCCGGAGCTTCAATATTATACAGGATTTCAACAAAACCATCTAGCCTTTTCCCAACTAAGTTATAGTTGGCTTCCAATCTAGCAGCTGCATACCAGTATTTAGCATGGAGCGACTGCCTATCTGACCTCCATAACCCAATTACTGGGTATCTCGATACCCCTTGGTAAGACTGGTTGTCAGACTTTCGTGCTTCTGACGACCCGTAACGACTCGCAAAGATCCACATAATAATTTTAAAACGAATGTTCCTATAAAAAATATTGTAAAACATTTAAAAAGAGTAACGAAGGAGTTTTTTGCCCATTCTTTTCCTTATGAAAACTACCTTTTGGAAGCGGCGACTAGAATCATTCCATTTTTTTTGTAAATAAGGACGTTTAAAAGTGTCTTCTATGCCTATTTGAAATAAATTATTTGACTTTGACCACGAATGACAGCCGGGACCAATGGCTTAACGTGCTCTCCAAGGCATGGAGGGGTCTCGGTATGTAAAGATGGTCACCCATCCACGGACCGACCGCGGCAAGCGAGGCTTATCGATTGACCCGTGCGGCTGATATAACTTAGCCCCGAGCCCCTCGAACAAAAGGTTACATCAATAACAACCGATGATAAGTATCGTTGACTGACCTTATAATTGTTATTACTGACCCGTATATCTATCGGGATTTGCAAATGCAAAAATATTATCTTAAGTATAAAGTAGCATGACTCGGTAAACAGTTGTTACTCATTACTCTTATCGCTGGGACTGTCCGATTTTATGTACATGAAAAACAAATATACATTTGAACTAAATTCGCAAATCATGGAAGATTATATTAAACAATAAAAGGCTTTCAACAAGAAACCTCATCATTCAATACATACATAAACTATGAAGATAAAGTAATTCATAAAAATCTTCGATCAATAATAGCACTAGATTCCCGATAAGCGCTTCAAAAACGGCCCGAAAAATAAGAGCACAAATACTTTTGTGGTCTTATTTCAAATTAGTATGGGCCAAACATAGCCAACGTTAAGACATCAAAATGCCGCAGTGCGCGTTCAAAACTTGTGTAAATAACCACCGTAACACCAAGATTTTGGAAGGAATATCTTTTTTTCGGTAAGTTTATATCATTATACAGGATGTTTGGCGCATGGACCGACACAATTTTTTCAGGGATTTGGGAGGTCATTAGCTAGGTTCTACCCATACATACACCCTTTGTCCCAAATGTCACGGTTGGTTACATATGATTATTTTTTTTAAATGAAAAAAATTCCCAAAATGTGTCCTTTAATTTGAAATAACTTTTTGTTTGTGGGTGTAGTGGCACAAAACAAATTTTGTTGCATTCTCCAAAGTCCTTTAAATCTAAAAACATCTTTGTTTTATACAACTGGTTTCAAGAAAATTCCTTACAAGCTTCCAAAGTTAATTTTTGTATTTAATGAATGAAATTTTACAACTTCTAAATTAATTATAAAAAAAACTAAAAGCTATTTTGAACTTAGCTAGAACCTAGCTAATGACCTCCCAAATTCCTGAAAAAATTGTGTCGGTCCATGCGCCAAACACCCTGTATATGTGTTTTTCATAAAATATTAACAATTAAATAGTAAATATACATCATTTAGTAAATATAATGATTGTTTGGCCAATGTTTGCAACAACGCGCCAACTTTTGTAAAAAACATCGACTAAAATCACTTCCACGTTAATTTAATTTAAAACGTACTTAGTTAATAATAAATAAAGCGCACTTTGCTCTAGCAGCGCAGCGACCGCGTTGTGTAGGCACGAAGAATTTTGTGGACAAATAAACGCGCCCTTAAGATATGGGACGTTCATAAGTAACGTCACGCGAATTTCATGATTTTTAGAGGCCCTCTTTGTCACAGGTATATATTTGTGTGACCTTACCTTATATTTAGCCATTTTAAATTAAACCTTATATATTCATAGAGTTGGTGATATTTTAAAGTTTTCGTTAGAGCTAAACTTTATATTTATACATGTGACGTCACGAAGCATATGAACGTCCCGTCCCCCTTGCCGCACAATGTCACTGCCCCTCTTTGCTGACCCCCTACCTCCCCTTTCTCGTGCGACGTAATGTATGAAAGGCTCCGTATCTCCGTAGCACGTGCGCTACGACGTAGCAATGTGCTACGATTACGTGATCGCGTTGTGGCTTTCTCTGATTTTAAGGGCTAGCAAACTATTTGTCAACACAATTTTTATAATAATCTTGTATCGTGAAATAAAACGTTATTAAACAAAAAACATTCCCAAATGGCATATTATAATACTTTCTTCTATTGCTGTTAATAACAGGAAACTTTTGTTCTATTGCTGTTAATTACAGGAAATATATTAATTATCGTGTAGAGTTATTATAAAGTTTTTGAACGATAGCTAAGCGATCGCCGAGACCCAAGAGTAAACGATAAAAATATGGCGTCTTTATGATACAGCTATTTTTACCATTCACCACACAGACTCCGGACTCAGGTCGGCCAAAGCAAGGAAAACCTGTTCAGGTGGAGATTCATAGATGACTCCGCCTTGGAATTTAAATGTGGTGCAGTTCCACAAACGATGGGACACTTAATATCGTGTCCTGCGTGTCCTGTCAGCTGCACGTTACAGGAACTAATGGACGTTGGTGATGGCGCCAAACAAGTCGCCGAATTCTGGGCCGAGTCTATTTAGATTGCTATCGACACGCTAAGAAGAGAAGATTTACCATTTAGCATATAAAATGCATACTTTAAATATGTTGTGGTGCGCTCATTATGAAGAAGTGTGGCTTAGGCGCCAAAATAGAGACATAAATCGTCATGGAGACAATACGTGAAATGCCGGAAACTTTATTTGTGCAGCAATTTCGGGTAAACAAAACGACTCCAAGCCCTTTGTCAAGAACTCCCAAAAAAGAAGAAAAAATCACAGCAGTAGTATTCAAAACGAAATTAAAAGGAAAACTATCACAGCTAAGTAGGCTCTACATGTTAGCGAGTAATGATCAGCCAAGTTATATTTGCAGCTGCAAAAACATGTTTTTCAACTACAAAGTTAAGTTTGTAACCTTTTTTTTTGGGTGGGAAATCATCAAATCACTTCTCCCGCTCTGGGTGGAGCGGGAGGGCGTGTCAGACTCTTACTGACTAAAACCCGCCCGTGTTCCTTCTGTTGCCTGTGCAATGCCAGGGGGCCACGGTATCCCTTTCGGACTTTCCCGCAACCCCGGCAGGCAATGGTCTCATCGGACCCCTTCACTCGCTGACATCTCTTTGAGGCGCGCGTGGAACACAACGCGCTGTCGACCCGGGCCTGGTCCTTACCGAACGGCGAGCTACCCATTGCTCACCGTCCGCAAGCCCGCGCCTACGTTGGCCGGGAATCCGCGATCGATTCCCGACGCCCAGGGCGTGTCCTCCTGCGGCGGCTAGCGGCGTGAGGGCGCGAAATTTGCCTCTCCCTCACGCGCTCCGCCTCGTCCTTCGCGAGCATTACTGCTTCGCAGAAGGAGGTGACGGCCTCCCATGCCCTCTCGCTCCGTACCATGGCCTGGACCGGGGCTGGACGCGAGTGATCCCCGCCACCGATCGCCTCCACGAGGACACGGCGGTGCTCTGCCCAAGCCGGGCATACCTCCACGTTGTAATTTTCGTATTTTTTTACTTACGTTTTGGCTATTTTAATTAGATATTATATGTTCTCTTCAATTATCTGCATGGCCATTGTCTGTAGTTTAAGCAATCCTAGGCCTCTATATTTAGAGCTATTTCGATTTCTCCGAATGTTTGTTTACCTTTTGTAATGTCAGATAATGACAAGCCTAGGTTTTATTTTTAATTTATTGCTAGAGCTGCCGGTAGGTTAGGTTGTATACGTATTAGACCTTGTTATAAATTATTATTCTTCTTGTATGTTCTAGAATCACATTGCTATTTTGAAATGACAACCGATCCGAAAAGGAAGGGAGCCGGGGCCAGGAGACCAGTTTTACCCTTGGGCTCGCCTTGGCAGGAGGTCCTGTTGATAGCGCTCGGTGGGAGGACTGTGCCCTCTGATAGCGGGGGCTGTGCTGGAAGAAAACTCAAACTCGAAACTCAAGTCTACGCGTCTTTTTACACCGGACATCGTTCGTGGGATAACGTCGTGCAAACCTGTGACGCCGACCGCTGATAGCTCTCAGCCTTCTGCCTGTCCTCTCTACCACAGCCTGCCCCTCCGAGGTCGGCGACGTGGAGGCCTGACTCGAGGCCCTTTTCATCTCAACCTGCGAGCCTCTTTACTTCACAACCTGCGAGCCTCTTTTTTTCACAACCTGGACTTTCAATTTTTTACCCCGGTTTCCCTGGCCTTATTTACATAAATTAAATTATTTTACCATTTCTTTTTTTACTTTTTCTTTTAATCCGGGACTCCTCCAGTTCTGGTGACAGTTACCTCGTTGAGCTTACATTTTCCCCCTCCCGGGAAAATGTAACGTTACACCGTATGCTCCACCGTGTCCTCCGGGCGATCCACGCCGTGATGACACCCGGGCGTTTCCTCCCGCCATATCCGAAACAGGTACCTCCGGAAACAAA
Organism: Xanthia togata; assembly: GCA_963853775.1. NCBI lineage: Eukaryota > Metazoa > Arthropoda > Insecta > Lepidoptera > Noctuidae > Xanthia > Xanthia togata. The sequence continues at coordinate 8,963,228 of OY970805.1, forward strand.
CGTGTCCGGTGAGGACCTGCGTCAGGCGGAAGGTGAGGACGCCGTGGCGCCTCTCCATCCACTCCTCAAAGACTTTAGTTATCTTAGACTTATCGCTTAAGTTTTTAACCCTGAGGTCGAGATTGACCACAACAACAAATTGGCGAGATCTCGATTAATCTCGACAATATCGAGATTACGTCTATTTTTCATCGAAATTACATCAATGAAAACTACAAAACTTAAGTTCATTTTTTAATCCCAGAGACTAATGTGACAGCTGCAAATGTCAAACTCCAAATTGAGAAAAAAAACAACAATCATTTGATATTACGTGGATTAAAAAACAAACTTTTAAATGGTATTTTGCAAATAAAACTCAATTTTAATTGGACTATTTTTAACAGATAGAACTTTTTTCGTGGTAGTTAACGGTTTTCAATCTTCTGTTTATAAAATTTCTTCGGGTGTTCCCCAGGGTTCACACCTTGGGCCAATTTTATTTAATTATTTTATAAATGACATACCTGTGTGCTTTCAAAACTCCGAGATTTTTATGTATGCGGGTGACTTAAAATTTGTCAGAATAGTGAAATGTGAACAAGACGCAATATATCTACAGATGGATCTTAATAGGCTAATTCAATGGTGTAATAATAATGAAATGTGTTTAAATTCGGGAAAATGTTACCATGTTAAATACACAAGAAAAAGTCGCATAATACATTCTGAATATCAAATCAATTTAAAAATAATAGAGGAAGTGGATACTATACGAGATCTTGGAGTCCTGTTCGATAGAAAATTAACTTTCCTTCCTCATTTGGACAACATCATAAAATCATCGTCCAAAATGCTAGGCTTTGTAATAAGAAATTGTAGAACATTTCGTAAACTCAAAACAAAAATAATTTTATATAACAGTTTAGTTAGGAGCAGATTGGAGTACTGTAGTGTGGTTTGGCGACCCCACTATGCGATACATAGCTTGCGCGTTGAACGTGTCCAAAAGCGCTTCCTTTGGCACTTAGCATTTTCGGTTGGTATAGCTAGAAAAAAGCCATCTTACAGAGAGAGACTGAAACACTTTGCCATGTGCAGTTTAGATAAGCGGAGGCAATTTAATGACGCTATATTCATGTGCAAAATCTTGAAAAATTATATTCAATGCCCTAGGCTGCTAGGACTTTGTAACTTACGTGCTCCTTCAAGAATCCCACGCAACTCCATCACTCCAATCTGTCCTCCACTTAGACGAATTGTTTTGGGATCTAACTCACCCTACGCCCGATTTTGCAAGGTCCTAAACAGTAGTAGTGATTTGGTTGACTTACATCATGACTCCCTAGCAAAGCTAAAGTCTAAGTTCATGAAATCCTTGATTGATCTGTAATAAGATACTTAACTTACCAGCTTTCTCTTTTTAGTCGTTTTTTTTTATTTTATTTTAATTTTGTTAACCTAATATAGTTAATATGTTATCCTGTCACTAAAATTTGATAAGTTATTATAATGGTTAGATTACTAGAAATATATTAATGTTGCGCTTGTGGTGTTTACCTATAAGTGAGTGTTACACTGTTACCTTTGTTTGAAAATAGTATTAAGTTTATTTTTAGTGTAAACAGTCGTTGGTGAACCAAATAAATAAATAAATAAATATTTTTTTTAACTTAACTAAAACTATTGAAAAATTAAAATATAGCATCGAAAGTTCATCCGCATCGCTGTCGTCTGGTAATGTACCCAAGAGACTGGCCGCATTGCCACGTTGTATGGCAATGCTTAGCCTCTGCCCAAGGTAAAAACCAGCCCTTGGGTCACGGGATGAGTCAAATAGCCGTTTTGAGATATCATTGAAGAGGCCGTGAGCACTCGGACCCCACGGCCCGAGGGTTTCAACCCAGTTAGTATATAATTTTGCAAATTTTATGTATATACTTATATAATAAATAACTAAACTATTTATTTATTCAAAGTAATAATCATCTGCTATACCTGCACTTCCCAATTAGCACATAACGCACCGCACACCGCAATAACGCAATACTTTGGGTGTTGTCGGTCAAACGGTACTTAATATCTGTTGCAAGATAGCCTGCGGCGCGCACCGATCAACACGAATGATTCGCACACGCTGTCTTGAAATCTCGATCAAAATCTCGAACTATTCAGTCGACATTACGAACGACATTTCAAGAACGAGAGTGCCTACCCACGATCTCGCGAGATCGAGATTGCATTTCCGAACAATAAGCAGTCACTAAACATGGTAATATCTTGATAATTATCCGAACATGGATAATCCCCGGAGGGTAGGCAGAGGTGTACCTAGTTATGCATACCAGGCATTAGTTCCCACAGTAGAGAATCACTCGACACCCTAAGCTGTTTCTAACCACTTGTATTAATTATTTAGTTAATAGCCATGTCACCGATTGCAGTTATTTACTATACATCTCTTTCGACGCGACACCTTTTTCTAACACTTAGTTTTAACGTTGATCTGAAGTGGCCTGGTGGTCCCTTCCTCGAAATATTGTTTTTTTAGTTTAACCTTTTTTTATATTAATTATGTATCAATAGTTCGTAAGCATTCCGTCTGCATCGCTCTAACCGAGCACACCTCCTAATTATTGTAAATATCGTAATTAAAGTTTATTTTAAACTAAATCACTGCCGTTCATATTTGACTGGCGCAGCCGGGGTCGGATAAAGTTCGCGAAAAGTCTCTTCGTTGTACGTGCTTTAAAAAGTGGCCTAGCGGAGTGCTGATCGTCTGGCATTATCCGGGAACCTACACAAACAAAATTGTCATCGAGCGGCAGCACGAAGGAGATCAACACCAGCAGACGAGAATCGGCATGGGATTGAGCAGTACTTTAATGTGAGTAGACCTTTTCGCATTGTATTGTTCCCTCCCTTGTCTATCCCTTTCCTACGTTATATTGGACAAAAATCGCCATTTAACGTCATTAGTTAGTTTAATCAACCTCTTGGACAAAAATCGCCATTTGTGTTGTGTATAAGTTTTTCAATTCTATTTTCTTCTATTAACGTTATATTGGACAAACATCGCCGATATTACGTTATTTTTCTATTCCTCTCTTACGTTATATTGGACAAAAATCGCCATTTAACGTCATTAGTTAGTTTAATCAACCTCTTGGACAAAAATCGCCATTTGTGTTGTGTATAAGTTTTTAAATTCTATTTTCTTTTATCAACATTATATTGGACAAAAATCGCCGATATTACGTTATTAGTTAGTTTAATCAACCTCTTGGACAAAAATCGCCATTTGCGTTGTGTATAAGTTTTTAAAATTATATTTTGTTTTATTAACATAACATCGGACAAACATCGCCGATATTAAGTTATTTGTTTGCTTTTTAAATGCAATTTATCATTATTTTAATATTAACTTAAACTTAGAATAGTATTGTATTAATCTCTAAAAAGAAATGAATCAAATCCAGATAATACAAAGTTCCTTAATATCAAAAGTTAAACTTTTACAAGACGAGGGAATGAAGGCAGCCAAAATTATACTATACAATAACACCAGCTTAAACGTATTTTTATATAATTTACCTGAACATGTAATTAGATTGATCAGATTGAAACAGTGTATGAACTTAGAATACGTACTTAGGGTTGTGATAAAAGAGGTAAACTTCCAAAATCATTACAACGCCAGTAATAAAACTAAACCAACAAATACTCAAAATAACCAGTTACAAGCTAATAAAAATAACACACAGACACAACCATCTCATTTTAAATTTGGAGTACCACAACAAGGCTACAATCCTCGTCCTCCAGATAGTGGCTCATAAAGCCCTGAGCCAGGGCCTTCATCTGCAGTGGATTCAAGATAATCCTGGGATTCTTCCTGTCAAGGAAGGCCAAGCAGGTCTTAGCTTAGGAACATAGTAAAAGTTCTTGATTTAGAATTAATAAGTAACCATTTAGATTAAAATATTGTAAAATATTTAGAAATTAGGTCATTTTATGTAAGATAGGTTAAATATATTTATCTATTAGGTGATAATATAATTGATATGTAATTACAAACAGAATAGAATGTTACAGTTGAGCGATTTAATCAATTGATAGTGGAACTCTTACAGCCTCTGAAAAACCAGGCTCCTTAACGAATATTACAGTTCATTCTGAAGAAAACACTGACTCTGCTGACATACCTAGATACTAAACGAAGCTATTAATACCAAATCTACACAAATATTAATTTTTACATGGAATAGAAACGAATTTGTAGTCAAAGATCTCTCTAGAGATAAACAAAAGGTACTCGAAGTGCACATGCCTACGGATAACCCTGTAATAGTTAAAAATTTCCTTAAAGAGTACATACGACCTAAAGTTAAATATTTCCTTTATTTCGAAGACAAAATACATAGAAAATTATTTTCCAAGGTAATTACAAACCTTTATAAAAAGGATTCAGTTAGTTTTTATGAATGCACCCTAAGAGTAGTCTATGTTGAAGACGAAGAAGAGCAACGTGATATTGTCACAAAGTATCACATAGGTAAAACTTGCCATCGCGGCATTTAAGAAACAATAGCCCATTTAAAACGCACATACTTTTGGAATAACTTAGAACAAACAGTGGGCAGTATTATAAACTCGTGCGAAATTTGTAAGACAGTGAAATATGACCGAAAACCTTTTAAGCCTGAATTACAGTTAACACAGACTCAGACTAGACCTTTTCAAGAGATTTTTATTGATTTATTTTCGATAGAAGGAAAATATTTCTTGACTATTGTAGACGTTTTCAGCAAACTTGGACGAGCATTTGAGGTATCCAATAGATCAACCCAAGAAATAGTGAGAGCATTATTAAAGTTCTTCTCATTTTATGGCGTGCCTAGAAAAATTAGTTCAGATTCAGGTTCAGAATTCAATAATAAACTGTTGAAAGAAATGTTAACTTTCTACAAAATTATTCTTCACATAGGGACTCCACATAATCCTAATTCAATGGATATAATAGAAAGGTTTCATTCGACAATAATCGAAATTTACCGACTTGCAAAATACGAAACCAAAATAACAGACGCCGTAACCGTTATGACATATGCTATAATGTCCTATAATCAATCAATTCACTCTACCACAGGTCTCACTCCCTTTGAAGTCGTATTCAGACATACGGATTCATCTAATAATTTTGCAGTAGATTTTGATAAAGTTTATACCCAACAATTAGTTACAGAACACGTAAAGAGATCAAAATACTTATATAATTATTTAACCGATAAAATGGTTAAAAACAAAGAAACCATAAGACAAAAGCGTAGCGGAGAAAATAAATTCGATATTAAAATTGAAGTTAACACTCGACGAAGCAAAGATAAGCCACGTTATCAAAAAGCTATAGTAAGAAGTAATATTCACCGTAATACTGTCGCGGTACAGACCAATCAGAGACAAACTAAGGTTCCAATTAAAGACATAAGGCGTCCCCCACAGGTTCGTCCTCCTAATAGATGACTGTCACAACATAGTAAAAGTTCTAGATTTATAATTAAGTAACAATTTAGATTATAATATTCTAGAATACGTATAAATTAGTAATTGTAGGTAAGTTCTATGTCGTATAGAACATTGTTCAAATATAAAATCATATATAAAAGGCAAACGAATAATATTTAATAAATGTATCAATTCCAACCATCCAACGAAATATCGTTTATAATTATTAGCAATTACACCCATTCCCAATGTATAACCCCTGAACAAACCTTACATTCCTTATCATTCCCAAACATACAATATTCTTGCGAAAGTGTTGAAAATATTAGCGCTCTCCTAGCCATGCAGGGAAATGGACGACAGAAAGTTTATTTGTTACGAGACAGACATCTCCCCAGCTGACGAATACTCATGCATCGCGGACTTAATGAAGAATACCACTGAAATTTCAACGTGTTTTCCCTTGCCAGTGAAATCCTCCAAGGTGAAAATCAAAATTATACAGCCGGTCACATGGAGCCTATTTTCCGATGTTCACACATTTTTGATGGAATATTACGAGAAGACATAAACCAGCACAATATTTTCGTCACCTGTATTCTGACTCTAGACGATATTTGCGAAGGAAAAATGGGAAAAAACACTGACAAAACGACACATACAAGCAGCTCTGCTGGCAGCCCTTATCACGCCGAACGTGCATCTACCCAGCATAGAGATACCGACCAGCCTACAAGGAAATCCTCCAATCAACTTAGATGAAATAGACTTTGAAAACTTACAGTTAATAGCTCATTCCCTGAAAAGTGAAAGTGTAGTGAACAGTGTTATAAGCGAAACGCACTTGTGAATATTCATAATATCGGAACTCTAATCATTTACATATTAATTTTAATCATCTTATTAATAAATTGTGTCTTGTTAGGTTTAATTCTAAAATATTATCTATTTGTAATATAAATCAAAACCATCATTCTCAGAATGCAAATGATGATTTTGAACTTATGCATGGAGGAGTTATGCATACCAGGCATTAGTTCCCACAGTAGAGAATCACTCGACACCCTAAGCTGTTTCTAACCACTTGTATTAATTATTTAGTTAATAGCCATGTCACCGATTGCAGTTATTTACTATACATCTCTTTCGACGCGACACCTTTTTCTAACACTTAGTTTTAACGTTGATCTGAAGTGGCCTGGTGGTCCCTTCCTCGAAATATTGTTTTTTTAGTTTAACCTTTTTTTATATTAATTATGTATCAATAGTTCGTAAGCATTCCGTCTGCATCGCTCTAACCGAGCACACCTCCTAATTATTGTAAATATCGTAATTAAAGTTTATTTTAAACTAAATCACTGCCGTTCATATTTGACTACCTATAGTATCTAGGGATGCTATTCGCCCATCCCGTTGTGATAAATTCCCATGTAGGAATTTAAACATAACTTAAGCACAGGGGCGGGCCTATTGCCATCAACCGGGCATAAATCTCTGGCTCTCTCGGGCTTCTGCTGAGAAATTCCTGATGACAAAACCCAATAACACTTTACCCGACCTGGGAATCGAACCCAGGACCTCATGCTCAGCAGTAGCGCTTGCGACCACTAGACCAACGAGGCAGTCGCTAATACATAAGATCATCATTCTCCTACTCTTATCCGAATTTATTTGGAAGACTCAATTTTAATTAACTGTTGTGTATTATTGGCCACTGGTTATGTACTGCTCCTTCGAATAAATGTTTAAAACTATAAAGGTACCTTTTTCAATTGTTACGATTACGTACCTGATCCTAACCAATATTATAAATGCGAAATGTTTACTTGTTTATTTATTTGTTACGCTTTCACGCTAAAACAGCTGAACGGATTTGGATGAAATTTGGCACATGGGTAGACCATGACATGGGTTACGAAATAGGATATTCTCTTTACTATCTTTTTATCCCGATATTCCTACGGAATCAAGACTTATGTGAAATCGCGGGGCGCGGCTGTTTATCTATGAAACATGATTTACACTGTGCAGTTAATTGCCTCTGGCATACCATAAGTCGAAGTAACAAGAAAAGTGGCCCCTCCTGAACAGGGTCTAGAGACGATACAAGTCAGTTGTTGCTTGAATTTTATTGTATGCCACAGACAAGAAACTTATATCGTGGAAATGGGGTTTGAGATAACAATGCATGTATTATAAGTTGGGGGATTATATCACTGATAAAAATGCTTGGCTTCTTGCTGGTCCTGCTCCACAACTAATTGAAATACACACTGATTAACATTTTGAAAATACTGTTGGAGTTGCTGAAGATTGTAAGACCATCGTTGTATTGTATAAACTCAATTTCCTTTGTATTATATAATTGCATAGCACAGGTGTGAGTACTATGTACTAAAGAGCTACCATTTACCGGGTAATATGTAGTATTTCACTGAGTTGAATGTGCCCTGGCGGCTGTGAGTATGTCATTCTCACTCAAATGTCTCGCTGATGGTGGCGCGTGTGTTGGATCATTTAGCTCCCTTCAAAATGGTTGAGCTGAATGGTGCTGATCCATGCGTCATGTTCGTGAACGGGCGCCGTCAGTTGGGACTGGTCATCTCTTAGCTGCCATGGCTTATTTTAAGTTTTTGAATGATTATTTTTTCTTATTACGGATGCTTTTACGAAGGTTCACGTCTTTCTACATTTTTCTCAAATGCATAAATTCAAAATGAATGATGTTGTAGCGGTTACACCGCCACATACGAACTACGCATCAAAGACATGACGTCACACAAATCCTGCATCGCGCAATTAGAGTTTACCGCGCGAACGACATATATAAGACTATCCGAAATCAACAGTCGGGCAGTCGGCCCGCCAGACACAAGACCCGTCTGGTTGGAGGATCCTCCCTTTTCTATGGTGGATGAGTGAACTTTACACCCTGTTCCTCATGCCTATAAAATGTATGTGTATTTTGTATCAATTTTTTTTATTTAAAAGAGTGGAGTTTTTTGCCCGTTCTTCTCCATAGGTACCTACTACGCTTTGGAATGGGCAACTAGATTTTTGACTGACCGCCCCTTGACAATCCAAAAGTGCCTGTAAATGGTTTAATTGAAATAAATGCTTTGAGTTTGAGTTTGTGTTTGAAAGTGGATGAAAGACTACATTTAGAGGCACTGATATCCACTTAACTATCTAGTTTTGAGTGTCAGAATGGTTACCTACTATCTATTTAACTATTATTATAGGTATTTTAAAATCTATGAATATGGTGTGTAGGGAAAAGGATTTTAAGAAAAGCACATTGCAAGACTAGGCATTTATTTCAATTAGACTTGTCAACAAATAAAAGGTATATTTAATGAGAAAGCTCCGTTCCAAATCTCGGTCTTCGTGGAGAAGAAGGATAAGAAACTCCACGGCAGCTTGTTTTTAAGTATTTGATCAACACATTTTTACATTAGCATTTAATATTGTTATCACCTTAATCTCTTGGACCATTTCTCACAGCTAAAAAAATTATCAATGAAAAGAAATAGAACATGAATATTCCTTAATCCCATTTGACACCTATATAGCAATATTAGCCATTATACTATACATACAGAACAATATACTTAGTTATCAGCAATAATCAAGATATTTTAGGGGTATGAGGAACAAGGTGTAAAGTTAACTCATCCACTATAGAAAAGGGAGGATCCTCCGACCAGACGGGTGTTGTGTCTGGCGGACCAACTGCCCGACTGTTGATTTCGGATAGTCTTATATAAGTCGTTCGCGCGGTAAACTCTTATTGCGCGATGCAGGATTTGTGTGACGTCATGTCTTTGATGCATAGTTCGTATGTTGCGGTGTAACCGCTACAGTATCTTAACTCTATTATTCTCATTTTATGATTAATCCTCTTTTATTATTTTAACATCTTATACTTTGTTATTAATTTTAAGTTGCGAAGTTCTCAGAAATTTTAAGTTTTTCCGATATCTTCGGTCCAAAGGGGAAGATATCGGAAAAACTTAAATTCTCAGAACCCACCACATCGCTGTGGTAGAGCAATAATCTCAGACGCAGCACTCTTGCCCCTTATCAGCCAGACATGGCGGATGTAGTCTCACCAGTGACCACCAGCTTAGTTGTAAGACCTAAACATATAATTAGAATAAGATAGAATAAGTAGTCTTACATTGAACTCTGTAAGCACGGGTCGTTTATTTTAATAAACTCTTAGTTAAACGAGTCCCAAGGTTTTATTTTTAACCATCGCTTCGCTCCCGAAATCTAACTACCTACCATACACAGATTTAAAAACACTTTATATACTACACTTTTTTAATTATATGAAAACTAGCTGTGCCCTGCGGTTTCACCCACATAAGTCTCGATTCTGTGGGAATATCGGGATAAAAAGTACTTATGTCCTAAACCATGTAACCATTTTAGCGTGAAAGCGTAACCAAGAAACTCACTTTCGCATCCTAACTACACTCGAGAGCAATGAATCCGGGTCACTTAAAGAATGTTAAAAATCTCGGAAACTAAAAATGATAGGTTAATGCAATACATTGTATTTAATAGACAATGTAATACTCCTTAAATGAAAGTAAAAAAAATATGAGTCACCATACATTTTATTAACACAAAATTACATAAAGAAAAAAACTGCTGATCTCTCCTTAAAACAAAAATAGGAAACATGAAATTTTTGAACTTTATTACGATTTTCTTGAATTTTAATACTTCGTATTGCCTCCTCGTGCTTCCATTACTGCGTTTACGCGGTTTGGCATGCTGTACACCAAGTTCCTTATACGATTTTGGGGAATATTCTCCCATTCCTCTGTGAGAGCAATTTTGAGCTCACGAAGCGTGATTGGGGGAGGGTTTCGTTGTTTTACGCATCTGCCTAGCTCGTCCCAAGCATGCTCGATCGGGTTGATATCCGGGCTGCGCGCTGGCCACTCCATACGAGTAATGTTCATCTCTTGAAGGTAGTCATTCACAATCCTACCTGTATGAGGTCGGGCATTGTCATGCATAAATATAGCATCCTCACCTAAATTGACCATAAATGGACCAACGTGATCATTGAGGATTTCTTCCACATATCTTTCGCTAGTTAAAGAGCCGTTTTCTATGATCACCAGCTCTGTGCGACTTTCAGAAGAAATTCCGGCCCACACAAGTACAGACCCACCACCGTAGGCTACTTTTTCTTCGATGCATGCTTGCTTGAATCTTTCCCCTGGTCTTCGATACACTCTGTGTCTTCCATCGTGCTTGTAGAGCATACATTTTGATTCGTCGGAGAACATAACTTTTGACCAATCTTCAATACTCCAATTTACGTGGCTCTGGGCATATCTTAGTCTTGAAATACGATGCCCACGCTCCAGTTTAGGGCCGTTTGCAGGTCTAAGGGGTTTTAAGTTAGATTCAGCAAGCCGACGTCTTACTGTCCATGCACTTGGGTTACTTCCTCCGAGGCGTCGAAACTGATTTGTGAGTTCAGTTCCTGTAAGAAAGCGATTTCGAAGCATGGTGTTCACCAAGTATCGGTCTTCTCGTGCTGTGGTACACCTGGTTCTGCCCGTTCCTGGTCTGCGTAGGTTAGAACCAGTTTCTTCGTAACGTCGGAGAACTCTTTGTACTGTTGACAGCGACACACCGACAGTCCTGGCTGTATCGCGCTGACTCCGGCCGGTTTCCAGCATTGTAAGTATTCTGGTGCATTCTTCAGGCGTAAGCGACATAATTTCAGCTTGAATAATGAATATAGAGCACTATCAACATGGTTTATGTACCCACATAAATGACAGATTACAAACAAAAGCAAAACCAAATGCTGTAATTTCGTAGTTCCATCTTCGAAAGTGGCCCTTTTTCAAATTTGATTTTTTTATGATATAACTTTACAATAACTAAGAAGTTTTAATACCTTCATTTAAGGAGTATTACATTGTCTATTAAATACAATTTATTGCATTAACCTAGCATTTTTAGTTTCCGAGATTTTTAGGATTCTTTAAGTGACCCGGATTCATTGCTCTCGAGTGTAATATTATAAAATAATACGAAAGTTAGTTGGTTTATTTGTTTGTATAATTATCATTCTGGTTTGCAGACGAAGTCGCGGGCAACAGCTAGTATTTAATAATTATGTATCTTGAAATGACACGATATTGTTGTTCTAGGTCACAGGTTAGGATTACATCAAAAGCCACACTGAAATTACTTTACAGATACACATACAGGAACAAATATAAATATGTACATCCATTACAGTGACAGAAAATAATTATAATATCGTCAACATACACTAGGTGAAAAAAAAACAAGTATTATTGAAGTTATCTCAAAAATTACCCAAGGAATGTTGCATGTTTCTTCATGCACTACCGTCGTCGAACATAGGCACATTGTTCGACGACGCTACCTTCCACCTCGCTGCTTCCCTTCGACTAAGAACTCCTTTTGTTCTCCTCATCGCTGTCACGGTGGCAAAGTTGTCAACAGCCTCGGACATCACGGCCTGCCTTGCAGCCGAAGTGCTTAGCGCTTAGCGCGGCACGCGAACATTAACAACATCTTCCGATGAGCTCTTGCAACATCTTCCGATGAGCCCGGCATTCCAACTATATAAGAACCCAATGGCTTGGCACGCGACGATGGCAAGAGACCGGACGGCATATCTTTATCTCCATGGAAGGTGGGTAGGCCTTTAGTGTGGGATGCAACCTGTGTCGACACTCTTGCGCCATCCCATCTTCCTGGCTCGGCGTGCTGAGCTGGTGCTACTGCTGCGGCTGCAGAAAACCTCAAGTGGCGTAAGTATAATAACCTTACATTATATTTTCGAGCCGTTTGTGGTTGAAACCCTCGGGCCGTGGGGTCCGAGTACTCACGGCCTCTTTAATGAAATCTCAAAACGGCTATTTGACACTTCCCGTGACCCAAGGGCTGGTTTTTACCTTGGGCAGAGGCTAAGCATTGCCATACAACGTGGAAATGCGGTCAGTCTCTTGGGTACATTACCAGTCGACAGCGATGCGGATGAATTTTTCGATGCTATATTTTAGTTTTTGAATAGTTTTAGTTAACACGTTCGGTCATAAAACGTCAAATTTGAACAATTTATTATTAACACAACGTCTCAGCACGTCTAATAAAAATGTGACATTATTTGCACTACGTCTCACAACGCCAGGAAGCCATAGTAAATTCCATTAGTTGAACTTTTGCGTTGCAACACTTGCAAGTGTCAAACACTTTGAGCCACAACAAATCGAATTTTGTCTACTACACACATGCAAGCACGTACGCACACACGCAACGTCCGAACACGGCGCGCGGAGCAGCAACGTGTCCAAATTGTATGCAGTTATATCGATCGTATATGGAACAACATCATCTGACGTCGACGTCTTTTGACGTTGTTTTATCTAATATCACTCTAGGATACTTGAAGAGCAGAACGTTTGTGAGCGTATGGCCGTTTTGTATGCGTGTGCACTTCACGAGAGCGGTGCGGGCCTGAACGTGTTAAGTTATATATAATTTTGCTATTTTTATTAATAAATTGTTATTTGCCCACATGTAAATATTAAAATATCCATAATTTTTTCAAAGTTGGAGTCTGATTGCCTACGAATGTATGGGAAGTTTTTTGTGATTCCTGACTTTTCTAGTACTCAAACCTCAGTTGGTCCGTTATATGTTTTTGATCTTCATACGAAACAGGATCGATTGGCATCAAAAAAGGTTTTTGTGAAAACGCCCATTTTTTTGCTGACTGTAAATTGTTTTCAAAATCTGTGAATGAAGATCACAATGTCTCAAAAAGTTTAGGACAGTCTCCTAAGACCATTTTACTGTAGTTATAACGGTTAAGATACCTGTCCTAGCTGCCCCATCTCAAAAATCCACCAATAAAAATTAAAAAAAAACAAATCGACGAAAATATCGATGAAACAAGTAAAAAGAAAACTCCTCTTTTAAGAAGTCCGTTAAAAAACACTCACAATCCACTTCATTTTTGTGACGACAAACACCAGAAACTAATTGTTTTAAGACAACCTTCTAGTAAGGAATACTTAACGATATTGAATTAATTCAACCAGATGCCAGACGGACCACTGGTCTCTACCTACTGATAATATACAGGGTGTTAAAGTAATTGCGTGCCATAGCTTAGGGGTAGGTTCAGTATCGATAAAGGAAGCCATAAAAAAAAGAAAAAAAAAAGATCAACCTATAAGCACCTACTAACTTAAAATAGCAATCGTTTAGAAAAAAAATTATTTTATTTGTTTAAATGCTTTAATTACTTACCTACTATCGAACGCGAATCGAACTAACGCTACGACGGCATGTAAGTTACAATTCGAATTTTCCCTTCGTACGGCGATGCGATAATGTTTTTTTTTTAATTTTTTCTGGCTTCCTTTATCGATACTAAACCTACCCCTAAGCTATGGCACGCAATTACTTTAACATCCTGTATATTTATAACTAAACTCAAATTGCTCTCTAGAATTAAATATTATGTTACTGCATTTAATTTTATCCTCAGTACCTACAAATTATTATCAGCGGATTCATTATTGTTTTGTCCAGGCCACATAGGGAAACCCGCACCGCACAGTCATACGTCGTACGTAACATTTGAACTGCAAAAACTGCCCTTACCGCTTCGAAATAAAGGTGTTGTTTACGTCAAATCGTTTGTAACTACTGTTTACTGTTATTGGTTTATCCATGACTCACAACCCACAAAAGTACGCCCGTTTGGCCTTTAGGCTAATGCGTGAAATTTAAAATATTTGTAACAAATTAACCAGAAAAAATTGCACCTGTTAATCTTACCAATCTTTACAATAGTTTAGGTCACTAATAGGTCAAACTCAAATTCTAAGCATTTATTTCAATTAATCTACAGGCACTTTTGAATTTGGGGGAAAGTCCAAAAGGGATACCGTGGCCCCCTGGCGCAATGCCAGGCAACAGAAGGAACACGGGTGGGTTTTAGTCAGTAAGAGTCTGACACGCCCTCCCGCTCCACCCAGAGCGGGAGACTTCATTTGATGATTTCCCACCCAAAAAAAAAAAGGAGCACTTTTGAATGGTCACGAAGTCAGTCAGTCAGAAATATGAAGCTAGTTGCCCATTCCAAAGCGTAATAGGTACCTATGGAGAAGAACGGGCAAGAAACTCCACGGACACTCTTTTAAATAAAAAAATATTGGTTACATCATTCATGTTGAAATTATGCATGTGAGAACAATGTAGAAAGACATGCACATTCGCAAAAGCGTCCGTAATAAAAAAATAAAAAATAAAGACCCATCCAAAATTTTTAAATAAATTAAAATTAGCCATGGCAGCTAAGAGATGACCAGTCTCAACTGACGGCGCCGCGGTCCAGGTTCCGACCGCGGTCCACCATTTGGTGACTCCTGAGCTACACCATCTGTAAGCTCGTCTCGTATTATTTGTCAGGTAGGTATTTTTTAAGGAAAATTTTTAATTAAAATGAAAAGTTATTATTAATTAAATTTTTTCATGTATTGAAGAAGTTTTTTTTAAAAGTGGAGATGTTTTTTTTCTCGTCTATCCCATGGTATGGGGTGTCGTTGGAAAGGTCGATCAAAAATATTGTGGGCGTGTGAAATATATTTTTCAATTAAGGAATCCGTTTGCGAAATATTAAGCTTTAAAGTGCAAATTTTTTGTTAGAGTCATGTGTCCGCCCCCCTGCCAGCTAAATGGTTAATAATTATGTACTTGGATTTGTGAAAAAAATCACAGCAGTAGCATATCTAACGAAGTTAAAAGGAAAACTATCACAGCTAAGTAGACTTTACAGGTTAACCAGTAATAATCGACTATCTTAATTTTGCAGTTTGACATGTTTTTTAACTACAATGTTAAGTTTGTTCTTGGGGTAAATTCATCCCAACTGCGTAACCCTTCATTGTGCGTGGTTCGACACGCACTTGGCCAGTTTTTATATTGTACTGTGTTTTTTTGAACTGCTGAAAGATGGATTCAATGTCAGCAGTTCAGCATTCAATGTCACTGTGGAAATAGCTAAAACAGACCAAACGCGCGGTTTCTACATCTGTTAACTGTCTTATCTTTCTAACAGCATAAGCGCCTCTGCTTAGCTGCCCCGCGAGAGATGTTATAGGTTTATGGGGTCCCCATTGTATGTGATTTCTGGTCTAGCGTGATTCCTAGGAAAGCCGTTTGATTATAAATTCCAGTTTTTCTCCATTCAATATGATGTCACATTCGCCACTTCTAACAGTAGATAATTCTAATCTAATGCATTTAGTTTTATGTAGTTTATAATTCATATATTACGATATGAGAGTAGATACAAGTGTTTGGTGTTACTTCTTAAAAAATTGCATGGCAGGTGTCTGGAACACAGGGCGGTAACACCAAAGGATTTGTAGAGTCTATTGTGTATGAGGTGGGTTTGGGGAAATCT
Organism: Xanthia togata; assembly: GCA_963853775.1. Taxonomy (NCBI): domain Eukaryota; kingdom Metazoa; phylum Arthropoda; class Insecta; order Lepidoptera; family Noctuidae; genus Xanthia; species Xanthia togata. The sequence goes on from OY970805.1 coordinate 8,979,201, forward strand.
CCAAATAAATAAAGCTCTAAAAAGTAATTAAGTATATTACGAAACACAACAAAAATTGTGAGTTGATACAATGAAGCGCGGTGCGAGTCAAGACTCAAGAGTCCTGCTCGATACGTTGTTTAGCGCGGATTGCCGAGGGCGACCGAGGGGCGCGTCTGGAGCGCGGGGAGGAGGCGGTGCGTCGAGCCGCTAGCCGCGCAATTCGGTCAATTTCGTTACTGTTACTGTCGATAATAGTCCTATGGAGAAAAACGGGCAAGAAACTCCTTGAAAACTCGAGCTTCGCGTCTTTACCAGACATTGCACGAAGAGAAACTCCTAGCCGTGTTGTATTAGGTTTTAGTTACTGATGCACCAATAACAAAACCTGAGGATCCCCAACGACGATTGACGCCGCAGCTAGATCAAAAGTGTTATTATCGTGTTGTACTGTTAATTTACGTAGTACCCGTGCAGGTACCCTATTTGCTGTCAATACCTGTCGAGCTAATTCTGGTTTGCGCTGCCCTATCCGTCGAATGGTTGAATCTTATAATATTGTAATTTTGTTAATATTTATATTTTTTTATGCTCTAAATCCAAAGGAGATTGCCCGATTTGTAAGGAAAGTTGGGTTCCACTGGAAAATTGTTGTGCCCTGAAGATTTTTATTTTAAATAATAGTAAAAACATAGTATTTTCATAATCAGAAACCATTTTTCATTTATTCACCCTGGTTCAAGAGATATCATTGTTTTTCTGTTGTAGCACTAAGAGTCAAATATCTCACAAAGAAAGAAACGTAATGCACTGGAGTGCATCGTGCGTCATTGCTTTGTTTAGATACTTTGAGTTTTGAATTCCGTAATCTTTTACTTAGTTATTATTTACGATACGTGCTTTTTCTGCTACTACCGAGTTGAGCTATTAAGTTCCTGGAGGAACTTAATTCAAAACTCAAAGTATCTAAACAAAGCAATGACGCACGTAACGAACCACAGAACATACGTAAGTATCTCTATGTAGTCTGTGCACAGAACGAAGTCTGCGAGTTCTGTGACATGCACAAGTAAATGTTGCCAGATATATTTTTTTATAATTTATTAATAAATCGTTATAGATCAATCGATAGTAACTACTTTTCTACTAAGGAGTTATCTAAATAAACATGGCTATTATTTTTGTGTGTATTACTTTTCTGAACATTTATTATTTATCAATGAGTATTATGAGTTTAAGTAACCTATTATTATCATTGTTCTATCGGTTTTACTCGCATCGACTATGAGCATTGTTTATTTATCCAATAGTGTTCGTCATCAAGAATACTTTACATAAACTCATATTTGGCGTACACGTATTGTTGTTCATTTCAGATATATATGGTACAATAATACGTATAAAAGGACAGGGATAACATCATTCTATCTCATCGTCCTAAAACAAAATACTAACACAGTAGCGTTAAAGTTGTCAAATGTTGAGATCTAATTGAGATGTAAACTGCCCATAGGTTAATAAAATAAAAAATAATAGTTTTTTTATTTTATTAACCTATGGGTATGGGTTTTAATTAATATCGATTACTCAATTGATTCAAAGATAGCTTTAGTTATTAAATTCTTTGATACCTGGCAACTTTTTTTTGTATGCCAATCAAACCACAGACTACATTGAATCAAACGGATGTCGACGTAATGTTTAACTATTAATTAACTTTATCTTTATTCCCAGGGTGAAATAAATTGTATAAAAAATACCCTGTACACAAAAAAAATAGTAATATTTTTTGGTTATTATTAAAATCAGGCACCCGATACCACAAAAGGGACCTGCTCCGTGGCAATCTCCTTTAAATGTAATGTTATGAAAATTATTATTAACCGATAATGTTATCAGGAATATAAGTTAGTCTAGATTTTATTTTTCATTTGTTTTTAGTGTTATGTATTATTCTGTTACCAAGCAATCAATTAATTTTGTTATTTTTTTCATTTATATTTCTATTTTGCATAATGTAATTAGTTATTATTAATGTGATGTTATTATTATTTTATCACCTATCTAGTGATAATCATTATCATATTTTACTATGTTAATATGCGGATAATGGGCTGCAATATTGTTTATACTTTGTATTTATTTTATCTATTTCGACACATAATTGTAGCTGTTTATTGTCCTTGAATAAATAAAATAAAATAAAATGAGAGGTCTAGTGTCGAGAAAAAGAGAGAGCTCGACTTTAGCCATATCCTAAAGAACTGTTGAACCCAGATGTGGTTCCCTCCCTCGTTTCCATGCTTTTGCACCGTGGCATTTCTTGAGGATCTCAGTCTGTCCAGAAGTGGATGTGTTTTGATTCAAATGACGGTAACGATTCAACTCTTAGTCCTTACCTTACCTACCCTAAATCGGTTCTTAGTAACTAGCCAGTGTTTCGATTTATATAAAATTATCTTATGCGTCATCTTACCTAATATTATAAATCTGAAAGTGAGTTCGTTTGTTTGTTTGTTACCCTTTTACGCTAAAACAGATGGAAAGATTTCGATGGAATTCGGCACACAGGTGACCATGACCTAGGTTAGTACAAAGGGTATTTTTTATCCCGGTACCTACATTCCCTTGGGGTAATTTCGGACCTCTACGGTGAAGCCACGGACAAAAGTTAGTAGAGAACAAAGCAAAGCAAAAACTGCTGTAAAGCTTGAGTACACCTAGATCATGTCATTTAGATAAGAACCTTGGGATACTACCTTCTCATTTATTTGAGAAAGAGAAGATGATGATATCTCTTTTTTTTTGTTTCTAGTTGAATGCTACTTTGTTCCCTTAAAGGTCGTAAGCGCGACAGCTGAGCAAAGGTTCTTGGGATCAGTCCTCAAGTCGTAATGTAAATAAGTATGACTTTAGGAACTTTTCAGTAGCATCCCAGTGTCTGGATTTGTGCCCAGTTGATGCTGGACCCCATATTCCTTTTTTTTATAATCGGGAAATACAAGCGTGGTGGTAACATATATATCATGCCTGTATTCTTAGAAGGGTTTGGCAGACGTGTACCTTTAGTATACCCATATTTCACCAGTTATGTTTGTAAAGGGGGGCAAGACAATTCCCATCAGCCACATAAACAAACAACTGTCTCTTACAGGCTTAACTCACAACCTCATTGGCCGACAAAGCGTATTCAATGCATGGGTTCTAAAATCTCTAGTGGACAGTGAAACCTTTGCCAGGTGCAAAGGTTATATTATATAGATATTCTTTAGAGTTAAAAGGTTTAACGGTATGTGTGCCGCTGAATCACATGCACACGAGACATTTCAGCTTTGTCTGCAATGGCCGCAAGCCTGCGTTTCCTATGGTGTTGCAGACGTTCATAAACGATGGTGACCACTTACCCCCAAGTTACTGGTTTTTTGGTATTTGTACACAAAGGGTGAAAATGGGTTCATATTTTTTGTTATACGTAATAGGGTCAAAGAAATATAAAAAAATAGGAGAAGTGGCATGGCGGCGTGTCTGTGTCCGCTCGTCGTGATCAAGATGCTCATGTCATAGGCAAATGGCCGTCTTTGCGAACTAGTGCGCTCTCGGCCGCGATCGTGACAACAATTTAAGAATGCCGTGTTGTTCAGTGGTTTCTTTTAAAAATCGAAGCCAATTTAAAGACTGGACAATCAATGTAAAAATCACAAAACGATACCTTCATTAATGCGGTTGCATCGCGTAGTACGGCTGCTGTATCAGATCCACTAACGTAAGCTATCTACAACAATGTCGATTCTCGTATGAATTTATATTACCTACTATTAAAGTTTATTCTTCAATTTGTCAACCGTTAGGTATAGCCGGATTGGAAGGCTGATGAGAAAACTTATTTTTTACTCATTTTGATTACCTCATAGTGTATTTTTTTTTTGATTTAGTACATAAATGTTTTCTTTGCAATTTCTTGTTTATTTATACCATACTTATGTAGGTATATCATTAATAAATGGGAGAATCAATAACTTTTCGATTTAGTCAATCACTAGCGTATATTGTAAAATATGTAAATGGCTTTTGCACAGCACAACGATAGGGATCGATGTTTTCGTGTGTGTAAGATGTACGGTGCATGGTAAATGCACACTGTGTTTGATGGGTTAAGGCTTATAACTGATTGTACGTTCTAATTTATGAAATACGAGTGTGTGCGTGACTTCCTATCTATTCGTATTACTGAACTGCATTTGTAGGTGTGGCGAAGTGGTAGGGACAAACTGGAGACATTGGGTTCTGATATATTTTCAACTACCGGGCATATGGGGTCAAGCCTACGCCGTCTATTAATCTGTCTGCCACCAAGCTGTAGGTATATTTTAAGCCTTCATAAAATATCGTAGGTACTACTTGGTCTATAACATAGCAAATATAAAGCCATAAGTTTTATCTCAGTGAGCTAGCGGGTCAACGATTGTTGTTTCTCTGTAATGAATACTCCCATTGCATCTCTTTCACTTCGGAAAGAGAAGCAATGGGGGTATTGATGCATGGAAAAATCCAATTTAAGTTTTAATATGACATACATAACGCCTGTATTCCCCGAAGGGTCAGGGAGAGGTGCACCTATAGTACACCCACATTTCGTCAGTTATGTTCAAGTCACATGTAATAGGGGGTGAGCCTATTGCCATCAACCGGGCACAAATCCAGACTCCGGGCTGCTACTGAGAAATTCCAGATGGAAAAACCCTAACACTTTGCGCGACCTGGGAATCGAACCCAGGACCTTGCTCAGCAGTAACGCTTGCGACCAATAGACCAACGAGGCGGTTTAGTTTTAATATCTTAAATAGATATTAAAACTGTTGTTGTTTAACGTTGTGAAGATAGTTTAATAGGTAGAAAAATAAAGGAACATGTATGTAAGTGTGAGCATTGTTTATTATTTATTCCAAGAAAAATACCTCTTGTAATTATTTATTTATTTTATACGAACGGCCGAGGTCAATTACACTATTTTAACATAATATAATTTATTTAACACCATGCATTCTTCTCACAAAAATTGTATACCTTACGGGATTTAAAAATTAGGTAAATCCTGTAAGTTTCGATTTAATTAATTGCAGTTTTCAACAGGGTTATTGTATGGATCAACCATACAATGACCCTGTTGGATAGCCATTTGTTTGGCCATTTTCGGGAACGTACATTTGGCCTATCGGTGGTCCTTACATTTGACCGTTTGATGGGGCTTGCGGATAATATAACGGGCCGGTCGGAGGTGTATACACTGGAGTATTCTGTGAGCCATATGGGGTTCCAGGTCCGTTAATTGGACCGTATGGTGTGGCTTCCGGATAATATAACGGGCCGGTCGGAGGTGCATACACTGGAGTATTCTGTGAGCCATATGGGGTTCCAGGTCCGCTAATTGGACCGTATGATGGAGTTTGCGGATAATACATCGGGCCCGGCGGAGCTGCATACACTGGAGTATTCTGGCCATATGGGGCTCCAGGTCCGTTAATTGGACCGTATGGTGTGGCTTCCGGATAATATGACCGGCCAGTCGGAGCTGCATACCCTGGAGTATTCTGATATCCATATGGGGCTCCAGGTCCGTTAATTGGACCGTATGATGGAGCTTGCGGATAATATATCGAGCCGGGTGGAGCTGCATACACTGGAGTATTCTGACCATATGGGGCTCCAGGTCCGTTCATTTGACTGTATGGTGCGGCTTGCGGATAATATAACCGGCCGGTCGGAGGTGCATAATTTGGCGTATTCTGTGATGATGGGGCTACAGATGTTGTTTCTTGTGAAGGTGTCACATCTGGTAGTAGTTCATATTTCCTTTCACCAGTATCATCATAAGCTTCGAACTCAGGACCAAAGCTGTTTTTACTTTCCTGCACTAAAGTTCCGTTTTGATATCCAATTTTGTTGCCCAAGTTTAATTTGAGACCGGTGCTGAATCTATTAACGTGTGTCGTGTGCGTCTCAGTGATACGTTCTCTGGGATCATATGGTGCGCCTGAAATTAACAACATCACATCTATATATATAAAAGAAAGTCGTGTTAGTTACACTATTTATAACTCAAGAACGGCTGAACCGATTTGGCTGAAATATGGTGGGGAGGTACAAAGCTTAGGACCAGGAGACGGACATAGGATACTTTTTATCCCGGTCGGGTAGGTGTGTAGGTAGGGTAGGTAGGGTAAGTAGGTAAAGTAGGTAGGTAGGTAGGGCAGGTAGGTAGGTAGGGCAGGTAGGTAGGTAGGTAGATAGGGTAGGTAGGGTGGGTAGGTAGATAGGTAGGGTAGGTAGGTAGGTAGGGTAGGTAAGATAGGTAGGGTAGGCAGGGTAGGTAGGGTAGGGGAGGGTAGGTAGGGAAGGTAGGTAAGTTGGGTAGGTAGGTTGAGTAGGTAGGTAGGGTAGGCAGGTAAAGTAGGTAGGTAGGGTAGGTAGGTAGGGTAGGTAGGGTAGGTAGGTGTGGCGTAGATAAGTACTTAGTGCTCCCCGTGCGAAGCCGGGGCGGACAGCCACGAGGTATTCCTCGAAGCGCTACCATTTTGAGGCGCTCCTAATGAGGCGCTCCTTTTTTATTCCTCGGAGCGCACCTTTTAGTAGCGCTCCCGATAGCAATTAAAAATATTAAAATTTTATTCCTCGAAGCGCGCCTATGATTAACTTTCGAATAGAGATAGGATACTAACTGAAACTATCGATAATAAGTAAAACACGTTATTTTATACAATTTGCAAAAATTCTATACTCCTTGAACATAGATTGGTTTAAAAAAAAAAAGTGATCCTGTGTGTGTAAACCTATTTAAAAAAAAAAATGTTTTGCTTTCGGCATTATAATGTGTACCTATTCAAAGAGTAACGTGTATTCAAAGAGGATGTTATTAATAAATAAAACGCACAGATATAATATAAATGATATGCGTTTATTAATCACATTGACAGAAAAATATATAAAAAAACATATTTTTCTGTCAATTTCGTACTTTTTTCGATGATGATGATGCACAAATGAGTTTTTAAAAATATAATTTATTACGTTTAGTTCATGCTCTTCCCTATTTTTAAACGTGGGTGGTGTGGGTGGGTGTGTGGGTGGTGGTAAAAATAGGTTTACACACACAGGATCACTTTTTTTTTTTTAACCTTTATATCGTCAAGGAGTATAGAGTTTTTGCAAATTGTATAAAATAACGTGTTTTACTTATTATCGATAGTTTCAGTTAGTATCCTATCTCTATTCGAAAGTTAATCATAGGCGCGCTCCGAGGAATAAAAAAGGAGCGCCTCATTAGGAGCGCCACAAAATGGTAGCGCTTCGAGGAATACCTCCTATTTTATATAAACAAATAATCATCGTTTTAGCACATGCACAGTCTAACGGCTGAATATTCAAATGCGAATGAATGCACACACATACATTCTCACATATACTCTTACATACCCTCTCACATACAGACACACTATGCATAGAGATTCACACTCGAATAATACTCTCAATAAAATCAACAGTAGGTTATGTCAATTGAGGTGTCAAACCGCTTTGATGCGCAAGAGTGTTTACTGCATGGGGCCAATTATTTATAATAAATTACCAAGAGATTGGAAAGATTTAAATGCTTTGCTGTTTAAGAATAGACTACGTAACTTTTTGATAAATAAAACGTATTACAGTGTGACTGAGTTCCTATCTGAGAAAAAGATTAGTTGACTTTTCTAGTAATCGTTTTATGGAGTTGTAATTTAATAATTATTCATTGAATGGTATATAATTTAATAATAATTGATCTAATGACATATAGTAATTTGATATAAATGTAAAATACAATAATAATAACTTGATGTAAATGTTGTATACAATATTAATAACTTGATGTAAATATTTGCTAACACTTAAGCTACCTAATAAATCTGTGGATCAGCTCAGATTTATATCCAGATGCCCTAAAAGTTTCAAGAGTGAAACAATTATTTTTAAAAACAATAAGGAACACATGGCTAACTATAGACCAATTGCCTTAATTCCTAAAATATCCAATTTTAAAAAAAAAAATACGTGTGTAAAGTGCGTACGTGTGTGTAGTGTGTGTGTTATACTCATACCTCGAAAAGAAAAATATCTTTAGTGACGACGACAGCACTATGCCTGTAGCATGTAGATATATAATAAAGACATATATGAAAGTGAAATAAATAAATCTTTGACATCAATATCAGGGTTAAATATGAACAACCTAAAAACAAATGTAGATAAGACCACTATTATGCATTTAAGGCAACGGATCTAGGCTGTATTTGACCTTAACGTAATATACAAGCCAAGGACACTGTACTTAATAAAGTCGACACCACATTTCTAGGAATTATGATTGACTCTAAATTAAACTGGAAGGCACACATCGAATACCTAAGTAAACGGCTGAGCTCTTCTGCGTACGCCTTATATAAACTGGCCCCAGAGCTAAATACAGACGCTTTAATAACAGCATATCTAGTCTAGTAGCACCGTTATTGCGCTACGGTATTATATTTTGGGGGAATACCGCAAGCAAAGAAATAGCGTTTAAGGCCCAAAATTAAGGATTTATAATTCCGGAAATATAAATTCAAATTATAAATCCGGAGTCACATGTAATCTGTTCGATTTATAACACATGTGACTCCGTTTGTTTTATAAGTTTTATTAGTTATCTCAAACAGAGATAAACAAGCAATATTCCGAACGAACTTCGCACACTCGACTTAAAGTTGCAATCGATCTAGTTGTTGGAATAGTTATACATTAATAGGATGAAAAGATTGCAATCAAAGCTACGGGTCGCGGGTTCAATTCCTGAACTGATCCAATGTTTGAAAGATATTTAAGGTAATAAAAAGTATTTGTTTCGATTCCGATTCATTCAAAATATAGAAGAGCTTTACACACATATATAAATAAAAATGAAAGTATTTTGGTACTCACAGTGGATTCTATCCAAACACACCACGGTCAGGAAAAGGGAAAACTGTAAAAAAATAGTATAGGTTAATCCAAAGGTTTCGTGCTAATGCCAAAACTTACGTACCTTTATGGTTACAATTCAGTAAAATTTATTTAGTACTTGTTAACTGGCGGCATTGCCACGTTTTATAGCAATGTTTAGCCTCAGGGCAAGGTAAACGCCAGCTCTTGGGTCACGGGAAGTGTCAACCAGCCGTTTGGAGATTTCATTGAACAAACCATGAGCACTCGGACCCCACGGCCCGAGGGTTTCAACCCCAAACGGCTCAAAAATAATAATTACCGATAAGGTTCTACTTTCGCTGCTTGAGGTTTTCTGCAGCCGCAACAGTACAGTACGCCGAGCCAGGATGATGGGATGACAAAAGTATCGACACACGTTGCGTCTCACTCTAAAGGCCTACCCGCCTTCCATGGAAATACATAAAGACATGCTGGCCATCCCGTCTCTTGCCATCGTCGAGTGCCAAGCCACTGGGTTCTAATACAGCTGGAACGCCGATGGTGATAAGAGATCGTCGGATGCTGTCATTAATGTTCGCGTGCCGCTCTAAGCGACCCACACTTCGGGTCATGGTGTCCGAGGCTGTAGCCAACTTCGTCGATGAGGAGAACAAAAAGGAGCGCCTAGACGCAGGGAATCAGCGAGGCGGAAAGTAGTGTCGCCGAACAAAGTGCCTATGTTGTATAATATGCTACGTTACAGACTATAGTCCTTCCACAGATATTTTACCTCTGTCAGCAGAAATCCAATATCAACAATAACGAAAATAAAGATAACTGTGATTTTGACAAACAACCGCAACCTTATTATAACGACTACAAAGATCACTGTTATTTGTGTACAGTACAGTGATGCAAAACCAGAGGAAGCATAACTTTGACAGGACTTAGTGACAGCACACCCGAGACAACATAGTTATATTGTCAAAAAAGTCACCAAAAGTTACTGAGAATCTATTTTATTAAAAGTTACGGTTTCTTAGAAGAGCGCTGGCCAACACATAGCGTCTGAAATTGACGTCACTGAAACGTTATTTATGAAATTAAGTTGTTCTTTTCCTAGAGAGCGTTGTTTGACACCGAGGATTCAAACCCCGTTTAGGCCGTTATGTGGCGGCCACCGCTATTCTAGGAAACCATAGCTTTACAAGAAAAAACTGAATTGTCTGTGATAGACAAAACAGTTTTGCTCCTACAGTCCTTTCAGTTATTTTACCTCGACAGCGACGGGAATAAAGATGGCTAATGCAAAATCAGAGGTAAAAAAAAATATGAAAGAAGTTAGAGAAAGTGCGACTGTGTGAGGAAATTGAGAAATTTCTTTCAAAGTAATTAGTATTAAAAAAAAACACTTACAAGTAGCTTCATAGTAATCGTGACTCAAACCAATACTTAGTTAGAAGAAGTCAATCACACATACTAGTGTTAAAACGAATGTACAAAACTTTAAATACTAAGCTGTTATCTTTCGTGTGATAAGTAGTTGATCCTTGACATAACAGCATTTTTTTTTAAACAAGTGAAATGTATATGTCGCAGTCATCTGGTTGAATCTACTATTTTATTGAATGTCTGGCGCGTTCATTAAATGCCGGCATCCAATTAAATAGCTGAAAGCTGACCCGGGAATCGAACCCAGGACACAGGAACAGTAGTTTTTGCGACCACGAGACCTACGACACTGTCTTAGTCATCCCTTTTGTGGCCCAACATTCTGATCTAAATGTTACAGTTAAAACTCGTTTTTAGTTAGAACTCGTTTTCACTAGTTAAAACTAGTTTTGTTAGTGTTGCTAGAATTTCCTAGTTAAAGCTCGAATTAACTAATATTATGTTGTTAAAATAATGCTAGATGGATATTATAACTAGTTCGAAAAGTACTGTTTTTGAGCCCAGAAACACACGGATGGCGTAAACACTCTTAAAGAACAGTTTTTAGTTAGAACTACTTTTAACATATATTTATCTTAGTAGAATACGTCGTAAATTCTAGTGAAAACGCGTTCTGACTAAAAACGGGCTTTAACTGTAACCAAGACAGCAGATCAAACTATTGTTTTATAAATCTTTCCCTTAAGTTTAAGACTTTTCCCGTGACCTGCCGCTAGTTCATCCATCGAGTCCTGCTTAACGTTTCGATCTACTTCGCTATCGCTTTGCTTGAGTGAACCGAGATCCCGAAAGTCTGAGCAGACCGGGAGAAGCGCGCCATCAAGCGCTATGGCTTCAGAACTGCATAGTCCGCCGAAATCGCAGAACATATATTCAGTTTTCACGTTCTGCTGATTTTCAAGCCAACACTATCCTCCAGCTTCTGTTGCCACTTCTCCAATCTGTTTTGGAGCTCGGGTCCATCTTCACCGACAGTAACAATGTCAAAGGAAAACAGCATGCATCAGTAAGCCCGACGCCAAAGCCTCCATAATCAACCGAAAGAGGTAAGGACTTAAAGCCGACCCGTGTTGCAAACCTAAAGCCACACTGAACTCGTTGGTATTGTCAGCAGCCGACCGGTCGTAGGTATGAGATTGACTGTAATAACAAGAATTAACCCTTCATAATTCCCGGGTAAACCTTTCTCTTTCAAGGCCCACCAACCACTCTCGAGGTTATCATACCATTCTCCAGATTAATGAACATCTTGTACAAGCTTGTGGTGTGAGACCCTTGTGTCTCGGAAAGCACGTAAATTCGATATTACTGCATCTGACCTCTCCCGGCCTCTCCAATCCTGAAACATCAACCTTTTGTTTCAAATTAAAACGGCCAGGGGGGATCTAATAAATAAGAGTAGGAAGGAGGTTCTCTATTCGAAGAGTATAATTATATCGGTTATTAGTTTATCTTCATAGCCTGGCTATGCAGCGATGTCATTTATATTCATAATAAACTTAATTTATTGTTTAGTGTAATCTTCCATTATAAATATATCTCTTTATTTGTTTTCCATCTAAAGTCGGACTGTCCTAGCGATAAGAGAGTAATGCGTAACAACTGTTGACAGTTGAAACTACCTACAGATAATATTTTTCACACTCGGAAATCCCTATATACGGGTCAGTAATAACAATAATTCAGTAAAAATAATAAGGTCAGTCAACAACTAACAAGTTTTAATGACTAAGAAGTCACATGACTATCGCGCCAGTTTGAACACCTCAATACCCAGTTAGTTGGCACAATCAGCGCGAGCGGATTTCGACCCGCAACTACGGATCGAAATCCGCTCGCTACAGATTGGCTAGAGCTTTATCTGTGAATCTGTGATACAACCTTATGACAGACAGAATAGACGGGCAGCGTAGGCGAAGTAATAGCTGAATAGTAGTAGGTAATTCATGTTTATAGATATGTATGCTTATAAAATTACAACCGTTGCGTTGTAACAAATGGGATTTCCTTACTTCAAAAATGACAAACTTTCATCCCAATTAGGAGATGAATTTTCTAAAATCCTTCCTTAGTGCTCACCTCCGTTGTGCAAAACTTTATGCATCTAGACTCAGTTGTTTAGGTTTTGCCTTCTTTTTCTTTTCAACGGTACTTCTGTACTGTTTAGCCCTAGTAGGTGGCTATCATTTATTGCGGCGTCAGAAGCGTTGTTCAGATCGAAACGGTGCAAGTGAACGGACAATTGGGACACTCTAGCAGATGGGACATAGTCTGTTCAGGAGCACCGCACTTGCATTGAATGTTGGGTGAATCGATTGCGCCCTAATTCACCAGCTATCTAATCACATTTTTGACAGTTCAACAATATTCATTGCGTTATTTATGTTGTTGAGCAGAATTTTTTTCGGACTTATTAAGCAATGGATTAGCAATACGTTTCAAAACTATTCAAATTCAGATTGTCGTATGTCGTTGAAGTATGTGTCTTTTATTTTTATTTCTATTTTAGAAACTAACCTTATTTTAGGCTGGATGTGATGCGGTATGTCTCCAAGAACCACAAGGTTTCGATCTTATCTTCTCTTTTCCGTTACAATAGAAACTTTAGAAAGCCATAGAAATATAAATTTACTAGCACTGGTCGCTGGTCGCTGGCTTTTTGCGGCTGCTCGATGATGCGTCCCCGCTTCAAGCGTCAGGCGTTGATTTTTTGGAGATTCGTAGGTATATAAAAAAAAAACTCTGAACTGAGCAGCACACAAAAAATCTTTTACATTATTTATTTACGTATTCTTAAACATTTTTTATTATTAATATTCAAGTATGTATCTATTTTATATACCTACGTCCGTGTGTCACTGCGAGGTGCCAACTGAAAACCAGCGCTGGGTGTCTGACGCCCAGCAAATGCTGAGATGGTAACCCTTTCGGTATGGGCACGCTCAGCAAATTTTTTCTGCAATTTTATGTTTTTTGTTCTCTTTTTTTTAAGTGTTTGTTGCTGTTGTGGTGTGTCTGTGTCGAATAAATGTTTTCTATTCTATTCTAATACTATTCTATTGATCGTGTATTACTTAATTAGGGTACAGATTATCCTGACTCGGCGACTTGGTGACTGCCGCGTTGGTCTAGAAGTCGCAAGCGCTACTACTGAGAATTTCGTTTAAAATACGTTTAAATTTTTAATAATTTATTCATCTTTATATAGTTTTTTTTTCTATTTTGTGAATGTGAGAACGCTGTAAGCTTAGTGGACTGTAGATTTGCTGACCATAAATATTTTGTTGAGTACCTGGTACTTGTTGAAAGTCCTACACTGTCCTCCCATACCTAATAACACTGTTATTTGAAAATATTGTAAAAGTCAATTATTTTTAAAAGAGTAACCGTGGAGTTTCTTGCCGGCTCTTCTCCATAGGAAACGACCAATTGGAACCGTGCACCTAGCTTCTGACGTTTCATAAGTGCCCATGTAGGTTTATGTGAAATAAAATATTTTGAATTTTTTGAGGTCCTGGGTTCGTTTCTCGGGTCGGGCAGTGTTATTGGAATTTTCTATCTGGAATTTCTCAGTAGCAGGCCGGAGTCTGCATTTGTGCCCGGTTGATGGCAATAGGCTCGCCCCTTTGGGATCAATGGGACTTAAACATAACTAGCGAAATGTGGGTGTACCTGCTACAGGTAGTATTGTTAGAAGTAATGAATGTCACGTTGTACTGAATAAGGAGACACTAGAATTCGTCGAAAAAACGGTTTTCCTGGGAATCACGCTTGACTCAAAACTACAGTGGGGTCCTCACTTAACATCACTTGCAGGGCGGCTAAGTTCAGCCGCTTACGCTGTTTAGAAAATCCGCCAACTAACAGACGTGGATACCGCGAGACTGGTCTATTTTAGTTACTTTCATAGCATCATGTCTTACGGTATTTTGCTGTGGGGACGGGCCGCAGATATTGACTCTATATTTATTCTGCAAAAGAGGGCTGTTAGAGCCATCTACAACCTCCGCAGACGCGAATCTCTTAGGGAACTGTTTAAGAAAATTAATATCATGACGGTACCTTGTCAGTATATATATGAAAACATTATGTATGTTCGAAAAAATCTACATCTCTATAGTAAGATAAGTGACAGGCATAATTTTAACACAAGAAATAGGAACAAATTAGATCAACCACGTTTCAGATTGTCTAAAGTACACACTTCTTTTATGGGGTACTGTGTAAAATGTTATAATAAAATACCACTCGATATTCTTCAACTAAATGAGATGAAATTTAAAACTTGCATTAAACGCACACTATGTAGACAAGCATACTATAAGTTGGATGATTATATCGTAGATAAAAATGCTTGGCTAAATGCTGGTCCTGCTCCACAGCCACTTGGGCTCACTGGTTAAAAATGAAAAAATTGGTAGAGTTGCTTCCCCTTTTTTATTTTTTCTGACTACGAACTTATTGTTTATTTTGTTTTTTTGTTATTAAACTAAGTTTTAATTATTGAATACTCCAATAGATAATATTATATATAATAACTTAGACGCATTTTTATTTTCAATTTTTGTAAATGTGAGTACCATGGAGTCGTTTTACTATATTATTATATTGATTTTGACTTGAAAGAGCAGGGTAGTTGAGAGTATGTCATGCTCACTTAAATGTCTCGCTGATGGTGGCGAGTGTGTTGGATCATTCGGTTCCCTACAAAATGGTTGAGCTGGATGGTGCTGATCCACGCGTCATGTTCGTGAACGGGCGCCGTCAGTTGATACTGGTCATCTCTTATCTGCCAGGGCTTATTTTTAATCGTTTTTGATTTATATATATTTTTTTTTACATTGTTCTCACATATAGAATCAACAAGAGTAATGTACCCAAGATTTTGTAATTTCTATATTTAAAAGAGTGTCCTTGGAGTTTCTTGCCCGTTCTTCTCCATAGAGATCTACGTTTTGGAATGGGCAACTAGCTTCAACTTTCTGACTAACTGACTCTTTGACAATTCAAAAGTGCCTGTAAAGGGTTTAATTGAAATAAATGCTTTGAGTTTGAGTTTGAGTTTGAGGTAGTACACCTCTGCCCAACCCTTCGGGGAAACAAGGCGTGATGTTATGTTTTGTTTTGGTACAGATTTTGTTTGCAGCGGCCTACTGACGCAATCGATTCAGAGCTTTCCAATAGCCACTACATTTCGCGACCGGGAGTCAGGCGCTCTTGGGGCTTTACAAAGACTTGAGGTGGTAGATAGCTCTCTTCCCACAATATGTAAATTTGCAACGTTTAAAAAAAAAAAAAAAATTACTTTGCTCTTTGGGTGACCTGTCTTTGATCGCCTATGTAAGAAGCTCCTGTGACTTTTTAGTCTACCCGGAGTTGTCGTGTGGGGATGTCGGGAATCGGATTCTTGGTTCTGTTTTTCCTGCGCGCATGTGACATCCCTTCGTACTGCTTAGCGTTGTCTGTCAGTGAATGAATTAATCAATTCACATTATATAAGATTTTTATTAAGTAGATGTTTTAATGCTTAAGAAAGTCATTCAATGCTTCAAGGATCTTTTGGCGCTTGAATGACGTCGACAGGGAGATGCTTTTGATAAACATTTGTGCAATTGTTTTGAGAAATGTAAACATTTGTGCAATTTTTTTGAGAAATGTAAACATTTGTGCAATTGTTTTGAGAAATTTATTGAAAAAACAATATTTCGGCGCTTGTTCCGATTGTGGCGTTGCGCCAAATGATCCTTGTACAGCTATAGGTAACAACGGTACTTTTTTCTTATTCTTTATGTCCCAGTGCTGAGCAAAGGTCTCCTCTTTAGCCTGTCACTCATCTCTGTGAGCTGCCTTCTCTGGCCAATCTCCCATTAGAGTTTTAGTGTTTCCTAGTATTAAAAAAAAACAAGTATTATACAGTCAATACTCTACATAACGCGACCCCTCTTCCACTATTGTTCTTTGTAAGAGGAGTCAGGTAATGTGGAGTACGGACCGTACATCCTCACACACTAACTCTTGCCTCAATTTGGGTGTACCAAAAGTACTGCTCTGCTTAACCCTCCAGGAATAACAGGCGAGACGTAATATTGTTTTGTTGTAAATAATAAATTGAGCTCTCAGAGGTCACGTTCAATGCGAGATAAGCTTCGTATATAAAACTATCGTTGAACAATATTCAGTACTTTATAGTAGTTTGATATTTGCTAATTACTGTCGTTTTTGAAGTCGCAATCATGAAGTTGATAGTAAGTGTATTTTTTTTATGTTGTGTACATAATATCGGGTCTAGTTTTAGTAAAACCCATGACGCATGCATCGCGAAATGTTTATCTTTTCGATACGTTGAATAATAAGTTTATTATTTATCATGAACAAGCTTCGCCCGCGTGCATGTCGGAAATTATCCCACGAGAACGTACTACCGGGATAAAAAGTATGTCCTATGTCCTATTGTTGGTCATGGTCTACCCGTGTGCCAAATTTCATCCAAATCCGTTTAGCCGTTTTAGCGTGATAGCGTAACAAACAAACAAAAAAATTCACTTTCGCATTTTAGTTACGATTAAAAGTTAGGATTACAGTAATTAATGCAGCAGTGAACTGCCTCGTTGGTCTAGTGGTCGCGACCGCTACTGCAGCATGAGGTAATGGGTTTGATTCCCGAGTCGGGCAAAGTATTATTGGGTTTTTCCAACAGAAATTTCTCAGTAGTAGCCCGGAGTCTGGAATTGTGCCCGGTTGATGGCAATAGGCTCGCCCCCTATTACATGGGACTTAAAAACATAACCAGCGAAAAGTGGGTGTACATTACAGGTACACCTCTGCCCAACCCTTCGGGGAAACAAGGCGTGATGTTATGTTATGTGTTATGTATGTTATCTTGGCGTAGAAAAACGTTTTTTGATTTTCTAATTAAATAATATTTCTGTTAGCACTAAAAATTGGTGAGTTATTTTTAAATTTTAATTTTGTTTGTTACAGGCGTACAGTATTCTGCTGCTGGTAATTCTGGAAGAATCTTATTGTGAGTATTAATACTAGGTGCATAAAAATTAACCGACTTGACGCCGGTAGCATACCTCCGCCGCGAAACCATAGCAGTGAAACCGCAGTAGTTCAATTCAATAGACTCGCGTCATGTTCCGCTACTCGAATTACGAGTAGCGGAACTCAAACTCTAAGCATTTATTTCAATAAAACCATTAACAGACACTTTTGAATTGTCAAGGGGTCAGTCAGAAATATGAAGAGGAAGAATAGGCAAGAAACTCCACGGACACTCCACGGAACATGACGCGAGCCAGTTGAAATAATTTACCGCGGTTTCGCTGCTACGGTTTCGCGGCGGAGCTGTGCTACTGGGGTGAGATTCGACGAAAGACACTGTATTATTTTACTTATGTATTAATTTTGTATCAATTATGTTCTATGCCCTTAATATTACAACATTTCATCTTTACTTACCGGCACGGCAACGGTACAGCACGACACCGGTAACGCCTAAGATTGAGGAGACAAAATTGTATGAATTCTTAGCACGGATTTTTTTCACGTGACTGTGATAGTGAGGATCCCAATTCATAACATTAACTTTGCCTTCATCTTTGACGTGCCGTCGCCGATACAGAGCTAGAGGCCTACCACCATCTCCTAAAGCAATATTATTTTAATCTTACTTCAGTGTGGAACAGAGATGGAGCTACACGTTCTGTATAGCTCCATCTATTTCCCACACTGGTCCCACAATACGAAAACACCCATTCGTAAGAAGCATGACTGTCGTAGCTCAAACTTGTGTCGCGTAGACCCAGCGTAGCAGCGTAGCGCGGCGTAGACCCGCGTAGCATTGCGGATAGATAACAAGATTAATATTACAATATTAATTACTGATAAGATATGGTAAAAAGTTGATAAAAAGTTGAAATGTTCATAATTTAAAAAGACAGAGAAGATATCTCTGTCTTTTTAAATTATTAATAGTTATTATACAAAGGCGTCTGTCTCTACATTCACTTAATACTTCTAAACTACTTGATGGGGTTCGATGCGGTTTTCGTCATCAATTTAATTTCTTGAAAAAAATTATTTTACGCATTCATATTTAGTTTCACCCGGGCAAGGGCGGGGCGGGTTACTAGGAAGTTCCTGTCAAGTATGAATTCTGTCTCTCAACGAATGCAGACTTCTGTAACTACGCATAAGTATATACAGGGTGAAATTGAATTCATGGGCAATCTCTTAAGGGGTCATTGTACTCATCATTATAAACAACTTTCACTATGGGACCAACCCTAAACTCGTGAAAAAAAATCAGCTTTTCCCTACATTTATGTTCACATAGCTCGTCAAAATGTAGGGAGCAGCTGATTTTTTTTTGCGATTTTTGGATTGGTCACATAGTGAAAATTGTTTATAATGATGAGTACAATGACCCCTTAAGAGATTGCCCATGAATTCAATTTCACCCTGTATAGCCACTTACTAACTGTACTTATTAATTCCAGGTAAAAGTACATCTACGGTCAACAGGACAACTACCAGCTGGAGCTATGATTACAGCCTCACTGACACCAATGGGTTCAAGGTGAAGCACGACGGCAAAGGATACCAATTTGAACCATTTTATAACAATACCAGTTCTGGCCTAAAAAAACACTACAATTCTAGGTCGGTCTATGACCACTTTACATCGCCAGCGGACAGTCAATCGCATAGCTCTACGAATGACGTCATCAATGGTACATCGAATGGCGCCACTACCTCCAGATCAAACGGCACGGTACCCAATAAAGTACTTTTCGACACATCATCGGGTGGCGCAGAAAACCCCACAGAACCCCGCATAGTACCTTTAACAAAAACACATACAGTAACCGTGACAGAAGCACAAACAGAAGCCCATATTGCAAATGAAAAAAAATCATACGAAACACCGAGCTTTTCGCACAGCATCCCTGACGGTGATATAACCAGATATCCGAACGTCCCTTCAAACGGACAATTGTATAACACAATATTTGGAGCTCCTTATAACTCACAGAATACGCCGATGTATGCAGCTCCGACCGCCCCGATTTATTATCCTCAAGCTCCATCATATGGTCAAATGTACGGACCAGCGGGTAGCTCAATGTATGGTATGTCTAACGGTCAAATGTACGGGCCACCGATGGGCCCAATGTACGGGCCTCCGATGGGTGGAACGTATGGGCCGACCGGTCCAATCTACGGGCTGCCGTCCCACTCAATGTACGGGTACGCGCAACAGAACGGTCAAATGTACGGGCCGTCAAATGGCTAAATGTACGTTCCCCGAAATGGCCAAACAAACGGCTATCCAACAGGGTCATTGTATGGATCAATCCGCAATTACTAATTATAAAGGTCTTCAAGAGGCAATTAATTGTATTTTTCTTGAAATAAATAATGTTCACAATTACCTACATGTTTGTTTATTTTTCCACCTTATAATAAAATATCTTCACAACGGAAATCCGACAACGATTTCAACGATTTCAACTTACAGTTGATTTTTCCTTGCATCAGTTATTCCATTACATTTCTTTCACTTCTCCGTCTCAAACAGTAGAAGTAACAAAAGTCAAGGCTTTGTGTAGAACTTTAGAAAAACTGGCCAAGTGTGAGTCAAACTCACTCTCTAAGGGTTCCTCACAATACAACTTTGTAAGTATTAAACCATTATAATTCAATAATAATAACAGTCTATGATAGGCCTAACAGGGCCAAATCCTCTTCTCATTTAGAGAAGGCATGAGCATTGATCACCACGCTTGCTCAAGACGGATTGGTGATTTCCAACTTAAATTAACCTAGCTTCTGCTGCAACTTCGTTCGCGAGGAAGTCGTATGACACCACAATATATTTAAATAGCAGCCATATTTTCATAAAACTTCTTCTAGATTACGTTTATCGTTTTGTCCTCAACGGCCAAAATATGAAGAGAGTCAGGTCTAGTGACGCGGGAGCAAGTGACGTATAGTTGTCCGTGTGTGAACCAGCTCGTCCTGAGGTCGACACGCAGCCCTCAGTAGCATTTTCCCATTGCTTGCGAAGTTTTTCGGTTTTAGTGAATTAGTGAAAGCTTGCGTTCCTGCATAATATACTATCTAAGGGCACAACAGTGATACACTGACTGATGCATTCTTCAACATTATTCCTGACGAATAGGTAATACTAATATAATATGATATAAGATTGTCTCTTCTTCTCTTTTCGTGTGGTTAGTGACTAACCTGGTGTCAGAGTTTTAAAGCCGCCCATGGGCCTCTGACTAAGATTGATAGTCTGATAAGATTGTAAACACACGGGATTTCTCATTAACAGTCATCTACCAATAGTTATTTATTTTCTATTATAACCAAAGATGACAGAAGAGGTCTATACTTCATGTTTTTGCTGTGTATATTCTACAAAGTATCATATAATAAGTACCTACCTTTAAAAAATTTAAAAAAGAAGCACAAAAATATCAATCATTGGGAATCGAACTATTTGCTTTTTTGAAAGTTTACTTTTTATTGCGACCTAAGTGTACAGACTTTGAAGATTCTTAGAACTTAATTGCTTATTAAGACATTGCCATTTAAATGGTCATAAATATATTTTAAAAATGTAGGTACATACTCAATATTCCAGTTATACAGTTTACATTATATTATATTAATAATCATTATTCATACATTCACGTCGTCTGGTCGTCTATTAGGTCGTCCGTCCACCCACAAGGTGGACAGACGACCTAATAAAGGTCGCAGGAAGCCGCTGGATGCAGGTCGCTTCCGGCCGATTTGGAAAACATTGAGGGAGGCCTATGTTCAGCAGTGGACGTCCTATGGCTGAAATGATGATGAAGATGATTCAAACATTTTATTTTATATCATAATATTCTTATAATTTATATCACATTATATTAAGTATCACAGTAATTTTAATATTAAATAATTATTTTTCTTCATGGAATTCTTTTACAGACTAATATGCCTTTTTAATCAGGACATCTTTTAGCTTCTTTTTAAAAATACCAATTGAATGTAGGTTCTTAATGTCTATTAGTGTAACTTATTATATGGTTTATTATGTCATGATTGACTACTTAGTTCCAGTTTTAAAACACATAACATAACATCACGCCTTGTTTCCTCGAAGGGTTGGGCAGGAGTGTATCTGTAGTAGGTACACCCACATTTCACCAGTTATGTTTAAGTCCCATGTAATAGGGGGCGAGCCCATTGCCGTCAACCGAGCACAAATCCAGACTCCGGGCTACTACTGAGAAATTCCCGACCCGGGAATTGAACCCAATATCTCATGCTTAGCAGTAGCGCTTGCGACCACTAGACCAGCGAAGCAGCATCATT
This sequence comes from Xanthia togata, assembly GCA_963853775.1. NCBI lineage: Eukaryota > Metazoa > Arthropoda > Insecta > Lepidoptera > Noctuidae > Xanthia > Xanthia togata. The sequence continues at coordinate 9,000,981 of OY970805.1, forward strand.
TAAATGGTTAAATGATGATGCCTCGTTGCAGCAGCATAATCATTTAAATGGTTAAATCTGTAACTATTTGCTATATTCGTTCCCTATTCAACCCAGGAAGGTAATGAAAAAATTCGACTGTTGTCATACACTGGTATATTGTGTTGTCTCTCATCTATTTCCTACGAAATATATGGGAACCTCAATAAGTTGGTCTTGTAAAGCATTTGGATCCTTATAAGAAGCAGGGTCGACTGGCATCAAAGAAAGTTTTTGTGAAATATGCCCATTTTCTTGCTGACTGTACTTCAATTTTCCTGATTATGCTTACTGTGTGAGGAATGGATGAGAAGGAGGACCACACCTGGATTCAACAGTTCTTTAGTTAATTGGGATATGGTTAAAGTCGGTGGAGTCGGGGCCCTACTTAATATAACTGACACTGCAACATATTTACCAATAAAAACTGACAAAATTGTCACATTTTCACACCAGGTGCAGGAAACTATGGAAGAAACAATCTGTGACTCGGCATAACTCGGATAAAGTGTTGATGTTTCGATAGGCTTTTGCGTCTCAATAACACTTTCGATCTAGCCTCCGTGTCAATCGATTTGTTATAGGGATTAGTAAGATTCTTGTTGACACTAAAACACAAAGCTAAGAGTTTTGCTAAGAGTGTCACGTTGTTTGGTGAGTAGTTTCTTGCGCGTTCTTCTCCATAAGAACCTACCACGCTTTGGAATGGACAGCTAAATAATTTAACATTATATACCCACAATTCTAATTTCAACTATTTATTCTTGGCTTTTGTGGACATGTTACAGTTGTAATGGCAATCATATTATTTGCTTTAAATAGGTTTTTATTTTTATTATTTTATTTATCTTTTACTTATATATATTATTTTAGATTTTGTGAATGTGAGAGCATTTTAGGCTTAATAGACTGTAGATTTGTAGACCATTTTCTGTTTTCTTAAGTACTTTTTGACCTATACTGTACTCCCATACCTATTAACACCGTAATTTGAAAACATTGTAAAAGCCATTTATTATTAATAGAGTAGGTAATCGTGGAGCTTCTTCCCGTCTCTTCTCCATAGGAAACGACCAATTGGAACCATTTTCGAACAAATCTATGGATAAGTTATGCAGCGTGGCGCCGCCCAGGCATCAGTGTAGTCATTGTAATACTGAAACCATGCGTTGTTCCGTTATGAAAAAGGGATAGTTCTATTCGTCCTGTGCTCCATCTCGCTCTCACACTGAAACAATGATGGCTTCAACACACACGCTCATAATGATAATAAACTAATAATTAACATTATTAATTCAGACTACAATGAGGTGATAATGAGGGGAGCTCGTGGCTAAGTAATAACTGCCGCACGGGTCGATCCGTCAGGTTAAGCTACGCTTGGGGTTGGTCTGTGGATGGGTGACCATCTTTACGTACCGAGACTCCTCCGTGCCTCGGAAAGCACGTTAAGCCGTTGGTCCCGGCTGTCATTCGTGGATCTTTGACAGTCGTTACGGGTCGTCAGAAACCCGAAAGTCTGACAACCAGTCTTACCAAGGGGTATCGTATCACCCAATTACTGGTTTGTGGAGGTCAGATAGGCAGTCGCTCCATATAAAATACTGGTATTCAGCTGCATCCGGTTAGACTGGAAGCTGACCCCAACGTAGTTGGGAAAAGGCTAGGCAGATGAATCAGACTACAATGAGGTCCACAGTGTAACCAAAAACGAAGTTCCTTTCCCTTTTACACACTTTTTTTACGGAACTTAAGTGTCGTGACGGTCCAAATGTTACACTTCTTTCGGTCTATAAATAGCTCTCATTCGCCAAGTGTGCAGAGTATAAAGTACGGTAAGGAACTTCATTCCAATAACTTAGTGTATGTTGGTACTGGTGAAAGCCGCAGGAATCTCCGCTGGATGCGAGAAGCACAGAACGGGTCGGTCGGGTGCGGAGGTGGCGGTGCTTGGGGGAGGCCTATGTCCAGCAGTGGACGTCTTTCGGCTGTGATGATGATGATGTTGGTACTTATACTGGTAAACACACACGACGACAACCCCCAACAGTTTATTTTGGATAGCGTTTCAATGGCGCGGCCACGACGTTTTTTTTTTAAAAAAACGTAATATTTTGTAACAATTTGTAAAAGCTGATTCCCAAAACCATAAAGTCAAAGCTATGGTTAAAAAGTTATAAGGGTTTGAACGTGCGTGGCCGCGCCATTGAAACGCGGCGAACCGCGCGGTCATGGAGATCTTTAAAACTAAACATTGCAGAGACCTGAAATTTAGGTAAATAACAGATTGAATTTGTAAAAATATAGAACAAAAATATATTTTAGGAGCTGCAAGACTCAAACCCCATGGCCGCGCCATTGAAACGGTGAAAAACACATTATGGCCGATATCTCGCTGAAAAAGCGAGAAGACGTCTGAAGTTTTTTGTTAAACCCAGATTTGTATTTGTCAAAACTAGTAAACACGTTATCACCGATATCTACATTTCCAACCCGCACTGGACCCGCGTGGACCAACCCGCACTGGACCCGCGTGGACCAACCCGCACTGGACCCGCGTGGACCAACCCGAACTGCCCGCGTGGTGGATTACGGCCCACTCCCTCTCACAGGGAGGAGGCCTGTGTAGCAGTGAGAACGTTACTAGGCTGATTATTTTATTATGCACCTATCTACATTTCACTGGAGTTATGTTATTGAGACTGACTGAAAGATGGGAAATAGGCGAATTTGTTATTAGTACCGTTAAGGAAAACAAAGATATTTAAATTTGTTGTTTTCCTTAATGATACAAATTTTTTAAACGTATGTAGGTAATGCTTGAACTTTGACACTAGTATTCTTACAAAGTCACTGTATTGTTAATAAGATTGAGGTCACTACAAGATAACCGAAGCCGATATAAGTCAGATCGCGTCACGTAACTGCTAGTACGATTGAAAATTTAGTCACTGACTTATTGAAGTGACTGACTCACGCAACTTAGTGTCTGCCTCCACCATGAAGTTAATTGTAAGTGTTTTTTTTTTTTTAATTAATTTTTCTGTCGAGTTTGCCTTAATGTCGGAACAGGCGAACGAAACTTTGTCGTCATTCAGGAACGAATTCTAACTTTTGTCCAAGCTTAAACCATCGAGTCAGTTATTATATTATTGAACTTGATTCCAAGCAATATAAAGTTTTTATACAAAATTGACAACTTATCAATATCTACATATAGACAACGTCATTCGTCGTTGTCTTGACAGCGTCAGTTTTTAGGGTTTCGTACCTCAAAAGGAAAAACGGATCCGCGGGGAGCGCTGGGGCTCTGTCTTGCATAGGGTCGCAGCATTATGCTGAGCAATGACCGTTATGCGTGGATGTGACGCATATTTTCCCTAAACTTGTTTCTTTTTTATTTAGTGTTCTTTTTTTGCGTCATGTTTACCGCAAATAAACGTATTTTCTTTCTTTCTTTCTTTGAACCCTTAAGGATCACTTCGTTGTCCGTCTATCCGTCTGTTGTAATTAGAACTTTAACGGCGTCTAAATAATGATAGACATTCAAAAATGGCTCGGTGTTTTAATCCTGAGTAGTGTACATAGACCTGGTTTTGATTTTTGGTTAGAAATATAGTATAATTTTACTATGTTTGTAAGTATGTGAGCACGCATCTATCACATAATTAATTTATGTAATTCCTTCATTTTTCATTATTTTTACCTATTCTTATTCTAGGTGCATTGTCTTCACATATAATTATATAATTAGTGTATACAAGAAATAATGTTTTTTTTTTAAAGAGTAACGTTGGAGTTTCTTGCCCATTCTTCTCCATACGAAAACTACCTTTTGGAATGGGCGACTAGAATCAGTTATTATTATTTTTTGTAAAGTTTGACGTTTAAAAGTGCCTTTTTTATGCCTAATTGAAATAAATTATTTGACTTTGACTTTGAAATAAGACCGTATTTAGAGTTTTTAAGTCTCGCCCATTGCTCTGTTGTCTGTTGGAGAGCAGTGATGGAAACGGCCGCGGCTTACGAGTTGCAGGTCGTACATAGGTTCGAACCCAGGTAGGTACTTTACTTTGTGTAAATTATTTAATCAGCACTGCTCTCAAAACGGTGAAGGATAACATCGTGAGGAAACCGGTATGTCCCGGTTATATTGTACTTAGGCCATGTCGACATTATCTTATCATGGGATGCTAGCCAAAGATATTCAAAAGTGCCTTTTATTGGTCTAATTTAAATAAACAATTTCACTTTGTAGCGTTTACCTGTTCGAATTTTCAAAGTCTAAGTCATCATGATTTTGACACGGAACCCTTAAATATAACTTATTTTCTTTACAGGTGGGAGTTATCCTGATTTTGACACTATTGGAGTTATTTCTGTGTGAGTTACCTACCTAAGTACCTACTTAAAAAAATAATTATAGGTGCCGATTCTCTTGTCACAAATGCGTCTAAACTAGACTAAAAATCACCAAAATTTAGTTTACTCCTGTCAAACGATGATTTCCCATTCTGAAATAGACTAAAGTGGCACAACTTAACTATATTTTAGTTTGACAGCACTAAGATTATACAGAGATTTTAATTTAGTGAAAATGTCAATTTCGCTATTCTGAATTTGACGTTTTTCATCTAAAATTTTAATTGTCTAACTAATTCTGACCATTTTTAATCGCCACTGAAAGTAATTCTGGTCTCGTGGTCTGAATATAAGACTGAGAAAAACAAGTTGCGAGATCAAATCCTGCGACAAAATAGTTGTTTTGCTTTCAATTTAGAATTTATTCCAAAACCATTTCTTGTATATTGTAAAGAACTATAGGCGAAGAACCTTCAAATATAAACTTTCTAAAATGGTAATATTTTCGCATAATTTGTAATAAGCCCACTTATTACAAATTATGCGAAAATATTACCATTTTGAAGTTTTACCACCGTTATACTACCATTTTTTTAGTTGAAAAATAAATATTCGTATTCATTATAAAACCTAAGGGTATGCAGTGACTACGCGCAAACATATTTTACCTTGCCTTACTAAATTGCAAAAACAACGTCTCTTTACAATTTTTTATTTTCTAGGTAGTGTTTTATAGGTAGTTTTTTTTATTATCATGTGTGTTTTTATTTATTAAAAAAGGAACTGATAATAGGTGGACTGTGTTTTCAAACCCACATATTGTTCGTCGCCAATCCAGCATCAAACCGCTAAGCAACAAGAACTTATTTAAAATGCGCGAAATTAAAGATTGGGTTGTAATTATGTAGTGTGACTTAAAAGCTTTTCAACTTTAATGTCAACGAGATAATGATTAAAATAGCATAACAAAATGATATATAATGCCGGTGGCTCCGACAATGTTGGGTGGGTTTACCTTAACGTTACGTGTTAAAGATCAAATTTGCGTGTCTGTATTATTATTGTATTTGTTCATCGAGTCCTCAAGCACTAACTAGTCCGACCCTGTGTTTGTAACATTAAAGTTTATTTAAGCTTTTCAACTTTAATGTCAACGAGATAATGATTAAAATAGCATAACAAAATGATATATAATGCCGGTGACTCCGACAATGTTGGGTGGGTTTACCTTAACGTTACGTGTTAAAGATCAAATTTGCGTGTCTGTATTATTATTGTATTTGTTCATCGAGTCCTCAAGCACTAACTAGTCCGACCCTGTGTTTGTAACATTAAAGTTTATTTAATTTATATGAGCCATATAAATTAAATAAACTTTAATGTTACAAACACAGGGTCCAAATTCGTTTGTTTGTACAGTCTGTTGTCAACATTATCTGACCCAACCGGTCAGATAATGTTGACAACACAACGTGGACACGTGGAGTCGCAATTGTCAAATTCGATTTAGTTGAGTCAAAATATTTTTTTAATTTAGAGACTTTTTACTACAGAATTGCTTTAAGATTCTCATAGCCAAAAGTAAGGATTTTCAGTGATAGTTTAGTTCGGTGTACAAGAGAATCGGCACCATTGTATGTACAGGCAGGGTTTCCAATGAGCCACCGTCCGCGACCCTACCGTGCGTGTTCCAAACTCTAATTACCCATGAGTAGCCAGAATGTCACAGCACTAGTGTTTCTATGGCGATCGGTACACGATGCGATTTACTAACGCGTTATTAACACATCATCATACAGCCTAGCCTAGCCTTTTCCCAACTATGTTGGGGTCGGCTTCCAGTCTAACCGGATGCAGCTGATTACCAGTATTTTACATAGAGCGAGCGAGCGTTGCGAAAAGGCCTATCTAACTGGTCAATGTTATTTGAGACTTAAAAAAACGTGTCATTATCTACAATAAAAAAGGAACCATCTTTACATACCGAGACCCCTCCGAGCCTCGGAAAGCACGTTAAGCCGTTTCTCCCGGCTGTCATTCGTTACGGGTCGTCAGAAGTCTGAAAGTCTGACAATCTTACCAAGGGGTGTCCTGTTACCCAGTTACTGGGTTTTGGAGGAAGTCAGATAGGAAGTCGCTTCATGTAAAATACTGGCATTCAGCTGCATCCGTTTAGACTGGAAGCCGATGTCAACATAAGTAGTTGGGAAAAGGCTAGGCAGATTGAAACACAACGTTCACACAAAAAAATAGATATTCTCATACGCGTGCATTTTTCTTGGCAATAGAATGGCTATTTGTGATATTTTATAATTTTTTAAAGTGCTAAAGAAAAAATAAAGACATAAAATTCACAAATATAAAAGAAGCCAAAAGCCTCGTATTCAACCAATAATTAAAACTTTTTTTTTTTTTTGTTATTCTTAATTAGTTTATAACTTACCCTATGTTTTATTCTTTCAATAAACTAATTATTAATTTATTTTATTTAAAACTAAAAGTAAGATAAAACCTTTTTGCATCACAAATGCTAACGCTACATTGTCGTTATAAAGTGAAGTACACTTCCCGTGTTGTCTGTTTAACAGCGAGGTGTAGTGTCGAATGAGAAAGAGAGCGCGAAGTATAGCCGTAGTATTTGAAATGCTGACATATTAAATGCAAAACAGTGAATGATTTCATTATAATTTCACTCCCATGCTATCCGTAGCATAGGAGTGAAATTAAAATGAAATGTAACCATGTGTGACAATGTAGCCGTACATTGTCGCGATAAAGCGAACTACAGAGAACGCGACAATGTAGCCGCAGAATTACAGATAGACGTCGAAAATTGTGCGAGAGAGCACGCGAAGTGTAGTTCGCCTTATCACGACAGTGTGGCCCCAGCAGAAACAAAGACGGCGCGAAGTGTACTTCGCCTTATCGCGACAATTTAGCCGTAGTATAGTTGTTTTAGCTGGTGCGGTAGAAGAAATTCAGTGTCCCTTATTGTCCAGATAGTTCGGCCTTATCGGGCACAGTACGCCATTGTAATACTAGCACATTAATAAAAAACTGAGTATTCATGTGATACCAGCAGTGCTGGGACATTTTGGCTCACTCATTCAGTTTGTGAGACGTTACTTTCAAGTAGTGTCGTGAACGATGGGCCTGATTCATGTTTAATGCAGTATAGTCAATATTACTACAGACTACTTATTTTATGGTACGGCTACATTGTGGCGATAAAGCGAAATAGAATTCGCACGCTCTCTTTTACTCAGCGTCGAACGGTGTGCGAGAGAGAGCGCGCAAAGTGTAGTTCACCTTATCGCCATAATGTGGCCTCTGCACAAATATCCTACCAATCTTCCAAAGTCAAGATTATTTCGCAGGGTTCTGGCTGGGTTCGATCTCCGGAACGGATCCGTTGTTATTTGATTTTTATAACAATTCTCAATAGCTTGATTTACGCCCATGTAGTGGTAATTATTAACTCTTAAGGTGGATCCGCAGCGGTAGCCGGCGAAATTAGAATTTTCTTACGTTTTTTGCAATTTGCAGGTACCTACTCGGAATCACGCGGCAGGCAGCTCTGCCGCGGCAGCGTTATTCGGAATCATACCTTAGAGAGATTCGACAGTCATACGATATCGTGACTTTATCATTATCGTCCAATGTAAAAACGGCATATGCATGCACCTATCCTCCATCCGCAATTTAATTTACAAAATGTAAACAAACATGTGTTTTGGAAAAATTTCTCTACTACCCACAAATAAAGTTGTTTGCGTGGAAATTTAAGTAGAAATAGGCACATCAAATTAGAAACAAGGATTTGAATATAGAATACAAGTTAATGTGCGGTACTGTTAAATTTCAGGTACACCATTGATTGGCAGTGATGATGGAACTATTACGGAAACTCAAACTTCAACTAAATATGGCGTAAATGTGCGTCTTGGTGCTAACGTTGACTTAGTAGCAAGGATTAAACAGGGACTTGCAACCCTAGGATCTAAAAAACTCTTAAGTGGTGACCTCGGGGTTTACAAGCAAAACGATCAAAAGGTTCTTAAACCGGCAGTCCCTGGGACACCCCCACCAAACAATTTTGGCTCAGGCTCACCGAACTACATACAGTATGCTCCACCACCTCCACCACCGTATTTCCCACAAGTTGCTCCACAGTCCGGTCAAAACCCCATCCAACAGTACCCCCCGCAGCAGCCACAGGCTAGCCCACAATACATGCAACAGTGGTCTCAGTACTCCCCGCAGCAAGCGCCGCAGGTTGCCCCACAGTTCGCTCAACAGCCCAACCAACAGTACCCTCCGCAGCAGCCACAGGTTGGCTCACAATACACCCAATCGTGGCCACAGTACGCCCCACAGCAAGCGCCGCAGGCTGCCCCACAGTTCAGTCAACAGCCAATACAACAGTACCCCCCGCAGCAGCCACAGGTTGGCTCACAATACACCCAACCATGGCCACAGTACGCCCCACAGCAAGCGCCGCAGGTTGCCCCACAGTTCGGTCAACAGCCCATCCTACAGCAGCCACAGTACGCCCCGCAGCAAGCGCCACAGGTTACCCCACAGTACGCCCAGCAGAGTGCCCCGCAGGGTGCTTCACAGTACGCCCCACAGCAAGCGCCGCAGGTTGCCCCACAGTTCGGTCAACAGCCCATCCAACAGCAGCCACAGTACGCCCCGCAGCAAGCGCCGCAGGTTACCCCACAATACGCCCAGCAGGGTGTCCCGCAGGGTACTTCACAGGGTGCCCCACAATACGCCCCAGAATACTCCCCGCAGGGTGCCTCACAGGGTGCCCCACAGGATGCCCCACAATACACCCCACAAGGTGCCCCACAATACTCCCCCCAGGGTGCCCCACCGAATGGAGCTCCGAACAGTACGCAGCGAACGATTGATGAAGAACACGAACAATAAGTTGGTTTCTAGATCTCAAACACTAGATAGTTAATACAGCGAAGCCTTGTAATGCATTGGCCCTAGCATCCATATTTGTCACCAAAACAAAATAACAAACTAAGTAGGTAACAACTCATACTATTTTGTTAACAAAATAAATAAGTGATGTGCAAAATGTCCTTGCCACTCACTATATCTTAATAAATAAATACCTGTTTAATTTACTGCAAGCATTTGCTTTTCGTATCAATAAGCTTATAAGTGCCTGTCTTTGCAAATAAAGTTTTCTTAACTATAATTTGTTTTAATTCCACATTTTATATACTACTTACTAAAACCCTGTTTGTGAATGTTTGGAGTTCCCGTGGAGAGTAGGGTCGTCGCAAACGCCTGACGCATATCACTCAGAACACAGTCATTTGTTTTCGTCTAGAGCGTTTGCGCACTTATCCGTATCCGGTTCGCTTCTGATCCGGTATGGCCATCCTTATAATTGTATGGACGTTTGTGCACTCACGCGTATACGGTTTGTATTCGGTTCGTGTTCGATTCGTAAATTTTAACCTCGAGTCGTTTTTTGACGGATAAGTGCGCAGCGCCAGGACGTGAATTTTGCCGTCCGTCTTTTCCACGTACCGAACACGAATCGAATACAAACCGGATATTGATAAGTGGGCAAACAAACGCCTTTAGTTTGCCCACTTATCCTCCTAGTGTGTTTGATTAGTTTTGTTTGATATGACTCTGTTTTGATACGTCAAAAACTACTCGAAGTGAGAATTTACAAATCGAACACGAACCGAATACGAATCGTATACGCATGAGTGCACAAACGTCCATACAACTACTAGGATGGTCAAACCGGGTCAGAAACGAACATGAATCGAATACAAACCGGATACGGATAAGTGCGTAAACGCCCTAAATGTAAGCTTTTGCTGAATGTGCTTAGAACTAGGCGAAATAACTTCTTCATCTGTTTTAAGAATATAACAATTTACTATAATAGGAAATGTTATGTTTAAAGCAGAAAACTATTTGATTTTATTATGATTTTACGAGTATATCTATGAAAAACCTCGATTTTTTATGTTTCTTTGGTAGTTATTATTCACGTACAGGACCTATATTCTCATAATTCAAAAATCAAACTCCAACTCAAAGAATTTATTTCAATTAAACCAGGCACTTTACAATACAGGCACTTTTGAATTGTCAAGGGGTCAGTCAGTCAGAAATATGAAGCTAGTTGCCCATTCCAAAGCGTAGATTCCTATGGAGAAGAACGGGCAAGAAACTCCACGGATACTCTTTTAAATCATAATATTCTTAAAAAATATTGTTTACATCATTCTTGTTGAAATTATACATCTGAGAACAATATAGAAAGACGTGCACGTAAAAAACTTCCGTGATAAAAAGATAAAAACAATTCAAAAATTAAAATAAGCCTTGGCAGATAAGAGATGACCAGTCCCTACTGATGGCGCTCGTTCACGAACATGACGCGTAGATCAGCACCGTTTAACTCAACCAATTTGAAGGGAACTTAACGATCCAACACACACGCCACCACCAGCGAGACATTTGAGTGAGTATGACATACTCTTAGCCGCCAGGGCACATCAAGTCAATTAAAGACGTACCCAGTAAATGGTAGCTTTATAGAAGGTACATGGTCACAGTGCTCACACATGTACTATGCAATTATACAATACTAGCACTTTGCCCGCGGCTTCGCTCCCGTGGTCTTTCCCGCGGGACCCGTTATTTATCCCGGGATAAGAAGTAGTCTATGCTACTCCCATATTTTTTTAAATCGGTCCAGTAGTTTCGGAGCCTATTCAATACAAACAAACAATCAAATCTTCCCTCTTTATAATATTATTATTATAAGCAGTGATAGCCTAGTGGTGTGACCGTCAGACTGACAAGTCGTAGGTCTCGAGTTCGAACCCAAGGCACGCACCTCTGACTTTTCGGATTCATGTGCGTATTATATAATTATCACTTGCTCAAAAAACGGTGAAGGAAAACATCGTGAGGAAACCGGCATGCCTGAGAGATATTTCTCGACGGCATGTGAAGCCAAGTCAGAGGCCCATGGGCGGCTTTAAAACTCTGACACCAGGTTAGTTTACTAACCACACGAAAAAGAAGAAGATTATTATTATTTCCTTTATTTTACATTAAAACATATAGATTATATTTTTAAATATAAGAATAAAATAAAATATAAAAATATAAAAATTTTAGCCCACCGGTGTCGGGAGCAGGGTCCAAGCTACCGGCGGTCAGGGCTCCAGAGAGAGGAACCTCCTAACAATGCGAGCCGTGTCCAGGAGTACCGCTTTCAGGATCAAGCCCTTAATCCAGCTACCCAACGAGAGCCTCCTTAGGTGTTGGTCGAGGCTCTTGGCAATTAAGCCATTGGCTGATATGACTATCGGCACAATGATCGCTGAGTCCCACATGTCGACAACCTCGCGAGCCAAGTCAAGATACTTAATTTGTTTATCTATCTCGGCTTTCACGAGGTTCCCGTCATGCGGGACCGTTATGTCAATGATCATTACGCGCCGCTCTCCTCGATCCACCACCACTATATCAGGCCTGTTGGCAACAATAGTCCTGTCAGTGATGATGGATCGATCCCAGTAGAATGTCATATTTCCATTTTCGAGAACTGGGTCGGGCACATACCTGTAGTACGGTACTTCCGATTCCACAAGGCTGTATTTCAGAGCAAGTTGCTGATGGATAATCCAGGCTACAAGGTTGTGTCTATGCAAGTACTCTTCGTTAGCTAGACGAGAACACCCGGAAATAATGTGTCGGATTGATTCTCCCGGACGGTGGCATGCCCGACAGATGTCAACCGTGCCGTCCTTCACAATGAATCTCCGGTAATTGTTCGTCATCATAACTTCATCCATAATTGCACAGACAAAACCTTCGGTTTTCCCAAAGAGGTCACCAAAACGCAGCCAGGCTACGGACACTAATAAATCTACATCGGGTCCATGTAGGGCCCGGAAGTAGCGTCCGTGAAGCTCCTTACTCTGCCATACCTCATACCATACTTGAGACGAGATGCCGATGCATTCAACCAGCTTTTATGACAAATCTTTTACAGTTCAAGCAGTACGGTTATGAAATGCCTTGCCCGTGTCGATAAGGCGAGCTCAATATTTGTCCACTTTTAAAACTAGTAAAAAAAAACTTCCTCTCTCCTTAAACATCATCATTACATTTAGTTCCTTGCTCTTGTTTTATGTTTATAGATTTATATTTTAAGTATATATAGTATATATATTTATATGAATAAGTTTATGCTTTATGTATGTATGTACATATTTATTGTACATGTAGATGGTACACCGATGACTACCTGCAGTATTGTCTCTCCTGTTACCTTTAATCCATCCAAAGGTTGTCTGCACAGACTACTTAGAGATACTACGTATGTTGTCTGTAAAAGATCGCAGACCGCCCATTGTGTCACCCTATGTAAAATTTCTAAATTTATGTCTGTAATTTTTATGGTGTACAATAAAGAGTATTCTATCTTTCTATCTATCTACCTCCTTACGATTGTTAGTGTCAAGTACTAAAGGCTTGCGCCAGTTCTCTTTAGCCAACGAGAGCGGGGTAAGGCCCTTGTCCACCGCGACCACATCTCGAAGCATCCCCACGTCGGCTTCTAGGAAATATTCCCTGAGACTACATATCTCGCGATTGTGGGGGGTCTTAGCGTTTAAAAAGCCTCGACCCCCACACTTTCGCGGGATATACAGTCTCATTACCGATGATCGTGGATGATGCATTCTATATGCAGTCAGCAGCGTACGGACCCTCCTATCCAGGGCGTCAAGTTCGGTCTGAGTCCATTTGAATACGCCGAAAGAGTACATCAAAACCGGCATGACCCAACCGTTGAATGGCGCACCTTGTTTCCGCCTGATAGAAGACTATTAAATACTTTCTTCAGGCGGCCAAAGAAGCGCTCCTTCAACGATTGCGTCATGTCAGTAACATTGATGCCCAACGCTTCCGACATACCCAAATACTTATAGGTTTCGGATGCGGAGAGGGTTCTAAGGTTTATGGAATCCGAGAGTTGGATTCCCACGGATTTCACAATCTCCCCTCGCTTTACATGCATGACCGCACATTTTTCTACACCAAATTCCATCCTGATGGCTCTACTGAAAGTTTCAGTTACTTTCAGTAGCTCCATCAGTTGCAAGTTTTTGGGGGCAAAGAGTTTTAGGTCATCCATGTAGAGGAGGTGAGATATAACCTGACCACCTCTCCTCAGCCGATAGCCTAGGCCTGAAAACTCCAGCAGTGTGCTAAGAGGAATCAGGGCTAAGCAGAACCAAAGAGGACTTAAAATATCGCCCTGAAATATGCCTCGCTCGATCCTTATGGGTTCACTATTCCTCTGGATATTTTGACCGATCCCTGAAGCAGATAAGTTTGCCAATGAGCGCTCTGGCCCCACCAATATGGCACTCAATTCTGCACTGCCAAGCTGGTACGGCTGGTTTCGGTCGTGTAGCTCTAGAGTCATTTGCAAATTTGACGTGAGCTACACGACAGCCGTGCAGTACAGAATCCAATGAGTATCGGTGAGGTCTTCGCAGTTATCAAAATAGTTTGATAGCTGCGAATCCAGAGCCGCCACCAGCGCCCTATTTTTGTTATGCATGGGCGAACGAGGTAATCGTGGTCTAAGTTCGGGCGACATGAACCGATATTCTCGAATCGCACCCTCCAAAGCACTCCTCAATTTCTCATTGCACTGGGTACTTATGTTTGTAGCCCGTTCATCAATCCCCTCGTCAGCTTGACTTGTAGTGACCTGTGGTGGCACTACAACAGTCTGCGACGGGGGAGCGATGACATGGCTACTTTGCATTTCATTTAGCAGGCGATCAAGTACAATGTTATCCAACATATTATTACGCTGGATGACCCGCACCTGATCCGATAGTCGTTATGCCGAAACGTTGACAGCTGGCTCAAGCACCTGAAAAAGAGAGAGCATCCGGACACGGTACGCGGTCAGGTTGTTTCCCCCCTCTGTAGCCCCATAGTATGAGCGCATGACGTTTTCGTTAATGGATCGTGTCCATCTTATGCGCTGCACACTTCCGCCGGGTGCTGAGACCCTATCAGAGGCCGGTGGGCCTCGAGGTCTTACCCTTCAGTCCCCGGGAAGAGTTCGCCTCGATTTAACCACGCGTTCGACGCTTCTTTGTTGACATTTATGTCGCATAAGTCTTGGCGATGTCTTCCGTGTAGAGATTTCTGGGTCCAATCTAAAAGCTTAATTTTGCCGTCGATTACTTTCTCATTTTTCTGTTCAGATGTATCTTTTAAATTTAGGGATGTAAACAGTTGGTCGTTGTGTACTATAATTTTGTGAAGAATAGAAGTTTTGTTTTTTTTTTTAAATTGTCTAAGTGCTTTTATCTGTCTATTGTGTAGGTTTAGAATCTCAATTAGTCCTCTACCTCCTTCTTTCCGCGGCAGTGTTAATCTCTGTAGACAAGATCGTGGTGTTTGCGGAATTTGGTCATTGTGGTATTAATTTTTCGTTGAAGGTTTTTCAGGTCGGTTTTGGTCCAATTGATTATCCCAAAAGAATATGTGAGAACCGGCATAGCGAAGGTGTTAATCGCTTTGATAGTATTTCGAGAATATAGCTGCGTTTTCAGAATTGTATGTTATCTGTGTTGGAATTGTTGTGTTAATTTTTGTTTAGTTTCTTTATAGTGTATCTATCGTGATTGTGTGTAGCCATAGTATTTATAACTATCTTGTTCCTCTAATGGTTCTATATGTTCCTCTGTTCCTAAAGTGTATTGGTGTTGGTAATTATGTCGTGCTCTAATTGAATTTATTTTACATTTATCTATACCAAATTCCAATTTAATATCGTTTGAGAATTGTTCTGTCAAGTTTGCTAATTCATAGAGTTGAGTCTTACTTTTGGCGTATAATTTAATATCATCCATGTACAACAGATGATTTAATTCTATTTTTTGAACCTCAGTATTTCCTTGGGTAGTTGTATTTTTTTATAGGATTCCTAAAACAGTTGCGTTTAATATATTAGATAGTGGATTTAGAGCAAGGCAGAACCACAGTGGGCTTAAAGCATCTCCCTGGAAGGTACCTCTTTGGATTTTTATTGGGCTGGTATCTACTATTTTAGTAGACGAAGTTAGTCTAAGTACAGTGGTCCAGGTTGTCATCATGACCTTCAGGAATGTTACTATTGTTGGATGTATTTTGTATATCTCTACAATTTTAATAAGCCACGAATGGGGAACAGAGTCGTAGGCTTTTTTATAGTCAATATACATGCTAAACAGATCGGTTTTGGTTTTTTGAACTTTTTTAAGAATTACTGAGTCTATAATTCATTGTTAATTGCAGCCTTGACTGAACTTCCGACATCCCTTCTGTTGTTCAGCTAAGATGTTATTAGTGTCGATGTGTTGATATATAAGTTCAGTTAAAGAAGATGTGATAATCTTGAACAAAGTCTGCAAGCATGTTATGGGTCGATATTTTGCTGGGTTAGAGAGATCATTACGATCTTTAGGTATCATAAAAGTTGTACCTGAATTTACGTAGGGTGGTATTGTTTTAGGGTCCTGGATGAATGTATTTATGGGATTATATAGAAAACTATGAATATATGTAAATTTTTGTACCAATAACTATGAATGTTATCTGAACCGGGTGCTTTCCAGTTATGTAAACGAGAAAGTACTTTATGGAAAGTTTCTGGGGATATGTTCACAAAATAAATGTCATTGCCTGAATATTAGTGTTGCTGTTTGCCAGTTCTGTTTGTATCCAGACTGCTTGGGCGTTATGTTCTATTGGTTGTTCCCAAATTCCTGCCCAGAAGTTTTGTAACGTCTCTGAGTCAGGGTTGTTATGATCATCATCATTTGTGTTGTTATCCTGAACTTTAGATGTCGATTGTCTAATATTGCGGTAGAAAAGTTTTTCAGTGTGGGTAAATTGAGTGTTTTGTAGTTTTTGTTGGGTACATGCTTTGTATCGTTGTAGTCGGCCTGTTACGACTGACAGTTTTTGTTTAAGTGTGTCTAATGTGTGTGCTGCTTGTGTATTTGGTTCTTCATGAACAGTGTGAATTCTATACTGTTCTATTCTTGTTAACGTTTTTAATTATTTTCCTACTTCTAATGCCAATGGGTATTTTTCTATAAATTTAAGGTGAAGTGGGAGTTTTGTGAATGTTGGGTGGAATAATTATAATGTAGACGATCTAATTCTTCTTTTACGTCGTTTCGTATCTCCTCTATAGTTTTTTGTGGTAGTAATTTATTGTTTATTATAGCTCTACGTTGGTCTCCTATTCTCTGTCGACTAACCTGCATGTTCGGGTATTTTTCTAAAAATTTAAGGTGAAGTGGTTCAAGGTAAGTTTTTCTGCCTGTGTCTAGTGCGGTCAATTGAAGATAAGTGCGCAGTATGAACTTATTTATTTCAGGTGTCCATCGCCTGCGTGTACTTGGAGCGCTTGTAGTGGGTGCAAGCTCAGAGTCAAGGTTGACTTCCTGCACAACACTATCAAGAGTGCTGGTGGTGGACAAGCTAGCTGTTCTTCTTGTCATATAGGAGGGGCGAGTCGAAGGGATGGATGAAAATAATGAAATAGTATCATCGCCCGTGGAATCGGCTGTGGCTTCTACGCAGTGAGCCCGCCTGTTTAACTCACTGCGATCAGCTGTAACAATTTTGTTGGTAGGAGCCCGCTTGCTCAACTCCTCACCGCCGATGGTTCGCATGCTGTGGCACCTAGCATCGGCTCCAGATGCACCCCGGCGCTCCCCGGGAAGCGACCGTAAATTATATACTCTCTTATTACTCATCTCCATAAAGGGTTACCTTTCTTTGTTAGATAATTATTATAGTATAAATAAATAAATAATGTTTATTTTCTCAAAAACAATGCATTGTTGTACACGTTAAAAATAATAATACAGTTTTACAAAATAAGTACTAGGTATATCTACAAACGTGTGGGTGAGCACTGCTCTCCTAGCTAGGTTATGAAAACCTGTGTTAAGGAGAAGCAGTCCGGTCCCCTAAGGTATTATAACGTAAAGGTTACATAGTGCTTCTGATGTTACTGTTACAATTTAGGAGTATTAAGAATTTGAGATGGATAATTAAAGCTAAGATACGCTTTATTAAGCGTGAATATAAAATAATTTTAATTTTAAGGTAAATAAATGTGTGTATGTGTGTGTGTGTGTGTGTGTGTGTGTGTTTTTGGGTGTTTGTGTTTGATTGTACATGTTGTTTATGTTAAGATTTTTTCTGTTTCGTCATATGACTTGTTTTGGAGGAAAGATTGCAAAATCTTTTTGCATTTGTAATACGGTAGTCCGTAGATTTGACACTCTTCGTTTATTTTATTATATAGGAACGGACCAAGAAAATGAAAAAATCTCTTTACAAAAGTTGAATGTACTTGCGGCAGGGTGCATATCCCATCTTTTCGACGTTTACTACGTTCTTTATTTTTTATAATTCGGTATGGGGTTTTACGGTGTAGCAGAATTACTGTCTGTAGTATGAAGTGTTGCCGAACATTTAGAACTTTGCAGTGATTGTATAATTGGTCGGTTGGAAAAAGAATAGGACGAAAAGTGGCCACTTTTAAAATGGCCCTATGTGCTACTTCTAGCGGCTTCAGGGTGGTTTTTGCTGCGCCACCCCAACAGGAAATACAATAAGTTATGATGGATAGGCAAAGTGCGAAATAAACATTGCGTATTATAATGGGGTTGGCAATATACCGAAGAGTTTTAAAGATATATATCAGTTTGCGAACTCGTCCAGTTAGCAGACCAATATGACATTTAAAATTGAGATTCCTGTCTAGGACTATTCCCAGGTATCGGATACTTTCAACAGAGTTTAAGAGAGGACATTGACAATTTGAACCCTGTATTTGTGGATGACACGTGTGAGCTTTGATTAAAATTGGAGTCTGTGGTTGAGAGACCGAGCTTTTAGAATAAGTCAGAAATTTGGTTTTAGAGGTATTAAGGGTGAGAGTGTGGGAATTAAGCCAATTTAACACAACGTCAAAGCCAAGTTGAGCTAGATGCTCGAGTTGTGACCAGGAATCCGCGGTGAAGGTTATTGCCGTGTCATCTGCGAAAGATATTACCCTTGCATTGTCGATATTGAGATCACACAGGTCATTAATAAAGATTAGGAAAAGAGTGGGGCCCAAAATGCTTCCTTGTGGTACCCCATAGTGAATGGAAAGCTCCTCGCTGTTATGGCCGTCGATCCTGACTTTTTGCAAACGATTTGAGAGGTAACTTTGGAAAAGATCCAGTTGTGCCCCCCTGACGCCTATTTTCTCAAGTTTGATTAAGAGTGTGGAAACAGGAACAGTATCGAACGCCTTCGCGAGATCAAGGAATATTGTAAGGACTTTTTTATTTTTATTTATATGGTCTAGATCAAGAGATTGAAGTTATACAATTCAAAGATAGTTTTTGCAATCTTCGGCAGCTCCAACAATATTTTCGAATGCTAATCAATTAGTTTATGCGCCCTTATGGAGCTGGACCAGCGTTAAGCCAAGCATTTTTGTCAGCGATATAATCCCCCAGCTTATAATATGCTTGGCAGCATAGTGTGCGTTTTATACAAGATTTAAATTTCGTTTCATTTAGTGTAGTATACGAGGAGGTATTTTATTGTAACATTTTAAACGGTACCCCATGAAGGATGAGTCTACTTTAGCCAGTCTGAAACCCGGTTGAACTAATTGGTCCCTATTTCTAGTACTATAATTGTGTCTTTCATCTTTTTTACTGAAAAGATTTAGATTTTTCCTGACGTACATGATATTTTCATAGATATATTGACCAGATACCGTCATGATGTTAATATTTTTAAACAATTCCCTTAGAGAATTGCGCCTACGGAGGCAATATATGTATTGCTCTACTGGCTTTTTTCTGCAGAATAAAAATAGAGTCGATATCTGCAGCCCGTCCCTATAGTAAAATATCGTAGGACATGATACTATGAAAGTAACTGAAATAGACTAGAGTTGCGGTATCATTACTAGTATCAGTAAATTGACGAATTTTTCTTACAGTATATGCTGCTGAACTTAGCCGTCCTGCCAGAGATGTTAAATGAGGACCCCATTGCAGCCTTGAGACGAGCGTGATCCCCAGAAAAACAGTTTTATCTACGAATTCTAATTTTTCCCTATTCAATAATCACAATCACTACTTTTAACATTCGGTAAAGCAAATCTTATGTATTTAGTTTTTTTCCTATTTACTACTAAATTATTAGCAGTAAACCATTTCTGGACCTGCAGTAGGGACTGCAGGTCCAGAATTGGCTTACTGCTAACAATTTGCATCGTCAAGATTTGATGCACGTCTATTTATCTTAAAAATTAGGGAAGTATCTTCAGCAAATGACACCATTTGTGGTTGGTTTATTAATAAATGGGGTACATCAATGATATATACTAAAAAGAGAAAAGGACCCAATATTGAGCCTTTAGGAACAACCATTATTATTTTTAGATCGGTGAATTGACACCATTAATTTGAACTTTCTGTTGTCTATCATTTAAATAAGATTTAACTAAACAGAGCGCAAGTTTACCTAGTCCGTAATAATCAAGTTTCAATAGTAAAGTTTCATAATTTACGCAGTCAAATGCCTTGGAGAGGTCACAAAAAAAAAAAAAAACCTTTAATAACCAGCATAGGGTTTATATGTTTAAATTGAAATGCAACCGGACAGCCTGGAACATTCGCTTTTAATAAATCAATTGGGACATCGAGTGAAGAATTTAAAGCTTCCGTCGTTTTAGATGGTATATTAGTAAAGGTATTATTGGTTATATACAAATTCTTGAGCTACTTCTAAGTTAGAGCTTATTGCACCACGTGAAGTCTCCAATGTGTAATCAGTGTTTCGTTTTTTTCCCTACTAGTTTAATTATTTATAACTTTCTGTTATGTATGTTTACGAGTGCTATGTAGGCGAGCGGGCTGCACCCCGCCACTCCCCGCGCCGGGTGGTAACTTCCAAGGATTAAACCAATGTGCAACAGACTAGCGAGTTTAATTGACAAGTGTCACCGTCTTTCCGCATACATACATCTATATCTAACACGTGGCGACGAGTGGACTCACATTTATAGTAAAATGTATACGGTAGCGACATATGGGTTCTTTCCTTTTTTGACCACCAGTCACAAGAGTGGAACAGTTACAAGTTGCGATTAAATCAGTGGTTTATCGCTAACGACATAACCTCAGAAACGGTCAAAGCAACCATCAAACGGAGGGCGATATTATTAACGTCATTATGTGAATCAACGTTCAAGCTTGCTAGTGAAGGTGGAAGAATTGCGTTACGAGGGAATAGTAAAACTCCTCGACGAGCACTTCACTCCTAAAAGGTTCGGGTTTGCGAAAAAGTCAATCTTCTATTCGGCAACACAGCGACCAGGAGAAACGCACACTCAATGGGCGGCCAGGATAAGAGGATTAGCGACCCACTATGCGTTCAAGAATTTGCAGGAGGCCTTGCTAGAAAAATTAATCATGGGCATGGCGGCAGGACGAGAGCGGGACAAACTTTTCATGCAGGATCAGCGGGAGCTGACCCTCGCAAAGGCCATTGTGACTGTCATTAACATTCTCTAATTTATAACAAAATATAATATTTACTTTAAAATCGGCATACGGTTCGGGTCACTTAGAAACACATTAAATCTCCATTTTATGGTTTGACAGCTTGAAACGTTACCCTAATAAATAACAAACGATCCTATTTCTTTAAAATTATAAAACACTATTGAAGCCCTTAGAAATCCCATCTCACGATGGAAAACATGTTGGCGAATTCTAAGAATTTAAATCAAAGCAGGGATTGTCAACATGCGGTTCTCAAAGTTAGTGGGATCAAGCGTGCTCTTGCATGAATATACTCGTAATGAAAGTAAGGTAACTAACAAAAATAGAAATCTAGAGTTATGCTAACTACCTAACTAGAGTGATACTTATAAGCCATTCAAAGGCATGCAAATAGTCAATGCTCCCATTGATGTAACCGTCTATTATCCTATAACTGTAGTTATACTATTGGATTGACTGTTTTATTATTCTAGCAGATAGCTAAAATACTTTAATAGGTTTTGTGCTAAAAACATAATAGTGTGTTCTATAATATAATATATAAATTGTAAGTTACAATTTATATATATTTTCGTCTCAGAAGGTTGATAGTCTCTGGAAAGAAAAGAACAACAGACGCAAACATCTGTTGATCATATAATGTTCGCTGATAACCTACGAGTACTCAGGCAATTTGAACGGACCCTTTTAAAACAATTGAGAATTTTTACACAAAAACTGCAATAAACCTATTCTGCCAAACTGTGGGAAGTTGGTTGTTTTAGGAATGTGGGAAAAGGAGGAGATGGATATTTGAAGACAAGTGGGGCAGCGGATTTTGTATCACGAAAGGCTAAGGACGTCAGAGTCCAGGCGAGTTAAGCTAGGAGACTTGATGAATATCAAGTGAGAGTCCGTAGGCTGTCGTTAGAGTCCGAGCATTATTTATTAAGTTGTTAGTGGGCTTAAGACCACGTTAGGTAGTGACGACGTAGTCTAAGCTAGGCAGTGAGTTTGAAGCGCTTCGGGAGACGTTCGAGACGACGAAGCGAAGCCCGAGGCTAGGCTGGTAATGTGGGCAGTATCTAGTAAGTGAGTTATAATCTAATTCTCTCTAAGGAATTATTTGGTAAGTGTCAACTTTAATGAACTTTTATCTTTAGTAGTAGTATGTCCATTATTCCTACTAGTTGATTAACATTGTATTTATAGGTAACAGTAAGGTGATATCGCTAACGAACTATTAATGATCGTTTATACCAGAATGGCGAAATAACTCTTATTTAGTATCCTGTTTTATAACTAATGTTATATTCTCGTGTATTACCTGTCCATGACCTACCTTGACAGATTAATCACTTGCATTTGGCTTTAGGGAATGGTGAAGGCCTTCCACCATACTTGACACTGAGCACTAACGCTCGAGACTATTGACGATTGTTGACCTTGAGCTGACGCACCACATTTGGAAGGCAGAACCATAGAAACTCACAGCTCATTAAATGGAACTAGGCTATAAAGCCAATTTATAATTGTATTATAGAACAACCAAACGTTAGTGATGCTTTCTGTATCCAAAAAGGTCTTGCCACAGAATACTTTGCGTGAGATTTGTTGTCGTATATTTCCAGGGAGGAGTAGGCATCACCAAGTACCCCAAACTGAATTGGTAGTCGTTCTAAGAACGCTAGGGACCGTGTCTCATTAAAACCCCACCCGGCTGTTTGTAGGCCTATTACTGAATCGACACTATTTATTGGGACGCAAAGCCGCTAATAGCCGCACCGCATCCTCTAAATTGGGAAGATTAAGGAAATATGAGGTGACGAACTACCACTTCGGCGTTCACCAGATACGATCGTGATGTATTCTGCTAGAGACTGAGTCTACGGTGCGCTTGTGCTAGTCTTGTGTTAACTTAGTAAAAAGGGGGCTAGGCCGCCGTAAGGGAGTCTTTCACATTAGTATGCAATTATAACTAAACTAAACTTATCTTCCTCAATAACAGTTGGACTTCGCAGTACTCTGTCTTAGGATTGTGTAAGATATTTATATTGTGATTAGGGAGCGTGTTCCGTTAGAATCGTATTAGTTCCTCAGAGGTTCTATGCGTTAGGTCTAACAGATCACGTACTATGAGGCAAACGTTGTAAAACGGTTCCCGGTCTCACTGAAGTGGGTACATTGTAAACAGACAAATAAACGTAGCTATAAATAATTATTGAAGCGCAAGCGTAACGATCCCTTCACCCCTTCACTTTATCAAAACTGTATTGCAGATATTGGTGCTCAACTGCGAGAGAAGAAGACGTTAGCGTTCCAACATTTATAATACTATATTATATATATCATATATTTTTGCGTATCCTCTTATCTTCTTAGCTTCATATTGTATTAATATTATAATACTTATGTTTACTAACTGTGGATTCACAATATTAACTTCACCTTGTTCCCCTCCCTGTCCCCTAGCTTTCTAAGTCGGGACAGGGTAGTCTAGGTTATGGGAATTCTTCTCTTTCTTACGACGGTGGAAGAGTGTCCAGTCCCGAGACGAGCTCTACAGTGCCGCACGGGGTGGGGTGCGGCACTTCCCCTACAGGGGGAACCAACCCAAACACTAACATTAACATAATTAGGAAAAACCAAAATTTTATCAGCCTAGGGTAATTTAGGTACAGTCACACCATCGACTTGGCAGAGAGCATGCGCTGCGCGCGCGATGGCTCATCACTGGCAGCGTTGGGCACAAACGGCGTTGGCGCAGCGGGCCCGGACGGCGTCTTCAACATTTCCAAAAAGGAAAAGTGCAGTGTGTGTGGTGATTCACTAATAACAAATAAAATCAGTGTCGTTATAAAACCTATAAGTGTAAAAAATGCGGAGATAAGGGTCATTTGCGGAAAATGTGCCCAAACGAGGGCAAAGTAAAGTTCGTGAAGGAAGGTACTGTGGACAACGGAGGCGACGACGGTGAGTGTTTTTACAATATTCGGTGCGTAAAAGGGAAACCAATGACGGAGCGTGTAATGATCAGTGGTCTAGCTTTAGAGTTCAAAGTCGATAGTGTTTGATGAAATAAACTAGATAACTAGGATATGGAACTAAAACGTTGTTTGCTCAGAGAATATTTTATTACAAGTGAATGACACAAGTCATTAACAAAAAACACATGTTCGAATATCAATTTGAAATGTTGTTGTCAACTAAAAAGTTTCACATTTTTCCTGAAACAACATCCATCATCACATATCCTCACATCACACCATACCAGACATACCCAAACTCAGATCGCGTACACATTTATTAAATGCCAGACGACCTAATGGTTTTATCGGCACATCTGCTGGGTTATCTTCCGTACACACATAGTCAAGACGTACAACATTCTTAGCAATGCAATCTCTGACATAAAGCGCCCTTATGTCTATATGTTTCGTCCTTCTATGCGCTACAGGAGTGTACGCAAGTTTAATAGCACTCTGATTACCTACGAAAATGCAAATAGACCCAAGATATTCACCTCTCATAAATGCATTCAGTCGCCGCAAGTAAACTGCCTCCTTGGTTGCCTCCGAGAGTGCAATATACTCGGCTTCCATTGACGACTGTGCTACACAAGTTTGTTTCTGGCATTCCCAGTTAATCCACGAGTTTCCGCATCTAAAATAAACCCAGAATAAGATTTCCTATCTTTGATGTTCCCTCCCCAGTCAGCATCTACGAATCCTGTGATGTCCTGCACCGGCGACTTAGGAAATGTCAAACATATATCCCTTGTACCCTTAAGGTATCTCAAGATATGTTTAGCAGCTTTCCAATGGCGTTCATCACAATATGAGTTATATTGCGACAAAAAATTAACCGCAGCCGCAATATCTGGGCGTGTGTTGCAGGCGAAATAGTTCAGCGACCCTATGAGCGCTTGATAACTACAAGAGTCTTGGCAGGATAAGAGCTTACCTCCTTCCCCTTCCACCAAGGCTTTATGGAAATCCATTTCCGTCGGAGTTTTCACTGGTTTTCAGTCGGACATACCATGTTCATCCAATATTTTCGAAATAAGCCTCTCTTGATTCAAATCCGGTATCCGTCTTATACAAAAGCATACCCAAAACTTTTCTCACTTCCCCTAAATCTTTTTACCTTGAAATGTTTACAAAGATTGTCCAATAAAACTGTCTTCTGCTGTTTGTCTTTGTAAAATAATAAAAAATCGTCCACATAAAGAGCGATATAAAAATTATTGTTTTTGTAAAGACAGCTAGCAAAGTGACAGCGCTTGAAGTTCAAAGACAATAACCACAGACTACATAGGGATACTACAATAACACTTCATTTACTTTTTCATTCCAAGACCGTGAAGCTTGTTTTAGGCCATATATCGCTTTTTCTAGTAAGCAAACTTTTTCCTTCGAGTTTTCGTCTATGCAACCCTCCGGCTTTCGCATATAAACTCTTTCATGCAAATCACCGTTCCGAAAGGCGGTGTTCACATCAAAGTGACTGATGAACAAATCCTTTTCAACAGCCAACGATAGCAGCAATCTAAACGTCGATCTTCTTCGAAGCTTGTACTTGAAGATCCACTTGTTTCCCACGACTTTAGCCCCAGGTGGCTTGTTAACGAGTTTCCAGACCTTGTTCTCGTACATTGAATCCATCTCTTTCTTCATGGCTTCCTTCCAGTTATCCTTATCATCCCGACTTAAGGCTTCCTTAACTGTCAAAGGCTCCTGCTCTTCTGTACAGCATGCAAGTCAATGAAGATTTTTCCCTCGGATTCTACTACGTAGAGGATAACGACATTCACCTTCGTTTGGCTCTCCTCTATTAACAGTCTCTTCAATTTCAACGTTTTCCACCACGACCTTTTCTGCTCCGCTATCACTCTTTTCTCCCACCTCCATTTCCGCGTCTTCATATAATTCAGCTCCATCTGAGGAATTCGGCCCTTGAGAAGCTTCTGCACTACCAGGTGACGAACCTGATTGGCCTTCTACCTTTGCAAGTTCCCAGATTACTTCAGCACCTTTGTCACCGCTACCTACGAGCTGACTAAAATCCTCTGAAACTGTAGCTATAGAATCCTCCAATAAAACTACATCCCTTGCTCTAACAATGACTCGAGCTCCATTTCTTCCGAGTTTCCTTGGGCACGTGCACAAACGCCTTCGTTCCAAAAACTCTGAAATGATCAAACGACTGAGCCTTCCCTGTCCACAACTCCTCAGGAATCTTACCATTTTTGCCACTGTGAGGCAGCCTGTTTTTCGTATAAACAGCCGTATTACATGCTTCTGCCCACAGTCTCACACTCAGACCCTTTTCCGCACACATAGCACGAGCCATCTCCACAATAAAGTCAAAGTCAAATTCAAATAATTTATTTCAAGGCACAAAAAAGGCACCTTTGAACGTAACGAACCAATAATTATAACTGATTCTAGTCGCCCATTCCAAAAGGTAGTTTTCGTATGGAGACGAATGGGCAAGAAACTCCACCGTTAAATCATTATATCTTGTATACACTAATTATATAATTATATGTGAAGACAATGCACCTAGAATAAGATTACTATACCACGACAGGTAAAAAGAATGAAAAATGAAGGAATGACATAAATTAATTATGTGATAGATGCATGGTGCTCACATAATTACAAACATTGTAAAATTATACTATATTTCTAACATTATAATTAGTAATACTAATAGTATGTCAGTGTGTGAGTAAAAGTAATCACAAACAATAAAATAAATGTAAAAAAAATATATAATTATATATTGTATACACAATTAAATTGGTAGTACGTAGAACGTAGTATTATAATAATATTACGGTTAGCTCGCTCCACTACGCCATTCTGCTCTGGAGTGTACGGAACAGCCAACTGATGTTTTATACCCCTTTTACGTAGAAACCCATCAGAAAGAAAAGAAAGAAAGAAAATACGTTTATTTGCGGGACATATGACGCAAGCAAAGGAACAAACACTAAAAACAAATTTGAGGGAAAATATGCGTCACATCCACGCAAAACGGCCATCGCTCAGCATAATGCTGGGACCCTATGCGAGACAGAGCCCCAGCGCTGGTTTTCAGTGACAGCCGGCGTTGTCGATCAAACTTTCTGTTCACAAATTCTGTTCCATTGTCCGTGCGTATGTACCTTCAACCCAGTTTCAACATCTAACACTAGCTAGGAAAACTTTAAAATGATCGAAAACCTGATCTTTTGATTTAAGGAAAAATACAAAAGATTTACGTGTAAAATCATCTAAAATAACTAGTAATACTAAATAACTAGTAATCTAAAATAACTAATATCCACCGTACGTGGGTTCAGACATTG
The DNA here is from genome assembly GCA_963853775.1 of Xanthia togata. NCBI lineage: Eukaryota > Metazoa > Arthropoda > Insecta > Lepidoptera > Noctuidae > Xanthia > Xanthia togata. The sequence goes on from OY970805.1 coordinate 9,028,362, forward strand.
GACCACAGATATCTGCGTGAATCAGTTGCAGTCTCTCGACTGCCCTGTCAGCATCACCAACTGGAAAAGATAAACGATGTGTCTTCCCCTTAATACAGGTGACACAAGGCTCCATTACGCTTTTTCCAAAATCCATACCCAGAAGCTTACGTAAATCTCGCTCATTTACGTGTCCAAGCCGCCGGTGCCACAACACCAAAGGATTACCTGCTTTCACTGACCATATAGATTTCTTAACGATTTTTATCTTCAATTTATTATAGACACTAGCTGCGCCCCGCGGTTTCACCCGCATAAGTTTCGATTTCGTAGGAATATCGGGATAAAAAGTATCTTATGTGTTAATCCAGGTTATAAACTATCTGTGTGCCAAATTTTATCGAAATCCGTTCAGTCGTTTTAACTTGAAGAAGAGACAAACATACACACTCACAAACTTTCGCCTATATAATATTTTATAAAGAAAAATAGAAAAGTTTACCATATTTTAATTCAAAATAATTTTAATTTTGAATTAAAATATGGTAAATTATGTATGTTTGTTTATTTATTTTAATTAATTAATAAACTTGTAATTAACATACTAAACACAAACACACCAATACCATTTTGTGTCACGTACACAACCATGATGTTCACCCGCTGATACCCAGGACAGGTGTCGCTACTTGATGCGATCAATATTTACTTTTGCAACGTCACAGTCATGTTCGTGAACGGGTGCCATCAGTAGGGAATGGTCATCTCTTATGGGCCACGGCTTATTTTATTTTTGAATTGTTTTTATCTTTTTATTACGGACGCTTTTTACGTGCACGTCTCTACATTGTGCTCACATGTATAATTTCAACTTATTATACACTATGTAACCAATATTTTGTAAGAATATTAAGATTTAAAAGAGTGTCCGTGGAGTTTCTTGCCCGTTCTTCTCCATAGGAACCTACGCTTTGGAATGGGCAACTAGCTTCATATTTCTGACTAACTGACCCCTTGACAGATCAAAAGTGCCTGTAAATGGTTTAATTGAAATAAATGCTTTGAGTTTCAGTTTGATGAAACTTTTGTAGGGTGTTCTGAGGCCGCCCGTGAAAGTTTCTGAGAAAAAAAAATAGTGTAGGTAGGTAGGGTAGATAGGAGGGGCGGTTGCTTCCCTTAGGAAATTCGACACACAACCACTCTATCGTCATTGAAATTTTTTGCCTTTATGTTCCAACAAAAAAATATTTTGCTCTAAAATAACTCATAATGCGCGTCCGGCTTATTGTGAATCAAATTTCTATAGAAAATAAGTCCGTCTTGACGTCACTTTGGTCACGTGACACCGCAATTTTTCTCGCTCGTATAAGCCGATGTGCATCGAGATACGATGCAATACGCATGCGTGGTGTTTGAATGACTGAATCGTTCCGTCAGGCTTTACGCATGCGCATAAATTTCGTGATTCGTTCGGCTCAGAGGTCGGTCAAATTCCTCATTCATCATTCGATTGTGTGGTTGTTTTTTGACGTAATCGCTTTAGAGCCATTTAATTTGTACAAATTAAGTAGTTAAACTCCATTTCACGAAAGAAGTCCCGCGGCAATAAGTAGAACTAATTACCTATTATTATATGTAGGTATAGTTAGCAACATTCCGACAACAACCCTCCTACCTCATACAGCTTTCTCTACTTAAGATTGTGGATTTTATTAACCAGTGCATGAGATGTCGAGATAAATAAATATTTATGAATCGTCTCTTACGACAAGTAGCGCCGCCTCTGCGGGACTTCTTTCGTGAAATGGAGTATAATTTGCATTTTGTTCGCTCCGTATTACATTGAATTCATTATTTAATTATTGTAGGTATAGAAAGAATAGTGATTAAGAGTGTTTGTGTGATAGTTTAGAGAAAGAAAAGTACGTTGTAATCAGGTACTTTGGTTAAGTACACAGTTTAATAAATTATTTATTTAGAGTAGATTATAGACAGTTGAAAAGTAATTAGTACGATCATCAATAGAATTAGGATGGCGTCATTAATAGTTTTAGATTGTTGCTTGACGGATTACTTACTTTGTGAGGAAACATGTTTTTCAAGGTTGAGTTTTGATAATAAGAAACACATAATTAATAAGTTAGGCAGTGCTCATCCAGATATGACTATAAATTACAAACGACGCGATGGTTCTTTCAAACATTTTAATGTTTCCCTTTACGAAAAAAATGCTTGGCTGACTGGCAGTTGTAAATTTAATAAAAGGTATTGTCGCCCATGTTTACTTTTCTCAGACTCTAGTTTATGGAATAAAGGGGGTTTTACTGATATTAATAATCTGACGAATTCAACCAAAAAACATGTTCAGACTGAAAAACATATTCGTAGCTGTTTAAGAGTTACATGAGTTTGGAAAAAGTAGGATAGAATCATTTTTTGCTAATTCGCATGAAGCTCATAATAGAAAAGTAGATCGAAATAGGAATTTAATGTAACGGTTTATTGACACCGTTATTTTGTTAGGTAAACTAGAAGTAGCTTTTCGCGGGCACGATGAAGGTCCAAATTCCCATAGCTGCGGTAACTATATCGAAACTTTGTTCTATCTATGTAAGCAAGTATGATACAGTAATGGCCTCGCATTTAAAACTATGTTCTTCAGTTCAGAACCCTGTCATTTCTGGTCTCTCTAAGGACATTAAAAATGATTTAATTAATCATAATAATCATAATCATAAACTTTATTGTGCAAATATGAGACTCATTAATAACAAATAAACAAGATGACAGAAATCGTCTTAGAGTTAGTGATAATAAATTTTTTAGACAGGTCATCAGTTGGAGAAAGTGACGTGGTAGTTTGAATGTCTTTAGTCTGATTCGCCCTATCCCCTCGTACTAGTATGAAACTGTATCACGAGCGGATAGTCTTCCTCAACCCTAGAAACAACAAGATTCCCACAAGTTCCAGTTACAGGTAACATGTTTAAAAGCAAATTGAACACATTGTATATGCAATAAATCATAGAACAGCTATATTTATGAATAACATGATTAGAGTTGTCCGTGTTGTTTTGTGTTTGGGTACAGGTGTATGTATAGATATGTATATATGTTTTTCTATGTATGTTTCCGTATGTGTACAATTATGTGTGCTTTATTATTTTATGCCTTATTTATACCAATTTATCATTAGATATTCAGTGTTGTTGTAGTCTAGTGTTTTCAAGTATTTATGCGTAGTTTTTTTGCATGTATGGATATCAAGATTCCTTAGTTCCAGATCTTTACTCACTTTGTTGTAGATGTTAGGACCAAGATAATTGTGAAATTTGTGTGCAAAAGATGTTCTATATTTGGGTGTGTTGTAAACTATGTCTAATCGTCGCCTTTTTGCATAGGGGGTTTTTACTTTATGTTGTGCCATGATCTCTAATTTAATAAATAATTTTCGTACCGTGAGGACTCCCATTTCTGAGTAAAGTAGGTGTGTCGGATAAGTGTACTTTTTGCGAGAGATAACTTTAAGTACCATTCGTTGTGCTCTTTCGACAAGCAATATGGTGGATTTTGAGGTTCCATAATAATTCATAGTATTGCATCCGTTTTACGAGACCACATTAAATTAGAGATAGATAAAGCTCAATTTCTGTCTGTAATGATTGACGAAACTACCGATGTCAGTCATAGGGAGCAATTAACTGTAACTTTTAGATATTTATCAGAAACTGGAATCGAAGAACGATTCCTGGGTTTTTACGGTGTTAGCGGAAGTCGAACTGCTGAAGTTTTATCCAAACAGTTGTTAGAAATACTTGATCAGTATCGTTGTAAGAATAAGTTAGTTGGTCAGTCTTACGACGGCGCGGTGGTTATGTCTGGGGAGCACGGTGGAGTACAAGCAAAAATTCGTGATGCATGCCCTTTAGCAATGTTTGTCCCATGTTACGCTCATATATTAAATTTAGTACTGAGCCGTTATAGGGTTACTATATCACTGTTTGTTGATAAAAAGCCTTGGTTATCGAAGCTTTTGTTACTTGGGAAGGAATGGATCATGGAATATATAGAGGATTAACTTAAATTCTTTTATTTTATTTCAGGTGTCAGGCTCAACTTTATTATTCAGGAAAAAATTTAACTCTCTCATGCGCTTGCAGCAAGAATTAGGAAGCAGTACATACATAATTCATGTAAATTTTACTAATCCTTACAATATATTTTCCAAATTTTTTTGCCCCATGTGTAAATATTTCATAAATGTGAATAAATGCTACGGTCAGTTATTGTTGTTGCTGTAACATTTGGAAATTAATCATGCCTATATGGTGGTACAAAAAACATATTTTAAACAGTTATAGCCAATATTTAAGAACAACTCTATACAATTTCGGTCGATTGGTAAAAAATGTTTATTGTAATTCCAATTATGGCATGCGATTAAAATTGGACTTGGTTTCGATTCAGAATTGCAATCAAAAATAAAATGTGTTTCGCAATTAGGCTGCAGGTCTCTTATCTAGTGTTCGGTACTCTGTGACCCCTGTATCGTCTGAGAAACTTTTTGCTCGCTAAGACGAAAACTATGCTTGGCCAGGCTTTGATTTTCCCTATCATCGACTATGGTGACGCGTGCTACTTTGACATGAATGCAACCGCATTGAGCGCTGGATAAGCTCGACACACTGCTCAACAATTGTATCCGGTTCATACTCAACCTCAGGAAATGTAATGTGTAGATCTGAGCTCAAATGGATGTCCATTTGCCAAAGAAGAAGTTTGCGCGCTTTGACCACGCTTTTCTCTCTTCTCAGCTCTCCCACTTCTCTTGTCCCACTTCACTTCACAATATCTATGCTCTTCAAACGCTAAGAATCTGCGTTCTTCCAACAATCTTCTCCTAGTCTGTTCTTCTCATATTTCTGACTTTGTTCATTCTTCCTATCATATTCAGTCCATTCTTCTTTAGAATGCGCTTCCTCTTGATATCAGGACGGCTACCAGTCTGTATGCATTCAAACGGAAATCGCAGACTTATTTATATATGCTTGTGTTTCGTAATTAGATTAGTTTTTTTTATGAGTTGTATTGCGATATGTGGTTAGCTAGCGACCTCGACAATTATTTATTTTACCTCGATAGTCCTAGTTTATCAATTATAACTTCTGATTACAGCTATATGTAAGCGGGTGCGCTCTTTTTGGCTGGAGGCTTTTATTTAGATAATAATTACGTTTAGTTATTTTTATTTCTGCCTGAGTATAGTTCTCGATGGTTTAGATTGGTATATTGGCGTGTGCTAGCTGTCATGTGGCTATTAATTATAATTTAAATTATGTTTTGTGTTGCGTAATGTAAATTATTTTGCATACTAATACATATTAGAATATTTTTTTCTAACTGAACAGACAGCTGTGCTGCTGGGGAGTTTGTTGCGCCACTTCTTCCCAGCTAAAGCACTAGAAAGTGGTGAAGGTTGGGCGTTTTTAGGGACTATATTTTGACGTTCGAAAAGTGCTGATTCTCAGCCTAGTTTGAATAAATGACTTTTGAATTTTGAATTTATAAAAAGAAAATCGGACAAGTGTGAGTAGGACTTGTGCCCTGAGGGCTGGGGTTCCATCTCAAAGCTGAGTTAGCTCGGCTGCCCGAATTTTTAAACAAACTTACTTTTTCAATTGAAAAAGAACTTTTAATAGAGTAATTAAATACAGACTAAATGTTACTCAAAGACATGTCCTATGAATTTTTGATCCCAGATTGAAGAATATATATACATATATGAATGACCAATTTTCGGATTTACTTCTTTAGTTGACCTTGCTTCTCACCAAACTTCATGCTGCTGGACCAACGGGAAATGCCAAATAGACTGGTTTATTTTTGAGTGTCAAAATATGTGGCATAAATGGCAGTATTTTTTATTGTGTTGAATTCGAATTTTTATTTTCGCTACAGCTTCAAGAGATCGTAGATCAAAGTTTTTGATATTTATTTCAACTTGATGCCTCCACGCGTTCCTGAGAAAAAGGGTCTTGACAGACAACGTCAATAACAAGTCATGCTTTAAGGGTTTCAATTTTCCATTTTGAGGTACGGAACTCTAAAACAGATTTATTATCTGCCCGTTACCTTTTCATGCCGTAACGGCTGAACGGTTTTAGACGAAAGGCATACGGATAGACCATGACCTGGGTTAGGACATAGGATACTCTGAATCCCGGTAGCACGTTCCTGTAGCATATTTTCCGACATCAACGCGGGCGAAGCCACGGGAAAACGCTAGTATCAATATATATTTTTTTGGGAATTCCCTAATGATAATATTCGCGATATCTGGAGGTGACGTCCACGACCTCACCGCGTGATATTTGCGTCTACCGATAAACTTCGGGTTTGTCCGAATATGTCCCCGAAGTGAGCCGTAAACAGTGATAACCTTTATGTTATTATAAATAAACGAGATTGTAGACCTTAAAGAAAAAACATATCTGAGATATATTGGAACTCACACAGGAAGATAATTAGACCGAAACAGAGGTAATTTAAACAACCTAGATCTCTAAGCCGTTATTATTATGCCCTATAATCAAATCAATCTGCCTAGCCTTTTCCCAACTATGTATGTTGGGGTCGGTTTCCAGCCTAACCGCATGCAGCTGAATACCAGTATGCTTGCCGGGGATGGTCCGTGGATAAGTGACCACCTTTACACACCGAGACTCCTCCGTGCCTCGGAAAGCACGTTAAGCCGTTGGTCCCGGCCTCAGATCATAAAAAGAAAGTCCCGGCTGTCATTCGTGAATCTTTGACAGTCGTTACGGGTCGTCAGAAACCCGAAAGTCTGACAACTAGCCTTACCAAGGGGTATCATATCACCCAGTAACCGGGTTGTGGAGGTCAGATAGGCAGTCGCTTCATGTAAAATGCTGTTAGTCAGCTGCATCCGGTCAGACTGGAAGCCGACCCCAACATAGTTGAGAAAAAGCTAGGGAATTTGTTTTTTTTTATGCCCTATATCTATTAACTTACTAACTAATCAAATGTCTCCAGACCCATGTCGTGCAAGGCATGATAATAATAATCCTGTCCTCCAGACTAGATTTCGGCCATGACAACCAATCTCAACAGAGACCAACCTTCGGCGCGAGAAATATTATAGAGCACAAGTGTGTGCGCAGACACAGCTGCACTCTCTCTTCCCTCACTCTCATAGACCGATGGGGCGGTAATCCGAAGCGACCAGAGAGATTAGGCGCAGGACCAACGGCTTAACACGCTTTCCGTGACACAGGGGTGTCAGACCGCCAACTTTTCAGACCGCCAACTTTTAAACTCTGGGTTGTTTCTAAGAAATTTATAATAGAAAAACCCAATAATACTCTGCCCGACCCGGGAATCGAAACTAGGACCCAAATCTCAGCAGTCGCGCTTGCGACCACGAGGCCAACGGGCAATCAAATGATAATGCATTTTAAAGATACCCAAGAATTACTTTTAAAAAAAAAGGTTAGATTAGATAAGATTTACATCTAAACCGCATCATCTAATTTAATCTAGATAATATAAACTTAGGTCTAACTATCTTTATAAATCTTTTAAGGTTGTTGAGTTTAAACTTTTAAGAGTCCTATTACTATTTTTTACGGAAATTCATGATTTTTGACCATGTAATTTTCAGCAGCAGTAAGATATTTTAATTATTTGATTATAATAACTATAGTGCCATTCTCTTTCTTGTAAGTTTTAGTTACACATTATTTTCGTGTAATTTGCTGAATTGACGCGGAATATATAGTACTTTAATTTAATTTATTGTAATTTTGTCTTATTATATTGAGAAACAAAAACTAATTAAATGTACCGTATTCACTGTAGATTGAAGTTTTATATCATATTAGTTTACTAGCTGGTGCCCGCGACTTCATTCGCGTTGAAATATGTGTAAGTAATTAATAAGTTTTTAAATCAAAGAATTTCTCTGTAAACTACATTATTAGTCTTTCCCGTTGGGGCTAAAACAATCAATTGCTCAGCGCTACTTACTCGTGAACATGCAACATATAGCTGGCCGTGAGAAAAGCTGTTGGATCTTAGATCCACCCCAGCGGCCCTAAGAGTTTGACCTTGGGATTTGTTAATGGTCATTGCGAAGCACAGACTTATAGGGAACTGTGTGCGCTTGAATTCGAACGGGAAATTGTTGGGAATGAGTGGAATTCTTGGTATAAAAACAGTTTCGCCCGCGCCACATCCAGTGAGAATCTCAGCATGTATTAAATTTCTCTGCAAAGCACTTAGGTACTTTAAGTCGGGTGCCATTGCATAATTTGGGTGGAGTTAGATTTCTCAAAAGCATTATGGGCACTCCGACTTTCAGTGTGATTTTATGTGCAGGAAGACCACTTGCTGTTAGAGAGCTCAAAAACTCTACTGGATCGTCGTCCTCGTTTACAACGCTGTTATAGGACGTGTAAACCACTTCATCTCCAACAATTCCTGCTAAAATGTTTTGATTTAATGCAGAAGCTTGTTCGTTTTTCGGTGTAAGTATGGCACGTTCACATAACCAGAAATTATCATGATGCAGAATACTTGAAACGTCTCCAAACACTGAATTTATCAGCTCATCTTCGGACGACACAACTCTGCCTAAAACTTCAGCAATAGCAACTTGTCCTTCATCTTCTGGAAGAGTACCCTTTCCAATTTCCAAAAGAATATTTGAAAATGCTTGTGCCTGGGAATTTCCGCCTAGTTGTGCTCGCATGTTTATTGTAAGACACAATTTTTTTATTTGAGGCCATAGATATGAACGCTTCAATGATGCATTGATTTCATCGGCTCTGGTTCCCCGAGTAACAACCGGAAGAGTTTGCCGGAAATCGCCAGAGAATAGTATCGTCACATTCCCCATTGGACTATCGTTTCGGCGAATGTCCCGCAGTGTTCTATCCACGGCTTCAACAGCTTTTTTATTTGCCATTGTGCATTCATCCCAAACGATAAGACAGCAATCCTGAAACACCTTTGCTTTGTCGCAGTTTCTTGTAACTGCACATGTTGGTGTTTCGGTGTTATCTAAATCGATTGGAATTTTGAACATTGTTTGGGCAGTTTTACCACCGGGAAAAAGTGTAGCTGCGATTCCGGAAGATGCTACAGCCAAAGCTATTTTACCTTGTCGCCTGAATTCAGCAAGAATCGCTTTTGTTAGGTAGGTCTTTCCAGTACCACCTGGAGCATCTAAGAAAAATATCTTCCCATCATTATTAAGTACGCTTTGGACGACGATGTGAAATATTTCCCTTTGTTCTGATGTAAAATTTTGTAAATTGGCATTTACTACAGCGGCTAGGTCAGTGGAACTATAGTTTATCTCCGTAGCATACTCACGATTGATACGCGGTTGATCAGGTAGCATTTGGGGAGATGGAAGACTGAAGTCACTCAAAGATTTACCACTAATTGATAAGAGGATCTCCTGAATAGAGGAAAGGGAACTATTAATCACTCTTTCGTCATTTGGATCAATTTCTTGATTTAAATTGCGCCTCAAAGAACGATGGAAGTTTTCAGAAAGATACGTCTGATACTTTTCCCATAACATTAAAGGGTCTGAAATACCACAGAACACTAACATGACAGCAAATAGGTGACGTAAGCGTTTGGGACTGTCGCTGACACAGGCTTCTTCGAGAGTGGCATCCCAGTGTTGATCTCCTTCAAGCAGTTGAAGTGCTCTGCAAGCTGATTGAAATGTGGGATGCTCAACGTCATTAACTGTTTTTAAAAACTGGAATGAAGTTGGTCCTTGAACATTGTGCAATAGCAGCCGCAAGTAATAGCATTCCCCACTACTGGGGTGAACTGTATATACTCGACCTAAAGCAGAGTCCTTAAAAACACCAGGGAATCCTTCAACTGGTTGACCACGTCTACGTCTGTTAAAGACTCCTCTTTGCTTATCAAAAGTGTAATAAGAGGGTACCTCATCATAGGTTAACGTTTTAGCGAAATCGTCTTCTTGGCACAACCTGAAAAATGCTAAAAGTGTTGTCTGGCGTGGGTTTTCTACACGGTTTCGTGCGTTATCTTCGTCGAAGTATATTCTTTGCCCATTTTCTAAGTGGACATCCAGATGCATGACAGTAGGATGTCTTTCATGAATAACAAATCCCAAAATGCGCCATATAGCCTAAGAAGTACTAATGTATCGTCCGGTTTGGTACCTTGTAACTTCATCTCGATCGGTTCCTTGCAAAGCAAATGTTGCTTGGTCGTTGCCTTTATTGACATATTTGCAAATGTATTTTATTGCCTCCACACTATTGCACATCTCAACGTTAATGTGGGCGCCGAAAATTTTGGACAATAAAGGTGAGTATGGCACAATCCAACTATTATCTACTGTTAGCTGCTGTCCGCGTAGCCTAATTTCAGCTGTATATCCGCCCTGCTGTGGTGAACGACGTCGATATGAAGGGTATCCATTCTCACCTGTAACTGTCTGCTCTGTCAAAGCACGGGGATACCTTTTTGTACAGCGGCCATCCTTCATGCAGGGAGAGTTTCCATTCAGGATACCACAGGGACCATGTACCATATGTGTTTTTATAATTTCATACAGTGCAGGGTCCTCTTCGGGGTTCGGAAGTTCAGCGCTTATTAACGTGTCGACATCGTTAGGACGTATTTTATTCTGCAGCCACAGCAGGATATGTGCGTGAGGAAGGCCACGCTTTTGCCACTCAACGCTGTACATGAAATACAGAAAAGGACCAAAAACGCTTTCTTTCCTAAGGAGGTCGATCATAATTTTCAGTTTCAAGTGAAACACCCTTGCGATCACGTCATGTCGGTCATAAGATGCTTGACCCGCAAATAGCTCTTGGGTGATCTCGTTCCATTTTGGGTTAGTAGTAAACGTGATAAATAAATCCGGCCGTCCATATTTTCGGACGTAGCAGAAAGCATCCTGCGTGCGTTCGTGCATATAGCGCGGCCCGCCGGTGAAACTGGATGGAAGAATCACTAAGCGGCCTAAGTTTTCTGAGTCTGTATCTTGCTGCATAGCGTCACGTAAATGCACATATTCTTCAGCACGTAATCGCCTCTGGTTTGTGCGTATGTACACTAAGCGCTCGGTTTCAATTTTAGCGTACATATCAACAATAAATTGGCTAAATAATCCACGGAACCGTTGTAAGTATGCAAAACGATCACGTCTTATTTGTAGAATAGTAGCATAAAACTGCTGGGCTGATACTTTTTTATTTAAGTTAGGCTCTCTTGTGGTGGGGTTGACTTGACTGATCCCATAGTTATTGTTTTGACCTTGTGGTAAAGATTCTAATGCGGCTTTGAAACTGTGCACATAAGGGTTTACCTGATGCAGCATATTTTGAAGTACCGTAATTAGATTGCCGTTCAGTTGTGGAAAAATTTGGTTTCTTATGTTTCCCTGCTCTTGATAATTGGATACAAAATAAATTTGAAGAAATTGAGGCTGATTCTCAGGCAACAGCGAACCAATTAGGTGATAAACTTGACCTTGGATCTTAAATGTTGGCATGAATGGTCCTTCAGATATTTGTTTTGCACCAAATGACGTCATTTGAAAGGCGTTGTTATATGCTCGAATATTGTCTAAGAAATGCTTGGAATGAGGGTCGTCACCATTCAGCAATGATTTTAAAACTTCAGGTGGATTTTCAAAAAGATCAATACGCACTTTTCCACTGGAGCAACACATCCCATTTGCTTCTTTTTGCCATTTGAGAGCGTCACAAAATGGACAAATTATAATCATTCCTCCAATGGAACTAAATTCAGAATAATTTATCATGGGTGTATAATTAAACGCACTATTTTCTTTATTAATCCATGGGATGGTGTCATGTCCTACTTGTTGGGGTTCTTCTGAGTCTTCGGATGAAATCGAAATTCTGTTAAGTGAGTGCCGTAGCCGATCAGCATTCAAGCGAGCCTGGAGTTGTTCTTCTGTCTCTTCACTACGCGTAGCACCCACCCTCAGCCGCTCATTTTCTAAGAAAATGTCATGATTTCTACGTAAACGTACATAATTTTCTCTTGCTTCTTCCAATTTTTTTTTACCTCTTCCTATACTATCTGAGAATATAACTGAATGATAACAATCATGACTACTGAAAGTTGGACAACTACCAATCTCAGGCTGTACCACTTGAGATAGATCTTGTACTAAACCAGATACATTTTGGTGGAGGATACAGTCTTGAGACTAAGTCTGGGACGGATCCTCCGTTGCCTCAGACTGGACAGCATCAGGGTTTGAAACCTTCAAGAATACGTTAGAATTAGCAGCAAGAATATGTTCTTGAATTTGGTTTTTAGAATCCACATATTTAATGTAAAGGAAACTAAGTCTGCCCTCATATACCTGTAGGTCAGATTGTAATCGCTGTAGTCAGTTTCATAGATTTTTTTGCTGTCTTCTAATTTGATTTGATAATTATTTAATTTATTGATAAGATCAACACGTTCTTTTGTCCGTGAAATACTATTGGAAAAGTTTTCTATTGTTTCCTAATTTGATTGCATTTTTTAATTATTCTTTTTAGTTTTGCACAATTTTTCATTTTTTTAAGACTAACTTTATAACTATAATTCTGAATCATATAAATGATAAAAGGAATTTACAAAACTTTAAAAACTATGCAGTTATCTTTCGTGTGATAATTACTTAATCTGTGACAACACAGCATTTTTTTTTTTTAAGAAGTTAAATATGTGTAGGTATCAAAAGTGCTATCGTTCGTATGGATATTGTTTATGTATGGACCAGTATAATTGCTTGTGCCAGTGTGGGTGTGTAGGCCTACATATGTTCAGCAGTGGACGTCCTATGGCTGAAATGATGATGATGAGTAGGTATAATTGCTTGTACCATTTTATATAGTTTGGGAAATTAATCTACAACTCTGCTGACCATGCTGAGGGTGTCCTTCTGGGGTCGATTCTCGGGTCAGGCCAAGTTTTATTGGGTTTTTCCATTTGGAATTTATCACTAGCAGCCCGGAGTTCGGACTTTGGTGGTGCAGTACCCCCGTGCCTCGGACAGCACCTAAAGCCGTCGGTCCTGCGCCTGATCTCTCTCCGGTCGTGTCAGATTGCCGTCCCATCGGACTATGAGAGTAAAGGAACAGTGCACCTGAGTTTGCGCACAACTTGTGCACTATAATATCTTCTGCAAATCTCCGTTGCGATTGGCTACATTGTGAAGGAAAAAATCGTGGGGAAACTGGTTTGTTCTAGAACCGCGAATTCAAAGCATCACCCTACCAACATCAAACAGATCTTCCAACCTGCAATGGGCCGCGTGGAGAGCAGGCCTGAGTCCCAGCAGTGGGCACATTACGATGACCTGACATCGTTCGGAAGATATTATTGTACATCAAGCGCTACTTCAGTAGCAGAGGTAGGTATCGTGACGAGCTCTTTCACAAGTGCACACTGGGTAAATACGGGGTAGGCACAGACGTATTTATAGTAAGTACAACTACATTTCACCCAATAAACTCCATGTAACGGTATAGAGGGTAAGCTAATTTCCATTCAACAGTCACAAATCCAGATTTCGCGGAAAAAAACCCAGGAACCCCTCGTTATTTGCAGCCTGTGGTCATCGTGGACTGTTATCTTATTCGGGAAATCGAGGTGATGTAGCCTCGGTTTCCCTAAAAGATAACAGTCCTTATCATTAAACTCAGTCATATATTCGATATACGAGTATATTCATATATTCTTACGAGTTCACAGGTCACCGACGCTAATTGGACTATTTATACGAAGCTTTGCAAATATTAGTCGCCATTCAGTACGAGGACGTCTATTTAATAATATAATAATAATATATTTATTCAAAAAATTACAAGGCATAAAAATTAGTACAGTTTAATTAGGTACTAGCGTCTTTTACATTTTACCAGCCATGAAATTATTCGTAAGTACTTGATTTTATTTTTCTCATATTTATTACAACAATTCATTACTTTGTTTTGTTGTTTGTTTTTTTCATTTATATATTTGCATTCTATTCTGATTCATTGCAAAAATAACTCATAACATAGTAATATCACGCTTGTGGGTGTAGTCCCGAAGGTTTAGGAGCGAAATATTTGACTGAAATATTTTTTCTGAGCTGTCGCAATTTCATATATAATGTGTTCTTCTTTTATTAGATTTTTTGTAACAACTGCAGAGAGAGCGTATTTTAAAAAAAATTGACACAGGTCCACCTCCGATGACGTCCCGCAGGACTCTGAGCGCGAGCCGATTTAACCCGATTTACTATATTTGGGTTTATTTTTAAAAAAATCTATTAAACTTAAAAATCCAATCTTTAAATAACCTCTAAAATACGATTACCTCATCATACATGCAATTTTCATATTGTTTTGTGCTGTAATTAGGAAATGAAACGAAAAATGGTTTTGAAATCGACCCTGTTTCGGATTTTTTTTCGATCGAGCAAATTACAATTTATCGTGTTTTTAACCTTTAATGTCCCCCAAACAAGGATGTATCTATGACATATCTTTTTTTCAGGACCCAAATACACTAGTTTGACCATTTAAAATTGATTTTAAAACAGGCAAATTCGTAAAACCTCCCCTTAATCTTGAACTGATACTGCAGCATCACCTGGAAGTTTGGAGGATACCCGACTCACTTACCAACTCATTGGAATGGTCTCAATGAATAGGTTATAGATAGATGGTGAACAGGGTCTGCAGTGCTATTCTGTAACCATCTCACCGTGAAAACTTAGGTGAAGTGAGTTATCATTCCAACAGGGTGAGATGACACTGACAGCTCACTCCACGCTCGCTTCACATGTTTTCACGGTGAAGTGGTTACGGGAATCGACATGCAGGTGATGGACTAGAAAATTGAAATGAGGATATGTTTGTGTCGGGGGTTTTTAATTTTTTTAATTTAAGCTTGTAGAAGGAACGTTTTAAGTTCTTTCTCAATGAGGGGTCATGGTAATCGCTAACCATTGGTAAGTGCTATTACGAATTCATACATTTCAGACAATTTCAGTATTCCGTTTTACAAGTAGTACCGGATTGTGACTTCAGTCGTCTTTTGTAACTATACAACGTGTTCCTTTTGTTATTCCATAACTCTAGGGTATAAAAGGGACCTTGCCAGTATCAACTGGCTGAATTATTTTTCAGTAAATTATATTTTTTCGTTTTCTTTTTTCATTCAAAATAATTTAACAGTCACGATTTTTATGTAAAACACCCTTACGTGAAACGACTAAAGAAAACAACTTAAGAACAAATATACGTTCAAAAAATCCGGCCAAGTGCGAGTCGGACTCGCACACGAATGGTTCCGCACTTAGTGCTAAGCACCCCTCTTAGCCACGTTTGGTCAGTCAAATATTTCGCTGTATTGATTAATTTGGCAATATTACTGTATGGAAATATGAATTATGGCTAACTAGTAAACTAAAATATTGATATGAAATGCCATAATTAATATCGTAACACCGAATATTCAGTTTTAGATGTAAAAAAGTACTTGGAAACTTTCCGAATGCCTTTTTACACCTAGAACGGTTACAACATCAAATTCAGTGTTATAATTATTTCGCAAATCATTATTAATATTCCAGTTCGCTAGTTAGCTAAATTTCATATTCATCTCTATTATGCACTAAAAGAAAATGGAGCATGTTTCTAAGTTTTATCAAACTATTTTTATTATTACACACACACATTTAAAAAGTTAAGATTGTAAATGATTATTTATACAATTACAAGGGACTTGAACTTAACTCACATCCATTTAACCAAATAATCTATCATATTTAACAATGTCTGTAATGTTTATTGTGGTGAGAAAATAAATACTTATACTTAAATACTTATACTTATTTCGTCTGGCGAATTGTGGGTATGGGTACCTACCGATAGGTAGATACAAGTAAACCTCTGCCTAACCCGTGATGATAAGATACTAAGAGCGTAGCTAAACTCCTAAAAGTTGGCAACGTCGCAAATAGTTGTCACATATTTACTTGTTTCGATTAATTTGGCAATATTACTGTATGGAAATCTGAATCTGAATCATTTTGAAGGCTAATACGTTGCTTCATTTGTTCGAATTTGTCTGCTCAACAACGTTAATAACGCAATAAATGTTGTTAAAATGTCAAAATGAAAGCCATTGAAATGAAATGAAATGATTTTACTAAATTCAGACGTATTTTTTTTTTATACATAAAACAAAAGGTATTTTAATAAAACACGTTTACTAAATGATGAAGATTTCAGAAAAATAGGCTTGATAGATTCTTGATTTTCGGTTTTTTACCCGTGTTAGACACATCTTTACAAATTAATTGCACTATGTAATATTTACATAATCTAAAATATTCATATATTAAGTTATTAAGAAAATACTTTAATTTAAAATAAAAACAAATCATTAACACTACTCGTTTAGACGTGATCTTAAATATAATCGTACCGATATATAAATGTAATCGTATAAAATCATTAAAATTCGATTATCGTAGCATTAAGCCTCGTGTAGACTAGCGCGACGCGACGCAATGCGACGCGACAGCTAGGCGGCGCGACGCGACAGCGGTAATTCTTCTACCGTGAAGTTTACTTAGAAATTGTATTGTTAGAGTCACATCGCGCCGTCGCACTAGTCTGCCCGAGGCTTTACGCAATTTACCCCGCCGCCAGTCAACCTAATAATTATATGCGTAGTAAAAACATAGAAATCAAGGGTGACGTTTTGAGATCGCGGCCTTTGAAAATTCTACACTGGTCAACAGTTTTTTTAATTGTGCGTGTAATTAAACATTCATTTTTACAGAGCTGTGTGTTCCTAATTCTACTGGGTTTTGAAGAATACTACTGTAAGTAACAATCATTTCAAAATAGATAGGTGCACCAAATTAAGTCGGTTCCTTACCGAACAGACTCTATTACTAGGTTACACAATCTGTCTGTCCGTCTGTTTGTCACAGGACTGTATCTTTTTAACCAGAATATGTAACCATAGTTGTCATTTTTATAGTATTCTTGTATAGTTGTATGCAGTTACCTATAATAATGTTGGTGGTACGCTAGGTCATGTGATACTTACAGGATGTTCTGGTACTTGAAAGACGTTGACAGGGTTGCGCAGTTCGTAAACATTTTTTTTTTTTTTTGTGAAACGTATTGAAAAAAAATCGGACAAATGCAGATAATATGCAGATATTTTCTACAACCTAACCTGAGTAACGTGTGGTAAAATTTAAGGACAACTTTTACATGGGACCGGCATCGTAATCGCGAAAAAATTAACAACTGTTCCATACAAAACTTCAATACCTACTCGACCCAAATATAGGCGACAGCTGATAATTTTTTCGTGATTATAATGTTGGTCCCGTGGAGAAAGTTGTTCAGTTTGATGTTCTGTAACCTCACCTTTCTGGTAAATACTGTATATACATACCTATATTAACTTCAACTTGATACCTACTCGTATTCCTGAGAAAAAGGGTATTGACAGACAGACGAACAACGAAGTGGTCCTATATGGGTTGTATTTTTCCTTTTGAGCTACGGAACGATCTTAGTCACGCGCCAAAGGATCCTTGTTCAGGTTCAGCTGTACTTAGTGTGCAAGTCCGCTTGTCCGTTTTGTTATTCCAGATAAGAAAACTAAAATGTTACCGGTACTCGTATTCAGGTCAAAACAGACAAATACTCGAGTTTATTTGGTTAGACATACTTTTAAGGGACTCTCGTTATTTCTTAGAACCTAACTCGCTCAGCAGCTTTGACTAAAAAGTTTTGAATTTTAAAGTTTATTTTACATAAAATTCAATACCACATGATTATATTCTATACATTGTAGAGTGGTCAGAATAGAGCGGTAAGCTAAACCGTATTCTAATTGTGCCAAACAAGTGTCTTGCTCGCTCTGACTAAAAGAAAGTAATACTCTAACAAAGTTGGTTCCTAGTACTCGTAGCAGGATCAGCGCCATTAAATAAATAATAAATAAAATAAATTTATTCACAAACTTTTTTACATGAAATCCTATGAAAATCCTGACTTCTGAGCTAGGTAAAAACCTGTATTACAGAAGTCAGTGCCCTCTCCCACTATCTACTTGGTACAAATTGTGAATAACAAAAAAATATAAAAAGAAAAATAATAAGAAAAAATAAAATCAAAAACTGATAGGTTAGGTTAACTCATGTGTTTATGCATGTAGATAACGTGTTTGTGTGTACGTGTGTGAGCGTGTGAGTGAGGGTGTGAGGGTGTGAGTGAGGGTGTGAGGGTGTGAGTGTGTGATGTATGCTAGATGTAGGTGAAGTATGTGTCCATTGTCAATTTATTAGATTATTTATGGAAACTTAATAATTCCAGGTACGGATTTGGATTGGTCTGGCGACAAATGGGGAAGGAGAAGAACAAGCTTGGTGACTGATGATGGATTCGGAGGAAGTCACCTAGACTTTAATCCGTGGGGCAATTTTCCAAAATATTCCGAAAATCCACTTCTAAAATCCCAATCAGACTTTCAGAAAATGTATGATAAAAAATACGATATAACTCCATATGAAGCAACATACAACACACCGTATGACATAACACAGCGCATACTTAACATGCTACAGTATGGGATACCATACAGACACACGGATTCACGGTGCTTCCACCATCGTGCTCCATACATACCCTATTTTATAGGTGATGCTATATCTATATATCCATCTGCATATACTCCATACGATACGATTGGCTCAAACCCTACATACAATCCGTATTATACGCCACAACACCCGTATTTGATCAACTGTTTTGGTTATCACAATCTGTTTGGTACTACATACTATCCGTACAATTCGTATGGCACCCTTACCTTAGACAAGCCTATTGATATCCCAACCAAGCCCCTAATCAAGCCTTTGATTGATATCTCAAGTACAACCTTGGACGAACCGTCAAGAAAGAATTTAGACAAACCTTCAACTAACTCTGCAGAGAGCTCCTCGGAGAACTGGACAGACTACGTGACAGTCAGCCCGTTCGATGATATGCCCACAGAAAACCTATTTGACATGACTACAGTAAACCCTTTTGATAACGCCATTGATGACTCTTTAGAAACGGCTCCTAACCGTAACCAATAGATATTAAACATAACTTCCTACTACCCCTACTACGGCTAATACTCAAGGTAGCTTTTCGCTAACAATATAACATTATGATACAAGTGAATGCGTACTTCTTACTTTACATTAACGCACTAGTGCGTAATATAAGTAAAAAGCACGGGTGTTTAATACACTGCATTATGAACCTAAATGTGATTCAATAAGAGCCACTTTACGCGAGTGTGTTGAAAAAATATTAGCCTGTAAGATATCAATCGTGTCACTATGTAACGATTTCGGTGAACTACTAACTCTACAAGGTTATTTTGGCGCCTGGCCAAAATCGGAACGAACGCCGTCATATTTTTTTGTCATTACATTATTACTGTGTCAGTTTTATAAATGTTTACTAACAACGGAGGGCGTTGTGAATATCATTCAGGCGCCAACATATCCTTGCAGCAGTCTACTTGAATATTGTTTAATATGTAGTTTGTGAGTTTTAAAGTCTACTGAAAAATAAAGATATTTTTAATATTTTAATGTTTTACTCAAAAAAAAAAATAGGAGCTCGTAGCTAAGTAATAACAGCCGCACGGGTCGATCCATCAGGTTAAGCTACGCTTGCCGGGGTTGGTCCGTGGATGACCATATTTACATACCGTGCCTCGGAAAGCACTTTAAGGCGTTGGTCCCGGCTGTCATTCATGGATCTTTGACAGTCGTTAGGGGTCGTCAGAAGCCCGAAAGTCTGACAACCAGTCTCACCAAGGGGTATCGTATTACCCAGTTGGGTTGAGGAGGTCAGATAGGCAGTCACTCCATATAAAATACTGGTATTCAGCTGCATCCGTTTAGACTGGAAGCCAACCCTAACATAGTTGGGAAAAGGCTAGCTAGGCAGATTGAGGCGATCAAAAAACTAAAATGAACTGAAAATAATAACTTTTTATCCCTTTATTCCCAATTTAGAAAGAGATCTAATGATTACTACTGATTGATGTATTTTCTCTAGACAATTTTTTTTAAAGCTAACGACTTAAACTTCTTAGAAGCTAAAGAAGAAAGCCAAAAGTAGATGTGGCCCTCCACATCTAATTTCAGTAAAGGTCGTAACTTATAGTTAAAAGCAACGAAAAACTAGTCAGCTAATACACAGCAATAAAAACAACAAAACACATTACTCACATACACACACATTAAGATAGACGTAAACAGGATAGCAATTTGAGATGGGACGTGAAAGTAAGCTAATTTTACCGTTGCAGCTACATTCAAAGGAGACCTATAATTAAGTTTTATGAAAGGAGTTAAAGCATTTGCAAACTGCTTCACTGATTTTGTAAAATGGTAGTGGTTAGTTGACTTAACAACAATCACACACAATTCACAACTCTCATTTTTTTTATATTTAAAATAAAATAAAATGTAAAAAATCATCATCAAAAACACAGTACAGTCATTATTAAAATGGAGTGGACTGGAACCTAAACTAGGGCGGACCTGTATTTCAGGACTCCAGGTCTTCCTACCGCGGCGAGTGAGTTGGTACAATTTATTAATGAATGAGTGTGTTTGTGAGAGTACGTGTGTGTGATGTGTGTTTGTTTGTGTGTGTGCGTACTAGTGTGTGTTGTGTGACTTGTGTGTGTGATGAGTGAGAGTGCGGAACGTTGCGCGTATCTGTTTATGGGAGTGTGTATATTGTTTTGGGCGCTCACTAACACATTGTGTACACTCGTCATATACAAACACAGTTTTAATTTTAATTAGATTGTAAGTGATTTAATTTAATGTATTGTTAGTATTGTGTAAATTGATTTTAATTTTATGTATTGTATGGATTATAGTTATCTGAAATAAATGAATTAATAATAACAATAATTACTAGCTTCACCCCGCGGTTTCACCCGCATAAGTCTCGATCCCGTGAGAATGTCGGGATAAATATTATTTTATGTCCTAATCCAGATCATGGTCTACTCATGTGCTAAATTTCATCCAAATCCGTTCAGCCGCTTAAGCTTGAAATCGTACCAAATAAACATACAAAAAAACATTTCTTCTCTCTTCTCTTTATAATATTAGTTAAGATAATTTAGATGACGAATTCATGACAAATATATGTATAAGCTTCAAAAGACTGTACTGGATCAACTGAGGTAAGAGTACTAGAAAAGTCACACGAAGTTAGACTGGCAAAATTAGTCAGATATATTAATCGAAGTAATTCAAACAGATAATTAAATCCTCCAGGCCAAATTACAGAATTACTTCCGCTGAGGTTCGGGAGACTAGCCATCGACGCGGGAGATAATTTAGTGCACAAGTGTGTGCGCAGACACAGCTGCACTCTCTCTTCCCTTACTCTCATAGACCAATGGGATGGGAATCATACACGACCGGAGAGAGATCAGGCGCAGGACCAACGGCTTAACGTGATTTCCGAGGCACGGGGATTTCACACAGCCGACACTAGGAGACATCTAGGACACATTCTTTTTTAGGGTTCCGCACCTCAAAAGGAAAAAAACGGAACCCTTATAGGATCAATTCGATGTCCGTCCGGCAGTCTGTCAAGACCCTTGTTCTCAGGAACGCGTTAAGATATCAATTTGAAATTAGTATCAAATACGTAGGTTTGTAGTTCCTTGGAGCTCTAAAAAAATCAAGCTTCTTAATCAAAGCAAAAAAAATATGTGACATATTTTGATGCTCGCAAATAAATGAAAACATACAGGGTACTTCCGGTAGACCAAGAATCATGAAATTTGGCAGGAAGCAAGGCCTCACAGCACATGGAAATTCAAATGTGCAGTCGGAGGATTGACCATGAAGTATATGGCTGTATCTGAGAACATGTTTTTCAACTACAATGTTAAGTTTGGGATAAATTTATCCCAACTACAGAACCCTTAATTGTGCGTGGTCCGCACTTGGCCGGTTTTTTCTTACCAAATAAGACAAATAAAGTAAGCGCACTTTACATTCAACGAAGGATTTTACTAAAAATAATAGTAACATTTCAATGTAAGTATGTGGGTTTGAATACTACTAATGTACGATAGAAAAATATAAAACGATCGTTTATTTGACACAGTGTTACGGCCGAATACTCAAACGTGACTCAATTTTATGTCATTGTTGAGCCCTTTGCTGCTTGTGTTACTGGAAATTTCTAGTAAGGCCGAAACGTTACTTAGAACTTACTACTTTTTGGCTATGCGTTGTTCTTGTCACTATCGCACAACTGTCAACACAAGATAGAGACGGTAACACGTCTAAGTCAAAACACGTGCTAAGTAACGTTTATAGATATCGGCCTATAAGTCTTGAGTATACGGGGCTAGGGACAAGATTGATAATATTACTAGCTTTTGTCCACGGCTTCGCCATTGTGGTTGTGGAAAACATCACACGGGAACGTTGCAACAATAGGGATGTTAACTGGGCCAAAAAAGAACTATTTAGTTCGTCAGCCAGATAATAATAAATTTTGGACACGTATTATTTCTTTAGAAATAAGCATCACCTTTGCACGTATTTTTCTGTTCTTTTCATCTTGTCTGTTTATATATTATGTGTGTACATAAATGGTTAAATAAATAAATAAAAATAAAAAAATGGTTTAGATGAAACGCATTAACGTTGGGAAGTGGGGGCTCACTACGTCACAGTATAAAATCTACCGAGTGGCTTTGTGCCACATTTTAATTCAATGTATTGCCGTAATCTTTTAATTACGTAAAAAAAGAAAAAATACGTGTCCAATATTTTTTTATAATCTATCAGACGGATAATTTTTTTTTTGTTGTCAACGTCCCTATTTCAAATATTCAGCGATTTCCTTGTTTTTATTACTCAAATACATCATGTTTTTGTTGATAACACTATTTACCTGATTCGAGAGGAAGTTTCCTCAAATACCTACTCTGAATTCAATACCAATATAATTTTCTTCATTTTGATCAATCAGAGATACAGCGGCGCGGAAGTAGTAAAACTACATTATTTCCGAAGACCCTTTGCTACGTCGTAGCAACAAAATGATCTTCGTAGATCTCATGCTACGGCGTAGCAATACTACCGACCGTGTAAACTAACCTCTCTCGGTTTACGAGAAAACGATATTTACTTTGTTTACGTAGTTTATTGATTGCCTAATTTAAAAAATAACTAATCACTGATTAATTAAGGATTAGGTTTACGTAGTAGCAAGTTACAAGGAGTATTTCAAATTCCTTTTGATCACATGACACTCTGGATGATCTGTGTCACTTTAAATAAGTAAAATTAAGGTGTTATTTTTTGTTCACTAAAACGTCAATTTTATAGATAGATAGATAGAAATACTCTTTATTGTACACCTTAAAGATTACAGACATAAATTTAGAAATTTTACATAGGGTGACACAATGGGCAGTCTCATCGCATAAAGCGATCTTTTACAGACAACCTTTATCCTTTTATCAGATTCGCAACCTATGTTTAGCCCTTTGGTGTTGCAGCCTGCTGATCCAGACACCTGCCACTTTCAGAAGTTTACATTTGTTACATATTACTTTATCTGGCTAACTGTACATCATTTCATATAGCGTTTTATTTACGTTGTAGACTCGAAATCCATTGTCTTTTTAAAAGCTTTTATTTAACTTGCAATGTATGTTTGTTCGGGTGGACTTTTGCTACTAAATTTTGAAGCAGATATCTTCAACCGATTGAGCTGAAATTTTCTATACAAGTTTAGTTTGGATAACAATACACGATAAGCGATGTGACGTCATTCTAAATCCAATATGGCGGACCATCCAAGATGGCGGAATAGTTATTTTTAATGCATTTCTACAATATGGGTATCAAATGAAAGGCTTGTTGAGAGTAAGTCGATAAATAATGTAACATCATTCTAAATCCAATATGACGAAACATCCAAGATGGCGGAATAGTTATTTTTCTGCACTTCTGCAATATGGGTATCAAATGAAACCAGCCAGCGATAACTAAAAAGAAAAAAAAAATTAAAAGTATAAAAACCTTTTTTTTAAATAGCTTTTATTTAAATGTAGGTACTAAAAAGAAGAAAATATTTTTTTTCTTTCAAATTTTAACTATCAAATATAACCTACCTATAACCTCATTTTACACAATTTATATGATCATAAAAGCTTGTCGCGCGATTTAATTATAGGTACTTACGCAAACCTCGCGAAAAGCTTTTATGATCATATAAATTGTGTATAATGAGGTTATAAGTTGATAGTTAAAATTTGAAAGGAAAATTTTATTTTCTTCTTTTTAGAGCATTTAAATAAAAGCTTTTTTTTTAAAGGTTTTTTTGATTTTATTTTATTTTTTACTTTTTAGTTATCGCTGGTTAGGTTTTTAGGGTTTTGGATGTCCGAATGAAAAAACAGAGCCCATAAAGGATCACTCGTGTCTGTCGGGCTGTAAGTCAAATATTTTTTTTTCAAATAGCCTTGTGAGGCACTTTTGAACGACAACATTTACAAAAAAATTGAATTGATTCTAGTCGCCTCTTCCAAAAGGTAATTCTCGCATGGAGAAGATATATAATGGGCAAGATACTCCACTGTTACTCTTTTAAACTGTTTTACAATATTTTGTATAGGTACATTAGATATACATATGATTATATGTGAAGACGATGCACCTAGAATAAAATTACTATACCACAATAGGTAAAAAGAATTTAAAATGAAGCAACAAAAGATAAATAATTAGTTATGTGATAGATACATGGTGCACATTCACTCGCCATCAAACGTAAAAGTTTAGCGAATTTAGAATTAAACAACATAACAACGTATTATAATTTCATTAAATAAATATATTTTAAAAACAAATAGTTCCCTGGGTGATTCGAGTCTGGCTGGCTCGCTGGCTGTTTGTCTGTCCGTCTGTTACAGACAATTTCCTCCAAATCTACTGGACCAATTTAGTTCCAAAGTACACATACACATATGAATTTCTATGGCTCAAAAATGGACGTGTAACGTAAATAGGTAAATTAATTTTTAATCCCATATTCAAAATTCAGTTATTTTTCGGGGGGAAATTGGATAATTTAAAATAAAGTTTTCAAACTGTCCTGTGTGTCATATACTCATATCAAATGAAAAGGCTTGTTGTGAGGATCTCAAATAGACTGTTGTTATAATTTTAAAGACATTTTAGAAAATTTATGAAAATTGACCATGTGCCCCTCCTCATCTATGAAACGATCTTAGAGTGGTTCTGTACTTATATATTACAGGATAACCTGTCTATGGCCTTAAAATAACATGGTAAATCTCTCTATATTGTGCGTACAAAATTACATTTGCAGTTGGAATTTATGGGAGAACACGTTTTTCAACTATATTGTTTAGTTAGTTATTGGGATAAGAAAAATGGTAGATGACATATTTACCGTACAAAACCGTCACCACGCCGCGCCGTCGGGAGGTTCCTGTTTCAGATAAGGCGGGAGAAAACGCTCGGGTATCATCACTGCGTGGATCGCCCGGAGGACACAGTGGAACAAACGGTGGAGGTCTGCCCGGCTTGGACAGAGCACAGCCGTGTCCTCGTGGAGGCGATCGGTGGTGGGGATCTCTCGCGTCCGTCCCTGGTCCAGGCCATGGTACGAAGCGAGAGGGCATGGGAGGCCGTCACCTCCTTCTGCAAAGCAGTAATGCTCACGAAGGAGGAGGCAGAACGCGTGAGGGAGAGGCAAAATTCGCGCCCTCGCTCCCTTAGCCGCCGCAGGAGGAGACACCCTGGGCGTTGGGAATCGATAGCCGATTCCCAGCCACCGTAGGCGCGGGCTTGCGGCCTGTGAGCAATGGGTAGCTCGCCGTCCGGTATGGACCAGGCCCGGGTCGACGGCGCGTTGTGTTCCACACGCGCCTCAAAGAGATGTCAGCAATTGAAGGGGTCCGATGGAACCGATGCCTGCCGGGGTTGCGGGAAAGTTCGAAAGGGATACCGTGGCCCCTGGCAATGCACAGGCAACTGAAGGAACACGGGTGGGTTTTAGTCAGTAAGAGACCGACACGCCCTCCCGCTCCACCCAGAGAGCAAGAGAAGCTATTTGATGGTTTCCCACACAAAAAAGCGGGGCATAGCTCTGTAGTTTTTTTTTTTGCTCCCCTCCACTGTTTCTTTCGTACACATCTAAATTGTTTTCACACTAAAAATAAAAGTTGTTTCTCAGCAATCTTTTTTGCAAATTTTTATTTAATTTGATGCATTATACTATGCTGGCAAGTTTCGAGTTAAGAGCCCGCCGCGCCACCACTTTATATTGTGTCGTGGCACTAGTGTCTGGGCTTGAGTATCGGACCATTTTTAAATTATGGAACTGGGTTTCAATACTAAGTAATACAGTTCCGGAATTTCGGAATTCCGGAGTTTCTTTCAAATTGGTACACAAAATGCATAATATTTATTGATTATTTGATATTATGGAAATTTAGGGCTAGTATTTTAAGTAGGAAAAATTTAACTATTGAAATAGCAATTGAGAACTTAAGACGACGCGCGAAGCACGACGCGCGTCATGCGCGATTCCCAAAAGCAAATGAGCGAACGAATTTCGCGCCTGAGGCTTGGTGGGGTGGGGAAGCGGGCGTTGCGGAGCGGCCGGTGGACGCGCCGGTCCTCAAGCCGTGACAAAACAATTTTTTTCGATATTGAAATTCCGGTTTTGATCACACCAATTCCGATATTACAAAAGATACTGAAATTACAGAATTCCGGAAAAAAAAAAGAAATAGCCAGAATTTCAGAGCTCAAGCCCTATACGTCTATTTCATTGCATCAATTTGCATTTTTTTTTAAGTAGTTTCACAATTTTTCGCCGGACTTCAGTGATGGCGCGGACTCTACGAATATTTTGATTTGTTAGGCTCCATGTTTGACATCCATACGTCATGGCAGGTTAAATGCAGGAATCAAAATATTTTCTCTCTGCTTTATTTGACACATGAGGGTTTTCATTATCTTCTTGAGAGACCAGTACCTCTTCCTTGCTAAGTTTGTTCTGTTATTTACCTCTTTCAGTGTAAGGTCCATTGAAGATATTTGTGATCTGTCCGATATACGTAAGTACGTATAAAGGTAAGAAGGTAAGTACCTTCTTACGATATACTAAAACAACTTGTATTTGAAAGTGAGAAAGTGAGATTGTCAGTAAAATCCTGGAAAAAGTAAAGTGATGTCAAGCCTCACTAATATCCTGATAACCGTCAATGACACCATATTAGATTATGTGGAAGAATATACGTATCTCGGACAGATCAGAAGCCCTGCATACAAACTCACAAAATCTCTTTATAATATAGTATCTCTTAACAGATATTTAAAAAAAACAGGTGTTAACCAACTACCACTACTTACATCACCTCCGCTGATCCTGATTTAGGCAACTATTACTACCTACTTGCTTATAACGTACAAACAATAAGAGTGATGCTAAGTAAACGGAAGATGGCAAAATTCACATAACGTGTAGTTTTTTTTTTTTTTTTGTGGCTTCGCACGGTTTGTGCATTTAGCCAATGTCAAGTTAATTAAATTTTCGGAGCAACAAAGGTAGGGAAACGAAAATATTATTAAATTAAAACGGGATTTAGGATAGGACGGATATATAAGATCAGTATATTTATAATGAATAATGAGCAAATTACAATGATTAAAATTTACAACTTAATATTATTTAATGTAATGAACGAGACTATGCATTTATATACAGGAAAGCTATTTGTACAAAGTAAAGAAAGTATTGAGGTAGGAAAAGGAGTACGGAGGGACAAGAGATTACTGAAAAAAGAAGAACGGTCATATAAGGGACAGGAGAAAAAAATGTGATTTACGTCGCCTACGTTTGTGCCACACAAACATATGGTATGGTAGGTCGTCGATTATATGAAGTTTGGCAAGATTGGCTGGGGAGCAAACATGACCCAGTCTCAACCGTATAAGAACGGATGTCTCCATCTTGCCAAACTTCGCCCTGCTAAACCACGGTTTTTCCGGAACGTCGTCGGGTTGAATAAGCGAAAAATATCGGCCCTTTGATTGACTCCCGATATCCCAAGCTACCTTCCAGGTATCCCGAAGGAAAGTTAATGGTAATGTCACGAGGTCAATATTAAAGTTTGTATAAGGTACTAGATCCCCACACTGCACCGCATCACCGGCAAGTGTATCAGCCACTACATTGCCATGGATTCCAGCATGGGCCGGAATCCACGCAAATTCCAGCGTATTACCCTCAGAGATGGTTCTGAACGCAAATTCTCTTATTAAATATATGATAGAAAACTGTGATTTGTGTTCAAAAGGGGATTTATTGATGGCTAGAAGAGCACTTTGAGAATCGGTAAAAATTATAGTTTTTTTGAGCTTAAAAACACGAGTATATTCTATGGCTTTTAAAATACCGAAACATTCCCCGGTAAAAACAGAAGTCTCCGGAGGCAGTTTTATTTTTTGTACGATGTTGTATTGTGAATGGTAAGTACCTGTCCCAACACAACCCGTCGGAGAGCGCTTGGCAGCATCGGTAAATATATGGTGGTATTCTAAGTGTTCAGACAGAAAATGATTAAAACTTATATGACAAACGGGATCTGATTTACTTGCACAGTTAAATTTAATGATGGGGCTGAAAAGCAAACTCTCATAACTACTGTTAAACATGGGAAGTTTATTGGAACGGTGAATAGGAGAAGAAAGTGAAAGGAATTTTTTATAACTTACAACTAAACAAGGAGCACGTTTATGGGACCAGTAATCAGAAGATTCAATCTGCAACACTAAAGAGTCTAGTTTAGGAATGAGAGGATGAGTTGAGAACTGAAGAATCCGGAACAAATATTTATCCGATAGGAATTGCCTTCTAAGATATAAAGGGGCTTCCCCGCATTCAACTTGGAGTGCATTAATGGGACTAGACTTCATGGCACCCGAAATAATGCGTAATGCTTTAGACTGGATGCGATCCAATTTTTTAAAAGCCATTACGCTACCAGGTTCTAGAAGGAACAATCCATAATCCAGCGTGCTTCTGATAATTGCGTTATAAATAAGTTTTAAAGAAAATGGATGTGCACCCCACCACACACCAGAGAGGCATCTAAGCATGTTTAGATGTTTTTCACATTTGTTAACAACATAATCACAATGAGGAACACCACTTAATTTACAGTCAAGTATTAAACCTAGATATCTGAATTTATCAATAACTGGAATAGGTATTTCCTTATAAAAGAGATTTACCAAGGGAATATTTCTCTTCCGGGTGAATAAAATAGCTGCGCTTTTAGACGTGGATAAATCCAAACCATTTAGATGTAACCATGACTCCAGAGAAGATAAAGCATAATTGATAGCATAGCTAGCTTGATCAACAGATTTATTTGAAGAATATAATAATAAATCATCGGCATATTGAAGAACTTTAACATGGTTAGATAAGGATGAGTCTAAATCAAAGGTGTAAATATTGTATAGAAGGGGACTGAGCACAGAACCTTGTGGGAGACCTCTCCATACAAGACGGGACACTTCATGATCTCCTAATAACATGATAACAGAGCGTTCAGTCAGGATTTTAATAATGAAATTTGACAAATTCAATGGAACTTCTAAGGCTTTTAATTTATTTTGTAAAACTGATAAAACAACATTATCATATGCTGCATAAATATCAAGGAAAACTGGAATGGTGTAATGGTTATTAGAGAGAGATAACCGAATATCGGATGTTAAAATACTTAAACAGTCAGTTGTACTTTTACTTTTTCTAAAGCCGTATTGTGATTCTGCCAAAAGACCTTTACTTTCAACATACCATTCTAGGCGATTTTTAATTATATGTTCTGCTAATTTCATCAGAATTGATGACAAAACTATGGGACGGTATGAAGAAACGTCAGATGGGGTTTTATTTGGTTTAAGGAATGGCAACACCATTTGACGTTTCCATTCAACAGGGATGTTTCCTATATTCATGATAGAATTAATAAGTTCTAAATAATAACTGAGGACGTCATCATTTAAATTCGCAAAAAAAGAATACGGGATGCCATCTATGCCTGGTGCAGAATCCTTAGTTTTATGAATAACACCCTTTAATTCAGTGAGAGTGAATGGAAGATCTAGCGTCGTATGAATGTCTTGGTTATTTGATACGAGAGACAGGTTCTCCGGAACCCAAGGTGGGGCTAATTTATCTAAAAAATCA
The DNA here is from genome assembly GCA_963853775.1 of Xanthia togata. Classification (NCBI taxonomy): domain Eukaryota; kingdom Metazoa; phylum Arthropoda; class Insecta; order Lepidoptera; family Noctuidae; genus Xanthia; species Xanthia togata. The sequence goes on from OY970805.1 coordinate 9,058,766, forward strand.
CTGGCTAAAGAATCAGGGATAGGAGAAGAGTTGTTATAAATGGACCTAAATCTACGAATATTGCGGCAAACAATCGTAGGGTGAGTATTCGGTGAAATTGATGAGCAAAAGTTACGCCAAGAATCAAATTTTTTCTTCTTAAAAAGTTTATAAGTTTCTTGAATTAAGTTAGTAACGATTGCAAAATTAATATCAGACATATCATGGTTATAATTGTATTTAGCCTCTTTACGTTTGTTAATAAATTCTGTGCACTCCGTATCCCACCATGGAGGTGAGGGAATTGTACTAATATTGTTATTTTTTACAGGAAAAACTTCATCTGCCGCTGCAATTAATATGAGTGCTAAAGCTTCAGCACAACTATTTTCATTGCCATCAGAAATACTCGTAACAGGCAAAGAGCAAAGCTTACTGTCAACAATGTTTCTAAATTTGTCCCAGTCATTATTATTTCTATTAGGTAGTTTATGTTTTAAGTTTGATCTTCTTAATGGTGCATTTGGTTTGGAAAGAGGATAAGAAATAACTATTGGAAAATGATCACTACCATAAGTAGAGGTTAGAGTATGCCAAGTTAATGAAGATGCTAAGTTAGGAGAACAAATAGAAAGGTCAATTGCACTTTGGTTCTGATTGGGATCTGAACGACGTGTGGCAGCACCTGAGTTTAAGATGCATAAGTTATGTAAGTCTATTATATCTAGTAATTCATCGCCATAACAATTAGAAGTTGAACAACCCCATGATTGGTGATGGCAATTAAAGTCCCCCAATATTAAGAATGGCTTTGGAAGAAAAGAAAAGAGATTATTCATCTCTTGAAGAACAGAAGAGGAAGGGTGAGGAATGTAAATAGAAACAAAACAAGTGTGATTCACATTAATAGCTACAATTGAAATTTCCTCACTATGAGGAGGTAATGAAATGATAGAAAAAGGGATAGAATTCTTGATAAGTATAGCTACTCCACCATACCCATCAGATCTATCCTCTCTAATAGTTAAATAACTGTTAATTTTAAAAATATTAGTTGGTTTGAGCCAAGTCTCTGATAAGGCAAAGACAAATGGCTCATATTTGTTTAGAAGATATATAACATCACTCTTTTTGTTTACTAGACTGCGGCAGTTCCACTGGATTATTGTGGATGTGTTGTCCATTATGAATGGATTGAGAAACATTGAAAGATGGGGCAACGTTGGACGGTGAAATGTTGAACTGAGAAAGAAGATTGTGTAATGCAGAAAGAAAATCGTTTATGGAAAAATTAGTGTCCTTTTTTTCATCATTATGATTGTTAGAAAAAGCACAACCATTTGAAGGTTGGGGAATGTCGAAATCTTTAATAATTGCATTGTGAGCCTCTTTATTATATCCTTGTACAGATTTGGGAGGGCGTGGTTTGAGGAAGACAGTCTTTTTATAGCTGCTCGAAGCAGGCATTCTATTAGGTGAAGAGATTGATGGAGTATGTGCAAAGTTTTTGGAAGGAGAAGATAAAAGTGTATCAGCATACGATTTAGTTACTGGCGGATATACTTTTGCTGCTTCAGCATAAGATACTGAACTTTGTGCCATGTATGTTTTAATTAATTTTTGCCTAGAAAATTCTGGGCAAGACTTATTAGTGGCATAGTGAAAACCAGAGCAAAGGCAGCAAGATGCACTTTCTTGTTCTCTTTCGCAACTGTCCCCAGTGTGGCCTTGGCCGCATTTATAACAACGAGGTTTGGACCTGCATTGAATTTTGGTGTGACCAAAACGACAGCAATTGAAACACTGTACAGTAGGGAAAATATATAAGTCTACAGGTAATGCATTATAGCACATAAAAAATCTTTTTGGAAGAACCTGCCCATCAAATGTAACAACTACGGATTGGGATGGTTTCCAAGTGGTTACACCATCAACAATGGTTTTAAAATTTAAGCGTCTGACTTTTAAAATTGGACCACAACCTCCTCCGGAGACCATTCCGCAGGAACACTACGCACTAAACCCATTTTAGTAACATTAAAAGTAGGTATAAAAGCTTTGTAATGATATGTTTCAAGACTATTATGTATAATAAAGGAATTTGCGTCCAGGAAATTCGAAAATGAAAGGGATATTTTATTGCGTCCGATTTTTTTGACGCTACCATTAATTATATTTTGGAAGGCGTTGTGTTTTAGGAACTTGCCAAATATGATTGGGTGCAGTGTCGTTCCATCATCTGGTGCAACTACAGTTTTTTGGACATGGATGACAAAGGGCGCGCTGTCAGTTTTGTCATAGGTTTTCCGACCTATCTGAGTGGGAACAACTGGGGATGTAGCAGGAATATTATGAACTTCAGTAGATACAATTATTTCTGAATGGTTAGGTTCTGATGCAGTAAGTATAGCAGAGTCCGTGCAACCACAACCCGACGACACGGAACCGTGGTTTTTACGGATACGACGGCGTTTATTGCAGTGCTTGCAAACATGCGCACGGCTTCTTTTAAGATGGCGAGCCGAGGACGACCCATCGGTATCCATCCCCGATTCATTGGATATTGTAACAAAATCGCCAGCCGGGGGAACGAAATCCCCCGGATCAGGCGGGTCTTTCATCACCTATTCCTCCTATATACAAATATTTAAAAAAACTTACCACTACCGAAGAAAATATAAACACTAAAACTACAAGTAAAAGAAAATAGAACACAAACTACGACTACTAATCTTATATCACAGGTTTTTTTTTTTTTTTTTTTTTTTTTTTATATATTTTTAATAGGTAATAATATCTATTTATTTTCTATTTATAATAACACAGATATGTGCTCTTCATATAAATAAACACATTTCACCGCACATTTTCGAGTTTTGACTTTGTTTAAACTGCTCTCCTGAAAAATTCATAACGTGTAGTTGTTGAAAATTGCATTTTTTATTTAATTGGTTGGTACGGTCAGCGACAAAAGTCTATAAGGTAACGCTGCTACTTTTACACATCATCTAAATTGGTACAAAGTTATTCGATACATTGTATTACAGCATTTCATATAAGAGTTAATATTCTTTTAATTTTACTTCTTCTCTCTCGGTTTAAAGTTTTTTTTTTAAATTATAAACTGAATTGTTGTCTTTGTCGCCGTAGACGGATGGTACCTTCCGACTTCCTAGTCTTCCTAGTCTCTGAACGTGCAGGTAAGTATGTATGACTATAGCATTTAGTTTTTAGGAATTTATCATGAGGTACATAATGTTTTCTTATTACATCTTTACGTACCTACACTTTTAAGACAAAGAGCAATTATTTGTACATATTGTAGATTGCAAAAACACAGGTCGCCAAGCCAAATTCGCTCGAATGCAAATTACTTACCGTCTGTGTAAACACCATGTAAATATTTACTTTTTGGAAACACATCTTATACCACGGAACTGACGAAACTAGGTATTTTATTATATATTTATATTTTTTAAGTGAAAACTTCTTTAGCGGCGTTGTGCACTTGTTTTGTGATGGGTAAAAAATGTTAAACTCGCGTCAGGACACGTGACCTGATCGAAAATTCGTAAGACGGAGGGACAAAAAATAGCAATTTTCACTTTTGCCGGCACTCCCGGAGTGCAACCCGTTAAATATCGTGTTACTATAACGTAACTTATAGAATATACTTTAGGAGCATGAGGAACAGGGTGTAAAGTTCACTCATCCACCATAGAAAAGGGAGGATCCTCCAACCAGACGGGTGTTGTGCCTGGCGGGCCGAATGCCCGACTGTTGATGTCGGATAGTCTTATATATGTCGTTCGCGTGGTAAACTCTAATTGCGCGATGCAGGATTTGTGTGACGTCATGTCTTTGATGCGTAGTTCGTATGTGGCGGTGTAACCGCTACAATACAATCTAGTTTAACGTATATCACACAGTTTTCAAGGCGATGACATACGTTGCGATAGGTTGATTGTAGGAGTTACTTCACTTGTACTAAGGTCTAATTTAGAATAAACTCTACCTTTTAATGAATTCAAGGAAAAACTTCTTAGTTATGAATAAAACCGTTGCAATGAAATAAACATAGTTTAATTGTTAAGACGACAATTTAAAAAATCGGAAATTATTTGTTTGTTTCGTTGTTTAATAATAGGTTTTTACCTTGGGCAGAGGCTAAGCATTGCCATACAACGTGGCAATGCGGCCAGTCTCTTGGGTACATTACCAGTCGACAGCGATACGGATGAATTTTTCGATGCTATATTTTAATTTTTCAATCGTTTTAGTTAAGTTAGTATATTATTTTGTAATTTTTATAGTTAGTTTTTAATTTATTAAAAAAAAAAAAAAAAACATTTATTTCAGGTCATTGACCCATATTAAATACAAAACATAAAATTTAAATACAAAATTCCGGTCACATTTTACTGCCAACTGATTGGTTATTAAAGAAATAAAATAATTCACTGACAAAAATAATGAAAACATTAAACATTACATGTCAGATCAGATCAATTAATGTCAGATATAAATAAAAATTAAATAAAACAATGAATTAAATTAACAAAAATTAAGTTGATGTCAGAAGCAAACAAATGAAATATTATATTAATTTATCATGTCATCGAATGAGCTGACTTTCGTGTAGATTAATAAGTTCTCCGAGGAGCTCTCTGCAGAGTTAGTTGAAGGTTTGTCTAAGAACTTTCTTGAGGACTCGTCCAAGGTTACTTGAGATATCAATCAACGGCTTGATTAAAGTCTTGGTTGGGATATCAATTGGCTTATCCAAAGCCTTATTTGATGGCTGGTCTACGGTCTCCTTTGATAGCTGGTCTACGGTCTCTTTTGATTGCTGGGCTACGGTCTCCTTTGATAGCTGGTATACGGTCTCCTTTGAAAGCTGGTCTTCGTTAGACATTGTTGAGTATCATTGTTGAGTATCAAAATATGTTGCTAAAATGGCCGTATTTTTTTTCAATAATGTAATTAATTTCAACTTAATACCTCCACGCATTCCTGAGAAAATGAGTCTTGACAGACTGACAGACGGACAATTAAGTGATCCTATAAGGGTTCCGTTTTTTCCTTTTGAGGTACGGAACCCTAAAAATACAACTATGGCTACCAATTCTGGTTAAAAAGATACACCAGACGACAGACAGATGGCGCAGGCTCAGAAAAAAAGATAATAGTATTTATCGTTAAACTTAGTTATTAAAATGTATCTATATCTTTAGTAAGTATTGTTTTCTTACGAGTTCACAGGCCACTGACGATGATTAAAACTATGTATACATAAAAACTTAGCGAATATTATTCGCCATTCAGTACGTCTATTTAATTAGGTACTAGAGCGTTTTGTGTTTTAGCAACTATGAAGTTATTAGTATTAGACCGGGAGGCGCAGGCGCTCTGTGGCCTGCCTCCCTGTCATGACATCGCCTGTGTGGACCGTAAGAAGCTCCTGTGACTTATTAGCCTACCCGGAGTAGTCGTGTGGGGATGTCGGGAATCGGATTCTTGGTTCTGTTTTTCCTGCGCGCATGTGACATCCCTTCGTCGGCTTTGCGTTGTCTGTCAGTGAATGAATGAATGAATACACATATAAGATTTTTATTAAAAATATGTTTTAATAAGGCCTCCGATTTTGGCGTCGCGCCAAATGATCCTTGTACAGCTATAGGTAACAACGGTACTCTTTTATTGTTTATTTCCCAGTGCTGAGCAAAGGTCTCCGCTTTAGCCTGTCACTCATCTCTGTGAGCTGCCTTCTCTGGCCAATCTCCCATTAATGTTTTCATGTATCCTAGTCTTTAAAAAACAAGTAATATACAGTCAGTACTCTACATAACGCGACCCCTCTTCCACTATTGTTCTTTGTAAGAGGAGTCAGGTAATGTAGAGTACGGACCGTAGGAGTACATCCTCACACACTAACTCTTGCCTCAATTTGGGTGTACTAAAAATACTGCTTTGCCTTATCCTCCAGGAATAACAGGCGTGATGTAATAGTGTTTTGTTGTAAATAATTAATTGATCTATCAGAGGTCACGTTCAACGCCAGGTAAGCATCGTATGTAAAACTATCGTTGAACAATATTCAGTACTTTATAGTAGTTTGATATTTGCTAATTACTGTCGTTTTTGAAGTCGCAATCATGTTAGTTGATAGTAAGTGTATTTTTTTATTTTGATTACATAATATCGGGTCTAGTGTTAATAAAACCCATGGCGCATGAATCGCGATACGTTCATCTTTTCGATAAGTTTAATAATACATTTATTATTTATCATAAACTAGCTTCGCCCGCGTGCATGTCGGAAATTATCCCACGAGAACGTACTACCGGGATAAAAAGTAGGTAAATAGGTCCTATGTCCTATTATTGGTCATGGTCTACCCGTGTGCCAAATTTCATCCAAATCTGTTCAGCCGTTTAAGCGTGATAGCGTAACAAACAAACAAAAAACTCACTTTTGCATTTTAGTTATGATCAAAAGTTACATAGGATTGTAGCGGTTACACCGCCACATACTAACTACGCATCAAAGACATGACGTCACACAAATCCTGCATCGCGCAATTAGAGTTAACCGCGCGAACGACATAGATAAGACTATCCGAAATCAACAGTAGGGCAGTCGGCCCGCATGACACAACACCCGTCTGGTTGGAGGATCCTCCCTTTTCTATGGTGGATGAGTGAACTTTTCACCCTGTTCCTCATACCCCTAAATTGGTGACCCCGAGTATGAACGTCAACGCAGCCTTCGTGCAACTACTTCAGCGTGTACAGTAATTCATGCAGCAGTAAACTGTCTCGTTGGTCTAGTGGTCGCAAGCGCTACTGCAGCATGAGGTCCTAGGTGCGATTCCCGAGTCGGGTGAAGTATTATTGGGTTTTTCCAACAGGAATTTCTCAGTAGTAGCTTTGAGTCTGGAATTGTGCCCGGTTGATGGCAATAGGCTCGCCCCCTATTACATGGGGCTTAAAAAAAATAACTGGCAAAAAGTGGGTGTACTACAGGTACACCTCTGCTCAACTCTTCGGAGAAACAAGGCGTGATGTTATGTTATGTGTTATTTATGTTATCATGGCGTAGAAAAATGTTTTATTTTTTCTGATTAAATAATACAATTAAACCCTCCCTTTTATCTATACACTATGCCCTTCCTGGCTTTGTTCTTATTCGTAATGATAGAACTGGGAAGGGAGGTGGGGGTGTTGCCATTTACTTGCGTACTTATATTCCCTACAAGATTATCAGCACTTCACCATCTTCCTACTCGGGGTCTGCAGAGCATCTATTTCTAGAAATTTCTTTGCATCACGTTAAAATGCTTCTTGGAGTGATGTACAGCCCCAACCTTACTATAGATTACTTTGACTCTTTTGATTCGCTTTTAAATGATTTATATCCCTCTTATGACCACGTAGTCTTGAAGGGCGATTTTAACACTTGCCTGCTTAAAAACGACAGTCGTACTCACCAACTTCAAACTATCTTATCTCCATTTAACCTTAGTATTCTGCCTCTTTCTGCTACTTATCATTTTCCTAACTGCACCCCTTCTATTTTAGACCTGATGATTGATTATATTGATATTTTAGACCTGATATAGCGGTCCACGGACATCTTACTGCCTGTTTTTCTTACCACGTTTTTTCATTCATCTTTATGTCCTACTGGATTCGCCCTCCCAAGCGTAAGTCTTTAGTAAGCATTTTCCTTAGGAACTACAAGGGCATAGAACTGTAGGCATTGCTGCGTGATGCTGGTATTATTTACTGGATGGACGTCTTGGAGAGCTCTTGTATTAACGATATGGTTCACATTTTCAACAGCACAATACTCAGCTTTACGATCGTCATGCCCCTATTCGACGAGTCAAAGTCAAGTATGTTCCGGCACCCTGGCTTACTCCTGCTATTAAGGATATGATGGTAAATAGGGACAGAGCCAAAAGGAGGTTAAAACGCTGTCCTTCTGAGCGCAACTTGAATGCGTTTAAGGTGCTGCGTAACCGCTGTAGTCGTATGTGCAGAGATGCAAAGAGACGCTACTTCCATAATTCTCTCGACAACCGTAACTCTTCAGAAGTCTGGAAGTTTCTAAAAACTGTCGGCATTGGTAAGTCTACGGTTGTTTCCAGTAATGACACTGACGTGTTTGCCTATGCCTCAGTGTCCTTCTTTAGAGCTAAGTCCTGTATGTGAAAGTGAGGTCAAAAAATCTATTTGTGCTAGGTATCTCCATCCTCTGCAGTTGGTAATGACAATATTTGCTCAAGAATGATTTCTCCTATCCTCCCCACATTACTTCCTATCTTGACTCACATTTTTAACTTCTCCTTGTTTTCTATTACTGTTCCCGAGGCCTGGAAACAAGCCCATATTATCCCCTTACCCAAAACTCCTAGCCCGGTCTCTCCGACCCATTTCTATCCTCCCTTATCTCTCTAAAGTTCTTGAGCACATTGTTCATCAGCAACTTTCTGTCTTTCTATCGTCAAATGTCCTACTTAGTCCTTTTCAATCTGCTTTTCGACCTGGTCATAGCACAGTAACGGCTCTTTTAAAAGTGACTGATAAAATCCGCTGGGCTATGGACCACAAATCTCTCACCTTGCTTGTACTGCTGGACTTTAGCAGTGCCTTTAACTCTGTCGATTTCGACATCCTTCTAGGAATCCTTAAATCTTTCCATTTCTCTTCTTCTACTGTTGGTTGGTTCGACTACTATCTTAAAGGTCGCTCGCAGCGTGTTCGTCTCGAAGAGTCTTCTTCTGACTGGTGTTCTCTTACTGCGGGTGTGCCTCAGGATGGCGTTCTCTCTCCTCTTCTCTTTTAGGTCACCATTTGCAAGGAGCTCTTCAAAAGGGGCAATATACATTCGTAAAAGGTTTCTATGGTCATCTACTTCCAATTCTTTCATAATATTCATGTAGCTTAACTCACTTCTTTTCTGTAGCCAATTCTTCACCCAGTATCTCCTTTTCCTTTTTTTTTTGCGGTAGCATCACCGATAATTCTGGTGCCATTTTCAACGCGTGTGTTTAGCTCAACACCTGAACACTGAACGGTAGGCATATGCAAACACTACTATAGTATACTGGCATATGTGTAGAGACAATTTCGATATTGCCGCGACCGCCGTGCGCCCTAGATTGTCCCTGTCCCTACTCATAAGCGGCCCTTCAGCTAATTAGCTGAAGGGCTGACAGGCGTATGTCATATTAGATAAAAAATAAAAGCTTGTAATTGAATTTAAAGATATCAATAATTGAGCGTTAAACTATAAACAGGCGTTTTATTACCGTTAGTATTTTGTTTGATTGGCTGATGGTACTGCTGCGGATCAAACCGAAACTTGTTATAACTGTGAGATGAAAGTTGTCTTGAAGTACGTAGATTATGATGATGTCTGAATCAATTAGGTAACTACATAATACTGAATTCATAATCTTCAGATAATTAACTTTCAATCGCCACTCAAGAACTACCAACAACTTACTACTTTAGGGTTATGTATTCTAAAGGTAGAAGTTCTAAAATTTATGAAGTATGTATACAGTAGATTTTCGAGCACTTCCATGTAATTTGACGTTCTTACGAATGCTACAATACAAGCAAAAGATCAAATTTAAAAAAAGCATATCGTTGTAATCCAACGTGCCTGTGAATGCTCGACGCTACGTTCGACGTAATGCTCACGAGTAAGAATTTACCTGTCACATTTAATTTCTACCTTGCGTTCATTGTAACGACCTGCCCTCGGCCCGGCACTACACACCGCGTCGCCCGCGCTCATGCATTTTCTCGATAAAATGGTAACACCAATACGCTTGTTAGTTTTTAAAACGGTTTTAACAAAACATCGAGCGTCGTATTTGAAGTTCGGTTCGGGAAAAAAACTTCGAATGCTCGATGTTCTGTTACAAGTAAGTAAGTTAATTTATTAAGTTTATTTTTAAGTAACCATTTAGAAATAAAAAGGTCCTAAGAAAATGTTGACTGAAATGTCATTTGAAACTTGTCGAGTAGTATAACATTCTTCTTTGTTTTTATATTGTTTGAGCCCCAATTGAAGGGGCTCTTAGGACATTCCAACAAGTGAGATGTAGTCTGATCAGAAGCTCCGCAATCGTAGTGGGTGTTGGATGGGTCAGATCCCCCACTTCGACTAATTGTACCTGCAGCGGCCTACTTGGGTAGGCAATGGATTGAGAGCTTTCCATAATTATTATTATGCCACTGCAAGTCATGCCCGGGGGGCAAATGTTCCTGGGTTTAACGACGTCAGGACGTGGTGGATGTTTCTCTTTTCAAAATTTGCTTCTCTCGTTGGGTTTTCGTCCTTTCGCGTTTTAGGTTTGGATAAAACTTCGGCCAAACTTGCGCAACCAGAACGCGGGACGTGAGACGCAAAGCGGGAGCGTCAACAACACGAAACTAAACATACACACACCTGCGCGACTACAGCACAACAACAATGAACCCAATCATTGTTCGGTTCGCGCTATATTCGGGAAGGTCACCCGAGGTGAGCCGAGGATGCACGAAGTTATTCGCCTCTCCACTCTCGTCCTCGCCCAACTTCGATCAACTTGGTCAAGACGAGTGCGTCCCGCTCTGTCGACGCGGTGTTCCCGTGTTACGGTCACAGATGTGCAAAGCGCCATATATTAACAAGAACAGTCGCTTTGGTCGCGCAGGTTCAGCCGAAGCTTAAAATATAAGCCAAGAAATAAAAGAACATAATGCTTCTAGGTACTTTATTCTTTGAAAAAATATAAATTAATTATCAAGGTTACCGTATAACGGTAAATGAATTTTCTGTAGCTATGTCTAATAAATTTTCTGTGGGAATGTCATAAAATGGGTTGACTGTCGCATAGTCTGACAAGGTCTCCGAAGAGCTCCCTGATGAGTTTGTTGAAGGTTTGTCCGAGACGTTTCCAGAGGGCTTATCTACGGATTTATCTACAGGCCTGTCAACTGGCTTGTCTCCAAACGTGTAAACAGTGCTGACTACGGCGTCGTCTATGGTCATATCTTGAGGTTTGTTTACAGGCATCTCTATAAGATTGGCCACGGTCACAGGTTTGTCTTCAGGCTTCTCTACAGGCTTGTCTACAGACATGTCTACAGGCATCTCTACCGGATTTTCCACGGTTACGGACTTTTCTAAAGGTTTTTCTACAGTCCTGTCTACAGAGTCGCCTACCGTCAAATCTTGAGGTTTGCTTGCAGGCATCTCTATAAGATTGACCACGGTCACGGCCTTTTCTGCAGACTTTTCTACAGACTTTTCTACGGGTTTGTTTACAGGCATCTTTACAGGATTGGCCACGGTAACGGCGTTATCTACGGTCTTATCTATGGCCTTCTCAACCGTCACAGCAGGCTTTTCTACGGGCTGGTCCACTGGCTTGTATATAGGCGTAATGTTTGGAATAAGAGGCCTTGAACCATAGTGAGAACCGTAGTGTGAACCGTAGTGGGAACCGTAGTGTGTACCGAAGTGGGAACCGTCATGGGAAATATGCCTCTGATGCCACGTACCGTGCCGGGATCCATACCGGGAACCATACGTTAAATCGGACATTGGATGGTACTGCTGTGTACCAAGCCGACTGTTATAACGAGAGTAGTAATGGCTATTGTATGGTGTACAATATGGTCGACATCTGTAAGATGGAAGTGGTCTTGACAGGCGATGACGATGATGATGTCTATGTCGTCCCCTCGTTCTCATGTACGGTGCACCTGAAATCAATAGGGTTACTAATAAATAGTTTGACAGTTGACATTCCATCACCGCTTACTCAACTATCTTCTTTAAGGTTATGCGTTCTCAAGTTAATTTTTAAGTGATCATTTGCAATAAAAAGGTCCTGAGAAAATTTGGGTTGCAGCAGCATATTAACTTGTACGAGTATGACATTGAATTTGTTGTTGACTATCTAAGATTGTGATTTTAAAATTAAAATAAAAAATAGGTTTAGGCCAATTCTCGTACTTATTAAACATAAAATTCTAGTTGCAATCTGATGAATCTCAACGACAATTAAATGTCAAAAAGTTTTTTTGATAGATTGAGTCTAAAATCAGAATCCGAACGTTGCGAATAATTTGACAGTGGCGCTGATCCTGCCGCATACCAATGAAACCAACATAACATAATCAGCCTATAACATTCCCACTGCTGGGACAGGCATCCTCACTTCGAGAGGGAGTGGGCTGTAATCTACCACGCGGGCCCAGTACGGGTTGATAGATGTCACATGTCTTCGAATGTTTGGTTCTAGAATATTCCGGTTTCTAGTTTTCCGCTTTTTTGAGAGCAGTGGTGATTAAATTATTTACACAAAGTAAGGCGCCTACCTGGGTTTAAACCCACAACCTACAACTCGTAAGTCGGGGCCAATACCACTTGGCCACAACTGCTGCTTTTCAATATAAATTTAAAATAAATACAAATGACATGCCATAACTCTATAAACGGATTTATACTTAAATTTTTGGGATAACAAGGTCAGCAGTGAATAAAACACTAATTTAGGATATGGAAAAGAGATGTTAGATTACTGAATTTTGTTACTTACAGTTGTATTCTTCTAAAATCACTATGATCAGGAACACGCACACCTGGAAAAATGAGGAATGTTGGTAAGATAAAAAACATAATAAAACGTGAAAGCCCTAAGCTGTGGCTACCGCTATTTCGAACGCGTTCGAAACGAATGGAATGTTCAACCAGTCAAGATTACATATACGAGTACCCGGTACTATTCTTATCACCTGAAAAGTGTCATTATAAAATAGACTATTACAAGGACGGACCATGAATGGCATTGACATTTATATGAGCGTTATTTGTAAACAATTGAGCGTAAACTGCGTTCACAATTATTTGCCAAACATGTAAACAAACACGAGGTTTAGGAAAAACAACTGTAACGCCTACACATAAGATTCAGTTTGCGCTACAACTTCATATTTTTCTGACTTTTTCATCAGTACTAGTCAGTCTAAAATAAACTTTATTTACACAGGCATAAAGTTGATGTTTGTTTAACTGGAAATAACATCGATTAGAAACAAGGTTATTAAAAGACAATAGAGTGCTACAAGGAGTGTTTGACGCCTGAGTGACATTGATAAGGGGGCGTTGTTGGTAAACAGTTGTGAATTCTCATGCTGCGTCTATCGTGACGAAGCTTCACACAGTGATACGATACACACAGATGTGACCAACCATTATCAGTTATCGTCGCGATAATTTGGGCTGCGTAGCACTTATCGCCCGGGCGGCGGTACATAATAATCGTGGCGAAGCCGCTAATGTGACCACCGCAAAAGCGCGATAACTATTTAGTGAGCAAAACATACGAAGCTTCGGTACGCATTGCTTAGTCACGATAGACGCAAGATGCGGCCGCAGCTTCACAGAAATTGTTCTGAAAAAGAACAAGATGGCGTTAGATCTGCTCCCTAATTGCGCAACACACGATCAATCACAATCTGAATCATTTTGGAGGATATTGCTAATCCATTGCTAACATGAAGCGAATATGTTCGAAAAATTTGTCTGCTCAACAACGTAAATAACGCAATGAATGTTTTTGAACTGTCAAAATGTAACAATGTGATTGATCGTGTGTTTCGCAACTAAGATGCTGATCTTGGCCATGCGCCAAAAGTTCCTTGTACACCGGGGTAACTGTCCTTACAATAACTGAGTACCTATATAAGGTCCTTTCACAACTATTTTACCTCTGACAGCAATGAGAATAAAGATCACTGCATTAATGCTAAAATAAACTTATTTCGTTTATTGTATTTTTTATCTATGGCACAACCAAATATATTTTTATCACTCTCGCGGTCCGAAAAGAAGACTACGAATAACAAAATGAATGCAAACAAAAAAGGCATGGTTTGCCTTTTTGATAATCAAACAATGAATGAATAGTAAACAATTGTATAAAAAAACACTTACGATTAACTTCATAGTTGCTAATATTAGAAAACACAGATGTTACTTAAACACTACTAGTGTAGTTGTGGCTTCTCTTACTGAATGGTGACTGATATTTACAAAGCATGATATTTATACACTACTGCAATCTTCGTCGACCTGTGAACTCTTAGTGACAAATATAATTTATTTACTAAAGATAACTTTCTGCGAATTAAAAGCAACGGCTCTAATCTCTTGTTTTATATCACTGACTTTACGGATTTTTTTTTGTTTTTATATTTTGTTCCGAATTATAAGAATCCACATTCTGTTAATGTTTTTTTAGATTTAAAAGTAATTCTTAGTAACAGAACTAGTAGAACTGACGAAATGTGGGTATATTTTATATACTTGCCTACTCTGTTTAAAGCATTTGCTGTGTTCCGGTTTAAAGGGTATAGGGTGTAGGCTCTGGAGACATTTGTACTTCGATCCTATAATAGACCACGCACCTGCGAAGCTTCTCGTGGCGGTAACCGGTACTATCAGATGGCCAAGTGCCATCATGTGATTAGCCACAGTTGCTATTAAATGTGATAAGAATAATAGTGGAAACGCGAGACCGACAGGCGCTTGGACTGCGCCTGTCGGACTCGCGTTTCCACTATTATTTCATAGAGATTGAATTGCGTTACACACACAAAAGGGCATCGATGGCAATGCCTTTCATTTTGACAGTTCAGTAAAGTTCATTGCGTTATTTACGTTGCAGAGCAGACGATTCAAACCTATGAAGCAATGGATTAGGAATTTCCTTCAAAACTCTCGGATTGTGATAGACAGTGGAATTAGGGTGCTATAATGTCGCTTGTGGTCTGCGATTGCTCGATCTGCATTCAGCAGCTGCCATCGAAACCATACCTTTTCTACTAGATGCTTACTTTACTCTGTCTCGCAGATAACTAGTTCGTTGAAATAAAGTAAGACAATGTTTTTAAGGTTCACTTCACTTTATTCTTAACAATACACAATAACGAGCTAATATGTATTACAGTAAAGGATTTGTCGTCTCCAGACAAAGTAGTTTTCTGTGGTCATGTCATCGAATGGTCAACAGGCTTGTTATCAGTATTTACAAAAGGTTTGTCTACGGTCTTGTCTACAGGCTCGTCTATGGTCTTGTCTACAGGCTCTTCTACGGTCTTTTCTACAGGCTCGTGTACGGTCTTGTCTACAGGCTCGTGTGTGGTCTTGTCTACAGGCTCGTCTACGGTCTTGTCTACAAACTTTTCTACGGTTTTGTCTACAGGCTTTTCTACGGTCTTGTCTACAGGCCCGTCTATGGTTTTGTCCACAGGCTCGTCTACGTTCTCGTCTACAGGCTCGTCTACGGTCTTGACTACAGGCTCGTCTACGGTCTTGTCTACAGGTCCGTCTACGGTCTTGTCTACAGGCTCGTCTACGGTCTTGTCTATAGGCTCGTCTACGGTCTTGTCTACAGGCTCGTCTACGGTCTTGTCTATAGGCTAGTCTACGGTCTGGTCTACAGGCTTATCTAGTCCGCAGAGACGTCTAGTCTGTATGTTATCTTTGAACGTGATACGTACGGTGTATCTCTTCTCTCCACTGGTATTCTAAGGACAGAGTTCTGGTGTAATGAATGTACTCTGAACGGATCCAATTGTCCGGAGCATTTTTTGGACGTGTCATGTACGGTGTCTTGATCCGTACCGGGAATCGTACCATGGTCCATACCGTGAGTTGTACGGTGTTTCGATATGTTGTGGACCATCTCCATACCTCCTGTAGAACCAACGATTGCAGTATCGACTTTTGTATAGTATGCTTTGTGGTCGGCATTTGTAAAATGAAAGTTCTGCAGGCGCACTGTGCGCTATTATTTGTCGGTTCCTCGTTTTAATGAACGAAAAGGGCGCACCTGAAATCAATGAGGATATGAATGACTTTTAAATTGGTGATAAATCCGCAATGGTGCTGTCCTACTGAACTTGTCCGAATGATGTGGTCTACAACTCCACATAAGAACTACATCTGACGTCACACAAATCCTACATCGCGCAAGCAAAGCTATCCGCGAAGAAAGTGCTCAACAACAACTATCGGGCAGCAGCCTGCCAGACACAGCAACCGTCTGGTCGCAGGATCTTTCATTTTCAATCGAGGATGACAACTCTCACCCTTTTCCTAATACCTCTAAAACCATTTAAACAGTTTTACATCCTCATTTCTTAAAAATCAGTACTGTTTGTAAAAGTTTGATCGACTACTGAACTAAGACTACTTGAAGCAAACTGTTTCGTGTCTATGCACGCATCCAACCAGGCCGAACTGACCTGGGTTGACCTAATTAGTTTGGTATTTCCATGTAAGGCAGGCTTTTTTAAGTCTTAAAAATCCTAACTAATACATACGAGTATTATAAATGCGAAAGTGAGTGTTTATTTATTTGTTTGTTACGCTTTCACGCTAAAACGGCTGAACAGATTTGGATGAAATTTGGTTCTCTTCATATCTTAGGGGACGTCAGCAGTCGGTTCGCGTTGATGAGAGCTCATTGAATTAGCGTGACCTGGATGCTGGTGTTCCACAAGGCGGTATTCTTTCTCCATTATTGCTCTCCATGTTTATTATTTTATAACTCACTGTCTTCGGTGTTCGTATCATCTTTATGCTGATGATCTTTAATTGTATACAGCTGGGTGGGTAGAAGGTTTATCGCACGCTATAGCAGATGTAAACCGAGACTTAGGTGCCATTAAAAAGTGGTCTGATAGTTTTGGGGTATCAATAAACCCTTCAAAGTGTCAGGCCATTGTAATAAGGAGCTGGCGTATGATGGGTAGGGTGACGCTTAACTCACTTTCTTCTCTTATTTTCAATGATACCGTCATATCCATTACCTCTACTGTGAAAGATCTCGATTTGCATCTGGACTCCACACTTAGCTGGCAACGCCAGGTCTCTAGTGTTAGTCAAATGGTCAACGTACTGTTGACCATTTGACTAACGACCCGTGTATCGTCTGAGAAACTTTTTGTCCGCTAAGACGAAAACTATGCTTGGCCAGGCTTTGATTTTCCCTATCATCTTTCAAATGTGGCTTTTATGTGCCTAATTTAAATAAATTATTTGACTTTTGACTTTGACTTTCACAATCAAATTCGATCTGTCTAAAACAACCACTGCGTTATGGTACGGCCCGCCGCGGCTCCTAAATGTGCGCTTAGCATTAAAGGGAGTTCAAACGGCTCTTGTAGCGAAAGTGACAGCAAAACCTATAGACTAATAGCGTCACCGTAGGATTGTGAGAACTTATAATCTAAAGAGATGAACTAATCTATGAGAGTTTTAAATCTAACGGAAATAATACCGATAGATTATTTATAAACTAACAAAGTTCATGATTATACGAAGACAGATACGTAGGTTCAGCCCGATTCAAACTAAATGGCGGCTCGGTACATGAGGCGAGTCGCTGCGCAGTACAGAATTCATGTGTCAGCGGGAGTGAAGGGCAGAGAACTGCGCAGCGAGTAGCTATCTTACGGGCCGCCATTAAGTTTGAATCGAACTATACTACGTACCTACTGTGTACGTTTTATGTTTGCCTAGTCAATTGAAGATCACATAACCATACTTTCTTAACATACATATTGTTCTAATTTGTTTATTCAAAATTGTTACAAAATTATGTATAGCCAAGGAAATCGATTGTTAATTAATTAATATAATAATTGTCACCCTACGTTAATTTGCCGTGTTATAGCAATTTCATAACAGCTATCAAAGAATTACAGTTGTTATTTGAATAAACTGCCAATTTAATTTAGTAGTCAATAAAAAAAATATGTAAGAGGAAAAAGAATACTTACAAGTAACTTCATAGCTGTAGTTCCTAAAAAAAACCTCTCCTTTTTAAAATCAGTTAAAAAAACGAGTGTGAATAAAAACACTACCTATTATTAAAAATATCTTCTCAAACTGAATGGCGTACTTCTGCGAATACGACACTTCGAATGATATAGTTGCAAAGCTGTACCCCGTGTCCTAACCGAAAGCGCCTGTCGCGCGAATACGCGATCAACGCTATTGTTTGTATGAATTATTACGAACTAACACAACTCTATTGATCGAGCGAATGTGTCATATAAAAAATAAAGTTAAAAACTAAAACCCAACTACGACAAAAAACCAACTAAAAAGGTATAAACAATACATCGCAGACAAACAAATTAAAAAATAACATCGGTTTTCGTATAAACACAGTCAGACGTCATTATAATTATTTAGAACGATTCCACCGGAATATTAGGATAAAATGTATCCTATATCCTAATCCAGGATATGGTCTACCCATGTGCCAAATGTCATTCAAATCTGTTCAGCTGTTTTAGCGTCAAGCGTAACAAACAAATGAACAAACTCACTTTCGCATTTATAATATTAGTTAGGATAGGATTAGGATCAGAATATTAAAATTAAAAAAGGAATAGGATTTGTTTTCTATTTATAGTAGTAGCTAGTATAAGTTGATACCTATGATTTCTGGAGCAGCCTACATATGAAATGAAATGAAATGACTAGTCGGATTTCAAAATATTTTTGCATTTGATGCCCCGTTCATGAGAAAGGTTTATAGGCAATTTAACATTCCGCTACAACACTAAGGAGCTGAGCAAAAAGAAAAAAGTCTGAAAGAACGCTAAGAGGAAACGATGTAATAGGGCGGGCGATGCGATGTGACCTGTGTATATATAAAGATAACCAATACATTTTCAGAAAGTACCTTAAGTCCTTTCATTTGATGCCAAACACGATATATTTAATCCTAAATTATTTTTTTCGGTATAATAAGTAGCCATGCTGAATTTTATGGTTTTTATGCCTGAATATGGGTTATAACCACGAATAATTTAGAAGTTATGAGGGAATAAATGAGCATATATAAATACATAGCCTGTTAATATCTTTTGACTTTACCGTAGTCGGGTTAAAAAAGCAAGATGATCGCGGACTCGCGCGATGGTCGCTCTCAGTTAGGACGCGGCCTTACACTACAATCTCCTTCGGTATCCTGTAACGTGAACTCATAATGGATATTTTATGTAGTATGTTTACAGAAATTGGCTGAAGATAATGATAAAAATTAAAAACTGCGATTTAAGTCTTATCTCTAATCTCCTCCATTTTTTTCTGTAGGTACTTGTAAAAAAAAAAACAAAAACATATCGGAAATCCCGCATTCTGTTATGAACTTATGACTGTTTTATTAATATACCTACTTGATTGTTTTGTATGTTCTTTTATACAGTAGCAGATAGATATTCCTTACGATCCCTTAACTCGTGGTTACGTAATAACAGCCGCGAGGTCAATCAACTGCACTGTTGCGGACGTCAGATCGGCAGTCGGTCCATATAAAATACTAGTATTCAGCAGCACCGGTTGGACTGGAAGCCCCATCTGGTAAATCCTATTTAATACGGCAAGCCTATGAAAAGCATTAGGGGTAGGGTAGGTGACCTGAGCGCTAGCAAACGGCTTCAATAAAATAAAACAAAACAATAAATATATGTAGGACAACTTAGAGAAGTCTGTAATACTGCCAGGATCTTCTTACATCAATTTCATAAGTCAGCTCCATAAGCAATTAAGCTCATAAGTCAATTTTTGGAACGATTTTAAGTCTAAGTAACACACAGTGCCAGCAGCAGGGCATCGTGTGTACGAGCCTTGAAAATTAAAAATAAGATATTCGTTTCGCACGTAATACTTACTTAGTTTTAGAACTTTATTCATATCGATGACGTTAATTGTGCTGGTCACAAAAAGCAAAAGGCCATAAGATAGTTGTATTATCGAAACCAAAATTATTTTAACTACCGTCGCGCGTTCAAGGGCCTCCGATTAATTTCTATGGGATTTCATATTGATTCGACATTGTTTCACTAAACGATATTAGTATTGTCCCTCGTGGCAGTGGGCTGGGCACATTACTCGCAGAACAGATGGCCGATGGGGCCGAAAGGGGAAGTACTGTACTTTAGGAACCGGCGATTTTTTATAGTAGGTTTTTTTTTTTTGGTAGAGTACAAATCCTTTGAAGTGTAATTTTGAAAACCGCAAATCTAGAAAAACTATAGGTGCAGAGAAAAAAATCGCCAAAAGTTTCTTTCGGGATTGGTGGGAGTATTAAGGGTGGGGAAGTTTACGTGGCGGGTCTAAATTAGGTTCCGAGCAATAATGAGGTCAATGACATCTTCGTTTTCTGGGGTTTGAGTAAGGTAAGGTCACCCAAACCCTAAAAGTCAAGGTCAAACAACAAAAAAACTGAATAATACCTTGTAACGAGCTCTCAGCTCATGGACATTTTCAAGGTCAATGTGAACTAAGGCGTTGTCGACAGAGCCCTGTTACGCGGGGCTCCTACTTCTGTGTGGTTTAAAAAAAAATAACCACGAAGTGAAGGGGGGGGCTGCGATCCCGCCATCCCCTTCTAACCTATCCTGTCCGAATCGGGGTGCCCCAAGTCCCGAGTTCGCTTTGCTCGCTATTGCATCCTAAGTTCTCATCCTTACTATATTTATACTAAAAACCATTAAAATCCGCTGTCACTTTGTCTGAACTTAAAACGGAACAACCTAGGAGTGGAATTCTTACATTATCTGCATAAAAAAGTACTCTGTGATTATCTGTGACAAACTTCAATTTTATTACGTAAACAGGTTGACATTTTCGAAGTTTAGGATTTTTTTCTGGGAAACTAGGCGTTTGCTAGCTGTGTCATTTTGTAAAATTGTTCTACACAAGACATCTATACGCAAAAAAAAATTTGAAGCTTCGCACGCGCGGTCCCTAAAGTACAGTGGAGCCTGAAAGGTTCTAGAGGGTCGACCGCGTACCAGAAGACGTCGCGTTGGAAGGCCTCCCACAAAGTGACCGGTGACCTTGTGAAGGCAGAAATCCGCGGGATGCGAGATGCACGAATCCGGTTGAAGTGGTGATGATGGGGAGGCCTATGTTCAGCAGTGGACGTCTTTCAGCTGAAATAATGATTATGATGATTGTCCCTCATGATACCTGCGCTGTACATGCTCTAGTACTGTGAGTACTCCTTACCACTACAACCTTGCTACGGCAGTCGTGCCAATGCGTCGGCACAATTCTTACTCGAAGAAACATATTATATGTCATATGTATACCCAGCCAGTAACACCGCCCAACGCTGTAACCTAGACGCTGCCATCACCGGAATACCGACTTTATCACCAAAAATATAATTGAGAGGTTTGTGATCGGTTCATAATATAAATTTCCGACCATAGAGATATTGATAAAATTTACGAACTCCGAACACAATAGCGAGTGCCTCTCGATCTATTTGTGGGTAGGACCGCTCGGCTTGCGTAAGCGCGCGTGATGCATACACCACGGGACGCTCGCCCTTTGCCGTTGTGTGCGATATCACAGCGCCTATGCCTGCACTGCTCGCGTCTGTTGACGATGCGCGCGCGACGCGCCCCCGTCGTCCGCTAGACGTGGTAGTATCGAACGGTGTTGTCGCTCCGCGGACGGACGTCACGAGTGGCCACCGCCACCACCCTTCCGCCGCGAGCCCGCTAACATCGCTTGACACATCACTGACGTCGTTGACACACCCTCACTTCTCGATCCGCTCTGTCCTTCAACGGCCGCTGCGTCTTTTTCTGCTGCCTCCTCCGCCAACTTATACGCCTTCCCGAAATCTAAATTGCTTTCGGCGAAAAATCGCTGTCGTATGGTTTCATTTGTTATGCCACACACTAGCTGATCTCTGATGCTTTCTTCCAGCCAAGACTCTTAGGTATTCGGAGGTATTTGGATAGATAAAAATATGAGCTGGAAAACACATGTTGAAAATATATGCAAAAAACTTAGCCAGTATTCATATGCTCTCCATAACCTCAGGAAAGTGTCAAATCGGGCAACTTTATTAATGGCGTATCACGGGTATGTTGCATCTACTTTACGCTACGGGCTTATATTTTGGGGGAACTCGACGGACAGAGAAATGGCGTTCAGAGCCCAGAAACAATGCATTAGGGCAATGTGTGGTATACAGCGCACAGAAAGCTGTAAACCACATTTTCAACAGTTTCAGTTATTAACATTCCCGTGTCTTTATATACAGGGTGACCAGTAAATAGCACGACATACTGCAGGGGGTGATAGCTTGGGTCACTACCTATCAATACAACACAATATATGTTCAGCAAAATCTTACGGATTTACAGTTTTACAAAATTTTCCGAAATATCGAAAAATCTCTACCTTGAAACAGATTTTTAAGCATCTCGTAATGAAAAAATCTTTTTCTAGAACTTTTTTTACATCAAATTATTCGTGAATAGTTACTCTACTCATTATAAGTTTTTTTTTAAATCAAAAACAAGAATGTTTTGAAGAAATAGTTTTTTTTTGTTAATTTTTTCACTATTTCGGTATTTCGGAAATTTTTGTAAAACTGTAAATCCGTAAGATTTTGCTGAACATATATTGTGTTGTATTGATAGGTAGTAACCCTAGCTATCACCCCCTGCAGTATGTCGTGCTATTTACTGGACACCCTGCATATGAAGTGGCTATCTTTGTCAAAGGAAATTTACATCTTTATATACATCCAAGAAGCACACGACACAAAAATAAAATATGCGTAAGACGTCATAAAAAAGCAGTATTTACAAAAAATATTCTGGGCATGGCCCCTAAAATATACAATAAGTTGCCAAAAAGTATCACAGATTTACACAAAATGGAGCATTTCATGATTCATTTCTATTCAATTAATGATTATTTTAATGAATGATGACTGATTTTATCTGAAATGGTAACAATCAATGATATTATAAGTAAATTTTACTTATAATATCATTGGTAACAATATAATGATTATGTAAATTTTGATTTGACTTGTGTATTTTTTATTTTTTGACATTTCTATTTTTTTTTTTTTAAACATTGCCCCACACTAGGAATTTCTCCTGTATCGTGGGTGCGTTTACAAACATTCAAACTCACATACACAAATAGCCAAATAGCTTTTATAATGTATTCTATGTAATTAATGGTGCGATTAGTACCACATTAAATATTAATTTGCACACCTCATTAGGTTATAATTCAATGAACCTTTTATACCTGTAACACCTTTTTAACATCAAATCAATTATTTGAATTTGAATTGAATTTGAAGAGCCAAATTCACATGTTTTCGACATCTTCTTCAATATAGCTGCGTATTCCGATATAGCTTCACCTTCTTCCTGTTTCCTATGTCGAAACTTGAATCGCTCTGTCAACTCACTTGGCTTTGATTGCAAGTGGTTTTCCATGACGTTAACGATTTGTGCTAACGTTTTGCTTTTTGGTTTAACCGTGCACACAAATTAACCAGAATTTCATAACTCTCCGCCCCCATCACTGTTATTCATGTAGGCATTTGTAATTCGTTAGGGATCTTGTATTGTTCTCCACGTATAACCGCCAACCGTCACTGTGTACTTTGAATCCAGTTATTTTTCCGATCAACATTTCTTAATTTGATGATACTGTTACTATTTTATTTATTATTGCACGACTCACGCGTAGAATTATTATCCTCGTCGCCACTGAGGAATATGGGAACTACTGGAAGAATCGGAAGCACAATGAAACATAGACTTCACTGATAGACGTATATTCGGAGACTGGCGCGCGGCACATAACGAACAAACACTTAACTCTAAATCGCCACTATTACAAATATATCACAATATGTTTCAATTTCTGTGACCCGAAACACAGACGTGTTACGTAAATAAATGAAATTTATAAATGGGTCACTTTTGGGAGACAAATAAGAAAATTAGAAAAATAGTTTTGCACACTGTACCGTGTGACATATCAAATTGTGAGGGTCGCATGTCTCACATTTAAGTGCACTGGATTAGAGGGCACTACTAGTTATTCACTGAATAAAACTCTTTATAGCTTGAATAATATATTCTCCTGGTGCCGCGATGTGATCACCATGCGTTCCCAGGCGCCTCCCATGAATGGTGCCCCAGGTAGGATGAATCGCCAGTCGATCATCTTTTTCGAAGTTTCTCCTGCCGTAGCGGCGAAGATGGCTGCTCGTAGTTCCTTTTCAACGCCGTAAAAGTTCGTTCCGCTGTCGGACCATAGCTGTGCTGGACATCCTCGGCGTGCTATCATGCGTCGTAATGCCATGATTGCCGAATCTGTGTTAAGCGCTGCCACAAGTTCAAGATGAATGGCTCGCGTCGTCAGGCACGTGAATAAAGCGACGTATCTCTTTTGAAGACTCCGTCCTGCTGTAATGGTCAATGGCCCGAAGTAGTCCAACCCGATATAGGTAAATGGTCTCTGGTGGAGAGACTGCCTTTATACGACAGCGCAGGCATTTGCTTATGATGGTCGTAGACGGAGCACCCAATGTTGCTGACGACACTCGTTGACTATAGTTTCGGTGCCCGCGTGATGTAATTTACGGTGGACGTGTTCGATCCATAATCGTGTTGTAATAAGGTCTCCGGTTCCCTATCCATTTGCATACAATTTTAAGACCTAATATAACTTGGCATACTTTTGTTTCTCCTAATTATATTTTCGCATAATATTATTTACGCATATTTTTTTAGCATAATTTCTCTAATCATAATAATGATTAAGCATAACATTCTGAAGCATAAATTAATTTACGCTTAATGATATTAAAACATACTTTTTATAGGCATAACAAAGAAGCATAAATAAGACTTCTAAAATGTTAGACACTAATACACATTTTTATACAATAATGCTCTAATGAAATTTGTAGGCACTTTACATTGTAGGTGCAAGCATGCAGCATGCAAACATGTAAACAAGCATACACCATGCATGCAAGCAAGAATGCTGCATGAATGCAGCATGCCGCATGCAAGCAAGCATACACCATGCAGCAAGCATGCATCATGCAACATGCAGCAGGCATGGTTTCTGTCACGGCTCCGGCGCTGCAGGGCTCCGGTGGTCCCACGTGAGCTTATCGTCGCAGATGTATTTAACGCCACCACCGCAGCTTCGGCTTGCTGGCCGGTTTCCGCCGGCCACCCTCAGCCGCGGCGGCGGGCGTTAAAACCACCTGCTCCTCAGCCCGCGGGCCGCTCCGCCCCTCCGCGCCTACGCGATTTTAAATTACACTCTAGGGGTAGGGCAGATAAGACTACGTGGGATCGGTTTTGCAGCGATTCGTTTCTGTCACCAACTTTTGTAGCACAACATACCTATTGAATTTTTAAGGCAATACTTTAATTCTAATTTAGGGTTAAAAATTGAATTTTACTAAATAAACGTTAGGCTATCTTAAAAGTATTGAATTAAGACCTGTTTTTTTAATCAACAATATTATTTAATTGTTACAGAAACTATAGCAACATGGTTTGATCAAACGAATATACTTCGAAATTAGCATTTTCGCAAGCAATTGCTAAAAATATACGCCTGAAATAAAATACACAGTTATGTTAGTTAACTGTTAGAATAAATATTAATTTTGTTGTGAGAAAATTAACAATTTATTTTATATTAATAAATAATAATAACGTTTTTATACTTATGGTTTTTTTAAAGAAATATTTAAAAATGTTAAAATATGTTTAGCAAATGAATAAAGGGAATACTAATAATTTATTTATATTTTTTGTAATTGTATGCCTAACTACTATTATGCTAATAGTCATTATGCTGTGTAACATTATGTGAGATAAATTTATGCCAAAACAAATTAGCCTTCAAGATGATTATGCCAACATAAACAAACGCCAAAAAAAATATAGCAAAGTATTATTATGGCAAAACGAATTATGCCAAAACTGTTATGCCAAAGTATATTAGGAAACAGAACACTATGCAAAAAGAAGGGATCCATCTAGTATCATCGGTTTCTTCAGGCACTCTGTTATGTCTGTCATGGCATTTATTCTGCTCTTCAGGTGAATCTCTCCCTCTGTGAGTTCTATGCATAGCGCGTGCAGACGACTGTTTCAGGGTATAGGCTTCTTGCTTTTTAGAGCTTCTATCTCTTCCTGGAAGGATTGTTCTTGTGAAGCTCGCAGGATCAGCCTTCGGCGTGGCGTACGTACACTGCTTGTGATACTCTTAATGCTTCTTCTAGTGTGTCAAAGCTGTTCAGATAATCATCCATTTAATGCTTTCTTTTGATAGCTGCGATTGCCTCTGGTTGTTCATGTTGGAATCTGTCGGCGTTTGTGTTCTTTACATATATCTCTATAGCTGGTGAGCAAGCTCCGAAGATTAATGACTTCATACGGTATTGTTCAGGCGGCTGGTTGTCTCTTCGGTCTCCTCGCCACAAATAACGGAGAGCATCCCGGTCTTCTGGTCGAAGTTCTATTTATTTATTAATAGGAGAACCAACAGCAATAACAAATGGATAACAGTTGATTAAGAAACATAAAGCCAATTACAGGTTCTCACGGGTAAAATCAGAAAAAATAGTAGAAATCTTAGGACACTTACACTAACAAGCACGATAAAAAAGATTAAGAATATATATCTATATACAATAAGTATTATGCACTATGCACTTGTAAAAAAGTCAGCGTTAAGCCGAGCGCGTATTTGTAAGAACATTTCAGTAATGTCGGCAGTCACGGCAATTGAGTGCTGACGGAAGCGCATGATCACTCCTGGTAGCGATTGTAAAAGGTCTGGACTAGTGAGTAGTTGATCGTTTAAAGAGACTCCTCTGGTTTTGGCTGCAGCGTCACAGACAATCCTCAGTTTTTCCGGTTTCATGGGATTGCAAACTGCAAAGTGAGGTAGGTACCAGAGTCTATATTTTGAAGTGGTCTGTGGAGCTGGTTCGGCGTATCCTTTTGATACTAGTGTACCTCTTCTTTAGTTCAGGATATTTATCTATTTTCCTTTCGACGCTGATGAGTATGTTCAAAGCGCTGTCGTAGTTTTCTGGCATTTTTACACTTTCATCTCGCCATAATAGAGCGGTTTGATATCTTTCATCTGTGGTTCTCTCCGTATGCTGCTGCAGGATACGAAGTGCCTTTTCATCAGGGTAATTGTTGGGTTTTTTTGGATTGACTTGCATGTTGTCTGTTGTGATATATTCCTTCACCAGTTCATGAAGGTCGTCGTCGACATGTCTGATGAAGTTCACTCTATGGCCAAGTGCTCGTGTGTGGCTGCCGTGTAGGACCCAACCCAGTGGTGTTAGCGTGGTGCGGGTGAACTACTAAAACTATTGAGAAGACTCTATTGTGAACTTCTTGAATTTATTCGAAGGATTTTTCAAGAACAATGCCAGTTACGAGGTTTACAGGTAAAGAGGTAGACAAGCGTCGACTACGGCTACAGAAGCTACTGGAAACTACGGCTGAGAGTCACTACGGAGGCTACAAGAAAGACAGTGGATACGTCAGAAGCACCCACCGCGACCACGTCTACAGTCAAATGTACCGCGACACAACAACAGTGCGAACCCGAAAATAAAGAAAGTGGTCGCCGCAGTAAACCTACGTCACAAAAAAGTGATAAAGTGTCAAAAGCGCGTGGTATACAAAAAGCCAAGGCGGAGCTAGCACAAAGATTAGTAGACTTAGCAACCGCGCGCCTCACCGAGGTTGAAGCAGATTCTACTGATGAAGACTTATGCTCAGTCGCCTCGGAAGCTGGAAATGATCAACGAGTGACTACTTGGCTACAAAAAGTCAGCTACTCGCTAACGCCGACCGACCACATCATTCCGAAGTAAAGTCGTCGACCGAACCTGCAACTCCAATGACCGCTGCCGTGTCCTGGAGTATCCCGGCGACCTTACCGGCGGGAGTCAGCAGCATGCACCCGCCAACTGAAAACCTGAACACTGAACTTGATAACACGCTGCCAGTGAGCATCGCCGCCTCC
Source organism: Xanthia togata (assembly GCA_963853775.1). Taxonomy (NCBI): domain Eukaryota; kingdom Metazoa; phylum Arthropoda; class Insecta; order Lepidoptera; family Noctuidae; genus Xanthia; species Xanthia togata. The sequence continues at coordinate 9,086,696 of OY970805.1, forward strand.
TGGCAGCCGAACCCCGCGACTGAACAGCCGCACCTTATCCCGCCGCCAGTAATCGCCGCCTGGCAACAGAACTCTGCACCTACGCAGTCACACCCGAACCTGCAGCCAGTGATCACATCCGCATCCTGGCACCATTGTGATGAGTGTCAAGGAACAACACATTGTTGGCACAGTTACTATTCATGCCGTTATAAGCTTGGCGATGTTGAACGTCCTATACATCAGACTTCAAAATTGTATGGAACGCCTAAAAATATTAACTTAGCAACAACATGCGTAGTCGTGTGTTGCCATAAAATCCACCTGGTAGGTGTAAATACCTATTAAAAAGAAGTTATTTTTTTTAATGATTAGTTTAGTATGGTATATTGATTTTATTATATTAATTATATTTATGGTTTCTATGGTCAGTATGGCGACCTAAGGGTCGATCGTGGTGACCATATACAGTAGTTATCTATGTGTACACGAATGGTTTGGTTAACTGTTTTAATTTGCAGTAGGCAATTGACGTTCAAATAGCCTTAGAATTCCTAATGTTGCTCGTGAAAGTTAGGTAATTATGTATCTATGGGAAGGTCTACTAATTACCAGCCAAGATATGAGGAGTCTATGATTAATTTATTGTTGGAATACAACAGTCATGAATTCAATTTGGTCAACAGTAATAGGTGTAGTATAGGAAGAAATAATAATATCGTCATCATTATTTTGCATTTATCCCAATTTATTTGTGATCGGTGCAATATGTATTTTCTTCCATACTATTAGTCGTCATCTCGGCAGTACAGGAAGGATAATATCATTTCAATAAAATAAAAAATATAATTGTAATCGGTGTTTGCTAACATTTAATTATAAGACAGACTTAATTGCCAATTTTTAAATATTTACATAACTTTGATCAGTCCAAAATCTCGTAAGATCTGCCGCCAACCATTTCTATGGAAGAAAGAGAAATGGATGTAGATTATTATCTGTTCATTGTCTAAGACAATAGGGTATCATCACTGGGTCGATTCACTGTTTTTTAGTGGTGGATGACCTTTCCGCCACCGTAGCCGAGGCCGCCGAGGCCGCCGAGTCCGCCGAGTCCGCCGAGTCCTCCGAGACCCAGTCCATAGCCACCGAGCCCGCCAACAGCGACGGCCGGTCCGGCGATCACTGCACCACCGCTGACGAGTCCTCCGCCGCCTCCCAGCAAAAGGGCACCGTCCTGAGCTTGCCTGGCTACGGCGTCAGCGACCGCATGCGCCTGAGCCGCGCTGGCGGCGACTGCGGCAGCCTGCGCACGAGCAGCGTTAGCGATACGAGCGGCCTCAACAGCGCGAGTGTTCGCAATAGCGATAGCCTGGACGCGGGCACCGTTGGCTAAACGTTCGGCTTCGGCAGCGCGTGCAACTTCAAGTGCGCTGGCGGCGCCGGCGCGTCTGGCGGCTTCTGCGGCGCGCGCGTTCTCCCAGGCGGCGGCCTGTGCACGCTGTACGTTGGCGACGCGGGCGGCGTCCAGAGCGGCGGCGTTGTTGATGGCGTTCGCCTGTCCGGCGCGTGCGGCCGCCTCGGTGACGCGGGCACCCTGGATGGCGGCGGCAGCCGAGTTGGCGATTTGTGCGGCCTGAACGGCCTGGGCGTTCTGGATGGCGCTAAGCTGAGCTGCTCCTACAGAGCCGGCGTTATTGAGCGCTGCGCCCGAACCGAGCGTGGGGCCGGTGGCGATGACAGCGGGCCCGGCGATAATGCCAGCGCCGCCAGCGATAGCTGCGCCCGCCAGCCCAGCGCCACCGAGGCCACCGTAAGCGCCACCGTAACCGCCGCCATAGCCGCCACCATAGCCGCCGCCGTAGCCGCCGCCGTAGCCGCCGCCGTAGCCGCCGTAGCCGATACTGTAGCCGGACTGCTCCGCACGTGAATCTGCTACTTTACCTGTCAAATATAACAAGCGTTATTAATAGTTGTTGACATAAAACATTAATTAGTTCACAGATGAGATCAGATGGATTTTACTTACCATCTGCAACGACTTCATACGCCACAGCGATAACAAAAAGAATCTGAAAGAAATTATTTATTGTTTTTAGTATCTTTTTTATATCAATGTTCAAAATACTTAATTATAAGTATTTATAACTTTGCACGTAACAAAACATGTTTGTTAGTTAATTAGAATTATATATTTTAATCAATGATAAAACATGAGATGCCTCATCTTACCGTAAGGCGAGACATTATTATTAATTATTTGTTTGTTGCTGCTCGCTACGATGCTACCAAATTGGACTGTAAACTGTAATTGTTGTAGTTACCGCAAATTGCATGCACTTTTATACTGCACCGAAAATTATTAACATCGAATTAACAATGCTAAATAGTTGTTCGATGCCGCCCCATTTGAATATCATTAGGTACTTGAGTAAAAACTAATCGGCGAACATGCGTAGTTGGTACATGTTGTACGTTGTACACAATCGCAGTAAGCGCATTAGATATCAGACCATGTCGGATGCGCGCGCCGCACCTCCTTTGAACACACCAAGCAACGAACACTCATACTACATATATAGATAAATAATTAATAAAGTACTACCTAAGTGTCCATCCCAATAAAGAAATCAATTATTAGAAGTGTGGTACATAGATTTTATGGATCCATAGCCAAAATTTTAAAAAATCTGCAGATCGAGGGACATGACATACTTTAAATGAATCAGATAATTTTGTATTTTTATTTTATTCAATGAAGCCAATATTATGCTTAAACATATACGAAAATCTGTTCCATATTTAAACTAAATTGAGTCGACAAGAAGATCGTTGAAGCTGAAATTGGTGTCATTCGAACACATGTCCCGTCACTACATTCACATAAATATTCATTCAGTAAACAAGTTTTCCTTTTGTTTCAACGGCAACTGCTGAAAGAAACGGTTGCTTCACCTCAGATACAGTTAGAAACTAAGGATTGCGATCACATCCTTTCCTGTGCCGAATCAGAAAACATTACAATATTGTGAAACACCAGAGCGGTTATATGCATATCAATTTACGTGTCAAACTACTCTATTAAAATGCACAATCAGGCTATGTTGTTCCCACTGCAGGCCTCCTCTTTGTGAGAGGGAATGGGCCGTAATCTACCATGCGAGTCCAGTGCGGGTCCACCAACCCGCACTAGATGTCACATATCTTCGAATTTTCGGTTCTAGGACATGCCGGTTTCCTCACGATATTTTCCTTTACCGTTTTGAAAGCAGTGGTGATGAAATAATTTACACAAAGGGTTCAAACCTACGATCTACAACTCGTATGACGCGGCCTTTTCCACTGGGCTACCACTGCTCGATTTAAATGCATCCTCGGTTAATACAAAACTGTGTTAATTATTGAAAATGGCATGCAAATGAAGTTCGTTAATTGGTTTATTCAGTTGAAATTAAACTGATGTAAAATTCTTTGATGATTGCGTGTTTTGACGCCGCGGTAGACATATTGTTTTGACGGCAGACATCTTGATATATTCCCAACTGGCCTGACTTGTCTCTGAGGCAGCCTGGTCAGCAACATATCAAACAGCAAACCACTAAAATTACGTACCAACTGGATATATGAATAAAAAAAACCTAATGACCGTAAAAAGTCAGTTGCCGTCGCCCATCGCGTGTCATTTGTATTCTAGTTGAGTAATACGATTTTACAGAACGGTTATTTGATAAACTGCTTGAGTGGGTAATTAATCAGCATTGATTATTAAAGATTTAGCTTTAGTGTGTTCGTTTTTGGCAGCTGACCTGGTTTTATCATGAGCACCGGGTGTAATGTAATGGACAATGTAAGCATGTAGGCACTTATAAGCTGTGTTTCAGCGTAAGATATAATTGAGTAGGTACCAATTGGCGAGGCGAAAAAAAATCTTGAAATAAGTGTAATATCCCCAAAAAAAAGTTAAATATTAATATTGTAATTGTATATTATATTTGGGTGACTATATCTGGATATATTCTCTATTACGAAAAGGTGCCATTGCCTCTTAAATTTTCTGTATTCGTTAATTTTGTAACGAGTCCCAAAGTTGTACCCTGTGGCACCCCGAGTGGAGTTTTTTGCTTGTTCTCGCGGTGGTACCTTAGGTTTATCTTAGCTATACCTAATGCAAATAATTGTGACTATTTGTGGTAGGAAAGACAAAACCACTTGCTAAGCATAATGTCAAAAGGCACTAGGATCAAACACAGAATTATTTTTTAGTAAAAAAACTGTAATATTTTTTATTAAGTTTTTATTGTAAAGTTAGGTTCGTGGATTTTGTAACACTGCGTACGTGGTCTTCATTTCTTTCCAAATTGGAAGCTCTCCATCAGAGGTCCATATACTTGAGGGGTCTGAACGATCCTGGAAAGAAAACAAAGATTAAAATCTGTTGAAGGCAGATTAATTATGAATAAGCTGGTTTCGAGGGAAGGAGTTGAATGTGGTTATCATATCTCTAGTCGTGCAGAATATAATACTTGACAATATCAAAATATTTGTCCTGAATTGTCAGGTTTGACTACCGAGAAAAAGCAATGAAAAAAAAATGCTATTTATTTAATAGTGCACCGAGGCATATTACATTAGCTGAGATTGAACATTCAACTAAGTTTTGCACAAGACCTAATATGGTCTAGATAATTGTTGTTTCAACTCAAAAAGCTGGTTTTGTCTGTGGTGATCGCCACATGCTAACAACGCATCAAAGACCTGACGTCACACAAATCCTGCATCGCGCAATTAGAGTTTACCGCGCGAGTGACATATATAAGACTATCCGACATCAACACCTGGGTAGTTGCCCGCCAGACACAACACCCGTCTGGTCGGAGGATCCTCCCTTTTCTATGGTGGATGAGTGAACTTTACACCCTGTTCCTCATACGTCTAAATGTCTATGAACAATTATGACTAATCCTATAGATAAAGGATTGTTTAAAAATAATATAAATAAAGAAAGTATAATTAATAATAATGAGAAAATTAATTTTATAATATCAAATCAAAAAATAGAACACACATAACTCACCTAGTTTTAAAACATAATTTAGTTTTAACGTGTAAAATGTTTTTTTTTTACCAATTTACAGAATTAAATATCTTTCATCATCATCATCATTTATCTACATCATATCAAACTCATACTCACTCATAACCGTAGTGAGAGTTAGCAGGGCCGACGATCTCAACGGAAGGTGCAGCCTCGTTCACGGTATAGACTGACTGGCTGAGCTGAGGTGGTGCAGGGATGTTCCAGATCTGAGGCCTGACCTCCACGGGCACTGTGCTGATTGACGGGATCTGGAATGGAACCTGAATCGCCTGAAATAATGAAACATGGTTTAATATTGGTAACTCTTTTATTAATAGAGTTGTTATGAAGGGTAAGAGCAGTGGTCATCTGACTGTTGATACGAGTAGTAGAACTAACTACCAGCACTACATAATTTACATTACATCACGCCAGTATTCACCCAAGAGTTCAGCAGAGGTGTACAGAACACAGACATTTCGCCTATTTAGTTTAAATCCCATGTAATAAGTTTCAAGCTTATTGCCTTCTAATATGTTGGCAGTTCCTAACTTGATTATGGCTTTTCTCGATTTGAAGACGTCATGGGTAAACTCCCACTCTAAGTGGAGCAGTGGACATTAAAGGCCTGGTCATAAAATATAGTAAAGTTGTAATTGACGTCCACCTACTAAATATGCACAATTTAAACGAAGTATTGGAAGGATCGAAATTGCTTTTTAAAACATTCAACACAATGTAGGTAAAGTATGACGTTCACAGCTAGCAGAACGATTTCCCTCATTAGAAATAGATAAAGCGGAATTTCACTTCCTCGTTTGAGAAACATACATATTAGTTCATGAAATTAGTATGTAAATTGTGATTCAATAACAATTAACTTAACTAACTCTGGTTTGCCTAACCCTTCATGGGTCACAGACTACAGAATGACAGTGTTCCATAGACTGTTCGTTTTACTAAGTCCCTGAATTTCTGACTTTCTGACTTCTTGTATCGTATGTCATTTTTAAATACCACGTGCAACAATTATTTTTTTCTTTACTTTACTTGAGATTTATGAAGTTTATTGCATATAAACCTATAATACATAGATATGATCCTAATATTCTCGTACGATATACGCTTTGTTATTTAAATATAGTTAATAATAATAGTTTTTTTTTACATAATCTTCATCAATTCGTATTTTTAAAAAAATATAGATTGATGATTAAAAAACAAAAAGTGTGCGCTCGTGGGACCCCCGTCAGGCACGAAGTTCCTTCCTTCCGTATGCTTTAAAATAGACACAATTTTTTTGCAGCCACCATCTTGGATATACATTTTGACCTCACTATCGACTTAAGCACCCTCAAAAACTATGAAAACGATACCCATGATGAAAAACTTGAAAATGTTCACAGCCGCCATCTTGGATTTATATTTTGACCTCACGATCGGTTTTAGCACCATTGAAAACTATGAAAACGACACCCATGACGCAAAATGTGAAAATTTTCGCAGACGCCAACTTGGATTTTTATTTTGACAAGTTTCACACTTTCTATCTCTTTCTTTCTCTTTGGATTAGAAGAAGACAGTCGCAAGCGCCTTTTTGCGTGACGATTTCTGCCAGTGCACTTTTACCGCAAGCCGCGTTAAAGAACTTCGTCCCAAAAAATGTAATAAAACAGCAATAAAACCTTTACAACTCGACTACCAACTTGAACTGACCATAAATATTCAAATCTCAACTGTCATTCTGTACAGTAGAGACTATGAAAAATTGTAGCAGATTTTAAAATGTTATCTACATTATATATATTTTAGTTTCTCAATACTCACTTGATCATATTCGACAACAACAGGCTTCTGGACTAAAGTCTCTTCCACGATAGTATCCTGAATCACTGGTGTTTCTAACACGATGGTAGAAGGCTCATACACAAGGGTTGGCTTCCCGCTGAACTTTGCTGCGATCATGTTGAGACCAGCTTTTACGATGGTAGCTCCGATTGATATGGCACCGTTAATGGCGGCTCCTGCCATTGAAGTGGCTGCTGTCTTCAGGGCTTGACCTTAAAAGGAAGAATAAAATTAAATACAAATTATTTTAAGCTAAGCCCAACTATATAAGGGTAGGCTGCTATTCTAAACCAAAGATTTAAATCGTGAGATTTGCCCTCACCGTAATAAGTCGTACAAAAGTATCTATAGTCAGAAGTAAGCTCGCACAGTAATAAAGGCGTTTCCTTGACAATTATTTCAAGTCTTTGTGACATTGTGTGTATCAGAAGTGTCGAAAGGAAAAAGAAAGGTGACCGTCTTTTGACGCGGTAGGGCAAATCTACGATTTAAATCTTTGATCTGAGCTATAATATCTGATAAATAATTTATGAAAATAATTTCACGTATCTAGTCTTTGTTGAGATTTATTCAAGTAGAGGAATTCGTGGTGACAGTAGGTGGCAATTATTTATCACGCGTGGTTGACGATCAGTAATCGCAGCATTATTAACACTTCAAACGAGACATGACAAGAAATTATAGAAGTTTTATTGTTAGCTAGCCTAAAGGCGTTCATTGTCCCGGAATAAGTTAAAACATTCGATGAGAATGGCACTGCCCATACTGTAAATGACTTTTTGAACCCCAATTTGCGATCTACTGTAGAGAGTGTAGCGATGAAACTCACAAAATTATAACTTCAAGTATCTTTACTGTACAAAAAAAACAATGATATCATCAAATATATAGAGATCTAATTCCACTAAACCAAAGTGAATCAATAAAAGATTATACACTTTAAATATCTACAAAAGAAACCATACCTTTAAGAACAACTCCTTCGGCAGCAATGGAAGCGATATCCGAGGCAGCCTTCGCGACAGCTGCCTTTTTAGCAGCTATGGTCTGGGCGCCTATGGAGACGATGTCCTCTGTTGCTTGGCCGGCTACTGTCCTAGCAGCCAAGAGATTGAAAGACACTGCTGAAGGAATCAGGCAGGCGAAGCAGGCGACCTGGGGAATTAAAAGAGATAATTAATAATAATAATATATAACTAATAAGAATCAAGAAGACAGTTGTCATTTAATCATATTTTGGAGCAGCTAAGGCAAAAAGCAAAACTGCTGCAGATGTAATTAATATGAACACTACAAACTTAACTAAAACTATTGAAAAACTAAAATATAGCGAGCGAGTGCTCACGGTCACGGAAATCTCAAAACGGCTATTTGACACTTCCCGTGACCCAAGGGCTGTGAATTTTTACCTTGGGCAGAGGCTAAGCATTGCCATACAACGTGGCAATGCGGCCAGTCTCTTGGGTACATTACCAGTCGACAGCGATACGGACGATATTTTCGACACTACAAGTAGGTACGACCTGAAAAAAGCCTACGCGTCGTGTTTAAAAGATTGTAAGATCTTCTCATTAAAAAGATGGGATATTTGGAAACGGGGTTTGGAAAAGGGTTTGGAAAGCAATGCTTTAAATGTACTGTACTACTTCAAATTGGTTAGTATGATCCTTCGTTATATCGAAAATACAGCATTACTTTTGGAATAGTTATATGTTAAAGTTCAGGATTAATCATAAGTACTATGTTTGACGAAAACACGATTCCACAAAATTTTCTCTATAGAAGAAACATCTAAAGTTACCTCCAAGCCGAACAAAAACCGCTGGTATAAAAAATACTTCAAATTAGATCATGAAACTTTGCATAATAAATAACTGAACTATAAAGCAGCGAACACACCTTATTTTTTCGCCTTAAAAAGCAATAACCTAAACTATTGGCGTCTTTGAGCCAGCACCCCACTCCGTCTCGCTCTCATTGAGCAGTAGGTATGGTGCGAGCGATACAAAAAGGGAATTTGAGCTAAGGTAGTATGGGCTCTTAAATGTTGATTATGAAACTACTGTTCATCACGTCCACTGCTGAATATTAGCTGTCCGAATCCAATGACCAGTAAGCAGTGAGCTATCACATAGAAAGCAAATGGCAATGATGGCCACGTTTGGCAGATGAAAGAATTCTGCTGTCAGGTCAAAGAAGGTCGCTGATGGGGATCCTCTTCAAAACTTAACTGATATTATACAGGGTGTCCAATAAATAGCACGACATACTGCAGGGGGTGATAGCTTGGGTCACTACCTATCAATACAACACAATATATGTTCAGCAAAATCTTACATTTTTTTTTCACCACTGTAGGTTAACTTAAGTGATAAGAAAATAGTTCTGTGAAAATTTAAACAAAAAATTGTATTTCTTGAAAACATTCTTGTCTTTGATAGAAAAAAGACTTATCAATGAGTAAAGTAACTATTCACGAATAATTTGATGTAAAAAAAGTACTAGAAAAGGATTTTTTCATTACGAGATGCTTAAAAATCTGTTTCAAGGTAGAGATTTTTCGGTATTTCGAAAATTTTGTAAAACTGTAAATCCGTAAGATTTTACTGAACATATATTGTGTTGTATTGATAGGTAGTGACCCTAGCTATCACCCCCTGCAGTATGTCGTGCTATTTACTGGACACCCTGTAGATGCGAAAGTCAGTTAGTTTGTTACACTTTCACGCTAAAGAAGCTGAATGAATTTGGGTAGACAATGACCTGGAGAAGGAAATAGGATACCTTCTATCCCGATATTCCCACGGGATCGAGCCTTATGTGAGTGAAACCGGGGGGAGCAGCCAGTAAACAATAATTAAAGTAGCAACAAATAACTTACCGATAAAATGACTAGTTTTATCTGCATCTTGAATTTCTTTTCGAAGGTTATGTATAGACGAAATATGAATATTCTTCAATGGTGAACTGTGTTCTACTGATGACCTGATTACCTTCCATGGAGGTTTTATAGTAAAAGTATTGCTAAATTAAGCATATTTGTAAATGAGTCTCATTAATTAGGATCTGGTTCACATTGCCTAATTTAATTGTAATGCGCTTACAGGTATTTTAATGGTCTTTAAATCACATTAGTAGGTACTCGCAGATTAACATTCCTATCAATATTACTAAGTAGGAACTCAGTAAGTATGACAATTTTTTTGTAGGCAATAGTTGGCCCGGGAGGGCTCAAAAAAGAATATACACGCGTAGGGATTTTAAAAATAACGAACGGAAAATTTCAACGCAGGGGGTTTCAGAATCATGAACTGCATCCATGGTATCAGTTTTCGCGTCGATGTCCCTTCCACCCTGTATATCAAACCTTTTATAGGTATTCCAAATCCGGACTTAGGTCCACCTTCGTTTGAGTGTTTGTACAGACGCCAGCACATCAACCTAGGCTACTACAATCTGTCAAATTTCTATTATAGATTTTCAACTTTATCGCTAAAGCATAAAGTTCAAAGTTGATTGGGAAAATTTGACAGTTTCGGGTAGGTTGACCTGTTGGCGTCTGTACAAACGCACGCCAGCCCACGGCTTCGTGTGCGTGAAATTTCGGCCCCAAACCCATCGCGTCGAATACCTTATCGCCCGCCCGCGCTATTATTTCGTTTTCGCTTAGCGTTTTTTCCTTTTTGCTCGGCTCCTAAAGTTAGTAGCATGATGTTAAATAGGTACCCTATAACCTTTCTCAAGAATTGGGCTGTTAAATGCAAAAATATTTTTTCTAATCCGACTGGCCCTTCCAGAGATTAGCGCGTTCAAACAGACAAACTCTTCAGCTTTATTATTAGTTCTAGCTGCGCCCTGCGGTTTTACCTGCATAAGTCTTGATCCCGTGGGAATATCGGGATAAAAGATACTCAATGTCCTTCTCCAGGTCATGGTCTACCCATGTACCAAATTTCATCCAAATCCATTCAGCCGGATTAGCTTGAAAGCGCACAGTGTTCCATTTGATGAAAAAAATCCCTCTTCTGCATAGGGTATTTATCGATCAAAGGATGCATTTATAATGCACTAGTAAAACACCCACGGGTCCATTTCAAATACTTTTATTTTAATCATGGATATTAGGTGATCTTTTCATTTAAAAAATTAAAATAAATTCTGAAAACGTAACTGTACAAGATATTTATTTTATATATAAAAAATATAATCTGATAGAGTATAGTAGGTAAGGCGTATTCATCCCAAAACCAGCGTTTTTGTTTTTCCTTTTGTTCCTTCTGGAACAGGCTAGGGTCAGAGACCATGCTGCCTAGTCATCAGTTAGTTCGTATTTTTCTGGAAAACCAGCGATAGTGCAACGTGACTTTTTTATCATTGATAGGCTTTGTTACGAGCAATATTTCTGTGCTAGTGTCAAGTCGCACTAAAAACCAAATCTAAAAAAAATAAAAAATAAACTGGAAGATATGCGCCCAAAGATGCTCTATCAAAATATATATAATTAAAATAAATATCTTGTACAGTTACGTTTTCAACATTAATTTTGTTTTTTTTTAATGAAAAGGTCATCTAATCTTTATCATTAAAAAAAATGTATTTGAAATGGACACGTGGGAGTTTTACTCGTACATTATAAATGCATCCTTTGATCGATAAATACCATAAGCAGCAGAGGGTTATTTTTTAATCAAATGGAGCACTGTGAAGCGAAAAATTTTTTGGGGGTTCTGCTTCTGATTCGAAGCTGTGATTATGTACTGAATTCGTTTATCAATCCAGCTACATTTTATCTAGATATAAGTAGTAATACTTATTATGTATTACATAGTCACATCCACGGCAAACTTACGAATCTGCAGTTTAGTGAAGTCTATATTTTGATGAAAAACTGTACCTAATGTGGGACTACACATCGTGGAAAATTTACGATTTTTTATCTCTGACGGTTACAGAATTCAAATTATATTTTCCCCCAAATTGTTTTTTACTTATCCTTTGCTTGCGTCTTAAGTACCGCAAATAAAGGTATATTCTTTCTTTTCTTTCTTTTAAATTCATAAAACAATAGGTAATAAAATAATATATAATTTCATTAATTCTGCGAGTAAAATTCACAAGGATGCTTTAGCGTAGTAAAAAACTAAAAGAAATGTATAGATATAATTCCATACCCTGGGAAACTTACGAAAGTGGTAGTTTCGTAAGTTCACCGAAGTTTCAATTGGATATTTTTATTGTGTATCTTAGTATTATGTTAGTAACGAAAGTATAGTTTGATTCAAACTTAATGGCGGCTCGGAAGTTAGCTACTCGCTGCGCAGTATTCCACCCCTCACTCCCGCTTATACATGAATTTGTTACTGCGCAGCGACACGCCTTACGTTCCGAGCCGCCATTAAATTTGAATCGGGCTTTACTACTTTCGTATGTTTGCCAGGGTATGAATAAATATCTACTATCTTCGTTGTATAATGATGTTAAGTTACTAATGTGTATTTATTTCTGATCACCGCGGTACCCTTGTACATACCTGTTACGAAAAATGAAGTAAAAAAAAAATGTATTTAGTTAGATGATCTATGTAGGTATGAACATACAGACACTAATCCAAAAACTCAAACTCTCAAACTCAAAGCATTTATTTCAATTAAACCATTTACAGGCACTTTTGAATTGTCAAGGGGTCAGTCAGTCAGAAATATGAAGCTAGTTGCCCATTCCAAAGCGTAGGTTCCTATGGAGAAGAACGGGCAAGAAACTCCACGGACACTCTTTTAAATCATAGTATTCTTACAAAATATTGGTTACATCATTCATGTTGAAATTATACTATGTGAGAGCAATGTAGAAAGACGTGCACGTAAAAAGCGTCCGTAATAAAAAGATAAAAACAATTCAAAAATTTAAATAAGCCGTGGCAGATAAGAGATGACCAGTCCCTACTGATGGCGCCTGTTCACGAACATGACGCACGGATCAGCACCGTTGTGCTTTCATAAATGGTTTTTTTTTTTTTTTAATAAACGTTGCCCCACTCTAGGAATTTCTCCTGTACTGTGGGTGCATTTACAAACATTTAAACTCACATACACAAACAGCCAGACGCGGAACAACTACTTGTAGGTCATACAAATATTTGTTCCGTGCGGGAATCGAACCCGCGACACGCAGCGCAGCAGTCAATCGCTTAACTATTGCGCCAACCGTGCCGTCATAATATATGATGGCAATAGGCTCGCCCCCTATTACATGGGACTTAAACATAACTAGCGAAATGTGGGTGTACTATAGGTACACCTCTGCCTAACCCTTCCGTTATTAACGGCGTTATGTTATGTTATTAGTTAAAGTGCTGATATGTACCTATGCCTATTACAGGTATACACAGCATCCTAACTAATATAATAAATGCGAAAGTAAGTTTGTTTGTTTCTTACGCTTTCACGCTAAAACGGCAGAACAGATTTGAATGAAATTTGGCACATGGGTAGACCATGACCTCGGTTACGACATAGGATATCGTTTTTCCGGATATTCCTACGGGATCGAGACTTATGCGGATAAAACCGCGGGGCGCCGCTAGTTCACCATAAAGACACAACGTAGTAGTCTGGGAAAACTTTTAAACATAAAAGTACAATTAGAATACAAAAAAAGTGGATATTTACATTATACTGAGTAAAATGCTGTAACGATAAGTATAATAAGCATATTAAGGCGCATTTACCGCATTGGTTAGCTCTAATGGTAGATGTATCTTGATATATAAATAAATAATTGAGTTATAGCTTAGCAAGTTTAATTATTAATTAGTACGTACTGCAATCTGTCACCATTCACCAAATTGTTATTTAGCAAGGTTTACTTTTTAAGCGATACCTAAGAAAAAATTTATACTGCATGTTGAAATAATTACGGTAGATAATATTACCGTGACATAATGATTGTATACCTATTAGGTAGGACATAATGGAACTCTAAGTTACCTAACATATGTATAACCTATGCCCACAATAAAAAGATTTGATTTGATTGAATTAATAAGTTACATCTTTCTTCTTATTTTTCGTATGGTAAGTGACTAACCTGATGTCAGAGTTTTAAAGCCGCCAACGGGCCTCTGACTTGGCTAGCTATAGTGATATTTAGTACTTTCAGGGGTAACACACAACTGCGTGGATCGCCCGGAGGACACGGTGGAGCATACGGTGGAGGTATGCCCGGCTTGGGCAGAGCACCGCCGTGTCCTCGTGGAGGCGATCGGTGGCGGGGGTCTCTCGCGTCCGGCCCTGGTCCAGGCCATGGTACGGAGCGAGAGGGCATGGGAGGCCGTCACTTCCTTCTGCGAAGCTCTCATGCTCGCGAAGGAGGAGGTGGAGCGCGTGAGGGAGAGGCAAAGTTCGCGCTCTCACGCCCCTAGCCGCCGCAGGAGGAGACGCCCTGAGCGTCGGGAATCTATTGCCGATTCCCGGCCACCGTAGGCGCGGGCTTGCGGACGGTGAACAATGGGTAAGCTCGCCGTCCGGTAAGGACCAAGCCCGGGTCGACGGCGCGTTGTGTTCCACGCGCGCCTCAAAGAGATGTCAGCAAGTGAAGGGGTCCGATGGGACCATTGCCTGCCGGGGTTGCGGGAAAGTCCGAAAGGGATACCGTGCCCCCCTGGCATTGCACAGGCATCAGAAGGAACACGGGTGGGTTTTAGTCAGTAAGAGTCTGACACGCCCTCCCACTCCACCCAGAGCGGGAGGAGTCATTTGATGATAACCCACCCAAAAAAAAAGGAATGCCGGTTTCCTCACGATATTTTAATTCATCGTTTTTGAAGCAAGTGATAAATTATACAATACGCACATGAATCCAAAAAGTCAGAGATGCGTGCCTTGGGTTGAATATGTTACTTATTTATGGGTATACACTCAGAGACAGGTTTTTTTTAATTATTCAATAAAACATCCTACTAATATTATAAAGGCGAAAGTTTGTGAGTGTGTATGTTTGTCTCTTCTTCACGCTAAAACTACCGAACGGATTTGGATCAAATTTGACACACAGATAGTTTATAACCTGGATTAACGCATAGGATACTTTTTATCTAGATATTCCCACGGAATCGAAACTTATGCGGGAAAAACCGCGGGGTGCAGCTAGTTTTATACACTCGAGAGCAATGAATCCGGGTCACTTAAAGAATGTTAAAAATCTCGGAAACTAAAAATGATAGGTTAATGCAATAAATTGTATTTAATAGACAATGTAATACTCCTTAAATGAAAGTAAAAAAAATATGAGTCACCATACATTTTATTAACACAAAATTACATAAAGAAAAAAACTGCTGATCTCTCCTTAAAACAAAAATAGGAAACATGAAATTTTTGAACTTTATTACGATTTTCTTGAATTTTAATACTTCGTATTGCCTCCTCGTGCTTCCATTACTGCGTTTACGCGGTTTGGCATGCTGTACACCAAGTTCCTTATACGATTTTGGGGAATATTCTCCCATTCCTCTGTGAGAGCAATTTTGAGCTCACGAAGCGTGATTGGGGGAGGGTTTCGTTGTTTTACGCATCTGCCTAGCTCGTCCCAAGCATGCTCGATCGGGTTGATATCCGGGCTGCGCGCTGGCCACTCCATACGAGTAATGTTCATCTCTTGAAGGTAGTCATTCACAATCCTACCTGTATGAGGTCGGGCATTGTCATGCATAAATATAGCATCCTCACCTAAATTGACCATAAATGGACCAACGTGATCATTGAGGATTTCTTCCACATATCTTTCGCTAGTTAAAGAGCCGTTTTCTATGATCACCAGCTCTGTGCGACTTTCAGAAGAAATTCCGGCCCACACAAGTACAGACCCACCACCGTAGGCTACTTTTTCTTCGATGCATGCTTGCTTGAATCTTTCCCCTGGTCTTCGATACACTCTGTGTCTTCCATCGTGCTTGTAGAGCATACATTTTGATTCGTCGGAGAACATAACTTTTGACCAATCTTCAATACTCCAATTTACGTGGCTCTGGGCATATCTTAGTCTTGAAATACGATGCCCACGCTCCAGTTTAGGGCCGTTTGCAGGTCTAAGGGGTTTTAAGTTAGATTCAGCAAGCCGACGTCTTACTGTCCATGCACTTGGGTTACTTCCTCCGAGGCGTCGAAACTGATTTGTGAGTTCAGTTCCTGTAAGAAAGCGATTTCGAAGCATGGTGTTCACCAAGTATCGGTCTTCTCGTGCTGTGGTACACCTGGTTCTGCCCGTTCCTGGTCTGCGTAGGTTAGAACCAGTTTCTTCGTAACGTCGGAGAACTCTTTGTACTGTTGACAGCGACACACCGACAGTCCTGGCTGTATCGCGCTGACTCCGGCCGGTTTCCAGCATTGTAAGTATTCTGGTGCATTCTTCAGGCGTAAGCGACATAATTTCAGCTTGAATAATGAATATAGAGCACTATCAACATGGTTTATGTACCCACATAAATGACAGATTACAAACAAAAGCAAAACCAAATGCTGTAATTTCGTAGTTCCATCTTCGAAAGTGGCCCTTTTTCAAATTTGATTTTTTTATGATATAACTTTACAATAACTAAGAAGTTTTAATACCTTCATTTAAGGAGTATTACATTGTCTATTAAATACAATTTATTGCATTAACCTAGCATTTTTAGTTTCCGAGATTTTTAGGATTCTTTAAGTGACCCGGATTCATTGCTCTCGAGTGTACTATAAATGCCTTACAGACACTGGACAAAACATTTCCACTATAGGTAGTATGCATCCTACATGGTACATTTCCACTACCTGTGGGGAGTATGTAGGTACCTACAGGGAAACCCTGGGCCTCATTTAGATTTTAGGTTTAACCCAGAATAATAATCAAAATTATTGTTTCTGTTTATGAGTCATACCTATTACTTGAAATCACACACTGACAGTATTACTTGTTAAAATGTTAGTAATATCGTATAATTTTACAATGTTTGTAAATATGACTTAATTACAAAAAAAAAAAAAATATACGATATTCCGTGAGCACCATGTATCTATCACATAATTAATTTATCTGTCATTGCTTCATTTTTCGGGTTTGAGATATCTTTATTTCCAATAAGAAATTTCACTTACCTACATGAGAAATATTTAACTAATTGAAAATCATTATTGATTAGCGTACAGTTTTGGCAAATAAAAAAATAAAACAAAATTACAACACAATAATATTCCAAAAGTGTAGGGTAATCGCTATTAATAATTTAACACAATTAAGACGTAAACATACACGGAACGCGCGCAACTAGATGTGGTATGTAATGTACTAAGGTGTGCTCGCTTTATTTTTATCAAATATATATAATTTTAAGTGTTTCTTAAATATTGACATCGATTTAGCATTTTTGATGTTTTTTGGTAATTTATTATATACATTTTTAATTATTTTTACCTATTGTGGTATAGTAATTTTAGGTGCATCGACTTCACATAAAATTATATAATTAATGTATACAAGATATTGTGAAAACATTTTAAAAGAGTAACGGTGGAGTTTATTGCCCATTCTTCTCCATACGAAAACTACCTTTTGGAAGGGGTGACTAGAATCAATTCTGCCATGTTGTTTGTGAATTTTGACGATTTAAAGTGCCTTTTATATGCTTAATTTGAATAAATTATGTGACTTTGACTTTGACCGACGTCCCAACGAGGAAAAGATAAAAATCACAAGGTGATCGCAGTTCCAATATTCAAATTAAGGGAATCGAACCCAAAACTCAATCTACAGCTACACATTCTTTAATTTCACCGTAGTGAAAGTTTGTTTACCTTACAAATGATGTCAACCATACATTGTTCTGTATAGTGAAGCATGTCAGTATGTTAGTCATGAAAAGCAGATACATGTTAATTGGTTCAGTAAGTGACATCGAAGTAACACGCAGCTGTGGAGTCGCTGTTCAAACTATAATATTTTAAAAGTGCAATTATTTATGACAGAATGAGCAATATAGCAATTTCTGCGTCTTTAGTTTACCTTTTTATCAACCGATGAAAAGAAGGGAGAGCTTCTCAAATCAAATCAAATCAAATCATATTTATTCGTAAATGTAGGTTTCATTACAATAGGCTGTTATAATAAGATGGTCAGTTCGCTACATTTTACTCGAGAGCATACAAATAATAATAAAGTTAGTTGTGTCCAACCAACATACACATTTAAAATGAAATTACTCAATTAATTACATACTAACACACAATTCCTTACGTATTAAATACAATTTATTGCATTAACCTAGCATTTTTAGTTTCCGAGATTTTTAGGATTCTTTAAGTGACCCGGATTCATTGCTCTCGAGTGTACATAGTAATATTAAGATTCTTTATCTGTCGTGGAATTTTATTGAAAATGACTGGAGCTATCCAATAAATACTTTTACGTAGGAGGGCTGTTTTACTGCGATCAACACAAATAATGTTCGAATCCCTTTTTCTTAACCGTGGATCAGCTGGGGCTCTTACTTTGAAAAGTTGTGGGTTTGTCTTAACAAACACTGCTACCTCAACGATGTATAATGACGGCAATGTTAGAAGCTTCAATGATTTAAAACATGGCTTACAACTGTCCCTAGAGTGTAGATTACATATAGCGCGTACACATTTTTTTGTGCGATGAATACCTTATTTTTGTCTGTCGAGTGTCCCCAGAAAATGACTCCGTATCTTAGAATTGATTCTACGTAGCTATGGTAGCTCAAATCGACGAGTAAATTTTATCATGATACATCATAAATACACAAATGTTTAAAATAAACATTGATGAGAATACATCATTAGTCCCGAAATTTAAACGTAACAGCATCAACAAATCAACACTGGTCATAAGCAGCCCATAATGGCCCCAATTATTACGGGAATCGGTCTTAGGAGAACGGTTGCGGAATCCATTTACACATATGCATAAGAAATTAATTGGAATCACTCATCATGGATTGAGCCAGAGGGAACCGCTGAATCTTAAACCGGTTTATAATTTATAATAGAAATTCGCAATGGCCAAGGTTTACCTATACTTAAGTACCTAATTACTATTTTTAAGTAATGGAATCATCGGACGATTCTATAAGCTAAACCGAAATCGGCTTGGTCCCCATTTGAGGAAGTACAGTTATTTCAGGACTAGTCCGTGATACTGATAATACAAATCGATTGTTGCTCTCCACAACAGAAAGCTTAGATAAATCCGCTCCACCGAATTACGGCCACGATGGATGGCCAATCTCAACGGAGATTAGTCAAGTACGCAGAGGAAAAATTATAGTTCACAAGTGTGTGCGCAAACACAGGTACACTCTATGTTCCTTTACTCTTCGCGCGACGACGCAATCCGTCAAGACCGGGGAGAGATCAGGCGCAGGACCAACGGCTTTAACTGCCATCCGAGGCACGGGGCCTTCACACTTTCAACTGCCAACCTCCGGCCTGCTATTGAGAAATTCGTAATGAAAAATCCAATAACACTTTGCCCGACCCAGGAATCTAACCCAGGACCCCATGTTCAGCAGTAACGCTTGCGACCAAGTGGCCAACAGGGCACTTCAAATGCTTAGGTACCGCTACTCCACCCTCTGCTACTCTAATGCAGCTGCTACCTGCAACCCTGCTAGAACTTCGTTCCACTTGAGCTAAAGTCTTATCCTACATTTGACGATAATCCCGGCCAAACGATTTTTGATCGCCTGCAGTATGTTATCAGTATCACAGATTAATACAGATAGGAAACTGCGAAATATTTTAAATAAAAAGCGACTCTTACTACGACACAATAAAGTGCAATTCAGGTCGCACAGCGCTCATCAACTGCAGATATATTCACCTAGAAGTTGCCTCTCTTTCTATCGCGTGACTCTTAGATCTTCTGACTAGGTTACACTCACAGAATTGGCCCAGCAAGACGGGCCCGCCGCCGCGTACTTGTAGCTTCATACCTAAACTGCGGAGTTACAGTCCGGCCGTCGAGAAAATGCGTTTTTGACACCTGTCAGTTGGACAATTTCTAGTAGTAATTAGGATCAAATTCGCAAAACACATTCGGTATTCTCTCGACAGCCGGACTGGAGTCATGTTTTTCCTTGACGACGCGGAAGCGTTACTACGCAGCATCTATAGTCATGTAAATTAGCAGTTAATTAGAGGGTTATCTATCACTAGCTTTTGCCCTAGGCTTCACCCGTGTGTATGTCGGAAAATATCTCACCGGAACGTACTACCGGGATTAAAAGTTATGTGTTTATAAACTATTTGTGTGCAAAATTTAATCAAAATCCGTTTAGCGGTTTTTCCGCCACTCCGGAACATCCAGACAACCGGACAAAAATTCTTCAAACAATATTTTCAGGATCAGACTTGTTCCTACACCTCGTAGCAATTACTTCGTTTTTTTTTTTTAATGTATGTATTTAGATGATCTATGTAGGTATGAACATACAGACACTAATCTACATGGTCCTCATGACCAAGATTACAATATGTCTGGAGTTTAAAAGAGACTGACCGTTGAGTTTGTTTCGCCATTTCTTCTTAGGGATAAGTACCTAGTCAGTTATTTATCATAATGTCGACCAGATAGCTTACCTTTTTTATATGACGTGTAATAGTGATTCCGATATCCTATTTACAGAATAAACAATTTCATTTCATTTCATGAAAACCATGCTTTTGTATAAGTTGTATTTTTTAAACCTAACAGAAATTCAAAAACTATCATTAGGTAGGTACTATTGTTAGGGCGCCTTGCTAAGCCCTGCGACTTCCATGAAGCACGACCTAAGATGGCTGTTAGGCGTCCCCTTTTTTGGTTTTGTTGAAGCTCGTATGTTTATGCGACGAGTGTGTGTGTGGTGGAGGAAAATAAATAACGGCTAAAAAGACTGCAATTATAAGTAGACTGTATTTAACTTTTACAAATCTTGAGAAAATAATAAGTAATTAATAGCTAAGTTCACCGTTCCGTCCACCATGACGGTTCAAAAGTTGTTCTGCACGCACTTCACTTTACTACGCTAATTTGCCAGCGGTACCGTTCGCCGAGGAGAGCGCCACCATCAGCGCTGCATTCCGGCCGTTCAAACTATCACGCCGCTTCGCTAGACGGCGTTAGCAGATCGGTAAACATGCCGGCCGCCTTGAAATCTTCAGGTTTCAATAAGTTTATATGGCTGATTCATCAGAGACTCTGCAGTCTTCATTGGTGTCATCACTCGTCGTTGATGGCACCGGTAGGGCGCAGATTTTGGTGAAGACTCGTTGTACAGGCCCCGTAGCTGTTTGAATTGTAGCTACACGGCTCACACCATCCTTTCCTGTAAACACTTTCATAATCCTGCCCATGCGCCATCGCAGAGGTGGTAGATTGTCCTCTTTGATGACGACAAGAGTGTTTAAAGCTATGTCCTGATTATGTGACTTCCACTTGGTTCTTATCTGAAGTTCCGAAATGTAGTCTGTAGACCAACGCTTCCAAAACTGCTGTCTCATCTGTTCCACCCTATTGAAACGTGTCAGATGATTGGTCGGCGTTTCTGTCAGGTCCTTGCAGGCTGGTGAGAGGAGTGGCCGGCCGATTAGGAAGTGTGCCGGGCTGAGTGGAAGAAGATCATGTGGGTCTGAGGACATAGGACACATTGGACGGGAGTTCAGGACGGCTTCGATCTGTGTCAACACCGTACTGAACTCCTCGTATGTTAAGTTAGCGGTACCCACAACACGACGTAGGTGGTGTTTACAGGATTTTACTCCTGCTTCCCATAATCCCCCAAAATGAGGAGCGTAAGGCGGTATAAATCTAAACTCAATGTTATCATTCGATAAATGATCAACAATTTGATGTGAATGTTCTTTGAACATCAGCTGAATCTCTTTCATAGCTCCGATAAAGTTTGTCCCATTATCAGAGAAAATTTGGGCAGGTTTACCACGGCGGGATATAAACCTTTTAAGGGCCAATATATATTCTTGAGCAGAAAGGGTACTGACTAGTTCAAGATGTATAGCTCGTGTGATAAAACAAACAAATAGGCAAATATAACCTTTTTCAAGTTTAGCCCCCCTACCTTTGCGGTTTAATACATATATGGGTCCAGCGTAGTCCACTCCACATCGGATGAAAGGGAATCCCGGCTCCAACCGTTCAGAAGGTAGATTACCCATGATTGGTGCAACGGTTTTACCTTTCATTCGTGTGCAGCGGACGCACTGATGGACAACCTTTCTGGCCAGGTGTCTGCCTCCTAACGGCCACCAACTCTCACGCATGGTAGCCAGTAACAATTGGGGACCAGCGTGAAGAAGCTGCTTATGCAAATGCTGAAACAATAACAGCGTAAAGTAATGTTTACTACTTAGTAGTGTCGGATGCTTTTTATCGTAGTCGAAATCAGGTGAGTTATTTAACCGTCCGCCTACTCTTATTATATCATTTTTATCAAGAAATATATTAAGATTCGAAATTGCACATGTAGTTTTTAATGGTAAGTTACCTTTCAATTTAATGTATTCATCAGGAAAAGATTCCCGTTGTACGAGGCGCGTCAACATCTGTGTTGACGCACACACCTCGCTTACTGATAACGGCCCTACAATACGATCCTGTCGCTGTGTGCGTGAGTTACGTATGAATCGCAGCACACAAGCACCGGTACGTCTAATACGATTGTAAGAAGAAAACCTATCAAAATTAATAGCAATATTATTATTTTGTGTTACGTCACAAACCATCACTGTAGTTTGTGATTTTAGTTCTGGTAGGTCAGCAGCGGCATAGTCACAATGAGAAGTTGCGCCTTGTTGAGACCACATCGACTCAGGATGTTGTAAGTACGGTGGACCGTTCCACCATATACTGCTGTCACTGAGTACGTCAAGACTGAGGCCACGTGAGACTAAGTCCGCTGGGTTGTTTTTAGTACCTACATGAGACCATATACTATTACTGGTAATTTCATTTATTTCAACTATTCTATTTTGAACGAATGTCTTTAATGAGGCAGGCGACATTCGAAGCCACCCAAGAACAATAGTTGAATCTGTCCAAAAGTAAGTTTTATGAAAAGTCAAACGTAATGAATCAATAATTTTTCTGTATAAACGTGCGCCAATTAAAGCTCCGCATAATTCGAGTCGCGGTATACTCACTGGTTTTAATGGCGCGACCTTACTTTTGGCACAGAGTAACTTACTAGTAACAGGTGAATTATCTGAGTAGGTACGCACATAAGCGCATGCACCATAAGCACGTTGCGACGCGTCTGTAAAGATATGTAATTCTATATATTCTGTGTGAACACCTAGTACTTGACGCGGGATACGTAATTTGTGTAAACTTTGTAGGGTATTAAGAAATGTTTCCCAAGTTAATATTATGTCATCAGGAACCGGATCGTCCCAGTTTATCTTACACAACCATAACTTTTGCATTAAAATTTTTGCTATTATTATTGCCGGTGCTAAAATACCTAAAGGGTCATACACCTGCGCTATAACAGATAACATTGTTCGCTTAGTTAAAGCTTTATTATTATGAATTACCCGTGTTGTGAAATGCAATTCATCAGTTTTATTTAACCAGCCCATTCCTAACGTTTTATTTTGACACTGGTCTCCCAATGAAAGTCTTTTAGATATGTCATGGGCGGTGATGTCTAAATTAAATATCCATTTACGTAAAGGAAGACACGCCGATTTTAAGGTATTAGTTACCTTTTCACACATCTGTAATAAACTATCTAAATCATCATTTCCTATCAACACATCATCTACGTAGAAGTCATCCCTGATCACAGCAGACACTTGTTCATCCTGACATTCACGCGCGAGTTGATTCAGACACCTCATACTCAAATAAGGTGCTGACGCCGTGCCGTACGTCACGGTATTGAGACGATATACACTCACTGGGTCCAACGGATTTTTACGCCATAGAATTAATTGTAAATCGCGTTGATCTGGCTGTATTAAAATTTGACGATACATTTTTTCCACATCGGCACATGCTACATGTTTATACTGCCTAAAGCGTAATAATATGGAAAAAATCTCGTTTTGAAGCGGTGGCCCAATAAACTGAATATCGTTCAAAGATTTGCCTGATGATGTCGCTGCGCTCGCGTCGAACACTGTGCGCAGTTTAGTCGTACTACTATTCTCATTCATAACACCATGATGCGGCAAAAAATAGTGAGGGGAACCGTATGTATCTACGCGACTCATGTGACCGAGACTTTCGTATTGATTCATAAAGTCAATATATTTTTCCTTAAATTCCGGCAAACGAGAAAACTTTCGCTCGAGAGACAACAAACGTTTTTCCGCTGAATTATAGCTTTCTCCAAGAATCACAGGCGATTCTTTTAAAGGAATACGCACAGAAAACTTACCTTCCTGAGTACGCGTCGTCGTTTCAACGAAAATGTTCTCGCACATTTGTTCATCGGCACTAAGGGCATTTCCTACGTTAGGAATCTCTTCGAGTTCCCAGAATCGTTTTAGTTGTGCATCTAGTATTTGCGAATAATTACATTGAACCTGATTAATGCGCAGGCCATTATTATTATTGTACAAAGGTCCAGACATTATCCACCCTAGATTTGTATTTTGTAAGTAAGGTCCGTTTTTTAATTTAATTTTACCATCACATAATAGATCCCAAAACTTATCCGCACCGATCAATATATCAATATCCGATGGCGAATGAAAGCTCGGGTCAGCAAGTTGGATATTGTCTGGAATAATAATATTATTTACGTTTATATTAGAAGCCGGTAACTTATTCGTGATACACGGCAACACTAAACATTCAATGTTAGTGTGATAATGCTTAACTTTTGAACATAATTTTATTTTACATGTGTGGGTAGACTTTGATATCGAATGACCCACACCGGTAACTTGACAAGTGGACTGTAATAAAGGTATATTTAATAAATCGCATAAATTCTTTGTTATAAAACACTGTTGACTACCATTATCTAGGAGTACGCGTACAGTGTGATACTCGTTTTTACTATCTGCAATATCCACTAATGCTGTGGATAGCAGAACCGTGGGTAACACGGAATATGTTTCTTTATTAAGTGAGTTAGAACTATCACTTGAAGTATGTAACGAGGTTGAGACATTGGAGACGTTATTGGTGATCGGTTGCGACTGTGAACTCGCCCCGTCAACATTTAATGCGCCGTCTTTGTCTACACTATCGACATGAATCAAGCTGTTATGTTTCTCACGATGACACAGCCTACACGGACCGAATTTACAATCCTTGACCGCGTGGCCTGTGCGTAAACAATTTTTACAAATATTACTTGTGTTAACAAAGTTAATCCTGTCTTGAACAGGTAAATTTATAAACCTAGAACACGTATAAAGTGAATGGTTACTTTTACACATTTCACATACGCGCGGACCGCGCTTGCCAGTTTTCGTATTATTATTACTATTATCACCAGCGTTCGTAGCGAAATAACTATGAGTTGGTTGTTTCTTATTATGCGTGTGTTCATTACCTTTGCTGTCGGGTGAATGTTTGCTATGGTTCATCTTAATCATTTCTAACATATCCGCCCTGTCCTTAAGAAACTTAAGCAAATCGTCTAACTTCAAGAATGGCTTCGTATCAGCATGATAAAGTGTACCTTTATACTGCTCCCATTCACGTTCGGTACTTGGATCTAGTTTAGAAACGACCAAATATATTATCAACGTATCCCACGTATGCGTTTGTTCCCCTAGCGAGGTTAGTGCACGTAAGTTTCTCAGTACAGTGTCTATTAGTTTCCTAATTTGTGAAGCCGATTCCTTATTTATGGAAGGTATCGTATAGAGGGATTTAACGTGGTTGTGTTGCAATAATCGTGGATTACTAAACCGATTTTGTAGCAGCTCCCACGCGTGAGTGTAATTGGTGGCCGTGAATTCCAATGCACTGATTACCTGCGACGCACTATTCGTTAATGACGATCGCAGGTAATGGAATTTCTGTATACTGTCTAAATCCTCACGATCATGGATCATACTACAGTAGGAATTCTTAAACTCCAACCAGTGATCGTACGAGCCGTCAAAGGTAGGTATTTTAATGTCTGGTAACTTTACACTTATTTTATTTTTATTGATTAAACTATTACTATTTTCAGGTACCCCTTGATGCAGCAAGAGTTTGGCGGAAGCTACAGCCCTATAATACTGATCTTCAAAACGCTCTCTCTCTTCCAGTCGTTTTGGAAGATCGAGCTCGTCCGTACCTTCCTCAATTTTATCTTGTAACTCACTATAGTTTTCTAACAAACTCGAACTGTTTTCAACCCGTAACTTTAACTCTAGTAATTGTTGATCATTTAACGGACAAGTAACTTTTTTAATATAATTTTCCAATATAGTTAACCGACCTTTAATCCCTGCTCTTTTCTTTATAAAATCCGACATCTTAGGCTCACTCATTTTAGGGAAAAATAAGAACAAGAGTACTCACTGCAAACCTTCTGTATTGCACGGATGCCACCAGTGTGCCACGTGCCGCGGCCCGCGAGTTTACGGCTTACGGCTGTCGGCCTTCCACTTACCGGCTAGGTACCGCCACTCAACAACTGGAATTACAGCACGAAATTAACACAAACCGATTAATAGGATGGGGAATTGGGTAGGATGTTCAGACCTGCTACTCCTCTATTCCTCGTGATCAATAAGTTTTCAACGCCGAGTGAATCTTCTTCATGAACTCGTATATTTATGCGACGAATGTTTGAAGATTCTTGAATCCACTACAGACAGAACTGGAACTATTCTTGATTTGGCTCGGATGGACCAATATGTTAGGGCGCCTTGCTAAGCCCTGCGACTTCCATGAAGCACGACCTAAGATGGCTGTTAGGCGTCCCCTTTTTTGGTTTTGTTGAAGCTCGTATGTTTATGCGACGAGTGTGTGTGTGGTGGAGGAAAATAAATAACGGCTAAAAAGACTGCAATTATAAGTAGACTGTATTTAACTTTTACAAATCTTGAGAAAATAATAAGTAATTAATAGCTAAGTTCACCGTTCCGTCCACCATGACGGTTCAAAAGTTGTTCTGCACGCACTTCACTTTACTACGCTAATTTGCCAGCGGTACCGTTCGCCGAGGAGAGCGCCACCATCAGCGCTGCATTCCGGCCGTTCAAACTATCACGCCGCTTCGCTAGACGGCGTTAGCAGATCGGTAAACAACTATCGACCCCCGTTTAAGAGCGCTTATCCTAAAAGTTGGCAACGTCGCAAATAGCTGTCAAATATTTACGTGTTAAAACTTAACTGGCGAAATGTGGGTGTACTTTATGTACACCTCTGCCCAACCCTTCGGGGAAACAAGGCGTGATGTTATGTTATTTACGTGTTTTTATTCATTTGGCAATATTACTGTATGGAAATATGAAATGTGGCCAACTAGAACTGAACTAAACTATTGATTAAGAAATGCAATAATTAATATCGTAACACCGAATATTTAGGTTTAGACGTACAAAAAAAAAAACTTTCCAAATGCCTTTTTTATACTTAAAACGGTTACGACATCAAATTCAGTGTTATAATTGCAATTCATTATTAGTTAGCCACATTTCATTTCCATACAGTAATATTGCCAAATTAATAAAAACAGCGAAATATTTGACATTTATTTGCGACGTTGCCAACTTTCGGAATAAACGCATCATGAATTAAAAATAGTATCAATATAACAATAATTGTCGACTCCTTCGTTTCTGTTCTACATGTAACCCATTTTTAAGTCATGTATAAATAAGAAAGTCAAGTTCAAGGCATTTTCACTAAAAGTGTGGGCACTATAGCTTTACCACTAGGTAGTAGTAAGCTGTTGAAGAATAGATTCTTAGACAGACTCAACATGGATAACCTTAGACGAATTTTATTAAAGGTAAGTGTTTCCTTATTTATTACTTAGTTTTATTATTTTATTTAAATATCGAAGTTGTCACAAACTCGTTAGAATACCTGGAAACTCGTTTGGTTGGTTAAATGTTTTTTTTTTTTTTTGTATGGTTGATAATGTTAGTAGATATTAATAGTAAAAATAATTAAGCACCTAAGTATTTCCATGAGGATAATCATAATTGTTTTCGACATTCGTATAATCGCATAGGACGGTCCATGACCTTCGTAAGTTTAAGCTAGATCAGATTTATGGAAGATGACGTATGTTAGATAACAGACGCAGACCATGAGCATTTTTAGGGTTTCGTATCCAAAGGGACGTGCCAAGGCCAACGGATCCCGCGCCCATATTGCGTAACACACTTTTTATCACAATCCAAGAGTTTGAAGGAAATTCCTAATGGTTTGAAAAATTCATCTGCTCAACAACGTTAATAACGCAATAAACGTGGCCGAACTTTCAAAATTAAAGGAATTGCAGTCAATTGTAATTTTATATGTGTCATTCAATTACACCAATACTATCTAATTACTCAACACTGTTTCGTAAACAATTACGACAAATTTCTTTCATTTTGACAGTTCAACAACATTCATTGCGTTATTTACATTGTTGAGCAGATTTTTTTTTGAACTTATGAAGCCATGGATTTGCAATTCCCTACAAAATGGTTGAGCTAGATGGTGCTGATCCACGCGTCATGTTCGTGAATGGGCGCCATCAGTTGAGACTGGTCATCTCTTATCTGCCAGGGCTTATTTTTAATCGTTTTTTATTTTTATATATTTTTTACATTGTATATATTTTTTACATTTTTAGGGTTCCCTACCTCAAAAGGAAAAACACGGAACCCTTATAGGATCACTTCGTTGCCCGTCCGTCTATCTGTCCGTCTGTCAATACCCTTTTTCTCAAGAACGCGTGGAGGTATCAAGTTGAAATTAATCAAATCAAATCAAATAACTATAAAGTACTCTGTATCATTACCAATTAAGAAGTGCGTCGCAGGGTATTATTTCAAATACGTATATCTAAATAAATCAAAACCTACAGGGCACTTCGCGTTGACCTAGAATCATGAAATTTGGCAGGAAGCAAGGTATCACAAGCAATTGTAAAAGCACAAAAATAGTTAGTTCGCAGATTTATCACACAGTTGCAGTTGAAGAATTGACCGTGACGTATATCGATGTATCGGAGAACATGTTTTTCGACTACAATGTTAAGTTTGGTTTTGGGATAAATTCATCCCAACTACGGAACCCTTCATTGTGCGTGGTCCGACACGCACTTGGCCGGTTTTTTTACTTATACCTATAGCAAATGTTAACATCAGTATTTTATTTGCAGATCATCATCTTCACCTTGATTGTCGCCATCATATCTGCCAGCATAGCGGACGCCAAAAAAACCAAAAAGCACACACTGAAAGCCTCAAAACGGCATTTTGAACAAGATTTCGAAAAACACCTCAACAAAGCGAAAAGGAGCACGTACAGCCGGAATTGGGGAAAGTCTAATTACGGCAACTATGGCTTGCCACCATATTTGGTTTATAACAGAAAATTGGGATCTTACTATCCATATTTTAAATACCCCGAAAATAGTATCAGACGAAGTATGAGGAAAACTAACTATAATTCTAGGACCTAGCTGATAACCTGTCTTAAATAAAAAAAAACCAAGAAAGAATAACAAAATATCATTTGGGTTTTTTTAAACTTCTAAACATCTTTTCAATATAATAAGGAAAAATACATCAAGTTTTAAGATAAACAAGAAATTTGTGTTTTTCGTCTTCTCAGACAGGACAAGCAAATTTTAAGGAGGATCGTAATTTCATAAATGAGAATTAAATGATGAGGATCGAGGATTGATCGTAATTTCTGGGCTTAGTTAAACTTTAACTTCTTAAACTTTTGGTCACGTGCATCTGCATTTTTCTTTGCCAAGAATTTTATTTAAGTAGGTACCTATACGAAAAAGTACTATGAAACTTGCTTTACTGCATATGGATGTACACACTGCTAAATATCAAGCTATACATTTCCAGTTTATGCTGTTCTTGCATGGTATAGGATTTCCTAACAATGTGAGGTATGCTTATACTGGAAATGTATAGCATGATATGTAGCCGTGTGTACCTACGCTACGAATTAACCATTTAGGGTCAGATACATATTTATTTAATTAAATAATCAATGAGAATCGAATGTTCTCGTTTGAAAAAATTGCAATGGTTTCGCGCTTAATCTTTTCTTTATCTTCTTTATTTTTTGATGTAAGTTATTATTTTAGTTTAGCAATAAGAAAACGACTGAGTATTGTATCTTGTAAATGGGGCTCAATCTTTGTACTTATAAAATTATTGGGGTTTAATTATAAACGTTACTTAAGTAAGTAACGATTAGCTGTTTAAGCATACATTTTTGATGTTTGAACGTCACTTAACTTTAAGCAACGTTTATAAACCCGGTTCAGTAAAACTTTTTGTATAAGCTGTGTCCGTCTCAATAATAAACATAAACTTAAAGAACAACTGAGTATTTACTTGCAATGAATTTTGTTGCTGATATTTAGAAGAAGTCGTGAGTTACATTGTTGAAACCTTCTAAATACAGATGAAAGTTACTAAATCGCTTTAATTAAGTCTTTTTCTGAGCGATCCAATGGCAATCTAAATTGACTCGGCCCAGAATTCGGCTAAATGTTTGGCGCCATCACCAGCGTCCATCAGTTCCTGTAAGGTGCAGCTGACAGGTCACGCAGGACATGATATTAAGTGTTCCATCGTTTATGGAACAGCACCACATTTTCACTCAAAATTCAAAAATCAAAAGTCATTTATTTTAACTAGGCTGAGAATCAGCACTTTTCAAACGTCAAAATTACATAAGACAGTCCCCCAAAACGCCCACCCTTCACCACTTCCTTGTGCTTTTGCTGGGAAGAAGAAGTGGCGCAACAAACTCCGCAGCAGCACAGCTGTCTGTTCAGTTAGAAAAAAAAAAGATTATATACAATAGTATACAAGATAATTTACATTACGCAAAACACAATTTAAATTATACATTAATAGCCATATGACAGCTAGCACACGCCAATACACTCCAAGGTGGAGTCATCTATGAATCTCCACCTCAACTGGTTTTCCTTGATTCGGCCAACCTGAGTCCGGAGTCTGTTTAAAGACTTCCAGGTTTTCGGTATTCTTTGCGGTATTGTTTCCAAGAGAGCCATCGAAATGAAACCCAAAGTCGGTCGCTCATCCCTGTACTTACGCTTATCGCCAAGATCTGTCACCCGAAGCACGGTAACGCAGTGTTTGCCGCTCCTGGCGTCAGCTTACTATGCATCAAGAGCTCAAACAGAAATCATTACCGTCGATATTGGTACCTAACCCTTGATGGTGTAGTTTTTTTTGAATTTGTTTACATTTTTATCAAATAAATACTTTTGGAACAGACCAGCGACCATGTTTTATGGTCGCTGGAACAGACCATATAGGCTGTTTAATTTTAGGAAGACCAAGTAGGAAGTATTTATTTATTTGGAAACTTAACAGCTTATAATTAAAAATACATGAGTTATGAATGTTCACCCCACTATCAATGAACAGCTTAACAGTTGCGTCAAAGCTACAGCATCTCAAACGCCGTCTGCATACACTGCTCAGTGATACCGCCTTTTTAAATTTTGTTTTTACCATAAAAGTATGTACCTAAGTACTATGACTATATTAATTAACAAAAGGAAAAAAAAACTAAATCATTTGCTTAACATTGTTTAACATTGTGAATATATTTATATAAGAATGCAATGGCACAATTTCTTCACTAAACAATGTCTGCTTGACATGTTTCCGGTATGACTGTTTGGATGAATGGAATATATCGACACTTTCAAAACATTCAGAATAGATGCGAGGCAGTCGGGTCTGAACAGCATTTCTCCCGTATTTTGTACGGTAGCCAGGGAGCAAGTTACGGAGCCAAGTAACTCAACAGACCGAATGAAACTGTACTTACCTTACTAAAATTGTAAATAAGTTTTAGTAATTCGTAGATTTTTGTTAATTTGGGGATCATCCGAAGGATGGAAGAAAACTATAGAAGAAGATTTAGTTTAAACCCATTGTGTGTGACGACGTGAACGACAAACAGACACACTTCCCAACGGAAAGCACTACACGTAATTTATTAATTACATTTTTCTTTATACATATATCTAATCTATAATTTTATAATTTAAAGTCTCTAGTTTTTAAAACTTCGCTGCTCATATAAATTCCGTGTATAGTCTGTTGAGAGTAGGTATAGAAACGATTTTATATTGGAAAGTTTGTTGGCACTCTTTGTTGGAAACTTTGTGAGGTGTGCAAAACATAGAGATGTCAACACAACTTTCGGGGAACGCTAGGACCGATGCCTGCCGGGGTCACGGGAAAGTCCGAAAGGGATAAACCGTGGCCCCTGGCAACGTACAGGCAACTGAAGGAACACGGGTGGGTTTTAGTTAGTAAGCCCTCCCGCTCCGCCCAGAGAGAGAAGTTATTTGATAATATCCCACCGAAAAAAAATAGGTGTGCAAAACATGTTAATTTAATAGCTTAGCAGCTCGGTTCTGCTGCAAAGAAAAGTGACCAGCACTGGAGATTTGGGTGGATGGATGATGAAAATGTATAATCAATTATGCCACAAGATCGTTCAATACGTCATCAGAGTCAAAACGTTGTGATTTGGTATTAAAATATTGTAATTATTCATGAAACCTTGATGATAGATGCCTACCTACGTAGATTATCATATTTAATTAAGGCCAAATGGATAGGTATCCACAGATTCCTAAAATTCGATAATAATACGTCACAAAATTCTGTTTTAACGGATATTCAATAATTATCTGATAAGATATCCCATGTAGGTATAGATTCATAGATGACTCCGCCTTGGAATGTAAATGTGGTGCTGTTCCACAAACGATGGAACTGTACGTTGCAGGAACTGATGGACGCTGGTGATGGCGCCAAACATTTAGCCGAATTCTGGGCAGTCACATTACCATCGACACGCTAAAAAGAAGAATATTATGCATTATTTTTATTACCTACTTTCATGATGATTTTTAAATGATTTTCCGCTTTCATGCTACGTAAATCAAAAAATACATCTGCCAAGTTCTCTCCACCTGTTCACCGCCCAAGCAGGGCGGTAGGGACGTCTAACTTGTCAAAGCTATGCACTTTTTAGTTGAAAGCTTTTTGTTTAATCTATTTTTTGAGGCTTCAGTGCACTCTTTGTGACTATACCAGCCTCATAGGGTCTAATATATCATAGCACAATTATTAATAGCTTGCAGTGGCTACATGAAAGTGAACTAGAGTCTTACAACGCACCTTTACAATATTATTCTGTTTTTTTTTTTTTTTTTTGCGTGTGTGCCTTTTTGTCTGTGCTAAATAAATGTATTTTCTTTCTTTTTTCTACCATACCATAACAAAATATGTTGCATCAAGTGAAGGTTATTGACCTTTAGACTGGCTTGCACAGAATTCCTTTATTAATGGAACAAGTTTTACCGGTAAAATATAGTACAACTTGATACCTATAGTACTGCCAGAGTAGTGTTAATAATAAACAAGAAGGGCGAGCGAGTGTGTTTTGTCTTTCCTTTTCTCCCGGGTTTTGCCCAGGCGCAGTCCAGTCTTTTATATCTTTATAATGGACGAGGTCGATCTATCCTTATGAGAACGCGCAGGGAACTTTATGAGAACACACTAGTCTAGACAACAGGATAATGTGTCTATGTAGATCATGCTGATTGTATACTTAATTATCACTTGCTCAAAAACGGTGAAGGAAAACATTCGTGAGGAAACATGCCTGATGAGAGATATTTCTCGGCGGCATGTGAAGCCAAGTCAGTGGCCCATGGGTGACATAAAAACACCAGCTATCTAATTACGCAACACATTTTCGTAAACAATTACGCCTAATTTGTTTCATTTTGACAGTTCAACAACATTCATTGCGTTATTTACTTTGTTGCGCAGATATTTTTTCGAACATAAGAAGCAATGGATTAGCAATTTGTTTCAAAACGATTCAAATTCCGATTGATCCCGTATTAACGTAATTAAGTACAAGTCACACACCACGGGGAAAAAAGTGTAGATGCTAGATGCAGGATTCTTATCTTATGTTATAGGTAAGTACCCCATTTGTTAGCTGTAAGTAGAAAGGATTTTTTTTATTTTTATATTGCACTTGTGGTTAAGTGGTTACATATTTTTTACATACAAAGGGTTCAGTGTCTAACCCATCATGGATTCTGTCGGTAAGGACATCATCATGCATTCAACAACATTATTTTCAATCAGCTCAAACCATTTAGAAAGATTGAAAGGAAATCTTCATTCTATTATGAAAAAGCGCTATTTCATAAAAATTCATTCAACCTGAGATTCTACTGACTGTTATTATATTGTTCTCCAGAATCCAAAGTTTGTTGTGCAGCGTAGTTATTGATGTCAAACCAATGAGAAAAAGCATCAAGTTTTGTTGACTTATTTACAACACAGGATGATCCAAGGAACCCGAACAACCTGTATTTCTGTTAGACATACCTACATGAACTTTTTTAAATATAAGTATATTTAACATAACCTGAACCGTGGTGTTGTCTATCTTATGTTGCGGTACAACAACAATTATGGGGATTTCAGTAAATGTGAACATCGCCCAATATTCCGTGGGCATTGGCCAGCTATCTACGAGTATGTAATTACGCAACTCATTTTCGTAAACGATTACGACAAATTTGTTTCATTTTGACAGTTCAACAACATTCATTGCGTTATTTACGTTGCTAAGCAGATATTTTTTTCGAACTTATGAAGCATTTTTTTTCAAAATGAAGCCGATTCGCAATTAGGGTACAGATAATGAGTCGGATGGTTTTTTTTTTTTTGCCGTACTGTTAAAAGAACTTGTAATCGTCATACCAGTCGAAGATAGAGCAACTTAGCAATAATGAATGCTAATAATTAATTTTAGAAGTTGGCAATTTTGTAAGAAAACACCAATCACTATTCCCACTCACTAAGGACCTTCGCCTGCAACATCGCAGTGTTAGACGCCAAAACAAAAATGAATTAGCCTTACCAAGCTCAAAATTAACTATGTTCCATTCAGGACCTTTAGCCATGTGCGTGAAAATATATTAAGCTTCCAAAATCGAAGTAAGAAAATAAATGTAAAACAGTCTCCAAAAATACCTTATATTAAAATCGTGTTACACTCTAAAGGAATTCTTTGACGATAAGTAAATCTTGACATTGAAATTCATACCTGTACAGAATACACACAGCACCTACAATTTTTGACTTACTACCTACCTATGTTATGTTGTTTCATGATTATTACTATCGCTATTTGCTTTAATTTAATTTTTTATCTAATTTTAATTTATGAATGGAAATTATGACCAATTAATTATTCTTACCCTATCCTATATTATATCATGACAGTTATTTATTTAAATCAAAAATTATGGACATCTGATAAACATGTTAAAATTAGTATTTTTTTTAGTGTGCAGTGGTTTTTGTTAATATGACACTGTAGCACATTAAACTATGTATATTGCTGTGCCGTAGCAGGGTTCATGTATGAAACCTATATACTTGTAACAACTTATAAACTACATGAATGCAATAAATGATGATTATGATTATTATGATTATGCCTTGTGTCGATAAGAGATTAGGAATTAAAACTTAAAGACACATAGCTTGGCTATCATAGGCACAGCTGTATTTTACTACCTACATAATCAGCCTACTTAATAATGTTCCCGCTGCTGGATGAAATATGCCTCCTCTCTGGGAAATGAGCCAATCCAATTCAGGCGGACGCAGTGCGAATTGGTGAACCTTCACCTTCATATCTTTGTCCTACGACATTTGGTTTTCGTCACGGACTTTTCTTTTAGGTATCTGTTATGAACAAGTTGGGGGAAACTATGCTCTAAATATTTTCCCCCAAGTTGTTCTTTTTTGTGTTTGTGTATTTTCTTTGCATCATGTTTTACCACAAATAAAAGTATTTTATTTCTTTTTCACTTTCTTATGATCCAATAAATGCAAAAGCCAAGCTGGAGGCTATTCTACATTCAAAAATTAATATTATAAGAAGACCAGCACCCTAATTACGTAACACACTTTTTATCACAATCTGAATGATTTTTGATGGATTATTGCAATTTACCTACGCAATTACCCCGTTGAACTGTCAAAATTAATACCATTGCTACTGTTAGTGTGTTACCTGCGCAATTACCCCGTTGAACTGTTAAAATGAATACCATTGCTACTGTTAGTGTGTTACCTACGCAATTACCCCGTTGAACTGTCAAAATTAATACCATTGCTACTGTTAGTGTGTTACCTACGCAATTACCCCGTAGAACTGTTAAAATGAATACCATTGCTACTGTTAGTGTGTTACCTACGCAATTACCCCGTTGAACTGTCAAAATTAATATCATTGCTACTGTTAGGGTGTTACCTACGCAATTACCCCGTTGAACTGTCAAACTATTGCTACTGTTAGTGTGTTACCTACGCAATTACCCCGTTGAACTGTCAAAATGAATACCATTGCTACTGTTAGTGTGTTACCTACGCAATTACCCCGTTGAACTGTCAAAATGAATACCATTGCTACTGTTAGTGTGTTACCTACGCAATTACCCCGTTGAAATGTCAAAATTAAAACCGTTGGTACTGTTAGTGTGTTACCTACGCAATTACCCCGAAGGTGATCTTCTATGTAGTATCAATAGCACTACCTATAACACTTTTCAGTGATCAGTAACAATGGTAACTAAATGTTTATCCAAATGTCTGATTTTACAAGCAACAACAGCATACTACTGTCCACACAAGGTGATTACGATCTATATCCACGTACGGGTCCAGCTGATGAAGCAGTTTATAGCTACTCCTCCTGAACTCTAAACGAGTATATAAAGTGATGCTCATCTCGCGAAGGACATAGTCGTTGGTGTAACGTTTGTTGATCATATTGTGATACTTGTTTTGTTAATTAATAATATGGCTAAGTTTGCGGTGAGTATGTTATATTATCTAAGTATGAAAATATACGTAATACAGTGATGTTGTTTATCGAATTATTGTTGTTGCTTTACTGCAACCGGCTTCATCTTTCTGACTGACCGCCTCCTTGACAATTCAAAAGTGCCTGTAAATGGTTTAAAAGAAATAAATGCTTTGAGTTTGAGTTACGTCTACTAAAGTGATAATTGAGTGATTCAGAGTGAAAGAGCCTATTTTTTATAATTTAACGAAGATTCACTTAAATTTTCTATGGCTCCTGGGCCCTTGAACTTTTTTCTTTAATCGACGAAGGGATTAACCCCTCGTGTCCTTGGAATTACTGGGATTTAGGTACCTATTTGAAGGATCTCTTAGAGACTATTTTGAAATGTGAACCAGCACTAAATATAACTAACAAAATATCTATCAGTGTGTGTATCACTTGTAGATTATCTTAAAGAAAATATTATAGCTAGCACGACACGACCGACAAGTTAGAGTGCTAGAACGAGGCTTACTTACCGGCTACAAATTCTCAAGCATTTCAGGTCTAATATGGAATATTTCCAAACTTCCTAAAAACAGATAATTTCATAAAAACTATGTTCCATTTTGGTAAGCCTTGTGTGATGGAAGCCTTGGGATTTCCAATCGGCAAAAAATACAAACTTCCATAGAAACTTTCAACTAAAAACCCTGTCCGATCCGTGAGGGGGATGTCGTTAAGAATCATACTGAGAGTTAAATGTAGTAATTTTCTGAAACAAATAAAAAACACCTAATTTTTTTTCTCCAATTTGCTAATTTATCATGAAATTGGGGGTACCTAATTTTGGGTACCTACTAAAAATGTGAATTGTATGTGAACAGCAATAACTTTTTATATAAAAAAGTATATTTAAAAAATACTTTTAGGTAATGTTATTGCGATAACTGTGGGCCCCTACAAGGAATAATAATTATTCCTTGTATAATAAACAGCATGTTACAAAAACCCCATCCGATCCGAAATTATAAATTATGGATTAAATAATTTTGCAATTATTGCAAAATGATTTAATTCATAATTTATAATTTCATGGGTCTAGACCCAGCGGCTTAGGCTGTGCGTTGGTTTTAATAGGTAGACTATCGCTAAGTAGATTACCTATTCCGCACCTCCAAAATACCTCTGAAAAATTTATCAAAATCTGTTCAATTTTGAAATTTATCTAGTTATCAGGTCTGAAAAACAGGTCCATAAAAAAAATATTATAAAGGTATTTTTATTATTTTGCATATTAAAGTTCAAGGAAAATGATTAAGATTAGACAATATTATTATTACAGTTATACCTATTCTAACCGATCTGACTATATTTTTCTATTTCAGCTAATCACTCTGGCGCTAGTGGCAGCCATGGCAGCTTCAGGTAAATTACATGAACAATAGGGATGATGACTAAATTTTTTTTTCCGTATTTTGTATTATTAAAAAATATTGGACACGTATTTTTTTCTTTTTTTACTTTGTGACGTAGCAACCCCCACTCTCCAACTTTAATGCGTTGTATCTAAGTCATTGTTTTATGATAAAGCAAAAAAATAAAGCAAATACGTGTCTAATAGTTTTTTTTATTATCTGACTAACGGACTAAATAGATTGCTTAATTTTGACCCAGTCATCATCCCTATTGAACATTGTCTATTTTACTACTACATTCGGCCTATTTGATGAAGTATCGCTAGTTCATTTAATTTGACCTTGTAGTTCCACTAGCATCCAGTCTTTACTAACTTGCAGGGCCCGCTTCGCCCACTTATAAGTAAAAGATTTTTTTCTTTATTAGCAGCTACCTACTTACATTGGCCATTATTAGCTAAGCTATTCTGCTATTGTTTGTTGCAGGTATCGAGATGGCCAGATATATACACACATCAACACTGTCTAGGGATATTTTGGATTTACTCAATTTGCTCAAAATGTATTAAAAATAACATACTACATGTAAAGATAGTGCAATCCACGACGACGCGCCCCACTCCGCGATCACTGTACTGTTCTGTAGTACGGAACTACAGTAGGTACAGCTTACAGTACAGTGATCGCGGAGTAGGGCGCGATGTCGTGGATTGCACTATCTGTATATATTTTTATAAAGACCATTTATCAGACTACACTCCAGAATAAAAGAAAACTATTTTTTTTTGCGTAAAGAAATTTTTATTC
The DNA here is from genome assembly GCA_963853775.1 of Xanthia togata. NCBI lineage: Eukaryota > Metazoa > Arthropoda > Insecta > Lepidoptera > Noctuidae > Xanthia > Xanthia togata. The sequence continues at coordinate 9,125,906 of OY970805.1, forward strand.
AAATAAAGAAATAACGTGAAATAGTGATAAAACTATCAATGAATGTGTTTCTCAAGACAAGTGAAAAATAAGGAAAAATTAATCTGTTTTTAACAGTTATGTAAAAAATCAGTAGTCAGTAAAACCACCATGACGTTAATAACGGTCCTGCAACGGTTTTTCATGCTTTGGATTAAGTTATCCAAGTCTTGCTGCGGTATATTGTCCCAGGTCCGGCTAAGATGCAAAAAAAGTTGCTTTTCCGTCGCAGTATTTGCAGGGAAATTCCTCAAAACCCTTCTTTGGAGCATTTCCCACGTGTGTTCTATGGGGTTTAGGTCAGGCGATTTAGCGGGCCAGCCTAAGGCTGATAGGTACGTCGTGCTCCTGCAACCAGCTCGTCACCACTCTCGCTGTGTGCGGACGGGCGTTATCGTGCATGAGCGTGAATTTTTGGCCCATTTGTAGTCGATGAGAGTAGACTTTTTTCACTTGTACCTCGTTACGGTATTTTTCAGCCGTCATGGTGTTTCTGATCCAAACGAGGTCTGTTCTTCCACCAACACGAATTCCCGCCCAAACCATAATTGCCCCGTCGTGGTATGAATGGACTTCCTGAGGATGTCGCAGACGGCTCTCATGACCAGGAACTCGCCAAACACGTACTCTACGTTTATCGGGATGGAAACCGAACTGCGACTCATCGGTAAACAGCACTACAGACCACTGGTTATCTTCCCAGAGCAAATGTTCACTAGCTCACTCTAGTCGTCGTCCACGATTTCCTCGGCGTAGTGCCGGAACGAAGCGGTCTGCGAGCATGAAGGTTATAGCTTCATGCAGCCTTCTCCTCACAGTTTGGTCACTCACAAGCAACTGGTGCTCTGACTGGAGCCTCTGAACCAACTGCATGGCCGTAACATTTTGTTGCCTTCTCGTGGCAACTTGCAAAAATCGGTCTTGTCGTTGAGTGGTTATGCGCTTCCCGCCTGAGTGTCTTTCAGCCACTTCACCAGTAGCACGTTAACGTGACCATAACCTTGATATCACGTTTTGTCTTGTTCCAATCTCCTCAGCATACTCCGTTGAGTAGCCCCAGCTTGGAGCATGCATTCTCTCTCTTGTTAAATGGCGCCGCTGCATGATGCACACAATAATATTAATTCGAAATTAGCCGTTAACTTGTTATAAAACTTAAATTTGACACAAAAAATAGCCAAAAACTACTATAAAAAAAGTAAATGAAATCTTCGGACTTATCTACCATCTTGCCGCTTAAATTATGTGATTTTAATTTATTTTTTCTAATTCAAATTTAGAATCGTTCAAAAAGGTTTACAAAATAAGCTTTCTTCAAAAGAATTTAAAACTGGCCAGTATTTTTTGACTTTAAGAACTTTACACAAAATATTCCTAGACGGTGTTGATGTGTGTAGATAGATAGAATCGTCTTTATTGTACACATATTGTACACCATAAAAATTACAGACATAAATTTCGGCCAGCTCAAGAGAAAATAATAGTTTTCATTCAATTGGAAAGAAATAGCCAATTTGAATTCTACAAAACTATTGTATTTAATGATTTTTATAATGTTTACAGCGTACGCCAAACCTGGCGGCTATGGCGGATACGGCGGCGGTTACGGCGGCTACGGCCATCATGGCCATCATGGTCATGACTATCACGGTCACGACTATCACGGTCACGACAAACACGATCCCAATGTGGAGAAATGGGACCACCATAAGGAAAAACACGAGCACAAAAAAGATTCCGATGAGGACAGCACTGAGGATAAATATGGAGGACAACACTGGGACCACAAAGAAAAATATGACCATTACAAGAAACATGAGGATCACGAGGAAAAACATGAACAGAAGGAGAAACCCAAACCTACCACTCCTAAAATCGAAGAACCTAAACCTACCGAACCACCAAAAGAAGCTGAAATCAAAGATGCTTTTGCCCAAGTATTTGGCAGTCAAACAGAAGAACTAACTGTTGTTCAAACTGACTCCAGTGCTTCTGGCTTCGCGAGTGGCCGAACAGAAGTGAAAACCGAAGTAACTGAAGGTATCCAAGATCAAAAAAGTTATAAGGAACACGGAAAGCTCGGAGATCATGGCCATCATGAACATGGATACGGCAACCATTAAGGCGAAGTAGATTAAAAGTTTGAATTACATATATTTTTGCTCTTTATGAATTAAATATTTATTGTAAGCATGCAGTGGCTTTATTTTGATTTTGTCTTTTCCTGAAATACATAAATTCTCTCAAATGTTAGGATTTCTAAACGTTGAAGCGATTTTGTATTTCTGAATTACTAGCTTTTATTTGATACCTATCAATATTGTTGTAGTTTATTTACATAAAAAACCTTCCCCTTTTGTTTTGTATTTGCAGATGCAATATATATATTATATAGGTTATGTCACTCCCACAATTATCACGAATCTAACGATACCTTATATGTTAAAATCCAGCAAGCCGTTTAGGCTACAGAGCGTGCCAAAGAAATAGAGATACATAAATATCCAGACCAAATAAAAAACCAAGACAGCGCTGTGAACAATACAGTGAAGCATGCCAAAACTACACCTTCGCTCTGTGCCTACACGATCTATTTCTAATCAAACAACACCTCACTAAGTGCACACATGTTTAAGAAACCGGCCTCACGTCACTGTTGACAGCGCTGTCTTGGTTCTTTATTTGGTCTGAGACATACATACATACTCTCGAAAAACATTATCCTCCTGGGGCTGTCAGGTTAAAACCACCCCTCTAGCCCCTAACTAAGGTTGGCTGAAATGATGAAAAAATACCCGAGTGATGTGCCCCACCCAACAGGTGCGACGGTTCTCGACTTCTATCCTGGATGGCCTGGCGCCTTTTAAGTGTTCCCTCGACGTAAAAAAGATAAAGGTATATAGAATACGAGAGTCTCATGCAAGAAGGGATCCAGGGGGTGAGCAAAGGGGCACGTGCCATTCTATCCGTCTGGCCCATGCCCAGAAATAGACCCTGGATCCGCCCTTGGTTTCATGCAAAGATAATAATAAAGTTCAACGTAGTCATTAGTTCTGTAGCAGGTAGATATTGCCAGTGCCCTGAACAAAATTAACCATAATTTAGGCTTATAACACTTTTTGAATGTCTCCGGCACCCAACGATAAGCACACAATAGATACTCGTACAGTACATCATTACATTACTACCTCTCTACCATACTACCTCTTTTGCAAAAAGATACCATCACAAAGAAAAATGCATCATTTTATTTTTCTATTCTATATTTAAAATTGAGAAACAGAAAGCAAACAAAGCAACGACCCATTTCCTCAGTATAATTTTAAAACTCATCATAAAATCATATACTTTTAAAATCGATAAAAAATATCTTTTCTGCATTTTAGAACCAATAATTTCTAAAATTTTAGGCCATCGCTTTATTATTTCTGTCGTAGTTTTTAATAACATTACAATAATTTCAAGATGTTCGGTTTCGGAGGTAAGTGGTTATTTCAGTTTTGGAAGTGCCAGAGTCGTTCCTATCAATATTTATTTATTTTGTCCTCATACAGCAAAACACTGATGAACCTCCACAAGCAAGGAAGTGCTTGCCGTTTGATTGAATATTCGTTTCATTCCACGTTCATATATGACACCGGAAAAAATATAGGTATAGATAGGATGAACGTTCATTTGCTCCATTCCATTTCACGATCATTCGGTAGGCGAGGAAATGCAACATCGTTAGATTGTTGGATTTTAGCTTGAAATGGCTTTAATAGCCAATATATAGTATGCATAAGTGTATCATAGGATACAATCTGGTAAGCAAATTTTATTGGCAACTTAAATTTTCTTTGTGAAAAATACGGGTAGCTAGATCACTGGTAGTTTCGGAATCTGCTTGGAGCACTGAAAGGTCAATGTTGTTTATCAGACGCTTCACTTTTGTTCACGGCATCTTTAACTAAGTGAAGCGTCTGTATCTTTTACACATATAAAATGTGCTTTGTGTTGAATTACTGACGGATCAACGCACAGCCTAAACCGCTGATCGTAGAACTGAAACTTTTAGTGTAGGCATCCGATAAGAATTTTCTGAAATTCTACCCCTTAGAGTGAGAAACCGGGGCAAAGTTTGTATAGGATAACGTGATTCCTTGGTCCACTACCTACTTAAAATAATTGTGCATAAACATTCTTTAACAGAATAGATGGGTGTTTCGTTTTTTATTGAAACTCGTCGCCTAACGGGGTTAAAAAGGGCATCGAAGTTGATATCAATACTCACTTAGTGCTTCGATTTAAATTATTACATTTTATTTTGACACGTTTGAAAACTCAATCCGATTTTATTAAAAAAACGTTGAACTCACAAAGCTTGGTGCAATGCAATACGCTTTAAAATTGGAATTTCAAATTTATAAGAATATTTAGATCGGATTAGAATTCGAATTCAATTTTATTCTAACAAAGTACTAGGCTTGGATGAATTCACAATAGTATTAAACATTTTGGAAAATCCTCTGGTAAAGTAGGTAATTATCAAGACCGTTCTGAGCAGGGTAGGTGGGTAGGGTAGGGTAGGTAGATGTGCCGTAGAGAAGCCGGGCCGGGTAAAGCTAGTCGTCCTAAACAAGAGCATAACGCAACATGCACCCTATATGCTTAGTACTGGTACCGTTCGTCCGGCTGCTTATCAAATTGACATATCTTAAGCGGCCAGTGGCAGTTTTTTTCCCCGCCATTGTGTTCCACCTATGAACTCCGTTGATGCTAAAGACCATTTTAATTTTAATTCAACAGGTAACTGTGGATTCGGTGGACCCCAGGGCTTCGGTGGACCCCAGGGCTTCGGTGGACCCCAGGGCTTTGGTGCAGGCTTTGGCGGACAAGGGCAAGGCTTTGGACAAGGATTCGGAATGCAAGGAATGCAAGGGCAGGGTGGATTCAGGCCCGGTTCCATGGGTAACAATGGCGGATATGGAGGATCATATAGTAGCGGTCAAGGTGGCTACGGCGGGATGCAGAACGGCATGCAAGCGTCAAGTCAGGGTCAAGGTCAACAAGGTCAAGGCCAAAACCAAGGCCAAGGCCAGAGTCAGAACAGCTACAGCAGTCAGCAGGGAGGCTATGGAGGCCAGTCGGGGTACGGCGGAAGCAGCGGATACGGCCAATAGTCCAGCATTGTCCAACGTAGTTTACTATAAGTGTAACATGTTTGTGATTAAAAAGTCAGCGTAAGCGTCATGTATTTTGAAATAAAATGTTTTAGTAAGAGTTAAAAAATGTTTTCATTTCTATTTATTTACACATGCACCTACTACAAAGATCTGGTAGGTACCACACTTCACTAAACGTGTTCCTTCTTCCCTTTCAAAGCAATACCCTCCTCTCCTCCCTCACTGGTCGGTCCTCTCCTCCCTCACTGGTAGGTCCTTCGGTCCTCTTCCCTCACTGGTCTGTCCTCTCCTCCCTCACTGGTCTATCCTCTCCTCCCTCACTGGCTGGTCCTCGCCTCCCTCACTGGCCGGTCCTCGCCTCCCTCACTGGCCGGTCCTCGCCTCCCACACTGGCCGGTCCTCGCCTCCCTCACTGGCCGGTCCTCGCCTCCCTCACTGGCCGGTCCTCGCCTCCCTCACTGGCCAGTCCTCTCCTCCCTCACTGGCCGGTCCTCTCCTCCCTCACTGGCCGGTCCTCTCCTCCCTCACTGGCCGGTCCTCTCCTCCCTCACTGGCCAGTCCTCTCCTCCCTCACTGGCCGGTCCTCTCGTCCTTCACTGGTCGGTTTTCTCGTCCTTCACTGGTCGGTTCTCCATATACATACTCCCTCACTGGTCGGTTCTCGTCCCTCACTTGTCGGTTCTCTCGTCCCTCACTGGTCGGTTCTCGCATCCCTCACTGGTCGGTTCTACCTCACGGTGTTTCCTCTGATGTGTTCCTTCCCTCACAGGGCAGGAAGTGTTCCCTTCTCCCTCTCACAGGGAGTGCTCCCTCCCCTCGGAGAGCGGAGTCTTCTCTCCTCCCACTGAGGTCAAAAAAGTAACAAACACATCTCTCTTAGGGTCGAAACACATAACCGCGTTGCGGCGCCGCGCCGCGAGAATCGGCAGTAGCGGCACTGCCGATTGTAGCGGCGCGGCACCGTAGCGTGGCGCTAGTTCTAGCGTTAATGATGTCATACTTGTTGACAATGATTTAGTTTGTTTCACAGACTACATAGAGATACTAAGTAGCTCTTCAAATGATGATATATTCATTCTATTAATGCTTTGTATTTTCGAGAAAAGTACTCGCCATCGGAATAAGGCTAGGCCTTATTAAATGGATGTACCTATCCAGTATCTTCCTTGTCGTTTATTTAAAACAGAGTAATGTCTTTTTAATAACAAATAAGCAATAAGTATTCTCACGATGGTCCATGGCAGAGACACGTCTATGCACAATCAAAAATCACGAGGAACTGGATACCCTGCGCCTACCCTACGGACGCCGCAACGCCGCAACGCAAACCGCCGATTTTAGCGGCGCAGCGGCGCAACGCGGTTATGAATTTCGGCCCATATTTGGAAATTGCAGAATGCAGACGTAGTCACCGTCACAATGGAGTACCTACGATATGATCGATTTTTTATTGGAAGAAAATTCTGTTATTGCCCTTAGGCCTCTCATTACGGAGACACGGCGCACGCGATTGAGTAACCCGCGTGCGCCGTGTCTCCGTAATGAGAGGCCTAAGGGCTTGTACATAAAACTGTGATGCGACGTTGCATCGTAAAAATCGAACGAATCCGCAATACAAAAAATACGAATGCTAATTCGCATCGCACCGTTTCGCAGTTTTATGTACAAGCCTCATCCTCAGCGAATCCTCAAGCGGCAAATACTCAAGCGTGTAGCAAAGCACGCGGTAGGCAACGCTGCGGTGCGGCGCACGCGGGATACTCAATCAAACCAACCAGTTTTAGGTTACCGGAAGATGGGACACTGGGCCACTTCTTTTATTAAATAATCCATCTTCATCGAGAATTGCCGCTGCGTGCGCCGCCGCGTTATACGCCGCGAGAGACGCGGCAGTGCCAGCCGTGGGCTCGGTTGCAAAAAACGCTCCATTTCAAGCAAACGCGTCTAAAATCGGTTCCCTATCCATTTGCATAAAATTTTAAGACCTAATATAACTTCGACCTAACATAATTTTGTTTGGCATAATTATATTTTCGCATAATATAATTACGCATAACAGCTTACGCATAATTTTTTTTTGCATAATTTCTCTAACCATAATAATGATTAAGCATAATATTCTAAAGCATACATTTATTAAGAATAAAGTTCTATAGCATAACTTTTTTAAGCATAAATTCATCCTAAAGCATAAATTTATTTACGCATAATGATATTAAAACATATTTTTATAGGTATAACAATGAAATAATTATTAACACCTAGAATATTAGACACTATACCTACACGTTTATACAATATTGCTCTAATGAAATTTGTAATTTGTAATTTTTCGCTGTAGGAAGCATGAAGCAAGCAAGCATACAGCATGCAAACAAGCATGCAAGCAAGCATGCAGCATGCTGCATTCAAGCGAGCATGCAACATGCAGCAGGCAGGGTTTCTGTCACGGCTCCGGCGCTACGGGCCTCCGGCGACCCCACGCGCCTACGCTATTTTAAATTACACTCTAGGGGTAGGACAAACTTTCGGGAGGTACCTGTTTCGGATAAGGCGGGAGGAAACGCCCGGGTGTCATCACTGCGTGGATCGCCCGGAGGACACGGTGGAGCATACGGTGGAGGTATGCCCGGCTTGGGCAGAGCACCGCCGTGTCCTCGTGGAGGCGATCGGTAGCGGGGATCTCTCGCGTCCGGCCCTGGTCCAGGCCATGGTACGGAGCGAGAGGGCATGGGAGGCCGTCACCTCCTTCTGCGAAGCAGTAATGCTCGCGAAGGAGGAGGCGGAGCGCGTGAGGGAGAGGCAAATTTCGCGCCCTCACGCCCCTAGCCGCCGCAGGAGGAGACGCCCCGGGCGTCGGGAATCGATTGCGGATTCCCGGCCACCGTAGGCGCGGGCTTGCGGACGGTGAGAAATGGGTAGCTCGCCGTCCGGTAAGGACCAAGCCCGGGTCGACGGCGCGTTGTGTTCCACGCGCGCCTCAAAGAGTGTCAGCGAGTGAAGGGGTCCGATGAGACCATTGCCTGCCGGGGTTGCGGGAAAGTCCGAAAGGGATACCGTGGCCCCCTGGCATTGCACAGGCAAGAGAAGGAGACTCCGTGGAGTCGGTTTTGCAGCAATTCGGTTCTGTCACTAACTTTTGTTGTACAGCATATTAAATTTTAACCAACAATATTATTTAATTGTTACAGAAACTATAGCAAATTGGTTTGATCAGAATTATGTATGGGGCACTACAAGTTCACCACCACCATTTCCACCCAAAGTCTGGAGTACGTATCTACTAGAAAAGGAAAATATACCTAGGACACAAAATCATCAGAGGCATGGCACAATAGATTTGCACATTTTGTGGGAAAACACCATCCTGGATTTTATTTTTTGGCAAAAAAGATCATTCAAGAAATAAACCATCAAACCATTGAAATAGATAAACTGGATGTCGGAACATCACTTATACCAAAAAAAAAGAAAAAATACACGGACAAAACCAAAACAATTGAAAAAATTATTAGTAAAAAAGATGAGTGGTGGTGGTGGTGTGTGTTGAAATGCCTGTGGCATTAAGTCCGCCTCTGTACATTTTTGTGCTTGAAGTATAAATAAATAAATAAATGAGTATACTTCTAAACAAGCATATTTACAAGCAATTGCTAAAAATATACACCTAAAATAAATATTTATACATAATTAAGGACCACTGTTTCAATCAGTTAACTTCTATCTGAGGAATAACCGCCATATTTATTTCTTATAATAGAAGTTAACTGATTGACATATTTTTTTATACAAAAACTGTCAAAACATCTAATATATTCTTCAGATAAAAGTTATCTCGCGATTGAAAAAACGTTTGTTACATAATGATAAGTATAATAAATCATTTGCATAAAAATTGTTTTTGTTATTTATATTAATTGTATGCCTAAATATTATTATGCTAATAGTCATTAGGCCTACTAACGTTATGCTAATAGTCATTAGGCCTACTAACGTTATGCGAATCAAATGTATGCCAAAACAAATGTAGGTAGTCTTTAAGATGATTATGCCAACATAAAATGTATGCCTAAAAAAATTATGCCGAAGTATTATTATGCCAAAACAAATTGTGCCAAAATCGTTATGCCGAAGTATATTAGGACAAAGAACATTATGTGAAATGAAGGGATCCCTAAAATCGCTTCTCCGTAAACGCACTCATAGATACAACGCCATAGGTCTGAATTCAGTGCGGGCCGCGCCGCAAATCGCGACGCGCGACGCCCCGCGTCTCCGTAAATGAGGCCTTACCTCTATGGGCGTTTGCCCAATTATTCGTATCCGATTCGTATTCGTTTCTAATCCGGTTTGGCTATATCATACTATTTCACAGACGTTCATCTATAAGTAGTTTGGCTCAAAAGTAAGTGTCGATTCACAACGAGACGTGACGCGTAGCGACGCTGCTGGACGCACTTAAGATAGTGATACAAAACAAAACTCTACTCAAAAAGATATAACGGGGTGCCCTGCGTGAGCGACGAATACGACTCGACACGACACGACACTATGCAATGCGACGCGATGCTACACGCGACAAATGTCCTACGTGATTTTGGTCATTACTTATGGAGAAGTACAGTACCTACAATTTTTCAAACGTTATCCCAGTTTTCTTTTCTCCAATTTATTAAAAAAAGTCATTAAATATCAGTTTGATGGTTTCGGGTAAGCTCTTGATTAATCGTAGGTAAATACGCCGCAATACGATTTTAAAGATTTCTGATTATGTAAAAGTTGTCTGATTAGTAACGTGATAGGTACATTAAATTTGTCTGATATAATTTTTTTTTACATCTGGGCAGCTTTTTTCATAATGTCCAACAGTTTTCAGACAGAATGGTATGTTATCGATCGGAAAAACTTTTCAACACGTTCAAAATGGATTCAACACATAAGTTGAAAAATGATTTATTGGCATCAACTGACCAATGTTCACTTGAAATCAAGATTTCAGACTGTTTGCAAGATTTTCTGACTGTTAGATTATGCCTCAAATTTAATTTTCTGAAATGGCCTCATGGGTACGTGTAAAGCTGGTGTCTGAAAATTGTGTTTTCGGTATCCAAAATCTATAGTTCCGCTATATTCTGTTTTTTTTTTTTTTTACATATTTGAAAATATGGTCAGGTCAGAATCTGTGTGTGTGTGACGTGGTTTTTTTTTTAAATAGGGGTTTTGAATTCAGAATAACCAAATCTATCGATTTTATACGGTTTTGGTTATCTCATACCAGTAGAGGAAATTGGTGGTACTTGAGTATACTTAGCGTCAGATGGAATAACAGCTCACTTCACCGTACGTAAATAAAAGAACGATTGTTAGCATTTATATGCCACTTGCAGTTCTACAATATGGTTCTAAAAGTGAAAAGACAACAAGTTTATAGGTCAAGTAATCAGTTTGCAAAAATGGTTCCATGTGAAGCTGTAAGCTGAATATTTTCAGGGTTCTGTTATTGATTGAATAACAACTTTACATATCGCGTACTTGACTGAATATAGTAAAGAATTCAAACATCAATTATATTCTAAACGCAGTATTTTATCTATAAACTTCTGCGAATGTACGCCCCCCCCCCTTTTTAAATCAATTTTCATGTCATATGTTTTTAGGCAACTAAACGACATGCTGGCCGGCCGGTGGAGCAAACAAGACCTGACGCTGTCTATTTTGTAAAAAACTCACCGTGAAAACGTAGGGTGAAGTGAGCTGTCATTCTACCTGATGAAGTATCCTTTTTTTTTTGGGTGGGAAATCAGCAAATAACTTCTCCCGATCTGGGCGGAGCGGGAGGGCGTGTCACTTACTGACTAAAATCCACCCGTGTTCCTTCAGTTGCCTGTAAATTGCCAGGGGCCACGGTATCCCTTTCGGACTTTCCCGCAATGATGAAGTATCCTCACACAAGTGGAGGAAACCGGGGATATACTTGAATATAAGGCTACTTCATCATTATAATATTATATAAGTAAGTGTTTGTATGAACTACGCATGCTCCGCAGGCCCCTACACAATAGAAAAAATCAAATAAGTTTTGTAAACCGCAGTTCAAAAGTCTTATAGAAACTAAAACTATTTATTAACATAATAACTTAATTAAACTCGACTAAATGTTACATAAAATTATAGGTCAGATACAATATAAAAAAACAAACTAAAGAAGACTTGAAAAAAAATGTTAGATGATAAGAATATTTAATCATAGCATCTTTTTTTTTTTAATCTTTTTTTTTTCTTTACCCTCAAAATCTAGGGTCCCCCACTCCCTAACTGAAATCCGTAGTTTCGGCCAAAGTTACAGGCGCTTCGTTCTCCGTCTGACTTACGGTATATCCGTAAGTGAGACAGAGTACGAAGCGCCCGTAACTACGGATTTCACTTAAGGAGTAGGCCCCCCAGAATCAGTAAGCCCGTACGACAGAGTATGTAAATAAACAGGTTGTTCTTCTCTACTATTACAAAATCATAACATCGGAGGCGAGCCTATTGCCATGAACCGGACAGAATTAGGAACAGAAAAAAAAAGTAAATAAACTGATTATTCAGACTGCCTCGTTGTTATTGATCTGTTTATTTTAATAGTTATTAGAAAAAAGTTGGCAAGTCTTCTTTAGTTTTTACAAGGTTTATATTAGCTTGCATCGTTCGTATGTGTTTCCAGTTACTCCAATTGTCATCCATTTTTCAATCACTTCCTAGCGTCCGATTGTGCTGAAACTTGGCATACTTATATAATAACTACGTAGACATTTAACAACCATGATACCATTACCATTTAATACCATTATTTTACCATTATTTTTGATTACCATTTGATACCATGGAGCTGGTGTGATTATGGAACCCGAAGACGGCCATAGGAACTCCTCAACTAAATAAGACGCCGTTGAGTTTGAACTCGTCGGTTTTGTCTATAGCCCAAGTTGTTGTCCAGTCTGATGATGGAGCAGAAAAATGGCCATTGGAACTTATCAATCAAGATAGCACAATCATTTTTGGACTTATTGGTTATGTATTTACAAGTGCTATTATACTATGTATATTGTGTCCAGGACCTGACGATGGAGCCAGAAGTTGGCTATAGGAACTCTTCAATCAAACGAGATAGCACCACTGTGTTTGAACACATTGGTTAAGTATTGACAAGTGCAACACTAGGTGAAGTCCAAGGTCTGATGATAGAGCCAGAAGGTGGCCTCAGGAATTCCTCAAGTAAACTAGATAGCCCTGATGTATTTCGGCTCATAAAATTTTGTCGTGACAAAAACTATAGTATAAGGTGTAGTTTAAGATCTGACTATAGAAGCGGAAGGCCACAGGAACTCTTCGTCTTTTAACCAATAACTTTTGAGCCATTATTTATTTTTAACTAATTCACAGAGACGTTCAGCTATAAGATATAAAAGTCATATTTGTGCATTTCTAAAGTTACTCATGTTTTGAAGATTCCTTTGTACAGACTGAGGGACCCAGTTTAACCGCCATAAATCTGTAACGTCATAATTTATTCTAGCGAGTTAGAAATTTCTTAACGAATTTCTAAAATAAAAACTATTGACCCAGAGATAGTACTTTCTGATATTTTTGCTATGCCACTTTATGCAAGCGTCTGGACTGAGCCCAAGTCATTTGTTCATAAGAATTTTAATTTACGTTTAAGAAATTTATGAACCTTTGCTTTAAGTTCTATTTTTAACAAATTTCCTTATGTCTCAATTTGTTTGACAAGTAAAAAAATGGGCCCTCAGTCCAGATGCAAATGCGGGTTTTACAAGTATAGATAGTTCCATTCACGATCGCGCCCCACTTTTCTACCTAAACGCGATTACTGTACTTTAAGCGTGGGGCGCGTCTTCGTGGGTGGCACTATCTAAACCCAGCTATTTATCGAAATCGACGGAATACGCATGGTACAAAATAAAACACCTAAATCATAAAACAATAGAATTTATTTTTCATTGTATTACATGTCGTCTATATGCATCTGTCATAATTTTCGACATATCGTGTCGCGTTTCATTGGATCAACTAAAGGCAACTGAAAGTCAAGCACAATGTTTCTTTATATAAATCTATCACGTATGAGAAAATCTACGTTCTGTTTATTATAGAAAAATACACGTCCCCAGTGCTTTAACCACCTAATCTATGTCGAACACACCACCGACCTGAAGAAAGGCGTAAGTGCAAACCGTACTCTATTCTCTATAAATACCACGCCCAATTTTAAGCTACAAATTACAGTGATTAAATTTCAACATTTGTAGTTACGACTTTCTTCAACGTGCTGGTATAATTAATACTTTTTTATCGTTACACTGTGCATATTAATTAGACTGTGATCATAAAATTACATTATATTACTTTATAACAAACGCACTCTCATAATGATGTTATAATTTCCCATTATTCGTATCACTATGATTTAAATCTTATATCTGTCCAAAATAAATAAAAATCCAAACATTTAAATAAATATCTTTAAATTCTACTATTTACAATTCTAACAATTATATACACAGATCAATAATTTATATTAAATGTAATAATAAAACGAAAAAGCGTTTTTTATCTATATCTCAACTAACATTAAAGCATTATAGAAGGCGAACAAACGAACACTATTATTACAATAATAATTATTATAAAGCCCCCTAGACACGATGCAAATTTCTTGCCTGTGGCACACAATAACATTGTAGCGACAACTGGAAATCACCAACCCGTCTTGAGCAAGGGTGGTGATCAGTGCTCGTGCCTTGTCTGTATGAGAAGAGGCCTTAGCCCTGCAGTGGTACAGTAATAGGCTGGTATCATTATTACAACCAACTTGCATCGTCTAAACACTGTGTAGACGACGCAACTTTTATTGTGCCTTCAACCACAGTATAAATAAGTAACAGTATTATGTTTTCATATAAAATGCCAAACGACGCGCTTCGAAATCTCAGTGTATACGGATACGCGGCAGTTACGCACGGACTCTGAAGGTAAATATTTTAAGGTCACTGCCGAGACGATCACTGTTACTTAATTATACTTTGCTTCAACTTATGGTATGCCACGGGCAATTAGTTGGCACCGTGTTAATCAGGCTTAAGTTCGAGATAATCTCACCACCGCACATCGTAATCAAACTTAACCAATGGTAGAATAGAATCCACATTTCGCACTCTTCAATCATTACCCTGTCGTTAAGCGATATCATGAAAATAATTTTGTAATAACTACGTCACAAAGATTTTTTTTAAATATTAGTAACTTGTATTAGATACATCTGTTAGTTAAATTATGATTATGAGCAATAATAATTATAATTTTAATTATTAACGGCCATGAAACAAGCGGTTTTAGTCGCTAATTCTTCTCTAAATCACTAATTATTGCTATCTATTTTTTTGTTTATATGAACTCATTTCATTCCATCTTAAAACAATTTACTCACTTTCAAACATTTATAGTCAAATATGAACAATACAATAGGTACGGTACGACATAAAAGAAATGCAATATCTGAGTCTCGAATGCGCTTATTGAACGCATCAAAGACATGAAAACAATTGAGACAGTAAAAGCGCCGCGTAAACTGTCTTGATAATCGCTTATTTCATGGCCCCACTTCCAACTATTGCTTAAACTCAGTTTAAATTACGCGATGAACAATAGTTTAAAATCATCGTAAAACTATTGTTAGTGGCGTCGTTAAGTCTCATAATATAATGCAATGGTAATATCCAACGCGCATGTTGTAACACTCATAGATTTGATAATGAATAACCAATTATACAGAACCCTTAGGATTTGTAAATATACCGATATGAATAATTTAATGGTCGAATAAATTTCTTTAACAGCTGCGCAATAACACATTCAATGTGTATAATCTGCCATTTTATAAATAAACTACGAACTGCAGATAGCTGCAAATAATACTAATAAATATAAAAAAGAAAACTTGTGCATTCGTAATAACAGTATAACATGTCAATTTAAATAATACTAAATAATGATTAGATGTAAGTTGGCAACCCGAAAGTTTCGATGACGTCATAAGACTGTTCTATATATAGGTGGGGCAATGTTCTAGACTAGTGCCGCACGCGTCGCACACCTTAGCGTCTCGCTCATTCACGAGCGTGCAAGCGGGGCATTCACGCCCGCCTGACCTCAGCGGCTGTATTTCAGGCCCTCTCTTCGACTTACCACACATCTCACACGCTTGCATACTTCCCCTATTCAAGTATGTGCACGTCCCGCATTCCCATTTGTCTCTTTTCACCTCGCTGGGCCCAGTATCTGGCCTCTCCCTCTCGCTGTTTTGTTGGCTCGGCGTCCTACTGACTGGTCGCTCTCGGTCGCCATTTTGTTGAGAATGCTTCGGTGGGGATCGGCGAACGTGGTCCGCTTCGTCGAGTGATACTATTAGTTGTGCTTTTAGGTCGTAGCTCGATGGATGTGTGTTTGTAACTGGAATGTAGAAGAAATACAATAAATTACTAACAGATCGAAAATAAATAGAAGTCATTTAATGCTGCAACTTAACTTGAATTTAGAAATCAGATAAATTTCCATGTTTTGGTACCACAAAGTCAATGTTCAAATAATAGTGCACCAAAATTTTTTTGTACCTTAGACCTGAAGATATGCTCATTTTTTCTCTCACACTCGCCTCATGTCACCATTTTTTTTCCTAAAATTTTTATAGCGCAGCCTTCTGCGCAAAGTTCTACCGGCCATGATTCATCGTCCGCATAAGGCCGTACAGTACATAACGCTAAAGTAGACAGCGGAGTGTTGAAATAATTGAAATACAATATTATGTTGAACCAAAACTCACCTGGATTACTTTTGGAACTGTGCGCCGTACTGTGAACTCCATTCTCCAGCGCCTTACTCTTCGGCTTGTCTGCCTCAATAGCCACTAGTTTCGAGGGTTTCTTGACTTTCTTAACTTCAGCTGTGTTAGGCCCCGCCCCATTCACCGTGGTCTGCTGCTTTATAACATCCTTCCTATCTTTTATATCCTTCTTGCTTAGTAGTTTCACTTTGTCTGGTGCAACTTTTGGGGTTATCATCGCATCGGCCTTGGGGTTTCCAACCGGTTCTGGTACTTGTCTCCTGGCCTTCAACTCAGCTTGTTTTTTCGCCAACTGTCTCGCTCTCTTGATTTCTTGTTCCTGTTTCACCCTCATCAGGCTCTCTACCTTCGCTGTTCGGTATACCTCTTCGTCGTATGACCGGTCGAGGTTCAAAGCTTGTAAGCCGTCTTCTAAGTCCAGAGTTGTCGGCTGATACTTAGCTCTTCTCTCCTCTCTGTCTAGCCTATCGAGCGTCCTCGAATCTCTATCGAGTGACGGTGAAAATCGACTTCTTCCCTCTCCCTCTTGGTCTTTGCTCGATAAATTCCTAAATACGTAATCCCAGCTCTCGTAGGTCCCCATTCCATCCTCCCTTGCTTTGCTAAGAGCTGGTTGCGTATCTGATCGCGGTAAACTCGGTAGTGAAACGTCACTTAACCCAGATTTCGACGTGCTATTTCTTCGGGAACTTTCCGGGTGTCTCTTCTTATGAATTCTGTCTTCATCTTTGTACCTTTCGAATTTGCCGTTTTCGTAAACTGATGGGGTGTCTAGTTCGATGAGTTGCGCGGTCGGGACGGCGGGGTACCTGTACTGTGCCATTGGGGGGTAACCGTTCACGGGGACCGTAGCTGCGTGTTTGATAGGGGCGTATACTGGGGTGGGGAGCATGTAGGGGGACTGTACGGGGTAGTAGTAGGGGACTCCGTAGGGGGTCATCATTGGGATAGAGCTGCACTGCGGCAGGGTGGCGGGCGCGTCGGGGTGCACGTGCTGCGGGAGCGGGTACATCATGTGGGGTAGCATGGGGGGCACCATGTAGGGGGAACATTGAAGCACTGGCTGTATTTCCTGGTCTGTTTCGTCGCAGATGTGGTTACAGTGCTGTGTACCGTGGTACCTGTCGTCGACGAGTCGGCTTCGGTAGGCGTCGGAAGCAATCGTTGTTGGTATGTTCGAGTATATTTCAGAACCTGGAAGTAAAACATTGAATCAGGACGTTGATATTAATTTTTAGGCATATTACATAAACCTTTTTTAGGTTGGGGGCTTCGATCAAGAATACAGTAGATACAGTATCACGAACAAAATAATAATAAACAATTTGCTTTATGCATTCTTATGGCTCAACTGGCCGCGATTGTTAATACTGTACACTTATATTTGTAATTTAAAAAAATATATAATAAATTAAATAGCATGAACTTCTGATAATTTTCAACCTTGAGAGCGTTTATTCTGAAAGCTGGCAACGTCGCAAATAGATGTCAAATATTTCGCGTTTTGATTAAGTTGGCAATATTACTGTATGGAAATATGAAATGTAGCTAACTAGAATATTAATAACGAATTGCAATTATAACACTGAATTTGATGTTGGTAGGTGTAAAAAAAGGCATTTGGAAAGTTTCCAAAAACTTTTTACATCTAAAACGAAATAATCGGTGTTACGACATTCATTATTACCAAATTAATCAAAATGGTAAATATTTGACAGCTATTTGCGACGTTGCCATCTTTTAGGATAAGCCCTCTCATAAAGTTGTATTATGTTCGCGATATATTAACGTTTAGGATTGTCTGATAACGGAGAAAATGTAAGAACAAATACACCTAAAGCATTAAAATAAAGTAATTTTCTGTGGTGCATAAATATTTCTCTAACATGAAACCGTTTTTTTTTTTGAAAGTTGATATTTGGTGTTTATTTTATAATCAAAATAATAAGGCAACGTAGCCTACGTTGCCTTATTTTTCGGTCGGTCTAGTCACCAGATTCAGGGTTAACGCCTTAAAAACGGCCTCAAACACACTAGATTCTATAAAGTCCAAGCAGATTCCGCAATGTTACAGACGTGGCGGGGACGATATAGCACGTCATGTTAGCGTACGACTAGACGTCGAAAAACATCCCCAGAATATCTTGGGATATAACTCGATTTTTCTAAGTGTGCGCTTGGAGCTGTCAAAGTCGTAGGTTGTCAGTATTGAATTCCCCCGGCCGCTTACCTCCACAGCGCCCCGCCGACGCCTCTTAGTACGGTCTACACAACTCGTGTCGTCTGCACAGTTCTGTGTTATTATTATAATACATACACAGTAATATTTTGGTATAAATCTTTGACATTATTGTATCATTTTTCTTATTATTATTTTTTTGTTGCTTATAATGTTGAATTTCTTTGACATCTTTCTATTGACATATTATTATATCATTTTTCTATTTTTTTTTTTTCTCTATTTCGTTAATTCTTGATTATTTGTTTTAAATGGATTGTGGAAATTGTTAGCATGTAAGCGTTTTGGTCGTAACTGTAAGCTTTTAATGTGTTTTATTCAATAAATAAATAAATAAATAAAATATTGGTGTTCAGCTACATCCGGTTAGACTGGAAGCTGACCCCAACATAGTTGGAGAAAAAGGCTAAGCACATGAGGACACTGTAATAATTTGAAAGTTGACAAGCGCATTGTTAGAAAAATAAGGTTATAAGTGCTAATTATTTGCACTGAAATAAAATAGTACTCACTGTCACTATACACACACTTGCTGCTCCGCGGGGCAGCCAGGCGCGCGGCGGCGGCGTGCGGCGGGGCGGCGTGTTGCACTCGCTCGTGCCACACGTCCCGCCACGACACGCGACAGCCGCGCGTCCAGGATTCTTCCCAGATGTGAGACATTATCTGGATAGAAGCATCACAAATTGGTTAAAGCCGCGTTTACTGTATGTGGTGATATTTGTTATTGATAAATGAATGATTAATGTAAGAAATATTTTAATTACAATAGATATTTGTACACCTGTTAGGGTAAAATATGGTTAAAGAACTTTAGTTATATATGTTACCACCTCAGGTATTACTCATACTTATTCAAGCAAATAAATGATTTTCTTTTGATTTGATTTATCGCACTCATGTGTTTAAATAATATAGAACTTATTTACTACATGAGCAGGTACAGTGAGAACGCGAACGCGGGCTAAGACAAAATGCTGACTGCTAAATCATCAAAAAATCAAATACAGAAAGAAAATACGTTTATTTGCGGTACATATGACGCAAGCAAAGAAAAAAAAAAACACGAAAATAATAATTTGGGAGAAAATATGCGTCACATCCACGCAAGTCGGCCATCGCTCAGCATAATGCTGCGATCCTATGCGAGACAGAGCTCCAGCGCTGGTTTTCAGCGACAGCCGGCGTTGACGTTATGACGTCAACCACGGAATTCTAAAGTTATACACGGTCTCATAAGAACGCTTTCATTAAGTTAAAGTTACAACGGTAAAAGCTATACACGAGAGGCAGTACCCATCTCAAATATCCAAACTGTAGATTCTTTACGTACTAAAGACTTCTAGAACAGAAACTGCTTTAAAACGTAGAGATAATAGTAATTTTATATATTGTATATTCAACAATCTTACATATTTTGAAAACATTCCATTGTGTCTTGAGCTATGACAATAGGATATAAAAATATACTATAGTTAGTAAACATAATACTTCAATTACTCATATTTTTCATAATGCTCAATTAAACAGATTTCGTTAATAGGAAACAATAAGAATTATTAATCTATGTAATTTACCTTTTCCAATACTGAGTATTGTATTCCGAAGTACTTACTTACTTACATAAAATAACAATAAATATAAGTAAGTTACAAATAAATGATCAATATGGACTGTTTCAGTGTGAAACAAGGCTCAATTACATACATAAATAAACTCACGCCTACTCCCCATGGGGGTAGGCAGAAACTACAGAACGCCCCCTGCTCACATACTTGCGTGTCTGACCAGATGTATGAACGTAAAACAAGCTAAATTATTTAGATTTAAAATTCCTATAGTTTGACCGGGACTGCTGTTCCACGCCTTAGGAATGCGCGACGAGGCCGGGGCAACGTTGACGAATGAGCGGCGGGCAGGACGTCGCGCACCGTGAGCCTTGACGAATGAGCGGCCTCCACTGCCCCTCGTGAGCCATGCACATACCTAAGGCGCCGAACAGTGGTCTCGGTCAAACTATAATCCTGGATCTGACAAGAAAAATCGCGGATTTTTTGTTAAGTCATATTACTATACTACAAGAATCTTTTGGCGTTAGAATGACATTGACAGACAGGCGCTGTTGGCCAACATTTGTGAAATTTATTGGAAAAAACCAACCAAGTGCGTGTCGGACTAGCACACGAAGGGTCCCGTACTACCGTACAATATTAGCAAAAACCGCCGAAAAAAATCAGTTTCATGTAAAAAAAAAAACGGGTTGAACCGGAGTTCAACCCGTTTTTTTTTTGTGCCAGCAGAAGTGAAAACTTGAATATTAACGTTGTGCTATTGACTGACTATTGTCATTGTTGGTCTACTCTCCCTCCGTCTTACGAATTTTCGATCAGGTCACGAGTCCTGACGCGAGTTTAACATTTTTTACCCATCACAAAAAAGTGCACAATGCCGCTAAATAACTTCAAAAAGTTTAAAATTAAAGGGGCCTACACTTTAATTTTGAACTTCTTTTATTATTATTATTTTTTGTTATAGCGGCAATACACATACTATGAAAATGTCAACTGTCTAACTATTACGGTTCATGAGATACAGCCCGCTGACAGACAGACTAGTACAGGCTTAGTAATAGGGTTCCGTATGGCACCCTTCGGCAACAGAACCCTAAAAACAAGATGGTGGCATTAGTTTCTTGAAATAAGATAAAATTTTATACCTGACATTCGCACTGCGCGATAAGAGCATCCCTAGACACAGCGGCGACCATGTCCGGACAGATGGGCGCGTCCAATTCGAACCGACCAGCGCCCAAGGACTTGTAACCCATCGCTTGGAGAAGGGTCTCGGCTCCTACCATGTTGGCTTCTACTTCGTGTTTGAAGTAGCCGCAGTATAACTGGAAATATTAAGATGATTCAAGTCAAAGTCAAGTCATTTATTTGCTTTAATTGTGGTTAACAACGGTGTTATTAAATATAATATGTATGCGATGACACATTTCGCCATATGTTGGCATGCAAATATTAATAGTAAGACTTATTTTTAAATAAGCAATTATCTATATCTAACTCAGAATTCAGCTTGACCAAATAATTTTTTTAAGGCCAGTTGAAAATAAGAGTAAATATTGAAGGATGCCATGTCTGATTGTAATGACTCCAATAAGCGTCTGACACGTAGCATGACGACCATAGAGACGGGTTTTGTCGACGGAAGAAAAGACAAAACGACTGATTGTGATTGTTTATCTGTCATTTTGTCTATTATTCCATCAACAAAACCCGTTTCTAATGTGCTCATGAAAACGTGCAAGAAATAAGTTAAAAACGGTTGGGCAAGGGATTAAGTGCATTATAAATGTTCCAACTATAATTTTAGAATATCCAGAAAATTATGTAGGTACGGTAGGCGGCACGTCAGTGGTAACAAATCTATACTTATAATATTATAAAGAGGAAAGATTTGATTGTTTGTTTGTATTGAATAGGCTCCGAAACTACTAGACCGATTTGAAAAAATCTTTTACTATTAGAAAGCTTGGTTTTCAGGGAGTAACATAGGCTACTTTTTATCCCGGGAAAAATAACGGGTCCCGCGGGAAAGACCACGGGACCGAAGCCGCAGGCAAAGTGCTAGTCCAGTATAAACTGGCTATCCTATTAAAACTCTCTACTACGCTAGGGCAGCTCAAGCTCAAAGTGATACCACTGACGTACGACTACTGTACTTATCAACCCAAATAATTTCCACATAAGTATTAATATCATTACTTACTGCACAGCATAGTACAGTAGGTGCACTCCGCATTTTAGGTATGAAACTACAAGTAAGGCCGCGGGCTCGTCTTATCGGGCCAATGCAGTCAGAAAATATACGAGTAACGCGATAGAAAGAGAGGCAACTTCTAGGTGAACATAACTATAGGTAATTAGCGCTGTGCGACCTGAATTGCACTTTTATTGTGTCGTAGCAAGTCACTTTTTATTCAAATGATTTTGCGGAGTGAATCATCTGTACTATTATGTGGTCAAAGTTACATTCAACACAAAAACTCCCGTCTAACTCACCCGTATGACTTTATACTCCTTCCTCCAGGGCTGGGCCAGCAAGTTGGCTGCATACCTGGCCAGTGCCGCCCAGCCCAGCCCAGCTCGATAAGCGCTAAACTCCGTCAATTCGTTCATCGTCTTTTGGAACACTTTTCCGGTCTCCGCAAGCCCGAATTTGCATTCATGAGGCACTAATGATAGGTATTCTATTATGTAGTCTGAAAGAGAAAAAATAACCTTTTAAAGGAAACATTTTAGCATTAATAAGTGTAGGGAAGTCTATGAATGTCAACCTTGGCTTTTGAAGGAAGAAATTAGAATTTTCTTGGGCCCAATTTAAACTTGGACGAAATGAAAACAATCCCCGGATCAGTGCTATACCCGGCAAGCATCTAAGTACTCTGGCTATGTTAACAATGTCTTTAAAGCAGTGGCCTATAAATGACAATACACAATAGCAGCTAGGTTATGATCCATCTAGTAGCTAATAGTTGGCGCATAACTTTCCCTTTTGTCACTACAACAGCGTCATGGTAGTCTTAATGAAAGGCTGCAAACCATAGTAATTTGTAACTCTCACATTACCATTATTCCATAAGACAAAGCCTAAAGACCGCTGTGTCGGCTGCAATCAATCTGCCTAGCCTTTTCCCAACTATATTGGGGTCCGGTTCCAGTCTAACCGGATGCAGCTGAATACCAGTATTTTACATGGAGCGACTGCCTGTCTGACCTCCACAACCCAGTAACTGGGTAATACTATACCCCTTGGTAAGACTGGTTGTCAGACTTCGGGCTTCTGCGGACCCGAAACGACTGTCAAAGATCCACGAATGACAACCGGGACCAACAGCTTAACGTGCTTTCCGAGGCACGGAGAAGTCTCGGTATGTAAAGATGGTCACCCATCCAAAGACCAACCCCGGCAAGCGTAGCTTAACCTGACGGATCGACCCGTGCGGCAGTTACTACTTGCGCTAAGTTAGACCGCGAAATTAAAGAGGATTTCGTGAAATAGTCATTCAATAGGGTAATTTTAACATAGGGAGTTGTATTAATAGATAGATAGAGAATACTCTTTTGTACACCATAAAAATTACAGACATAAATATTTAGAAATTTTACCTATGGTGACACAATGGGCGGTCTTATCGCTTAAAGCGATCTTTTACAGACAACCTTTGGATGGATTAAAGGTAACAGGAGAGACAATACTGCAGGTAGTCAGCGGTGTACCATCTACATATACAATAAATACATACATACATGTATAAACTTATTCATATAAATATATACATCGATATACTTATACAGGGTGTTTGGCGCATGGACCGACACAATTTTTTCAGGGATTTGGGAGGTCATTAGCTAGGTTCTAGCTAAGTTCAAAATAGCTTTTAGTTTTTTTTATAATTAATTTAGAAGTTGTAAAATTTCATTCATTAAATACAAAAATTAACTTTGGAAGCTTGTAAGGAATTTTCTTGAAACCAGTTGTATAAAACAAAGATGTTTTTAGATTTAAAGGACTTTGGAGAATGCAACAAAATTTGTTTTGTGCCACTACACCCACAAACAAAAAAGTTATTTCAAATTAAAGGACACATTTTGGGATTTTTTTTCATTTAAAAAAAATAATCATATGTAACCAACCGTGACATTTGGGACAAAGGGTGTATGGGTAGAACCTAGCTAATGACCTCCCAAATCCCTGAAAAAATTGTGTCGGTCCATGCGCCAAACACCCTGTATAATATTATAAACATGAAACAAGAGCAAGGAACTATATATTGATGGTATAAATTATTATAATTCTGTAAATACATATTTGTTACGGTCACGAATCATATTTTGACCAACATACAACCTGACCCGCCTAACGGAAGATGGGAGAGCAGTCTCCTTTGAATTTCACGGACAACCCTGGCGCTTTATTTTAAAATAAATCTACAGCTTTTGTTTTACCTTCGAGTTTCTTCTTCTGTTCCAACTTTTCTGGGCTGTCATCGGTCTCGAGGTAGCTGTAGTGAGCGTCCTCGATGCGGCGCCACAAGGTGGGCAGCCGCTCACGGAGAACCGCGTCACCCATGCCCAACGAGCACGTCATCACCATCACAGAGGTACCGGTCAGGGGTCAACTGGAGAACGAAAGGAGAAGCATATAAATATAGTATATATATAGGAAATGTACGCAAAAAATCTTTCGACTGGCAATGGATCGAATGGGACTCAAAGCACTTCAGTCCTGACATTTCTAATAAGATCTTTTCTTTTGGGGAAAATATAGAATAATCCCTGTAATGGCCTTACAAAGAAAGAACCACGTAGATATCAGTGGACCTGTCCCGTCAATAGGTATCTAAGCATGAATCAATTGGTCATCGAGTAGCGTATTTATTTGTTCACACATACTTCCTGTCTCATTGTTTGCTTTAAGTTGAGTATAGACTAGAGCATTTACTTGTAACAGAAGATCGAGCATTCGCCGTTTTTAAATTTTATCGAACCGCACTTCGAACAAGAGGCTCAGTGTTTTGTTAACTACAACCTGAATTTAAAAAAGTTTAATATCCAACGGGCAAAGGCACGAGCGCGGGCGACGCGGAGTGAGGTGCACGGACCGAGGGCAGGGGCCCTATTATGACGTATTAATGCCACTATTTTTTCAGTGAGTGAGAGACGGAGCTATACAAGGCCGATAGCACCATCCTTTATTCGCAGTGTAATTATGATGGAATGAATACTTCATAATACAGGCCCAGGTCGTAACAATGAAAGCAACGTAGAAAGAAATGTTACAGGTGCTCACTCGCCGTGAGCATTACGTCGAACGCAGCGTCGAGCATTCGCAGGAACGTCTTATTACATGAAAATGTTTTTTTTATTTTTATTGATTGCTTTTGTACAATACAAGCAAGAGCTCAATTTAAAAAAACATCCACTACAACTCGTACCAATCGTAAGAACGTTACATTACATGAAAAATGCTCGACAAAATGCACTAGTGTGTACCTTTATAAAAACAGATTGTGCTACGAAAAGTAAAATGCTCGGACTTGCGGACAAAATGAGTGAAACACTCGAAACCAAGGGGCCAACCACCACATTTTTATATTACTTCAGCGCGAGAAAGAAGTGGAGCTATACAGGACGTCTAGCTCCATCTCTTTCCACACTCAAGTAAGATTAAAATAATACTGCTAAAAGAGGTGGTGGTAGGGCCCCAGCAGGAAGTCCTAAAGAATCAAAGTTGCACGTAGGGTTGGTCAAATTGATCGGAAGACCGACGACCGTTGAGTATGTACCTAATATAACAACTACGAATCTGAAAGTGGATCATAAGAAGGTGAACTGCCAATCTGGCGAGGATGATTTTGGTACTAAATTGTAACTGGTACGCCTTACTATATTAATAGGCAGTTTCAGTTTTCTCTTTTGCCGCAAGCCAATATGCAGTGCTCAGACTTGGCACATAGAACAATAACGAAACCACAGTAGATAATGTTGAAAGGTGAGTAAATCATTCAAAACTAATGACTGGTTTAGAGTTTAACCTACATCTCTTTCAGTTAGTGCAATCCAGTTAAATATAGCCTCGGAAATAGGGTACTCGTACTTCGCATTTAAAAAGCTGAAGCGATGAGATACTATTTCTTACAACGTAAGAGGCCCATTTGTTTTCTAGTTTTGAGCATAGATTATTATGTATTTACATGTCCCTAGGATATTTCCAGTTGCGTTCATTCTATCCGATACAGTGAACGAAATTCGTTCACTGATCCGATATGAATCAAACACTGGCTGTAGCGCAAAATCACAAGCATGTTATTAAAGATTGTTTATTTTTGGTAACACGCCATCAATGATGAGCTAAACAGGAAATACGGATGGAGTTAGGGGGTCACGTAAACAAAAGCGCACCACAGGTAAACAAAAGCGACGCCGGTGCTTCAGCTCAATGGAGCAGGCAAGGGAGGAGCATCGCACCACCGTGAAGGGACCTAGTGATTATACATGAAGTTAATGTATGCAGTAGTGTTAAGTCGCAGGTATATAGCTGCTTGTTGTAATGTAGGAGCAGTGGTTACGCCGCTTCTTACGAGTTGTTCGTCGTAGGTTCGAACCCAGACAGGCGTATTACTTTGTGTAATTTATTTCATCACCACTGCTCTCAAAACGGTGAAGGAAAACATCGTGAGGAAACCGGCATGTCCTAGAACTAAAAATTCGAAGACATGTGACATCTACCAACCCGCGTTAGACCCGCGTGGTGGATTATGGCCCACTTCCTCTCACCGAGAGAAGGCCTGCGTCCCAGCAGTGGAAACATTATAGGCTGATTATGTGTGTGTTGTGTGATTATGTGTGTGTTGTGAGATTATGTGTGTGTTGTCCGGTTTTATCCTAAAACTTTTAGGTGCTGCTCCACCAACTTTACGCCACCACCCAAGCATGGCGACAAAAGGAACCGAAGTCTAAGACTACGGAATCTTTCGTAATCTTGGCAACATCAGGTTTTGTTGATACTCAGGTTCAGGAGCTCAATTTATTGAAAGGAACTACGAGGGATGGTACGGAAATAGTGATGTTATGGCAAACGATCAAAATCGTTGCTTTAATAAACAATCCTACATAGGTACTTATAGCATAAAAGACGACGATGAAATTGACAGGCCTCTAGGAGTACGGAAGCCTTCTGCCGTAATCTTAGGCGATTTTCACACTGCACCGCGTCACGCTGCATGTTGCGTGTCTGTGATCTGAATGAAACGCGCGTGGATGCATTTCCTGTGTGTTGGACTGTGCGTGTTTTCTATACAAACGGAGATACCTACTTACAAGCAACGCATTCACGCGCTACGCTGCGTGGTGCGTGGCAGTGTGTTAATGGCCTAAGTAACAATATGTTTTGTTGTTACTGTCTATACGATTCAAGAGCTCAAGTTGTTAAAAGGAATTGGGGGTAAGGTACGGATTACGGAAATAGTGCTTATAGCAAACGATCACAATTGTTTCTTTATGGAGAAATACTAATTATAATTACTTAAAAGCAAAAATATAAAATTAGTAGTTGTAGTAGCACAGAAATCAAAACTTACAGTCAGGACATAGGTAAGTACCCGTTACATCAGATTAAAAATGTTCCGCTAACATCTGGAATCGCTTTGAGCACAAACAACTAACACAGTCAACACATAGCAGTAGGTACCTAATATAATTTACTGTTGATAAACAATTCAATCACGCAAAACCCGTGTTATCAGAACAACAGCATCGACTGGACGCAGTGGTATCCATGACAACAAACATTGTTATCAAACATAGAATGCAATGGAAGAAATCGTACGCAACTTCAATGCAAAGAGAATATTAAAAACTGCTTTGCCGCATACTACCGTTCGGCACGGCATGCAATATATAGTACCTATTTTATGGCATAACATACTTTGTTACTTCATTAATAGAGTTCAAATTACAATGGCATGTACTAATGTCTCCAAGTCAGCGTCAAGGCACACTGCGCCTGAATATTTCGCGCTATGTGGCATATGTTTCCATATCCTATTTCTACTGCAATGATCGCAGTCTGATCCATTGAGCCTAGAACTCAAATTCCCTTTTTGACTTTCACTAGGCCCTTCCCTTCCCTTTTTGACTTAACGCCGAAAGTTGAGAATCCAAAGTTACGAAGTAAACTGCGAATTTTTGTAGCAATATGAATTACCATTACAAATAAATATATAGGATGTTAAACCTTGATGAGTACACGCGGAATGCGTATCCTTTGTCTTGAAAAAAAGTACATTGCCGTGCCGTGCTCCGGTAGATACAAAGCATAATAAGAGGGGGTAGGCAGTCAATCAGCTATTGAAGAGCGGATCGCACAATAATACGCGAGTGAGTCATGCAATTGTTCAGCAAATACATTGATGGTTCATTCATTCATGACAATGAATTATGTTTCTTGTTGGGTTGTTGTATGCATTTCAGAATGTTGGAGTATCAATTTCCAATGATATTATATTTGTCATCATTTGAACTTTGAACAGATGTTTATTATTGTTTAGTGCATGACTGAGGGGTCAAACTTAGGTGATAGGTCTATTACATTACACATTGCAGTTATTCATGCTAACATTAGCAAGTATTTTCCAATCAACAATTGAGATACTTATGAGGTGTTTTTTACATGCTGCTATTAGGATGCTGAATCAACAGCTTGATAGAAATATCTCAACCGCCAATGCTTCCTGTATGCAACCTGCATTGTACTGCTTACTTTGAATATTTTAATGTTTTCCCATTTCACAAAAGTCTGAGCCAAATTAAGAGAAAAAGATCCAAATCTTCAAGCAATATATTGAAAAGTTTTCAGCCATTTGAAGTGGAGTCGACAATGCAACCAGTCTCAGAGATGATGAACAATAACAAACAACTGTTTTGTACAAATATTTTGCCATAAATATAATATAATAAATAAACTGCCCAGATATAGTATACATAAACATTATGAAAGGCTGTAAGGGTGTAAGTTACATAAAAATTGTCATATGATTTCTTAGACAGATAATGTATTATTAAAAGGTTATGAAAAATATTATATTATATAGAACTTTCGAGGCTAAAATCAGTGTCTGTTGACAGTACAGGCACTATCTACAGGACTGGCCAGATTTGAAAATATCTCCCAGATAAGGACTGAAACTTATAAATCAGAATTTGTTGAAACAGGCAATTAATGTCCATTACCAATTAAATAGAACATATTATCCAGACAGCAAAATTAAAAGATGTTTATTACTCAGTATAAGTGTTGTTATAGCACCAATAAAAATCAATGCTTTTTTTTTAACTTTAATGCTCTAGGAGCGTGTGGCTAAATAATAACTGCCGCACGGGTCGATCCATCAGGTTAAGCTACGCTTGCCGGGGTTGGTCTGTGGATGGGTGACCATCTTTACATAACGAGACTCCTCCGTGCCTCGGAAAGCACGTTAAGCCGTTGGTCCCGGCTGTCATTCGTGGATCTTTGACAGCCAATACGGGTCATCAGAAGCCCGAAAATCTGACAACCAGTCTTACCAAGGGGTATCGTATTACCCAGTTACTGGGTTGTGGAGGTCAGATAGGCAGTCGCTCCATGTAAAATACTGGTATTCAGCTGCATCTGGTTAGACTGGAAGGCAACCCCAAATATAGTTGGGAAAAGGCTAGGCAGATTGAATGCCTTTTGTGCATTTTATTCTAAAGTTATGCCGTAGATGTATCTCTTCACTAGCCTTGGTTGACTGGTAGAGAATGTCTAAGTCATTAAGTCTGCCTTTGTACCTTTTAAAATTCAAACTCAAAGCATTTATTTCAATTAAACCATTTACAGGCACTTTTGAATTATGAAAGAGTTTGTTAGTTAGCGAGAAAGTTGAAGCCATTCCAAAACGTAGATCTCGATGAAGATGAAGGGGCAATAAACTCCAGACACTGTTAAATCAAGAAATTACAAAATCCTGGGTACACTTTTTCTTGTAGCTTTAAAAAGAAACAATTCAAAATATAAGATTAAATAATAAATATTAGTAAGTTGTAGTAGTATTATAAGTATACCTACTAGCTAATATTTGTAATCTGTGTGTGACTAGACCAAGAAAAAGACTAGCTCAAACCAGAGAAGTTGGCTTAAGGTGTCTAATCAGTAAGTGAATGTGAGCTGAATAGATAGGTCTAAATTTCAATATCAAAAATGTTAAGAAAACAGAAACTATAACAAAACAAATATTTAAAGCTGTATGCTGTCTTTTTACTTAACAAAACTTTAAATTCCAATAATATTTTTATTTGGATTCCATAAAATTGTTATCAGTCAATGAGCTGATAATGGAGGAGCCTTGATAGCAAATGAAGAAGTCAATTTGTTAGGAACATATAATTGTATGATAAGATAACACATACAGATAAATTTATCATACATGTGATATGACTCATGCAGTATAACTTACTGTTTAGTATTGTACTTAGATTACACGTATTATTGATATTGGCAGATATTATTGATCCAACTGAAAAAATCAATGCTTTTGGTTACAGATTTCAAATCAAATTATGGGACAATCATGATTTTAATTTCTTAAAATTGTGCCCATAAACTGGTTTTTTTGTTTGTTTTTAAATTATATTTATCTTAGAAATTTTGTTTTAATCAACATGATTGATATTGTAACAATTCAAAACATTTCATGCCATTTTTTCAACTGTCTTTTATGAAAAGACCTAAAAATGTAAACAATAGGTAAATAAAAACATTAGCACCTTTTGGTTTGTTTAGCAGTAACAAACAATATAGACCACAGGTAAATGTAATATGATACAATAAAACAAAGAACTGAAGATATTAAGTATGTGAAATTAGGTTCTGACTATAAATTCCTTTTTCCTGGTAAATATTTAGAATGATTTCATGGAAATCATTCTAAATATTTATAACTTTACGCAGCTAATGATGAAACCAATTAGAGATAAAATGTGTAAATTAAAGAAGATACGGGTAGTAATTATCGCATTAAAAGAATCCAAGAAAGCGACGTCGCAGCAAAAAATATGCTAATGATCATACTCCCACACGATACACCAATGTGCGATTCAAACAAGATTAACCTAATTCTAGCCTACAGCTGTTATCTATAATGTATACTAGGGTCTAACGAACTTACCGCACAGGAAGAACATTCTTTTCCTGGATGTCAAAATTTATTCCAATGCTCCGAAACTAGAGCGGACAAAAATAGTTCACCCAAAATAAAAGCGACCACTGGGAACTGATTTCCAATGATCACAAACAAATATTATACACGTTCCTTAACCACAGCTTAAATCAATTTACAATAAAAGCGATAAATCCTCAGTAAATATCAATGAAATAAAAAAAATAGTAGAACAATTTTTTGGGATTTTGTTTTGACGTTTATTACTACCTGGCACAGACTATCAATGAAATAAGATTTTGACGTAAATAATGACGTTACTCGTTTGTCTATAACTAGGCCGCTTTCCGAATTAAAACATAATCGCTAACAGCGCTATATATGCCGCTATTTTTTTAAATTAAGATGGGTTTGCTCTTGACTCTAGTCTAGGTCAGAGGTGACAGAGACAAAGTCGACGGTGGAGTGAGCTTACCCAGAAGAAACCTTCACTCTTACTTACACAATAGATTCGGGTTGCATGCGTTCGGAAACACAGACGCAGGCACTCAGGCAGGCGTTCCGATTAGGATATCACGATTATGACAGCTGAAGGCTGTCAACAATTCGGAACGCTCGTGAACGTGCTCACGGTACTCGCTCAGCGTTAAGGCCTCTGCCTCGAATTTTGCGGGCAGCGGGGCGGCAGCGGCGGCGGCGCGGGCAGTCACCGCTTGACTGGAGTGCACCGCTCGTTGCCCGCCCCCCGCGCCGCTGTTTTCGAGAACCGGGCCATTTGATTTTACGCATAAGATCCTGCCGCTACCGCGCCGCCGCCGCCGCCGCGCCGCCGCCCCGCTGCCCGCAAAATTCGAGGCAGAGGCCTAAAACTTGCATATTTGTGTATGTACCACACATTTCTTCTTCTTCTTTGGTTAGGTGGCGAACGGTAGTCAGAATACTGTGTCAGAAACACAATTTCAAAAATGTATACTTCTATGTTTTGACATTATTGACTTGTCACTATCAGTCACAGACTACATAGAGATACCACAGACTACATAGAGATACCACAGACTACATAGAGATACGACCCACTCCAATACAGAAAAATTGTAAGTAGAGGTTGTCAAAAGTTGGAAGAATAGAATATATAAATTGTCTATGGTTTTGGCACCGGGCGAAATAGGGGTGAAGAATGATAGAAGGGGGCGAGAGACCTGACATGTTCTAAACTTCCAACCATAGAGTGAGTATATGGTTGAATTTTTTTGTTCTAAGTTTGTGTGCCGTGCTGTCAGTGTATTGCGATTTACATCAATGTAATTTATAATAATGTAATTTTTGATGATGGTTAAATTTATTATATTCTCTGATCCTTTACGGCAAGAAGAAATAAACACATTTTACACGGTTTGTAAATTGCATGCGTGAGAATACATAGGTTACTTAGCAGCACCTATATTTCATTTACTTACCTCTTCCACAGGCTTGTCAAATGCAACGTAATTACTACAGAGGGTATCCTGAATGCTATCATCCGCTTAAGTTATTCACAGAAACTGATTATTTGTGGCAATGTCCATCAGAGATGTCTCAGTAAGTGCAGTTTCAGACATAAGTATTATATTTGTCAGCGGGGCGAGCACGGCCTACTGTGACATGTCTTGAGTCACGCATTTTATCAAAGTTAATAAAACCGTTAGGCCGATTCAAACTTATGCTGTGCAAACTGTTGCACAAACAAAAATCTGTACGAGGCCCAGTGTTCACACGGCACAAGCTATTCAGTTAATGGTTGGCAGCCAGCGGACATAAACTACTATATTATACTAGAGAGGCAGCAGAGGTGTAGTGTCACTAATTCAGCTCCACCAAGATTAATTTTCCAAAGGCTGGGAGACTTGTAAAAATAAATCTATAAATTCTCTGAAATATATTCTCAGGTCATTCATTGATTCATTCATTTTAAATCTAATAATTTTGTAATTAGCGTTCTGTAAGCATACGTTGGTGTTGCGTGGACCAGATTTTAAAAGCTAGCACTCCTGTATATAAATGTATAGTCTCGTTCATTACATTAAATAATATTAAGTTGTAAATTTTAGTCATTGTAATTTGCTCATTATTCATTATAAATATACTGATCTTTTAAATCCGTCCTATCCTAAATCCCGTTTTAATTTAATAATATTTTCGTTTACCTTTGTTGCTCCGAAATTTAATTAACTTGACATTGGCTAAATGCACAAATCGTGCGAAGCCACAAAAAAAAAAAAAAAAAAAAAAGCTAGCACGGCGGCGGCGGCGTGAAATAATTTCTTGAAATGTGACATTTCTTCACTTGGGTGGTTCTCGATTATGTCTATTTTGCTAGTAGTAGTAGTGCTCTCATTTCGTCACAAATGTCACATTTTAATAGATGAATAAAAAACTTACCACATTCGTTCAGAGGTGGTGATAAGATTTGAAAATTGAAAATAGTCGATTGTTTGCCTAGGGAGCAAAAACTATTTTTAAGGCGAGAGTGTTTCTTTGAATCCAGAGTGTAGCGAGGGATTCAAAGTACGTCACTCGAGCTTAATAGTGTTCCCGAAGGTGTGTGTGTACACTACTTTTTATTACCCTCTATGAGAAAAAAAACGTGTGCGGTCTGACCCCCGTCAGGAATGAAGTTCCTTCTCACTTAAGAAAACAAAACCAAATTTTCGTAGCTGCCATCTTGGATTTACATTTTTTAATTTTAATTAAGTAAATATCGGGTCATAAATTATGTAATCATTACACCCGTCAGGAACTTCTTTTCTGACTGGGGTCCACCGGCCGCATACGTTTTTTGACCATGATAATAATTTATCATGTCTTGTCACAAAAGTCTTGGGTACGCCGGACGACGCCCGTGTTCGCCCCGCTGTGTCGTTGTAGGGACGGACCTGTTTGTCAATATTCAGGCTGATGCTCTTAGTTATCTTTAAATTCAATTATTTCACAGGGTGAACCTGAGTTTCCCGCAGTACCATGTGAAGTACAAGCAACCTGTATCATGGCCAATAACTCTGGAACGCACTATTGAAATACCCACACTCCCTGGCCGAACCTTGGCTGGGCAATACAATAGAACCGCTTGTAAAAAATTTATCAGATAAAGAGAAAACAAAAAGGATCATATTTAATATCTATCTTAATTACATGCTCTCGGAATGTTTTGTTGTTTTGATAAATAAACTTATACATTAAAATTAGTATTTAGAATTAAAAAGTGCTGTTTGTAACGTGATAAACACCAGTAAAAACTTATACTATTCAAAACCGTTTCCTACGAATGGCAACGGGAGCCCCCTGGTACGTTAGGAACGAGATCCTCCATCTCGACCTAAAAATCCCCACTATAGCCCAATTTCTAAAATGCAATTCAAAGCGTTTCTTTGATAAAGCCGCCCTTCACCGCAACCCTCTGATTGTTAAAGCAGCCAGTTATGTCCCCTCTAAAATCAGTAAGATTCGCCGTCCGAGGCATGTTCTCTCCGTCCCAGATGACCCTATAGGGTTAGAGGGTCATCTGGGACGGAGAGATCATCTCAACAGGTCTTTTTTTATTGTTTTGTAACGTGCTGGTGTCCCTATTGCTTCAGGAAAGCAATAGGGACACCAGCACGTTACAAAACAATAAAAAAAGACCCGCATTCCGACCTCGCCGACGAGGTCCATTGCGCTCGCGACACTCCCGACCCGAGTAAATAATACTCCCCCCCGACCCTCGCTCGCAAAAGCGCCAGCCCGTGTTATGCTGAGAAATGTAGCACTAAATTCCCCATTTAATAATAATATTAATACCTGTTTGATCCAGCCTGTCCCATCTTGCTGTCCTCCCGCCAGCGGCGCCCTAAGCCGAGGTTCGTACCCCACAGGGGGTGTCCCTTAGCGAGCGTTCGCTTAGTATAACATAGAATAGTTTATGCCCCTGGCTGGAGGCTTTAAGTTAATAGCTTAAGGCATCCACAGGATAGTCCGGTTAAGCAGCTGCGACCTCAATCTGAGAGTCAACTGCGAGATGCCACATAAAAAAGAAAAAAAAGAAAAACGTGCCATACCTACACTTTACTGAGAGGATAAAATGGCGTCTACTAGGGCAGCCCTTATCGATATTTCTATGTTATATTATCGATATAAGATTGTGAGAATGTTTTCATAATGTCACAGTACAATATTTACGTGTAAAAATACCTACTCCAAGTTTTCTAACATATGCCTTTCATTTGTTTGTTTAATTTAATTGCTTCGTCATTCTTTCGCGGCTAAACCGTAGTAGTAGTAGTAGTATATCTATGTGCATATATACACAGTATACATATAGCTCATGGGAAGCGTGCGATGACGATGACGCGAGTTTCACGCTTTTTGTTCACCCAAAAAGTACACATATATACACAGTATACATATAGCTCTTGGAAAACGTCCGGTGAAGATGACGGGACTTCCATGATTTTTGCTCACCCAAAAAGTGCTCAACACGCCTAAAGAAGTTTTCACTTCAAAAAAACTATCGGGCAGTTGCCCGGAGGTCGGTACGACGGATGTCGGGTGTATTTGTGCACTGTACTGGTGGCCCTATTGCTCTCCTGGAGGAGAGTGCCTCTCCGATCCAGATGATCCCACATCATCTGGATCGGAGAGGCTCCCTTTTCTATAGACGATGAATGAATTGTACACCCTGTTCCTCATACCTCTAAAAGGTGGCTCCGCCAATGGCCCGCAGATGGTAATTTTTAAATGAAATATTATAATTTATATTATTATTATTTTATCTTTGTGTATCTCATTTTGATCAACATACAAATTTGAATTTCACGGATAACCAGTGAAAAAGAAATAAAGAAGTTTTGAAAATTGGAGGAGCCACCATAATTATTATTTTTGATGCTAAGTTTCTAACACGCAAATGATTATGGGTATTCATTAAAAGTCAACACTAATTATAATAAAGTTATATTAAATAAATCAATCTCATTCAGTTCTGAACAGTACAATTTTGTTCAGGTAATTTCTATGGGATATTCTTTCAGTAGATTTCTTCCCATAATATTTGTATCTCAAATTCATGTATATCTCTTTTACATTGTGAGTTTGTCTGATTTTGATCATTGTCATTTAAAATGCCAGACATATTTGTTCAAATCGCAGGCTGTAAACAAGCAAAAAAATGATTAGTATTTTTATTGTTTCTTGATTTTATTAATATAATTTTTAATTGATCTTAAGTCTTAAGACCACACTCAAACACATTCTTTACATCACTCTTTGTTTCCATAAACAAATATTGCAAATGAGGACATTAACATCATTTTCAACACCAGCCACTCATGAGATCATGTTGGAGAAATTTATAACATGTTACTTACCATTAAGGTTCGTGGTAAAGCATCGTCACATAATGGTACTTTATTTCAAAACAAATCAAATCAAATCATATTTATTCGTAAATGTAGGTTTCATTACAAAAATGTAATGAAACCATGAATGTAATGTAATGTAGGTTTCATTACAATAGGCTGTTATAATAAGATAGTCAGTTCGCTACATTTTACTCGAGAGCATACAAATAATAATAAAGTTAGTTGTGTCCAACCAACATACACATTTAAAATGAAATTACTCAATTAATCACATACTAACACACAATTCCTTACGTACTAGACACAATTCTAATGTCATAATAATAATAGAATAAATGTAATATTGTAAAAATCTAAATGTCAGTGGTGTCCTCCTAACTCAGTTGTGGAATAGTAACATTTATGAGTTAAAAATTGTTTCAGCTTCTTTTTATACATAGTAATATTAAGTAATTAATCTTTATCTGTCGTGGAATTTTATTGAAAATGACTGGAGCCATCCGATAAATACTTTTACGTAGGAGGGCTGTTTTACTGCGATCAACACAAAGAATTTTCGAATCCCTTTTTCTTAACCGTGGATCAGCTGGGGCTCTTACTTTGAAAAGTTGTGGGTTTGTCTTAACAAACACTGCTACCTCAAAGATGTATAATGACGGCAATGTTAGAAGCTTCAATGATTTAAAATATGGTTTACAACTGTCCCTAGAGTGTAGATTACATATAGCGCGTACGCATTTTTTTTGTGCGATGAATACGTCATTTTTGTCTGTCGAGTTTCCCCAGAAAATGACTCCGTATCTTAGAATTGATTCTACGTAGCTATGGTAGGCAATAAGTACGGCGTGACGGCTTACAAATTTGGACAGTTTATAAAGAGCAAAAGCAAAACTGTTAAGTTTTTTACAAATTTCTTCAACATGCGGTTTCCACGTAAGTTGACTGTCTATCACTAACCCTAAAATCTTTGTTGTATCCGTTTTTGTAACTGAATGTCCATTGTGACTAATATTAACCGGTTGTTGTCGTTGTCGCTGACTGAAATGCATTATACACGTCTTTTCTAAATTAATTATTAAATTATTCGACTGCAACCAATCTATAGTTTGCTTTAGCGTGTCATTGATTTCTTGTTCATAATCGTAGGACTCATCTTTATTTATCATTATTGTATAATCATCGGCAAATAATACTGTTGGGTGATTAATACTTTTCGGAAGATCATTTATATATACTAGAAATAGTGGGGGACCCAATACGCTCCCCTGAGGTACCCCGTATTTGACCATTCTAGGTTTTGACCGATATTTGATCTCACGCTTTGTCATAATACTTATATTTGTTATTTCTGTGTATTGTTGCCGGTTGCTTAAATATGATGTGATAAGATCAAGACCAATGCCGCGAATGTCATATCTTTCAAGTTTGTCGATAAGTATATTATGATCAACATGATCGAAGGCTTTTGCCATGTCCATATATAGGGCACAGATTGGTAGTGTGTTATCTACACTTGACATAATTTCTTTGAGAAAATCATAAATAGCAACATTAATTGATTTATTTTTTCTAAAACCTTTTTGTTCATTAACCAGTACATTCTTACTTTCAAGAAAATTGTACATTCGGTGGTGTATTATTTTTTCTATGACTTTCGAGAATATCGGTATTAAAGTCACTGGTCGATAATTTTTAATTGAAGTCTTCTCCCCTTTCTTATATACCGGCTTAACAATAGATATTTTAAGCTTGTCTGGGAAGACTCCTTTTTCAAAACATAAGTTTATAATATAAGATAATGGATGACAAGTAATATGATGAACTTTTTTGATAATGCTGGTTGTTATGCTATCGTTTCCTGTACTTTTAGTATTTTTGAGAGATTGAATCGTCCTCGATACCTCCTCTGGTGTAGTTGGATTTAAAAAAAAACGAATGATTCATTCTGTCTATTTGTGGCGGTAGTTTATTGCAGCCTGGAGTAATTTGATCAGTGTAAAAGTCATTGAATGCATTGCAGATGTCTTTGGTTTTTACTATTTCTTTATTATCGTGAATAATTTTCGTTAGTGGTTCATGAGGGAAATCAACTTTGTTGTCATTAATTACTCTCCAAGTTGCTTTGCTTTTATTATTAGATGTGTAAATGTAATGATTATTTTGTACATACTTTGTTAGTCATATATTTTTTTTATATCGAGCTGTTTATGAGATGTATATTGCTTTATTGTTCTCACTTTTTGTTTTACGGTATTGCCACAGTAGTTTGCGTTGTATTCTACTGCACGGTCTTATGCCATTCGATAACCATTTTTGCCTTTTATTAATAGTCTTTGTTACAATTTTTTTAGGAAAACATAGGTCGTATAAAACTTTAAATATGTCTATGAAGTTGTAGTATGCTAAGTTTGGGTCATTTAGTTCATAAGCCTCACTGAAGCTTAAGCTTGCAATACACTCAGTAAACCTATATATTCAGAAGAGAAGTCTCTCATTTCAGTTTTCCACGAATGAATTGCAGACGTTCTTTTCACATTACATTTTAATATTTGCGCAGTGTGGACCGATAGTGCAGTTTCAATTACTTCTCCGTTGTTGCCACGAGCATTATGAAATATATTATTGTCTATGCAGGTGCCGCTAGATAAGCGAGTAGGTTGTTTTGTAAGTATTTTGAGGTTAAATCCGTAAACTGTATTTATAAAGGTCTTGGTAACTTGATCATTTTTTATAATATTTATATTGTAATCCCCGCAAATTATTACAGTTTTATTAGTCTTCCCATGTGTAATAAGGGAGAGCAAATTTTCAAGCGTTTCGAAAAAAAGTGAAAGATGAATCTTTCTATGGGTATTTTTCGGAACCCTATACATACAGACGACAGTTACATTATGTTGCGTGAGTTCTATGCCGCAGCATTCAATAATATTAGTTTTAGATAGTTTTTTTACTTCTTTTAGAACTTTGAATTCATGAATATTTCTCACTAAAATACACGCGCCGCCTTTTCTTACATCTCTATAAAAACTGTCACCTAATTTGTAATCCGGAAACGTGAGCATTTTTTCATCGCCTGGTAGGTACCATATTATGTTCAGTAATACACAAAACATCAATTGCCTTATTTAACTTAGAAAGTTCCGCTAGCTGTACAGTCAGCATATCTGCTTTATTAATTAGGCCTGCTATATTTTTAATTATAGACGAAAAAAAAAATCATTGGACTTACGTATGCATTAGCTAATGGACTATTGATGCTATTAACCCTTTTTTCCTCTTTTGTAACGAAAAAGTACTCTGTTATTCTTTTTTGTCGTGACGTGCATTTGTGCCCCTTGTCATTATTATTTTGTTTATTTGTTTTTATTTTATATTTAATTACGTTATTACATGGTATAAATTTATTATTATAATCAATTGTATCCACAACTAAATTTATTTTGGAACAAATATTTTGAATATAGTCATATCTATTTCGTCTTATAAGCTGAACAAAATTACAGTGTTTAAACCTACTTGATACACAACGAATCAGGTTATTTAGATTTTTCTCACTAAGAAATCGATTTGACAAACCGAAAGTAATATTACAGACGCCTTTACTTGTTTCAATATACAATACAACTCATGTGATACTTTTTGTGGATCCGAGTCTTCTTCCCCAACACACAACACCAGCTTGTCATGTTGCGTAAGTTGGAGCACGTCACAAGAATGCGTAAAAACTTCCATAAGTGCTTCAGGGTATACTAATGTTGTAACTGTACGTTGTATTTATCATAGTTGCTGTTCATTCTGGAGCGCACTAGTTCCGATGCTAAACCACGGCACTGATTGCCTCCAATAATCATTATCTTTTTTGACGTTGCCTTCGTGTTTTGTTTGGGAAGGGTCAATATACTTAGTTCGCCTACGTTCCGTTTTGGGCCCATAGTACTACTACTAGGTTCTGCTTCGGGTTGTAGGCATTTTTTGTTTGTATCGATGAGTTTTGAAGTTATAGTAAAGTCTTCTGTTTCAGTTTGCTTGGTAGGACTTCCCAGGTTTTGTGATGTGGTTTTATGACACCTTTCTTTTAAATCATTTATAATCTTTTCGTTATTACTTATGATTGTCTTTAATGAACTATTCTCAGACAATATGTTTTTTAGTTCATTCTCCATTGAAGCTATTTTTTCTTCCATCGCCTTCACTAGTGCATCCAATTCTTCTAATGTCTTCCTTTCATTAGTCTGCAGATTTTGGTAACTTCTATGGGGCTTATTGAGTATCCGGTTGAAACATGATTCAAAGTGAAAAGAACAAAAATATGAACAGTTTATGTTAACATCTTTAAATTTTCCACACCAATTGTTTTTTCTTTTTTCGTTTATTAACAGGCAACAATGAAAGTAAAACATAAAACCAATAAAAAAAACCATAGCATTATCGATAAATAAAATGTCTAAATGCACTACTCTATCCCTTCAATGACAAGAAAATGATTTCGTGAAGTAAAACTGTTGAAAATAATGGCAAAAGGGAAATTATGAATGCTTTACTGTTGAAGCTCTTAACGAATGCAGAATCTTTTGTTTATCGTCTAAATCTAAAGATATTTCAGCTGAAATTTATGTACGTACTGGTGCAATGTTATTTTCGGGTGATGTCCGCTTCTTTTGATGCCACATCCGATTATATTGCAATTGAGCATCTTGCTATTGATGATTTCCACCATAGGGCCGAGTTTAAACGCAATAACACAGCAAATAACTCCAAAAATTCACAAATTTTAACCACAACTCAAGATCATTTTTTGACAGTTGACGTACCCAACTTTGCTACCTACCAAACACCGAGAGGATAAAATGGCGAATCGGCCGCAAATAGGTACCCGATATATTACTTTCTTCTATGGTTAGAGGTATTTCAATGACTAGAAAATGTAGGGTTGCCATTATAGTAGCTGTCAAAAACACTATTATCCTTTTTCACATAAGCAAAATTATTGAAGTTAAAAAGAGATAGCAGTATTTTTTTGATTTTGGCGTCGATAAGCCTCGTATTTGTATAACTGTTTTTTCTATAGTAAAACATTTCAAGTCCATTAAGTTTTCTAAGTCAATGTTGATCTCAGATTTTAGTTGTTGTCTATTATGATCTACAAGTCAATGGATAATTTTGGCAAACTACCAGTGTTTCCACTTTTAGGGATTTCTCCCTCATTTAGGGAAAAATTACCAATATTTATGCATGATTTAGGAATGTTTAATTTTGACAGGGATTAGGGAATTTTGGCGAAAAAATTAACTTGAGTTGGTAACCATATTGTATAGAAGTAGGCAGCACCTAATATATTACTTTATTCTATGGCATCAATGATTAATTAACCATTTGAGGGGATTTCCTCAAACTCGTAATGAATGTAATCAGTCTAATTTTAGTTTACCACAGTGGCTAGTGACGACATCGGAACTAAGTCGCATTATTGTGCGTTTGCACTGGTGAAACATTCACAACAAAACATGTTGTTCTGAAATCTTTTATTTTCTGTCAAAGTTCCATACATTATTTGACAGAAACTAGGGATTTCAACATGTTTTGTTCTGATGTTTCGCCAGTGCAAACGCACGTATGTTCTAACTAGAGTTGGTATGTTTCGTCTCTCTCGATGAATAATGAATGTTTTCTAGGTATTTAATTAGTTATGTTTTTTAAATAGGTTATTTCGTTTATTTAGCTTTTTAACATCCATTTTTTTTTTTAAACGGTTTTAACAAAATTTAAAAAAAAAAGTGTGCCGCCTGTGCCGGGAGCAGGGTCCAAGCTGCCAGTGGTTAGGGCTGCAGAGATAGGAACCTCCTCACAATACGAGCCGTATCGAGGCCTTCTAAAGCGGTTGGAACAAGGGCAGGCCCTTGTTCCAACCGCCTAACGAGAGCCTCGAGAGATGTTTGTCGAGGCTTTCGGCCATCAGGCCATTAGCCGTTACGACAATCGGCACAATGATAGCCGAGCACACATGCTCCCTATACCAAGGAATTTTTAACTTTTTTTAGGGAATTTTAGGGGTAATTCATTAAGAAACTGGGGAAAAACCAAAATCGTAAGTAAAAACACTGCAAACTACCCACCCGCAAAGAATGACGGCACGTAGTATCCACAGATATTTTTTTTGTAGTATCTCTATCTAGTCTGTGACCGACGCGGCGCGCTATCCAAATTATGAATTCCGATAACACACTAGCAAAATTATAGTAAGCTGTGGAAATGAACATTTTATTCGTAGATAATGCAAGACAAGATGAAATAGAAACATTTTATGAAGTAAGTACCGTAAAAAAGTAC
Source organism: Xanthia togata (assembly GCA_963853775.1). Classification (NCBI taxonomy): domain Eukaryota; kingdom Metazoa; phylum Arthropoda; class Insecta; order Lepidoptera; family Noctuidae; genus Xanthia; species Xanthia togata. The sequence goes on from OY970805.1 coordinate 9,168,675, forward strand.
ATTACAGAATTTTTGTTGTGTACTCATTTGGGTTGATAAAGACAAAATGTTTATTGCATTTTACAGTCCTGCCAACGACATAGGGACTTCTACCGAGGATATCCCAATGCTCATCATCCTCTAATATACTTCAAAGATGCAGAATATAAGTGGCAATGTCCCAGAGAAATGACTCCGTAAGTCCTTCGTTTTAAAAAGAGGAATAGAAACCTTAAAAGTAACAAAACGCTGGAAGTCTTATTCATCTAATGATTACGGTCTACGAACTCACCACGAGTACCTACATCGTCGTCTTAGGTCGCAATCTTTAACTTATATCCTTAATTTATTAATACTTAGTGGACTCATCGATATACCTACTTAGGACAGTCTGCCAAACATCGCCACGAAACAATCTTTATTGATAGGCCCTGACGTCTTAACTTGCGGTTATCTTTCCCCAGTGTGTACCTCTCGTTCCCGATGTATCATGTGAAGTACAAACAACCGGCCATGCTGCCTAACAACCTAGGCCGTACCTCAGGAATGCCATCGTTGCCGGGCCGCACGCTCGCCGGACGATTCAATAAGGCAGCTTGTAAACTATTCGTCAGATAAACGGTAACGGTAACTGTTTTCATATTTACTAATTCGGTTTACATTTAAAGCATTATAACACGCGCCTTGTTATAGTAGGTATTTCTGCAATCAACACGGCAGGACGTCACCTTAAGACGATCAGACTATCGGATTCGATGGTCCGATCCGGCTATCGGGGCCATTATTTTGTTTGCACATTCAACACACGTCCGATCCGCTAGTCAGATAGTTTGCATTGTTCTGATATCCGGATCAGACTATCAAATCCGACTATCTGATCAAAAAATCTGACGTGTATTCCCAGCCTAAAACGAAGCACTATAATTAGCCCATTATTTCTTGGGTGATAAAGTATCCTAAAGTGATAGTGACAGAGTAAGCTATGAGGAGGTCTCGTCCTTATCACCTAATTTCCACCATGACAACATTAAGGTGAAAGCGTCAAGGTAGTCCGCGAAATTCAAATTTTCTTACGTTTATTCCAATTTGCAGATCAGGTTGTATGTTGAGCGAAATATGATTCGCGGCCGTATCAAATATTTATTTATAGAATTATAATTCTATATAGATTATATAGAGTTCTATTGATGATTTTTATGAGAATAGTGATATTTATAAAATAAAATAAATAAAAATAAAAAGCCATTTGTTCTACTACCCTTTTACACTTTTTTACAAAATGGTTGTAGCATGCGTATTTGTAATTTACAGTAAGTACCTATAGCATTACAATTTCTAACATGCAAAATTATATTTTTGATTCATCCCATTTTAAATGATTTGGTGGATATTTATTTCCAAGAGTTTTATCTTTATAGGTACTAATGTGTATTGATTTATTTTTCTTTATTTCCTTCAATCCCCAGTATTTTTTCCATGCTATGGCGATTCTTCTCTGCACTTCATTTTCAGTGAGATTATCAAATGAAACTGATTGACCCAAATAAATTATACTCTTTGACGAATTCTACATTCCGACCATCGACCATTATTGGGTCGTTTTCCTTACTGTTTGTGATTATTTTGGTTTTTGTAATGTTGATCGACAGGCCCACTTTTTGGCTCTCTTCTGTCAAGTCGTTTAACATGGTGGCCAAAACTGTCGTAGTTTCTGCGTAAATGACTATGTCGTCTGCGAAGCGGAGGTAGAGATGTTTAGTGTTTTTTTTTATGCATTGACTTAGAAGCTTGATTTTTTAGATCTCCGACGGACCGTAGACCTCCACACATTCCTGGGAAAAAGGGTCTTGACAGACTGACAGAGAGACGGACAACGAAGTGATACTATATGGTTTCCCTTTTTTCAGTTTGAGGTACGGAACCCTAAAAAAACCAGTCGATAATAATAGTAGCCAGTTGATAAAAGTAAATTATATTATAAAATAATTATGTAGAGTAGGTACATTGACTTAGAAGCTTGATTATTTTAGATCTCCAACGGACCGTAGACCTCCACGCGTTCCCGGGAAAAAGGGTCTTGACAGACTGACAGACAGACTGACAACGAAGTGATACTTTAGGGTTTCCCTTTTTCCTATTGAGGTACGGAACCCTAAAAAAGCCAGTCAATAATAATAGTAGCCAGTTGATAAAAGTAAATGAAAGGTATTATAAAATAATTATGTACCTACTTATTACAATCTAAAATAAAATGACGATGGGAACTCCGGTAGTCTAGCCATAATGAGTTTGAATTCATTTAGTCCAATGCCACCACTCTTGTCTAAATTTATTTCATCTAATATCTGCGAAAAAAGAAAACAAAGCGGTTTGCAATAAGACAAAAAAGGAATTCACTACCACATTCCTTTTTTGTCTTATTGCAAACGATTAACGAAACGATATATCTTTTTTACGATAGCACATCGGCAAACTGCTAAATGCCTCCTCATATTGCCAGTGCCAGCCTATAACTGTCCATAAATCCATTGCAAGACAAGGTTAAATGTTATAAAGCAAAAACAACCTAATCCATAATTTAGATTCACCCTTGATATTGGTCAAAATAAAATGACTGAAAAGGAAATGGAAAGTCCAGTCTTAACAAGGAGCAAAAATACGTACGTATCATGACGATGAAGTATGTACAGACGCCAGCACATCAACCTACTACAATCTGTCAAATTTCTTTAATAGATTTTTAACTTTATCACTAAAGTGTAAGGTTCAAAGTTGATTGGGAAAATTTGACAGTTTCGGGTAGGTTGACCTGCTGGCGTCAGTACACTGGAAACTCGCATAGTACCTATACAAAGTTGATACGACAGACGGGCTTTCCTTTAAACTGCCTATACTAGGTACCATTTTCAAGCTCTGTACTAAAAATCAATTAAATAGGAGCAGTAGTTTACTCGTAAATGATTTTTTAAGTTTTTACCCCGTTTAAACACGATGTATCTTTCCTAACAGCTGATTATGTCTATACGCATAGGTCATCCACCTTAATTAAAACGATAAATCTGAGTATAACCTACGATGCGTTGTTGCCGCTCTGACGCAAGTCACAAGTACAACCAAAAAATTCTCGCTAAAAAGATTGCAAAGCAAACAAGGAAGCAATAAATACACTCACTTGTGTTGTTATTGCATCTTAGATCCTTGCGCGATCGGTAAGTGGGGGCAGTGGGGCCTCAGTGCGTTGGACGGTATCCTTTCGGAACGTATGTTACGTGACACGGAAGCTCCTGCGCCCGTGCGCCGCTTTTGTTTTGACGAACACGCGCGCAGACAATAGGGATGATGCCTGGGTCAAAAAAATGAAATTCTATTTAGTCCGTCAGTCAGATAATAAAAAAATATTAGACACGTATTTTTTGCTTTATCATATTAATAAAAAATGACTTAGATACAACGCATTCAAGTTGGGGAGTGGGGGTTGATACGTCACAAGTATGGATAAAATCTACATACAAGTGACGTCATGGCACATTATAACTCAATGTATCGCCGTAATCTTTTGATAACGTAAAAAAAGAAAAAATACGTGTACGTTATTTTTTCATAATCTACATTACGGACAAAAAACATTTTTTTAGTCATCATCCCTATTGTGATTTTGTTTTGATAATGTGATAGGACACTAAATAAATTTAAGACAATATTTATTTTTTTATTGTGACAGGACACGTAACATCGGATTATTATTATTTAGTGTTGGTGCTTTTTTTTGTGAAAGACGTTTTTTATTGTGATAGGACACGTAATTAAACTTTGGTTGTGTGTGTCTGTGTAATTAAAATACAATTGTTGAACTAAATTATTTTAGCATTTCACAAATTAAAGTGCTTAGCAACGAACAGTGATTTAATTAGAAAAATAAATAACAATTTTCTCCGTCGGTATAATTTGTGCATTCGTGCGAATGCGAATAGTGTTTTTGTTATGATTGTTGTTGTGTGCGTACTTACTTCAAAACCGTACCTATCAAAAAAGCCGAGCGAAGGCCTAAGCCGCCGCTCGCGCCACCGCCCCGGCCGGCGCTTTGACACGAGATAACACACGCCGCGGTTCGGCGCGCGCGCGACGTTGCCGCTTTGCTACATAGGTATCTAAGGTCAGTTAAATTTATTTACACAGGGTGGTTGCGTTTTACTCTGATTTGCTAGCTATTTAGTTAGTTTGAAAAAAAAAAAACTCATTTTTGATGCTTTTTATTTTTATACCGTACCGAATTAATACTAAAAACGTATAGTATACGTAGTGAAATTTAATGCCCCTCTGTCATATCAACTCTGTATACCCCACGATCAAAATCCGGCGCAAAAATTGCGTAAAATTATACTTACAACTTTTGCAATTTTAAGCTTAGAGTCCCGATCGATGTGATTATCGGCCGTAATTATACGGTTAGTATCATTATCACTCCAAGTCAACCGGTCCACAATCCGGCTAATATCCTTTTCGGTAATCTGACCATCTTCATCGAGATCTGAAAATTTATTTCGGAAATTATCTTTAAAAAAAGTGATGATGTCACCCTGCACTATTATTGCAATGCATAGTTCGGAAGTCCATTGCAACTTGTCGCTCATTGACCCATTACCATGACTGGACTATACGGTCAATCCATCCTCAAAATAAAGTTTACAACTTTTTTTTTTGTGGCTTCGCACGGTTTCTGCATTTAGCCAATGTCAAGTTACAACTATTTGTCTATAAAGATCTATTTGTCTGGATTTGAGGAACTTATCATCATAGGAACAACAATTGTATAGGCGTCTGATAGTTATTTATTATATAATTTTAAACTAGGTTTACAAAAATGTACTATACAACAAACGAATATGCTTTCAGATTTTGAAACATAACATAAAACAGCTCAAGCCCTCTACGTGCCACCATCTACGTCATACAATAAAATACCTACCAAAAATCCTGAACGCCCAAGCAGCCTTAACTTCGGCTGGACAGCCAGCGCACATAGCCGAACATAAGTCCACTAGATCTTCGAACGAAAAACAATCATCGTCTTTCGAGGAAAACACACTGAATATCCTGTCTTGAAACGGATTGTTCTGAAAATTAACGTGTTACAAAATCTACAATAACAACGGTCTGAATTATTAAAAGCTCTATAACTGAATTAAGACAACAACAAAAGTCTGGAACAAAACTGGCTGGTTTTTCATTTTGCAATATCTTCCTCCAATTTGTCTAATTCCGATCTCGGAATTCAGCAAAAGTGGTATCCTAGTTTTATCTTTCAGAAATTTTGTAATACAATCAAGACTTACCTTTAGGACGCAGAACTTGTTAACAATATCTTCTCTGCTAAATCTATGATGGAAGTTATTTTTAATCACCTCTGGATCAATCGAATAGAACTTTTTCATCAAGCTGAAAAATTATGTTATTTGCTTAGACTTGTGTTACTTGATGAAATGGCCCCAAGGCTGGGAACACGTCGCTATCATAACAATGCAAATTATCCGACTAGCGGATAGGACGTGTGCGAATGATCAAACAAAATAAATGATGAATAATGTTTATTAAATAAATAATGGCGCTAACGCCTTCCGATAGCCGGATCAGACCGGCTCCAAAATGTAAAAATCTGACATGTATTCCCAGCCTAAGAGAAACTATGAATCACTTACTACAATATTTCTCCCTTAGACAGATAAGTCAAGGATGCATAGTCTTCTAGAACATCCTGGGTCAATCCCGGATACGATTGTGCACTGCCCATTAATTCGTTTGCTATTCGTTCCGTGTAAACACTAACACTCACTGCTTTGATCGGAAATCCTAGTGCATACTAACAAAAACTTAATCGCTCTATAAAAATTATCTTATCATGCCTATTACCAGTAATTAAAAACAAAGATTATATCGATTGTAAGGTTAGTACTATATTACTTTGTGACGTCGCCGCGTCAGCAGATGCCAATTGTTCAAATGAAACTGCGAATTATATTAAGGAAAAATAATTTATTGTTTAAAAATAACACCCGAGATCATACTCAGCAATAGTAACACATACATACACGAAAAGTCAATGCAATACAAATAAAGCAATACAATGCTCTTTACAATTTGCTAATTTACTTATTCCAAGATAGTGTCGTTTCATGGGCTACTAGTTGCTAGAAAGTCATGCACAACGAAATAAATATATGAGACAAAACAATATAGTGTAAACTTGCGATTAAGGAAGCGTCTAAGATATGAGAATGACTAAATAGTGGTTGGTTAAAAAAATACTAGAAATTCAGGCCATAAGATAAGAATAATATTGTTTTCACTAAAGTTTTGGATGATTCCACTTGCACTTATGATTGTCAATAATATTTACTAGCGTCGGTGTGGTTTGTCATTATCAGTTGCGATTAGTATTGCAGCTGAAAATTTGACGCTATGCGCCTGCACATCACCTTTTAGGGAAGTCAACATTGTCAAAACTTATTTGGCGTCGGGCTCTCATTTTAGCTGCTTCTTCGAACGAAGGCATGGAATTGGACTTGAAGAGCCCCAGACTGGACTTCTCAAGCATGCTGAGCCCACTGCTGCTATTCGAATTACTATCTATATTCACTAGTTTGTCTTGTAGGATATTTTTGGAGCCACTTTTTGGTAGATCCTGTTTGATTCCGACACTGTGCGTGTTTTCTTTGATTTGGGAGGTGAATGTACTGGGGATGTTCTGCCGGGCTCTCATCTGCTGGTAGGCATTGGCTGAGATGTAGCCTGAAATTTTGTTGTTGGTTTCGTTTGCAATTTTCATCTGTTCCTCCTGGAAACACTCGTCGACCGTGCGACCTTGTATAATCGCGAATACGTACAGACGAGCTAGCCTGCAAAAGATGTGATGTCGTGTAAATACAAATAGGGACTTATAAAATAATAATACGACTTACGAGTGGTTGAAGGCTTGGGGAAGAGTGCCTGCTTATACGAATGTTTCTTGTCTAAACTAAATAATGCTTGCTGGATTAAGGTTGCTGGTACGAGCGGCGCGGTGGCGACGGAACAATTTTCTACCGTCGCCTCCGCCCCGCTCGGCCATCGCTCGTCGCCGCAAATTTCGTACCCGCAGGCTAAAACTTAAACTACGATTAGCAGGGCAGCTTATAAGTAAAAGCAAATAAAACTTCTTACTTTTTGAGCTTTTTCACCCTGACAGTAGTATTCCTAGTCCCAAGAAATGAAACAGAACTGGTTTTTTTTTTTGACTAGGGCATCTCGTAGCTCACCTCTGAGGTGATGACTACATAACCGGACATTCCTGTGGCTGCCTTAAGCTGCTACACTCAAAGCCTCCCAGCCAGGGGCAAAAACTATTCTAATTAAAACTAAGCGAGCGCTCGCTAACGGCGCCCCCTGTGGGGTACGGACCTCGGCTTACGGCGTCGCTGGCGGGGGGACAGCAAGTTGGGACAGGCTGGATCAAGGATAATTCATTATTATTAATCGGGAAATTTAAAGCTACTGGCTCAGCATCGATGCAGGCTGGCGCATCAACGAGCAAGGGTCGGGGGGGAGTCTTATTTACACGGGCAGGACGCAATCGCGGAGGACCTCGGCGGCGAGGTCGGAATGCGGGTCGGTGTCTGTGCACTGTACTTGTGGCCCTATTGCTCTCCTGGAGGAGGGTTATGGGGTCGTCTGGGTCGGTAAGGATTTGCCTCGGGCGGCGGATCTGACTGATTCTACTAGGGACATAGTTGGCGGCCTCGACAACCAGAGGGTTGCGATGTTTGGCGGCGGACTCAAAGAAACGCTTGGAATTGCGTTTAAGAAATTGGTGGATTGTGGGGATCTTTAGGTTGAGATGGAGGATCTCGTTCCTTACGTACCGGTGATTTTACGGAGGAATCTATTTTGAAGCGTTTGCATCCTATGGATATGGCGGGGCTTTGCTTGTGCAAATACGGCTCCCGCATAGGTCATAATGAGACGAACGCACGCCGTGTACGTACGCAATTTGCACCTTAGTGACATTTTGCTATGTGCATTCAGGACAGAGTGAAGTCTACCAAGAACGAAAGCGGCTCGCTAAGCTTGCTTTATGTAATCGCTAAAGGAGAGATGCTGGTCGAGGACAACACCTAGGTATTTGGCTCGCTTCTCCCAGGGGATAGGCTTGCCGAACATGGTGATTGGTCGGGGGAGGTTTGAACCTTTTACGCGGTTTCGAAAAGAGAACCGCTTGGCTTTTATCTGGGTTGACTTCGATGCTCCACTTTCTAAACCAGGCCCGAGCTTGTCTACTGAGGTCTGGAGAGTGCGCGCTATCGAGTCAGAGCCGGAACCCTTGTAGTAGATGGCCGTATCGTCTACGAACAGAGCCAACTGCGCCCTTCTACTCTTTGGGATATCGCTGGTGAATAGCGTGAAGATTAGGGGGGAGAGCACAGAGCCTTGAGGGACTCCTGCGCGGATAGGACGGGGGGAGGATATCGCTCCTTCGATACGGTAGCGGAAGGTGCGGTTTCACAGAACTGGCGACTTGTGGGTATATATACCTGCCGCCTGCCGATTAAGGCGCGGGATATACAGAAGAGGCGAGGGGGGCGGGCGAGGTGACGGCGCGCCGCTACTTTCATATTTCAAATGTATGGGAGCGACGATAAGCACCCCTCCCGCGCCCCGCCGCCTGTGTATATCTCACGTATCGGCGCTCCTATACATTTTGTATGTAATATAAAAGGAGCGGCGCAGCGTGCGCGCCGCAACATCACCTCGCCCATCCCCCTCGCCTCTTGTGTATGTCCCGCGCCAAAGGGAACACAGGTGCGTTCTTATGTGATTGTGGTTTTCATATTTTAGGGAAATAGTCGTATACTCACTTAAGCATCGTTTCAGATGTAGATAGTTTAGGGGCGGCCAGTTTAGCAGCGTGCGGTGGCAGCGCTAACAAGCGGCGCGTGAGTCGCGCCAGTGACGACGCCTTCTCTCGGAACCCCGGCGATGACATACGCCAACCATGCACGCGCAAAGCTTCTGATACTGCCCATAATAATTTCTGCAAAGAGTTTTAGAATGTCATTTTTAAACATATTTTACTATTCATTATTATTTTATTAACATTACTAGTCTAGTGGACATAAGAGCGACCGCTGAGCGTTGGGGCTCGATTACCGGGTTGGGCTGTTTTCTTGGATTTTTCCATCAGGAATTTCTCTATGGCAACCTAAAGGCTGGATCTGTACCTGGTTGAACTGAAATAAAATTGCCCAAATAATACATGAAGTCACTAGTGAAATGTGAGTTTACGATACATCTCATTGGTGTTCTAGTCTACCTAATTAGGAATATAGGCATAATGTTATGATCTGTTGATTTATGTATCTTTTCGAAGCAAAGAGTAAGGATATGCAACATGACGAACCTTCTTATGAGTCTCATTCAATTCACTGGAGGTCCTCGTCCCAAACGCCTCGGACGCCCGGCGTGCTAATGTAAGTTGTGAATGCGAACTCCCTATACTATCGCCTCCGAACGACAAACTCTTTGCTATCTTACTCCTTCCATTGTCAGAGTCATCATCAAAAGGATCGCGCTTTCTCTTCATGAAATGATCACTTTGTGTTCCATCCATACTTTTGGTCTCGGCAGTACGGACCGGTGAGCCAAATAATGCTCGTTTTGATTTCATTGCCTGAACTGGTACGGATGTTGAAGGAGCTTGAGGCATAGGTCTTCTATTTTCGGGGCTAAATAGGGCTCTTTTGAGAGTCTCACGAGCAGGCTGTGACCTTGTTAGGTGGTCGGAATCCATGAGTAATCTTCTCATGGCTTTTTTCTTGCTAGAGCCGCCGCTTCGCGTCTTGGGTGTTTTTGCTGGAGTCTTTTTCCCTGGGGTCTTGCGAATCGGTGTTCTCTTGCCCGGAGTGCGCCTGGTGCGAGGACTCTTCCTTTCTGATGAGTTGACCAGCTTTCTATGCGGGAAGAAACTTGAAAGGATTTCGATATCAGTATAAGATAGTGATAAAAACACAAGTAGTATCTAGTATTCATTGGTAGAGGAGCTTGTGGTTAAGTAATAAAAGCGGCACGGGTCGATCGATCAGGTTAACCTAGGCCACGGTTGGTCCGTGGATGGGTGACCATCTTTACATACCAAGACCCCTCCGTGCCTCGGAAAGCACGTTAGGCCGTTGGTCCCGGCTGTCCTTCGTGTATCTTTGACAGTTGTTACGGGTCGTCAGGAGCCCGAATGTCTGGCAAGCAATCTTACCAAAAGGGTATCGTATTACCCAGTAACTGGGTAGTGGAGGTTACATAAGCAGTCGCTCCTTATAAAATACTTGTATTCAGCTGCATCCAGATAGACTGAAAGCCGACCTCAACATTGTTGGGAAAAGGCTAGGCAGATGATACTAACACATTCGTGCGGCAGACGCTGATCAGGATAAACTAAATATAACAATACATTTAGAGCAAAAAGTACGTTTTGATTACACCGTAAAGGGGTTAAAGAAAGTTTGTATTGAAGAGAAGCACGGTAATACAAAAGCTATAAAATTAAAATGAATATCCATACAGAAATGATATAATTTTGTGTCCATTTGTCAATCAATCTGCCTAGCCTTTTCCCAACTATATTGGGGTCGGCTTCCAGTCTAACCGGATGCAGCTGAATACCAGTATTTTATATGGAGCGACTGCCTATCTGACCTCCACAACCCAGTAACTGGGTAATACGATACCCCTTAGTAAGACTGGTGTCAGATTTTTCGGGCTTCTGACGACCTGTAACGACTGTCAAAGATCCATGAATGACAGCCGGGACCAACGGCTTAACGTGCTTTCCGAGGCACGGAGGAGTCTCGGTATGTAAAGATAGTCACCCATCCACAGACTAACCCCGGCAAGCGTAGCTTAACCTAATGGATCGACCCGTGCGGCAGTTATTACTTAGCCACGAGGTTTTGTGTCCATTTGTATTTGTTCGAAATAATAATTATTATTATACTTACTTCTTATCAATGAGCACCATTTTGGCGGTGGATGCTTGCGCCTTCTCGTTAATGGTGGCTGCGCTGGCGAAGGCTTGCCGCCGACGGGCTAAGTGCGATAAACGACGGCCAGGCGACTTGGCTTGAGCCATCCTGTCAACAATTAACAATTTATTACTATTGCTACAACAACAGATTAACTTACTTATCGCGGGTTGAGTTTCACGCCTGCAGTGTGGGTGGGATAGTACTTTTTTTTTTTGTTCCGGGGTGGAAAATCTTCATTGATGTCCTCCGGCCTGGGGCGAGCGAAGGGGTCTGTCAGACTCATACTAACTAAAAACCACCCCGGTGTTCCCTTCCCACACTTGGACCGGAGATCATGAGATCTTGTACGCCTTCCTTGATCACCGACGGGCTTTTCCGGGCCACCTGTTGCCAGCGGAGGGAGTAAGCGACGTCTGCGCGGAGCGCGTGGAATACCACGCGCCGCCACCCGTCCCTCCGAACCTGTGTACGGGGGCTGTACCCGTCCCTCCGCCTACACCCGGCCCGCTGCTGCGGATCAGGAGAGTGGTCTCAATCTCCCTCTCCCTTTACGCAGCCTTCTTCTGCGAAATTACGGTTTCACAGAAGGAGATCACCGCATCCCAGGACTCAGCGCTCCCGATCATTGAACGAGCGACAGTCGGCAGCGACAGATCGGCTCCGACTTCTGATACGAGGGCACGGCGGATGGGATAGTACTAGTTCAAGTAGTAGGAAAGACGGGAAGGCCTATCTTTGCCTTGCAGTGGGGCAAAACAGGCAAGAAAAGGACCGGCCAAGTGAGAGTCGAACTCGCATACGACGGGTTCCGAACTGTAATATCGATCGATCTAATAACGCGGAAAAAAAAAGTTTATTGTATGGAGACCCCATGGAAAATTTCAATTCTATCCTATTAGGGGTCATGGGATACAGCCCGCTGACAGACAGACGGACGGACAGCGGAGGCTTAGTAATAGGGTTCCCTTTGGGTATGGAACCCTAAATATACTACAATAGTAATGAGGTGTTATGTATAACATACAGTTTGCTTATCTGACTAATGATGACTTTCTAAATTACAAACACAAACTCATAATTTTTTCTGCTCCCTATGCAAACAATGTTTCAATAATCAATTAGTTAATGAGGGTATTAGGTTAACGCTGACGAGTTTATAAACTAAACAGTATTTGTTGACTAACTTGCACGGGATTAACAACATGCCCGGCCAAATGTTCTTTTTTTGTTTAAGCCCTTGGCCTTCATCTCACCGGATGGTAAGTGATGATCAGGCCGAAGGTGGAAGCGAGCTTCACCCGGAATCCTCAACCACAGAGCAATTGACTATCTTACCTCCAACTGCCGAAATACAACAATGCTGTTAAAGAAGAAAAGAAAAGAAAGAAAGAAAATACGTTTATTTGCGGTAGAATATGACGCAAGCAAGGAAAAAAAAAACAAATAAAACACGAAAATAACAAATTGGAGGAAAATATGCGTCACATCCACGCAAAACGGCCATCGCTCAGCATAATGCTGGGACCCTATGCAAGACAAAGCCCCAGCGCTGGTTTTCAGCGACAACCGGCGTTGACATTGTTGTCATGGCGACTGACTTAGGTCCGTATTACAGAACGTTCCTCAAGTCCAGTTTGATCTTCAATCAGTTGATCACTGTTTAAATATAGAATCAGTACTTGAGCATCAGTCTTATTCCAGAACGGTAATCAATCTATACTCAGCTGAATCGAGACTCAAATCGAGCCTCAAGCAGAGATGTGTATTGTCTATGCATCAGCCTGTTTTCGTTTACAATTTATTTTATTTACCAACTTGGTTCTGATTAAAATATACCATAAGAGCCCAATTATTTAGGAAATCAACGTTATAGATCGATCCCGAATAGTACAATCCCCGATTAATTTATTGAAGTAAAGATTAGTCATTTTGTAAGAAAAATAAGGCTAGCTTAAAATACTTATCTATGGCCATAAATAGGTATGTTATTAAAATGTCAGTACGTAGCACAGAGTACATTATTTATACGGTACGTAGGTCAAATATGTGAAAACATCAGTTTATTGAAGCCGTCGCATAAAAACGTAAACACACAAGAATATGCAATTCTGGGGCTATGGGAAATATTTATTAATTCTACCTATGATATATCACGATTTAAGAAAAACACAACCTATTGTGAGTCGGTGGGTCGTCTTAGGGTTGGTACCTTTTTTTGGAGTTTTCACAATTTTTTGGGCCTGTGTATTAAATATCTGAGAGGAACGCTAAAGTTCAACCTTCTATTTGATTTATCGTCAAACAAATTTATTGTAATGATCTACCTCTTCAATTGCATCCATTTAGATAGTAATCATTCAAAAATACAACAATATAGAAACTCGAAAACGCATGAACACAACAAAAATGTACATTCGGACATGACAATCTATGCTCAAGCGCGGTCTCGACCACACTTGGGTGATTAGAGATCAAATCACTGCTTGGGTTCGATTCGCGAACTAAGTAACGATCTAAAATAAAGCCAAACTCAGCTGAACTATGATCAAAGAATCTATGCTTGAGGAACGTTCTAAAATTAAAATCAGACTTAAAACTAGTTTTAAACAGAGATCAATACTTGAGTTTCCTTCTGTAATACGGACCTTAGATAAGATGGTGGTAGCTAGCCAGGCGGTCTTAGAACAAGCCCTACCACCAACCAAACCTAGCAGAGACCCCTGAGTCTGAGATAGGTAGTGTAACCACTAGACCACAGAGGCGGTTAAAAGGGTTATTTATTTATTTATTTATTTATGGGTCAGGATATAATACGTCTGCCTGCCACTTCGTAAATATAGGCATGATTATGTTAAATAATAATAATAATATATAGATATTTAGTCTACTATGATATACATACTTGAGCCTCATTGCTTTCCTCTTGCTAGCACTGTTAGGAGACTGGAGGCCTCCAGAGTAAATGTTTACACTTGTATCAGTCTCGGCACCAACGTATCTCTCTCCATAGCGTAACGCAAGTAATTCTAGCTTCTCTGAGTGCTTTGTCACATTGTAGCTGGAAAAAGGTACAAACAAAATAAAAGTTTGAATATCTACTAATAGTAAAAAATAAGTTGCCTAGCCATTTCATCTATTTATTAGATAAAGCTAAGATTTAGATGCAGATTTCGTCCTCTTTCGCATCATTAATTTTATTGAGGATGGTTTAATTTAAAACTTTCGCATTTAATAGCCTCAAAAACCTGGGGCCAGGTTGCTTTTGATAACATAAAAATAACTTTATCATAATACCAATGTCTACTTCCTCAAACATTGTTTGAATCCATAAGGAATATTTTGCTCCCTTCCTATGCATATTACTAACAAATAGGTACAAGGTCAAAATCACCCAACACAGTAAGTTTATAAGAGAATACTTACTACACGTCATAGTATCTGCATTTCACCACATCTGGCCATGCTGTCTCAGCTGCCTCTATTTCAGTACACATTTTCAAATGTATACTCTTGTCATTTACACTAGTATCTAACTCAGAAGGCTCATTAGATGTAGAACACTTAGATTTTTCCCCATTCGAACTTTTACTAGTACTTTCATCAGTATCTAGTGTTTTCGAGATTTCAGGGATTTCTACGAATGACACCCGTTTTGTAGGTGTTGTAGAGTTGATTTCAGGCACAATAACTTTTGCTTCTTCATCAAACAAAGGTAGATAGGAATAATACTTCTTGAGCATTTCTGTCACATCAGTCTTTAGGATGGTCACTGAAGGTGGTGGTAAGACTCCTTGTAGAGTTTCCTGTTAGAATTTTAAATTGAATAAAAATATAGACTTGATTTAAAAAAAAAAACAAAACCAGCTACAAAAGACGACAGAAAAAATATGCCTACAAAAGTTTTAAGTAAAACTTGAATTTTATGGAATCGATGCAGATGAATTTTTCGATGCTATATTTTAATTTTTCAATAGACTTTTCATAAATAAGGCAGTATTCATTGCCCTTATTTCTTTAGGTAATTTATTGAAATTTACAGGAGCCATGTGAAACACACCTTTGTGTATTAATACGATTATTTCGAGATTATTTTGATTTCTTCAGAAAGGCTTCCGAAGTTGACCAGGAAGGGTAAATTATTTTAGTAAGGTAATAAGTGAGGCATAAATTCTAAAAATAAAGTTGTTTACATTTTGTTTTCCTGTAATATTATTAGCTAATGGATGAGATGCTGCTGCTAAATATCTTTACTTTGTTTACAATTTTAATCATAAATATTGACATATTGAGAAATAAGACTTTAGTACTAATCAGAGCTCATGGCCAGCAGAAGACTGAGATTGCAGCAAAATTAAATGATCAATGTAACTTTATACTGTATTTTTAAAGTTAGTTTGAAAATATTTCGTTAATAAATTGATTTGAAACAAGTAGTTGTGTACACTGTACACACAATACTTGTTTAAAAGACTATTGATTCTAAACTTGTCCAATTAGACAAAATGAGGTCGTTAAACATGTAAATAATAATAGCATTTGGGTGTTAACCACACAAGGATAGCTACATAATGTAATGCTATAAAACTCTGAACAAAAAATATCTGTTTATTCAACTGTGAAACATGCAACTGATAAGAACTGCATACCTACTCAGTTAACTAAATTTAAGGTGCATCAAAATCACATGGTAACACTATTCTATAACAAATTTTTTGATTGTAATATAATATTCTTTAGAAATATTAGAAATAATTTTATTGCAGTCATCAAATAACATTTTATGTTGAGCAAACAGAATGAGAAAATGTAGGTTTTCAGGTTATTATGTAAATGACAAAGGTAAGGTTAAAAATAACATTGGCGTTCTGCAATATCTATGCTTACCTCAATCTTCCTGACTTTTCTTTTTTCATGAATTTCAAAATCTTTGAGGAAAGTCCAAAAAGGTTCTGCCTCTGGAGGTGGGTCATCATCATTATCAGAAAACATATCTGGAGATCTTACTCCACTGTCAAAAGATGCTTCGAGTGATGAATAACTGTGCTCTGAATTCCACTTTGCTGTGCTCCCGTCATCATTTACATTTGGACAGTCCTTCTTATTCTCATCATAGTGTGAGTCTCCGGTACTCTCAGAGGTCTTATCTAATCTATCGCTAACATTGTCTGATGCATCACTAACTCTCTGCTCACTGTAATTACTCTCAATAATTGACTCTGCATTATCATTGCTACTTGTGTACATCCCACAACATTCATCTTCACGCTTATGTTCGAAATTAGCTAAACTGGTGCTACTCATTGCAGAGATAGGGTCTACTATAGGTTTCAACTTTTGAACATGCTTAATTGTACCATTAAAAGATAGTTCACTTATGGGTAACTTGAATACATTTTCTGAAGGCCCCACATCTCTAAACATAGGCACACTGTCTACGGCATTATTACTATTTTCCATAGTAGGGGTTATGAACATGGGATGTTTAACTATTTCAGTTCTTGAATCCTCGGACGTCTGAAGGTCGGTTTGGTTAGATTTCTCGTTTATAAGACTGTGGTCGATCGTCGCGAAAGAATTATTCTCAAGTAATGATGCCGCGAGTGGTGAACAAGGCGAATTGATTTTCACACACAAATCTGTATCTAAACTAGATCCTTTGTCAGTCATATGATCACGAACAATTTGATTTAATAAATTGCTCTCAATTTCAGCTGTTTCGCAATGTTTATTTTTAACATTAGTTGATGTTACGATAGATAACTCTATGTTACCTCCGCTATGCGAACTCTCAGAATCACAGTGGTTCGAAGATATACCCTCGTTCGGTTCACGTTTTACACTTTCTTCTATCAAAGGATCAACAACATTAAAACTTCTCAAATAGCGTTCGTACAAAGAAAAACTATCGCTCATGGAGTGACAATTTGAGTCTTCAAAGGATTCCATCACCACTTCATTCTCATTTGAGAAACGTTGTTTTATGGACTCATGTTTTGTTTCGGCACAAGAAAAGATAATCTAAATTGTAAAATTCTCTAAATAATATTGCAAATTGACTTAGCTCATGATCAGAGCTTACACAAACGCGCCATTTACGCCATGTTGCTAAAACTAATAAGTCTCTGCCATGTCTGTGCTAACGAAAAAAACAGAAAGTTGTAAATGTAAAGTTAGTCAAGCAAGCAAGGGAACGAAACCAAACCAAACGATTGGCTTTTTTAGTCTATGGTTTGTTTAGGTTTAGGCGATTTCTAGTTTGGTCTCCATGAAGTAGGTAGTGACATGTACTCTGTGGGTAGTGAGTTACTTACATCTTGTTCAGATAAAAATTAATCATTTCAAAATTCAAGTCATTTATTTGAACTAGCACTTTTCGAACGTCAAAATTACACTATGACAGTACCCCAAAACGACCACCCTTCACCACTTCCTAGTGCTATAACTGGGAAGAAGAAGAGGCGCAACAAACTTCCCAGTAGCACAGTTGTCAGTTCAGTTAGAAAAAAAAATCTTAAATTATAGCAAAATTATTTACATTACGCAACACAAAATTGATCAAAAAGTGATCTGATGATCCATGTTTCAATCCATTTTACAATATAAGCAGAACTTCCGCTATGCAACATGATTTCCTTCAAATTAATATTATGGTCATGGACACCACTCAGGGTCTGTTCTTAGATGTTAACGTTTTGAAAGTCGAAGAGCATAACTGTTTTTTTTTTTTTTGACTGTTTCTCGTAACTCACCTCTGAGGTGATGACTAAGCTACTACAGTCAAAGCCTCCAGCCAGGGGCAAAAGTCTATTCTAATTAAAACTAGGCGAGGTGGGGTACGGACCTCAGCTTAGGGCGTCGCTGGGGGGAGGACAGCAAGTTGGGACAGGCTGGATCAAGGATCCCCCCCGAAGGGTTCCCGCATTGTCGTTCCGGGGGGGCTCATTAGCCGTGGGTTGGGCACCCACGGTGAAACCAAGAGGAACCCGAGGAGGGGCCGCTCGTCAGGGCTTTTTGACCCAAGCCCATGACGTAGCGGCCAACGAGTAGGTTGCGGTGGCGACATCGCAACTGAGGCGGGCCGCGATGTCGTGTATCGGGGGCATCGCGGCTGCGGTTTCAGGGCCGCGGCTGGAGAGGTATATTGCGGTACAGCGCTCTCCCTCCCTGCCGCGGCCTTGACGGGGTCGCCACCGTCTGATGGCGAACGCGGTGGGGCCGCAGGGGAAGAGGAGTGTCGGTATAGCGTAGGCCGCTCTCCCTATCCTCTGCGGCCGAAAATTGGTAGACGGCGGGGCCGCAGGGGAAGAGGAGTGTCGGTATAGCGTAGGCCGCTCTCCCTATCCTCTGCGGCCGAAAATTGGTAGACGGCGGGGCCAATAACCTGACCCGTCGAAGAGGGGCCAAGGGCGCCCAGACAAGGGGCTGTCTGGCGCCCATGTGCTGGTTTGGTCCCTGGGTTGGTCACGGCGTGCCATGTGTTCTGGTGCGCCGGTGATGAAGGAGGAGGGGCCCGCTGCGGCGGGCTGGCACCAGTCGGGGGTTGCGGAGGTTTTTTCGTTCCCGCGACCCCCGGCGTAAGTGTGAGACGGAACACCGGGGTGGTTTTTAGTCAGTAAGAGTCTGACAGACCCCTCCGCTCACCCCAGGCGGAGGACATCCATGAGGATTTTCCACCCCGGAACAAAAAAAAAAAAAAAAAAAAAAAGGCTGGATCAAGGATAGTTCATTATATTAATCGGGGAATTTAAAGCTACTGGCTCAGGATCGACACAGGCTGGCGCATCAATGAGCAAGGGTCGGGGGGGAGTATTATTTACTCGGGAGGCACGCGATCGCGGAGGACCTCGGCAGCGAGGTCGGAATGCGGGTCGGTGTCTGTGTTTGGGCACTGTACTTGTGGCCCTATTGATCACCTGGAGGAGGGTTAAGGGATCGTCTGGGTTGGTAAGGATTTGCTTCGTGCGGCGGATCTGACTGATTCTACTAGGGACATAATTGGCGGCCTCAACAACCAGAGGGTTGCGATGTATGGCGGCGGACTCAAAGAAACGCTTGGAATTGCGTTTTAGAAATTGGTGGATTGTGGGGATCTTTAGGTCGAGATGGAGGATCTCGTTCCTAACGTACCAGGGGGGGTGCCGAGTACGGCGGAGCGGCGGCTTTTATAGCCAGTGGTAAAGAAGTGACTTCACATCGTATGATTTTAATACAGATTTGTTAATACTTGCATTTTAACATAAAACTATGATTAAATTATATAAATTTAGAGTAAATATGTTGGAATTAATTCGTTTAATTACATACTTGGTCTTACAATGGCATAATTAGTAAACAAGTCCAATATGATATTAGAAAAAAAAAAGAACACAGTATATACGTATGTTACATATTTTGTTTATAAAATGTTGATTAAAAAAACTGTTGTAGTATGGTGTTTCACATGTAAACAAGGTTATAATTATTTTAGGGTTGTTTTTCTTTAAGTCTAATTTAAAAAGATTGGAATAATCTATCACACGCTAGAGTGCTGGGTTCGGAACCCAAACTGAACAGTTTGGGTTCCAAACCCAGCACTCTAGCGTGTGATAGATACCCAACGAACGTTGGGAATGAGGCCCTTGGTTTCGGCATAGTCTCTGAGACGCTTATAAATAAGCCTCTCATCGACTTTGCCGAGTATGCCCGAGTGTTGATGTCGGATAGTCTTATATAATTATGTCGTTCGCGCGGTAAACTCTTAATGCGCGATGCAGGATTTGTGTGACGTCATGTCTTTGATACGTAGTTCGTATGTGGCGGTGTAACCGCTACAAGATAAAATAAATAAACATTTAATTACTAATAAGAATTTACTAACAAAACCATGATCAGCAAAACGACCAGTCACACTCGTTCACGAGTATAACGCAAGCATAAGCCTAATGGCTTATGCCCCACTCACCATATTTGAGGGAAGGAGGCAACCCGACCCCCGACGCTACCGCAAGTAGTGACATCTAAGGGAGCATAACGAACTTGCTGGTATTGAGTTAATCACAGCGACCAACTATTCTTATCATTTAAGTAAGTAGTCGTTACTAGAATATTATGCCTTTGAACAAAGGTTGGATTTTACTTCGTGAATAATGTATGGTTAAACAGTCGCTAATCATTACTTAACTTTAAGCCACGTTTATAAATAAACCCCAAGTGTATATCTGGGTGCAATACACAAACTACAATGGTTCAATACCTACAAGTCCTACAACTCGCCTTAAAGGCTAATTGACAGTTGAGCGAATATCGATGCCCGATATTGCTTGTGAAATAACAGTCTGTGGAACAGTGTTGTTCATGTTGGTGGTGTTGTTTTATTTGTCAAAAATGACATTAATAGATGTTAGAGTTGTAGACATCCGTTTTCATAAATAATATCGAAATTACTCGATACTATTTTTCATAACGATAAAATACCATCTTGACTCGGGACGAAAATTCGAGCATTCCAGACTATAGGTTAAGTTATCTTTGTCATTTTGTTACTAGGAGAATGCAAGAGTGAGCGAAGCAAACTCAAAAATTGAAGCATACTTACTCGGATAGATTAGATTTTCCGTGTGGTTTTATTAAGAATGCAATAGCTTGAGAATTGGCCCGCGCCTGTATCTTGAAGAGTTTGTAAGACATTTATTAAACAAATCACATTAATTTTTAATATATTCAGTAAGTATTCTTTTATTACGGGCCCGTTATGAAAAGTCAACAAGAATTTGAGGTGTTGGTTAATATTTTATGAATTTTTACTTACATACGTCACGTCGTCGCTCGGGGAGTCCTGTAGCTTGGCGGCCCCATTTCATTGATACGGATACGGCTGATAGTGCTGATACTGAGGTAGCTATACCCCCGCACCATGCTTAATACACGATCAATCATAATCTTAATAATTTTGAAAGAGATTGCTAATCCATAGGTTCACAAGTTCGAAAAAAATATCTGCTCAGTAACGTAAATAACGCAATGAATGTTGTTGAACTGCCAAAATGAAACAGATTAGTCTGAATCGTTTACCGAAAATGTATAGGCAATTATAGCCTTTGTGTTACTGCCATCATTGAATTCACCCGAGCGAGAGAGATGTAGTAGTAGTTTGACAACAAAGAGCATAATTTACACATGAGCATGAGATACAATTTTCAACGCGACATCGTAGTTGATTTAATTGCAGTATAGTATTGTCGGATATGGTCGAACCTTCGGACACGAAATGATAATTTCATCTTTCATCGACATTCGATACAAATTGAAAATTTGGATTGACTGACATCTCTACATATACATGATCGGACAAACTTTAGTGAATGAAAAATTGTGGACTTGTGAAACACAAACAAAATCCCGGCGTCGAAAATAAATCTTATTGGTATGTGTAATCAATTATAATAATAAATCCATTGTTAATGTAAGTAGAGAATCCTTTATGTACTGCACTGTTACGTACTAAGAAAGTTTAGAATTCATTTGTAACTTTTTAACACGCAATCAACAGTAATTCGCTAATGAAATAGGTACCTAATGCTTTCGGCTTTGTAGTGTAATTTTCTATCATACTACTACTGACTCAAAGGAGGACGCATTAATAAGTTTGTAAGACTATGTGCTTTAAAAAAAACAGTGTGATTTTGCTTCGCCGGTATTCAATTTATTTAGTTAGGTACTTTTTTTGTTTAGATATGCTTTTCACAACTTATGTAAATCTTCTAATTATTACGGTGACCTTAGTTAAAGTCGAGGGCTGCACAGAAATATCATCATCAATATTAGTAACATTATTTTAGATCCAACTACCTACATAATATTTAAAAAATTGTTGAGATAACTAATACAAGTCTGTATTCGTTGTCTCAACATTTTTTTAATAAATACAATTTAGTAAATTCTCAGCCTGATGACTTTTATGAAAACCAGTGCCCCTGTACCAATCTACAATGTGTTCTTTTTGATGTCCCATAACTCTAAAAGTAATTATGCTACTAGCACTTTGCCTGCGGCTTCGCTCCCGTGGTCTTTCCCGCGGGAACCGTTGTTTATCCTGGGATAAAAGCCTATGTTACTCCCTGAAAACCAAGCTTTCTATTGGTAAAAGAATTTTTCAAATCGGTTTAGTAGTTTTGGAGCCTATTCAATACAAACAAACAATCAAATCTTTCTTCTTTATAATATTAGCATAGATAAGTAAAAATAATACTAAACAAGTGTTCCAAAAATTCAGTCCTAGAACAAGTGTTCCAAAAATTCATCGTTTCGAAGATAGCATAAGCATAAATCATATAATATAAGTTTTATTGATAAGTACGAGTAAATCATTTTCATTCAAACTAATCATTCATATTTAAAGCTAAGAAAATGCGACGTTGTCATATTTCATGTACGGGTATTTTAAGTACATAAATGTGGGCGTCCAAGCAACAAGGGTCCAGTTCTCGGCTTCAGAGATATAAGATTTTTTTTTGCTGTTTCAGAGATATAAGATGTTTTGTAAAGTTAGGTGAAAAATTGCATTTCGCGATTTTAATAGATTGTTATCAAATATTAAATAAATCCTCAATTATCTACAATTTCATATAGTAAATGACTATAAATAAGATTTTTAAGAATTTCAACTTCTAATGTCTGAAAAAAATAACGTATTCCAGTTTTTGAATATTTTTTCAATCCTTACTATCAATTGACTATTCTAGATACCGAATCTAGTCTTTAACTCAATACCCCACTACTGGAGCCTTTGCTTGGACCACAAATAATCGTGACTTTTCTAAAACAATTTCATATGCCAGTTGATTCTTTAAAATTGTCTAGAATTCTAGATTGTCATTAATACCCTAGAGTTATGGGATATCTATCTTATGGAACACGTATATATGCTCAAGCATAACATTGTAGCAGACAGCAGAACTTGCATAATCTTTAGTCTTGTGGCAAGTGCCTCTCTGCAATCAACTAAGCTGTTAGTAAAAAAAAAAAAAACATTGTTTAATCATCAAGTTTTTTCATCAAGCCATTCATGATTGTCATAAAAATATCTTAGGTAAGAGCCAAAAGTACCTTCATTATGAATAAACTTTTTTATTTTGGCTCGGTTCCTAAGGGTTTTAGCGTGATGTTAAAAAGCCCCTTCCTCAGGAATTTACTGGACTATGA
Source organism: Xanthia togata (assembly GCA_963853775.1). Lineage (NCBI taxonomy): Eukaryota > Metazoa > Arthropoda > Insecta > Lepidoptera > Noctuidae > Xanthia > Xanthia togata. The sequence goes on from OY970805.1 coordinate 9,191,882, forward strand.
AATGAAAATGTTTTTTTTAGATTCAACTATCAGTTCCAGAGATTACTGCATTTAAACAAACAAACTCTTCAACTTTATTATATTAGTTGAAATTAATCATTCATTTCTAAACCATTCAAGGTCCAAAAGTCAAAAGTGACATTCTCAATTATGTGCATCCTCCTCTAACTCACTTGTAAATCGATAATATCAATAAGAAGTCTGGTTAAACAAAGTTTAAGTAAATAGCAGGTATAGACTGTAGTCCGGTACCTCATTATGTACATATAATATATTAATAAACAATTAACACACATAAGTACATGTATAACATATTGATCATGTAGTAAATAAAATCATACAGCACTGTTATTAATAATTTTATTGTAATATCTATATGAAATTGTAACAGGTAGTTTGTGTGTTGGTTTGTTCATATAATAAGTTCTAACACTGACCTGCGCATCCCGCAGGTATTGATGATTTCTATGATTATAATTCTATAAATAAACATTTGTTACGGTAGCGAATCATATGTAGATCAACATACAACTTGATACTGACCTGTAAATTACAAAAAACGTAAGAAAAATGAATTCTGCGGGCTACCCTTTTTTTTTGGATGTGAAATTATCTATTAGTTAACTTTTCCCGCTGTGGGCGGAGCGGGAGGGCGTGTCAGACTCTTACTGACTAAAACCCACCCGTGTTCCTTCAGTTGCCTGTACGTTGCCAGGGGCCACGGTATCCCTTTCGGACTTTCCCGCAATTCCGGCAGGCATCGGTCCTGTCGGACCCCTTCCGTTGTGCTGACATCTCTTTAGGGCGCGCGTGGAACCCAACGCGCCGTCGACCCGAGCCTGGTCCTTATCGGACGGCAAGCTACCCATTGCTCACCCTCCGCAAGCCCACGCCTACGGTGGCCGGGAATCGGCCTGCGATTACCGACGCCCAGTGCATCTCCTGCGGCCCCCGCCACCGATCGCCTCCATGAGGACACGGCGATGCTCTGCCCAAGTCGAGCAGACCTCCACCGTATGCTCCACCGTGTCCTCCGGGCGATCCATGCAGTGTTGACACCCGGGCATTTCCCCCCGCCTGATACGAAACAGAAACCTCCCGAAACAACCGTGTCCGGTGAGGACCTGCGTCAGGCGGAAGGAGAGGACGCCGTGGCGCCTCTCTAGCCACTCCTCAAAGAGGGGACTTATCGCCGCAATAGTGGCATGCCCAGCACTGGGTTGCGACAATCGCACTCTCCATGACGCCATGATATCCCGCCGGAGCTCTGTCCGCTGTGCCACGAATTCTAGCGGGGGCGGAGTTACGCCCCGGTGTTTCACCTCCTCGCGCCACTGCCAAATGTGCGTGAGGACTTTTGCCTCCAGATCACATGGCGGCAATCCGGCAAGGAAGCTCGCCGCCTCACGGGAGACCGTGCGGTATCCCTGGACCAGCTGGGTGGCCATTACCCTCTGGGACGCGTTCAACCGGCGGGCTGGCCGCCGGCTCAATGAACGCGCCCACACCGGTGCCCCGCAAAGGGCCATAAACCGCACGACCCCCGCGTAGAGCATTTGGCAGGAGGCGTTTGGACCAGGGGGTCGAAACGCCTCCTGCCAGAGGCCCAATCTAGGGATTGGGAGGAGCCGCTTCAAGGTCGACTTGACGCCGATGTGAACTCCTCCTACCGTTATTTGGGAACTCGACGGTGGCGCGTTCCGAGGACCATGAAAAACATGGCGTCGGACTTGTACAGGGCCACCTTGAGTCCCAATTGCCGGATTCTGTTCACGATTGTCGTAACCTTCGCGGGCTACCCTGACGCTTTCGCATTAATATGTATTATACCAAGATTTGTAGCAAATATACATCGTCTTCACATATACTTATTGTAAAATATTGTAAAACATTTAAAAAGAGTAAATGTGGAGCTTCTTGCCCATTCTTCTCCATACTAAACTACCTTTTGGAAGGAGCAACTAGAATCAACTTTATTTTCTTTTAATTGTTGACGTTCAAACGAACCTTTATGTTCTCGAATGAAAAAAAAAAACTTTTATTAATTTCATTACATCAATCATTCCATCTTTATCCAGAATTTATTATGTAGGTAAAATATTATTATCCTGTTAAATATTATCGTATTCAAGGTTGATAATAGTCAAATTTTTCCTTATTTGTGAAAGAATCATTTTCAAATTGTTAACTAGTAAGTTTGTACAGCTAAAATATTAGCTCCATGTAAGTAACAAAAATATAATGAATAGTAATAATACCAGCCTATCACTGTCCTAATATAGGTCATCGGCCGCTTCTCATACTGAGAAGGCATGAGCATTGATCATCACATTTTAATTCAAATGGGATTTTACATAGTCACCAGTTTGGTTTCACGAAAGGTAGGTCGACGACTGACGTAGGAGTAAAACTCATCAGTCACATTTTGGAATCCTGGGAGAAGTTCCAGGATGCAATTGGCATTTTCTGTGATCTCTCAAAAGCGTTTGACTGCTTTGACCACAATACACTGATCTGTAAATTACACCACTACGGAATTTGTGGACAAGCTGCTGATCTTGTTCTTTCCTATCTATCAAACAGGAAGCAAAAACTAAACGTTAGTGGGACGACGTCCTCGGGGTCTCTTGTTAAAATGAGCGTGCCTTAAGGTTCAATTCTCGGCCCCTTTTTTCTAGTTTATATAAATGACCTTCCTTACATGATGGCTAACCTATCAGATATTATTATATTTGCTGACGACACATCTCTTTTTTTTTTTTAATAGATAGAAAAGATACAGATGTCTTACATGTCAATTATAGTCTGGCTGTTCTTTCGAAATGGTTCGCAACTAATAATCTTTTACTTAATGCGATCAAAACTAAATGTATTAGATTCTTATCACCAAATGTAGGTACCTCAAGTAAGTCTGAATCTAAAACTTGATGGCAAAAAACTAGATGCAATAACAGAAACTATATTTTTAGGAATTACTTTAGATTCAAAATTGCAATGGGGCACCGCCCACATTAGAACTCTTTCAGGTAGATAAAGTTCAGCTGCTTATGCAGTAAGAAAAATAAGGCAGTTGACTGATATAGCCACAGCTAGGTTAGTATACTTTGCTTATTTCCACACTATTATGGCTTATGGCGTTCTGCTGCGGGGATCGGCAGCTGACGTAGATTCAATTTTCATTTTACAAAAGAGGGCAATCCGCGCTTTCTATAAAATGGGTCCTCGCGAGTCCCATAAGAACAAATTAAAAGAAATTGACATACTGGTATTTTTTATCTTCGCAAAAACTTAGGACTTTTTCAAAATAAGAAGCAATTTTCATAATATTAATTAAATACAAGTAGTAGACATAAAATTGTGATACCCTTTAGATTAACTAAAACAAGCAAGTCATTTCTTATAAACAGTATCCGCTTTTATAACAAGTTGCCGAAGTCGGTTACAGAACTTAGCTATGGGAAGTTCAAAACCCACTTCAAATGTGTCCTTCAAAAAAGCATAATATAAAATTAAAGACTATGTTGATGACAAGGAAGTTTGGCAACAATTCCTTCTGTACATTTTCTGGTACCTCATTAACGGCAAATTATATAAGATTCTATTAACTGCTCTCAAATTACCATGTTTTTTTTTACGTTCTTCCTGGACATAATCATGCTGTTATTTGACATAATATACCTACGATTTAATTTCATGTTTAATTTCAACTCTTTATTAGTGGTTTTTGTGGACATGATCATTATTAAGATTTGTTACAGTTGTAATAGCAATCATGACATTTTGTTTAAAATAGGTTTTTATTTTTATCAATTAATTTATCTTTTAAGATTATTTTCTATTTTGTGAACGTGAGAATGCTGTAGGCTTAGTGGACTGTAGATTGGTTGACCATCTTCTATTTTGTTAAGTACTTGGTACCTACTTGTTGAAAGACCTACACTATTCTCCCATACCTATTAACACTGTTATTTGAAAATGTTGTAAAAGCCAATTATTTCTAAAAGAGTAACCGCGGAGTTTGTTGCTCCACAGGAAAATACCAATTGGAACTGTGCACTTAGCTTCTGTAGTTTCATAAGTAGTGCCCATCTAGATTTTTGTGAATAAAAATATAAGTATAGTAGTGTTTTGTACGACTGCCTCGTTAGTCTAGTTGTCGCAAGCGCTACTGCTGAACATGAGGTCCTGGGTTCGATTCCCAGGTTGTGCAGTGTCATCGGATTTTTCTTTCTAGAATTTCTCAGTAGCAGCCCGGAGTCTGGATTTGTGCCCAGTTGATGGCAATAGGCTCGCCCTTTATTACATGGGACATAAACATAACTGGCGAAATGTGGGTGTACTATAGGTACACCTCTGCCCAACCCTTCGGGGAAACAAGGCGTGATGTTATGTTATGTTAAATATAAGTATTCAATTATTATTTTTTTGCTTATGTCGGTTTGGCGCAAGACTCTTGAAACAATTTTGAGGAAACTGAAATGGCCAACCTATCTTGAGTAACAGAATCGAAAATAATAGCTTACAAAGAGTTAATAAACAAACATTAATATATTCACACAAAATTAAAGCAGTGGGAAGCTTATTATTTGTTTTTTCAATTAACCATATACTTGATCATTTAAATTAGTTATCTTTGAATCTCTGGTCTGAGAATTAAAGCATAATAAAAGTTTGTAAAAAAAAGTAAGGTTTATTTATTTATAAAGATTTACCAACGCAACAGCTTCGGTTTATAATATTATATCTTAAGTACTAGGTAACAATAGCCTCGGACACAATCGCCAATTAACCAGCATTCTCAGAAAGATGTTCTTTTTACAAATCAAAACATAATAAAACTAAAAACTAATAAATTTAATTTTGGTTGTTCTTAAGTTCTAATTATAACATCAATTTAATATTAGCCAAACTAACTAACTTAATATTAGCCTGTACTGTATTTATTATTCTTGATGCACATATTTCCTCTCGCTTTCCTGAAATCTAAATCTAAAAAAAAAAAACATGCAATTTTGTGGGAGTGATTTCGTGAAAAGGGACGGAAATGTGTTACAGGAAGCCGGGGTAGCGCGCGCTATTTGATTTGACCAATTCGCGCGCTCGATGCTGGAGTTGGCTGTCCGAAACGACCTTGACGAGGCCCCCACCCCTTTAATGTTGTATTGCTTATTATCAAGGTGAGATGTCGGATGTACACATCTTATACGACTACTGTAAATATTGATTATTTATGCTTTCCTATAGCTATTGATTATTAAAACACAAAATCATATAGCAAAGTCGAAGAAAATCACTAGTAATTAGATATATTGGATATTTGTCTCACTGGCCTCACGGTATCTGTCTATGATTGCACTGACCTCTGCCCTCTGCGCCTCTTTATCTATAAGGTATAAAGAAGTCAAAATGATGTATTCACTCTGGCTCCTGCACTCATTACCAGTGTCTCAATAAAAATTAAAAGATAACGGTGCAAACGACATTTTTTTTTCATCGTACGTGCGCATGCACATGCGCCAAGTGAATGATATAACATACTTTTGTGGTAAATGTTGATCGACTTAGATTTTTTCGCGGAAATTGTGAAGGTAATGTTAATAATATTATGATAATTAGTATAGATTATATCTTAAATAGTTTGTTTTGAATTCATTTTTACTCGTGTGATAATTTCGGGGATATGCAGCGAAGCGAGTCTGTCGTTGGTGATGTGGTGATGATGCTTTAGTTGTTTTGCTATTACGTTTAAGAGTTCACGTGCTGTGGTGTTTCTTTGACGTTCAAAAGTGCCTTAAAAGGTCCTATTTGAAAAAAAACTATTTGACTTTGAGTTGCAGGAGCTTATTATTTATACTTTAATAGTTACCTATTATATTAAGGTAGGTGCCAAACCTACAAAAAAAACTTTTATTACGAGCTAAGCTCATTCCCCGTGTCTCTAGTCAATAATGTTTCTATTTTCCTATTGCTATTTCTTCGTAGTTACCTAACTAATGTTTTATTAAAAAACCAAGATAACTAGGTACTTACTTGTTTACTGCTTAAAAATACTACGCGTCTTGAAATAGGCCAGACCCGCACACGAAGGGTTCCGTACCATCGCACAATATTATAACACTACGTTTTTATTTTAGTAAAAAAATACCTCCATTAAGTAAATGTATGGGGGCCCTCTTTAATTTTTTTAATTATTAATTGTTGTTATAGCGGCAATAGAATCTGTGAAAATTTCAACTGGTTACCTATTACGGTTCGTGATACAGTCCGTTGACAGACAGACGGACGGACGGGCAACGGAGGCAATAGGCTTCCGTTTAGCAGCCTTCGGGTAGGTACCTTAAAAAATCTATTATGAGTTGTTTGAATTTGGGACGAAGTGATTACGAGAACCCAATTTTTTACGATAAATAACTTCACAAAAGTGTTTCTCAAGAATGATTTAATCGCTCCAATTAGTGATTCTAAATTAATTAGAGACACAATCAGATAAATGACCATATATTATAAAATATTACATATTGGCGTCTAGACACGGACGCTGTAATTTATATATTTATGATGTTTACATCTCCTCAACATATCTACTTAAAGTACTTATTATATTTACTTGCCACTGGAATTTGAACGGGGAAGTAGGTATAAGCTTGTTTGTGATTCCGTGTGCTGCTATTTCGCTATTTGACCAATTGAAAACATACCGTATTTCAAACAAAATAAAGTTTATTTTGTAATAGCGAATTAACGGGAATATTTGTACAAAAACGCCAAGTCTGTGACCCTTTAATAATAGGCCAATTTATCTCTTCCCTTTGCTTTTGTAAGACCCTTAAAGGGCAGAATGGACTACGTTGGTCGGTTCTCGTATATAAAGTCCTAAATACTTAACCATTGCAGATATCAAGCGAAGTTTCGCTTATCATAGGTACCTAAATAAAATGAAGTGACATCAACTTATCTAAAATTCTCATGCATGTCCACCGCCAGCCCAGCTGTGGGCGGACGGAGGGGTTTGTCAGACTCTTACCGACTTTGGGAAACCGCACCTTGTTCTTCCAACTACCTCTGGCCAGAGAGCGGAAGCGCTCGCGCAGAGGTTTACCGTCTCCCAACAAACCAGCTTAATTTCTTTTACCTGCCTTCAATAATTTCCATGTTCGAACATGCTGCTAACAATTATTATTGTAACAATCTCTGTCAGCTTTTAATACTTGCACTCAGGTCAATAGGACATGTTTTGTTTTCTTTTACTCGTCGTTTATCAGTAAAGATTTCATCTTTAATGCAGGAATATTGCATTTAAACAAACTTGCAGTTTGTACACTACTATAGTAACGCGTTCTTGTCAAACTAAGAAGTTTTTAACCTGGTGGGAAGTACGGCTTGCTTTTCAACATTCGCACAACGAACATTGTCCTCCAGATTTCCTATACCACGTACCGGACGGCATGTCTGCATTGTCACCTAATTTAAATACACCTACGTTAAAGCCAATATTCACTTACATATTCAACTGTTTCAGATATGGAGCTGGTCTCTCTGGCTAAAGAAGTGTTCCAAACAACTGCGGAGCATGCGGCGAGCTACCGACTGGGGCAGTCGGCACTGAGGCATCTCGACCGGACGCTGTGGGTCGTCGAGAAGTGCGCGAGATGGGCTGTCCCACCACCATGTTAGTACTTTTCTTTGTACTTAGGTTTTCCAAATTCTGGGTCTTCCAAATAGAAAAACGAATTAATACAAACAACGCTTTTGCTATCCCTCTTTCAATCGCGCGTTGGATGCAGAAAAATCTCAGTCTAATCGGGTTCATTTGTGCCTGCTGTCATTGAAATTGACTGGCATTAACCTTTATAATACTGGTGTCTCATATTGGAGACAGATAACAATAAAATTCTATTGTGTCTGCTAATTGCGCGCGCGACAGATTAAGTAGGTATTATGTATTTTGAATAATTAATATTTGATGAGCAAAGAGCTTGGTTAAACGGAAATGACACCTATAGGTACGCGTATACTTGGCATTCAACGTCCAGTGCTATTTGTTGAATCCTAACTATTAGTATAAATGCGAAAGTGATTTTGTTTGTTACGCTTTCACGCTAAAAACGGATGAACAGATTTGGATGAAATTTGGCACATTAGGTAGACCATGACCTGGATTATGACATAGGATCGAGACTTACGTGGGTGAACCCGCGGGGCGCAGCTAGTATTGAAATAAAACTAAGTACTCATATTTATTTAAGAGCATGTCTAAATGTCTTAAATATGTCATGGAAAACTCAAATTGATATGGTGTGTAAAAAACTATATAAATTTTCCTACGCATTATACAGACTATCTAGAGATGAGGGCAGGACGAGAGTCCTGCCCTGTTGACGGCCGGTCCGGTCACAGGACCGGCCGCCAACAGTCCCAATGCAACGCACTCTATGAACTGCTTAGTTCACCTTAAACTACAGTAATAAGAAAATAATTATTGTTGTCGTTGTTGTTTAATAATTTCATTATATGGGTATAAAAGACCTTTCTTCTATAAAAAAAGAAAGACAAATGAGTTCTATTTTCAACCGCCGAAATTGTTGAAAACTTTTTCACAAAAAATAATACCGACTTCCACAAAAAAAAACACTACAAAGTGAAAAATAACTTTGATTTCGGAAGTCGGTGGCAAAAAACGTAAATAAAACCCCAAAGACACCGACTTCCGAAATTAAGTAGCAGTACTAACCGCCTATCATGCCTATGTAACATCGACGCTTAGATATGGACTCATTTATTGAGGGAATGCTACAGACAGGGAACTCGCTTTTAGGGCGCAAAAGGGCGTCTTAGAGCTGTTTTTGGCATACGTGCCCCAGATAGCTGTATGCCATATTTTAAATAGGTCTTAATAGGCATATTTTATGAGGTCGCTACATTTGTAAAAACCAATAAGGAAAAGTTTGGTAACCTGCACTCCCGTCGACATGCCTACAAAATAGCAAATAATACGCCCTCAAAAACAGCCCTACTTTCTAAAAGTTTCTTCGGAATGTCTTCACGAATTTATAATAATCTTCCTAAGCAAATATGAGAAATTGAAAGCATTAAATGAGTTCCTAGTAAACAGACCATATTATACAGTGGTACATGAATTTTTGTCCGACAGATTCGTGATAAGTTTTATGTTTTGATGAAAATTAAAGCTCTGTTACAATTGAAATGTCTCTTTGAATTTACGTGATTAATATAATATATCACGTAAACTTAGGTCTAACATAATAAATTGAAAACTATTGCATGCACACCAATTAACTTAATAACACCTCAGTAACCACTGTCTCATAATAAAGATTCTTTGACTTTGTTTTTCCTGGCACTGGCCCTTATAACTATGCTCAGTTTTAAATCCTTATTTAACACTGACTGATTACATAGGTACTAATCTCAACTAAAATCTCGTTTTAAAACGAAGTTTGGTAACAACCAAGTTATAGAGAAATATTATGTTCCACTACCGCAAAATATATAGATTGGTTTAGTAACGTTCTAGAATACGAACCTAAGAGTCAGATATCGAACTTATTTTCTTCACAAAAAGGTATAATTTCAGTGCGAGCGTGAACGCATGTGTGTGTAGTAAATAAATTCGATATTTTATCGGATCTTAAAAAAGTGCGCGTGGTGTCGCGTCTTGGTGTGAACTGACCCTTATTCTTCAAAAAATCAGCTCGTTCAAACAAAATTAATCAATGCATGAACACCCATAATTAGTATACGCTTAAAGTCCATTTTACCATTTCCTCGTCAGATAACAGAAATAGATAAAACGGTTGAATGGAAACTGCTCTCTATTTTGTTTTTGTTTTTTCTACGAGATAAAGTTTATCAGACATTAGAGCTATGTTTTGTTAAATCATGCTATCTGTCACATTATCTGCGAATGTGAATCATGCGTCTAATAATGTTCGTCTGCTGATTGCGGCATCGTGTGACTATATTAAGATGCTGACAAGAGGCAAATGTACTAATCAGGCTCGTCTTAAAAAAAAGTTGCCAATCTATACAGGATTACTGGTAATTCGACGTATATCCGTCAGGGGCTGATAAAGGGGGCCAAATGCAACAAATTGAACCCCCCATATGTATGGCCGAAATTCAATAGTATTCGAGATATTTGAATTTTAAGGGTTTTTCGATATTTACCCAAAATTTGACATTTAATTCCAAATAAAAAAAAAACTACACATTTGAATGGGTACCATTAAAAATCATGTTGTAGCTAGCACTTCAATTAAGCTATGGACATAGTTAAAACTACTTAATTTAACAAAATAATTAAAATAATGAACGATATAAGAATAACATCTTACCAATATTTTTATTTTACGCTTCAAAAATGTTGCCGCCTCACAAAAATTTCTATGACATTAATCGTAAAAATAACTAGAAAAACTTGCCTATTCTGTAAGCTTTCCAAAAAGGTATAAAAATCAATTTTAAAATACATAATTCGTGGCATGGCATGTGTTTGAACCGGCGCGGGGAGAGAAATAATGTGTGTTTTAGTTTATGATCCTTGCTAAAACAACCGATTTTACTGGCGGAATTCTTCGTGATGGGGCGGGGTGTGAGGGTGGGGGAGCACACGGCGTCTGCTGTGCTCGCGTCGCCTTCCTTAGTAAGTTTCGACTCTACGCCGCGCAAGCACGTGTGTTGTTATCTTGCTATTAACCAATCTCTCATCGCGTTAATTTGTTATCGATCATTATTGTTAATTCTTGTTTCTCTTGTTATTATTTTTGTTATCATTGTTATTTCGGATACCATGGCTTCGTATGCTAATAACGAATACGCAGACATTATGTTTTGTTATGGTTTTGCCGATGGAAACGCGGCTGCGGCTCGGCGAGAATACCAACGCCGCTTTCCCGATCGTCGACTTCCCCACGTTACTGTTTTCGGGAGCACCTATCGACGATTGTCTGAAACTGGCAGTGTTCAGAGAGCACAATTCAACGCTGGCAGACCTCGACGGTATACGGCTGACGAAGAGGACACCATTCTTCAGTGTTTTATTGATGACCCAAACATCTCAACGAACATTGTTGCAAGACAGCTCGGTATGTCCCAGTGGAAAGTGTGGTCGGTAGTACATCTATCAGGTAGACACCCGTACCATTATCAACCTGTCCAAACATTGCACGAGGGAGATCCTGCCAGGCGACTCGAATTTTCTCGGTTTATGTTAAACGCTGACGCTGACCAGGAACATTTCCTAAGAAATATTTTGTGGACTGACGAGTCAAAGTTTGACCGGGATGGTATAACGAATTACCATAACTTACATTTTTGGGCACCTAAAGCAGGCAGGAATCCAAAAAAACTAAAAGAAACTGCGTCGCAAATGAGATTTTCCCTGAACGTATGGATGGGTGTCGTTGATAATTATTTGGTGGGCCCTCATTTCTTGCCCCAAAATTTGAACGGCGAAAATTACGAGGAGTTTTTGAGAAACAACCTAGACGATTTGTTGGCGGATGTTCCCGAAGAAATAAAAAACAACCTCATGTTTCAACATGATGGGTGCCCAGCACATTACCGGATTACTGTCCGACAGTGGCTAGATGAGAGATTTCCAAATCGATGGATTGGGAGGGGAGGGCCAATTCCGTGGCCAGCACGAAGCCCTGATATCACACCACTTGATTTTTACGTCTGGGGTCATATGAAGGAATTAGTTTATGTGACCCCAATAAATTCAGTCGAAGAACTTCGACAGCGAATAATAAACGCGGCGCAACAGATGAGAACAACGTTTTCATCAAGAGTGACGAAAACCTCAACAACAACAACATTACAACAACATTTTGAACAAGATGTGTAAAATTTTTAATAAAATTTGACGTACATTTTTGAATGCATTTTATTTCATACAAATACAAATTCTCTCCCCGCGCCGTTTCAAACACATGCCATGCCACGAATTATGTATTTTAAAATTGACTTTTATACCTTTTTGGAAAGCTTACAGAATAGGCAAGTTTTTTTAGTTATTTTTACGATTAATGTCATAGAAATTTTTGTGAGGAGGCAACATTTTTGAAGCGTAAAATAAAAATATTGGTAAGATATTATTCTTATATCGTTAATTATTTTAATTATTTTGTTAAATTAAGTAGTTTTAACTATGTCCATAGCTTAATTGAAGTGCTAGCTACAACATGATTTTTAATGGTACCCATTCAAATGTGTAGTTTTTTTTTATTTGGAATTAAATGTCAAATTTTGGGTAAATATCGAAAAACCCTTAAAATTCAAATATCTCGAATACTATTGAATTTCGGCCATACATATGGGGGGTTCAATTTGTTGCATTTGGCCCCCTTTATCAGCCCCTGACGGATATACGTCGAATTACCAGTAATCCTGTATATGCCAATATTTGTGGTAGTGGAACATAATATTTCTCATAATTTGGTTGTTACCAAAACACGTTTTGGAAAAAGAAAACTATACAAATTAACGGTAAAATAATCTTATACCTTGAGTTCCAATCCAAAATATCTGTATTAAATATCAACGTACGTTGGTATTTAATTAGTAACAAGAACGTCTTAATTTTCTTGAATGCAGAACTTAGTTGTTTTTTTTATTTTCGCTTCATATTTTGCAATAAATTACAGACGTGAGATCGCGCTTCTCTATCTTTTCTATGCAGTCCGACAGTAACCGCGCTTTAGCTCCTGTCAGCGTCTTAAGTCTAGTTTACTTATTACTAAGCTGCAGTGGACCCTAACTAATGTCTTTGTTGTCTTGAGTTCATGGCTAGATAACTTGTACGGATCAATCAAGTGGCGTGGCTGGATGACGGTTCGTTACACTTTCTGCCTATTTTGCGTGCCGAGCCCTAGGTTCTTTTTAAGCTTATAGGCACTACCTATAAGCTTAAAAAGAACCTAGGGCTCGGTTACTATACGAATTATTACGAATATCTATCTTGTCGATGGAGTAATAAAAAACCAGAAAATCTGACAACCAGTAGCATTGTAATAAGCCACATTCTTCACTTTTGCGCCAAAAATTCTCAAATCAATGGAGAATTTTTAAATTTATGGCGTTATTTTTGATTTACACTTCCATAATGTTGATAATTATTTGTTTTAAGGGAAATAACAGCAATTGTAAACGAATTTGAACATGGAATATATGTGTTTCTGCATCTGACTTCTCAATCTATAAACACTCAATGAATAGAAAAGAATAAAAAACAACTTTTTTTTGCAGTGGATCAAGACGAGCGCCCTCAGCCGGAGTTGGTGCGTCCGCTGCCGTGGGTGTTCTTCTTAGTGATGATAGTGACGTTGAGGGTCACTCGCGAGGGTATATCTCTGCTCAACCTCGTCATGGGGAAACCGCCGTTAAGATCTGCTGATGTGGTATGTACTACTTATTGATCTTGGAGTTAAAATGTCGTTGCCTTTGCTCAGGAGAACAAAATAAAATATTCCGCCTTTTTTATGGGGGTTCATATTCATATTCATATCTTTATTTGCATTCCATAATGTGGGTATTAAGGTGTTACAATGGCTTAATGCTAAGGTACAATTACGGACCCTGTAGTGTAGGGCACAGCAAAAAGTATAAAATTAATGCATTATATAAAAATTAAATTAAATGAAAAAAAAAAAAAATTAAAATAAAAAACAAATTCAATTAAAAAACAAATTAAATTAAAAAAACTAATTAAATTAAAAAAAACAATTGAATAAACCAATTAATTAACATTCAACAATTTTAAAATGTGTTCTAAAATTAATTGAGATCTTAGGTTGTGGTACATAATAATAATTATTATTTGGTTTGGTGCCTATACCGAAGCGAAACAGTGAGTTTCCCTGCCAATTTTCCTTTTTACTGTTTCATATAGATTTGATCTTAGATCAGTTCGATAAATAGAACACAACTAATTGTATAAATGACTGACAATCAATGCTTTTAGACTCCAATAACACGGCTAATAAAAGCAATGCAGTCAAAATTAAGTTTTTCCATAGTTAAACCACAGTGTTAAGAGTAACAGTGGACCGACGCCTTTGATGTTTGCGTAAATGCCGACACCGCACAAGGCCACAGTACTTACCTAGGGTTGTCACAGACTTTACACAACTGCCCAAAAAAGGAGGGTAATGTTTTTAGGTTTCATGTATGTACGCATGTATGTATGAATGTATGTATGAATGTATGTACGTTTCTTTGTTCCGCAATAACTTCTTGTGCCTCAACAGTTTGGACTTAATGGGGTATCGTTACAATTTTTTCATCGTCCCGAGTGACGCTGGTTATTTTTTTTTGCATGGCAGTCTTGTATTTTTTTTGGGAATAAGAGCTTGTTAACAATATAAATAAAATTCTATTTTATTATTCAGTGTTTAATACTTTGAATTAAACACTGAATACTAAATGAATTAAACACTATTTACTATTGAATCAGTTTCCGCTTTCTCATTTATCATTCATTAATTCATATTAATCTACAGATTGGCTAATATTACTAATATACACATAAATGCATTATCGCGCAGCACATGTCGTATGCACCAATCTAATTGTGTACAAATCAAAACATTTAGAACAAGACACGCGTTAGCTCTGAAAGTCCTGTCCCGAGCTACTAACAATGGCGACGTATGCAGCTCGGGCTCGCCCCACCCGCCCCCCGCCCCTAACCCCCCGCACGATTGCCCTGTTTAGACGGCTTCGTCGAATGACTGTATTGGTTTATAGACTGTGGTTAAACCATGCAAGTTCTACAAAATTTTGTTTTCGTTTTCCCTAGGTGATGTACATACAAAGCAAGAGACGATACCTCCGCACCCTAAAATACCAAGGCAACAGAATGATGCGCGCACGCACAAGCAGTGCTGTAGCACCGCGAGAGTCCTGGTCCAGCGCGTTACACTCCATATTCGAGTTTACGATGTGCTTCCGCCGCCAGCCGCAGTACTACGGCAACAACAACTCGACGCGCGTCAGTAACAACGACGAAGTATTAGTAAGTTATAAGTATAAGTAAAGTCCTTCCGCTTAAATTGTGGCGCCCTTCGGGTACTACCGCGAGGCGTGTGACGCTGAAAGTCAAAAGAAGTTGGCTCACAAACGACCGCGAACCGGCAAGGCGCAGCGTCGATAGACTATCATAAGATTAACCGATGACCTGGGACCTATAATTTTGAAATTATCATTTCCCACAATTTTGAAGTTTTTTTTTTTTTTTTTCATAATTTTCTGCTTTATTAACCAGCACCATGAAAATCTGACAATTATTTCATTTTTTACAAGTATGTCGCATTGTCAGTTATATTATATCGGGCTCTGGAAAAACTTCGACCTGGAACCTGGAACAACGAATCAGTTGGATGAGGGCAGGACAGGAGTCCTGTCCTGTTGACGGCCGGTCCGGTCACAGGACCGGCCGTCAACAGTCCCAATGCAACGCACTCTATGAACTGCTTAGTTCACCTTAAACTACAGTAATAAGAAAATAATGATTGTTGTCGTTGTTGTTTAATAATTTCATTTTATGGGTATAAAAGACCTTTCTTCTATAAAAAAAAGAAAAAAAAGAAAGAAAGACAAATGAATTCTATTTTCAACCGACTTCAAAAAGAAGGAGGTTCTCAATTCAGTTGTATGTTTTTTTTTTTTTGTATGTTTGTTACGCGATTTCTCCGCCAATTGTGAATTGATTTTGATGATTCTTTTTTTGTTTGGTAGGGCATACTTCAGTAGTGGTCCCATATAAATTTGGTCAAGTTCTTATGAGGGGAGTTAGCTTCAATAATACGTATTCTTCCCACCTAGCATATGTGAATGATATTCTAATAGTTCCTGTCACTGTAATTTACATAGCAGGTAATGGGTATTCAAATTTTTGTGGGGGTTTTGTGTAGGTACTACAACTAAAAAGTGAAAAATAAAAACTTTTTCACAAAAACTAATACCGACTTCCAAAAAAAAAAACTACAAAGTGAAAAATAACTTTGATTTCGGAAGTCGGTGGCAAAAAAACGAAAATAAAACCCCAGACACCGACTTCCGAAATCAGTTATTTTTCACTTTATAGTGATTTTTTGGAAGTCGGTTTTTGTTTTGTCAACTGTAGCGCCTCTTAATGGTGTCTTCGAAAATTTCTGATAGCCTTGACACGCCAACTAATCTGTTGTCAGCACCTGTAATCAAGGTTGTAGAATCTAGAGAGTTGTATAAAGGGGCTTTATCCAAATTCCAATATCAAAACGTATATTATTTCAATGACCTACAGGTTGTAAAGCGAAGCAAGCGCGGCCGTGAGCACACGAGCCCGGCGGCGGCGTCCACTAGTGAGACGACCATGGAGAGGCTGATCGAGAAGATGATGGTGGACCTCGCGGCCGAATCTGATGAGGACTCCAGTTTTACGGTATTTTACAAATACACATACTTAAACTACAGTCCTGCCGTCCAGAGAATACATTCCTGACAACTTTCAGTTGAACAATTTCTAGTATTAATAAGGTTCAAACTCGCAAAACACATATTCGTTAGTATGTAACTGACAGGTGTGAAGAACACATTTTCTCGAAGGCCGGCCAATAAGGCGTCTTTTACCAATGGGGTAGACAAAAACTACAGAACGCTCTTTGGAACGATTAACAGAAAAAGGAACGCTGGTTACGATAGAAACAGAAAAAGGAGAAAATGCGGAAACGAGATGGAGGAATATTGCACATTTTATTTAAATAATATTAGAATTATAGTACGTAATATAGTTGAGTTTATTTCTGTAAATAAAGAAAGTTTCGTTTGTGTAGTGATGATAGTGTCTTTTTGGTTCTGCTACTTGAAAGACTTTTATTTTTAGGATACTACATTAATGTTTACTTTATTTATAAGTAAGTGCTGCGCTTGGGCTTCTCTCTCATAAAAAAATACACATCGCCGCTGGTAGA
This sequence comes from Xanthia togata, assembly GCA_963853775.1. Taxonomy (NCBI): domain Eukaryota; kingdom Metazoa; phylum Arthropoda; class Insecta; order Lepidoptera; family Noctuidae; genus Xanthia; species Xanthia togata. Next base: position 9,208,855 of record OY970805.1, read on the forward strand.
AACGTAAGTGTAGAAGAGAAAACAAAATACATAAAATAAAAAACTGTTCACTAATGTTGTTATGTTAACAGCATGCAAATGTTTGTTATGTTTATATACAAAGGTTATGTTTATATGGTAATATCTATATATTCTACATTTATTATTATTTTATGTACAGACACCTGCAGGTCAACCTACCCGAAACTGTCAAATTTTCCCAATCAACTTTGAACCTTATGCACTAGTGATAAAGTTGAAAATCTATTAAAGAAATTTGACACAGTACTACCTACTACAATCTATCAAAGGAGATGTTCCAAATCCGGCCCAGAATGTGTACAGTACCTCGAAATATCGAGAAAAATCTATGGAATTCGGGAAAAATACAGATAAATTGCTTAAATGCATACTTTTCTTGTAATAATTTGATATTTATCAATTATTTTTATCGAGTTTCAACATGGCGTCTCGCCAATTTAGGTACTCTGTGGTTAAAAACAATGACAGTAAACCATAGATCGGCCATTGATCATAGATCATGAACTGTCTACAGTGTCTACTGTCACTTCAGTAGCTTTCGTTGTCTTTCGCGGTTTGATGTTCGTTTTGTTTTAATTTATCAAGTCTACAAAAGACTGAACGAAACGCAGTGATTTGACAATTAAGACAAATAAACATGTCAAACGTCATTAATCAAACAACATGACAGCTTACCGCCATGATGGGTTTTTGTTGTGTGTTGCAATTTCAAGTTTACATTCTTGTGTTTTACTACCAAACAAAGCCAACTTAAAGTAATTGGATGATTGGAAACTGTTTTAATTGTGTTTACCCGTTTTTTTGTATGGTGTACATAGACGTGGCCGGGGCTCCATACATTTTGAAACATCTCTTTTCTTTAATAGATTTTCAACTTTATCGCTAGTGCATAAGGTTCAAAGTTGATTGGGAAAATTTGACAGTCTAAAAAGTTAAAACGTCATGATTTTGGCCCTGATACAGACTCACAGTCGACGAAGTAACTCTGCAATATATTAATGATAATTGCATTTAATTAACTGTGTGAATAGTCAGGAACTTGTAAGAACAAGTCCCTGACTATTCAAAAGTATCCTGTAAACTGTAAATGCTCCAATTAAAAATGAATATGACCAATGAATGAATATTACACATGCGCCTCACCGCAAGAAAAAACATGCGGGCAGTCTTTGGGGACTGCCGAGAGAAGTGAAAACAGTATACATATAGTTCATGGGAAGCGCGCGGTGACGATGACGCGAGTTTCACGCTTTTTGTTCACCCAAAAAGTACACATATACAGTGTTAAAGTAATCGCGTGCCATAGCTTAGGGGTAGGTTCAGTATCGTTAAAGGAAGCCATAAAAAGAAAAGAAAAAACGACTAACTTAAAATAGCAATCGTTTAGAATTAAAATTATTTTATTTGTTTAAATGCTTTAATTACTTACCTACTATCGAACGCGAATCGAACTAACGCTACGACGGTACGTAAGTAACAATTCGAATTTTCCCTTCGTACGGCGCGCGATGCGGTAATAATGTTTTTCTTTTTCTTTTTTTCTGGCTTCCTTTATCGATACTGAACCTACCCCTAAGCTATGGCACGCAATTACTTTAACATCCTGTATAATACACAGTATACATAATATAGCTCATGGAAAGCGTTCGGTGACGATTACGCGAGTTCCATGATTTTTGTTCACCCAAAAAGTGCTCAACGAGCCTAAAGAAGTTTTCACTTAAAAAATTCAGAATATCTCAGACTGAGTGTAAAATCTACGCGGCGCCTCCGGCGTCATGTACAGATTCATTCGTATAGGTATACAAACATGCGGTCCGGCGTCATGTACAAGAAGCCTAAAGGCCACAATTTAGTCCTCACGTTTGTTTAAAAGCAAATTAAACATAGTATTTGTAATTTTATTGAAAATCAACTTTATTACAGTTAACCAACGTGACAACTCCTAAGAGCGACCGGTCAGATTTCACCACCGAGTCGGACCAAGACACGATATACCACAACAACATTCCGAGTAAAGCATCCGAGGAAAACTGCCAACAAATAGAATCACCAATTTCACCCGACATGTCCGAAGCACCCTGCTCCACTCCCGAAAGGTCAGAAGTACTAATACCAGACCCCGAAACACCCCCTATATGTGAGAACTCGGAAGAAACGATTATGGAACAAGAACTCTTATCACCGAAAGAAGAAACGCAAAAGTTCATACAACAAGAGATCACGCCGTCAAAAATCCCGAGAACTCCAAATAACGAACAGAAAATCGGTACGAAATTAAAGATTTGGTCTATTAAAATGAAAGAGAAATTTTCTAAGCAACGACATAAATCCCTTGGTACGTTGGAGTATTGATAGAGTTTTTTTTTTCTTTGTTTTTCAGCGAATGGGCGAGTGGTTAAGAGTGTGCCCAGCAAAAAGAAAGGTATTCTGATGATTTTATGACAGATGCTTTACTTATCATTTTATCATTTGCAATGCGATCAGAATTCTTCATAGTAATTTGCTTGTTCCAAGTTCAAGTAATTTTTCTCTTTTTAAAAGCATGATCCATTTTTGATGTGTAACATCTTTTCTCTCGCTTTCCTGCAATCAAAATATAAATAATCAAATCTGTGAGAGTGATTTCGTGAAAAGGGACGAAAGTGTGCCACAGCAAGCCAGGGAAGCGCGCGCTATTTGATTTGACCAATGAGCGTGAGTGGTGCTAGAGTTGGCCATCAGAAACGAACTTGACGAGGCCTTGACCCTATAATGTTGCTTATTGCCGAGGTGAGATGTCAGATGTTACACATCGTATTACATCTCTATAAATATTTTAAGAAGTACAATTTATCTGTCTGCGCTGATAAAAAACGACTTTCATATTTGCCTTATCAATTTCATTGTTATTTCTAAATGTTTTTGTAGTACGGTCATCCGTAAAAATCATTAATGTTGCATTGATTAAAAATCATCATTAAACCCCATTTTTGCGATAAAACTCATTATTACGACCTTCTTTTTACAACGTTGTAAAAACGGCTTTTGCATTTGACTGCTTGCTTCATATTTTACAGTTACAGTAATAACATATTACAGAGGCCCTAGTGTGAGTTTCTTTTAACCATCTCGAATTTACGCATCGACCGCGTTCGGCGCTCCGATTGGCAGCCTGCCGGCCTTCACCAGTGAAGGTTAAAAGAACACTCACACTAGGGCTTCTGTTCATATTATTTTTTCACGCAGAATTTGAAATAGGTTTTTTTTTTTGGTAGATGTTAACCGTATTATCTCTGTCTCTTCCTCGAAAAATACTTTAACCCTAAGCAAAGTGACTAAGTGAGTTTTTATTATTCTAATTAGGTATTTGCACATTTTTAGGGTTCCGTACCGAAGGGTGCTAACGGGGAACCCTACTACTAAGCCTCCGCTGTCCGTCCGTCCGTCTGTCTGTCAGCAGGCTGTATTAAATGAACCGTAATAGTTAGATACGTCATATTTACACAGATTGTGTATTTCAATTGCTGCTATAACAACAAATAATAAAAATTAAATACAGTTAAAAATTAAAGGGGATTCATACAAGAAACGTTAAATTTTTCGGTGTTTTTTTTTGCTAAATATTGTACGGTAGTACGGACTTTGTTTGCGAGTCCGACTCGTCTTGGCCAGTTTTTTCTATTCAAGCCAGCCTTTCTATAAGTGACAATAGAGCTCATGTCTCCGTTAACAAGTTTTGGGTAGGATAGATAAAAATATTTATTAATACTCAAATTTAGCTAAACTATAAACCCTTGCTATTTGTGGGGATAGGTGGTGGGTGGTGTGTCAGCAATCTATTTGGACACTTAATCAATCTGCCTAGCCTTTTCTCAACTAGTTGGGGTCGGTTTCCAGCATAACCGGAAGTTTATTAGGACACGAGAGTATTTTATAGTAAGAAGTTTACTTATGATTTTATGATATTTTTCTCTCAATGATTGTTTTGACATCATTAATTTTATACTGAAAACTCGACAATTACACTCAGTAATGTTGTTGAAGTTTTTGTTAATACAGCAGTACAGCCCGGAGTCCGGATTTGTACCCGGTTGATGGCAATAGGCTCGTCCCTATTACATGGGACTTAACTGGTGAAATGTGGGTGTACTATTACGTACACCTCTGCCTAACGCTTCGCAGATTACAGGCGTGATGTTATGTTATACATATTAAATTAAAACATTCAAAATGTTTAATAATGCAGCTGTATATTGAACTTATCAAGTTATTCCGTATTGCATTTAAAACGTAGTGTTGGTCTACCTCATTCACTGTCTCGATGCGGTCTTCGAATGCAAACAATGTACAGTTAAGAAATCCATTAGTTCTCGCTTTTATGACCCATAGCCCTTCAGTGTTTATTTGTCGTGTGACTGTTAAAAATATGGTTATACTTATCAGAAGCAATCTGTTAGGAATCTTAAGAGGGAACAGGGCCGCGATTCTCCATACAAACGTATTCCCCGTTTTTCTTCCTGAATAATGCCTCTAGAACTGACATTTTTTTTTTTTTATAAAATCAGGGTCTCTATAGCCATGTCCCTGTCATTTTCTTTTTTTCAGCAATTAATAATTAGTAAGGAAACTATGACCCTCCAAAAATTACAAAAATGCCCCATTTTTACCGCCGTGATTATAGGACTACCAGACTAATTCAGAAAAGTTTTTAGCATAAAAGAAAATAATAGGAACCTAGACATAATCTTTCTTAAAATTTTAATGTAAAAAATTATTAAATCGACTTAGTTTTCGATGAGAAAAAAGGAGAATGCCAAACGTCGTTTTTGTCAAAAATTTTGTGATACAATCGTTCTGAGCTGCAGTTGTCCCTATCGCACTTTACGGGGTTTAACTCGGTTTTTCGGGCGCAGCGCGACGGCAATAGTTTCTTCAAATACCTATTTTTCATATTCCTCGCCGCCCCTGTTCCCTCTTAATAACTGTGAGGATTTATGAAAATGATCGTTGAGAACTAAAGTATCCATCTTAATGTGCGTCTGTTTAATATCCATATGTAATAGAGGGTGATAGATGATATATATCAATAGGTTCACAATCCATTGAATGAATTAAATAATAATACTTGTGTTCAGGGACTTGTCACACTGGATGCGTTCTGCGTCCTGCGGTCCTGTCAACTCGATCATTTATATTATGTTATGTTCGATTTGACCGGACCGTGGGACGCAGAACGCAATCAATCTGACAAGTCCCTTAGCGTAGCATGTTCATACTGCTCATTTACACCAAAATTTACTTTGAGATTGCCTGCTGCATACTTCATAAGAGCCATAACTGCACACATATCGTTTCATACTCTTTATTTGTTACCCAGGATCGCCGATAACGGAGAAAGACAGACGAAACCCAGATGGAAAAAACATATCAGGAAATAACACCATGTAAGGAGAATAAAAGGTAACACTGACATTCTCTTTTGACGATATATGTTTCCTAGTAAGATGTTTGATTGTTTTGGGTTGCCTACACTGTCACAAATTACTCATTACAAAAGGCTTCGAGTAGGTAATCAACATAAACCCTATTACTTTCTTTAATTTATTGAAGTGAAAACTTCTTTAGGCGCGTTGAGCGATTTTTGGTAGGGGATAAAATTATGGATTCGCGTCACCGACATTCTAGCGCCGTAGTGCTGTACTATAGAATATAGATGGCGCTAATACCAGTTTTAAGTTGTCACTTCTGTCCCCATGACTGCCTATTTTTATTATTTTCTTTATCTTTATGTTCCGGTTATGCTTGACCTTTTTCTTTCTTTAATTAATTTATTTCTTTTCTTTCTATTTATACTTCAGTCATGCTTGACAAGTAAATTATGTAACACACTTTGATAATAAGTAAGTTTAATTTAATTCTGTTATCAAAGTGTAAACAAATGAAGTGGCTACGTGTTACATGAAAACGCGTAGTTTGTGAAAATTACAATCGCGTCGGTGAAAGATAAATGAATTTTATATCAATCAGTATGATTTTAATTAACAATGAACTGCTGTTCTATTTGCAAACATTTAATTAACCTTTTACGGAATGAATGTGTCACATTTTTCGTCATCATTAGACATTTGTTTAAAATAATAATTTATTTGGCTCACGCACGCTTTTTTTAATTCACAAGTAGCTATTGACTGCCTCATTGGTCAAGTGGTCCGCAAGTACTACTGCTGAGCATGAGGTCCTGTGTTCGATTCTCATGTCGGGCAAAGTGTTATTGGGTTTTTCCATCAAGAGTTCTCTGGATTTGTGCCTTGTTGATGGCAATAGGCTCGCCCCCTATATAGCGGAGTGTAGGCGTACCCTAGGGCTTACAGGCCTGATGTTGTTATATTAAACGTAGCTATAGTTATCAAAATCATTAAACATTAGCTGTATGTATAATATTATAAGTATATTTATTTCTATTTTCAGTAAATCTCGCACAGTCAATCACAGGACGCTGCAGTGCAGTCTGTTACAAGGTTAAGTTTATTCATGTGTATTGTCTTATTTTTGTCCATATTATGTATCGTAAATATTATGAACATGGCCGCTTTGAACTAAGCGATATGTATAGGTACACTAAAGATAAGCCTGTTTCACCACCTCTTGATAAGGTCCGGTTAAATAATCTGACAGATAGTTTCGTATAAAATCTTCCAATTTGTTGTCTGGTGGATAGTTTCTATCCGGACTGTGAAACAGGCTCTAAATAAGACTAATGCGGTGTATTGCACGAAAAATTATGAAATAAAATGCCTTCATTGTAAGCAAGATGATTATATTAAGATGTGCATTGTGTTGTAGACGTCCTACAAGTCTTCAACGCTTATTCGCTAACATTATGCCTACTGCTGCATTATGTCCTACATACTATTAAAAGCATTTACAACACGGGCTAGTTAGGCTAATGGTCGCTTTGCATTCAGATTTTTGTCAAATGAGTTTCTTAATGAGATATTATGTGATGGAGATCGATTATAATATAATTATTTAACTAAAAACATTTCAAAGAATATGTATACAAAATGATTATGTTTTTTTTTTCACAATCAGAATGTATCACGGTGATCTACGACGATCTGCCTGTATTGTGACGCATTCCGTTGTCAACTAGACGTTAAGGCCTGTGGACAGACTCCAGCACGTCAACCTACTGCAATCTATAAGATTTTCAACTTTATGACTAAAGCTTAAGGTTCAAAGTTGAATGGGAAAACTTTGACAGTTTCTGGTGGGTTGTGCTGGCGTCTGTACATTATAATTAATGCAACATTTCAGTAAATTAGCATAAGTCGTGCCTAAATTATTACAATACATTAATTAAGCCCTGGTTCGCATGGGCGCTTTTTCGCGCACTGAATTTGCAACTCTCGGTATTGAGCCGAGCATTGAGAATCTAACAGAACATCAAGAAAACACACTGTTGGATTTTCAAGCAGAGCGTTGAAAATGCAGGAAAAATTCTCCAGGTTAAAAAGCGCCCGTCCGTACCTAGGCTAACACCACGATACGATAATTAATACGGCGCGATAATCTTTCACGTTTTCCATATAACAAAGTGTAAATAAACCTTTAAACGATGTGTGAGACTGGTGCGCGTTGATGCTGTAAACAGGGTGGAGTGGAGACGTCAATTCGACAATAACCTTCGTGTATCTAATTATCAACGTTCTCAATCCACATGCAAAAATTCAATCAATTATATGATATCCAATTAGGTAATCAAATTAGTTCATCACCACTGCTCTCGAAACAGTGAAGGAAAACATAGTGAGGAAACGGGCATGTCCGAGAACTAAAAATTCGAAGACATGTGACATCTACGAACCCGCACTGGGCCCGCGTGGTGGATCACGGCCCACTTCCTGAGAACATTATAGGCTGATTATGCTAGTCACTATAGCTAAAGTCGGCCGATTGACAAACTCATAATCGGTTACTAGAATTTACTAGATGATTGTTTTTTTTTTTTAATTCGTTGTTTGAATTTATGTATGGTATTGCTAGTGTTGTCATTTATTCTCGTATTGTCGTCCCCAAATAGTATAAGCGCAATTTGTATGATATAAGCATATGTTTTCTATACCGCTAATTACTTTGTGAATCTCGGAATTTGGTCTATTTTATTACTTCGACACTGTTTAGCTCCCGGGTAATCAGAAGGATTTTTTTCATTTATTTATGTATGTAAGTGTACGATTTTGATCAACCTACAATGAGTATATTATTTGGCTTGGTTTTCACTCCATACGATGCTATCAGTTTTGAGAAAGACAATCACTATTATTCATTAATAGTGAGTACTTATTGTGTAAACATGTCTAGCAGTCTATTATTTCTACAATAAGCATTTTTATCTTCCAAAAAAGATTTTTGAAGTGTAATATCACTTTTAATATTTTCTTGTAGATAACATAATAAATCTTTATTTTCCTCGGGAGTAATCTATAATTTTACTCCGACAGATCTGCTGTCGGAAAAAGTTTTAAACTGAAATGAGTTGCTTGTTTAATTGTTGCATTTCAAGAGCGCGTCAATCATTGCATTTTCAACCTTATGGCAATGACTTAAGAGTCACATGACGCGCTTGTGAATTGCAACGACAGTAACCCAAACTTGGGTGTATGTATAAGTTACTTGGAGTTCCTCACGTAATCGTTTTATGTTATATACCATTAAAATATAAGTTCTAATAGTGTAAGATTTAAGTTAAGGAGGCAAAATTTATGATCATGAAAAATGTTTTTTTTTTTTATTTATGGCAGAAATCTCAAAACTCTATAGTAAATGTAAACCATATAAAATCAATGCATAAGAAAATAAAAACATATCTTTTTACATAAATCGGAAGACCTAAAATTTATATCTATACAATGAAAAATGTACAACCTTTGTACATATTTTTTCTTGTTTTACGTAATAATAAATGCACACTAATGCTCGAATAGAATACTCAAATTTAATTACTCATTTGAACGATCATCGTAATAGGTACATACAAATGTTCCTGAACAAGTGCAATTATTATCCCATTAGAATACTCTATAGAAATTATGTCAGTAACGTTATTTATTATTTTCATATTTCCAAAGATTTGGCTGTGTACAGATCAAATAATATAAAAGACTGATGAAATTGTAACAACTTTTATTATTATAAATGTTTTCGTTTCCTAAATTATATAATCTTATATTTTTTATAAAGTTTGATACGTTGTAAATTATGAAATTATTGTTACAAATATATCTTTAATAATATTGTCGTTGGTTTTTATTAAATTCCCTTATTTCAATTCATTTATTTTATAATGTATTAAATATACAGTTGCAGATAATAATTGACAATCAAAATGAGCTCTCGTAATCCAATATGACGTTATTTTAGAGTCATTCGCTTGACAATCGTTTGCTGCAGTAAACTTGGCCTAGATAATAATCACAGTTTTCTAAACGTAAGTTTCAAGGCGAAAATATAAAATGCTGTTAAACTCTAAACAAAATAAAGTAACTAGCAGACAGACGTTGTCCTGTACAAATTTCAATGGTTCATACAAAAATACCATAGAAAAAAGGACGTTCAGTTATTCCCGAATTTGTAATTATTTCATTTTTCTTTATATAAAAACCTACTGCGGACTATTAACAAACACCTTCAAATAAAAAAGCCGAATCGGTGCAATCGTTCCCAAGTTATGCGCTTAACAACAAACAGCATTTCATTTTAATTTAGATTATTATTATTTTTCAGATATCACCGATCAGTTCAAGAAAGCGTGCAGATAAAAATAATCTGCGCTAAAATAAATGCAAAAAGCAATTGTTTCCGCCCGGGATCGAACCGGGGGCCTTGTGCGTGTGAAGCACACGTGATAACCGCTACACTACGGAAACTTGATTTATAGTGACAAAATTACTGTTCAGTTCCTAAATTAAAACAACTCCCAAAAATGTCGAAGTATTTGACATGAGTTGTCTATAACCAAGCAACCTGTCGCTCAATGCTAACCCTGGAGGCAAAAAACGAGATATTTGTTGCGTCTGACCAAAATAATAAAAGGCATTCTTACACATAATAGTGAGAGCGAGCTATCCGCATCCCAGTCTCGCGGCAACATCGCCCGCGGATAGTCGCGGACGCGCGTCATCGTGTCACGCTATTGTCGGTGTTTAGTTGTGCAAATAATTGATAATAAACCGTGAAATAAACTAAAATCTAACACCATGGATCCCGAAGCCTTCTTGGACCTGGCCAACCAGGTCATAAAACTAAAAATGTACCCATATTTCGACATAGCACATTCTCTGTTATGCGCTCTTGCAGTCAGAGAGGATTTAGGATCCGGTAAGTGGTATTTCAATTATTTTTAAATGGAACCCGCCAAAATAATGGGGTTTATCGTAGCAGTTCCGCATCCTGTAATCAATTTATATTCGATAAGTATTTTTTGCGGAATGTTCTAAAATAAAAGACACCTAAACGCGTTTATAAATAGATCGTTCCCGCAGCATCCAGACCGAATAGCTCCATTAACAGCTAATGTTAACTGAACACAATATAATATTTGCATAAACACAACACATTGAAGTATAAAAGAAAATGACACTATACTTAAGTGTTGAAATTACAGCGTCTATTTCGATAGAGGTAAAAAAAATTATAGGTACTTACTTAAAAATAAATAATTTGGGAAGTATCATATTATTTAATTTTTATCAAATGTTAATCGCTTGATCTTATCACTGACGTGGACACTTATAACTTGTTCTGGAAAAAATAAGGTAAATCATTATTATTCCACGGTGAGGTTAGGTTTGACATAAGAACCTCATTGAAAAGGCTCCTAATCTTGAAGACTAGCGTCCATCGTCTTGTAATACCTAGCAAACAGATGGCGCTAAACTAAAAAGTCCATCTTTCTCCAAAAAAATAGAAGAAAAGAATTTGTAAGCTCTAGGTTTATAAAACCATATCGCGATCTAAAAGTGATTTCTCACGGGCTCGTCCGGGATTTGAACCCGGGACCTCTCGCACCCGAAGCGAGAATCATACCCCTAGACCAACGAGCCATATTATTCATTGGCGAAATTACGGATTAGTTTCCACGAAGTCCTACGTCATCAGTAATATTTTACATCATGGTCGAAAAAGGGAAAAATTGAACCAAAATATTTATACTAACTTTTAATCAAGCGTTGCTTCATTGATTAATAATTACACACGCGTTATTGTATCCTTATGGTGCTGTATAACGATAGCGCCTGTATGAAATCAGACACACAAAATCAGAATAATAATATGTAGGTCTAGGTACTCTATCAAAATAACAGCGTCGTGCAAAATGTTACACCTATATTGCAGGACCTTTTGAAATGTAAAGATAACGATAACCAGTGTCGTTTGCACGGTAGTGGCACCTATTTCTTGAGTTCTTTCAAAATTTGGTAAATAATTGTACAATTAAGTAATTACTTATTACTGAATTGTAAAATTAATTACCAAATTTTTCTATGGCTACATACCAAGCTATACATTTCCAGTATAAGCTGACCTCTGATCGTACGGAAATCCTATAGATAAACAGAGATATTTAGCCGTGTGTACTAGTGCACACAGTTTCTCGAATGAAACAAAGGAATAGCATACATCAATCCAGGAAGATAAGTATAGAACTTTCCACATGTTTGGTTGTGTTCAACTGTTCAAGTGATCTCCCCTGCCTCTTACGTGTCGTTGCGTTGTATCTGTGCATGTATGCACTTTATTGCAGAGCCTAAAATGCACTCAAACGTTTCCAACAAAAAATCTTAAGAACTTCCAATTAAGGTACAATTTTAAACGCCGGGACCCGGAGGCTGTGTCAGCGGTGCCTTCACAAAATGTAAGAGCAATGCTTCAAAACGCAATAAGTTGGTTAACCGTTAAAAACCACGTGTAGATAACCTGCGGTGTTTTATTATTAAAATACCAAGAGATAGGTTGTTGGCCGAAAGCCAGAAAACAGTTGTCTCATGAATAGACAGACGTGAGACCACTAGCAATTTCTATAAGTACATTATTATTTTTCTTCGTGATTTATTCTGTCTTCCTAGATTAGCATTGGACGCTATGTTATGTAGTGTAGTAGGTGCTCAATTTAATATGACGTATGTTCTTGTTATGGCCGATTTTTGCGCTATAAAAAGCTTTGATATAAGCAATAATCCGGGTCGCGAAATACGCACATCCGTCGAGGTCAAAAAACAGGAGAATTTCTTTATAATCATCTTTTATACTTACTTACAAAACTGTTGAACTGATGCTACAAACGCGCTAAAAATACCATGTATACTTACTTTACTCGTATAAAAAGGGCGGTCAGTGGATACATAGTTGCTACACAGCACTACCCTGTCTAACGAACAGTACCATAATTGCGTAACACTCGATCAACAATCAGAATCTGAATCGTTTTGAAACAGATTGCTAATCCATTGCTTCATAAGTTCGATAAAAAATCTGGTCAGCAACGACAGCAAAGTAAATAACGCAATGAATGTTGTTGAACTGTCAAAATGAAACAGATTCATAGCAGAATTTATTTTAACCACTTCATATTATGTAGGTTAGGTAGGTACTTCGAACGACTTACGAACTTTCCGCAATCATCAATAGTAGCCGACCAAGTTAATTAGTCGACAGATATTTTCAGTTGGGCGTCATCCGCTTTTTAACAATTTTAACGACACGGTACACTTTGACTCTATAATATAATTTTTACTGACGCACAGAAACGTTACCTTTAATATTTATTTATTAAAACTTTATGCACAAGTAAAAAAATACTGTACAAAGGCGGACTTAATGCCTGAGGCATTTTCTACCAGTCAACCTTAGGGTGGTGCAGAGACAAAACATGGCAGGTGCAACATTAAGTGATAGATAACTTGATAATGAATACCTACTAATACATAAAACATTATCTCGGTGCCATAAAGGTAACGTTTATTTATGTGTCTGTGGCGCAACTGAAAATCAATCGGTAGACTTTGTTAACACTGGTTAACACAAATAGCATGTCACTTAAAACAGTTATAGCTGTTTCGTTTATGATCGCACCGCCATCCATGAGCATGAGCCACATATAGCTGTACCTACCACGATTGCAAGACGTTAGAGCGTTATCACACTGAGGATTTGCCAGCGTGTTTGCAGCGAGGTGATTTAGGAACTTGCTCTTCGCGTGTGAAAAGCGAGCTTGCCGCGTCCACGCCTCGTGCTTTCCGCGTTTTCACAATATTTTACAGTATTTTTATCCCTCGAAGCGACGCGCGCTTTACTTGTGGTAACCAGGGGTACAAACACGCTGAATGTGTGCGTGAAGACGATAACGCCAGAACATAACACACATACACTTTCGATTTCGCCATTGTCTCGGACGGTACCGCCGGGAGCACGTTGGTGGGTAGGCTTAATTCACAGCCTGGCTCATCGGCGCGGCGTAATGTTACTTGCCTGTCGGCTCTTCTACAGACTGTAGGTACTTTGCAGGAGCTCCACGACCTGATCCTACCATCGCCCTTTTATTACCGGACTACCAGACGTACTGCAGGGTACCATCCGCACTTGGTTGATATCCGGACCAGACGTACTCAGTGCTCCACATTTATCTTGCGCATAATCAAAGTGTGATGTACCCTCTGCCTCCAAAGCAAGACTAAACATGTCATCTTTTGGGCAAATTCGTTCTTTCATAGACCTCATCTATCCGTTTCCATCAGGCGACACCTTTCTGCTATACGCTATAGGTATAAGTAATTTAGTACCTAGGGGCCGTATTAAGCTTCGTGCAGACTAACGCGACGCGACACCGGCTATTGTTATACCGTGAAGTTTTCTTAGAAATTGTATTGTTCGAGTCGCGTCGCGCCGTCGTCGCTTCGCGCTGGTCTGCACGAGCCTTTATGACTTATTAATGCCACCATTATTCCAGTGTGAGTGAGAGACGGAGCTATAAGTGGTCGCTAGCACCATCCTTTTTTCGCAGTGGAATAATGATTTCATTGATACTTCATAATAAGGCCCCTGGTCTGCTTGCTGCAGGGGTTAATCATCTAGGAAAGACGGAATCGTAACTTTTTAGTAACTTATTGAGACTGCAGAATCCCCAAACAGTAACTCTCTATCTAAATATAGCATAGTATTCATGAGTAAGGTACTCCAACGACAGGTAAGATGTATAGACCTGTAGGGAGGGACGATATTTTGACCTAAATTGCCAAAACCTAGTTCCCTAGTTTCTCTGCGCCCTGCGGGCAACGGGTGGCAGAGGTCAAACGGTAGTCGCTCTACGTTAATCTGGGTCACTGAATCGAACCTCCAACAGGTAGGTGTTACGTAGGTTATAAAGAACGTGCCCTCATTAACTATGGGAGCTAACCTTAATTAACGAGAGATTACTCGTCTGTTGAAAGAACTTTGTGTATTCACACTTCTACAGAATCAATAGAAGTAAGTATCATCACAAATATCTATACCTACATATACTACCACCATAGATTATGTGCAAAGCGGCAATATAGCTAAACTTTGATAAACTCCTTTAGGATAATAAAATAAATATGTTGCACCGATAAGCCCGTCACAGACGTAGTTATAATATTATTATGCTATTGCTTTTTTTTTGCGTAGTTTTTGGTGTGTTCTAGAAATATATATTATAGCTCCGTCTGAGGTCACTCGACGATTTGCCGGATTGCCGCCATGGAATCTAGGCGTCGGGAATCGCAGGCTGATACCAAGCCACCGACGGCGCGGGCTTGCGGACGGTGCGGTGGACAATGGGTAGCTCGCCGTCCGATTAGGACCAGACCCGGGTCGACGGCGCGTTGTGTTCCACGCACGCCTCAGAGATGTCAGCAGAACTGAAGGGGTCCGATAGGACCGATGCCTGCCGGGGTTGCGGGAAAGTCCGAAAGGGATACAGTGACCCCTGGCAATGTACAGGCAACTAAAGGAACACGGGTGGGTTTTAGTCAGTAAGAGTCTGACACACCCTCCCGCTCCGCTCAAGCGGGAGAAGTCATTTGATGATTTCCCACCCAAAAAAAAAAGGTCACGAAGATTGCTATGGAAAATATATCGTAATATGTCTTGCTATAATATATATTATAGCTACGTCTGTGGTGGGTCTTCTTCTTGGACTTCGGTCGCCAGTGGCGCTAAACTTATTCATCAGACGTATGATTGCTGGACCAAAGTCTAAACGGCTTGTTTGCTTGAAGCTGATCAGTACCCTAATTACTTAATACACGATCAATTGGAATTTGAATAGAATAGAATAGAAAACATTTATTCGACACAGACACAACATAACAGCAACAAACACAGTAAAAGAAAGAGAACAATAAACATAACAAAAAAATTGCAGTAAAATGTTGCTGATTTTGAATCGTTTTGAAACAAATTAAAAAATTTCGTACCTAATCGTTTACGAAAATGTGTTCCGTAATTAGGTAACTATAACTGGCTATAACTTCTTAAACTTAATGTTTCCAGGTGCGCAAGCGTTCTCCCGGAAGCACCCCCTGTCATGCTGGCTGTCCACTATGCTGGTGATCTTCGCGGGCGGCATGGTGGTCAACGGGCTGCTCGGGGAACCCATGCTGGCACCACTGAAGAACACGCCGCAACTCATTATTGGAACTGTTACATGGTAAGTATGTTCTTTCCCTCAAAGCTTTCACGGGTGGGTGTTTGATGGTTGCATGCACTGCATACTTAAAGGTGGTGAAAATATATTTATGTACTTACCTAAAACTCAACATAAACTTTTGAGCAATAGGTAGGTATATCTACCTACTGAGAATCATAAAACCCAATACTTGCAAATTAAGGGCGCGTTTGCATGGTGGAAAAACCCATACCTACTTGCAAATTAAGGTGTTAGTAATTGCGGCGATGCGGAACAGTGGGATCCTCTCGCCACGGTAATATGATAATATTACTGTGCTTTCGCTTTGCATTTGCCGGTGTAAAGGTTAACTACTTTTTAAATCTATGGTCGAGAAAAATCTAAAGGTCGCGGAAAATTAGAACTTGTTTGAGGATGTAACAATAATTCTTAAATAGCTAAGCTAAGTTGATTCAACCAGTTTTGCAGTCAGTATTTTAGTCACAACTGCGATACTGGCCGCTTATCCATGTCATAAAATGAATGGGCAATCACATCACGACATTACGCTATTCATTGCCGTATGTAGGACATGTTATTAAAGTCCCTATGGCCATTAAGTGCCTACCATTTAAGGAAGGTATTTGTTATTAACTGCTTATCATCTTAGTATTGACGCAAGAAAACATAGGTAAGTACTTAGTTATTTTTCACTTTGTAGTGATTTTTTGGAAATCAGTTTATTTTTTGTTAGAAGTTTTTAGTTGTGGTACCTACCCCATACAATTTCGAATACCACACCTGCCATGTAAATAAAAGTGACAGGAACTTTTCATATCATCCATATAGACTACGTAAGAATAATACGTATTAATGAAGCTAACTCAAAAACTATCCAAGCGCAGTTAATAAAAAGAATACGGGACCACCTCGAGAGCATACCCTTTCAAACAAAAAACGAATTTTGTTTATCGTTGTTGAATATATCAAGTGGAACAAAATCTGTCCCCGATTGACGGAGAAATCGGTGGACATACATACGCTACGAACATAGAACCTCCTCCTTTTTGGCAGTCGGTTAATGAAACTAGACAGATCTCAATCATATTTAACATCGGCACATCCCCTGACAAAAGCTTTAACAAAATGCACTTAGCAACAGAAGATGGCCAAAATTATAATTTAAGACAAGATATAGGTATTATAGAAGACACTACACATGGTATATACTTATTATTTGCACCAACGACAGCCCCATTTTATGTCCACGCAAATCACTGTCCATTCCAAGGTTGCCTGGAAGAGATCGCGGAAAGCGATAAGGCCGCCCATTGTATATTTTGTATTGTTTAATTTATTTTATATTTTTGTGGTGTAGGTAGGTACAATAAAGAATAAATTAGACATACAGTGTTATTGGTTATATGTCAATCTGTTAAATGGCTATCCGTTAAGGGGGTGTAGGAGAGGTAATTTAGTTATAAATAACCAATCACCCTGTATATGGATATCCATATACAGGGTGTTAGTCCATAACATAATATAGGTATATACCTATAAGTTATGGACTTCAGGGAAAATACTTAAAACCATAATACAAATAAGTAGATAAGGGATTTCTTGCTCTTAGCGGCGCGGCAGCTGCCTTTGAAAGCCAAAAGAACTCGTGATGAGTTGCCGACCAGCCGACCTTGGCTAAACGATCTCTCAGGATAAGATATGGATATTAGACAGGTTATACAGATAAGGGAGCTCTAGTTCTCTGGTATCTGTATCTCAAGGTTATGCGTGTGCAAGGCTTGCACAGGTAGGAAGATAGAAGGGTTTTTCGCCTCGCTCGGCCAGAAAACCCAATACTGATCGATATTAATTGCATGCTGTACAGCACTGAGACGTTGATTTGAAGATGCAGAAAATTCAAAACATAATTCTAGTTCTCAAGCCTTATAGAGCAGTAATTATGCCACTAAATGCTTAAGATTGGAGATCAAATTCATGGAACTAGCCCTGAATAGAAAATTTTATTAGTACGGTCGGCCTCTCATTACAGGTAGATACCAAAACCAGTGTAAGTTTCATTAGAATAAGAGACCAGCCTCTTATTCTAATGAAACTCCGAACTACGTTAGGCCAGCTCAAGGTCAAAGTGTTGCCACTACTGCTGACGTGATGCCTATTGCACTTTGATGAGAGAGAATCCTTTAAATTGAAGCAAAGAGCATCTCTGAATTAGTTAGCCATTTGCAAGCTGGAGAGCAGTTTCCCAGACTGTCTTGGGCTATTTACTTACGAACCCACCCTTTTCATATTTCCAGGTACCTAGTATTCTACACACCATTCGACGTGGGGTATAAAGTGGCGAAGTTTCTACCAGTCAAAGTAGTTGCTTCAGCCATGAAAGAGATCTACCGCGCAAAGAAAGTGTATGACGGAGTCAGCCACGCCGGTAAACTTTACCCCAACGCTTACGTCATCATGATTATAGTCGGTAAGTAAAATTATCTGTGCTAATCTGGTAGTCGGAATTCTGATAATGTTTGGTTTCGCTAAATAAATGTTTGATGATGATAAGGTGCATTGATAAAAAAAAAAAACCCTTCTGGCTCGGTAATCTAGTATAGGTAGGTACCTACCTACGACGGATTTCGCGAAACTTATCATACCTAATATTGGATTTTTAGCCAATAGGCTATACATAATCCTGTATGATCATTACAAGGCAAGCCGCAAGGGCTCCCCTCTCCCTTTTCCGCACAAGTCTGTCTTTTACTAGTGCCATTTAGATGCTTAAAAAAACATATTTCGTCATTCCTGCAGAAGGTAGTTCATCTTCATCTTTAGTCTTTCTTCGAAGTGTTTGAAAATGTTTTTCCTTTTACTTACAAAACATTCGTTTATTTTCAGGTACCCTGAAAGGCAACGGTGCAGGCTTCACCAAGTTGATAGAGCGGCTCATCCGCGGAGCTTGGACACCAACTGCCATGGAAACTATGCAACCTAGCTTGTAAGTATTATAAGTATTATTCACGACATTTCAAGGATTTGAATTAACGCTCTTTGGGTTTGGGTTCAGAATTTTGCTGGTATAATATCCACGCGGATTTTCTATATACTAAACGATTAACTATCTGAAGTCCTTTAACAGTTATTTTACCTCTGAATATAGCAAACCAACAGCAAAATAAAGATCCCTGTGCTTTTGAGTGTTGCAAAATCAGGGGTAAAATGACTGAAAGGACATGCGTCAAACTATATGGCTGCTCTGAAGTGTAGTACCACTACCCCTCACCTCCACTGATACATGAATTTGTTACTACGCAGCGACTCGCCTCATGTTCCGACCCGCCATAGTTTGAATCGGACTGTATCTGTACTGCAACGGTTCTGTCAGTCCAGCATCTCCTTCCTAACTATTTTAAGTTTTTACCATGGCCAGATTTATTTTATTTTTCTTAAAAATGTTGTGCCTTTAAAAGATAATAAATTGATCTTCACCTTTCGTTGTAGTCTATATCTAATTGTCTTCCTTCTCTTAACCCATCTGAAGACTTTAACACCCAATAAAAACAATAAAGTCTGGCTTTCTAAGTAACTTTACTGTACAGGTCCCTGCCGAATCACCAAAGGTAACCCTTTTTAACGCTCACTAACCATAGACATAAGCTCGCTTCTTAACCTGGGTTACGCACGCGCACACGTAGGTAGCCAAGGGTTAGCTAAATGTTCTTTATTCAAATTCTTTTTTTTTCAGCTACACGAAAGCCTCTCTGGTTGCGTCCATTATCTTCGTGTTGGACAAGAAGACTGACCTCATTTCTGCGCCGCACGCTCTTGTGTACTTCGGCATAGTGATATTCTTCGTTTACTTTAAGGTGCGTAGTGATTTAGTCGATTATTAAATAAGTCTTTAACTAGAGTTACCAGTAAAGAAACAGACTAATTTCGTAGTTTGCTTAGAGCGACGAGTTCTCAATAAAACATTAATTAATTGTAATTTAGCTCGATAAATATTGTGTGGAAACCGACATGTCAACGAGCCATAAATTCAGAGACCAAGTAGGTACCATAAATCCGCACTGGGCCCGCTCCCTCACTGAGATGAGGCCTGAGTGCCTGCACTGCCTGCAGTGGGAATATTAAAGGCCAATTATGCTTTGTTCAGCTCAGTAAAACTGTGAACTGTCTGGAAGTGCCTTTGTTTAAATTAATTGACCACACTGTCTGCAGTGGCCATAACGCATCTTTTACTCAGCTCCGTCTGGAAGTGTAGCGTTGAGTCTGTAATAAAAATGTTCTAGCTCATTATCCAGAGCAGGACATACGACATCTCACGAATTACCTTCTGATAAAATCTGCATTTTCTCCCCAGCTGTCATCAATTCTCTTGGGCATCCACGATCCCTTCGTGCCCTTCGAGAACCTATTTTGCGCGCTGTTCTGCGGCGGTATCTGGGACTCTCTCGCCAAGCTGTTGGGCAAGGGACAGCCCAAGGAGGAGACTAAGGATACTAAGAAAACTAATTAGCCAATACTATCAGGTACGTAGTATATTATACTTCTTAAATATCTATCAATATCTGATGGGCGTTAGAAAAGCTCTAGGGGTGGCCATGCTTAAGAACCTACGTTCGGAAAATTCTGGGCAGTATTAGGTCCCACTGAGCATGGAATCGGCGCCAGCAGCGTCTGGAAACGGCAAATACCTATTTATAAACCTCGTGGCGCCGAAAGCTCCCGAAAGCGCGTTGAGCCATAGATGAATATAGATGGTTCACTCCGCATTTTAAGTATGAAGCTACAAATAGGTACGCAGCAGGCTCGACTTGTGGAATTCAGTGGGCGTAAAGAAGTCAGAAGATATAAGAGTTACGCGATAGAAAGTGAAGCAACTACTAGGTAAATATAACTTTAGGTAATTAGCGCTGTGCGACCTGAATTGCACTTTATTGTGTCGTAGGAAGAGTCGCTTTTTATTTAAATGATTTTGCGGAGTGAACCATCTGTACTTATCTGTGGTTGAGCTCACAACTTCTGTCACGGACCGCCTTCAAAGCGGCGTTGTTTCAAATTCTAACCAAATCTTTCATTGTTTTCAGGTCGCATTTTATAATCTGCAATATTTACGCTACGTAATCAACTGACACCGACAATACAAAATACGACCGCTTTATTTATAGGCAATGAAATAATACTATAAAAAGGAAAAAAGAAAAAAAATAGTAAAACCCTTAAATCCTAAAAAAATGGCACAACGACCAAAGTTTGATTTCATTAGTTTTAAGATCCACTAGTCTTAAAGTTTATAAATGTTTTAGTTAATGACGTGGTATGAGTTTTTGTTATGTACTTAGAAGGGGTGTAAGTAGTTGATATTTAGTTATTCAGTTCCTACAAGCAACTCTTTGCCAAAAATTGTGATACATTTAGTATTTACCCACAGTATCAACTATGCTATAAAAACTTGCCATAATAATTTATAATACCTACCAATATTATATTCTAATGTAAGCATAATAAAATTTGTAAAAAATCTGATCGGTACTTGGTACCATACAGTACATAAATACCAGTGTTCCCTGCGTGAAAAAAAAATAAAACCATCGAGCATTGTAATTTTATTTTTTATATTTTAGTTCACGAAACGAAAATCGACTAAGCCGACTTCCTTTACATTAAAAAAAAACTGCTGGGAATATGGCTACCATTTCCCGCGCAATTTTTTTTGTTAAATTTTAGATTTATGAATATTCTGACCGATTCGCATGGGTGCACGCGATGAGGAACATTTTATTCGTATACAAATAATATTATATCAAAATAAAATACATAGGTACATTATTTATTAGAATATATAAATTGTGATGTTAGTAGAAAGGTCTGACCGAGTTGCTGGGTGCACTGCAATGAGGATCACATCTTTCAGCTCGTTAAATGTTTCATGACATGTATGCTATTATTATTCAATGATATCTGGGTATGCTAAAGGAAGCAATAAATTGTTTTTATTAATAAAGTATTTGGTTTTTGTTTAATTAAACCTGCTTTTGTTCCCATTCGGCAGCAAAACGGCGTAACCATAGACATAGAGAATTTAGACTGAGCGTTCAATATTCAGTTGTGCAGTGAATACAGACCGAAAAGTACGAGAGAGACAAAGCGAATTTGCGGCC
Organism: Xanthia togata; assembly: GCA_963853775.1. NCBI lineage: Eukaryota > Metazoa > Arthropoda > Insecta > Lepidoptera > Noctuidae > Xanthia > Xanthia togata. The sequence goes on from OY970805.1 coordinate 9,230,716, forward strand.
ATTAGTTGTCTCTTTAGTAGTACTACAGGTATTGACCGCACAGTCGCTTTGTCTCTTTCTAGACAGATAGTCACTTTTGTGAGGGCAACGCACAGTCCATTTCTCTATGCCTATGGGCGAAACTAACAAACAGACCTCAACCTCTGGGATGGACTGGCTGGCGAGTGAAAGGGAATAAGTTTGAACTTCGAACTCTACCGGTTGAACTATGGTAAGGACGTGACCTCAAATTATAGGCATAGATAATACAGATTTTAGCAGCTGCAGAGCAGAGCCAAGCCAAATGCTGTGGAGCAAGAAGTCAAATGCTTCGTGTGAAATAGGTAGTAGGTGGAGAATATTCAGATATATAACTGAATTTTCTCGCAAAGCTACGAAGATCATCATCATCAAGGTCTCAACAGTATTAGATGAGGCGTCCGTCCCACCGTCTCTGGGAGGACGGGTTGTCAGGTAAATCCGTATTGGGACAAGCCATTTTTCCAAGCGTTTAACGCATTGGTCAAACATGGTAGGGGAGACCGAGGGTAGTTGAAACAATTTTGACATTTTAATTCATACACAAAATTCTACAAACACTTATCGTATGAGTTTAGTGCCAATCGATAGTTTATTTCTTACACTTTCAAATACCTATCACAAAGAACGTGTAAGTATGAATTTTGTGGTGAAAAATGAATTCGAATGTAACAAGTCATTTTGTTTCAACTCCCTTCATACCGAGGTATGTTGAAACAGGGGTCGAGGTGAGTTGAAACAATTGATATTTGAGTAGAATTAAGGGTTGTAAAGTAAAAACGACGATACAATTTGAAGGTATTTATTCAAATAAAACATTCTAACATATTTTACAATATTTTGTACTGAATTTGTTAGCAGCAGCGCAGCTTAAGAGATAGTCACGAAGTATGTTCTCCTCTGAAGATGAAAAGACAGTCTTTTCTTATCCAACTGACGGAGAAGTCGCTGTTTTGCAGTGTCGCGGAGTTTCATTAGCTTCATAAGCCGTCTTTTTTTAAATATACCCTGTAGAGTGAAGTGTGGTTGAGGTTGTAGCTCGAAACCGTATCATGCAGACTTTTCTGACGCAATGTAACTTCTCTACGGCGAGATCGTAAATTTCGCGACCCCCCATACCTCTATCAGTCTTCCGTTTTTATAATCAGTAGGAACACTGAAAAAAAAAATGCAAAAAAAAAAACAGACCACACCGTATTAGCAATCACCCATACAAAACTTAAGCGAGGTGAGTTGAAACAGTCTGTTTCAAATCCCCTCAGTGAGAAAAATCCTCCCAATCTTTATACAAACAAAAATCCAGAAGCTAAACACAAAGAAATTAGTTTTACCAGCGCCATGGTTTCAATCGTTAGTTAATGAGCTTTCGAAACATATAAAACCCAAGCTAAAATACAAAAGAATTATCAAAATACAGGTATCATAAAAAAAAGTTTAAAACTTACTTTTCACGATTTTTGCGACGTGGCAGCTACAACGACACAACCGCGGGTCAGAGGCACGGACGCGACCTGCGGGGCTCGGCGGGTGGTGGGGAGCGGCTGATTTTTGTCGGTGCCAGCTCGCTAACGGTTTTAAATCCCGCGAAATCAGTGCTGTTTTAAATCACCTCTGTGTCAAAACCCCTCGGTCTCCCCTACCTCAAAATCGACCAGTGAGGAAGATAAAATGTTCGTGGTTAATTTATAGGTACTGTGGACCAAGGTAAACTTATACCTACTTGTAATTTTTGAACAATTTCCGTAATAGCATCTAATTTCTTGCCATTGAGTTTTAAATTTTGACCCACTTCACTTGGGGTACATTTGGTAATGAGAACTTATGACATTTAGATTTATTCGCATGTAAAAGATTATAAGCTGCAAACCATTTCGAAAGATCATCTGACTAAGTGACTATCGTTGACATGACAAAAATAAGAGAAGTGTCATCAGCGAATCCTAACTAATATTATAAATGCGAAAGTGAGTTTGTTTGTTACACCTTATGCTAAAACGCCTGAACGGATTTCGATGAAATTTGGCAGACCTTGACCTGGAGAAGGACAGACTACTTTTCTTCTGGATCGCAAACGAAATCGCGGGCAACAGCTAGTAGAATTATATCCGAGAAGCTATCATATAAGGAAGGTCATTAATATAAACTGAAAATAGAAAAGAGCCAAGAGTTGAACCTTGAGGTACGCCCATCTTAACTAGAGACCCCGAGGACGATGTCGCCCCGTTAACGTTTTATAAGTTTAGACGCAAACCCCCGCTAAGACGAGGGCACACCTTTTCTCGAAGCGCATCGTCATAATTTGTCGTAGCTTCTAACTCTACACGCCATAACTCTACAAGCCCTAACTTCACAAACTCTTCACCTTAGTCAAAATATGTGACTTGGCCATAAATATTTAATATTTATGTGGGCTTGGCCGTTGTGAAGTTAGGGCTTGTAGAGTTAGGGCGTGTAGAGTTAGAAGCTTGGCTCTACATGATATCTGATAACTTTTTAACAGTGCGAGCCTATAATGGTCTCGTTTTGGCAATATTTTACATGAAAATGTTTTTGGTGGGATATGATTATCTTGATAAACGTTAGAAATAATGTTTCAGATGAAAAAACATTATCCGATAAGTTAATAATTGGATGAAGCAATAACACAATTATAATAAACCGATAAAATCATTTGACAGTAGGTAAGTAGCATTGCCTGCTCGTTGGTTTAGTGGTCGCAAGTGCTACTGCTGAGAGGTCCCGGGTTCGATTCCAGGGTCGGGCAGTGTTATTGGGTTTTGCATCTGGAATTGCTCAGTAGCAGCCCGGAGTCTGGATTTGTGCCCGATTGATGGCAATAGGCTCGCCTCATATTACGTACATGGGAGATAATATGCGGGTGAACTATAGGCACACCTCTGCCTATCCCTTCGGGGAAATACAGGCGTGATGTTATGTTAATTGTAAGTACCTACCCTATAACCCTACCTACATATTAGATACCTACCCTACCTACCTAGTATTGAAGAGGTATCAGGGCATCCCACCAACCACCGTCAATTTTAAAGCTCTTTGAAGATGGCAGTGTAAGTAACGTAGGTTAGCACGACAGTAGGTATTCAGATTCAAATTGAATTAGCTAGCGAAACCACAGAATAGGTAATAGCTTACTTGCGTAGCGAAACTTTGCAGACGTGATGGTATCGATATCTAATGACGATGAAACAGATTTCTTTTTTGTTTTGTTTTACAATATGAAGTTTTGCCAGCTAATTTTATTTGACCCTGTATTGTATAAGAACCTAAATATCCTGAATACCCTTAACCTGTTTTTACCCTTAACCATTTTGCTATCGGTCTTTTGAACTTTTGTTACTTTTGAACTTTTTTCACAACCTCGCATGAGCGCGAGCGCATAAAACGACGCCAATTTAAGGAAACTTATTTTTAACTGGTTTTAACACTAGAAATAAAATAACAATGCACTTTATAGCCGTTGTTACATCTATTATGTTCTAATAATTCCATGTATATATTTATCATGGAAATGCTCTCAGCTTTGTATATTTATTCCATACCAAGTTACACTACCAAACCAAAAAGCATTCCGTCAGTTTTTCCAAGAACTTTGAAAGCAAGGAAAAATGGGCTCGTCCGGGATTTGAACCCGGGACCTCTCGCACCCGAAGCGAGAATCATACCTCTAGACCAACGAGCCAGACTGACATATAGAAACAACCCCTATCTACCAACCCCTATCTTTATTGTTACTTAGATCAATACTTTTCTTTCATGGCGCCATTATAGCTATGAACAGGTATGGGTAGATAAGTCGTAATAAAAAAAATCCTGGGACGCAAGGGTGGAATTGGGGTTGTTCAGGGTGTGCCGAACGTACATAAGTATTGTCGTATATACATACTTACTATTAATTTTCGTACTATATCGTAAATTGCAGAGCATTTTCGAGTACGCCGCAGTAACCTAGTCAAACTGTGGTCACTATCACATGAGAACTGAGTAGAATACTTAGCAGGTATTCTCATTAGTCCCCACACTGAACTGAGAACTGAGTAGAATAGCAGTTATTCTCATTATCCCCACAGTCCAAATACTTCAAAGGTTTAAAATAAAAACCAGAACCTGAGGACTTCTTATCTTTTACATTATGATGCATTTAAACACTTAAACGTGTGCATATAGAATAAAATCCTACTATTTATTGTTCTCCATAAAAATTACAGACATAAATATTACATACATACCTACCGCATAATAGCGTACATAATCGGACATAATTATAAGCCACCAGCATAAAAATAAATTTTCTTTATAGAAGGAAATCACACTCAATTAGCCAGCACGCATAGCTTCACCACCATAGATAACAGAATATTTCTGTGTTCACCACAATAGAAACGGGTTTTGTCTACGGAAAAATAGACAAAATGACAGATTCACAAACACAATGTATCATTTTGTCTATTCTTCCGTTGACAAAACCCGTTTCTGGTGGTCATGCTGAGCGTGCTGGCGGGTGTGTAGCCGGAACTTCGGTAGCCGGTTATCGTACGTGCGATAACTATCTACTATTTATTTTAAAAATCACAGATAGATAATGAACAGGTAAATCAAGATTAGGTACTTACTATTTACTTTAAAAATCACAGATAGATAGTAAACAGGTAAATAAAAATTAGGTACTTTTATCAATTAAGTAAACAAGTAGTTACCTACATAACTCGCATTTAAAAATAAGAACTTTTGATTGGGTACAGTTAGTGAGCGACTTGGGTATTAAAAAGTTAAAGAAAATATGAGAGAAAATCAGTCTAATCCCAGTTTCGTAATTGATTGTTTGATAATTGATTTCGTTTATTCGTTGAGCTTCCAAAATTATATATGTAAGTATACTATGTTGCAAATAACTTACTCTAACATAAAGTCAAAAAAGAACGAGGACAAGGACTTGTAAAAATTACACAAACGTTTTCTATCTCCCTTAATAGCCGGTACAATTTTATAAGAGGCACCACTTTTCTAGAGGCTTGCGCCCCTTGAGGCTTTGAGTGTAGTAGCTTAAGGCAGCCACAGGAAAGCCCGGTTAAGTAGCCATGACCTCAGAGGTCAGCTACGAGATGCCCCAGACAAAAAAAAAAGAGGCTTGCTTCTACAGCTAACTAGCTGTTGCCCGTGGACCCTAATTCTTTTTCTATACAAATAAGTAAATAAAATTGAAGTGTATATTCGTAATAACATAACAACAGCTTTTTACTAAATGCATAATTATGAAAGCAAATAAAGTAATAACTTTAAGAAAAAATCTTCCGGCTAATCTCCGAAACGGCTGGATCGATTTTGAAGGAACTTTCACTGGCAGATAGCTGATATTATAAGGAGTAACTTAGGAAGGGCTTTTATTTTAGAAAAATAATTAGGGTCCACACGGGCGAAGCCGCGGGTAACATAGCTTGTCTAAAATTAAAGTAGGTAGATTGTTACTCCTAACCTCAGACCAAATAAAAACCAAGACATAACGCTGCGAACAATACAGTGAAGCATGCCAAAACTACACCGCCGCTCTGTGCATACACGCTCACACGCACACATTTACAACCTTTTACAATGACTCTACAATCAAACTACACCACACAAAGTGTCAATGTTTACGAAACCTGCTTCATTTCACTGTTGATAGCGCCCTGTCTTGGTTTTTTATTTGGTCTGAGCTCCTAACATAGTTCAGTAGGTAATTCAGTAAATAAAAATTCACAAATGTATAATATATCACCCTAATAATCTATTGCCTTTTTGTACCGCAAGAACAAAAACCTATGAATGATGAATTGATGATTGATATCAAGATAAAACACGTTTTTTTTTGTGCACAGTTCCGTTCCATGACCGGTAACGGAAGCTTTTGGGATCTCGGATATACGAACGATGAAACAGTCGAGTTTTTAGATAACTTACGGTATTCTGATGCTATTAGCATAGATTGTATGTGTAGCTAGTTATGACTTTATGAGGTCACTGTCGCTGACTAGCGGGCTGCAGTCAGACCGATACGAACGTCATCTTTCTTTCGACGTGGATTTTATTGACAAGTTCGCAAAATCCACGAAAGAACGAAAGGTGAGGAGAGAAAGGGTTTTCCGAAAACTTAACTTGGTTGTCCAGATAAAAATGTGATGATTTATTATAATGGACGGACTAACTAGGTACTAACTTTAGAAAGGTCTTAAAACTTTATTCAGGATCGTCGTTAGTTAATCTCGTTCATTTCATCGGAGAAGATTTATTAAAAATTATGATAAGTCTATAATGAGTCAACGGTAGGTAGGCTACAGGATTTGTATTCGGTGAGGTGCATGATGAAGTGTTCGGTCCAACCACTCACGTAGCCGTTGGTCGAACCCCAAATTGAAGGGCTTAATCTTCGCTTGGAAAGTTGACCCACAGACCTCAAACGATCGCTAGAATCGTGCACAATCTAAAACAATAACGCATTGAAATCATGGACTCTCACCGATAGAAAGCATAAACAACCAGTCCTGCGCGTACACCTATAATTAGGTACCTACTTATTTACTTTTTGGTATGTGTTATTATCACTGGTCACCACGTCTGATATTCGCGCCGATAATTCGGTGTGATTGCAATCAAGCAGGTTGAAAACTACACTACAGTGACGTCGACTGAGACACCGAGTTGCGCGGCCGCGGCCCTCAACCCGCCAGATGCGCGAGCGATCAGACTTGGACTGAACGCGCCGCTTATTTTAATTTTATTAATTTAGTTTAGCTTAGTTTTAACGTAACTTAGTCTTAAAATTAGTGTAACAATCAATTAATGGGAATAGTTAAATAAGGTGAGTGTTCAATTATTTATTTTGTCTAACGGTGCTCGAAAGTGAATGGCAATTTCTGTGAAAACAGTTAGATAAAAAATGGGATTCTCGTGCGGGTGCATGCGATGTGGTCACTTGAGCAGTTGCTGTCTGCGGTTGTATGTTGTTTTTAAATAACTACCTAACTGAAAATAATGCCTTCACTAAGGCAGCCCCTTTCAGAACTTACCATTATTTGATTCACTGTTTGTGAGTAGGTTAATAAGTCTTGTATTTTATGTCGAGGTGATTGAGATCATGGTGCAAATGGTATTTTCGGTTTAAAAAATAAAATTTTACTCTTTTATTTGGAATAGGGCTAAGTACCTATATGAGGTTTCACCCAACATGCAAGCACAAGGAAAAATCTTTATTTTTATACCTGCAAAGTTTGATGGCAATCAATACTAAAGGATCTTTGGATTCCAATACTTCCACTAGATAAGTATCAAGTTATGATAACATACTACTAATCGTAAACTTAGTATATGCTTTTGGAATGTTAGTTAGCAGTGAGCATGTTTACGGCTTTGAATTTTTAACTAACAATTCTATTTATAGATAAACCATTATTATTTCTAGTTTAACTCCTTCCACGTAAACCAGTCTCGTGCAAAGCGAAGATTGCTAAAATAGAACATGTATTTTGAAGCGAACTTGATATTTTCCTTTTCACCTGCATACTTTACTGTGCTACGAGATATTTTCTTAGATCTTAGAGAAAAGCACTCAACTAGTTTGACGATAAAATGTAATGCATGTTGGCTAAGCAATTCAGGAGATTACTACTAGCTATTAGCTATCTAACAGTGTCTCCAGCTAGTGTGGTTAGAGGCTCGGTACGATAGAATATTATAATATCTCTTTCAAATAAACTAACTGTCAATTTTTACGTGAATGATACACATTGATGCGCAAATTGATCATAAACCAAATGCAATTGAAGCGATTGACAATATTATTACAATAGCAATTGATCGCTTCGGGGACCCTTTATGGTTCAGTCTAACCACGCTGTAACGCTGCACAGCATAATCTATAAGGTTGCACTGGCACACAGGCCTCTTCTTTGTGAGAGAGACGCTGCATGCTTGTATAATATTAGGGTTTACCCTGTTTTTAATATTTCTGTGGGTTTACCCCTTATATAATAAGAAAGAAGGTTTTCCCGAAGCTCCTGCTGTTGGCCCCGCATCACTTTTTCCACAAAGCTACTTTTTTCACAAAGCAATTTTCGTAATAGGTAAAACAAATTATGTAGGTAGATTAGGATGACCTTTATTACAATCTACAGAGTACTAACATACTTAAATCTTCAGCATTGCGACGAAAAATACGGTTTCAGCATTATTTGATTGATGAAACCAACTTAGGATAAGCAATATGTCCTCTGTAAAACATAAAAGCAACTATAAGAGATCCTCTTCTTGTAACTAGGATAGAGTCCTCTTGCAAGAGAGGATCTTGCGTAGATAGGTAGTAACCTAGCACATCGAAATTAAGCCTGCCTTCTCTTTCCTTGTTTTCGCAGTCCTTTTTGTGATCGATTGATTCTGATTCCCAAGATTGTTGGATTGACTGTTGGCTGCCATCTTTCTAATCTCCACAACCCAGTGTATGCATAATACCGACATTCTTCTGAGCCACTGACAACGTGGGCCGTTAGGTCATCAATGGACATAGGACCACCGAAAAGAAAATATTTTACCCTTCCTTGAACTAGGTAACCAGTCGATATGCTCAGCGGTTATTAATTTCGTAAATTGACCGGTCGTTTCTAAGCCCCAAAGATTCGCTCCTCCATTCAGCTCGCACATAACAGATTCTTCATCGTCGAAATAACTGCACGATATCACGTCGTGTAAAACCACAAACACTTATTTATTTAAAAAAAACTGCATCGTGTATCGTGAGTCAGGCTGAACGGAAGCATCTTAACTTGCCATGTGTTATGAATTATTCATAATATGAAGGCATGAGTGTTGGTTTAGACTTCGGTTATCGTATTCCATTTCTCAGAAGGGCTCTCGAATTAGTATTTTGTTATTTGTAGTAGGTCTGGCTTACTGAACTCATGGGTGTGCCAATCCAGGCCTTTCGTATCTTGCCGCAATGGTATTTCTGCGACTCCATCGTACTTCCGAAAGTAAATCTACATTCGGTACCTACTTAAAACTATGTTTCAATGTAACGATGCTAGGTATCTACGCTATGTCAAAGAACAGTGAGCTTAAACTTTAAAACAGCGTTTGCTTAGACTGCGTTTCCACCAGAGATGAGCGAGGATGTGTAGCGAGGGATGTGTGTGAAACTAACCAATAACATCGCTTCACTGTCATAGCTTGAACTAAGCTAGCTTTGTTATTGGTTAGTTTCACACACATCCCTCGCTACGCATCCTCGCTCATCACTGGTGGAAACGCAGCCTTATACCAACTGGGGAAATGTCGTTTGCTGGGTAGACGTGTCATTTATCGTCTGTGTAACTTACTTCTGAGCTTTAGTTATTAGGTAGGTAGGTACCTATCACACAAAATCCAAGCACTCGTTTCCGAGAAATCCCCAAATATATTTTCTTACAATCTTTACTAACTTTGTAAGTGTTTTCCTCAAGTTAAAGAGGAATACAAAATACGGGATCCCTTCTTTTCGCCTATTGTTCTTTGTCCTAATATACTCCGGCATAACGATTTTGGCACAATTTGTTTTGGCATAATAATACTTCGGCATAATTTTTTTAGGCATGCATTTTATTTTGGCATAATCATCTTAAAGACTAATTTGTTTTGGCATAAATTTGATTCGCATAACGTTAGTAGGCCTAATGACTATTAGCATAACGTTAGTAGGCCTAATGACTATTAGCATAACGTTAGTAAGCCTAATGACTATTAGCATAATAATAATATATATATTTTCCTTTTCTAGTAGATACGTACTCCAAACTTTGGGTGGAAATGGTGGTGGTGAACTTGTAGTGCCCCATACATAATTCTGATCAAACCAATTTGCTATATTAGTGTCTGTAACAATTAAATAATATTGTTGGTTAAAAATTTAATATGCTGTGCAACAAAAGTTAGTGACAGAACCGAATTGCTGCAAAACCGACTCCACGTAGTCTTGTTTGTCCTACCCCTAGAGTGTAATTTAAAATCGCGTAGGCGCGTAGGTGCAAGGCGGCCCGCGGGCTGAGGAGCAGGCGGCTGCGAGCGAGCCGCCGCGTCTGAGGCTGGCCGGCGAAGCCGGCCAACAAGCCGAAGCTGCGGTGGTGAGCGAAAGCCGTCTGTGACGATTAGCACGCGTGGGGCCGCCGGAGGCCCGCAGCGCCGGAGCCGTGACAGAAACCCTGCCTGCTGCATGCTTGCTTGCATGCTGCATGCTTACTTGTTTGCTGCATGCTTGCTTGCATGCAGTATGCTTGCTTGCATGCTATATGCTTGCTTGCTTCATGCTTCCTACAGCGAAAAAAAACCCACAAAATTGTTCAATAAAAATATGTTTTAATATCATTATGCGTAAATAAATTTATGCTTTAGGATATTATGCTTAAGAAAGTTATGCTTTAGAACTTTATGCTTAATAAATTTATGCTTTAGAATATTATGCTTAATCATTATTATGGTTAAAGAAATTATGCTTAAAAAATTATGCGTAAGCTGTTATGCGTAATTATATTATGCGAAAATACAATTATGCCAAACAAAATTATGCTAAGTTATATTAGGTCTTAAAATTTTATGCAAATGGATAGGGAACCACAAAATACCCATGCCGTTACTAATTATCGGATTCGTCACATCATGTCAAAAGAGTCAGACAATCCGTCAGACATTAAGACGAAACGTGTCGAATGTAATTTTAAATAAATTAGGCTAGGTACTAAACGAGATCAGCATTAACAATACCTATCGAATCTAATCTACGGTAACGTGGATGGCTGTTTTTACAAATATATTCTGCCTCTGTCACACGGTCATACCACGGCAGGACGAGCTTATTAGCAAATGCAACTGTAACGCACACACACACACTGTTAACGCATAATATGTATTAGCTGCATATATTATTCTGGCTGCATTTCTTTAAGCGTTTGGGGTGCATGAACTCAATTACGCGGTAAGACAGGACGTTGTAAAAAGAGTAAAGCAACATGGAGCCTGGCTCCTTGCAGGTGTGGCTAGTAATTATGGTTAACGTTACTTAAATCATGGGGTTTTCCGTTTTTCCTTATTTTGGAGACATTTAGCGAAGAGCCGTTCCGTCGAATTTGATTAAAGGATTAAAGTCTTTCCGAGATAATTGAGGGCCAAAGACCCGCGTTTTAGATTTTTGCGAAGGATTTAAACATGCGTCTTATTTTGATTCCGCTTTTTAATTAGAAACATAGTTTTAACTTCTGGATTTAATACATTGCTGAAAACTCAGACAAGCCATGGATTGGTAGGTAACTGCCAAAAATCGATAACATTAATAGCTTCGACATAAGTTAATGTTTAAGTATAAGTAGGTACCAAACACCATTTCTTAAGTAGCATCTATGCGATATAAACCTTCTTGACTAACTCCGGTCTACGAATTTATAGCCATAGAAAAAAAAAAAACACGGACGACACTGAAGCTAGGGCCGATAGGGTAACACAACTTTGTGAGAAACTCATACACAGGCAAATTCCTACAATAATAGCAATGTACCTAAGTACTTAATTGCCTACATGTACCTACAGGGTTATTTTTAATGACGTAAATGCGGAAAACATTCTAAGAAAATAATATAATTACGCGCTTCTAAAGATACAGTCAAAAGCCGTGATTGATAAATTGTTGAGCTCATCATTTTAATAATTGACCATAACACAACGGATCCGCATTTATTTCCGATAAAGTAATTTTAATTACACTCACGCATAACCAGTAAGTATCAATATCTTATCACGATTTCGACGGTAGGTAGGTAAGCGTGATTTCTGTTTAATTGTTGTTACGATGACGTGGTTTGATACGGTTAAGGCTCCCGCAGACAGGACGACGTGACTGGGTGGAACAATTTCTATGAAACTTTCACGGAAATTGTTTTACAGGAGGCCCGCATTTATTGGTAATCTCTAGTCTGAGTTAATTTCGTATATAATGACAAATTAATGACTGACTTAGGCGGTAATCTGATAAAATTTTGACAGTTCTTTGATCAGTGACCTACCATTAGAACGTCATTGTGCAGTCATTGCTTTTAATTCGTTACGAGTATCGTGTTTGTGGAATACAATGATCAACCAATGATCGACCATTATGAATTTAGCAGATTACGAACTTTTAGCAAAATGACAATGGGATCGTGTTGGAATGACGAAATTATAAAAATAGCAGACTTGGGCCCCTGGTGTCGCGTCGCGCCTGTCTTCGAAAGCATTTATCGTGGAGCCATCCTCTTTGGTTTAAAATAAGTAGCTATGCTTCTGTAATAGTAATAATACCTACCTACGTCATCTAGGAACTGTTTAACATTACCCACCTACCTTTCTCTATCTCTACATTACTGATACCTAGGTATCTGATCTTAGATTCTGGATGAGAGCTTTAATCACACCAAAAACATTTCATGTAAAGTAGGTTGCCAAGACATAATGCTTTTACTGTTGAAAGAAAGAAAGAAAGAAAAATATTTTATTTGGGACACGCACAGGAAACACAAACAGTAATAATATTTAAAAAAAGAACAAAATTATATAAAATAAAAAAAGAGCAGCAAAACTAACAAAAAAAAAAAAAAAAAAAAAAAAAGACCTGTGCGAGGCCAAAAAGGCCCCTATCTCAGCATAATACGGCGATATTTAAAAAATAATTAAATACCACCGCGCTGGTATTCTGATAGGGCCCACTGTGATGCCACGGACACACCTACGGACTTACATAGATCCCAATAAAGGGGATCACAAAAAGATAAAACAATAAAATAATAATTAAAAAATAAAAACCAAAACTATGTACATTAAATAATATATTTTTATCTATTAACACGCCCTGTTAATAGATAAAAATACGCCACGCCCTGTTAATAAGTTATCAGATCTAGGTAATGTAGAGTAGAGCCAATCCCCCTAACACTACAAGGCCTAACTCTACAAACCTTACATGTTGGTTAAAATGTATGGCTTGGCCCTTCCGTCGAACTATTGCATGGCATGACATAACTTTAAAGACCAGTGACCAAGATGTAGAGTTAGACCTTGTAGAGTTAGGGGCTTGGCTCTACATTAGGTACATCTGATAATTTTTTAACAGTAAAAGCGTATGTAAATCTTGGCAACCTACTTTCCATAAAATCTTTTATGTGGGATTTAATTTATTTTTGTATGGTGCTGTTTTTCTGTTCATAGCTTTTATCCATAAGAAATACGCCTTGCAACTCCCTATAAGGGGTTAAAGGGTGAAAGATACAGTTTTTTTTTTTTTGTTATTTGCAAATCCTTGCCTGCATTCCAAATTTTAGCTTTCTAGGACTTCGGGAAGCACCCTAAAGATGTTATCTTATGTACAGACCAGCACCCCCAAATAGGTTTGCTACATAGAGGTGCTAAGTTAGTAGGTAACTGTAAGGTCATGTCGTCAGTAAAAACCCTTCCTTTTAAACACGACCGTGGCTTAGAAGTTAAATTGCGACAAAATACGACCATCTCAATGAAGTAGGTTCATTGTCCTTTGCAGTTGCGAACTCAACTATTTGATGAACGTTTAGCAACACTAGTTTGCTCGTAATTGTTAGTTGACAACAATCTGGCAACTTCTTGCCTCCTAGATAATTATATCTTAATTTTGTTATGATCCTGTAAAATACTGTTGATAGCGTACTGTTTTAAAATCAAATTCGTAATAACTACCCACCTAGTTACTGTAGTTACAGACGCCAGCAGGTCAACCTACCCGAAACTGTCAAATTTTCCCAATCAACTTTGAACCTTATGATTTAGTGATAAAGTTGAAAATCTATTAAAGTAATTTGACAGATTGTAGTAGGTTGATGTGCTGGCGTCTGTACCTACTTAGTTACCAAATAAGACTATAGTTTGACCGAAATCGCTGTACCGCGCCTAAGGAATTCGCGGCGAGGCGCTGGGCAACGTTGACGAATGAGCGGCGTGACGCCGCCGCCGTGAGCGTTGACGAATGAGCGGCATGCACTGCCCCTGTCTCGCCGAGCACGTACCTAAGACAGTAGTTTCGGTCAATCTATAAAGCTATTTCATCGTAAAAGTGTTACATAAAATGGTGACAAGACAAATAGGTCAAAATAGTTAACAACAAAAGACCGAATGTGCGAGCAATTTATTTAATAAAATAAACTCATGCATTGAGCACCTATAAATATCCAAAATGTCCTCACCTTAAGTACCTACGTTGATCAAGGAAATCAAAAAAATAAAAGCTTCCATGTTGTGTGTGTGCACATAACGACCAATCGCACTTAATCGAGGCGACCTTAATAAATCATTAATTAACAAACAACAGACGATCAAACTAAAAGAATCGGAGTGAGACGTGATCTTACTGGATGTTCTTGACTGACTCACGAAGACACAACTGGCTAATAGCTCATTGTTTTCGATCAATAGGCATTGCATTAGGAAGTGGGTACTACTTGCGGATATTTAAGGTTTCAAATTGTCTAGGAGTTTGGTAGATATTTTAGATAACAAAAAAAAAATCTTTTAATGGATAAACAAACATTATATTGAAATAATAATAAAAAGCTGGATTATTTAATATCGAAGTCTTTGTAAGGCTGTTTTTGTCATGTACCTAGTTTCAAAGTTGAATATATATTCTAGACCTTTGTCAAGACACAAATTGGGATGGGAAAAGTGACGTAACAGCAATTACAAAAAAAAAAGGATCCAGTGATCCCCATGCTCCCCTAATTACTTGAGGGTAGGCTTAAGGGTTTTCTGGGAAAATGAACTCGGAGTGCACTTTGAAGACGGCATAGAAAACACGGTAGGTATGCTAACTATCATTCTTTCATTCATAGGCTCAAAAAATGGGAAATAAGGAAAAAAACCTTGCTGTTGAAAACACACATCCCCGTTTCCTAAATTAAATAATATACTTACAGAAATATTTATATTGCTAGCGTAGCCAATAAATTCTTCACAGGCAAACTGAATTTGTGCCTCACCTGTCCATGTCTATAACGCGATCAAAAGATTTGCGTGCATGGTGCATACACCTGACTTTGAAATGAATACTAGGTAATAGGTACGAGAATAGAGGGTCTTGACCATGGCCAATAACCATTAGGATAATTTATTGCTTTCATTTTGTGCCCGGTCATCTAGTATGTATGGGGATTCACATTTTCTCCTCGATGTAGTGAGGAGAAAATGTACATCCCCGCTTATTTTTAACCCTACACGCCCTAAAACACAAACTGAAGAAATAATATTTTTTACAGAAAAAATCACAATCAAAATGTCACGATTCAAGACAATACTGGTAACTGGAGGCGCAGGCTACATCGGGAGCCATTGTGTGGTGGACCTCCTGCAAGCTGGGCATGACGTCGTGGCTGTAGACAACTTCGCCAACGCAGTGGGCGATGATGATGGGTCACCAGCACTGCAGAGGGCGGAACAGATTACGGGAAAGAAGATTCATTTCTACAGAGCAGATTTGCTTGATAAGCCTCAAATTAACGATATTTTTGATAAGGTGAGTTTCATTTTGTAATTCCCTCCTTTTTTATTGTTAAGCTTATAAAAGGACCACAAGTCCCAAATATACGTCCTGCGAGACATGACTTTTATGGTCTAGGCGTGATTTAGAAATTCCCGACAGTTCGATCTGCGCAGGAGTTATTTGGTCACTTTTTGCTACATAACTCCGTTGAGATCTACGATTTCTTCGACTATATGCATTCACTAAGTATAAATAAAAGTTTGAATTCTAGAAATAACAGTCCCTTGTCCCCAGCTGAGGAAACTACCATCAAGAAGATGGAGAAATTTTGCAAATTCATTTACCGTCACGACGAGTCTGACCGCCTTAGAACTCGTGCCATCCTCTCTCACGTCTACCACCAACCATCACGACGTTTATTTCGTAGAACAGTCCTCTTGAAAAATAGGAAAAAGTCTACTTATGAAAACCAGCAGTGGTGATATAGGCTGAGTCCACTACATCGATCCTGTAATAATTTTCCCCGGATTTACTGTAAAATGCTAAAATATCAGTTTATTTCCAGCACCCAATAGACTGTGTGATCCACTTCGCTGCGCTGAAGGCCGTCGGGGAGTCCATGCAGCAGCCTCTACTGTACTATCAGAACAATCTGCTCGGCATGCTGAACTTATTGGAGGTAAGGACTACCAGATGGTAAGTTCGCAACTATAATAGAAACCACCACATTCAGATTAAATACCTATAAATCAACGACCTACCACAAGATTCTATTAAAATTGCGATATGAAGGACAAAGTAGGTATAACGCTGAAGTCCATTTATTCCATCCTTTTTTACTGTCGGACCTTAAATTTAGCGCATGTGATGCCACCTACAGCTATTTATATGTACGACGCGGGAGGCGAGTTGTGGGCTCGGGAACGTATTATCGTTCTACCTGGGAACCGGGTGCTGGGCACTGAAAGAGCATCCTCAAATGGAGACTAAATAGGTCCGTCATAGGATGGTGGTCACTCACGGATCACCAGTGTGTAGACACATACTTCCTTTCAGGTGGGATGGTGATAAAACACCTCTACTGGCTAGGATTTATAAGCTCACCGGCAGGCATAACACAAATACAAGAATAGCGTATCTAGTGAAAAGATTAACCACTAGCATCCAGCAAGGCTGGTCGCCAGTTAGCGAGGCTGACTGCCACATTTTAATGCATCATCCGCATGCATGGTAGATACGGATTTAAAATTCCGCCAGATCTTAATCACGATCATGTGTACGAAGCGGCATAAATATCAAATGTTTTGTTTAGTTTTGATAAACACTGTATTATCTACAGTTGATAAATGCTAATCGGTTGATTTTAACTTAATTGAGGTAAGTATGTGATTCTTTTTTTAACGTTGCCCCACACTAGGTATTTCTCCTGTATCGTGGGTGCGTTTACAAACATTTATACTCACATACACAAACAGCCAGACCCGGAACAACTACTTGTAAGTCATACAAATATTTGTTCCGTGCGGGAATCGAACCTGCGACACACAGCGCAGCAGTCAATCGCTTAACCACTGCGCCAACCGTGCCGTTCTCAATTGATATTTTGTGTACTTTCTTAACGTAGTGAATTTACTTAAACTGATCTAATTCACAGCGTTAATCGCAGGAAATGCCGATAGTTAAAGGTAGATAGCATGCTTACAAAAAATGATTCACCGAATTATAATAATATTTACCTTAATTACTTTCTTATCGACTTACTGGCATTGCTTATTTTAATGTCCGATTCATTATCGACTCCAATGACGTCTTTTAAAAGAGGAAATAATACCTCAAAAATACCATGTGAGATTCCGCGACGCAGAATGTATGTTTTTTTTATGCTTATAAATTCAAATGACCTACCTGACCGTCTTTCCTAAGGCATTTTACGTTCCAAGTTAGAGAAATTAACTGAGAGCTTCGCCACTACCTAGCTCCAGGTATTTTATTTTTGGATGAGGCAACCCTAACTACATCCATTCGGGGAATTCCCCTCTTGTAAAGTCTATAGGCTACATAACGTACCTATGACTTTTTGGAGAACAACACACAATAAATTTTAGCTAAGTATACCGGTTCGGTCTTACTGCTAGCTTCGTAGGTACCGAAAGCTTACCGAGCGCCTTATATATAATATTATAAATGCGAAAGTGAGTTTGCATGTTTGTTTGTTTTTCACGCTAAAACGGCTGAATTTGGATGAAATTTGGCAGATCATGGGTTGACCATGATCTGGATACACACAGGACAACACATACAATACACACATACACAGGACACACAGGATACATACAGGGTACATAGGATAGGTACATATCTATACTTTTTATCCCGGTAGTAGGTACCTACATTCCCGTGGGATAATTTCCGACATGTCGGATTTTTACAACATGCATACATCTAAAAATCATTCCAACTCAGACGCTATTACCAATATAATACAATACTCAATAAGATTACCGTTACCCGGAGAGAGCACTATGAAATTTCTGTATGTAATAATTTGGGGAGATGAGATACCTTGCCTTGCACAGAGTTGCACGTACCTGACGTACTTCCTTGAAGATTTCTACAATGCCATAATGAACACCACATGTATTTCTTGCTAAAACCCTCCTAAAACGAATAAAAATATTTTCCATTCCAGATAATGCGGTCACATAACTGCTATCAAATGGTGTTTTCTTCATCCTGCACGGTTTACGGCGAGCCGGAATACCTGCCCATCACTGAGTCCCATCCTACTGGCAGCATCACCAACGTGTACGGAAGAACCAAATATTTCATCGAGGAGATGCTCAAAGACCTTAGCGCCGCTGATGAGGTAAATGTTATGTGCAATCAGTGATATTACTTAAGGGATCCCTTCTTTTCGCATAATGTGCTTTGTCCTAATATACTTCGGCATAACGATTTTGGCACAATTTGTTTTGGCATAATAATACTTCGGCATAATTTTTGTAGGCATACATTTTCTGTTGGCATAATCATCTTAAAGACTAATTTGTTTTGGCATAAATTTGATTCGCATAACGTTAGTAGGCCTAATGACTATTGGCATAATAATAATATATATATTTTCCTTTTCTAGTAGATACGTACTCCAGACTTTGGGTGGAAATGGTGGTGGTGAACTTGTAGTGCCCCATACATAATTCTGATCAAACCAATTTGCTATAGTTTCTGTAACAATTAAATAATATTGTTGGTTAAAAATTTAATATGCTGTGCAACAAAAGTTAGTGACAGAACCGAATTGCTGCAAAACCGACTCCACGTAGTCTTGTTTGTCCTACCCCTAGAGTGCAATTTAAAATCGCGTAGGCGCGTAGGGGCGAGGCGGCCCGCGGGCTGAGGAGCAGGCGGCTGCGAGCGAGCCGCCGCGGCTGAGGCTGGCCGGCGAAGCCGGCCAACAAGCCGAAGCTCCGGTGGTGAGCGAAAGCCGTCTGCGACGATTAGCACGCGTGGGGCCGCCGGAGGCCCGCAGCGCCGGAGCCGTGACAGAAACCCTGCCTGCTGCATGTTGCATGCTCGCTTAAATGCAGCATGCTGCATGCTTGCTTGCATGCTGCATGCTTGCTTATTTGCTGCATGCTTGCTTGCATGCTGTATGCTTGCTTGCATACTGTATGCTTGCTTGCTTCATGCTTCCTACAGCGAAAAAAAAAACCCACAAAATTGTTCAATAAAAATATGTTTTAATATCATTATGCGTAAATAAATTTATGCTTTAGGATTATTATGCTCAAAAAAGTTATGCTTTAGAATATTATGCATAATCATTATTATGGTTAGAGAAATTATGCTTAAAAAAATTATGCGTAAGCTGTTATGCGTAATTATATTATGCGAAAATATAATTATGCCAAACAAAATTATGCTAAGTTATATTAGGTCTTAAAATTTTATGCAAATGGATAGGGAACCATTACTTAACTGTCACGGAGGTCACGACGTGGTGTTGGTTAAGTTTGGGCAGTTACAACATGTAGGGTGATGCGGGTACTTTTCTCCAAGGACTTATTACACATTTTCATAGAAGTGTCTATACTATAAGGGATGATCAAAATTTTCCTCTAAACGGGGCTAAGCTAGATGCGTAGCCTGAGTGTTTTTTTCTGTTCAAAATGACTACTTTACTAAGTTATCAAAGGACCAATTTTTTTCATAGAGGTTGGTCAACAAAATGCTCAAGCCTCAGGTCAGCTAAATTAGGATAGTCTTTTAACTAGCTTAGGATCTATGTTTGATTGGTTTGGTAACATTAAATTTCTTATAGATAAATGACCAATTCCGAATTTATACAGAAGGACCAATCTTTTGCGAAAGATTCTTTATACAAAATATCTACACCTGCTACTTTAGACGAAAATGTTTTCTAGTAAACCGCCAGCGGTCAATGAGTACGCTTTCTAATCACATGTTCAGCCGGTGTGATTCAATACCGGTTTTGTTGGCCTACTACCGTGAATGCCAAGGTCGAAAGACGCCAACATAATCGTATCATCCGCGTAAATTATGTCATTCCAATGATTCCAATCACATATTTTATAATGTCCTATTTAATTAAATGCTTTGATTAATAATGTACACGACATTATTAATCAAAGCATTTGAAAAAGAATAATTTATCGTTAAACTTACTTCAAATAATTTAAGCCATTTGTGGTTTATTTCCTGCTCTTAAAATTATGCTCGTTTTAGTTATAAAAAATATTTTTTATCTCCCTAGCAAGTGCAATTTTTATACAAGAAAAAAAAAAATAACTGCGTTAATCTTTACGTTTAGGACCTTTTTTTATTTAAGCTTAAACAAAGCTACATTCATATTATTTTGTCTTCCCCAGAAATGGAACATAATATGCCTCCGCTACTTCAACCCAGTGGGGGCCCATCCTTCAGGCCTGATAGGAGAGGACCCGACCAAAGAGTTCACAAACCTGATGCCGTTCATGGCACAAGTGGCTCTCGGCAACAAACCTGTGCTCACAGTCTTCGGAAACGATTATAATACTCCTGATGGAACTGGTAAGCTGATTTTTTTTACACACGATGCCTGTTAATCCTTTTTTTTTTTTTTTTTTTATTGGGGCATCTCGTAGCTCACCTCAGGTGATGACTACTTAACCGGTCAATCCTGCGGCTGCCTTAAGCTACTAACTTAAAGCCTCCAGCCAGGGGCAAAACTATTCTAAATTAAAACTAGGCGAACGCTCGCTAAGGGCACCCCCTGTGGGGTACGGACCTCGGCTTAGGGCGTCGCTGGGGGGAGGACAGCAAGTTGGGACAGGCTGGATCAAAGATGATTCATTATTATTAATCGGGGAATTTAAGACTACATTTCTCAGCAAAACGCGGGCTGGCGCGTTAATCCTTTGATAGAGATTTACCTTATAGGTATGTCAACCCAGATGTTTTTATTGCTTTTGACAACTACTTGCCTTAGCGTTTATAACGAAATAATGAATGTACTCGTATGCTCACCCTAGTTACTCTTGGTTTCAGGTATCAGAGACTACATTCACGTTATGGACTTGGCAAGCGGACACGTCGCAGCACTGAACTTGCTCGGCCACAATCACGTTAAACTAAAGGTAACTATTGATTCAATCACTCACTTGCATCCGGCTGGGTAAGGACCGCTCTCTTCTGATTTGTTGGTCTTCTGAAACTTTGCCCCAAACTCTGTGTTATTAATTCTGATAGAATAAAAACTCATCACAAACGCAAACTCACCTGAATTATTGAGCGATAAACGTATGGGAACATGATTGGAGAAGTCCAACCAAGATGTCTCTGGGTTGGGTCATCTATCGATTGATCGCTGTCAAAGTAAACGACTTTAGGCATACAGTGGTTTTGGCAAGGCCTAAATTTTCCCTCTGTTTCCCCGGATGGTGTTGTTTGCGCACAGGCATTGACTCAACCAAAAAAAAACCACATGATATTAAACCTTTTTGCCTTGTTTTTATTTTAGGTTTACAACCTTGGCACCGGCAGAGGGGTGTCAGTCAAAGAGCTAGTGGACGTGTTTGAAAAGGTGACCGGTACTAAGATACCTCTGAAGTACGTGGCCAGAAGACTGGGCGACATCACAGCTATGTGGGCAGATGCGACGCTTGCTAAGGAGGAGCTAGGCTGGTCAACCAAGTTGACAGTCGAGGAGATGTGTGAGTATTGAAATGTAGGACTTTTTAATCAGATTGTGAACCAGAAATTGATAAAAAATTGACAATAACCAACTAAGACTGGTAGACTTGACTTTTTGGACAGAAGGAATGACAAACCTTTGTTATCAACATGAAAGAAATAAGTGGCGAAAAATTATGATACTTTTTTTAACCGTTACTTCTGTTGACTGATAAAGTGATAAGTCTTTAGGCCAGCGGTTCTCAAACTTTTTTGGCGACGCGGCGACGAACCTTTTTTGAAAACGAAATATTTGACGGAGCCCTAAAATAATCAAAAACTGCGTTTTATGGATTATTCCACTTTGCCGGTTGCCCCACCTGTGGGACAAAGTGGATTATTCACAGTGTTAATTGTCGTCCACTGTGTCCCACTAACTGATTTTGATGGGGCAAATAACAGTCGCATAAACTCTGAAATATTATGGCGAAAATAAACACAGTTTTAATAATAATAAAAATAAGAACATAATAGTCCATTACTGGCCATAGGCCATTGGCTCATATTTACACAGAGCTTCCACAGTCTTTGAGGAGCCCTACGGCTACGCGGAGCACACTGAGTATGGCTGCTTAAGGCTATTATACGGTGTGTATCAGAAAGGTGGAGGAAAAAAATAATGAGTCATCTTATTTATATAAGTAAATACATTTGGTTCGAGTAGGCTAGGTATTGAAGTTTTATATTGCGATTTTTTTTTCGCGATTAAGATGTTGGCTCCATGAAGAAAGTTGTTCAATTTGACGGTCTGTACCACAAATATGACCACACCTTTCTGGTACATGCTGTATAACGAATTTTCGTTTAAATAATATCGACATAATTAAACTACGCGTGCAATTTGATAACCTTCTTAATAATTTCTAGGCACTGACTTCTGGCGATGGCAGACGATGAACCCTGACGGCTATCCCAAGAAGAGCAAGAAGACGAGCGTCATCGTGAACGTGAACGGCAACAGTTAACATGCATTTCGTATCTATCCTTATTATAGTTCATTAATTATTAAATAAGTATACCTACTATTTATAACACGGTGTTTTATTTCCCAGCCAGGCTTTTGCATGCAAAACTTCGTCTCGTGCGTGTGATAGCCTGGCGGGACATTATTATTCTGCCGAGGTTGCGGGAAAGTCCGAAAGGGATACCGTGGCCCCCTGGCATTGCACAGGCAACAGAAGGAACACGGGTGGGTTTTAGTCAGTAGGTAAGTCTGACACGCCCTCCCGCTCCCGCTAGGCAGAGCTGGTGTACGTATGTACTTTGGCCATAACTACATCAGACTATGACGGACTGCCAGTATGCGAGTCATATTTCTTCTAATATGCTCATTGTTTCCCCGAGGCGGAGCTCGTGGCTAATTAATAACAGCCGCACGGATCGATCCATCAGGTTAAGCTATGCTTGCCATCTTTACATACTTCTCCTCCGTCAAAGTCAAATTATTTATTTCAATTAGGTACAAAAAAGGCTTTCCGTTCCTCGGAAAGCACGTTAAGCCGTTGGTCCCGGCTCTCATTCGTAGATCTTTCGACAGTCGTTACGGGTCGTCCGAAGCACGAAAGTCTGACAACCAGACTTACCAAGGAGAATCTTATTACCCAGTTAGGATAGTAGGTAGGTGGATTGTGGAGGTCAGATAGGCAGTCACTCCATGTAAAATACAAGTATTCAGCTGCATCCGGTTAGACTGGAAGCCGACCCCAACGTAGTTGGGAAAAGGCTAGGCAGATTGATTGCTCATTGATCCCCCAATGGCACTCTGCCTCCATAAAATTTTAGGGTTTCAGGCCTTATTGATATCCAGTGTAGTTGGATTCAACTGATTAGTAGGTAAATACAAACATAGTTTTGTATAGTATAAGTACCTTTATTTTTATTATGTCATGTTATTTCTTCATACAAAGAATCATGCTGCCATTTCAATGGTTCAAAGCCGACACTGGTTGTATTCGGTAGTAGATATCTTGCAAACAATTCTAGGGTCTGTGGATTTTCTGTCTTCACAAAGGGAGATAAAATATCTGGAACAGATTGGCGCATACACAAGGATTAGTTTGAAAATCTTGCAACCATTTTTACGATAATTTATTAAACAATAGATAAACGATTTCAATGCTATCCTACTTATGTTACAAATGTCTGGATGTATTTGACTGTGACATTATTACATGAAGTAATTCTCTTAGGATGTGAGTCAAAACCACCGAGATATTTAACAATAAATGCTCCCTGAAAAGACAGTAACCTTAAAGAGGTCTTACCTAATAACGGCGGTTTATGAGAATGCAAAGCACTGGGCACACTGACAACCAGCTGACAATCTGGCACAACATTCACAACGCCAACTCTTCCCATAATTATCCTCTCATACGGCTGCTTCTTACAACCAGTTCCAAAACCACATAATGGCTGCAAATCTACTGTCACTTTCAACCAGTACCAAGTAGCAACATATTCAACTCCCCATTTTGGAAATATTATGTTTTTTACAGCGGCAATGTTGCTCGGTGCGTTTGTACACCATACAGCAATTAGGCAGTTTTCTGAAAGGAGGCTTTTTACTGGTATTGCTGCTATGTCTTCGTTGTACATCATTGAGTAACTAAAAATTAATTTAAACTATTATACTGATTGTAACTTTCAACCAGTACCAAGTAGCAACATATTCAACTCCCCATTTTGGAAATATTATGTTTTTTACAGCGGCAATGTTGCTCGGTGCATTTGTATTTATTAGCATTGAAGAACCAGTTTTTCTTTTTCTCTAAACATCCGAATTTTCTTAGGTAAATTTTTAGGTCAATCATCATCATCATCATCATTTCAGCCATAGGACGTCCACTGCTGAACATAGGCCTCCCCCAATGATTTATTTAGGTCAATATAATATGGAAATATAGAAATAGAGCAGGTGATTTACCTTAATTTATCATTGGCACTCTTCAGCCTTCTGATGTACTTGTTCCACCAGGGTGGATCTGCAACGAGTATGTCAAACTTACTGCCATCTAATTTTAGACACTGTTCCTTTACACATCCACAGTAAAACCTGAAAAAGTAAAGGAGAATACATATTGTATTGCTGCTCTCTTCAATTTTTTTTTTTTAATGTAAAGTACCTAAGTTTCAAAATGTTCAGCAAGATTCCCAATGAATAAAAAAAGAAAAAAAAAAGACTGTGGTGTCCCACTGCTGGGCAAAGGCCTCCCTACTCTCTTTCCACGTCTTTCTGTTTAATGCTGCTAAGGACCAGTTAAAAATAGTCAAAAGTAAAATAATTCTTACTTTAACAATACCTTGAATTGGGTGGTATTAAGAAATTACTCTTTTTCACCATACATTTTAAAGAAGTATCAGCATTATTACCACCCTTTACATCCGCTATGTCAAAGATGGTGGCTTCAAATAACTGTTTGGAAAGATCCCTAACATCCGATGTGTGTAGTAATTTGTATTTACTGATCAAACTTTCTTTTATCTTTGGAGGTACTTCTTGAATGAATCTTTCATAAATTCCCTTTACTGTTGCTGTCTGAAAACATGAAATAATAATGTGGATTACAGCTCAGGAAGTTAAAACAAACTACTGGTAAGTTAATTATTAATTCAAATAAGTAAATATGACACAGCTTTTAAAAGCAGTGCTGCGTCGACTGCTAATCCGCTATAAGTAGGTAATCTGATGTGATGATGGTGCGCAAATATATTTCGAACCAAAAGCAACAGTTGAAAGAACTTCAAATAACTTACCTCTTCTTGCAAACTTTCAGAGTTGTGTGTCCTTTTCCTGTTGCTTTGATTCATATTATCAACATGTATAATAGAGAACAGTTTTGATAGGATACTTAATGATTTCGTTTCATTTTCGTTATCTAAAGTATTTTTATAAACGCTAGTGATATAATCTCTATGATCAATCAAGTAATAATCACGATTCCTAAAAATTAAAGCCATTGTTGTTTGTTTTTCTGCTTAAAAAGAAGTGTAAACCCATAAACGTATAAAACATCAAATAAGGCTATTGCCAACACAAAACTGTAACACTTTCAGTCATGTTTTTTATTTATTACGCTACGATTCGCTCAATACATTGGAAAAAAAAAGAAAAATGAAAATGCTAAAGATGACTGAACTGAAGCATAGCTGAAGACAATTTTTGATTGACATTTCTTTTATTATGATTCCTATCTTGCTCACACTACAGTAAAAGTCTGATACTCTGTCCTTGTCTAAAATTGTGACATTTTTAAGAAAGTCCTGTCATGACTTGACATCTCTTTTGGATGACAGCATACTAAGATTGCCAACAATAGATCAATTAACATAAATGGGAGTTTTTTTTCTTTAATTGCCTATTTAACTAACACACGAATCCACTACATCTTTAAAAACGAAATTCCAAGTTTTTGTTACATTAAGTTTATAGTATAAAAAGTTTATTTGGAACAACTTAACGAAGATAGCCACAAAAGTAAAATACTGTGGCGCAGCTATCGCCGTCGAAAATATTTATAAATATATTGTTCCAGACTTCACAAAGATTATAAGTAAGTTATTATTAAGCAAGTGGTGGAAATATTATAGCCTGATTGCGGGCCGCGGGCTGTATCCGCACAAGACTCCGCAGTATATAAATTAGGTCAATAAAGACTGAAAAAACCAGAGGCGATTTTTCAACAGTGGATTGTTTTTTTTTTTGTTTGGTAGATTTATATTTTTTACTGCTTAAAGCCCGTTAAGTTGCTGTCAAGTAAACTGTCAAAACGAGAGCTAAGAAAAGAAGACTCGAACTTGAAGCTAAAAGCAAATCAAGTTGGAAGATTCACGATCGCTTCATACGTTAATTCAATGGATTGTTGTATATTCAGTTAGCACGAATTATAAGACTGCAAATTGCCATCACGTGCATATTACGTGAACAGACTCGCTGAATAGTTGATTATCTCGGAAGTTTGTTTTGAAACAGAAACAATATTTATTTGAAGAAGTTGATGACGATGTTTTGTATTGGAGGATCTTTTATTTAGATCATGGCTGTTAATAAAGGTAACTCTCTTTTATACATTCACTATAACTTCATTTCTTACTATGTATTTTAGTAGTAAAGTATTCAACGTAGGTAATAGACGGCCTTGCTACTCAAGAACGCCGACTCGGTTTTGTAAATAACTATATTTTACAAAAAAAAATAGCCTTCCGGTTTTTCCGGTTTACCAATGTATTATAGTACATTCTTAACAATATACTAACTCTTTTAACCTTTGATGGTCATAACTTGAGTAAGCATCATGTTTGGAATAAATCGAATTAAATATAAATTTATTTTACGTAGTCTAGATTTTTTTATAGTTCACTTTCTTATGATTGAAAAACTCTTCTTTTTTTTTCTTTATGAAAAGTATTAACTAAGTACCCAATATAAATGTACAATCCAACTAGTTTGTTTATTAGATTGTATAAAAACCTAGATATATTTAATTGATTAGGAAGTAGGAAATATTTTTTTATTTTTAATGTTTTAAAATAATGGTGAATGGTTGTTACATATTCAGTAAAAGTGATATATAAAACTATAATTTACCATAAGTGTTTGGAATATTCAACATTACCAAGCATATTATTATTAGCTAATTAATAAAGTGTTACCAACTCTATCCATACATAGAATGATTCAATGATCTGGGTTCGTAAACAATGTATAGGTTTAGCTTGTATAGTAAGTAAGGAATTTTAAATGTGTCCATTCCTATGTGGTTTAGTCCCGTTTCTTGCTTTTGTTTGTGACAAAAAAACAAATGGTTTTACTCTGAAAAAATGAAATTAAAAAATGTTTCTAATATTTAAAAAGCACTTCTGTACAATAATGAATAAATTGATGTATTATTTTATAACTAAACAACTTTAATTGCAAAATTGGATAATAAGGATTGATTTGCAACAGAGCATGAGATTTAGCTATTAAAAATATTAATAATAAGTAGGTAAACATAAATTATATACTTCATTTATTTTAAAAATAAAGCAACATATCATAAGGAAAAACTGTTTCCAAAACCTACATATAAAATTAATAATACCAAATATTTATAAATACCTACCATCCTATATTGAATTTATATTTAGGCTATACAGGTATTATAATAATTTCCCTTCATAGTTTTTTTGTGTAATATTGATAAAAGTTTGTGGTTTCATACCTATACTAAACATTCTCTACCCCATTTCCTTCCAACTCTTACATTATCTTATCTGTACATAAACAAGTTGACACCATCAGCCTGGGGATTATATCTAATTATATCTTGAAGCTGATAAACAATAAATTAAAAAGTTTACTCTCATGTATTTAAATAACGAAATATTTATGAGTAAGTATAAAAACTCAACATTACATAGGTAATAGTCGAGACAGTTAAACCCTTTTAGCATTTCAATTGCGCCTTATAAAAGTACTCTTAACAAAAAGTTTAAAGTCGCATTCATATTTACAAGTCCCGACACACAATATTGAGCACTGTTTCATTGAAGGGAACCATAAAAGTTGTACGAAGTGGAGATCAGGAGCGAATATTGATTAGGGGTGGTTGCGCGCGCGAGCGGCGCGGCTGGGGGAGCCGGCTGCGCGCGCCGCCGCCCGAGTGCGCCCATGTGGTGCCACCGCTGCGACCCTCCATTGCCATCCCAATTATACACTAATGTTAAAATCCACCAAATATCAACTAATCCTGCCTGATTCGCCCACGACCGCGCCACTCCATCATGTGAGCCGGACCGCGGCCGCGACCTAACGCATCCTCACATATTGCGAGCGACATGACATCGTAAAAATCAATAAATCTCCCAGTGAAATTTGGATATTGCATTTTCATATGAACAGTGGCTGTAATGTAGTCGCGCAACGGTGTGGAGTGTGTTCCAATAGTGTATTTGTATTTCAGTGAAGATATAAAACGTTACCGATGTTCAATCACAAGTTACCGACTGACTTTCCAATGCAAACCCTTCGTAAGAAAACCAGCCCTTGCAAATGTGAGTCCGTAACGCTAACGTTAGATCGAGCAGCTTCACGATCACCATGTTTTTCTATACTTTTCATATTACGGTAATGCGGTGTAATTAATTAGATAGCGCTAAATGTTCCCGAACACGTTATTCGCATAATCTTAGCTTTATTATATTTTGCGGTTTATGTTGTGACCTGCATGAATCGGCTCAATACAATCACCCTACTAACTAAGAGGTGGCCCAGCAGCGTGTAGACGAGTGGCGTGCTAGTCCATGTCATAATTAGTGATAGTGACCCTCGTGGTGTTTTGGACAGAGGGTGTGTTGTGGGCCCGTGGCGGATGTGGAGCAGCGGTGCATCGGGGGGACTAACTCCATAACTTGCTATTTGTCGGTTTGTACGGGAATTATGCAGGTGTGTCATTTCCAGCACCTCTTGCGGCAGTTCGGTGAGTCCATTTGTCCTTAGATACGACAATCATGCTTGTCTGCTGTGTATCTAAGTATGTACTTTTGTATCAATGTCATCGCATGTACTTAGTCCTCTATTATTCCTGTTGTCTGCTTCGTTTATTATTTTTAATTAATGCCGCTACTGTATTCGTTAACAACGTTGTCCGCTAAATTATCTTACGTAGTAATTTAGAATGAACAGACGCTGTGTGTACGACTAATACATATTTTTACGCCAAACAATTTAGAACACATTCATGTGTTAACTTTGCTGATGTCCCTCTGTTAATTTTATGTGTGTCGCTTCTACCTATGTAACAATATTAAAAGAGGGTTCGGTTGGTCAATTCAAAATTAAAAGCTAGGTTAAAAGTAATAATATCTACCCTCTCTATCTGCTCTCGCTGCAACAAAGGAGACTGTTCAAATTTGTATGGGAAGTGGTCTATGAACCAATAGTGATACGGTTTTGATATTTGTGTAGGGATACTTCATCTATACCCTTGTGCAAAGGGGCAAAATCTGACCCGGCAATTTCGAGAAAAATATACTTTTAGAATTTACACGATTTTCAAGGGCAGGAACCTTAACCTTTGTAGCTACAGGAAACTATTCTTAGAAGACTGCCCTTAACTTTTTGATTAATTGCTAACTGCATTAACAGATTTTGTAAAAATGGTACAGTCAGCTAAAAAATGACAATCCTTACGTTTTATTTATATGTTGCCAATTGATGCAGTTTCGTGTAAGGTTCCCCATGAGTAGGTTATAAACTCCCGTAAAATAATGCGTTAAATTGTAAATCGTTTGTTGTAGTTCACAATTTTTCGACAGTTTATAATCTAACGGAATTAATACCGATAGATTATAAACAAACGAAGTTGCTAATTTCATAACAATTATACGGTGACACATATAAAATATCGTGGATAAGATGATTGATCACTTCGAATTACTTTTATGAAAAGTTTTTGTAATTTGTGACATTTCTAATACTATAACTTCGGTTGGTCCCCTAAAGGTTTTTTATCCTTATTAGAAACAATCGAATAACGTGGCATGTCATTGGGTTTTTCTTTCTGGAATTTCTCAGTAGCAACTCGGAGTCTGGATTTGTGCTCGGTTGATGGCAATAGGCGCGAGCCTATTGCCATCCCCTATTACATGGGATTTAAATATTACTGGCGAAATGTGGCTGTACTATAGGCACGCCTCTGCCTAACCTTTCGGGGAAACAAGGCGTGATGTTATGTTGTTGTTATAATCGAATGGCGTTACCAATGTAAAGTTTTAATGTAACTGGCCTATTTTCTTGCTGACTGTACATTTTTTTACAAAATCTGTAAATGCGGGTCGAAATGTTAAGAAAAGTAAAGAAGAGTCCTCTAAGAATGTTTTCCTCCAGCTATAAGGGTTAAGGGACCTGCCCTTACGACCGGTCTAAATATCCAGCCTGTATATTATTTAAGTGTATTTTTCTCAAAATTACCAGGTCAGAGTTTCTTCTTTCTTTCTTTTAAAATTTCAACATCATATCGCTATTGGTCCATAGGCCACTTTAGCTCAGTCTCCTTTGCAATTTTATGTAATTTTAATTGCCGGTTGTATCTCAGAAAATAGGTTTAGAAACAACATGGCCGCTCTTACTGTTTATTAACATACGGTAAATAGAACTTCAACAATATAACATCGAATTCCGCGACTACACTATCATTTTATCCTCAATAACAAAGCATGCTCTTTCGTAAATAACATACCTCTATCTATGTACCTATATGTATGCAATGATTGCGCAGTTTGCATACAACATTCTTGAAGTATTTCTGTGTCCTCACACTTGTGAAAGAGAAGATTTAAAACATATCACTGTGAATCTTCAGTTCAAAGAGGTCACATCCAACAGGTACCAGCCAGTGCGACAATCGTGGTTCTAAATTTAAAAACAGGATATTCAATTAACTGGGAATGATGGACCGTAAACAGGGGCCAAAATAGGACACCCGCGCTCACTTTTATTTGCACTGACCTTCAGCGGCGGTGTAGTGCTCTCGAAAAAAAGAAGTGTAATAATATAACCATGACATTGAAAAAGATTGAATCAAAAAGTCTAATTAGCAAAGGTGATATGCAAACTACTGTTATGTGTGTGCACTTGTGCTCGACTAATGTGCTTTGTGCTATTTAGATCGCTGGTTGACTTGCTTAGATTATAACACTGGTACTGTTTACGATTGTCTTTACGACGCTTTTATTTCCACGACCTATGGGTAATCGGGCAGATTATGCTGACTGTCGAAGTAATTTATGTGAAGTCCTGATTTATTGAAATTTTCCTGTGTAAAAAATTGTCCTGAAAACAATGCTGTTGAACGACATTGGCATTAAAGTTCAAGTCATCGGCCCTTGTAAGATATGAGTGTCTGTTTTTGTGTGATTGTGTGTCTTTAAAGCCGTGTTTTGTGTACATCGAAAACCAGCAAATGGCTCTTATTGTAGGGTCAGCACGTAGCTCAGACCTAACCGTGTGTGAGAGAACTTAAAAATTTGATAGTGACTGCAGAAAAAGGAAGCGCCAAGTTTTGACGGCAACATCCCTGATCTCCGTCGTTACAGGTCAATATTCCCTGGCAAAGGCTTTTTCTTTTCTAATAATATTTCAATGTGACTACACAGATAAGAACGAGCCGGGCCGGTTCTTAGGCGAAGGCGTTTCGTTTCGCGCGAAGCTGATCGGTGTACTAGAAGTACCCGAGGCCCGGGGGGACAGGATGTGCCAAGAAGCCCTGGCTGACCTGAAGATGGCCATCAGAGCCGCTGGAGAGCATAAGCAGAGGATACAGGTTCACGTCGCTATAGATGGTTTGAGGCTGCGCGATGATAAGACTGGGGTAAGTAATATTTGCACATAAAAATCCACAGATTAAAAACGGTTCGCAACGGTGAATTACTGAAAAAAAAAACACTGCCAAAACCGGTGTGACAATATCATGATCTTTTAAAACCCATGCTCCAAATGATAATTTGACTTTCGAAAAAGAGTGTCTAAATAGGTGTCAAAATAGTGTCCAAATAGGTGTCAAAATAGTGTCTAAATAACTCAAACTCAAAGCATTTATTTCAATTAAACCCTTTACAGGCACTTGAATTGTCAAAGAGTCAGTCAGTTAGTCAGAAAGTTGAGGCTAGTAGCCCATTCCAAAACGTAGATCTCTATGGAGAAGAACGGGCAAGAAACTCCAAGGACACTCTTTTAAATATAGAAATTACAAAATCCTGGGTACATTACTCTTGTTGATTCTATATGTGAGAACAATGTAAAAAAAATATAAAAATCAAAAACGATTAAAAATATAAGATTAAAAATAAGCCCTGGCAGATAAGATATGACCAGTCTCAATTGACGGCGCCCGTTCACGAACATGACGCGTGGATCAGCACCATCCAGCTCAACCATTTTGTAGGGAACCGAATGATCCAACACACTATATGTGACGATATCATGTTAACTCTATAAGGTCTTACTCTACAAACCTCTGGAACGAGATTTTCGAAACTACCTGTGACCGGGTCAAACGGGGCTCGAAGCTAACGAGGTTGTGGTCTGTTAGTTATACATAATGAAGGAGTACCGGCTTCCTGTAAAAATTTTAAGTTGACAATACGTTTGGCGTTAGTGGTTGAGCCCTTGAATTTTTTGCGTTACGCGTCGCGCATTCGATTCCCGCACTCAATAGGGATGTTGACTGGGGAAAAAAAAACTATTCAGTCCGTCAGTCAGATAATAAAAAAATATTAGACACGTATTTTTTGCTTTATCGTACCTACTTATTAATAAAAAATGGTTTAGATAAAACGCAGTTGAGGACTCGCTAAATCACAAGTCAATATAAAATCTACCGGGGAGTGACGTTATGCCACATCTTAACGTATACCCTGCCTACTCAATGTATTACCGTTATCTTTTGATTACGTAAAAAAAGAAAAAATACGTGTCCGTGTTTTTTTAATAATGTACCTGACGGACACAATATTTTTTTTTCAACATCCCTATTGGTATAATTTGGGTATATAAACGAAGCTGCTTTAATACCTTTCTTTTAATTTCGAAAAGGGAGGTTAATTTCTAACAACCTATAGACTGAAGAGGACCATAGAGTCTGGTTATCATATAGACTGGCGTCTGCAGCATCTCTGAGCGTTAAGCTAGTGCGTAGCGTCAGGAGATTCTGGAAAACTGCACGCGGCAGTTCTGCTGCGTCAGTACTAGTCTGGTCCCCATACATTTTCAATCGTTATAAATGAGATCACATTACGAGCGCGACATTGCTGCGTCACATTGCTGCTTATAGAAAATGTATGGCGACCAGTAGCTGCCTGCCGCTGGGCGCTGATTCCGAACATCTGCTGTTCGTGCTGTCTCGCTGTTGTAACGCCACACTACTGGTGTGAAGTGTACATTGCGACGATAAGTTATGCTCGGTATGTAATCTCATTATGAACCTATAGAAAATGTATGGGGACAAGTAGTGACGCGGCAGAACTGCTGCGGAATCATATCTTTATCTGGCCACGACCATGTTATCACACGGACGCATTCCGGTGAGATACCGGCCAGTGCGAAACCAGAAAGACTTGTTCAGAACTTCACTCAATACTTAAGTTCCTTAAAACTAACTTGATCCAATCAAATGACTTTCGACTAGTTTTAAGTAATGATTGAGTCAGAAGCTCACTCTGCATGAGGGTCCGTAATATTTTCGCCATCGCATGCCTGTAGATATTGTCGGTGTACTAAAATCATTATAATGTAGATATAATGGCGATGACGACGATCTATGTCCATGTTGTTTATCCTATGTTCTATTTACATGTAACATAGATGGCTGAAACATGTGTGGCGCCACGGCTATTAAGAGATTAGGTCACGAGGATATAAAGTAGGACTCTGTGTGTTCTAATAAAAATAAATACGA
The DNA here is from genome assembly GCA_963853775.1 of Xanthia togata. Taxonomy (NCBI): domain Eukaryota; kingdom Metazoa; phylum Arthropoda; class Insecta; order Lepidoptera; family Noctuidae; genus Xanthia; species Xanthia togata. The sequence goes on from OY970805.1 coordinate 9,264,940, forward strand.
TCAGTTATCCGTCCGCCATTTACGAAGTTATGTAACTAAGAATCCAATGGTTTTAAATTGATTGATGATAATAATAAATAATAATAAGCATTTATTTCAGGCTAAAATCGCCCATAGATATATCTACACGAATATTATAAAGATAAGAGATTTATATTTGTGTTTGTAATGAATAAACTCAAAAACTACTGGACCGATTTTAAAAATTATTTCACCAGTAGAATGCTATATTATCACTGAGTAACATAGGCTATAATTTATAAAGATATCACGCGGGCGAATCCGCAGGCGGAAGCCTTTATATGTAAACAAAAAAACTCACAGTATAAATATAAAGTAAGTACCTTATAAACAAACACATAATATAAAGTGTTAATAAATAAGGGTTACAAATTTATTTTCACTAGAAAAATACATTACAAGAAATAAATTAAACTAGGCTTACAAGTCTGTTAAAGTCTGATGATCTAAATATTTTTGATATAATCTTAGTCCCTGCAAGTACCTACTTACGTAATCTCGGTTGACGGTTCGTCAAACTGAGCCTACATTGGCTCACACACGGCTCACAATCATACAGATCGGTCCAATATTCCAAACGCTGTTGCGCATCGGCAATGTTTGTCCAATAGTTGGACCAAAGATAACCAAACATGGTCGGTACGCAAAATACGCGCTTGGACGTGGAGTTGCGGTCACCAGTTCGTTATACAATACCTACAATAGTTTAACCCAAAGAAATACAAGTGTTAAAATGTTATGTTATCTACTAGGACTCCCTGTATCACCACCCGGTCCACAAGATATCGTTCATCGCGCAGGATATGACGGACTCCAGGGCTTTTGGCTACATATTCGGCTCTCCCGACACGGGCCACCGGTTCTTCGGCATCAAGACTGATAAAGCTGCAAGTCAAGTAAGTTGCATTACCATTATCTTTTGGGTCAACCATTATCTTTTGAGCTAGCACAGGAGAATACAGATGGTTCACTCTGCATAATCATTTAGATAAAAAGCAACTCTTGCCGCGACACAATAGAGTACAATTCAGGTCGTACAGCGCTAATTGCCTACAGTTATATTCACCTAGAAGTTGCCTCTCTTTCTATCACGTTACGCTAATTCTTCTGACTACGTTACGCTTACTGATTATGGCCCGATAAGACGAACCGGCCGCGTAGGTACTTGCCGCCGGTAGCACATTTTCGCCGCGAAACCTCTTCTCGTAGTAAGTCCATTCATACAAAGAGTAACTTTGTCGACATGCAGAATCGACATGCAAAAAAGCTTAAAAAATAAGAGTTTTACATCTCGCCTCGAATGGGACAGGTTTTATTTTGTCCATTCATATAGAAAGAGGACTAACTGTGTCGACGTCTTTCGACTGAAATGATGATGATGATAAATAAAAAAAATACAAGAATATGTATGCAATAAAGAAATAAATTGAATTGACAATATTTGCCTCTAGTGTGCTGGAGATGTTACAGTACTTACAGTGTTCAATATACAGGATGTGTATAGGGTTTCTCCGAAAGGTGTGTGCGACATTAAGGGTCTAGACTAATAAGAGTGCGGTACAGATCATCATACTGAATATCTTTCTACGTGGGATCAATATCGTAATCGCGAAAAATTATCAGTTGTTTCACACATTTGGGTCGAGTAGGTTTTGATGTTTTGTATGGGATGGCTGATTATTTTTCCACGTTTAAGTTGTTGGTCCCATGGAGAAAGTTGTTCAGTTTGATGTTCTGTACCGCACTCTCAATTTGTACCACACCTTTCTGAGACACCCTATACTTACGTATTTCTATTTCACAACAATTCTTTAAATCATTATTCAGACATATTTCCATTGAGTCAGACATTATCATAATTCAGTATCGAAAACTATTGAGTGTTTTTTTGATAAATTAGGATGTTTGAACTTCCCAATTCCATCCCTATTTATAATACAAACATAGACAATACTAAAGTCAGTCAGTGAATAGCGCGACAGACAGTAGGTTAGGACTCCTCCGGTTAGGCCGGCCTATCACGTAAAAATACATAAGAAGGCCTTACCTTATTCCAACACGATCCCATTGTCATTTTGCTAAAAGTTCGTAATCTGCTAAATTCATAATGGTCGAAGATTGGTTGATCATTGTATTCCACAAACACGATACTCGTAACGAATTAAAAGCAATATCTGCACAATGACGTTCTAATGGTAGGTCACTGATCAAAGGCACTGTCAAAATTTTAGCACATTACCGCCTAAGCCAGTCATTCATTTGTCATTATGTACGAGATTACCTGCATAGATGCCATTTCTTTCAATGGAGTGTCAGTGGCTGACCATTGGAAAGTCATAATGACGCCAATATGTTAGTAGATTACCAAACTTGTCAAAATCAACAATTATAAAAGCAATGTTAGACCATTTTGACACTATTTTAATAGCAGATTTGAGGCCCAGGCCGTAGACCGTACGATTTTTGAAGCTTATAATACGATTATCCTATAGCATTTTTATTTTTGTGGCTCACAGACAAAAAACGTATCCATGCATGACGGAAAAACAAAACACTGCCGAAACCGGTGTAACAAACATCATGATCTTTTAAAACCCAAACTGCAAATGATTATTCGAAATTCGAAACGAACGATTTTGGAAGCTGAAATATGGCAAGCGTTAATATCACCTATAGATTTGAATGGAGTCTTAAACTAAGTAAACATTTTGTACAAAATGGGTACTTAATAAAAAAAAAGGACGAATTTACGATGCGTTTACTGCGCGGGTTTGTACAGACGCCAGCGACTCAATCTACCCGAAACTGTCAAATTTTCCCAATCAACTTTGAACCTTATGCTTTAGTTATAAATTTGAAAATCTAAAGAGATTTTACAGATTGTAGTAGGTTGATGTGCTGGCGTCTGTACTAGGCCGACTACTTAGCGGATTGTAGTTTGACCGAGACCGTTGCGTATTCCTAAGCCGCGGAACAGCGGTCTGGGTCAAACTATAGTTATATTGGACAGTGGGCCATCTCATTATCCTTTTAAAACATTTCTGTTATAGGTAGTAATAGCGATGAGAGACTTATTCCAAGTAGTATTCGAGCTCAAGAAGAAAGAAGTGGAAATGGCGAAGCAGCAGTTGGAAGGCAAGACGGTCACCAGCAGTTTAGTCCGGCACGCGACCAACGCCTCCATTGAAAATAAAACTAAGGTAATTATTGGAATTAGACACATTCTTAGCGTAATTTTTTATAGTATAATAAAATAACTTTCCTAACTGACGTTTGTGTTTATAAAGCTTCGTTTCTACGGTGACAATTTCTCGACTCGAATAGTTTAAATAAGATAAAGAGTTGACTCGTGTAATCAATAAATACTATAGTTGCATCCCGAAAAACGAGATTCACTTCGCCTTTTAAAACAGCTTCCGAGAAAACTAAAAATATTATTTCCAATGGTCAGAATCACAGTTCGAGAAAGTCTAGTATGACGTAATCGTATTCGAGAGTTAGTTTCTGAGAATAAACGAATCTCTGAGTCCCGCATAGACATTCTCGTCGATCAACGGTCGAGGAACTCTCCTCGTGTAAACGCGGCTTTTAATGTGTGCCTTTATGAGATAGCGAACCGAACGTTTCGAACGCGACTTTGCCTCGTGTAGCTCATTAGACGGCGTAGTTACTTGCAGCCAGTTGTAGCGTAGCGTTTTATACATATATAGAGAAAATAATAATAAATTTGAGTCTATAGATACCTCAAACTGCTTAGCATGATCCTCCGTTATATCGAAAATACTGCAGCATTAATTTTATGGTAAAGTTGAGGATTAATGTTAAGTACCTACTATGTTTGACGAAAACACGACGCCATAAAATAGTCTATAGAAAAAAAAAAACATTACCTCCAAACCGAACGAACAAACCGCTGGTATTCAAAAAATACTTAAAATTAGATCATGAAACAACTTAACTAACTTTAGATCAGATTCTTAGTTTTTTTTTTTAATAACCATTATTTTCGCCGTACAAACAAATTACCTAAACTAAAACACCCTGAACCTTTGAGCCTTCTCCCCGCCCCGCTCAGTCTCGCTCAGTCTCGCTCTCACTCAGTCCGAGAGCAGTATAGTGCGAGCGAGATAAGGAATGAATTTGAGCCTCACGTCGGCGTGTGACCGCAGCTTAACGTAAACGATCTGAACTATTCAGGCGTCCCCGAAACATTCACATAGGTACTACTAAGCCAAGTATTTTAAACTCATAAACATATTTGGCGTTCCATAGATTTCTAAGCGGCTGTTTTGAAAACAATGTTGGTATCAAAGGAATAGTAGCACGGAGTTGTGGATTTTAGAAGGAAAATAACTACACTTTTCATGTGTTTGGTAACCGTAAATGCTAAATATAACATACTCGGTGTGGTTAGCTGACAAAATCATCTGGAAATATGCTTACAATTTTATCAAAGAATCATTCAGGATCGGACATTTTAAATAAAATAAAAATACTATTTAAGGGAAACATACTAATCATTTTTACGATTTGTAATTGAAAGTCTAGGAATAACTCCAAAATGTTACCTAACATCAACTAAACAAAAATATATAGATATATTCAAGAAACACATTTTATATGAAGGAGCGGTACTGTGCAATAAGTTGCCAGATAATAGTTAAGTAACGCAAAAATAATAATTTAAAAAAATTGATAAAAATTAATGTATGAAAAACTGTAACACAAAGCTAGAAATTGCATGTATGATAAATAACTAAAATAACCTTTTGGATTGAATATTTATATTTAGAAGCCCAGTTTTAAATACACACATCAAAAAGTCTAAGCAATATTTACGGTTTTGAACTTTTAAACGATTTTTACTATTGTAATATATTTATATTTGTTTTATAAATAATAACTAAGCGTTTTTTATACATTAGTGACTAAAGCAACAAAATCCTTCATTCAATTGTTAATTTAATCACAATAATTAACAATATGCGTGACATACGTAGTATTATAAAATAAACTTAAATCGAAATTAAACTTTTCATGTTTTATAAAATTAAATGACGACATTTTTTTTTAATTATTTGGAAATTAAACAAAGTCTAAAGCCTGTTGCTTAAAACTAGTTCGCAACGATTTTTCATTGAATTTATAAAAAAAAATATCTGATACTGCGGCAATCTCTCCCACATTTTAACAAGCCTCAGTTGTTGGGTTGTCGACACTCCGTCCAGTTTCTCTAGAACACGTGTCTGGAGCATGTCCCATGGGTGCTCGATGTGATTGAGGTCTGGCGATTGTGCAGGCCACGGCAATACCCGGATGTTTTCCATTGCCAAGTACTCTGGTCCTCCGAGCTGTGTGCGAACGCGCATTGTCATGCATCGGCGTGAAATCTGAGCCAAGACTGTGCAAATGGGTGAACATAAGGCCCTAGGACAACGTAAAGTAACTTTCAGCGTTCATATCTACAAAAAAACGAGCTCAGTTCGTCTGTTCTTCGTAATACCCGCCCCATACCATCACTCTGGAGCCACTTTAAGGGTGCACTTCATGGACGCATCTCAGCCTTACAGCATTTCCGGCAGAGCAGCACCCAGCTGCTCAGTAGGATCCCCTATATTAACGTCACGCTGCCAAAGACGACAAATCACGCTCCTATTGACACAAAAATGCCAAGATATCTTTGACTGATTTCTTCCCGCTTGTAGTACTCCTACAGCTCTCTGCATTTCATCAGCAGTAAAATAGCGTCGCTCCATGACATAAAAAATGACTCACCACTAATTTTTTTTTCAAAAGTTGTATATCTCAAAATGATAAAAGTGAATTACATACCAAATTTATCAAACAACGAAAACACATGATGTCGGGAAAAAATAATTAGCTTTTTATTTTAATGAAAACAAAAAACAATCGAAAAGTTTCTATTTTAAAAATCAGCCAATGGGGTTGACGTATCCGTGTGGATAAAAACCCCTTAATAATAAATAATATTTAAAAAAAACTGCCGGTATGTTTCCGAGAACATAAAGATTGTATACCAATCTACTTTGTTAAGAAAAAAATAAAGTATAACTTCATAAAAGATGCAGTTTCTGTAAATGATGCGTGTTGCTTAGACGTTTTTGATGATTATGTAGGTAAATACTGTTTAAAAATAAATGTCATGCCTATAGCTGCCTACTTACTTACTCCTTTAATTTATATCTTGGATTTAATCGATGTTTGACCTTTGCTGAATCATTAATTTCTAGTTCTTATTTCAAATGGAATTTAGATTCTCGTATTTTTCTTAGCGTAGGGTAGAGCTCAGACAGTTTGAAATAATAGTTCGTTTCGTTAGGATTCTCTTTTCTCGACGACCTGCTAATATATTCTGAGCTGTCTGTGGTGTACCTACTGAAGGTCGTGGGATCGATGTTCGAGCTACGTAATTTATTTGTGTGACCTACAGACTGTTTGTTTTGAGTCTGCGTCTGTAACTCTGCGCCTATGTGAGATTTATTTATGTTATAATTATGACGAGGACGTAACGCGTAAAGACTACACCGCATTGAATAGTTTTAATCCTGTAGCAGATATTATAATTAGGAAAAATAAGACTTGACATAAACGTGCTTAATTTTTTTAAAGTAGTATAATTAAACTGCCGCGATACCGTTTTGTTCGTAAATAACTAACATTGTCATGGAAAATTCGCAAAGAGCTATCATTTAAACAGTAGCCTACATTAATATTCTCGAACGATAATTTTTATATCTCACGCGATTAGTTTTAAATATTTGATGTCATGCAAACGAGGTTTCAGCGTTTAACTGGTCGCTTTCTCAGTTTATTTTGCAGTTAAATTGACTACAGCAAAGAGTTTTACTGCGGTACCTATATTGATTTTAAATGTTAGTTTCAAAAATTCTATCAAGCCAAGCGCTGTTTAATGTTGTGGAAAAGACGTCCGTAGAAAGGATATACACTGCTTATGTCAGTTTATCCTGCAGGCCTAATATGACACACGCGACAATTACTCACTCTCGTGTGAGTAATTGTCGTCTATTTCTGTCACATTTCTCGTTTTCTGACAGCGCTTCCATACAAAATAGTCGACTCTTTCTGTCAAACTTGATGTTTTTTCGACAAACCTTAACATGGCACCTTAGTTATCTCGATTTTTGACAATTCAACACGAGATAATCTCCGATTCTTACGTAATTTAGTCGTATTTACTCGTCCTCAATTTTGACGATGAGAAGAGTAGACAAAATTATGATTTAAAAAAAACTAAAATATCATGGCAGTTTCTGTATTGTACTTATTTTAGTCATCATTTTATTTTACAATATAATAACAATGAAAATACTTTGTTTTAAACTACTATTTATATTGGAACGACGTGTTTTATATGGAATTTTTCGTTTTTTGTATGGAAAATATGAAAAAATATTACCTACATGTTAAGTATTAGGGTATTATGCGTTTCATTAAGGGGGTCGAAATTTTCATTATTTTTGCGATAGGTATCTATAAACTGGTGTGTACCATTTTCGAGTTAGAAGCAAAAAAAGACAGTTTTGTTTTTGCACCGTCGAGGTGTTGGTGTGAATTTTAGTTCATGACAATATTAATTTCCACCTTTTTAATCGCGATTAAATACTTAGACAATCAAAATTTTAGGCAAAGAACGTAAAATTCTGAATAACAAAATTGCCATTTGCACTAAATTAATAGCTGTGCCGTCAAACTAAAATATAGTTAAGTTGTGTCACTTTAGTCTATTTCAGAATGAAAAATCGTCGGTTGACAAGAATAATCTAAATTTTGGTGATTTTTAGTCTAGGTTAGAGGCATTTGTGACAAGAGAATCGGCACCATTGAATGAATGAAACTGAATCTCAAGCCAATGTTGCTATCATAAAAATAATTTGTTTTTAATAACTTGCAACATCGGTTTCTCGTCGCGAGATATAGAAGATTCAAAGTGCCTTTTTCGAGTTTACTCGTCGTTTATGGTCATGTTAGGGATTAGAATGACGTCAGAATCGTAGGTAGACAAATTTCGACAAAATGAGAAAAAGAGCGTTCTCGCGCTTGTCATGCTAGCCCTGCTGAAGTCGTTTTCTATTTGGGTTGCAATACTAGATCGTCAGAGTCAATGATAAATCTACATACCTTACATAACATGCATCTAGCTGAATATATAGCTTGCTTTGATCTTTGTGATCGCACTAATACTTATTTACAAATACGTAAACATAAATACAGGCCAAATAAACTTATGTAGGACTTATCTTATTTAATGACAAATATATTTATATTTTTCCCCAATTATATGCAATAAATATTTATATCTAAGTTTTTCATAATTGGTATTGCAATCTGAAATACAAATAAAAAGCATTTGGCATAAGCACAACCCAAGAAACTGGTAATAAATACAAGAATTATCGACACACATAAGGAACTACGAAGTTACGAGTATCATTAATTAACTCTTCCGAGACAAAAGCTAAAGGTTCAATAATCATCCCACAATGTCCTTCCGATATACGCAGAATAAAACAAAAGGCTATCAACCCGATATCGCTGTCCGTAGTAATTTCTTTGTATCCACTACAGTCACGTGCGTTGTATCCTAAGGTCATGGCCAAGGAACATTAATATCCGCTGCCGGATAACAATATTATACAAAATATTATTTTTGTAATAATATTTATTCTAATACAAAGTAACGATACTTGTACAGAGGTTTAGTTGAAAAAATAAATAGAGTGTGGTGACATTTTTTTTGGGGTTGGCTGACTTGGGCTACCACAAAAATAAAGTTGGCTTACATCGAAATTAATTTCAAATCAATTAAAGATCTAGAACCTTAACAATCAACAAATAGGAAAAACCCGCGTCCATAGAAAAATAAATAATATTTCGTATAGCAGCGAAACTTCCGCTCCTAACCAAAGATTTAAATCGTTAGATTCGTCCCATCATCGCGTCAAAAGATGGTCATCACGTTTCTATTTACATCGCTCACTCATACTGAATCGTTCTATGCGGGATGTCTGAGTTCACTCTTCTCAGCTCAGCTTGACTTTATCACGGTTTTTTTTTATACGGTGAGGGCACATGCTTCTAAAGCATTTTAAATCATTTAGTTATCTTACAGTTTTGGTATGCAGGATACTTTCAACCAGTCAGAATTGTACTGCGAAAACATTGACCACTTTTGGACTTTGTCACAATGAACTTGTTACTTGTCAATTGATGTAGCTGCAAGCTTTATTGATCACCTATGTATTACTATTTGACTCGTAATTTTTCTTTGTTAGCATTGCACCGTATAATATGACAACATTCTAAATATATGGTTAATGTTTTCATACGCCGCGCGCCGGCTGCAAATTCCTGACTGGCTGACTGCATTATCGTCTGTCTTTTCCTTACTACATATGTTGGAGTCAGCTTCCTGTCTAACCGCAAAATCAGCCTAAAATGTTCGCTCTGCCGGGACTCAGGCCTCCTTTCTTAGAGAGGGAGTGGGCCGTAATCCACCACGCGGGCCCAGTGCGTGTTGGTAGATGTCACACGTCTTCGAATTTTCGGTTCTAGGCCATGCCGGTTTCCTCACGATGTTTTGAGAGCAGTTGGTGTTGAAATAGGGATGATGACAAAAAAATGTTTTTAGTCCGTCATGTAGATTATGAAAAAATAACGTACACGTATTTTTTTCTTTTTTTACGTTATCAAAAGATTACGGCGATACATTGAGTTAAAACGTGCCATGACGTCACGAGTATGTAGATTTTATACATACTTGTGACGTATCTACCCCCACTCCCCAACTTTAATGCGTTTTATCTAAGTCATTTTTTATTAATATGATAAAGCAAAAAATACGAGTCTAATATTTTTTTATTATCTGACTGACGGACTAAATAGAATATCTGTTACTGAATAGAGTGTATGTGAGAATGATGGTATGTATGTGGTGATGTGTGTGGAAATGCGTGTAGTAGTGTTTCGCGTCTGCGTGAGGGTGTGTTGATGTGTTTGAGATATGTTGTATATGTGCTGCTGATATTCCAAATACAGTGAGAAATTGCAAACAACAGTAGAATAGGTTTACATATTTATACGCCTACTGCTGGTGATGCAGTAGTTCTTCTGTACGAGCGTAGTCTTGATCCTGTAGCCAACTTTGTAGTATGTTGAGGTTAGCTTCAAGTCTTAACCTGATGCAGCTGAATACCATTATTTTAAATGGAGCGCCTGCCTATATCGGTGTCATAATATTCTTAGCTTATTTTCTATACGAACTATTATTTATTTTTCCACGCTGTCCCTCTAATGGGAACTGAACTACTTTCCAAAGACATAAATAATTTCAAAGATAGTATCGCAATCTTCCTCAGAGTATCGCTTCGGCTGGTGAGACCAGCTCATCCACATCCAAGGTCGTGGATATTGGGGCAGAAGGGGGCGTGGCCGAGCTGGTGGATTTGGAACAGGAGCTCAGTTCCCTTAGGAGAGGACTGACCCAGGTCGAGGGTCTGACCCCATCTAACGACCCGTTTGGAGACTCCTTCACGGCTTTGCCTTCGCAGGTAAACTTGAGAACTACGGCACCTGTTCCACCGCCGACGAGGAAGCGACTAGCTATCGACTATTTTCTCGATCAAGAAACGTAGAATGGAGAGAGTTTTCGCCGGCAGTGTGGACAGGCAGCAAATAACTATTAATATATGTATTAATTTACTGACACGGGACCTACATCTCTTGTGCGTTTCTAGAGCAAGAAATAGTCGATAGCTAGTCGCTTCCTCGTCGGCGGTGGGACAGGTGCCTACAGAGTAGTAATAAGGGCTTGTTTCACCATGTCCGAATAGCCACTAGTCACAAAATAAATTAAATAAAAAATACTAAACTCCTTTTTTGGGCAGTCGTGTAAAAATGAAACAAAATTGGTTTGAACTTGTCTGCCAGTAATTTATCGGGAACTTAATCGTAGGTATTGAAGGTGGCCCTTAAAGTATTAGTAATTAATATAATATTCAGATTTGGTAGTGATTCCGCAGCTGAACTTGGCTTTCCCTGTATTGTTAGGTTTTTACAACGATTTTGGCATTACGCCACTATTATGATGCACTGAATTTCGCGTTAGAAATTACCATATTCTTATTGTGTTGGGTAAGAAGTTTATACAGAAAGAAAGTTTTACCCAATTACAGATAGTGCAATCCACGACGACGCGCCCCACTCCGCGATTACTGTACTGTAAAGCTGTACTTTAGTACGGAGCGGAGCGGAGTGGGGCGCGTCGTCGTGGATTGCACTATCTATACTATGGGTGATATAGAAGTCCGACTCTTCCAAGGTTTCAATGAATTCAAAATATAAATTCATATTCATACATTTTCATGTTTCGTCTTTTCCGAAAGCTAACATCGCTCGACACCAAGGTAGCTTAGCCAATGATCCATCGTTTGTAAACATTATCGAAATCTCAAACTGGGTAGTTTATAATATAGGCTAGAATAATTCTAATTCATTTATTTTACAGACTTAGTCCATTAAATTAAAACACATAATATATATACTTATAAAATTAATGAATGCTCCCTTCTTTTCCTTTCCAGAAGGGTCTCCTGCCGCCCCCTCCCTCAGGCGCGTCCACCCGCGGCCGCAGCACTCCCGCGGCCGCTCCGCCCTCCCGCGGCGTGTTCAGCCCGGGCAAAGCTGCGTCTGCACTGCCTTTTGACCTCGCCACCGATGCGGCCGAGTTCGAACCTTCACCTGTTCTAGTCGACAATCTTAATGATACACCGGTCAGTAGAAAATGCTTTAGATGTAATGTAAAGATGTACTTTAATGTGGGAAAAGAAATATTACTTTGTATGGAAGTGAAACTGGGCGTTTATTACGCCTCGAATCTGCCTAGAGCGATAAGATGGCTCATTGTATCACGCTATGTAACTTTCAATGTTTCTGATTGTATTTTATATGGTGTAATACCCCCACGTCCTATTTAAAACCGATCATCGAGCAAATACACGATCGTCCGAACTATTTGATTGGTGAACCTCGTCATTGCTTCTATTGCCAGTACGTATATTAAAACGGTGCTAAGGTTCAAACTAACTGTCACAAAGACAGTTGACGTATTTTGACGTGCAAGTGTACAACGTCGACTATACAATGTAGAGTTAACAATCAATTTGTAGTCAAATATCACGATTTGTATCGCCTTCTTCGCGAGAGTTCCGCTTCCATACGTTGCAGTATTTCATTTTTTATGGCCCCTAATTTATTACAACCGTTTATAAACGTTTTACAACTCTCTCTCCTTGTCATTTGCATGTCATTGAATTGAGATGGCAAGAGAATATAACACCATTTTAGTTATAAGACGTTTTTAATGCCGGGTATTGGTTGGTAGAAAGTAACATGAAATGTAACAACAACAAGGCAAATTTATTTCAGCGTGTGTTACATTTCTTGTTACATTTCACGAATTTGTACCTGGCATAAGACTGAAATGTGGATAACTCTATACAGTCGGTTCGTTTTAGTCGAGTAATCTTACGGTGAGAAATGAGCAGAGCTAATGTTCTAAGAAGCATCAAACAATGTTCTGACCTAGTCACCGTTTTGTATGGTCAATGTAGAATGATCCGCAAATAATTATAAGTAGCAATGAACCGTTGTATGGAGTAAATAGTTATAGCGAAACATGACATCACTTGCGTATTATTTAAAAACTTTGAAATCAAATATTTCTCGATTAGCCCTTACCGTAATTTTAGGTCGCGCGAAAAAGTGTTAACACTGAGAAGAGTGAGTTCGCACATCCCGCAAGAATGATAGATACAATTTTGTATGAGTGAGCGAGACAATAGTATTCAAATGTCATTGTCAACGAAACAGAAACGTGATTATTTTTTGTCGTGTTAAGGCGAATCAAACGATTTAAATCTTTGTTTGGAATAATTTATTATTATTACAGTATTTTGTAAAATTTCAAAAAATACACCTCGTACGGTAGTGGTGCCATTCGTTTCACAGTTGTATACTCACTTGGAACGATTGTCGTAAAAATATTTATTCTCAATGACTCTACAGATCTCCCAGAAAATGTATGCGCTTCGGCAATCATTGTATTGTTATCTTCGGAAATACGAACGCGCTATATGAAAGCTAATATAGAGCTGTTACAGCCATGGATGTTCTTACATATTTTTAGGGTTCCATACCTCAAAAGGTAAAACGGAACCCTTATAGGATCACTTCGTTGTCCGTCCGTCAGTCTGTCAATACCCATTTTCTCAGGAACGCGTGAAGTATCAAGTTGAAATTAATACGTAGGTCTATGTATGTACACTTGGAGCTCTAAAAAAATCAAGCTTCTTAGCCTACGCAATAAAAAATACGGCCATTTATGTGACGTATTTTGATACTCGCAAATACATCTAAACCTACGGTCTCACGGCACAAGTAAAGGAAAAGTCCGAAAATTTATAACTTATAGTTTTATCACTTTTTTTCTTTTTACGATTACAAGCTTACATTTGCCGTTGGAGAATTGACCGTGGCGTATATCGATGTATGGGAGAACTTTCTCAACTACTAAGGCTTGGCTTAAATTCATCCCAACTACGGACCTTGGGTGGTTTTTTTATTACCATGGTTAGTTTAATTAGAGATTAACAATTCCAAAATAATTTGTGTAACAGATGACGAGGTGTGACCGGAGTAGCTCGTAACCCAACAGAAAGTAAGATTCATACAAACGCGCAATGATAGGAGCACTATTACAAAGCGCGTCAGTACAAATCTTAGCAGCTTTGCCTCTGTGGTTACTCCGTGGGTCGACGTTTGTCCTAATTCGGAAACACGGAGATTACCGAAGCGCATAACTTTTCTGTTTTAACTGTAGTACTCTTACCTATAATGTGTATTGATGTGCGTTCGTGATCTCAAGAGGCTCATAACGGAGAATCGCAAAAGCAAACTTGAGGTCGCGAATAAAACTAAGGCTCTGTTTCACCACTCGTTTATAAGTCTTAGATCAATACGGAGGTTAATCTGCCTACTTTTATCCGTAGTTTATACTAGTTATGATCCCGGGGGCCGTATTATGACGTATTAGTTAATGCCACCATTATTCCAGTGTGAGTGAGAGACGGAGCTATACAAAGCCGCTAGCTAGCACCATCCTTTTTTCGCAGTGGAATATTGATGGCATTAATACTTCATAATAAGGCCACAGATAATTTATCGCGTAGTGGTGAAACGCATGAAATATATAATATGAATAATCGTATACTCTATGAACTAATATTTACTATGCCTAAATATATCTTAATTTATGTTATAAACCGGCCGTTTGGACAGATGTAATAATTATTTATGAATTAAAGTTTTTCTTGTAGTTGTGTACTTATTTTGGCAACGCTGTGTACTTTATGTTAATGTTATGTGTAAGTGATATACTGTTTTAGTACCCCATAGTGCATGATCTCTCTGGTATTGCTTGAAAAATACTGTTGTGGAATGTTATTGCGACAAAAGTTATAGAAAATTATCGAATAGACTTCTTTTTTTAGACCTTATTGTAAGGGCAGATGCGTTTTTTAAAAAGTAGTGTATTACAATAATGAAGGAGGTGATAACGCTGACACAGTAGAATTCTTATTCATTTTATATACATTGTTGTTCGCAATAATATTTCACAGTCAGTAGTAGCTCCCTGTGCTGTGACGTCTGGTCTGTATGCTATAAGACTGAATTATGTGGACGTGACGCTTAACTTTACTTTACCGAGAACCGTTTACCTGAAGCATGACGCTACCTCGCGAGTCGCGGTGTCAGTATGGATGCCGAAACTATCGTCGAGTATCCTAAGCTAAATAAACTCCCCGCACGACTCAATCTCGCCCGGTTTACGTTACGCACTACGAAACGCACAATCTACGGTTATGTGTTTAGACGCACGCTTTCATCATTGTAGAACGAACTTTTTTGTTTATTAAAATTTCAAATGTTTTATTAAAATCCCTGGATTACTTGCATCGCCAACGATCGAGTAATTCTTGAACTGTTGAACTATGAATGCGCTCCACGTCTGCATATACTTAGTGTTATGGTGACGGCTGTGTTACAGGTTTGCCAGGCCGGCGCGTCCACGACGCAGTCGCTCAGTTACGACGTATTCACGGAACTAGACCCCCTCGGCACCGGCCGGAGTAAACCTTACGTTGACAAAAAACTCTTCTTTCAGGAGCTCAAAAATCCGCCAAAGAAAGTGCTCAAAGACCTCGTGTCCACACAGAGTCTTATATCAGACATATTGCCGGTCACCACAGACACTAAGATTGAGCATTACGGGCCGGCGACGACGATGACGTCACTGTCGCGGCACTCGGGCGGGTCCGTAGCGATCGTCAAGCCGACGCAGAGCGCTCTGTTCTCGGGGAACTTTTTTTCGTCGGATCCGTTCGCGGAGACGGATCCGTTCGATAACACTGATCCGTTCTCGGATTCGTTTAAGGACGATCCGTTTACGAGCCTGCAGGAGTTCCCGAAGTCGAGTGTATTGCGAGTAGATGAGCTTAAGAGCAAACTGAGCAGGGAGGCGACTGTGGACAAGCCTGAGGTGGTGGAGAATGGGAAGAGTGTGTTCAACGGACCGCTGCAGGTCAGCCTGCCGCCGGAACCCGCGCCCAAGTCACCGCGGCTGCAGAGACAGGTAGGCATCCGTGATGGAAAATTTTACACAAATATCTGTTTACACAAATTGGAATTCGCAAATCTACAGATATTTTCGCATTTTGATCGTAATCTCCGTCCTTTTACACCATTTCTCATTAAATCTAAACTAATATCATGATGAGAGAAGATTTGATTTTTATATGTTTGCTTGGAAGCTAGTAGTAAATGCATTTGCATCTATGGGCGCATAATGGACTATATAGGTACTTACCTTTATTTTATACCGGGCAAAATTATCCTGCTCCTGTCACGCTCAACTCTTGCTTTTCCTGGTGACTCATTTTCTTACAGCAAATATCCAAACGTCGAGTATGACGTCCTTCAATCAAATAAAAGTCGTAACGCGCTTGTGATTCGCTTCAAGTGTAAAGTAACATTCGCAGAGCACCTCGGGCAGCACGGTGCGGCAGCGGCCGCAGGCGCGGCGCGCGGCGGACGCGTCGCCGCCGCCGCTACCGCCCAAGCGCGCCGAGCCGCCCGCCGCGCGCCCGCCGCCGCGCCCGCCGCACGAGCGCGACGACGACGCGGGCCCGCCGCTGCCCAAGCCGGCTATGCGCAGGGAGCCCTTGGTGAGACATAATGTCACTAATTATGTTTCTATACTGTTTGCGGTGTAGCATGGTACGGGTGACAGGTGACAGAAGGGTAAAATATATCATAATTTACTTGTTTTTACTGATTCTGTATTTTACTATGATCTGTACCTACATACAGATTATGTACTTAATACGGACTCAGTAATAAATATAGTAAATTAAATAAACTTACCCTTTCTGTCACCTGTCACCAGCACCATGCTACACTGCAAACAGTATAGTGTTTCTATGGTAAAAATAATTAAATAGAATTTATTGAAACTAAGAAATATTTGATTAGCTACGTGACTTTTAAACCTGGTGAAACGTCCACAAAAAAGAACTAGCTTTAGAAGTGTTAACCCATTATTGCAGCATCTTTCATATAAATATATTAAAATACCTCATGGCATGACTGCTCATTAGCCGGCTCTAAACTCCAGACAAACCGAGCAGCCTCGCGAGCCGAGGAACTGCCTCTATATCACGAACACCAGATCAATGTAGACGCACCTCGCACGTAGCGTTGCCTTATATTTTACGCATTCAAGCCGCGTTATCACCAGTGCTTAATAAAAACTGACCTTACAATAGTAGATTGTTTACCTAGGGAGCAAACAACTATTTTTAAGGCGAGTGTTTCTTTGAATCCAGAGCGGAGCGAAGGATTCTAAAGTTTAACTTGACGTTTTGACCTCTTTATCGACTTTAGCAGCTTTAAACACTAAAAACGATACCTAAATTATAAAAAAAATTAAAATTTTCGCAGCTACCCTCTTGGATTTACATTTTGACTTTAATATCGGCTTTAGCACTCTAGAAAACTATGAAAACGACACCCATGACGAACAACTTGAAAATTTTCGCAGGCGCCATTTTAGATTTACATTTTGACCTCACTATCGGCTTCAGCACCCTCGAAAACTATGAAAACGACACCCATGACAAAAAATTTGAAAATTTTCGTAGCCGCCATCTTGGATTTACATTTTGACCTCACTATCGGCTTTAGAACCCTCTAAAACTATGAAATCGACACACATGACGAAAAATTTCTAAAAATTTCATAGCCGCCATCTTTGATTTTAATTTTGGCCTCATCATCGGCTTTGGCACCCTCGAAAACTATGAAAACGACACCCATGACGAAAAATGTGAATATTTTCGCAACTGCCATCTTGGATTTTTATTTTGACCAAATTCACACTTTCTATCTCTCTCCGTCTTTCTTTCTCTTTGAATTAGAAGAAGACAGTCGCAGCACCTTTTCGCGTGACGATTTCTGCCAGTGCACTCTTACCGCAAGCCACTTTAAGAACTTCGTTCCAAAAAATTTGATAAAACAGAATTTATATAAAACCAACAGATCATTTGCAATTTAAAGGTTTTATGTGTATCCGAACGTTTTATTGTTTGTTTCTTTTTTTGGGCCTACTAGTTATGGAATTTTGAAATCGAACTTCGAATCGACTTTGTTTGATCTCTTTGGTGATTTACTAACAATATCCACATTCCAAATTCAAATCTATTTTGCTCCCTAGGGATCAAAGAGTTATTTTGGTCCCTGTTTACGAAGAACAAACTAGCTCTTTTTGAATAGATGTGATGAAAAATATGTTGTGCAGGCGGACCGCAGCATGAAGCCGCGCCTGTCGTCGGGCGCCGCCAACAGCAGCGAGGACGAGTACCTCACGCCGGCGCCGCCGCCGCTGCCCACCGCGCGGCGCTTCGACATCACGCTCAGCCAGCTGCTCACCTGCAGCATGGACGAGCTGGCGCACAGGTACCGATCTGAGCCAAAACGTACCAGCAAGTCGTTACCGAAAACCATACCACAAGACAGACCCTCTGAACCTAGGGTAGTAGTTTAGACTGAAAATAAGGCGCGAACCACCCGGCCTTTTACTTCTCTGTTTCTTAACTTTTCTGTTTAACTCTTACTCTCTTTTTCTAACCGACTGCGCGACAGCATAGACAGAGTTATGTCTTTCTCTGCCTTTTCTGTACAGGTCGATAAAGTTAACTATTTTTATGTATATGGGTCAAGGAAAAGACGCAAAAGGGTGCTAAAAAAAATTGAGCTTGCTCTTGCAGCCTGCGTTCTCTGAAGTCTGCATTCTCACACTTTTCTGCATAAAAGAAGTCCTAAATTTTCCATGGCGGATTGCGAAAATTTAGAGCTCTTGCATCCTACATTTTCATATTCATTCCTCAAATTTTACTACATGAATCGACAAAGTAACTCCTATTTTTGTATAAACGAATTAACAGATACGAGGAGGGTTCAAATATTTTCGAGCTCGCTAGCGAGCTCGCTCTTGCATCCTACTTTCTCCCTTTTCTCCATAAGTTGCAATTCTTATTAAACTATCAATAAACAGGAACAAAAACTAAAATGTGCACCCTCTACTCTCCAAGAGTAGTGTTGCGCCACAGAAACCTCACTCGGGGCGTATTGCTTAAACCGGCACAGGACATAGGCCTCCCAAGCACCGCCACTTCGACCAGTTCTGTGCTTCTCGTATCCAGCGGATTCCTGCGTGCGTAATGTGTAGCATAACAAATATCCAAAAGTAAGAACAAGTTCAAATCCATGTTTTATCTTCCAGATTACGAGTTCCTACCGCAACTCTGTCTTCTATGACTCTACCTCAACTAACTGATTACCTCAGATCTTATCTAGCTGCAGACAATGATAGAGCGGTATGTAATATTTCTAATCACAGTATTAAAATAACATTTTTATCCTGAAATACGTCATAATGTCAAAACGAAAACGACTACCCATGATAGACCTCCCAATTAACGATCAAAGGAGAAATAATTGCTATGATCACTTAGTGAATGCATTTTGTTATTATGTTATTAGCAGATAGAATGACACTCCCAACTAATTAAGTGATCCCTTAGACCCGTTGTACACACACGTTTTGTTTGCCGTGAAAAGCTATGGTTTTTTGTTGCGCTTTGTGTTGTATGGATCACTTTAGTAGTCTGTTGACGACACGGCGGCACTACGGCAAGACGCCATCGTATACCATAGAACCGTTTCATATAAAAACACACGATTATTCTGTGGTGTGGCTAGCACGCCGTACCATAACCGAAACCGTGCCGTGTACAACGGGCCTTAGTTTTATGCCATCCACTTGATCTTTGTTGTCTTTCCAGCATATACATGTAGAACCAGTAACAAAAACGGAAAAGGAGAAACCCTTACCAACGGTGACAGCAATACCAGGGTTAACGACACCAAGCGGTATCCTCAACAAGCCAGAGAAAATAAAAATACAGAACGACTTCAAACCGCAATTCGAAGACAACTTCACACCGCCCGCCGAAATCAGCGACACTTTTGTCGCTAACTTCGACGATTTCGATAAGAAAGCAAATCCTTCGTACGACAGATACGCAGCTTTCAGAGAAATACAGGAAGAGGAATTGAAAGCGAAATCTATTTTAGACCCTATTGATGCTTTGGAATCCGAACCGAAACAAGACTCAGACGAAAAAGAATTAGCAGCCATAGACAATTTAATAAGAGCCAATCAGGAGCGAGAGATTGAAAACAAGGAGATTGCTCGTAGTCCTTTGAAAACTTTGGACGAATTAACGTTAGATTCATTCAATATGTTCAGAAACTCTGTGAGTCCTAAACCGTCGCAGATCGAAGCGAAGATCGAAGATATTAAGTCTGTTATGAAGACGTTGCAAATTGAGAAGTGTAGGAGAAGTGTGTCGCCGCGAGATAATGGACATGTTGATGTTAAACATGAGGATACTAATGATAGGTACGTAGATATTTTTTTGGCATTTATTCTATCTATATTTTTGTTCTCTTTTATTTTCTTCTTATGTTAAATATTTTCCACTACTATAGTTCATGCTTTAGGGCTCCATTTAAGTATAGCTTGTATTTTTATTAAAATCGAATTTCACCCCGAAAGTCAGCACTATTTTGTTTTTTAATTATTTGTTTTTTTTTTCTTTAAACTAATATAATTCAATTGAATTCATTTCAATTGCAGCACGTTTTCCAATACTTCCAGGTACGCAGCCTTACGCGAGATCACAATAACAGAACCACCACAAGATGAATTCGAATCATTACCACCAGAGCTTCCAAAGGAAAGAAAGAGATCCGACGAGAAATCGGACGGATTCGACAATTCCGACTTTTTCGACTGCATCGACAATAGCTCCCTCTCTTTCACACACGTGGAGGACGCGTTTAGAAAGAGTCCCATTGTAAAAGAGAGAGACAGGGAGGAAGAGAAGAAAGTCGAGGTGAAAAAGGAGCTTATTGTGGAGATTGTGCCGTTGCCTGTGAGGGATTTGGCCCCGCCTACTAGGTTGTCTACGGGTTCTATTAGTGATGTTGTTAGTGGATCTTCGCCTGATACTAAAGGTATGTTTGTTTCAATGCTAAATTTATTGTTACTTGTAAAATGTGAACTTTATAGTGATGTCATTGTTTTCGTTTTAAGGGTTTCCAAAAAGTATGACTAAAATAAAGTAAATTAGAACTTGTCAAATAGATCTATTTATCAAATTGGCTATTTATTTCGATGTACACTTTGTATTATTTGCGCACAAGAACGCAAAATATTCAAATTGATAAAGGGTCAACACGTATCTAACACGATTAAAAAACGATACAAATGCGTCGAATGTGGCCTAAATGTTGTTGTTTACAGAAAAGATAGGCGGCGTGGTAGTGGGCGGCCCCGCGTGCGCGGGCGCGGGCGCGGGCGGGCGCTGGGCCGCGCTGGCGGCGCGCGCGCCGGGCGCCACGTCGGGCGGCGCGTCGGGCGGCGCGTCGGGCGGCGCGTCGGGCGGCGCGTCGGGCGGCTCGTCGGACTCGCGCGACGACGAGCCGCGCGTGCGCACGCGCCGCGCGCGCCACCACGAGCCGCCGCCGAGAGCGCCTATTGGTAACTTACTTATCATCTTTATTTCAATTACTAAGCGATTCATTTTATAACCTCAATTTTCGTCTATAATTTTGCCAATATGTTACAAATCAAATCATATTTATTCGTAAATGTAGGTTTCATTACAATAGGCTGTTATAATAAGATGGTCAGTTCGCTACATTTTACTCAAGAGCATACAAATAATAATAAAGTTAGTTGTGTCCAACCAAGAGACACATTTAAAATGAAATTACTCAATTACTTACATACTAACACACAATTCCTTACGTACTAACAGAAAATTCCAATGTCAAAATATTAATAGTTTGTAATATTGTAAAAATCTAAATGTCAGAGGTCTCCTACATAAACTCAGTTGTGGAGTAGTAACAATTAAAAATTGTTTCAACTTCTTTTTAAACATAGTATTATTAAGATTCTTTATCTGTCGTGGAATTTTAAGGAAAATGACTGGAGCCATTCGATAAATACTTTTTCACCTCAGCACCTCAAACAAGCAGGTTTTGCTGTCTAAAAACAGTGAGCAAAATTCAATTTTGCTTCAAGCGTGAGACAAAGTAACTTTTAGTTTTTTTTTTTGTGCCGATAACATTGCTGGGTCTACTCACAAAATTCTAAAGATTTGAACTTCACTTAGTTTTGTCACTTTCACTTCGATAAGAAAAAAGCGAGAGATAGAAACAAGTCGATTCGAAGTTCGATTTCAAAACTCCATAACTAGTAGGCCCAAAAAAGAAACAAACAATAAAACGTTCGGATACACATAAAACCTTTAAATTGCAAATCATCTGTTATGGTTTTATTTAAATTCTATACATTTTTTTGGAACGAAGTTCGCGGCTTGCGGTAAGACTTCACTGGCAAAAATCGTCACGCGAAAAGGTGCTGCGACTGTCTTCTTCTAATTCAAAGAGAAAGAAAGACGGAGAGAGACAGAAAGTGTGAATTTGAACAAAATAAAAATCCAAGATGGCGGTTGCGAAAATTTTCACATTTTTCGTCATGGGTGTCGTTTTCATAGTTTTTGAGGGTGCTAAAGCAGATTGAGAGGTCAAAATGTAAATCCAAGATGGCGGCTGCGAAAATTTTAAATTTTTTCTTCATGGATATCGTTTCTATGGTTTTCAAGGTTGCTAAAGCCGATAGTGAAGTCAAAATAAAAATCCAAGATGGCGGCTGCGAAAATTTTCACATTTTTCGTCATGAGTGTCGTTTTCATAGTTTTCGAGGGTGCTAAAGCCGAGTCAGGTCAAAATATAAATTCAAGATGTTGTCAGATTCTGTGAAAATATTCAAACTTTTCGTCATGGGTATCGTTTTCATATTTTTTGAGGGTGCTTAAGTCGATAGTGAGGTCAAAATGTAAATCCAAGATGGTGGCTGTAACAATTTTGTTTATGTTTTAAATCATACGTGAGAAGGAACTTCGTGCCTGACAGGGGTCGCCCGATCACACTTTTTTTTTTTTTTGTATTTACCGTTGAAAAAAAACTGTGGGGATTCGTTTTTATTTTTTTCTGAAAATTTCCACATAAATATGCTCAGAGTACGATACCTAACAACACCCTCACGGATCGGACATGTTTTTTTTACATGTTGTATGTTCTCGCTGCCGAGGTGAAAAGTTGTATGTGTTACACGAGAGCAAAGTTATTTGCATCTCGTGTCTTTGAATCCCTCGTCGCGCTCAGGATTCTAACCTAGAATCACTCGCTACGCTCGTGATTCAATTATAGAATCCTTCGCTTACTCGGGATTCAAAATCAACACTCGCACCAAAAAACAACTTTGCTCTCTTGTTGCACAAATAACTATTACGTAGGAGGGCTGTTTTACTGCGATCAACACAAAGAATGTTCGAATCCCTTTTTCTTAACCGTGGATCAAGCTGGGGCTCTTACTTTTATAGTTGTGGGAGTTTGTCTTAACAAACACTGCTACCTCAAAGACGGCAATGTTAGAAGCTTCAATGATTTAAAATATGTCTTACAACTGTCCCTTGAGTGTAGTTTACATATATCGCGTACGCATTTTTTTTGTGCGATGTATACGTCATTCTTGTCTGTCAAGTCACCCCAGAAAATGACTCTGTATCTTATAATTGATTCTACGTAGCTATGGTAGGCAATAAGTACGGCGTGACGGCTTACAAATTTAAACAGCTTATGATGAGCAAAATCGAATCTGTTTTTGTAACTGAATGTCCATTGTGTCTAATTTTAACCAGTATTTGTCGTTGTCGCTGACTGAAATGCATTATACACGTCATTTCTATTTTATTTTTTAAATTATTCGACTGCAACCAATCTATAGTTTGCTTTAGCGTGTCATTGATTTCTTGTTCATAATCGTAGGACTCATATTTTTTTATCATTATTGTACAATCATCGGCAAATAATACTGTTGGATGATTGGTACTTTTTGGAAGATCATTTATGTATACTAGAAATAGTGGGGGACCCAATACGCTCCCCTCAGGTACGCCGTACTTGACCGTTCTATGTTTTGACCGATATTTGATCTCACGCTTTGTCTTATTATTTATATTTGTTATTTCTGTATATTGTTGCCGGTTGCTTAAATATGATGTGATAAGATCAAGACCATTCCGCGAATGCCATATCTTTCAATTTTGTCGATAAGTATAGTATGATCAACATGATCAAAGGCTTTCGTCATGTCCATATATAGAGGACAGATTGGTAGTGTGCTATCTACACTTGACATCATTTCCTTGAGAAAATCATAAATAGCAACATTAATTGTTTTTTTTTAAACCTTTTTGTTCATTAACCAGTACATTCTTACTTTCAAGAAAATTGTACAGTCGGTGGTGTATTATTTTTTCTATGACTTTCGAGAATATCGGTATTAATGCCACTGGTCGATAATTTTTAATTGAAGTCTTCTCCCCTTTGTTATACACCGGCTTAATAATAGATATTTTAAGTTTATCTGGGAAGACTCCTTTTTCATAACATAAGTTTATAATATAAGATCCACTATCTTATATTATAAACTTATGACAAAATATAATATGATGAACGTTTTTGATAATGCTGGTTGTTATGTCGTTTCCTGTACTTTTAGTATTTTTGAGAGATTGAATAGTCCTCGATACCTCCTCTGGTGTAGTTGGAGTTTAAAAAAAACGATTCACTCTGTCTATTTGTGGCGGTAGTTTATTGCAGCCTGGAGTAATTTGATCAGTGTAAAAGTAATTGAATGTATTGCAGATCTTTGGTTTTTACTATTTCTTTATTATCGTGAATAATTTTCGTTAGTGGTTCATGAGGGAAATTAACTTTGTTGTCATTAATTATTTTCCAAGTTGCTTTGCTTTTATTATTAGATGTGTTAATGTAATGATTATTTTACTAATTAACATTAGTGAGTGATTATGTAAGAATTGAATTTAACCTGAACAATGTTTACTTTCATCAAATACTCTTGGAACATACCATAAAATATCTACTTTAGCGTTGTGTAGTCTAAATTGATTTTTGAGTGACCATAATAAAATAGGTAGTCCTAATTTTGTTTTTTGGCTGCAATAAAATTTGAACTTTGTCTTGCATGACTTTAAGTTTGTTCTCTAAAAACTTGATAACAAAATTATCTGTTATTCTGAATTCAAATATAGCCTTTTCCCAACTATCTTGACGCTTCCAGTCTAATCGGACACACCTGAATACCGATATATTTACATGGAGCAATTGCCTTAGCCTATCTGACCTCCTTAACCCAGTTTCTGGGTACCACGATACCTCATGGTGAGACTGGTTGTCAGACTTTCGGGGTTCTGACTAAAATTAAATATTATAGTATTTTGCTGATATAATAAACTAGCTCCTGCCCGCGACTTCGTCCACGTTTAATTCCCTGTTTTAATATAAAATATATTCTATGACACTCGGCAA
This sequence comes from Xanthia togata, assembly GCA_963853775.1. Classification (NCBI taxonomy): domain Eukaryota; kingdom Metazoa; phylum Arthropoda; class Insecta; order Lepidoptera; family Noctuidae; genus Xanthia; species Xanthia togata. The sequence goes on from OY970805.1 coordinate 9,290,146, forward strand.
TTCTACAGGTTCTCATTAGTGAAAGAATTTTCTAAATCGGATCAGCTGTTCCGAAGATTACCTCCTACATACAAAATCACAATTTTACCTCTTGCCCGCGACATCGTCCAAGATTCCTCAAGAATTGGGCTATACAATACAAAAATAATTTTTCAAATCTTCAAACATTTTGGAGGTAAAACTACTTGATGCACCAAAGCTCATGACATTATCATTGAAGATTATTGATTGTTTTTTTTTAAATTATTTTTATTAGATTATTATTTATTGATTGTTTATTATTGGTTTATTTACCTATTTCAGTACAAACATCGTCATCTTCCCGCGACGTATCTCCGTGGGACGAAGAACTGCCGCCCGTGACCCGACTGCAGAGACCGCCGTCACATAGAGATAGAGATTCGAGGTAACCTTAATACATAGTTACATCAATGTATATCTATACTAATTATTATAAATTGAAATCGCTTTTCGTGTTGTTTGCGTGACCGAGTTGTTCTTCTAAACTGCGCAATAGATTTTGATGCGGTTTTTACCAATTGTTTGAGAATTTATGATGGAAGGTTTAACTCAAACTCAAATAATTTATAGGCACTTTTGAATTGTAAAAGAGTCAGTCAGTTAGTCAGAAAGTTGAAGCTAGTTGCCCATTCCAAAACGTAGATCTCTATGGAGAAGAACGGGCAAGAAACTCCAAGGACACTCTTTTAAATATAGACATTACAAAATCCTGGGTACATTACTCTTGTTGATTCTATATGTGAGAACAATGTAGAAAAATATATAAAAATCAAAAACGATTAAAAATATAAGATTTAAAATAAGCCCTGGCAGATAAGAGATGACCAGTCTCAACTGACGGCGCCCGTTCACGAACATGACGCGTGGATCAGCACCATCCAGCTCAACCATTTTGTAGGGAACCGAATGATCCAACACACTCGCCACCATCAGCGAGACATTAAGTGAGCATGACATACTCTCAACTACCCTGCTCTTTCAAGTCAAAAAACAACATAATAACATAGTAAACGACTCCATGGTACTCACATTTACAAAAATTGAAAAAAAATGTGTCTAAGTTAAACAAAACTATAGTTTGCAATGTATTTGTAACCTTTAAAGAATTTTACCACCAAAAAGAAAGAAAATCAATATTATCTATTGGAGTATTCAATAATTAAAACTTGGTTAAATAAAAATAAAAAATAAACATTATGTTCGTAGTCAGAAAAAAAGGGGAAGCAACTCTACCAATTTTTTTTTTTTAACTATTGAGCCCAAGTGGCTGTGGAGCAGGACCAGCATTTAGCCAAGCATTTTTATCTACGATATAATCATCCAACTTATAGTATGCTTGTCTACATAGTGTGCGATTAATGCAAGTTTTAAATTTCTTCTCATTTAGTTGAAGAATATCGAGTGGTATTATATTATAACATTTTACACAGTACCCCATAAAGAAGTGTGTAACTACTTTAGACAATCTGAAACGTGGTTGATCTAATTTGTTCCTATTTCTTGTGTTATGCCCTGGCGGCTTAGGGTATGTCATTCTCGCTCAAATGTCTCGCTGGTGGTGGCGTGTGAGTTGGATCGATAAGTCCCCTTCAAAATGGTTGAGCTAAACGGTGCTGATCCTAGCGTCATGTTCGTGAATGGGCGTCAGTAGGGACTGGTCATCTCTTATCTGCCTCGGCTTATTTAAATTTTTGAATTGTTTTTATCTTTTTATTACGGACGCTTTTTACGTGCACTTCTTTCTACATCGTTCTCACATGTATAATTTCAACATGAATGATGTAACCAATACTTTGTAAGATTTTTATGATTTAATTACAATTTTAAAATATTGTCCGTGGAGTTTCTTGTCCGTTCTTCGAGAGACGCGGTACAAACAAACAAAGCTCCCTGGCTTTGTTTTATAATATGTAGTAATGTAGGACCTTAAAAACACGAATAAATATTGCATTATTTCTACTACTATAGATTATATCAATGCAAAATTTTCTCTTAACCATGTTCTTTGTAGACAATATAACATATGTTAGCTAAAACTACGAACTTAGACATCTGCGAGTCTCTGTCCAAATATAATAAGTGTTTATTATATTAATAATGATTTAATTTAATTTAAGTATCTCTAAATGTTATATTTTAATATTTTTTTAATGTCTATTAATTTTATTTTCCGTTTACCTATTATTAATGTTTTAACTTTGTTAGCTCATAAAAGTGAAGGAGTACACCTACTTAATACCCGATGTTGCCCTTAAATTATGTGTCATGTATTGTGTACATCTTTTGTTGGAGATCCTAAATAAATATTCTTTTTTACATCTTTCAGGCATAACTCATCCGGCTCAAGGGAATGCCTCGATTCGGGCAGCGGCCGAGAAAAAGACAAACTACGAGACAAACGCGACATGAGAGACAGAGAGCGAGACATGAGTCGCGACAGCCGGGACTCCGCACGGGACCGCCGGGATTCAGCCCGGGACTCCGGCAGCGGGCGGGACCGCCGTGACGTCAGCAAAGAACGGGACCATAGAGATCATAGAGATAGGAGGGACAGAAGGTCCAGGGATAGGGAGAACGATTCGTGGGACAGAGACAGGACGTATAGTAGAGAGAGAGAGTATAGGGACTCGAGGAGTAGAGAGAGACTGCCCAAAGACTACAGGGAAAAGGACAGGGATAGACATAGGAAGCCCAGGCATTCGTATGATGAGGATGAGGAGTAAGTTAATATTGTTTTTTTATGTTTTTTTTTCAAATTAAACTCGTACGTATTGGAAGTGATTTGTTAATTTACTGCTAACATTATTCAATGTTGATTACCAAAGAAAAGTAAAACCATGACCATATCACGACACTTAGCAGAAAAATGATTTGCCTACTGCCTACTACTGCCCATCGTTTTAGACTTAGTTGGCTCTTACTACACCCACAGTTCTAAATCTAAACATACACACCCTACCACATACCACACCCTACACTTACACACTACACACAAACTTCGTCATACGCTTAAACATTTTTCATGTATTTATTGCCTTTATAAAAATTATAATTCCGTTTTCTTTTCCACCATTTATTGTTAAAATGTTCCAAATATTTTATGGCTTTGTTGCTTCGGAGAATCACTGACTCCTAAGCTACCGGAACTTACATCTAGTTTAGGAGTCAGTAGAAAGGTTTTTGGTAAATTAAAGAAATCAAATTAAAAACAGTTGCAGGTGCCCAATAAAAATGCAACGTGTATAATAAACAATAACGATATGTTTTGGGTTGTTCAGTTACAGTGACGGGTGTGGGTCAGGACGGTCGTCACCTAGGGACAGGTGGCCGGACCAACGGTGGAGGAGAGACGGTTAGTGTTATAAATACATAAAAATTAATATTCACTCCTGGTGCCTTACCTGTTGTTAATGGTAGTTTACGTACATTCATTTTCAGAGAGAAATTACGGATCGCTCGGTTGGCGGGAGACTAGGCGTCGTGCTGAATTGAGACAAAGTGAAGATTGTAGCGAGAGAAGGTTTGTGAATGATACTTTTATACGAAAAAAACTAAAAAATAACACGACGAAATGGAACCAAGGTGTTTAGTAGACTACACTAGCACTTGGCTCACTTTTAACGATCAACCTTTAAAAAAAAAACTTATTGAATTTGAGCTTTAAATTCCGCAGCATAGAAAATGTTCACCTCACTATTATGCCCGGGTTACACGAGGCTAGTTTTTGAAGCTAGGACAGCAACATTGTGCTAAAAGCTAGCAAGTTAGACACTCTAGCCTCGTGTATACAGAACTATTTTCATTTTAAGGGTAGTGAGCTAGTAAGAAAGTTAGTAAGCTAGTGTGATAGTTGAATAGGAGAGGGTACTATTTTTGAGCTAGTAGCGCCCCCCACCCCCGATTTTACTAACCTGGCTTGTGTACCAGCCTCATGTGGCCGGAGAAGCTAGTATCCAACCGGATAATTTTGCTACGGGCTTGAAATTATCATGCATCGTGTAAACAGCTCTAGCACGTGCCAAGCCAGATTAGTATGCCAGGATATTACTTGCTTGCTATCCTAGCTTCAAAAACTAGTCTCGTCTAAATCGAGCATTAGACTCTGAGGTAATAATTTGTTAAATCACCACATTTACCAAATATCGATTTTAAATGGTCTTTCTCGTCACTTGCGAATCGCACAAAAGGGCCTATAAGGCTTCATTGATTGAATTGACCGTAGCAGTCTAAGAGCGAACGCTATCGAATAGGAGAAGTAGAGGAGAATTATATAACCACTGATCACTGCCGCCCTAATATTATGCATTATGTTGAGATATGTACAGACAAGAGATGTCGCGAATGTGTCTAGACGCAACCTGTGATAATATATGTGCAACGCCCTTTTTTTTTCTTTTTTTTTTTGGATTGGAAATCATCAAATGACTTCTCCCGCTCGCGGAGCGGGAGGGCGTGTCAGACTCTTACTGACTAAAACCCACCCGTGTTCCTTCTGTTGCCTGTGCAATGCCAGGGGGCCACGGTATCCCTTTCGGACTTTCCCGCAACTCTGGCAGGCAATGGTCCCATCGGACCCCTTCACTCGCTAACATCTCTTTGAGGCGCGTGTGGAACACAACGCGCCGTCGACCCGGGCCTGGTCCTTACCGGACAGCGAGCTACCCATTGCTCACCGATGTGCAACGCCCTTAAAGACAGTTAAATAATAACATGAACTAAATTCTAGGTATGGCTCCACCCTTGGCTGGTCATCCCGTCGCGCGGGGACACGTCGCGAATCTTCCCGCGAGCGCGACGTCGCGCGCGACAGCAGACGACGCGTGCGTCGCGACGACACACGTCGCCCGCGCGACTATCGCTTCTCCAATGACTTCTCGCCGCGGGACAGAGAACATGCCTCGCCCTTTGATAACGACTTCCAAGATACTCCAACGCCGACGGGGAAGAAGAGGGCGCCGTATGCCAGTTTGGAGGGGACTAGGTATGTTTTGCGGATTATTTTTCTATTATTTCTTTAAACTAATTAATGTCGTAACGCATAAAAAATACCTTAGAAAAGGGGGTGGCCAATGAATGCAACTCTATCTTCATCCATATACTTAACTGATCATGATTTAACCTGTCGATGTCGAAACCTGTCCCATTTTTAATATATAGTTCTTAATCTAGATTCGCATTCGAACCAGAAGACGTAACAGCCTCCCCGATTTCCGTGAGCAGCGCCCGCGCACGAGACAGCGAACAGAGCGCGACTCGCTTCCGATTCGATTCCGACTCGATCTCACCTCGCTCCATGTTCGAAGACGACTTCGCCTTGGCCCCGCGGCCGCGCACCGCGTCCATCGCGGAGGAGGAGGAGGGGGAGCTGCCCCCCCTGCGCCCGCGCCCCCCTCCCACTGCCACGAGAGACATCCGTAAGTCAGACTCTATAAACATCTTCACTCGAGAGTCGGATCCGTTTGAAGGAGATGCGTTCTTTGCGTGCACTGGGTCGGATCGCGCCGCGAGACGGGAGAACTGGCCAGGTGACTTTCAAGGGTTTGATAATGCGTGAGTTCGAGTCCCGTTTGTCCTTTGAGAATTTACAGGTTTTTTGTGAGAAGGGTAGTGGGAACGGGGATGAAAGCGGATAGAGGATTATTTACAGTATTAATAAAAGATTTTTATTAGGGAAGAAATGTGATACTGTTGAAATGGCTGCTAATGGGATGTACAAATGCAGTCTGATATTCCATTTCTCCCTGTTCCCACTTTTCGATCTCTGTTTGCACTCTGTCGTACTAGTTTTTAACTCGCTTTTAAAAGTTCCTAAAATTATGTCTCGCTGCGAGACTGAATTTTTTGATGAAAATGTTGTTCTGCGTATTTTAAGAGTATGGTTTTGATAGAAAAACGGGGTGAATGATCGCGTTGCCAATTTCATTGTCACAATCAAAATATGCTTTTAATATAAAATTGCGTTAAAATTTTAAGTATTAGAATACGGGAGAATGCAAATAGAGTTCCCATAAAGGTTGTAAAAAGGAGGATTTATAATTAAACGAGTCTTGCCATAGAAATTAAGTATTTTTCCATGGATCTCGTGTACCCTGTGCGATAGACTCCCAGATATATTATGTCTAAAATAATATCACGGTCGTTCTCAAATTCAAGGCTTTTTCACATCATTACTCGTAATTTTTTACCCGACTGCCCCAGGAGGAGCGTAATGTTTTTAATGATGCATTTTTATAAAATTCTCGATATGATGTGAAAAAGCTTTAATATGTTAGATATCTTAGCTTTAAGATTACATGCCGCTATCGATTACCTAGTGTAATATACTTATTTTATAACCACTGACCATTGTCGCCCTAGTATTATGTATATGTTAGACATGTACAGGCAAGAGATGTCTCTTGCCCGTATGTCTTTAGACGCAACCTGTGATATATATAAGCAACGCCCTTTATCATTTTTATTTATTTCAGCGCTTTCCTAATGTGTATTTTCTTGTTGTTTTTACCTCAAATAAGTGTCACAAGTCGTTAAAAGTAGTGTTGTATGAATTTCTTAATAGTCGTTTAGGTAAATAAGTTTTTACAATACATTCATTACAATGCATTTTTAATATATTTTTCTTTACAATGGAATCAGACTCATTTTATACTTTTAAATGCTCATTCTCTTTAAATTGTATAAGTACCGATTTGCATGATTGTATTAAAAACATCTCGAATCGTGAAAAATACAATTCGCCTCTATATAAAAATATATGGTGTTAAACCTTTTTTTTTTAGAAAACTGCACATATTCGTAGACATAGTGGATCAAATATTTAATGTAACTTATAATAATAAAGAAACAATAATTCCGATTTTATATTATAACTCTCAACGCTGACCGAAACTATAGTTTGACCGAAACCGCTGCATAGTAGTTTCGGTCAAACTATAGTTGGCTACCTAAGCAGTACGTGTGCGGCTCAGGGACGGCAGTGCACCGCTCAGTCGGCAACACTCACGGCCCCCCACCCCCTGCCTCGCCACGCATTCCTAAAGCACGGTACAGCGCTGAGGTCAAACTATAGTACGGATTTTCTAGTGACGCTGAAGAAAGATACACTTTATCAGGAGTAAAATAAAGTACATAATTGAATAAACAACAAACGGCTCTTCTGTCTTCGAGAACGCCCGCATGGTCTTGTTTGCACTTTATGACACTAATATAAAATTGTATTATTCAGTGTCTTCAGAAAATCCTCTTCTATGCGTTCCTTTCGGTCTGCAGTGAGCCTATGATATTTACGTTATTATATTTTGGTCTGTAAATGCTAGTAAGTCAAAACTATGGAATTAAAAGGCATCAATACAAGTTTGGGCACAAATCTGTACAGTATTTAATTGGTATGTAAATAATTTACTACAATGCAATCATGTTGTGCCGCTGTATAAAATGTAAATAGTTAATAATATTGTCTGAATCAATCGAAATACCTGCATACGTCGACGACTGTACTTGTCCTGCTAAACTATTTTTGAGCACATAATGAAGAAATATTAGAACATTTGTGATTAACTAAAATTTAATAATTTTCGAGTGTTTATGTATCTACTGGTTATTATAATTTTGCTTTTGTTAAGTGTAGCTTATTTCGTATTAATAAAAACGTAAAAACATCAATTCTAAATACAGTACAGTATTTTAAAGTAGTCGAAAATTTTGCACACGTTTTGATATACTTAATAAAAAATAACACATATTTTATGAATGTGTTGTATTTTTCAAAGTCTGATGCATTTTGTGAATTAATTGTCTATCTCATTAATTTAATAACATGACATAAATTTGTAATGTTTTATTGTAGTTTAATTTAAAGTTTTTTTGTGATAGAAATACTCTGTAAAAGCGATCTTCTATAATATTAAGCGTCAATTGTGCTTCTATGGAATTTATGTTTAGTGAATCATTACTGTGATAATTTTAATTTATTGTGATTATTCCCGGAAGTCTTTTTTACTTAATTTTTATGCACTTGTTTTATGTAAAATCAGCATAAAGCAATTAAATAATATTCTAAATGAAAATACATATTTCTAACATGATTAAATTACCTATTAAAATGTTGACTTAAAATATTGAATACCTATAGCATTCATCAATCAGAAATGAAACAGAGTAACTGATTTAAGATAGAAAAGAGACCTGAAAAGTTACTGAAAGAATTAGTTAAACTGTTGTAGTTCTGAAAAAGAGGAATGTAATGCTATCTGATAATTATAATTAATGTACCTTCAATGTAAACCTAACGACCCATAATCATTTTATAGCGACTATAACAAATGTATTCATGTAAACTAATGTTACCTATAAACTAGTGATGACGTCGATTTTGTATTAATGTATTTTTTGTACATAATGTAGCTAGAGGAAATTAATTATGTGCAATTATTACCACCTCTATGGCGCAATACCAAAGGTATTTATGTTCTGTAACTGTTGTGTAAAATACTCGGAGTTATTAAAATTATAACAAAATGATCGAAAACTATTGCTGTGTTTTTAATAAAATTCATTTACCCATTTTTTATTTTTTGGATAGGAAATCATCAAATGACTTCTCCCGCTCTGGGTGGAGCGGGAGGGCGTGTCAGACTCTTACTGACTAACACCCACCCGTGTTCCTTCTGTTGTGCAATGCCAGGGGGCCACGGTATCCCTTTCAGACTTTCCCGCAACCCCGGCAGGCAATGGTCTCATCGGACCCCTTCACTTGCTGACCTCTTTGAGGCGCGCGTGGAACACAACGCGCCGTCGACCCAGGCTTGGTCCTTCCCGGACGGCGAGCTACCCATTGCTCACCGTCCGCAAGCCCGCGCCTGCGGTGGCCGGGAATCTGCAATCGATTCCCGACGCCCAGGGCGTCTCCTCCTGCGGCGGCAAGGGGCGTGAGGGCGCGAAGTTTGCCTCTCCCTCACGCGTTCCGCCTCCTCCTTCGCGAGCATTACTGCTTCGCAGAAGGAGGTGACGGCCTCCCATGCCCTCTCGCTCCGTACCTTGGCCTGGATCAGGGCCGGACGCGAGAAATCCCCGCCACCGATCGCCTCCACGAGGACACGGCGGTGCTCTGCCCAAGCCGGGCATACCTCCACCATATGCTCCACCGTGTCCTCCGGGCGATCCACGCAGTGATGACACCCGGGCGTTTCCTCCCGCCTTATCCGAAACAGGTACCTCCCGAAACAGCCGTGTCCGGTGAGGACCTGCGTCAGGCGGAAGGTGAGGACGCCGTGGCGCCTCTCCAGCCACTCCTCAAAGAGGGGACTTATCGCCGCAATAGTGGCGTGCCCAGCACTAGGTTGCGACAATCGCACTCTCCATGATGCCATGAGATCCCGTCGGAGCTTTGTCCGCTGTGCCGCGATTTCTCGCGGCATCGGAGTCAAGCCCCGGTATTTCGCCTCCTCGCGCCACTCCCAAATATGCGCGAGGACTTTTGCCTCTAGATCCCATGGCGGCAATCCGGCAAGGAGGCTCGCCGCCTCACCGTTGACCGTGCGGTATCCCCGGACCAGCCGGGTGGCCATGACCCTCTGGGACGCGCTCAACCGGTGGGCAGGCCGCCGCCTCAACGAACGTGGGCGCATTCGTTAAGGCGGCGGCCTGACAGGGCCATGGACCTCACGATCCCCGCGTATAGCCTCCGGCAGGAGGCGTTTGGACCCCCTAGATTGGGCAGGAGCCGCTTCAAGGCAGCCCTGGCCCGCTCCAGTCTGGGAGCCAAACGTTGGAAATGCTCCACGAAGTTCCACCAACTGTCGAGGACGAGTCCCAATTACTTCATCGTCGACTCGACGCCGATGTGCACCCCTCCTACCGTTATTTGGGAACCCGACGATGCCGCGTTCCGAGGACCATGAAAACACATGGCCTCGGACTTGTGCAAGGCCACCTCGAGTCCCAACTGCCGGATTCTGGCCACGATTGTCGCAACCCCGTGTGAATTCATTTACTCCTGCAAACTCATCATCAGCAACATTTTCCTATCCTTATTCCATGTTACTTGGGGCACAGACACATTATACCGCCGGACCACCAATGCCATTCGTTTCCATGTTTCATCATGGTATATCTCATAAACTAACTGAAGTACTAATTGTATCTTGCAGGGTACTAATTTTCTATGTAGGTTTGCGGAAAGCTATCAAGCTCTTCAAATTTGGAATTAACATTTAAAGTCGTGGTAGAAGGAGTGTCCCATCTCTATTCATCTGTGCTTGGGACCGGCGCAACACGGTTTCTTCTTTCATACCTCTGCAAACTAATACCTAAACCTAAAAATGAAAATCCTTAAAAACATAAAGTAAACAAAGGGCATTCTTAATCGAGGAGAAGTAAGAAGGCCTTTTGTTATGTTGGTTTTGTCGTTTCTTCCAACACTTACCGGTTTATATAGGGTGCATTCCGAGTTACACTGTAATCGATTTGTGCGTGCAAACAACCGTACCGTATTAACGTGGGTACGATAACGTTGTGTCTTGAATCGTCATAGATGACATCATAACACACGCCATCTTGCGTAACGCCGACCATGCCTTTTCTTAATAACGCCGTGAGCGCTGTCAAAAATGACAGTTGTGCTGTTTTGTATTGACTCGTATCTTTTCTTTAAACTAACGTGGCATTTTTGAAATTGTGTTTCTCGCTACCGTTCGCCACCTAACCGAAGAAGAATAAGAAATGTTTGGTATTTAAACAAAGAAATATGATAATGCAAGTTTTGACGTTGAGCGAGTACCGTAAGCGCGTTCACGAGCGTTCCGAATTGTTGACACAGCTATCTTAATCGCCAATTATCGATGTCAACGCTGTGAGCGATTATGTTCTAATTCGCGAAGCGGCTTCTGTAATAATCTCACGTAGGTGAAGTCATGGTATAATAACACCAGGTATTCTCTTCCGACGATGGCCTAAGACTACGTCACGATAAGTGTTGCCATTGATTGTCCTTTTCAGTAAATTTAGGGACTTTCTCATTTAGTTAATGAAAATAAAATAAATTACTAACTAGCTAAACTATTTAGTAACTCGTGTGATTCATCTATTTAGTTTTAAATTAATGAACTTATTGAATTATTAGTTCATAATTGCTTTGTTAAGTTAAAAATGCATTTTTCTCGGGTAATTCAATCACACACAGTGGCCACACATAGAATTGACAAGTGTCATACTGACAGCTCGCCATTTCATCGCTATCGTCGTGTCGCTCATACCTATAGCGTTGTTTCGCTTGGTGAGCAAAATACTGTGGTTCCCAAACATTGGTTACTGTGAAAAGGAAAAGTGTAAACTGTGAAAGATACACAAGAAAAATGGTTAAATTGTTCCCACGGATATCGATTGTTCCATACTAAACTGTAAAAACAGAATTAAAAAAGGCAGTGTAATAAGGTTTTTTTCTTTTCCCAAAGAAGAGATGCTAGCAAATGCGTGGCTTCAATTTTGTAGACCGAAAACAACAATGGTATGTACCTTACTACATTAACTAGTTTTTGACTTATTTCGAGTTAATTGCGTTTAGGTTTTCGTCGTGAACTAAATGCAGTTGGTCCATTTCGTCACGTTCAGACAGACAGACAGGCGCGGCGGGTGACTTTGTTTTACAACATTTGTTTTCTAGTGATTTTTATTGTTTGTTTTTTAAGTCCTAACTAAGGACAGGCAAAGAGATCTTAGCCCATACAGCCAAGTCAGATGTTTTTTTTTTTCAAGCGATGTTGACATGACTTGCTTTTTTTTTTCAAATAAATATGGTTTAACGGCTCTGGCTTCAAGGCCTTTTGGGCTCATCTACAATATTAATCAGTGTTTTTCGAGTCCCTGCGGATACATAATTATAGCGTAATTTTGAACTCTTTCGTCAGTATATATACAGTATACACGTATAGACCGATTAATTACTATTATACTTAATTTATTAAAAATTATAAAAATTGAGTACCCGTTGTATTATTTTTATCTTTTTCCTCACTAAAAAAGTTTGAGAACCGCATCGCAACTGATGACGTATTCTTAGGCCAATCACGTGACCCAGCTGTCACGGGAAGAGAATACCTGGCGAAGTATGTTATTATACCATGGGTGAAGTGAGCTGTCATTCCACCTGCTGCTAGGGACTGACAGATCACCCCGAGCTCACTTTACCTAAGTTTTCACGGTGAGATGATTACAGAATAGCACTGCTATACCTTCAGCCCGAACATTATGCAAAGTTTACATCTTTACTTAGGATTATACATAATACAGAGATAGAAATCATATCGATAGGTTTATATGTTCGTACTTCGTCTATAGGTAGGGTAGGGTTTCCCCCTCTCCCGGAATTCAGCAATACAAATTTAAATATCCCGGATCCCGGAATGAATTTAAAATAAACAAAATTCTCCCGGAATTTTAAATTTCACGCGTGCTGGCGGTGTAATTGACAGTGGTGAAAGTCATACGCGCGCTACTGGCCAATGTAGTAGTTGTCCATACCTGTATCAAACGCCGCCTGCCATAGACTACTATATTATACCCACCTGAGAGCGTTTTATAGTATTTGAATAAGAAACATGACGATGAAGGACATTTCAAGGCAGAAAGAAATCCACACATTTTCGATTTTTAATTGGACTGGCAAGTTTTGTAAATTTGTTAGTTGAAAACCAGATGTTTTTCTGTACCTTCAAATGGAAAATATATAATAAAAAGTTGAAAAAATCGTTTTTTTTTTTCTCCCGGATTTTTTGACTAACAAGAGTTGGCAACCCATTTATAATTTTTCTTTATACCTTTAGGAAATAGACCTAGGTCACCGGTACTCACAATATCTTTTTACTGCATAATACAAATACTATATCCATAATTTTATTGTTTATTATCAATCTTCACTAGTCACGACTCACAGTCACGCAAGGCACGAGCCTCATTACAGTCTATTCAGCAGAGCTGCCTAACACAACACCCACCAGGGGCAATAATGTTTATCGGGCAGGGGCTGATATTATATGATGATTGCTGTCTAAATGTGGCGCTGTGGCAGCCACAACAAACGTTTTACCTAAACTTTTTAGGTTACTCGACCCCAACTAAATCGTATTAGAAGTATGGGTGGTATTAATCCTTGCATTTTACTGTTTGTACCGACCGGGTACAAATACGGCCATTATAACTTGACAGTACCGAACTTCGCGCAGAAGGCTACGCAATAAAATATTTTAGAACCCAAAAGCTAAAATGAGGCGAGTGTGAGTGAGAGAACATGTGCGAAAGTTCGTTTTGCCTATATTCAGAACCGCCAAGTTATATCGGCTGTATTTGTACGTTGAGATGTTTTGAGTACGTGGTTTAGAATATGATTGAGTGTAAATTCAGACACGCTATGCCCATATGCACTGGCCAAATTTATGGTGATTACGATGGAAGGATTTATATTGAAAAAGATCCAAAATTCTACTTTGATTGCGTAGCTCTTGGCTAGGCGCCACAGGGCTTCACATTGTAGCTATTCAGCTATCGTAAAGTAAGCGTTACTGATTTCTGTTGATATTTTTGGGAGATAGAACATGTTTATGCATGTTACCAATAACGAATAAAGTACAAATAAAAAATATAATTTTGCTTTATGCTTTTATACTTTTAATTCTGGCAACTTTAAGTCATACGTCATAACTTGAAATGGTAAAAGTTGTCGTCATTGTCATCAATCAATTGTCATTGTCAAAATTGTCAAGACTGAGTAATCAACAGCTGTTTTACATTTTTATATCCTAAAACTAATTAAAACTGGGTAAAAACAGGTAGTTTTGTATTCCTTATTCAGGTCATGGTAGATTTTATTAGAATTAGTATTGTATTTTAACATGAAGCAAAGGTAAGTGTAGCAAAAGATGATCCAGTTTAGTCGTGTTAAAATGTTGTTTACGTGTTACTGACAAAGATGTTTGTTTGTGAAGGGCTCGCCCAATGCAAGGCGGAGATGACTTGGTGGCTTACGCCATGGGGAAGAAGGCAGACGACCTTGCCGAACACACTGAAATACAACTGCATAGAATAAAACCCCTGGACCATTTCATAGAAGCGCAAGTTCAAGAGGGGGACTCCTTACAAGCTATTGCGTTGCGATTTTATTGTTCTGTAAGTTATAATAATTTATTTTTATTAATGATAAGTACTTCATTAATTATTTTTTATACACAAAATAATATTGTACTTTGATGTTTCAAATTAAATATATTGGTCACTTCCTGTTATCATTGTTATCTTATATTTAGTTAATACATCGTGTTTTAAACACATTTCAGATATCGGAGCTAAAAAGGATCAACCATATACATAAAGATAATGAAATTTTTGCCAGACGGACTATAAAGGTGCCAGTTACACCATACTCAGTGCTGACGGAGCTCATACCAACACAGAACCCAGAGCCTGTGCCTTCAACCTCAAACAGTTCATCTCATACAGTAATACAGGAATTGTCAAATACTAATCATTACAATGGACCTATAAACCAAAATAATGTATCAATACCTCCCAAGGAAGGTGTGGAGTGCTCCATAGATTGTAATACAGTAGTTATGAACAGCACACTGGCACCATCTGTTGCGCCATACACAGATTCTGAGCAGAATGAACAACTACTAGCTACAGAAGATACTCAACTCTTGCCAAGTAATAAAGAGAAGATATCTGTTGAATCAGTCGTGGTGAAGGAACTGACCTCACACGGCGCAGACCTTGGGCTGAAGTGGTTCCATTTAGTGTGCTGTATGCTCATCTTAGGTGTTGTGATACCTCTCGTGTATGTTATGTTTTATTTAGACAAACATGAACATTCAGAAATTTCAGATCTTCCACCATTACACTCAAATCGATGACTGACTGATATAACTCGATCTGATGAAAAAGCTTTAAGTTGTAATGGTATTCATTATAAATCAATTTTATGTCACTATAAGAGGACGCAACGTGATTATTTTAATAAAATTTATCATTATAAGTACTATATCAATGCTGCTTTTATTTATATACCTACATACATAGTTCTGTAAAAATTATAATGATTTCTTTGGCAATGGTAGATGGTCAATGATTATTTTATGTTATATATAAATTTATAATTTCACTTCAAATATAAATCCAGCTTGTTTGTGTGTTTCAAAATAAAATTATCTGAACACATATCCCTTCGTGGATTTTGTTCCTTTGTATGAGCAAAACTTGCCAGGAATAGGTATACAGTACAGTATATCTGTACATACAGAATGCAGGTGGTATGATTTTGTGAAATGCGAGTGCTCTTATTTCACTTGGCAGAATTCTGCCGTCCACGAATTCAGTTAAGTGTAATCGTAATTGCGTCCTAAAATTGACAACTATGAATTCTCCCCTCCCCCTCCCTATTTAAGTTTTTCGGAAATAGCTCCAAAACTAGACATCCTGGGTCAAAAATTATGAATTTACACCCTTCAAGAGCGAATCCTACCCTCTAAAAAGGTTGTGGTCACGGATTAGCAGTCGCTCAGGATCGACTCATTAAATAAAATCATATTTGCTATAAGTCCATAGACAACTTTTGCCGTCTTCTTTGGTAAGGTTATACGTGTATGCTCGCACACATGTGTGTGTCAGGCCATGGTACGGAGCGAGAGGGCATGGGAAGCCGTCACCTCCTACAAAGCAGTAATGCTCGCAAAGGAGGAGGCGGAACGCGTGTGGGAGAGGCAAATCTCACGCCCTTAGCCACCGCAGGAGTCGCCCTGGGCGTCGGGAATCCCAGGCCGATTCCCGGCCAGCGTAGGCGCGGACCTGCGGACGGTGAGCAATAGGTCAGCTCGCCGTCCCAGGCCCGGGTCAACGGCGCGTTGTGTTCCACGCGTGCCTCAAAGTGATCTAGTCCGCTAAGGCCGATGCCTACCGGGGTAGCGGGAAAGTCCGAAAGGGATACCGTGGACCCTGGCACCATACAGGCAACTGAAGGAACACCGGTGGTTTTAGTCAGTAAGAATCTGACCGCTCCGCCCAGGGCGGGAGAAATTATTTGATTTGATAACAAAAAAAGGTGTCGGTGGAAGCGTCTTGGTCGTCCAGGACGAGTAATGTGTTTTTTTTATAGTGTAATAATTCCATGTTGGATATTAGGTACCTACATTACAAATATGTATAATCTCATTGTCTAAATAAATATGTCTAAATTGTTACAAACAATCATAAGTGAGACTGTGCTACGTACGGCGCGGCTATAAAATTAATGACTATTATACAATAAAACCTAAACAACAAAATTAAAGCGGCTGCAAAAACTTTATCACGAAATTGTATCACATGTATTTTGTGCATGATACAATATGCGCAAAACTTTTTGAGCTCTCGGAAGTTGCACGCGAGTGGCAGCGCAGTAAGTAAAAAATGTTTCACAGCTTAAAATAAATGATTTTGCACTCATCTGTGCCCTGCGCGGTTTAGTACTCGGGCCTACGTTCAGAGGGCTCATAAAGTTTTGCGAGAACTTTACCTACAATACAAGATGAGCTGAATGTTGCTGATCCATGCGTCATGTTCGTGAACGGGCGCGCCGCCTTCAGTAGGTATTGGTCAGGTACTGGTCGTGGTCATCTCTTAGCTGCCACGCTTATTTTAATTTTTGAAATGTTTGTGTCTTTGTTTACAAACGCTTTTAACGTGCACGTCTTTCTACTTGTTCTCACATGAATGATGTAACCAATATTTTGATTTAGGTTTATGAGTGTCCGTGGAGTATATTGCCCTTTGTTCTCTATAGAACCTACTACTTAGGTAGGCTTTGGAATGGGCAACTAGTTTCATCTTTCTTGACTGATCGACCCCTTGACAATTCAAAAGTGCCTGTAAATGGTTTAATAAAATTGAATTAAATGCTTTGAGTTTGAGTTGATCTCGACATGACAGGCAAAAAAAATATGCTTTTATTATATTGTAATTGTAAAGTAATTCATAACGTGAATACTTACAGTAGGTAACTTTTATCGTCAACAGTAGGTACAAAACTCACGCAACGCGTACGTCCAGCCAGTAATTACACCATACAGTATAACTCAAGTATGGCTGGACCGATTTTTATGATTTTTTATTTGATGGATTTTTATCCGCCCGGATTAAAAGAATAACTATTAAAACATTGGAAAAGTTCACGAAAAAAAAAAAATATGAAGAAAAATCATGATTTTATAAATTTTGTACTTATGATATCCCGGTTTATGTGCTATAAATCCTAACAAAAATTACTAGGGTTGCATGAATTTACGATAATAGTATTACAATCATTCATTCATTCGTACCTACAGTGTTTATTCAGTTAAGTATATAACAAGTACACAAGTAGTAATTCAAAGAGAAAGAGAGAGATAGTAAGTGTGAATTTGGTCGAAATGAAAATCCAAGATGGCGGTTGTGAAAATTTTCACATTTTTCATAATGGGTGTCGTTTTCATAGTTTTCAAGGGTGCCAAAGCCGACCGTGAGGTCAAAATGTAAATCCAAGATGGCGGCTGCGAAAATTTTCAAATTTTTCTTCATGGGTATCGTTTCTATGGTTTTCAAGGTTGCTAAAGCCGATAGTGAAGTCAAAATGTAAATCCAAGATGGCCGCTGCGAAAATTTTCAATTTTTTCTTCATGGGTATCGTTTCTATGGTTTTAAGGTTGCTTAAGCCAATAGTGAATTCAAAATAAAAATCCAAGATGGCGGCTGCGAAAATTTTCACATTTTTCGTCATGGGTGTCGTTTTCATAGTTTTCGAGGGTGCTAAAGTCGATAGTGAGGTCAAAATATAAATCCAAGAAGGTGGCTGCAAAATACGAGGTGATGAAGCTTATGTAAAAAAAAACCTTGTCCGATCCGAAAATCTGGGGAAAATGGGCATATACTGCAGTAACATTACAAAACAGTATTTTTTTTATTATTATTGATAGTAAAAAAGTTATTGGTATTTAAAATTCACATTTTTAGTTCCAAAATTACCACAAATCCATAAAAAAATGTAACTTTTAGACACCCGCTAAACGTCAAATTCACCATTGAAAAAAAAGGAGGGATTATTTTTTCTTTTTTCCTGGGTATTTCCACATAAATATGCTAACAGTACGATACCTAACAACACCCTCACGGATCGGACAGGGTTTTTTTCTTACATGTTGTATGTTCTCGCTGCTGAGGTGAAAAGTTGTATGTGTTACACGAGAGCAAAGTTATTTGCATCTCGTGTCTTTGAATCCCTCGCAGCGCTCAGGATTCTAACCTAGAATCACTCGCTACGCTCGTGATTCAATTATAGAATCCTTCGCTTACTCGGGATTCAAAATCAACACTCGCAGCAAAAAACGACTTTGCTCTCTTGTTGCACAAATAACTATTATCACACTTACGATTTCTAATAAATGTTAAGAAGTACAAAAATAAGCAATATTGCTGACTGTGAATATAGAAATAGAAGCAACCTTAGGTGTTCATTCCACGCGATGAGAGCGCGATTCTGCTTTTTATCAGACTTAGGGCCGATTTTTCAATCCTCAGTTAAATTGTTGAATAGTTATCTACCGTATAAAATTATCTGGCAGTTTATCAGGCGAAAAAATATTTTCAATTTTTCAAACGTTAATAACTGAAGAATAGTTAACTGTTGTCTTTGTTAACCAACTTCACACTATCATGTGCAAGCGAGATGCACAGATACAGTATTCAAAGTGTTAGACAAGAATAGAAACAAAACGTATGTTTGACATTTTGACGAGATTTCTATCTTTTGTTTCGATCATCAGATGGTCAGCAATTATGGCGACCTTTTTCTTTGTTGTTGTTTTTAGCTAAGTTGATAGGAGGGCACGTATTTAGTTGCAAAATGATCAGTTAAAAACAAATTCTATGTGTGTTAATTGTGTTTGGTACTAAAAGTTTTAAATTGTTAAATATTTTCGTCCCGAAAATGTAAGAAAAGTGATATATTTGGAGACATTTAAAAAAACTATCGTCAGTTCAATCAAAAAAATCCATGTTTTCCACAATACAAGAGCACGAAAACACGCAGAGGCAAAGCACATTAAAACCCCAAACAAAACAAACGTCAAAACATTATTTTATTCCCTAGAATAACGTAGTAACCGAGGCTTGAAAGGCCAGATAACTTTGTTCCTCAGTTACGGGCTTTATTCGTCAGACTATTGAAACATCCTGAATCATGCTATCTATGGAATAAACGCTATTCGATTCTTTATATGAGGATTGAAAAATTGGCCCTTACGGAATCTGGAAGGCAGTGGGTATTAAAAAACATATTTCACAAAATAAACTATTTATTTTCCATTTCTATTTACTATCACTTAAAAATACATCGATGTAACAAAGAAATCGGTAAATCCATTGACACAATCTTAGTTAAAACTCTTTTAACAATTATTATTAATAATGATAAATGCATTCTTAAATAGCTAAAACCTGACCAGAGAAATAATATGTTTATATTAAACTCTTATTGCAACCGTAAAGGATATTGCAAACAATTTAAAACAAAATATAGCCTATTATTTAAATAAAACAATCAAGTTAAAATGTATTAAGACAAGGTACATTAAAATGCCATAAGTGCGACTAATTCGTAAAGTATTTATTTTCCTGGTAAGGCTTAGTCACTATGTACAGATATATAATAATAAGGTGAGCCTCGAAGAATTGATAGTGTATAAAATTAATGACGTGATCTGAGGTGACTAAACTAAAGCTTTTAATAAATTTAACAACGCACTTCGCGATTGCGGCTGTAATCAGAAGTTTCCACGACCGCCGAGATTCGGGTTACTCTCGTGCACGCTGTGAAAAAAATAACGGGAGCGTTAGTAATTATTCTCTATGCCCAAGGCACATAATGTGCAATCCCAAAAATTTATAAGGACCACCAAGAAAACTTCATACAGTCATCCGCCCGAAGGCCTCGTAAAGACCGCGGGGTGAATGTGAGGCTCAAAACTGGCAGAAATAAACTCTTCTGTTTGTCAGAATATACATACCTCGCTACTCAGAAATGGGTAGATATAGTTTTAGTTGTAGCATTTTACTTAACACTTGGTTTGTGACTTGTATGTCTCTGACATGAGGTTCTAATTAACATAATGAAAATACAAAATGGTACAACTATGAATATAGAAGTTAGATACACAAACACAGTAAAATTCAAAAGCACACAAGAAAATAGACATTGTTAGTATAACAGAGAACAAAGTTTATCTTGATCCGAAGAGAGGGCCAGCGCTTTGTAGGGAGATTAGCGATTTCTTGTTATCCAAATCAAAACAACAAAATCACTAGTCTTCCATACAACGCGCGGCCGGTGGCTGAGGCCCATTAGTTGATGAACACCTAGAAATGTTAATCACCAAAGGAGTTAGTCACAATAAATGTTAAAATGAGTTAGAACATACAGTTGTGATGAGTGATCGTTTCTAAGTTACACTAGAATTAGGTTGTACAGTGAGAATAATACAAGAATGGTAGGTACATGTGTGAACACTCTCGAAATGTCTACGCTCCCTCTACTAGCAAGTGTGTGCACATTACCTTAGCATCACAACATCGACGTCACACAGTCAAATCCGTTCAACAAACTCTACTTAATCTTAGTTTGGTTTGGTGCCAACTCAGGGAACTCTTCAAACATTCTATCGTCAAAATAATATTGTGTTAGTTAAAAAATATTGAATTATTGAGATAGCAAATGTATCAGGAAACTCCTCAACCAAATAAAATGTTAACAGCACAAATTAATCAGATTGACTCGTAATATTAGCAATGATACAGTATGGTAGTTATTGAAATTAATGTTGACATGCTTTTTCAATTATTTTGATATGAAACAATACACATGATGTTGAGGAAACATGATGAAATTGGAGCCTTCAAAAATCAGCTGAAATAATTTCTATTCACCTTGTATTCTCACATATCTGAAGTCAGTTTTGTGTTTACTAATGTGGACAGACATGAAAGGGGTCATTGAACTCATCGGATGGACCTACCTCTGTTGCAGGAGATACTGCGCCATCTGTATGCGCTGCGGGGTGCCGGTGATGGTGATGATGCGGTCGGTGGAGCCGGCCAGCGGCTCGGCGATCTCGATGCCCGCGCCGCTCTCGGCGCGGATCTTACGTATGCGGGACCCGGCCTTGCCTATTATCGCGCCGGCCAACTGGAACGGAAATAATAGTGTCACATTTTATGTACCGACCTAGTTAAGTTGAACTAGATATTGGGTCTTCAAATTGTGATTTGCAGCGAAGTTATGAAGGGGAAGTTTGAATGTTGAAGAGCAGTACTGACGTCCTTCGGAATGGTGACTTGCGTCGTGGTGTCCTGCTGGGCGCCGCCGCCCCCGAAGCCGCCCCCCCCCCCGCCCGGCGCGCGCCCGCCGCCGCCGAAGCCCCCGCCACCGCCGAAGCCGCCGCCGCCGCCGCCTCCGAAGGCACCGCGCGGAGGGCCACTGAAGCTAGCTCTAGGTCCGGGGCCACCAAAGTCATTGAACGCAGCTCTAGGGCCGCTTGGTGGACCGCTGCGACCTAGGGGCGGTCCTCTCGGCGCGGGCCCCCGCCCGGCGGGACCCATGGGCGGCATGCCGCGCGGAGGGCCGCGGGGAGGCCCGCGAGGCCCACCTCGCGGCCCGCTGCCGCCGCCGCCGCCGCCAGCCGCGCCGCCTCCCTGCCCGCTACCGAATCCTCCGTACTCGTCGGCGTAGAAGTCATCGTAATTGTGCGGGTCGTAGTTTTGTACTGCGCCTTTTACGGGGACCTGCAAAGTTTATAAGCAGTTCTAGAATGCTGAATGTGTCAATATCGTCGACATACAGAGAAAAAAAATGATTTTCTATTAATTGAGGATTTCCCTCGTAATGCATATTTAGAACAAACGTATACAGCTCTAACATGCTTCTAATGCCTTCAGTCTATTGATGATAATAAGTACCTCGAAAGACGTCAATGGCGGCTATATTTCACTTTTTATCTTCCCCAGTAAAATTAATTTATTGCAATCACGAGGTTTTCACTACACGGCGACGATATGTCCAAGAAACCAGTGAACAAAATAATGAAAAACATTAAAAGTTGAGGTCTGATATGATTATATTCACCTGTCTAATAAGGTCGAGCACCTCCTTCACGCCGGCGGCGACGGCGTCGGCCTTGCCCACCAGCTGCACGACGCGCTCCGTGCTCTGCGGCGCGGGGTTGGAGAATATCTTCAGACGAGCGCCTGTTTTCTGTAAGAGACCAACGCTATTGTCAGATATTGCGAAGACATGTTGTTTTTATAGGTATTGGCATTGAAATAAATTACCGATTTATAAATGCTGCATAATCATCTTGACCAAAGAATATTCGGAAAAAGGAAATATATTTTGTTAACAGCCAACCAAAGATCTTCTAGTAGTCAACATCTACTAGTATAGTAGCATTAGCTTTCAAACTAATTTAAACGTTTAAATGGTTATCATTTACTTAACAATTAATGGTAGGTAACCTAATTCCGACCAAGTCTAAATCCAACGCCCAATTCCAAAACAAATTACATAACATTTACAAGTTCAGTTGTTTACAGCAATCTGTCGCGACATAGTCGGGGTGTTTTAGAGTGGCAAGAGAAATCGATGTGTGATCAATTACCGATATTAGATAACGTCAGAGTACGTGTGGTGTGTGGTGTCGATGACGTTTGACAGCAGGCAGGGCGCATGCGCGGCGACATCGACCGGCGCACGTGGCTGCCGCCCGGTCACGCACAAACAACCGCTGAAACCCGCCCTCCGCACATGCGAGCGACGCACCGCAACGCATCGCCTACTACGAGCCATTGCTCAATACTCACTCACACAGTTCTTCAGTTACCAAACACTACACTGTTCCCTAGACCCAAAAACTATTTACCGAACCCGACCGATTATTAAAAAAAAAAAAACGAATTCAAATTATTTGGAACACGTCGAACGAAGTATAAAGTCGACGCTACAATTTTACGCGGACAAGGGAGCGGGCGTAGCGACCATCCCTCGAGGGTGGTCGGACCCGAATGAGCGGGCGACCGGCGGCGCGTGCAACACCTGCCCGACTCCCCTCCTTGCACTTGTGGGGCTCCGCGGAAAGCTCGCACGCGCCACGCCTACCACATGGCCTAAGTAATGGACAGACAGAATTCCCATTCTGAACAATTCAGAAGCGAAATTGGGTCAGTCTGCCTATGGGAGTCGCAGATAGAATTCTGCCAATTTTAACTGCTTTTGTTTGGTTGGGTTGGGTTAGGTTATGTCTATGAGCTCAGCATTGTATACTGTTGAGAAAGGAGTAAGTCAAAACTCAAACTCAAACTCAAATCATTTATTCCAAATAAACCAATTACAGGTACTTTTGAATTGTCAAGGGGTCGGTCAGTCAGAAAGATGAAGCTAGTTGCCCATTCCAAAGCGTAGTAGGTTCCTATGGAGAAGAACGGGCAAGAAACTCCATGGACACTCTTTTAAATTAGAATATTGTTACAAAACATTGGTTACATCATTCATGTTGAAATTATATATGTGAGAACAATGTAGTAAATCGTGCACGTTAAAAGCGACCATAATAAAAATATAAAAACAAAAATAATTAAAATAAACCATGGCAGCTAAGAGATGACCAGTCCCCACTGACGGCGCCCGTTCACGAACATGACGCATGGATCAGCATCATTTAGCTCAACCATTTTGAAGGGAACTTAATGATCCAACACACACGCCACCCCCAGCGAGACATTTGAGTGAGCATGACATACTCTCAGCCGCCAGGGTACATTCAAGTCAATGAAAGACGTACTCAGTAAATGTTAAAGTAGGTAAACAGTGCTCACATATGTGCAATGCAATTATATAATACTAAGAGATTGAATTTATACAATGTAAATATAGTTTTTCAATCTTCAGCAGCTCCAACAATATTTTCCAATGCTAATCAATTAGTTTATGCGCCCTTGTGGAGCTGGACCAGCGTTGAGCCAAGCATTTTTGTCAGCGATGTAATCCCCCAACTTATAATATGCTTGGCAGCATAGTGTGCGTTTTATGCAAGATTTAAATTTCGTTTCATTCAATTGGAGTATGTGGGGAGGTATTTTATTGTAACATTTTACACAGTACCCCATGAAAGATGAGTCTACTTTAGTCAGTCTGAAACCCGGTTGAACTAATTGGTCCCTATTTCTAGTCCCATAATTGTGTCTATCACCTATTTTACTGAAAATACTTAAATTTTTCCTTACGTACATGATGTTCTCGTATATATATTGACAAGGTACCGTCATAATGTTAATATCTTTAAATAGTTCCCTTAGGGAATCGCGTCTGCGGAGGCCATATATTGCTCTGATGGCTCTTTTCTGCAGAATAAAAATCGATTCGATATCTGCAGCCCGACCCCATAGTAAAATACCGTAAGACATGATACTATGAAAGTAACTGAAATAGACTAGCCTCGCGGTATCTACATCAGTAAATTGACGGATTTTTCTCACAGCATATGCTGCTGAACTTAGCCGTCCTGCAAGAGATGTTAAATGAGGACCCCATTGCAGCCTTGAGTCGAGCGTGATCCCCAAGAAAACAGTTTTATCGACGAATTCTAGTTTCTCCTTATTCAATACTATTTCACAAACACTACTTTTAACATTCGGCAAAGCAAATCTTATGCATTTAGTTTTTTTCCCATTTAATACTAAATTGTTAGCAGTGAACCAATTTTGGACCTGCAGTAGGGCGTTATTTACGTCGTCAAGATTTGATTCACGTCTATTTATCTTAAAAATTAGAGAAGTATCGTCAGCAAATAACACCATTTGTGGTTTGTTTTTTAATAAATGGGGTAGATCATTAATATATACTAAAAAGAGGAAAGGACCCAATATTGAGCCTTGTGGAACACCCATTTTTACTTTTAGACCGAGTGAATTGACACCGTTAATTTGAACTTGCTGTTGTCTATCATTTAAATAAGAGTTTACCAAACTGAGCGCAAGCTTACCTAGTCCGTAATGCTCAAGTTTCAAGAGCAAGGTTTCGTGATTTACGCAGTCAAATGCCTTGGAAAGGTCACAAAAGATTCCTATGGCATCTTGGGCCGCCTCCCATGCTGTAAATATATGTTTTAATAAGGCGACACCGGCGTCAGTCGTACAACGTCCCTTGGTGAACCCATATTGTTGTTCGTGTAAGATTTGGTTGGTGTTAAAATGATTAAGCATTTGATTGAGCATTACCTTTTCGAACACCTTGCTGAATACCGGCAGCACGGATACTGGTCTAAAATTGTTGGTGTCTTTACTGTCCCCAGATTTAAAAAGTGGTATAACCTTACTGTATTTCATTAAATCCGGGAAAACTCCTTGATCCACGCACAAATTAAATATTAAAGCTAAATATGGTGCTATAGTCTCGATTATGGATGTACAAACTTTGATAGATAATCCCCATAGATCTTCAGTCAATTTGATTTTGATTTGCCGAAAAGCTTTTACAACTATCATAGGGTTTATATGTTTAAATTGAAATTCAACCGGGCAGCCTGTAACGTTCGCTTTTAATAAATCAATTGAGACATCGGGTGAGGAATTTAAAGCTTCAGTCGTTTTTGATGGTATATTAGTAAAGAAATTTACAAATTCTTGAGCTACTTCTAAGTTAGTGCTTATGGGACCACGTTCAGTCTCCAATGTGTACTCAGTGTTTCGTATTTTTTCCCTGTTAGTTTCATTATTTATTACTTCCCAAACCGTTTTTATTTACCGTTTTTATTTAAGTACCTTCTGTATATTACTACACACTCGTATTCAGCATCCATCACGAAAGTAAACCACTTCAGATCCTCGTCACGAACGCGAGTCCGAGACGTCACTCACTCACTATGAAAAGGATCCGCTGGCGAAACGTCCCCGACATAATTTATCAGCATACTCTCAGCTTATATCCGCACGAAAACTAGGAAGCTGAAGTATAGAGACTAAAACTGCTTCGTGCCACGACTTTCAATCTTTTACTGAAGCAGTAACAAACTAAAGTTGACAATAAATCATGAACATGCCAGACTAATATAACAACATACTGTACTTTGCACCTACAATCAATCATAAAGTTCGCTCGGCTAACCATAAAAGCTGCTGCAAATATTTGAACACAATTTGTCTTGATCAAAAGTGAAGCCGTCTTTGCGCTGAAGCTAAACCGCTAACCGATAGGGTGCTTTACTTCGCTCAAACCTTTGTCTAAGTATATTGGTGCAATTTAGGGGAACAGTTAGGTAGCAGAATGCATTTGGCTGAGTTGATAATGGTATAGATTAAGATGTGGCTCGAAGAAGATTGCCTAACCAGAACTAAACTAGGTTACCAAAAAGCTAATCAATAGTAGGTTATAACATTTCGTAAATAATTAATACTTCACAGGCATGTTTCAGTACACACAGCAAGCCCAAAATGTGTTGCTGGCAAGATATTTCCCCTGAGAGCATGCCGCTAATCAGCTACTGAGCAAGTCGTAATATTTCCAAACACGCCGAGTTAACATTATTCAGATCAACGCTTGTATTCCCTCAACCACTAAACAATGTGGAATTATACGGAAAATTTCCGAATATGTTGACACAGTTAACTTCGAAATTAGAATACGGATCAACAACCCTCCATCGATCTCTTGTAGTATTGATCCGAGCTCTCGAATTTTACCTGTTGCTTGTATTTCTGGGTTGAGCTTTTCTAGGGCAGGACAACTAGAAATCGCTGAAAAAAATTAAAAAAATTGTGTTCCGGTCAATACGATTCAAAGTAAAGAAGCCGTATGTGAACCGGTGCGGTTCGATCGGAAACGGAAGCGGCTAGCTCGCGTGCTACCATAGCCCGTAATTGTCGGCGACACCGCCACAGCCCGGTGTCACCCGCGCCTAATTACACCGACGACATATGCGCGCCGGCTGCTATCTGTCTGTAAATGTAAATAGCATTCCAATTGTATACCTAAAAAGCTGGTTTCATTCCCATTTCAACCCTCAATAACAATGTATAAATTATTGTTGTACTGTCATGAGAACGGTTTAACATATCCGCTGTAACATTTTTTGTGGTGTACTTACATCGAGGATGTGGAGGAGGTTCACAAAAAGTTTCCTGCGTCACGTGCGCGTAGCTCCGGTAACCCGACGCCAGCGCCGCGCCGCGCGCTTCCGACGGATGAAACCCTACATGTGATATTACCCTACCGGCTATTTCACAACTCTACCCAGAACCGCGATTTCATCACAAGTAGCACGGGCCTGAACAAAACGTTTTATTTCAACTTCTAAGTTTGAAAGTGAAGCCAAACGTAATAATGTTTACGCAACCTGAGGAAAACAGACGGGAGAACTTACACTAATAAGGCTGCTCCTAGTTTATTAATACCAGAAGACTTCAATGAGGGATGTTTGAAATAAATCCGTCCTCATAGCCATAAATGCAACGCATTGTACAAAGTTTACCTGCACGATTCAAAGATAGGAGCGGCGGATGCGGTACCATATGTTCGAAATTTCTATTTATGTAAGAAAGGAGGCCTCCGAGGGGCGAGGAGCATTGTGCAAGTAGGTAGGCTGGGTGAAGCCCAGGTGCGCGCGAGCTTTTTGTGAGGCCTTCCGGCGGCTGCGCGCGCACCTGCCGCCTGACTGACGGCAGCTGCCGCCCGCGCACGCGCCGCCGACCCATCGCTCGCGACATCACACTTCAAGAAAACTGCTGTCCTAGGTACAGTAGATAAATGAAGGTCGGCAACCTCTTATTAATTCCACTTCCATGTCGATTCACTTGCGTTCAAAATAGCGCCAATAATAATAGCTATTGCGCGAAAACACAATGTTACCTTTATCATAAAGACATCTCCATTCATCGTATTTTTTATTAAGACAGCATTTCTTTGGGGATATTGTTAATTCTATACTTTATAAAGAATTCTGTGTCTTGTTAAATTGAGGCCGAAACGTAAATTGAACAAAGGAGTTGCGAGAACAGCTGATCGAAAGAAAAAAAAAAACGCAAAGAATAAGAGGGAGCAAAATGGACTCAGGTAGATCAAGAATTCACGATCGAGTTTTTAAATTGTTTGCGGAAAAGCTCAATAATGATGCATTCAAATGCATTGTTCGTGAGGAATAATATGCAAACTTGTTCATAGAGACACCCCGAGGCATCGCGCAGCTACTAGCCGCGACTGCAGCACCAGCCCTTGTTACTCAAATTTCCGCACAAACATCAGCTAAGTAGCTAGAGTAATGAAATGCAACACCGTTAATAGCTAGATTGTGAAGTTGTCGGCGTCGCGTCCAGACAACGCTGGCACGTACACGTTTTATAACTTCCAGCGAAGTTGCTCGAGTGGTAATTGATCCACCGCGATGCACTCTGCAGTAAGGACGCTTTGCCTTATTTGTTCGACTTCAGGACAAATTATGAAATCTACTGTAGCTTTTGTGGAGGGCGATGCATTTTAAATTACTTAACAATTTTCGACGCTGGTCGCGATTTAATCTAAGAGAACAAAGGTGTCTACGTTTTGTTACAGTAACATATTACATTGTCGATAAAGAGATAAAGGTTCGGGATTCGGGACGGCAGCTGCTTTCACATCTGCCTTGAAGCCCGTGCAGTGGCACCGTGCCATCGGTGTCTACACGATAAAAAATCCTTAAGTATAACTGCACCTTCGCTCGGCAGATGACTGCTAACAAGTCGTAAAGGCTCGACGCATCTGCTCACCTCAATTATTGGCCGTAGATACGGGAACGAGAACGGGATGCACTTAATGGCGAAAGATATGAAGATGACACTAATAGACATGAGCAGAAGTTCTGCAGTCAAAAACGAATATATCAAATACATACTAAAATACACCCTTTTTCACGTGCTAACCAAGTTTATCAACATTGGTCGTAATGGAATGATATCATCCAGTGTTCTGGATGTTGTGGTTCGCTAGAATATAAACAAGTCTGCTTCCCTAATGTTTTCGGGCGAGATCAATTCCAGTGATTGTTTCAGAGCGATTTATTGACTTTCGACCGCGCTGTTGTTGTGGCAGATTGATGAAAGACTCATGGATTTCGAAATACACCGTGGTTTTGCGTGAAAAACATTGGAGATGTACTCCAGAAACCCTATGGATCAAATATTTTATCCGTAACATCCACTTTCACTCCTAGGTTATTTTATGATTACGCTTACCTCTCGCAGCTCTTTAATCTTGGCCCCTGCCTTGCCGATGACACAGCCGGCGCGGCTCTGGTGGATCAGTAGGCGGACGTCCAAATCTTCGTTACTGCTCTTTGGACCTCCCTAATTAATAATTTTTTATTTGTAATTTTAATACAAAATAAAAACAGATACTTGTGTTTTCAGATTTTGGAAGTTTTCTGGGTAATGGGAGGTTAAATTGCTTCCATGATTTAAACCACGACAGCGAGTATTATTTCTCATCGTCAAATATGAAAATGTAATTGTGAAGACGACAAAAAATTACATTTAATTAAATAAAGTTTTTTCAAGTTAGTATCGCAACGAAAATCACGTATTACATATTATTATAATACTTACATCAGCCAGACATGGCAGGATTTCTTTTACGATTTCCAGAATCGTGTCGACATCCGGCGCTGTTATCGATAGTACCCTGGAAAACAAGCATCATTAACGCAAACTATTTTCGCAGTTCGTGGAAATAAAATCACAGCACAATATTGAACAACGGTACAGACGTATCAACGGTCAGGGAGGTCTGGACTCAAAGTAAACTGAAGCATGATGGCGATGAAACTTGATGTCCGTACGTGTCGTACACAGTAAGTAGATGCCTTCCAGCGTGGACAGAAGTAAGTCAAGTGAGAGGATTCAGTCCTAAGGGAACAGACTTATAGCGGCTAATGAGCGAGATGCGAGGACACCGAGGTCGTGAAAGTAAGATCAGAAGGCGTCCAGTGCGACACAGTGCATCCTGCGGAGGTGATGAGGACGGGAGCTCGAGATACGGAGTTAAGCGCCTAACGCCGGGAGCTAATGATGTATTAAAAGATTCCTACTCCTGACTGTTGACGAGTAGAGAGCAAGAGCTCCACTCGGGCTGTATTAAGATTTGAGAGTAGATGTTGGCGATATAGTTTACCGTTCGGGGCCGGGGCAATCTGGGACTGTTATAGAGGCTTTGTACTGCGTGGCGGGGCGGCGGGTGCGGGGCAGCGGCGTCCAACGGGGCGGGACCGGCAACCAAGACACGCTGTAGCGGCGCACCGGGCGCCTACACTCACTCACCCTAGGCGCTCTTTGACCAACTTCAACTCTTACTGTCACTTACGTAACTCCCAGTAAGGTCAGTTGAAAGTGGCCAACGGCGTCTGTATGAGTGTAGGCGCGCGGCGCGTCGCGCTACTAGCCACAGGGGCGTCTCGGGGGCGCTAATGACCTGCAAACTGGCTGCCGGGGGGTTATTCTGTCTATAAGTCTACGGACTCGCCGCTGTCGCAAGACTCGATGCCGAGATGAACCATCGAATCTTACAGTCTTCTCCGTTCATTTTAGTTCTCTTTGCTTTCTACAAGACAGACTAGAATAGTGTAATTGATTAAGCATAGAAGATACGGGTCTGACAGGCTTTGTATTACCCAATAGAGGCACAGAGCAGTACAGTTTTTAGAGTTTTTTAAGATTGGTGGACGTACCTGTGGCGAAAAAATGGTTAAAAGTTAAATATATAAACTAAAAAAAAAAACATTCAGATAGGCATACAATGAAAAAAAAAAAAACTAAATGCGAATATAAACTTACTAATGTAATGAAAAATAACACTTTTTTATTTAGATTGGTCTAAGCAACTTTAATCAGTACCTTTTTAAATACCTGCTATTGCTTGAAAGCTAACAAAAATACATTAATTCTGGACGAGGAACTAGATTAGAGTACCTATAAAGTAATACTTTATGGTTCAAGCTTATTTATTGAACGAGTCTACTCGCAACAATTCGCTACTTACTGCACGTGTAGCTGCGGACATTATTGTAAATACTGACCTGATTTCTTAGCTTGGATATATTTGCGCCTCCCTTCCCAATGATCGAGCCGGCCACCTGACGACAATGAATGCATAATGGAAATAGTCCCTGCAAATCATATCGGTTTAAATGATGAACTGATACAAGTCAGAAGCTATTGAATAACAAACATTTATTCTTGTTTATTACATTCACTATCCGAGTTATTAATTGTTACATTTGAGGTAAGATTTTAGTACGGTAAAGATTTAAAAAAAACTTTCTAGCTGTAAACACATTTTCAAACCACTTTTACCGTTCTGAGGTCCATTTTACAAGTTCAAATGCTACACAAAAGCTTCCATTCACAAATGAAATCCTGAAATAGCTACAAGTGAAAATAACCGCCTATTACAGTCGGACCTAATATGCTAATACATGTTCAACAAACTGTACATAAACACGACCCGAGCGAACTGCAACCTTACAGGCTTGAATTGATTTTATGCAATTTTAATGACATCGCGCGAGGGTTGGCTAAAGGCACTCAACTGTAAAGTCATAACATGAAATCCTGTTTGTGCCTTTTTTATGATATTAGCTGTTCTCCTACTACTTGATTGAATTGTATTTCAATTTGTTAAATATGTTTATAATGAAATATCGAGTTATATTTTTTAGCAACGTCGTGGGAATTGGAACAACCTTTTTCCAGAGCCCTAATTGCGTAACACATTATGAATGGCAATCCCTAAAACTAAATCCTATGCTTCATTTTAAAAAAATCGTCTGTCCGACGGCAAAAATAATCAATGCTATGCTTATAACGATAATGTTGAGTAGTCAAAATGAAAGTAATTGATATTCCGAGTATGTTACGCAATTACCTGGCGTTCAGGACTGGGTCAATTTAGGCGTTTTATTTATACATAAACGCCCTTTACTCAGCACCCTCCGTATGCGAATTTAATGAAACTGCAATAACATACCTTGCTCGGTATTAGAAAGGTGACTTCGTCGTCGGTCTGCCGCGGACGTTTCTGAACGGGCCCCCCCTCGTCTCCATATGCGTCTCGCTTCATGTTACCTGTACAACAAAACAATTCCATGTTAATAATATCTTTGAGAGTTTGAGCTTCGCCATTATCATTCGTCAGACGAAAGACGTCCACTGCTGGTCCTAGATAGGCTTTCCCGAAGCATCGGCACATCTACCGGTCCTGTGCTTATATCGCATCCAACGGATTCCCGCGACCTTCACCAGGACATCGGTCTACTTTGTGGTGCAGTAGTTTAACGCAGCTTCAATTATTTTTTGGCAGTCTCTCAAGATCATTGCTGAATTCCATCGCTGTCAATATCAAACTAATTCTCGTCGTTTAATTTTCGTAAAAAACGTTAAAGAAAAAAACCCTGGAGAATTTTAAATTCAATTACGCACCAGGTAACTAATTGAATAATATACAGTAGCGGGTGGATCCTCGTTCGGCTATCGGCTCTGCAAACGTATCGTATCCATCTGTTCATGTGTTGCTTGAGAATGCCTAAGTAACTGCTGTTTTGTGTTCAGCCTTGTTTAAACGTTCTTTGAATTGAACAAACGGTACTTATGATTCGTTCACATCGCGAGAATTTTCCACGTGTCCATTTCTGCGCGCCTATTGAATAACTACTAATCGAACCAACTTTATGAGGGCTGGTATCGATTTTAAGTGCATTTCGATTGATTACTAACAGGTCTACGAGTGTTTAATGGTTATTTTATTATTATAAGAATCGATTTCGATGAATCCAGTTTTGTACACTACAGTATTTCCAACATGATTTTACTTGACTTTTTAAGAAATACTGATATTACTGCAAAATTGTGGGATTATTTTCTGACATCAGCTGAAGTATTTAAAAAAAATGCTAAGTAATACGTATAAATGTACAAACATAGGTGTAATAAGGTTTCAATGTAACTAGATTATCTGGATAATAAGGGACTGCGAGACCCTAGTCCTGGATACAGGATGTGGACGTGACTTGGCGAAGCGGACGGATGGCCTACATCCTCTCTGGACCCTATTATCCTTCCTAGCCAAAAGATTACAAATGTACTTA
This sequence comes from Xanthia togata, assembly GCA_963853775.1. Lineage (NCBI taxonomy): Eukaryota > Metazoa > Arthropoda > Insecta > Lepidoptera > Noctuidae > Xanthia > Xanthia togata. Next base: position 9,323,370 of record OY970805.1, read on the forward strand.
TACTACACATACGTTCTATAATCTTACGCTATTTAAAAAAAAACGTTTGACTTGAAGCCAAATTCAACTGAAAAGTATACTAAAGTGAAAGACGCTATAATTACTGTATCATTCATAATTTCTTATGAAATACCGAAGAGAGACTTGATACATAAATAGAATAAAGTCATTAAAGATTTTTACGAGAAAATTATCCATATTATCTCGCAGAAGACCTATAAAATCATTAATGAAAACAAAGTAGGCACTCAATCACAAGCGTACAATAAGAGAAACATAATTTAATCAGCCCCAATAAACGCCTACGGAAAATATTAAAATAAAATACAGTAATTTTCTTACTTCTCGGAAAACTGAAATGTCTTCAAAGTTATATTAGTAGTTAATATAAATCACAATTTGTTTGAATTAATGCTTATTTTTAGTATAATCTCGGTTTCCTTAGGACTAATAGTCACATTTCCGCTTTTCCGTTGTCGTTGTCGTGCGTGCGGAAACTGTCGTCGGCGACAGGTGATTTTTTTATTAAAAAATCCAGATAAAATAAAACTATAAGATAAATTAAGGAGTTGACAATAAATACTGATTAAGTATAAAAATAATTAAATGAAACCCGAGCTATCCAACCGTTTAAGTTGTTCTTGTGAAGTGAATAACAGGGATGTCTAGGGGATCGTTTCAAGTTGTAATACCATTTTTAGAAGTTTTTAAATAGTGTTCTGCTTCTATACCTAATTATTAGGGGCGCATCCGATACTGATTTATCAGCGATATTTTGATTCTTCCGATTCATCGGTATCGACGATATTTATTTGCCGATACACCGAATATTTCAAATTACGCGCGTTTACAAAACCTAAATAAATGCGTATAGTAAGTACTTTAGTGTTTAAATGAGTTTTGTCGCATCTGACAGACTATTTTCTTTCAAACGGACTTGCGACCACCGATATGTATTCATTAATTGCCTGGCACATGCTGAGCTGGACTCCCATTTGGTGCAACCTTGAAGCGCACACTGCACTTTTTTATGTTCCATAATCCATTATTTTAAAGTGTGTCATAGCCAAGAGTGTCATCACAATGTCTTGTTTTCTTCCTTTTATATTTGTTTATATATTGGCACCTTGCAGCTATTTCCTAATAGCTAATTAGTAATTATTTAATCGTGCTTTTGTATGCTGTGCTGTTTTTTGTGTGCACTAAATAAACGAATTATCTATCTATCTATAAATATCGGTAAGTAACGGTATCGTTTCGGCCAAGCTGCGTATCGATGTTTTCCTAGTAATTATGTTAATTGGTTCAAGGGAAGCTTCAAGAATTAATGACTGAAGTACCATTTCAATACGACTACTTTAATCAGAAGTAGTAAACTCGGTTTAATTCGTAAAATAATTAGAATACATGTATTTGTTCACTAGCTTCTGTGTCTTTACAAACTTTTTAGTGAATTAATGACCGCATGCGTTCCGAATTATCGTCATCATTCTATTGCTTTTATCCATTTTTTTTTTGTGTCTCCGCAACTTTTCGTTTTCTTCCATATTTCTCTATTACTTCCTGCCTACTACCTAACGGCACAACACTTATACAGTGACTGATGCATTCTCTTAATAGATTATTCGTGACGAACGGCTATCACAGAAAAATATAAGAGTACTTATCTATATTGTAAACACAATATAATCTTATATTATTTATCATTAACAAATAACCTAACCATATATAAATTTGTTAATATTATAAACATAGATATCAGAAGAAGCCTTAACTTCATGTTTTTCTGTGTACATTGTGTGTGTTTTTATGTGTGACTATGGTCAAGTGCGAGTCGAAATCGCACACCCCCATTAATGTTTTATTTTTTGGGTACTGATCGCTAAAAAGTATAAAAATATCAATAGTTGAGAATCAATACCACAGTTTTGCAAAGCAGTCGGACCACTAAATGCTTTGTTGAAAGTGGACTAAAATAGCCGTTCTGGACTATGTCATGATTGACTGCTTAGCTCCATAAAGGTAACTATAGCGTGATGATAATAATTAAGTATAGCGTAATGATACTAGCCTTTGCTCGTCTTTTTACAATTTGCGGTAAATTATAGAAGAATACGCTCATCCCCCATAGCAAATAACGTTATAATTAATAGTCTGACCAGACATATAGGGAATATCTATGTAAAATTTGAACAAAATCTATCCGTTAGTATTTGCGTGAAGCTCATTAGAAACATACATTCAGACAAACGGACGCAAATTCTAAAAACTATCATTCCCAGACCTCGTACTAATTCCTTTTTTTCAAAAATATTCAATGTAGAGCTACAGTTTTGACTGCTACGATTTTAATAAAAGAAGACTTATTTGTTACAAAGATGACCTTATAACTATTAGATAATAATTTTATCCGTGACTATCTTGACAACCAGTTTATTTGGACGGTGGTCCCCTAACTAGGTTGTTACCTGTATCTTGAAGACCTAAAAACATCGAAAATCCCGCTATCGACCTCCTAAATAATTTTCACGTCTAAACAAAACAACATTTTAATGGTTTTCGTAATAACGAGCAACTTGGGGTTCCCGGGAAAATATGAATGCAATAATAAGAGCGTTTCATTACCGGGTAATACTGATTTATAAGTAGAAAGTTTCAAAAGACAGAATGAGCGTATTTTCTTCTTTTATTGTTACCTGTGACATTGCATCCACAAGGAATTTAATTTCAGTTCACAAAGCATTGTTGCATGTCGCAAGCACTCGAGTGTTTTCCTAGCTAACTGTAGTTCGTGTTAAAAGTTTGCTGGGAAACTATTAGAAACAGGAGTTGGCGTGTGCTGGGCTGTGATAGCAAATAAAACTGCAGTCGCAAAACTGCACTCCATTTCATAGGTACTTCAATAATGTATTATTAATAAAGCACCCCAAAAGATAAACAAACAGAGATATACCATATTGTGATGAAAAGTTTAAATCAATTTAATAACTAACTACCTACTTAATTTCAATTTATTACGTTCGCAACTCAGCTCCCTTGTTTATGGACATAAAGTTTTTTTTTTTAATTTTGGAAATCTGGGATAAAAAAGTTTGTTCCGTTTCTTTTGTGTTATTTGAACACGGGACGCTTGTGGTTCGGAAGACATTAAGAACTTATAGTACGATTATTACAAAAAATCTACACAAATTATACAGTTACAGAAAGATATAATATTTTTTTATTATTCTACACCACAGCCTTCAAATCCCTACACATATTGTGAGCGCAGATAAATGGATAGTAGAACCAATAAAAACTGAGGTCTGAGAATTAGTCCAAGGGTGTAGATGGCACGTTTGGCCCAACGTATGCTAATGTGACCGTCTGCCGGGCAGCAGGTGAACGAGGTCACTGACACCCGCAGGTGCACGCCTACATTCGCAAGTCGCGTTGGCGCTACAAAGGGTACCAGTGCGCCAAACTGTCAACTATCTTCCATCGCCAAAGCTTCAACTTTCTTAATTTCCTGCGACTTCGCTTTTTCAGTACCAAATATGGAGCAGTCCAGTTTAGCCGAAATGTTAGTTCCACACTAGTGATCGTTTTTGAAAATTAGGTTTCGCGGAGTTGTTAGAATTCGTTTTGTATTTTAAAAGTAATTTATAAATAAAATAATAAGTCTGTTAAATTTACCCGATTTTCACCGAATATAGTAAAAGAAAACGTAATACAGAAATTGTTCCCAAAAATACTATAATATTTTTAATACATCAATAGTATAAAAATAAATATACAAAGATATCGCTAAACTCGGCAAAATAGAGCATTAATGTTTGTTATAAGTAAAAATAACAGTAACGAAGAGTTTCTGGAATTAGATCCAGGTTAAGGACGATCGCAAGTATAATCGAATGCGTGAATACAACAGGCGGGAGTGAAACGGGGCCCGGAGCCCGGCAGGTGTTCGACGCACAAAGACCGACATACCGGTACCTAAAGACCAACTCGCGCAAAAAATATTATAAAATAAAACCCTAACAGCCAACCGTCGCTCAAAATGTCACTACCAGCTGTCCCACCTCACCGGTGTACCATTCCTTTACCTAGCCAACCCTTCGCCTTTTACTTAATAACCTAATAAACATAATAGATTCTTAAAGTCATCGTTCCCTTTAAATGTTTTTATTTTTCTTTTAAGCTAAACGTGAACGGCGGTGTAGAATGAAAGAGTTTAAATTAATTATTGTAGGTCCAAAAAAAAAACTGACAAGCGGACTTAAAATAAAAAGAAAACCTTTGGAAAACAGGCGATCGAAAGAAGAGAAAAACGGAAAATCCGGAAAAACTAGAACAACAAAAAAACGCGGAAACAATATACTCACCGACTTTCATGAGAGATTAGGCCACGGTGTTTTACAGGTAAAACCGAACATGAGCCTATTAGATTTAAGAAAAATTTGTTTAGATTTAAAATCTAGAAACGCGAAAAAGTTTAGAACTGTATGTAGTGACTTTGTAAAATAAAATGCGCGTGTGGCTTCATGTTGTTGGGGTTGGTTCGCGTCTAGTTATGAAGACGTCCGCGGGTAGACTGACATCGTTTGCGTTCCGACGGGCTTTAGTAAAGCACCCCCGAGACGCCGGGGCGCCGGAGGTGCACATGCGCGCCACCCGCCCGCCCCGTCAATAACACCCTGCCTCTCATTGTGCCCCGGAAACGACGACTTAACGAGTCACGCCGCAAGACGACACCCTGTTCTATGTCTAAGCCTACGATATCTTGCAAAATGTAACTAAGATCAGTATTGATAGTACCCTAATTGCGTAATAATCAATCAGAATCTGAATCTTAGATAGCTGGTATCTAATTATGCAACATATTTTCGTAAATGATTACGACAAATTTGTTTCAATTTGACAGTTCAACAGCATTCATTGCGTTATTTACGTCGTTGAGCAGATTTTTTTCGAACTTATAAAGCAATGGATTAGCAATTTGTTTCAAAACTATTCAAATTCCGATTGATCGTGTATTATGTAATTAGGGTACTGGTCTCGTATGCTATGCGACTTCACCACTGCTTTGTGCGAGCGTTTGTCAGCCAGTCAGATAGTTAGTACACCTTGCACAAAGGTTCCACCTTTGGCCAATTAGATAGCCTCAATGTCAGGAAATATAAAGTCAGATTTATATTACGAAGACACAATTGATAACATTTTCAGAGAATTTATAATCGAGCCGAAAATAAATTATAATGAAGCCCAAAGGAGGGCCCAATTAGAACCAAACACTATAATTTCATTAACCTTTATAATACTGGTGTCTCATATTGGAGACAGATAACAATAAAATTCTATTGTGTCTGCTAATTGCGCGCGCGACAGATTAAAGAGCGTAAAATTATATTATTTCGTTAGGTAACACGCTCTTGCTAGTCAGCAATCTACATAATCAACATCCTAGGTGGCAACTCTTGCATGCGACACTGCCGTTACGACCCACTAATGTCCACCTACTACTTCACTTAACAAATTGACCACAATCAATGGACTTCAAATTCGTTGTTACACGTCCACCTTAATAATAACCTTCTAGTTAAACGCAGTTGTGCCTAAATCAGTCGTTTTGGGACTGATGAAGCAATTTACATCTGGGCCAGAGCGTTATCAATTTGCAATGATGACACAAAATTGTTTTTTTTTTAATTCGTCATTTACAGGACAAAGATGATTTTCTCGATGTTGTACCAAAAAGTTTATGATCAGTTAGGGGAATGATTAGTATTTTACATAATTTACATTATCTGGATCTGGATGTGACAAAATTCAATGTTCCTAATGACAGTCGATAGTAAATTACTTACACTGCGGACAGAAGATCAATCAGACCATACAAATATTCGTGCGATCGAAGTCCGATATGTGTGTTTGGACTACATTTCATAAATGTATGTATGCATACCAACATTTTAATGTTTGTAGTTATATGTCAATAGCTAATAGCCTACCGATGAGCCACGTCGAAGACAATCGTTGCCTAGGCGACCTAATGACAACAAAAATGCGCACTATAATAATATTCTGCATAGGGACAGCGGATTATGATTGTGACCAATTTGCAAGAGATATTGCACAATGGTGAAAAACTGAAAACTTAACAATTTATAAATAGCCTAATACTTAACCTTAAGGGCTTTATTTGGACATTTCTATTTTCAGAAAGCTTGATGAACCAAGACTTAATTTTTTCTGATGAAATCACAGCAATAATCATTTAATGCCTTATACATGTGGCCACTGTGGCGAGGTGCCGGTGCGCCCTTCGGCAAGAGTGTCTGAAACTGCCTGATGGATGAAGCTCGATAAGTATCTTAACTTTTATTGAATTTTTCCTATTCGAAATGAAAATCTTGCAAGTAAAATACGAAATTGTCACTCCCTTTGATTATATTAACGTGGGATAAAACATGTGCTCCGAAGGTAAACTATCAGTTCATTCGTGAGAACCAACTGCTGTTGGGACAATCATGCGGCGCTGACCTAATTGTAGCTCGCATTTCTTCCAGCGACATTATTTTAAAAGTGTAATTGTAGCAAAGTCTGAGGGCAGAAGCGAAGTCTGTAATTTACCTGACACAAGTCGCTAAAATATTCAGCGACAATGGGAACCTGCCAGGCGCCATCGCGCCTCCGACCACCGCCTATGCTGAGACTGGACACGTGATGTTTATAGGCTACACCACCACCACCCATATCATTAATTCCCTCCTTCTAGAGAACATGCAGGTGTCTTTGAGGCCACTTCTTTATAATTCAAATGGCCGTAATTACACGTCTCGATGTTTCTTGCGCACGATGTAAAACTGTCTGATTGAATTGTGCAAAGGAAATTTCTCGGTGCATGCATTTTTAGCATGATAATACCGTGGCGCAAGTTTCTAGTACTTCTTGAATACTGCGTCGTTGGTATCTTATGCAGCATTTATACTATTTTATGCCCATATGTATGTGCGATTTTTCCGTGAAATGGCACGCATTCGGCAGGTAGTTGTGCTTATGAGTAAGGAAAAAGTACACGCTTGTCTCATATATTTTGCTTAAGCGATTCTTACGCTATAAATTTGGGGACTTTTAGAGAAAGAGGTCCGCGCAAAGGTTCGTTAGGAGTAAGGACCTAATCTATTATTGATAGAGGCTATGGCAGAAGCCTTTTGGCCAAGGAGAAGTTCGATTATGGTGAAATACCTTGCTATTTTTAGTCATTTAATCAGGTTAGGAAAAACTTATATTATTCATCGATGATGAATGTATTTTTAAAACCATTTTGCCCTAAAGAGCAGTACAGTAAAACGGAGAATAGAAGCATATTGATTAGTATATACTACAGTACATTAGTGTACAGTACAAACCCGGCGCGCGAGATCTCAAGTGGACTTTGCAAATTTTAGGAAAAAGCTGTTCTCCTCTTCAACCAATTGTCAAATGACCCAGTCAATCTAGTTTCGTAGTTTATTCCAGTTGTAATTTCTAGGAAAAAAATACGACTTAAAGATGTGCAAATTTATTTAAGAGTTGACATGACAGAACATAGAAGAAAAAAAAATTAAACTAGTAATTTCTTCTTTAGCTTATCAGAGAGGTTTAATAGATATAGAATAGTATACATTTACAACAATTCCTTTGCTCGAAATAATTAATGTTCAATCAAGCTTTAGGAAGAAACAAGTTGAACGCTATCCGCAGACCACACATTGCTAAATAAGATGAAGTAACAACATCAGCATAAACGCATCGTTGTTTTTCTCCCAGATCCCGATTTGACGATCCATTTTTTTAACGTTTTTCGTAAATCGTGAAATAATCCACTTATCCCACTGAGATTGGCGATTAATATTTAATCCAACAGCTTCATTTTATTCATAAAATCACCAAGCGCTCAGATGCGTCGTATAATAAAATCTACATTCTCATATTTTGGCAAAATCATTGTAGTTTTGTACTCAGTATGTCGTGATTGCCACTTCATACAAAGCAATCGCACTTATTTCACGCTCGAGGTCCCACGTTGGGCGCCCGTATCTGTCGTATCCGCTTTAGTATAATGTGCAACGAACCATGAAAGCATTACAACCTTACTTACCACGTTATGGGCCTAATATTCGCTACATTTACAGCTCTTTGCAAGATAAACGATCTTGTAAGTATAACCCTACCTGAACAAGAACTTAATTTGGATATGTATGTCATGTAACATAAAAACTAGGGTAGGACAATGGTTGGACCTTTTGAAGCTAATCTCGAACATAATAGAAAGGGTCCCGGAAGGTTTCAGCACTTAATCTAAACATTCCTCTCGGTCTCTGAGTAACAGGGCTGTATTATTCTAATTACTGTTGCGAAGCCGAAGAGGCCTACTCTTCACCCCAGAAGGTGAAGAGTAGGAGGTTAGTGCTTCAATACCTCAAGCCAAAATAAGCGTTTTATGGGAAGACTGGTGCATCAACAAATTAGCAGTAAACAAGAGTTTTCAGAGGATACATTGCCAAAAACCAGATTGATATATATATTTTTTTCTTTAACAGAAGCAGTCTGGGGAAGATCAAGTAGAATTTAATTTGCGGTACCGGTCCCTTTGCGGTCAACGTATTGAAAAAGTCGAAAATTCAATGGAATCACCTAATCAGGTTTAAAATCTGATTACACACAATTCGGATGCGTGCAAGGGTTTGTAATTTAACATGAGTTCTAAGAATGTTCGAAAGCAACGTTTGAAGTTATCGAGCGCATTACCAATTCCTAATTATTGCCTAAAACTGCTAAGCGCGCCGTTAAAGAATTGTTTCTATTTGAAGAAAACGTTTAGATAATTAGGAGAAAGGGGCAGCATGGAGGGCCGCGGTCGCCCCCTGTGGCCTTTCAGACAACGGTTATCCATTTCGTTTCCTCGTGGGCCGGTGTGCGTGAATATTTGATGTTTCTATCGATCATAACTTCTTTGCCGGGCTACGAGGTACCGAAACTACCGAAGAAGGGCCTCCACAGTAACAACAGTTGTTTAAGAATTATATCAGGCTGCATTTACTTGAAAAGACAATTGCGTTCACATTATACATTTAGGACAATTGTAATTCCCAGGTTTTTTAAATTCTAATGAATGTTTTTTTTACTATGAGTTGGAGTTTATCAGATTTCTTTGATAGCCACAGACAGCGTCAGTTCTAATGAATTTTATTACTTAGAACTACTACGGACCCTTCACCAGTAGTGTTGAGGGTAAACAGTGCTACCGAATTTAATGATGTAAAAGAATAGCTATCGTACTTATCTCGCGAAGACGTCGCACTACAATTTGTCTCTCAAATTGATCACAGTGATAATCAATTATTGAACATGACATACTTATTGAACATCCGGGATATAGTAATAATATGGATTAGCCAAAACCAATTAGTCAAGTCCAAAACTGTTGTTTTTATTGTTTTAAATAATTGTTCAGTCAAAGAGACTTTAATTAATGCCGTTAATGTATGATTCTAATTACATCATTACATATTCTCCACTTGCCGACCAATCGCCTACGATTAAGTGGCGACGGAGCACCAATTTTCTTTTCGAAGCAGACTGACAAGAAATACACTTGCATTTAATAGATGTAAACCATAATATCATTTTATACGATTCCGTATTGGATATTTGCGTGCAAGTCTATAAAGTAAAAGGAATATCAAATGATGCATTTAAGGGCGTAATAGGGTTGTCTTCGTGACTTATGGAGGCGACGTGGTGGTTACGAAGGAAAAATAGTCTAGATTAGTAAGAAAGGTATTGGACGGACGTTTCGTGAGTATAATTGGAGAGGTTCGTGGGCGTGCCGCACGCTACGGCAACGCAGTCAGGCGGGAGACATCTTGTATGTATTTGCCTCTCTAGTAATTTCCCCGTCCGTCCGTCCTTGTATATTTAAGCGGCGGCGTCGTCGTCCGAGCCGCTCTCATGCATATGTCATGAGCAGTTGCCGCGCGACGGTTTGTTGACGGTCGAGCCGCGGGAACCGCGACCACCGGCCCCCAGGCCAGGCCCACCAGACCCACCACCGATAATTATTACGTTCTACTTTCGATTCCGGTGGCTATCGGCGCCACCCTCACCTATGTGGTGGTGCCACCACGACCACAGGGATGAGGCGACAATTAGATTCCCGTTTTCTCCAATACTGTATTGCATGTACGGTTCAAATTAAATGGCAGGCACCGTAAAAGCAGTCATAAGTCCGGTCCGGTGTGCGCACGCGAGGCAATAAATAACGCGGCTCTATTTAATGTCCCCGTGGGCAAACAGCGTGGATAGGTTATTGAATAAAATCATTAAACATTTTTATGTCCTACTTAAATACCCTCGCCGGAGTCAATTAGTTCGGGAGATTTTTATTTACTGAATTATATTTAGAAGATATATAATAGATACGTATAACAGCCGAGCCCCAACGGATCCATCGCTTTCCTCGAGATAGATTACTTAGGAGATTTCATAGATGTTTGACTTTGTGATGGATTGCCTCAGAACCCCGCTACGGTTTAAGGGCGAGAGGGAGTCAGTCATTAATTAACCACTACTGTTAGAAAGAGTTACTTTGCATTAAGGAAAAATGAGGCCAATGTTTTTTTTTTTAATATTTCTCTTAGGTAGCATGCCGTACCCGACCGCAGGAGGCAACTGCAGGCGACGTGTCGCCGCGACACGTCTAGTTTTTATGAATTTCTATGAAATACATTCCGTAGCGACACGTCGTTGGCAGCTACGGGCGAGTGACAGGCGACTCGTGCAGCCCGACCGCAGACCGCTAGTGCCGCCAACACTCGAGCGATCAGGTTTTTCTATCTTATATCTACCGACTGGAATAAGGGCTGCCGCCGCCTGCGGTGGGTCGCTTGCGTTCAGAATCATGACTGCAGCGACACGTTGCGTACAGTTGCTGCCTGCGGACGGGTACGGAATGGTACCTTTAGGCTGTTTTTACTGCCAGCTTTTATTACGTTTACATGGCCGTAGAGTCGACGCAATTTGCGTCCTCCAAAGATAACGTTATCTAATCTAAATTGGTACAAAATTAGTTTTGACTTTTAATTTCGCTTGGATAGCGGCAGTTTTTTATTGTTTTGAAATGAAAACATGCGTGATTAAATCAATCACGCATGTTTTCATTTCAAAAGTTATTGTGCACTACGATAACATAAAAACTTTTGCAGGAATAGAACAAATACATTAGGCATTTATCAAGAAATATGCTGCTTAGGTAACGTATTTGACATTAAACAAATTAATTTGATGTGTCAGACTGCTTGTAGGTGAAGTTATTAATCATAATGGTATTTTATATCAATAATAGAAAACCGTCACGACTGCAGTTTCCGAATGGTAGGCAGAAACGAACTGTTAGTTATGTCAATGGTATTTGGTCCCATAATGGGGGAAGAATATTAATATATTTAAAGGAAATTATTTCTTACTGCCGTGTAATGAATTGAAATTGCACGCAACTGAAGTGTTACGCTAAATAAAATAAGAAATGAGTATATAAGAGGAAGTTTGAAATTGGTACCGATGCTTTAAAAGTTGTGTGGACATAAATTTCATAGTACCTTTCTATGTCTTGTAAAAGAATAAGAAAAATGTCATGAAATGAGGAAAGTTATGAGTATGAATGTAAGAAACGTGAAGGATGAGATGGCTACTGAGATGACAACTAAGAAGTATGGGAGAAGAAGATATGTTTTCACGATTCCAAATAAGTTAATATAATAGGGTGTTTTACTCAATATGAGAAAAAATCTAAAAATATATTATTGAGATAGCTTAGGCAAAAAGCAGTCGGAAAGCGTTAGTTTTAGTTGATAAAATAGCACACTAAATTTTAAAATAATTTCAAAGGTTTCAGCTTTTTTAATCTGTTCAATAACACCATTAGATAGTAGTCGCCATGTTAATACGTTATACGGCTATGTAAACTTAGAAAGTGTCAACTATCAGCGTACCTTTAATCTATAAAGGCTTTTTATTATTTTCGTAACCAACGCAATTTTTATTGAAATAATACCATGGAGGACGGTTTTGTAAAAGGAGACAACACAAATTTATAACTTAAAAAATATCACTGCATTTGTTTACACAGCCAACTGACGTCATGACCACAGAGCAATATGGCGTCCACTGCGTCCAGCGTTTTCGTCAAATGACGCACGAATTTGAAAATGCCAAATTTAAATGCATTTTTATCGATTGAATAAATTTTTTGTGAATTTTTTAGTGGTTCATTAGCAGTATAGAATCTACCTAATACTAAATACCCTATTGCCTATTAGAAAATCCAATTGCCTGTTTGGGAATTCAACTTAAGACTGCTTATGGCTAAATCCTGTGTGAACTTACAGAAATTGTAAAGGCCAAGCTTAATCCAACTTAAAACTGCACCATATACTGAGAGATTCATAAAAAAATAAAAGTAATAAAACTAAAACCCAACTACGACTAAAACGCCAACTAAAAAGTTAGAAACAAGACATTACAATCAGACAAATGAAAAATCTGGAGTCACACGTGTTAGGGCGTAAATCGAACAGATTACGTGAATCCGATTTTTTTTTTGTCCTAGTTGGGTTTTAGTTTTTACTATAACTATTTTTTATATATAACGAATAACCTTAAATGGGCCATGGTAAACTAATGGCCATTCAGTAAAAAAAAATACGACAGCCAAAAAAAAAAACAAGTAGTACCAAAGATATGATTTTTTAAATTTTAATCCATTTTTTGTTACCTTATTTTACATATTTTAGAATTAAAGAATTCTATCGTTTTTTTATTGTGACAGTAATTTACGTTAGCTAAGCTGATAGATAAATAATAAATAGTATGCCTACTATTACACGGTATTTTTAAAAACAACTTGAACGTTTGTTCTGAGGGAAAATTTTGTGAAAAATAATAATTTTGACGAAGATTAAGAATCTGTAGCATAAAAAAAAAGTATCCGAACACAAGTGACCAATTATTTTAAAATAATATGTGCTTATAACCTATTTCAAAATGGTATTATTTATTATTGTATCTAACGTAAATTGTGAATTATTGCTATTTGTGTAAAAAAGGTGTTGGAAAATTTTGGTTAAACAACAAAATCTGCAATATTTGTATTAAACATCGTATTATCCTTTTTTTTCTGAATGGCCATTAGCTCTACCATAACTAAAGTAATTTCATTGTTATTTATTGATTGTTTTGTAATAATTTATAATTGATTAATTAATTGAATGAATGAATGAATTTGAATTAGTAATTTGTAATCTGTTGTTAGTTTTAATTTTATATGGTAATCTTCTGTTGTTAATTTTAATAATAATTTTTATTTCAGGAATACAACCAGAATTAAAAATTATTTGAATTTGGATAACCATTTTATGTTTATCCATTTTTATGTTTTTTTACCGGACACTGTAAATTTTTTAGATTAATTAAGCCCTTTCATTGAATACCCGACATGGCATCATTAAAAAACTTATTTATTAGTTCACGACTATCCTCTAGAGGGCGCTATATTCAATTTATTGTGACATCACATAGCTTATAGCCAGTGGACAATCAAGACACTTCCAATTATACCTCATTTGTCAAATTATGACAATTTGTTTAGATGTTATGAGGAAACAGATGAACATATATACACACATCATAACCCTCCTTTTTGATTCGTCATAGTCGGGTAAAAAGAACCGACAAATAAGAACTTTAATGTACTAGTACTTTAATGTACATGTAAATATCGTCAGTGCATAGAAGTTGTTTCTATAATGTGTATTTAAAATACAGCTAGTTAAAACAAAAACCTGAAGAGCTCTGATAGTTGTGCTAGTCTCAACTGTTTGAATGCAGAACACAAAAGCAGTTTTAAGATACAAGTAAGGTGATGTCTTTTAAGTTTTATCCAACAGTGGACAAGATTAACCAGACTACTATTACATCATATTGCTGCAATATTAAGTACAATGTAGAATGTTTATCAATAAAAATTATGTATCTCTTAGTTGTTTCATTTTATTGTGTATCAGAATTCCAATAATGTAACAAATATCTACATAATAATGAATTAAGTTCTGTTTAATATGAATGACTCATTTATGTTAATCATACTTTTCATTCAAGTTATTCATTTAAATTAGATTACTGACCTTTGGCAGTAAGGAACTAGAGTAATGCCCCCATATTGCATCAATGGATCTATTAATAAAATTTCTAGGAATAAACATTGATAATTATTGTAACTGGAAATCTCATGTAGATCTTGTTTGTAAAAAAAATATGAAATGAAATGAAATTTATTTATTTGCCAGAATGTAAGTCCATAATAACATGGTAGAATAATTTTAGTCTCACTATATTCGACTTATCAGTCGTGCAAATATTTATAGTATGCATGCATAATAATATCATGAAATTACATCAATGTCATTTTACTTATACACATCATAGTCATAATAAAATTTACAGTCTTGCTTCGTTAATATTAATCAGGCATATTACATTAAAAAATATATTAATTTAGTTTATTAGATTATATCTGACAATTACGACAGTTCATCAATTTATTTATTAGATTTATAAAATAATGTCAAGAATTATAATTTGAATATGTGTTCGTAAATTTTTAAAGTTACATCATGTTTGATGTGAGACTATAAATTGACCTTATGCATTTTTTCTGGGCTATAAAATCTCTCTGGGCGTCTGCAGTTTCTCCATAATGATTATCCCATACCCATACGGAACAGACATTACTGTGGTATACCATTATTGCTGTTTCTTTATTAGTTATTTTTTATTATTTTACTTTATTAACGAAGCAAGACTGTAAATTTTATTGTGACTATGATGTGTATAACTAAAATGACATTGATGTAATTTCATGATATTGACTGATAAGATAAAGTGAGACTAAAATTATTCTACCATGTTATTATGTACCTATATTCTGGCAAATAAATAAATTTCATTTCATATTTTTTTTAATATAGTACCATACATAAAGGAATAAGGAATATTATAATATGTCTTGTTTCAGGAATTTCTCAGTAGCAGCCAGGGGCGATGGCTTCAAACAACTCGATTCCTACCGGCTTCATAACAATAGCCAGTAACATGAAGCTTAATTCGTTCGGTTTGGCTCGGAGGTTTGCCATTATTCCTCTTTCATCATTCGATTGTGTGGTTGTTTTTTGACGTAATCGCATTAGAACCATTTATATAATTTGTACAAAATAAGTAGGTAATTTGAATTTTGTTCGCTCCTTAGAAATTGAATTCATTAATTTATTATTGTAGGACAGTAGAACAGTGATTAAGATAGTGTTTGTGTTTTGAGTTTAAAAAAGTACCTACGTTGTAATTAGGTATTTGGGGTAATTAGATAGTTTAATAAGTTGAAATTACTTATTTAGAGTAGATTTCAAAGTTAATTAGTGGGATCAATAGGATTAAGATGGCGGCATGTAGATTATTGTGAGCAAAAATGCTTTTCAAGGTTATTGAAAAATAAAACAAGTTAGGCCGTGCTCGCCCAGTTAAGACCATAAATTACAAACAACGCGATGGTTTTTTCAAACATTTTAATGTTTCCCTTTACAATATATCAAGTGGTTGAGTGGCAGTTGTAAATTAAATAAAATATATTGCTTCCCATGTTTACTTTTCTCAGATTCTAGTAGTTCATGGAATAAAGTTTTTACATTTTAATCTGACGAATGCATCCAAATGTGCAGACTGAAAAACATATTCGTATCTGTTTTATGAGTTCGGAACTGGTAGGAATAGAATTATTATCACTAATTTGCATTTGGTTTATTGACACCGTTATTTTGTTAGGTAAACAAGAAGTAACTTTTCTTTTTGTGAAGGAAGTAACTTTTTCGTGAAGGGCTTATGGCTCTCGGTTTACCATGCTTCGCCACTAGTAGCAGCCCAGTCTTGATTTGTGCCAGGATGATGGTAATAGGCTCGCCCCCTATTATATGAGACTTTAAACATATCTGGCGTAATATGTGCATACTCTAGGTACACCTCTGCCTAATCCTTCCGGGATAATAGGCGTGATGTTATGTTATGTCTAGTTTTGCATGATAAAATTCACTATGCTGCTTGAATTTGAGTGAATTCAAACTAGACTAATGACGGATGCAAATAAGTGTCTCAACCATTTTACAGACTCAGAGATCACAATGGTGTGTGCTGATATTATATGCTGATAGTCAAGCTATTATGCTTGCTTAGCGGACAGTGACCATCATGTCTATAATATTTCTTGCTAAAAATACCAATAAGCATGTTTTATGCACCGTGTCAGGAATTAATAAGTAGTCTTTACTTTTAGGAGACTTAACAATACAATATTGTTACACTTTATTGTACACGTATACACCTGCAATGCTATTCTGTAACCGTCTCACGGTGAAAACGTAGGTGAAGTGAGCTGTCAGTCCCTAGCAGCAGGTGGAATGACAGCTCACTTCACCTAAGTTTTCACTGTGAGATTATTACAGAATAGACCGGCAGAATTAGGAACACGAAAAAATATGACTACCATAGGTAGGTATGCCCGTATTACCTACCTAAGGTAGTCAAATCAGCCCTGATTTGACTACCTTTATAACAATACTTACTCATAATAATTACATGATATATAAGATTTAATCATTCTGAGAATGGTTTGAGTTTGCTTACTTTAGTTAGTAAGACTTAACATGAACACCATTGTTCAGAGGGTTATCTTAGGGGCGGAGTCATATTTATTTCTAGTTCATCATAATATTTTTCTGACCAATAATTTGAAGGAAATGAATATGAACATACATAATGACAGACATTAACATTAATGTAGTCCAGATTCCAGTTCCACTCATTGAGCTGATGGAGCCTACACAAAGGGAAGATGGAATTTTCACATTCTCACACACAACATACTCATTCATTTTTATGCATAGCAGAATGTTCTACTGCTTCATACATCTGTACTAAATAAACAGAACGCTGTAATCCAATGTTTGTCATTGTAGGTGTAATAAGTAATAGAATGTTAGGTCAGTGGGTCGTCTTTATTTAGGAACAAACCCCTAAGACCACCCACTGACCTATTTCCAGGATTTTTGTTTTAATCCTAAATCCAGAACATGACTAAACCAACCCACTTACGTTAGAGTAAACAATTGCTTGAAACTTATACCTACCAATTTAGTTGTACCGAACCTTTAGCTCGCAAATTTCTACGATAAATACAAGCCTAGTAATCTTTTAAGCGTAATTATGAATAATTGCAATTGAATCAACGCCGGTTGCAAATTAATCGATAACATGACATGACGGTCGTGAGTCGTGACTTGTAAAATTATTAACAAGCATTTTTAATAATAAAAAATTGACGTACCTTTAGTAGACAAATTGCAACAATTAATATCTTCGGCACAAATACTTATTTAAGCAACGACTAAGTTTTTCTATTAACTTGAAACCAAATAAATTGCGAAACAGGAAAACCACAAAAAAATGGCGGCAATGGTAAAAAAAAGATGTTTGGTAGGTTTTCTCGTTGTATTACCACAATTTTTAATTATCTACCATTTTGTTAATCGATTGAAAACCAAATAAATTAAATATTTGAAAACGATATAAACTTATAGCTGGGTGGGTTGGTGGGCGACGGCCAATTCTTCTTTACTTTAGTAAATTGCGTACATACGATTAACAATTTTTGTACTAACTATCCAGAATTTATTTATTTACGAATAAATTAGTTGTAAAGTACGTTAGGCGAGTGAGAATATCTGCTTAATCTTGTAAATCTTGTTACTTTTGCCTCTACCGAACTGATACAATTTAAAAAAAAAAGTGTCAAACAAAACTGTCAAATTGTGTGAGGAACAGGCCGAACAGGGAATACGATTATTATTTGGCGAGAAAATTTTGATTTGTTACAAACTGTGTGTCTGTTTAGAATTCACTCAATTTTTATTCATTGTAGTTGGTGTTTAGGAAGACGCTTACCATGAGGAATACCTAGTGAAAGTATTACAAAACATAATTAAATTACCATTTCTGAATTCCGAGAAATGAAAAATGAATAACAGCTCGGATTATATTTACTGGTCCGAGCTACATTGCTCAAAAGATGCTCTTACGGATAACTATGGGTGGTTCATGCAGTTCCTGTTGGCGGTTTTGGCGTTTACTTGTCTAGTAGGTAAGAAGTTGTGACATATTGGCCGGAGTTCAAGGTAGTTTGATAGCGATCCCAATATTGCGTACGTTTCTTCAGTACGTTGCTCAATGAGTCAGTTCATTTTCTATGCTGACGATGTTTTTTTAAACCAATAAGTAATAAAATACATGTGATTAAACATTGACAGTTTTATGATAATTACTTGGTTGGTGGGTCGTCTTAGGGGCGGAGTTGTTATCTTGTACTGGACTTAGACAGAAAATGATTATCATTATCGTATAGTGCACTGTGTTGCCTATCTATATTATTATTAAACAACTATTGTTTTTATAGTAATGATGAGATAATATATTTTCATTGAAGGTAAAAGATTTTGTGAACCACGGTATGCACGGAGGCCATGGCTTATTTGGTTCTACGACACTTCAAAGCAAGGATTGGGAGCACTGATCATACATGCAGCCAATGTGTGGCTGTCACCGCACCTCACTGGGAACCCATGCACATGGTATGCAAAGTTAATGAATCAAGTAATAATAATACCAGCCTGTTATTGTCCCACTGCAGGGCAAAGGCCGCTTCTCTTAACAACTTCGCTGCCAGCTCTGCAAATTAGCGGAGTGCGGGGTGCCGGCCCCGCTAATATGCGGAGTAGCGCCGCTCGGTTTCTATGAATTAGTACGCGCCCGGCACTGCGCTTGGCAACACGTTTGTAGGCTGGCTCTGCGCTTGAATAATACAAAATACCGTTACAAGTTGCGGTTTTTTAAAATTGACTTTTATTTTCAAGTAATTAAGGTTCAAATATGGATGACGAAGCCGGGCCGTCCAGGCCAAAACGAAGCAAATTGCCACTAACTTATAACATTATAGACAGTGATATTGAAGATCAGCTCTTTGGAGATGATGGAAGTGATGATGAGTACCATTTTGAAGGCTTGGATGTCTCATCAGATGACGAAGAAGAGGCTGCTGATCGGCGGCATATTCGGCATTGCGAAATGTGTAAAGACAAACCTGTTCTATGCTATGAATGTTTCGATGAATACCACTTGTCCATCTAAATTTAATTATGGTTATTTTATTTAGTTACCAAAGATTTGGTATTTGTAGTCATCAGTAGTCTGATTAGCTTTAGAGTTTTATTAGTAAAAAATGTTTATTTAGACCACGATAATACAGCGGGCTATTTGTGAGTTGATTTTACAAGTTCTAACAAAACATTATTTATAGAAGATTTTATTAATTAGAACTTTAATTTTTTGTGTGTTGTAATGGATGGGTTGTACATGAGTGTCACATGTGTTGGGAGCTTGCCCAATTTAATAAAAATGTGTAAAGTTGGTGTGTTCTCCTATAAAAAAAATACAAATTAAACAATACAATAATTTCGGGCGCCTTGGAGATGCACACAGTATGTTTCAAATAAACCAAACTTGCCAGATAGAACTCTTCGGAGAGTCAGACTTTTAATCTGCCGGTAGGTAGCTAATTAAATGAATAAAAGAATGGAATTTCCTTTGCTAATACCTTGTTTAATTAATTGCCAGTAGCTTCAGAGTAATAAAATTATGAAATTAAATACAAAAAAAAGGTTATAATTACTTACATTATTATCATTGAATTTACAATATTATTATTATGGAACTTACATTACTATTGCATCTTTGTTGATAAAAAAAAAAAAGGTAGGTAGTAAAATAAAATGGTTAAATAAAATGGTTAAATAAAACCTCTAGGATCGTGGCGTTGATGGTAGGGATAATCCTTCATTTCTTTGGTAAGATTGAATTCTTTCGGATTGATAAATTGGATAGCGTGACGAGTGCTCGATATCATACTAAATTATTGTTCCAGGCTTTTAAGTGATTTGTCGCCCGCCTGAATTTTGTGGTGCATTTAAATTTGCCATTTGTTGGAAAAGACGGTAAGTTATTATTACTCGTGGAACGCCACGCTTCCCAACGTTTGGGAATCCTGAACAATTTATTAATTCTCTGTAAATTTTGTTTCAGCCGGATTTTGACCGAACCTGGTCCCGACGTCTTTTTTTTTTTTTCTCTTCTCTTTTCTTTTCGATTTATTTTCTTTTTGTCTTTACTGGATATATTTCTACAAGGGATATTTTTATCTCTACCATCAACGCCACGATCCTAGAGGTTTTATTTAACCGTTTTATTTAACCATTTTATTTAACCATTTTATTTAACCGTTTTATTTAACCATTTTATTTAATCATTTCTTTTTTTTACTACCTACCTTTTTTTTATCAACAAAGATGCAATAGTAATGTAAGTTCCATAATAATAATATTGTAAATTCAATGATAATAATGTAAGTAATCATAACCTTTTTTTTTGTATTTAATTTCATAATTTTATTACTCTGAAGCTACTGGCAATTAATTAAACAAGGTATTAGCAAAGGAAATTCCATTCTTTTATTCATTTAATTAGCTACCTACCGGCAGATTAAAAGTCTGACTCTCCGAAGAGTTCTATCTGGCAAGTTTGGTTTATTTGAAACATACTGTGTGCATCTCCAAGGCGCCCGAAATTATTGTATTGTTTAATTTGTATTTTTTTTATAGGAGAACACACCAACTTTACACATTTTTATTAAATTGGGCAAGCTCCCAACACATGTGACACTCATGTACAACCCATCCATTACATTTGTCGCTCTGCGAACAGGGACTTGAAGTAGCTTCCTTGTATCTTATAAATTATTATTGCATCTTATATTTTGTAGTATTGTTTACAGAACAAATTAGATAGTTTCTGTAATACACTTTTTTTGAATGTTGTAATTTACAACTAAGTTTTCTTGATGTTTCCTAGTAAGTAAACAATATTTATTAACAACTTTATTGTAGTATTGTGTGTTTAACTTTTATGGTTACAGCAATATCATTATATTCTTGCAAAATCAACATATTGTATGGTAAGACAGTTTTGTTTTGTATAAGTGACTCAACGGTGTAAAACTAAGTGCGGTGTTTCATATTTGGTTTTAAACAAACTTTGGTTTAATTTAAGTAATACCTAATCATAGTTTAAGTGATATAAGCTTATCCTGTAAATTATTACTGCATCTTTTCACTTTGAAATATTTCATAAAAATCAACTTGTAGGTAACTTAAAAATAATTTTTTCACTTTAACCTCAAATATTTTACAACTTGTGATATTTTGCCCTGCTTTTCTTATCATATTGTTTATTCATAATGGATAAAGAAGATCAATCTCCTCTGCCTCTTGCTAAGGATAACATGGAATCTGATGGTGCATGCACAGTTCCTAATGTTGCACCTGTTGCTCCTGACATGATTAATTTGACAGAAGTACCACTTTCTTTTGATCATAATGACAGAATTGCACACTCTTCTTCAGCTTTTGCGACGCACGCTTTGCCTTCGTTTAATTCCATGAATGTTTTGGTTAATGAACATATTAAAAAGAATTTGCCTTCTGCAATTAAGTTACCCGATTTAAAAAGGAGTAGAATTAAATTCGACGGGAAATCTTGTGTTAGAGAATTTATTATGGAAGTTGAGGAATATTTTTTATACAAAAACTTTGACGAAATTTTGTTGGTTGGTTCATTTACGGACTTGCTTGATGGTATTGCATTGAAATGGTTTCGCACAGTTCGCTTTCGTATTCCATCCTGGCACGAACTTAAACTTGCTCTTCTAAAACGTTTTGACAGGCCGGATTTTGACTATTTGCTGGAACATGACCTTCGTACGAGGAAACAGAAGACATCTGAATCTCTTCCAGATTTCATTACTGAAATAATGGACATGGCTAGTCGTCTTTCTTCGCCAATGTTTGATGTGGTTTTGGTTACTATTATTAAACACAACATGTTGCCTATTTACACACCTTTTATATTTGGTAAGCATATTGATTCTGTAGAACAATTTCTTGTTCTTGCAAAGGAACTTGAAGTTTTCGTCAGCCATAAATCATTTAAAACTGAAAAACCTACCGTAAAGTCTAATGCAGTTTTAATTTGCTTAAAGTGCAAAAAGCCTGGACATCATTTTAAACATTGTACATCCATACCTGGCGTTATTTGTTTCAAATGTCAAAAGGTTGGAGTCACATCTAAGAATTGTGATGTTTGTAATTTAGAGAAAAAGAGCTCTAGCGAGTCAAAAAACTAATTAGGTCGCATCGAGCCCCTGTTGTTATTGATATAACCGCGAGTGTCTCGATGAAAGAAAATTTTGCTAAATGTCACAAACCTGATGATGCTACTCGTAACAAAGACTTTGCAAATTGGTTAGACTATTTAAAAACATTCTTCCAAATTTATAGATCAGCTCCTGTTTTATTTGTTAAAGATAATGATACTAGACCGTATTTACAATTTTCTGTAGGTAACCATACTTTTTCTGGCTTATTGGATAGTGGTTCCAATGGTTGTATTTTGGGTTCAAATAGTCATGAACAATTTCCACTTTTAGGTTATAAAATAAATTATTATTCTGTTTCTAGTGCCGCTTATACAGCTGATGGTTCTTCACAGAGAATTATTGGTACCATTGAATTACCTGTTACTTGTGATAATTTAACTAAAAATATTAATTTTCTAATTATACCTTCTTTTCAGCCTGATTTCATTTTAGGTTTTGATTTTTGGTTAAAGTTTGGAAAAATATAACTTATGTTAAAAGCAATACAGTTCAAGTTTGTACAGTCACCTCTGCCAGTGAACTTTCTCCTTCTGAGAAACAAAAATTAAATGATACTGTTTCACTCTTTGAAGATATTTCTTATGAAAAGAGAGGCTTAGGTCTTACTCATTTCGTTCAACATAAAATTAATGTTACTAGCGAACCTTTTAAACAAAGTTGATCGACCTATGCTAATGCTTTCAGTGGATATTATAGGTATATTACCTAAAGCTTATTCTGGACATAAATATATTCTCTCGGTTGTTGATGTGTTCACTAAATACTGCTGGATTTTTCCTATGATAAATGCTACTACTAGAGTAATAAATAAACTTTTTGAAAAAGAAATATTTCTTAAATTTGGTTGTCCTAAAATAATTGTTTGTGATAATGGTACACAATTTACTTCTAAACATTTCGTAGAATTTTTGAAAGGTTATAATATCACAAAAATATTTTATAATACTTTATACACGCCTCAAAACAATACAGTTGAGAGATATAATAAAACTGTTGAAACTTGCATTGCTTGTTTTGTTAAAGATGATCATAGAACTTGGTCTAAATATTTACCTCATGTTCAACTAGCTTTGAATAATAGTGTGAATCTAGCCACAGATTTCACACCTAATTTTTTGACGTTTGGAAGGGAACTTATTTTTGATGCTTCTTTACATCGTTTAAGTGACTCTATAAATAATTTAGATGAACTGGAATTTTCCCATAGAACTCACTATGCTGATTCTCTTAATTCACTTAGTGAAATTTTTGTTAAAGTTCAAACTCATTTATTAAAATCTTATCAGCGTAATGCTCGCTATTATAATAAAGGTCGCAAAGTCATTTCTTTTGATGTGGGTGATGTTGTGTGGAGAAGGAGTTTTGTTCAATCTCATGCACCTACTTATTTTTCAGCAAAACTTGCTCCTAAGTTTATTAAATGTAAAATTATTGAAAAGATCTCTGATAATGTTTATAATCTGAAAGACCTTAATAAGGGTACCGCTGGTCGTTATCATGTTAAGGATATAATTAAATTTTAATTTGGTTTCCAAGTGTAAGTCTTGATTTTGATAATTTTGTTTGAAGGCCGCTTATGATAGTGTGATGTATGATGGGATGGATGATAGGTTATCGGTGGTTTGAATGAGAGTATGTTAGTTAACTTCTTATAAATTTATTGAATTTGATTTCTTAACTTTCTAAAATACAACTTAGGACCTTTTAATAACTCTTCTACCCACACGAATACGTTTCTCATATCAAAGGATCTTATTCTTATTATTAATATTTTGTATATGTATTTTACTAATATTTTTATACATATCTTATTATTATTATTATTTTATACAAGTCTTGTATACGATTTTTATGTATACATTCTTGTATAAAATTTCTTAGTTGTTACCCACTGCTTGTGTACGCTTTGTTTTCACTTGTAGAGGTTAACCTATTTTTTTTACGGATCTCGGTATATTTTTTTCCTTGATTTCGTTGTTTTTTTTTTGCTTCTGTGCTCGGGAAATTGGTGGAGTTGAGCCGATCACAATATGCATCTCTTGTTCTGCTATTGTGCTCGGGAAATTGGTGGAGTTGAGCCGATCACAATATGCATCTCTTGTTCTGCTATTGTGCTCGGGATATTGGTGGTGTTGAGCCGATCACAATAAATTATGCATTTATTTTCGAAGGTGTTTGTGCTCGGAAAATTGGTGGAGTTGAGCTGATCACAATATGCATTTATTTTCGAAGGTGTTTGTGCTCGGAATATTGGTGGAGTTGTGCCGATCACAACATTCTTCTTTATATTTTTTGCATTTGTAGAGATGTGGAGATTTTAAACTGTGTCTCACAGTTATAATTTGTTCTTGCTAGTCAGTGGCGATGGTGCCTAACTGCACTCATAAAGACATTTTTGGATTATTCTCGTTAGACAGCGGCAATTGCGCCTAACTGTACTCAAATTAATATTTTTATCGTGTTATATACTTGTTAGTCGGTGGCTATGGTGCCTAACCGAACTCAAATTGGTATTTTTTTTTGTTGTTTCTAGAGTTATACTGTATGTTAGTCGGTGGCTATGGTGCCTAACCGTACTCAATTCAGTATACTCTTGTTGTGCTCTTATACAATATTGATCAGCGACTATTTGTTGACGACTTATTTGTTTTATGCATGTTGTTTTAAGAAATAGTCATAGAAACTATTTTTTTGTTTAATTGTTATTAGACTTAGCGGATATCTTCCTTGCGGTCTTATAATCCTATCCTTTTATAGGGTATTTTTTTTGTTTTGTTGTTTTTGGAATTTATATTTCCTATTTTTTTTGTAATCTTTTTTCTTTTGCCTTGTTTATTTTTTAGCATAAAAGAAATTGCTTTCTTTTATTTTTTCGGGGAGGGATGTAATGTAACGAGTTTAAAATATCGTTACATGCTTCTCGTCAGTTAGTCGATTTCGGAACGTTTTTTTTGATGTCATCGATTGTGTTTGGTGGAAGCTGTCAACTTTGACGTGATCACTTTTGCGACGAACATTCCTGATGTAGTATTGAATTTTAACGACATTTTTTAATCGGGATAAATCCTGGGTATTGGCGGCCTATTGATGCCGTAAATTTCTAAAACTTTCCCTCAGGACGTGGTGACGTAGGAATAATCCTTCATTTCTTTGGTAAGATTGAATTCTTTCGGATTGATAAATTGGATAGCGTGACGAGTGCTCGATATCATACTAAATTATTGTTCCAGGCTTTTAAGTGATTTGTCGCCCGCCTGAATTTTGTGGTGCATTTAAATTTGCCATTTGTTGGAAAAGACGGTAAGTTATTATTACTCGTGGAACGCCACGCTTCCCAACGTTTGGGAATCCTGAACAATTTATTAATTCTCTGTAAATTTTGTTTCAGCCGGATTTTGACCGAACCTGGTCCCGACGTCTTTTTTTTTTTTTCTCTTCTCTTTTCTTTTCGATTTATTTTCTTTTTGTCTTTACTGGATATATTTCTACAAGGGATATTTTTATCCCTACCATCAACGCCACGATCCTAGAGGTTTTATTTAACCGTTTTATTTAACCATTTTATTTAACCATTTTATTTAACCGTTTTATTTAACCATTTTATTTAATCATTTCTTTTTTTTACTACCTACCTTTTTTTTATCAACAAAGATGCAATAGTAATGTAAGTTCCATAATAATAATATTGTAAATTCAATGATAATAATGTAAGTAATCATAACCTTTTTTTTTTGTATTTAATTTCATAATTTTATTACTCTGAAGCTACTGGCAATTAATTAAACAAGGTATTAGCAAAGGAAATTCCATTCTTTTATTCATTTAATTAGCTACCTACCGGCAGATTAAAAGTCTGACTCTCCGAAGAGTTCTATCTGGCAAGTTTGGTTTATTTGAAACATACTGTGTGCATCTCCAAGGCGCCCGAAATTATTGTATTGTTTAATTTGTATTTTTTTTATAGGAGAACACACCAACTTTACACATTTTTATTAAATTGGGCAAGCTCCCAACACATGTGACACTCATGTACAACCCATCCATTACAGTGTTGAGGAAGCTGTGATTATTTTAAGAGGTGTTTCTGTTAATTTTTACTTAGAATGCTGTAATTCAGCTATTTTTGTTGCAATTTTAAGTTACTTTGAGATTTTATTTTATTTTTTGTAAGACTAATCTGTGAAAGACTTTAGTAAATGTTACCAAAAGTATTATAATTAAGCAAACTATTATTATCTTGTTAAAATATCATAGATAATTTTAAATGAACCATAATACATAAAAGAAACTACTCCGCAAAATTGCGGACTTGGCACTGGGGTTGAAACTGTCAATCTGAGTGCCAGGTCCGCAAATTCGCGGATTTTTTTTATTTAGCTTTTTCTTACCAAAAACTACTAAAAATATTTAAATATTTCCAAAATAAAAATATTGAAACGTCCCTCATGCATATTTTACAAAAAAAATACATTGGATTTTCTCATGACGTCACCAAATTCCAGTTGGCAGCGAAGCTGTTAAAGAGAAGGTATTAAGCATTTTAAACAAAAATTTAAAGTAAAAATAATATTTACTTAAAATGAGTATTTATTTTAAGTAAATATTATTTTTCAGCAGAGGCATGTCCCAAGATTAAATGTTACAGGCATGTCCTTAAGACACAACAGAATTTTTATTGTTATCGACTTCTAAAGACCAATGGACAGTTAATTACTTTATAAATTCCATCACAATTATTTCTTCATTACTTTTGTCAAAATGTGAATACTAAGGCCATCTTATAAGTTGGCAATAATAGGTATAATTTACTTGGGAAGCATACTATTAATTCTCTATTATTGGAAGAAACCTGTGCCTAGTTGTAGATTGCAGCAGACTTGGTTCAATGATACATTCCACCACCGGCTTCGCCCACAAGATGTCTTTATAAATTATACCCCTCTAGCTGCAACCAGCGGTTTCACCTGCATAAGTCTCGATCCCGTGGGAATATCGGTATAAAAAGTATTCTATGCCCTAATCCAGGTTATGTGCCGAATTTCATCCAAATCCGTTCAGCCGTTTTAGTGTGAAAACGTAACAATCAGACTCACTTTCGCATTTATAATATTAGTTACTCAGTGATATAGCATTCTACTGGTGAAACATTTTTTAAAATCAGTCTTTAGTTTATTCATGACAAACAAAAATACAAATCTTTTCTCTTTATATTAGTGTAGGTAGATGTAGATTAGTATAGATATTACAGAGTTGAGTCTGTAGAAAGGATGGGCTATACTTGCATGAATTAAGGAAAGGGAAAAATTAATTTAAAACTGTATGAACAATGACCATGACTCACAAATTATAAATTACTATCAACACATCAATGTGCAAAATCAATTGGGAACCTTAACTTATAGCAATAAGATCTAATATTCCATGTATCTTTACTGAAGCCTGTAAAGTACTTTTACCAAGATATTATTATTCTTTGCAATGTTCTAAGTAGGTAGGTAATAGGTAAAACGGGCTGGTTTCCGCAACTCCACGTCAAAGCGCGTATTTTGCGTACGGAATGTTCTAATATAAACAGCCTTTGTTAAAGTGAATGTAATTTTCTTAACAGGTACATCGTGAACTTTATGCTGGATTCCACACTGGGCCTGCTAATAATATGGGCAGGCATCAGATTAGCTCAGCATTGTGCAAGAGCTTATGACGTACCACTCATTAATTTTGGTGAATATGGTAAGTGTAGAATAATCTTTTTAATTACATTTAAAATTTAAGTGATTGCACTTCACTAGCGCGCGTTATTGCAATTTAAACCTTATGTCAATGACATTAAATTCACATGACGGCTATTCGTAATTTGCCATAATTGCTACTTTATCGTCTTTATAACCATAATACTGCAAGCTTTTTCAAAGCAGTAAACTTTAAATTCAATAGGGTTTCATGATATAACAAGAAATTACTGTGAGATTAAGGGGAGGTTTTACGAATTTGCCTGTTTTAAAATCAATTTTAAATGGTCAAACTAGTGTATTTGGGTCCTGAAAAAAAGATATGTCATAGATACATCCTTGTTTGAGGGACGCTAAAGGTTAAAAACACGATAAATTGTAATTTGCTCGATCGAAAAAAAATCCGAAACAGGGTCGATTTCAAAACCATTTTTCGTTTCATTTCCTAATTACAGCACAAAACAATATGAAAATTGCATATATGATGAGGTAATCGTATTTTAGAGGTTATTTAAAGATTGGATTTTTAAGTTTCATAGATTTTTTTAAAAATAAACCCAAATATAGTAAATCGGGTTAAATCGGCTCGCGCTCAGAGTCCTGCGGGACGTCATCGGAGGTGGACCTGTGTCAAAATTTTTAAAAATACGCTCTCTCTGCAGTTGTTACAAAAAATCTAATAAAAGAAGAACACATTATATATGAAATTGCGACAGCTCAGAAAAAATATTTCGTTATTTTATTATAGTTTTAATTCATAACATTGTTTTCGAAAGTGAGATTATTTCTATGCGATATGATGACGTTTAACTGTCATCTTACAATAGTGCTAGACACATTACAAATTATTATCGATATATAATTTTTTGTCGTCGTTTATGAAGAAGTCTTTTTTTGATTTTTTAATCAGATTCATCAATGTTACTATATTCACTCTCTATCGAATTGTCTTTGCTAATATCAAATCCTACATTAATAAACACATCATATACAATTTGTCCGGTTGTCGGTTGCATATGGAATATTTCAAACAACTATCACTCTCGCAAGAACAAAGAAAATTTAAAAAGAAATGGTGTTTCAAACAAAAGTGCTATACTAACATGAACAAATGTATGGAACACGATAAAAATCGTAATTATATTGTAATCAATTAAGAAGTAAGGAGATTAAATAAAGCACAGTGTTACTTTTCTTATTTCGTCGTTGTATTTTCTCAACAAATATACTAGCACTTGTTATTATTACTAAATAATGTTTAATTTGCAACGGCGCCATTTCTATTTTATTTATTAAAATGCGTAACTTCCAGAATCACTCATTTTACCAACACTTTAAATCAATTGATCAACTGATATGAAACTGACACAGATAAAACATAACACTCTTAATCAATTGAGAAACTGATATTAAACGGAAGACAAATAAAATATAACAATATTTTTCGAATAGCGGAGCCAGCAACACAATTTTTTTCTTGAATCCGTGATTTTATCGTATTGGCTCAGTATGAACAACTTTCAGTTTTGAATACAAAAAGTCACTGTTTACGATATTTTATACGACACATAAACGATAAAATGTCGTTCTAAAATTTCGATGTCCTAAAATAATAGATTCGATAAAACTGTCCATACGCTTGGTATTAGTCAAATGTTTGTGTACCGGGCTATTAATAGGTACAATGAGACCTCCTCTGTTTGTGACAGAAAAAGATCTGGCCGTCCACGTAGTGTTCGTACGAAAAAGGTGGTCAAAGCAGTAAGGGAAAGAAGTCGAAGGGAAAAAATTGTCTTACTATTTCGAAAATAATAGGTTCGATAAATTATAGCTTGCTACAGCTATAATTTATCGAATCTATTATTTTAGGACATCGAAATTAGGTACGTCACTTGACAATAAATTATGGCAATTGTTACTTCGTATATAGCCGTCAATATTTATGAATCTTCATGAGCGGTGGGAAATATCCAAAACAAAAAAATATGGTCACAGTATAAGCGAAACAGTAAGACAATTTTTAGCCCATCCAACTTAACAAAAATCCCGACGAAATAAAGATGAAAGTTTGTATGGAAATTCGCCATTTTTTTTCTTAAATTCACTTGATAAAATTCTTAAATTCACTGACAGACAATGCACAACCTAAACCGCTGGGTCTAGAAGCATGCAATTTTGCACAATAGTTCTTTTTATAACGAACGAAATTATGACTTTGATATTTTCTATCAAAATTACATTTTGCGTGACCGTTGAGATACCCAGTAGCACTATTATAATTTTAAACTTTCACCTTACTACCGCAAAGTCATGTTTATCTGAAACTAGTTTCTGTCCGTGACTTCATTCGCGTGAAAGTCATAAGACATCACAATATACTAAAATAACAGCCACATTTTATAAATCTTCACTGTACACTGTTTGTAGTTTTGGTCTCGGCGACCAAAATATACAGAGATTTAGGACTGGTGACGTGACTGGCTGGCTAGCGAGCAAGTAACAGAGTTATCCGTGTGAGAAGCAGCTCCTCCTGAGGTCGAAACGCGCAAGTAACACTCGTCAGTAGCAATTTCCCATTGCTTGCGAAGTTTTTCGTTTTAAGTGAATTATTAAACGTCTGCGTTCCTTCATATACTACCTAATGGCACAACACTGATACACGAACTGCTTCTTACAGATTAATCATGACTACCCCAGCTATCACTAAAAAAATCAGCAGTTTGTACAAGGGTGGCTATGGTTAGGTGACTGTTAATGAGATTTTTTTTATTGATTTTTATTAAAACCATAGATGACAGAAGAGGCCTAAACTTCATGTTTTTCGTTGTACGTTCAACGATCTCTCCCATAACAGTAGGTATATGAAAAGGAAAAAATGTTGTTTATTTTATAAATAAAATGAATTGATTGTCACAAAACAAACACACGCACGCACACACACAATACATTAGCCGATAACGACACCGACCCGACAACGACACGATATTGGCGATCAGATGATCGGATACGTTTAGTGCCTTGTCTTGTTATCGTAACCTATATCGTCGCAGACAGCGACGAAACGGACTGAAAACGCCCATTAGGTACACAGGACATTTTAAGTAATCGACACCGTAGGTCCCATAATATGTAAACTTATTGAAAAAATCGAATCTAAGAAAAACTAGTTCAGTTGATCAACTGCAAATATTTCATGCTGTGGCATGGATTTTCCGTGAAATGGTCGGCAGTGCATCGTAAATAGATACGTCACTCTGCATTTGGGGGAGGCGGAGGTAGCGTTTCAAAGGCCTACAGACACGGAAAACCTCGCCTTAAACCAGCACGTGTGTCATTACATCCATCGAAACGGGTTTTCAAAGGGTTTTGTCGACGAAAGAATAGAGCAAATAGAAGAATAGAGAGGTGTTTGTCTATTCTTCCGTCGACAAGACCCGTTTCTATTGTGGTCATTCTAAGCGTGCTAATAATGTTAGATCAGCGGCAAGAAAATGATGACTAGATCACATAAACGCCACGACAGGCTCGAAAAGGCATGGATTCTGAGAAGAAAGCTTATCAGGCTGCCCCGAACTTACTGGGCCGACCAAAATAGCTCAACGGGCCGCACGAAATAGCCGATCAGGATGCACGAAACAGCCCATCGGGCTTAACGAAAAAGCCCGTCAGGCGTGTCAGGCGTAATGAAATAGCTCAACAGGCCGCACGAAAGAACGACAGGCCGCATGAAATGTAGCAGATAGACATTCATAGATAAATGATATTTATTTCTGTAAATTGAGTAATAAAACAATTTTACGTCAAAAATAAATTACTTTTTGAAACAAGATGAGGGTGGTGTTTCCTATCAGACTATATGCTGAGAAGAAACAACAGAACAAAGTCGGAGCTAGGTCATAATCTCTTTCTTTTAAAGTCTCAGTCTTTTGAAGAAAGAACCACACTGATACATTAATCCAAAATACAACTAACTATATCTCTAATTTGTCTATCAGGTAAGCCACCAATGTGTGCAGCCTGGATATGCCAGTGCATACTTTACGCAGCTCTGGCAACTTTCGCGAAGTCAGTGCTAGCCCTGGTGCTGCGGCTACCTCCAGTGGTAGCTGTGCTATCCAACTTGAGACTGTCGCCCGTCTCCGACCCCCGACTGGAACTGGCGGTCGTTATGCTCATAATACCCTTCTTTGTTAATGTAAGTATGTTTTTTTTTACTTTTATAGCTGTGCGCGAGAGAAACTTGTCGGACTTGATTTTCTGTTAACGTTGCTGTTGATTCTATATGAGGAGCTCGTGGCTAAGTAGTAACTGCCGCACGGGTCGATCCGTCAGGTTAAGCTACGCTTGCCGGGGTTGGTCTGTGGATGGGTGACCATCTTTACATACCGAGACTCCTCCGTGCCTCGGAAAGCACGTTAAGCCGTTGGTCCCGGTTGTCATTCGTGGATCTTTGACAGTCGTTACGGGTCGTCAGAAGCCCGAAAGTCAGACAACCAGTCTTACCAAGGGGTATCGTATTACCCAGTAAGTGGGTTGTGGAGGTCAGATAGGCAGTCGCTCCATGTAAAATACTGGTATTCAGCTGCATCCGGTTAGACTGGAAGCCGACCCCAATATAGTTGGGAAAAGGCTAGGCAGATTGTTGCTGCTGCTGTGTGTGTGTGTGTGTTGTTGTTGTTGCTGTTGATTGTTGTTGTTGTTAATAAATAAATAAATAAATAAGTTACTTTACAAACAAAATAATTCTGTAGATACTTACTAAAAACTGGGAGAATGTACATACGGCTACACATCAAGCTATACATTTCCAGTATAAGCTGACCTCGCATTGTACGGAAATCCTATTCAAAGTCAAAGTCAAATAATTTATTTCAATTAGGCACAAAAAAGGCACTTGTGAACGTCAAAATTTGTAAAAAAAGTAATAATAACTGATTTGTACCTATAATATATTTTTCTTTTCTTTTGCTCATATCTCGAAAATGGTGTCTCCTATCGCAAAAATAATAAAAATTTCGACCCCTAATACTCAACACGTAGGTAATATTTTTTATATTTTCTATACAAAAAGCGAAAAATTCAATATAAAACACGTCGAGGCTACCCCACCCTACGAGCCTCCGGCTCTAAAAAAAATCACGGGGTAGGGCAAACAAGTATAGCTAATGCAATCCACGACGACGCGCCCCTGAAGAAAGTAAGCACCCAGCTGAAATCCAACACGTCCCCCCAATTGGACACCATCCCCGACAAATTTGACTCTATCGCGGACACGACGGCCGCGATCGACTCACTCACGGAGCACGTACAATCAGTCCTGAGCGATTGCTCAAGGGAGGTCCCAGCGACGGGTGACCCTCGCTGGAACCTGCCGGATGATGTACGCGCGCTGCTGACTGTGAAGAACGCGGCCGTTCGTGCCTACAGCAATTTTCCCTGCTCCGCTAACAAAGCCCATACGCGCTATTTACAGAGAGCTGTAAAGACACGCATACAGGAGCTGCGTGACACGGGCTAGGACAAGATGATCAGCGAATTAGAGCCTACCCACCTAGCATTCTGGGAACTTCAGAGGAAACTCAAGTCCCAGCAAATGGCCTCCACGCTCCCCCTGACCCGTCCCGACAAGTCCATCGAGTTCGAGGTCATGGAAAAGGCTGAATGCCTAACAGATAGTCTCGAGGGTCAATGCTCCCCTACCTCCCAACCGGTAGACCAAACTCACCTCCTAGAGGTCGACGCTGAGGTCGAACGTAGAGCCTCTCTCCCTCCCATTGACGACCCTGATAGTCCTCTGCCTCCCGTCACTCCAGACGAAGTGCATGACATCATCAAAGGTCTGAAAACCCGCAAAGCCCCCGGCTCTGATGGAATCACCAATAGGGTGATCCAGCTATTCCCTGCCCCCCTGATAATGCTATTGGCCAGCATCTTCAGTGGTGCCCTAAGCAATAACATCTTTCCCCAAGCATGGAAAGAGTCCACGGTCATCGGCATACCGAAGCTCGGCAAGCCAAAGACCGAGCCGTCGAGTTACCGCCCCATCAGTCTGCTCTAGGTACTCGGCAAAGTCTATGAGAGGCTTATTTATAAGCGTCTCAGAGACTGCCGAAACCAAGGTCCTCATCCCCAACGAACAGTTTGGGTTCCGAACCCAGCACTCTAGCGTGCATCAGGCCCACCGGATTATCGAACACATAAGCGCTGGCTTCCAACGCGGTTTGATAACCGGTGCAGTATTCTTCGATATAGCGAAAGCGTTCGACAAAGTCTGGCACAACGGCTTATTATATAAATTCTACAACCTCGGTGTGCCAGATCGTCTCGTGCTCATCTTACGGGACTTTTTGTCAAACCGCACCTTTCGCTACCGTATCGAAGGAGCGATATCCTCCCCCCGTCCTATCCGCGCAGGAGTCCCTCAAGGCTCTGTGCTCACCCCCCTAATCTTCACGCTTTTGTTGTTCTGTTCGCCATCTACTACAAGGTTTCCGGCTCTGACTCGATAGCCCGCATTCTCCAGACCTCAGTCGATAAGCTCGGCGCCTGGTTTAGAAAGTGGAGGATCGAAGTCAACCCAGATAAAAGCCAAGCGGTTCTCTTTTCGAAACCGCGAAAAAGGTTTAAACCGAGCCAAATACCTAGGTGTTGTCCTCGACCAGCATCTCTCCTTTAGCGATCACATAAAGCAGGCTCGCTCGTGAGCCGCTTTCGTTTTTGGTAGACTTCACTCTGTTCTGAATGCACGTAGCAAAATGTCACTAAGGTGCAAATTGCGTACATACACGGCGTGCGTTCGTCCCATTATGACCTATGCGGGAGCCGTATTTGCACAAGCAAAGCCCCGCCATATCCATAGGATGCAAACGCTCCAAAATAGATTCCTCCGAAAAATCACCGGTGCCCCCTGGAACCCCTGGTGGTAAGGAACGAGATCCTCCATCTCGACACAAAGATCCCCACTATCCACCAATTCAGATCCTCCGCCCGAGGCAAATCCTTACCGGCCCAGACGACCTCATAACCCTCCTCCAGGAGAGTAATAGTGCCACAAGTACAGTGCACAAACACAGACACCGACCCGCATTCCGACCTCGCTCGCGCCGTGGTCCTCCGCGATCGCGACCCGCCCGAGTAAATAATACTCCCCCCCGACCCTTGCTCGTTGATGCGCCAGCCCGCGCTTTAAATTCCCCGATTAATAATAATGAATTATCCTTGATCCAGCCTGTCCCAACTTGGTGTCCTCCCCCCAGCGACGCCCTAAGCCGAGGTCCGTACCCCACAGGGGGTGCCTTTAGCGAGCGCTCGCCTAGTTTTAAGTAGAATAGTTTTTGCCCTCGGGCTGGAGGCTTTGAGTGTAGTAGCTTAGGCAGCCACAGGAATGGCCAGGTGAGCTACGAGATACACTAGCCAAAAAAAAAAAAAAACGACGCGCCCCGCTCCGCTCCGCTCCGTACTATAATAAAGTACAGCTTACAGTAAAGTAATCGCGGAGTGGGGCGCGTCGTCGTGGATTGCACTATCTGTATGCATGTATCACGTGTATCGCAATGACCAAATTTGATTTTAGATGTGTCAAAAGAATTTTTAGAGAGAGAGAGAGAAAGAGATTTTATAATGCAGAATAGCTAAGATTCCCAGACAAAAGTAAGGAATTTTAGTGATCGTTTAGTTTAGTTCGGTGTACAAGAGAATCGGCACAGTCAATCTAAAAATAAATCATTTTAAACTTGGTTGTGAACGAGGTTTTTTAAGTACCTAAGTACTTATGAATATAAAATCGTAGATAGGCAAGATCTTACTACGCATAAAATTATTTCTCATCGAACTAATCTTAAAGCAGTTGTTTACATATGTAATCGAGCGATATTTACTCGCCTCGTGCGATAACGACTACTTTAGCTACATAAATAAATGTTATACATTTACCATCACTCCAAACAAATCTGTCACAAGTTATTAGCTGTACAAGTAGAATAAATGCAGAAACTTAGTAGTTAATGTTTGCTGGTAACACTTGAGTAACCCATTATTTTTCCTTTTTATCTATTCGTCACAATCATGGAACGTGGGTAAACTAAGTAGGTATATCAGATAGAGTTAGCCAAACGAAAGCGTTGCCAGAGTTTGCGTAACGCACACTCTGGCAACGACCATCAGCACAGCAGACTGGCAACCCAGCCAGATAATGTCGAAAATCGTCATCTAATTGCAATAGATAATTAGATATACAGCTTCTGTAATTGGTAAGCAGATTTTTAAAATTGGTAAGCTTATTTTAAATTTATATCTAATTATTTAGATAAGATTGATTAAAAATATCCATCAGAAAACAAAAGATCTGGCTGGGGTAACGTTACTCCAGCCGGAAGTGTTTTTATCAAATAATTATAAAACTATCAGCTTACCAAATTTAAAAATCTGCTTACTAATTACAGAAGCAAGCTGTATAACTAATTATCTATTGCAATTAGATGACGATTTTCGACATTATCTGGCTGGGGTAACGCACACGTTGCCAGACGGTAGTGACCTGCCTCAGTCGCAAAGTTTTATTAATGTCATGAACATTGGCTATACAATTTACTTACATACAAGGTCATAGGTCAGGTGTCAAATTTCAAGAGCAAGCGAGGGCCTTTTTTTGTAATCCCTAGCAAGGGAGGGGTTTTTTTTTGCGCGCGTTAGCAATGCCTGTGGTTATACGCCTTTTTTCCATAGGTGTAGGCAGGAACTACAGAAAGCCGCGTTCTTCGGTACTTACATAGTCCCTTCGTCCACGATATCCCATGTTAGTGTGCCGCGCGCCGGTACCTTCGTTACCAGTCTCACAAATTCACTTAAATAGGTCATTTTAGCAAATGCACCTCCAATTTATCGACTTCTTAAGTAATTTAGTTTCCCTTTGTTAAGCCTGCACTACACTTCTCGCAAAGTTAATCGAAGTTAACCGAATACGAGAATGTAGAAGGGCACTTCGGGTCGCTTCGTGCAACCTCCGCTCGCCTCGGGCGACTTCCAATCTTTGTCGGTTTTTGCGCCCGAGTCAAAGGATTTGAAATGTCCCGTAGCTCCTCGCACGAGTGTGTAGTCACGTACTTCTGACTTCGGTCAACCTCGACGAGTATTTCGTCGAAGCAACTTCGCGAGTAGTGTAGTTGGGGTTTTACCATTAGGTTTTTCCGTTCTGGAAAAGTACCCTCGACTTTTATCCTATTTATAGCGAAGGAAGACAGGCATAGGTTCACAGCCCTATAATCACGCATTTATTATTAAAAGGAGTTAGGCACGTAAATATGAAAGTAATGTGCCCATGCGTTGCGTTCCCATCTAACGCTAGCCTTGTAAGTAGGTAATTCAAGGCAAAAATAACGTCTACTTCACACAATGCATAATTATCTTTAAATACTTACTTTAAAGACACAAAAAAATTAAAGATTCGGACTTTAAAACGAATGTTCGACTTGGACTCGTTATCTTTAATTAAAAGGCCAATAACCTTGTCATTAAACATACTTACAATCAGCAAAGAAACTTTATTAGCTGATTGCGGTTCAACTAAAAACCTAAGTTTTGAAGAAAGTAATTGACCAGTGCCCTAATTGCTTAATACACGATCAATCCGAATCGTTTTGAAACAGATTGCTAAACCATTGCATTGTTGTTGAACTGTAAAAATGAAACAGATTAGTCGTAATCGTTTACGAAAATGTGTTGCGTAATTAGTTAGATAACTAGACCATTAACTTATTAAAGTCCTCTTGGGGTCGCGCAACTTGTGTCCCATCATTTGTCAAGGCTTAATAGGGCATGTCAGATCAACTCGGAAAACTTTTAACTCCAAGGGATGTAGGATACTTAGAATTAGCTACTTACGTCTTCTTTTTTGCGTGTCACGGAAAAACCTATTCAATTATCTGATTGTAAGTAAGATGATGTGAAGACATGAGATTAGGAGAAGATGAACTTGTGTACCCAATTGCAATGTACTGTTTATTATCAGTGTCGCTGTCTATAGCGATTCTTTAGAAGATAAATACTACACTATACTAGCTTGTTACATGTGTAGGATGGAAATGTACAGTTTTAGTCGTGGAAATCCAAACTAATATAAAGAGATACAATTGTATGTTTGTAAGAGGTCTAATTGTTTGTTTGAAAGAGGTAATCTCTTAGAAGTTCCGATTACAAAAATCTTTCACTGATATAAATCTACACTATTCAATCTGCCTAGCCTTTTCCCAAATATATTGGGGTCGGCTTCCAGTCTAACCGGATGCAGCTGAATACCAGTATTTTACATGGAGCGACTGCCTATCTGACCTCCACAACCCAGTAATTGGGTAATACGATACCCCTTGGTAAGACTGGTTGTCAGACTTTCGGGCTTCTGACGACCCGTAACGACTGTCAAAGATCCACAAATGACAACCGGGACCAACGGCTTAACGTGCTTTCCGAGGCACGGAGGAGTCTCGGTATGTAAAGATGGTCACCCATCCACAGACCAACCCCGGCAAGCGTAGCTTAACCTGAAGGATCGATCCGTGTGGCAGTTACTACTTAGCCACGAGCTCCTAAAATCTACACTATTGCTGAGTGTCATTAGGTCTTGTTTTATAGTATAGTTGACTTCAACGCGGACGGAAATTGCGGACAGAAGATTGTTAATAATAATTTGCAGTCTGTTTGTTCCCAGCAATCCCTGCTAATATAATAAATGTGAAAGTTTATATGTTTGGATGTTTGACGCAAAAACGGCTGAACGGATTTGATGAAATTTGGCAGACAGATTGTTTATAACCTGGATAAACACGTTTTACTAAACTCAAACTCAAAAACTCAAAGCATTTATTTCAATTAAACCATTTACAGGCACTTTTGAACTGTCAAGGGGTCGGTCAGTCAAAAATATGAAGCTAGTTGCCCATTCCAAAGCGTAGTAGGTACCTATGGAGAAGAACGGGCAAGAAACTCCACGGACACTCTTTTAAATAAAAATAATGATACAAAATATTGGTTACATCATTCATTTTGAAATTATGCATGTGAGAACAATGTAGAAAGACGTGCACGTTCGTAAAAGCGTCCGCAATAAAAAGAAGAAAACGGAAAAATCATTCAAAAACTTAAAATAAGCCATGGCAGCGATCCATGCGTCATGTTGTTGACGCATGGATCAGCACCATTCAGCTCAACCATTTTGAAGGGAGCTAAATGATCCAACACACGCGCCACAATCAGCGAGACATTTGAGTGAGCAGGACATACTCACAGCCGCCAGGGCACATTCAAGTCAATGAAATACTACATATTACTCGGTAAATGGTAGCTCTTTAGTACATAGTACTCACACCTGTGCTATGCAATTATATAATATAAAGGAAATTGAGTTTATACAATACAAAGATGGTCTTACAATCTTCAGCAGCTCCAACAGTATTTTCAAAATGTTAATCAGTGTGTATGTCAATTAGTTGTGGAGCAGGACCAGCAATGAGCCAAGCATTTTTATCAGTGATGTAATACCCCAACTTATAATATGCCTGCCTACATAGTGTGCGTTTTATACAAGATTTGAATTTCGTCTCATTTAGAAGTATGTTGGGGAGGAATTTTATTGTAACATTTTAAACAGTACCCCATGAAAGATGAGTCTACCTTAGCCAGTCTGAAACCTGGCTGAACTAATAGGTCCCTATTTCTTGTACTATAATTATTTCTATCACCGCTTTTACTAAAAAGATGTAATTTTTTTCTTACGTACATGATGTTTTCATAGATATATTGACAAGGTACCGTCATGATGTTAATATCCTTAAGAGAGTCGCGCCTGCGGAGATAATAATTAAAGGGCTCTGATCGCTCTTTTCTGCAGAATAAAAATAAACTCGAAGTCTGCAGCCCGTCCCCATAGTAAAATACCGTAAGACATGATACTATGAAAATAACTGAAATAGACTAGCCTCGCGGTATCTACATCAGTAAATTGACATATTTTTCTGACAGCATATGCTGCTAAACTTAGCCGTCCTGCAAGAGATGTTAAATGAGGACCCCATTGTAGCCTTGAGTCGTGCGTGATCCCCAGGAAAACAGTTTTATCGACAAATTCTAGTTTCTCTTGATTCAATACTATCTCACAAATACTACTTTAGACATTTGGTAAAGAAAATTTTATGCACTTAGTTTTTTTCCATTTAATACTAAATTATAAGCAGTGAACCAATTTTGGACCTGCAGTAGGGCGTTATTTACGTCGTCTAAATTTGTAGCACGTTTATCGACCTTAAAAATTAAGGAAGTATC
The DNA here is from genome assembly GCA_963853775.1 of Xanthia togata. Classification (NCBI taxonomy): domain Eukaryota; kingdom Metazoa; phylum Arthropoda; class Insecta; order Lepidoptera; family Noctuidae; genus Xanthia; species Xanthia togata. The sequence goes on from OY970805.1 coordinate 9,363,855, forward strand.
GTCAGCAAATAACACCATTTGTGGTTGATTTTTAAATACTACCTGTTCAAGGTTCCTACGACCCGTAATACACTCAGGTATCTTTGAAAGATGTTCTTCAGGATACTTTTAAGGGTTCCGTAGTAAACAAGAACCCTTATCGTATCGCCATGTCCGTCTGTTTGTCTGCCTGTCCTCACTAAACCTCCCCTTCACGTAAAGTGGGGATGTATTTTTTTCTGAGTGTCGTTGGAAAGGTTGTTCAAAAATATTGTGAGTTTGTAAAACCATTTTTAAGTTCTTCATTCTTAAGTTTGTTCTTGGAATAAATTCATTCCAACTACGGAACCCTTCATTGTGCTTGGTACAACACGCACTTGGCCGGTTTTTTATTCTTGTAATACGTTCCCGTGGGATAATTTCCGACTTACACGCGGGCGAAGCCGCTGACGGACGCTTAATAAATGGATTTTTAGATCTCTATTGGTATTATATGAATATGAGAACAATGGGCTAAGAAAAGTACGGATAAGCTACTTTTGCTTGGTTGATCTTTACTGTCGAGATAGATAAGATAGTTCTAATCTCTGTTGAAAATTAACTACTTGTAAATTCGACGTAAATATTTTATTTATTACGTCGTGCTGTCGTTGGTATTTAGGTTAATTGGTTCCGGCATCGTCTGTTTATTAGCACTAGTAATTAAAATATTGAGAATATATCAGTGAGTGTAGGCAGGCACTCCCTTTGATCTACCTAAACCAAAAGAAGCTATTGCATAACAGGATATTGTTTCAGATATTAATATTCTGGGTGACAGACAACTTCCTCATGTACCATCCGCGAGGAGTGAGCTCAAAGCTAAAGACCAAGGTAATGTATTATTCGGTAATAGATCATATTTTTTTATCCTTATGGTTATTCATGTATAAAGCAACCATGCTGCATAGAGCTTTCTGAATGCTCACACCATATAAGAGTAAACCATTTCGACATACCCACTCCACTACTTACTTTTGCTCATGAGAGAGGCAATTCGCGTATTTTTAAGAACGTTCGCAATCTGTCAAAAATTCAATCAATTTATTGACATTTTTTATAAGTTTGACAGATTGCGAATGTGAACGTTTTTTAAGTACCAGAATTGGCCTTCTGATCACCAGTTTAATTGCGTTGTACAGACGCCAGCAGGTCAACCTACCCGAAACTCAAATTTTCCCAATCAACTTTGAACCTTATACCTTAGTAATAAAGTTGAAAATCTATTTAAAAAAATTGACAGATTGTAGTAGGTTGATGTGCTGGCGTCTGTACATTATATATGTATACAAAAGTGAACATTAAGTCCCGTTCCAATGCCAAAAATCGATCTAGCTCTTTCAAAGCGCATTTCCCAATCAACTTTGAACCTTATACCTTTAGTAATAAAGTTGAAAATCTATTAAAGAAATTTGACATATTGTAGTAGGTTGATGTGCTGGTGTCTGTACATTATATATGTATACAAAAGTGAACATTAAGTCCCGGTCCAATGCCAAAAATCGATCTAGCTCTTTCAAAGCGCATTTCCCAATCAACTTTGAACCTTATACCTTAGTAATAAAGTTGAAAATCTATTTAAGAAATTTGACAGATTGTAATAGGTTGATGTGCTGGTGTCTGTACATTATATATGTATACAAAAGTGAACATTAAGTCCCGTTCCAATGCCAAAAATCGATCTAGCTTTCAAAGCGCACCTAGAAATCCTTTAATGGCCTATACATGTTGCATGTAGCGCTGGCACTGGATCAGGGTAGAGCGAGATTATCTTTTGACGTCCTTTGATTGATTGATTGATTTGTTTCATGTTACATAAATAATTATTCCCTAATTTTCAAAAAGATTTATTTTTGAAATATCAACACTATCAACACTTCTTGTTGAATTTAATTTAAATTAAGTAGCTCTAATTAGTATACTCTTGTTTCTTTAATATTTTGAAATATTTTACTGCTATATAATTAAATTAGTATTTGGTGTTAAATTCAATCTTCTTGGCGCCCCTTGGCATCTGGTCGCTCTAGGCGCCAGATGCCAAGGGCTACCCCAGCGCCGGCCGTCGGCTGGGGTAGCCCGCACGGAATAACTGGATCAGTTTATACACAGTATTCTTTGTTAATTTCGCAGGTGAGATACCAATCCATCAAGAAGGAGAAATCAGGTTCGGAGGAGGAGAGAGACTCAGCTGACGAACGTCTTTTAGGAGCCAGCGTATGACCCTACAGAAGCCCATTGTATTTAGGGCTTAAATCGTAATCTCTTAGAGTAGTACTAGCCATCCTAGTATATTAAACAACTGTCTGTTGTGACGTCACCCCCAAATATTCGACGAATTTTAACGGTACTAAGATAAAACCTGAGGAGGTAAGTCTGAGGGGGGGGGGGGGGGGGCATTCAACTCAATTGTTTAATTTTCTCGGTCGCCTAGTAACAAAAACTACTGGTCCATTACTGACTTGCCATACCGAGTTCCCCAAACATTGATTCACGACTCTCCGGCCTGCCTTCCAGTCGGTCAGTAGTCGACTTACGATAAACAAATAATGAATATCAATTAACGATAGATACTTGACTTTTGATCAATTAATCGTTAATCGATTATGATTTTCTCACTTCCATTATACTCGAATTTTACTCGATACGTCATGTAAAACTGTGTGTTTTGTATATATGTGTAATTTAAAGGTATATTAGTGGGTATGGCAAGTTATGTAGTACTTTGTGATCAAAATAGGAATGATCTTTCGCCATGTGGTAACGGATCAGCTGTCAAACCAAACATTAGAGTACCAAAAATTAAAAAAATCGCTTACATATCTATGTGAAGTCCGGGCGAAGTCAGTCCTAATTTTATTTTGTTCGCAGGGTAGTAGTTAAACATGATGTATAATATATTTATAATGTAACATGGCACCTATTATATAAATACATATTTAGACATTTCAAAATTACCTATACTAAAAACTTCCATAAACTATGACATACGTTATATTGAATCACAATTATTTTAGTTTTTATAAATACTTATTGTATAAATAAACATAAAATTATTGTAAAAAGACTATTGATATTGTTGCTTTTTTGAGGCCAAGACTTGGTAGTTTGGACGATTTTACTTGCATAGTATATTTGCTATGTATAGTGTGGCCATTATTTTAATATATTGTTTTTTGTTTTATTGAAATGAGTTATTAATTGTAACCTGTGAGATGTTTGTGAATATTATCTCTGACTAAAGAAGTTAGAGAACTAAATAAAACATGTTTGGAATTAAGATGTCGCTTTACTAAGTGAACGCTAAAATAAAAATATATCATGTACAAATATGCCATTTTGCTTCAAACAAATTTTATAATAAATAAAAAATATATTTTTATACGTTTTACTTTTGAAAATATGATAATTTTAATGTTCCTACACGGTATAGTACTTAGATCCTCATAGTAGTGCCATGTATTTTGTTTTTTTTGTATATTATGTACACCAACATCGAATAAAGACTGAGAAAGTCGTGGGAATCATATCTTCTTATTAAATTCCATTTGAATTCCACTTGATTAGGGTAGCTTTACACTTGTTTAGTATTACATCTACATTACGTTCCACTACGTTCATGGCATTTGTGAGGCAACCTGCGCGTGCGCTTGTTGCATAAAAATAAATAGTTTTTGTTGCCATTTTTAAGCTGACTGGCAACTATCTGGTAATTAAGAGCTCATATCTCCGGTCAAGTATATTTGATCGAAGATATGATTGCTACTTGCAGGATAAAATATTTTGCTACCCTGCAAGTAGTTCTGAATTGTTAAATTAATTGACTAACTGATTTGTATTAACTATTTAAAACGAACTTATTTCTCATTAAATAGATAAATAATTAGTCACATTATTACAATTTATTAAATACCTATCTGACTACGATCTGATTTAATTCAGCAAAAAATAAAATGATATTACTTTACTAAATATTGTTTACCACTATTTTATGAAAACAAAAATCATCTATGATTGTGATGTAATGTAAATATTGATAATAAGGACAAGTTTTATAAAAACTATGATGTATATAATGACCCATTATTATAACATACATTACAACATATTTGTGCATCTGTTCATTGTTTGTGCGAATATAATTCACCTACGTGTTCATTGTAGTTTTATTTTTATATCAAGTTTACCCGGCCTTTAGCCACCCGTCACGCCGTCGGCGATCAGCGAGTAGCGAGTAGAGTTAGCAACCGAAAACGAGTGGCCGAGCAGCGAGTGCGCGACGGCGATGAACGATTACTCGATGGTATGCGTATGTGAGTCTCAGCGAGTGTTCTGTCCGCCAAGCGCGAGCGTCCCTGAGCGAGTACTCTCTTTGATAGCTCTTGTCACTGCGACAAACAAGTACTCGCCGGCGCGGCGGGGTGAACAGTCGGCGTTCAACAATTAATATAGATCTCTTTTACTTTTCACGGGACCTACAATCTTTTGTATATTTCTTGAGCGAGATAACCGTTGATAGTCGGTTTCACGTCAATGCAGTGGTGGGTCAGATGCCTTTCTTTTCTGTGCTGCAGTGGGACAGGTGCCTTTCTCGTCAGTGCAGCAGTGGGATAGGTGCCTTTCTCGTCAGTGCAGAAGTGGGACAGGTGCTTTTCTCGTCAGTGCAGCAGTGGGATAGGTGCCTTTCTCGTCAGTGCAGAAGTGGGACAGGTGCTTTTCTCTTCAGTGCAGCAGTGGGATAGGTGCCTTTCTCGTTAGTGCAGAAGTGGGACAGGTGCTTTTCTCGTCAGTGCAGTAGTGGGATAGGTGCCTTTCTCGTCAGTGCAGAAGTGGGACAGGTGCTTTTCTCGTCAGTGCAGCAGTGGGATAGGTGCCTTTCTCGTCAGTGCAGCAGTGGGACAGGTGCTTTTCTCATCAGTGCAGCAGTGGTACAGGTGCTTTTTCTCGTCAGTGCAGCAGTGGGACAGGTGCTTTTCTCGTCAGTGCAGCAGTGGGACAGGTGCTTTTCTCGTCAGTACAGCAGTGGGATAGGTGCCTTTCTCGTCAGTGCAGCAGTGGGACAGGTGCTTTTCTCGTCAGTGCAGCAGTGGGACAGGTGATTTTTCTCGTCAGTGCAGCAGTGGGACAGGTGCTTTTCTCGTCAGTGCAGCAGTGGGACAGGTGCTTTTCTCGTCAGTGCAGCAGTGGGACAGGTGCTTTTTCTCGTCAGTGCAGCAGTGGGACAGGTGCTTTTCTCGTCAGTGCAGCAGTGGGACAGGTGCTTTTCTCGTCAGTGCAGCAGTGGGATAGGTGCCTTTCTCGTCAGTGCAGCAGTGAGACAGGTGCTTTTCTCGTCAGTGCAGCAGTGGGACAGGTGCTTTCCTCGTCAGTGCAGCAGTGGGATAGGTGCCTTTCTCGTTAGTGCAGAAGTGGGACAGGTGCTTATCTCGTCAGTGCAGCAGTGGGATAGGTGCTTTTCTCGTCAGTGCAAAAGTGGGACAGGTGCTTTTCTCGTCAATGCAGCAGTAGGATAGGTGCCTTTCTCGTTAGTGCAGCAGTGTGTATATGTATTTAGTTTTTTTTTTCTCGGAAACCAGGCGCTTGCTAGCTGTGTCATTTTGTAAAAGTGTTCTACACGAAGACGTCTATACGCAAAAAGAAATGTTGGTTTAGGCTTAATATATATTTTTTGTCTAATATTTTGCGACAGTTATTTTATGTGTGTGTTTGTGTTTTACACCATTTCCCGGCATCATCATTATGTATTTTAATATTGCAACAGTATTTTTAATTAAGGTATCCGGTACAAAGATTGCGCTCTGCTCTTGGCTCTGCTCAATAAAAAAACGAAATTTCTGAATGTTCCTATTTTGCCATAGCATGGTTCACCTACCCACGCCGCGCCTACCGGTACGCAGTCGCCATTCCAGTTTTTTTCGGCCATCCGGCAAGCAGGTATCATTTGGTTATACAGGTACCGTACATGTATCATGAGTACACGGGCTGTGTCCCATGAGGCGTCCGGGACGGAGGATTGTTTGCAATGGAAACATTTTTGACGGCCAGGATCCCGGTTTGCCCTGTCCCAGAACTGTGTACCTATATTGAGCCCGTTTATCCCGACTATCCCCTATTATTTCGTTACCTATGTTTGTTTATTATCTGCGTAAACAAAACTGTTGCTATGGTATTATTGAGTTCCACACACAGAGTACATTTTATATGGTTCCACATTCAATTAATGTGACATCAATAGATACACAGCATTGAGTCAATTTCTACGTCAGAATGGCTTTTGTTGCAATGCTTAATGTTTGTTAAAAACAATATTTTGTTACAAAGAACTGTTTTATTCATTTAGAAACTGTCAAAATGGACGAGCGGGATTTAAGAAAGCTGCTGAAGACGAAAAATGGATGTCGTGTGCCATTGATGCGGCCTATACCCGATGTACACCAGATGGACAAACTGCCGTTCGTACCGCTACCGCCTTATAATAGAATCAAGGTAAAACTATTGACTTATTGCAGAACTTCATTTATCCAAGCGTCTGGGAGCTAATAGACTTTCATTAGAGTTCAGACGTAACTAGTTCCGAGAGGATTCGTGGATGGAATCCCAACTATAATATTGCGAAAGCGAGTTTGTTTATTTGTTTGCTTGTTACGCTTTCACGCTAAAACGGCTGAACAGATTTGGATGAAATTTGGCACATGGGTAGACCATGACTTGAATTAGGACATGATACTTTTTATCCCGACATTCCCACGGGATCGATACTTATGCCCGGGCGCAGCTAGTATAACATAATGCTATGTGTAAGATTTTAGTCCTATACCTACCTACGAGTACTTATTGAACCGATATCTACGAGGTGGAATAGAATAATATGACAAGTTCTGGGTTCTATTCTGTTTACAGTTTTGTTCTGTTTTATTGTAAACAGAACAAAACTGTAAACAGTGTGCGTTACTCGCACATATTTAGTGGTCTGAAATCTGTTTAGTAGTTTTATTGTGACATAACATTGATGATGGACACGGATAGCACAGGACTGGTCGTCGTCATAGCGACGCTTGGGGGAGGCCACACACGTCCACTGTTGGCCATACCAGCAGTGAACGTCTCTCGGCTGAATGATGATGAAGTGACATCCATGAAAAATCATCTTTTTTAAATAAGTTAATAAAAAAGTACTACGTTTCATCGATGTGCTTTCCGCGGACGTGACACTGTAACATTCCTGCAAGTTCTTGACGTCTTTAACTGACACAAAGTTAGATACTTCCTTACACTAGAACTAGATTTTTCAAAAGCATAATTTATTTTAGGACAAACAACAAAGCCTCCGCAAGATCCTCGAGGAAAAGGCTACCGAGAGGAAACTAGAGATAGCTCGGCCGCTGCCTCAGCGCAGAGAACGAGACAGATTAGAGATATCACAGTCACGAAACATCGCAGTGCTGCGAGAATGCGCACAAAAAATACAACCGCCACCCATGTCTAAAGATTGGGAGCGAAAAATTTGCGACTTGGTCCCCTTTAAACTACGAAACATGTTTCCAATTTTAATGGACGAATTGATCAATGAGAGCAAACTCGAATGGAACAAAAATCTCCACTGCCTCGCGGTTAAGACCATCATTAGAGATGAACCCGGAGTTTCTAGGATAAGGTATCAAGAACCTTACTTTAAATATAATGGCATTACAGAAAATTATGAGAAAATGGTTTCGTTTCGTAAAAAACTAGTCGATGGTGCCCTTATATTACATCCTTTTATAAGGCTAATACTAGAGTCTTCCGAAAGAATGTTTCCCAAATTTATCATTGACTTAGCGAAGTATAGGGCACAGGGTGCTTTAAAATTAAATGAATTTCTAGCAAAAGTTTTGGAAGAAATCAAACGCGCTGAATATCTTGTTTCTAGCTCATGGTATGGAATCCTTGTTAACTGGCTCAAAAATCCGAGATGTCTCCGAGGAATGCGTAGTAGGAAAATACCAGATTTTGTCAGATGTGCGACCAAAATGATAGCAATGTCGATTCAAGAGCTTATGCGAAGATCTATTGATGCTATTATAGACGGGCTTAAAAATCCAGACACGGTTCTTATTTTGAATTTAGATCTAGATTTTGATGGAGAATTTATTTACGATCCAAGACTGGAACTTGTATACGAAGTTTTTCATAATATAGCAGACAAAATATGCAACATTTCGCAAAGACTTATGCCTATAGAGCAGTATCTTAGAATATCATATAACTTTGACGCATTACCAGTGCATTACAACAATTGGCTACACAAAGACGGCCATAAAAGACTACAACAACAATTAGATGTAGTATTCGAACCACTACTTCTTTATTTAGAAAAGTTACGAGTCGATTACAGTATGCTATACGGTTCGCCAGCGAAGGAAGCCTTGCTCAAATTTATTAAAGCAGAAGAAAAATTCGAAGTGTGTCGGGATAAGATTAAATATTTTCAAGAAATAGATTCCGAAATAACAGGTATTTTAGAAAATGAATATTTTAATTGTGCAACCGTTCGTCAACTCAGACTGGTGGACGGTTTGAAACGGAAAGCTTTGGAATTTATTAATGACTTAATAGGGGGTATTATCTACGCCCATTTAAAAGAAAACGATAGCATATGTGCTGCATTTGAAGATATAAAAGCTAAAGCTCTTAAAGACCCTGAAAATGCGATGGAATTAATAGAACAAGGAATTTATATTTTACACGCAAAAGCAGTTTTAGTTGAAGCGTTAAAAGAAAGAATTATGGTACAAATTAATATTATATCCAATCTTCTCGAGATGACTTCACTGACTGAAGAACACGTAGCATCTAACACACGAACCGTGAACTGGCTCAAAGACATTAAACCCATATTTGAAAGAAACGCTGCAGCATACGAATCCCACAAAGCAGAATTGGAAGAACACCTACTTGCTAAAATTGCATTCCTAAACAAAGAAGTTCTTGGAATGATACCGTATTTAGAGCTTTTAGACAACATGGACGATGTTAACCACACACTTGAATACCTTGAATACTTGAGAAAACTTGTGCATCGGTTAGACGATTGTGATAAACTCGTGATTTGGATTAATGCCGAAGAAACAACATTTAAATTTCCAACTACGGGGTATCCAGACTTAGAAGAATTAAAAGATTGCATTAAACCTTTTCACAATCTTATATTCTTAGCTCATAAATGGAAGCGGAGTTATTATACTTGGATGGATGGACCTTTTGAATATATGGATCACAATCAAATAGAATTTGATCACGATTTTTATTATAAGGAGTTCCTAAAAATATCAAAGGGTTATAGAAATAAAATAAAGCAACAAATTGCTGAAGGCGTGGAAAAACGTTTCCAGGGACTGGTAGATGATCCTGATGTCAACAACCTTCCGGCTCCAATGAAGTTGTGTGCTCAAGCTATTGCTGAATTAAAAGAATGGAGGCCCAATGTACAGATGGCCCATATAATGTGTAATCCAGCCTTAATGCAGAGGCATTGGGATGAAATGTCTATCATTGCTGGTTTTGATTTGACTCCTACGGCGGGTACCTCGTTGCGAAAGATCATTAACTTCAATCTTTGGGAGGACATTGACGAGTACGAAATTATAAGTGTAGCAGCAACAAAAGAACTAGCTTTGATAACAAATCTCAACAAAATGATGGCTGAATGGACAGACATATGTTTTAAAACGAATCCGTTTAAAGAGACCGGAATAAATATACTCACGGCACTTGACGATATTCAATGTGTTTTAGACGATCATATCGTCAAAACGATTGGTATGAGAGGTTCTGCATTCGTTAAACCTTTTGAAAATCAAGTTAAAGCATGGTATGAAAAAATTTTGAGGACAAACAGAACCATCGATGAATGGGGAAAAGTACAAAGTCAGTGGTTGTATTTATTACCCATATTCTCTTCTAAAGACATAGTTGCCCAGATGCCCGAAGAAGGAGTAATGTTTGTTGAAGTAAATAATACATACCGCAGATACATGACTTGCGTGGAAAAAGACCCTCATGCGCTTGAGCTCGCAGGTGCCGTCGGTGTGCTAGAAGCTTTTCAAGTTGCTACAGGACTACTCGAAAAAATTAACGACGGCGTTAATAATTACCTAGAAAAGAAAAGATTATATTTCCCAAGATTCTTCTTCTTATCTAATGACGAAATGTTGGAAATTTTGTCCGAAACAAAAAATCCTCTTAAAGTTCAGCCTCATTTAAAGAAATGTTTTGAAGGAATAAATAAACTAGTATTCGATGAAGAATTTAATATATCTGCTATGATATCTCAAGAAACTGAACAAATTGAATTCCTTGAAATTATTAGTGTTCAAGCTGCAAGGGGGTCTGTGGAAAAGTGGTTGGTTCAAGTCGAGGATCAAATGCTAAAAGCCGTTAAATCAGAGACCGAATTATCTTATTACGACTATCCAAACTTAAGCCGTAATGATTGGATACTTTCGTGGGAAGGTATGGTAGTGCTAGCTATATCTCAAATTTATTGGGCCGTTGATGTGCACGAATCTCTGGAAACACATAAATTAAGTGAATTAGATGCGTTTCATCGTTCATTGAGTAAACAACTGAATGAAACTGTTGCCGTAGTTCGCCGTACTGATTTGACTAAATTAAACAGTATTACAATAAAAGCTCTCATTGTAATCGATGTGCACGCCAAAGATGTAATATTTGATTTAGTAGGTAAAGGTGTTACTGAAGTAACAGATTTTCAGTGGCTAGCACAACTTCGTTACTACTGGGAAGAGGAGAAGGTTTCTGTAAAAATTATAAATGCCGTAGTGAACTATGCATACGAATACTTAGGCAATACCGATCGATTAGTGATAACACCTTTGACTGATCGATGTTACCGAACTCTTATAGGAGCTTACTATCTCCATTTAAATGGCGCTCCCGAGGGCCCCGCGGGAACAGGTAAAACTGAAACAACGAAGGACTTAGCCAAAGCATTAGCCGTTCAGTGCGTTGTATTCAACTGTTCTGACGGATTAGATTACAAAGCAATGGGTAAATTTTTTAAAGGGTTGGCTTCTTGTGGTGCCTGGGCGTGTTTTGATGAATTTAATAGAATAGACGTTGAGGTGCTCTCTGTCATTGCTCAACAAATATTATGCATAGTTCAAGCCATTAGACAGCATTTAGAAACCTTTGACTTTGAAGGCACAAAATTAACTCTAAACCCTGCTTGTTATGTTTGCATTACTATGAATCCGGGCTATGCAGGACGGTCTGAGCTACCTGACAATCTAAAGGTACTATTTAGAACAGTTGCAATGATGGTACCAGATTATGCAATGATAGGTGAAATTTCCTTGTATTCTTTTGGCTTTGTTGATGCTAGAAGTTTATCAGTAAAAATCGTCACTACATATCGACTGTGTTCCGAACAGTTATCTTCGCAAAATCACTACGATTATGGAATGCGAGCTGTGAAAACTGTTTTATCGGCTGCAGGTAACTTGAAAAGAGATTTCCCTAATGAAAGCGAGAGCATTCTACTCCTTCGGTCTATCACAGACGTCAACTTACCCAAGTTCTTGTCTCATGACGTACCTTTATTTGAAGGCATAATATCCGATTTATTCCCCGGGATCACACTACCAAAACCGGATTATGAGAACTTCTTGGATGCATGTCATGTTACATGTGAAATAAATAATCTCCAACCTATGGATTGTTTCCTTCTTAAAATAACGCAAATATTTGAAATGATGATCGTGCGGCATGGATTTATGATAGTAGGTGATCCTTTCTCTGGCAAATCAATGACATTAAAGATATTATCAGAATCGTTAACATTGATGGAAGATAGGAATCAACCTAACGGATGTGCATGCACTTACAAAGTGTTAAACCCTAAAGCAGTCACGATGGGTCAGCTTTACGGTGCGTTTGATCCAATTTCGTATGAGTGGACTGATGGTATTGTGGCAACAATCTTTAGAAATTTTGCTTCAGACGATACTCCTGTCAAGAAATGGATCGTCTTTGACGGCCCTGTAGATGCAGTTTGGATCGAAAATATGAATACTGTTTTAGATGACAATAAAAAGCTTTGTTTAACTTCGGGTGAAGTGATGGCTATGACTAGTGTTATGTCCATGATATTTGAGGTTGCTGACCTATCTCAGGCCTCGCCCGCTACCGTCTCTAGATGTGGAATGATATACATGGAATCAGTCTCACTTGGATTCAGACCGTTCTATAAATCCTGGGTGAAAACCCTAAATCCTGTATGGTATGAAGAAAATGAGAACTACATTTACACAATGTGCGATTGGCTATTTGATCCATTAATTTATTTCATAAAAAAACAGTGCACACAATTAGTCACGGGTGGAGACGTCAATTTAGTAGTAAGCACGCTCAGACTTGTGGTCATGTATATGGATGATGCGGTCGAAGGTGAAGAAGACACAAGGTATACTAGGACTTGGTTTACTGCTGCGTTTATGAGTAGTTTGATTTGGGGTGTTGGCGGCATACTTAATACCGATTCCCGTGAAAAATACGATCTTTTAATTAGAGAGTATTTTAGGGGCGAGAAGGGTTTGCCGCCCTCGGTAGATCGCATCGATGTATCTGTTCCTGTAGAAGGTATGCTTATTGATCATTATTACATGTATAAAGGTAAAGGTTGTTGGAAACCGTGGATAGATGCTGTGAAATCAGTTGTTGTGAAGGAACAGATTAATTTACTTCAAACTGTTATTCCAACGTTGGAAACCGAAAAATACTATGCTCTATTAGAGTTACATACTAGGTTCAAGCAGCCTCTGCTTTTTATTGGACCTACGGGTACCGGAAAAAGCTTCATAATCCAAAATTATTTGATGAATCGTATTTCTATGGACCTTTATACTCCAGGATTCATAACTTTTACAACTACAACCTCTGCCAATCAAACGCAAGAGCTAGTTATTTCAAAACTATTCAAGAGAAGAAAAAATAATTACGGTCCAACGAAAGGGAAAATAGCTATCATATTTATTGATGATATGAACATGCCTGCCACAGAAACATATGGTGCTCAACCAGCAATAGAGTTACTAAGATTATATTTCGATCAGAAACATTGGTATGACCTAAAAACAACGGATAAATTGTACATACATGACACCATCTTCTATGGGGCTATTGGACCAGTTGGTGGCAGTCGACAACTTATTTATCCAAGAATGTTAAGACATTATAATATTTACTCAATTAATGAGTTTTCAAAAGAGAGCATGACTAAGATATTTAGTACTTTGTTACAATTGGGTTGGAGAAGAAATGGGTTCGGTCAAGACACACAGCCCGTTATAGTAAACATTATTGCCGCTACAATGGAAGTTTATGATAATGCTACGGAACAATTAAGACCAACGCCTGCTAAATCGCATTATACCTTTAACTTACGTGACTTTTCGAGAGTTATCCAAGGGTGTGCTTTGCTAAGAAAAGAATCTGTTGATAGTAAAAAAACATTCATAAAGGTTTGGGTTCATGAAATTTTACGCGTATTTTATGACCGACTTGTGGATGATGATGATCGTTCTCAGTTTTTCGAAGGTCTTAAACAAACAACCAAAGAATTCATGAAAGACACGTTTGAAAATGCGTTAGATATTTATAAAGATGATAGAGAGAACGTTACTCGCGATACTATCAAAGCCATGATGTTCGGTTCTTACCTAGACACAGACAGTCTAGAAGGTGAACGACGATATGAGGAAATGCCTTCAAAAGAAGCTGTACTAAACGTAGCAGTATCAATGCTAGCCGAATACAATACAATGCACAAATCAAAAATGACTATTGTACTATTTGACTATGCTTTGGAACATTTATCAAAGATTTGTAGGCTTTTATGCATGCCTTCAGGAAACGCTCTACTTGTTGGTGTTGGTGGATCTGGAAGACAATCTCTTACGCGTTTAGCCAGTACTATATTGGGTCAACAAGTATTTCAGCCTGAGATAACAAAAGCTTACAGCGTAAAAGATTGGCACGAAGACATAAAATCGGTCCTTCGTGAGTCAGGTGGCTTGAATAAAGACACTACTTTCTTGTTTACTGAAGGTCAAATAAAAGAAGAAGTGTATATACAGAATCTAGATAGTCTACTTAACTCCGGTGAAGTACCTAATTTGTATGGCATAGACGAACAACAAGAAATTCTTGAATTAACGCGTTTAGCAGCACAAGGAGGTAACAGGAATCTTGACATAGGTCCTTTACAGATACTCTCTTTCTTTGTTGGGCGCTGTAAAGCAAAGTTACACATTGTATTGTGTTTCAGTCCAATAGGAAGTGCTTTTAGAACAAGACTACGACTTTATCCGTCTTTGGTTAATTGTTGTACTATTGACTGGTACGACAGCTGGCCCGAAGATGCTTTAGAAATGGTTGCACATTATTATATGATTAAAGTTAATGTACCCGATAAAGTGAAAGCAGCTGCCGTAATAGCTTGCAAACAATTTCATGTAGACGCTCGAGTCATATCGATTGAATTCTTCAATACACTTGGGAGGAAATCCTATATTACGTCAGCGTCTTATTTGGATTTAATAAAATCTTTTACCTCGTTAACTAACAGAAGGCAAAGAGAATTAAGAGCAGCGAAACTTAGATATACCAATGGTTTAGATAAATTAGCTTCAGCAGCAGAGGCAGTAGAAATAATGCAACGTGATTTAAACGCTTTGAAACCTCAACTTATGGTTATGGCTGCTAAATCAGCTAAGATGATGCAAGAAATAGAAGTAGAAACTGCAATCGCCGATAAAGCTGCCGCTCAAGTAAGAGAGGATCAAAAAATTGCAAATGTTCAAGCGGCGGCTGCACAAGAACTTAAAAAAGATTGTGAAGCTGACTTAGCTCTCGCGTTACCAATTTTAGAAGACGCTATTTCAGCTTTAAATACTTTAAAACCAGCTGACATAACGATTGTAAAATCTATGAAAAATCCCCCATTTACAGTGAAGTTAGTTATGGCAGCAGTGTGTGTGATAAAAGGTATCCAACCTGATAAAATCCCAGATCCAGACAACCCTGGAAAAAAAATATTAGATTTTTGGGGCCCTAGTAAGAGAATACTAGGAGACATGAGTTTCTTGGAGTCTTTAAAAAACTTTGACAAGGATAATATCCCTGTTCCTGTTATGAACAAGATTCGAAAAGAGTATCTTTCTCATAAACAGTTTAAGCCTCATATTATTGCAAAAGCTTCGACAGCTGCTGAAGGTCTATGCAAATGGATTATTGCAATGGATATGTACGATGCTGTAGCAAAGGTCGTAGGCCCAAAGAAAGCAAAATTATGGGCTGCTGAAAAAGAATTCGCAGAAACAATGGCTATTTTGGAAGAAAAGAAAGCATTAGTAGCCAGATTAGAAGCCAGGTTAGCAGAATTGAACGCAGCATTACAAGAAGCTAATATTCAAAAGAAAGCATTGGAAGACGAAGTACAGTTGTGTCTTGATAAATTGGCTAGAGCTGAAAAGTTAATCGGTGGCTTAGGTGGCGAAAGAATACGTTGGACACTGGCTGCCGCAAATTTACAGACGTTATTTGATCATTTAGCTGGGGATATCCTTGTGTCATGTGGCATCATGGCTTATTTATCACCTTATACGTTGCCTATCAGAATCAAGATGATTGCCCAATGGCGTGACCTAGTTATAAAATTACAAATGCCACATTCCGAACAGTTCGTATTTAAAGATATATTAGGCACCGATATCAAGATTCAAAATTGGTGTATAGCTGGACTACCCAGAGATTCATTTTCCGTCGATAATGGTGTCATACAAGACAATTCAATGAGATGGTCTTTAATGATTGATCCGCAAGGTCAAGCAAATAAATGGATAAAAACGATGGAAAAGGGTAACGATTTGCAATTGCTTAAATTTACTGATGGCAATTACATGAAAGTTATGGAAACTTGTTTGGAATACGGGAAGCCCGCCCTCATAGAGTGTGTTATGGAAGAGGTAGATGCTCCATTAGACCCAGTTCTTTTAAAAAATACATATACACAGGGAGGTAAAGAATATATTGCCCTTGGAGATAATGTAATAGAATATCATCCACAATTCAGGCTTTACATGACGACTAAATTAAGGAATCCGCATTATTTGCCTGAAGTTTTTAACAAAGTGACGTTAATAAACTTTGCGCTTACTAAAGATGGATTAGAAGATCAGTTATTAGGCATAGTAGTAGCAAAAGAAAGACCTGATTTGCAAGAGAAAAGAGAAAAATTAATCGTCCAAAGTGCTGGTAACCGAGCTGCATTAAAACAAGTAGAAGATGATATCTTACGTACTTTACAAGAAACAAAAGGGGATATATTGGAAGATGAATCTGCTGTTGAAGTTCTAGACTCCTCGAAAATTTTATCGGATGATATTATGAAAAAGCAAGAAGCTGCCTTGGAGACCGAGATTATTATAGATAAATTCCGTCTTGGTTATAGACCGATCGCTTCACATTCTGCTATATTATATTATTGTGTCACTGAATTGCCTAACGTTGATCCTATGTATCAATATTCCTTAATCTGGTTTATAAATCTTTACATACTTTCAATCGAGAATGCGAATAAATCTAAAGATTTGGATAAAAGATTAAAGTTTTTGAAAGATACTTTTACTTATAATTTATACAGCAACGTATGTAGATCACTCTTTGACAAAGATAAGTTGATGTTTTCTTACGTTATGTGCTCTAAAATGCAACTTACTTCAGGTGAAATGAACATAGATGAACATATCTTTCTTATAACTGGAGGTATAGCAATTGAAAATCACTTAAAAAAGCCCGTTGATTGGTTACCTGATAAAAGCTGGGACGAAATATGTAGATTAAGTGACTTACACAATTATGCTGGGTTCCACAACGATTTTGTCAGGAATATAAGAAAATGGCAAGAAGTATATGATGATATGGAACCACACAATAGACCACTGCCCGGAGAGTGGAACACGAAATTGAGTCAATTTCAAAAACTATTGATTGTAAGGGTTTTAAGACCTGACAAATTGACAACAGCAATATCAGATTTCGTGGAAAAACAAATGGGTAAGAAATACATAACGCCACCGCCGTTTGATATTGGTAAATCTTTTGGAGATTCAAACTGTCTTGCACCTTTAATATTCATATTGTCTTCAGGCTCGGATCCAATGGGAGCTTTGATAAAATATTGTGAACGAATGGGATATTCACATAGATTCAACTCCATATCGTTAGGACAGGGGCAAGGCCCAATTGCGCAAGCAATGATTGAAAGAGCCCAACTTGAAGGAGGCTGGGTATGTTTGCAAAATTGTCACTTAGCGGTTTCATGGCTCCCAACTCTTGAGAAAATTATAGAAGGTTTCGATTTAACGAACACAGATTTAAGTTTTCGATTATGGCTGACTAGTTATCCAACTAACCAATTTCCTCAATCTGTTTTACAAGTAGCAGTTAAAATGACAAACGAGCCACCTACGGGACTTCAACATAATCTAAATCGATCTTATATTTCAGAGCCTGTAAAAGAAACTGAATTTTTCGAAGGATGCCCTGGCAAAGATAAAACTTTTAGCAAACTTTTATACGGTATCAGCTTTTTCCATGCCGTAGTGCAAGAAAGAAAAAAGTTTGGTCCTTTAGGATGGAATATTCAATACGGCTTCAATGACTCTGACTTTCAAATATCAGTAATGCAGTTGCAAATGTTTTTAAATCAATATGAAGAAATTCAATTTGTAGCTATTAAGTATTTGACCGGTGAATGCAATTACGGTGGCAGAGTGACTGATGATTGGGATCGTCGTTTAATAGTTACAATATTAGATAACTATGTTAATGCTGGCGTCGTAAATGACCCAAATTACACGTTTTGTGACATTGGCCCACAATATGGCTTGTCGCGGAGATGTGAATATCAAGATTACCTGAAGCATATTGAAACCGTTCCCGTAAACCCCCCACCTGAAGTTTTTGGACTGCATATGAATGCAGGAATAACTCGTGATTACGCTTCTTCCATGGCATTAACGGCAGCTTTGGTTCTCGTTGAAGGTGGTGGTAGCGGCGGAGAGGGTGGAAATACAGAAGTTATTATTATTCAAATGGCCGAAGAAATTCTTTCTAAGCTACCACGTCACTTCGACGTGGAAAATGCACAAAAAAAATATCCTGTTGATTACAATGAATCTATGAATACAGTTTTAATTCAAGAGATGGAACGTTTTAACAAATTGTTAATGGAGATGAGGAACTCTTTACTAGATATGCAAAAAGCAGTCAAAGGCCTTATTGTGATGTCCGCATCATTAGAATTACAGTCCGTTGCAATGCTGCTTGGAAGAATTCCAAATAACTGGGGTAAAGTTTCCTACCCAAGTTTGAAGCCACTTCCTAGTTATATAACAGATTTCATAGAACGTTTGACTATGTTGAACGATTGGTATACCAATGGGAAACCACCGACATTTTGGCTGTCAGGATTCTTTTTCACTCAGGCGTTCCTCACCGGATCTATCCAAAACTACGCTAGAGCTAAAAAAATACCTATAGATTTGCTAGTATTTGACTTCCAAGTACGTAAGGTTGATTATGAAAAAAATGCCCCAGATTCAGGAGTGTATGTGCAGGGTCTATTTATGGATGGAGGGCGTTGGGATCGGAAAACCCATGCAATAGGGGAACAATTCCCCAAAATATTAAATGATAATATGCCAGTTATATGGTTGTATCCCAAAATTAAACTAGAATTTGACGAGGGCACAAGATACAAATGTCCCTTGTACAAGACTTTAGAGAGGAAAGGAGTATTAGCTACAACAGGGCATTCATCTAATTTCGTATTAGCGTTTTATCTGCCATCTGATAAATCCCCAGCTCATTGGGTTAAACGAAGCGTGGCCTTACTGCTTCAGCTCGACAATTAACGGCTATGTTTTTAACGTTTACTTTTTTCGTGTCGGTGTAAATTATATCGGGCTATAGGCTTTCCCTTGCTGACCTGCTATCGCTGTATGCAAGGCGCGCTATGTATTATTACTCGAAGCTTTTGTCAGTTCTTATACCCACCGGCGTGTCGTCCTTCAGGACTGAATTTCAATTGAGATTATAGAAATGGCATTTCATCGTGAAGGAGGTCATATTTAGTACCAAAAAAAACATTAACAGACAACATTCATTAACATTCGTTTTTTTTGTTCTTGTCAGTAAATAATTAAAATACAAAACAAAGGTTATCTATGAAAGCTCACAACGTCTATCTATATCTGTGGTTCACACCTTTGAACCAGTATTATTATTAAAAAAATATTCTCTGCGGTCAAATTATTTTTGTTAAGTACTGTCAACGTAGGGCCGTTTTATCAATCGTAATTCGTCAGATAACTTCGAAACGATAACGTCAGATAACGTTTTTATTTCTGAAGAATAAATAAGGCAGTTTGACATTATTTTCTATGCAAAAGTTGTAAAACCGCAATTTTTATTCTTCAGAAAAATGTTAGGGACGTTACACATGGGGCCGCCCGGCGCCAATTTGTATATTGGACCCTCATACATGGTGCCTCCGCGGCGATGGAGTCTTGATACGGCGGCGGCGAAAAAGGCTGCCGCTGCGGCACCACGTGAAAGGCCCGGACTCCACCAAAGCGGAGACGAAACAATAGAATTTCGTTATTCACACATCTCGCCCCCACTCAGCTTCAGTGGAGATATGAGCTGTGCCTCGCCGAGAGCTGGGCGGTGGTACAAAGCGGACATAATATGAGTTGTGCCTTAAAAGCTGGAGAGATATGTGCGGCGGCGTGCAGATTACGCATTTCCGGACAGTTTCGGTGGATACACCTAGGCTAGCAGAAAAACATCTCTTCTCGTCTCCGCTTCGGACATCTCTGCACATATCCGCTTTGGTGGACTCCAAGCCTAAACGCTCTTATCTGAACCTCATCTAGCTTATTTTTAACATTTTTTTTAAGACGTGTTTTATGTGATTCAGATATAGATAGTGCAATCCACGACGACGTGCCCCACTCCGCTCTGCTTCGTACTAAATAATCGCGGAGTGGGTGCGTCGTCGTGGATTGCACTAACTGTATCCTATTTACAGAACAAATAATTTCATTTATTTTTTGAAAACTTTGTTTTAAGAACTGTATTTTTTACACACAGACGTCACTCGAAAATAATTGGCCATATCCTTACAAGTTGTGAAGTTGTACCTAAGTTGTAGTTTAGTTCGGGTAGAATCACTAGACTAAATCGCAAGCCTAGCAAATAAGACTTAACCTATTGCCTTGTGGCACACCAAATTATTTGTGTGTTAATTCAATGTTATCAATAAGTCGCCTATCATAACAGGGTTATACCTTATTTTCTCTGATTAATTTTCGCCCGGTTGGGGACATCCTCCCCCCCCCCAGAATCACGTGTATTTTTTTAATTGTAAGTTAGTATTTAATTTACAAAAACTATTTCAAACGTCACACATTAAACGATTTTTTTTCTCGTACGAAAAAATACACGAGATTGTCACATCATAACATCCAGCGACCATATAACCCATTGGGTTTTATTTTATGGTCGCTGATAATATCCCATCCCCATCGTTATTAATCCTGATCGTGATTTTTTATTAACCCTTGTTTGACCTCACGTGATGAAAGGGGTCTTCCCTTGAATCACGTGAAGTGTATCGGTCGGTACCCTGTTTAACGGGTACGTAATTAGGTATTATTTAATTGATGAATTTATTTATAGACATAGGTATATGAATATGTTATAGTGTTCAGGTACCATTACAGGCACATACCTAAGCTAATATGCCCAGTGCTATTTTGATATTATAGTTACCTAAAATAAAATTTCTAATTTCGTCTAAAGCTGCGGTAGTTGCGAGCGGCGTGTAGTTTGTATTAGATATACCTAAGTTTCCCGCGGCTGATTAGGTACAGGTATCGGCGCGGTTTAAGAGCCCTGTACCCAAATTGCGTAATACACGATCAATCCGAATCTGAATTGTTTTGAAACAGATTGTTAATCCATTGCTACATAAGTTCGAAAAAAAATCTGCTCAACAACGTAAATAACGCAATGAATGTTGTTGAACTGTCAAAATGAAACTTAGTCGTAAATAGTAATCGTTTACGAAAAGGAGATGTTCCAAATCCGGCCCAGTATGTGTACAGTACCTCGAAAAATCGAGAAAAATCTATGGAATTCGGGAAAAATACAGATAAATTGTTTAAATGCATACTTTTCTTGTAATAATTTGATATTTATCAATTATTTTTATCGACTTTCAACATGGCGTCTCGCGTACTCTGTGGTTAAAAACAATGTCAGTAAACCATAGATCGGCCATTGATCATAGATCGTGAACTGTCTACTGTCACTTCAGTCGCTTTCGGTTTGATGTTCGTTTTGTTTGTTTTTCTCGAGTCTACAAAAGTCTGAACGAAACGTAGTGATTTGACAACTAGCACAAATAAACATGTCAAACATTATTAATCAATCAACATGACAGCTTACCGCCATGACGGGTTTTTGTTGTGTGTTGCAATTTCAAGTGTACATTCTTGTGTTTTACTACCAAACAAAGCCAACTTAAAGTAATTGGATGATTGAAAACTGTTTTAATTGTGTTTCCCCATTTTTTTGTATGGTGTACAAAGAGGTGGCCGGGGCTCCATACATTTTGAAACACCTCCTTTGTTACGTAAGTAATTAGATAGCTGACCATGCATGCACTGATCTCGATTTTTGGGTCTGTTTGGTGGGGGGAGTGAGGTGATATGGGGGAAGCGGCCGGCGGGCCGACATCGGTAGTTTTTCTACCGTGAAGTTTTCTTAGAAATTGTTTTATTAGCATCGCTTGTTTGCCTTTATGCGTGAATGGAACATGCGTGAATTTCCCCATCACTTTTGCCGAGAGCTCTAAAACCGTGCCGATAGGTACCTTGTAGGAAGGTACCTGCATTACCTATACTTAGGAAATAAAAATACCTATGTAATCTAACACTTGATTGCAAAATTGCAACTTTAGAGGGAATTACTTGTTTGGTGCAATCTAAACTTAAATCATGGTATAAAAATAAAGTCATTATATAATTTCACATTTGTTTTTATTTAATTACCTAATAAAAAGATACGTATACTATATTATGACCCATTTTCATTGCTGCTGTTCATCTGCGGAGCGTTTCGCTTCGTGACTTCGCGTCTTGTGTTTTCAGCCTCGAGCAATCTTTTTCTCAACTTCAACATTATCGCGTTGTTTCTTTTCTGAAAATGTGTGCTTTTTTCATTTCTAACGTGACTCTATTATCATCGTGTACGTCCACGTCCATAATATATATGGAATACGGCCACGTGCACGGAAAAAAGCCTCTTTTGTCAATTAAGTACTTTTCTAATTGTGAGAAAGCTTGAAATAATGGAAACATTAAGTCTGTGTGACTATATAATTACAGTTTTTGTGGTGCTAAACCATTCGTGTCAGTCAAGGTCAGGGCACCTGTTAATAGTAGCATCATTTTTTCGTTCTCGAAAATATGGTTTATTTTAAAGATATACCTATAGGTATATACCGAAGTGTTGGGCAGAGGCAGTAGCGAATGCAGAAAAAATCAAGGCCCCCTCGAATTTTCGCTAAAAGAAATCTTGAGCTATGGGCGTTATACTGAGTTATAACTAATAACGTGATAACAAAATAATTAAGTCACATGTAAGTTTTTTTTATTGAAACTGTTTATACACACATACGAGACAATGCCATCATAAGATATAAAAAAGGAACAATTTGAGTTCTTAACTGTAAACGAAGAATTCCATGCGCCTATTCTTTCTAGCAAATTGGTTTATTACCTACATCGTCGATAGGACAATCAATGTCAAGGTGAGTGTTCAACAGAGCTGAGCTCAGTCATGTCTTTGTACGCCGCAATTTTGAAAAACTTCTTTCTACTGTAGCAATGTTCATTCTCTATCTACGGTAGCAATAGATACAGGTAGACTAGCAAATATTTTGTGCAGCGTGTGCAAAGTAGGATAATCACATCTTTGGCAAACAGACAACGCTTGCAGAACAGAATCAAGATCATTAAGTGCATTAGTAGTTTCAGGTTAGTTTACTAACCACACGAAAAGAAGAAGATTAAGTGCATTTATGCTCGTTTGCTTGTATTGGAGAATTTCTCCCATTAGTCACTTTTTAATCAAAAAGTGAGATTATTCCAATTTTAAATTATAAGTATTTTCTTCAGAAAAACGTTATCTCATGTCAGATGGTCCAGTATTGGAATAAAAACAGTTATTTTCCAATATGTGATAACGTCGTCATTATGATCGCAGTTTTCCTTGTGGCTTTGCGTCCCTGTAAGACGAGGAACACTCATCTCATTTTAAAATGTTAATTAATGTTTTTCAGTTAATCTTTTCTATCTATAATATACCTACGTTTACAAGCAAAAAATTACACATATACAATTTCACACACACTTTCACAATTTTTTCACTTCATTTTCGGGAATTCTATTATACAGGATATAAACAAGAAAATATAAAGCATTTTATCGTTGTTGTCTTTCTTACCGATTGCTTGCCTACTGAATTTCTCTTGTCAGTACAGGTCATGTCATCTCATGTCTCTGATTTATACAGCTATGCACAATATACTTTACCTCTATTATTTAAATTCTACTCTTCGATAATTCTAATTTGATAAACAATGACATTGACAACCTTAAAGTATGTGACTCTACTACATGTGATTTGGCCGACTGCTTAGACCTCATCCCGAATAATGAAAAACATCTCAAAATTATGACTCAAAACATAAGAAGCATAAATTGCAACATGCCAGGTTTAAATGTGCTATTAGCTCAATCGAGAACGTCGTGGGACATAATAATTCTCACGGAATGCTGGTTACCACATGCCTCAAATCTTCCGGTATTAAATGGCTATAACTATTACTCAACTAACAAAAACAAAACTCAAAACGAGGGTGTAGTTGTTTACATAAGAAATGGTTTACGTGCTAATGTTGTCGAACCTGACTTTCATGACGCAAATTGTTTAACAATACAAATTAATAATGACACCGTTGTTTTAGCTATTTATCGCCCGCCATCGTATAAAAATATATCAAACTTCTTACAATCCCTTAATGAAATATTAATAAACTATTCTTCTTGTAGAAACATTATTCTCACTGGTGACATAAATATAGATATCAGTACTTCTAATCATGATCGAAATGCTTCACCTTACCTTGATCTGACTTCGTTTCACGGCTTGCTACCGGCTCACGTTATTCCAACACATGGAAAAACATGTCTAGATCACGTTATTCTTAAAACGAAATTGCCAGCATATGTTCTTATAGCTCAAACAACCCTCACCGATCATTATACTGTCATCCTTTCGTTGAATCTATGTTTTCCTAGACACTTGAATCACATGATCTCACGGATAGATTCGGTTGGATTGCATTCTGACCTAAATAAAACAAACTTTCAACCAGTTCTCGAGACACATGATGCAAACATAGCAGCTGACAAACTTGTTCACATTCTAAAAACTGTAGTAGAGTCAAACACTAAAATAATTACCGTCTCCAAGCGGAAATCAATCATTAAACCCTGGATAACCCCAGGTCTCTTGAGATGTATAAAAAACAGAGACAATCTAAGTAAAAAAACAAAAAGACATCCTGACAATTTAATACTAAAAACAACATACACAAGGTATCGAAACTATTGCAACAAAATTTTAAAAAAAGTTAAAAGGGTATTTGAAAGAGAAGAAGTAAAAAAAGCGGGAAAGGACAGCCGCCGCCTCTGGAAAGTAATAAATAAGGTTTCAAATAGATCAAGACCCAAGACATCACCTACTGAATTAATAAGCCCGCAGGATCTACCAGTTCATTCCTTAAATAAAATAAACCACTTTTTTGCCAATATTGGCTCCACCTTAGCTAGTAAAATAACTACCCAACAACAGGGTCATGATTACCCCCCTACTAGTACCCACCTGCCTGCCTTTTCCCATTCCATGGTTATCTTGCCCACTGATGAAGACGAGGTAGCTGCTATTATTTCCTC
This sequence comes from Xanthia togata, assembly GCA_963853775.1. Taxonomy (NCBI): domain Eukaryota; kingdom Metazoa; phylum Arthropoda; class Insecta; order Lepidoptera; family Noctuidae; genus Xanthia; species Xanthia togata. Next base: position 9,389,021 of record OY970805.1, read on the forward strand.
TCTAAAGCGCGACTGTGCCGTGGGCTGCGACACTATTTCTTCAAATCTTCTCATTGCACATAAGAATCTTTTAGTCCCATCCATTACTCATGTCTGCAACTTGGCGATAGAATCCGGTACCTTTCCACTTGCGTTTAAAAAAGCACTTATCCATCCCGTTCACAAGAGTGGGGACCGTCACAGTGTTAATAATTACAGACCAATAGCAATTCTGCCTGCCTTATCAAAAAACCTGGAACGGCTATTGAACAATAGATTGGTGAAATATCTAGAATCAAATAACCTACTGTCCCAATTTCAATTCGGTTTTCGTGCAAAAAAATCGACGGCTATGGCGGTACACGAGCTTACAAACTTTATTGTTTCTAAGATGGATGATAAGAAGAAGTCCTTAGCCATCTTTTTAGACCTAGCTAAAGCCTTTGATACGGTGTCGGTTCCAATCTTGCTACGTAAGCTTGAAAACCTTGGCATACGGGGAAATCAGTTGTTACTTTTCAAAGACTACTTAACTAACCGCACGCAATTTGTTAAAATTGATAACCACTGTAGTGACACTCTCCCCGTAGCTTTTGGAGTTCCTCAGGGAAGCATCCTTGGGCCTACATTGTTTCTGGTGTATATTAACGACCTCTGCAATCTCTCTCTTCAAAATGGACGTATTATTACCTTTGCGGATGACACTGTGATTCTTTTCAGCGCGGACTCATGGAAAGAGGTCTATAACTACGCTCAGGTCGGGTTTAATACTGTGAGTAGTTGGCTGAGAACTAACATACTCACATTAAATTTCGATAAAACCAAGTATATAGCCTTCACTTTACGGAACAGCCCGCTGTCATCTCTCCAACCATTCTCCATTCTTACTCACACCTGTTCATACCCTCATAACGGTGATTGTTCCTGTTCCAAATTGCAGAAGGTCGACAATATTAAGTACTTGGGGGTCACCTTAGATTCTAAATTAAACTTTGCCGCACATATAAATTGTCTTACTAGCAGAATACGGAAATTTATCTTTGTGGTTAAAAATCTTCGGTCTATCCTTAATTCCAAGCAACTACTATCTGTATATTGTGCGTTGTGCCAATCGCTCCTAACATATTGTATTACTGCATGGGGTGGAACGTTTAAAACTAACCTTTTGGCACTTGAAAGAGCTCAAAGGGCAGTCCTTAAAGTCGCACTATTCCTTCCTTTCCGTCATCCCACTGTAGAAGTTTATAAGTCCTCCAAAGTTCTCTCAATTAGGCAGCTTTTTATTCTACATGTTGCGTTGAAACAACGATCTCTTATACCTTTTATAAATACCCATCATAATTCTTCCATGAGAAGCAGAAGAAGAAATGTATGCCAACCCAAAACAGTAAAAACTCAATTTGCCCGAAATTTCTTTTCTTTTCTTGGCCCGTTTCTATACAACAGACTGAATAATTTACTTTCAATTCATTCCCTAAACAAAACCACTTTTAAAAGAAAATTAACGGACTGGCTTATCACTTTAGATTATACGCAAATTGAAGACCTTTTCAAAACCATATCCTAACATAATGTTCCCTTGCAACGCACTCACGATTACCCCGCACCACACACACTCACTCCCCATCACACACACTCACCCCACACACCACAAAACCTCACCTACACCTACATCCTCCCTTGCACGGGATTCTTAATAAATTACTTTACTTTATTCCACTATTTTTATTTTATAAGTCAAGTTTTATGAGCAATATTGTAATATTATAATGTATGAGATTTTTATTGGAATATTATATGCGAATCAGATCGTCTCCAGTACAACATATAAATGTAAATCTTTGTTTAGGGGGCCTGGTGACCTGACATACAAGTTTTGTAAAAAACTTATTTTAGGCACCAGTCTTCCACAAATTAATTATAAAATTGTGTCTGTAGACTATTTAATTACTTTCTCTGTAATTTGTGGTAAGAAAATAAATAAATAATTAATTAATTAAATTAATTAATTAATTAATCTCCACTTCTAACTCTTCCATAACTGCCTTTGCCTCTTGAACAATACGAGCAAAGTGGCTATCAGCATTATCTAGCTCTCATGCCGTCGTAGTCGTACACCTTGAGCGTCGAATCTAATTTTACTTTTGCCATCGCGACATCGAAGGGTCTTTTGTAAGATTTTGCTGACTGGATATGTTATACTCATTATGTCACTAAGTGAAAACAGCGTGATAATAAACTCGCAATTATAGAGTGCTCGAAGGATATTATTGGGCTTTGGCAGCTGTTTTTTTGTATATTCAACAATTTATTTCTTTAAGAACTTTACAAACTGTGCTGCGAATTGCATATCTCAACCCATCTCGTTTGACATTGTGACTGCCGTGAGTGTTTTATGTGACTCTTCAATGTTGCGAACCGCTTGCTAGACGCTGTAAAGAACGCTAGGTAGTACTTCTTCAATAGTACCAAGTGCGTTTCTCACACTTGTAACTCTGCAACTGCGAGGGACAGCGAGGTTGAGCTACTTGCGCTTTGATAGGTTTCTTTTTTATTGTACCTCCTTTCAATTTTGACATAATACCTAATATTAGCAACCATCACAGCCTGTACCCACTCTCAAGTTTCTCTCGTTACTCACTATATTTTAACGATCATTTTCGTTTTCTAATAGTTTCCCATCATCTCTATGGCCCCGCAGAGGAATATTTTGTCTTCCATGAAATATGTTTTTATGATTGACTGCCTTGTTGGTCTAGTGGTCGTAAGCGCTACTGCTGAGCATGAGGTCCTGGGTTCGATTCCCAGGTCGGGAAAAGTATTATTGGGTCTCTCTGCCTAACCCTTCGGGGAAACAAGGCGTGATGTTATGTTATGCCAATATCCGTGGGATTACAGGAATCAGTCGATGAACTCAGTTGAAGAAGTTTTGGCGAAGTGCTAGGTTCTGCCCTGTACATCTGGTGGTGTTTTTGCGGCTAACTAAATGGTGACCGCGATTTTCAGATGCTTCTAATTATTGTTTTCTTATTACAAAACGGTCCATCAAATTATATTTTTTATATTACAATTATGAATTGTACTTGAACACTATTGTTGAAATAACACACACACAACAACAGCTCACAATCAGCTGATCACACTTGACTAATCTTCACACTTGCTACAACAAGGAATTTTCACTTCAGTTTTATCTTAACACTTCGGCTTCTGATTGTAAACCAGCTTCCTATTCTTTCTTTTTTTTGTCTAGGTCATCTCGCAGTTGACCTCAGAGGGTGGGTCGTAGCTGCTTAACCGGACTTTCCTGTGGCTGCCAGCTCAAAGCCAGGGGCATAAACTAATCTAATTAATATTAGGCGAACGCTCGCTAAGGGCAGCCCTGGGCCTGTGGGGTACGAACCTCGGCCTAGGGCGTCGCTGGGGGGAGGACAGCAAGATGGGATAGGCTGGAGCAAAGATATATTATTATTATTAGTCGGGGAATTTAAAGCTACAGGCTCAGCAACGACGCGGGCTGGCACAACGTCGAGCAAGGGTCGGGGGCAGCTTCCTATTCGGCGAACGGGCCGTATTTATACCGCTACGGATCTTATGAACAAGAAATACGTAGAATATTCGCGTTTTTTCTCTATCAAACGCCATACAGAATAACGTACCTATCCAGATCACTAGAATGGCCCCGACTTTTCTCGTATGTGTCTGGTACCAGACATATAAAATAAGATGATGCGAGCTAACATGCTGACATGCATATTAATAGGGCGCGCGCCCTCCGCGCCCCCCAAAAATTCAAACTCAACTGAAGAAAAACCCAATGACACTGCCCGACCTGGGAATCGAACCCAGGACCTCATGTGCAGCTGTAGCGCTTGCGACCTCTAGACCAAAGAGGCAGTCCTGAAGATATTAGGTATTATAGTAGATATAATCATAAAATAACATTTTGATTTTAATCTCAAGGATAGCTGAAGACTAATGTGTGGTTTTACATTTCTTGTTAGGGTTTGCTAAATAATAGGATAAAAATTATTACAAAGGGTTTTAAAAAAAATGGTTTTTTAACATAATTTTTCTGCAATATTTTGTATTGAAGTTGAAAAAAGTGGTTTAGCAAGTAGTGAAGTAGACCATATTATTTATTTATTAAAACTTTATGCACAGGGAAAAAAAAATACTGGACAAATGCCTGAGGCATTTTCTACCAGTCAACCTTAGGGTGGTGCAGAGACAAAACATGGCAGGTTCAACTTGACCGGTTGCCATCCTGATGTTCAGAGGAAGCGCATTCCAAAGAAATACCGCCTGGACAAAGAAAGAAGAGTGAATAAAACCAGAGCGGTTAGAAGGACATTATAATGATATTTTTTAATGTTCAAAATCAAGTAGGTATATTCTCTTGTAAAAAAAATATCAATCATCAGTCTCGACTCATTTTGCGGAAAACTAGTTGCGAATATTAGGTAGTGATTTTCCATGAATAGAATATACTAAATTTATTAGAAAAATCCCTTTCAGCCACATGCAAAACACAGAACTCGACTTTTCAAATCTAAATTAACATTATAAAGATAACGGATTTGTTTTTTTGTATGTTTGTTTGTAATGAATAAACTCAAAAACGACTGGACCGATTTTAAACACTATTTCACCAGTAGAATGCTATATATATTATCACTGAGTAACATGCTATAATTTATTAAGATATCACGCGGGCGAAGCCGCTGGCGGAAGGTAGTTACAAATAACTTCGTTTAAAATTCTTTTGCCCTTTGTTACAATAAATTATCAAAATCAGCCGATTTCGTGCACGGCGCCTTATAACGATATCGTGACGTCCGGTCCGAATGAAAAAACGGGACGCTTCAGTCTCGAGTACAGATAGCGATCGCTATACAGCCGAATTCGGTCGCAAAGTCGTAATGGCGTCCCTCCTAGACACGCGCGACGTCCTTCACACGTACGGGAATTTTTCGTGCTTGTCAAGCACTGTTGATCTAGCAGTTGAAATCGACAACTGCAGCATTTATCAATGGCAGCTTCAGTGTTGACTATGAGTACACGAGTAGTCTGTGTATTTTGATGACAGGCTAACTGCTCGAGCAGTCCGTGTATGGGCATACACGGGCTAATCCAGCAGTTAGCGTCTTGGGCACTTACTTTTAGTACAGCGCACTCTCGTTCAATAACTTCGCATTCTTCTTCAATGGTAGCTGCTTCCCTCATCTGCCGTTGGTTTTCTTTAACTATCTGCTTCTCTTTCTGACGCAAATCTTCTTGTATTCTAGCTTCCTTGTCTCTTTGCTCCTTTAAACGCTGCTCTATTTCTCTTTGATCTGTGATAAAAGTATAGAGTACACACGACGTTACATTAAGCTATACATTTCCGGTATAAGTTGACCTCACACTGTATAAGCTTTCGCTACAGTGAGAGGTCAGCTTTTACTGGGAATATCAATGAATTTGCCTAGCCTTTTCTCAACTATGATGGGGTCGGCTTCCAGTCTAACCGGATACAAATAAATATCAGTACCTATTTTACATGGAGCGACTGCCTATCTGACCTCCACAACCCAGTAACTGCGTAACACGATACACCTTGGTCAAGACTGGTTGTCTTGTCAGACTTCTTGGGGTTCAACTTAATTTATTTTAAGTTTTTGAATGATTATTTTTTTCTTCTTTATACTTATTACGGACGCTTTTACGAACGTGCACGTCTTATTACATTGTTCTCACATGCATAATTTCAAAATGAATGATGTAACCAATATTTTGTATCAATTTTTGTTTATTTAAAAGAGTGTCCGTGGAGTTTCTTGCCCGTTCTTCTCCATAGGTACCTACTACGCTTTGGAATGGGCAACTAGCTTCATATTTTTGACTGACCGACCCCTTGACAGTTCAAAAGTGCCTGTAAATGGTTTAATTGAAATAAATGCTTTGAGTTTGAGATGAACGAAATTTTCGTTCAGTGTTAGCGACTTTCAAAGTTCAACAAATTTATGACAGCCGGGACACGTAGTAAGTAGTAACCCCATGTAGTCTGTGGCCGGGACCAACGGCCGGAGGGGTGGCAATATGTAATGGATTCACTTACCGACCGCGGCAAATTCTGGAAATATAAATTGTAGCTAATTTTGTTTAAAAAAAAAACAGGTTTTTATTATTTATTTGCTGAATAGTGCCTGTCCGGGTAGCTGCTGTGAAATTACACAAGCGATATCACAAACCTCTGTCGAACAGTTGTTGAAATCCTCTCAGGTGGTTATTTAGAATATCAATGTGCGTTTCTATTTTCAAATCTTCAGATACCATGCACATATCGATCATTGAAATCTGGTGCTTACTCTGGGTTATTTGATTCTTCAGGAGCTGGATAATAAGCAGCGAAATATTATATCAATAGCCATGCTGTTCTTAAACAAGGTCAAAATATATTACTTAGCGAAACTCCGCAGACGTATAAAACGACAAAATAAAAAAAAACAGATTTGCTCAACCCATACCTACTTCATAATACCACCAGCGTGGTTGACCCTGTAGTGTATATTATAACATGGCAGTCCCTCGCACGGGCGCTTTTTCAATGAGCACTAGAAAAACGGCCGGTTTTTTTTTATCTTACGTACGGTGTGCATCTAAAAGCGCTCTCGTGCAAACCGATGAGCCATGTCATCGGTTCAATTCGAGCGCTTTTTTAACGCGCGTTAAAAAAGCGCCAGCTCCGGCAAAGGGCTCCACGACATGCGGGGCGCATTTCTGCTTCGATATGTACCGACCTCCATACAAGTAGATTTTATGAGACGAGCCCTAGATTACATACCTAGATATTGCCGATTTATTTTAGCTAAGTAATTAAGTACCTCCAATTGTTCTGTTAAATTATCTACTTCGGCTTTTGTCGTATTGAGTTCGTCGGTAAGCGATCGTTCTTTGTTGCGTAGTTTTAATACTTCTCTTTCTTTAGATAACTTCTGTTTGGTCACTGAAATAAAATATTGCAAGTAATTTTTAGGATACCGTTGGTATTGCCGTTGCCGCGAACCCCGCTTGCCCTTACGCAGGATCGCATGAAAACCGTCGCGTTCCTCCTCAAATGGTACCTCCTGAACTTATATTTTATTGAATTATTTATGATGTTTCTACATACCAGATTTCAGTCTTAACTTTAATGACTGAAGCGAGTCATTGTCACTAAACATTTTTGAGGCGTGATGTTCTTCCAAGCAGATTATTAACCAAAATCTCGTAAGAGAGTTTAAATTCTTTCACCAAACTGAACTCGTATTTGCCGCCAGCGTCAAGTTCCAAGTTCTGTTTGAATTGAAACTACGTCTGTGCTGTGTTGTACAGTGCTGCCAGATGACCGTCTCGCGTTCTCCCCAAACCTTCCCCGAAATCCCCTCAAAATACAGGTGTTGAAAAAAAAAAACCCCAAAAATGACAATTTTTTTAAAATCAAATAAGTGGTGAAGGTTGGGTGTTTTGGGGGACTGTCTTATATAACTTTGACGTTTCGAAAGTGCTGATTCTCAGCCTAGTTTGAATGAATAATGACTAGGTGAATTTTAATGATTTTAATTTTTTTTTTTTTTTTTTAATTTTGATTTATTTTTTCATTTTTTTTCATATTATTCATAATGCCAATTTGCTAACATGTCCGTAAGTTTAATCACCGACTAAATTTTTGAAATTATAAACTTCAACCCAGAACTCTTCGGTGTGTTGCGTGAATTTCCAGGTTGTACGATGCAAAGCATTCCATTCTTGTACCACTGAGTCGACATCATTGCAGACGGTCAATGCTAGCTGTGGCTTTGCCCAGACTAGTTATGTTAATCAAAATCCCCCTAGTCCCTCTACACCCAGTTTTCTCCCTCCAAATATCCCCCAAAAATATTGTCCCCTCATAACTATAAAAATCCCCCAAATTTGGGGGGATTCCCCCAATCTGGCATCATTGGTGTTGAAAGGCAGGCACAGAGTAAATTATAGTTCTGTTTTTTTTATGAAAGCACTTCAATCCAATCAAGCGTCCGGCTCGCGCGACAATTTAGAGAATTTAATTAATTATTTTTCTATATTGTAGTCATTTATATTCCGTTTTGACTGTGAAAAATAAAAAAAATGATGTTTTAGGTTTTTATCTCTGTTGGGTTTCTGATGTTTCTTTCTGATAGTTTGTAGTCTCTGTCTGTTTATCCCATTGACTCAATGGTTTATTTATCCCTATGTAGTCTGTGTGACCTGTGTGTTTCTGTTTTATCTGTGGAAAGAAAGCGTGTGGTGGTTTGCGAAAAATATTTCACGAACGCTTTCATGTAAATTACACAAGATGTAGAATCAAAATGGTTTCTAGATACAGTTAAACCTTATACTTAAGTTGTAAGTGTTCGTCATTTGTAACTTTAATGTGCAAATCGTCGAAAATGGTTTCGGGCAGCACGAGGGTGATTCAAGTCACCAACATCGCACCCCAGGCCACCAAAGATCAGATGCAAACACTCTTCGGGTATTTGGGGAAGATTGACGACATCAGATTGTATCCAACTATCAGAGACGTGTCCTGCCCAGTGCAGTCTCGAATATGTTATGTAAAATATTACGATTCGGCAACCGTAAACGTCGCCCAGCATATGACCAACACTGTGTTCATTGATCGGGCACTTATAGTGATTCCTATGCAGTCAGGAGAGATTCCGGATGAGCACAAAGCTTTAGAAATGTCTAGCAACGGGACCTTAGTGCCGGGATTGAGCACAGTGGAGCCGCGTCTACCGGCGCATGTTATCAACGCCCTGGATGGCGTTCCTCCCAACCAGGTAATCCAAACTCACGACCCTAAGATGATTGCGTTAGGGTTGCCGCCATATCCGCCATTACCGGCTACCTACGACTCCAGAAAGATAGAGGAAATAAGAAGGACAGTCCTAGTTGGTGATGTGGATCATTTAACTTCCCAGCAGTTAATAGATCACTTCTGTCAAGTTGGTGAAGTGAAATACATGAGGTTTTGTGACCGGGACATAGACAAGCAGAGGTATGCACTGGTGGAGATGACAGAGCAGGAGACTATAATAAAAGCAATTCAGTTGAACGGCAGTCTGGTTGAAGGACAGGCCATCAAGGTGAGTTATGAATTTTTAAGCAGTTAGATATCGATCAACAACAATAATAGTAATTTTTTTATATCAATTATATTTTGTACCAATTTCAATGGTTTTCTATTGCAAAATTGATTTAGCGAGAGTGAAGCCTACTATGGTAGTGCTAATACCTGTGTAATAAGAAACAAGTACTAATTATTACTATAATTGTTCAACTGATGATTGGCCTTTAGAAGGCAATATCAATTAAAAATACTTTTGTGCTTGTTAGTGACAGTCTGTTGAACTCATAAAAGATAATTGAAACTAATGATATGAAATACGTAAATTATAATTCCATAATATTACAGGTGCACCATGCAACGCAAGCTATTTGCAAGCCACAGACGAAGAGCAATGAGGCAGCTCAACGAGAGATTGAAGAAGCCATGTGCAGAGTGAAGGAAGCACAGAACTTGATCTCAGCTGCTATTGATCCAGTCATAGGGCTTCTGTCTAAGGATAAGCGGAGGTAAGATTTAACTAGGTTATTGCTTATACATGTAATCCTATTTTATATATTCAGGTGGGGAATGACTACCTAAATACTGGTATTCGGCTGCATCCAGTTAGACTGAAAGCCTACATAGTAGGGAAAAGGCCAGGCGGATTGAGGTGGCGAATGACTTGTAACATCTGATCTTCATTTGGAGCAAACATGTTTTTAATGAAATCATAACAATACGCACTGTACTGACTAACCTCAAAGTTAGTATTGAAACAAAATTCCGCATTATTGGATATAATTTCAGGTTATGCTAATAAAAACCAGAATAGAAACCAGAATATTTTTTCAAGCCTGTGATCTATGGCTAAATTAGATTCTATACCTTTATGGTTGAATAGTTGAAACTGGATACTGAATTAAAAAATGCCTGTATTAAACAGTAAAAAAATATTGTTATACAAGATTGTATAATGTGATCTGACAATGTATGTATTTTTAGAGAGATTAATTTTTCGTGGTAAGGAAACTGTTCAAAGAAACAAGGGTTCTTGTTCTCAAGTTGTTCAATTCTTTGACCTGATCTTGATCTATTATTGTTTTCAGGACACGGTCTCGCTCGCGATCGCGGAGGCGGTCTCGGTCTCGCTCACGCCGATCTCGTTCGCGCCACCGCTCCAAGCGCTCCCGCTCTCGCTCCCGTCACCGCTCCCGTCGCTCAAGGTCACGCCACAAGCACCGTTCGACCAGGTCAGTTTTAACCGATTCAATGGTCCTTCACTTTCTGAATCTGTTGAAACGGCTGAAACTGCCTGGTTGTTGAGAATCGGGAATTTATTATTTTATTGATAAGTTTAGATTTAGATATTCATTCTCAAAGATTGGCCTTAGACTGCAATAGTAGATAGACCTAAGTGGAAAGAGAACGAGACCTTTACCCTGCAGTGAGACACAATTAGTGAATCTATACATACATCTATATCTATGATGTGGAAAGGAGAGTAAGCGCAGGAAATAATGTGAATGGTGCTATACATGCGATTGTGACCAACCAGTTGATGTCCAAAAAGGCTCGACAGGCTGTTGTTCAAAATGGTGTGCTGGTGCCCACGCTTACGTATGGAAGTAAATTCTGTGTGGCAAAAGAAGCATGAAAGTAGGATAAATGCAGTGGAAATGCGTTCCTTGCGAAGCATTTGTGGTCTAACTATAAATGACAGGCTGAGGAATGATGTGATAAGACAACAGTGTGAGTTAAAAGAAGATTGTAGTGACAAAAATTTAAAAGGGTATGCTGAGATGGTTTGGTCATGTTGAGAGGATGAATGAAAGGCGACTAACAAAATGTATTTACAAGGCAGATGTGACTGAAAACGCCCAGAGGGGACGCCCTAGGAGGACATATACTGACCTTATTGGTGATGTTCTTGATAAAGGACAGGTGCGTAGTACTCGCAACCGGCGTGCGACCAGATGTATGGACATAAACGAGGCAAAAGGAGTATGTAAGGATCGTAGCAGGAGGCGTTCTGTAGATTCTGCCTACCCCCTGGGAAGAAGGCGTGAGTTTATGTATGTATGCATGTATCTGTCTAAACAAAAAAAATAAAATTAACTGTCTTTTTAATGTCAAAATAACATCTTTTTACTAAATGCATAATGAAAGTATCTATGTACTTATAACAAAAAAATATTAATTTAAATTTTTGTCTGTCTGTTTGTTATAAGGAGAAACCGCGGTAGCAGCTAGTAATAATACAGGGTGAAAGGGACATCGACGCGAAAACTGATACCATGGATTCAGTACATTGTAGCGGTTACACCGCAACATCCGAACTACGCATCAAAGACATGACGTCACACAAATCCTGCATCGCACAATTAGAGTTTACCGCGCGAGCGACATAATAAGACTATCCGTCATACAGTCGGGCAGTCGGCCCGCCAGACACAACACCCGTCTGGTCGGAGGATCCTCCCTTTTCTATGGTGGATGAGTGAACTTTACACCCTGTTCCTCATGCCCCTAAAACATGATTCTGAATAGCAGTTTTTTTTTAAAATAACCGACGAAAAATTTCAACGGGGGTTCAGAATCATGTACTGAATCCATGGTATCAGTTTACGCGTCGATGTCCTTTCCACCCTGTATAATTATTCAGACATGTATTTTCGTTTTTTATTAAATTAGTTGAATAGAGTAATAAAATCTATCTTTGTAAAGATAGTGGTGCCGATTCTCTTGTACACCGGACTAAACTAACTAAACTATCACTAAAATTCCTTACTTTTGGCTATGAGAATCTTAGAGCTATTCTGTTGCAAAAAGTCTCTAAATTTAAAAATTATTTTGACACAACTAAATCGAATTTGACAATTGCGACTCCGCGTGGTAGATACTTGTTTTCCCTACCCCGTGAATTTGTTTAGAGCCGGAGGCGCGCAGTGGGGGCAGCCTCGACGTGTTTTATATGGAATTTTTCACTTATTGTATGGAAAATAAAAATAAATGTTACCTACGTGTTGAGTATTATGGGTATAAGGGTTTCATAAAGGGGGTCGAAATTTTCATTATTTTTGCGATAGGACACACCATTTTCGAGATATAAGCAAAAGAAAAGAAAAAAATCCAGTACAGTACTGTTTTTGCATCCGAAGTCGAGATGTTCGTGTGAATTTTAGTTCATAACAACTAATAATATTCCACACCATTTTCAGTGGCGATTAAAAATGGTCATAATTAGTTAGAAAATTAAAATTTTAGGTGAAAAACGTCAAATTCAGAATAGCAAAATTGTCATTTTCACTAAATTAAAATCTCAGTACAATCTTAGTGCTGTCAAACTAAAATATAGTTAAGTTGTGCCACTTTAGTCTATTTCAGAATGGGAAATCATCGTTTGACAGGAGTAAACTAAATTTTGGTGATTTTTAGTCTAGTTTAGACGCATTTGTGACAAGAGAATCGGCACCATTATCATCTTTAACTTATAGCAGTCCAGTGCTGGCCATAGACGTCTCCAATCGCACGCCATTTAACTTGATCCTCGGCACTCATCCAACTGTTACCAAACTCAGTTGTCAAACTGTAGTTTGTGAGTAAACTACAGTTTGACAATTAATTTTTTGTACATACATTCTTTGCTTTGCAAATAAATATATCAATTCTATGAACTAAATGAATAGGTAGGAGACTTCCAGGCTGGTTGGCGACAATCTTCGCAAGGTGGCTGGTAGAACGTGGTATTTTAATCGTAGGAATTACCAAACGGTTGACCATTTATTAATATTTTTTTTCGTTTTAATGTTTTCAATGAATTTACTAGTTATGGAATAATTGGAGATATTTAGGATAGTATTTATTGTTTGGTAGGGAAACATTGTTTACAAATTACAGACAGTGTTGTGTAGGGTGGTCATTCATTTTCATCGCCACAGTTGCGTTTTGTTCGGCAGTAGGTAATGGGCTAACATATTTTTTTATGATATCAAATTATTTCTTTAGCAAAATCCGATCAAATGATTAAATAAAATATATTTTACAAATCAAATTTATCGTGAATATTTAAAATAGCACATTTTTCATTAATTTTAATTCAATAAAGGATGTGTGGTAAAACGAAACGCATGAACGCCGTACAGATGTCGCCGGAGGGCTTCGGTCAGCGGGTAACCAACATAATATTGTGCTCGTCGCAGGTAGAGGCCGATAAAACTTTTAGGAATGACTTTAGCGGCCCGTTACTCGTGACACAAAAATGATTGGTTACTGATGTACAATAACGATCCGTAAAATAGAGAAACCGGGCATAAGGAATCTTGTATTGAATAATAAGATTTAATGTATCAATAATGCTGCTGTTTTTTTTTTTTTGTTTAATTGGTAATTGAATATTTTCTTATTACAGATCTCGTTCTCGCCACCGCAGCTCCCGGCGGTCTCGCTCACGGTCCCGCCATCGCAGCTCTCGCTCCAAGCGCGACCGCTCGCGTGACAAAGACAAGGATAAAGACAAAGATAAAGATCGCAAAGACAAGAAGGAATCCACTGAAAAAGAGAAGAAGGAAAAATCTAAGTCTCCTCCCAAAGAAGTAGAAAAGGAGGAAAAAGAAGAAATTAAACCAGAACCAGTCGTCGTTGAAACCAATGGCACCTCGTCTGAAGTAAAGTCCAAGGCGTCCACGCCAGCCGACGACAAACCAGAAAAGGACGTTGAAAAAGACAAAGAGAGGTCACCGTCAAAGAAACGAGAGCGGACCAGATCTCGTGACAGAAAGCGCGACCGCTCCCGGTCTCGGCGTAGATCTCGTTCAAGATCTCGCAGGAAACGCTCGCGGTCCCGCCGGAGGTCGCGCTCTAGAGGAAAGAGATCTCGATCTAGGGAACGAAAGAGGTCTAGGTCGCGAGACCGCAAACGTTCTCGCTCGAGGGACCGAAAAAGAACTAGATCTCGGGATAGAAAACGATCTAAATCGAGAGACAAAAAGCGGTCTCGATCCAGAGATCGTAAGCGTTCCCGGTCGGAAAGTCGTCATTCTAAGAGTCGCTCGCATAGGGACTCTAAAACGCCTCATGACCGTAAGTCGCGAGATCACACTCCTAATCTTTCTGTTATAGAAGAAAAGGATATTTCTGTTTTAGTAAATAAGATTTCTGATGTATGTGACGAAAAAAATTCTCCTGATAACATGGACATTTCCAACTCTCCATAGTTTGTTACCACATTCTGTTGTTAATCTAGTAACGGATAAACAGCTTTTTGTTTGTAAGACTAGATTATTAATTAATAATTTTCAAAATTTTCTGTCATTCGAAAGTACATATTTCAATGAACTTCGTATTTTATTATTATTCTGCAGACATGTTATTTTTGACACGAGATGTAAATTTTGTTGTAAGTATAAAATTTGTTTAAATCCTTTCTTAACTTTACTTTGATCAATTAATTCTCCCACGCCTTGACTTGTTATCAACAATAAAATGTGTTCTAGTGAAAGTTTATTTTTAAGGAGCAATAAAGTATGATCCATAATAGATGTTTTTTTTTTGTAGTAGTATTCGGACTGACATTTCCGATATTATTGACTATCGACAGCTATAGATAGTGCAATCCACTGAGACGCGCCCCACTCCGCTCCGCTCCGTACTAAAGTACAGCTTACAGTACAGTAATCGCAGAGTGGGGCGCGTCGTCGTGGATTGCACTATCTGTACATAGTTATTGGGGATCTGCTTTAAATAATTAGTGGTCTATGATAGAACAGTTTCACTTGTTAAGAGATAGCAATAGTGCTAGTGCCAATGAGGATGGGTAACTAATCCTTACTTATGTATGCCTTCAAGTATGACTCATCTCAAAAACACTTTTTTTTTCATAATAATAGGACAAATAATAAGAATTACAGTGGAATTTTCCTAAAACCTCGACTGGAGTGTTTTTTATTGCACAATACTGATGCAACATGTGCCCCGTTGGTGTCGGGGTGTTAAGCGTGACTGCTGAGCGTGGCGTCCTGGGTTCGATTGCCAGTTGAATTTATTGATGATTTTAATGATTATACTTCGATAAATACATATTTGTCTAACTTTTTTATCGTCATCAGTGCATCTTTTGATTTGCACTGCATGTACGGGTGCTTAGATAACGAGTGCCCAAAAGAAAGAGCGTTTTTACCAAGCAGAAAGATGTAAGTACCTACACAGTGGCGGATTCAGGATTGTCGTTTGGGGGGACTTGATCCCGCTTAGGGTACGATTTTTCAATGTAAACACTAAAAACCGGCCAAGTGCGAGTCGCGCACGAAGGGTTCCGTATCATTATCTATAAAAACGGGTTTGAGACCCACTGTGACAAAAAGATACACATGATGGCGCTGACGGTGTCAAACATGTCTGTGGATTTCCACTAGCTAATTATATTTGACTGTATAAGTATCAATCATTCTCCTTATGCCCCGGCCGCATCTGCGTAGTCTATCATCTCAGAGCAATGTGTGCCGAAGCTGCGTATGTTTTGCTCGCTAAAAAGTTATCGCGCTAATGTGGTGTTCACATTAGCGGCTTCTTTATTTTTTAACGAATTATCGTGCAATAATCCAATATGGCTCTCCATTATTTTGACAGAGCGTTTACGCAGTCTGGAAACAACAGTCGAAATGACCAACGCTAGTCCGACCACGCGTCACGGTTAATAAGTATCTACCGTTAACCGGGCGTTACCTGTCATATGCAGCCCGAACGATAACCGAAAATGGTTGGTCACATCTGCGTGTATCGTATCACTGCGAAGCTTCGTCACGATAGATGCAGATGCGGCCCTAGCATTACATAATTTTATACTTAGATAGGAAGGTCTTTTTCACCTCAGCACCTCAAACCACAGAGCATATAAATAAGAGGCCGAACTTAGAACATTCAGTTTTTGAGAATTTGTGACAGTCTTTAGCCAACCACATTAAAAAAACATAGCTACCAACATGAAAATTCTAACAAACTTGACAACCATGTCCTTGAAGGGCAGCTAACTGTTATAAATAGGTATGTGCAACATATCGTATCAGTAAACTTATCGATATCGATGAAATGCATTCTATGCAGATATTAGTGAGGCTACAAAACTAATTTATTTAGAGAAATCGGTAAAATAAAACAGTTTTTTATGATTTCAGTATTTATTAATCTACATAAATGAGCAAGCAACATCGGTATCAGGCCAAAATGGGTTAGGTTTTTGTTTTTTTAGCACCAACGTCACAATTCCTTTTATCACACCTGACTCAAATTTTTCCAAGAGATTCGCACTGCTTCTTAGTGATGCCTGGCTGCATATAGGTTTTTGCAATTGTTCCATCAACTGATTTCCCCTTGGTGTTAAATCTGTAAAGATAATTAAATATAAGCAAAATGTTCGATGAGTTGTAAACATTTCTCTGTAAATAAAACGCAGGAATTAATTTTGAGAATTTCTTTCTCTGTCTATTTGTAACATCTTCACATGAGAAACTAGATTATGAAACTAGATTTATTTCATATTCCCCGAATTTACATAACGGTGTCACAGGTAGATAATATATAATGTGAGACTCTCTAACCCATATATTTAGCAGTCAACCTAGTTAGACTAAATTAGATTACAATTTAATTTAAATTAGACTAACATTACTGTAGGCACAATGTTTTAAACCATTTCTTCAAGAATTTCATGATTAATCTTCATTGATGGCTCGAGTCGTATTACAGAATTTTAATGATGCTAATAATTTCCTGATTGTTAATTAATAGCATTGTTAGGTGAGCACAAGATCACATTAGTAATAAATATCAGTACTCACCGGTATGGATTCAGTGAAAACTTGAAAAATGCAACATATTTACAGTATGCCAGGCCTCCTTGATACCGCAAGCTCCGTGACCCTTACCCATGATGGTTCACAAACTTGGAGTCACCGTCAATTATTCTGATATGTTATATTCCGAAATCTTACAGAAAAAGGAAAAATCACAACACAAACAATAATACACAATAATACTTGCGCGACGGCAGACATGTTTGTGAGCACTTCGTAATGTAATGTTGGTCAATAGGTCAGTTTGACGTGTTTTTCTGAATGTTGGCTAAAGACGGTCACAAATCCCATACAAAAAATATTTGTTCGGAGTTTCACAGCACTGCCTCAAACAAGCAGGTTTTGCTGTCAAAAAACAGTGAGCAAAATTCGATTTTGCTGCGAGCGTGAGACAAAGTAACTTTTTAATTATTTTTTTTAAATGCCGAGAGTAGTGTTGGGTCTACTCACAAAATTCTAAGGATTTGAACTTCAATAACTTTTGTCACTTTCACTTCGATACGAAAAAAGCGAGAGATAGAAACAAATCGATTCGAAGTTCGATTTCAAAATTCCATATCTACCTACTACGCCCAAAAAAGAAACAAACAATAAAACGTTCGGATATACTTAAACATTAAAATTGCAAATCATCAGAAGAGGTTTTATTTAAATTCTGTTTTATTAAATTTTTGGAACGAAGTTCTTAAGCGGCTTGCGGTAAGAGTGCAGTGGCTTATATCGTCACGCGAAAAGGCGCTTGCGACTGTCTTCTTCTAATTCAAAGAGAAAGAGAGAGATAGTAAGTGTGAATTTTGTCGAAATGAAAATCCAAGATGGCGGTTGCGAAAATTTTCACATTTTTCATAATGGGTGTCGTTTTCATAGTTTTTAAGGGTGCCAAAGCCGACTGTGAGGTCAAAATGTAAATCCAAAATGGCGGCTGCGAAAATTTTAAAATTTTTCTTCATGGGTATCGTTTCTATGGTTTTCAAGGTTGCTAAAGCCGATAGTGAAGTCAAAATGTAAATCGAAGATGGCCGCTGCGAAAATTTTCAAGTTTTTCTTCATGGGTTTCGTTTCTATGGTTTTCAACGTTGCTTAAGCCGATAGTGAAGTCAAAATAAAAATCCAAGATGGCGGCTGCGAAAATTTTCACATTTTTCGTCATGGGTGTCCTTTTCATAGTTTTCGAGGGTGTTAAATCGATAGTGAAATCAAAATATAAATCCAAGATGGTGGCTGCAAAATACGAGGAAATGAAGACTTTGTAAAAAAAACCTTGCCCGATCCGAAAATCTGGGCAAAATGGGCATATGGTACTGCAGTAACATTACAAAACAGTATTTTTTGATTATTATTGATGGTTATTGGTATTTAAAAATCACATTTTTAGTTCCAAAATTACCCCAAATCCATAAAAAAATTGCAAAACTCATAACTTATTACTTTTAGACACCCGCTAAACGACGGCCGCCGCTCACACCAAATGTAAAATTCGGTCAAATTCACCATTGAAAAAAAATGTAGGGATTCCTTTTTCCTGAAAATTTCCACATAAATGTGCTAACAGTACGATACCTAACAACACCCTCACGGATCGGACAGGGTTTTTTTAAATGTTGTATGTTCTCGCTGCCGAGGTGAAAAGTTGTATGTGTTACACGAGAGCAAAGTTATTTGCATCTCGTGTCTTTGAATCCCTCGCAGCGCTCAGGATTCTAACCTAGAATCACTCGCTACGCTCGTGATTCAATTATAGAATCCTTCGCTTAGTCGGGATTCAAAATCAACACTCGCAGCAAAAAACGACTGCTCTCTTGTTGCACAAATAACTATTGCGCAATATCGCAACAAAAATGAATACGAAGGTACTTATCTACCTATCTATAGAATAACAGTGGAATTTTCCAATCCTGCAGTGCATATTGCGCAATACTGAGGCAATTGATGGATGCAATCATTATTATCGAAAATTTTGAGAAGCCCTAAGTAACATGGGACAAAAAGAATATTTCACCCCTCCCTCCCAGTTTCTGGAGTAATGTTCCTGCGTTACTGTACCCTGAGTTACTCCGGTAGGTACTACCAAATTAGGTACATTAAACAAGGGATGTGCGAACTAATAAGTATACAAGTACAACAGACCTCTGCCTACCCCTTTGGAGTAAATTGAGTAATATAGGCGTGACGTTATGTGTTAAATTAGATACACATCCATCATTAATATAGTCGCAGGGCATTATTTATTGACTTCCAAAACCGTAGTTTGCTTATGGCGAAAGCGTCAGGGTAGCCCGCGAAATTATTTTTTTCTTACATTTTTTGCAATTTGCAGGTCAGTACCAGGTTGTATGTTGATCTAACTGTGATTCGCGGCCGTATCAAATGTTTATCTATAGAATTATAATCATAAAAATCATCAATACAACTCGAAAGATGTAATCCTATTGAATGACTATTTCATGAAATCATGATATTTGATGATTATGCTAGCATAAAGAGTTGTATTGCTGATTCTAATGATTGTAATTGTATAAAGCCATATTTGTTACGGTCGCGAATTATATTTTATTCAACATACTTAAAACCTGATAGGTACTGACCTGCAAATTGCAAAAAACGAAAGAAATTTTGAATTTCGGGGGCTACCTTAGCGCATCCCCCATAAGTATAACCATTTTGGCATTGATACATTTTTTATTAATTTTTACTGAATTAACTAAATATAAAGAATTGGCAGCGGTGGGATTCGAACTTCGAACCCACGCCTCCGAAGAGACTGGTGCCTTAAACCAGCGCCTTAGACCGCTCGGCCACGCTACCTCTTCCTATTGAATTAAAATAGATCAGCAAATTCCGTTTATAGACACTGCACTCAAAATAGGTCATGCTGCAACCAGCTTACACACAGCATTATAATACGAGAATACAATGCCTGTTTAATATTATACACCAACTAGCACTTGACAGACGTTGTCTTGCCCGAACAGCGCCACCTACCGGGTCCAATTGTGAATACACACAAAAAATATCATCAAAATCGGTCCAGCCGTTTAGGAGGAGTTCAGTGATATACAAACGTACTCAGGCTCGATGGCTCCAGAGAAACCTCACCCTAGCAATGTAAAAAACAATGCAAGGGGGTGAGGTTTCTCTGGAGCCCACTGTACAGAAGAAATACAATTAATGTATCTGTCGTAGCCCGATCTTAGAATTGACCATTTCATGGAATGGCCAGCTAACATTGGCCATATCGTTACCCATATAGCGCTTTGTGGTAGCCGTTACGAAATAATTCGACACTATGTGTCCACACTTATTCATTCTAGTAACACTTTTT
The DNA here is from genome assembly GCA_963853775.1 of Xanthia togata. Taxonomy (NCBI): domain Eukaryota; kingdom Metazoa; phylum Arthropoda; class Insecta; order Lepidoptera; family Noctuidae; genus Xanthia; species Xanthia togata. The sequence continues at coordinate 9,409,263 of OY970805.1, forward strand.
GGTCGCTGAGTGTACTTAGTTCCGTCGCTACGACTAAAAATGGGGAACAGTCGACACAGTATTCAAAAATTCAAAATTCAAAATTCAAAAGTCATTTATTCAAATTAGGCTGAGAATCAGCACTTTTCGAACGTCAAAGTTACATAAGACAGTCCCACAAAACGCCCACCCTTCACCACTTCCTAGTGCTTTCGCTGGGAAGAAGAAGTGGCGCAACAAACTCCCCAGCAGCACTGCTGTCTGTTCAATTAGGAAAAAATAAAATGATTCTATACAATAGTACTTATGCAAAATAATTTACATAACACAACACAAAACATTAAATTATAAATTATCAGCCATATGACAGCTAGCACACGCCAATATACCAACCAAAAACATCGAGATCTATACTCAAGCAGAAATAAAAATAACTAAACGTAAAGAATATCTAAAAAGAAAATAAAGCCTCCAGGCATAAAGGGCGTGCCCGCTTACATATACCTGTAACTAGAGTTATAATTGATAAACTAGGACCATCGAGGTAAAATAAATAAACAGTTAATTACTAATAACAATAACAAAACCATGATCAGCAAGACGACCAGTCACCACAAGCAGCACCCGTTCACGAGCTTAACGCAAAGATCAGCCATTACCCCCCTCGCCATATTTGAGGGAAGGAGGCAACCCGACCCCCGACGCTACCGCAAGCAGTGACATCTAAGGGAGCATGACGAACTTGCTGCCAGTTTTTCAGGAAATAAAATAAAAAATATGATCAGTTTGTCGAGGTCGCTAGCTAACCACATATTGCGATACAACTCATGAAAATCATTCTAATGAGTAGTTAATGTCAACAAAAAATTAATAAAATTAAAATAAATTGACATATAAAGTCAAATAAAATGAACAATTTACCTAAGCTTATATAACCTGTCAGTAGGTAGGCTAATTCTGGAGAAAGAACATAAACATTGTCTTGAGCCAATCACAGCGACCAACTATTCTTATCATTTAAGTAGTCGTTGATAGAATAGTATGCCTTTGAACAAAGGTTGGATTTTACTTTAGTTTTAAACGCATTAAAAGGCAAATCTAGCAAAGAAGAGGGTAGCTTGTTGTAAAAGGTTATACCAAGCCCAACAAATGAGTTATGAACCTTATGTAGCCGGTGAAAGGGAGCTCGTAGTTTGTCCTTGTTTAGTAACATTTGGTTTTAAAGTTACATTGCTGTGTGGTAACATTGTTCTCAGTCTGCAACCACTTCTCAGAAATCATTCGTTCGTTCATTCGTTTTCGTTCTCTTTTTGTTCTGTGACTGACAAGTTAAAAAATAATAAGAAGAAAACATCAGCCATCACTGTTTATTAAGGTAAATTTTTATTCATATTTTAATTTGTTTATATTGTTCAAATCTATATGGGAAATGAATTTCATTGTGTAATTTGTTCATATTGTTTGAAATTTTCAATGCGCCACCATAAAATTGTGATTTAACCTGTGTAGTATAATTTAAACAATAGTTTGTAAAAACTATTAATAGTTTTACTAACAAGTTTTTACATTCCCAGAGCTTGGAAGCTTTTGCTGTAATATATTTAATAGTAACTATATGTTATGGAACCAAAAATGAACCACAAAATTGTTAAATAATTAAAAAACGTAATTTTTATTTAGAGAAAATATTCTAGTCACAACTGGTCAGGAAGTTTCTAGATTATATCGACATATGTCGACGTGAAACCAGAAGTAGTTACAAAGTTACCGAATTCACAAAATGGTTTATTGCTTCCAGTGCTGTGAAACTCCGAACAAATATTTTTTGTATGGGATTTGTGACCGTCTTTAGCCAACATTCAGAAAAACACGTCAAACTGACCTATTGACCAACATTACATTACGAAGTGCTCACAAACATGTCTGCCGTCGCGCAAGTATTATTGTGTATTATTGTTTGTGTTGTGATTTTTCCTTTTTCTGTAAGATTTCGGAATATAACATATCAGAATAATTGACGGTGACTCCAAGTTTGTGAACCATCATGGGTAAGGGTCACGGAGCTTGCGGTATCAAGGAGGCCTGGCATACTGTAAATATGTTGCATTTTTCAAGTTTTCACTGAATCCATACCGGTGAGTACTGATATTTATTACTAATGTGATCTTGTGCTCACCTAACAATGCTATTAATTAACAATCAGGAAATTATTAGCATCATTAAAATTCTGTAATACGACTCGAGCCATCAATGAAGATTAATCATGAAATTCTTGAAGAAATGGTTTAAAACATTGTGCCTACAGTAATGTTAGTCTAATTTAAATTGTAATCTAATTTAGTCTAACTAGGTTGACTGCTAAATATATGGGTTAGAGAGTCTCACATTATATATTATCTACCTGTGACACCGTTATGTAAATTCGGGGAATATGAAATAAATCTAGTTTCATATTTGTGAAGATGTTACAAATAGACAGAGAAAGAAATTCTCAAAATTAATTGTGCTCTATTGCTCATTTCAAATAGAAAAGATCCCTGCGTTTTATTTACAGAGAAATGTTTACAACTCATCGAACATTTTGCTTATATTTAATTATCTTTACAGATTTAACACCAAGGGGAAATCAGTTGATGGAACAATTGCAAAAACCTAAATGCAGCCAGGCATCACTAAGAAGCAGTGCGAATCTCTTGGAAAAAATTGAGTCAGGTGTGCTAAAAGAAATTGTGACGTTGGTGCTAAAAAAACAAAAAACTAACCCATTTTGGCCTGATACCAATGTTGCTTGCAAGTAAGTAAGTAAGTAAGTAAGTTTATTTATTTGCATAGATTGTAGGTACATGACATAGGGTATTAAAAAAAAAAACAATTATGATCCTTGTACAATCTACCTTAGATTAGGCATGCAAACATTAATTAATTAGGTAAACGAGTAGGTAGTCAAAACTTAAAATAAACAAATAGTGTCACAATACAAAATTACATTTCAAATCGGGTACAATTAGATAAGTTGGTATGTCGTTAAATTGCATAAAAATATTATAACTATCTTAAATTAGAAATTTACATTAGGTTTTTAAGTCATTTAAGAAATCGTTAATCGAGTAGTAACATTTTTCAATCAATAATGCTGTTAGCTTCTTTTTAAAATTGCATAATGTGTCATTTTTTATTATGTCAGGTACTTTGTTATATATGGCCGGTCCCATACTAATAACATTTTTTTAATATAATGCGGTGTTGCAACGCTCGACTATTAACAGATTTTTGTACTGGCTTCTGATTGGTCTCTTACTAGCTTGTGATACTGTAGTAAAAAGACACATGTTACGTTTAACAAAAATTGCCATTTCTAAAATATATATTGCCGGAAATGTTAACAGCTTTAGGGACTTAAACACTGGAACACAGCTATCAGTCATTTTCATATTCAACATCGACCTCAAACAACGTTTCTGGGCCTTGAATACCTGTTCCCGTAGGCAAGAATTTCCCCAGAAAATTATACCGTATCTCAGAATGGATGCCACGAGACCATGGTATGCAATCAAAGTTGTGGTGATGTTAACTTTCTTAGCCAAATTGAATAGGACATAAGCAGATATGCTTAGTTTTTTACATACCTCTTCTACTTGAGGCTTCCACGTCATTTGACTGTCAATTACTATTGCTTGCTTGCTCATTTATGTAGATTAATAAATACTGAAATCATAAAAATCTGTTTTATTTTACCGATTTCTCTAAATAAATTAGTTTTGTAGCCTCACTAATATCTGCATAGAATGCATTTCATCGATATCGATAAGTTTACTGATACGATATGTTGCACATCCCTATTTATAACAGTTAGCTGCCCTTCAAGGACATGGTTGTCAAGTTTGTTAGAATTTTCATGTTGGTAGCTATGTTTTTTTAATGTGGTTGGCTAAAGACTGTCACAAATTCTCAAAAACTGAATGTTCTAAGTTCCGCCTCTTATTTATATGCTCTGTGATTGATTCCAGCGATTCTCAAACGTTTGGACAGGCCTGCATATGATCAAATTATGTTTAGTATAGTACTAACTAAAGAGGGCTCATCTCACCTTATATCGGTTGTGCCTAGTACATGGGTACTGGGCAACAACAAAGACTCTGTCCTGTTTTGACCAAGGACGAGAAAAAACAGCGACCTTGAACTATTAAGGAGAGATGAAAAAAGTGTTCTCGAAAACGAGTTCTTATCGCTCTACGATTAGGTTCAACATGCCATGTATTTCACACACGTGGATCTTTTTCATTTTCCAACACCGCGTGCTGTGCCGCGTGCAGGAATGAGCCATTCCCGTACGCGCCACAGCACGCGGGTGTTGGAAAATTGCCACAGATAAAACTGTACCTATACTTAGGTAGTCCAAATTGGTTCAATACCTATAGTCGGCGGTGATTGTTTTTTTTTCGTTATTTTATTTTATTTCTTCAAAATGTACTATTCTGAGTCTAAATACGAACACATTTCTTCGTAATATAGAATGGCTGGTGCATTATAAAGATTTATCAATGTGTGGTTTTTAAGGTAAACCAACAAAATTGTTCACATTTTTACATAGGGAGTTTTTATCGTTATGAAAAACAACGTTACTAAGAGTTTACACTGTATTTATTCATTTTGCGGCTATTTATACAAAATTTAAGTTCTGTTTTACGTTTTACACACTTATTGATATCTTTATAAATTATCTGCCTCTAACTACAGTGCGCGGCATAAAATAATGTTTTAAAACGTCCTGTTCTGCTTTTAGCTCTGCAGTGAAAAAACCAACACAAAAAAAAAGAAAATGAAAAGAAGACTACTCTTGAGAATGAGGATCCTTCTTTAAACAATTTAGAAACTATAATAATATATACTTCAGATAAAGAAATTCATGAAGAAGAGACAAATGAAGGATTGCGGGATGGGTTTCATGGGTTAGATGACAAGGTAAACAAAATCGGTATGTTACTTAGAGAATAACGCCATTCATTTTATCTAATTATCTTTAATGAAAACAAATTAACTCTAGTCATTGTACATTTTAACAGATGATACGCCAGACACAAAAAATCGTTCCATTAAAGCATCGAAAATAGTGACAGTACTCTCTGATGTAAAAATAAACAACAAGACGACCGATTCAAAATATGGGAATAAAATGATGAATGTAAGTTCTGACGATCTACTTCTATGTCAAGTTTTCGAACAAAATGCGGAGTGCAACAAAATTACAAACAGCGATTAGACTAATCATTTATTTAAAATTTTATTGATATAATTTAAAGTTAGTTAAAGTTAAAAATGGTGAAAGGTATAATTCCATCGCATGCAGAAGACAGTCAGCTGCAGCAAACGCTGACGCCATCACAAATTTTGTCGAAATTTTTTAGTTATTTTGTTTTCTTTGCCAGATGAAAGTACCTATGAATATAAAAAAACTTTTTGTATCGGACCAACTTCCAACACGAAATAAATCAGCTGTCCCATACATTTTGGTGTAGTACCTAGGTATTGGAATTATGTATGGAACAGCAGATTTTTTTCAAGTAGGATAGTGGGTTCGAAAAGGGGGGTTACGAAAATTTGTTTATATTCATTGGTACTTTCATCTAGCAAAGGGAAAAAAACAACAAAAAAAAAATCGGTGAAATTTGTGATGACGTCAGCGTCTCCAGCAGGTGACTGTCTTCTGCACGCGATAGAATTATACCTATGTAACTGACAGTTTGTAATTGTTTTGAAAAGTTTTAACTGACGAGTTACGTTTGTATGTTTTTGTTTATATTTTTGATAATTTGTGTTATTTTTTTTTAAAGATTTATCTGATTGTTTGAGAGTCAAATTATTATGATATGTTTTATTGTTTTTATTTGTTTATATTCTTTCCTAATGTTGTCAATACTGGAATAAACACCATTTGAGAGTTGGAAACCATAGATGTAAGTTTACATTTGACATCATTTAGATTGTATTTCTTTAATTCTTCAAGTTCGTAAGGAAGTAATGTTGCATAAATATTTATATGGGAAGAATTAAATGGTCGCTCAAAAAATTACATTTGTTTTTTATATTCCTTCCAACGATTTGTATGTTTCCTTGATCAAAAGTTGCGAATTTCATTTCTACGATATTATTATCGATAGTTAAAAACCATTTATCTTTAATGTATTTTGAAAGCTGGTATTTCTCACTCATTTTTACAGTAGTAAATACTTTTTCACCCGTATCCAACAAACTTTCATATTTGACAAGAGGATACATCCGTTTGGATTTGTGGCCCTTGATGTTTAGCTTTGACAATTCCTGTATGCGAATTGCTACTTGCGCTGAGGGTTGGTCGCCTTTTCGTAAAAGGTTTTTAATTCGAAACAACATACTTTCAAATGGATATGCACTTAAAGAAGGTAGAGAGCCAAACCTTGAGACATCATTTACAATATGACAAAGATTATGAATATTACTGCTCACAGAATCATGACCGTAAATTTCTGCAAATTTTTCGATGTAATCAACAAAAAGTTTTTCAGCTATGTATCGGTAAGATACATAAACGTCAGAATAACAAATAGTGGTGGCACAGAACAATGTAAAAAAAAAGTGTTCTTTTAGCACTACTGGACCAAAGTATAACAAAAAGTTTTTAAATTCAGCACCTTTCCAAAAGTGAAGGGTATCTAATTCTCTCAGTCTTCCTTGATGTATTTCAGATGGAGTAGTTGATTTTATTTCCATTAGTTTTCTTGAAACATCCTGAATTTCCCTTGCCGACCACTTTGTTCGGAAATTAAAACTGCTATTAGTCCATCCCAGTAAACATCTCTTCATTACACCCAAATCTAACAAATGAAGAGCATCTGTAATCGTAAAATCGTTAACAAGATCTATGGGTAAATCTTCGATTGGACTTTTTTCTTTATGGTGATCAGGATCTAATCTATTTCTAAATGAATGGTCAGTACGCAAAGCCATGTCCAGTCTGGGAAACTCATATGCCGACCTTTTCTATCGTATTCTCCGATTACTGTACATTTCATGCACCCGTGGTAACTATTAAACCCCACAGTACCTAAAATGAAAAATATCACGAAATAAGATACATTATATTTGAAATGCACGGGGGTACGATAAACTACTTACATTACCAAAATTCATAGTAATAGTATAAATGCGAAAGTAGCTCTGTCTGTCTTTCTCAGTTACCTTTTCACGCCTAAACTGTTGAACAAATTTCGATAAAATTTGGCAAGAAGATAGATTGCATTCTGAAGAAGGAAATACTCTACATTTTTACCACGAAACGAAACAATAGCCGCTGGTGGACTGCTGGTTATGATTATATGATACGACATGCTGAGAATACCCGTGGGTGTAGCTACAGCAGTTATTTGGCATTATTGTGTACAGCAGAAGAAAATCGTGTAGGTAGATATAGGTTAGGTAGTTTTATTAAATAGATATTATTTATATATACAGGGTGTTTGGCAGAACGTTGAACATACGAAAATGGTGGATAGGTGGGGTCATCTGCTACTTATCAAACCATTTTTTTTAAAATGCAAGTTGATATTTTTTTTTTTTTTTTTTTTTTTTTTCAACAAATGTTACATAGGTGTATTTCACAAATCTTCTGCCAAACTGCAGGACAGTTTGATTTAGATTTAAATATTTTTTAGATCTTTCTGTAAGTTTGAGGACTCATAACTTTTTTTCTAGCTAACATCTGAATAAAGCAATAATTTTATAAGAATCTACCAACATCAAATATTTAAAAAAAATGCCTGTTTTATCCATTTGTGATAAAAATTACACTCTAAAGTTAAGAAAGTGGTGAAACTAGAAGAAAGCAAAAAAATTTTTTTTTTAATATCCTGGGGTCCAGGGCCAATTAAATTAGGGCTGAGTAAGTAGCAGATGACCCAACCTATCCACCATTTTCGTATGTTCAACGTTCTGCCAAACACCCTGTATATTCTATATTTAATTTTGCACTCACCTTTTATAAAGCACCTCGCAGGTGTATCACATATGAAGCAACGAATTTTGATAGGAACGATTTGCCTTTGGATGAGTAACCCACCTTCTATGCCATTAACCTAACCTAACCTAACCCACCTTGAAGTAACTTGATGAGCTCCTTTACAAATGGACGCAAAAATAATTCCAAACACGGTTTTGTGCTTCCGAAAAATATAGCTATAACTAATGGAGCAACATCCATGCCGTCTATTTTACACAAAATTGGCCAAAATTCATTTTTTGTGCTGTTGGCTACTGGATAGCCGTCTATGTTAAATGACAAAAATATGCATGTCGGCAACTCTGAGATCATTTGAGACAAAACTTCTTTTAAACATTTCTCTATGCCATTATACCAATATTTTCCATTTCCCATTGGTACTATGTTATTAAATTTTGGCGTTTTTAATAGACTTAGTACTGTCTTTTGGTAAACATTTATTGAAATCCGTGTTTGAATTGTCTCTCAATATGTTTTTCGATGTGTGTGTGTGATGTTTTTCGATAAAACCAACTATTGGAACGAATATAACCATTACAAATGGCTTCATTAAATAACATTATTCAGGATCTTGATAACCTCTCAGTGGTTAACTCTTATAAATGTGACGCTGAAACATGTAGCACATTAATCGAATCCACTTCTCGATCATTGACTGTTATTTCCCAAAATATCCGCAGTATTTATAAAAATATAAATGGTTTTACTGCACATTTGACTAGGCTTACGTTTGAACCTGACGTCATCGTTCTGACAGAGTGCTGGCTGTCTGAGGATAAACCACCTCCACAAATGGACAATTATTTATGCTATTTCTCAAAGAAAAGTCTGAACCAGAATGATGGCATCGTCATATACGTCAAACATGGAATTAATTGTACGGTGGAAGAACCTGATCCGGTAGGTGCAAATTTTTTGCTAATTAGAATAGATGCTAATATTGTTATCTTAGCCATTTACAGGTCCCCATCTATTTATTGTATTGAAAACTTTTTGAATTCAATTGACCGATTACTTCGACCCTGTAAAATCAAAAATATTGTCATTATCGGCGATGTTAACTTAGATATAAAACAAAATAACATCGATCGAAATAGCTCATCATACTTAAATCTTTTAGCTGAATTAGGGCTTCTGCCGGGGCATACTTTTCCAACCAGAATTAATAACTGCCTTGACCATATAATGATTAAAACATCTTTGCCGGCAACAGTCGCTGTAGTTGAGTCAACAGTAACAGACCACGACTCAGTTCTTCTCAGTATATCCTATAAGCGTGAGCAGTTGAAAAGCAATAATATCGTTAAAACCGACCATGTGTTGGCTCTGAAGCAACTAGAATCGACAGATTTCGCTTTCATCTCTCCTACGGCTGATGCTGAGCTAGCTGCGACCCTCTTTATCGATCATTTGTCGGCAGCAATAAACACTAATACTATGAGTATTGCGGTGGCTGGGCGTAAGAAAACACTAAAGCCATGGATAACACCTGGACTACTGCGTTGCATTCGTCATCGCGACAAATTACACAAAAGTTTAAAAAAATATCCTAATGATCAAATTCTTGAAGTGACATATAAACGTTATAGGAATTTTTGTAATGCCTTGTTGAGAAGGTTAAAAAGAAGTTATGAAAAATCCCTCCAAAAAAATGCAAGAAACAATAAAGAGACTTGGTTTGCCATTAAATCTATTACGAATACCTCCACCAAACAGAAGTCTTCTGCAGAAAAATTGCTTAATAAGCGGGAAAATCCATGTGATGCTGCTGAGGAAGTCAATAAATATTTTGCAAGTGCCGGAAAGTTGCTAGCTGATAATATCTTACGTTCCGTTACCGCTCAAGATAATTCTGATAATTATAATATATCTCGTATCTCAATCGATGGTTCTGCTTGCACCTGATGAAACTGAAATTGAATCTCTAATCATGAACTTGAAGACCAACAGTGCCATTGGTTGGGACTCTGTCTTAAACAAATTTCTTAAAATGTCAAACACGTTATAGTTCCACACTTCACCATGATTGTTAAGTTATGCGTTGAACAGGGTGTTTTCCCCAGTGTCTTTAAAAGAGCTCTCATAACACCTGTCCACAAGAGTGGGGAGCCTGACAGTGTTACAAATTATAGACCTATATCTGTCCTTCCAGCGCTCTCTAAAGTGTTAGAAAAAGTCTTGAATAAGCAACTTATTAATTTTTTAGAGCATAATAATATGCTTTCCGATTCACAGTTCGGTTTCAGAGCAGGTAAAAGTACAGATGGAGCTGTCAGCTCTTTGGTAGAATATGTTACACAAAATCTCGATGATAAAAAAAAATGTCTAGGAGTGTTTATTGACCTCGCGAAGGCATTTGATACTGTCTCGATCCCTATTCTTGTGGACAAGTTAGAAAGATACGGTATACGAGGGAACGTGCTTAGAATTTTCGAAGATTTTCTTTCGGGTCGTCAGCAAAAGGTTAAAATAAATAGTTATACTAGCTCAGATGCATCTGTCACCTGCGGCGTCCCACAGGGCAGTATTCTTGGTCCCAGTTTATTTATTATATACATAAACGACCTCTGTCAATTGTCACTCCACAACGGAAAAATTTTCACATATGCCGATGACACCGCTCTAGTTTTCAAGGGAGAAACTTGGGACGAAGTACAACAAACTGCGGAAAAGGAACTGCGTAGGGTGGATTTGTGGCTGAAGCAAAATCTTTTGACTCTAAACGTTTCCAAAACTCTATTGGTTCAGTTTACGAATTGTCACGTGAAACAGAAAAACATGGCGATTCGTTTTCACACATGCGAGGCATTAAATCAGCACTGTTCTTGTCCATATATTAATAAAACTCAGACAATTAAGTATCTTGGAGTACTTCTAGACGAAAACATAACTTGGAAGCCACATATGGACATGATTTCGTCACGTGTTAGAAAATTAATATGGGTTTTCAAAAATCTTAGGCATGTAGCTAACCTGGAACTTCTTCGTACTGTTTACTATGCCCTTGTTCAATCTGTCATCGGATACTGCATTGGAGTGTGGGGAGGTGCATGCAAAACGCATATCATACAACTAGAAAGAGCTCAGCGATCCTTACTAAAAACTATGACATTTAAACCCTACAGATTCCCCACTAGATCGCTCTAAGAGCTGTGTCAGGTTCTTACTGTGAGGCAGCTTTTTGTTTATCAGGTTATTATCAAACTTCATGTGTCTACTTATTACGATCCTGATAAATTAAGCAACAAACGTACTATTACTAATGTATTTGACTCCGTAATAACTCGTACTGCATTAGCCAGACGTCAAAGGCGTTTTCTTTCTGTACATATTTACAATAAAATTAATAAATTCTTAAAAATTTACCCGCTCTCTTTTCATGAATGCAAGTCTAAGGTTAAGAACTGGCTTCTTACTCTTAACTACGAAGAAACAGAAAAATATTTTATTCGGTAAAGTGAACACACCCACACACACACACCCACACACACACCCATACTACACATCCACACACTACTTTCACACTTCATTTTCAATACCCTAAAGTACTATTGTAATTTCTGCATGCTCAAAATTATCATATAAAAATCCTAATTTGTATAAAAAATATAATGTAATTAATTGGAAGAAGGAGCTGAAATCTGACATACAGGTTTTTACCTAGTTTGGGTTTCAGAGGCTTCATAGGTTTTGTAACTTAAATTATTTCAATAAAGATTTTATTTTATTTTATTTTAATATATTAAGTAATTCCTTTAAGGCATTTTGAGGAATCTGGTACTCTAATGCCCATTGCTGAATTTGGTCTTTTATATTTATTGAATGTATTTCGCTGTCAGAATCAGACGATTCTTCAGCTTCTGCTGCGGAACTGCTGGTATCCAGCCCCTCATTGACATCACATATATTATGAGAGGTCACAACTTTATCTAATTGCACGTTTGACACTTCGGAAGTTGATCCACCGGCACTAGGCTGTTTGGAACTAAACTGTACGGCATCAGGGATTACAGAACTATTTTCTTGAATTTTAAATGATGAAAAATATTAATTCTGAATTTTAATGCTGACCTAAACTTAAGTTATTAATTAAAATACCCACCAAAATTTCATTTCAAACAATTTAATTTTAAAACAAATAATAAAATGCTTGTGCACGTGCGCTCTATTAATTGGCTTCTATTATTTTTGTATTATGATCATTTAAAGGCTGCGATTAAAAAAATATTTCAGGTGGATAACCACTCAGTAACACTTTCTTACATTAAAAAAATATGGAAATAAATAGTTAATTTTGATAAAATTTCAAGTAAACAATATAAGATTTCGTATAAGAAACACAATGTATACCGAATAAATATACTGAATGAAAAATTATGTACTTACTTGGAGATAGATTTTGTGGAACCAATAATTTGTTAACTTTTCTGTAGAAAGTCGATGTGAGACGGAATCTTTTCGGTTTTTTACTCATTTTCAACTGCAATCATTTGATCACTTCTCGAAACAGTTTGAGAAACAGTGTCTTATTGTGACTTTTTTATTCACATTTCAGTAATATATTGTTCAGTAATAATGACGTAACATTACGACACCTCGTGTAAATATAAATTTTAAGTTATTATTCTAGTAACATGGTGACCACACTGCTACCACACATTTTTACTCGATTGTACACATGTTACAAACTACACACCAAGTGTTTAAAAATAAGTCTACACAAATGTTTACGTTACGTGTGAACACAAAGACTACTTAAAGTTACTGAAATGTATTCCGGTCAAATTTTGTACGAACTATTACCACACATAGAGACCAAACCCCACACAGTCACCATGTTTCGTAACAGTTACGAAACTGTTGCGACTTGTTACATCTTTAACATATCTGCGATCAAAAAGTGATAGATGGGTAAAACGTCAACGTTTAATGTTATGTCAGTCGACGATTGGCCATATCATTATTGTAGGGTATCCATGGTGGAAAGTGTAGTAAAAATAGCCAAGTAACTGCAACCAACTTGGAAGTAACGTCCGCCGGCCGCTGCCGCGGCACCGCTCGCTGCGCTCGCTCGGCTCACGCGTGTTTGGTCACAATCACAACCTTACTCATTTAGCCGGGGTACCACCTATGCCGCGTAATTTTTACGCTACTTCCAAGTTGATCGCTTTCCATAATATCATATTTGGAAACCCAATAAAAGTCCATCGACTTTTTTTGCGTGGTCACGCTACTTTGTTTGATTTGTTGTATGCCGCCGCCATAATTCACAACAAAACAACATTGACAACCGCAGAGTAGAGTAGGTAGTATAATGGTGTCCAAATCTTTCTTTTTCAAGCGAATCGGGATGCGTGATTTAAACACTTCTATCAACGACCAATATCTTCTCCATGCACTCTTTATTCTGCGATCTAGCTACTTCATTTGCGGTCGGTTTGCTAAAAGAAATGCTTTGCCCAAGATAAACACAGTTATCTGCGTATGCGATTGGCGTGCTTTGCATCACCGTTGGCACTTTTATGCCGTTAAAATCATGTTTTTTCAGCGTTCATGTAAAGACCACATTTTCGGCTCTCCCTATCTAGAGACTTCAGCATGCGCTCAAGATCAGGGGCCCAAGTCTGCTATTTTTATAAATTCGTCATTCCAACACGATCCCATTGTCATTTTGCTAAAATTTCGTAATCTGCTAAATTCATAATGGTCGATCATTGGTTGATCATTGTATTCCACAAACACGATACTCGTAACGAATTAAAAGAAATTACTGTACAATGACGTTCTCATGGTAGGTCACTGATCAAAGGAACTGTCAAAATTTTAGCAGATTACCGCCTAAGTCAGTCATTCATTTTTCATTATGTACGAGGTTACCAATAGATGCCATTTCTTTCAATGGAGTGTCAGTGGCTGACCATTGGAAAGTCATAATGACGTCAATAAGCTAGTAGATTACCAAACTTGTCAAAAACAAAAATTATGAAATCAATGATAGACCATTCTGACACTATTGTAATAGCAGACTTGAGGCCCTGAATGTGTTCCGCTTATCAAAATAATGTAATCTGCGAAGCGGAGATGGTTGAGGAACTCGCCGTTTATTTTGATACCGAAATTTCGCCAATTTAGCTGCCTGAAGTTATGTTCCAAAACTGCGTTTGAATACTCTTATTCAATTCGTTCAACAGTGTAACGTTTCCTGTACCTATTATTTTTCGCAATTTCTAAACTTTCTAGTACAGACATTCTGAAACCTTTATCACGTGTACAAAATTTTGAATGTGTTATTACTCGTATTATTATTAACGAATGACCTGAAACTATTATGTGTTGAGCAAAATGGGAGCTTTCTGGATAACTATTCCTGGGGCCGTATTATGACGTTTTAATGCCACCATTATTCCAGTGTGAGTGGGAGACGGAGCTATACAAGGCCGCTAGCACCATCCTCTTTTCGCAGTGGAATAATGATGGCATTATTACTTCATAATAAGGCCCCTGTACGCTGCAATATGTTCTTTATACCTTGCTTGAAAATTACGACCAGTTTGACCTATGTAAAAAATGAAACAATGTTTTTGAAACCCTATCACTTATAGACCCTAAGTACCTATGAAATTTCTTTACCTATGAAATTGGAGATTTGTATGATAATTTTAAAATATAAACATTTTGGTATTTTTTTTATTTCACCTTATCAAAGTACTGGCCCAAATTATCTATACAATTTTGCCACTTTGATGGCAGTTTGTTTTTTATCCCTTTACTGTAGAAGTCTGCCGGACGGGAGGCGATGAAGTCAGCGAAAGCGTTTTGTACTGCTACTGCCTCTCGGGTGTTGAATTTTTTCCCACTTAAAAAATTGTCTAAATTTTGAAAAAAGTAGAAATATGTTCGGGCAAGGTCCGGTGAGTTCGGTGAGTGACGGAGAGCTTCCAGCTGTAACTCTTGTAGCTTTGCGATGGTCTGTCGTGAAGTGTGAGCTCGCACGTTGTCGTGGAGAAGCAATGGGGACGAGCGATTGACTAGTCTTGGTTGTTGAATTACGAGCTTCTCCATCATTGTTTGCAATTCTTGGCAATAGACATCTGCCGTCACTCTTGTGCCATTCGGTAAGAAGCTGTGATGTACATGTCCGGTACTGGTCCACCAGACAGTCACCATCATCTTCCTATAAGTAATCTTTTTTTTAGCTCACTGATTAGGTGCTGTACCCGGGTCCAACCACTGAGACGAACGCTTACGGTTGTCGTACAGGATCCACCTTTCATCGCAGGTAACAATTCGTTAAGAATTCCCTCGTTTCTATGCCGATTCAGTAGTGCTATTCATGCTTCGATGCGTAAAACTCGCTGTTGGACGCTTAGTTCGTGTGGCACCCACCTATCTAGCTTTTTTATCTTTCTGATTTGACGCCCGCAGCAAGCTCAGCCGTAGATTGATTTAGATCCGCTTCCACTATCGCCTTCAATTCGTCGTTGTCGACAATGGTTATCGGCCGACCGCGAGGCTCGTTCTTCAACTCAAAATTTCCAGATTTAAAACGATTGAACCAATAATGGACCGTGTTTATGCAAGCAGTGTTAGGGCCGTACACGTCGTTAATGTTTCTTGTTGTTTGCTCAGCGGTATTTCCACATAGGAACTTATATTCGAAAATTGTACGAATTTTCAGTTTATCCATGGCACCAAATAAGGGGAAAATAACTAATATGCTAAGTAAACCCGAGACACAATATCCTTACAACAACTGACCATAAAAGGCCTAACTCTCTCATAGGTTAAATTATAATATTACACAGATAACACTCTCAGTAAACCTTGAGTTGAACTCTCAGTTGACGGATTCTCCGTCCTTGTTTTCGCTGACAGGAGAAACCTGTCAACACACGCGAACGTGGCCTACGGACCAGATGGTGACGCTTTCGTTACCTGGAGTGGCGAACTTCCCTCATCACCTTGATTCGGTTAGGTAAGGCCTTCCAGAACGTCGGATGACCACACTGCAAGGGATAACCTCAAAGCCGCCTGCGCTCTGATGGATTGCGCAACACCAAGGCATCTAGTTAATCGCGCATAGCACCAATCTTAGGAGAGGCTAGCATAACAGCCAGACCTGTAACAACGTACTCGTGTCAGAACACACATGCAAGACCTAGGCTATAGGCTATCCAGCAAGAACAAAGCAAATAGTGAATACTCACAGGATTCAGCTTCTAACTGGACTTATATTAAAAACCCCATCGGGTTATTTGGACACATCCCGATCGTCTTCGGATTAAGTCCCTCTCAATCAGCCTTTAGGCTCGTGTCTGATCGTCAAAACCCGGACGCCGGATTTGGTTTTCCAAACCAATCTCACGAATCATCTTTCACAGACCATAAAGATTTCTTATCGATTTTTATCTTTAATTTATTAGACATTGTTTTTTAATTCAAATATGGTAAATTATGTATCTTTGTTTATTTATTTTAATTGACCAATAAACTAGTAATTAACTAACTAAACAGAAATACACCAACGCCATTTTGTGTCACGTAAACAACCATGACGTTAATCCGCCAATACCCACGACAGGTGTCACTACTTTGGGCACGCCACTATTGCGGAGATAAGTCCCCTCTTTGAGGAGTGGCTGGAGAGGCGCCACGGCGTCCTCACCTTCCGCCTGACGCAGGTCCTCACCGGACACGGCTGTTTCGGGAGGTACCTGTTTCGGATAAGGCGGGAGGAAACGCCCGGGTGTCATCACTGCGTGGATCGCCCGGAGGACACGGTGGAGCATACGTTGGAGGTATGCCCGGCTTGGGCAGAGCACCGCCGTGTCCTCGTGGAGGCGATCGGTGGCGGGGATCTCTCGCGTCCGGCCCTGGTCCAGGCCATGGTACGGAGCGAGAGGGCATGGGAGGCCGTCACCTCCTTCTGCGAAGCAGTAATGCTCGCGAAGGAGGAGGCGGAGCGCGTGAGGGAGAGGCAAATTTCGCGCCCTCACGCCCCTAGCCACCGCAGAAGGAGATGCCCTGGGCGTCGGGAATCGATTGCCGATTCCCGGCCACCGTAGGCGCGGGTTTGCGGACGGTGAGCAATGGGTAGCTCGCCGTCCGGTAAGGACCAAGCCCGGGTCGACGGCGCGTTGTGTTCCACGCGCGCCTCAAAGAGATGTCAGTGAATGAAGGGGTCCGATGAGACCATTGCCTGCCGGGGTTGCGGGAAAGTCCGAAAGGGATACCGTGGCCCCCTGGCATTGCACAGGCAACAGAAGGAACACGAGTGGGTTTTAGTCAGTAAGAGTCTGACACGCCCTCCCGCTCCACCCAGAGCGGGAGGAGTCATTTGAGGATTTCCCAACCAAAAAAAAAAAAAAAAACGTGTCACTACTTGATGCAATCAATATTTATTTTTGCAACGTCACAGTGTCATCTGCGAATAATACGATCTTGTGATTATCCCCTATGTAGTGACGTGGTGAGGTAAGTTATTTATATAAAACAAGAAAGCACTTAGAATTGAACCCTGCGGAACGCCCATGGTGACCGCAGATCCTGCAGATCTCTTGCCATTAACATCAACCCTCTGAATTCTGTTGTTCAGATAAGAAGTCAGAAGGTCGAGAGCCCTGTCCCTCATACCATAGTGGTACAGTTTCCTGATGAGTGTGTCATGATGTACGCAATCGAAGGCCTTGGACAAGTCGCAGAAAATGCCAAGAGCATTTTGCGACTCCTCCCAGGCCTCGAATATGTTCTTCAGTAATTCCACGCCCGCGTCTGTAGTTGAACGACCCTTTGTAAAACCAAACTGTTTCAGATGTAGTAAATGATGTGCATTGAAATGTCCTAACATTTGTTTCAAAACTAATTTCTCAAAGATTTTGCTCAATGTAGGTAATGGGTAATTCTCTGATTTGGTGCAAAATGAATGAAATTGTGAGAAGAAAAAAAAAAAATTAATTTTCCTGATGTCAAATCAAAGGTATAATAAATTTATAATTACTGATCGATTTATATGTAATTCCACAAGTAATTAGTCAAGATATTGATAGAAGAAGTTTATATGGGCTGAAGGTAGTGAAATGAGTAAACCTGGTAATACAATACAATACAATACAAAACATTTATTCGACACAGACACAACACAACAGCAACAAACACATCAAAAAAAAAAAAGAACAAAAAACATAACAATAAAATTGCAGTAAAATTTTGCTGAGCGTGCCCGTACCGAAAGGGTTACCATCTCAGCATTTGCTGGGCGTCAGACACCCAGCGCTGGTTTTCAGTTGGCACCCCGCAGTGACACACGGACGTAGGTAAATAAAATAGATATATACTTGAATATTAATAATAAAAATATTTCAGAATACGTAAATAAATAATGCAGGTAAAAGATTGTAATGACATTCTTCAAGAAGGTAATGAGTAAGTATTTCTGGTAATGAATAAAAAACTAATTACTAATCATACGGTATTTATTGAGTGATAATTTTGAAGTAAAACATATCCTTTATCAAGATTCAAAACGTAACAGACATAATATTTCTCCTCGAAAACTTAACAGTTACAATAATTGTTAAAACTAAAACAAATTAAAAATAATCAGGAACTTTTAAACATCAATGCCTATCTAATTTTATAATTATTCATAACAAATCAGTCTTCATAATAAATCAGTCTTCATAATAAGTACGAGTGTACTTAAAAACAGTCCACATTTTAGAGCAATAAAAATAATATTTATTTAAAAAAATTAAATTTTATTTATAAAAAAAATCTAAAAAAATCTTTAAAAGTACCAAATGATAAAAACGTCTCTACTATTTAATTGGTTGTTCCTACTATTAAACCTAAGTAGTAGGAACAGCTTTCTAATTACGCAACATATTTTCGTAAACGATAGAGACAAATCTGTTTCATTTTGACAGTTCAACAACATTCATTGCTTTATTTACGTTGCTCTGCAGTTTTTTTTTCGAACTTACGGAGCAATGGATTAGCAATCTGTTTCAAAACGATTCAGATTCGGATTGATTTTGCATTACGTAATTAGGGTACAGGTTATTATGGCTGGCAGGTTATTTTGGCTTTTGTTTTGGTAAGTTTATTAAAATATATCTTCATCAGAAGATGAGCAGTCAAAAAAGTTGGACTTCTTCCTCATCTTTGTAGTATTTAAGGGTTTGCCTGCACTAATATTTTCTGTTTTCACCCTGAATCTATAACTCTTATCCTTAACATGTATTGTTGGTTCTTGCTGATTCGGTTCCAAATCACCTTTAGAAATAAATTTAGCAAAATCATTTTGGTAACCAGGGTTTGGTATTTTTAACTTATTATTAATAAAGGACATACTACTCCAATCCAGTTTTTTGTCCGAAAGTATGGTAATTTTTTAACTGTCAGGGATTCCACTTGATGAAACTGTAACATTTTGGGGAGTTTCGATAATCATCGTACTTTCTAGCTCTGATTGTAGTGCATGTTGTTCAGTAGTGGGGCACAAACAATTCGTCACATCTAGAAGAACCTCTTTTGTTAGAGTAGAATTTGCATCCAGAAAGTCTTCCAGTTGAACATGGTCATTATTAAGCAAAGGCGGTGGTAGTTCCATGTAACCGAAGTGGTATCCATGACAGCATATCTCGTCAATTCCACATAAAAAACAACTCAACTTTCTAAAAGTTAATCGAGGATTATTGTATGACCAAAGAACTTGATGGACCGACATAGTCCCACGAAACGTTTGGACTTTTGAAGGAAATGTTCGGTCTTCTACTTCTTTCTCTGAGACATACAGCAGTTTGATGTTCTTTATTTTCATTTGGACTAAATTCCAGAACTCTTTGAGCCGATACCATTGCCAAAACATACGATCTGATCGGCAGTCCTCTTTAGAACAGCACCGACACCATCTGGTGCTCCTTTTCCATGACCCGCTTCTAAGTAATTCCACGTTATACAATTTATTTGTGGTGGTCTACCTTTATTTTCATTTTTTATTTGATACACGACATCACAGGATTTTGGTTCGTCGAGTACTTCATGAGATGACTCTAATGGATCTTGCCTGATATTTTCTGTTTCGTTACTCGTTGAAGCTGAAGAATCAATTAACACCTCAGAAATTTTCTTGTTCTTCTTTTTGTTTTCTAAACAACGTTTGCTATTTAATTTCCACCGTTTTTGCTGCAGTCTTTGTTCTCTTGATGTCATATCAGCAATGCTCTTAATTTTCTTTTCTTCCTTTCTTTTCAAATATCTTAGCCGTTCTTTTTCTTTCCGAATTTGGTACTTCTCCGGATCATTTTTGATTTCTTGATATATTTTTCTTTTATGTAATCTTGCTTGAATGAGTTTTTCTTCGCGAGTTTTTTTCTCCTTCTTTTTAGGCATGTTGAATATTCCTTTAAATATAATAAATTACAGTTATTAAAAAAAATAATAAGTACATTAAATTGCAATAATCAAGAAAGCAAAGAGATATTTCAAGAAAGAAAACCTTAATTTTGCCTTAACAACCCGGAATTCGAAGCCAGGACCTCTCGTGGCAGTCTCATGTATTATACATATATAGTATAAACATTCAAACTGTACTGAAAAAAGTTATTTAAAAACATTTACATTACCTTCACTTTTGCCTCATTACCATCATCTTTAAAACTGATGGTAATTGATGGTAATGTATTAGAGGGTAATGAAATCTACAAACTTTTTTGGATATAACGCAATAAATAATCAAAATATTTCTAAAATACAAACTTCTGGGTATTGAAATCTACACACAAGTGCATTAAATCTAATCCCAAAATAAAAAGATGATAACTTACCGTTAAATTCCAGTGAAGGTAATTACAAAATAAATTGTTGAAACTACTAATCACGACAATTATACGAGAATAATAATAAAATAGGCAACGTCTAGGGATGGGTCTAAAATTAATAAGCTGCTAAATTAACACTGCTAATTTTTTTTAGTGTCAACACCTGTTAAATAAGTTCTGGGATAGCTGTTAAATATAGCAGTCACAACTCACAACAAAGCAATAATGGTCCTGCAGATTCAGTCACAGTTAGATTGATAAGTTTGAGCAAGTTGATTTGATTAACTGCTAAGTGCTAACTGCTGAATTCGGAATTGTTACATTTAACTAGTGTTGAATAAGACTAATCTTCGTTACGAAGGTTTACGCGGGTTTATTTGTGGTAGATAGTGTTGTGAGTGAGAATTCCATTTGTTTGACTGTTTGTATATTGTGTATACGCCAACAGGAAAAGTTGACAGTCCCAAGCCTGTGAAAAGTATGAAGGAAATGAGAATTAATTACGTTAACAATCTGTCTGTGATTAAATTTAACAGATGCTAAAAATAACTGTTAATTATTGTTAGCATTACCATTTAGCAGTGTTATTATTTTTTAACGTTTAAGCCCATCTCTAGCAACGTCTATCCTCAACACTGTTTCTCGGCCGACTAGCGGCGAGTGTGCGAGAGTGGTGCTATGAAAGCTGTACCGATAGCAGGAAAATAAACTAAGTATAATATTTTGATATTCTTTTCATGCTGAATATTAATAATGTAATATTTTTTTTGTTAAAATTATTTATTCATCGAGAACGTCAGGGATAACATATATTTATAAAATAAAAATCACATTTTATTCCTTATGATATTCCTAAGATATATAAAGTAACCGCTTGGAATTAAAGCTTTTAGATAAGGCTTGTTTTTAATGTGTTTGCTTAAGTTTATAAAAAGGACTCGGAAGGGAATGAAATTTTGACCAGTTTTTTTAAATGTTTTAATTGATTTAATAATAATAATACTATATTTTTTGTAGCAAGTATACCTTATAGTTATATCTACAACATAAAAAATATTGGTATGAAAAACATACTTTAGATTCGTAATTGTTTAACCGGACATGCGATTTGCACGAAATCTGAGAAGTACCCTAATATCGAAATGGGCCCACAATTTGTAGGATCAGTTGTGCTGCCAGACTTGAACAGTGGAATCACTTTGCTAAGTCGGCTCAAAGAATGTATTGTACAAATTGTATGACTTTAATAAAGTTATAAATTTATATTCTATAATATAATATAAAATCGTCACGTCACGAAAAAAGCGTTAGGGTCCATGCGGCTTTTCTCTGAGAGTGTGAATTTGGTCAAAATTAAAATCCAAGACGGTTCGGTGGCTGCGAAAGTTTTTCATCATGGGTATCGTTTTCATTGTTTTCGATGGTGCTAAAACCGATAGTGAAGTCAAAATTAAAATACAAAATGGCGGTTGCGGACATTTTCAAATTTATCGTCATAGGTGTCGTTTCCAGTTTTTTTGTGGGTGTTAAAGTCGATAGTGAGGTCAAAATGTAAATCCAAGAGGCAGGCTGCGAAAATTTTGTTTTCTTTTTAAATTATACGTGAAAAAGAACTTCGTTCGTGACCCCAGACCGCACACTTTTTTTTATTAAGAACCAAGGTATACTTACAGTTTGCACCACACATACAAGTTATTGGTCAATACTTGTAAAAAAAAAATGAATCCCAATATCCCTTGGTAACGGCCGCGGCATCACGCGTGAACGGCTGGACCGATTTCGCTAGTTCTTTTTTTGTTGTGCTTGTTATTTTCAGGAGAAGGTTTTAGGTAGGGTAAGTAGGGTAGGTAGGGTAGGTACGGTAGGTAGGGTAGGTAGGGTTGGCAGGGTAGGTAGGTTTAAAAAAAAAGGTATGTTTCCTTTGAGTAAAATCTGCTATCACCATTATTTAGAGTATCTATCTCATCAACCGCCTATATCATTCCATGATGCCTATAACTTGCCATGTGAGGGGACGCTGGGCATGCAGGGTAGGTAGAATAGGTAGGGTAAGTAGGGTAGTTAGGGTATTTAGGGTATGTACGGTGGGTAGGGTAGGTACGGTAGGTAGGGTAGGTACAGTAGGTAGGGTAGGTACGGTAGGTAGGGTAGGTACGGTGGGTAGGGTAGGTACGGTGGGTAGGGTAGGTACGGTAGGTAGGGTAGGTACGGTAGGTATGGTAGGTACGGTAGGTAGGGCAGGTAGGGTAGGTAGGTAGGCGCTAGTACAATCATAAAATTTGGTTAAATTACGTAAAACTATACAAAATTAGTTGAAAAAATGAAATTAAACAAAATTAGATAAAAGAAGATAAAATTCTATAGAATTGGAATTAGCTGCATTGTTCAGGAATCTCAACCCAAATTAAAAGTTTGTCTTTTGATCGAATACCAAATCACGAGACAAACCTATAATTATCCTAAATCTTCATTTATCTAAAGTAAGGCCATTAGGTAACATTCGACGTCTGTCAGTTTAGTGAAAGCAAATCGTAAAATTACTCGTAGTACCTATCCCTATGTAGTCTGTGAATTACTCGTATCGGTCATTATTACAATAAATATGTAATCGTACTTAATTGAAAAAAATTAAGCAATGGTGCAGTTCTAACAAAACGAAAAAATCTATTAGATATTTTATGCCCGGCGTTACAAGGTTACATATTAAGTGGTTGAATTTTGATGAATTGTCAAATGTTACCTATTAAAATGGCCTTAGATTAATTTTGTAATTTCATTTAGTTTCAACTAATTTTGTACCTATAGTTTTATGTAAGTTATCCTAATGTTATGATCGTATGTTCTAGTACTGACCGATAACGACATTTTTCCGCTGCGACTATGCACACTCGAGTAACCTACATTCTTACAAAATAAAAATATGTCTAAATATATATATGTCCGTAAACAAAACAAGACCTTTGTCTTGTTTACGGACTTGGATATAATTTATTTACGATTGGGTTTGACCCGTCGCGTCGCCGCGTCGCCGTCGTCCGCGCCGTAGGTCTAGTGGTCGCAAGCGAGCAAGCGAAGCAAGGTCGGTAGTGGAGCATGTACCGCATTCAAATGAAAAAAATCAATTATGGTAATCAGAATCACGCCTGCAGAGGTCTCCTTGTCCTCATAGTACACCCACATTTCACCAGTTATGTTTAAGTCCTATGTAATAGGGGGCGAGCCTATTGCCATCAACTGGGCACAAATCCAGGCTCCAGGCTGCTACAGGACCTCGGGTCCTGTTTTTTTCTTTTGAATTCGATAATACGTATAATGGTCACCGTACACGACCATAGCACGTTTCGAATCATAGTTTTTTTATATGAAAATCAAAATCTCTGAAGTAAGAACATAACTAAATAAATGGGTATTTTAAATCTTTATCAATTATTTTTATTATTCTTAGCTCGGTCTAAGTCAGTCAAAGTCAAATAATTAATTTAAAACTTTTAAAATATTTTCACAATAACTTGTCCACGATCAGTGAACGAAAATACGATAGGTAAAAAGAATGAAAAATGAAGGAATGACAGGTAAATTAATTGAAAATTGAAATTAAATTTCGGAATTCGGAACGCTATTATTTATCTGAATTTACGGAGATCGTGTAATTATAAATTATTGGAATATTTGTCTTTTTACTAATACCACTACTAATACTCTCCATAACACTTTTTAGTACCTAATAATAATATTTTCACCTCAGCACCTCAAACAAGCAGGTTTTGCTGTATAAAAACAATGAGCAAAATTAGATTTTGCTGCGAGCGTGAGACAAAGTAACTTTTTAATTTATTTTTTTAAATGCCGATATCAGTGCTGGGTCTATTCTCAAAATTATAAAGATTTGAATTGCACTTAGTTTTGTCACTTTCACTTCGATAGGAAAAAAGAGAGAGATAGAAACAAGTCGATTCGAGGTTCGGTTTCAAAATTCCTTATCTAGTAGGCCCTAAAAAGAAACAAACAATAAAACGTTCGGAAACATATAAACCCTTTAAATTGCAAATCATCTGATAAGGTTTTATTTAAATTCTGTTTTATATTTTTTTTGGAACGAAATTCTTAAAGCGGCTTGCGATAAGAGGGCACTGGCAGAAATCGTCACGCGAAAAGGTGCTGCGACTGTCTTCTTCCAATTCAAAGAGAAAAAAAAACGGAGAGATAGAAAGTGTGAATTCGGTCAAAATGAAAATCCAAGATGGCGGTTGCAAAAATTTTCACATTTTTCAAAGTCAAAGTCAAATAATTTATTTCAATTAGGCACAAAAAAGGCACTTTTGAACGTCAAACTTTACAAAAAATAATAAAACTGATTCTAGTCGCCCATTCCAAAAGGTAGTTTTCGTATGGAGAAGAATGGGCAAGAAACTCCACCGTTACTCTTTTTAAAAAAATCATTATATCTTGTATACACTTATTATATAATTATATGTGAAGACAATGCACCTAGAATAAGATTACTATACCACGATAGGTAAAAAGAATGAAAAATGAAGGAATGACATAATTATGTGATAGATGCATGGTGCTCACATACTTACAAACATTGTAAAATTATACTATATTTCTAACATTATAATAAGTAATACTAATAATTATAAGTCAGTGTGTGAGTTCAAATAATCACAAAAAATAAAATAAAATAAATGTTTAAAAAAATAAAAAAAAATAATTAAGTAAGTATACAATTAAATTAGCAACCAGTTCGATTTTGTCTAGATTCTGAATTGTCCTATGGAGCAGGACCAGCATGTTTCCAAGCATTTTTATCTTGGATATAATCCTCTAATTTGCTTGTTTACAAAGTGTACTTTTTATATGATTTTTAAATTTTCTTTCATTTAATTCTAATATATCACAAGGTATTCCGTTGTAACATTTAACACAGTACCCCATAAAAGATGTATTTACTTTAGATAGTCTGAAAAATGGTTGATCTATTTTATCTTTATTTCTAGTATTAAAATTATGTCTATCACTTATTTTATTAAAAAGATGTAGATTTTTTCTCACATACATAATATTTGAATAAATGAATTGGCAAGGTACCGTCATAATATTAATCTTTTAAAATAGTTCCCTGAGGGATTCGCGACGACGTAGATTATAAATGGCTCTGACAGCTCTTTTTTGTAAAACAAAGATGGATTCAATGTCAGCAGCCCGACCCCACAGTAAAATGCCATACGACATAATACTGTGGAAGTAGCTAAAATAGACCAAACGCGCGGGGATAAGACAGTTAACAGATGTAGTGTTAACTGTCTTATCTTTCTAACAGCATAAGCGGCCGAGCTTAGCCGCCCCGCGAGAGATGTTATATGGGGTCCCCATTGTAATTTCTCGTCTAGCGTGATTCCAAGGATAACTGTTTGATTAATAAATTCCAGTTTTTCTCCATTCAATACGATGTCACATTCGCTACTTCTAACATTTGGTAATTTAAATCTAATGCATTTGTTTTTTTTATTATTTAGTACCAAATTATTTACCGTAAACCAATCTTGGACCTGAACAATAGAGCTATTCACGTCGTCAAGATTTGGTGACCGTCGGTTTATTTTAAAGATCAATGATGTGTCATCTGCAAATAACACCATCTTTGGCTGATTTAGAAATATTTGGGGTAAATCATTAATATAAACTAAAAAGAGGAATGGACCCAATATCGAACCTTGAGGAACGCCCATTACCGTTTCAGACCCTAATGAGTTTGTGCCGTTGACTTGAACTTTAACCTTTCTATCTTTCAGGTATGATCTTAACAAATCATGAGCTGTGTTCCTAATCCCATAGTGGTCCAGTTTCAGCAGAAGTGTCTCATGGTGTACGCAATCGAACGCCTTCGAGAGGTCACAGAAGATTCCAATGGCATCTTGTGCTTCTTCCCAAGCATTAAAAATGTTCTTTATTAGGGTGACACCGGCGTCAGTGGTACAGCGCCCTTTGGTGAAACCGTACTGTTGGTCATGAAAGATGGAATTTTTATTAAAGTGACGTAACATTTGATTGAGTATCAACTTTTCAAACACCTTACTGAGAACTGGCAGAATTGACACAGGCCTATAATTGTTGGGTTCCTTACTATCACCGGATTTGAACAAAGGAACTACTTTACTGTGTTTCATGAGATCCGGAAAGACGCCTTGGTCTACACTAGTGTTAAATATGAAAGCTAGATAAGGCGCAATGGTTTCGATTACTGATCTACATACTTTTACAGACATTCCCCACAGATCTTCTGTTGATTTAATTTTAAGATCTTTAAAAGCTTTTATAACAGCCTGGGGGTCTGTATGCTGAAACCTAAACTCCAAAGGGCATGCCTTTACATTCTTTCTAAGTAAGGCAGCAGAAAGCGCGGGTGAGGAATTTAAAGCTTCAGTGGTTTTATGGGGAATATTAGCAAAAAAGTTTTCAAATTCCTGAGCTATTTCTACATCTGAGTTGATGTGCAGTCTCTAAATTAAATTCAGTATTACTCTGTTTTTTCCTACCGGTTTCATTATTAATTATTTGCCAGGTAGTTTTTATTTTATCATCAGCTGATTTTATTTTATTGCTAATGTGAAGAGCTTTAGCACTTTGCACACACTTTTAAAAGTTTTAGAATATTTTGCAACATACTGATGAAAGCTTGTATTATTCATATGTTGCTTTAGGCCATAAAATTCAAAAAGTTTTTCCCTGCTTTTACGAATACCTGGAGTCGCCCAATCACTAAATAAGAATTTTGTGTAAATAGTTTTAGTCTTTAGTGGAAAAGTGTCAATGAATTGTTTGTTTAATAGTGAAAAGAACTCTGTGTAGAACTCATTTGGGTCACATATATTATCAAAACTCTGAATACATAATTTACTTGCCAAAACATTATTTAATTTCTCTAGATTTCTACATGTAATTGGCCTAAACCTTATTTGAATTTTTTGTAAAGGCATGTAGGAGCAAAATGTTATTGTTTGTCCACTGTGATCAGATGGCAACTTATTTACAATTTGTTTATGTAAGTAATCACAATTACAGAAAATATTATCTATACAAGTGGCAGAAGAAGCTGTCACTCGGGTTGGTTCATTAAAAACATTTGACAAGTCAAATGACCTGAAAAGACTTAATAGTTGGACAGTATTAACGTTATTTTCTAATACACTCGAGAGCAATGAATCCGGGTCACTTAAAGAATCCTAAAAATCTCGGAAACTAAAAATGCTAGGTTAATGCAATAAATTGTATTTAATAGACAATGTAATACTCCTTAAATGAAGGTATTAAAACTTCTTAGTTATTGTAAAGTTATATCATAAAAAAATCAAATTTGAAAAAGGGCCACTTTCGAAGATGGAACTACGTAATTACAGCATTTGGTTTTGCTTTTGTTTGTAATCTGTCATTTATGTGGGTACATAAACCATGTTGATAGTGCTCTATATTCATTATTCAAGCTGAAATTATGTCGCTTACGCCTGAAGAATGCACCAGAATACTTAAAATGCTGGAAACCGGCCGGAGTCAGCGCGATACAGCCAGGACTGTCGGTGTGTCGCTGTCAACAGTACAAAGAGTTCTCCGACGTTACGAAGAAACTGGTTCTAACCTACGCAGACCAGGAACGGGCAGAACCAGGTGTACCACAGCACGAGAAGACCGATACTTGGTGAACACCATGCTTCGAAATCGCTTTCTTACAGGAACTGAACTCACAAATCAGTTTCGACGCCTCGGAGGAAGTAACTCAAGTGCATGGACTGTAAGACGTCGGCTTGCTGAATCTAACTTAAAACCCCTTAGACCTGCAAACGGCCCTAAACTGGAGCGTGGGCATCGTATTTCAAGACTAAGATATGCCCAGAGCCACGTAAATTGGAGTATTGAAGATTGGTCAAAAGTTATGTTCTCCGACGAATCAAAATTTATGCTCTACAAGCACGATGGAAGACACAGAGTGTATCGAAGACCAGGGGAAAGATTCAAGCAAGCATGCATCGAAGAAAAAGTAGCCTACGGTGGTGGGTCTGTACTTGTGTGGGCCGGAATTTCTTCTGAAAGTCGCACAGAGCTGGTGATCATAGAAAACGGCTCTTTAACTAGCGAAAGATATGTGGAAGAAATCCTCAATGATCACGTTGGTCCATTTATGGTCAATTTAGGTGAGGATGCTATATTTATGCATGACAATGCCCGACCTCATACAGGTAGGATTGTGAATGACTACCTTCAAGAGATGAACATTACTCGTATGGAGTGGCCAGCGCGCAGCCCGGATATCAACCCGATCGAGCATGCTTGGGACGAGCTAGGCAGATGCGTAAAACAACGAAACCCTCCCCCAATCACGCTTCGTGAGCTCAAAATTGCTCTCACAGAGGAATGGGAGAATATTCCCCAAAATCGTATAAGGAACTTGGTGTACAGCATGCCAAACCGCGTAAACGCAGTAATGGAAGCACGAGGAGGCAATACGAAGTATTAAAATTCAAGAAAATCGTAATAAAGTTCAAAAATTTCATGTTTCCTATTTTTGTTTTAAGGAGAGATCAGCAGTTTTTTTCTTTATGTAATTTTGTGTTAATAAAATGTATGGTGACTCATATTTTTTTTACTTTCATTTAAGGAGTATTACATTGTCTATTAAATACAATTTATTGCATTAACCTATCATTTTTAGTTTCCGAGATTTTTAACATTCTTTAAGTGACCCGGATTCATTGCTCTCGAGTGTATATTAATATTAAAATCACCACATATGATTATTGACTTTACTACCATTTAGTTTATTTAACACATCTTCCATTACAGAATCAAACATAGATAGATTCTGGTAACTTGGAGGTCTGTATACACATACGAGCTATAACATGCGTATCTAGCTCAACACAGGACAATTCAATGGTGTGTTCAACAGACAGCCCGATTATGTCTTTTCGTTCTTTCGATTGAATATAATTTTTTACTAATATTAATGATCCGCCATGTATCATACGTTTTCGGCTGAAATGGCTAACTACATAATAATTATCATAGTTAATTGACATTACCTACTTGATGATCTTTTAACCAATGTTCTGTTAAACAAACAACATCAAACTTAGTATTTTCTAAAAACAATTCTATTTCCAGTAATTTGGAAGAGCAACCTTGGATATTTTGATTGAATAATTTTAAAGTATGTTGCCCCCCTTTTGGTTTTTTCTTATGTGTAATATTGCCAGAAGATACCTTTTTATTATTCTCAATTATTATTCTTAATAATAATTGGTTATTTGAAGGGGTAACTTCTGTTGTCTTACTAACTAGTTTAAAAAGTTATCCGGAGTGACCTCCACAACTACAATGGAAGAGTCTAGAATGTCTGTATGAATTCCAGCAGGAAGAGAATACCCTATCTGACTGGTAGTGGCCTCCAAAGATGTTGGTATTATAGGTGGATCCTCCTTCGTACATGATGACTCATAATTAATCACTATGTTGTTAGTATAGCTAGACAACACAGACTCGTCACTAATACTATAATTTGTTATATTAGCTATAACCTCGTTAATATTATATGCTATTAACATAGCAATCATATGTCTACATTCCCAAGACAGAGATAAAGTTCTCTGAGTTAACTTAAAACCACTAACAAACTTGTTAGTGTCAAAAAATAATAATTTGTCACTATGACAACATGTCAGCCTGTGAATAGTACTATTCAACTTATAAATATAATTATTTTCATAAACTGATAAAGTATCAGAGTAAGGTAAAGCACACAACATTAGCTTTCCTATATTTAACTTTAATAAGGTGTCCACACCATCCACTATGTCCTTTCTGGTAATACCAGTACTATTACCTAATAGCAAAACCATTGTAGAATAATTATCTAGGTTTGTGTTTGCAATTCTTTTAATGATTTGTTTGAAAGTTATGTTATGATAACTATGATTGGTAAAACTATGGCTAAGGTAATTGAGTAACATTTTCCCAAAGCCCGAACCTAATTCGTCACAGAAAAATATAGATTTATTTTTAATGTGCGTATTAACACAGGTCTCTGCTGGAAGAGCCAACACTGGAGGAGGCAAGTCAGGCTGAGGCTGAGGAGGTGGTGGTTCATAGGCACAGCTGTATGAGATATTATTAGTCACAGACTCATACCTCTCAGCATTGCACTTCACCAAATCCAGTAGTTCCCCAGCCTCAAACAAGCGCTCACTTAGTTGCAGCTGTGAATTTTCATATTTCTCAAAAATATCCTTCAGCAAGCGCTCCTTGTGTATTATATCATTATAAAGGAGCTTAGTATCAATATCATACTATTCCCTACATTCATCTAACTCAACAGTACAACTATTTAAACTTTTTGAAAGGATAACACGTTCCTTTCTAAGGGAAAGATTTAATTTTAAGAGATTTTGTTTTTTAATAGCCCTCTGTGACCGTCGTTTCTTCATGGGTATCGTTTCTATGGTTTTCAAGGTTGCTAAATCCGATGGTGATGTCAAAATAAAAATCCAAGATGGCGACTGCGAAAATTTTCACATTTTTCGTCATGGTTGTCGTTTTCATCGTTTTGAGGGTAAAGCAAATTGAGAGGTAAAAAGTTTATCCAAGATGGCGCGGGCCGGGCGGCTGCGAAAATTTTCAATTTTTTCTTCATGGGTATCGTTTCTGTGGTTTTCAAGGTTGCTAAAGCCGATAGTGAAGTCAAAATAAAAATCCAAGATGGCGGCTGCGAAAATTATCACATTTTTCATCATGGGTGTCGTTTTCGTAGTTTTTGAGGGTGCTTAAGTCGATAGTAAGGTCAAAATGTAAATCCAAGATGGTGGCTTGTTACAGCCACCATCTTGGATTTACATTTTGACCATGTTTTAAATCATACGTGAGAAGGAACTTCGTGCCTGACAGGGGTCCCCCGAACAACCGTTATAAAAAAAGTGGTATCTACCATTGAAAAAAAACTGGGCATACGGATTTCTATTTTCCTGAAAATTTCCACATATACAATGTGGAGCAGGACGCTTGACATTCCTCAAAACCAAATAAAGAGTGTCATGTTCTTTACCCGTATACAAAAAATCAATCAAATCCAATGAATACTTTAGCCACAGGAAATTATTTTTCATTTTCTTATTTTTCAACATGATGTAGATCTGAGTCCGTAATAATAGGTAAACATTGTAAGGTCAAGAACCTGTGCAAAACGTACGATTCTATCCTCTACGTCTCAATATGCTTGAGAGACAGAGAAAGGTGTCATACGATTCCACTCTGACGCGCCCCGCCCAGTCCCACAAAATAATACTACAATTAGAAAGAAAAAGAAATATTACTTACGCAAATTATGCATTAGTGGTGCATAGACAATTGCGAGTGTGTGTGTGAGCGGAATTTTTTCGGCAGTCTGTGGACTCGGTCACAGTCAGTGCAGCGGCGTCCTTTGAGGACCGCACACGGCTACTTTTTTTATCACGAGACGAGCCGCGCGCGCATTGTTGTGATTTTGCGAAAAAAATTAGTTGTTATTTGTGATTATAGACGATTTAGTGTGACTTATTGTTCAGTGTTAGTTTAATATTAGTTAGTTAATTAGGTATCGATGTCGCTTTTGCATAATGAACAACGGTGGAAACCTTGAAAATTTATAAATTTGACTATTGATGTACATTCTGATTGTGATGTGATATCATGTGATTAATTATTCAACCAGTGATCTTTTAATTAACAACGCGCAACTTAGTGAGTTTATGCCGCTAATTTGTTTTTCTCCGACTAAACTACCTACCCACGTCCACCTACGCCCCGCACCGCAGCGCAGGCGCCGCCCCCCGCCGCGACCCGCATCGGGCCGCGCAACAGGTTAGTGACTTTTCGTAGATAAAGCGTGTTTACTTTTTATGCAGTCGATTCTGCTATTTATTTTGTTTGAAAATTGCAATTTTTCAATTTTCCATTAACTACTAATCTTCGTATTTTAAAATGTTTCTATGGACTAGTACTGTGCTCGTTTTAATTTAATGTCGTAAGTCCAGATCCACATATAGTGAGCAAAATTCGATTTTGCTCCGAGCGTGAGAAAACTTAAATTATTTTTTTATGCCGAGAACAGTGCTGGATCTACTCACAAAATTCTAAAGATTTGGACTTTACTTAGTTTTGTGACTTTCACTTCGATACGAAAAAAGCGAGAGATAGAAACAAGTCGATGTGAAGTTCGATTTCAAAATTCCATACATAGTAGGCCCAAAAAAGAAACAAACAATAAAACGTTCGGATACACATAAAACCTTAAAATTGCAAATCATTTGGGTTTTATTTTCTGTTTTATAATTTTATTGGAACGAAGTTCTTTAAACGGCTTGCGGTAAGAGTGCACTGGAAGAAATCTTCACACGAAAAGGCGATTGCGACTGTCTTCTATGAAAATCCAAGATGGAAGTTGCGTAATTTTTTACATTTTTCGTCATGGGTGTCGTTTTCATAGTTTTCGAGGGTGCTAAAGCCGATAGTGAGGTCAAAATATAAATCCAAGATGGTAGCTGCGAAAATATTCAAATTTTTCGTCATAGGTGTGCCTTGAAAACTATACCCACGTTAATGATATCGGCTTTAGCACCCTCGAAAACTTTAAAATGTAAATCCACATGGCGACTGAAAAATGTTAAGTTTTTATCATGGGTATCGTTTTCATTTCCACATAAATATGCTCATAGTACAATACCTAACAACACCCTCACGGATCGGACAGGATTTTTTTTTACATGTTGTATGTTCTCGCTGCTGAGGTGAAAAGTTGTATGTGTTACACGAGAGCAAAGTTATTTGCATCTTGTGTCTTTGAATCCCTCGCCGCGCTCAGGATTCTAACCTAGAATCCTTCGCTTACTCGGGATTCAAAAACAACACTTGCAGCACAAAACAACTTTGCTCTCTTGTTGCACAAATAACTATTAAAGTTTAGTAAAGGGGAATACTGAAATAAGACGAAACCTTTATTTTTTACCCAACTAGAGCGAAGCGAAAAGTAGGATTCGTAAGTTGAAAGTTGAGACCACCCTAAAGGAAAAAATAAACATAAACAGGCATAAATAAAGACAATAATAATAACTATATAGGTGAGGTACTGTGAGGGTTTAACCTCACAGGGGGTTAGTAACTATGAATTAAAATATGGGGAGGTACTTTAAGAGGTCCAGAGGACCGCTATATTTCAACTGTCTGAAGAATGTCTGCCAGTCATACATACTGCCAGCCATTAAATCTCTACGCCTCCCTTGAATAAAAGGAACGACGTAGGTACTCCGGTAAATAAAGTGACTTTTTTCAAAATATGACATTCTAACACTCAAACATCCCTACCTAAACCTAAGATAATAATTACCTAACGCCGGGACAAAATATAAACAATATGGGGTCATGTTCTGCAAGAACAGGCTTAGCTCAGGACAAACGAATCGCGTAAACTTGACACCATTTTATGTGTCATGTAAGCTAAAACATTAAGGTGTGCCAGTGTGCACTCAACAAATAACGCATTCGTCCTGTCTCAACCTCGTCAACCAAAACCCGGGGGAAAAGATTAACGAGCCCCTTAAGCGCAAACATAATGATGTGATAATTCACTTCAGCCCGGAAGGGGTTGAATGAGCTAAAGAATTCAACATCGTCATTCATTAATCCAACGGACGCTATTGAGCCAGAGGGAGAGATGTCTCACGAAGCTAAAATTCTCACGTACCTAATTCATGTTCAAACTCCAGAAAAATTACAAATAAGTATTACGCGTAATGTCAACTTAGAGAGCCGACATTATATAAATATATATATATTAATACTGGTCCACATTGACCAAACCCTTGTCATCGCCTGCACCAATTGTGTCAACCTGCAAGGAACATAATATTTACTCTAAGAGGTCAACCTGACACACTTCACAAGAACTATGTTCTGTAAGCGAAGCTGGTTACAGTCTACAACAAAAGTTATCCTCCCCCCTCAAGGAAGGACCACAGTTTTTTTCAAAACTTTGCTAAAACGGCTTAATACATTCTGGAGGTTGTTCAAGCTAACTTCATATAATGACGCAAATAAATATAATAACGACGTAGTCGCACTCCCTCTTGCTCTTCGGCGTGGCGAGAATGATGACCTCACACGCCAGCCATCTCGGCCGCGTCCAATGTGGTATGCCGCATTATCATGAAAAATTAACACATAGCACATATTAATATATTATATCCAAGATAAACTAAAATAATGAACTAATAAATGAAGTTTACATCTATTTGTCATTGACAAAATCACCATAATAATAATATAACATTTATGAGGAATCATTTAGGTACATGCAAAGGTAATAAAAATCTACAGCCTAATATGAAAGGGCTTTTATTATTTAATTTTCTAATAGCATAATTTACATTAGATAAACGTCTTATTATTTGATAAGGTCCCATAAATAATCTACATAATTTTATACTCTTATCAAATACACGCCTAGGTGTATAGACCATAAAAAAAAAGATTGGGCTTAAAGCTTCTTATTTTAGCATTTTTATCATACATAGCTTTCTGCTTGATTTGTGCTTTCTTTATATTATTTATAGCACAATTAATCAGAGCATTATGATGATTATGTCGTTCTGTATAATCAATTATGCGATCTCGACCATCATTGTTGACAATCTTATCAGTCCGAAACAAGGGTTCCCTAACATATATAATAACATGTACGGTGAGAATCTAGTGCTTGTTTTACTGGAATTATATGCATAACACACTAGTGGTACATAACTACACCAGTTTCGATAGTCTACGCAAAATCGCCAGGTTTTATCCGATTTCTGCACCAACACAACTGGTGATGCGTATGCGCTTTTAGATTCACGTATTACCCCATTGTCTAACATTTCCTCCACTTGGGAATTAATAATCTCAAGCTGTTTTGGTGACACCCAAGGTGGTCGATGAGCTGGAATTTCATCGATCGTTTTAATATCTACTACCAAATTACAGCTACCTAAATCTGAGGCCTCAAAAACGAAATTTTCTATATGAGAATAAAGAAGTTCTCATATTGGTTTCTTTTCAAGAGTATCCAAGTCTGGATTGATAAGAATTTCATTCATTGGATTTGTAATTTTTTAAAGTGATGAAACAAACTTTTCATCATGTCCTTGAATTAGATTTGCAAAATAAAGATAATCAATTTTTGAAATTGATTTCGAACCTCTTTTTTATTCTATAGATACATGGTCACCTAAGACATTATTATTTTTAATTATTTTATCATCGTGACGTTGACATGCTAAAGTACCTACTAGACATTGACGTAACATTATGATCAAAATCTTCACAAAAATCTGCACAAAAGTACCCTTTAACATTAAACAATTATTATGAAAATCGATGACGGCACCGTATTTATAGAAAAAGTCCTAACCGAAGACCAGTTTCTGGTGTATGTCTTTGATTACCACAAAACTGTTAATAAATACACATCGAGTCCACTATGAAGTTGATCTCCGTTTTTCCCATGACTTTCAAACATGAACCCGAAATTGATTTCACAAAATGCTTCGTATCGTCATTAGTACATTTGAGCTTCAACTCAAACATAAGTTGCTCTGATATGCACGAAATTGATGCTCCGGTGTCTATCAGCGCAGTATAGGCCTGTTTAGCTATAACAACTTTAATAAATGGACTGAACGTACTCTGTTTAATATTTTCTGGGAGTTTATCACTCCTGGAACTCCTCAGAAGGCTATGGGCTTCTTGTACTGGGAATAATTGGTGACCTATAATCCCTGTTTGTATAACGGTATCTTGGGTGAAAATTATACCTCGGGGTATGGAAGGTTTCCGCATTTCTATCGCCGGCTGAGCGTGGGGGAGTTCTTGCAGAAGGCGACGGTGCAGGGCTTGGCGATCCAGTAGTCATTGGTGATCTTAGCTATCTATCGATGAGGGATCTATCCTTACTTTACCTTTAGGAGGTAGTAAGGGTAAGTTCACCATTTCATGTTGAGCCTCTCCAAATATATAATTTAATTGCTCGAGTGTGGCTCGCAACTCGGCCTTTGAGGTATACATTTTGGTACCCAATTTTAATTTGTATTCATAGGAAATAGCTTTCAAACATTTTTTAATAAAGATTTTCTCATCCGTGATTACTGCTCTACGAGCAATATCTGCCAATGAGTAGAAGAAATTACGTCTTCATTGGCTTTTTGACTTGCGCTATAAAATTTCTCGACGTAATCTATGTTTGAGGAGAATTCCGCTTTTAATAGATCAGAAACCCCTTTAAAATCTAAGTTATCTCTATAAACAAATTTATAAAATGCAAGAGCTGGC
This sequence comes from Xanthia togata, assembly GCA_963853775.1. Taxonomy (NCBI): domain Eukaryota; kingdom Metazoa; phylum Arthropoda; class Insecta; order Lepidoptera; family Noctuidae; genus Xanthia; species Xanthia togata. The sequence continues at coordinate 9,446,481 of OY970805.1, forward strand.
AAGTAAGCCCCTAGAATGTGCGCTAAACTGCTCTCCGGCCATTGTTTATAGCCGCAACTAGACGAAATTGTGTAACAAAATCTTCGAAGCAATATGCACCCGTGCCTGAGAATTGAATTTGTGACATGGTGCAATTCTTTCGTATAACCACTTAGCTATTAATTCCTTATGATGAAAAGTTCCACTGCCGTCGTCGAATCGTCTGGCGGTATAGCTTCTTCGCCCAACGAGTTTCACATAACTGAAACAGAAATAAAATCGCCGCGGCACTCCGGTGCAGAAATACACGTTACTTTAAGTAATACCCGGCGCCTCCACCAAAATGTGAGGGTTTAACCTCACAGGGGGTTAGTAACTATGAATTAAAATATGGGGAGGTACTTTAAGAGGTCCAGACGACCGCTATATTTCAAACTCAAGTAATTACAATAATATCGAAACACGCTTGCATGACTTGGAACCCTAAATAAGCCGATCTGTCACAGAACAAATACTAGACACGTAAATATTCAAAAGTAATTCTATATTTAAATATTAGAATGTCTGCCAGTCATACATACTGCCAGCAATTAAATCTCTACAGTACCTACCTTATATGTATGACGTACCTATCTACTTGAATTTCTTTATAGGTAAGGCCTAGATCTCGAGACAACCTAATAGATTGAAATATGCATCGTAATTAAAGTGATCGGCATGGTAAAGATATTTCCAAAAAACGCATTACTAGTCTGTACATTCAATAACGATTCCCCAAAGTAGTCAACAAAAATAAAGCAAATATTGAACATAAATAATTACTAATAAATATAAATGCTGTTGAGTCGTTATGAATGAATAGCAAGTAGGTACAGCTAATTATAGATATGTATACACTCATACACACACGGCTCCGCATCGCCTCCCCAGCTCGTCATCTTTTGTCAAACAGAGATAGCATAATTTCGAACGAATTTCGCACGCGTCTCGATTTGCAGTTGCGAGCGTTGTTCGTCTTCTAACGTTGTCAATGGAGCCACTGAGAAATGAACGGACTAAACTAATGGTAAAATGAATAATTAGTTTAGGGCATTTACAATAATTTAAGCCTGTTTTATTTATTTGAAAAAAAACGCACAAGGTGCTTGCTCGGGGCTGCCCGAATTCCCAAATCTGGATTGAAGGACAAACTTTTCAATTACAAAAGAACTTTTAATAGATTGGAGAGTAGACTACCGATTTTAATGAAATACAGACTAAATGTTACTTCAAGACACGGCCTATGAGTTTTTGATCCCAGATTGAAGAACAAACTTCACGTTGCAGTTCATAATAATAACTATAAATTACAAAATTTCGATTTTTTTCTCTTCAATTGACCTTGCTTGTCCCCAAACATCGAATGCTGCTGGGCCGACGGGAAGTACCAAATATGCTTATTTTGGTTTATTTGCGTGTCAAAACATGCGGCTTAAATGGCCGTATTTTGTTTATTTCGTTGACTTGGAAGTTTTATTTTCGTTACAAGATTCAAGGTACTATATTTTTTAAATCTATTTCATTTGATGCCTCCACACGTTCCTGAGAATAAGGGTGTTGACAAAAAAAATGGTAAAATGCTAAAAACCAGTTTTTCGCTTCTTTTAAATTATTAAATTTTTCGAAAATTAAAATAACCTCCCAGTCCAATAAAAAAAGGTCTCTTTTTGCAAAAGTCGACGGTTTGCTTGCAACATTTTGATCTGAAAATTTAACTGTTGTTAGAAGGCCACAAAACTGACATCATATCAAAATTTTAGCTCTCTATCTCTTCCGGAACGAGAGTTATTAAATTTACAAGATTTAAAAAAAAAAACTTGTTTTTTTGCAAATTACGGACGATCCTCTGGACCAATTTTCTCTTCCGGGGCTCATTCTCTTTGTTTTTTTATTGCGCACATTTGTTAAATTTAACTTTTTTTGTTTGAGCTGTAGTTTTTGCTCTAGAAGCGAAAAACTGGTTTTTACCATATTTTTGGCACACCGCCTCCCTCTATTCACCTATAATTTTTATGGGACTCAATTCCTGACACTTGTAAAATCTACAAAAAAAAAAAATAGGTCCAATAGGAATTTCATGGGCCAAAAAGCTAATTCTATCTGACTATGATGGGTATTAGACCGTATTGTAGTAGATAGTGAGTAGCATTAGCTAGCTGGCTAGCTCCCGATTTTATGGGACTTAAACATTGTACCTTGCGAAATGTGGGTTTAAAGTTCACAAACCACCAAATTTTTTTTTTTTTTTTTTGTTTTACGAGTGGAAATCCTCATGGATGTCCCCCGCGCGCCAGGGCGGAGGGGTCTGTCAGACTCTTACTGACTAAAACCACACGGTGTTGTTCCAACTACCTCTGGTTATGGGTTGGTAGTGCTGAGTGTGCTGACGCATTTGTCCTAAGCCTCGGCAGTATTGTATGTTCAAGCGGGTCAAGTCACCGCCGAAACCAAGCACTTATATAATTTTTAGTTTTTTTTTTAATTTTCATCCTTTTACTTAAAGCTTAAACTTTTCCTGGTGCGCTATCCTGTTTTCCTTGTTACATTCCACTTCAGAAGACACATCGATTATTATTATTTTCTTCCATAATTAAGTACATAAGTACTTACTTAGTAGAGACAATAATAAATAGGTAATGCTTATCTATTATTATTATTGTCTCTAGGTAATTTGAATATTTACACTATAGAGACTTTACTTACTTTTACAGGTTTCTTTTTGACATTTTGCTTTTCTGTTTTTGTATTTTTTTTTAAAATTTTGTTTAATAAGTATTTTACACCAAGAACTTTACTTTTTTTTTTAAATCTAGAATGACCTCTAGATTTGCAATTTTGAATGATCTCTAGAAAGGTCCCTAGATTTACCTCTAGAGTGACCTCTAGATTTTTCTCTAGAGTGATCCCTAGGTCTTCTTCTAGAGTAACGCCTGAATCTTCCTCTGCAGTGGCCCCTGGACCTTCCTCTGGAACGGCCCCTAGACCGCCCGCACTGGTCTTTCTCGTCTGCCTTCTCTTTCACCGCAGCGATCCACATATTTTCCCCCAGAACTTTCCCCGGTTCGTTCTATAGATTCCTCTTTATGCTCCTCGACGCCTTTCCCTGGAGTGGTGCCGAGATCGGCCTCTAGAGTTGCCACGGGGTCGTCCCCTGGAGCGGCTGCGAGACCTTCCCCTGGAGCGTCCTCTAGATCTACCTCGTGAATCTCTAGAACGGTCTCTGCAGCGAGAACACCTCATGTCAGCTTCTACTTCTGTGCTTACTAATTCATGAATCTCATTACTTCCTTTCCTCTGGGTGTGAACTCCATCGACAACTGCTTCCATCCTTATGGCGTCTCCGATTTCTGTAACAAACTTAGCAGAACTGTTTGCTTTGTTAATGACTGGCTTGATGTACGAGTAGTATCACTTAGGTATCTTACTGGTGACGACACTCCTGAATGAATGATGGCAGGCACACAAGCATTCCGCTTATATACATATTTATTATCTCATATTATGTAATACTGTTGCGCAATAATTTAAGTACGAGTATTGCGCAATAAAAACACTGGAAAATCCCACTGTTGTTAGTAGGGTAGTAGATCAGATACTATAGGTACCAACAAAAGTAGGATTTTCCAGTGATTCTATTTGAAATTCTTCCATAATTAATTTTGATACTCAGGTCAGTACGAGTACCTTAAATTGCGTAATACACGATCAATCGGAATATGAATCATTTTGAAACAAATTGCTAATCCATTTTGGCTTAGGTTCGAAAAAAAAAACTGCATGACAAGTTGACAACGTAAATAACGCAATGAATGTTGTTGAACTATCAAAATGAAACAAATCAGTCGTAATTGTTTACGAAAATGTGTTGCGTAATTAGATAGCAGGGGCTAGAGATGTGTCCCTCACTCATGAGGTGCCTCGTTTGAGGTACTCGTGATCGCAAATTGAAAGAGTTACTCGAATTTCTACATTGAACCACCTCACTCGTTCACGCGTCCTCAAAAACTGACATTGACAATATTGACGCATCGCGAGTACTCGCGAGTGAGTATTGAGTGAGCTTAGTGAGCGAATTGGTACATGATAATTACAGGATGAGTGAGGTGAGGTCTCGAAATTTTGAAAACACAGTAAATATTATGAACTCTAAAAACATTAGCATTAGATTTGTAATAAAGTGTCATTAATTCGTTTATGAGCGAAAGAAAATTATGTGTGTGAGGGAAACGTAAAAATTTAAATCGTGAGTACTCGTGAGTAGTCGCGCCCGTCCGTCTCGCTGCCTCGGATTATCGGCTGAGTTCGGCTCGGGCTCGGCTCGTGAGGTGAATGAGTATATATGTTCTGTGGCGATTACTCGCCTCAAATGAGGTGTACCTCGTGAGGACCTCGCGAGGTATAATGAGGTACTCCCTCAACCTCATATAAAAATGATGAGTTACCCATCACTAGCAGGGGCTGCAGTCTCGACACAGATAGCGATCGGTATATGACCGAATGCGGTCGCAAGTCCTAAAGAGGTCCCTAGACGGTCAACACAACATTACTTATCAAGCAGTGTGGACGTAGATAGGCTCTATCACCTTACGACCGAATTCGTTCGCATTCATAACGATCCCAATGTAACGTTATTTGGTAGTTTCGATACAATAAAAAATTCACCTGAATTCATTTTTTATTTAACGTTCCTGCAATAAGGTGGATCTCACACGATGACGCATGTTGGATGCAGCAGCGACAGTGTGGCAAGCATCGACGAAAGGAGTTGTAAGAAAACGCGCCTAGATACGACACATACAACAGCTTCAGTGCGGCACCGGTGTGTGGATCTAGGCGCATTTTCATACAACTCCTCGCAACGATGCTTGCCGCACTGTAGCTGTCGCATCCGACATGCGTCATCGTGTGAGAACGTCCTAAGGGGTACGCGAGTTTGAGGTCTTCCTTGAAGTGGCACGTAGAAAAAACTAATTGGGAACCACTGCTCTAAATCTATTACATTTTCACAGTCGCGCCGGTTTTTTCCGATTTGTTCTTTCAATAATGTCACGTCTGTGTTAGTTGAAGCACGACTAAATCCCACGCTAAATATGCCTCCGCCATAATTTAACCATGTGATTTTTTGCTTTTCCGATAAAGCTGCGAGCGGATCAACGTTGATCCACCTGTCCCGCGCCGTCAAGCCGCGCTGGAACGATATCGTTCCACCTGGTTCACGCGGTAAAAATCTCTAATTATACATGGAATTAAGGGTTTATATCGTTTGTAGCAATTTTAGTCTATGGGGAGAATGATATTCTAGTACATTGAATGATTCACTACCAAAAAAATTAAAACAGGGAACACTAAAAAAAAAGTTGAAAGTGACGCATTCGTCACTGTGACGTTCGCCATGGTGACGCTCAGTACAGTGACGATAAAATGTCGATCGATACAATTATAATGGTATATAATAACGAGTTAGGGGTAGATATCCGTCAATAAAGGTATAAATAGTATCCTAGTAAAAAAAATTATATGAAATAAGTCACTGTAACTCGGATGTGAGCATTGTGAGCCGCGCTGGAACGATATCGTTCCACCTGGTTCACGCGATAAAAATCTCTAAGTATACATGGAATTAAGGGTTTATATCGTTTGTGGCAATTTTTGTCTATGGGGAGAATGATATTCTAGTACACTGAATGCTTCAATACCAAAAAAATTAACAGGGAACACTAAAAAAAAAGTTGAAAGTGACACATTCTTCACTGTGACGTTCGCCGTGCGTTCGCCATGGTGACGCTCAGTACAGTGACGATAAAATGTCGATCGATAAAATTATAATGGTATATTATTACGAGTTAGGGGTAGATATCCGTCAATAAAGGTATAAATAGTATCCTAATAAAAAAAATTATATGAAATAAGTCACTGTAACTCGGATGTGAATTTTCAAAGTTACGCGTAATAGTACAAAAATGGCTCCGCGCGCTATGAAGTTTGAGTTTCAATCATTTGAAAATGTTACGTAGGACTCTCAAACAAACGCTTTTGTTAAATTACTTATCTATTCATTATGTAACTTGCAAAGTTTCCTGTAAATTGAAACAGTAGTTTTATCAGAAATAAAAGTTACGCGTAATAGTACGCAAACTCACAAAAATGGCTCCGCGCGCTATGAAATTTGAGTTTCAATCATTTGAAAATGTTACGTAGGACTCTCAAACAAACGCTTTTGTTAAATTACTTATCTATTCATTATGTAACTTGCAAAGTTTCCTGTAAATTGAAACAGTGGTTTTATCAGAAATAGCCAAACAAAACAGGAACAAACAGGTTTTCCCGCCTTATCTGATAATAACATTTTTTTTACAAATACGATTCTCGTCCTACGAGCATTGTTTATACGTAATATGATGCTCTATGTATTCAACAACACAACACAGTTTACATTGTGCGCCGAGAGCCAATATAAACACCAGGAGACCATTTTTTGTGCCCATTGTTTATTCTTATCGCGGCATCTGTCAACGCACGGTGCTTGGGCCCACTTATGACGTTTTGCGTCTCGCAGCTTCGGAGGACTTCTAACAACATCAATAGCAATCCTAACGAATCACTTTGCGGGCTGTCAAAAATGGTAGCAAAATATATTCGTAAACACCGGTAATTTGCGTCAAAGTTCGGTAAAATACCGATGACAATCGATAACTCTGAGTATCGAAACTACCAAAGAACGTTACATCGGGATCGTTATGACTGCGAACGAATTCGGTCGTAAAGTGATCGCTATCTACGTCGACACTGCTTGACAAGCAATGTTGTGTTGACCGTCTAGGGACCTCTTTAGAACTTGCGACCGAATTCGGTCATATACCGATCGCTATCTATGTCGAGACTGCAGCCCCTGCTATCTAATTACGCAACACATTTTCGTAAACAATTACTACGGATTTGTTTCATTTTGACAGTTCAACAACATTCATTGCGTTATTTACGTTGTCGAGCAGATTTTTTTTTTCGAACCTAAGAAGATTAGCAATTTGTTTCAAAATGATTCAGATTCCGATTGATCGTTATTACGCAATTTAAGGTACTGACCTGAGTATCAAAATTAATTATGGAAGAATTTCAAATAGAAACACTGGAAAATCCTACTTTTGTTGGTACATAAAGCACAGTGTAAAGAGTAACAGTGGACCGACGTCTTTGATGTTTGCGTAAATGCCGACACCGCACAAGGCCACAGTACTTACCTAGGGTTGTCACAGACTTTACACAACTGCCCAAAAAAGGAGGGATTACAGATTGGCTAATATGACTAATATACACTTATGCATTCTCGCGCAGCACATAATATGTCGTATGCACCATTCTAAATGTGTACAAATCAAAACATTTAAAACAAGACACGCGTTAGCCCTGAAAGTCATGTCCCGAGCTACTAAGGCCGCATTCCGTATTAGAACATAATCGCTCACAGCGCTGACATCGATAATTGGCGTTCCGAGTAAGATATCACGATAATGACAGATGAGGGCTGTCAACAATTCGGAACGCTCGTAAACGCACTCACAGTACTCGCTCAACGTCAAAACTTGCATTTATCATATTTCTTTGTGTTTATACCACAAATTTCTTCTTATTCTTTGTTTTGGTAGCGAACGGTAGCCAGAAGCACAATTTCGAAAATGCCACGTTAGTTTAAAGATATGATGCGAGTCAAAACAAAACAGCACCACTGTCATTTTTGACAGCGCCCACGGTGATATTAGTAAAAGGCATGGTCGGCGTTATCGCAAGATGGCGCACGTCATGACGTCATCTATGACGATTCAAGACGCAACGTTATCGCGTCCACGTTAATACGGTACGACTGTTAGCACGCTCAAATCGATTACATCGTAACTCGGAATGCAGGGTAACAATGGCAACGTATGCAGCTCGGGCTCGCCCTACCCGCCCCTCGCCCCTCACACCCCGCACGATTGCCCTGTCTAAACGGCTTCGTCGAATGACTGTATTGGTATAAAGACTGTGCCTATAGTATTTGATCTACTACCCTACTAACAACAGTGGGATTTTCCAGTGTTTTTATTGCGCAATACTCGTACTGATGCATTAACTTAAATTATTGCGCAACAGAATTACATAATATCAGATAATAAATATGTATAAGTATAAGCGGAATGCTTGTGTGTCTGTCATCATTCATTCAGGTGTCGTCACAAGTAAGATACCTAAGTGATACTACACCAAGCAGTCATTAACAAAGCAAACAGTTCTGCTAAGTTTGATACAGAAATCGGAGACGCCATAAGGATGGAAGCAGTTGTCGATGGAGTTCACACCCAGAGGAAAGGAAGTACTGAGATTCAAGAATTAGTAAGCACAGAAATAGAAGCTGATATGAGGTGTTCTCGCTGCAGAGACCGTTCTAGAGATTCACGAGGTAGATCTAGGACGCTCCAGGGGAAGGTCTCGCAGCCGCTCCAGGGGACGATCCCGTGGCCACTCTAGAGGCTGATCTCGACACCACTCCAGGGAAAGGCGTCGAGGAGCATAAAGAGGAATCTATTGAACGAACAGGCGAAAGTTCAGGGGGAAAATATGTTGATCGCTGCGGAGCAAGATAAGGCAGACGAGAAAGACCAGCACGTGCGGTCTAGGGGCCGCTCCAGAGGAAGGTCCAGGGGCCACTCCAGAGGAAGATCCAGGGGTCACTCTAGAGGAAGAGTTAGGGGTCACTCTAGAGAAATATCAAGGGGTCACCAGAGGTAAATCTAGGGACCGTTCTAGAAGAAAATCTAGAGGTGATTCTAGATAAAAAAAAACTAAATAATGTAAAGTTCTTAGTGTAAAATACATAATAAACAAAATTTAAAAAAAAAACATTAAACAATCAGAAAAGCAAAATCTCAAAATGAAAACCTGTAAAAGTAAGTAAAGTCTCTATAGTGTTACAGTGTTATAGTGTTGTGTGTGTTTTTTATTCAAATTACCTAGAGAGAGTAATAATAGGTAAGCATTACCTATTTATTATTGTCTCTATAGTTCACGCGTTGATGTAGCATGGTGCGGGTGACAGGTGACAGAAAGAGTAAAATATATTATAATTTACTTGTTTTGACTGATTCTGTATTTTACGACTGATCCGTACCTACATACAGATTGTGCACATAATACGGACTCATTATTAACTGTAGTAAATTAAATAAATTTACCCTTTCTGTCACCTGTCACCCGCACCATGCTACACCGCGTAAGTAGGTACTTACTTAATTATGGAAGGAAATAATAATAATCGAAATAAAAATGTGTCTTCTGAAGTGGAATGTAACAAGGAAAACAGGAAGAGCGCACCAGGAAAAGTATAAGGTTTAAGTACGAGGATAAAAATTTAAAAAAATACAATATAAGTGCTGGGTTTCGGCGGTGACTTGACCCGCTTGAACATACATACTGCCGAGGCTTAGGAAGAATGCGCCAGCGCTACCAACCCGTGACCAGAGGTAGTGAACAACACCGTGTGGTTTTAGTAATGTAAGAGTCTGACAGACCCCTCCGCCCTGGCGCGCGGAGGACATCCATGAGGATTTCCACTAGTAAAACAAAAAAAAAATAACAACTTGGTGGTTTGTGAACTTTAAACCCATATTTCGCAAGGTACAATGTTTAAGTCCCATAAAATCGGGAGCTAGCCAGCTAGCCAATGCTACTCACTATCCGGGCACACATCTACAGTACGGTCTGCTCCCGAGAATTTCCTAATGATTTTAATACCCATCAACACTTTTCCCGTGATTGAATTAAGTAAGTACCCAAAACCACGTTCAAGGGTCAGCATTCTTATAATACCTACGTACCTAGTCATTTCCTCTACCGCTGCCTTGATGATTGGCTCATAGTTTCACCACGGCACGAGCTAAATGAAAATGCCCATAACCTCCCTGATTTCCTTCCAGCTTGTTTACTATCTAATGCATATATTCTTCAAAAAGGGACCTTAGTCATTCAAAATTCAAAATGCAAAAGTCGTTTATTCAAACTAGGCTGAGAATCAGCACTTTTCGAACGTCAAAATTACATAAGACAGTCCCCCAAAACGCCCACCCTTCACCACTTCCTAGTGCTTTTGCTGGGAAGAAGTGGTGCAACAAACTCCCCAGCAGCACAGCTGTCTGTTCAGTAAGAAAAAAAAATGATTCTATACAATAGTATGCAAGATTTTTATATTACGCAAAACATAATTTAAATTATAAATTAATAGCCATATGACAGCTAGCATACGCCAATATACCCACCAAAAACATCGAGAACTATAAGCAGAAATAAAAATAACTAAACGTAAACAATATTTTAAAAAGAAAATAAATCCTCCAGGCTTAAAGGGCGTGCCCGCTTACATATAGCTTTATCTAGAAGTTATAATTGATAAACTAGGACCATCGAGGTAAAATAAATAATTGCCGAGGTCGCTAGCTAACCACATATCAATAAAACTAATAAAAAATATTGTAATGAGTAGATTATGTCAACAATAAATTAAAATAAAAGTAAAATAAATTGACTTAAAAAGTAAAATTATTATATTATTATTATTAATAATTAATTTACAGGTTATAACCTGTCAGTAGGTAAACTAATTCTGGAGAAAGAACATTTAAACATTTTCTTGAGTTAATCACAGCGACCAACTATTCTTATCATTTAAGTAGTCGTTGATAGAATAGTAGGTATGCCTTTGAACAAAGGTTGAACTTTACTTTAGTTTTAAACGCATTAAAAGGCAATTCTAGCAAAAAAGAGGGTAGCTTGTTTTAAAAGGTTATACCAAGCCCAACAAATGAGTTAAGAACTTTATGAAGCCGGTGAAAGGGAGCACGGTAGTTTATCCTTAATTCTAGTATTAACATTGTGAATATCACTGTTTTTAGTGTATAACTGTATATTTTGCCTAATTTATAAGATGTAGGCGAACATGAATTGTGATGCCACTGTGAGGATACCGATATCTTTGAAAAAAAAGGAACTAACGCGGCAGAAACGGCTCACAATATCAATGTTGCGTTTGGAGAGGGGAATGCTAATGAACGCACCGTGGGATTTTGGTTTAAACGCTTTCGTGATGGAAACTTTGATTTGAAGAACGAACCACGTGGAAGACCGCCCACACAGGTGAATAACAATGAATTGAAAGAGATGGTGGAAGCCGATCCGAGTCAAACTACCCAGGAAGTAGCGGCATGGTCTAACGTTACCTTACCAACAATATTAAATCATTTGCGTCAAATCAATTAAATAAAAAATATGAGAAATGGGTGCCTCATGATTTGACTGATCTGCAGAAGGAAACGCGTGTTGAAACTTGTGTTGCCTTGTTGAATCGATACAGACATAAAGGAATATTGGATCGAATTGTGACATGTGATGAAAAGTGGATTCTTTATGATAACCGTAAGCGAAAAATGCAATGGCTGACCCCAGGGCCTCAAGTCTGCTATTACAATAGTATCAGAATGTTCTATAATTGATTTCATAATTGTTGATTTTGACAAGTTAGGTAATCTACTAACATATTGGAGTCATTATAACTTTCCAATGGACTCCATTGAAAGAAATAGCATCTATTGGTAACCTCGTACATAATGAAAAATTAATGACTGACTAGGCGGTAATCTGCTAAAATTTTGACAGTTCCTTTGATCAGTGACCTGCCATGAGAACGTCATTGTGCAGTCATTTTTTTTTAATTCGTTACGAGTGTCTTGTTTGTGGAATACAATGATCAACCAATGATCGACCATTACGAATTTAGCAGATTACGAACTTTTAGCAAAATTACAGTGCCCCAGGTCAAACGCCCCAACAGTGTCCTAAAGCAAAGCTTACTAATAAAAAGGTGATGGTAACCTGTTTGGTGGTCTTAGCATGGTGTTATTCACTATAGCTTTCTCCGATCTGACGGCAGATGTCTACTGTGCCGAACTCCGGACAATGATAGCAAAACTAACAGTGAAACAGCCCCGACTCATGAAACGATCTTCACCATTATTGCTCCATGATAACGCGAGACCTCATACAGCACGAGAAACCTTTAGTTAGTTCTCAAATCACATGTTCGATTATTAACGAAAATTAATAGGTAGCTTACGGATGTCAATATTTTTTTTTATTATCAGTGAACTTCTTATTTATTTATTTATTTATTATTTATTTATTTATTTATTCACATACAACTATCATCACAGGCTTACCTAATACAATAGTGTAGTTTTATTTTTTAATAACTTACAAAGATTAGACTTAAAATTATATTATTAAGCACAATCAGGAGTAAATTTACAAAATGCAGCCCGTGTGAATTCACTCAGAGTACAGTTGAAGCAGTCAATCTGTTGTGACACCGTATTGAGTGTAAGCAACGCGCGCGTCAGCGGCGCGTGCTGCAGCAGGTTGGTGCGAGCGGGCGGCACCCACAGCAGCGGCGGCCGCCTCCGCCGCCCCACGTGCCCATCAGGTACACACAACCCAACTGTGCGCAGAACGCTTGGGTTGTGTATTTTACCCCGCATAACCTTAATTAAGTAAGTGGCGAGAGCTACTTCCCTTCGTACTTCCAGTTTACTATAGCCTACCATGCCCAGCACAAATAGAGTAGGATACAGCAGTGGATACCCTGGATACACACCATACTGCTTTAAGTACAGGAATCTCACAAATTTGTTCTGGATTCTTTCTAGCATTAGTTTGTATTTGGCTTCATGAGGCGACCAGACGACAGCATTGCATTCCAAATGACTTTTTACAAGCGCTTCGTATAACGATCTCAGAGCGCTGATGTTCGTGAACTGGTTTCCTAGCCGTAAGACCAACCCTAAATTGCGGTATGCTTTTTTACAAACATCAGTGGTATGTTTACGGAAATTTAAATCAGTTGTAAAGCGCACGCCCAAGTCCTTAACCTCTGGACACGTTGCAGTCGAATTCCATCCATGCAATATTGATAATGACTTGGGACGCGCGCGCGGGTAAATGATAGCACCGAACATTTGGCCACATTGAAATACAACTTATTGCTAAGACTCCACTCTACTACCCGATTAATATCCTGCTGCAGTATGTCAGGGTCAGTGTTCTGTTGTATTTTAAGAACTAGTTTCAAGTCGTCAGCGAATAACAATGTTGTGGATTTATTGACTACTCTCGGCAGGTCGTTAATTGTTATAATGAAAAGAAAAGGCCCTAGATTACTGCCCTGGCAGACTCCAGATCTCGTGAAATAGGGCTCAGAGAGCTGCCCACTGCAGTCGACGTACTGACAACGGTCTCGTAAATAGCTGGCGAAAAATGCCAAAGTGTGAGGTGTACAGCCTACACCAGCCAATTTTGCCAAAAGGACGTCGTTATCCACTGTGTCAAAAGCTTTCCGAAAATCGAAGTAGGCAACATCTACCTGTTGACCCGCATCCACCGTTGGTACTATTTGAGTCATAAGATCCAGTAAGTTCCCCGTTGTCCCCCGCCCAGGCCGGAAACCATGCTGCGCGTCAGACAACAGAGCGCTAATCTGTGGATACAGGCTACCGTGAATGGTCGACTCAAACACTTTAGCTGGAGTGGATAATACCGCTACAGGTCTATAATCGCAGGGTGCTGAACCTCTACTACATTTAGGCACGGGTACAACCCGGGTAAGTTTCCATCGATCAGGAAAAGTTGCGGTCTTGATACAGACGTTGAACAAGTGTAGCAACGGCTTAACCAACACCGCACGGCAATCCTTAAAAATGAACGCCGGAATACCATCCGGCCCGGCTGAGCGCTTGGGCGGCAAGCGTGCGAGCGCACGCTGTACGTCAGCGGGGCCCACGGCCGCAAGGTGCGCCCGCGCGCCCGGTGACACGCCCGCTGCCTCGCCGGCACTCGCCGCCGCCACACTCAGTTCGGGAGGTTCCGGATTGTACACCGACTGAAAGAACCGAGCGAACTCACTGGCACATTCGTATTCCGATAATACCCGTCCATCCTTAATTAACTTCCTCTGATTCGAATTGCCTTTCCTAGACCTAATATACCCCCAAAACGCTCGCGGATCCTTCGCCAGGTGCCCTTGCACGCGGTCGCGGTACTGACTATGCGCTCGAGCAGTCTCGGTTTTCACTCTCGCCCTGTATCGTGCGAATTCCACATAATCACTGCGTGATTTACTTAATTTATATTGTTTATGTAATAAATATAGGTATAGGCTTAGGTAGTAGCATTTAAAAATATGACCATAAAATGTTAAATAATAATTAAAAAAAAAAAAAACATATCAAGATCTCATTACCCTCAGTTTTTTTAATTAAAATTTTGTAAAAACACTCTGTTTTTTTTTTTAAACGTGTTACCTCTATATTGTTATTTGGTTTATACTCTTCAACCCTTAGTATGCAATAAAATTACGAGTTTATACCTACATATTGCAATTGACCGTTACGGTGTTCAAACCAATTTAACAACAAATAAAATACATTACCTTCAGCATCCATAAAATCAAAAAAAACCGGCCAAGTGCGTGTTGGACCACGCACAATGAAGGGTTCCGTAGTTGGAATGAATTAATCGTAAGCTAACTTAACTTTGTAATTGAAAAACATATTCTCCCATACGGAATATATGGGAGAACATGTTTTTGCAACCGCAAATTTAAGTTGGTCGATTATTACTCGTGAACTTGTAAAGCCCACTTAAGTGTGATAGTTTTCCTTTAAACTTCCTTATGTATAAGTACAACTGCCGTGGCATTTGAATTTCTAACTACAACTGTTTAGTTGGTAGAGGGGGGGGACACTTGACTCTAACGAAAATTGGTACTTTAAAGCTTGATAAGTCTGGAACGGTTTACTTAAACAAAAAACGGTATTCCCTAATATTCTTATATTGATTCAAGATTTCAACCGTTTATTTTAAATTACCTTCAGTGTGATTTTAAGGTAAGTGGTCGTAGTTTTGATCTAACTATTAGATTTAATAGACGTCTAATAAATTGTGCCTCCACTGCTAATATTAATTACATGCACAGGTTACCATTAGCTACGGGCCTACGGTGTGATATCCAAAAAGGTGTCGAAATTTCATTACCCCTATTACATTACCGTCGATTCCCTTCAGTTTTAAAGATGAAGGTAATGAGGCATAGCTGAAGGTAGTGAATATTATTAAATTTTATACACCACTTTAATGCGCACGGTGTTTTAATACAGTTTATACGCACATGGGGAATGCACGATAGTTCGAGGGGGGCAGATTGCTTTAGTACAGTCAACAGCAAAAGTAGATGATCAAAATCAGAAATTCAATACTAATGAACGGAGTTCGCGTCAGAACTGTGTGGCGTCGAAGTGATTCAAAAGTATGTGATTGTAAATTATACCAAACATTTACTACTAGTACAGCTGCCATATATTCGTGATCAGTTTTGAGTCCAAAAGTTATAAACTCAATTCGCATCAGAACTAAGAATTGAAAAAAAAATTCAAAACTAGTGAACAGTTAAAATCAAAAATTAAATGATGAAACTGAGGCCACGTAATCATGAGGCAAATAATTCATCCATACTTATTTTTTAATTATACCAGTAATTTATTATGTTTTACGGAAAACAGCTGAATTGGATAAAAATTTGCATATTTTGCATTTAAATTGCCAAATTTTATCCAATTGAACCCCGAAAAAAGCATATGTTCATTAAAAATCATATAATTGAAAAACTTTACTATTTTAAATGTTTTTTTTTTTGTAACTTCGGTCAAATGTTTAAAAGTAGCTGATGTGATACAAAACGATAATTCAATAAATATTATTATCTTTGCATGTTTTTGAATTTATGTCAATGTTCAGAAGTAGCTGATGCGATACAAAATCATAACTCAATGATTGCTTTTGCCCAGTCGGCTACAATATATTAAAACCGGAAGGTAGATTGATATTTTTATCTTTAGGGCATTATTTATATTGACTTGTTGCGCTTTTTCGCACTGTTAGCGTTGAGTGCGTCTGTTATCTATTGCATTGATTTATTATAACCAAAAACTATTAGATTAAAAATATGACGCACCATTTATCAGAGCATGAACGACATAGAATTATATCATTGCATGAAGACGGATTGAGTGTTAGTGATATAATGAGAAGAGTAGGTGTCACGGTAAGCAAGTATTCATTACTTCTTTATTGGAATATCTCCTAACATTTGATGATTGGAAAAAAGTGAAGACATTTTTAATTTAAACCTATAATTAAAATTATTATTTTTCTTAGTTTAAAAACTATTAGTAATATTTAGATATATTTATAAACGCCACGTCAGCCCATGGACAGGAGCAGTGCCAAACGGTTACCAAGTAATTACTGTCCGCCCGCCACACCGAGACAACAGTTATTAGGTCTCTTATACCCAGTAATTCCACTATTATTATTTATGACTCCATATTTAAGTATTTCCCTCTGAAGATGTTAATAATATTATCCTCTTTCATTTGTTTGAAAGGCTGACGAAGCTTCCCCCACACTGCACAAAACGAAAATTCGTAGGGGGATATTCTGAGTGCTCTTTACGTAATAACGTATATCTACATATATATCCAATATATTATGATAAATATACATTATATTGTTCATTTCAGAGAAATACTGTGCACCTTTGGATAAGAAGATGGGAAAATGAGGGTCAAGTGAACACACAAAAAAAGTCCGGTCGTCCTCGTTGCACAACAACTACGCAAAATCGAGAAATTGTAAACAGGATGAGAAATGATGGGTTTACGCGAATCAGAGATATCGCCACTAATATGAGCGTGTCTATGACCACTGTTCGTCGACGCTTAAAGGACGCAGGATTACGGCACCGTCAGCCAGCACGGAAATTATCATTATCATCCTTGCACAAACAAGAGAGACTAAATTTTGCGCAAAGATATTTAGATTTTGATTTTCAAACGCTACCATGCAGAAAATATTGTTCCTAATAGAAGTAGTGGACGAATTAATATTGGGGATGGATGTCCGCTGCTGGACCAGGAGAGTTAGTAGAAATAGGAGGGCGATTAAACAGTCAAAAATACTTGGAAATTATTCGAGACACACTCATACCCACTGATAATATTTCCCATCCAGATCTTGTGCCTTTCTCATTTATTCATGACAATAGCTCCGTGCACACTGCACGAATCTGTAATGTGTGGATTCAAAATAATCGTGACCTCATAAGAGTTCTTCCCTTTCCCCCAAAAAGCCCAGACATAAACCCTATTGAAAATCTCTGGGGCCTCATGGTTCAGCAGTGGGACTCAGATACACCCCGCACCCGGGTCAATATACAACGTCATGTGGTTGAAATATGGGAATCATTTAGAGGTTCGAATGTATGCCAAAATATGGTGGATTCAATGAGGGCAAGACTACAAGCTATAATAGATAATAACGGGGGACACACCCGTTACTGACTTTAATCCGTGATTTGGATTATGATGATTATAAAATTGTTCTAATATAAATTAAAAAATAAAGATCATATTATAAGTGGTAAATTTTTTGTTTCATATTTACAATGAAAATTGTTATCTATGTTTGTTTTTTAGTTACGTAATTTTTGATTATAATAAATATGTGACGATTATTTTTTTTCTTAAACCCTACGTCAAATTTCTGTCCCACAGAAAACAATATTACTTATACGAGCAGAATAGTTTTAATATAATCCTGAATATTATATACCTACCCTTCCCAGGGTTCAAAATAAGTATACTGAAGCAGATTTCCGTTAAAAACGTAAGAAAATTATATTTCTTGAACATTTATAATATTTGAATGTATGAATTATTTAGTAATCAATAAATTTACAATAATATTACTAATTAATAATAATAGCAATATTTTTTCATATTTATTTTTTATTTTTGTCCTCTGCTCCGTGCTCCGTGCTGTTTTTCCGTAAAACATAACAAATTACTGGGATAATTAAAAAATAAGTATGGATGAATTATTTGCCTCATGATTACGTGGCCTCAGTTTCATCATTTAATTTTTGATTTTAACTGTTCACTAGTTTTGATTTTTTTTTTCACTTCTTAGTTCTGATGCGAATTGAGTTTATAACTTTTGGACTCAAAACTGATCACGAATATATGGCAGCTGTACTAGTAGTAAATGTTTGGTATAATTTACAATCACATACTTTTGAATCACTTCGACGCCACACAGTTCTGACGCGAACTCCGTTCATTAGTATTGAATTTCTGATTTTGATCATCTACTTTTGCTGTTGACTGTACACGCGGTTTGTTTGCATGGTTTTATTTTGGACTGGTATTAACTGCATGTGATAAAAGCCAATAAGCCGAAAGCCATAAATGACCGGGTACCCAAACAATTTATCTTTGATAAAAAATACAGAATCCAACTTCACGAGGATCGCCGATGTGAGGGCTTGCGCCCAACAGAGCTGCGCATCTTCACGGATGGATCCAAAACAGGTAGTGGTACAGGTGCTGGAGTCTTCTCGGAGGACCTCAACATCCACATAGCTACACCATTGGGAGTCCTTAACACAGTGTTCCAGGCCGAATGCATAGGTATTTCTCTTGCCGCTTCGGCTATTTTCTGGCTAGGGAAGTTAAGGACCTCTCGATACGCATACTCTCAGACAGCATGGCTGTTCTGCAAGCGCTGAACAGCCACACTGTGGACTCTGGACTTACGAGTGCCACCAGCGCCTTAACCAGGTGGGTGACCTCAACAAAATAATCATTCAATGGATCAAAGGACACAGCGGTTCGCTGGGGAACGATGCTGCAGATGAACTTGCCATAAGGGGATCGAGAATGGCACCAGTGGGGCCCGAACCCAAAGTGCCACTCCCCTTCGGTTACCTACGCACTCTGGTAAGGAAACGAACTAGGGATCAGCATCAGAAACTATGGTCGGACCAAGGCGAGTGCAGACAGGCTAAGGAGGCACTAAGGTAAACGCAGCTATTAACGACCCATCGAAAATCTGTAGTTATTACCGACCTATAAAAGTAATTCGAAATCTTTACGTTTCCAGAACTATTCTAGCTATAGGTAGGCAAAGTTACACACGCGTTTATTCCTTGAGCATCGTATACTTTTACGTTAGTGTGAGTAGCTGTGCAAAAAAGAGATAAAATACGTCAATTACTGCGGGGCAGCGTGGACGCAGGACGTGTCGTACTGTTCCCTTGTTCCTTCAAGTAAGTACGTGACTTTTCTATTTAAGATTTTTATAAAAACAAATGAGGTTTATACTTTATCTTATATTACTAATTTATGTATTCATTTAAGTGTCAACTCTTGATTTCTTACGACATTTTATTAATAAAAAGTAATTTGAAACGATAAAACTTTAAATTAAAATGGGATGGTGTTAGCTTCATCAGTTTTACTCGTGGCTGCTATCAACGACCCATAAGTCGGCAATGGCAACAACGTAACTTTTCGTTTTATTTTTCTTTTATGTTAATATCACACTAACACAAGTATTTTTATGGACCAGTTTAAATCTAAGCTATCAGTCTTTATAAAAATCTATTAGCGACTAAACTTTTTTGTCTAGTTTTTACCTTTTAGCGTTGTCAATTTAACCAAAGTTATGATATTTTTCGTGGATCGATATTGAATAGTTACAGTAATAAATCATTGTTTTTGTGTTTAAAACAGTGTGAATTTGTTCATATTTTTTGTGACATTAATCAATTATAATCTATTTTATAGTCCGAAGGTCAATTGAATTAAAATAACCATTTTTTTATGAGTCGGTAATACAATTTATGTTTATACTTATATACTTTATTACCGTCCCATGAGGGTTGGCAATACCAACTACATATAAGAAGCTATTACCGATCGTATAGATTAGATTAGATTACCTATTTAGTTTCTCATCTACTTTTATGACATAATAGGTACCTATTAATAAATGCTACTTCTTAGCTAAAGCAACATAAAACATACCTACAATTATGTTGCAATTATATATTTTTCCAGAAGTATGGAGCCACAAAAGCGGCGAAAAGTATACAGTAAAACACAACTCGCCGAAGCAATCATAGCAATTAATGACGGTACAAGTGTATATGAGGCATCAAAAAGGTTTAATATCCCCAAAACTACATTACGAGACAAACGGGACGGGAAATATAAGAATGAAATTTGAGTTCAGTGAAGAAAAACAGATTGTACACTGGATTCACTACCTTGGCAAGATGGGATTTCCAGTTACAAAAGAACAATTATTAGAAGCAGTGGCTAAGCTAGTCCAAAACTTAAATCGTCCAAACCCTTTTAAAAATGGTGTGCCTGGCAGATATTGGTTTGAGAATTTTATAAAGAGACATCCAACAGTATCTAAACGCGTTGCACAAAATCTTCCTTCAAGCCGAAATCAAGTCACAGAAGCGGCTATACGTGCATGGTTCGACAGAGTGAACAATTATTTTATGACAAATAATCTGCATCATGTTTTAGAAGATCCTCGACGAGTGTTTAACTGTGACGAAACTGCTTTCTTTTTATTCCCAAAAGAGAAAGAAGTTTTGGTCAGCAGAGGTAGCAAACGAGTGTATAATCGTGTTGCTAATGACGAAAAAGAGTGCTTGACTGTGCTTGTGAACGTTTCAGCTGACGGAAATCTAGCACCTCCAATGATACTTTTTCCGTATAAACGTTTGCCAAAAAATCTTGTGCCTACATTACCTCGTGGATGGGGACTTGGTAACACGGAATCGGGTTGGATGAACACAGAAGCATTTTATGAATATGTTACCAACTGCTTTTATCCGTGGCTTGTAACAAATGAAATACCATTTCCAGTAGTTTTGTTTTTGGATGGTCACACATCTCACATATCACTTCCACTATCAACATTCTGTAAAGAAAAAGCAATCATCCTGGTAGCTTTACTTCCCAACTCTACACATATACTACAGCTTGACGTAGCTGTTTTCAGACCAGCCAAAGGAACATGGAGGACTGTTGTGCATGAATTCAGAATTCAAAATAACTATGCCAAGCTTAAACGCACTGATTTTGCTCCGGCAGTAAAAAAATGTTTTGACCAATGCCTTATGCCTGAAACCATACAGAGCGGATTTCGATGTTGTGGATTATATCCATTTGATCCATCTAAAATAAACTACAGTAAACTGTTGCCAAATTTAAAACATACTGAAGACATCAATCATATAACCACATCTGAATATGCAGAAAATATTAAACATGATTTCGAGGCTAGATTGTCACCTATAACCTTACAAACTTTCAAAGATTCGGGTGGCCAATGGATGGGAGATCCAACTTATAAAAAGTTATTTATTTATTTTATTTATTTATTTATGTACACACAAAACACTTAACAGGACACAATATTAAAATAAAAGAGCACAAAGGTACTGCTTATTTCTTACAAAATTTCTTCCAGCAGACCTGCGAGAGGAAAGTAGGATTGGATATGTAGACACAGTGTGTAGAAAAGTGGAAACAAGAAAATTTAAATTAAAACTCAAAACAAAACTATTCTATATAAAATAAACATACATACAAATACATACACACATATATAAAAAAAATACTAGTATTAGTAAATATTTACCTATAATATACATACATATATATGTAGAATATTACTGTAGAGAAGAAAGGTAATGCTCTTTGACTTGCTTTTTGAAGAGAAACAAAGTTTTAGAATCTCGAATGTTAGGCGGAAGTGAGTTCCACAAACGTACTGCGTGAACAGAGAAGGAGTAAGAGTACAGTTCAGTTTTATGGGATGGGAAATTAAGATGATGCCTGAGGTGGGATCTACACAGAGCATCCGGAGGACGGGTAAAGGAAAAGCGATCACGCAGGTAGCTGGGATATGCAGGGTTATAAAGGATATTGTAAAGGAGACATAATATCCGAGTGTTCCTGCGAAGACGGATAGGGAGCCACTTGAGCTCCTTGCGGAAGTGAGAAACATGGTCATATTTCCTCAGACCAAACACAAAACGAATACCAAGGTTTTGTAAGCGCTCAAGCTTATTTAACAGCTCCTCGGTGGCATCCAAATAGCAGGCATCAGCGTAATCAATGATCGGCTGAATCAGAGTTTGAGCTAAATAAATTTTGGTTTTGAACGGCAAGAAGCTCTGTAAGGATTTGAGCGAGTGAAACGAAAAGTGAACCTTACGACTAACCTCACTGACTTGAGCTCGCCAAGAAAGATTGCTGTCAATTAAGACACCAAGGTCCTTGGCTGTTTCAGTATACGCAATGGTTGTGCAGCCCAGAGATAATGGAGTCAAAGATGACAAGTCAAGTGCTGTGCGGTAGTGTCTGCTGCCTATGATCATGGCCTGCGATTTAGCAGGGTTAATCTGTAAGCCAAACGACTTAGCCCATTGATATATGCTGTCTAGGTCATAATTCATGGCATTGATTGCCGATTCTGCATCAGCCAGCAAGAAATGTCGATACAGCTGCAAATCGTCTGCATAGAGGTGGAAGCTGGAAGTGATAACTTTGGTAACGGTATTAATAAATATAGAAAAAAGAAGAGGAGAGAGAACGCCACCCTGAGGAACACCAGCAGTAAGATCACACCAGTCAGAGTAGATCTCTTCTTGGCGGACACGCTGATTATTATGATACACGAGTTATTTGAATATTGGAAGAAAATTACCCCCGAAAACGCCATAAATCAAGAGAGTGGAAGTATTCTGCTGTTAGGGGAATCAACACTAAATAACTATTTTGTGAATGAAACGCTAGATATATCTGAGGCTATCCTAAATTTTGATATACTCGTAGTTGCTGAGAGTAGTCTAATACTGCCAATAGAGCAAGGTTCAGAAGTATTGGGAGAAGAGACATCCAACTTATCCTTGTTTATTGAAAAACCTCTACCCTCGTCGCCTACTGTAAACTTATTAACTGTACAAGATGAGTTCAACCAGTTTCTGCAGACATCTACACCTCAACAAGATAATATACTTCTACCATCTACTAACGAGTTAACACCCTTGTCCACTTCGATTCTTGCACCAGAAAATAATACTTTAATTGAAATAACCGCGGAGCCGCTACAAACACTTCAGAAGTATACACCATCACCCAAAAATGCAACCAAAGAGGCCACTCCAAAAACAAGTGGTAGCTCTGCTATTCCCACACCATTTAAGAACTATGCGACACCTTTCAAAAATTCTCTTTACTTTCCGAAGAATAATATCGATTACAATAAAAAGAAGACATTAAATAAAAAACTCACGCCGACAGTAGCTATATCTGATGAGTTTATGGAATATCAAAGGAGAATTATAAAAGAAAAAGAAGACAAAGAAAATAAAAAAATAATAAGAAAACAAGAAATCTTGGAAAAAAGGGAACAAAAAGAATTATTGAAGAAAACAACGACCTTAAATAAGAAAAAACTTATTAAAAAAGTGAATGCGGTTAACAAAGATTCTCCTGTAGCAGGATCTAGTAAATATCAATCAGATAGCGAATTCGATTTTAATTTACTTCCAAAGAAAGCAGCAAAGCGTCGCGAGCTTTGTAACAGTGAGTTAGAAAATGAATCTAAAAAAGGACATGAACATTCTAATAGTAGGTACTTTAATTAATGATAGAGATTCTTTTGAAACAGAAACTACCGTACGTCTATTAGAGTCAGACTCTGCAAGAGAGACAGTTAAACGTCGAGTCTTATATGTATAGCAGTGAGTCTGATGATGAATGTATTTTTACGTGACTTTAATGTTTCGTTTGTAAGCACAGTTGTAACAAATTATATAAGTAACTAATTAGTTGCCATTTATTTCTAAAAAGAAGTGAACCAATGACTGTGATCAATATCAATCTGCCTAGCCTTTTCCCAACTATATTGGGGTCGGCTTCCAGTCTAACCGGATGCAGCTGTATACCAGTATTTTACATGGAGCGACTGCCTATCTGACCTCCACAACCCAGTAACTGGGTAATACGATACCCCTTGGTAAGACTGGTTGTCAGACTTTCGGGCTTCTGACGACCCGTAACGAATGTCAAAGATCCACGAATGACAACCGGGACCAACGGCTTAACGTGCTTTCCGAGGCACGGAGGAGTCTCGGTATGTAAAGATGGTCACCCATCCACAGACCAACCCCGGCAAGCGTAGCTTAAC
Source organism: Xanthia togata (assembly GCA_963853775.1). NCBI lineage: Eukaryota > Metazoa > Arthropoda > Insecta > Lepidoptera > Noctuidae > Xanthia > Xanthia togata. The sequence continues at coordinate 9,470,688 of OY970805.1, forward strand.
CTGACGGATCGACCCGTGCGGCAGTTACTACTTAGCCACGAGAACCAATGACTGTGATGATTAATATTATAATTTTCAAAAAAATGATTATGATCTCAATAGCATAAGGAAATATCATAGAGTTTGAAATCCTTAAATTAAAATATATATTTGTATTAATAGTATTATGTTGATTAATTTAAAAGTTTATAATTATTTAGTTCATAGGTATTACTAAGAAGTACTACCTAATTTGTTTTATTAAAAATAACGATAATAAAAAAATTCGAATAAGTATTTGCATTTTTATTTTGTTTTATTTTATTAAGATCGGTAATCATCATCATCACTAGCTTATACATACATTCCATTGCTGGAAAAAGGCCTCCTATCATACACGATCGGGAATAGCTGCATAAAAATCGTTAATAGCTTCACAGCCGTTTTTTATGGGTCGGTAATTGCAACAATCGACTAAGTCACATTGTAAATTATTTTTTACAAGATAATCCTTTATTTAAATGTATTTTATTCAGTAAATACATTTTTTACACATAACACTAGCATATAAAATTAAACTATTAATCTTTAGAGAAACCAGTATACTAAAAAAATGTTGGTTGATTTTAAAATTGCCTTAGGGGGGTCGTTATTACCTGCGTTTACTTACCTTCAATCGATGGCCGCCTCACCAAAAAGGTTCTTCGACTAACTAAACAACAGCTGCGTGTGGTTACAGCAGCTATAACTGGCCATGGGTCATTTAATAAACACCTCTTTGTCATAGGAGTCACAGACAGGCCGCTCTGCAAAGCCTGCATGGAGGACGACGAGACAGCAGTGTGCTGTTAAACTGCCCGGTGGTTGCCACTTGGGCATTTTCATTTTAAATGGCGCAGGTTGCTTTTCGGTCGTCTCATGACAACAAAATGATGAAAAAAATATTTGGAAACAATAATTGTAGTCAGTGCACATACGCTTTTTCTTAAAAAAAATATTTTTTTAAGAAAAAGCGTATGTGCACTGAAGGTAATTTTATAAATTTGTGGATTTAATTTATTGGTTCCTGATAGAACATATAAATTTCGTGGCGCGTGTGTTGGATCATTTAGCTCCCTTCAAAATGGTTGAACTGAATGGTGCTGATCCATGCGTCATGTTCGTGAACGGGCGCCGTCAGTTAGGACTGGTCATCTCCTAGCTGCCATGGCCGATTTTAATTTATATTAAGTTTTAGAATGATTCTTTATTTTTTTCTTTTTATTACGGACGCTTTTACGAACGTGCACGTCGGTCTACATTGTTCTCACATGCATAATTTCAAAATGAATGATGTAACCAATATTTTGTATCAATTTTTTTATTTAAAAAAGTGTACGTGGAGTTTCTTGCCCGTTCTTCTCCATAGGTACCTACTACGCTTTGGAATGGGCAACTAGCTTCATATTTTTGACTGACCGACCCCTTGACAATTCAAAAGTGCCTGTAAATGGTTTAATTGAAATAAATGCTTTGAGTTTTAGTTTGAGTTTGCCCAAAATCAAAATAAGAAAAACATGGGAGGAAAAATTAATCCAAGCACGATTACATAAAAGATGAAAATACGAAGAGATCAAAAAAGATCCTCCAAAATATGAGATTCAGAAAGAAAAAGAACGGCAAAGATAAATAAAAAGAAAATAACAGAAAAAAAACAAGGGTATTGCTGAGTTGACACCGAGAGAACAGAGAATGCAACGAAAGAAATGGAAGGTGAATAGCCGCCAACACCTTGAAAAGAAGAAAAAGGATAAAAGGATACAGGAGATAATAATTGATGCTTCAAATTCAACAAGTGATCGAGAAGAAAATGTTACTACTAATCAAGATCCATTAGAAGGGCCCTCTTGTCAGACTCAAGTTAATAATAAAAATAATAAGGCAAACTGTTGTACTTACTACAGATGACCGCAAGGAAGTATGGCAAAGCAAGGAGATTCACGGGCGCTTCTACCGGGCTCTTCACGAGCCTGGTGTAGATTTCCTAGCGCCCGTATCCTGGCTACGTTTTGGTGACCTTTTCGGGGAAACTGAAGGTTTCGTCTGTGCAATTATGGACGAAGTTATCTTGACGAATAACTACCGGAGACATATTATGAGGGACGGGACGGTTGACGTGTGTCGGGCATGCCACCGTCCGGGTGAGTCCATCAGACATATTATCTCTGGTTGTTCTCGTCTGGCTAACGGCGAGTACTTGCACAGGCATAACCAAGTGGCCAGGATTATTCACCAGCAACTTGCTTTGAAATATAAACTTGTGGATTCTGAGGTACCGTACTACAAGTATGTGCCCGACCCAGTTCTCGAAAATGACCATGTCACGTTGTACTGGGATCGGTATGTCATTACTGACAGGACTATTGTTGCCAATAAGCCTGATATAGTGGTGATGAACCGATTAGCGCGCCGCGCAATGATAGTTGATGTTACCATTCCACATGACGAGAACCTCGTGAAAGCTGAGAAAGCGAAACAAATCAAATATCTCGACTTAGCACACGAGGTTGTCGACATGTGGAATGTGAGCTCGGCTATCATTGTGCCGATTGTCGTAACGGCCAATGGCCTGATGGCCGAAAGCCTCGACCAACATCTCTCGAGGCTCTCGTTAGGCGGTTGGATCAAGGGCCTGATTCAGAAGGCAGTACTTCTCGATACGGCTCGTATTGTGAGGAGGTTCCTATCTCTGCAGCCCTAACCACCGGTAGCTTGGACCCTGCTCCCGACACCGGCGGAACACTATTTTTTATATTTTTAAATGTTTTTTATACCTTTTTTAAAAAAAAAATATTTAAAAATGTATTTTATATGTTAGAAAAATAAATAAACGAAAAAAATAATAATAAATAGTTTATTTTCTCCACAATATTACTCTTAATTATTACCTAATTTCTACGGTGACATACAGGAGGGGCATTATATTGTGGGAGACTGGTGCCAAAACTAGGCTCAGGGCCTGTATTTCAGGTCACCAGGACTCCTCCATTTAAGTTTGACAGATTATGTTATGTACTCGTACAAACGGTATTTAGTTAGGACATGTTAACATTTATTTTAATTTTATAAAGCCTATTGATTATTAGTTGTAATATTTTTTTAATTTTTTTTTAGTTTAATGGTATGGTTAGTATCAGGGTGGGAGTGAGGTTGAGTGTGTATGTGTAGTTTGTGAAGTTAGAGAAGTGGGGGGGGGGGGGTTGTGTGTGTGTGACAGAGAAAAATACAGTTAAAATAATGCTGGCAAAAGCAAGAAAGTCAAATAAAAGGCTTCGAGAAGAGTTAATAAAAACATCAACGGAACAAAAAGTGGATACTTTGATTACAACAGTGAACGAAGATAAACGTGAAGAAGTAGAAATTGTTATTTGGTGAAATCATATCTAGAAATTTAGCAGCAGAATTTCAAACTTCAACCAAGTAAGAAAAACGTACCTAGATTAAGTAATATAGTTATGAAGAGTAAAGAACGGCTAAAACAATTTAAGATTTTAGGCCACGTTTCTAAATTTACAGTTCGAGATAATATTCATACTCAATCTTCAATAGGTATCTTAAACAAGGACAAATATTAAAGAGCAAATAAAAGATTTTTTTGAAGATGATATGAATACTAAAATTTCCCCCGACAAAAAAGAGTTCATTAGATACGCGTTTTGGAGTAAGAAAACAAAAACGTTATTTAACTGATACATTTAAAAAATCGTGATTTCAGTGAACAGTAAAGTACCTACCTATCTATACTCCTCATTTTGTAAAAATCAACCATTTTGGGCAGTCTACCCAAAAGAGTCTGATCGCAATACATGCGCATGTAAAACACATGTCAATTTTGATTTATTGGTCAAAAGCCTCAACAAGAACCGAATAATGATAGAAGCTAACGGAACTACATTGCTACAAAGTCTGTGCTGTGATGTCAATGACGAAAATTGGCGAGGCTTGTAAAAACAAAAATAAAATTTTAAGGAATTTAGCAATGATTATAAGATAAATTATTATGAATGGTGTGCAAGGAAAGAAAATTACTACTCAAAAGGTCAAGAAAAAACTAAAATTGTTAATACAAAATCATTAATAAAGGAACATTGTAAATAAATTAGAAAAGTCTTTGACTTCATATTTCAAACATTGTACCAATATTTTTGCCCAATACAAGCATATTAAATCTCTAAAAATGACTTTAACCACAAACGAAGCTATAATTCATTTAGATTTTTCTGAAAACTACTCAGGTCAATTTAACGAGGAAATTCAAAGTTAGCAAATGCAATAGACATGATGCAAGTGCAATTTGGGCGCATAGAATAGGTACCACTGCTTGGTTACATCAGAGAAATCTCACCTCATATATATCGATACGATACCTACACTTTGTTTCTGACAGTCCATCAAGTCAATATAGGAATCGGTTTATATTTTATGCCATTTCTCAACTGCAGACTTTCCATGGAATTACTTAGAAGCAGGACACGGGAAGCGGAAAATGAACTGCAGATCAAATCATAGGGTTTGAAAATGATATCAGCGCTGTTGAAGAATTTTGGAAACATGTTCAAGTTAAAGTCAAGAATATAAAATTGCTTTCTGTCTCAAAAAAAGACATTCAAGACCGACCGTTTCCCTCGGTAGTCCCAGCCTTTCGTGGGACGATATCTGTACATCAAGTTCTTTGGTCCTACAATAGCCCACGCATGAATTTCAGAAAGTTGAGTTGTTTTTTGTGTGAAAATGGCGGCTCTAATGGGTGTCATCTGGGTTACATGGACTTACCACCTTTGCCTGATAATAACGATGTTGAACTGCAAGACTTCCTTGATAAAAACAATACTCTGACCGGGGAAGTTCTTCAAGACGTGACAAATTGTTTGTATCCCACTACGGAATACCATACTCAAAAATCACAATTTACAAGTGGAATGGTTCTTGACACAACCCAAAACATTAAGCCTACAACAAGTAGTATCCCTTATAGCAAAAGGATTACTGTTAAAAGCTGGATTGGAGTCTGTAACATGTCCTTGGTTGGCCAGAAATTAAAAAAATCGAAACCCTATTTTCAAGTTAATTTCGAAAGTTTTATTACCGGGGCCCAAGTCTGCTATTTTTATAAATTCGTCATTCCAACACGATCCCATTGTCATTTTGCTAAAAGTTCGTAATCGTAATTGGAAAGTCATAATGACGCCAATATGTTAGTAGATTACCAAACTTGTCAAAATCAACAATTATGAAATCAATGATAGACCATTCTGACACTATTGTAATAGCAGACTTGAGGCCCTGGAGGTAATCAGACAGGTCAAATAAGAGAGTACATAACAAGAAAATGTTAATCATGAAGAGCGTGAGACAATCATAATAAACAGAAAAAATAGTAATGAGGAACAAACACGGCAAAAAAGTCAGGCACACCATTTTTTTTCTTCTTCAGATGAAGAAATATTTTAATTTAATATAAAAGTCATATAATTATGATTAAAAACATTTTTTAGTTCCTAATAATGAAATTTGTGATTATGTAAACTGAATCATTTTAAGAGTAAATTATTAATTGAGTAACATACAGGAGAAAATTGTTAAAACTAATTATGTTGTTTTTTTTTTTCATTTAATAAATAAATAATATACTCGCAATTTATCTGTTGATTTAATTTTAATCTCATTACCCGCAGTATATTATCATTACTTTACTTTTTACTTTATTACCATTATTATGAATGTCATTACCAGATTTTCTTACATTTTTCATTACCATCAGCCACCATAAAACTAATTGGTCAATATCTTGGGGAAAATTGCGTGTAATTTCAAATAAATCGATTTATCTCGTAGTTTTTCATGAGTATCAAAAAATAACATTCTATTTTTTTCGTGATTACGTCGAATTTGCACCAAATCTGAGAAATACCCTTTAACTCTACAGGAACTGCAATTAGAAACCATTCGCCACCCTCCGTATTCGCCAGACCTTGCTCCAACGGACTACCATTTTTTTCGTGATTTGGTCAATTTTCTACGTGATAAAAAGTTTTCTTCTCAGGAGGCAGTACAAAAAGCTTTCACACAGTTTGTCGAACCTAGATCACGAGAGTTCTATCGCAAAGGCATAAATTACCTCCCTTCCTATTAGATGGCAGCAATGTATAGATAATAATGGTAATTATTTTGATTAAAATATACTTAGGTACTTTAAAAAAAAAACGTATTTAATTTTTTCAGTACAAATCGGCAATTTCATACTTTAACCCCTAATAATACCTACCTATCAGATAAAATTATACCTACTGACAAACCTGTCGCCTTCTCATTTCCGGCGAATTCGATTTCACACAATCTCTTACGTTCACTATCTAAAATTCGGACCAAATTTTACAAAGTACCTACGTTTAGGTCCAGCACCCTAATTAACACACTAAACCATTGCTTCACAGGTTCAAAAAATTCTCGACAGCGTAAATAACGCAATGAATTGAACTGTTTTTGATCTGTCAAAATGTGAAACAGATTGTGATTGATTGTGTGTTACGCACTTTTTACACGCTTTAGGATGACGGTTTGCGTTTTGTAAAGGCAAGATCGATCAAGATGGTTCACCTGCTGCCCTGCCGTCCTTTGTAAATGCAAGAAACTCAAATACAAGAAATAATTATATTATTTTACTTCAACATGAGTAGAAAAACCAAGAACCAAGAACTCCTTCCTTCCGGCTGCCTTTTGTAACTAAACCGTTCAGCCGTTACAGCATGAAAAGGTAACATGCTGATTTGCATGCATGATTTTAGGGTTGCGTACAGTCAGCATCAAAAGTCGATGACCACATTCAGATTTTCAAAATCACTGTACATTATATCACCCATAAATCGCTCAACAAGAAGGGCGCCAGTATTGAATGAACATCATTAAAGTTCAAAATTAACTAAACACTACTCGTCAAAGGTCACTCAACACCATTTTGTCAAAAATCGCTGATCGTTATAATATCCGAAAACATCATAACATTCAGTTTTACAAAAGTCACTGAACAATATAAAATGTTTGTTTTGGTTATCTAGTGTAATCACGGCAACGTCCAAAAATAACTTAACATCCTAAATAACAAAAGTTACTGAACATTACTTTGTTTCGAATACGTAGCGTGTAAACTTATACTATCAAAAGTAGCTGAACTGAAAACTAAAAATTGCTCGCTACTATCTTCAGAGTTAAAAATCCAATCTTGTCCTATCCAAACTAAATCATGTAAAAAAAATTAAACGGATTAGCTATAAGACTCACTATCAAAAATCACGCAGATTCTGTTTGAATTTACCATCGACGTAATTTTTTTTTTTTTAGTTTGATTGAATTGTAACCTTATTCTTAAAGTTATAAGACTCATTTTGAAAAAAACGCAGATTCTGTTCAAATTCATACCGTCGACTTAGTTTATGATTTTTATAGTTACCATTGAATTAGAACTTAATCTGTGTGCAGAGCTTGTTTCCAGGATAACGCTGATCACATTGTCGAAATTCCATTCCCACCAAAGAGCGGGGACCTTAACCCCATTGAAAACTTATGGGGGCTTATGGTCCAGGCTTGGGATGAAAGCACTGCTCGAACAAGGGAAAATCTACTAAATCACGCCATAGAAATCTGGGAAGATTTTAGGGGACGCGATACTTGTGCAAATAAGATAAACTTCATGCGAGAACGTCTCCAAAATGTCTAGGTCACTAGGTTTTATTTCTAAGTAGTTTAAGCCTAATCATAATTGGAATTGATAAAAAAATTAACCTTGTCTTTGTTTATAAAACATTGATTTGATTATGAAAGTTTAAATTTGTTGATTTTTAATAAAAACAAATAATTATTATTAACTGTATTGATTTATCGAACCATTTAATTTAATTTCGTTGATAATAAATAAAAGGGTGGTGATTTACATGTGCATGCGTCTACTTAATGTATATACCTGCCAAACACCTACCTACCGAAAAAAAATACACACACATATTAAACCCAAAAAACATTTCATTTTGTTCAGAGACTTTAGAGATAAACGATGGAATGCTATTTTTGACAAAAAATTGTTCAGAGACTTTAGAGACGAAGAATGTTATGCATTTTTTACTATAACTTCGTTTAGCGACTTTTGAAAAGTGATGGTCACCTACTTATGCCCTTTTATGATAATCATTCATTTCTGGCGCTTGTCATGTTGAGCGATTAAGGTATAATACGGTGTACAGCGATTTTGAAAATCTAAATGTGGTCATCAACTTTTGATGCTGACTGTACCTCAAAATGAAAAACTGAAACCCATAGAGGATGACTACGTTGTCTGTCAAGAACCTTTTTCTCAGGAATGGCGAATCAAATGAAATAGATTTAAAAAAAACATAGATCTACTGTCCCTTGAATCTTGTAACGAAAATAAAATTTCCAAATTAACGAAAGAAACAAAATATAGCCATTTATGCCCCATATTTTGACATTCGCAAATAAACCAAAGCCTATTTGGTACTTCCCGTCGGCCCAGCAGCATGAAGTTTGGGGAGAAGCAAGATCAATTGAAGAGAAAAAATCGAAATTTTGTAATTTATAGTTATTATTATGTGAAGTTTGTTCTTCAATCTGGGATCAAAAATTCATAGGCCGTTCTTGAAGTAACATTTACTGTGCGTTTGCACTGACGAAACATCACAACAAAACATGTTGAAATCTCTAGTTCCTGTCAAATATTGTATGGAACTTTGACAGAAACAAAATTTTTCAACATGTTTTGTTGTGAATGTTTCGCTAGTGCAAACGCACAGTTATTCTGTATTTCATTAAAATCGGTACTCTAATCTCCAATCCATAGATATCCATATCCGTGCTCCAATCTAATAAAAGTTCTTTTTTAATTGAAAAGTTTGATAAAAAAAATAGGGTTCCGTCTCAAAGCTGTGCTTGCTCGGCTGCCCGAGCCGAGCAAGCTCAGCTTTGAGACGCAACCCTATTTTTTTTTTTAGGGTGGGAAATCATCAAATGACTCCTCCCGCTCTGGGTGGAGCGGGAGGGCGTGTCAGACTCTTACTGACTAAAACCCACCCGTGTTCCTTCTGTTGCCTGTGCAATGCCAGGGGGCCATGCACGGTATCCCTTTCGGGCTTTCCCGCAACCCCGGCAGGCAATGGTCTCATCGGACCCCTTCACTCGCTGACACTCTTTGAGGCGCGCGTGGAACACAACGCGCGGTCGACCCGGGCTTGGTCCTCACCGGACGGCGAGCTACCGATTGCTCACCGTCCGCAAGCCCGCGCCTACGGTGGTGGCCGGGAATCGGCAATCGATTCCCGACGCCCAGGGCGTCTCCTCCTGCGGCCGCTAGGGGCGTGAGGGCGCGAAATTTGCCTCTCCCTCACGCGCTCCACCTCCTCCTTCGCGAGCATTACTGCTTCGCAGAAGTAGGTGACGGCCTCCCATGCCCTCTCGCTGCGTACCATGGCCTGGACCAAGGCCGGACGCGAGAGATCTCCGCCAACGATCGCCTCCACGAGGACACGGCGGTGCTCTGCCCAAGCCGGGCATACCTCTACCGTATGCTCCACCGTGTCCTCCGGGCGATCCACGCAGTGATGACACCCGGGCGTTTCCTCCCGCCTTATCCGAAACAGGTACTCTCCAGCCACTCCTCAAAGAGGGGACTTAACGCCGCAATAGTGGCGTGCCCAGCACTGGGTTGCGACAATCGCACTCTCCATGACGCCATGAGATCTCGTCGGAGCTCTGCCCGCTGTGCCGCGATTTCTCGCGGCATCGGAGTCAAGCCCCAGCGTTTCGCCTCCTCGCGCCACTCCCAAATATGCGCGAGGACTTTTGCCTCCAGATCCTATGGCGGCAATCCGGCAAGGAGGCTCGCCGCCTCACCGGAGACCGTGCGGTATCCCCGGAAGGGCAAGGCAGCCCCGGCCCGCTCCAGTCTGGGAGCCAAACGTCGGAAATGCTTTGAGACGGAACTCTAAGGCTCACACCTTGTCTGGTTTTTTCAAATACATAATAACATACCCTAATTACGTAATACACGATCAATCGGAATTTGAATCGTTTTGAAACAAATTGCTAATCTATTGCTTCTTAGGTTCGAAAAAAATCTGCTCAGCAACGTACTACCTACTAAGTACTACGTATTACTTGTTTAGACGTGATCTTCAATATACTCAAATCATTAAGTCAGTTATCCTGGCCTTAACGTGACTATCATAATTATGGTTTATCGTACTAAGCTAACGTACACACGGACGTAATTAAATCGCGGATTTTATCGCACACTGGATTTTCAACTCTCGGTGTTGAGCAGCTGTAAAAAAACACTGTTGGATTTTTGAACTCTCGTTAAGCAGAGCGATAAAAAATCAGTGCATGCATAATCCAGGGGGAGGCAGTTAACCTCCCCTACCTCCTCTCCTTCCTCCTTGGGTACGTCCATGTACCTAATGCCTATATTCTTCAGGGACTAGTCAGCTGCAAAAAACCAAGTCATTTTATCTCCTCCTTTTTGTTTGGATTCTTTGATCATTTTGTGCACTACAGGGTTTATCGTACGTTCAAACGTCAAAAATGTATGGTTAAACAGTCGCTAATCATTACTTAACTTTATGCAACGTTTAAAAATACATCCCAGTCTTTTGATCAGTTAAAGGTAGAACGGTTAGGTAGGTATTACTTATATCCGGTAATTACACCATTGAGGTAGGAGAACTACACTGACACAATTCGATTATCTGTAAGTACCTACACCTAGATTATCTGTAACTGTCACGTTCTCATTTCCGGCCATTTCAAACAATCGCTGTTTAAGTTCACTATTTCATGCCATGCAATAAATCATAATCTGAATAAAGAAGGATATTGCTAATCCATTGCTTCATAAGTTCGAAAACAATCTGCTCATCAACTTAAATAGGTAACGCAATGAATGTTGTTGAAATGTCAAATTGAAACAGATTGTGACTGATCGTGTGTTACGCAATAAGGGTGCTTTTGGATGAAGGTTTGCGTTTTGTACCTAAAGGCAAGTTCAAAATGGATCACCTGCTGCTCTTTTTTTTTTTTTTTTGTGGGTGGGAAATCATCAAATGACGTCTCCCGCTCTGGGTGGAGCGGGAGCGCGTGTCTGACTAAAACCCACCCGTGTTTCTTCTGGGTCATTCTACCGAAACACAAAAATGTTGTTCGCTTCAAATATATCGTAGCTCCGTAAATTTCAACTACTTTCAAAAACAATTTTTTCAACTTCATGGCCTTATCTAACATCTCAATTAACAATTTTCATATTAATTAACAAATTTTCTTTATTTTTTAGCAGTACAGTACGTGATTACTCACGTCCTGTAGAATGTTCGCAACATAGGTTGTAACATTGAAGTGTCTCTAAAAATATTCAGAATTATTCGATATGTAAAATCACTACAATTAACGTGTTAATTATATAACAAAGAAGCAACCAGTATAATATTAAAAAATATACCTTATTATTTAAAAAGTTATAAAACATTCTACAATGTTCGTGAAAAATAATCACGCCTGTAGAAACAAATTACACAAATTGTAGACTTTTTATTTTTCAAGTATCAACATTATTTTCCATGCCTGGCATCCCATTACGGATTAATGTCCTAATAGTTTCGGCCATAATTTCGCAAGTGATTTCAGTTCAGTGATTTTGAATTTTTAAAAAGCGTTCTACATTAGGGTCAAAGTTCATTCGTCACTCAACTAAAAAAAGTAAGTAAACAATGTAAAATTCTAGTTTGCGTATGGCTTCATTAATAAGTTGGTTAATTATCTAAATCAAGTGAATTCGTATTTCAAACCTCAAATTTTGCACCGGTTACGTGTTTTTTATGTGAAAACTTCACTTCTGTAGAACTCACTCCTGTCGATGTAGCTTTCTACAGAAGTGATGATTTGCTGGTTTTCCTTATATATTTTTTTTTGTTTTAGAAATACACACTTACGCTTATAATTTAACTAACGTACTATGCTGTTTTTTATTGCGCCGGAATCATTTTCTACACTGCACTGCTTTTTTATTATCTTTATTGACAGAAGTGGCTTGTTCTCTACAGAAGTGAAATGCACGGCTTTTTTTTTGCTTTTACAGTTAAGGCGGGTAAAAAACGATCAGAAAAATAAAAAAAGAGCGTTTGAAAAGCCAAAAAAGGCCTGGATAATTATGGAAGAAAAGAGAAAAAATTACTGAAGCCGAACTGGAAGAAAGCGTACAAAAACAAGAAAGAAGCAAGGAAAATGAAATTGATCAAAGATTTACACTAAGAGCACTAAAATCTATTAGAAAAAGTTGTCGAGAGCGCGCACAAACTCATCGTAATAAATAAAAAAGATGATGACACAACATTCTCTTTTGAGTCCAGCTTTCCAATTACGCAACATATTTTCGTAAACGATAAAGACAAATCTGTTTCATTTTGACAGTTCAACAACATTCATTGCGTTATTTACGTTGCTCTGCAGTATTTTTTTTCGAACTTACGGAGCAATGGATTAGCAATCTGTTTCAAAACGATTCAGATTCGGATTGATTTTGCATTACGTAATTAGGGTACAGTTCCACAGTTCTACAGCACCTTCTAGAGAATCCTTGGATAGAAGACTTGCAGAAAAAAAATAGGCGGAGACTTAAACTAGAAAATATTTATCTCAGGCAGAGAATTTTGCAATTAGAAAACTCTAGGTATTGTTTATACGTCAGACGAAAAAAATATTTTCTAATGTTCTAGTTCCTTCTTTTCAAGTTTTTATTCTACAGGAATGTTCTGACTGCGTCATTTCTGTAGATATTTTTGTTATTTTTTATTAGTACTTTATGACTTGATATTAACATTTTTAATTGACATATTCAGAATGTTGGCATCAAAAGGAATTCTAACTGATTATTATTTTATGTAAGCTTACATATTATGTTAGTAGTTATAGGAAAACTGTCACTCATGACGAAGTTAACATCACCCCTGTCGATGTGTCAAAAACAAAATGTGCATTTTTTTCATAATATAATCTCTGATTCTATTTTTAAGATCATAATTAGGTTAAAGCTTATCTTACTAAGAAAACAAAAAGTTGATTTTGTAAAAACGAAAAGATATTTAATTTTTTATCCATTCGGTAGAATGACCCTTCTGTTGCCTGTGCAATGCCAGGGGGCCACGGTATCCCTTTCGGACTTTCCCGCAACCCCGGCAGGCAATGGTCTCATCGGACCCCTTCACTCGCTGACACTCTTTGAGGCGCGCGTGGAACACAACGCGCCGTCGACCCGGGCTTGGTATTTACCGGACGGCGAGCTAACCATTGCTCACCGTCCGCAAGCCCGCGCCTACGGTGGCCGGGAATCAGCGATTGATTCCCGACGCCCAGGGCGTCTCCTCCTGCGGCGGCTAGGGTCGTGAGGGCGCGAAATTTGCCTCTCCCTCACGCGTTCCGCCTCCTCCTTTGCGAGCATTACTGCTTCGCAGAAGGAGGTGACGGCCTCCTATGCCCTCTCGCTCCGTACCATGGCGTGGACCAGGGCCGGACGCGAGAGATCCCCGCCACCGATCGCCTCCACGAGGACACGGCGGTGCTCTGCCCAAGCCGGGAATACCTCCACCGTATGCTCCACCGTGTCCTCCGGGTGATCCACGCAGTGATGACACCCGGGCGTTTCCTCCCGCCTTATCCGAAACAGGTACCTCCCGAAACAGCCGTGTCCGGTGAGGACCTGCGTCAGGCGGAAGGTGAGGACGCCGCCACTCTTCAAAGAGGGGACTTAACGCCGCAATAGCGGCGTGCCCAGCACTGGGTTGCGACAATCGCAATCTCCATGACGCCATGAGATCCCGTCGGAGCTCTGTCCCCTGTGCCGCGATTTCTCGCGGCATCGGAGTCAAGCCCCGGCGTTTCGCCTCCTCGCGTCACCTGCTGCCCTGCCGTCCTTTGTAAATGCAAAAAACTCAAAGAAACAACAAAAAAAAATTAATACTTCAACATGAGTAGAAAGAGCAAGAATCAAGAACTCATTCCGGCTCGATAGGAAATGAATGTGAACAACATTATTTTGATCACATACCCTCATACAAACATTTTAAATAGGTCCGATAGTTACTCAACCTACTCATTTTTTCACGTAGAACAAGGCTGCGGTGGAGGGAATGACTAGGTACGTAGGTATTATAAGAATGCTACCCTAGAAAGTGGTTTTGGGTACCTAATTCAATCACAGGGGAAAAGTGTTGATGGTTATTGAAATAACAACATCATCATTATCGTTGTCATCATTATTAAATTCTCAGGAGCAGACCGTACTGTAGATTTGTGCCTGGATTGTGAGTAGCCAACGATAGCTGGCTAGCTCCCGATTTTATGGGACTTAAACATTGGACCTTGCGAAATGTGGGGCTTAAAGTTCACAAACCACCAAATAGTTTGTTTTTTTTTACCTGTCAGGGGCTTTTTTTTACCTGTCGGGTCTGTCAGTCAGGCTCTTACTGACTAAAACCACCTGCAACTACCTCTAGCTGGCTGGCTAGAGTGTGGGAGCGCTGGCGCATTCTTCCTAAGCCTCGGCAGGTATTGTATGTATGTTCAGGCGGATCAAGTCACAGCCGAAACCGAAAAGAATTTCGACCGTAGCTGACGGTCGAAATTCTTCCTGAGAAGCCGGCGCAGAACACGGCGCGCCGCCTTCTGTTTCCTGTATTTTCAGGCGACAGACTCCCCAAGTGTGCCGCCCGTAGGCCAACACTGCTCTACCTATACCTTCAGGAAATACGCGTATTGAGTATCTAGGAATGTTACTCAATTGATAGAGCAGTAGCCTATCTATTGGTTAGATAATGTTATAGCTATTTACTATGCATTCAATAATTTCATGTGAAGTGTTTCTATTGTGATGAATAATGATAACATGTATTTACTTAATATGAAATTACCTTTTCTCTTGATAAAGTAATTATAAGTAAGTCAATGAACAGAGTAGTAGAGAGGTATTTCTTTACTGGAAATTGTGGCTTTTTATAGGAATAATAAAAAATAAAAATATTGTTTTATTTTGACAATTTAGTATTTTTTATTTTCATTCTCGCACTTAAACCTTCTTCTGGGACTTCGTCACTGTTTCACTTTTGCTGGTGCGCTGCTACTTGTTTTCCTTCTTACATTCCACTTCAGAATCAATTATTTATTTCCATAATTAGGTGGGTACTTACTTAGCATTACCTATTTATTATTGTCTCTAGGAAATTTTAATATTTACACTACTTACTTTTACAGGTTTCTTTTTTGTGATTTTACCTTTCTGTTAGTTTTTTGTTTTTTTAAGTTTAGCATATTAGTGCATTATGTATTTTTACACTTCATGATGTAACTATACATAATTTTGATTTTTTATCTAGAATGACCTCTAGATTTACTTCTAGAGTGACCCCTGGATCTTCCTTTGGAGTGACCCCTGGATCTTGCTCTGGAGTGGCCCCTGGATCTTCCTCTGGAATGGCACCTTTCTCTGGACCTTTCTCTTTCTCGGCTGCCTTATCTTTCTCGTCTGCCTTCTCTTTCTCCGCAGCGTTCCACATAATTTTCTCCAGACCTTTCCCCTGTTCGTTCTATAGATTTACCTCTAGAGTGTCCCCTAGATTTTCCTCTAGAGTGACCCCTGGATCTTCCTCTGGAGTGGCCCCTGGATCTTCCTATGGAGCGGACCCAGGAGCTTCCTCTGGAATGGCCCAAGGGCCTTTCTCTTTCTCGTCTGCCTTCTCTTTCTCCGCAGCGTTCCACATCTTTTTTCCAGATCTTTCCCCTGTTCGTTCTATAGATTTACCTCTAGAGGGTCCCCTAGATTTTCCTCTAGAGTGACCCCTGGATCTTCCTCTGGAGTGGCCCCTGGATCTTCCTCTCGAGTGGCCCCTAGATCTTCCTCTGGAATGGCCCCTGGACCTTTCTCTTTCTCGTCTGCCTTCTCTTTCTCCGCAGCGTTCCACATCTTTTTCTCCAGACCTTTCCCCTGTTCGTTCTATAGATTTACCTCTTGATAGTCCACTCCAGGGAAATCGGCCTTTCCCTGGAGTGGTGCCGAGATTGGCCTTTAGAGTGGCCACGAGATCGCCCTCTAGAGTGGCCACGGGATCGTCCTCTGGAGCGGCCGCGAGACCTTCCCCTGGAGCGTCCTCTAGATCTACCTCGTAATCGATCGCGACTTCGCGATCGATCTCTAGAACGGTCTCTGCAGCGAGAACATCTCGTACCAGCTTCTACCTCTGTACTTACTAATTCTTGAATCGCAGTACTTCCTTTCCTGTGGGTGTGAACTCCAACGACGACTGCTTCCATCCTTATGGCGTCTCCGATTTCTGTAACAGATTAAGCAGAACTGTTTGCTTTGTAAATGACTGGTTGTTGTAGTATCACTTAGGTATCTTACTGGTGACGACACCTGAATGAATGATGACAGGCACACAAACATTCCGCTTATATTCATATTTATTAACTACCTAATATTATGTAATTCTGTTGCGCAATAATTTCATAAATTGTGCAATTATTGCATACCTACTCATTTCAGGATTGCAACAGTTGCGCAATAAAAACACTGGAAAATCCCACTGTTGTTAGTAGGGTAGTAGATCTAGATACCTATAGGTACCAACAACAGTGGGAGTTTCCAGTGTTTCCATTTGGAATTCTTCCTTAGTTAATTTTGATAGGTACTCAGCTCAGCTCTACTTTGTCAATTTTAAACCATGTCAATCTTGTCCTGCAAGTAGGGCATGCAATATTCGTCCGATGTTAGTAGGTATTCGAGTTTTTCGAATATTTATTCACAAACTATTCAAATAATTCGAGATTTTCGAATTTTTCGAATACAGCTACTTTGTATTTCTGATCATAAATTATTAAAACAACAAGTATTTTAATCAGTCATTCATTTAATTATAAACATAATTAGAATCATTACAAATTTAAGAAAAAGACACCCGATTTATTTTTTATTTAAATAGAAAGATCAAAGGAAACTGCGCGCGTTTACAAAAAAACCTGTTCGCTGAAAATACGCGTTCGGGCTCTACACTGGTTGGGGGGATGGAAAGTTGAAATTTGTACGCCTGTGACAAATGAACTGGGGCCCAAGTCTGCTATTTTTATAAATTCGTCATTCCAACACGATTCCATTGTCATTTTGCTAAAAGTTCGTATTCTGCTAAATTCATAATGGTCGATTGATCATTGTAGGTATTCCACAAACACGATACTCGTAACGAATTAAAAGAAATGACTGCACAATGACGTTCTCATGGCCTACTATGAGAACGCCATTGTGCAGTCAATTCTTTTTAAAAAAAAAATTGACAGTTCCTTTGATCAGTGATCAAAGGAACTGTCAAAATTTTAGCAGATTACCGCCTAAGTCAGTCATTCATTTTTCATTATGTACACAGAGTAGAGTCCATTTCACGAAAGAAGTCCCGCAGAGGCGGCGCCACTTGTCGTAAGAGACGATTCATAAATATTTATTTATCTCGACATCTGATGCACTGGTTAATAAAATCTACAATCTTAAGTAGAGAAAGCTGTATGAGGTAGGAGGGTTGTTGTCGGAATGTTGCTAACTATACCTACATATAATAATAGGTAATTAGTTCCACTTATTGCCGCGGGACTTCTTTCGTGAAATGGACTCTACATTTTTATATAGATTATGTACGAGATTACCAATTGATGCCATTTCTTTCAATGGAGTGTCAGTGGCTGACCATTGGAAAGTCATAATGACGCCAATATATTAGTAGATTACCAAACTTGTCAAAATCAACAATTATGAAATCAATGATAGACCATTCTGACACTATTGTAATAGCAGACTTGAGGCCCTGGGTTTAGCACCTCCACGATCTAACTGTGCCATTTCTACACGCAAGGTTTCTAAATCTTCGTTCGTAACCAGTCGGCTTGTAGAAATGGCAGCTGTATTTTGCAAATATTCTTGAACCTTTTCTTTCAGTTGCTCTCTGATAGATTTTGTCAAATTCTAGTTATTTGCATTTTGCTGCTGTCTGCTCATTTCGCTCAAACTCAAACTCAAACTCAAATCATTTATTCCAAATAAACCAATTACAGGTACTTTTGAATTGTCAAGGGGTCGGTCAGTCAGAAAGATGAAGCTAGTTGCCCATTCCAAAGCGTAGTAGGTTCCTATGGAGAAGAACGGGCAAGAAACTCCATGGACACTCTTTTAAATTAGAATATTGTTACAAAACATTGGTTACATCATTCATGTTGAAATTATACATGTGAGAACAATGTAATAAATCGTGCACGTTAAAAGCGACCATAATAAAAATATAAAAACAAAAATAATTAAAATAAGCCATGGCAGCTAAGAGATGACCAGTCCCCACTGACGGCGCCCGTTCACGAACATGACGCATGGATCAGCATCATTTAGCTCAACCATTTTGAAGGGAACTTAATGATCCAACACACACGCCACCACCAGCGAGACATTTGAGTGAGCATGACATACTCTCAGCCGCCAGGGTACATTCAAGTCAATGAAAGACGTAGGTACTCGGTAAATGTTAAAGTAGGTAAACAGTGCTCACATTTATGTGCAATGCAATTATATAATATTAAGAGATTGAATTTATACAATGTAAATATAGTTTTTCAATCTTCAGCAGCTCCAACAATATTTTCCAATGCTAATCAATTAGTTTATGCGCCCTTGTGGAGCTGGACCAGCGTTGAGCCAAGCATTTTTGTCAGCGATGTAATCCCCCAACTTATAATATGCTTGGCAGCATAGTGTGCGTTTTATGCAAGATTTAAATTTCGTTTCATTCAATTGGAGTATGTGGGGAGGTATTTTATTGTAACATTTTACACAGTACCCCATGAAAGATGAGTCTACTTTAGCCAGTCTGAAACCCGGTTGAACTAATTGGTCCCTATTTCTAGTCCCATAATTGTGTCTATCACCTATTTTACTGAAAATACTTAAATTTTTCCTTACGTACATGATGTTCTCGTATATATATTGACAAGGTACCGTCATAATGTTAATATCTTTAAATAGTTCCCTTAGGGAATCGCGTCTGCGGAGGCCATATATTGCTCTGATGGCTCTTTTCTGCAGAATAAAAATCGATTCGATATCTGCAGCCCGTCCCCATAGTAAAATACCGTAAGACATGATACTATGAAAGTAACTGAAATAGACTAGCCTCGCGGTATCTACATCAGTAAATTGACGGATTTTTCTCACAGCATATGCTGCTGAACTTAGCCGTCCTGCAAGAGATGTTAAATGAGGACCCCATTGCAGCCTTGAGTCGAGCGTGATCCCCAAGAAAACAGTTTTATCGACGAATTCTAGTTTCTCCTTATTCAATACTATTTCACAAACACTACTTTTAACATTCGGCAAAGCAAATCTTATGCATTTAGTTTTTTTCCCATTTAATACAAAATTACATCATCCTCCTCATCATCAGTATTTTGTTGGTTTAAATCATCGCAAAAAAAGAATTTGTTAATATTTAAAATAGTCTCATAAACTTCTGCATTGGAAGCATTTGGCAATATTGGAGTTGGGACTGTTGTGAGATTCGATTTCCTCATAAAATCTTGAGGGATTGTGTAGATATTTTAATGTGTTCACTAAGTTAATATTTCGACGTTGCTGAATTCTACGAGATAGTTCTTGAAACAATTGCTGACTTATAATGTCGTTCTTTTCATTCAGTTTTTCTAACATGAATTAGATGCAGTTAATAGATTTGATTTCCTTTCACAGAGCTCCTCCACTGTTGCATTTATAATATTTAATAACTGGGACAAATCTTGCAGCAGTATGGTCTCCTCAACAGAAAATGTTGTATCGTTCTTTGAATCTATCAAAGCTTTCTGGACGGGATCCTTCATTCTTAAAAACCTTGTCACTATGTCAGCAAGCGACAACCATCTAGTCTTGCAGACAAGAAGTAGTGATAATCCCTTTATTTCTGGTGAGGTCATATAGGTACGTATTGAGGTGAACTGTGCGTGTGGGAGTATTTTTGAATTACTTTATGACTGCATACTACCTTATCAGACCCACATCCTAATATTCTAGAAAGTCCTAAATTGTAAAATCTTTTGTCTATTTCTGGTGAATGTACATTAACGTTCATGTATCGGCGATTTCTGGCTGATTTCGATACTAACAGCCAGCTTAAAACCATCAACTTTGAGTTTTTGGAGATCTCTCTTAACAACCTTCTTCAATTCTGAGCAAAAAGCTCAGAATTGAAGAAGCTTGTTAAGAGATACATTACAGTAGACTTGATGGAGTGCGGTGACTTAGGTGAGTTTTTTTTATCCAGCTTTAAATAACGCAATGAATGTTGTTGAACTGTCAAAATGAAACAGATTGTGATTGATCGTCTCATGTTTTATTGAAACTCCGTAACTACTAACGTAGTACGGTGGTTTTAAACCGACTTCTAAAAGGATGTTACCTAATCAATTCGGATGCTATTAGGTAGTAGGAATTTTGTAGGAATTATTGAAATTTTAACATGACAACGTCAGCTAGTAACTACCTAAGTAATAGGAAAACATCAACAACATGTTGGAGTTCACACCAGTGCAGTCAGCCAGTCACGACTGACTGGCTCCATGGAAAATACAATTTCAGAATGACTAAGAATATCAAAGTAGAACTGAGTGCCAAGCCACAAGTTAGATCGGTACAGAAGTTCGGCTCCATAAAAAGAGCGAAAACAGACGCACGCTCACAGGCGTGTGTTTAATATCTATTAATGGGGGCAATCTCAAACTAATACCGATGCCCCTGGGGTAAAGTATATTTGGAGAAATACTTTTCAATCAAATCCCAAACGAGGCCAAAATATGTTCAGTTAGTAGGTACTTACAGGGATTCCCAACTAGTGGGGCACGTCCCCCTCGGGGGGCGTAGAGTGACCAATGGGGGGGCGCGCGGGCGCGTTAAATTATTTTAAATTAAATTTCATGTTCTTGATTTAGAACAGATTAAGGCTAGTTTTTAAAACCCGAAGGTTTCATAATAATGTAGGTAGATAGGTACTGTAAAATTATCTTTTCTGCGTAAGTCGAGAAAATGAGTTTTCCTAGTAGTTTTCTCTATGAATGGACTAAAGAAAACCGAACCTATCCGAGGCGGCGTGCCATAATTTTCGATAAATATTATAGAAAAGAAGTAGACGTGGCAGCAACTCGACGTGATGGGACTCGACGTGGCGGGACTCGACATCAAGGTAATAAATCGTAATTGCGTAAAACACAAAAAAAAACAATTGATCGCAATGGGTTTCATTTCGGCAGAAACCCACATTCATTCCGTTATAAATTACGTTGTTGAGCAGACGAATTTTTAAACCTATGGGCATTAGATTAGCAGTAAGTACTCATCCTTCAAAACTCCCGAATTGTGATTGAAAGTGTGTTACGCAATAATAGGATGCGGGGCGAGCGGGGTTCATTTAGTTTTACCGTCCCGCGTTAACGCTAGTTGTATCGAGCCAACCTTCTGCAGTTCTGTACTTATCTATTTTGTGGCCAAGCTTCGTTTGGTTTGTGAGGAATTGAAGTGGAATAAAAAGGAGGTGTATAACATCCTTGAATAAATAAAACCTTGGCTTCGGACTCATACTTCCAAATTATTATGTTACACTATTGGAAAGTCGAGCCGCCGACGGACGCCGCGCCGCCGCGCCGCCGGGCGGCCGATTGGCAAGGTACAATAGATAATTAAATATTCTGTGACTGGGACACAAAATATATTAGGTTAGGTACCTAAGTACCTATTAGGTAGAGATAAGTACAGTGGAATTTTCCAAAACCCTTAACATCTGGAGTAACGTGTTTTTATTGCGCAATACTGATGCAATATGCGCAATGATTATAAATAATAATTGCACAATTGATTAAGTGACTAGCTGTTCGTGCCCGGCGTCGCCCGGGTGTATTTTCGGTTTTTCTGGAGGATTTTCCAAGACTTTTTCTTTCATGCATTGTATAAATACATTAAAAAAAATCTCCCACATCGTTGCCATCATCACTAGAGAATGGCTCGACAGCCATTCTTTAGTGAAAGAAGGAGAAGAAGGTTTTGTTATGATGTTTCGCCAGTGCAAACGCACAGTTAGAAAGATATGAACAGCCTTGGTGTACAGACGGCAGCACATCACCCGAAACTGTCTAATTTTCCCAATACATTTTGAACCTTATACTTTTGTGATAAAGTTGAAAATCTACTATCTACTAAATTGTAGTAGGTTGACGGGCTTGGCGTCTGTACACAAAATAAACTAAACGTGAATTCATGCAGCCTAGTACAGACGCCAGCAGGTCAACCTACCCGAAACTGTCAAATGTTCCCAATCATTTTTGAACCTTATGCTTTTGAGACAAAGTTGAAAATCTATTAAAGAAATTTGACAGATTGTAGTAGGTTGACGTGCTGGCGTCTGTACCTACACTAACGTGTTAGATAAAAACTATTTGTGCGCTTTTCATCCAAATTCTATTAGTGGGATAATACTATCTTGAATCCATGCAAGGCTAGTACTTTTTGTCAGGTTAGATACTCTCAGAAATTGTTCACAACGTGTCGTGAACAGAATACCGTCTTTTAAAGCAATTTTTTTTTGCAACATCCGATGTTATTGAATCATCGCCTATAATCTCTTCCGACAGAGTTCCTTAGACAGAGATTAATTTTTCTGTCTACCTGTGAAAACTACATGAACATCCATTCAGTAGTTCCGGAGATGTGCGCGAACAAACAAACGGACAGACAGACAGACACCGGATTCTACTGTTTATTGTATGTATAGATTGCACAATTAAATTACGCCTTATTAGATAACAAAGATGAATATAAACGGGATGCTTGTGTGCCTATTTATCATTCATTCAGGAGAGTCGTCACAACTCACTAGTAAGATACCCGCAACCAGTCATTAACAAAGCAAACAGTTCTGCTTAGTCTGTTACAGAAATCGGAGACGCCATAAGGATGGAAGCAGTCGTCGTTGGAGTTCGGACCTACGGGAAAGGAAGTTCTAAGACTCAAGAAGTAAGTACCGAAGTACAAGCTGATACGAGGTGTTCTCGCTGTAGAGAGCGTTCTAGAGATCGATCGAGAAGTCGCAATCGTTCACGAGGTAGGTCTAGGGGACGCTCCAGGGAAAGGTCTCGCGGTCGCTCCAGGGGACGATCTCGTGGCCACTCTAGAGGCCGATCTCGTGGCCGCTCTCGGGGAAGGTCTCGAGGAGCATCAAGAGGTAAATCTATAGAACGGACAGGAGAAAGGTCTCGAGGAAAACGTGTGGATCGCTGCGAGGAAAGAGGAGGAAGACGTGATAGAGAAAGATCCTGGCGGCGTTCTAAAGGAAGATCCAGGGGGCACTCCATAGGAAGATCTAGGGGACATTCTAGAGGTAAATCTAGGAGTCACTCTAGGGGTCACTCCAGAGGTAAATCTAGGGACCGTTCCAGAGGAAGATCCAGGAGCCATCCTAGATAAAAAAAAACAAGATAACACAATATTCTTGACGAGTGCAGTGTACCAAAAAAACAACAAAATAAAAGGATAGGTAATAAAAAAATAGCAAAAAACAAAATCCCAAAAAAAAAACCTTTAAAGTTAACATAAATAAGTGTAAATAATGGTAATGTGTGAAACGAATGGATGTGAAGTGTCTACTGATGTGGAAATGTAGGAAAACACAGTGCAGATACGACAAAAGGGTCAAATGCGTCACAATAAGAAGAAACAAACTTGTGAGGTAAAAGTAAGAACAATGTCCTTTGGTATAGTTTCTAGCTATCCCCATGGGGGACTGGATGTTACGTATGTAGTTAATAACTTACCTAGGTATAAATAGTAAGTACATATATTTTTCTTAACAAAAAACAAAAAAAAATTGTGTAAAAAAAATAAAAAAGTATACCTGTCTACCCATCTAGATATAAGAACAATATTATTCCATGATTATATGAACCTAGGGTTTATTAGGGATAGGGGATAAGTAGGTCGTAATGATCGTTGTCTTTATATTATAATTTTACTAACATTCTTATCTTTACTACCTACCGATAATGTTCATAATTTAGCATTTATTATAATGCCCATGTTAATAAAACTAGGTTAATTCTGATAATAAAATTGGACTATTAAAGGCTAATTATTCTATTATAAAATTATAATATTAAAATTAAACAATCACCCTATTTATTCTTCCTACATTAAGTACACACGGCTACACAATGAAGCTATACATTTCCAATTTAAACTGACCTCGCATTGTACGGAAATCATTTAAAATGCGAGATCAGCTGGAAATGTATAGCTTGATGTGTAGTCGTGTGTACAAACCAAAAACACCATGATATTTTTCGGGGAATAAAGTCCCAAAATATCTCTATTAAGTACCGGTAAACCGGGGTTACTTTGAATCGCGGGGTAACTTTGATAGTAACTTCCATTTCATATAAAATCGTGAATTACTTAAAACGAAACGCAATTATGTAGTTTTTTTTCTGAGTTATGAACACTGAACAACTGTTTAATCCTTTCCTGAGGACACGCTGGGAATCCACCAATTATTTTAATTGAAAAAGGTAAATATATTGTCATTCAAACAATCAAAACAATTGTTAGATCAAAGTTACCCCATGCGACAATATTTATTTTTCTAGTTGATAGATTTTTATTTTTTAAATTGTATTGGCATTTAATTGGGTAATTATATTTAAATTGTATTGGCATTGTAATTGGGTTTATTTAATTGCGTAATCACTTTGCAATTACGCAATAATTACTTTGTAATTACGCAATAAAATAAGGGGTATCAAAATATAGTTATCCTACGTATAACTTTGATCAGGCAGTTTAATTTTTTTTTCTCAAAATCAAGCCAATTTTTTTCACTTATTATTACAGGAATCGAGAGTAATAAAAAAACCGATCACTAGATTTATTTAGTATTTTTTTACACCCACAAATTTAAAAGATATGAACCTTCAAAGTTTAATATTGATCAAAGTAACCCCGGTCTACGGTACTCATTGTTTTTATCAAAATACAAGAGTATCAATTTTTTTTAATGACTTCACATAAAATCACTTATCACACATACCTAGTATGACTGAGTGCACAGTAAAATAAGCGCGTCTGATAACAGTATAGGTACCTAGGTACTGCTATCAATAATGTCGATCCATAAAGTTCACTCTGAAGTTATTGACATTCAAGTAAGTACCTCCTGGATACACACAGATCATGCTTGCATTACCTGAACCTGAACAGCGTAGGCAGAGATGTTCCCTTGCGAGCGACGCCGACGGACTTTGGCAGTCGCTAAACAAACCCAGACCATACACAACCTTCCTCTCAGGAGGAACGTCTAAGGGAGGCACGGCCATAGGGTGATGACCCGCCTGAACTTCTGGCGGGCCAATACCCGCATCTGGCTAGAGGTAGTTGGGAGGCCAACACACGGCACATGTGCACAAGTGAAATGAAAACGCCCTTGACCTTCAAAAAGCAGAGGCGTTGCGTTTGCTTATTCCTTTAAAAATAGATTACCTAGCGAAACTCCTATTTAAATTTAAACATGATGAAACAAAAAAAAATGACTTTTTTGGGGTCGACTACCGTAGGCAGTGCAGCTTACTGGAAATATCAGTAAAAAAAGAAGCGAGAGCAGTGATAGCCTAGTGGTGTGACCGTCGGACTTGCAAGTCATAGGTCTCGAGTTTGAACCCAAGGCACGCACCTCTGACTTTTCGGATTCGTGTGCGTATTGTATAATTATCACTTGCTTCAAAAATGGTGAATTTCTCGACGGTAAATAAGTAAAGCCTAGTCAGAGGGCGGCTTTAAAACTCTGACACCAGGTTAGTTTCACAAATCCAAGTATAACCATTTAGCTGGCAGAGAGCACTTGACTCGAACAAACATTAGCACTTTAAAGCTTAATATTTCAGAAACGAATCCCTGAAATGAAAAATAGTTTTCATACACTCACAATATTTTTGAACGACCTTTCCACGACACCCCACAACATGGGATAGACGAGAGAGAGAAAGAAATCAGCTATTCCCTACATTTTGACGAGGCGATCATAAATGTAGGGAACAACAGATTTTTATTTCGCGATTTCAGGTTTGGTCCCATAATAAAAGTTGTTCATAATGATGAGTAAAGTAAAAGTTGTTCATAATGATGAGTAGTCTCGGGTTTAAGTATCGGATATCTGCGGAGTTTTGTTAGCTAGTTTAATCTGACCTTGTTCATCAGAACACAGATTCTTCCACTCGACTATAATATCGTATTCTAATTTCAGGGAATCTTTACAATTGCTGTTTACGTTCACTATTTCACGCCGGGCAGTCTAAAAATCCAGTCGAAACTTTACACAGTACGTTTAGGTCACCTGCGGGAGTTGATAGATGACCCCGTATTTGACCCTTTGCGTTTTGTGAACACAAGAAGATGGTTGCCTAGAGGTGAAGCGCCTTACCCGGGCTATTGTAGGGCACCCGGAAGTGGAAAATGTATACCAGCCCTTTGTAATTGCCAGAAACTCAAAGAACGATGGAACATGCGAGTCTTGAAAAAACGAGAGGAAAAGTTAAACATGACAAGTAAAAATTCTTAATTTCGTACAACATGTTTTATTGCGGTTATATTTTCATTTGAATATCTTACACAGCCTTTCTACAAATAAGTTGAATTGCGTTTATATTTGATAGTTCACAAAAGTATAAATTGTGTGACATTAAAATATACTATCTACAGGTACATTACAATACCGTACTCCTTGATTCGTCACCAAAAAATACATGATCGTATTAAATTAGCTAGTAAATCGTGATGGGTATCGATAAGCAAAGACGATAAAACAAAAAAAAACCTAATCTCAAGTAACTACAGCTGACTACTTTCACTTGAAATTAAGAGTTAAAAAAAAAACAAAGTAAAATTAAAATAAAAGCAGAAGTCTACAGGACTTTCTGCTTTTATTTTCTCGAGACCAAAAGGCTCCTATCTCAGCATGATGCTAAGACATTTAAAAATAAATGTCGTAGCGCTGCTATTCTGATAGGGCCCAAAGTGATGTCACGGATAGATACAGAAATAAATATTTTATCGTGGTTAGATATCGGTGCCTATCACTTCGGAGGAGTTTCGCTAGGTAATTTAACTTGAACCCGTTTAAGAACAAATTCTCAGTAAAAGGCAATAAATATAGTTTGCCATTTTACGTTGCTTGTCTTATCACGTATCACTGTGACAGTCTTTGCACTGGGAACGCCATGTTTTCACTCAGTAAGGCAGGATATCGTGCATCGCGTATCGCCATGTCCAGTTCCTCGCGAGGGTCTCGAAGCGCGCCCTGTCTCGTACATACATCTCGCCTAGTTCGGGCTCCATGCATACCTGGTGAACAATGATGCTTGTAGTAATAGAAAAATTTGTTGGAGTTTACAGTATAATTGAATACATATATATATATATAGTTTAATTAATTGAACCATAAGCAGCTATAGATAGTGCAATCCACGACGACGCGCCCCACTCCGCTCCGTTCCGTACTAAAGTACAGCTTACAGTACAGTAATCGCGGAGTGGGGCGCGTCGTCGTGGATTGCACCATCTGTACAGATAGTTCAACTCATCTGTGCGCGCGGTGCCATACGTGCGCGCGCTTGTAATTATACAGCTTTCATTTGTGTTGCGCACGGACGACGACTGCGCACGCACACATGGCACCGCGCGCACAGATGAGTTGAACTATCTATAATTGATGGCTTCATTTCAGAATGATAAAAACCGGCCAAGTGCGAGTCGGACTCGCACACGAAGGGTTCCGTACCACCGTACATTATTTAGCAAATATAGCATTATTGAGTTTGAGTTTTGAGTTTGAGTTGATTGCAGGAAATCACCCATATTTAAATAAATACCATATGGATCGGCGTTTTTTGTAGATAATTAATTCCATACAATTCAATTCGATTAAAATTACAACTAAAATATTAAAATTCAATTTATTGGTCGGAATTCCGATAGATGTGAGAACCAGAGTAATGATAATATTTTTTATTTACAAATAATGTAATTTTAACTACAAATAATTTTTAAATAAAAAAAAATACTCTGTAATTTCATAGTTTATAGTTTTCACTTTGAAGTTTGAAGTTTTCAATTGTCGGCAGTCTCCATGACTGCCTCTCCTTGTTATTTCCCATGAAGATAAGGGTTTTGCATGGCTTATTGAAAACAACCCAGAGGCTTCGCAAACCTAAGTTGTCATAATAGAGAAATAGGTAAAATGTCACATGTATCCGTTTTACGAGTAAACACCGGAACACAGCAACGCTTGTTCGCGGCAGAAGGTAGAGTATAGGTATAGTCCGCGCGCGACAAGAGAGGGTGCCATTGACAAAATTGGCAGACAGAGTTAGCTTCGCCTATGTCTACCTCCCCCATCTCACCGCTCACGTACCTCAGGTGGTGACTAGCAGTCGCGCGCGGACTATACCTATACTACGAGTATACCTTCTGCCGCGACTATAGTAGTAGTACTTCCCAGAAAGAGCTACTTCACAAGGAGACTAAGTAAAAACATGACTTAGTATTATATAGGGGTCCATATTGGCTCAACTAAAGTTCTTTACCCGAAATTGTTCTTCCTAACGATTTGTAATCCGAATGATCACTCTTCCTAAAATTTTTCATCCTAAAGTTTTCATTCATACTATTTGTAGTGCTACCGGCGATGTTCATAACACTCATGTTTCCGAAAATTGTAATTAATAATATCATTAATGTAAATATATTTAAACTCCTACTGTTTTTTTATCATAACGCTTTTATCCCTAAACATAATTACCATACGTGGAGTCGATTTTGCAACGATTCGTTTCTTGGGGGCACTATGAAAAAAATACTTAGAAAAATTTCGCGACCAATTTCGATGTAGCGCTCGCCGGCCGCTGCCGCGGCACCGCTCGCTTCGCTCGCTCGGCTCGCGCGTAGTTGGTCACAGTTCTAACCTATGGATATCTTTGCAGGTACACACCGCTATAAATAAAATTAAAGAA
The DNA here is from genome assembly GCA_963853775.1 of Xanthia togata. NCBI lineage: Eukaryota > Metazoa > Arthropoda > Insecta > Lepidoptera > Noctuidae > Xanthia > Xanthia togata. The sequence continues at coordinate 9,499,869 of OY970805.1, forward strand.
GACGCTTTAATAAGATATGACTTTGAATAATAGTATAAAAGATGGTTATGTTGAGAAAATATAGGAAAACAAATAAAAGTATAATAGATGTTTATTGCTACTGACATTATGAAGTTGAATGCTTCGGAATTATGAACATTAGAGACAGAGTAGTTAGGAATTGTGATTGTTAGGATGAAAAATGTTAGGAAGAACATTTTCGGATTTCCAATTATCGGAGTTGAAAATTTAGGTGAACTTTGGCGCACCCATTATATAGAGCATGGGTCTCTTATAGCACACTAAACATACCCCAAACGCAAATTGAAACAAACGGACGCACAGTAGGTACCCAATATCACAGATGTATGCAGATGGGACACTCCGCATTTTAGGTGTGAAGCTACAAGTAGGACGCGGCGGGTTCGACTTGTTGAACTCAGTGGGCGTAACGTCGTCAGAGGATAGAAGAGTTACGCGATAGAAAAAAAGAACTTTTAGGTGAATGTAACTGTAGGTGATTAGCGCTGCGCGACCTGAATTGCACTTTATTGTGTCTTAGCAAGAGTCGCTTTTTATTTAAATGATTTTACGGAGTGTCCCATCTGAACTAATCTGTGCCGATATGACGATCACTCAGAATGAAATGACAGAGCTCTATTGAGTTTTAGAAAGATTGGTCTCTCTCTCTCTCTCAGAGGTGAGGGAGAGAGAGATACAACGCTCTGCGAAGCGGATTTATTTCTAAAACTCAATGTGTCATATTTACAGTAGGGCGACATTTATTATACAGCATGGATTTCAGAGACGGGGCAGTAAGGGCAGGTACCTTACCGCAAGTTCTATTTAAAAGCGATCGCTGCGCGAATATACGATCGTTCGAACTTTTGTTCGGTCACTCTTCGGGTGCGGACGCTTTCCGGTTTTCCGAACAAAAACTGACATATTGACACGATCACGCGACCGATCGTGTATTCGCGTTACGTAACATAACATAACATCACGCCTTGTTTGTCGCAGGTACACCCACATTTCGCAACAAACAAACATACAAAAAATCAAATCTTTTCTCTTTATAACATTAGTTTAGAAGATAATAAATAATAAAAAAACATGTAATCTAGCTACATTCATGCTAGAAATACAAGTTTGCTTACACTCACCGCGGTGTATGGGTCGGTCAGCAGACTTTGTATCGAGATGAGAACTTTACTGATGGTCAGCGCCAGCGACCAGTTGTGGTGCACGGAATCTATGCCCACGTCGCCGTGACGGGAGATGTTCGGGTGTAAGATGCGGGTGAGGAAACGTACCACTGGGGGACTCATTGGGTACCTGGGGACAAGTATCTTTTATATTCACTGTCAGACAACGCACAACCTAAACCGCCGAGTCTAGAAGCTTCAATTTATGCACGAGAGTTCCTTTTATAACGAAAGAGTAGCTCTCTTTCGTTAGACGAAGATTCATCTCCTAAAGGGGTTATAAAACTTGCATTGGTGGGCAACGTCGTAAATACATAGCTGTCAAATATTTCGCTGTTTTAATTAATTTGGCAATATTACTGTATGGAAATATGAATAATCGCTAGTGAACTAAAATAATGATTCTAAAATGCACTAGTGAATACCGTAACACCGAATATTTAGATATAGATGTAAAAAAGTATTTGGAAACTTTCAAAATGCTCTTTTTACACCTAAAACGGTTATAACATCAAATTCAGTGTACTATGCGTTTGCACTGGCGAAAAATTCACAACAAAACATGTTGAAATCTTTTGTTTCTGTCAATGTTCCATACAATATTTGACAGGAACTAGAGATTTCAACATGTTTTGTTGTGATGTTTCGCCAGTGCAAACGCACAGTTATAATTGCAATTCACTATTCATATTTTATGTCAGCGATATTTCATATTTCCATACAGTAATATTGAGAAATTAATCAAAACATGTAAATATTTGACAGCTATTTGCGACGTTGCCAACTTAAAGAATGTGCGCTCATAAATAATGTATGAAAGTATGGAAGTTCGTAACTTTTTCCGATCGGAAATCCCTTCAGGCACACTGCTTCTTTTCTATAAGATTTCAGTCGAAGTACTCGTATCAAAAAATCAAATCAAAAATCAAAAATGTTTTTATTTCATTATTTACACGTTGTACGTTAAACAGTTGGTGGCGTCTCCTTTTAAGCATAAAAATGCCTGTGCCAGGAGGCGCCGCTCTTTTATATCTTGCAATTAATGAGTGTAAACATGTAACGAAACAAAGTTTTATAAATTAATTATTTCCTATTTAACTTTTTCCGATCGGAAATCCCTTCAGGCACACTGCTTCTTTTCTATAAGATTTCAGTCGAAGTATATATAGATAGATAGAGTAAAAAAGTCCTTCGTCATCGAAAACTTTTCTTGTAAATGTTGACGTTCTAAAGTCCCTTTTATGTGCCTAATCGACATAACTTTTTTGAATTTGACTGGACTTGCAAAGTATTTCTACTTACGCGTACGGCACTTGTATGTAGAGATAGAAGACGCCTCCCTCGTACGGCGAGCCGATGGGTCCTGTGACGCTCGCCTGCCAGTGACAACACTTGGGGTCCAGCGGGGTCGCCGCTATGCCTTCTGGGGGGTCGTTACGCAACATCTAAGAAGATGTAAGAATGACATATTTATATACATTTTGCGTTTTGAACATTAATAAATCTTGTAAACTTACATAATAAATTATAACCTAGTGACTTTTCAAGTGTTAATTATAATTTCAAATGCAATGGACTCTCTGGTGGACTTACAAATATTTGTGAATATTTGTGATATTGAAAGTTACAGTTTTATTCTACATAAGAAAGCACTGGGCGTTTTTGGCGCAGCCGTGAGGCACACTCCCCTGCTGATATCTTACACCACACTTTACACTTTTTATTTTTTTATCTGCACTATAAATTGTGTGGATTTTAGTATGTGTTAAATCAATGTATTTTAGTTCTTTCTCTCTTCTTTCTTTCAGTTTTGCGTGAGCAATAGGGTGATTACTGTACATCCCAGGCATATTGAGGAGCCAGTTAAATGTTATTGGCAGACAGCCAGACTGCAGTAATCCTGTTCGCAGTCGTGACGCGCACTTCACCTGCAGGCCTAACATGACACACGCGATAATTACTCACTCTCGCCTGAGTAATTTTATTTCTATTTCTGTAATTTTTCTCGTTTTCTGACAGCGCTTACATACAAAATACTCGACTTGTTTTGTCAAACTTGATGTTTTCTCGACAAACCCTAACATAGCATCTTAGTTATCTCGATTTTCGACAATAAAATTCAACACGAGATAATCAGCGATTTTTCTGTCATAGTGTTTTCTGTCATTTTGACGACGAGAAGAGTAGAAAAAATTATGATACATAAAAAAACTCAAAAATAACATGGCATAATTATACATATTTTAGTCATAATTTTATTTTTCAAAAACCTCGTATGCCTTGTTGTGCATAGTTCAAATCAGTCATGTGTTCTTTAAAATAACTGGTTATATGTTAGAACTCAAGGTACAGTCAGCCTCAAAAGATGTGTACACCAAAAATAATTAATTTGATTGTCTGCAATCTGTGTTCGAATATTGTATCAACGTAGACAAATTGTTTATACGAGGGTGAATCAAAAAGTTCTTAGAATTGCTTATATTATACTTATTTATTTATTCAAGGAAAAACAAACAGTAGCACAATAAGAAATAGTCATATTATCTTAAATATTATATTATATTTTTTATTAATGTGCTTGTGTATATCCTTTGTTGGAAATCCTAAATAAATAAATTTATATTAAATTTTAAAAATTATGCTACCCACTATGTTCTCCACAGATTACAATTTAAAGTATTAAAAACTAGCTAGTAACCCAGATACATTAAACGACAGTCATTGTCTTAAGTCATATCTGGTTTTTTAAACTAATAACAGAAAAAAAAAAGTAAAGGAAAAAGTAAATTTGCGTACGTACATTATTAAACATTACGTTAAAATACCAAATATAGATATTATTATAAATTACTTTGCTGATCCTTTAGGGTTTCTTAGATTTGCTTCTTAAATGCAGTTTTACTAAGAAAAAGAATGTCGATTGAATTAAACATTGTTTTTATGTCTCAACCAAACGATGAAGTCGTGAGCGCGAGCCAGCGTTGGATTTACAGAGGTTAGTAGCAAATAAACGAGTGCGTACCTCACGTAATGAACTGTTCGAGGAACCAGGTAACACAGACTCCTAACTAAATCCGGACAGTCAAAATAATTGCGGCACACATTGAACAGAGTCATAACTTCGAGCAGTTTCCGTCTTGACTTTAAGATCAGAAGATCATGAATACTTTTTAAGAAGTGATATGACATTTATTTCCGATAACATCTAAAATTCATAGCACGAAGGTATTTACGTTGTATTAGTTCTAATCTTTCACTATATGTTACGTAAAAAGGGTTCCAAATAGGTAATGCAAACTCGTAACTGTTGCCTAATTATTGATTTGTTTGTGATAAATGCAAAAAGGTCGACGAAAATCCATGGAAGATCTCATGACAAAACCAAACATTTGGTAGGCCTTGTTAACAATTTTTTCTATATGAGCATCCAGATGGAGCTTCGAATCTAGCAGAACACCCAGATCGCGGAGAAAATTTAATAATTGGCGTGTTGGCAAGATGATAGTCGAACTCAGTAATATTTTTATTTTTGGTAAATGTTATGACATGACACTTTGGAAGACTACGGAAAAGCTTATTGGAAGAGCAGTAGCTAGAGATACGGTCTAAATCCTGCTGGAAGTTAAAACAATCGACATTATCAGAAATAATTTTAGAGATATAAAACCTTTTTGGGAGAAATTCGATATTCAAATTAAAGAGTGTCAATCACACAATATTTATGCAAACTGTCACTTGTTTTTGTCAGTTCGTTCTCACGTAATAAATTGCATTGTGCAACGAGTTGCTAAAAACCCAAAATTATGGATAAAAGTGAGTTACGTGCGGTGATAAAATATCTCAGTTTGAAAAAAATGTCTACGAAAGAATTTTTTTCGGACATTCAGCAGACATTAGGGGATGATGCTGTACCCTATTCTACGGTTGCGTACTGGGTGGCTGAATTTAAAAGAGGTAGATCAAGCTGTAAAGATGACCCGCGTTCTGGGCGGCCTTCAACCTCCGAGAGGTTGAGAATCTGGTTTTGGAAGACAGAAGAATAAGTGTCGGCAAGATGGGTGCCACGATTGTTAACCGACGAAAACAAAAAGCGACGTTTGGAAATTTCTAAGCGTAATCTCGAAATGTTCCAGCGTGATTCGGATAATTTTTGCCGTCGCCTTGTCACCATGGATGAAACGTGGGTCCACCATTTCGATCCTGAAACTAAGAGACAAAGCATGTCTTGGAAACGACCATCCTCTCCCTCCGCCATCATGTTGTTTCTTCAAGATAACGCTCCTGCTCATCCATCGGAAGTTGCGCTCAACGCAATCCGCTGTGCTGGCTTCAATCTCCTTGACCACCCACCATATTCTCCGGACTTAGCCCCAAGTGATTCTTACTTATTCCCAAAATTAAAAGAGGACATTCGTGGAACAAAATTTTACGATAATGACGCGGTTATGGCTGCCGTAGACGTAGAGGAGTTTTTCGAGAGTCAAGAAAAACATTTTTAATACAAGGAATATGGAAGTTAGAAACGCGTTATTCTAAATGCATTGCATTGGAGGGAGATTATGTAGAAAAATATGTTTATTTAAATCTTTGCATTTTTTAATGTTGATTCCAAGATTTTTGATTCACCCTCGTAATTTAGTGATCTATTAACGTAGAACACTATATTATAAAAAAAAAAAAACAAAAAAATATTTATTGGGCTATACATCTTTTTGAGCCTGATTGTACCTTGAGTTCAATCCTGAGTCGATTCCGGCGCCACGCGTTCTCTTCGCCGGCGGGCTGCGCCTGCACACACATCTGCACCAAACAGTTGCGGCAGAAACACGACTCTACCAGGCATTGGTATTTCTGAAACAACAATTAAGATTTGTAAATATTTATTCTGTTTCTGTAACTACAAAATTTAGTGCTACCGCGTCACGGGTCAAGTTATAATGAACGCACTATACCTAATGTGAATCTGTCAATAGTAAACAAAACCATGAACTTCCAAAACTGAAATTGCTGTTTTGTTTGTCAGTCAAGAATAGTTTGTATATTCTTAAATTATAATAATCATAATCATATTGTTCATAGTTATAAGATAAGTTCAAAATGCAGATCTAACCAGAAGGCGCCTAAGATCATACTTCAGTGTGTGTTCGTCCAACGGTCGAGATTGACGTGCACAATAACAAGCTAATTACTTATCGTTTAAAACTATTATTGTGACGCCACCGGCACCGCACGTGTTCGGGTCGGCGCGGCGCGCGGCGTCGCGTTATCGGCTACCTGAGTGGCCGCACGAAGCGTAAACAATGTCGAGTCCCAACCCATTAGTAAATAATACTGACACAACTATAATGCAGACGAATGCTCAAGAGAGAGAAGACAATACACAATTAGACGAGATGGAGATAAACTTAGAAGACCAACAAACAAATGATAACCTACATACACGAAATAAAAGATCAATTCATGACATAGATGATAACTGGACTGTTATTAATAAAAATAAAAACAGTAAAAGATACAAGAGTTTAAGTAACCTAGCTACTTTAGATAACGAAGAAAAAATAGAAGTTTCAATTACTTGTAAGGAAGTCCTACCTAAACAGTTTAAATTAGCTAAACTATTGCAAGCCAACAACATTAGTCGTGTCTCACGCATAAAATATGTTAATCAGTTCAAAGTGATGCTACAATTTGAAAGTGAGGTAGATTTACAAAAGTTAATTAACTGTACAGAATTTAAGGAAAAGAAATGGGTTATCTCAAAATCCATGGAAGTTGAAATAACTTACGGAATAATTAAAAACATAGAACTCGATTGCAAAGAGGAAGAAATAATAGATAGTTTGACGTCTGATACAGAAATAATATCTGTTAAACGGCTTAGTCGCAGACAGACAGAAGGTTCTGGATGGACGGACAGTGAGACTATAAGAGTATGCTTCAAAGGTTCCTCATTACCGGCGTATATACGAATGTATGGTGTTAGAGTAAATGTGGAGCCATATATATCTACCCAGTCACACAATGTTCTAATTGCTGGAAATTCGGTCATTACAAAAAAATATGCCCCTACAAGAAAATTGTTTGCCCTAAATGTAGTAAAGACCACGAATGTTGTGAAACGACTTCATTTATGTGCGTTAATTGTAAAGGGGATCACATGGCACTGAGCAAAGTTTGTCCTATGTACGAAAAGGAAAAGAAAATTAGAAGTATAATGTCTCAGTTCAACTGCACTTACAAAAAAGCTCTTACATTGTACGTTCCATCTTCAACTCCAATTCCAGAGAAAGAAACCTATAATATAATTAATTCTGCACCATACTCTGTACCCCAATCTGTGACTGAGCATATAAGTACACCCCTTTTTCAAAAAACGCCGCGGCAGTCTTATGCTTCTACTTGTTTACCCAATATGATGACAACTGAAGTAACTAAAAGTTCGGCAGATACAGTAGTCCCCTCCACTTCACGTACTAACAAACCAAAGAAAAAGCTACATAGTCAGAAAAATATTGATACGGGTTTATCTTACGAGTGGGAATGTATATGCTCTGATTCGGATTGTGATAATAGCAAAAAGGAAGAAGAAGAAGATACTGAAAAATCTAAAGACAAAAAAAAAGACGCTACAATCAAAATAAAGGAGTTACTTAAAAAGATTAAGGCAGTTATTTTTAAGAAGAAAGATACTTTATCAAATAAAGTTAAAACTTGTTTTCACATACTATTTGAGTGGTTCATACAATTGACTTTAGATAAGATTTTTGACTTGTCCGGTTTTCAGTTTTATGCAAACAATGGCTCAGAAAACTAAAGGTAATTATAAGTTAAAAATTATCCAATGGAACTGCCAAAGCCTAAAAAGAAAGTTAAATGAATTAGAAGCCCTTCTTTCTCAAGAAAAGATAGATATTGCTGCACTGACAGAGACCTGGCTGGAACTTGAGTTCAACCTGCGAGTTAGTGGATATAATGTATATCGGAAAGATAGATGGGATGGTTATGGAGGAGTTTTAATCTTAGTCCATCACTCAATTAAAGCCCAGGTTGCTCATTGTCAGACTGGAAATTCCGGCTTTGAAATCGTACGCGTGAAGGTATATAATTGTGAGTCATTGAATAATATTATATCCGTTTACTGCTCACCCTCAGTGCGCACGTGTCTACAGGATTGGGATGATCTATTATCAATCTGTGATGATAAAACTCTGCTACTTGGAGATTTTAACGGGCATCATAGTAACTGGTCATATAAAAATGACACAAGGGGCAAACAACTTTTTGATTCCCTGTTGGGCCACAACTTTACAGTGATGAATGATGGAGCTCCGACCAGAGTTAAATGGGTAGACGGAGGCTTACAAAGATCATCTCCTGATGTGTCACTCATAACAACAGATATTGCTGTAAAGTATGATTGGACCGTGACCAATGAATGCCTAGGAAGCGACCACCTTATCATTAAAATCTCAGTCAACTGTGTATCAACCAGACAACCTGATATTAGAAGAAACTTTAAGAAGGCTAATTGGCAGCAGTACCGTCTATATCTGGAGGAGGCCTTTTTTGATTTTAATATCACATATTATGATTTACAACAGACATACGACATTTTTTTGGATATTTTAAATAAAGCAGCGGAGCACCACATTCCAGTGATAAAAATGAATCAAACCCCTAGCAATAACTTTAGACCAAAAACCTGCTGGACACCTGCGTTGTCCAAAAATGTGGCGGAACGAAGACTTGCACTGGCTCAGTTTCGTGGTAACCCAACTCCTAATAATTTATCGTTGTTACAATCTAAAATTAGTATCGCGCAAAGAGACTTGAGAAGAGCGAGAAGTGAGTCGTTTCAAAACCTTTGTTCATCAATTGATTGTTCAACCTGCTCTAGTGATATGTGGAGAAAAATGAAATGGTTTAAAGGTTATCACAATAATCGAAACCGGTATGTAAGTGAAACTCAAGCAATTAAATTGTTACAAAGTCTGACACCTGATTATGTTAGTAATAAGGAGCCAAATTTTAAATCCTGTAATTTAGATTTAGAAAAATGCATTTCCCAGCATGAATTAGAGAAAAGTATAAAATCATCAGATACAGCTCCAGGTTGTGACGGTATATCATTTTCAATGTTAAAAAATCTGCCTACTAATGCTAAACTTATATTAATTAATTTATACAATTTGTTTTTACAAAATGGTTTTGTCCCCAGACAGTGGCGTGATATCCGTATTTTCCCCATTTCCAAACCAGGAAGAAATCCTGACTCATCAGATTCACTTAGGCCAATATCCTTGATGTCTTGCTTGTGCAAGACATTTCATACAATTCTTAATAAAAGATTGGAGTGGTACATGGAAAAAAACAACTTTTTTTCTAATAACATGGTGGGGTTTAGGAAAACACGCTCTTGCCTGGATAGTCTTTCTGGTCTTGTGTCTAAAATACAGCACGGCTTTGCTATGAATTCATTTACTCTATCTTGCTTTATAGACATAAATAATGCCTATAATAATGTTGATGTCCATAATTTATTGATAATACTAGACAATTTGGGAGCGGGTTCTAAAATATGTTCATATTTGTTTAATTTTTTGAATAAGAGATCTTTGCTCATTAAATGTGACACTATGTCTATGCACAGAAATACAGGAATTGGATTAGCGCAGGGGGACCCGTTATCACCATTACTATTCAATGCGGCAACCATTCAGATTTGTAAACAAGTTTATCATGACGTAGCCGTGTCTCAATATGCAGATGATATGGTTATGTATGGAACAAGCAAAAGTATTGTCGACGCCGTAACTGATATTCAACACATGCTGAACAACACTATATCTATTCTAGCAGGTTTGGGTCTTGAAATATCAGCATCCAAAAGTAAAGTATGTCTCTTCTATAAAGGTCGTAAATATTCTAGATATCCAATTGATATTAATGTAAATGGTACCTCCTTACCTGTAGTGGACTGTGTTAAGTATTTGGGTCTGTGGATGGATTGTTCCCTTAGGTGGGGGAAACATTTAAATGAAATTGTTGAAAAAACCCACAAATTCCTTAACGTGTTTAAAGTCTTGTCTGGATCTGGTTGGGGGGTACACCAAAAGCACTTAAGAAGGTTATACATATCAGTTATTCGAAGTCGTTTAGATTATGCTAGTTTTTTATACAATACAAGTGCCAAAAAATATTTACATAAGTTAGATGTTACACAAAATCAATGTATGAGGGTAATTGGAGGATTTATTAGGACTACACCCACCCATGTCATGGAATGCGAGCTTAGTTTACCACCAATGGAGGTCAGAAGATGGTTTTTGTCAGGTAAATTTTGGTTAAAAATTAACTCATATAATACTAATACAGTTACGTCAACATTAAAAAAATTCAGTGACCTGTATCATAATGACAGAAATAAAAAAGTGCCCCTGCTCGCCATCATTCACAATAAATTAAAAGAATTTCCAATCTCCTCCTGTAAACAACTAGAAATGTTTTCCTTTGACACATGGATGGCTGATATTGATTTAAATAATGTATTAAAAACTAACTTAGACTTAATTAATACAGCAAAGAATAAGTATAGTATTACTAAAATAAAAGAGGAAACATTAAAATGTATGTCTAAATATTCAGAATTTTATAAAATCTATACGGACGGATCAAAAGACGGAAATCATATAGGATGCGCATTCTATGACGAACAAACTGAAGGTTTCGTGAAATTGAAAATCTCCACCAATGTGTCTATCATGGTTGCTGAACTCATAGCCATTTCTGAAGCGTTATCATTTATTGAATCCCTGGATCAAGGCAAATATATTATTTATACAGACTCAAAGAGTTCCATTCAACATCTGGCTCGATGCACCTCGACGTTTCGAGGTAGACCGATAGCCTACACAATCATAAAATCAATTTTAAAACTAAAATCTCAGGGTAAACAAATAATAATTCAGTGGATTCCGTCCCATATAGGCATAGATGGTAATGACAAGGCAGATTATTTGGCAAAACAAGCATGTTCGGATGGCACAGATTTCGTAGCTAATTCACATTACACGGACCACATTCCTGTCCTTAAAAATATATGTCTACAAAATTGGAAAGACTACTTTGATCTCCGCTCCAGGGAAAAAGGCATTTGGTATAGAACAATCCATTCACAACCTTCATATTCACCTTGGATTGACAAATGTTTTGTTACCAGGGAGGACTTAACCATATTATTAAGGCTTCGTTCAGGACATATGCCTCTCAATAAATTTGGGTTTATGATGAAAAAGTTAACATCACCTGTTTGCAGTACGTGTAACGAAGATGAGGACACGTATCATATTTTGATGAGATGTATCCGGAATCAATCGCTCAGAACACAAATTGGCGCGCATAACATAAACCTATCAAACCCGCTATCGGACAATATATTTCCTATAATAAATATGGTTAAGTTCGCCTTGAAGAACAGACCCAGAACCTAGTTGTAAACTACACTAATATAAATTAATGTTAACCTTTTGTATACCTACCTATAGAGTGTCATATTCGCATTTAGCGAAAAAGCTCTTTAAATAAAGATTAAAAAAAAAAAAAAAAAAAAGATCATACTTCAATGACGCGCAGTGCCCAAAAAGAAAACAAACATCCATCCACCTCCACCAGCCTCTCCTCCTGGCCACAAGGTTTTTTTTTATCGTATCGGGCAGTTTGTCGAACGAAAATGATCGCAGAATTAATGTCACAAAGCGCGCGTAAACTGCTGCCATTGGCTGTTGATATATAATTCAACCAATCACAGCAGTTTACGCGCGCTTGACAATTAGTCATTTATTACTACAACTTTTTTTGTTTCATATTATAAATAAAAAAACAGCGAGCCTTACAGTAGTCGCTTATGATGTGTAACATATGACATCTTGGCTGACAGTACCAACCTCTCGGAAAATGGGTTGGTACCACCTGACAGCCAACTCTAAGACCGCGCACGCTCATTGGTCAAATCAAATAGCGCACGCTTCCCTAGCTTCTTGTTACACACTTTCGTCCCTTTTCACGAAAACACTCCCACAGGTTGCAGGAAACAGAGAGGAAAGATATTACACATAAAAAAAATGTTTGCGCCTTATGGTTCTCTCTGTATTCTGATAAGTCATGTTACCTTGTGCCAGTCGATGTTGGACATTAGGGGTCGGTAGAGCGGGAAGCGCTTGTTGGTGAAGACGGCCCAGCGCGGCGGCGCCACGCGCGCGCGCACGAGGCGCCACCAGCGCGCACAGACGCACGCGCACGCGCATAGGGACAGATCGTCCAGGTAGCTGAATATGCACAGCAGCACTGCAACGTAAGAGTTCGTTATATCAATTTACTTGCTTGTCATATATCATGATAGTGATCAATATTCCTCTGGAAATGTGCAATTCCAAATGTAAACTTAAGGCAGTACGTTCAAGTGCCATGTATTTGAAATAAATGAATTGACTTTGACTTTGCTGTACAAAAAATTAAACACCATAATCCTTACTAATATTATAAATGTGAAGGTGGGTTGGTTTGTTTGTTACACTTTCACGATAAAAGGGTTGAACGGATTTAGATGAAATTTGGCACATGTGTAGACCATGACCTGGGTTAGGAAATAGGATACTTTTTATCCCGATATTCCCACGGGATCTAAACTTATGCGGGTGAAACCGCAGGGTGCAGTTAGTAATATTATAAATGTAAAGGTGAGTTTGTTTGTTACGCGTTCACGATAAAACGGCGGAATGGATTTCGATGAAATTTGGCACATGAGTAGACCATGACCTGGGTTAGGACATAGGTTACTTTTTATCCCGGTAGTACGATCCCGTGGGATAATTTCCGACCTCCACGCGGGCGAAGCCGCGGGCAAATCTAGTAAGTAATAATTGTTGTTAATAAAATCTAGATCTGAAGTCATTAATATATGTTACTGTAATATACTAACTAAAGATAATGTTTCTTTAATAAAACAGTTTTAATTTTTGCAATGATATTAATGTACCTGCCTTCATATAGCTATTATAAAATACTATCAAATAAGAAAATACCTTCAGAAGGCAATTGCTCTACAAGTCCAGCGGCAAGATTGTCAGGCGGCCTAGGCGTTGATAGCGCCTGCAATGAGCGCGCGAGACAGGGCGGGTGCGGCGGGGGGCCTAGCCCAGCTCGATCGTCAATGGCCGGGTCAGCCCCGTCTGGGGGGCCCGGGGCCGGCCCCTCGGCGCGAACTGGTGCATCAGCATGGGGTGGATCATCGAGGAAAGCAGCGATGTCGACTCGCATGGATCCATCGACACGAATCGGCCCATCGGGACGCAGTGGTCCATCAATTCGCAGCGGCCCATCTGGACGCACAGGCCCTTCGGCGCGGCCTGGTCCATCAGCACGGCCTGGTCCATCAACGCGGCCTGGTCCATCAGCACGGCTTGGCCCATCGGCGCGGCTTGGTCCATCAGTACGGCATGGTCCATCAGCGCGCCCCGGCCCTTCAGCTCGACCTTGGCCGCCATTACCTCCAACCCCACTGCCACATCCACTACTGCTTGCGCCTGCGCCTGAGTTACTTGCCCGGCTTGCTTCGTCTTCTGGACTTGTTTCACTGTCCATTGAACTCTATAAAATAGCAGATATGTTCAAAATTCGCGCGTTTTGATTTGCATTTTAGGCTTAGACCGTATTTAGTGATTTTTGATACAGAGCAAGAACTTAAAGACAAGGGCATCAAAATATAACCGACATACGACACTGTAAGGAGTCGGAAAGAAACCACGTACCTTTGAAGATTTTAATCTTGATTTATTATAATAATTTGATTTTTACAGCAAATGATTTAAAATTATTTTGCTATGATGATATTTTACATGTAATTTGTTGTATAATTTTCAGAAATACTAGTACAGTCACGAGCTTTAATTTGGGACCCACCTAAGGTTGAATATCGTGTAGCAAACTTTCGCCATTTAGAGCTCTTATGTTAACGCTGTCACTGCACAAACAATAAACGTCATAATGTTTACCATCGACAACTTTACGTTTCTAGGGGCTAACGTCAACTGGAGCGAGGGCAAACGATCATTACCGATTTCCGAGTAATAATTACTTTTTGGTCCTGTGGTCCCATAAGAAAAAAGAAACAAATAAAAAAGAACAAAATTATATTGTCAATATATGATAGCTAGTCAACTAACCCGCTTATTCTTCAAACCTATATTAGTTAAAAAGTTTTGTCTCTTTCTCAAACATAAATATCAAAGTGACGGACCAAAACAACATATTTAAAATAAAATAGGTTTAAAGGCCGTTTATGATTATGGGGGCTTAGAAGATTTCAGCTAAAATATTGATTAATAAAATCTTTAGAAAAACAAAGTTATTTATTCTTTATATTTATTAAGACATTTATGACACAAACCTCAATCTTAACACAATTATATAGAAAGCATGGTTAGCGGTGCACAAAATAAACACTTATTACACGAAGGCTACGACTAAATTAATTTAAATCTCTCCAGTAATTTTTTTATCATAAATATTCAAAACCGCGTATATCCACCTTCATTGTCAATCACAGCCTGGAGCCGGTTACGCATGGATCCAATCAATTTGTCACATATGTCAGTACCCCTTAAACTTTCCCAGACTGTGAGGCAGTGATCCATAAGTGCTTCTCTAGTTCTTTCGTTTCTATTTGACCATTTTTGAACCATTAAGCCCCATAAATTTTCTATAGGATTTAAATCGGCACACTTTGCAGGCCACGGAATACGATTTAAATTTGCTCTATTATTGTCGAACCAAGTTCTAACGATTCTTGCCGTATGAATTGTTGCGTTATCTTGAACAAAGTTTATTGGAGCAACATCTTCTTGTGGATAATATAGTTGCAATGTTGGAAGGACACTCTCGTCTAATAAATCGACATAATCTTGAGCAGTGGCCCTGGGTGGTAAATTTATTAGTTCTCCAATGCCGGCTGAACTAATCCAGCCAGACATGTTAACTGTAATGCGACCAGACGCGTTGTTAGCTATGACGTGGTCTTCCGTGTATCGCGTCCTGTCAATTCGCCACAAATGTAGTCTGCCCGTTTGGGAAGATTGAAAAGTCTTTTCATCGATGAAAGCCGTCGTCGTCCAATCAAAATTTAGATACTGACGTGCGAAAATAAGTCGAGCAGCTTTATGGGCATCCGTCAACGCAATTTTTTTTGCAGGCCGCCTGTGATGCAGTCCCATAGCTTTAAGATGCCTTCTAACTGTTGAAGGGTGGACTTCAAACGCTTCCGCAAAATGCCTCGTTGGCGTAAATCCATTCATCAGGTATTGCCTTTGCATCAAGCGGCTCTGCTCTTGTGTTATAACTTGCGGGTGATGGTTGTTTCGTCGTAAGTCAATAATATTTTCCTCGTTCCCGTGGCGTCGAACCCAGCGGCGAACTGTGTTTCTTGTCACATTTATTCGTCGCGATATCTCGTGAATGCCTACTGCTTGTTCGTGCAAATCAATAATTTGGAGCCTTATTTGGTCACGATTAGCCGCAAGCATTTTATTAATTGGTAAATTATATTTTGTGAAAATATCACATTAAACTATTTTCTTAAATGACACTGACACGACACATGTTCGTAATTAGAAAATCGTAATGATAGCTTTTTGCAACGAGGTTATCATTTCATAGGTCGATTAGATAAGACATTTTATGTCTTAACTTGACATTCAACATTTCAACCTTAAAGCAAAGTTTCGGCCTTATTGCATTATGATTGTTCTAACAACATTTAACGGAAATGGGTCCCAAATTAAAGCTTGTGACTGTACCTAAAAAAATACATATTGATTCAAACTAATGTTATATTACATGATCACATCAGGAGTCAGTTGCAACAATAATGTTATTATTTGGTATGCTGTGAGGTCATCGAGCATCACTTAAATTGTTCACATCATATGCAAATTAAATGCTTTATGTAGTTTTTTTTTTTTTTTTTTACTGTTATTACAGCTAATGAAACACGGGTTCATCAATTAAGCCTTGAAACCAATAATAATTCCTACTGTGGCATAGACAAGGTAAAGGGCTGCTAGAGACATTCAAAATCACTCCATAGACTGGAGCTACTCTACAATAACATAAAATTGGAGAAAATGTCAATGAAAATGGATGTTCTATATCTGGACAAACAAACAAAATACTTTACTCATCAGTGCTTCTACGTTCTATGTTATGGGGTTTGGTTTCCGCACTCAGTCCTTCTATAGTATCAATCAATGTCTCGCTACTGCTTAGTTTGGGCCTTAAGGAAAGTATATGAACAAGGGTTATGGCTACTATGTATGTGTGTACTTTTTTATTTAATGTGTTTTGTTTTGTGCAGAATGAACCACTTTTCTTTCTTAATATCTCTGCAAAAAGGTATTAACTTTGTGTGTGTGTTGTAATAATAAATAAGAGTTTATCAATCATCTCTTTACTGTTTAATAATAAGGAAACTTACTCTGTAATACCACCAGGAGGGTACTGCAGCGCAGGCTCTGTTCACTTTACGTTCAGAACTATAGTTCAAATCAGAAGGCTCATCATTCCCAGAGTCGCCATCATCTGTCTTTTCACTGTAGAAATACGAAGAAGGCAAGTACGATGGAAAATCTGGGAAGAGAAAAGCGTGGCAAGTGACACAAACTGGCTCCCCGAAGCTAGGACCGTAGTACCCATTGCACACGTGACAAGTAGAATTCTGTAACAAATTGATCACACTGATACAAAACAACTGAATATTTGTCACTTATTTTTCTACTATTTCGAAGTTCATCATACGTACATCAAACTCAAACTCGAGAGGCTGCTCACTTGGAGTACTACAAATAAGTTTGTCACCATTTTCTTCCAGTTTCTTCATAAAATGAAAAAACTCGGGTCCCATTGCAAACATGTTTACACTTTCCAGACACAGTTTATTGATGGATATGTTTTACAGTTTGTACGATCATAGGTTCAGTTAGACGATAAGCTCTAATTTTAATTAGTTCATGTAACAAAAATAAACAACACCACACCACTATGTCTCAAACAGTAAAAATCAGAGCTTAAAAATAAGTAGTAAGATTATTAAGATTAAGTATTATTTATGAGAAATCCTCAGTCCTCGAAACAGAGTAAATAATTATGTTTCTTGCCTCGAAATCAATTTGTCAAATCAAAACATGAAAGGAAAGGAATTCGAGTTTTTGACATTGACAGCAACAATTAAAGCTGCGTTCCGAGTTACGTTGTAATCGATTTGAGCGTGTTAACACGCTCAAATCTATCGACATCATGACGTCATGACATTCGAAAGCGCTGACCATGCCCTAACTTAGGCTGCTTTCCGAATTAGAATATAATCGCTCACAGCGCTGCCGCTGACATCGATAATTGGCGTTCCGATTAAGATATCACGAGTATGACAGCTGAGGGCTGTCAACAATTCGGAACGCTCGTGAACGCGCTGACAGTATTCGGCCGCTCAACCTCAAAATTGCATATCATATTTCTTTGTCATATACCACACATTTCTTCTTCTTCATTGGTTAGGTGGTGAACGGTAGTCAGAAACACAATTTCGAAAATGCCACGTTAGTTTAAAGATAAGATGCGAGTCAAAACAACACAGCACAACTGTCATTTTTGACAGCGCTTACGGTGATTTTATTAAAAGGCATGGTCGGCGTTATCACAAGATGGCGTAAGTCATGACGTCATCGATGACGATTCAAGACACAACGTTATCGTGCCCACGTTAATACGGAACGCTTGTTAGCGCGCTCAAATCGATTACATCGTAACTCGGAATGCGGGGTTAATATCACCGTGAGCGCTGTCAAATATGACAGTTGTGCTGTTTTGTTTTGAGTCGGATCATAACTTTAAACTAACGTAGCATTTTCGAAAATGTGCTTATGGATACCGTTGTCGCCACCTAACCGAAAAAGAAGAAGATAGTATTTACACATAGAAATTTGTAAGTTTTGACGTTGACCGAGCACAGCGCGTTCACGACATTGACATATAAATCATATGGACTTGGCATACGGTCTACAAGAAAAACGTGTATACCTACACTTTACTGAGAGGATAAAATGGCGTCTACTAGGGCAGCCCTTATCGATATTTGTATGTTATAATATCGATTAAAGATTGTGAGAATGTTTTCATAATGTCACAGTACAATATTTACGGGTAAAAATACCCCAAGTTTTCTAACATATGCCTTTCATTTGTTTGTTTAATTTAATTGCTTCGTCATTATTTCGCGGCTAAACTGTAGAACTTATTTTGATGTTTCTCATTGTGATAAGTTGAAACCTGGAGGACAGATATATACTTACTGCTTTTTATCGACCTAGTATTATGTATTCTGATTTCACTCCATTGTATACTATAAGCAACAAGTTCATCTCGTTGCCGATATATCTATGTACAGACTTCAGCTCGTCAACCTACTACAATCTGTCAAATTTCTTTAATATATTTTCAACTTTATCACTAAAGTATAAGGTTCAAGGTTGGTTGGGAAAATTTGACAGTTTCGGGTAGGTTGATGTGCTGGCGTGTGTAGGGTCAAGTGGGGGACAGTGTAACAAAAAAGTCATTTTTATTTTTAGAAAAAAATAAGTTTTTTATTTCGTATTTTTGTTAATTACCATAGAATCTGCAGTAATTAACCTTCATATTAGGCTTGAAATAATATCAAAATTGTACTTAGAAACTACTTATATTTTTAATTTTTTGAGATCATAAATTTGTTTTAGTGTGCCCCATGGGTGGGGTACAGTTTAACATCTATAGGGGTACAGTATAACAAGATGGGGTACACTATAACAGTAGAATAACATATACCAAAAGAAATGAAATATGAATAAATAGAAAAGCTTTAACCTCAATTATGTTCCATAACATATTTTTAGCAATAAAAAACAAACATAAACAAATTTATAATATAAAATAATAATATCTTTTCTTAACCTAGATTAAAGTGCCTCAGTATTTTTTTGGGAATGAGTAGCAATCAGCCTATTTGATAGAACATCTGAATCTGCATCAGAATTTTCAGTTTTCTCCAGAACTTGAGAATAAAACCTTGGTAACCTTCTCGACTTTCTTTGGTTTTGGGCTGAACAGGCCTTTTTTTAACATAACGTTATAAAGTACCGTAATTCACGTTCTTCCTCTCAGCTGCTTTTCTCAAAGGTACTCCCTTTTCGACCAGCTCTATTGCTTCCTTCATATCGTTAGCATCGTGTAGACCAATTTCCGTCTTCCTTTTCCGATGCCGAACCATTTTCGATGTAACAGACTTAGAAAAAAAAAATCAAAGGGGCACACTATAACATGTTACACTGTACACCGTTACTATGGTTCACGAGCGTTCCGAATTGTTGACAGCCCTCAGCTGTCATAATCGTGATATCTAAGGGTGCGTTCCGAGTTGTTCACTGTAATCGATTTGAGCAAGCTAACAACCGTACCGTATTAGCGCGGGCACAATAACGCCCAAGATGGCGTATCTAATGATTCAAGGCACAAGCCTTGAATCATTAGATACGCCATCTTGCGATAACGCCGACCATGCCTTTTACTAATATCACCGTGAGCGCTGTCAAAAATGAGCTTTTTTTTTTTTGTTTTTTGGTGTGTGAAATCATCAAATGACTTCTCCCGCTCCGGGTGGAGCGGGAGGGCGTGTCAGACTCTTACTGACTAAAACCCACCCGTGTTCCTTCAGTTGCCTGTGCAATGCCAGGGGGCCACAGTATCCCTTTCGGACTTTCCCGCAACTTGTTGACAGCCCTCAGCTGTCATAATCGTGATATCTTAATCGAAACACCATTAACGATGTCAGCGCTGTGAGCGATTATTTTTCTTATTCAGAAAGCGGCCTAAATCGGAACGCAAACTTGATCTCAGCGCTGTGAGCGATTATGTTATAAATCGGAAAGCGGCCTAATGCATTCAGATAAACTGCAATCGATTAGAGCGTGGTAACACCCGTACCGAATTAACGTGGGCGCGATATCGATGTGTCTTGAATCGTCATAGATGACGACATGACATGCGCCATCTTGCGATAACGACGACCATGCCCTAAATTATCACCGTGAGCTTTGTCAAAAATTAGTGGTGCTGTTTTGTTTGGAGTGGCATCACATCTACATACAATAGACAAGTGGCATTTTCGAAATCACATTTTTTTTAATAATCAAACCTAATTATTTTTACTCTAAAATGTTGAGTCTGTTCGGTTATAAAATACCACTGATTAAGCTTTTGAGATATTGATATTGCGATCATCTCGCCATTTTGTATAAAAATGAAAAGAAAAATAGTATTTAGGCCTCATAAATAGTAGGATACTATATTGTATAATAGGGTTGGCAACCCTAGCCTCAGCATACGCTTAGCCTGTGCAAACCACTGTGCGTTTGCACTGGCGAAACATTCACAACAAAACATGTTAAAATATTTATTTTCTGTCAATGTTACATACAGTAATTATGAGATTTCAACATGTTTTGTTGTGATGTTTCGCCAGTGCAAACGCACGGTTAGCCTAACAAGTGGTTTCTGCGGTTGAGAAGTAGATAACACCTTTTATTTTAGTTTGTTCTGTGCTCCCTCAGAATTTAAGAGTAGGTGGTGTGTATACTTGGCACTTCTACAATGTACTATCTAGTAGCCTCAACATTCATAGTATCCGGGAAAGCAGTTTGTTGCCCGTTGTACTAACAGTATAGTACCACGAGTAAAACAAAATCCCGGTAGTTGTGCGATGGACACGATACGATTCCAAGAGTTTCACTGTTCTACGTTTCTCTTAGAACGAAGGGAAACAAAGGCAATGGCGAAGTCGGAACTGTGTGTTGTGTACGATAAGTACTGACGCGTCGTCTTCACGCACACATTCACAGCGTGTTTGGTTACCACAAGTAAAGCGCGCGCCGCTTCGCGAGATAAAAATACTTTACTATTGTACTCACTCACATAACTAAAGTTTTTAGAGATGTATTAGTCAATTATTACGCCGGCTGAACAGATTTGTATGATTTGGCACAAGTTATCTGGGTATCCAGTTAGGTAAACGTAAAATAGATTTTTTTATTCGGGTAGTTCTAGTAGATGCCGCCACAGTTCTTCCGGGGTGCGAGTGAAACCTTACGTGTTGGCAACATAATTATAGGCTAATATTGTTGTGGGTGATCTTCAATAAAACTAAATTGAAGGTAAATGAAATGAATTGAAGTGAAATAAAACAACAGCATCATTCTTAAAATTATTCTTAAATTACTCTTATCTTTTTTCCGTTTACTTCTTTCGAGCTTTTCAATGTGCCATTTTTATCAATATCTTTTGAAAACAAAAATTACATAGGTAAGTATAAGATAATTATATTATACGCGTACATTGTACTTTATAATTAAATTCATAAAATCCGAATTTCCATTTGTATAATAAACGAGCTTAAACAAATTTCTGCATATCTAAGTTTTTAGTAAGTAATACTTTTACTACCATTTTGATGTTCCAAAAACGCAATAGTCAATATTTAAAATCATTACCTACGTGGTGTGGACGAATACGAACTAATACTATCATGAAAAACCAATAAACACAAATATTTGAGATATGGAACCTTATCCATAAAGTAATAAACACATTGTAGATACAGTCAAATATTAAATTATAACAATTCTTCGACACGAGTGTAAATGTAACTAGCTATTATAATACATAATGTTAACTAAATTAGACAGCTGCCACATTATATTTAGCTTTTCACAATGAAGCTGTCCCTACGGGCAGGTGTGAGGCGGAGCGGTCCGTGCAGGGTGACGCGAACAGTGCTCGACCATGTTGCACGTACATTAAAATAGCCTTTAAAATACTTCATAATACGACTTAACTGTATACTAGCATTTCTATCGGCCTATGCAGCACTCCCAACGGCTACAATACAACCCTTACTTTAATCTAAACACCTAAACGCGATATGAACAATGATTGCCATAATAGTATTCACAAAATCACTAACGACATCTTTAAGGCGAATATAATACAAAATTAGTGTCACAGAAAATTTCAACATTATCTAAGTTATGTGGACACATAATCAGATATTCAGGCGGTCAGCAACGGAAGTCATCATCGTAATATTTTTATTATATATTCGCTAGACTTATTTTATACACATCGCCCTAAACGAGTCCTAGGAAATATTTTTATTGTTCACAATCAAAAACAGCACATCTTCAAAACAGTCACTTCATTTCAGTAATCTTATACAAATAAAAATAAAATCCATATTTCCTTAACACGATCCGTCATAAATATACCGGAGTCCGTATATTTTCCTTACCTACATAATCGTAACCGATGACGTTTAGAAAGTAAAGGTAAAAGGTAGAGCTAGAGTCCAGTGGCGCAGGCGAGCAGCTCTAGTAGAGTCGACGTCGCGGCGCCCACACACTAACTTAGCTATACCGCACACTCGCACAAAGCTACCGCGCGGCGGCCGGGGGGGGCCCCCTCTACCGCACTCAGTACGGAGAGTAATACATGCCGCGCCTGTAACCTCTGCAAACAAGGCACGCCGTTAGTCACTACAGCTACGTGCTACACGTTACAGATACCAAACTACCGCTACGCGCTACGCACTGCCATGCAAGCTACGTCCACGACGAAGGAGGGGCGCCGTATTGAAAATACTCAGTTTTCTATTACAAACTTTATTTGTAAAAAGTGTGTATAAATATTGTCTTTCTTTTGATCAATTTACAACAGTTTGTACCGAATTTTACAACAGTGTCTACTGACTACAGTGTTTCATTGCTTAAGATGTCACATCTAGTTACCGTCAAAATTCAATTGACTGAAATCCTTCCACTTCTAAATCTATAAAACAGAAGTAGAACAAGTGAGGAGGCGACATCTTCCACAAGTTTGTGTAGAAATTGGTGTAATTTGCAACTGTTAATGTATTACAATACTTGGTACCAAACTTCGTCTCTCATTAGTGTCACATCAAACGGTGTATGCTTCTTTCAACTATACTGATATTGGAGCCTTAGTTTATTTCAGACTTGTCGATTGCACATAATATTACTTAAGGACTGATGATAATAATGACAATACCTTGCAGTATGTCCATGCGTAGGTAATAAGATGAGTTGTTTTATTTAAATAAATAGAGATGAGATGAAGACAAAATGACAAACAAAAATACCTATTAACTTGATAGGTTAAATAACAAAAAATAAAATGATTTCTTAGTTCAGGGATGTAGTATTTAAATGACAGGAAGTCATCCTAAGTAAAACAATTGAATTTATTTATCTTGATTTATATTTAGTTATCAATTTTAAATGACTACATATTTGCATTTTACAATTTTTGTTTGTTTGTACAAATTAATAAAACATAATTTTTTGGACAGAATTTAGGCTACAAAAATTGGTAGGCTTATAACACCAAATAAGTTTCAAGTCTCTGACATATTTTCTTCTTACTAGTAAAAATTTTACAATCTGTTTCAATAAATAAAGAGTGATGGTGTCTCAATAAAATTATAAAAGATAGTTTTGCTATCGGTTTTTACAATCGTATGATATTAATATCCTGCTGGCCTTTCAGGGAGAATGTCTTGAGATCGTATTATTAAATATTATAATTATAATACACTAAAGATAAGTTTATATCCAAGGCTCATACAGAGACAATTCAAAACAATTTTTGTACAAAGATCGTTAGCTACAACACTTTGTGTGGCAAAGTGTTGTTTACAGGACAATTTCATTCTCGTAACAGTTGCAAATTATGTAACAGAGTAAAAAAAAAAACCACAGAAGTTGAAGATGTAGACAGTGTTAATATGGATTGTACCTGCCGCGGCGCACGGGCCGGTAGCCGGAGTAGTACGGGGAGAAGCCTCCGCGGAACGAGCGGCCGCGGCCCCGCATGGCGCGCGGCGGCCGGTTCGTGGTGGACAGGCCCGGCTTGTTGGTGCGCTTGGGCATCACCTGCACACACAACGTCATGCTATTCTAGTACTTGCTTCGTGAGAGTGCTAATGAGGCGGATATCCAACTCATCATCTGCCTGACCTTATACCAACTATGTTAGGGTCTGATTCCAGTCTTACCGGATGCAATACCAGTCATCTCAATAGTAAATTATGCTGCTTTGAAGATAAACATGTCAGTCGGGTAAAGGATTAGGATCTCGCGCACTAGACAGCCACGACCACGACCAGAAACTATAGAAATCGATACGAACGCTTTTGGTCGTAACGGCCAACTAGCCGCATACCATACAGTACCACTAGATGGCCACGACTGGCCGGAGTCGTGGCCGTCTAGTACGCGAGATCCTTTATGCTCGACCGTGCCGGGTGCGAGCCGGTTAAGTAAAAACAATATTGTTGATACAATTTCGTAAGTAGGTACACAATTTCCTTAGTATAGATAGTGCCATCGCTCGCACGCAGACGCGCCCAATGCTTACAGTACAGTAATCGCGTTTAGGAAGAAGAATGGAGCGCGTCTTCGTGGATGACACTATCTGTAAGACACAGATTGTTGATCCACTTGGTTAGCCTTATTCTTAAAAAAATATTCAACAACTTACCTTAATTTGCCGTCCTCTAAATAACGATTCGTCCATTGCCATTGCAGTCTGTACACTGTCTTTGTCGCCGAACTCTATGTAGGCGAATCCCTTTGGGTGGCCGTCGAACTTATTACATAATATTGTAACCCTGGAAGTTAGAAGAATAAATAATTTTCAATATACGAGACATTTCAAGATGTTGAGGCATTTTTGGCCTTGTTTAATTTTATAGATTAATCTGTCGCGCGCGCAATTAGCAGACACAATAGAATTTTATTGTTATCTGTCTCCAATATGAGACACCAGTATTATAAAGGTTAATGCCAGGTTCCCCCCATGACAACGTAGGCTGTCTCGTGCTTCCGAAGCGTTCATGTAAATTCTGCTATCAGTCATGCAACCGCGCGTACACGCACGCTTTGAAAACAAGGCAGTAATATTTTTTTCAAGGGAGGTTAGCATTATTTACTAGCTTATATTTCAGCGGTTTTGTGTGACACACGCCGCTACTATACGACAAGATTGGCAAAAAAAAAATGGTAACGAAGTTGGATCTAAAACTTTTTAAATAACAATTTTATTTCATGTGTTTAACCGTTTTTTTCTTCTTCTATATTTAGTATACTAGCGACCCGCCCCCTGCTTCGCACAGTTTTTACGACTTGTCAATTATTTATTATTTATGTGGAAACGCCCTAACTAGGACATAATAGTGATAGTTCTTCAGAAAGGTCATGTGCGTAGTACTCGCAACCGGGCGGCGGGCCTGTATGACCAGTACCCTAATTACGTAATACACGATAAATCGGAATTTGAATCGTTTTGAAACAAATTGCTAATCCATTGCTTCATAAGTTCGAAAAAAATATCTGCTCAACAACGTAAATAACGCAATGAATGCTGTTGAACTGTCAAAATTAAACAAATTTGTCGTAATCGTTTACGAAAATGTGTTGCGTAATTAGATAGCAGATGTATGAACGTAAACGAGGCAAGAGTATACAGGGTGGATTTTTGAGATGGGTCAGTTAGGGCAGCTACCTTAACCGTTGTAGCTACAGGAAAACGGTCTTAAGAAACTGTCCTTAACTTTTTTTGACATTTTGATCTGCATTCAAAGACTTAGAAAAAAACGTACAGTCAACAAGAAAATGGGCAGTTTTCACAAAAACTTTTTTTGATGCCAGTCGATCCTGTTTCTTATAATGATAAAAAACTAACTGAGGTTTGAGTACTAGAAAAGTAGCATATCGCAATAAACTTTACCCATTAATTTCGTAGGAAATGAGATTCCAACCTGTTTTTTTACGATGAATAGATCTCAAAAATCCACCCATATGCGATCGATCCTTATACATAAGGATCGTAGCAGGCGGCGTTCTGTAGTTTATGCCATACTTATAAACCTTTCGGAATAAATTCTCTAAATGATGGTGAAAATCTGTATCAAAATGGTTGCATAGTTTAGAAGAAAAAAACGGCGATACAGAGAGACACATGATATGTTTCTTACCTATTAATAGATCCACATCCGTGGAAGTGCTGTTCCAGCTCCTCAGCAGTGGCACCGTAGTCTACGTTGCCAACGTACACTGATCTGTTGTCTGCCTCTATCTTCTCCTCAATCGACATGTTTAGCGGACTTGCTGTGAAAACAGAAAAAAAACAAGTAGAGAAAAAGTTCGTTTTCTAAAAATATTATACCATTCACTTTATTTTTGTATTACAACAGATAAGTGCAGCAGGCGAGGTATCGGGAGCACGGTTATACAACAGAGAAATGTTACTTTTCAGTAAAAAGTTTCATACTAAATGATTAATTTATTTAATGACGAAATAAACAATCCTGTATTTTTATACTGCAGAAGTAGTCTAGTATTTCAAATGTACTCTAAATTCCTGCGCAATCGTAGCTCTCCCAAACTATCGCGTATTGCACAGTGAGCATGTCTTTATAATACAACGTCAACATATGCGCCAAGATGCATGAACGAAACACCCAATTTGTATACAGCCTCTTTTTAAGACACCAAACTCTCCTCCCCCTCAGGGTTTACTATTCAGACATTGAGAAGGTACTCAGTAAGAAGATGGTCAGGTTGCACATCTCTTGACTTCAGAAAGGAAGAGGTTACATGTTCATCTGTATGTATGTTCATCGATATTTTCGTCAAGAGTGGAGTTAGCTATGGTCCCATATTAATTTTGCTTGGGTAGTTTTTGAGTAAGCTTTGATAATACCTATTAATTCACTTTGTATATCTTGATGATATTGTTTAGATATCAAGTAGTGGTATACCAATTTGTGTGGAATAGACACGGCTACATATCAAGCTATACATTACCAGTATAAGTTGACCTCTACTGTACGTAAATCCCATACAATGCGAGATCAGCTTATACTGGAAATGTATAGCTTGATATGTAGCCGTGTGTACCATAACTAAAAAGTGAAAAATACAAAACAGATACAAAAAAAAAACACTACAAAGTGAAAAATTACTTTAATGTCAAGGTAAAAAACTAAAATATAGATCCAGACACCAACTTCCGAAAATAAAGTTATTTTTCACATTGAATTTTTGTTTTTTTTAAAGTTGATTGTAGTGTTTATTTGTTTGTTAAAAAGTTATTCTATTCATTTTAAATTCTGAATGACAGAGATGATGGCAAGTAAGAATAGTAACAGAAAGGCACCTAAAAATAGCGAGGCGCACATGTGAATGTTGTAAAAAGTAACATCAATCATGCAATCCCCATTTTTTTTTTTCTCATATCACCTTGTTTTACCAGAAGTTATTTTAAAGTTTATCAGTAAAGATCCTTAATATTTTGAAGTTTACCAGGACAGATCCTTAATATTTTAAAGTTTACCAGAACAGAACCTTAATATTTTAAAGTTTACCAGAAGATCCTTAATATTTTGTAGCAAGACCTTTGGATAGAAAAACATTAAGAGCAAAGAGCTTGTAGTATACTAAAGGCTTTTAGTTACACCATTCCTAACTATTGTTGTTCTAAGGGACAGTAAACCTGTAGAGAGAAGAGTCAAATTAATTGTTTAGCAAATTGACTACCTACCAACTTAATTTGTTTGTATATTCAAATTACAACTGTTATTCTTTGACAGTTTAAAAAAAAAAATTAACAAATAATTTCTCAGAATGTACCAAAGATCTGTAAATACAAGAAAACTAAGCGATATCTAGTTGAACTAGGGCAATTAGGTACCTAACATAGGCTTCTAGCGTAACACTGAAAATAATTAATAACTACAAAACTATTGAACCGATTATTTTTTGTAAATGGTAGAGTCTCAGTTCCTCACCTAATTAGCAAGTCTGGTCACTTTTGTCTATGCGGGGCAGCACAGTGACAACCAATCTCATTGAATGTGTTTAAAAGAAATACATTATATTCTGGGATGTGGATGCTCATCTCATTACTCATCAACAGTTAATGGTTTAAAACTTTGCTTTGCAAAATTTTGGGTTGTACTGCCCAGGTAGGACAAAGCCTATTTCTATTAAACTACAGTCTGAGGGCCAGTATGAGGGCCTACATTTTGCAGACGAGATCTAAAGAATGTAATAACATAAAGTATAGAAACAAAAACTTACTCAGTCCTGGTGGGCTACCCATACTCATCTGCTTGTCTACTTCAGTTTGCATCTGTTTTAGTTTCTCTGCCTCCTCTTCCATTTCCCGTACTCTTGCCTTGATGGCGGCCAGGTCTGGCACTTCACCCCCAGCGGCTTCATCCCCACCCTGAGCAAGAATATTATAGATAGATACTATTTATTGAATGTACCATCAAAGAACTTCATATCTATCAAAATAAGGACTATTTCGGCTTGCAGCGCTTGGTGGCTATAAAACTGGGACAGTAACATGATGTGGTCATCATGTTAATGGAATTTTGTTTTTCAAACTGCTATGATATGAAGTTCTTTGATAGTACAGATGTACACCTTTTATCAAATACAAATGATGAAAATGTTAGATTACATGGCAACTTTCGAGGTCATTGGCTTTAGTAGTAATTATTATTCTGATTTGGATAAGGATTTACTAGTCTTCTTGGAAGACTAGCTAACACCAAGTTTCTAATTACAAACGAAATATAAAATAAATGTAGAATGTAGAGAAAATGTTTGACCTGCATATTGATAAACAAATGAATAAACAATAAGGCCCAGTCAACATAAGTAGCTTGGGTCTTATCATCAGACTTACTAAACCAAATCAAATTATGTATCTATGTTATCATCTGTGTTTATCATTGACTGACTATTTATAAATAATAAAATACCAAGGATTTGAGATCTTGCATTTGATCAAAATAAAGTCTCGTTAAATTGCATTAGGTAATGTTTATAAAAAAGTTATGCTACACGTACGTGTAATCGATGATTTACAGGTTAGCTTTGTAAACCAGTCGTGTAAAGGCCGATTACCGTTATTACTCAGTAAGTGTAACATTTCACATCAGATTAACTGTTTTCTCCTCCTGCTTACTGATAAACTATGTTCGTACATCTTTAAACACAAGCGTTATGTTACTTTAGACGAGAGAAAACCAAGAAATACTCACTCCAAGACTATTGTCAGTCATGTTTAGTGAACCGTTGGTCCCGTCCAAATGATTGTTGTCAATCGTCTCTAAATAATCATCATTTTCTGCCATGGCCATTATCTGCCTCTTTCATGAATTCAACACTAAGAACTTTACACTTCACTAAATCCCTGAAACAACGCGTAATTAGTCAAACTCTACGTTGAAATAATTTTGATGATTACGAAGTTACTCTGACGTACCGGTAACCAAATCCGTTAGAACGCAAATGGCCTACTTTTGAAATACTATTCACATTGACCACTTAGGGTTATTGGCTTTCACTGTAAAAGTGGTAATTTCATGAACATCGTATTATTCCTTTGATATTTACAGATTCGTTTCGGCCAAAATACCTAAAACTTTAACGCCAAACCAAACAACTATCAATGTGACCATGGTAAAAAAATAATTTTCATTTACCTAACCAAACCAAAGAACGTACCTACTCAATAATTTAAATTAGAAAATTATATTCATAGAATTAATTAGGTTTGCAAAAAAAGAGAAAATTTTATTAAATATTTCCTTGTTGATGCCGCCCATCATATATCATTAATTCATTATACAGAATGTTTGGCAGAATGTTGAACATAAGAAAATGGTGAATGCACTGGCAAAAAAAGATTTTTTTAAATTAAATATTTCCTTGTTGATGCCGCCCATCGTATATCATTAATTCATTATACAGAATGTTGAACATACGAAAACGGTGAATAGTTGGGGCACTGGCAATTTGACAGAAACTAAAGATTTCAACATGTTTTGTTGTGAATGTTTCGCCAGTGAAAATATTCTATGGAAACGCAGTCTGTGCGTTTGCACTGGCGAAACATTCACAACTAAACATGTTGAAATCTTTAGTTTCTGTTAAAGTTTCATAGAATATTTGACAGGAACTAGAGATTTCAACATGTTTTGTTGTGATGTTGCGCCAGTGCAAATATTGTATGGAAACGCAGTCTGTGCGTTTGCACAAAGTTCCATACAATATTTGACAGGAACTAAAGATTTCAACATGTTTTGTTGTGATGTTGCGCCAGTGCAAACGCCCAGTTACACCGACCTGCAAATTGCATAAACCGAAAGAAATTTTGAATTTCGCAGGCTACCTTAGCGCATCGCCTAGGTAGTTTGACCATGGTCTAGCTCTAGACGATTCGTAGACGGAAGACACTAAAGCTTCAGTGTATTTCTAATTAAAACTATCTATGTAAAGGAAATAATGATTCAAACTATTCATATTATGAGTATAATAAATACAATTTGTACCTATGTATCTACATCATATGATTGAAAAAACGTATTATTGTGGTGGTTAGCTTTCCAAGGAAAAACGGAATAAAGCAAGAATGGATGGTTGGATATAATTCCTGAATCACAAACAATTAGCAAAAATTCTGTTCTTTGCAGCCTTCATTTCGATCCGGCAGATTTTTGTAAGTATTGCAAAATCACGACGAGCGTTGAATGTTAATGCAGTACCATCCATTTTTCCTGTGGTGAGGATATTGGCTTTATCATTATTATCATCAATAAAACTAGAATTACTCTGAAATTATCTGTAGTCTTATATAGACTGTGTTTATGGTGCCGGGTTAAGTTCTTTTTTATATATTATCCATATGCTTCCTTAAAATTATATCTAAATTCACCTGTTGTGGAACCAACTCATCTAACCTCTCAATCTGGACTTTCGGAACCTATGGAAATTGATACATCTACCAAGCCACTCAGACCAACCTCCAGCAAAGAAAATTTGTTTGAGCTTCAAAGATGTTGCTGTCTAGACAGAAATGCAAAGCTCCGCAGAAGATGTAAAGACCGTAAAGTGAAAATGTTGACTCTTGACTACTTTATGTTTTAGGGGCGTGAATCTTAATTAAAATAATAATAATAATAACACACGCAACACCAACGTCAACAAAACATCTCAAAATTTTATTTTTCTGATTTTTCATAATATTTAATTTTATTAATAACTTTCGAAGCAATATAATAGTTTTTATGTATCAAAAAGAATCCGAAAACCAACTTGAAATCACATTTATTAAAAAAAAGGAAATTAAACCATAAAATGATACAAAAACTGCCGAACAAGAGGTGACATCAGCTGTCATGTCACCGAAAAAACTGGAGAAAAATAAATAATAAAGAGAAATGTTGACGCGATCAGCCGCACGCCTAGCACGCCTACCACCTCCGGACTCTTCGCTCAGCTCCACCTCGCCGCCGCCGGTACCCAGCCCCACTGTGAGCGCTGTGACGACACCGGCCGCGGTAGCTGCGTCGAGCTCGAGCGACGAGTATTTTTCCCCACCGACGTCGCCAACACCTGTACGTCGGCAGGGGAGAGGCCGGCCACCGAGAAGCTTGGGACTTAGGGGCCAACCGGCCCCGAGCCGTGTCCCCGCTGCCGGTGGTTGTGTGCAGCGCATGAGATGGACTCAGTCTATGAACGAGAACGTCATGCGCGCATATTACGGGTCTACAGAGGGAGGAACTAACCTCACTGCGTACCGTGTTAGGATGCTGTCTCTGTTTCAGGAACTAGAGCCAACCGTCAACGTCTCGGCCCAACGACTGTCGGATCAGGTGCGGGTCATCCAACATAATCACAGGTTGGACGATGCCGCGCTTGATAGGCTACGCTCAGAGGTGCTGAGCAACCATATCGCCTCAACTCCGGCACAAACCGCGGCACAAGCGTCTCCGACTATTAATGTAATCCCGCCGCGGTCCAATCATAGTGTCGAAGAGGAGGATGATAGGGTTGCCACAGTAAGTAGCCAGTGCAACGCCCGATTGAGGAGTGCACTGGAGGATGCGTTTCGTGAGTATAGATACACCCCGACCGATCTTAGACCCCGATTACCACGCCTACCTATGCACAAAAAAAATAGGGCGCTGGTGTGTGCCTTGGACTCGCAGCTTAGTATTTTTTTCGAGAGCAGCGAGGATCTCGTTGATACACACTCGATCCTGTATTGCGCGGCTGCTGCGGCATGTCGTTTAGCTAACGTCAAGTTTCCAAACAGTGACGGAGCTTCTCGACCAAAACCAGCCGTACCAGCCTGGCAGTGCAGGATCGAGCGACGTATCGATGGGGCCAGGGTACTCATCGGCAAACTATACTGCTTCAGGGAGGGCAATACACGACCACGAGTGATGCGCTTTGTGAGACGGGCATTCTCGGGGACTGGAATC
The DNA here is from genome assembly GCA_963853775.1 of Xanthia togata. Lineage (NCBI taxonomy): Eukaryota > Metazoa > Arthropoda > Insecta > Lepidoptera > Noctuidae > Xanthia > Xanthia togata. The sequence goes on from OY970805.1 coordinate 9,532,545, forward strand.
AGCCCTCAAGAATACATGTCCCGTGTCACAGAGCGCATCGACTTCCTGAAGCAGAAAGTTTGTGCATGGGCGAGCCGTATTCGGCGGTATAAGCGGCGGGTTGATCGATACACGCAGAATCGCATGTTCCAGAGCGATGAAAGGTGGATATATAGAGCTTGGGAGCGACCTGAACAAAATGAGACGGACGTGTGCCGCCCGGATGATGCCGCCACGAGTGCATTCTGGCGCAGCATCTGGTCGGTGCCCGTCTTTCATGCTGAGGCTGACTGGATGCAGGATATCAAGCGACTGTGTGAAACTATTCCAGAAATGGAAGCCATACTAATCACGCCATCAGACGTAGCCAGAGCAGTCCGTCCGTTACCGAATTGGAAATCACCGGGAAAGGACGGACTGCACAACTTTTGGTTGAAATGGCTGATTAGTTCACACACTCGCCTGGCATCTCAATTCCAGTCATCCCTAGAGTCTGGGTCGCTGCCGCAGTTTCTTACAACAGGCGTTACCCACCTACTCCATAAGTCAGGTAGTCCCGCGGAACCCAAGAATTATAGACCGATCACATGTTTGTCAACGGTCTATAAACTTCTTACATCCATTTTGAGAGAGAAAATTAACACACACATTGTCAATAATTCAATTATGTCTGCCTCTCAAAATGGATGTAGGAATGGGTCCCGCGGTACTAAGGAGTTACTCCTCATCGACATGACCATAAGCCAACAGGTTCGTCGATCCCGCAAGGATCTCTCGACATGCTGGATAGACTATAAGAAGGCCTACGACTCAGTGCCACATACATGGCTCATGAGGGTGCTGGAGTTGTACAAGATAGATGCAACTCTGCGCTCCTTCCTGAAGTCGTGTATGGGGCAATGGAGGACGGTCCTTCGCTATCCAGGATGTCGACAGATCCAGGGGAATGATGAACCTGTATGGATTAAACGGGGAATATTTCAGGGCGATAGTCTGAGTCCACTTTGGTTCTGCTTAGCCCTGAATCCTCTAAGCACACTGCTGGAGGATTCAGGACTGGGCTATCGATTGAGGAGAGATGGTCAGGTCATATCTCACCTCCTCTACATGGATGACTTGAAACTCTTTGCCCCCAACAAATTGCGACTGATGGAGCTACTGAAGGTAACTGAAACATTCAGTAGCGCCATCAGGATGGAATTTGGTGTGGACAAATGTGCAGTCATGCATGTGAAGCGAGGGGAGATTATGGAGTCCGAGGGAACTCAACTCACGGACTCCATACACCTTAGATCCCTCTCCTCAGCCGAAAGCTATAAGTATTTGGGTATGTCGGAAGCGTTAGGCATCAACGTTGCTGACATGAAGCAAACGTTGAAGGAGCGCTTCTTTGGTCGCCTGAAGAAGGTATTAATTAGTCTTCTTTCGGGCGGAAACAAGGAACGCGCCTTCAACGGTTGGGTCATGCCGGTTTTGATGTACTCTTTCGGCATACTCAAATGGACTCAGACCGAACTCGACGCCCTGGACAGGAGGGTCCGTACACTCCTGACCGCAAACCGGATGCATCACCCACGTTCATCGGTGATGAGACTGTACATCCCGCGGAAATGCGGAGGTCGAGGCTTTTTAAATGCGAAGACCCTCCATAACCGCGAGGTGTGCAGCCTCAGGGAATATTTTTTAAAAGCCGAAATGGGTATGCACCGTGATGTGGTCGCAGTGGACAAGGGGCTCACCCCGCTCTCCATGGCTAAAGAGAACTGGCGCAAACCTGTGGTACTTACTACAGATGACCGCAAGGAAGTATGGCAAAGCAAGGAGCTTCACGGGCGCTTCTACCGGGCTCTTCACGAGCCTGGTGTAGATTTCCTAGCGTCCGTATCCTGGCTACGTTTTGGTGACCTTTTCGGGGAAACTGAAGGTTTCGTCTGTGCAATTATGGACGAAGTTATCTTGACGAATAACTACCGGAGACATATTATGAAGGACGGAACGGTTGATGTGTGTCGGGCATGCCACCGTCCGGGTGAGTCCATCAGACATATTATCTCTGGTTGTTCTCGTCTGGCTAACGGCGAGTACTTGCACAGGCATAACCAAGTGGCCAGGATTATTCACCAGCAACTTGCTTTGAAATATAAACTTGTGGATTCTGAGGTACCGTACTACAAGTATGTGCCCGACCCAGTTCTCGAAAATGACCATGTCACGTTGTACTGGGATCGGTCTATCATTACTGACAGGACTATTGTTGCCAATAAGCCTGATATAGTGGTGATAGACCGATTAGCGCGCCGCGCAATGATAGTTGATGTTACCATTCCACATGACGAGAACCTCGTGAAAGCTGAGAAAGAGAAACAAATAAAATATCTCGACATAGCACACGAGGTTGTCGACATGTGGAATGTGAGCTCGGCTATCATTGTGCCGATTGTCGTAACGGCCAATGGCCTGATGGCCGAAAGCCTCGACCAACATCTCTCGAGGCTCTCGTTAGGCGGTTGGATCAAGGGCCTGATTCAGAAGGCAGTACTTCTCGATACGGCTCGTATTGTGAGGAGGTTCCTATCTCTGCAGCCCTAACCACCGGTAGCTTGGACCCTGCTCCCGACACCGGCGGAACACTATTTTTTATATTTTTAAATGTTTTTTATACCTTTAAAAAAAAAAAAAAAATTAAAAATGTATTTTATATGTTAGAAGAATAAATAAACTAAATAATAATAATAAAACGTAAGCGTAAACGTAAGTACAATTATGATGAAGTTGAACATAAGATGAAAAACATTTCTGTCAACATACACATTAAAAAACCGATAAAAGTAATCAAGGTGTAATATTCAGAGGATGTAAAACAATTCACTCTATCACTATATTAATACTCGCCCAAAGCATATTTCTTACTTAGAAACCGAGCATTGCCACATCCTGCAACGTTATAAAATATTTGCAAGACATGATTGTAATCAATGATATTAGAAGTAAAAAGACGTAGATAGGTTACCTACCTAACATTCTATCTTCAAAAACGGCACTATGTCACACTATTATATGACACGTGGAAGTAGGAGGGCATATCGTAATTATCGGGAGCGAAAAAGAGACAAAACGAAGAAAATGTGGCTAATTAGCCAACTTTTGACGTGCCACTTGCGGAACGTTTGTAACCTATCTACCTCTTTTTACATATAATATCATTGATTGTAATGTAGGGTTTATGGCTGCAGTGTTTGCTTTTTTATAAATTAATATTTGATGCGATGTCACTAAATCAGAAAAAGTTTACGATAAAAATAAAGATAATAAGAAGTGGGGTTATGTAGACTTTGCAGGAATTGTCCCATACGATTCAGACCGTTTAGCCCATTAGCCACTGAGGTTCTGGTTTTTCAAATTGTGTCGTTTAATGGGCGTTCCTCAAGGTTCGATATTGGGTTCATTCCTCTTTTTAGCTTATATTAATTATTTACCCCAATTATTTCAAAATCAACCAAAGATGGTGTTATTTGGAGATGACACATCATTGATCTTTAAAATAAACCGACGGTCACTAAATCTTGACGACGTGAATAGCTGTATTGTTCAGGTCAAAGATTGGTTTACTGTAAATAATTTGGTACTAAATAATAATAAAAAACCGGTTTCCTCTCTCCTCGTCACATGCCCTTACCTGGGGCCATACTATACTATGACGTATGAAAGCTATCATTGTCCCACCATGAAAAAGGAATAGTGTTATTCCTCCATCTCTCTCTGACTCTGGAATTATTATTTATGGCTCGTCATAGTACTGCCCCAGGCCAAACGATTTCCTTTCAACTTCTCTGTCACTGGGGACACTTTTAAACTATATAAACAAAAAAATGGGATATTGACGTTGAACGAAAACTGTTAGCGCGTTCATGAGCGTTCCGATATGTTGACAGCCCTCAGATCTCAGATGTCATAGTCACAGACTACTTAAGGATACTACGTATGTCCATTGACTTATAAAACATATTCTTATCTGTGCGTTTGCACTGGCGAAACATTCACAACAAAACATGTTGAAATCTTCAGTTGCTGTCAAAGTTCCATACATTATTTGACAGTAACTAGCGATTTCAACATGTTTTGTTGTGATGTTTCGCCAGTGCAAACGCACAGTTAGTCAATGCGTATGTCATAGTCATGATATCATTTTTTTTCCTTCTTCTTTGGCAACCATAGAGGAATGTAATATGTTGGCAACTGAGCCGATGTCGACTATTTTGCCAGCGTCATGTGCATAGCCTACAAATTAGGTCACTTTCCGAATTAGAACATAATCGCTCACAGCGTTGACATTAATAATTTGCGTTCAGCTGACGTCATGACAGCTGTATTCGGAACGCTCGCGCTCGTGACCGCGCTCAGAGTTCTCGCTCAACGTCAAAACTGGCATACCACATTTTATTTTATTTGTGTTTAGACCACAATGTTTTTCATCTTCTTTGTTTAGGTGGCGACGCGGTGACGATAACCAGAGGCACAAATTCGAAAATGTCAAGTTAGTTTAGATAAGTTGCTACTCAAAACAAAACAGCACAACTATCATTTTTGATTGCACTCACGTTGATATTCGTAAAAGGCATGGTCGGCGTATCGCAAGTTGGCGCATGTCATGTCGTCATCTAAAAACGATTCACGGCACATTGTTATCACACACGGGTGTCAGCACGCTTACACCACTTACAGCGTAACTCGGAACGCAGCCTTATTCGGAAAGCCCTGTCACTGTCACTTGCTTTGCTGTTGCTGTCAACTCTTACTCATGAATGCTGTCAACTGCTACTCATAAAAACTCCGAATTGTGAGCATTGATTTATAAAACTTGTGAGTGAGACAAATCTACTCATTTATTTCTTGCGCTAACGCGAATCAAAAGGGAACGCCGGAATAAACTTTTACTGCAGTAAAAAAAATACGAAGTTTTCTTTATACGTTGATATATAAATATAAATAATTCATAACACTATCAGAAACAACAACATCAGAATACAACTTTACTTCTTTTTATTACACTGATGGTGTATTCTCGCCTAAACAAAATATTAGTTGCGGTGAGTACCTAAATAAACAAATATCCATTCAGCATGTATCCAATATTCCTACCAAGGCTTGTTTGATGACTTCTGTTGTAAAATAAATTATTGTTTGTTTTTTTAACAACGAGATAGTTTGTTGTCTAACTAATTTGTAAACTTTCAGGTGTTTGTGTGTGTCTGTTGGTTCCATGCAATATATCTGAGTTGGAGTTTATCCCCAGTGCTGAAAGATGCCGCTCACAGCTGATGTGGCTGCTCAACAAGTGCAGGTGATAATTTTTAATAATTATATGATTTACATTGTCTACTGGCTCAGTCTTGACCTCTTTTCATGCCAGTATAATGTTTCAATTTTATTACCTGACTGCCTCAGGTTGGTTATGCTTTTTCATAACATGCTTCACTTCAGAAATGTATGCTAAGCTAAAAAACGTATCGTACTACTCCCTCAGAGCACTGCAGGTGCTACCCGTACGGCTCTCCCGTGTGGAAGGCCCTTACGGATCTCTCGGACAGCTGTGAAACCAGCCTTACAATGTGTTAATTTTTAATTTCAGGAGCGTCTCAGATCGTTGCATAGACTGATTTATGACATTGAAGCTGAGAGATCTCGCAATGAGCAGTGCATAGACTCAATATTGAGAGCAGAGAAGGCTGTGGAATCACCTCCTTCCAATGATGACTCCTCCAGTTCTTCACAACAGGCATTTGTTCTTTTATATCACCAAATTATTTGGCCAAGAGACAGTCAACATTTTAATGTTCAATTTAAGATTCCCTTTTTGTTGAACTGTCTATTTCATGTGCATTAATTGTTCAGAAGCACCTATAGCAACAATAAATAATATTCTACCCTTATGGAACCTGAAGACTGAAGTTTCCCAAAAGAATTTGGTTCTTCTCATTCAATGTATTATGATCAGACTAAAACCTAGATAATCCCAGGTTATCAGTGAGTCCCTACACTGACTACCTAGGTTTTGCATTCTTGTCTGATAAAAATACGGTATGTTACAGATGCAATTGAAAAGCTTGTATAAAGCTGGATTGTCAGCAGCAGAACAAGAAGAGAACTTACTTCGGAAGGCTTTGTCGCGTATTTACGAGATTCGAAGCATCAAAAATGAGAGAAGAATACAGGTACAATCTATACTATAGATCATTCAGTAGTTAAGTAGTAGTGTCAGTTTGTATTAACATTTGTTTGCTTGTAAGTTTGCATGTAGAGGGTAATCTCCGGAACTGTCAATCGGATTTAAAAGTTTATTTTTGCATTTGATTTGATTCAAATAATCAAATTAAAGCACTTACACTCAAACTCAAAGCATTTATTTCAATTAAACCATTTACAGGCACTTTTGAATTGTCAATGGGTCGGTTAGTCAAAAATATGAAGCTAGTTGCCCATTCCAAAGCGTAGTAGGTACCTATGGAGAAGAACTGGCAAGAAACTTCATGGACACTCTTTTAAATAAATAAAAAATTGATACAAAATATTGGTTACATCATTCATTTTGAAATTATACATCTGAGAACAATGTAATAAGACGTGCAAGTTCGTAAAAGCGTACGTAATAAAAAGAAGAAAAAAAAGAATCATTCAAAAACTTAAAATAAATTAAAATAAGCCATGGCAGCTAAGAGATGACCAGTCCCAACTGACGGCGCCCGTTCACGAACATGACGCATGGATCAGCACCATTCAGATCAACCATTTTGAAGGGAGCTAAATGATCCAACACACACGTCACCATCAGCGAGACATTTGAGTGAGCATGACATACTCACAGCCGCCAGGGCACATTCAAGTCAATGAAATACTAGATATTACCCAATATGTTTACTGATCCCTTTTTTACATTTTCATCACATACTTACTTTTGGAATAGGCCATAGTAGTCACAACGCTCAATATATTACTGTTGTTTAGTAGCAACCAGGGACCGAAACCGGTATGATCAATAGTTTTTTTTTTTTGGGTACATTTATATTTTTTACAGGTATTTTTAAAAGTTGGTTGAATACAATCAGTATTGATACCGGTTAAGGAAATTAAAAAAAACGGCCAAGTGCGAGTCGGACTCGTGCACGAAGGATTTCGTACCATTATCTATAAAAATGGCAAAAAAATCACGTTTGTTGTATGGGAGCGCCCTTAAATATTCATTTTATTCTGTTTTTAGTATTGGTTGTTATAGAGGCAACAGAAATACATCATCTGTAAAAAATTTCAACTGTCTATCTATCACGGTTCATGACCCAAGCAGCAAAATGTGGTCTAGTAATTGTCCTGGAACCACCATTTCATTAGGACTATAAAGGAATAGTAAGCAATTATAACCACGGAAAAGGGCCCAATTTATAGGCGTATTTTACCTAATTAAATATCTATAGTAGACTTCGTGAACAACACTTTGACCAATAACAACCTTATAGTTGGACTACGTAGAACTATTTGCTCCCGCGAAGCTAACTATCAGCGCTTAATGGAACCAAATACGACAATAACGTACACAGTGAATCTCTTACAAGCTCATACAAAGTGTTGTGAATTAATGAAAGTTTCTGCGCACATTTGTTAAGGTTAATATTGATAAAGGTAAGTTAAGTTATTCATCCATTTCTTATGAAAAATATTATCTAGGATATCAATTATGAGTAGAGTGTTAGTTAACAATAAGTCATGCATGCATGGCGCACGTATATTTTCGGTGAAGTACAATAAGTTTTTTATCAAAAAATTTATACGCCCCTTGAAATTAGCGTTTTCATTAAGTTGACTTTTAAAATAATGTTGGTTCCAGTAAGACATACAACGAAAAGTCGCCATTTTGACAAAGTTGGTTTTCCCAAATACATTAAAAAACCATTATAGGCGTATATTGTCCAACAATGGTAAATATCAGAACTATTGTTTGGCCATATTGTTCGGAATTAGAGTTCCGCAAATCTTTCTATAACCGGACGGTTATTTTATATTGCTATTAGGTACTTAAGTCTTTAGGTACTTAAGTCATTTGCAAGACCATTTTAAACCAATGTATTCTTGTACCGGACACCACGGATATAGTTTTGGATACTAAGTATATTATATTAAGCCTTTATAATCCTGTTAAGATTATAACAATATTGGTTTATACCACTATAAAACTGCTCCATTTTACTTATAATTGTTCTGTAAAGTGAATTTATAAACTCTTATAAAACCAAGTAATAAATGCAAAATAGTTTCCAGCACGTTTAGTTCTGTTTATAACTCTTATTGGCGTACTTTACTCATAGTAGTTCTATAATGCTTCTTGTTAGCAGTTATAAGTATAGCTTACCAGTTTATCTACTCTTGAGTGCATTTAGACCCTCGCGATACTTTTATAGGTCACCCAAGCTTATACAATGTGGATCTGGACTTACGACATTAAATTAAAACGAGCACAGTACTAGTCCATAGAAACATTTTAAAATACGAAGATTAGTAGTTAATGGAAAATTGAAAAATTGCAATTTTCAAACAAAATAAATAGCAGAATCAACTGCATAAAAAGTAAACACGCTTTATCTACGAAAAGTCACTAACCTGTTGCGCGGCCCGATGCGTGTCGCGGCGGGGGGGTGTATGACACCTTTCTCTGTCTCTCAAGCATATTGAGACGTAGAGGATAGAATCGTACGTTTTGCACAGGTTCTTGACCTTACAATGTTTACCTATTATTACGGACTCAGATCTACATCATGTTGAAAAATAAGAAAATGAAAAATAATTTCCTGTGGCTAAAGTATTCATTGGATTTGATTGATTTTTTGTATACGGGTAAAGAACATGACACTCTTTATGTGGTTTTGAGGAATGTCAATCGTCCTGCTCCACATTGTATTGCACCCTTAATTTCGACTTATAAGTAATTATAAGTTAATGTATAAGGTCAGATGTACTATAAGGCCCAACTAGCTCCATGATTGCTATTATAAGCGTGGCAGCAAATAATAGAACCGTTAAGAGAACATTATAAGTGCTGGAGGCCTATAACATCTTCACTATAGGATAATTTTGCTGCTTGGGGAGATACAGCCTGGTGGAGAGACGGACAGCGGAGTCTTAGTAATAGGGCCCCGTTTCACCCTTTGGGTACGGAACCCTAATTATGTCCATCTTACACGTCACGTACACGTCAAAGGTCGCGCGCGCCTGTGTGTGTGTAACCGGTAACCTTCTTTTTGGTTACCCCAGATAGCGGTAACATTAGTCGTAGAAGTAACCAACATTATTCGATACTTGTACCGCAATTTATAAAGGTTTTCGGTCTCTGGTAGCAACAATATTTTTTCTAATACTTCAAATTGTTTTCAGGCGCGTTACGCAGGCAATAAAGAGACGATCGGTTGCGGAGCCCTGATGAAGATGTTGCTCAGTGCGGCACAGACGTTGCCCCTACACGTAGGCCGTGTGGGCGAACGTGCGCCTCCACTGTGCGGGGCCGTGCCGCCAGACTCTGGGCATGTGGCAAAGGCCGGGGATGCTGTTGCTGCACTCGTCAGGGTGTCAGAGAAAGAGGAGAATTGGATATTGGCGGAGGTAAGTTCATCATTCTCTTGCCGTTGTCCCAATTTTTTTGCAGTCCGCGCAAAAATGTAGGTTATGGATAGATTTAATTTATAAAAGGCCAGGTTGTGTGATTGTGAAGATTTCCCACGATACAAATGCATGACCGTGCCTCGGGCGATCTATTTCACGCGCGCCAACCTGTTTGTGCCTAATATCACTAAGATTTTACGATCTGCAGCGTCATTATATGAAGTATAATATATTTGCCTCTTATTAATTAAACGTGGAGTATCCTTATGCAAAAGTAACGAAAAAAGACATGGTTAATCTGAAGGTTATACTGGTTGTAACTTTTAGGGGGATTAATGTTTTGCTTCATTAATACAGGTAGTAAGCTGGTTGCCTGCTCAAGGCAAATACGAAGTCGACGACATAGACGAAGAACAAAAGAATCGTCACATTCTCAGCAAACGTCGGGTAGTTCCACTTCCTCTGATGCGCGCCGACCCACGCGTTGACGAGCATGCTTTGTTCCCTAAAGGCGCCGTCGTGATGGCTCTGTATCCACAGACAACATGCTTCTATAGAGCTGTGGTGAACAGACTACCGGCTAACGCTTCTGATCCTTATGAAGTGCTGTTTGAGGTAAGTTCATTGTTTCTAGTATAAATTTGAAGTTCATCTAAAATATTTATGGCTCATTTACACGATAGTGTTCTAAGCTAGTCTCGCTATGATACTCGATTCGACTTTTCGCCACTGAGCGAGAAATACGTACAGTCACGAGCTTTAATTTGGGACCCATTTCCGTTAAATGTTGTTAGAACAATCATAATGCAATAAGGTCGAAACTTTGCTTTAAGGTTGAAATGTTGAATGTCAAGTTAAGACATAAAATGTCTTATCTAATCGACCTATGAAATGATAACCTCGTTGCAAAAAGCTATCATTACGATTTTCTAATTACGAACATGTGTCGTGTCAGTGTCATTTAAGAAAATAGTTTAATGTGATATTTTCACAAAATATAATTTACCAATTAATAAAATGCTTGCGGCTAATCGTGACCAAATAAGGCTCCAAATTATTGATTTGCACGAACAAGGAGTAGGCATTCACGAGATATCGCGACGAATAAATGTGACAAGAAACACAGTTCGCCGCTGGGTTCGACGCCACGGGAACGAGGAAAATATTATTGACTTACGACGAAACAACCATCACCCGCAAGTTATAACACAAGAGCAGAGCCGCTTGATGCAAAGGCAATACCTGATGAATGGATTTACGCCAACGAGGCATTTTGCGGAAGCGTTTGAAGTCCACCCTTCAACAGTTAGAAGGCATCTTAAAGCTATGGGACTGCATCACAGGCGGCCTGCAAAAAAAATTGCGGTGACGGATGCCCATAAAGCTGCTCGACTTATTTTCGCACGTCAGTATCTAAATTTTGATTGGACGACGACGGCTTTCATCGATGAAAAGACTTTTCAATCTTCCCAAACGGGCAGACTACATTTGTGGCGAATTGACAGGTCGCGATACACGGAAGACCACGTCATAGCTAGCAACGCGTCTGGTCGCATTACAGTTAACATGTCTGGCTGGATTAGTTCAGTTCATTGGAGAACTAATAAACTTACCACCCAGGGCCACTGCTCAAGATTATGTCGATTTATTAGATGAGAGTGTCCTTCCAACATTGCAACTATATTATCCACAAGAAGAGGTTGCTCCAATAAACTTTGTTCAAGATAACGCAACAATTCATACGGCAAGAATCGTTAGAACTTGGTTCGACAATAATAGAGCAAATTTAAATCGTATTCCGAGGCCTGCAAAGTGTGCCGATTTAAATCCTATAGAAAATTTATGGGGCTTAATGGTTCAAAAATGGTCAAATAGAAACGAAAGAACTAGAGAAGCACTTATGGATCACTGCCTCACAGTCTGGGAAAGTTTAAGGGGTACTGACATATGTGACAAATTGATTGGATCCATGCGTAACCGGCTCCAGGCTTTGATTGACAATGAAGGTGGATATACGCGGTTTTGAATATTTATGATAAAAAAATTACTGGAGAGATTTAAATTAATTTAGTCGTAGCCTTCGGTGATAAGTGTTTATTTTGTGCACCGCTAACCATGCTTTCTATATAATTGTGTTAAGATTGAGGTTTGTGTCATAAATGTCTTAATAAATATAAAGAATAAATAACTTTGTTTTTCTAAAGATTTTATTAATCAATATTTTAGCTGAAATCTTCTAAGCCCCCATAATCATAAACGGCCTTTAAACCTATTTTATTTTAAATATGTTGTTTTGGTCCGTCACTTTGATATTTATGTTTGAGAAAGAGACAAAACTTTTTAACTAATATAGGTTTGAAGAATAAGCGGGTTAGTTGACTAGCTATCATATATTGACAATATAATTTTGTTCTTTTTTATTTGTTTCTTTTTTCTTATGGGACCACAGGACCAAAAAGTAATTATTACTCGGAAATCGGTAATGATCGTTTGCCCTCGCTCCAGTTGACGTTAGCCCCTAGAAACGTAAAGTTGTCGATGGTAAACATTATGACGTTTATTGTTTGTGCAGTGACAGCGTTAACATAATAGCTCTAAATGGCGAAAGTTTGCTACACGATATTCAACCTTAGGTGGGTCCCAAATTAAAGCTCGTGACTGTACCTATATAATTCTCGTGTAAACGAGATGTCCGTGACTACCGCCGAACCACCAACGCAAATCGCTTCCATATTATTATATTAAATAATTAGTACTCAATTGGTGCTAATTAATACTCTAACAACAAAATTGGTACCTTTGTAGTTTTTGAGAAAGTCAACTTTGATGGTAGATACGCTTCCTTCAGCAGGAACACCATGAGCGCCGAAAAAGGGGGCATGCTACAGCTATTCTAAGTATACAAATAATTAGTGCCCTTTTAAGTGATTCATTTCGTAAAAAGAAACAGAACTGAAACTTTACATTTCATGACATGAGATCTTATTTTTTGTTTTTGTATTTTATTTTTTCTCTTTCTTTATACGTATACTTAAACTGTTATTCTTAAGGTTGTTATTGCGATGCTGGAAATATTTTATTTATTTGTATTTACTAAGAAATCAACGATTAAATTTTCTCGTGCTCGTTCAGCAGGACCACGATTTTGAATGTTGATTCCAAGTTTGAGGAGCGTGTCGCTTTCCTCAAACCTACATAGAAAATTAGTACACTGTAAGATAAAATTAGTGTCCAAAAATACAACACTTAGGAATCTGAATTTTTGGTCACTTTAACTTCTATATGAGCAATATTTTTGGCAAAATTTGGGAAAGAAATCACAGTTTTTAATAGGGAAATCTTGAAATGAAAATTTAACACCATGACTACCGGCACCCAGTGGCGGATTTGCCCTAAGGCCCAGTAAGCCCGGGCCTACTTGGCCTCAGAGCAAGTCCGCCACTAGGCCCGGGCCTAGTGTGACAAAAAATGAACTGATGATAACAATAAGAAATTTTATTTGCTCAAACATGTGTATATGAAGGCACAGGATCAGATATATTGTAAAATAAAAGAGGTTCTTTAAATAATAAGAATTTAGATTTTCTTATAAATTATTTAATCAATTAATTTTACACGAAACTACACTTAATCAGTTTCAAGACACAAATAGCCATGACACCCAGTAATAGCTTAGTTTACACAAAATAGTAACAATCTACAGAGAGGCAGAGTAACAATAATTGAAAGCAATACAACCTGTGCACCGGGCAACGCCTGAAGGTAGAATGCCATTTCGCCGCCGTGCGGACTCTTTTATACGGTAGTATTGTAGGTGGGGCAACGACGTAGCGTGCTACGACGTAGCGATCACTAACTCCGCCCAGCAGCGAGGAGGTGGGAGAATGTCGTAGCGCGCTACGGCGCCATAGTGCTACGGCGTAGCCCGATGCACGTGTTGTTTACAATGTGACGCCGACACGGCCATGCTGACGTGCGGACGTCCTCGCACGCTTAGCCCACAATGCCACATCTAGAACATGAAAAACTGATTAAGTACCGTTTGGTCATCCTGCTATTGTTTCTAGTCCGGTCTACTTAGACCCTTCAGATATTTAACCACTTGGTCCAGTTGGCTATGACTCTACAAGGCTTGGTCCGGTCAACTTCTGACCCTCCAGATATTTGACCACTTGGTCCAGTCAGCTATGACTCTACAAGGCTTGGTCCGGTCAACTTCTGACCCTACAAGATCAGTCCCCTGGTCCGGCAATAGTTTTGCCCTTCAGGTGTATCCCTTCAGTTAAACTGGACCGGATCTAGCTAGGCCGAACAAGTATCGTTCCTTTAGCTTAATTAACAAATAGCTCAATACTTTGGTTGATGTACAAGTGCTTCTGTTACAATGTTAATTGATTCAGGGCCAATAGATTCTACTGAAATAGCACGTAAACCAGGGTTTCTACAATTTGCATTATTATGAGAACTGGTAGATATAGTGTCACTTTTAGCAGATATGGTATCACTATTGACAGAGGTATCACTATTGGCAGACATGGTATTATTATTGGCAGAGATAGTATCACTATTAGTAGACTGAATATCATCAAAGTTAATTGTTGCCTAGTCTCGTGAACAAGAACCTCTGTGTTGTTATTATCCGCCGACACGTCATCCTCATCAAAATTTTCTGCGATTTCCAAGAACAATGACTGACCACGGGGTACTTCTCGCAAGTTTTCGTGAGAGTATTTGTAGACTCTATTGTTTCCATTAATTTGTTTTAATTCGTACCCATCATTTTAAAAAAAGCGGTTATTTTAAAGGGGCCTCTGTATTTACGGTCTAGTTTCGTTTGATGTCTTTCTTCGCATTTAACAAAGACAGAGTCACCTACTGAAAAAGGTTTAACTATAACTTTACCCTTGTTAAATCGACCTGTGTCATACGAGTATTGCGCCAGCTTTTTATACTAGCAGAAGCATCGGGTCGAATGGTTTCGAGGTTTAACCTATCTTCATAATAATCCTTATTAGTAGATACTCTTGATATCCTTAATGAACTGCCCTTAATACCAAACATTAATTCCAAGGGCGTGAACCCTGTTATTCTACAACGAGTACTATTGAGAGTTAATTGGATGTCGCCTACATGATCTTGCCATAAGCTGTCCGAATATGTTTCAACTATAGTGAGCATACGCTCGACCTGACCATTTGCCCTACTGGAACCAGTGGCTATAATATGATATAATTATCATAAAAAAAAAAATCTTAAATTCAGCATTGTCGTATGACCTACCACGATATGCAACTATTCTTTTAGGAGCGCCGAACAAGTTCACTGCATTTTTAAGTGATTTAATAGCATCAGATGCATTTGTGTTAAGGTATGCTCTAACAAGACGAATTTTGTAAAACCATCAATAATCATGGAACAATACTCCTTACGCTCGCTTTTTCGGCTGACTTTGCCAGTTAAATCCAAATGAATTGTATGCCATGGAATGGGCAATTTAGGGATTGGATATAGATGGTCCTGCTGGGCACCCGACGGACCTTTGGAAACCTTACAAACGACGCATGAATCTACATTTTTTTTTTTTTAAGTTTGAACATTTTTTGGAACCATTAAGGATCGTATAATTTATCGATCTTTTTTTTTCATAACCATGGTGTTTTATTTCGCTGTGTCCATGATTAATCATTGATCAGGTTAAAGAGTGTGGCAATATTGGTAACCATTTTGTGGTTTTATTACGTTAAATTTTACGATAAAGTATGCCCTGTCTAATATCTTATGTGTGTGATATTTCAGACGGCAAGTAATTTGAACGGAATTTGGAAATAATGTCTGATATTTCAGTATCACGTTGTTCTACAGATAACCAACACCTCTCTAGTTCAGCCAAATTTACAATTTTAGTTGGTTTATGAGTAAAAGATGTGTCAGCATGATTACGTGAAAGAAAGACTGCATGTGCTATATTTTCCCCTCTTTATAAATTATATCAAAGTCATACGACTGCAAAACTGCCCACTACCTGTGTACTCTAGGTGTAATGTCATTTTTGGAATGAGAGGCCTTTAAGGCGTTACAGTCAGTAAAAACCGTAAATTTACGCCTATACAGGTAATGTCGAAAATGTTCCACAGATTTAACTACGGCTAATGTTTCCAATTCATACAAATGATAACGACTTTCAGCACTTGTGGTTTTCTGACTAAAATATGCACAGGTCCAATTAATAGCAACCTTTTTGACCGCGGTTAGAGGATACAAAGGTTTCATCAATTTTGAGAAATTTGGAATAAATTGTCGAAAATATGTGGCCAGGCCTGTAAATTGATGAATAGCAGTGCTTGGAGGAGGGATATTTTTTAGGGCTTCAACCATATGAGGACTTGGTCCAACCTCTCCATAGGATATTACGATACCCAGTTATTCAATTTTTGTCTTCATAAATGAACATTTTTTAAAGTTAATCTATTTAAACGAATCAACCCTTCTTGAACGGTCTCTGATTCAGGAGGTTTAAGTGCCGTATTTATAGCCCCTTTGAAAAACCTGTGGAGCGTTTCGTAAAACAAACGGCATGGTTAGGTACTCAAATTGACCCGAAGGTATAACAAAAGCAGTTTTCTATAGACTCCTTATGGACGCAAATTAGTGAAATCCAGTGGCCATATCCAAATTAGAGAAGAAACAGGCCCCATGTAACTTATCGATTTGATCACTAATTAGTGGTAAAGGATAGCTGTCTGGTCGAGTATTGCTATTAAGTTCCCGGTAATCAACACACATACGATCGCTACCGTCCCTTTTTTTAAATGAATAATATGGGACTCGCGAAAGGCGAAGAACTTTCTCGAATTATGTAAACATCTAGTAATTCTTGAACCTTGTTATTAATGATTCCTAACTCGGTGTCGGTTGGGAATTATATTTGGAGTAAGCAATTAACGTTATTAGAACCGATCGAATTGCAATTTCTCCGAAATGGTGTTGATGGACGGGGCATTTTCGTGTACGATTCAGACGTACCTGGTTCTTCAATTCTTCTCTTTAATGAGAAGCTGCGCAGTATGCGGAAGAGTTGATTTTTTATCGTTTATAACGACAGACCACATTTTTATAATCTAATATTTAGGCCAAATTTTGTCATCGCACTGTGACAGGATAGATATTCCAAAACCGGTTAGTACATTTCCCGGTAAATTTGCATTCCTGCCTCGAATTTACTATCAATTTGAAATTTAATAATTAAATCAAAATGATCCTTCATTGTCATGGATTTGGAAAATTTAAAGACCAGCATTTCCTTAACAGCAACCCATGAAATATTATTTGGCTTGATTTTAACGCACACCAGTTGATCATGTCGGTTTCAGGTGCATTTGGATTGAAAGGAACCAGCATTGATTGCGTACTGGGTGTCAAGTAGCTAGGTGTCATACTATCTGCTATTTTTTTTTTTTTAATAATTGATTCCATACTAGCCGAAAAAAAAATACATTTGTTCCTGTATTACATTACTGGCAGTCCCAGATAAAGGTGGGAGTGGGTCTGATCCCACTTCTGATGAAGGCACAGGATCAGATATATTGTAAAATAAAAGAGGTTCTTTAAATAATAAGAATTTAGATTTTCTTATAAATTATTTAATCAATTAATTTTACACGAAACTACACTTAATCAGTTTCAAGACACAAATAGCCATGACACCCAGTAATAGCTTAGTTTACACAAAATAGTAACAATCTACAGAGAGGCAGAGTAACAATAATTGAAAGCAATACAACCTGTGCACCGGGCAACGCCTGAAGGTAGAATGCCATTTCGCCGCCGTGCGGACTCTTTTATACGGTAGTATTGTAGGTGGGGCAACGACGTAGCGTGCTACGACGTAGCGATCACTAACTCCGCCCAGCAGCGAGGAGGTGGGAGAATGTCGTAGCGCGCTACGGCGCCATAGTGCTACGGCGTAGCCCGATGCACGTGTTGTTTACAATGTGACGCCGACATATACATACAGAATTAAAATAATACATGCATGCAAGATCTTAAATAAGAGTGGCTCACGACAGGCCTGCCATATCCCATGGCGTGCAAATATTATAGGTACAATTATTATTATTGAATAAATTATTTTTAAATATTACACTTTAAATACATTAAATATCAGTCACGGCTAAACAATTTTTATATTCAATCATTTACATTTTTATTTATTTTCCTTGTCCAATATTACAAATTACAATTATCACAATGAAGATTTACATTACTTTAATAGGCATTTAATTATTATTTAATGCCTATTAGAGTAATGTATGATAACAATAAATAACTCATAATGTTGGGCAGTAGCGACCACACGGACCCTATCTCCCGGGAGAAACCTTGTTCCTCATCTCTGGCTTGCCTTTATTGGCCGGCTGGAGTGAACACTGACGAGGAATAGAGCTCCCACCTCTTTCTTGACTGTATTGGCCGGCTTGAGTGGAGATTCGCAAGAGCAAATGTGCTCGGAGGAAGGAAGTATTCCAGTAAGATGCTGGTAGGGATCTTGACCGTACTTCCGGGATTGTCCTGATAGCCGTGGAATACCGCTCCACTCCTTATAAGCACCTCAGGACATGTTGCCCCCTTGTCACTTCGACACTTTGTGCTAGCGACCGTTTTCGGGGGCCCATTATTGAGTGTGCAAGTCACCCCCTGCCATTTTACCTGTGTATTTTATATAAGATATTGGTCAGGCAGGGGCCATAGAATTTCCATAGTTCTAGATAACCAGTTCACTTAGCCACCCAAACCCATAATCCAATATCATTGTTTCCATATCATGCAATAGTCCTGCACTAACCGGGGGTTGTCCTTGGGTGCACTAGATTAGTGCGTACAGGGATAATCGTCGGTTAATGCCTCATTTCCTTAGACACGTCTAACGGGCCTCTGCGAGTTGGCTTCGGCCCCTCGTACGCCTTCCAAAGGTCCGGGACCCTAGGGTCCCGAGAAATGTCAAAATAACTCAAAGTACCTATATATTGTAAACGTTGCGTTGTACTGCACCGCATAGTATAACAATAATAACTTAAAAACATTTAAAAATATGTCCAAATAAATAATTGAAACGCGCGTTTCGCGGCGCTAACCCGACTCATAGTTAACAAAATTTGTGAACAGATTTCGATAAAAGTTGGCGATACATTCATTATGTACCTAGTCTATATAATATGATGGGTGCGGAGAAAGGGGCGGCTGATACTTACTACCTGGCCTGGGGCCTAGAGAATTGAACTGTATTTCTAATTATTGATGTAAAATTCAGTTACCACTACTACAGTAAACTCGGTTAATCGGTGGTCAAATAACTCAGCTGCGCGCCGTGGCCGGAAAATCATATTATCTTTTTAATTACATATAGGATACTAATGAAACTTTAGTACCATTTAAAGACAGTAATTATCTATATAATAACGTTTAAGTTTAGTCTTTGGGGCACATAATGGAAGTGCTAGGACCTATTAAAGCAATTTTCTATTTACTAAAATAACTTCAAAACGGTGCATTATAGTGGATTCGTTTATTGCGTAACCAATTAACTAATTAGCCAGATCTCATGTACAAATATTACAATCATCCATATAGTCAATTCCGAGATACAGCAATCGTGCAAACGTTACTCCAGCAGGATTTTAAATATCTTCGCAACCATAGCAAATACAAATACAAATTAAGTTGTACCATTTATTTTAAATTGATTTCTAATTATTTAGATAAAATGTATTTCAAAATATCCATTAGAAAACAAAAGATCTGGCTGGGGTAACGTTACTCCAGCCGGAAGTGTTTTTATCAAATAATTAAAAAACTATCAGCTTACCAAATTTAAAAATCTGCTTACCAATTACAGAAGCTGTATTTCTAATTATCTATTGCACTTAGATGACGATTTTCGACATTATCTGGCTGGGGTAACGCACACAAATAATTAATACTCAATTGGTGCTAAATCGTACTCGAACAAGGAAATTGGTACCTTAGTAGTTTTCGAGAAAATCTACTTTGAAGGTATTCCGGCGGTAGTCACGCTCCGTTCAGCAGGACTACCATGAGCGCCGAAAAAGGGGGCATGCTACAGCTATTCTAAGTATGAAAATAATTAGTACCCATATATGTTATTCATTTCGTAAAAAAAACAGAGCTGAAGCATTTGTATTTACCGAGAAATATATATACAGGGTGAAATTGAATTCATGGGCAATCTCGTAAGGGGTCATTGTACTCGTCATAATGAACAACTTTTACTATGGGACGAAACCTGAAATCGCGAAAAAAAAATCAGCTGTTCCCTACATTTTGACGAGTTATGCGAACATAAATGTAGGGAACAGCTGATTTTTTTTTCGCGATTTCAGGTTTCGTCCCATAGTAAAAGTTGTTCATAATGATGAGTACAATGACCCCTTAAGAGATTGCCCATGAATTCAATTTCACCCTGTATATATAATAACGATGATAATTTTCGCACGACTTTGAATGTTGATTCCAAGTTTGAGGAACTTGTCACTTTCCTTAAACCTACTTATAAAATTAGTGCCGAAAATCCAAAATTAGTACCCAGTGACGAGATATACCATGCCATTGGTGGGGTGGCGGTAGTGGCGGACTTGTAGTCTTGGCCGCTCTCTCTAGGCCCCAGGCCAGGTAGTAAGTATCAGCAATATAATAACGTTTAAGTTTAGTCTTTGGGGCGCATAATGGAAGTGCTAGGACCTATTAAAGCAATTTTTGGGGTAACGTTACTCCAGCCGGAAGTGTTTTTATCAAATAATTAAAAAACTATCAGCTTACCAAATTTAAAAATCTGCTTACCAATTACAGAAGCTGTATTTCTAATTATCTATTGCACTTAGATGACGATTTTCGACATTATCTGGCTGGGGTAACGCACACTAATTATTTATCAAACATGGAAGCGATTGGCGTTGGTTGTAATCGAGCCTTTATGTCGCTGGTCAACTTGTAGGAGCCAGGTAGCAAGATCTTAATGATCTCAACCAGTAATTTTTTACCACGTACATTGTCTTCACATATATTATACAAAATATTGTAAAACAACTTAAAATAATCTCTCTACTACTTCTCAATACGGTAAACAAATAAAATTTCTTCTAATTGGTTTTAGGACTCATCATACGCAGACGGCTACTCCCCGCCGGAGCGCGTGGCGCAGCGCTACGTCATTGCTATCAAGGAGGGCAAGGGCCGCGCCACGTGACCTTCCGCCGCCGAGCGCCCGCCCTCCAGCCGCTCCGACGCCACCTCCAGCGACTCTATGCTGTAGACGTGTAGCTACACTGGCTGATATTAAATGGACTTATAAAGTGCTAGCGAAATGTGGTTTTACTATAGGTATAATGAAATGAAATTGTTTATTCTGTAAATAGGATATTTGAATAACATTTACACGTAATCTTAAAAAAAAATAATTGCTAGCGTTTCCTATCTGACTACTCTGAGAAGAAAGGCCGAAACAAACTCAGAGGTTACAGTCTCTTTTAAAGTCCTGGCATAATCTTGTTCACGCCATATGTGGACCCTGTAGATTCGTCTGAAATGGTCTTTTGAGAAAAGAACCACACAGATTTGAGTGGACCTGTCCTGTCAGTGCAAGCATTTGTCAGTAATCGTGGAGCTCAACTCAGAACTTAAGAAGAACAACTCGACGAACAATACCAAAGAAAGGACATTTGGGTAGGCCGCATAAACTACTCAAACTGCCAGACCATCATTAAAACTGAGAAAGAAAAAAAATAAAACCACATCCTCCTATTCACATAAATTAAAATAATATATTACTTTACAAAGTCATCATGTCATTTTGTTTAATATATCCAACTATGTCAATGTTTATATAATACTGGTATATTTTGAAGATTTTACTGAATAATTAGGTATAGGTTTAAAGAAACTTTATTCTCAATAAAAACAATTACATGTCACTTACTTGAGAACAATAACTAACACATAAAAAAAAAAAAAAAAAATTATAATGTAACTTTGTCCTGTGCTGCTCTGCTCTGCGTAGCATATAGGCGTGATTTTATGTTATAGAGGGCGGGCAAGGGATATCGAAGATGTAGTAGTTTATTTATGACGATTATCAGTCATATTAAGGTGTAATTTGAATGCAGTGCGAATTTAACTCAAGTGGGAGTTGGATATGACTTTACTTAGTAAGCGTTCCATACGAATATAAACCTTATTCTTATGCAGATAAAGGTGGGTTTAGACAAAACGAACATAGTACCAGAACAAGAGCTAGTTTTCTTTTATTGATATTCTTGAAATAGTTTACACAAAAATAAAAAAACGTAGTAGGGATAGAATGTGCATTCCCTCGTTTGGTCTAAATCGACCTTTAATTTTTTGTTTGTATAGGGCAAGAGAATGATGATTTGTATAAGCGAAAGTTATCAATTGTTTGATTTGAATACGAACATTAATGCTTTACAAATAATCGTATGCGACGCTTACTTAGCATGATAAATTTAGTGTGGTCTGTGAATCTCGCCTCAAATACCCCAGAAGAGAATGTTGAATCAAAGTAAGTTTAACATTTCATTCAGCTACGGAAGCATCACTAACGGTTAATGAGTGCGTGTGAGAAGTTAATCATTTGGGACTGCTTGTCGTGTTATTATATGCATACATATTATGTGCTACAGAATAGTAAGTGCGGATTTCACCAATGAAATTTTTAACGCGTTCAGCACATCTAAACGCGTTAAAGAGCTGTCAGTGTACAATATTCCATAACAATGATGACACTAACCGCTCTTGAACGCATTTTAGAAATGCTGATCGCGTTCAGTTTCAATGGTGACAGCCCTAATTCACTTTTTTGAGATTCACATTTCCGATCCGAATCTTCCTTACTTGTAATATTGTATGTGTTGATAACTTGATAGATAGTAAATAGGTATGTGTATTGAATATTTTAGTTTGCTATATTCATAGACTCATTTGTGTAAAACAATGTTTTATAAATTTATAGAATGTAATTTTTCCATATTTCATTCTAGGGTGGTTACATATTGAAGGCTGTAAACAGTATGGTGTGTAATTAAAACAATGTATTGGATACAATCTTTTATTTATTATCTAAGGTTAAAATCTAATAGAATACATGATATATAGCACTTAAGTCCGAAATATACAATCAGTTAATTTTGATTGGTAGTTAAAACGAATTGATTTTATAATTTTCTCTGGTTACTTACAAACTAAGGAATAATAATACAATTAATGGAAGAAACTAAAATATGTCAGATTTTAATTAACAAAATTTACGAGGAACTTAGTTTTGGTACAATGCTATACCTACAATATGGAAAGTCTATGGGATAAAAATAAAACATTTGCTTCAAGCAAACCATTCAGTCGTATTCGTGGTAAGATGGAAATAAAAACTCTTAAGGCGCTACCCCGAGCTAAGTGGCGCCCTCATTGAATAAAAAATCGTAGCATAGCATAGAAAATAAATTAAAAAAAATGGATTCTTGGAGTTTGTCACAAAGAGGATAAAGTATTTTTACGTTGTAAAAACAGGACTCAAAGTGTTTCGTATCCAAAGTAGATAGCAAAAGTATCAAAAGTGGCCGTTTTTGACACTTTTGCTATCTACTTTGGATACGAAACACTTTGAGTCCTGTTTTAACAACGTAAAAATACTTTATCCTCTTTGTGACAAACTCCAAGAATCCATTTTTTTTAATTTATTTTCTATGCTATGCTACGATTTTTTATTCAATGAGGGCGCCACTTAGCTCGGGGTAGCGCCTTAAGTAGGACGAAGTTGGTTGCATTATGTAATCTGGTAAATAAAAACAATTAAGTGTCCTTGCCTCAGAAACACCAATTCATTCCGACACAGCCGTTGAAGACTCGCTTATTATTATAACTTAAATCTTACGTAAGCGATGAGCAAAATTCAAGTTATGGCATATCAATACTATACGTATATCAACATAAATAAAAAATGAGATCAATATGTATTTTTCTCAACATTATGGGCGCTAAGTACGCGGGACACTGCCAACGGGCGGCGTGCAAGCACCACTTGTAACACAAATTGTGACAAGTTAAACATTTGTCATTACCTTAACGAAATTGATTTTACATTTACATATTAAATTCGTCAAATAATCAAATCATTTTATAAAGGAAAGACGACGGCTAGAGAGCTAGAAGCGATTTTTGGTACTAAGTGAAACAAAATAAATATGACTAAAAACGTAAATAGACTCGAATGTTGATTTGGATGGAGTCGGTTGAGTCTGAAAAGAAAGAAAAACAAAATATTAAGTAAAATAAATAAAAATTAGGGTTTACAAGACTCGATGTGCGCTTTTATAATTTCTAACGTGACTATTAACACAGGGAAGTAAAATGTATGGAAATACATATATGAATACGCCAATATAAAGTTCTATCGTGCATGTATTTCCATACATTTTATAGACGAGGACGTCCACGATAACATCTTCACGTTCGGAATTATAACAGCGCACATTTTATTTGTTATGTTATGGGCCAGATCTTGGCCTCTATCTCTTGCCTGATGGAAAGCGATGGATGAGGTCTATGATGGAACGAGCAAGCCCAGAAGATGCCTGTTCAGTCTTGCTTTGAAGACTAACTCGTGGCTGGCGTGGCCAATGCGTGGAAGGGGACGCTAGCAGAGAGTTCAACACTTTGGCCGTGCGCATTAAATGTGGAGGAGAAGCGCTGAGTACGACTAGTCGGTATATCGACTAAGTGCGGGTGGACCCTGCAGCACGTCTGGCAGTCCGGTAGTGAAAGGGAGATAGTGGGATCAGGTCGTTGAGCTGCTGCGCACACTCCGAAGTACATTAAAGTATAGAAGCCATGCGTTAATAAGACACATCGAACTTTACAGAAAACGACGACTTTCGATTGACAGAAAACGACGCTCTACGAAGCCGCACTTTTGGACATAATCTGAACCAAGCAATGCCACATCGGGCATGCCTTTCCCGCGATCTTTACCGGGTCATCGGTACTCCGTCGTGGAGTCTTCCCATGTAGCGCGACTCTACAGAATTTCAAACATTCGATGTGCCACATTTACAGCCGTTTACATGTTGGATTATGGAACCAGGCATTACTTTGCTGAAATCCATGACAGTAAGTATAATGTTATGTATAAATATATTGTTTAAATTCAGCAATAACTAGACCGAGGTGCGATGCACTATGCAGCAGCGGTGCTGCCTCCAACCCGCAAAAATATGCACATGCAGAAGTAGCGGTTATTATGGGGCAACATGCAACACAAACCTACATGTACAGTCACGAGCATAAATACACTCCCGTCATCTTGACGACAGAATCAGATATTACCGAGCTGTTCATAGTAATATATTTATGGTCGTGACTGTACACTTGTACAGTCAGAATTTAGTTATTGCGGAATTAAAACTAAATATTTTTACGTATTATTAGCCAGCTACCTCTAGACAGCCTGCCGGTCGGTCATGAGCCCCTGCAGCTTGCGCGCCACGTGCGCGTTGGCCAGGCGCGCCCTCTTCACCACGTCGCCGCCCAGCTCCGCGCCGCGCTTCACGCCGAGCGCGCCCAGCGACGACGTCAGGCCGCCCACCTCGCACGATACCATCGTGTTGATCGCGTGCAGGTCCTGGTAGTATAATTGTGTTAATAACTTACTAGTGGCTAAGGTATGAAATTAATGTGGTGGTTAGGCATGCAGACTGTTAACCTAGCTGCGAAATTTTATTTGCAGGATAACTTTTACTAAGTAGTAAAAGTTAATTTGGTCGTATTCGCTTATGACTATTTAATACTTTTATTGCCACTTTCATTTTTATGAAGTCTATGAGTGCCGCATACATATCGCGACAAACACATCGCGCAGGTTAGCGGCTCTGCAAAATGACAATATTTTAGACTATAAAACTAGTTTTTTATACTTACACATAAAAAATCATCAGTTTATCTCTTAATTATTTTACATTCTTATTTTGAACAGGAAATACAGCTTCAGCATCAACACGCGCGGCGTGTTTACAAAAAACACGCGACACTTAAAATGTATATTATGGCAAGCCGAGCTTTCAGGCTTGTATGAAGGTGCGTAAGTAAGTAGTTACCTTGGCAGGACTGCGACTGAACCGGTACGTGAGGTGGTGGTGCGGCGGCGGCGGCGTGGTGAGCGGCTTGACGTACAGCTGGTGGCGCTCCGACACGCGCTGGCCGGCCGGCGAGCGCGCCGCCGCGTAAGTAAGTAGTTACCTTGGCAGGACTGCGACTGAACCGGTACGTGAGGTGGTGGTGCGGCGGCGGCGGCGTGGTGAGCGGCTTGACGTACAGCTGGTGGCGCTCCGACACGCGCTGGCCGGCCGGCGAGCGCGCCGCCGCGTAAGTAAGTAGTTACCTTGGCAGGACTGCGACTGAACCGGTACGTGAGGTGGTGGTGCGGCGGCGGCGGCGTGGTGAGCGGCTTGACGTACAGCTGGTGGCGCTCCGACACGCGCTGGCCGGCCGGCGAGCGCGCCGCCGCGTAAGTAAGTAGTTACCTTGGCAGGACTGCGACTGAACCGGTACGTGAGGTGGTGGTGCGGCGGCGGCGGCGTGGTGAGCGGCTTGACGTACAGCTGGTGGCGCTCCGACACGCGCTGGCCGGCCGGCGAGCGCGCCGCCGCGTAAGTAAGTAGTTACCTTGGCAGGACTGCGACTGAACCGGTACGTGAGGTGGTGGTGCGGCGGCGGCGGCGTGGTGAGCGGCTTGACGTACAGCTGGTGGCGCTCCGACACGCGCTGGCCGGCCGGCGAGCGCGCCGCCGCGTAAGTAAGTAGTTACCTTGGCAGGACTGCGACTGAACCGGTACGTGAGGTGGTGGTGCGGCGGCGGCGGCGTGGTGAGCGGCTTGACGTACAGCTGGTGGCGCTCCGACACGCGCTGGCCGGCCGGCGAGCGCGCCGCCGCGTAAGTAAGTAGTTACCTTGGCAGGACTGCGACTGAACCGGTACGTGAGGTGGTGGTGCGGCGGCGGCGGCGTGGTGAGCGGCTTGACGTACAGCTGGTGGCGCTCCGACACGCGCTGGCCGGCCGGCGAGCGCGCCGCCGCGTAAGTAAGTTGTCGTGTGTATGTAAGCACCTTTATATCATTAGTTCGTATACGTATCTTACACTATAAAACATGTAGCATTATTTTAATAAAGACAGTATTTACTCATCATTCGTCTTGGTATCATTTCGCTCCAATTTCCAACATCACATGGCGACCGTGACGTAAGAGTCCCCGGGACTATGTTTAGAATTCCTTTCTCCATATAAGGATACCCTTCCACGATGAACCGCAAGTGTAGTCGCAAACAAAGTCTTGTGAGAAACAGTGTTTTTTGTGTCAGTAATCATAATCAATATTATCATGGGGAAAAGTCAGAGTAAGGAAGAAGTCATTATCGCCCAAACAGCTTCTGGCGGAAATAACAACGCAGATTTGGAGCAGCTAAAGTACCATACCAGTACAACGAATGTGGTCTTGTTGGTGATTTTGTTGCTGCTGTTGCTGGGATTCCTGTACCTTATAATCAGGATTTACAAGACCTGTCACACCAAGTGGATGATCAATGAAATAAATCGACACGCTTTGCGAAGATCAATTTCATACTTCCGGCGAGACCCAAAAAATGGTATGGGAACAGAGAACGTATAGGCGAGAATTTCAAAAGGACTAAACTAGGTATTTGATAAGGCATGGTGGACAACGACACGTAACACATAAATAAATATTGAACGCCATATTAGGCGAAATAATCAAGAGTCAAAGCTTAAAGAAGACAACTGCGTGCTGATACTGTCCTTCGAGCACCAAAGTGAAAATAAAAATAAAAGTGAAGTGAAGTGATAACGTTAAAATAAAGTGTGTGACTACCCCCGTGTAAGTGCCCCAATTTGTAAAGGCATTAGTTCGTTCGCTAGCATCCAAAAGTGGAACTTTAGACATTATTAATTAACCATAAATAGAGAAAACACGTGGACAGTTTAATGTATTAACCATTATTTAATATGCTAATTGAAATGTACCGCATTGTGTATGTACGTAAACAGTAGTATAAAAAGTAAATATATGTAAATAAAAGACGCCTCAAATTTGGAAAGGCTTAGATACTTCATAATTTTACCATATGGCTCAAGAGCTATCAGATTTACTTGCAAAGATAAAAGAATTGAGAACATATTTAGTGAAGATAGGTGCCACGAGACGAGTAGGTAGAATAATTGAAGTAAAGGTACGAGAAGCTAACCACTTGTATGAAAAATATCAATATACTTTAGAAAAACTAGAAGCAATTAAAGGTAGCATTAAGGAACAAGAATACTTGTTCGTAAAAAAAAATTGTGAACAATTTAATATAATATATAAGGAAGTATTAAGCTTGTGTTTTGTGACAACTGAGGAAAGCCTAAAAATGGCCAAGTTCGATTTAAAGATAGCTATGAATTTATTGCCTGTTTCAGCCGACGATGAATCCAGTATTAATCGTCTTATAGATGGTATTGAATATTACAGCTCAGAGCTCGACGACGAATCCCAGAAAAGGTTAGTAAACTTTGTTTTGAAAAATAGACTAACTCGGGGTGCAAAATTGAAATTATCCCCAAATTATTCTAGTACTAATGCACTTATTAACGATATGAAAATTCAGCTGTTACCGAAAAAGTCGGCAACTGCAATACAACGCAAACTACAAAGTTTCAGACAGGATAATCAATCAATTGATGAGTTTGGTAATAAAATTACAGAAATGTTCGTAGACCTGACCATCTCTCAGTCGGAAGGTAAGGACCACGCATACCAGGTTTTACGTCCTCTGAACGAAAAACTCGCTATAAAATGTTTTGCAGATGGTTTGAGAAATCGTAGACTCAGTACAGTTATCACAGCAAGGAACTATACCTCTTTAAAGGATGCCATCCAAGCGGCTTTAGATGAAGAAATATCACGACCTACCGATTCTGAAGTATTGTATTTCAATCGCAATAACTATTATAATAACAATTACAGGGGTTTCGGGAATCGTCGAGCCAGTACGAGGGCCAGAGGTACGTCACACTCAGCTGCAGAAGAGCAGAACAGCGAGATCATTGGTTACCAGCAGGGTACAGGACGCGGTTGGCGAGGTCAACAGAACTCAGCGCGCGGTGCAAGGCGGTCATCCTTCAGGAGCAGAGGTAGATCTAATTATAGCCGCCAAGCACAATTAAATACTTTGACAAACGCAGACTCGACTTCTTTGCAGACAACAGAAGCTTCTTTGCAAACGACCGAATCTCATTTGCCATCCGATGAAAATAATGAGTTTTTTCGTGACTAAAAGAGCAATTCTTTTTACAAATAATAATTCTAGTACCATTTATTTAAATGGCCGTAATGGTTACCCATATAATTGGTTAATTGACACCGGTGCCTCCATATCGGCAATAAAATATAAACATGTAATGAAACAAAACATTCCAATCCATAAACAGAACATTGACGTATCAGGAATGGGAGGCAAAGTTCAATCTATTGGATATGTTTATCTAGAATTGAGATCTAAGAATCAGATACTGAAACATAAATTCTATGTTTTTAATTCCTTGCCTTGTAAGACTAGTGGCATAATAGGGCATGACTTCTTAAACAAATACAAATCAATTCTAAACCTAGGTAACAATACTTTGTTGTTATGGAATAATAATCTTGCAATTTCCTTTCCATTATGTTTTCCACGCAAAAGTATAAAGATACCCGCGAGGTGTGAATCAATACATTTTATTAGTGTCCAGCCGAGGTATGCATTTGAAGAAATCGTTATTAGTGCATCAGAACTGCAAAACGGAGTTTTTATAGCTAGCTCATTGGTTAAACCTAAAAACGGAATGCTTCCGATCCGAGTCCTTAACACAACGGATAATGATTTAACCTTAGATGACATTAATCCCATAATACAAAAATCCTCGGAATACAATATTTGTTCTTTTGAGAAAACAATAAGTAACGCGGTAAGGGTTAAGAGCCTGTTTTCTGCTCTAGATTTAAAGCACTTAAATAAAGAGGAACAATTATCAATAGAGAAAATATGTGCGAAGTATTCCGACATTTTTTGTCTAGCAGGAGACAAAATGACGACAACCGAATTATATAGGCACAAAATTAACTTGAAACCTAACGTAGCTCCGGTATATTCAAAGCCATATAGACTACCATACTCACAGAAAGGAGAACTAAACAAACAAATAGACAACTTACTTCAGCAAGGTATTATAGAAAAATGTAACAGCGAATGGTCAAGCCCAGTTTTACTAGTACCCAAAAAACCAGACTCAGCGGGTAATAAAAAATGGCGATTAGTTATTGATTATCGCAAACTTAACAACAGCATTCAAGATGATAAGTTTCCTCTTCCAAATATAAATGAAATATTAGACTCTTTATCGGGCTGTTTATACTTCAGCCATTTAGATTTAAACCAAGGTTTCTATAACGTTGACCTACACGAAGACAGCCGCAAATACACAGCATTTGCTTCAGGGCAATACCAAATGACGCGTATGCCCATGGGTTTAAAAACCAGCCCCAGTTCTTTCTCACGCATGATGACAATGGCTATGGCCGGTCTAACATATGAAAAGTGCTTAGTATATCTCGATGATTTGATAGTCTTTGGAAAGTCTCTATCTCATCACAATAAAAACCTCATAGACATATTTGACCGCTTACGCAAAGTCAACTTAAAACTAAACCCTACAAAATGCAATTTCCTAAGGAAAGAAATACTTTATTTAGGCCATATAGTATCTAGTGAAGGTGTACTGCCAGATCCCGCAAAAACAAGTGTTATTAAGGATTACCCAATTCCTAAAAATGTGGATGATGTAAAACGCTTTGTCGCATTTGCGAACTACTATCGTAAATTTATCCCAAATTTTGCAGATAAGGCATATTATCTTAATTTATTGTGCAGGAAAAATGTAGTGTTTAATTGGGATGACAACTGTCAGAAATCATTTGACATACTTAAAGAGACTATGATAACACCGCCAATACTGCAATATCCTAATTTTGCACTTGAAAATAAATTCGTGTTACAAACAGACGCATCAGGCTACGCAGTTGGAGCAATTTTATCAAATGCGGATAGGCGCCCAGTTGCTTACGCTAGCAGAGGCCTAAATAAATCAGAGAAAAACTATCCCACCATAGAAAAGGAACTATTAGCAATAGTGTGGGGGGTGAAACATTTTAGACCATATTTATTTGGCCGTCATTTTAAAATTATAACTGACCACAAACCTTTGATTTACTTGTTCAATCTCAAAGATCCTTCCAGCAGACTACTTAAATTTAAATTGATACTTGAGGAATACGATTACGAAATTGAGTACGTCAAAGGTAGTGACAATGCAGCTGCGGACGCACTGTCTCGATTAACTTCAAAAGATTTACAGGACATGAATAATAATTTATGTGTTATGACACGGGCGCAGAAACTAAAATTGAATGCCAAACCATCAACAGACGATGCAATCCAGCCAAGCGATTATTTTGAAAAACCAAAAGTTGTCGAGGCACAGAATAGGCCAAAAGAAGTGGTTGAATTAAGATTTATAGACAATTCAGGATTAGGAAACTTAAGAAAAAACAACGAACTAAATAAAGAAAACAATGTTTTTATGTATTCAAAAAATAATAAGACTATATTTATAAAACCAACGGCTCACTCGCAAATGACTCGAGCAGAATTTGTGAAAGCGCTGAGTAATTTTTGTAGCGAAATATGTGTAGAGGAAGTGTACTTTATGAAAAATGAGAATAATAGAATATTTCTTGAAAAATTAATCAGACAAATCAAAGATAGCGAAAATTGGTTAGGGCCCAGATTAATCATAATACAAGACGTAGAACGCGTAGAAAATAAGGACGATAGGAAAGTAATACTTAATGATTTTCATCTTTTACCGACAAGCGGTCACGCGGGTATAAGACGAATGGTAAATAAAATTCGGCAATATTATTTTTGGCCAGGATTAGATACTGATGTTAAAAATTATGTGAAAAAATGCTCACATTGCCAGAAACAAAAGTACACAGTACAAGTAAAGGAACCCATGGCCGTCACCACAACGGCACACACGGCGTTTGAAAAGATATTCCTAGATTTAGTTGGGCCTTTAGATAAGGACAATAATGACTATTCATATATTCTAACAATACAGTGCGAGTTGTCAAAGTATGTATGTGCTTTTCCACTTATTACAAAAACAGCAGCAGAAGTTGCTCGTTCTTTTGTGGACAACTTCGTGCTTCATCATGGTGTGCCGAAGGAAATCGCCACCGACAGGGGTACTGAGTTCATGGCAGATACAGTAAAAGAGGTTTGTGCTTTGCTTAATATTAAAAAACTTAACTCAACTGCATATCACCATCAAAGCATAGGAGCTTTGGAAAACTCACATAAAAGTTTGTCAACATTTCTTCGTATTCAAACGGAACAAAAAACGGAATCCTGGAGTACTTGGCTACCCTATTGGTGTTTCGCCTATAATACTTCTGTAAATACGTCTACTAAATTCACTCCGTTTGAATTAGTTTACGGTAAAAAGTGCATTTTACCAAGCAATCTCACTCAAAAAATAGAACCATTATATAACTATGACAGTTACCCACTGGAACTAAAATACAGGCTACAGGTATCACAAACGCAAGCTCGCAAAAATTTAATTAACAGTAAGTTGGTAACAAAACGTAGGTATGACACCTACGTTAACCCCACACATTATAGCCATAATGACAAAGTTTTAGTAAAAAATGAAACAGGCAATAAACTGACAAGCTTATACTCAGGACCTTACAAAGTTATCAGGGATATTTCACCAAATGTAGAAATCGAAATTAATGGTAAAACAGATGTTATTCATAAAAACCGAACAAAGCTCTATTATGATTGATTTACTGCAATTGCACTGTAAACATTCAAATTGAATTGTAAAAAAAAAAAAAAAAAAAAAAAAAAACAACCTGTCGTTGTCGTGTCTACTTATAATATCTAACCAAAATGTAACCACATACTAGTAATAAGCATCTAATATTGTGTACTCAACCAAACTAACCTATAATTTAGTAATATTTCTAAACTAACAAAAAAAAAAAACTTTTATTTTTTTTTTATTTTTTCTCCCCCCGGGGAGGTGTCGTGTGTATGTAAGCACCTTTATATCATTAGTTCGTATACGTATCTTACACTATAAAACATGTAGCATTATTTTAATAAAGACAGTATTTACTCATCATTCGTCTTGGTATCATTTCGCTCCAATTTCCAACATCACAAAGTAGTTACCTTGGCAGGACTGCGACTGAACCGGTACGTGAGGTGGTGGTGCGGCGGCGGCGGCGTGGTGAGCGGCTTGACGTACAGCTGGTGGCGCTCCGACACGCGCTGGCCGGCCGGCGAGCGCGCCGCCGCGTAAGTAAGTAGTTACCTTGGCAGGACTGCGACTGAACCGGTACGTGAGGTGGTGGTGCGGCGGCGGCGGCGTGGTGAGCGGCTTGACGTACAGCTGGTGGCGCTCCGACACGCGCTGGCCGGCCGGCGAGCGCGCCGCCGCGTAAGTAAGTAGTTACCTTGGCAGGACTGCGACTGAACCGGTACGTGAGGTGGTGGTGCGGCGGCGGCGGCGTGGTGAGCGGCTTGACGTACAGCTGGTGGCGCTCCGACACGCGCTGGCCGGCCGGCGAGCGCGCCGCCGCGTAAGTAAGTAGTTACCTTGGCAGGACTGCGACTGAACCGGTACGTGAGGTGGTGGTGCGGCGGCGGCGGCGTGGTGAGCGGCTTGACGTACAGCTGGTGGCGCTCCGACACGCGCTGGCCGGCCGGCGAGCGCGCCGCCGCGTAAGTAAGTAGTTACCTTGGCAGGACTGCGACTGAACCGGTACGTGAGGTGGTGGTGCGGCGGCGGCGGCGTGGTGAGCGGCTTGACGTACAGCTGGTGGCGCTCCGACACGCGCTGGCCGGCCGGCGAGCGCGCCGCCGCGTAAGTAAGTAGTTACCTTGGCAGGACTGCGACTGAACCGGTACGTGAGGTGGTGGTGCGGCGGCGGCGGCGTGGTGAGCGGCTTGACGTACAGCTGGTGGCGCTCCGACACGCGCTGGCCGGCCGGCGAGCGCGCCGCCGCGTAAGTAAGTAGTTACCTTGGCAGGACTGCGACTGAACCGGTACGTGAGGTGGTGGTGCGGCGGCGGCGGCGTGGTGAGCGGCTTGACGTACAGCTGGTGGCGCTCCGACACGCGCTGGCCGGCCGGCGAGCGCGCCGCCGCGTAAGTAAGTAGTTACCTTGGCAGGACTGCGACTGAACCGGTACGTGAGGTGGTGGTGCGGCGGCGGCGGCGTGGTGAGCGGCTTGACGTACAGCTGGTGGCGCTCCGACACGCGCTGGCCGGCCGGCGAGCGCGCCGCCGCGTAAGTAAGTAGTTACCTTGGCAGGACTGCGACTGAACCGGTACGTGAGGTGGTGGTGCGGCGGCGGCGGCGTGGTGAGCGGCTTGACGTACAGCTGGTGGCGCTCCGACACGCGCTGGCCGGCCGGCGAGCGCGCCGCCGCGTAAGTAAGTAGTTACCTTGGCAGGACTGCGACTGAACCGGTACGTGAGGTGGTGGTGCGGCGGCGGCGGCGTGGTGAGCGGCTTGACGTACAGCTGGTGGCGCTCCGACACGCGCTGGCCGGCCGGCGAGCGCGCCGCCGCGTAAGTAAGTAGTTACCTTGGCAGGACTGCGACTGAACCGGTACGTGAGGTGGTGGTGCGGCGGCGGCGGCGTGGTGAGCGGCTTGACGTACAGCTGGTGGCGCTCCGACACGCGCTGGCCGGCCGGCGAGCGCGCCGCCGCGTAAGTAAGTAGTTACCTTGGCAGGACTGCGACTGAACCGGTACGTGAGGTGGTGGTGCGGCGGCGGCGGCGTGGTGAGCGGCTTGACGTACAGCTGGTGGCGCTCCGACACGCGCTGGCCGGCCGGCGAGCGCGCCGCCGCGTAAGTAAGTAGTTACCTTGGCAGGACTGCGACTGAACCGGTACGTGAGGTGGTGGTGCGGCGGCGGCGGCGTGGTGAGCGGCTTGACGTACAGCTGGTGGCGCTCCGACACGCGCTGGCCGGCCGGCGAGCGCGCCGCCGCGTAAGTAAGTAGTTACCTTGGCAGGACTGCGACTGAACCGGTACGTGAGGTGGTGGTGCGGCGGCGGCGGCGTGGTGAGCGGCTTGACGTACAGCTGGTGGCGCTCCGACACGCGCTGGCCGGCCGGCGAGCGCGCCGCCGCGTAAGTAAGTAGTTACCTTGGCAGGACTGCGACTGAACCGGTACGTGAGGTGGTGGTGCGGCGGCGGCGGCGTGGTGAGCGGCTTGACGTACAGCTGGTGGCGCTCCGACACGCGCTGGCCGGCCGGCGAGCGCGCCGCCGCGTAAGTAAGTAGTTACCTTGGCAGGACTGCGACTGAACCGGTACGTGAGGTGGTGGTGCGGCGGCGGCGGCGTGGTGAGCGGCTTGACGTACAGCTGGTGGCGCTCCGACACGCGCTGGCCGGCCGGCGAGCGCGCCGCCGCGTAAGTAAGTAGTTACCTTGGCAGGACTGCGACTGAACCGGTACGTGAGGTGGTGGTGCGGCGGCGGCGGCGTGGTGAGCGGCTTGACGTACAGCTGGTGGCGCTCCGACACGCGCTGGCCGGCCGGCGAGCGCGCCGCCGCGTAAGTAAGTAGTTACCTTGGCAGGACTGCGACTGAACCGGTACGTGAGGTGGTGGTGCGGCGGCGGCGGCGTGGTGAGCGGCTTGACGTACAGCTGGTGGCGCTCCGACACGCGCTGGCCGGCCGGCGAGCGCGCCGCCGCGTAAGTAAGTAGTTACCTTGGCAGGACTGCGACTGAACCGGTACGTGAGGTGGTGGTGCGGCGGCGGCGGCGTGGTGAGCGGCTTGACGTACAGCTGGTGGCGCTCCGACACGCGCTGGCCGGCCGGCGAGCGCGCCGCCGCGTAAGTAAGTAGTTACCTTGGCAGGACTGCGACTGAACCGGTACGTGAGGTGGTGGTGCGGCGGCGGCGGCGTGGTGAGCGGCTTGACGTACAGCTGGTGGCGCTCCGACACGCGCTGGCCGGCCGGCGAGCGCGCCGCCGCGCCGCGCCCCGCCGGCAGCGGCGACAGGCTGCACTCCTGCCATATATGTGCCGTTAGAAAATTGCGGCGCTAATCATGGATTTCTTCACACATCATCTGAACAATATTATATCTGAACTTTAAAATAACTGCGACAACACCGACCTTGATGAGGTCGGTGTTGAATGAATTAATGAAATGCACCGACCCCAGCGTGGTTTAACCAGACTCGAGAAATCGAATGAACCCAAAGATTTGCAATAACCCTGGATTCTCATAGTTCATAGGACTACAGAGGCCATTGCCCATCAAGGAGTAGACCGGCGGGCGCTGTAATGGTAGGAAAGATGTGCCCATAGGATATGGAAGGATTGGCAAGCCGTACCGAATATGTATCCTAGATTAGGCAATGGAATAGCGGAGAGGGGTGATCTATGGATGCGCATATTTTCACGACGTTGCCGCCAGGTTGGTTCAGTTCCTGCTTCATCGGTGCATCTGCTCTTTGCTGTTTCCAATGTCTTCTTCTGAGGTCTAGATGCTATCCGTTTCAGGTTTCTTGTAAATCTCGCTAGCAGTGTTCTTAATCTAATCTTGGCCTTCAGCCGTGTCCATCCAAAAATAGATTTCCTTGTCGAAGTAGGTAAGTCATGTCCTGTTTTCAGGTTGACGCGATTGTAAATTTATCTTTCAAAGTTATGCACACTATTCAGCACAAGCAATTAATAAAACTCCCGACCCATCCGATAGGGTGTCGCGTCGCCTTATAATTAATTTTAATACAATGACGTATCACTTGGCACCCCTCGATCCAAAGCAAAATATCTAAAGGAATGTTGGTTGGGTCACAGCTACCTGAGATAGAATGCGCGCTCACAAAAATAACTATTTTAGAACACTGAAGCACTACACTGCACATAATATTATTATAATTGACACACACATATTATAATTTAAAGTTAGTTGAATAAATTGTAAATACAGCATTTATGATGTATGGATTTATAATGAGATCCACTCATAACTTTAAGCGAAGAGCCTATAGAGATATGGAAAAATCTCACCAGATTAGCTTACACGGGGTCAAGCTATGTCGCACAGACTGGTTCATTCGGCAGGCAATTAGTCCCTCGTATGCATTTTAAAGACTCACTATCGTTAAAAATAATCCATGACACTGCACACCACACACCACTCGAAATAAACACGAAAACAGTGGTCCGAACGCATCGCAGCACACGTGCGCCCCCGTCGACGGTCGACGCGCTAATCTCGACCTAGATGAGGTCGGTGTTTTTTTTTAATATTTCTTTTGAAGTGTAAAAGTATTTGTTAAAACCAATTTCTAAATATCACTCGCACTTTCAAAACAGGAATAATGTGTGAGTGAGAGAGAATGACTGCCTATGGAAGGCGGAAAATGGAGCTTTTAAACGGCCTTTGTCCAACAGTGGGACGTCTTTATGTTAATATAATGATGATGATAGTCATAAACATGAGAGTTAGAAGGAACTATACTATACTATGATAAGATAGGATACTTACATCTTTATGTTTCCCAGTAAACCTCAATGCGAAGTTTTGCATA
Source organism: Xanthia togata (assembly GCA_963853775.1). Taxonomy (NCBI): domain Eukaryota; kingdom Metazoa; phylum Arthropoda; class Insecta; order Lepidoptera; family Noctuidae; genus Xanthia; species Xanthia togata. Next base: position 9,569,972 of record OY970805.1, read on the forward strand.
CATTGAACATAAACCTTATTATAGAAATTAATTAAATCGCCTCTCTCTGGTGAACCTGAAAAACAATAATTATAATGAAATCTTTTTTGAAACACGTCAATATCTTTCTGGGGCAGAAGGAAGTGCCAAGTCATCATTCTTCTTATTATTTTCGGATCGCCGGTACATTTGCTTATACTGTTTCGGCCCAGTACGAGGCCACATTAATTGCGTCGTCAGGGGCATTGTTCAGATCGTCAAAAGTGCAGGTAAGTGTACAATTGGGAAACTAGCAGATGAGACATCTGTTTAGGAGCACTGCACTCGCGCTGGATATTAGGTGGATCAATAATGCCCCATTTCGCCAGATTATGTTTGCAGCGGTTATCATTGTCTTAGTGTGCTCTCACACTGAGACAATAATAGGACTATTATTATGTTTCTATACCCCACAAAACCGGCATCACGGTTCGTCTGGAGGGAACAGACCAGACAAAAAGAGTTAAGTCGCTACATCTCATTTTCGGATTGAGCTTCTATACAACTATACTGAGATAAAAAGAAAGCTACTTACTCTCTCCTTCACTCTGTTTGATAAGAACAGATCTGTATACATGATTGTCAGCTAAAGGTCGCTGTCTATAACAACGCATGATTTCTGCAAACGTCCTTTCTACTTGATTAGTAGGATTGTTTGACACCTGAAAATAAGTCGTCGATAATTTTATTAGGAGGTATTTACCAGGAATGTAACCTACACGCGAGATTAATATGCTAATGGTCCTAAAGCGGGTATCAATAGGCGTAGTTTCCTGCTCGCGTAGCATGACCATCATAGAAACGGGTTTTGTCGACGGAAGAATAGACAAAATGACAGAATCAACATGTGTCATTTTACCATAAAAGACAAACTTCGAAACTGGGTGTACCATAAACGCCCCGAAGCGGTAGGCGCAGCATGATATGTTAAACCAGTCATAATTGTATCCATAATGCTTGTACTGAAGAAAAGTAACATTATTACACGTTGTATGCTGATGAACGAAGATCTACGAGAGACACAATATTGTGTCTTATGATTGCGGCTATTCTACGGTTCACATACAGGCAATTAATTTGCTAACGCCAAGACCTACTTTCCGCGATTAATTTTATATTCATTTGGTACAATCAGAGACCAAATCGGTATGATCGATACGAGTATTTTTTCGGTCACAACTTAAATATTTTACAGGTACTTTTAAAGGTTAAATTAAATTGAATAAAACCAGTATTCATACCAGATACAGAAATTAAAATTACCTCCATCTTACAAGTGCCGTCGGCATTAGTTGAAGGGCGCGCATCGCCTGAGTGTGTGTAACCGGTAACTTAATAGAGGTAAACGTTTCTTCTTCTTGGTTTGAAGACAACACGTTGCACCGACCCCAAATCAATTGTAGTATGGGCGAGAGAATGATGATGTATTGCGGCCTATTAATAGAGGTTGAAAGGGAAATACTTACTCTACATATAACATATACGGCACACATGAGGATCTGGTCGAGGTGGCGATCCTTCATGAGCTGCGTTTGATGCATGATGGAGTACTCGAGGCAGGTCCATATCTTGCGCTTTAATTCCTCGTCGGTGAGGCGCAGTCGGGTGCATAAGTCGTTTATACGGACCACTGCTAGGCTGTAGAACTGCAATAAAAAAGTGTTATTCGAGCGGCAAGAAGAATAAATAGCCAGCGCGGCTACAAGTAGGATTTCTTTCATATAATGCTTTTAATAATGCTCTTTGACTCTTTTCTTTGATTTGAGTGCCTTCCTGATTTATTTGTGGGTTTGTTGAACAGCTTGTCAGCTAGCTGTAAACTCAAGATTCTGAGCCCTCATATGTTCAGACAGTGAATACTAAAAAGTATTGCAAGTTTACAAGCTCATTTTTATTTTATTTTTGTTTTTACATAAAGGGAACAATTAATTGTTGTCTAGATGAGCCATTTAACATTGTGGCAAGTTTTATAATCAGAAATCAAGCACTTTGAGCCTTATAGAAATAAGTGTAAGACTTGAAACGACTTACTTTTCTAAAGAAGAGTATTAATGAGTTATTAGTTTTCTTAGGTGTGGACGTGTTGCTGTTCGTTTCGCCGTTTGAACAACTTGGTGTGGGCTGTGATGTACTAGACTCTTGTCTTGCCGGGGTATTGTTTGTGGCAACTGAAACAAGAAGTTATAACATTTTAGGTGTAAGTAGAGACTTAAATGAAATTGTCATCAGTTTAAGTCAGAGGGGTTATTGCGTAATTAACTTACAATGGCAATTTTGACGGTTGAACAGAAGAATTTTTCAAACTTATTTATTTAACAGTTTATGTACACACATATAAACAGACAAGAAGAAAGGAACAGAAAATAACGTACAAACGTGATGATGCTTATGTGTAAAGAAATCTCTGCCAGCGTACACTACAGCCTAGCCCAGCCCTTTCAGCATATACTTATGAAGCAATGGATTTGCAATTTCCTCCAAAATCCTTCGGGTTCTGATTGAAAGTGTGTTACGCAATTAAGTTGCAGGACTTAATTACATTGATTGAAGTGCGCTCGTGATATGCAATGCAAAACCAATTCGAAATTACTGACTCCCCAATATTTTAAGAAGGCGTAGTGCCGATATAAGAGAAGTAATAAAGATATTGAGTACAAGTTGTTATTAATCATGTCTTACCTAATAATGATTGTCCAGGTTTGATAGGATCTTTGAATAGCTGCTTCTTCGCCTGGTCGGCCATTGGTGAGAGGTAACGATCAGTATCAGCTGAGACAGGTGACTGAAGACCATCTGTAAAAGAAGTACCTGCTGTCATATACGCAAAAGTAAAATACTGAGAAATGTTATACTTAGCACTTAAACTTTGAAAAAGAGGTTTATTTTAAATATAAAAAAATTACTCAATGAAAACTAAGGTAATTCTTTAGATTTCCTACATCTAAACAATTACCTTAGTTTTTCAACCGACTTCAAAAAGGAGGAGGTTCTCAATTCGACTGTATGTTTTTTTTTTTATTGTATGTTTGTTACGCGATTACTCCGCCAATTATGAATTGATTTTGATAATTCTTTTTTTGTTTGGTAGGGCATACTTCAGAAGTGGTCCCATATAAATTTAGTCAAGATCTGATGAGGGGTTTTTGAGTTAGCTTCAATAATACGTATTTTTCCGATCTAGTATATGTGGACGATATTCTAATAGTTCCTGTTACTGTAATTTACATAGCAGGTAATGGGTATTCAAATTTTTGTGGGGGTTTTGTGTAGGTACCACAACTAAAAAGTGAAAAATAAAAACTTTTTCACAAAAAATAAAACCGACTTCCAAAAAAAACACTACAAAGTGAAAAATAACTTTGATTTCGGAAGTCGGTGGCAAAAAAACGAAAATAAAAGCCCCAAGACACCGACTTCCGAAATCAAAGTTATTTTTCACTTTGTAGTGTTTTTTTTGGAAGTCGGTTTTATTTTTTGTGAAAAAGTTTTTATTGTGAGTAATTTTCCGCGGCATTTACGAGTAATGTCTTGAAAAAGAGGTTTAATTTCAAAGTTTGACTCAATTTACAGAAATATCAGGAACACAATGGATGATTATAAGATAAGAGACATACCAGAGAAAAGCTGGAAGGATTTTATGAAAGATGAGATGGCCAGGAAGGAATTGAACTCTAAATTTATGGCTAAAAGAGACTTGAACAACAAGAAAGGTTGGCGTAACTTGACCCTATGGGATAAGGGCAGAAAGATAAGGTACTTACTTGACCTACGATGCGGCGAATCATGTACTCTGACGTCATTGGACGGTGGCACCGGCGTTTTACTGATTTGATCCCACAATGGGCTGTCTGATGTCCACACCAGAGACTCCAATACTTCTTCCTCCACCTAATAAAAAGAGAAATATATCTCAAGAACTTTTGTTTCGATATTTCTTCACATTTGTAGCTCACATAAATTAAGTATGTTGTAGTATAGTTTGACCGAGACCGCTGTTCCGCGCCTCAGGTATGTACACGGGAGATGGGGGGGCAGTGCAGGCCGCTCATTCGTCAACGCTCACGCCATCTCGTCAGTCATTGGTCAACGCTGCCGCCCGCCTCGCCGCACATTCCTAAGGTGCGGAACAGCGGTCTCGGTCAAACTATAGTACAGTACCCTAATGTTGCTAGGGCAAATAAAGGTTTTCATCTTTGTGAGGGAGCTTGCTTGAAATAGTTTGAATGGTATGGGTACTATGCTAGAGTAAAATTACACACACTTGAGATATTTCAGTTAGCGATGACTATTGCAAATGTCCATAGAAGGCAGTAACCAGTTATCACCAGATGGGCCGAACAATCAGCCTACAATATTCCCACTGCTGGGACCCAGACCTCCTCTCTGTGAGAGGGAGTGGGCCGTGATCCACCACGCGGGCCCAGTACGGCTTGGTAGATGTCACATGTCTTCGAATTTTTGGTTCTAGGACATGCCGGTTTCTACACAATGTTTTCCTTCACCGTTTTGAGAGCAGTGGTGATGAAATAATTTACACAAAGTAAAGCGCCTGTCTGTGTTCGAACCTACGACCTACCACGTCGTTACCACTGGGCCACCACTGCTCTTTTCCACCCAATATAATATAAGATAAGAATTTGCTTACAGCATTCAGATGTTTAATAACATCCCGACTGAGTTTCTCGACGACTGCCTGTACTACCAGCTCGATAATCTTGTAAAAGTGGAAGGCACTGAGTCCGTATATCTGTAGCACTCTCGGAAACTTGAGCGAGTGAACGCCGTACGCGTGTAGAACAATTTCTGTGCAACACGCGTATACTGCTAGCTGGTATGTTTCTTGATTGAGCAGCATCTGTTGGGTAAAGTTTTTGTTTATAAACAGTCCCAAATAGGAGCCTTTAAGCAAGCAGGTCGCTTTGCTGGAGGAGGCTATCTCAGTATAAAGATGTAAGCCTGACTGCCGCGAGAATCAAGGCCGAACATAAGCCGTTTTTATGGATGTTACAACAAAAACGTAATATTTGTATGCAGCAATCAAATGGCCATTGCATGGCTAGTTAACCTTTGTGTTCTGAAGTATTTTCTTTTACTTTACGTGTCTTACACAGTAACTAGAGATTTACATAAGTACGACATAACACTGACATAATTTATACTGCAGTTGCTGATCAGCTGTTTGGTAAGAATACTGATATTTGCATAACCATTCAGTATGTCTGTATAAACGCTCTTAGCGTTTATACAGAAAATGGGCAACGACGTAATCTGGCGATATTAATGTATGGAAATAAGGAATATGGCTATCTAGTGAACTAAAATATTGATTTTGTAATGCAATAAATAATATTGCAACACCGAATACTTAGTTTTATACAAGGGCGACACTGAAAGTTTTTAAAACTGGTCACTTGTAAACAATATAATAAAAAAATAAGTTCAAATTTTGAAAATGTAACTCTTTGCCAATATTAGTGTTTTATTCATTTGTCATTTGTTTACGATTTGGCGGCAAATTGAAAATTGTCTCTGTACGTCAGCATGAATTTATCGTGAGAAAATTTTCGTACAACGATTTTTTTATGACTCTATGTCATTTAAGTCAACAAAAAAGTTACGAGCATGATACGACTTCAATTGGCCTTTCATGATGAAGCCCCATCTCGTGCCACTGTTTACAACTGGTTTAATGAGTTTAAACGTGCTCGCACTAATCTCACCGATGCACGATCTGCGTGAGGGACGCCCTTCTACGGCGACGACTGCAAGTAACATCATGTGCAGCGTATGATAGAGAATGACAAAAGAGTGACTTATCAGCAGATTCGGACGAGCTTAGGCATCGGTATGAGTCAAGTGCACAAAATCCAACATGAACATTTAGCGGTCAGGAAGCTTTGTGCCCGGTGGATACCTCGTAATTTGACAGAGGCCCAAAAACTCCATCGTGTTGATTGGTTTCGTGAAATGGTTCAAAGATTTAATGGAGGTGACTCAACTGTCTGGGTGTTTCCTTCCGAGGAGTTGCCAACTAAAATGAAGAGGTCGAACCGAGGGAAAAAAAGATGGTGGCCTCGTTCTTCGGAAGAACAGGTCATTACGCAACAATTGTTTTAGACGAAAAATAGTTACTACAAAGTGGTACACTAACAATTGTTTGCCACTTGTCTTGGAAAAGTTCGGGAGAAACGACCTCGCAGTAGGATCCTCCTTCACCACGACAACGCCTCGTCGCACACCGCCAAGCAAACAATCGACTAACTAGCTAACCTAACGAGGAATTACTGGGTCACCCGCCCTATAGCCCCGACCTCGCACCTTGCGATTTTTATTTATTTCCGAAAATAAAAATAAAACTTCGAGGAAAACGTTTTATGGACGCCGAGGAAGCAGTGGCTGCGTTTCAAAATGCCGTCGAAGAGACCCCTCAGAACGAGTGGGCAGTGCTTTTCTCAGTGGTTCCATCAGATGCAGCGATGTATTGATATGTAAATGGACACTATTTTGAAAAGATATAATAAAACTAACAACTTGCTAGTTTGTTCAGTTTTTGAGTGCAGTACACACTCGTATGTAATAAAATTATTTGGAAACTTTCCAAATGCCTTTTTTACACTCAAAACGGTTACAACATCAAATTCAGTGTTATAATTGCAATTCATTATTAGTATTTTAGTTCACTAGTTAGCCACATTTCTTATTTCCATACATAACCAAAACAGGTAAATATCTGACAGCTATTTGTGACGTTGCCAACTTTTTGGATGAACCCTCTTAAAGAACTATAAAAAACGTGATTAACCTGATGATGATGTGCTATCTTTCCGGCTATGACCTATCATAGCCGGAAAGATAGCACATCAGATGATAACAAAATATATTTGAATATTTATCTTATCTTCATATTTCAGCGGTACTGAAAAAACAGCTGATATGATTTGCATGCACAATGCTGTTGCAGTGTTATGATAAATGAAAAAATTGATCATTTTATTTATTTTTGTTATCTTGGTATTACTTGCAATGTGGTTTGCATATTAACACAACAACTACGTTTAAAATGATTTTAATAAGAATAACGTCAATATTGCAATAGGTGTTGTAGTCATGAATTTGAACTTATCGACGGGCAGTCACAGTCATTACACCACTTGGATTTAATATATAAATACATTAGGATTATTTTTAGGGTTCCATACACAAAGGCTGCCTAAGGCTGTTATCTGTCCGTCTGTCTGTTACAGGGCTGTATCTTTTGAACTATAATAGGTAGACACTTGAAATTTTCACAGAGTATTACTACTATAGCCGCCATAACAACAATAATAAAAAATAAGTTAAAAATGAAAGGGGATACCCATTGAAGAAATGTGTTTTTTTTCGGTGTTTATTGCTAAAGCTATTTAAAAAAATATGTAGTGTTTAATATTGTATGTTAGTACGGAACCCTCCTTGTGAGATTCCGACTCGCACTTGGCCGCTTTTTTGTTTCAATTCTATATTTTTATGGCTTACATTTAAAGACACTTGCGGTTTTTTCCTGTGCTCCTCCCTGATGATGTGTTCAAAGACTTTGTAATACAGGCATGTGACCATATTGCACCGAAACCTGATTGTCTCGTTACTGGAAGTACTGTTAGTCTCCCTCAGACTGCTTGCGAACTGTTCCATCCAATTGTTGCATGGCTGCACGAGATTTGTGTTGATTGCATCCATGTTCACGTTGCAATCACTGTGGACAGAAATTCAAGTAATGGATCTACTACCAAGCAGAAATAGCCATATTAAATAAGCCTTTACCCAACATTGATGTTGCATTTCACGAACGCGCGTCAACAATTCCAATTAATACCTTATCACAATGAGATAAGATTCAAATGACGCGCGTACCTACGTTATACTTACGTGAACAACTTCAAAAGATCTCTTGAGGGCTGCGGCTTGGCGTTTCTAAGGTACGCAGCAAGGCGCGCCAGACTGTTCTTAGCTTCAGACACCGGCGTCAGTTCCTCACCACGTCGTGCTAAGTAGCGCCGCCCGGTAAGAGGAGTCTCGTGGCAAGCGCGACCACTCTGATAAAATAAACAAATTCATTATTAGCGTATTGTACACACGACGAAATAATATCAAGCAATTATCATTTATTATCATTCCGGTATAAGCCGGCCCCAAATTGACAGAAACAACACTGATTTTCAACACTGACTTTCTGTACAATAAGAGGTCAGTGTATACTGAAAATATATAGCATAATATCGTCGTGCGACCCACTGTTCATGTCTATAGTCTATTTTTTTGTTTGTAGTTTTAGATAATGTAGATTTTGTAATTTAATTTAAAAAATATTTCTCAATGTATGTTTCGATATTTAATTTATTTACTGTTAAGTGTTGGAAGTCAATTTCTAGGCTACAAGGTTCTGTCTATGTAAGTCCTGCATCTGAAGAACCACTAACTCCCAAAATACAAGCTTGAATTAGTTTGGGAGTTGGTATTATATCATTAACTAGCTTTTGCCAGCGGCTTCGTCCGCGTGGATGTCGGAAAATATCCCACGGGTACGTTGGTACTACTGGTATTAGATACTTAATAGCCGAGGAAAAGGTCATTGACTCCTACCGCTGCGCCCGCGTTGTCGTCAACCATAATTATTTTGTTACGCGTAATTTTGAATCTGTCATATCTTTTAAAGTATTAATTTTAATAATATGATGTCAAGTCATATATTAATCTAAATTTAATGTCCAATTTAAATAACATATTTTATTGGATATGGATTTAATATAACACCTGTTTTTTTATGTTATTTTACTGTTATTTCCGAAGCTATTTGCTTCGGAAATAACGATGAAATTTTTATCAAATTCTGAAAGATGAAAATGGTAACAGTATTTATAGGCTACGGATAAATATAATACCGGTCAAAATAGTTTCGGAAATAACGATGAATTTTTTATCAAATTCTGAAAGATGAAAATGGTTACTGTAGGTCATCCTTAGAAGATAGACATATCGCGGACTTTTTCGTTGCACTTTTTAAAATCTACAATTCTGTAGAACATAAATTTGATGTATCTCTTACGGCTTACGCGGTGCACGCCAGTAAAGGTCCCAGTCTGCATGTTTTTTTCCGACATCTTCGACAATAATCGTCATATTTAAGGCCATTTAAACAAAACCTTAATGAATTACACACATAAACCTTCGGCATGAATCACTTCGTCCATTGGTGAAAACCACATCAAAATCCGTTGCATTGTTTTAAAGATCTAAGCATACATAGGGACAGACAGACAGCGGGAAGCGACTTTGTTTTACATATACTATGTAGTGATTATGTGCTGCTGTACAACCATCAAACACATTAAAATATAAATAATATAATATAAAATTTATTTTCAGAAAAAACACATATAAGGTTCACAAAAAACAACTTTCCAACTAAAATGAACATTACAGAAAAAAGTGTATTGTTGGTGCCTGTACTAACCAATGAATGAAAATCATTGTATCACAGACACCAGCCGCCTTCCAAGATAGGTTACATAGTAAATTTAATATTCGAACGTGCTATATAGTGATCTCGCAAAAAATAAAATAAAATATGGTAACAAAAATAAACAGTAAGTAAAAGTAATTGAAAAATAATAAAATCAATTAATAATAAACACTAAAATTAAATTAAAATTAAGCTACTTATTTAAGTTAAAATTTGTGCGTGTGCGTGCAAGAGGGTGCATAGGTTAATGATTCTGCATGTATGAGTGTATGTGTGAGTTTATGTGCGAGTACATGTGAGTGTGTGTGTGTGAGTACATTCGTGAGTGTGTGAGTGAGTGTATGTATGCGTCGTATTAAAATATGTACTTCACAGATTAAGTTTTTGTTGTAAGTATTTTGAGAGTGAAATAAAATTTATTATTATTTATTAATAACATAACATCACGCGTTGTTTCCCCGAAGGGTTGGGCAGAGGTGTACCATCGAAGAAGTTCATATCTATACACCGTAAGGACTATTTCTGCTTGCAGCGCTCGGCCGCTACAGATCCGGGGCGGTAACAGATGTGGCCATCGTGTTCACGGGATTTTGTTTTCAGACTGCTTAGATATGAAGTTCTTCGATAGTACCTGTAGCAGGTACACCCACATTTCGCCAGTTATGTTTAAGTCCAATGTAACAGGCACGAATCCAGACTCTGGGCTGCTACTCAGAAATTCCAGATAAAAAACCCAATAACATTTTGCCCGACCCGGGGAATCGAACCCAGGACCTCATGCTCAGTATTAGCGTTTGTTATTTATTAATGGACTAGCTGTCAGCCCCGGCTTCGCACGGGTAGTACTAAGTACTACTTATCTACGGCGCACCTTACCTACCTACCTACCCTACCTTTTTTTTTCTCACTGAACTCCGTGGGCTCTCCTGCACAACACTGCTGAAGATCATCACATGATCAAATGCATAGTTTACGACTCTTTTAAGGACATACAGACAAACATTCATTTTTAGGGTTCCGTAGTCAACAAGGAACCCTTAATAGTTTCGCCATGTCCGTCTGTCCGCGGTTTAGCTCAAAAAGTTAATGACGCCGAAAAAGAGGTAAAATAAAATTTTGAAAAAACAATTATTTAAGTTACCTCTCCTACATGTAAAGTGGGGATGATATATATTTTTTTTCGTCCTTCCCATAGTGTGAGATATTGTTGGATAGGTCTTTCAAAAATATTAGGGGTTTGGGAAGACTGTTTTTTGATTAAGTAAAATGTTATTGCAACATCCGATTTTAATTAAACATATTCTGCTCCAAATTAATCTGTCTACCTGTGGAAACTACATGAAAATCCATTCAGTAGTTCCGGAGATGTGCGCGAACAAACAAACAGACAGACACCGGATTCTACTGTTTTATTATATGTATACTAACATGATTAGAAATAATTCTTGTGTCGCCACAAACTATTCGAGAACATGCTGCGGTTAGGAACATAACAATACCTACAACTCTTAGTAACGCCAGAAATGCAGGCTTGATTATTACACTACAGTGCATACATAAAAAATCAAATATTAATGTTTCAAAGTTCTGTTTCTAGTAACTTCGAGTGCTTTCGTCATAGACATGTCAACAAATAGAGATTTCTATGCATTTTTTTTTGTTAAAATTGAAGTATTATAAATATAAACCCTCTAGGAGAAATCTTTAAATAATGGCGAGAACTGTATCAAAATCTTTATTTGTTTAGAAGAAATAAGGCAACACACACACACATAAAGCTCCTTTGTTTTATACTATTTTTAGTTGTTATTATTACTTATCATCGACTATTTGTTAAGCTTTGCAGGGACACGGTACTCGCCCAGGACAATATCACAAGTCAACTGGCAGACAAAAGATACAAATTTCATTTATTTGTCTGACAAATGAGTTTACACACATGGACACATGGCATGCAAGATGTTTCATTATAAAATAAATAAATATCAGTATCACAATCATGTTAAAAAGGATGAATAATAATATAAATGCAGTTGCAAATGTAGAGTTGGGTGCTTGCTTAATTTCAATGGGTAATTCAAAATATACAGCAATAAGGAGTTATACTCACAGGTCCAAAAGTAGCAATAACTTGTGATATTTCATCTCCAGACACTTTGTTTGAAGTACCAATTTGTTCATTTGCATGTTCACCTAAAAATAAGCCATATATAATTCACAATAAATATTTTTGACGTAAAAAGTATTTTTATTTTTATGTTTATGGATATTATAATATGGTGTTAAATAACATTGTTGTACCTTCGTAATCTACAAAGCAAGTTAAAATTGGATTTAAATAATAAATATTAGACATTTTCGCTTTCAAGTATGAAGTAAACTTTGAAATATGTCACTTTTTTTATAAATGCTCGTATTTTAGTTAGTGGCCAGTATGACACATAAAAACCTTTTTTTATTGATCTTTACATAGTTTCATTTGCTGGGGACAAAGATACAGGTATTATTGTCACACTATTATCAACAATTGAGTTAACTCACCTAAGAATATACGTTCATCAAATTCACCAACACTTAGCACATAAGTTTCATATAAATTGTTCAATGATTTTAGATTTTGGTCAAAAGTGCCCATTTCTAGGACTCCATTAAGTTCGTCAATATCACCTTTTAGAATCTAAAAAAAAATAGAAGAAAATAATTAATATAGGAAGTTTTAAATAAACAAAAAATTAATGTTCCAAAACAAGATCCTGCTAATATTGCTGCTGAACCCAGTGGCCAGTAAATGGGCATATAAAATTCAAAAGTCATTTATTCAAACTAGGCTGAGAATCAGCACTTTTCGAACCTCAAAATTACATGAGACAGTCCCCCAAAGCGCCCACCCTTCACCACTTCCTAATGCTTTAGCTGGGAAGAAGTGGAGCAAAAACTCCCCAGCAGCACAGCTGTCTGTTCCGTTAAAAAATAGCTACATGACAGCTAGCACACGCCAATATACCAACCAAAAACACTGAGAACTAAAAAATAAAAATAATAGTCCGTGACCCAGATAGTTTATTTTGTCAGTCTCTTGAAATGCTTCAGAGAGTTGTATTAAACATCATAGTGAACGTCAGCTGCCGCACCGTGGGGGGGTGGGGCAGCGGCAGCCTCTCAATCACGTAAAAAAAAAAAATGTTTTTAATCATTTCCTCCCAACTGAAAATTTGTTAAATCATAGTTAACGCATTTAATTATTCGAAGATAAAAAACACCGTGGTGAATTATACGTCAGCTCGTCACACGAAGATGCAAATATAGTAGATTGTTTGCCTAGGGAGCAAACAACTATTTTTAAGGCGAGTGTTTCTTTGAATCCAGAGCGGAGCGAAGGATTCTAAAGTAGAATCCTGAACGCAGCGAGGGATTCAAAGTACGTCACTCGAGCTTAAAATAGTGTTGCTTCCGAGGTGAACACTCTACTTTTCATCACCCTCTATGAGAAAAAGAAACGTGTGCGGTCCTACCCTCATCTCTCACGTATGTTTTAAAACCAAAACAAAATTTTCGCAGCCGCCATCTTGGATTTATATTTTGACCTCACTATCGCTTTAGCACCCTCGAAAACTATGATAACGATACCCACAACAATTCTTTTTTAAATTTTCATAGCCACTGTCTTGGATTTAAATTTTGACTTTACTATCGGCTTTAGCACCCTCGAAAACGACAACCATGACGAAAAACTTGAAAATTTTCGCAGGCGCAAATTTGATTTTTTTTACAGCCGCCATCTTGGATTTTCATTTTGACCTTACTGTTTGCTTTAGCGCCCTCGCCAAACTAATGACGAAAAGTTTGAGAATTTTCGTCATGTGTCGTTGCCGCCATCTTGGATTTTCATTTTGACCAAATAATTCACACTTTCTCTCTATCTTGCCAGCTTATTCATACAATGTTCGTGATTGATCTATTTGGTGATTAGAACTTTTACTAACAATATCCACATTCTAAATTCAAATCTATTTTTCTCCCTAGGGATCAAAGAGCTATTTTGGTCCCTGTTTACGAAGAACAAACTAGCTCTTTTTGAGTTGATGTAATGAAAAAGTGCTTTCGTTCAGTGATGTCCTCTCAGTTGAAAATGTGTCAGATGATAGTTTACATGCAATTTTGAATAAATAAAAATAAATAAATTTAAATCGATCGGCGCTCACGCCTGGCTCCCATGCTCCACCTTTCACTGCATCAGCTGACGACCTTTCCACCAACATAGAGCCAGCTGACGTTTTTATTTATTCAAAATAGCATGTAAACTATCATCTGACACATTTTCAAGTGAGAGGACATGACTGAACATTTATTTTTTTTGCATGTTATTGTGTTTGTGTCCAGCTGACGTATAATCCACCACAGTACGGCCACCTGTTTTTTTTTTTTTATCTTCGAATAATTGCGTTTACTATCATTTAACAAATTTTCAGTTGGGAGGAAATGATTGAAAACAATTTTTTTTTTTACCTGATTTAGTGGTGAACGTCAGCTGCCGCTCCATGTGTGGGTGGGGCAGCACCCACACACGGAGCGGCAGCTGACGTTCACCATGCAGTTTAATACAACTCTCTGAAGCATTTCACGAGTTATCACTTGAGAGGAAATTGTTCCTAAAAACCTGTTGCTGGCTCACGGACTATAAACAATATCTAAAGAAAAGCCTCCAGGCATAAAGGGCGTGCCCGCTTACATATCGCTGTAACTGGAAGTTATAATTGATACACTAGGACCACAGAGGAAAGATAAATAATTGTTGAGGTCGCTAGCTAACCACATATTGCAAAAAACTCAAAAAGAAACATTATAATGAGTAGATTATGTCAACAATAAATTAACATAAAACTAAAATAAATTAACTTATAAAGTAAAATTATAAACAATTATATAAACTCCATATACTATGATAACTTACTTGTTTTTCGAAAAATTTCTTTAAGGCTGGCTTCCAGGTGTATTCTTTAGAGGCTGCAGCATCTACTAGCAGTCCATTTTTGATTTCACATAATACTGACATAATGCAGGGTGCCGTTGATGGCATTTCGAAATCTTCTTTTAACCAGTCACTGGGCAAACCTAAAAAAATATTTTTAAGTTGATGTATTTTTTTAAAATCCATTTAACATTTATTTTTTTAATAATTGTCTTGAGTTGTATATCTAAAGAATACAGATTAAAACGGCAAAATATATGAAAAAATATAGTAAAGGTATTCATCTTTTGGTTTACAAACCTTTAAATGCAGGATTAATTAAATCTACCCTTCTGTCCATAAAGGCATTTGCAAAAACGAAGTCTAAAGATGCAAGCAGTAAATGGTACATGTCCACAAGATCATGAGCTGACCTGTGGTGCTCCCCCTTTACACATATGTACAAACACCAGGTGAACTCAAACAGAGCATTTGTAGTACACGGCTGTGTCCTGTGAAAGGAAAATGTTCATAGTATTATAGTCTTTACTGTAGCATTGCAGGAAGTGAAACAAAGAAGTTTTTCAGACCACCCACATGAAGTTAGTTATAACAGACCTGAACACACTATTTCATATTTAGTTATATTTAAATATTTCTGTAAATATTTTGTTGACTATTACTAATACAATCTAATATATTCTAATCAATGCAATCACCAAAATTACACTGAGATACTGATGACTAACAATTCAATTTTGCTTCAGAACATTAGATTCAGTGGACCGGTAATCAACAATCAGCAAACAAAACGTCCTGTCATCTATTGATGTGGAAACCTGTTTATGGTATTATGAGTTACCAGGCAAACTAAAGTAAAACTAGCACGATTTAGTGATCCTGTTTATTTGACACAGTAACCATCTGCTTGAAAACGAATGTACTGTATCTGTATATTGATGTCTAATGTGTCCACACACTTGCACTTCCGAGGACCTAAAAAAATGCCGCTGATATTGGCTTGGCCACCTACTAGGCCCAATTTGTTTAGCATAATACATGTTTTACCAACAACTCGAAAAGAAGAAGAAGAAGAACTGTACATTATTTTTTATTAATGTATGAGCTGTTTCTCTCTTGCTATACAAAAAATCATTAATAGCTTTAATATCAATCTACATGGACATAAATAAATCACTTACTTAGGTCTTCTTTTAGTACTAGTTTTCAAAGGTTCATTTGTTAAGCCTGAGAAGATCTCCTGGAAGATTGGTTGGAAGTTCCTGTACAGCACAGTAGATACTGCAAACTTGTGCTCCAAGTGAGATATCCTGTCTCTGAACTCAGTTGACATTGAAGCCATCTCCATCCAGTTTTTGATTTTTTTGAAGAACTGGATTAGACTGTGGAAAAAAAAATCTGTATTCATATTTGCCAAGATGCATAAGTTAGAACATCTAAATAGCAAGATGCTGAACTAAGTAATATTATAAGACTATTTAAAACAATGACAATATAGTAACCTTATGTTGCATAATCTCAGAAGCTTGGTGAGGCTGACACAGTTCCCTTCCACAGCCTTCCCAGACTGCACTGTAGGAGTAATGGAGGTTCTGCATGCCACATACAGGGCACATGCCATCCAGTGCAATGTATCACCCTAAGGAAACAAGATATGTGTAATGAATTACATATGATTTGACAACATTTATGCCTTAACATGACTTATTTTGAAACAACACAAATTGGTATTATAAACAAAGGTTTAAGGAAAATGATTAATGCAAATATTGTCTCAATGTTTGTGTCATATACGGAATGCTTTTTTCCCTGATAAGTGATTATCGTCAGTGAGCATCCTTAGATAAGAGCCTCGTGTGGATTATGCAGGTGAAAGTAGTTAAGGTTAAAAAAATTACATGAATTTAAATATCAAAGAGATGAAGTCTTACTAACATCTGCCATAATTTGGACTTAATAAACGTATTTAGCGGTCTCAATATTAACCTAAATATTATAATCATTTCATTTGGAAGCACTAATGAATCGACGTAGGAAGGGAGTGTTATGATGCTCAAGAAGTTTTTGAAATAAAATGGAAGTAATTAAGAATAGAGGAATATTAGTAGCAGTGATAATATGAATAAACTAGACTAAAATACTTACATCTAAAGAATAATTTCGTTTTATCTCTAAAAAGGACTCCTTGGATTTTTGTGCTGCAACTGGGTCGACATTTAAATCTGAACAAAGACTGTCCATTTTAGCAATGCAATTTTCATCACTATCTTCTAGTATAGACATTTTTATAGCGAATTCACTATTGATTTAAATAAAACATAAAAATAAACAACTTATCACACGTAAACTTATCCCGATTTTGACAATTTGACAGGTATTTGGCGGGAATTCCACGACTCCTCCCACGCGCGGTAATATTGTCTTTGGTTTTAAAACATGGCTGCCAAAAGGGTTGGTCTCACTAACGCTTTTTTTCTCCATGGACGAACATGGGCCATTTGTTTGTTTCTCATGTTGAATGTTTGTTGTAGCGTAATATGTCGCACGAAAATTCCGTGTTAGCCCATGTTCGCACGGACGTAATAAGATCGTGATTTTTTTTCATGCATTGGATTTACAACGCTTTACTTAGCGCCGAGAGTTGAAATTCCAACGGTGTGTTTTTTCAACGCGCTAGGACGACTGCGTCCAACCGTTGGATTCTCAATGCTAGTTGAAAATCCAGTGCGCGATAAAATCCCGCCACGATAGTTTTACGTCTGTGCGAACGTGGGCTTACCAAGCTGGAAAACACATGAGTAATCTTTTTTATTTACTTTTTTATTTCATGTAATGTATACATACTTTGCGTTTTGCGTTGTAATAAATCTGCGTTGAAAGACTGGTCGATTGTTTCTCTCGCAGTCGCAGTTGAGTTAACGCTTATGAGACATAGTACTCAAATGTTTACAAATGATCATAAAACCACATTTATTTTGTCAAATTCAGTCTAATTAAAATGTATGGAAACTACACCACTTTTAACTACGAGATACCCTATTATACAATACTATTTAGACATAAAACAATAAGTGGTCTTGTACATTAACTTACTAACAAAACAACACCACGGAGTAAATACAAATACACGGAGGTATTTATGTTCTGTGACACTCCGATTAATAATAATGATCCGATTAATCTTTGATCCAGCCTGTCCCAACTTGCTGTCCTCCCCCCAGCGTCGCCCTAAGCCGAGGTCCGTACCCCACAGGGGATGCCCTTAGCGAGCCTAGTTTTAATTAGAATAGTTTTGCCCCTGGCTGGAGGCTTTGAGTTTAGTAGCTTAAGGCAGCCGCAGGATTGTCCGGTTAAGTAGTCATCACCTCAGAGGTGAGCTACGAGATGCCCTAGTTAAATAAAAAAAAATGTTCTGTGACAGTGGTTGACATTGATACTCCAACGCCGCTTTCCGAATTAGAACATAACCGCTAACAGCGCTGACATCGATAAAAGGCGTTCCGAGTAAGATATCACGATAATGACAGCTGAGGGCTGTCAACAATTCGGAACGCTCGTAAATCATTGACATATAACATATGGACTTGGCATACCTACAAAAAAAACGTGCCATACCTACACTTTTCTGAGAGGATAAAATGGCGTCTACTAGGGCAGCCCTTATCGATATTTCTATGTTATAATATCGATAAAAGATTGTGAGAATGTTTTCATAATGTCACAGTACCTACAATATTTACGGGTAAAAATACCTACTCCAAGTTTTCTGACATATGCCTTTCATTTGTTTGTTTTTAATTTAATTGCTTCGTCATTCTTTCGCGGCTAAACCGTAGAACTTATTTTGAAGTTTCCCATTGTAATAGGTTGAAACCTGGAGGACAGATATATACTTACTGCTTTTATCGACCTAGTATTCTGTAACTGATTTCACTCCATTTTATACTATAAGCAACAAGTTCATCTCGTTGCCGATATATCTATGTGGGAAGCGTGCGATGACGATGACGCGAGTTTCAAGCTTTTTGTTCACCCAAAAAGTACACATATATACACAGTATACATATAGCTCTTGGAAAACGTCCGGTGAAGATGACGGGAATTCCATGATTTTTGCTCACCCAAAAAGTGCTCAACGCGCCTAAAGTTTTCACTTCAAAAAAACTATTGGGCTGTTGCCCGGCAGACACGACACCCGTCTGGTCGGAGGGTCCTCCCTTTTCTAAAGAGGATGAATGAATTTTACACCCTGTTCCTTATACCTCTAAAAGGTGGCTCCGCCAATGGCCCGCAGATGGTAATTTTTAAATGAAATATTATAATTTATATTATTATTGTTTTATCATTTTATCTTTGTGTATCTCATTTTGATCAACATACAAATTTGAATTTCACGGATAACCAGTGAAAAAGAAATAAAGAAATTTTGAAAATTGGCGGAGCCACCATAATTAATATTTTTGATGCTAAGTTTCTAACACGCAAATGATTGTGGGTTTTAATTAAAAGTCAACACTAATTATAATAAAGTTTTAAATAAATCAATCTCATTCAGTTCTGAACAATACAATTTTGTTCAGGTAATTTCTATGTAATATTCTTTCAGTAGATTTCTTCCCATAATATTTGTATCTCAAATTCATCTATTTATCTCTTTTACATTGTGAGTTTGTCTGATTTTGATCATTCTCATTTAAAATGCCAGACATATTTGTTCAAATCGCAGGCTGTAAACAAGCAAAAACAATATTAGTATTTTTATTGTTTCTTGATTTTATTAATACAATTTTTAATTGATCTTAAGTCTTAAGACCACACTCAAACACATTCTTTACATCACTCTTTGTTTCCATTAAACAAATTTTGCAAATACGGACATCACCAGTTTCAACACAAGCCACTAGTAGAGAATCATGTTGGACAAATTTATAACATGTTACTTACCAATAAGGTTCGTGAAGGTAAAGCATCGTCACATAATGTTACTTTATTGAGTATCCGGTTGAAATATGATTCTTCAAAGTGAAAAGAACAAAAATATGAACGGTTTAAGTTAACATCTTTAAATTTTCCACACCAATTGCTTTTTTCTTCTTTCGTTTATTAGCAGGCAGCCTTGAAAGTAAAACATAAAACCATATAAAAAAAACATAAAATAGTATTATCGATAAATAAAATGTCTAAATGCACTACTCTATCCCTTCAATAACAAGAAAATGATTTCGTGAAGTAAAACTGTTGAAAATATTGGCAAAAGGGAAATTATGAATGCTTTACTGTTGAAGCTCTTAACGAATGCAGAATCTTTTGTTTAACGTCTAAATCTAAAGATATTTCAGCTGAAATTTGTGTACGTACTGGTGCAATGTTATTTTCGGGTGATGTCCGCTTCTTTTGATGCCACATCCGATTATATTGCAATTGGGCATCTTGCTATTGATGATTTCCACCATAGGGCCGAGTTTAAACGCATTATCACAGCAAATAACTCCAAAATTCACAAATTTTAACCACAACTCAAGATCATTTGACAGTTGACGTACCCAACTTTGGTACCAAACACCGAGTAAATGCGCTCACAGTACTCACTCAACGTCAAAACTTGCCTAACATAATTTCTTTGTGTTTCTTCTTCTTCTTTGTTTAGGTAGCGAACGGTAGCCAGAAGCACAATTTAGAAAATGCCACGTTAGTTTAAAGTTATGCGAGTCAAAACAAAACAGCACAACTGTCATTTTTGACAGCGCTCACGGTGATATTAGTAAATAAAAGGCATGATCGGCATTATCGCAAGATGGCGCACGTCATGATGTCATCTATGACGATTCAAGACGCAACGTTATCGCGTCTACGTTAATTCGGTAGCACGCTCAAATCGATTACATCTTATCTCGGAATGCGGGGCAACTCACAGATGACTTTCAGGGTGAATTCCGAGTTACACCGTAATCGATTTGAGCGCGCTAACTACCGTACCGTACTAATTCGGAACTAATTCGGAAAGCGGCCTCATATTCCTTGCTTGACGATCAGAACATCAAAAATGTCAAAATCAAATAACTCTTCCAGATTCAAATTTGAAAATCCGTGATATTCTTTTATTTTACGAATTTATTGTATTGTATCAGTTTTGTATGTGCGCGACGTACGTGTCTCAGTATTTTTATAATTGATATTAGCTTACAACCTTAGAATAATCTTACAGCGTCTAGATTTTGAAAATGATATTATCTTTCCATCGACTTTACCATGTTTCCTGCGTAGCTCTTAGTTTAAAAAAGCAAGGGCTAAAACTATGTAAAATGGTGAATCCGAAGAGTAAAAGGTGATTGTCATTATTTAAATTAGTCATATTGTAATGTTTGTTATTGTTTTGAGGTTATATTGTTGTTGTTTTGATGTTTTCTTAGGCAGTGGCATCCAACTCAAGCATTAGCAGGAAATGCTTTGCCTTCTGTAAAGAGTTTAACTCAACAGAAACATGAGCCTAGCAAGCGTGGGCAGCGCAGAACTGCCATGCTGAACAAAATGTTTATGAAACAGATCACCGACATGATGTCTACTGGCACTGCAGCTTTGAATATAGTTGGAAGAGGCATTGAAATCTCTAAAGTAAGTAACCACCTCGTGACTAAGTTTTGGTTCTCGTAAATCTGCTAGATCATTTTTCTGAATAGCAAAGCCTAAAAAAGGTAATATTATTAACCTGTATGTTATTAATCTATTAAGACAGTGCTTATCTGAGGGGACCTTTCTAAGGCATGTGCTCTAGAATGCTGCACACTTATGAATCACTATCATCCTCCTGCTCCAACTATTTGAGTTGACACAACATGTCATCTTCCTAGGGGCGCCGACTCTGCGTGCGTTTGGGGCCTCCAGCACCCATGAGGTAAATAGTGGGTGCGGGAAGCACCGTTGAGTATAGACATTAAAACTGATCAATTAGTTTTGACCTATATATTTTTACGCTCCTTCGCCGCGCGGCAAGACGTCTGACTACTTAAAAGTTATTAAGTTGGTTGCATTATAACCTTTTAAAGCGAAAATTTGCAAACTTGCTTCACTGTTAGTTCACATTTAGGAAAATTGGGTGTGTTTAGATTCATATCAAAACTATTTTTCTACATACTTTCTACTCTTGCCATCAGAGATATTATTTATATTTACAGGTGAATGTAACTCCAGACATGAACACAGTAAACGTGTTCTGGGTGTGCAAAGGTGATGCTTCAGATGATGAGACAGAGAAGGTGCTGAACAAAGTAGCTGGTGGTCTGAGGCATGAGCTGTCCACACTCAGGGTCATGGGAGAAATACCTTTCATTGCATTTGTTAAAGGTAGATTGCATAATATAGAAATTTGATAGTTTAGGAGCTACTTTCACCATACTCTGTTAGCTAGTTTTAACATCCAATTAAATAGATAACGGCCAGTAAGTCACAAGCTATGCTTATGACTGAATTTAAACCAGATCATGGGTTTGTGGTTTTCAATAGGGATGTTGACAAAAATTTTTTTTTTGGTTCAGGTAAATTATTAAAAAATATTGGACACGTATTTTTTACGTAATCAAAAGATTACGGCAATACATTGAATAGAGGCAATACGTTAAAATGTGGCATGACGTCACTCCCCGGTAGATTTTATACTAGCTTGTGATGTAGTGAGCCCCCACTCCCCAACTTTAATGCGTTTTATCTTAACCATCTTTTATTAATATTATAGAGCAAAAAATAAATGTCTAATATTTTTTATTATCTGACTTCAACATCCCTATTGTATTTGTGTACAGAAATGTTTTTGAATATCGGAAAATATCCCACCGGTTGGTACTACTTACCGGGATTACAAATTTACCAAGTACCCATGTAAACAATGTATTAGTTCCATAATGAATTGTTGGTTGGTTCAACTTTGGTTTACGCGGCGGACGCCAGTGAAGCTCCCAGTCGTCAAGATTTTTATTTCCGTCATCTTCCAACAATCATCGTCATATTTCAGGCAATTAAAACGCAAAACTTTAATTAATTATACTTTAACCTCTTCCTCATGAATCACTCCATGGTGAAAACCGTATGAAAACCCGTTCAGTAGTTTTTGAGTTTGGCGGCAGGGGGACTTTGTTTTTAATATCTAGTGACTAGCTGACCGGACATACCCAATCGTCCTGTCCAAATTTCAATAATTCATACAAAAAATCCATAGAAGAAAACATTTTCAGTTCTTCCAGTCTTCCTTTTCTTTCCCTGAAATCCATATTTAGACTGACGAAAATATTAAAAAGAAAATTAACCAAAGCGGTCATGTGTTGCGGTTACCAATCACAGCATTTCATATTTATTTATATACAATGTATTAAAAAGATTTTTGCGGTTGTCAATCACAGCATTTCATATTTATTTATATACAATGTATTAAAAAGATTTAATACTAAATGTTCACAGATAAACAAGAAGCTCATATTGTA
Source organism: Xanthia togata (assembly GCA_963853775.1). Taxonomy (NCBI): domain Eukaryota; kingdom Metazoa; phylum Arthropoda; class Insecta; order Lepidoptera; family Noctuidae; genus Xanthia; species Xanthia togata. The sequence continues at coordinate 9,592,929 of OY970805.1, forward strand.
GACTTGGATCGTCGCTTGGCAATGGCTGATTATGGCGAGGACTACGTGCCTACTGATATGGGACATCTACTGAAGTCTGAGTTCAGCTTAAACACACAGTTATCACCTGAAGTGAAGGTAAGCATTTTATGATAATAAATTAATAACTCATTAGAATGCTGAAACTACCTGAAGTCGACAACGCGGAAACTGATGATTAGTGCAGCCGTCAGAAATGATTTTATTTCTGTAAGTAGCTTTGTACAAATACTCTAACACGTCAATCATATTTTTAAAATAAAAACTAGATGAGGTCGACGTTTCCTATCTAAATATTCAGAAGAAAGGCCGAAACTAATTCGGAGGTCAGTTTGTAAGTCGACATAATGTTGATCAGATCATGCGAAGACTCATGTAGATTGGTGTCAGAAATGATCTTTTGAGAAAAGAACCACCCAGATTGAGTGGATCTTACCAGTCAGTCAATTCAATTCAATTCAAAATATTTTATTTCACATAAACCTACATGGGCACTTATGAAACGTCAGAAGCTAGGTGCACGGTTCCAATTGGTCGTTTCCTATGGAGAAGAGCCGGCAAGAAACTCCATGGTTACTCTTTTAAAGTAGGACTCTTTTTAAGTACTCTCAATGGTCAGTTATCGTGCAGTTCAACTCGGAACTTAGCTAAGAACGAACAATAACAAAGAAAGGATATTTGGGTAGGCCGCCTACATTACACAAACTGCCAGACATAATGATTAAAATTACTAAGAAAAAAAAAAAGACTTATACTAGCCTTTGCCCGCGGCTTCGCCCGCGTGGATGTCTCAAAATATCCCATGATTACATACCTAATTAATAACCGAGGAAACTGTCATTGACTCCTACCGCTGCGCCCATGTGCATCTGGACTGAGGGCCCATATTTTTTTTCTTTTTGATCTTGCTTGCCGTGCACAACCACAAGCACTGTTTTGTGGAAACTGCACTGCAGACTATTTAATAATCATTTCTCAAATATGTATGTTGCCTTACAAGCACAATCAACATTTACAACTTTAGTTACCTTTTTGTTCATCAAATATTCAAGGGCTATACGAGACCTCATTTCATAAACATGTTGATGTGAATCACTACCAAATAAAATAATGTTGAATGTAATTTGAAATCGATTTTGCTGTCCGTTTTGACTGTCCTATAAAACTATCAAAATCTACCCTGCAAAATTCCCTGCTATATAAAAATTAAAAATGCATTTTCTCTTAAAATAAGGCATTTAGAACGGACGAAATGTCAAATTTTAATAAAAATACTTGCGTCTAAATTGTATTCATCTAATTCACAGAGATGTCCAACTAAAGCTTCGTTCAGACCAGCGCGACGCGACGGCGCGACGCGACTCGATCAATACAATTTCTAAGAAAACTTCACGGTATAACAATAGCCGGTGTCGCGTCGCGCTGTCGCGTCGCGCTGTCGCGTCGCGCTAGTCTGAAAGAAGCTTACGTGGTATAAATAGTCAGATAGAATTAGCTTTTTGGCCCATTGAATTCCTATAGGACCCCATAAAAATTATAGGTGAATAGGAAGAAGGGTGCCAAAAAAAATAGTAAAAACCAGTTTTTCGCTTTTAGAGCAAACATTTTTTTGGCACCCTTCCTCTCCCCCTCTATTGACCTATAATTTTTATGGTATCAATTTTCCTCACACTTAAATCTTCACAAAAAATAAAAACCGGTCCAATAGGAATTTCATGGACTTTACCAAGATTTTTGAGCTAATTTTATATGACTAAAAAGGCATATTTATGTATTTCTACACCTAAACTCGTGTTTTTAAGATTCCTCAGTACAGACTGAGGGACTCAACAGAAAAAAAAAAGGATCCGAATGTAAGCTATGAGCCTGTGACCCAAAGTTTAAGAGGTAGCTTTTTTACGGCCAAATTAAGGCATTTTTCAAGTGGTTGGGTTTGGGTATCCGATACATTCTAAATAAACATTTGTAGCAGCCGAAACTCCGTCTGTGATAAGCATGATAACCAAACAATAGATTAAAATAGTAACCCAAGCCACTTGGCATTCAGTTACAAAGGAATTTAACAATGAATAGACCCATTGTTATCGCTCGGCGCGCACGGCCAAACTAATGAGTCATGATAATGTAAACATGTGGGATAAGAAAAAAATGTATGGGGAGGTGTGTTCTTTTGTGAAATTATGTATATTTATGAAGATAAATACTTTTTGAAATAATAGTTCTGTTTTGTAATTAGAACGACTTAAAAAAAAAAAAAAAACCCCTAAGTAACTAATTTCAACTAGAATTGATATCTTATTAGAAAACAAAACTGGACTAATCCATACATCTGTTAGCTAATTTAATAACGATTCCAAAAACATAACTTGAATAGAGCTACCTATCGCAATTTTAGAGATATCGTCGTTTTAATCACCCGGGGTCCCCCAGGACCCCGAGACTTCGGGACCTCCAACAGATGCCCCAATTTTGCCAAAATGGCAGCCACGGATGATGGGCTTAGATACCGCCATAAATCTGTAACGTCATATTCTTGCGAGTTGGAAATTTCTTAAAAGATGTCAACTAATTTCTGAATTAAAAATGATTGACATAGATAGTACTATCTGAGATTATTTTATGCTATGCCACTTTATGCAAGCGTCTGGATAAGAGCCCAAGTCATTTGTTCATAAAAGTTAAATTCACGTTTAAGAAATTTATGGACCTTTGCTTAAGTTTTTACTATTTTAAACTAATTTTCCTGTCTCAAATTGGGGTGTGTAACGGTTGATATAATAACAAAAAATCTAACGTTCACTTGACCTAATTTCAGTTAATATACTTTTGTTTAATATAACGATCAGTTGAGATAATGAATTGTTGATATAATTTCATTTTATCTAATTTCTTATGATATAATAAACATTTCCTATAAATGCACATTTGACATAATATTCATGTAGTATATTATTCATTTACTATAATATTCATAATCTCTAATAACTTTTAATATAATTTAGAAAATCTGATACGATTAAAAAAAAAAAAAATATCGTACTGTTTTTTTTTTCTTCGCTTTATACCCTATACACCTACCACCCTCAACTATTGTAACCAGTAGAAATTGGATGCAATTTGGACTTTAGGGCACCCCGACTCGGACAGGTTAGGTTAGAAGGGGATGGCGGGGTCGTGTGAGCGAGCGAAGCGAGCGAATAGACCCCGCCATTGAATTTTAAGATTTGGTTAGGTGCCATTTGAGTTAGGTTAGAACTGTGACCATTAAACATGAAAATTAGGTCAAAAGAACATTAGGTCAAATGAATGTTATATAAAAAGAATATAATACATATTGAAAATTATATAAAATGAACGTTATACTAAATGTTTTATATTAAATGAAAATCATATCATATGAAACATTAGGTCATATGAAATTAGGTTATATGATTTTATAGCATATTAAAATTATATTATATGAACGTTATTTCAAGTGAAATTAGAGCATTTGTTATTATATCATACATTACACACCCCTCAAATTGCCCGCGTAGTCGTCAACCATAATTATTTTGCTACGCGTAATTTTGAATCTTCTGATATCTTTTTATATTTTAATCTGAATGAAATATACCCAATTTAAATACAATATTTTATTGGATAAGGATTAATATAATACCGATCAAAATAGCTTTGGAAACAACAATGAATCATCCTTCGAAGATGATACACGTACACGTTGACCGAGCCCGTCGCTCGGCCAACGTGTACTGGGCATGTTTTCGTTTTTGCGTGTATAACGGGCTGTCCCAACGTGTACTGTGGGCTTAAGGGCTTCCTAATGGAAATAGTATAGCAGTCACGATTTGTGTAAGCAGCAAGAAACTTTCTTAACTTTTCTCCTCTCACAACGTGCGCACGTAACGTTGCGCATCGTGGGCCCCGATGCCGCCGCGCCGCCATGTCGCCGCCGCAGGACCGATTCTTTTCCTTTGGAACCTAAAGACAGCTTTTAGTGAGACTAGTTTTAGGTAGGATAGGAATCTGTGGACTGCGAAGTAGGCCTCGGTTGATGTAGAAGCGAGCACAGTACTCCACTGCAGTCTTTGCGCGGTGCGGCCTTATCACACATCGACAAGACTGCGGAATATAACTTAAAATCGCGAATCGATTTGCGAAAAGATGTGGTGATGCAGATTAGAACTGCTTTATCAAGCAAAAGGTTTCTTGTAGATAGTAGCACGTAGACCAATTGGGCTTTTTAATATTACTGCCTGCTCCCAGCATAAAACGCGTGAGGTACAGGGTTTGTAATAATATGAATTGTTTTCCGCAGGCTAAAATAAAGATGCTAGAAGAAGAATTACCAATATTCGAAGAGCCTTTACCTGAAATGACCCACAATATCTTCGGTCTGGACCACTCCAGGATAATGAGCAGACTCCTAGCTGCTAGGAAGAAGACCCGCGATGCTTGGAGCACCTTAAACACGAATAGTGACGTCATATCGTATCGAGTGACGCCCGATCAAGTAAATGAGCCTGTTGCGAACCAGCGGAAGGAACTGGCTGATTTCTTACAGAAGAGACAGGTTAGATATATTTTTAAAGTACCTAGTTGGTTCTTATAGTACCTAGTTGGTTCTTATAGTACCTAGTTGGTTCTTATAGTACCTAGTTGGTTCATATAGTACCTAGTTGGTTCTTATAGTACCTAGTTGGTTCTTATTGTACCTAGTTGGTTCTTATTGTACCTAGTTGGTCCTAGTTGGTTCTTATTGTACCTAGTTGGTTTTCATGTACGATGCTTACAAACTTATCTTGGGGCTCGGCTTGTGGCTAAATGATTACTAACGCACGGGTCGATCGAAGGTTAAGCTACGCTTGCCGCGGTCGGTTTATGGACAGGTGACCATCCATTACGAGGGTGACACTGAAAGTTCTTAGAAAATCAAAAACTGAACAAACTAGCAAGTTATATTTACATCAATACATCGCTGCATCCAGAAAAGCACTTTGCCCACTCGTCCTTAGAGGTCTCCTCGACGGCTTTTTGAAACGCAGCCACTGCTTCCTCGGCGTCCATAAAACATTTTCCTGGACGTTCTTCTTTTATTTTCGGAAATAAATAAAAATCGCAAAGTGCGAGGTCGGGGCTATAGGGCGGGTGACCCAGTAATTCCACGTCTGACTTCGCCAAGTAGTCGATTGTTTGCTTGGCGGTGTGCGACGAGGCGTTGTCGTAGTGAAGGAGGATCCTACTGCGAGGTCGTTTCTCCCGAACTTTTTCCAAGACAAGTAGCAAACAATTGTTAGTGTACCACTCTGCAGTAACTGTTTTTCGATCCTCTAAAATAATTGTTGCGTAATGACCTGCCCTTCCGAAGAACGAGGCCACCATCTTTTTTCCCATGCATCGACCTCTCTTCACTTTAGTTGGCAACTCCTCGGAAGGAAACACCCAGACAGCAGACTGTCTCTTAGTTTCAGGATCATAACAATAAATCCAGCTTTAGTCACCCGTAAGTATGTCGAACACAGCATTTGAGTCACCTCCGTTAAATCTTTGAACCATTTCACGACACCAATCAACACGACAGAGTTTTTGGGCCTCTGTCAAATTACGAGGTATCCACCGGGCACAAAGCTTCCTGACCGCTAAATGTTCATGGTGGATTTTGTGCACTTGACATACCGATGCCTAAGCTTGTCCGAATCTGCTGATAAGTCACTCTTTTTGTGAGTCTCTATCATACGCCGCACAACACTGGTGTTATCTTCAGTTGTCGCGTAGAAGGCCGTCCCTCACGCAGATCATCGTTGAGATTAGTGTGACCGCGTTTAAACTCATTAAACCAGTTGTAAAGAGTGGCATGAGATGGGGCTTCATCGCCAAAGGCAAATCATAACTTTCTTGTTGACTTAAATGACATCGAAAGTCATAAAAATTCATTGTACGAAAATTTTCTCGCATTAAATTCATGCTGACGTGACACAGACAATTTCAATTTGCCGCCAAATCGTAAACAAATGACAAATCAAAATTTGAACTTATTTTTTGTTTAAAAGTGGCCAGTTCTAAAAACGTTCAGTGTCGCCCTCATATATATCGAGAACCCTCCATGCCGCGGAAAGCTGTTGGTCACAGTTGTCATCAGTAGATCGTTGACAGTCACGGGTTGTCAGAAGCCAGTTTGACAGCCGGTTTTTACCAAGGGGTATCGTGTTACTCAGTAACTGGCAGATTGATTGCTTATACGTGGAGTTTCTTGCCGGCTCTACTCCATAGGAAACGACCAATTGGAACCGTGCACCTAGCTTCTGACGTTTCATAAGTGCCCATTTAAGTTTATGTGAAATAACATATTTTGAATTTTATAAACTTATCTTTAAAGTTTGTTGGAAGCTTGTTTATGAGAAGGGAAACCGAACTTCCTACTTTCTCATCCGCCTATAGCAGTCCACTGCTAGACATCGCCAGTCACCACTGATGAGGTTGCTTTGTGCCATACTTCGCCCTCCGGTCTGTGAGATCCTCATTTAGGTCTTAACCTGTGGTCTTAGTCGGCATAGGCCTCCCCAATTGCACGCCACTGAACTAGACCCTCGGGCATTCTTCTATCATCCAGCTTTTTAAGTTTATAATCTGTGTAGCATGAGAGCAGTGGTGACTTTTAGGTCAAAATTCAAGTCATTTATTCAAACTAGGCTGAGAATCTGCACTTTTGGAACGTCAGAATTACATAAGACAGTCCCCCAAAACACCCACCCTTCACCACTTCCTAGTGCTTTAGCTGGGAAGAAATGGCGCAACAAACTCCCCAGCAGCACAGCTGCCTGAAAAAAATGATTCTGTATAATTATAGTATGCAAGATAATTTACATTACCGTAAAACATAATCGGTCGTAAGGTCGGAGGTTCGAACGCAGACACGCCCTTTACTTCGTGTAAATTATTTCATCACCACTGCTCTCAAAACGTTGTAGGAAAACATCGTAAGGAAACCGGCATGTCCTAGAACCAAACATTGGAAGATATGGTTCTGGTTTACCAACCAGGACTGGGCCCGCGTGGTGGATTACGGCCCACTCCCTCTCACACAGAGGGCCTGTGTCCCACCAGTGGGAACGATATAGGCTGATTATGCAGCATGAGTAAGATGCATTACTGAAAACTAGCTGTCTTATAAGAGCAACTGTATTAGATCTGTGCTGCTCTGTGGTTCCTTGAAAGGAAAATGGCCAAGCATTTCAGATTTTATCCGTAGGTAAATGTAAAGACGGGTTTTCATCGCCTTAATGTGCTATACCTACACATTATTACAACGTTAATCACCAATCTACTTGCAAAGATTACGATTATTTTTGTAATTTTTTCCTTTTCGTTGCGGTTAAACTTCTCTCTCAACAACTATTTGTATGTCTAACGTCTTGAAGAAGTTTCGTCACAAGATATAAAAAAAATCAAACGTTAAAAAAAAATAACAAATCCTTCCAGATCGAGCAAAAGCGTCTTCACAAGCGAATGAAAGACTCTCGCCAAGACTGGCAGCTGTCGGAGGAAGATGAGGGAGTTGAAGAAATAGCTGATGATGATGACGAATACGACGAAGACAACGAGGAGAGCTACAACTACTACACAGGACCCAGGAAAATATCCGACCTTGTGGATAGACAACCTCAATCTTAGCTTAGTTTTAACGTAGATAAATAAATGATTGTAGAATTTATTTAGTTTGATTTAAACGTAGGCAGGTGCCGACCGATTTGCTTAATTTTGACATCTTGTCGGTAGCTACACAGACGCTATACAACGTTTATTAGTAAGGAGGTAACAATATAAGATATATTGTTACCTCCTTACTAATAAACGTTGTATAGCGTCTGTGTAGCTACACAACGCTTTGTCTTCTTCTTTCCAATTTCAAATTACTGACGACTGAAAGAGAGAACGGTGTGTAACTATTCACCTGATATAATACGTTTATTAGTAAGGCAGTTAAAGAGCAATGAATTAAGCAAATCTGTTGCCACTTTTAGAAAATGTAGTTATTAGTAAGAAACAAATTAAATATTGGTGATGGGCGCCTCATTTAGGCAGATCAGTAATGTATATCAGAACGTTCGGCCAGTCCAGATAGGAAGCTGGCTGCTACTCCAGTTTTTAGTGACGATTATGTGACGCATAAAGATGCCAGCCAAAGAATTTGTGACAGAACAGTTCGAAAGTTAGAAGCATTTATTTATGGCCGAACGACCTGATATCAGAACTTTCGGCCAACCTGAATCTCCATAACTGAGGACCTTAGAGAAACTGTTACTGAATAAAGATTTAGTGACGATTTGGTGACAAACAACCAATGCTTTACTTTTACTCGTATTGCCACCGATTAAAAGTAAAATGAATTTTGGTTCCTGGAACATCAGGACGTTCGGCCAACGTAATCTCCATAACTGAGGACCTGAGAGAAACCGTTAATGAATAAAGATTTAGTGACGAGACTGAAACGAATTTTTATTGCTTAATTTTTTTTTGTGACGGGCTCTATAAATAGTAAAATGAAAATTTAACATATAACCTCAAAACATTGGGATTATCGATTCCTCCACAAGGAAGAAGCCCAGAGAAACCGTCAATCAATAAAGATTTAGTGACGACCCTGAAACGAACTTTTATTATTTATTTTTATTTTGTGACGGCCCCTAATAAATAGGAAATTGAAAATTTAACATATAACCTCAAAACATTGGGATTATCGATTCCTCCACAACGAAGAAGCCTAGAAGACTCGTAAAACCTCTGATGTGTTATAGGTTTTCAGTGCAATAGTGTCAGTATTTTTGTTAATTCAAAATGAATCTTTAAAAATACGCTATGGCGGATGGTGACTGAAATAGGGTGACCATGTATTCCAACGAAACAAGTATTTATCGAGTAGGTACCTATTTATCTACTGAATGAAGCCAAACACGTCGAAATAGTTGAAATAAGGTGACGATGTAGGTATTGCAACAAAATAAATAGATACGCGGACGGAGGAATATGAGAAGAAGTGCAGTTATCTAATATTTTATACTATAATATGCATTAGAATTAAATTGTTATAAAAAACATTACACACACCACCATGCGTTATGGTGTGGCCTCTTTGCTTTACTTTTAATTATTTTTCTGTGTCTGTCACTGTCACATTAATAAAAATAATTGAATTTATCGATCGAATTTCGACCGACCAATAGGCCACCACTAGTTTTACTTCATTCAGTTCATTTGGTGTAGTTATTGTATAATCTTACTGTGATTTATCTATAGAACTGTTATTTAATTTTAAAATGTGTAATGTAGTTTATCAAACTAATAATAATACTGTCGGGCCACAAGTTTCAAGTCTAATCACCTAGCAGTAAACACAAGAAGCTGTCAAATCGATATATCTTCTCTCGTGGTGAACCAATTTAACTGTAATTCTAAAAAGTACAAAATAATTATGTACCTAACTACCTACCGCTTTTTTTGATGATTGATTACAAATAAAGCATTTTTTAATTTGTGTAGGTACCTATTTATTGAACTATTCTTGTACTTAGTAAAAACTTCCCGATTCCCAATGTCAGTCACCTTTCCAATTTCGTTTGCTTGTAGCCAAAATAGACTCGATTAATATAACTAAAACTTCACAAGTGCAGTTCACTGGTATGCAGGCATCAGCGCAACGTTGCTTGTACCTATATAATTTAATATTACGACGTGTTTTGCTTCATTGTTTAGGTAATTAAGTACTCGATAAATACTTGTTTCGTTGGAATACATGGTCACCCTATTTTAGTCACCATCCGCCATAGCGTATTTTTAAAGATTCATTTTGAATTAACAAAAATACTGACACTATTGCACTGAAAACCTATAACACATCAGAGGTTTTACGAGTCTTCTAGGCTTCTTCGTTGTGGAGGAATCGATAATCCCAATGTTTTGAGGTTATATGTTAAATTTTCAATTTCCTATTTATTAGGGGCCGTCACAAAATAAAAATAAATAATAATAGTACGTTTCAGTGTCGTCACTAAATCTTTATTCATTAACGGTTTCTCTGGGCTTCTTCCTTGTGGAGGAATCGATAATCCCACTGTTTTGAGGTTATATGTTAAATTTTCATTTTACTATTAATAGGGGCCGTCACAAAAAAAAATTAAGCAATAAAAATTCGTTTCAGTCTCGTCACTAAATCTTTATTCATTAACGGTTTCTCTCGGGTCCTCAGTTATGGAGATTACGTTGGCCGAACGTCCTGATGTTCCAGGAACCAAAATTCATTTTACTTTTAATCGGTGGCAATACGAGTAAAAGTAAAGCATTGGTTGTTTGTCACCAAATCGTCACTAAATCTTTTTTGAGTAACAGTTTCTCTAAGGTCCTCAGTTATGGAGATTCAGGTTGGCCGAAAGTTCTGATATCAGGTCGTTCGGCCATAAATAAATGCTTCTAACTTTCGAACTGTTCTGTCACAAATTCTTTGGCTGGCATCTTTATGCGTCACATAATCGTCACTAAAAACTAGAGTAGCAGCCAGCCTCCTATCTCGACTGGCCGAACGTTCTGATATACATGATCAGTAGGCCTAAAATGAGGTTATAGAAACAATAATAAATTTTGAAGATAAGTTGAGAACACTACACTGCCTTAATTTGTTACGATGATACATGTGCGAGTGGGTTGAGTGCTCCTTTTTTACTTGTAAGGACCTATTTTCCGAGGCCGGTTTTACTTGACATAGGTACCTACTTTAGTCGATTATTCTATTCCGTCAGGCTCATAAAGTAAAATTATTCAGACTATATTAGCCAAAGATTCTAAAACCACTTGACTGCGCATACAGTTCCCCGACGCTCGAAAAGTATTAGTATTTTGTCGCCTATGTATAGGATAAGGTACTAGTAACCATTTTACTTGTGACCAAGTGTTAAACCTGTGTGCATGTTATATAATTACAAATAGTTATAATTTTGTATGCAATTGTTAACGCATAAAAATGCCATCATGCATGGTGAAGTGGTGTGGGAAACATTCCAAGACATCTAGTTACAAAAAAGATGGCATAACTTTTCGTCGGTAAATAAACAAATTATTTTTGATTTTAATCACATTATAAGCCACCGCAGGGCTCTATTTAAAATGGTGGTTTGGGTGACCGAGCACACGGATGAGTCGCGCGTTGATGTCTTTTGGAAAAGTCCCTTTCTTTCATTAGGAAATTCTAATTGTTTTATCCCTTTCTTTCCCTTTGTATTTTTATCGTAAAAATAATTTTCCCTTTGTATTTAATGGCTGAAGTCGATATCGATAATAATAAAATTAAACTTAAATTTTTATTCAATTGAGATACTGTCATTAAATACCTATCTAATTTTACCCGACTTTAAAAAAGGAGGTTCTCAGTTTTTTCATCTGTGTAATATGAAATAGAATCAACAAATCATTTGATTGAATTAGCAAGATGCATAATTCAGAAATATGTAGACGCTCGTTTATAATTTTTTACCAAGAACAGTCAGGACCCTAAAACTTTAATTCGAAAAACATATATCAAATTAATTCATTTAAAAAATCAATAATAAGAGAATACTTGTTTTTCTTTTCGTAATTGACTGATTTTGATTAAATATTAATGTGATTTTTATTGAGCATTTTTTATAAAGTTAAAATCCAGCTGCGCATTCTTCCTCGTCCCCCGGCCCGAGGTAGTGAGTCGTGTACTTTGAAGAAATCGGCCTATACGCTCTCTAGTGGTTATATTCTCTGTGATATTAGCCCTTATTTTATAATAGAGATTTAAACAGCGTGTACCTGCGTGTCCGCGCAGGGTCACATTCTGGCTCGGAGTATTTCGACTTGCCGTGACCACACACACACACACACACACACACACACACACACACACACACACACACACACAGCAGGCCTCAACCGGAAAGTTAATTATATTTTTACGAAATCCAAAACGAATTTATTATACAATTACGAAAACTTCATCGTGAAGATAAAACAAAATGTGAAATCTATGGTGAGAAAGTCGTGGTCAATTAACTAGAACACTTATGACCGTTTCCACCTTAGTTGAATCCCTAAATAAGTGCACTGTTGTTTGTTTGACACAAAGAGTACAAAATACGAAAGCCACGACCAAAACCATGTCGCACGTTTTACGGCCAAAACTGTATAAAATCGGTAGTTTTGACGGTCCCTGATTTAGGATGACCAGGCCTGTATTTTATTTTATTTATTGAGGGATAATAAACAACTACAACATATATAATACATACAAAACGGTTGACAAAACTTAAAGTAGTAATGTTGCAGTCCACTGCATTATCCGCAGATACATATTTAAAGATCAGTGGCGCATTTAATAGCGGATACGGACGCTGAGACAAAGGAATTGAAAACTGAGGGTTGGTTTCTAGAAAGGCTTAGGGCGTCCTTAAATGCGGACGAGGCCCGAGTGTCCAGGCCCACCAAATGCGCTGACATGCGTATTCTGAGCTTGGACGACTCAGTGACGGACAGGTGGTGGCCGCTGTCGTTAGGACGGGCGCCTGCCCTAACCAGCTCGGCAGAGCACCACTCTGCCGAGCTGGTTAGGGCAGGCGCCATCCGTCCTGACTTCACGGGGATGCGAGCCGTTACGGTAAGCTGCCCCGTGTTGGCGGCCAAGAAAATAGCCGGGGAGGGCCAAAGGTTATTGGTGGGCTGGGTTTCCGCGCAGGTCAAACTGCTGGAACCCAGACCTCTGAGGTGCTTCCGCTGCCATCTGGGCAACCACGTGGGAGCTAAATGCACCTCAGAGGTGAACCGCAGCGGTCACTGCTACCGCTGAGATCAGCCGGGTCACAAGGCCGGCTCGTGCGACGCCACGCCGCACTGCGCTGTATGTGCGGCAGCTGGCAAGCCGGCCAATCACTGGATTGGGAGTAAGGCCTGTGCCCCACCCGCCAAAGCTAGAGGCAAGCCATCTGCCACTGCCGTAAAGTGAGCGTACTACTGTGAGCCGTACTTTGTCCCGCCCAGGGATGACTGGGTGGAGGACTGAGCGGACCTCAGTGGCCCTAAGGCCCCTCGCCCACGGCGACTTTTTGTAGCGATGCACTCGCGCGTTTAGCAAACGCGCGACAGCATCTCTTCTAACGCGTGTTAGTCGCATTTGCAACGCGCTACAATAGCGATGCCAACGCGCTACAAACGCGCGACCGCGTCGGATGACATCGGTAGAGAGAACGGAGGGGGGAGGGAGTGTGGCGCGGCGCATGAGTGGGAACCGGCATCAGTGCAACACAGACAGGTCCAGAGTGCGTGCTGTTGTCCGTCACAGGCGCAAAATGGAGTCATTTGACACTGAAACGTTTATTACGGCAATTCAGGAGCGTCCTGTAATATGGGACTCACGTCTTCCTGAGTATTCGAATAAGATTGCAAGGTATTTTTGTGTCGTAACTGCATCGCGTTTGCATCGCGACCGAATCGCGTTTGCATCGCGACCGAATCGCGTTTGCATCGCGACCGAATCGCGTTTGCATCGCGACCGAATCGCGTTTGCATCGCGACTGAATCTGGTCCCGTGGGCGCGGGCACACAGCTAGCGACTGCTTCGCGTCTGTATCAATGCTACGCGCGAGAGCATCGCGACTGCATCGCTACAAAAAGTCGCCCGTGGGCGAGGGCCCTAACTTCGTCGGCCGCCGCCGGTACTCCGTCCCTCGAGGCCTACTTCTGTCGTGTGGTTGAGGCCTATTTGACGGACAGGGCCGTCATTTACCCCGGTCACCAGGGAGAATGGAACAGGCGAGAGATGTCGTGCGGTGTCCCATAGGGATGATTGGACGGTGGTCAGTTAAGCTCATGCATCGTCTCTATTGATTCTAGTCGTAGATGGATCGACGTTCTTAAGGAGCGCCAAGTCTAGGACGTCGTGTGTGAAATTAGGGTTGTGAGGGAAATGAGTGGGAGTCATTGGAGCAATGACGTCAAAGGTCATAGAGGAGGAGAGGAGTGAGAATCCACCACAAGTGTTGCCCTCTTGTGGAGGTTCTGGTACTATTCCAGGCAGGGTGTTTGGCATTGAGATCGCCCGCTATGATAACGGAGTCACTCAGGCCGAATAGGGCAGAGAGGTCGCTTTCAAGGAGACGGAGGTCCTCTGTATAACTTTGAGGAGGGATGCCAGACTGTTGATGTCGGATAGTCTTATATATGTCGTCCGCGCGGTAAACTAATTACACGATGCAGGATTTGTGTGACGTCACGTCTTTGATGCGTAGTTCGTATGTGGCGGTGTAACCGCTACACTAGATTATTTACGATTTTATGTCCGTTCAGGGGCAAAATGTCCAATTCTCAAAATGTCCAACGGTGTCAAAATGTCCAAATACCCAAAATGTCCAATTGTCAAAATGTCCAATTCTCAAAATGTCCAATGGTCAAAATGTCCAATTCTCAAAATGTCCAATGGTCAAAATGTCCAACTCCCAAAATGTCCAATCTTTGAGAATGTAGCAAAGTTCAATAACTCATCAAAACGCTTTTTTAATACTTATGACAAATAATAAATACAAAAAACAAAACAAATGGGTTCAAAATAGGTTTTATTTATAAATAACAAGAAGACCAAATCATACCCGAAATCACTATTTTTGTCATAATGTAATATTATAAAAATGCAGCATAATTTTATATTTTATATACCATATTTTTTATTATTATAAATTGAATCAAACATTAAACATAGTTTTATATAACAAGGTAAGACATAAAAAAATACTTTTATTATTTTAGCTTAGTCAAGCAAGTAATAATCAACATAATTTTGATTTATAATCAACAAGCATTTTTTTATAATAGAAGAGAATGGCACTATAGTTATAATAATCAACATAATTATTTTTATGATTTATGTAATTTAAACTACATTAAGAGTCCTATTACATTTTTTTACGGAAATTCATGTTTTTTGACCATGCAATTTTCAGCAGCAGTAAGATATTTTAATTATTTGATTATAATAACTATAGTGCCATTCTCTTTCTTGTAAGTTGGAGTTACACATTATTTTCGTGTAATTTGCTGAATTGACGCGGAATATATAGTACTTTAATTTAATTTATTGTAATTGTGTCTTATTATACTGAGAAACAAAAACTAATGAAACGTATTCACTGTAGATCGAAGTTTTATATCATATTAGTTTATTTGATTTAATTGTGTTTATTTGGAATATAATGGACATGAAAATCACGACATTTATTGGTTTTCTTTACGACTTTTCTCTGAAAGCTCAAGGAATTTATAGAAATTCTAGAACTCCAATAAACAAGTAAAACATTCAAATTATCGTTTAGTAACTTTCACTTTTATTAGAACTGAATGAAATAATGTGAATTTGAGCGTCAAAGTTCCATTGCCGACGTTTTTCCTTGTAAACTGAGTTCGTAAAATATTCATAGTAAATTACACGACAAGAAAAGTTAAAATGTGTAACTCCAACTTACAATAAAGAGAATGGCACTATCGTTATTCATAATCAGATAATTCAAATATCTTACTGCTGCTGAAAATTACAACGTCAAAAATCACGAATTTGCGTCAAAAATGTAATAGGAGTCTTAAGTTTTACTATTTAAACAAGCTAAGACTCAAAAAAAATATTTTTTTCAAAAATCGTTGTAATGTGAGATCTCTGTTTCATAATTTTATTAAATATTTTTTTGTATTTCCGATGAAACTGGATGTCTCTAGGTCTTCTTTTAGTTCTCATTTTCTTAAACAGCGAATCCTCTAAACGACAGTCCCAATATTTACTTTCATTTCTCAAATTTATATAAAAAGAAAAAAAGTAAGAAAGAAAAAAAGTAAGAAAAAAAGTAAGTAGAAAGTACAAATTTGGATTTTTCTGTATACAACTATTAATAATAAAAAATATGGTGTTGAATACTGCATTTTTATAATATTACATTATGACAAAAATAGTGATTTCGGGTATGATTTGGTCTTCTCTGGTCTTAATTTGTTATTTATAAATAAAACCTATTTTGAACCCATTTGATTTGCTTTTTGTATTTATTATTTGTCATAAGTATCAAAAAAGCGTTTTGATGAGTTATTGAACAAATTAGCTACATTCTCAAAGATTGGACATTTAGGGAGTTGGACATTTTGACCATTGGACATTTTGAGAATTGGACATTTTGACCATTGGACATTTTGAGAATTGGACATTTTGACAATTGGACATTTTGGGTATTTGGACATTTTGACACCGTTGGACATTTTGAGAATTGGACATTTTGCCCCTGAACGTTTATGTCGACACCAAATGTCATTTTAGTCTAGCAAACTAAAAATCAGAGTATAGTGCATGTGAAGTCGTGACTGTACTTGCGCCAAGTGACGAGAGACACAGGAATAAATCCATATTTATGTGGTCATATTTGCCAATTTCCGTACGGATCACTAAAACGATATAATAATCCATCGTGGGCAGTAACTTTCAGCCGCTTTTATTGAAACCATTTTCTATTTTCTGTATTACTTGACAATGCGAAATGAAACTGGAGAAAACACATTTTAGGGACAAAGGTGGAAGGTATTCCACCTGTCTCCTTTTACGATGTTGGAGGTGAAGCGTAGTTAGAGAGCAGAAGAGAAACTTCAACTTGTAGTAAATAATAATAATATAATCATCACTCGCAGTCTAATGTTAGGTACACTATTAGCACTTATAACTAATTAAACTAGAATGGACAAAATAAACTAATGACATAATATCTAGTCTGTCTGTCCCGCGAGGGTTTACAAGCCAACTGGTGAGTGTGGTGAGGGACGCTACGTTCTACGTTACATCGGTAACGCCCCGCATCGTGGCTTAGTGTTGCCACTTACAAGGGTGCGTTCCTGACTACTTATAATTAACTAAACATAATACAGGCGACGCCACGTATACTAATGTGCGTTCACAATACGTGACGCCACACCACCCCCCCACGGAGAAAGATGAACCAATTTAACAGGAATCGGAGAAATCCTTGAATTTGACTCGTCTGCCAGAACGAGTATTAAATGGTAGTTTTGTAGTTGTTGTTGGATTGGCGTCTGCGTTTGGAGATGGATCGGGCTGTTTAGGTTTTGATGTGGATGTATGAGTGGGTTTTGTTGGAGTTGGAGGATCAAGGGCTGCAGGACTGGCGTATTCCATGAAAGCCGGCTTGACGCGATCAATGCTTACAGCAACGTTTTTATCCTTAATGACCAAAGTCATTGTTTTTCCATCGCTGGCGCGATCAATGACTTGGTATGGACCTGTGTGGTGTTTGTAAGGGGCGTCTGACTGTATCGTCACGAAGAAAAACGTGAGTTGCTGACGAGAGATCTTTGAAGATAAACGTAGATGGTTGAGTATGACGAGATGCGCCATTGGTCGTACAGCCGACATTT
Source organism: Xanthia togata (assembly GCA_963853775.1). Taxonomy (NCBI): domain Eukaryota; kingdom Metazoa; phylum Arthropoda; class Insecta; order Lepidoptera; family Noctuidae; genus Xanthia; species Xanthia togata. The sequence continues at coordinate 9,610,410 of OY970805.1, forward strand.
TACGTCGAAGTTGTACAACAAAGTCTGCGGGATCGTTAGTGATATCAGTTCCGGAAACTGGAACAAGCAATTCGCCTGGCAACCGAAGTGTTTCTCCGTAAACCAATTCAGCAGCTGTAGCTTTCAGGTCAGCATATCATCCGTATATACCTAATATTAACGGCTTTCGCCCACAGCGGATAGGCAGAAACTATTATATTATAACTACTAAACTTATTATATTATTATTATTAAAGCCCACATGCGCTACTTACAGAGAACTGTATGGAAACGTGTGTCGGAGCTGCGTAACGTGGGCTGGGACAGGATGCTGAGTGAGTTAGAGCCTACCCACCTTGCCTTCTGGGAACTTCAGAGGAAACTCCAGTCCCAGAAAGTCACTTCCATGCCTCCTCTAATACGCCCCGATAAGTCCATCGCCTTCGATGACGACGAAAAAGCTGAGTGCCTAGCCGACAGTCTAGAAGCCCCGTGTTCACCAAGTACCCTACCAGTAGACCAAGCTCACCTCGCAAAGGTTGATGCGGAACCTCTAGTCGAAGAGCCGGATAATCCTCTGCCTCCCTTCACTCCAGACGAAGTGCACGATATCATCATAGGTCTTAAAACTCGAAAAGCCCCCGGTTCAGATGGACTCACCAACAAGGTAATCCAACTCTTCCCTGCCCACCTAATAATGCTACTGGCAACCATCTTCAATGGAGCCCTTAGCAACAACATCTTCCCACAATCGTGGAAGGAAGCCATTGTCATAGGTATCCCAAAGCTAGGTAAGCCTAAATCCGAGGCCTCCAGCTACCGCCCCATTAGTTTGCTCAAAGTTCTCGGCTAGGTCTATGAGAGACTTATTTATAAGCGCTTCAGAGACTACGCTGAGACTAAGGGCCTTATCCCCGACGAACAGTTCGGCTTTCGAGCCCAGCACAGTAGCGTGCATCAGGTCCACCGCATCATAGAGGACATTAGCGCTGGGTTCCAACGCGGCTCGATGACGGGTGCTATCTTCTTTGACATAGCGAAAGCATTCGACAAAGCCTGGCACACCGGGGGTGCTATCTTCTTTGACATAGCGAAAGCATTCGACAAAGCCTGGCACACCGGCTTATTATATAAGCTCTACCAACTTGGCGTGCCAGACCGTCTCGTGCTCATCTTACGGGACTTTTTGTCGAATCGCACATTCCGCTATCGCATGAGGGAGAGCTCTCCTCCCCCCGCCCCATTCGCGCAGGAGTCCCCCAGGGCTCCGTGCTCTCCCCTCTCATTTTCACGCTATTCACTAGCGATATCCCAACCAGTAAAAAGGCGAAGTTGGCTCTGTTCGCAGACGACACGGCCCTTTACTATTCAGGCAAAAGCCCCATAGCGATAGCTCACACTCTCCAAACCGAAGTCAACCAGCTCGGCTCCTGGTTCAGGAAGTGGAGAATCGAAGTTAACCCCGATAAGAGCCAAGCGGTCCTTTTCAAGAGACCGAGACTCAGAAGAAAAATCCCCCTTCCCCGACCAATCACCATGTTTGACAAGCCGATCCCCTGGGAGAAGCAAGCCAAATACCTAGGTGTGGTCCAGGATGAAAAACTGTAATTTTCAGAGCACATAATGCAGACCCGCTCGCGAGCCGCTTTCGCTCTAGGAAGACTCCACTCCATGCTAAATGCGCGTACCAAATTGTCACTTAGGTGCAAAGTGCGAACGTACTTGGCGTGCATCCGCCCTATCATGACCTATGCGTGCGCCGCCTGGGCACAAGCCAAACCTCGACACGTGCATAGAATGCAAACGCTCCAAAACTGTTTCCTATGAATGGCAACGGGAGCCCCCTGGTATGTTAGGAACGAGATCCTCCATCTCGACCTAAAAATCCCTACTATAGCCCAATTTCTACAACGCAATTCAAAGCGTTTCTTTGATAAAGCCGCCCTTCACCGCAACCCTCTGATTGTCAAAGCGGCCAGTTATGTCCCCTCTAGAATCAGTAAGATCCGCCGTCCGAGGTATGCTCACCGACCCAGATGTATAGGGTCATCTGGGTCGGTGAGAACATACCTCCCCATACCATACCCTCTTCCAGGAAAGCAATAGGGATACCAGCACAATACACCACAATAAAAAAAGACCCGCATTCCGACCTCGCCGCCGAGGTCCTCCGCGATCGCGACCCTCCCGAGTAAATAATACTCCCCCCGACCCTTGCTCGCAGAAGCGCCAGCCCGCGTAATGCTGAGAAATGTAGCTTTAAATTCCCAAATTAATAATAATATTAATAACTGTTTGATCCAGTCTGTCCCATCTTGCTGTCCTCCCGCCAGCGACGCCCTAAGCCGAGGTTCGTACCCCACATGCCCATAGCGAGCGTTCGCTTAAATTAACCTAGTATAGTTTATGCCCCTGGCTGGAGGCTTTAAGTTAGTAGCTTAAGGAATCCACAGGATAATCCGGCTAAGCAGCTGCGACCTCAATCTGAGAGTCAACTGAGAGATGCCATATCAAAAAAAAAACGGACTCAGCGCTGCACCCCGACTCACTGGGGAATCACCGCAGACAGTTCCGACTCACCGTGAACTATGCGGCACCCGGTTCCGACTCACTGGAACCTCCACTGGTACTGTGAGCATCGCAAGATACAAGACTCAGCCCACTATCGACCTCCAGTCTCCGGAGGGGAGTGATGTAGCGGTTACACCGCCACATACGAACTAGGCATCAAAGACATGACGTCACACAAATCCTGCATCGCGCAATTAGAGAAATCTAAAAGTTTGAGCTACCCGGCATAATACTGATTCGCCCGAAACGAGCGAACCGACACTTATAAATAATATCTATTAAGTTTTCTTGGGGCGATTCGCACAAAGTTAATTCATTTGTAGGCGAATCGGTTACATATATATCTTCGTGACTGTACGTTTACCTACGACTTGCACTCTGCAGGTACATAAGCAGGCTTGTATACAGGGTGGAAGGGACATCGACGCGAAAATTGATAATTAGTTTAAATTAATAATTGGTTCAGAATCATCTACTGAATCCATGGTATCAGTTTTCGTGTCGATGTCCCTTCCACCCTGTATTAGACTGCGGAATGTGGCCGTGTTCCTGATAACATATTCTTCAGTTTTCAGGGACTCCACCGTTTTGTCTAATTTTGTGCTTTACCCACGCATCATTTAATTCCGGCTCATTGGTACTAAATTATAGAAGAAACTTATCAAAAACCGAGTGTCTCCTTATATAACCCTAGAACTCTGAACATTGTCAGTAATAATACCTAACATCAGTCCCTCGTCCTACCATTTATTGTAACTTACGAGGGAGCTCGATGCTTAGCGGAGGACGTTTCCTGGCTGTTATGATGATTACAATGACATAAATGCCGACAACTTAGTACCACGCCAACTGTGGAGTTGATATAGTAATAGGCATTTTATATATTTTTCTCGTCATGCCGCACCTACTCAGCTATCATCTTTTCGCCCCGCATATGCTTGCTCAACAACCCTCTTTGCCATTTTAAACTAAATAAAAAATGGTCTGTGCCTACTTTCATGGTGATCGGTCAAATGTTGTTGGAGTTTATCAATGTCATATATACCAAAATACATTTTTCGTCATCATTATCATCTCCCTAGCCTTCACCCAACTATGTTGGGGACGGCTACCAGTCCAGCAGCAGTCCCAGCAGCTGATATTTATTTTTATAATATGGATTCCTTATTGTATATATAGGTACTCGTACCTACGTCAAAATTGCTGGAAAAATGTTAGTTACCTACCGTAAACATCTTAATAATTATTTGTGTGCTCTTAACACTGGAATTCTTGCCATAAAATTTTGCATTTTGAAAATGCAAAGAAGTTGTGCCTCAAAAACGCCAAAAGGAAAAAATGTGCCACAACCACGGGATATCTAATGGCCACAACACTTAGCCCACGTTCGCACGTAAGTAATAAAATCGCGGCGTTTTTTTTAGTGAACTGGATTTCCAACGCTTTGCACCGAAAGTTGAAAATCCAGTGTTTTTTCAACGCGCTAGGACGAGAATGCGTCCCAACGCGTTGGATTCTCAACGCTCGGCTGAACACCGTGAGTTGAAAATCCAGTGTACGAAAAACAAACGCCGCGAGAAAAACACGTCCGTGCGTACTTGGGCTTAGTTCTTAACTTCACTAAAATAAGCCTGTAACTTCCGCAGTATGGTAGTACTATTTCCTTTCTTCGAATACTATTTTGGCACTATTCCAGCAAAAAATTGACATTATCAGAATGGCTAAATTCCATAGTAATTCCATTCCATTGTAATAACGCACACATTTCTGTGTCATATCAAGAATCCACGTGGAGCTTATCAGTTATCGCAAAATCAGATAAGCTTGTAGAAATTGAGTATGATTGTATTCGGCATTCTTCGGGCTATTTTTTGGGACCGATGATGACTGTACCAGTGACGAGCATAAAAACCTAACAGTTACGCAAAATTCAAACGTGTTTTTCTTCATATCGCCTTACTATATTGCTAAAGCCCCTCAGCTTACAAGTGCAAAATACAGCAAGTTCTATTATACATTGTAACAGCGAATCAGTTTTCACGCCTCCTGGCTTGGGTTTCATATCTGGAAACCCAAGCCAATTTTTTTTTAAATATTCCGATAGCTCATGAAGTCATGACCTAAAGAGGTGCCATAAAGAATATGTCACTGCTGGGCAAAGGGCTCTCCCAAATCGTTCCAAGCATCCTTTTCCAGTGCCACCTCGTGCGGTACGCGTCTAGTTCGTGTGATCGTGTCGCCACCTAACTCCTGGGCCGGCCTCGGGGGCGTCTTCCATCCTCAGGCACATACCGTGTGGAGTCTCCAAGCGGTAGGTGCCTGAGGATGGACGATGAGTTTTCGCTTCAGGGAGAATATGAATGAATGAATGAAGAATAGAATAAAAGTCAAAGCTGTCTGTCGCTGAGATCCTGATCGCGACTAGATTTTGAACGTTTTTAAATACGGGAATTGGCCTTTTGATAAAAACACAAATTCGAGTAGATTTGACTTGAGATAAGGCTGTTAGTTCTAAATCCAGATTCAAAACAGCATTGTTCTAGAATACGGGCAATCGGGTATTAATAACTGTTTTGCTGTGAGAATAGTTACGTATATGCAATTTATAGAACATAATAATAACGCCTGTGTATTCTACGGAGGGGTAGGTAGAGGTCTATGGTGCACCTACATATCGCCAGTCATGCTATAAGTTCTTTACAATAGGGGGCGAGTCTATTGTCATTAACCGTGCACAAATCTAGACTTCGGGCTGTTTCTGAGAATTTCCTAATAGGAAAACCCAACATATTGCTTGACTCGAGGGTCGAACCCCACGCTCAGTAGTCGCGTTATCGACCAGTTTTTTTTATTTTTATTTTTTAGATATTGTTTACGTTTAGTTATTTTTATTTCTGCCTGAGTATAGTTCTCGATGTTTTTGGTTGGTATATTGGCGTGTGCTAGCTGTCATATGGCTATTAATTTACAATTTAAATTATTTTTTGCGTAATGTAGATTATCTTGCATACTATTATACAGAATCATTTTTTTCTAACTGAACAGACAGCTGTGCTGCTGGGGAGTTTGTTGCGCCACTTCTTCTTCCCAGCTAAAGCACTAGGAAGTGGAAGGGTGGGCGTTTTGGGGGACTGTCTTATGTAATTTTGACGTTCGAAAAGTGCTGATTCTCAGCCTAGTTTGAATAAATGACTTTTGAATTTTTAGTTAAGGCGAATGCGTCAGGCTAGCTCTCGAAATTCATATTTTTAAATTATTTGAATTTCGGACGCTACTTTTGCGCATCCCCCTTAATATAATTATTTGTTTGGTATCAAAATGAGCGCTAAATAGTGAAGCTTCTAGAAATCTAGACAACCAAAGTTGGTCCAATCAAGTAAGTGCCTCCGTTATTCTATAGGTAGGTACTTACTGTCGTAAATAGAGTACTTAGCTGTAATTATCTTAAGTAGTGTTCTATGCTTGCCTATTCATCCCAACCTAATTAATGCAGCCTTTTCTAGGGCCTATGTCTATTGTGGTAAGGATAATTTTACTTTAGTCAATTTTGCTGCTTTTTTTTTAACCACGACGGGTAAGCTCTTGTCCTGCATCTCACCTGATGGTAAGTATGATGATCAGGTTGAAGGTGGAAGCGAGCTTCACCCCGAATCGTCAACCACAGAGGAACTGGCTCTCTGACCTCTAACTGCTGCTAACAATGCTACATTGTTGTTATGGAGTTAGTGGATTTTGTCATGTCTATTGAAAATTTGAAACTGTTGATTTAAAATGATTCTTTGGGTAAATATGGGCGATATTAACTTTGTGGATTTCTCAGTAACAGCCTGGAGTATATTTTGTCTAGCTAAGTGCAAGGCTGATATATGGTTAGTTTTATGATCACAATATTTAAAGACCGTTTTACCTTTTAAGGTTTTTGTTACAGTTGAAAACTCATATGTTCGCTGGTGTTTCGGTTCGATACCCGGCTAGGGCAATCAGGCCATGGAAAATAAAATGAATAACAAATCTCTATAGAAATAAAATCTATGGTATGTACTTAACCTTTTAACAAATAAAGTTAGAATACTTACCACCTGGTATAGCTACCAAAATATTGTCATATTTTTAACTCCTTACACCGAGTGAACCTATTGTAATTTAAAAACAATCACAGAGCACTACAATTTTGGAAGTGTAAAAAATTTAATTTCTAGAAAAAATTTACTTAGTATTGTCAGCTGTCATTGTAAGTCACTGTCAAAATAAATACTGTACCCTAATAAGCGATCAATCGGATTTTGAATCGTTTTGAAACAAATTGCTAATCCATTGCTTCTTAAGTTCGAAAAAAAATCTGCTCAACAACGTAAATAACGCAATGAATGTTGTTGAACTGTCAAAATGAAACCATTTTTTATTTTATAAATTTGTCGTAATAGCTTACGAAAATGTATTGCGTAATTAGATGATATGAGCTCGTGTTTTGTTTGCTAAAAAACTGTTTCTGCTGTTTCTTTTTAGTTTTCTGAATATTTGGTTCGGAAAAGACTCCTAAGTGGAAATCACATTAAAATATGTAAATATACTTGTCGGTTTACACCCGTTTTTACAGGTATATGCTTCCATCATCCATGTTATTTGTGGTTGTGAATTAGGTGGTAAATTGTTTACCATTTATTACAGAGCATACAGCTCTGTAATAAATTGAATCACTTTAAATAATCGTTTTGTTTGTTTGTATATCCAATTGTTTAAATATACCTGTAAGTATACATATATTTTTTCTAAATTAATGTTTTATAATTTTTTAACCAATTTAAAAAGGAGGAGGTTGTCAATTCGACTGTGTTTCGTTTTGTATGTTTATTAAATGTGTATTAACACTTGTTTTATCGAATTTGCAACACCATTTCATCTTCACGCGTAGGTACTCTATTTGAAAAGATAAGAATATTTTTTTCCTTAAAATTCAAAAGCAAAGTATGGACAAAATAATAGTCTAGAAAGTTAGTCAACCGTAACGAATAATGGTAAGAATTTTACCACAAAATATTTTTGTAAATAACATAAACATAACATCATGCCTTGTTTCCACGAAGGGATGGGCAGAGAGGTACCTGTAGTACACCCACATTTCGCTAGTTATGTTTAAGTCCCATGTAATGGTGGCGAGAATATTGCCATCAACCGGGCACAAATCCACTCACTCACGACTCCGGGCTGCTACTGAGAAATTCCAGAAAGAAAAACCCAGTGACAATTTGCCCGACCTGGGAATCGAACCCAGGACCTTATGTTCAGCAGTAACGCTTGCGACCACTAGACCAACGAGGCAACGTTTTGTAATTAATTTAAACCGATAATGGTAAATTAATTACCATCTAAAAAATCCGTACTTTACCTTTTTTTTTGTTTTTTGACAACATTAATGGAATCTAAGTACGACCTTACCTTACAATATTACCCTTAAATCCGAATAATTTTATTTATCCTATGCACAGGCTCGCGTTTGTTAAATCTGTCAGAAAAAAATACTATCTTAGACATTTCAGGGTAGTTTCGTTCTTTCAACCCTGACTCACACGGTATTCTTGGAAGTAGGTAGTTAGAAGAATTTTGCATAGGGCTATGAGGTACTTCACAAGTAAGACAAATAGTTATTTGTTTTGACAATAAATGATATTCTACATTGTAATATAATATATCATAATTACACTTGTTTACGCTTTCATCGCCGAAGGTCGCGTTGATAAAATTAATAACCTCATTTTTATCACATAAACAATGCGTTTATGACATTTGAAACATAACAAAGGCGAAGCAGTCCACATGCATATCATACCCACTGTACTTAGTATATGAACCGACATATATGACTTGAATAAACAATGAAAATATTTGCTTTTATTGGAACAACTTATCAACGTTAATCAACAGGTTGGCTTTAGACTCATGTATGCTGACTGAGGGTAGCTGTACTTGGAACAATTTGGTAATCTAGCTTCGTCTACGTCTGTTCCTGCCTAACCTCGTATGCTCGCAGCACATTGGTCGGCCAGGGTCGCTCAATAGCACCGACATATATGCAACTTTACTCGCAATAAATTACAATATCGATCCCGCTGCCAAGTCACGTTCAGGGTGTGTACCTACAGTTTCGGGAGGTGTCGATTCGAGGCTACAGCGCGTCTACTCGGTGGACCAGTACTTAACTAATACTGCTTTTTATATCGACCTCCGTGCAATAAAGTTAATCCAGGTCCTGTGTAGTGTAATATCGGGCGGGGGGCTGCGGGGGGGTAAACCGGCCGGCGCGGTGGCCACCTGTCGCCGCGCGGTGGCGCGCGTGTGCCCCCCGGGCCGCCGCGCCCCGGCCCCCGGGCCCCGCGCCCGGCGCCCCCTGCCCCGCCCGCACCCCTGCACCCTCGACGCCGCTGCGCGCGCTACTCCCTTCTCTCGAATCATTCGTTTCGCGACGCGTAAACTTGCCGGCCGGCCTCCGTTGCACTCGCCCGGGCTCATTCCCATCGCGTCCGCTAGCCGCACCGCTCAGATTGCACCACCTAGCCGAACACCTCGCCATCATGACGGAGAGCACAGAAACCCCTGCGGCAGCTGCGCCTGAAAAGACCCCCACTGAGAATGGAACTACCGAGACCCCGCCCGAAGAAACTCCAGAGAAGGCAACCGAAGAAAAAGAAAAGGAGACTCCTCCACCCAAGGAGATGCGCGCTGTCGTCCTCACCGGCTTCGGCGGACTCAAAACTGTCAAGATTCTGAAGAAACCTGAGCCCACTGTCGGAGAAGGCGAGGTCCTCATTCGTGTGAAGGCGTGGTGAGTACTCCTTACTTAAAATTAATTTATGTATAAAGAAAATTTCAAGTTTAATAACAACACTTTAACGGATTAAAAGACGTTGCGTTTGAATATTTCTTCGTTCCGAGATTGATTTTTCTCAATCAGCCTTTTATTTGTGAAATAATAAGTGGGTGCAAACGACCCTTGTAATCTAAGATCATGTTGGTCTCGAAGAACGTGCTATTTTTTACACCCTATTGTTTTTTTTCATCGTTTTGGATGATATTTTTTGGGTAGGCCGGTGTTCTTCGTGTAGTGTACCCACTTAGCCGATGTCTGCGCGGACGGGTCCCGTTCGTTCGTCCCTCGCCGCGTCTCGGGCTCTCGGCTGCCTCATTAACATCTGCCTCCGTCGAGATGCATAGCTCATGCACCCGAACGATTGAAATTTCTGCACGCACACTGGCACCCACTCCCGACCGTGCGACGCGCCCTAAAGCGGATTTACACTTCGTCGACCGCCCGCCGTCGATGCGACGACCAACTATTATGTTTATGTGCTTGTTTTATAGCCTCTCTCTTACTTGATGTACAATATGTTTACATAGCCGTGATATTTCATTCGATTTCGCCAGATTATTTATTCAATAGGCTATGGAAATTTATTTTCAATTGGCATCGGAATAACTGCATGCATGTGCGCACCGGAGCGCGTCGCTGCGTGGACGCTGCGTCGTCGACGTTTGTAACAAATTGATGTTATTTTGTCATTCGAAGCCCGAGCGAGCCGAGTTCGTGCGAAAGGGAGTTGAGCGCCTACTGACATTGTTCTTTGTTCGTTTTTATCGCTCCACTGCTTCAGATAATGCAACGGACGAGTCGCGTCAACGTGCTACTTGCAACCGCGACACATGAGTTATCTGCCACTTTTCTCGTTAACGTTAACTGCTTCGTTAGAGGCTTAACAAAACACTCACTTAACTGTGAAGTATTTGTTTCGTTACACCACAAACGTTTAGTCATGAATGAGATACTTTTTTATGAGAGGCTACTTTGGGATAATGTCAGACGTTCAACGGCTTAGGATGTTTGATAAGGCAGGCAGTTTTTTCTTTTTTGCTTGCTCCAATTGTTATCAGGAATTTTATCAAGAATTGATAATACAAATTCTTGGATTCCATGAAGGACTTCGGGTGGAAGAAATTGGACTGTTTAAGAAGCCTTCAAAGGTTTGCAATCATTGTCTTTTTCGGTACCTAGTATTATATTAGGACATTTGCAAAAAACTTTGCTTAGAATTGCAGTTAGATTTAAGTTCACGAGAAATAATTGTGACGATTATCTATACTGCAACTTGCAATAGAATGGTACGGAGGCGTACAAGAGAGGCAAGGGAGGAATAGAGGCGAGGTGAGTAGGTGCAGTGCGAGGTGCGAGGCAGGGCCGGCCAGGGCGCATCCCCGCGCGTGCTAAATATAGCGCGCTTATCGTCGACTTACTATGTAAATGACCGCGACATAGCCGACGCCATCTGCCGCAAAAATATTAACTGGCTGGTTGAGTCCCGGACCGGTACCAGTACAAGTTTGCTCTCTAGCTTTGAGCCGCAAAAACGTGTGAGTTCCGCCTACATGCCGAGCGAACAATCCAAGTTTAGCGGTCTACAGTCTGGCAACTCCCTTTGTGAGAATTTGCAAGTAAATCGGTCATTTGGAACTGATTACCACTGGAATGTGCATAATGCTATCACTATCATGAGGCGACTCCCTTCCACTCAAAATACTACCTTTCTCAAGGTTCCCAGAAATGTAATCAGTGTTAAGAATGATATTACATATGTGGGATCTATGGAAAAAGAAAGACAAATTTCAAGAACCATTAAATATTTCCGAAGAAATGTACTAAGAAATTCCAAACACAGTAAACCATTGATTCCTAGTATTTCAGGATAAGACCAAAAGCTTTCATACAGCAAAGTTCTCGTCAAAATGAACTCTCTCTAGAGTGCAGTGCAATTTGATACGAAACTCGTTTCATGGATGACGGAGGTCCAATTTCTACATTCCTTGTTATCGTCAGATCTTCGAAACCGTTTGAGTTCGTTGCAATTATAACGGATTTAATCGTACGAATAGTTGTAATCTAAATTGTGTAAATAAACAAACACAGGACTGCAGCTTCTGTAGAAGGGTTTTGAGTAAATCCTATCATAAATCACATGCAACAGAACAGTGAATCCTCAAATGGCCATCAAAAACTTTGTTCCAAGAGACACGCAGACACATCAATTTTATTTATGTCTTGATGGTTACTCATTGGGTACTGAAGTTTAAAAAGTTGGACCATTATAAGGTACCTATGTCAGAGTGTGTTGAACCGCAATTATGGAGTCGTTATTACATCAGTAGTTTAAAACTATACCTGTATTAAAGTCACGCAGACGTCGCTCGCTAGGGTCACCACAAATAAAGCTCTTAAGAGACATCCCGTTAAGTACCGTAAAGTGATGGTAAATATTTAACAAAGATATTAATGAGCTCTAAATTCAAACACGTGGTGCTTTGGTTTACACGGAGTGCTACACTATTTGCTTGTATTGCGGAAGTTCCTTGACAATGCTGAGTTCAAAATTAACAAAGGTGTTTTTTTCTAATTCTCCAGAAGGTGGTTAAGTTTATCGTACACAAAAACTTTCGTTATACAGCGGTCTAAAATAAATGATACGTTACAATTTATAGAATGATGACATTCATCTTATTACGATACGGACGTGAATGGCCCCGGTGCCTACAGGGATCGCTTTCGTGCAGCCGCGTTTTCGGCTAATATGTTTTGTAAGACTTCATAAGGGATCCAATGAATAACGCGTCATTATTTTCAATTAGGTCAAGCCGGTGTCGGTAAGAGATGTCTTCCAAGAACAATGGTTGTACTCACGCCTCGGATAAGTGGCTTTCTTTTTATATGGAGAGTGCTTAATTGTATGTGGAGATGATGGGAAATGTGATGGCTGGACTTTTGTTTTTTGTTTCGTCCATATGCTCTGGGCGTCTGGCCTACATCATTTCGAACACGAGTTTATTTTGGGGTCAGGGATATCGTAAATATCAAGGATTCCTCTGTGTACTTATCAGTACAAGATCGTGGTACTTTTTGTATCGAAAGTGCAGTGTTAATTGCTCACATCCTTTCCTTTGTTGGCGTATCAATTTAAAACCTAAAAATAACATCTGCCCCTCGAGTACAGGGGCCGGGCTCTATGGTATAAAGTGCAGTATTGTGCATTTTAATGGGCTCCGAAGCCGCATAAGATGGGAGAGATGAATTTGTTTATTACCCTCTTCCTTATTGAGAGCGTCTGCGCAAGATAGCTCTCTTCCTATGAGTCACTAGAAAGTTATGTTCTTGAGCTAACTCGATTCAAATAACTTGCTGTGGTACTTGACTGCGACCGAGTGGGTGGATTCGCTAGCGATTCAGTACCGTACTGGACACTATGGCTTGTTTGTGTGTTTTTGATATCCAATGCCTGCAGACGTCTGCCTTCTGGTTTGACTGGAAAGATTATGTTCATTGCTTTTAACTTTTAAAGTTAAATAATATAAAAGAACAATTTATTGTTATTATGTACCCATTGAAGTCAATTTGATAATGGGGGTATATTGTGTTCTTTTATTAAGTTATTATTCATCATAAATAGTAGCTTTATCAATTGATCATTGCATTCAATGCCCTCATAATTTATTAATCTCGATTAACTGCTATTGATATTTGATTCTTCAATGTTACAGCAATTTAAACTGTAACATCTACCTAACTCGTAAGTTCAACACAAAGTATAATTTGTGGTATAATAATAACAACGCCTATTATTATATTCGTATTTTTATAATAACATGTTATCGTTAGCATGACCTGTGGGATACGGTTCATCCATCAATCAAACATGATGAGAGACAGCGTTGCTTGCTGCACGTGTAAATGAAAACTTCACATCAAGCTGATTCTTCAATAGTTTGTTGTTTTAACATTATTTAATTTGCTGAATAATTAGTGTGTATGAGTGCTGCGATGCGTCACGACCTTATTCCCGTATTACTTGTACAACCAACTTATACAGATGAGTCAGAGCAAGTTAGGCTATCACGACTGACTCACCTAACAACGTAAATACGGAGTTAACAACGATATCCGTGATTTGTAGGTGATCCCTTCAATTAAGGCACTTGATACAACAAACAATTTTGCCCTTCACGAGATTCTGGCCGTTTCTGGCGTACTTACTCTCTTTGCAGAAGTGTAAGCCGCACTGAGATAAATATATTATATTATTGTGCTCCCATTAAAACTACACATACGATTAGTTTTGAATAAGGATAATTGTTAACCATATCTCATATTCTCATTAAGTATAGAAGTGGGATTCATTATTACTAACTTAGGTAGTGTGTAGATGTTTGCACATCAAGGAAAAGCGTCAAATCAGAACAAATTGAAGTAAACAATGTTATTAATTCATACATATATTGTGGTTTGACAAATTCCTGCTTGCTTTCAATTTTGTGGACAGGGAAGTTGCTTGTTGTTGACACGAGTGTTCATCCATTATATTTATATTACTCGAAAAGTTGTACTTGTCGGAAGCTGTAGCTGTAACATATGCTGTCTCTATAAAATCCATCGTCGGACAGCAGATGCGGCAGGCGGGGTCGCGCCGGCCCAACCGCCGCCCGCGGGCACATTGTTCGCGGAGTCAACGAACTTACGAAAATGCTCCTTCGCTTATTGTGACCATAATCGAATCAAGTCGCTACTGTATATGGTAGTAAACACGTCGCATACTTTCATCTTTTTTGACAAATAAAACACTCATGACAAGATGTACAACTCCAGAACATTCAGCGAGCTCTTCTGGAAACAACAATCTTCGTGAATGCCTTATTGAATCTTAATCTGTAGGTAATCAATCTTGTGGCGAGAAAGTTTCGCCTCTATGGTTTTGTCCATAATTTTGCCGTCGAAGAGAATATGCTATCAGTCTCGTTATTTATCACATTTTCTATCCATTATGATCTCAACAGCCATTGCTTATGTTCTAGATTGCTTAGTAAATTGAATTGGAAAATCCCGTGACTCGATTCTGCATGAAAAAGGGGTGTGGTTGCGTTATACTCGGGTGCCGGCTAGGTGGTGTGCGTCGGGCTCGGGGGTGGGTGGAGGGTGCGGGGGTGAGGGTTGCGAGTGCTTCTGTAATGTCTGGCGAGCCCGGGGCCCGGGGCCGAGGCACGGGGCGCGCGCCGGATCAATACGGCGCGTCCCCTACCCGCGCCATGCCGCCCGACCAATCTCCGCAGGCCCTACGTCTTTCGACGCCAGTGCTTGTTTTTTTATAGCTCCCATTAACCATGCTCCTCGATAAATGAATAAAAGCATGTGTTGGTATTTTTTCTAAACACGACTAGCGGTACTAGTGTTCTTATTTTGACTTATTTTACGAGTACTGTTATCGCAGTCGCCTTTACTTCTATTATCTTCGAACTTTTGTTATCACGTGGACGATAAGCTTTAAAAAGTATTCCTGCGAAGCATGCGTTGTTCATACAAACGTAATACCAAAATAATTTGTAAATCAAACATATTCTTAAGATAGTGTGTATTTATTCCGATTGGATTACAGAATATCTAGGCTTCCAAATATATATTTTGAATGGACACTGATATAAAGACGAGATATGAGGAATTTAAAATTTCTATAGAAAACTTATTTTTCTCTTATCTCGAATTTAAAACAGTGTCCATTCAAAAAATATATTTGGAAGCATAGATATTCTGTAATCCAATCGGAATAAATACACACTATCTTAAGAATACGTTTGATTTACAAATTATTTTGGTATTACGTTTGTATGAAAAACGCATGCTCCGCCGGCCCGTTAAGCAGCGCTTACTTGCACTTCCATTCTTCTGTCCTTATCCCAATTTGTTCGTGGTCGGCGCAACATGTCCCTTTCTTCCATACTTCTCTATTACCTAGTCGTCATTTCGGTAGTCACTCTTTTTCTAGCCATATCATCCTTCACACAATCCATCCATCGTTTCTTTGGTCTTCCCCTACTTGCACTTGATGCCTCCAAATAAAAGTTATATTGATTCAAAATATTAACGTATATACGTCAAACGTAGTAGTTCAAATGCAAATGGGGTAAACCGGAGATGGTCTACTATCATTTAAAAAATTAACAAAAATCGAACAATCAGATTTTTATTTTGCTCTAAGTTTACCAAAACATCTCTTAAAAGCGTTGATTATTTAAATTTATCACATACTATCAAGGTATCAGGTTCAGCCAGATTTGAACTCACTACGTCAAAAATTTTGTTCACAGGGTTGAAAAAACTAAGTGAACGTGTAAAATTTCTTGAAACTGAATATACCTATTAGCGAAACTATAAATGATAGCTGGCCACCCCCTCTTTACCCCATTTGCCTTTGAACCACTACGTTTGAGACACCCTGTATAGGTAATTCCTGACTACTCAACTACCCCATGGTAAACCTAATCTGAAGTACGTTTCGTTGTTGACCTTGACCTAAAGATTTTAAAATGATAAATCATGAAAAATATGATAGCAATATAATCAGGATGATAGTTGAAACATAGTGGCAACGTGTTATCGGAATCGTGACAAACCAGGAGTAACTCATTTGTAAAGTTATCTGTCCCAAAAAACAATAGACAGAGGAGGTTGAGTCAGTGGTAGTTCCACAGTAATCTGCTCAAAGCCAGTGGGCCGTGGTTACATCGTAGACGTGTTTAGAGTACAAATTCCTGTAGCGGAGTCGTTGCGGATCTATATTTAGTTAGGTAGCAGTAAGGGCACCCTCTCGTACACAATCGACGCACGCCCTAATATGCTTCGTTCCGACACCTTTTTGCTTGCCGACTTTCGGTTCGGCCAGTACTATATGATATTCCGTTTATTACCCTACGGCGACGCGTCACGCTGTGTAGATGACTTTTTGCCTTCCCGCATATGTTCCATAATATGAGGGTCTGCTACATTGATTTCGGATATTATAGCTTTGTTAAAACTTTTACGGTTCCCGTAATGTGGGAGGTTCGGCTTGTTTGCTACTTACTTTCATGCAACATTTATTTTTATTTGAATGCGGGTTTTATTCTTGGACTTGAAGAGATTTTCTGCTTAGAATCTAATCGTAATTGTATCAGAGTTCTTTTGTTTTTTTTTAATGTCAGTGAGGGGCGGCCAACGCAACAAGTTTTTTTTGTCACATCCGAAATGTCTGCTATTTGAACTTGAAGTTATCCTTGTTTGTTTTCGTTATCGGTCGATCTTCGGGTAACAAGAAAGAAGAATATAGTTTTCTGAACTTGAAACGATTCGTGGAAACCTATTGTTATGTTTACCGATGTAAAAGAAACGTGGAAAGCAAATAAAACCAAGACTGACACAATCTCTTAGACGAGATGAATATTGAGATATATTACTTGTCTGACAAACTCTCTCATCGACTATTGCAATAAAATGAGTCTTGATAAATAAATAACCACGTATAAAAGCTCCTGTACAGGCAGCGAAGCGAAAGCCAACTTTCGCTCACGTAGCTTTTCTGTAGCTCCATTGAATTACCTTTCCAAGCCATAACAGTAGGTGCGAAGGTAGTTGGAAGTACAAAATTGAGAGCTATTATTAGTAATTGTGTAACACACATTTTGAAAGCGATAATTGTAGTTCTGAATCGAATTCTTGTCTGTTTTATAGAGCACGGGCAGTGCGTGGCTAATGCGTGCACTTAATGTGGAGTGGGCAACAATTTATGAAATGGATGCTACGTACGAGACCGGAGAACCGGCTTAATGACGGCTCAATTGAAATTATTTAGTCACCCTTTTGTTAAACGTTGGACGTTCAGCCATCTGCGGAATGCAAGTTCACTTCCTGAGTCGACAATTAAAGCCGATGACTGACGTACGGACAGAAACATCGTTGACATGGTTCACCATTAGCATGAGTGACTAATGAGGTTCCAACTACTTGCACATTACAATCAGCTTCGTCCACCATAACATACCTAATGTAATTTTATGCAACACAGATTTTTGAGATATAATCGTGTTGGTATTTGCTGTTATTTATTTATTTAGTACATGGAGGACTTACAGCTAATAAAAACCGACAAAAAAGGAGACCATAGTCACTAGAGAGCCAATTACAAATCCTCACGTATAGACTTAATAAATTTTATGGTGTTTCATACAAAAAAAAAAAAAAAACATGGCCTTAATTAGAGTAAGAAGCAATATAAATAAGTACTTTTTTAAAAATAAATTAAGCAATAAGTAGATAAAGTCAGTATTTGCCTGTTTTATCTTGTGTATTTCCATCTGTTTGTGAAGGAACAAAGCAATTTGAGATCACATGTTGTGGTTATTAGGGTTCCGTAACCGAAGGGTACCAAACGGGCCCTATTTCTTAGACTCCGCTGTCCATCCGTCTGTCTGTCTGTCAGCGGGCTGTATCTCATGAATAGTTATGAACCGATAATAAGTACAGTTGAAATTTTTCACTGATTGTGTATTTCTATT
Organism: Xanthia togata; assembly: GCA_963853775.1. Classification (NCBI taxonomy): domain Eukaryota; kingdom Metazoa; phylum Arthropoda; class Insecta; order Lepidoptera; family Noctuidae; genus Xanthia; species Xanthia togata. The sequence continues at coordinate 9,628,353 of OY970805.1, forward strand.
GCCGGCTATAACAAAAAATAATAAAAATAAAATAATGTAAACATTTAAAGGGGGGACCCATACAAGACACGTGTTTTTATCGGCGTTTTTTTGTACGGTGGTACGGAACCCTTCATGTTCGAGTCCGAATCGCGCTTGGCCGGTTTTTTCAATAACTTATGTTTCAATTTCTCGTAGAAATAGATTTCAGGGTGTTTCACTACAACATAAAATGCTGAAGTTGAATGTGAAAGAAAGCGTTTCAAACTCAAAATGTTAATTTTTGCCTAATTCGCTTCAGTTAATCCTGCGGTCTCCTCTAAACAAACTTTCACTCATTAACGTGTGTTAGGTACCTGTTTTAAACGAAAAGTAAACATTAATTAGAAATGTCATTAAAGCTCAATTTGGGGAGCATCTATCAGCCGAGCATTATCACCATCAGTTAATTACAGCCGTAATATTGAAGCGGGTGTCACACGCGGCTGGCTGGCATTCTCTTCATAGCCACTGATCGGAAGTCGATAGCTTCGTCACGCGTGTCATGGTGTATTCATTCTGGTCAGCGTCACGGCCCGCTAGCCGGATATTAACGCTTTTTTGAACCACCTCAATTATTCCTTCCGAGCCTTTGATAAGCCACGCGCCCTACCAAATCATTTTGCAGTTATTCGGTCGCATTCTTTTATTTTTGCTGAAATCTTTTTTAGGGTTCCGTACCCGAAGGATGCGAAACGGAACTCTATTACTAAGTCTCCGCTGTCCGTCTGTCTGTCAGCGAGCTGTATCTCATGAACCGTAATTAGGTACACCGTTGAAAATTTCACAGATTATGCATTTCTATTGCCGCTAACAAATAATAAAAAAAATATGGGATTGGAATTTCTTTTTTTTTTCAAAATCAAAATTTGGGCTTCATAAAAAAAAATATTTTGAAAAAAAAATTAACCCTGGCATATGGGGTGTCATTGTCTAGAGCTCATCGAGTAGAGAACAAATATATATTTTATTTTTGTCTATCTTCTTAGGAATTTGAAACTTCTGTAATCATGTACTTACCGTATCTTACTATATAAATAAAAAAAATACTAAAAATGCCGATTCATAAGGTATTTATGTAGTATCATTATGAAATACAAATTTATCTTTGCGATTTTCATTAAGATGAAAAATAATAATATTCTTCGGTTAGTATTTTTATATAATTGTTAAATAATGTACAGAACCCTTCGTGTGCGAGTCCGACTCGCACTTGGCAGGTTTTTATTCCTTACCATATCTGGCGTATCTCCTCATGTTACTGCTTGCATTTTGGTAAGTACATGATACTCCGGTGACTGGACTTCTAGACCCTGTTACGGGTTTGAGTAATGATTAGTCCAATCATGATGGGGCATCGTGATAAAAGCAGTCATAAAAAACGTTATAATTTCTTACAGGGATTAATTGACACTATGTAGGTATCTTAAGTGTGGCCTAGTTACAACACTTTACCTATTGTATATTTTCCTTTGTTAAACTGCATGTTATGAGCACTTGCATGTGGTTTGTTTCTAGATATAAAACAAACACCAAACGTAGGCTTTAGTTAAATAAGGTCATACTGTATGTCACGCTAACCATTAAGCATTGTGGCACAAATACCTTAATGTGACCCTATTAGATTATCTAGGTTGTATTTCAAACTCATGAAACTAAGTGCTATTTTAGTTACCACACGGCATATTAGAGTCAGAGGGCGGTATAAAAACTCTGACATCAGGTTCGTCACTAACCAATAAGAAAGAAAATATGTATCTTAGGGAAGCTAATCATTACCTATAATACCATGTTTTTCGCCCGAAAGTTGGCTACACAGCAACTCAGAACGGCCTAAGTTTTTCTCCTATAAGTATTTAATAAAAGGACCAGTCTTTTTGGCATAACAGGAAAATAACAAGATGAAAAGGAGCATTTCTTTACAGTAAAACGGGAAAATTTTACGATGAAAATGATTTAAATACTTAATAACTCCTTCGCGCGTTGGAATTTCAAAGACCGCATATTCCACACCATAAAGGAATACGACGGACTGAATAAATATTGTCTTAGTACATAATAAATAACGACAATTGTTTTAATTATCATGCAATGAGTCGACGACCACGAGATGCGTCAGAACATAGGTGCAGGCATTGAGCGATCGATCCAGCCAGCTCAACTTCCGGTGCCTATTTTATAAGCTCATAACATAATAGTTAATGTGTATTAACTCGGCAACTCGACGTCGATTAAAGTCAGTGTGGAATACAAATGAATCAGAAAGTACGCGAATAAGGAAATTCCATTCGGTGCATTCGTACTAGTGGAGGCACATGTATGAAATGAATACTATGAGCTATTCCTATTCACAAGTCGTACTCTTGTGTATGGGCTGGGAGGTTGTGAGTCACCGCCACAGTTCGAACATCTACACAGTAATAGCACCCCTAATTAACACATAAATTTATTTCACTAAGTTTACATACAAGTGAATTGAGTTCCTAGACCTCACACTAGGATTCTCTGTGTTGTGAGATCCAGGGTCCTTCGTTTATAATTGTATATAGAAAGGAATACTGGTGCCGATTCTCTTGTACACCGGACTAAACTAACTAAACTATCACTAAAATTCCTTACTTTTGACTATGAGAATCTTAACGCTATTCTGTAGTAAAAAGTCTCTAAATTAAAATAATATTTTGACACAACTAAATCGAATTTGACAATTGCGACTCCACGTGGTACATACTTGTTTGCCCTACCCCGTGAATTTTTTTAGAGGTGGAGGCGCGCAGTGTGGCCCGCCTCGACGTGTTTTATATGGAATTTTTCACTTTTTGTATGGAAAAAAAAAACCTACGTGTTGAGTATTAGGGGTATAAGGCTTTTATAAAGGGGGTCGAAATTTTCATTATTTTTGCGATAGGACACACCATTTTCGAGATATAAGCAAAAGAAAAGAAAAAAATCCAGTACAATACTGTTTTTGCATCCGATCTCGAGATGTTCGTGTGAATTTTAGTTCATGACAACTAATAATATTCCACACCATTTTCAGTGGCGATTAAAAATGGTCAGAATTAGTTAGAAAATTAAAATTTTAGGTGAAAAACGTCAAATTCAGAATAGCAAAATTGTCATTTTCACTAAATTAAAATCTCAGTACAATCTTAGTGCTGTCAAACTAAAATATAGTTAAGTTGTGCCAGTTTAGTCTATTTCAGAATGGGAAATCATCGTTTGACAGGACTAAACTAAATTTTGGTGATTTTTAGTCTAGTTTAGACGCATTTGTGACAAGAGAATCGGCACCACTTTCAAACTTAAAATAGGTATAAAAAGAGTGTACCTATGTATGGAGTTGTGATTATGTGTCAGTTGTGTTGTTGTTGAGAGTGTCTGTATTTTATACGTATGTTGGTATTGTCAATGTGTACTGTGAGTTTTTATAGCTAAGAAATTTTCTGTCACGCATGTCGTAGTCCAGTGTAAGAAGCCAGTTTGTTACCGGCGGCGGCCCTCTGCATTTTTTTGTGTAGGTAATGTGAAAAATGAAATAATATTTTTGTAATCTGAGACAATGAGGCGTTCTGGAAGGACGGTTTCTCAAGAAGGGCTTTTTTGTGCGAGTTTTTCTCATTCGTTGCATGTTTGGAATAGGACTTGGGGATCCCAAATCCCGGATTTACTTTTTGTGGTGTTGCCCGTTGCATTCGAGGACAAGTTTTGAATTAGTGAACTTGCCACGTTTCCGGAAACCGAAATCCGGATTAGCTCATTTATTGACCTTTTTTGGTTGTTAAAAAAAAAATCGTTAACTCAGTCCCGCTCGGTCACAAACGTAGCTTTATGTCAGATCGGTAGGTAGCGGGACTTATACCTACTCAAATATTTTTTGGAAAGGAAAGTGGGAAGGGACTTCAGCTCTTGATTAATGTGTTTTGTCACCACAATTTTGCTAATATCAATGTAGTACCTACCTAGGTACAGACGCCAGCACGTCAACCTACCCGAAACTTTCAAATTTTCCCAATCAACTTTGAACCTTATACCTACTTTAGTGATAAAGTTGAAAATCTATTAAATGAATTGGACAGATTGTAGGTTGATGTGCTGGCGTCTGTACCACGTACAAGACATGATATTGAAAGACCATCATAATTTGATGTACTAGCTGCGCCCCGCGGTATCACCCGCATAAGGCTTGATCCCTTGGGAATATCGGGATAAAATATCCTATGTCCTACTAACCCAGGTGATCATCTACCCATGTGCCAAATATCATCCAAATCCGTTCAGCAGTTTTAGCGTGAAAGCGAAACAAACAAATAAAACAAACAAACTCACTTTCCCATTTATAATATTAGTGACCACATAATGTGACTGTTCGTAGATAACCCCTATATTTTCCATTCTTACTCCTTCACATATCTGTCATTCCAATGACGATCACTGATGAATGGTTTGTCACCATTGGCAAACCCATAAAAACCGGCCAAGTGTCAGTGTACCACCCTAGCAAAAAACGCCGAAAAAAACAAGTTTCTTGTATGGGAACCGGGCCCCCTTTAATTTTTTATTTTTTTATTATAGTTACATTTTTTATAGCGGCCATAGAAATACACGATCTGTAAAAATGTCAACTGTCTACATGTTACGGTTCATGAGATACAGCCCGCTGACAGACAGACGGACAGCGGAGGCTTGGTAATAGGGTTCCGTTTGGTATACCTACTTCGGGCAAGGAAAAACAAGTGAAAATCATAAGTTGTGACGCGGAATAACAATACAATACATCAAACACTACCAAACAATAAACATCTTCGTGAAAGACACAAGTTTGACGGAGTTGTAGTCGCAGCGAAGCGATAACAGCCAATTCCAGTATCGTGAACACGTTCGGAACATGAAACATGAGCGCGGGCGGAAGGAGAGTTTTAACTTATACGAGGTACATACGCTGAATTACAATGACGTTCGCGCTCTCAAGTTTTCGTAGGAAACGCTAGACGCTGACGAATCGACCATACGTGGTTTTATGTTCTTTGATGTTTTGATAAAACGCTAGACTAGAGATCATAGAAGGTTTACTTTGTAGGAATGTGAATTTGAGTAAGTATCATTTTGGACATAACAGCAGTACCTACCGCAAATAGTCATCGCAGGTTTCCCTATATCGTAGGTACTGAAAAGGAAGGAAGTTTCAGCGGTTTTAGCTACCTATTGATATTCTAGGAATGTTGTGTCTAGGATTTATGATTCTTCGATTTTATTCATTTCCCGAGAAGTGAAAAACCTCGAGGAACCATAAATCTCGAGAATGCTCGAACTCGACTTCTCGAGACTACCCGGGAAACCGAGAAATTTACATTTATGTTTAATTTTGTTGTTTAAATGCAAAACGTTGTTAATACACATAATGTTTATTTAAATTGGACAAAAATTAACAAAATCTTGTCAATAACAGCAAATTACAGTATTCCTTTTCTTTTCATAAAATATAATCAAAATACATTATTTTTATGAACTTAAACTAGGTACTTTCTTCTCTCTGATAAACTCCTATTAAATACAAAAATACTCAAATAAAAAAAATAAAACATACCTATAAGAACTAAAAAGAAACAAGTCGATTATTAATAACTACCAAGTATGTGAAAACTATTTTTGGCAATTGTGTATTAATTTAATCTGTGCTTGGATTTCGAATTAGTTCTGATAAAATATGCCAACGCATATACCTATCATTGTCAGACAAACGACTCCGTCGTCGGGGGAAAAATCCTTAGACAAATGATTTCTCGAGTTCTTGACTTTTCTCGATCTGTATTTCTCGGAAACGAGATCTACGTATTTCCCGGGAATCCCCGGGACGAGAATTCCTGGGAATAAACCCTAGTTGTGTCCCTCTTGGTCACTTTGACGGTATTTAGGTAAACTTTAGCACCTGAAAATTCTAAATCGCGGGTTTCCCCAAACGTAAGTAAATCTTAAAAGGAAGGAAGTTTCAGTGGCCGGAATTCATTCATGTTTCTAGGAATTTTCTGCCTGTTTTGGTCTTTTCAACATATTATTACTAACAATCTATCGAACTTTTACAAAGTACAGTCTAGACTAGAGCTAGCCAATTTTAGTTTATTTAACTTGGCAGGTGTTAGTCATAAAAACTCAATGGCTAAAATTGCAGACAGTGCAAGTGATCGGTTCGGTTCAGTAGTTTTCACTGTCGCACGATGAAAACGAAAGTGCAAAGTTCAGAAAAGCAATTTCGCTCTTCGTGTAAGTTAAGTGCGCGCGGCGTGGATTTCGCCGAAGTGCACTGGAACGTGACGCCCGACATTCGACTTGTGCAAGTTCCTCCACTGAACTGAACGAGCCACGAAACGTTGCAGATTGGAATAATCATTCTGTTTACGTTCCTACTGAAAATCGACCAGTTTGAGTACTGAGTACTGAGAACCTCCGAACCAGAACAGAATCCACGAACGTTTTCCCTCAAGTCATAAAAATTTCAGTCATCTAAACGGTTGCCCGCACTAATGTTAATGAACGTGAATTTCTTATTGCAAAACTTTCCCTAGGTTGTGAGCCATTTGTAGTAGGTACCTACGTACTAGCTACGTACCTAGCATGGTATACTTGGTATAGAATGTTGGTGATGGTGGGCGTCGCGTAGACGCCGTCGGCGACCCGCCGCCGCCGCCGCCGCGCCGTTCGGTCGCGTCATACCACCGCCAACCCCGATGCAATTTTTAAATTACACCGCACTGAGGGTGTTCATTCGTTCTTTTTAATGTCCATTCTAAATGACCGTGCACACGTGAGGGGGCGAACAGCAACGCAAATGATAACATATTCAAAATTATTCTCCACATATCATTCTGCTAGTGTTCAATAAACCGTGAAGCTATTTGAATTGCGTGAATAGAAATTGTATGCAACGCAACGCATTAATCGCATTAGCACTTTGCTGGGGTTGTGTACGTGTGAATAGCGAAGACCCTTTCAGTAATCCTGAACTTCTATGTAGCTACCTACGTGATCCAATTAATTTCCGCAGGAGTTACCGCGGCCCTGTCGCGGCCAATGCTATAATATGACAATATTTTATACGCACATTTCCTTATTAAATTCCATGTTTGTATTTAATTACGAATGTTATTAACCTAGGTAAATAAATACCTACGTGACTCATGCTGATTTAAAGTTAACATTCAGTGTTTAACTCGTTTATCTTCAAATTTGTGGAAATGGCTCCGTAATTAAGATAATCGAAGGAGGGCAGGGTTGATGACTCGCAGTTTAGCCTTTTGGCGGTGCGACGTCGTCGGTTTTATCGACCCCGGGGCCTTGACATAAGGAGTCTGAAACACGCGACTGGCAACTACACTTGGAAACAATGTTATAACATAATAATTTATTCAAGTGCCAACCACCCCAACGCTATTACCTACATGTTTTAATAGTGTGTAACAATTAAACCTTGCTAACTTGAAACGCTTACCCTGCGTAGGTTCCAAGAATGTTTCATCAGGGAACACCTTAATCGTCCTAAACGTAGAATTCGCGTTATTTATTTTCAAGTTGTGCAAGCGTCAACAAAAACTAGTCTACCTGCGCATGACGTGCTCGTAACGAACTATTGTTGTAGAAGGAAGCCATTCAATGAATGTTGAATAAACGGTCAGGTAGCGTGCGTAAAATTCGATACGAACGAGACTCGCTGGAGATTATCTCAGATTAACATTCCGACCCTTGGGTCCCAGGATCGTCGGCTATGGACCAATGTAGGACAAAGCTTTTTCCATAATGAAACCGTAGAGCCCGCGCCCAATTTACCCAATAAAACGTATGCGGGCGACAGACGTGCGACAGCCGACACCGTGGCGACTTGCGACTCATTCGACTCCCATGTCGCACTAATTACCCCGAATTGAAGGCTTCAGTATGTATTCATATCATATGACATGCTACGGGCACAACAATTTTTCTTTAACTCCTTCATGCGTGATACAAAGTTATATTGCATACAAAGATGCGAATGAATCATCTCGAGTGTTTTAACAAAGGCGTAATATTTATAGAGAAATATTATTCATCGATATGATTAATTTCCTTAGGTATTTGTTTATTGTGCATAATGGCAGCTCAATTAATTAATGAGGAAAGTACAACAATGCACTACTCATAGTCAACCATTGATAGCAAGTTAAGGGCAAAGGTCCATTAAACCCTTTCAGGATCATTAAAATGTAGGATTACTTACGTAGTTTGAACGGTAATAAGTGTAATAACTAATAGCTTAGAGCATGTAGCAACATTTAACAAATTCGTACGTAGATTAACGTAGGCGAGGGTTACAATATAGCGACGCGACGCCTACTCACCCCAGGGGGCCAATTCTCGATTTTAGAGATGGTGTCGAACTCGACAAAAATTTCTAATGACGTAATTTTTTCGACAAATTTTAAAAGTTGCTATTCTGGGGATGTAGAATTCGACATTTGTCGAAGGCTAACGTTAGAGTTCATGTCGAGTGCTTCTGAGCAGTAGAGATGTCATGTCGATTGTAGAGATACGTCATTTCTGAGTGAATTCGTTGAGTTTTGGATTGTACACTGTGTTTTCTTTTCTTTAATTTTTGAATAAAATACGGCCCTGCATCTCATACCTACTGGAAATTCGATTTATACTCTTTGATTTGTGCATTGTGTTTTCTTGAAACGACGACCTTCGCGCAAATAACAGACTCTGTAATTTGTGTACCCACGATTGGACTTGAAACCACTGAAAGATGGACGAGTTTATTAGCATTTTTATCTCGGAGTTGTTGGAAAGTGGCGAGCAGCTGGCCAATACATGGCGACAACAGCGCACTTATCCCACCGTCGATATTTACGACTTGAGCGAAACAGAAGTCATTAAAAACTTCAGATTAGATAAAGATTGAATAAGGGTTCTAATGGATCTATTGGCTCCTGTAATTCAGGATACCACGAAAATAGACATGAAAACGAAGGTAAATAATCGTCTGCTTCATAATTTTATTAGTCATGTATAACTGTTCACTAAACTAACCTTACCCACCAAAAATACTAATTGCACACCCTAAAGTACCTAAATTAAAAAATTGTGAAATGTAAAAAAGCACCCAATAATGATGTAACACAGAGTACATGTAAACATAACAAAAGTTTTGAAGGAACCGCAAAAAGGCGCAAATTCTGACACTGACAGACAGTCAACTTGTCAAACTGATTATTTTTACACTAAACGTTTCATTTTATACTTAAATAATTAGGTTTAGTCAGCGTTTTAAAACAAAATCATTCATTAACTCATAGCTACCTAAAACGGAACGTGCGATTCTTCATAATGGTAACATTATCTTCACTCGACTCGACATTTTCGTGACATTTATTTCTATTTTGACTGAGAATACAGAATTCTGCTCAATTCGACATTTTTTGGTAGAGATAGAGATATTTATCATAGACATAGAGATAGACTTACGATCTCGAACTCGAGATAAATGGCGAAAATCGAGAATTGGCCCCCAGGACAGCAAATATAGATCAACACATTTGCATAATACGCTTCAACACATTTGCATAATACGCTTCAACTTTATAATTTCCGACTAGTAATTGAACCTTGATTGAATTGTAAATATTTGCCGAGAAAATAGTTCGGAAAAGCTGGAAGAATGACTAACTAACCTTACCAAAGCTATCAATTATCTTATATACAAAAATACTAAGTAAAGAATTATAAATTGCGATTTGCGGGTAGTTTAATACCGTCTCGTCGGCGCGGCGCCGATGACAAATGATATCGAATTTCACCACAATGCATCGATACTGCGAAAGGGGTAGACGATGACTCATGAAAACACTGGAGGGACAGACAAGGGGAGGGCACTAAATTACAGTGTTTGCGTGTAGGTTAGGTACTTCCTACATTACTACCTACGTTAGGGCAATACAATTTGGCTAGATTTAATCAACAAATTTGATTCAAAACAATTGTGTTAAATTAGTACTGTGTTGAGTATGTAGGTACGTGTGAAACCTCTCGTATCCACATAATTCTGTTGCTAGGTAAACTCTGTTCGTTACTGTAATACGAGTTCGGAGTTTTCCAGCTTTCATTGTTTGTTGTTTCGTACACTGGATATTTTCGGAGTTCTATTAGCGGACCAATGGCATTTCCTTGTTTAGTCGTATGTACTTACAATAGGCTTTTGGAAAATTAAGCATTCCGTTATTTTAACACAGCAGACGTTTATTACTTTCGACTGTAAACTATTAAAACGATGTTACATTAGACAGAGTTTCTGGAAGTGTGCTTGGATAAGAAAATTGGACTTTTTGTATCGATTGCTTTTAACATTTCAAGCCGTAAATAGGTACAGTGCGGAAAATTATGTCGAAGCGCAGCTTTAAAATACTTAGAGTTTACAGTAGCTGGCAATATAACTTTCAATCAATCAATCTGCCTAGCCTTTTCCCAACTATATTGGGGTTCGCTTCCAGTCTAACCGGATGCAGCTGAATACCAGTATTTTAAATGGAGCGACTGCCTATCTGACCTCCACAACCAGTAACTGGGTAATACGATACCCCTTGGTAAGACTGGTTGTCAGATTTCGGGCTTCTGACGCCCCGTAACGACTGTCAAAGATCCACGAATGACAGCCGGGACCAACGGCTTAACGTGCTTTCCGAGGCACGGAGGAGTCTCGTTATGTAAAGATGGTCACCCATCCACAGACCAACCCCGGCAAGCATAGCTTAACCTGATGGATCGACCCGTGCGGCAGTTATTACTTAGCCACGAGCTCCAACTTTCAATCAATTTTTATAAATGCAAGCAAATAAAACTATTGTGCGAGTAAATATACTGTAGTCAGTATATATATATACTTCGATACTTCAGGGAGCTCCATCGAGACATATCGATCAGGGACGAGTAGGTAGGACGTCCGCAGTGACTGGATCCAGTATGGCGGCGTGCAATATTGTAACACGTGTTTATGTCTTCGCATTCTGCTGGTTTAGCTACGTGTTGTTATTTTATACATCGTCTTATCTGACAATATTGCTGATCTTCATGTGTTTAAACTTCCGTGAGATACTGTTTTCAGTTCAATATCAGCGACTCCTTTGTCTGGGCCTTTTGGTGTAGCTATCACTTTCATGTTTATATTTTCTTTCTGTTTGTCTTTTGTGCGTTTACGTAGGGAACCATTCGTCAGTTATATTGTCGTACAATATGTGGTTCTGCAGTCTGAAACTATCTTTATGGCCCATTCCATTAACCATTCATCTTTCGTCCAGATGGGAGACCTCGTAAAAGTGAGCTTTCAATAATAAAAGCAAAACTTTTTTATTGTAAGTACCTATCTTATATCTACAACTGCTCCACCAACTTTGACATTGGGACTGGGAGTGAGCAGTGACTTAAATTAACCTAAATTATCAAGTCCTTTATGTGTAACAATAGTGAGGCCACCATGTCCTGCCATATTCATATTGATTGATTCGTCAACACGTTTTAAAATTTAAATGCAATCTTCTTTATTCTGTGCGCGTGTTCTAGAACATAATAACAAATGGCTACCGCATTCCTGACTCCAGTCTTATAATTAAGTAACTACCTACCTACGCACTTGTTTATTGATATCGTTCACCACGATAAACTTTAATGATTACTTGAATGAGATTAATAAATTCAAATTGTATCGTGTATCGGTCGATCGCACCTTGGTGTTTCGACAGGATTAAGACATTGTTTGTAACAGCTTTTAGTAAACCAGCGCTTTTCAGACTATAAATAGACTATGGATATTACTAAACTGATGGTTCTATGGCAAGGCAGGAGGCCTTGGAGTCCTTAATTTCAATATTCACACTGCTCTCCGTGTCTATCCACAAATACTTATCAATATTTTAGATGCGCCAGAATTTTTTATTAATCTGGAAATTCTGAACATTTGGAACATTACTCATTATCATCAGACGAAAGATGTAATTTGGTGGACATAGGCCACCCCTAAGCGTTACTTCAGTACTAATGTCATACCGAACTTTTAAAATACTAACTTTATCTTTATTTGTTCCAGTGGCCTCAACTTCCAAGACTTGATCGTGCGACAGGGCGCCATCGACTCACCTCCTAAGACACCGTTCATCCTCGGCTTCGAATGCGCCGGAGAGATCGAACAGGTCGGCGAGGGAGTCACCAACTGCAAGGTAACCATGGAAACAATTAAAACAACACATAGCAAAGGGACATAAGGGAAAATGACCAGCGTGGACAAAGCAAAAGGGATGTGTAAGGATAGTAGCACGTGATGTTTTGTAGTTTCCGCCGTATTCCCATGATTTCATTCCCGAAAGAGTTTAAACGGAATTAAGAGGTAAACAGTTAATACACACCTAAACAATCACGGTCGTTTGTGTCCGTTATTTCCCTTTTGAAGAAAATACCGGAGACAGCAATTTCACCGCATTTTCCGCCAAGCAATTTTAGAAAGTCCTCGGAACATTCGGGCAACCCTAATCTTGATTAGTTTCTCCGATACGTCTCCTTGTGCAATTCCTCACCATCACTATGTGAAATTTCGCACGCCTTCAGAATATTAATTCGGTAATGAATAATACAATTAATGTGCAGAGCAGTCCCTTGGCTGGGAAATTATTTTAATTAAAATTTCTTCCTTTCTGCTGATGTTTTATCGCAATGTTAAATTAATTACACTTCGTTCAATGCCTTCTTTGATAGTTCTGTTGTGCTCAAAGTAAATCGGTCACGGGCTCGTGGTATATCGCAATGGATTGCAACTTACAACTACCGCTATTTCTAATTAAAGTTAAATTCGTTTTAATTGCAATGTCTGTGGGTAATAAAACTTCCGTTTCCATAGTTGTAAAAAGACCTAGCAGTATGCTATACGTCCACTATTCATGTTGAGAATGGGATCCTTAGCCTATGGGCAAATCATCTCGTTACATTAATTTAATTTACCGCTATATATTGCTGGGCCCCTTCAAAAAGTACCTTCCTTATTCATTCATCCCTAGCTGACTTCATCAGTTCGTAAATCAGAATTTTAGTCCATCTGTCGGGCAACAAAATCTACCACCGATTAATCTTCTAGCCGATTACTCCCGATTTCTACGAATATGTGAAATCTACATCAAAGCTTTGTAATGGACGGCCCTATAAACACTTCTCTTTGTTTCCACGCCATAGTGATACATTGTTATTCTTATACGATTTAGTGTTATGGGTGGAAAGCATATTTAGTTCCACATGATTATGGGTACCTTTCTGTCAGTGATTATCTTTATCGACTAATTTACCAGTGGGTAGTTCTAATAAATCAGTCTTCTTGAATTCTGGGACTTTCCATCTTCCTATTCTGAATTCCGTAAATTCGTTAACTAATTTCCGACTGGCTCTGTGGTCACACTACCGCTTTGGCAGATTATGTAACACTGTTGCTGACGACATCTGTTTAACATTTGCAACCAGGTTGGCGACCAAGTCGTGGCTCTGCCGGAGTACCGCGCCTGGGCCGAGCTCGTCTCCGTGCCAGCTCAGTATGTTTACGTGCTGCCAGAAGGCATGACTGCTTTGGACGCAGTTGCAGTCACCACCAACTACGTGGTAGCCTATCTGCTGCTCTTCGAGATGGCTAACTTGACTCCTGGCAAGAGCCTGCTTGTGCACTCCGCTGGAGGCGGCGTGGTAAGTTATTGTTGCTTTAATTTTGAATATATTTCTATAATATCGAAAAATATATTTCGGAAGAGCGATCTTTGACAGGAGCAATAGACTCCGGTTATTAGTCGTTTCACAATTGCTGTAAATACCAAAAAATACATTAAAAAACAGACATTAATTTTAAGCCGACAGAAAAAAAATGGTCTCCAAATCCATGAAAACGAAACTCTTTGTAAAATATTAACTACTCTACAAGCGTATCTTCAGAAAATGCATGTGAAGGTCACGAGCACGTCGTTTTATCGACCATTAAACTGCGTCACTCCCAAAACTCATGAATGCAAAGCTAAAATTAAGTTTATTCAGAACTTGACAAATACCGAATGAAATCGAAAATACTCGTGGTAGCATTGACCCTTCTGGCTGAGCACATACGGCACGCTTCACACACTTCTGTGTACTTGATAATTACTGAGCAAACATACTAAAGAGATGTCTAATTGTTGCTCTAAATAGTTCACCAAATATTCATGTTTGCTGGTATTTTAGTTTCCATATGACGTGACCGACCACCCTCGCATGTCGGCGACCGGTAATTCGAAGCTCGGTCGCTGGGCGGGGTGACAATACCAATTAGTTGATATTTATTAACAAGGGAAATCAATTTACAGGCAAATAACCTACGACTATGCTAACTATTGATGATAATGTGATGGTAAATGTGGATATTGTTTTAGTTTCACTGTGGCTGAAACCTTTGGGTAACTTTGGGGCGATAAAACTTGCCATTATTCGATTGAGTTAGGCAAGTTTCAGTAAGTAGGCCTTGGCTAGATTAATGGACGCTAACAGTAGGTCCGGAAATCGATAATTTGAAGATCTGTGACTATTGAAATTAACTTACTTACTAACTAATAGTGTGTCTTTGTTCGATGTTCGTATCGAAACACAAAATGATTTGCGGTATCTAATACTCACAGTTAGTTGCAGAAACGAACTTTAAATTTTAAAGCTGTCATTAAATCCTAATCTTCCGATAAGTTGTTCTTGACTCGGTTTGAATGGTTCTTTGATGAAATTAATGAAATCATTAGTGTTAATGATCCAGTACGTAATGGGACATTACTGTTTGTCTTTGCGCAACTGGGTGTTAGTCTTTAAATCATTATTTACCTATTTTTACGAATACTACAAAGGGCTAAGTAGGAACATGATAAGACATAAGTCTTAACCAATAACCATCGGTTATTTCCGGTCCAGGAAATCTCCTAATATTCCCATTTCCATTATAGGGCCAAGCAGTAGCTCAGTTGGCCAAGACTGTAGAGAACGTGACGGTGTTCGGCGTATGCTCAAAGACCAAGCACGAGGCTCTGAAGGCCAACAACAACAACATCGACCATCTGCTGGAGCGCGGCAGTGACTACACCAGCGAAGTTAGGAAGTAAGTCCAACACGTTTTTTTTTTACTTTTATGAGTTTTTAAGCTTGGTCTTCGAAACTGAATTGATGATTAATGGGGAAATGTCATCAAAAGAGTCATGAGCTTGATTTTAGAGAACAATAAAATTTCAATTTTTCTTTTTCAAAAAGTGCCTTGGTTTGCAATAATCTTTTTGCAAAAAAAACTAGCTGTATTATTGGTCTCAATAGCTGCTGGTAAGGATCAAATCTTCTAAAGGAAGGTGTGTGTGGTGATGAGAGACCTTTTTATAGAGCAAGATTATACAGTAGTCTACAGGAAACTATATCCACTTTCCACGGATCCATTTTTATGACACCTACAACATTGATATAACGAAACCCACTCCTCCCACTCGTAAATTGGGATTACCAGATTGCTAATCTCAATTTGCCTAAACCACGTTATCGGCCTTTCAAGGGATATCCACTTCCACTATTATATATATAGGTACGCTCACACTTTTTATAACAACACCACACATTGTTACAAATACGGAAGCTACATTTATTTTTACATACCTAACATACATTTACATAACGTTTTGGTACAAATCAATGACGGATCAACCAAAATATGTTAGGAAATTTATTGGTTCCATGATGAACATCAGCCCTCAGGCAAGGTGGAGCGTCAATCTTTGCAGGCTGGCTAGTACTTAGTAGGTAGCTAAATGACAGTACATAAAGCTCGTGTCTAATGTGCGATTGGAGAGGACCATGTCCAGCTATGCAATAGGCTGATAATGATAGACGAGCAATATTCTTCAGTAAGGTCAGGTGCGTAGGTACTCGCAACCGGCGTGCGTGTATCACCAAACAATGTGTGGTTCAATCACAATCTGAATGATTTTGAAGGAATGAATGAGCCATTGCTACTGTTAGTGTGTTACGCAATTACCCCGCTGATGTATGAACGTAGACGAAGCAAAATAAGTATGTAAGGATCTTAGTCCGTTGTGGGTCCTCTGTAGTTTCTGCCCACCCCCATAGGAAGAAGGAGTGAGTTTATGAATGTGTATGTATGTCCAGTAAATTACCAACCACATCCAACATTAAGGCAGGTACCTCCTCGTCCTTGCGTTCTTTCACAACACGATCGGTGTATACGAATTTTAAAGTTCTTAACAAGAATTCGGTGAGATCATCAATAGTTTGAATGAGCATCATTGTGCTTTGAACACGTGCCAAAGTGAAAAAATCAATGCGGTACCGCCCCATTTATTATGATTTTATGAGTGATCGGTCTTCTACTATTAACAGTCGTAAACGTGGTACTTTTACATGTAATGTTTTAACAATCACCATTTCTTGAAACAATGTTGCATTAAACTGATAAAATGAGTTTAAAGCCAACCACAATGAATCACAAGAACAGATTAATTTGTTCACCAATCGTGAAGAATTCTAAAAATGAAGGGAAGGATCGGATTCGTGATATGACTGAGCTAAAAATATCCCGTTCAGCGGCCCTTCATCTCACTAATAATAGGTACCTTTGTTTACGTTACACGCACTAAATGTTTGGTATGCGAGGCTTTTTATGCCCGTGTATTCCTATTAATGTCACAATCAATTCTTGCTACTTACGGCAATTTGTCAGTTAATTTTATGACGGTGTTACATAAATCTCTTCCGGATTCCTTAGGGTTATAATCATCTGGTTCGTCATTTAAGAATTCAAAGTTGAATCATTGATGATCTACTTCCCGACGTTTCAGAGCTAAAGTATGTTGTTCCCAATCCCATGCTTAGTTAATTGGCGCTTATTATAGTTACATATACAGTGCGAGTCCTCCTCGTGTGATATGTGCAGTACCAGTTTATGAAGACCTCTCTCACCCCCCTAGAGCTTTTATTAACGGTTTAAAAGAGGACATAATAGCTGGAGTTGAGGTCTGGTTAAGTTGGTGTTTACCACGTTAATTGTTCGCTTTATAACCCGCTCCTTAGGGCAGCTGCTTCGTAACAAGCGCGTCATTTAATTCTCGTAAATAGACGAAGATATTTTTATATCTGGTGAGCACTTTACAGCGTAAACAACGAGCCACACAAGTTCAGTGTAAATAAATAAGTCAGTTATCTACTGCGCGTAAAAATGCTCTTACAATAATATTGATTTAAAATATAAACTGTGGTTACATGTAGGAATGATTACTAGCATCTTTTGATTTAAAAGAATTAAGAACCGAAATCCGCTGTGGTTATAATAATCAGAAGTAGTTACCTGCCTACTATTCGTTAGAAATCGCATTACCTGCGTTTGATATATCATCATTCATTATCTACTACCGTTAACGTTCGTGGATGGGTGACCATCATTCATTACATATCGAGACTAAGCCTTTGGTCTTGACTCCTGAGATCAGATCTTTGACCGTCGTTACGGGTAGTCAGAAGCCCAAAAGTCTGACAACCAGTCTTACCAAAGGGGTATACTGTTACCCAGTAACTGGGTTGTGGAGGTCAGATAGGCAGTCGCTCCATGTAAAATACTGGTATTCAGGTGCATCCGGTTAGCCTGAAAGCTGACCCCCACATAGTTGGGAAAAGGCTAAGCAGATCTATTACTGTTACAAACTTCACACAAAATTACTAGAAAACTAACCGTTACTTCAGTATCGTAACCTTGGGACACGCTCTACATTTCTTTGATATAGCTAAATGTTTTAATAGCTAATAAAATGGTGGATAATCAGAAACTCGTTTCCTTTAAATAATAGGCTGAGATGATTGATAGATTCCTGTAAAATATTATGTGCGGTTCCTTTTTTTAGAAAGCATTTAATTTCCAAGGTTTTTAAATAGCTAACAGCATCAGAATGCCAGTTCTCGAAGTCTCTTGAAACAATAAACGATTTTTGCTTTCCTTCTTTGGTGGATCAATCACTAAATAATGTAGGTAAACTCCCTTAAGTCCTTAGGTACACATGTTTACGCACTCCCAGCAGCCTCTGTTGCAACTGTCATTAAAGAAGCTATTATTTCTGGCTCCCTACTAAATTAAGATAAGCGCAGACGGAGTTAAAGACATTGGAAGACTTACAGCTTTTATTTGTAACACAATCGTGACAAATAATATTGATTCTCATATCGTCGGTCTAGTATGGTCGCAAGCACAACTGCTGAGTGTGAGGTCCTGGGTTCGATCCCCAGGTCGAGCAAAGTGTTATTGGGTTTTTCCGTTAGGAATTTAGCAGCCCTGAGTCTAAATATTGGTGATGTGACACCTCCGTGCCTCAGCAAGCACGTAAAGGCGTTGTTCCAGCACCTAATCTCTCGCCGGTCGTGTCGAATTGCCGTCCACCGGAATGTGTGAGAGTGTGGGAAGAGCACCTGTGTCTGCTGTGCACACAGTTATGCACGATAATATATCTCCTGCGTACTTGGCTAGTCTCCTTCGAGATTGGCCGCCGTGACCGATTTTCGGTCGGAAGGATATTAATATTATTACTGAGCAGTATCCAGCCATGACGAGGCTGCCATTTTTCATTGATAACTTTGTCTAAAGTCATGTGATGTCTCCAGGGTGTCTGCAGATGGAGTAGATATCGTGCTGGACTGCCTGTGCGGTGAGGAGTGCAACCGTGGCTATCAGCTGCTGAAACCGATGGGACGATACATCTTGTATGGTGTGTATTGAATTATTACCTACTCACAGAATTCTCGAGGAAACTGAGAAATAGTTTGAGTACCGGCCGAGTGCTCTCATCCTGATATTGTCACTACAAAAAGATTTCTAAAAATGTTGTTTGAGATTACAAAAAAATAAATCTTTTTTGCTGACCACATGATCCATAAAAAAAACAAACAAAAAAACAAATTACAATAAAGTGGCTTATACAGGGTGTCCAAGAACCTGGCGTCCAACTGGATTCCCACGATGCCCCAAGTTCTAACAGTACTCAGAAAAATATTTTAGAAAATCCACCCCATGTACTTACAGAATTATACTGATTTCAAAAAAAAAGGGGAAATGAGCACCCTGTGACATACTTTTGAATGCTGTGACTGCTAATGCTGATAATTTCGATATTTCTTGGAGGTTTTGTAATCTAGGGTATTGCTGTGTCTAAATAGAATGTAAAAATAAAGTACTTATTGTACCATTTTAAAATAAAATATTATTTTAACTAAAGGTGATATGGAAAACTATTGAATTTCGCAACTTTGACCGACTGTAGTGTAAAAAAAATGTACCAAAATAGTATGGCAAGTGACGTCAAATTTTGACGCGTTTATTCCTCTTTTTAAAAAGGTATAATACTTACACATTAATTTGAAAAAAAAAATTTTGATAATATTTTTACTCAA
Organism: Xanthia togata; assembly: GCA_963853775.1. Classification (NCBI taxonomy): domain Eukaryota; kingdom Metazoa; phylum Arthropoda; class Insecta; order Lepidoptera; family Noctuidae; genus Xanthia; species Xanthia togata. Next base: position 9,647,859 of record OY970805.1, read on the forward strand.
CAACCCAATTTTTACGAAGTGCCTACCTACTAACGGTAACTGTCGGACCCTTTCTTATCTTAGAAACTGTTATGTTACTACTATTATTTACTTCGGTTCCAAGAGTGAGCAAGAAGGAAATACACACAGGTAGATGGGTTCCCAGTAGAATAAAAGCAAAGAATGTTAGTTTAAAGATATTTTATTACAATAAATGTTCAAAATGTTGACCACCCGCGGCAATACAAGCTCTCACTCTCCTTAAAAAGGACCGCTTTATGTTTCGCGAGTAACTTTTTTGACGTATCACCTGCACTGCTTGTGTTATCTTCTCACGAAGGTCAGCGATGTCATTAATGGGCTTCGCATAAACGAGCTCCTTCATAGTTCCCCAGAAAAAAAAATCCAGCGGATTTAAGTCAGGTGAGCGGGCTGGCCACGGGATTGTTCCTGATCGCCCAATCCACCTGTTCGGGTATTGCTCGTCCAAAAACTCTCTAACGGATACGCGAAAATGTGCTGGACAGCCGTCGTGTTGGAACCACATATCTGGTGGGGTCTCTTCTAGTAAGTTTGGCAAATCATTTTGAAGAAAATTTAAATATGATTCGCCAGTCAAATTCTCGGGCATCTCAAATGGACCAATAATATTCCCACAGAGAATACCGGTCCACATGTTCACTTTGAACCGGTACTGGGATCTATCTTCTCGCATCAAGTGCGGATTTTCCACATGCCACTCGTGCAAGTTGTGTAGGTTCATGTAGCCATCCTTCTTAAATGTTGATTCATCTGACCACAAAATTTTGTCGATAAAGTTTTCGTCTTCTCGATGTTTTTGCAGGATTGTTTCACAAAACGCGACTCGGCTCGGATAGTCTCGAGGTAAAAGACTTTGCACTCGCTGTACGTGGTACGGATGATATTCTTCTTTTTGGAGAATACTGTGTGCTGTGCTCTTCGGTATCCCCGTATCAGCTTCTATTCCTCGCACAGAGATGCTTGGATTTGCCGACACCGCCTCTAAAACTTCATCGCGTATGAAGTCATTTACGGGTCGTCCTTCACCAGCTACTTGATTGGGGAACCGCCCGTCACATAGTGATCTGTGCACATTAATGAAAACTCGATGGTCGGGATATCGCGTAGCCCTCGGATACCTTTCTCTGTAAAGTCTCGCTGCAGCTCGTCCATTACCTCTACATTCTCCATAAATGTAGTGCATATTTGCGTATTCTTGCGGAGTGTAGGTCGCCATGGTAGCACACACAAAACACAAACTGTCCAAACACAGGCAAAGGTCGTCGTAAAGAGTTCGTTTCAAAGTCCAGAGCACAAAGAGTAATCGAGTCCAATAAACAAAGCTTTAAATCGTAGTACGTGATCAATGGTAACAATAAGAGAGAGGTGCGTAGTAACGGCAGGAGGCAGTGACGCGTACTAACCGTACTGTTATCCTAAATAGCACGATCCCAGATAGCGTCACTATCTATCTCACTCGCACCTCTAACCTTTTTCTCCCTCACTCTTACCTGAATAATGGGGTACCATAAAGAAGAACCAGCAAATCGCAAAGATAGTTTCTGTCTTGCTCCCTCCTGTTGTAATAACGAATCACTATGGTGAGATGCATGCACATACCGTCCCTTACGGTCTAACCTGTTTTTTGAGAGGCCTGTTGTTATTTTTATGAGCATACAATAGTAATTCTTTAGAGGTTAGATTCAATTCGTCGTAAATTTTTCTTTCTAAGAATTCTGTAAGACATCGTAAAAATTGGGTTGTTGAGTAAAAATATTATCAAAAAAAATTTTTTTCAAATTAATGTGTAAGTATTATACCTTTTTAAAAAGAGGAATAAACGCGTCAAAATTTGACGTCACTTGCCATACTATTTTGGTACATTTTTTTTACACTACAGTCGGTCAAAGTTGCGAAATTCAATAGTTTTCCATATCACCTTTAGTTAAAATAATATTTTATTTTAAAATGGTACAATAAGTACTTTATTTTTACATTCTATTTAGACACAGCAATACCCTAGATTACAAAACCTCCAAGAAATATCGAAATTATCAGCATTAGCAGTCACAGCATTCAAAAGTATGTCACAGGGTGCTCATTTCCCCTTTTTTTTTGAAATCAGTATAATTCTGTAAGTACATGGGGTGGATTTTTTAAAATATTTTTCTGAGTACTGTTAGAACTTGGGGCATCGTGGGAATCCAGTTGGACGCCAGGTTCTTGGACACCCTGTATACACAACTCATAAACAAAATCTCACACCTTTCTTCTCTTTGCCCATATTTTTTTTTATTTATGTTTTTATTACCTATATTGAGAATTAGGGACCCGTATTTTAAAAACAATATCAAAAATTATCTCTCAACTCAAATGTACAAGGATCTTTCAGATTTTAACACATAGACTACTAGATGAATGTTTGAGCAACTTTCAAGAATAACTTCTGTCTATAACATTTTAAAAATTATTAAATTAACTAATACCTAATGTAGTAATACATTAGGTATTAGTTAATTTTGTAAACGTGATATCCTATTGAGTGTGTCTTTAAATAAGTGTTAGTAAACAATGGCGTGTATCACAGGATCATCTAACATCGTGACCGGCGAGACGAAGAGCTTCTTCAGCGCCGCGCGTGCTGTGAGTACTCAATCACTAATTATCTGATTGTACTGGGCTGAGGTGCGTGCGCGCATTCCCTAGTAAATAATTCTATGATCGGTTCGGTTCAAATTAGATTGTAAAGCGTTGTTTGGTTTTTGTTAGTGAACACTTCAAGAGGTAGGTAGTTTAGAACATTTTTATACTGGGGTTTAAACCTACTCCCATCTTTTTTTATCTGCACCGTAAGCAGATACTGGGGTTTTCTTGCCTTGCCAAGTCGCGAGGAAGTCTTAATTAACTAGAAAAGTAAACCCTTTTCTTCATATATTTTTTTTAACTGACATAAGATTGGGTCTCAATAGCACGAGGATTCGTGGTTCAGTTCGTATTACGAAAGTTCGCCACAGATGCCTAATCCTTGAACTTTGACCTTGAATCTTGAATTGCATGCACCTGGAACTTTGAGTTTATTTCGTAGTTAATTCTCAGGCTTGACTTGACTTGTTAATCAAGATCGGCTAGCTTCATTTGACCTGCCCTGACGCTTTCTTTTTCAAAATTCACAAAGTGCTTCGTGTAAACATATTTTTTTATTTCCAGTGGTGGCAAGTAGACAAGGTGTCCCCGATCAAGTTGTTCGACGAAAACAAGAGCCTGGCGGGTCTGAACCTGCGGCATCTGCTGTTCCAACATGGCCGCGCTGAGTATGTGCGTCGTGCTGTGGAGCGCGTGTTCGCGCTGTGGGGAGAGGGGAAGGTCAAGCCGCTGGTGGACTCCACCTGGGCGCTTGAGGACGTAAGTTGAATTTCTAGGTGGTGGAAAGAGAGATGATTGGAGCAATGATGATGATAGAACCGTAGAACGGTTCTGCGGCATAGATTTATTTTTCGTTTGGTTGGATGATTTTGCCATTCCCGTAGAAAAGACCATCGAGTTCAAATCAACCATCGTTTCGAAAATTAGGAGGCAATTAGAACTGTTGTAATTGTTGCATACTTGTGACTCTCAATTCAGCTGTTTAAATTATTGTTCGTTCCTACTGTTTAAATACTGTCCTCATTCATTGTATGTACTGTGAAATTAATATCCACTTCCACCATCAGGTCGGCGAAGCCATGCAGAAAATGCACGATCGCAAAAACATCGGCAAACTTGTGCTCGACCCATCACTGGAGCCGAAGCCTAAACCCGCCACCCCCGCCAAGGGCAAATCCAGCAAAGAGAAGAAACCAGCCAAAGAGAGCTCCGAAGACAAGAAGGACAAGGAAACCAAGGAGGAGGAGAAGAAACCAGCTGAGAACGGTGAGAAGAACGGGGAAAAGAACGGTGAAAAGAATGGTGAAAAGAACGGTGAAGAACCGCTCACTAACGGTAACAGTGACGAAGGTCAGTCTCGAACTGTTGTGACCAGGCATGCGTAGTGCGAACATGCTTTGACTGCTCCATTTTTGAATCGCCTGTGACGTCATCTCTTGTGTCTTGTGTCCCGGTGTAAACGGGGCACGAGTTTCATAGACAATTCAGTAGTGTTGCTACAAATAACGAGTATTTATTCATTATGCGGGTGAAATAAACAGTTGTCGGTATGATACTTTTTTTGGCTTCTAAAATTATAATGCACCCTACGAAATAAATTGATATTGATGACCTTTTTAACTCTAATTTGTCTATCAATACAAGGGACCGCTTTTTATTCAGAATCCAATTAAAGCTTGTTGACCGCAGTTGTGTGTTTCACCTTATTATTATTTTTATTATGGCTTTTATTTTAATTAACTACGCACGCATTTATTGGCTAAACGCATATATATGGCTTCTTGCAGAGCCCTATATTTAAGAATATTAAAGTATTTATACAGCCTTTAGACTTGTTAGTAATCTTTTTTTTACATTTTTCTTGCAACAATTTTGATCACAGATAAAGGGACCGTTTATAGGCGGGGACATTTTTTTTGTTTAATTATCGTGTATGCGATCATAAAGTATAGAATACAAAACTGAAAAAAAAAATTCGTTTACATATATAGAGCAATAGTATGTTCTAGATATTTAGAATGCATTTAAATTACAATTGTAGCTGCAGCATGTAACCTTAAGTGGGGTTTTGCTTCTATTAATCTATATTGTGCCTAATTAAATATATTGGTATAGATGATAATATTTTGGCCTTGATCATTTGAAATATCAATTAAAAGACAATAAAAACATATCAATTGAATTCACAGTTCAGAGGCCTGGTTAATTTTCTTAGATAAATGAGATTTTGTACAGTAAAATGAATGAAACAATTATAATGGTCCCGGACAGTCAGTACCGCACCCTTAGGGCAAATTAAAAACTGTTTTCTGACCGGATGGATTTTATACTAATTAGTGCATAACTTTGCCAACTTTGCATTTTGGCAAAAGATAACATAACATATGTAATCCCCGAAGGAATGGGCAGAGGTACCCTATTTATAGTACACCCACATTTCGCCACTTTATGTTTTAAGTTCCATGTAATAAGAAGGAAGAGCATATTGCTACAAAATGGTAATTCGTCCCCAACAAACCATGTCTAAGGGCTGTTTGATCACTGAAAATATACGTTTAGCCAGCTTGGTCATAAAAGTCGGGTCTGAGTTTTCTAGGTTTACACAATTATAGGTTTAGATTAGGTTTAGATCTAGATAGAATCTACTAACGATTTTTAAAACATAGCTTTAGCATTAGTTTGAGAATAGTGTTCGGTTTATTTTATAAGATGTTATTTTGCTTATAGGAATTATTATATTTATATCGTGTTCATGCTTATAATACATAGGCATGCTTTTGAAAATAATTAGAAAACGATTGTAGATGTCCACTAACTGAAGATGATCTCTTGAATATCTCTCATATTGTTACTTACCTACAAATCAACATTGTTTTAACATGGTTTTGGTGGTTAACAGGATCCCCAGCTTATCTAGGCTCTTCAAATTTGTATAAGTTAAAGTTTTTATATAAACTTTCCGATTATCTCAGAGCGCACCCCATGTGTCGGTTCGTTACCCATCATTAAGTTAGATTTAGTCTTGGAACTTTGCGGGCACCTATTAAATTTTAATGAGCCATTCCATACTTAAACGGGATGCAGACTCAAAGAAATAAAGGGGCTTAGCATACTGCAGTGACACATGTGGGCGCGATCCTGTATCTTGTACAGTAACTGCACGTACATGATAACAGCTTGACATTGATAGTGCCTTTATTTCGTGGCAGTAAGGGTGGTTTTCGCTGTTCAAGTGTATTGACGTGTGGTTGGCCGTGCAGTCAGTGATAACCCACGACCTCTTCCTAATTTCTGGTTCTTCTTTGTAAGAGGGGTCAGGTAATACAGAGTTCTGACCGTACCAGTAAGTAGGTAGTTATTTCAGTGTCCGATCTTGTACTCATTATGTTGTTGTTTCTCAACTTGCAGAGTCAAAGGAGAAGGAAAAGGAATCTAGCTGAATTACTTCTCTCGAGGACTGAACCAGATAAACCACCGCCAATTGATTATTTTAGAGTTGAAGCTGTCCCGAGGACGCCGCGCCTCGCTTGCTCCGCTGGCGCTGCTATATGTTGCCTCACCTTCTTATCTTATACAAGTCTGATTACCCGACATCCTCCGATCGCTCATCCTATTTATAAATGTTTTCCATCATTGTAATCATTATAACACGCGATCGAACGATGTCGCACGCTAATTTTAGTTTTTAATTATTCGATTTCTTGTATATCATCACATTTCCTAGTTTTTTAGAATTATTATGAAATTAATCATTGAAAATGCGACAGCGAAACTACAATGAATTTATTTTTTAATCAATTATTTCTTTTATAAATTAATTTCATAATTTGGCCTAAGTTAAGAAGAATCATCTCAGATAATCATACGGTCTTTTTTTAAATTATAGTTTAATGTTTAAGACTTTATTTTTAAGATGAGATATTTTAATCTGCAGTTATTTTGAATGGCTATTGTATATCTAAGGTGCAGAGATGCTTAATCTTTATGTATGTTAAGCTTTAATATTTTATTAGTAAATGTTTAATATTTGGCCCACGAGACCTCAGCCGCACCCGCCCGGGTCGCGTCGTCGCACTCGCCGCACTCGTCCGACGTCTGTTGTCAGCGACTAACGAACGAAAATCTTACGTGTGATATTTTGTGGTAGGTATGCTAGATGTTTTGCGGTATTTTTATGCTGCCTTTACATGACATATTATTTTTATTACTTTGATTATTAAAAAAAAAACGATTACTTTATATTTTTATACTTAACGTTTTGTAAATTATTTTCTAGTTAAGAGGAGATTTCACAGAGTTTATTTGAACGCACCGGTCATTGTGTGACAGACACGATCGTTCGCCTAGCTAGTCTTCTACTCCTGAACCTAACTTAGGACGAGCTTAAAGTATCCCAAATGTGAAATATTTTTGTGGCTAAGTTCATACGAATCAACATATAATCGATGTCACCTATGATGTAAGTAATATTTTTATATTCCAATAATAACGACTGTACCGCGGTCTCATCTCATATAATGAAGCTTTTTATGTATCTTTCACACGATTATCACATATCTACTCGAACATACACAATCACACGATGTATATTAGGATTACTATTTTGATACCAATATTCACTGCATTTCTTTTGATATAACTAGCATATTGTATTTATCTACCCCTTATTTCTTAAGGTTGTAACATTTTCGGCCATATAAATGTACAGTATGGTTGTAGGTAAATGTACCCAGTACTACTTAAATATTTTATCTGTAAACACATATCATGCGGATGTAAAATGTAACTCTCAGAGGCTGAACGTAGTCCGGTGCGCCGGAGTAAAACATCCACTGCATCCACTCTGCTCAACACTTGCACCGCGCTCTGTACTAATGTGTGTTCATAATACCGCCGACTTGTTTGACAGACTTGAATTTTTATAAACTTTTACCCTTTTTGAACATTTTTGCAAAAGCATAGTTTAACATGAGCGCGTGTTGTGATCCGACCGATAGTACCGCTTCCAGTATCCGGTGACCCGGTGCGAAGTACCGACCGCCGTAGGTTGTGACGGCTGCGAGCAGCATGGCGACACCGGAGGGACGCACTCGGACTCTCTAGGTAGCTTTTATAACAGTAACAGTAGTGGCACACGGGTGTATGACGCTGCTTTGTTCGTACGGTGGCTTGGTGCTAGTTTCGTATCGTATGCGGATACATCTCGCTTCAGTGTCTCGGACCAATATCTTAAAGCTACTTTAGTCTTCTTATCAGTAATATTCTTCGCTTTGTGTGTCAAATATGTGCGAATTTCTTGTAATGTAAACCTATATTAATTAAATCTTGTGTATATCGACCTGTATAATGGTTTAGAATTATCTCTGAATTTTCTTCTATAAGGATATTTGATGAAATTCAATAGTAATAGAGCTGGGGTGACTGCGCCGTTTGTGATTGTGTCCAAATTGTTGTAGGTTAGTGTCGAAATTGATGCCAATATTTATTACCTTGAGCATGGGTTTAGAACGCAGGTTAAACTCGCGCGGTCACGCCAGCAGGCTCATAGCAGACTGGGTCGTTATTGTATTACACATTTATTTTTATAAGGGCGGGCCAGTGTGATATCTATACTATGAAATAAATAAATAAATATGTATGATCTGTAAAAATGCTTACTAAAGTCTTTTATTTCAACATTCCTATCCTTTTGGCTGGTGCCACACCAGCTGGCAGTTGAATATCATTTATCACATCCTCAGGATACAATTTAAATCCATTCGACGAAAGGCGCAGCGTACTTGCCGCCCCAACTCCAAAAAGAAACGACCTGTAGATACTTATAATGAATAGAAATACCCTCCCACTCGCCATATGAAGGGTTAGAGGTTAAGGTCACCACCTTATTGAACATCAATATGGGTATGGGTACCCACCAATCTATAGGTACCTCTTCGATCACATTTGATTTGGGCAACGGAGCGCGGTGCTGTGTGATACCGGAACGATACTATCGTCCAACGGTCCAACACTCCGACTCCAGTCTGTCCCAACTCACGATCGATCAAAACAGACTGTGCACACATATCAACATGCACGTTCGTGCATCAAACGGGCAGCTGCCCCCCCCCCCCCCCTTAGAGATAAAAAATATAGTCAAATATAAGACATTTTAATGTAAAGAAACATATCTTTAAAGCCAGTTTGGGTTATTTGGAAGACATAAGTAAGTTTTTAAAGATCCTCATCTCCTAAACGGGGTCTAATCCGGAGTCTGGGGACGTAATTTATTTATTTATATAACAATTGCTTGCTGCTCTTACAGTAAACACCAAAGCGCAAATATGACTAACTGTGTGTTATTGGTAGGCCCAGTCATAATACCTATTAGGTTTCATCTCTACAGTTCTGAATACTTTTGGGGAAATCGACCCGGAAGGTCCGTTTCCAATCCATACATTGAAAATGGAAAGTATTATTTTTCTCAGTTCCTACCGAGTTGAAACTGTTTTGTCAAAAACCAAATGTCCACCAGCGCGTCGATTTTGGCCCCATTGCATTGCGAATCTTGCAATGACATTGCAAGACTCGCACTACAAGTGTAAAGCTTCATTTGCTCTTGACTCTTGAGTGTACCTACAACAAATCATACTTTTCCCATCCTCCATATATCAACTTGCCTCCCCTGGGCCATCTGCTGGCGACGCGACGCCTTTGATGGTGTGTTGAGAAGAGATGATCAATTAAAATCTGTAACGCCTGATAGTTTAACAGCTGCAATAGTAGAAACTATGAAACAAATCTCGTTTACACAATGAATAGGCGTTATTGGAGATTAAATTTTACGATTTATTACATTTTTAGTCTAAATAAACTCCATAGACGACGACATTCGCAAATATATGAGGGTTTTCATAATTGTACGACGCGAAGGCATCCCGTTCGTGGTCCCATAGGAATGTATGGAACACGTGAACGCTCTGCTGCCGACGTTGTCCGATACACACACTTACAATGATTCTGTACCTGAAAAGACAAAACAGAAACATGGAAGAAACTCAGTTTGAATAAAACTGGACACAGATGAGAATTAAGAGATTGCTGTCACTCCATAAATACTAAACTCACTCCTTTGTCCCATATGGGTAAGCAGAAACTTCCGAATGCCTCCTTTTACGGTTTTTAATTCGCATTTATCGATCTAGAAGCAATTCTCAACAGCTACGTTGGCTTGCAGCACGGGAAACGTTGATGGTAGATGTGTTACGATGATTGTCCACAAACACTTACAAGACTCCCCAGAAATATCAACGAACACTGACCTATCGACACACAACGTCGTCCTAGGTATCGTAGCACGTTGTAGGTACACATGATTTAGACAATTTACAGGTCAACATCGATTTCTTCGAAAGCAGCAACAGTATAAACATGAAAATGCCGAGAAGCTGGCCAAGAGTGGCAAAATATACATTATGGTAATAATGTCGTGCACATTGTCCCAAAGTAAATAAATGTAAGTACTTATTTTTTTTTACAAAACAATCATGAGTTAATGTACTGTGTAATAATAATTGATGAATCTATATTTTTTACAGCAATGTTTTGATGAAGTATCTGTCATGCCGATGCGTTACCTGTCATAGTTTTCTTCTTTGACGGTGTTACGCAACGTTTCTGCGAGGCTCAAACACAAATCTGGAACAATTTTCTCGCTGTATTCTATTTCCACCAACTCTGCGTCCACCACTCTCTTCAGAACTTTTTGTATTTTCTCAGCATCGAAACGATTCTTTGGGTTGAGTCGGTAGGTTGGTTGATAAGTACGGACCTGTTTAGGTTTGCTTTCTTCAGTCATATTGTTGGATCAATACAAAAATACATGGGGGAACATAGCAACGTGACTTTTAGTAAGCTAAGTTATTGGTAGGTGCTTTCTATTAGCAGGGGTTAAGTTAAGTGTCAGGACTCTAACCAGGTGCACCACTACCAAGTTACATCACTCCTCACCCTCAAATACCTTAATAAATGAACGAAAACTAACTAATTTCGTAGTGTGATGGTTGTTAATCAGTTGGTAGCTTGAAACATTTACATAAGCTCTTTAAATGGTTCAACCTTGGCAAAGTAAAAATAAAAATTCAACTTACTTTATATGCCACTCATTCGGTAAAGGCCTACTGCTAAGCTAGCCTACCCTTGGGATAACTGTTGGATTTTGGTTGATGAGTTAACCTAAAGACCGCTGTCAATACACGTATGGGATATTCCCACTAACACTACTTTTGTCAGCCTGATTGGTGATTATTACTCCAGAACCAGATGTCGCCGATCCTCGCTGTGGCGTATCCGTCTACGCGATGACAGTGGTGGCCAATGATCGTCACAAACATTTTAGAAATAATAACCCAATAATTATTATTAGTAAGTGCAGGCTCTGCAAATTTTTTACCGCTTTGGACCTTCTGAAGCTGATGTTTCGGCCTATTACAGTACTTGTTCTACCTACTGAATATCTCAATTCGCGAGACATCTTTCAATATAGTTTTATGCAGCCTACTCGTTCTAAAATAAATATATTAAATTAAAATAGGAATCTCATACAACTCTTAAAAAGCCACATCTTTTAGACTGTCGTAAGGCGCGGTAGTGGGCGGTGAATTAGATTGCTTTTTGTGACTGACTCCTGAGATCCTTAGGAGCCAGTGTAATAATGTATTGTATTCCGAGATTGAAACAATCGGCGTAACACAGACTACATAGAGATACTGGGCGTAATATTGGCCTTAGGTGACTCTAAAATGATATTGTGATAGTTTCCGAATTCCAGTTCCAGTGCAGTTTTATTTTGAAAACATCATTTCGGGCTCCATGATACTGAGGCACTACAGACTTATACCCTGCAAACGATGATATTGCAAGCAAACTGGAAACAAAATCTAAGGAAAGGAAAAAAAACTGTGCGACCGTTTTACAATTTTAATTTTTCAAGTTGCTTTTGTCAGCAATCAGCTGTCCGCTGGTCTTATACAAGGAACATATTTACCCTGTTTCTGTCAACTCACTGTCACTGTCACTGCCAAAAATTGGCGCGGATATGCCGCGAAAGGGGGAACCGAAGAAAGAAAACAAAGAAAATCCACATCCACAACACAACAAGTCGTTTTTCGTGAACGTGATCTTGTTCCAAAAAAATTAAGCAATGTGCCGTCTAAGAATTGTGAAAACTTGAATGTGTCTGGGGATCCTAGTGAGCCGAGAGCTCGCATAACAACCTAGGTACCACAATAGTCCAATACAAGTAAAGTGACCAGGTTTTCTACTTTCTATTCTACGGCAGGTGTCATCAGGTGGTGCAATATAAGGTACAACTTGTGCATTCCTAATCTCTTGATCTTTTGTAAGTGTAAGTATATTTTGTATTAATTTATACAAAATATACCTACTGGTCAGTGGGACGTCAGGGCGCTCGCTCTCAAAATGAGTCGACAATCTACATTGACGAACTATTTTCAATCAGTATCTTCGCCGATCCCACTGTCCATGTGTAGTAAAAAGCGTAGTTTGAGCCTTAAGAGAACTCCGAACAAGTCACCCAATATACGGGATAAGTCACCTAAAAATCGGATAAATCCATCCACAACACCGAAAATGTCACTCACAACACCGAGCAAAGAAGTGGTAGAGGTGAAAAAGGAAGAAGAAATCGTAAATTTGTCAAGTGATAGTGAACATGAAGCAACTCCATCAAAAAAAAGGAAGGCTGGTATCTCTGTCAAAAGTATAGAATCACTACGAGACAGGACACCAATGCATACTACTCAGCAGCAGTCACAGGAGGAATTAGGAGCCAGTGCTGGTGCTTCAAATACATCTGCAGAAATAATGGAGTACAATGTTTCTCCTGGGGCGGTATTGGGCCGGTCTCCAAGGACTCCTTCATCTCAAGGCTCAAGTACCAAAGAGTTCTACTCTCCAACTAAAAAAAGGGTTGTGAAAAAGAAATCTCCAGCTAAGAGAAACTTAGCAAGTCAGTTTAATGAAAACTTTTCTCCAAACTTCTCATTCGGGAATAGAGCTTTTGCTCAGAATGTTGAAGACAGAGATGACAAAAGTAAGTCAACATTGTATAAATTAAAACATAAAATAACTGTCAAAATGTTGTAAAAGTTTCAGAATATTTGGCCAAGTAGGTAAACTTGATTTAATTGCAAGTCCATGTGTTCGGTTCATCGATTTGAACACAAGCAAGACCTTAAAACATAAACCAAGTTTCCATTGAGAAACTTAGTTTCAAACAAGTTAGGAGCAAACAAAACGTTTTAATTCATTTCCATTTGATAATAATAAGAATTAAGTATTGAACTTGATGTAGCTGTTAGAATTTTTAATAAATTCAAACAGTTGATTCAGCTTCTTTCTGATGGAGTAGTAAGTAATTTCTGAAATATTGTAAATGAAGATATTAGGGATGCATCCGATACCGATACCGATATATCGGCGATACTTCGGGTTAGCCGATATATCGGTATCGACGATATTTTTATGACCAATTCAACGATACTTTTAAATTTAAAAATGTAGTGTAAACGAGCGTGTTGTCTCCTCTATTTCGTTGCAAACGAGGCATGAACTATGCTCAGAGAAACCCCGCGCTTGTGAGTGTCTTGTTTCTCCCGCCCGCTTTGGCCTCGCGTCTATTTCGTTGCATACGAGGCACGAACTATGCTCGGGGAAACCCCGTGTCCTGTTCCTCCCTCCCGCTTTGGCCTCGCACTAGCATATCAGTAATATTTCGCTAGGTTGACCGCTGTCGCGCTTAGAATTTGTCATACATTCGTGTTGTTTGAGTGAAATAAATTAATCAGCAGTCATGTCAACTTCAAAACACAAAAGACAATTCACAGTAAGCGTATCGGTATCGCCGATATTTTTATAAGAGTATTGGTTTCGGTATCGTATCGGCGAAAAGGCGTATCGATGCATCCCTAGAAGATATAATAGTTATACTTACATTTTAAAGAATAATTAAATTAATTGCCCTATACATTAACACATTGCAGAACACTAAATGCCCCCAGATGTAATACCAATAAAATTTATATTGTGTCTTGTTCAGTGTCCTTCAACCGATTATGGAACAATAGCTAAAATCTCATTACAAAACTTGAATAACTAGAGACTTAACTCCATTTATTATCAAATCAACTAACATGAAACACAATTTATTCATTACAGCTGGATTCCTTCAATCAATAATTGACAAGTACCTCAAGTCTGAAACTCTAAAGCCTTTATTAGAAGAAGATTCACAAGTACTTCTAGAAAAATGCATGCAAGTGACGAAGCCTGCCATGAGGCTGATGTGCCGCTTATACTGGCGCCAGCCTGGTTGGTACCGCATGGAGGAACTTGGGCAGATAGCTACGGAGAAGAAGAAAGATGTTGATAAGGATGGGGGAGGCATGAGTAGTCCAGACCTCCTGAATATGATCTCATGTTTGAAAGGGTATGGTTTGATCACTCAGGCTGGAACTGATGGTGAGATCCTCGTGTTTCTTCTGTTTTATTTATTTATTTAATTTGTGAACATAGGTGATTACAGGTGTTATACAATATAAAATGTCAAGTGCACAAACAATGTTCAGCCGATAGGCATACAAAATCCGAGTTAAAGACAAATTAACAATGTCAAAAAACATATTATTAGGCATGTCAAATTATAAAATTGTCATAATAATGTAAGGATGTTATAAAATTGTCATAATAATGTAATAGGTATATTGAAAGCTTCACTTTCCTGTGAGACATTTTAAGTTATGTGGGGTCCTCCCAAACATTATACAATACTATTTGTATTACCACATATAATGCTGATAACAAAAACGAGCAAGCCTTACAGTAGTTGCAAATGATGTGTAACATCTGACATCTCACCTTGGTAATAAGCAACATTAAAGGGGGGGCCTCGTCCAGGTCGTTTCTGATGGCCAACTCTAGCACTGCGTCAAAGAAAATAGCGCGCGCTTTCCCGGCTTCCCGTTACACACTTCCGTCACTTTTCACGAAATCACTCCCACAGATTTGATTATTTCGATTTTATTGATTTTGATGGCAGGAAAGCAATAGGAAAGACACATCAAAAACTAAACTTGTACAAAAATAATCCTCAACACGAACTAAAATATATTTCAGGTGAACCAAATCTACAGTTTGATGACTATGTGAAGCTGTTGAAGAGACCAGACGTTCTACAAATAGCCAAGGAGCTAAAGTTAAAAATTCAATCCAAACAGGATGCTGTAGAAGCATTGAGAACATTCTCCAAGTGTGCACCCATCACTAACTTCTTTTCTAGAAGCAAAGTCAGTAATAATAGTAACAGAGTTTTGGAAATGTAAGTTTAAAGTTTTAAAAAATCGGCCTAGCCTTTTCCCAACTATATTGGGGTCGGCTTCCAGTCTAACCGGATGCAGCTGAATACCAATATTTTACATGAAGCGACTGCCTATCTGACCTCCACAACCCAGTAACTGGGTAATACGATACCCCTTGGTATGACTGGTTGTCAGACTTTCGGGCTTCTGACGACCCTTACGACTGTCAAAGATCCACGAATGACAGCCGGGACCAACGGCTTAACGTGCTTTCCGAGGCACGGAGAAGTCGAAGTCGAAGTCGGGGTTGGTCTGTGGATGGTCACCCATCCACAGACCAACCCCGGCAAGCGTAGCTTAACCTGATGGATCGACCCGTGCGGCAGTTATTACTTAGCCACGAGCTCCTCTTGTTAAAGTTTTAATTTAAATAAAATTAAAACTTTAACATTTTATTCAACCTGTATTGTTCCGCCGGTGGGCAAATGTCTCCCCATGGGTTTTCCGAATGTAAGTTTACAGTCATGTAATTTAACCCTTCCGTCGATGTACATTTTTGAGACCATTATGTTTGTCAAATCAAATCCACACCTATTCCCCTTAGTGTCAGATACAGTAGTTCGAAATAGACGCGACAATAGTAAGCTATGTATCCCGAGATCCAGGACAGCTCTAATGCGTAAAAGTGTATTTTGTATGGCGCCAAATCTTTATAATAAGTTGCCGAAACATTGGAGGGAATTAATGTACATAAGTAATATGTTGTTGTTATTGCAGCTACAATATCAAGTGAGTTTACCTGAATTTACAAAAACAGCTGTTATTAACATTGGTAGAGAAAACATGATCATTTTATACATACTCATAAGCTTTTTAAATGAAAAAAAATGAATGATACTTTATTTCTCTAATCTATTGTGACTTTTATCTATTGAGACTATTTCTAATACAAAAACCAAATACCACTATGCAAAATGGGGATTGAACCCAGAACTAGGCTCAGCAATCGCGATTCTGAATACCAACCTAATGAAACAGTTTTTTTTTTTTAATTCTTTAAAAGCATTTTTTTTTTCCAGATTAAAATCGAAAACGGGGCATTGTTACAAGATGTCGGATCTGGCGCGGACTACATTCCACAATTTGTATGTCTTGATGTATTTGGGAATTGATTACACAACCATAAGGGAAAAAAGGCTTGAGTTAACTCTTATAAACGAAAAAATTAATAGGGAGACGTTTCCAGTTGATAAACAAATGGTTGTTGACGATGCAAGTGTTGTGTTCCAAAACAGGGAAGAATTTTATAGGTAAGGTTACCAAAATAATATCTTTTTAAGATTTGGGAATTGGTTTTTCTATACACTTATAGCATGACTATTGAAAAAAATTGCAATGATTGAACTATTTTAACTCATCACAAAATAAAACTATATTCTCTGCTGCTTATGGAACAATTTCAAGTACAAATGTAGAAAAAAAAATACCATTCAGAATTATTAGTTACGGAATTTTGAGAATCTCTCTTATATTTTGCAGATATCTTCAGGCACATGTGGTTTACGAGAAGTATATAGAAGAGACTGATTTAGATAAAAAGTGTGAACTAATCAAACAAGCGCACAGCATGTTTATAGGAATGGAAGAGGAGCATATGTCACGGTAATAATAATAATTATGTCATAGTCCTGTATAAATCATTAGTGTGTAATTAATTATTTTATTATAGCAAATCAGACATTGTTGATAGACATTTTCATGTGGTACTTAAAACTGTAAAGGCTCCCGCAGATAGGCGCGACGCGACGCTGCGACGCGATTTTGTTAGAACAATTTCCATTAAGTTTTTATATTTATTGTTCTACTAGAGTCGCATCGCGTCTGTTTGCGGGAGCCTTAATGCTCGTAAATTCACAAAAGTCTAGAACTAATTTTTCTTCTTAAGTACTTAAAGAACAGAATTAAGAATTATTATTATTTATTCAACCAGCACATCATAAAAACAATATTCATATTAAATGTATCTGTTAGTTTAAGCTTAATGTGGACTTTAAATAAAGAAGTTTTTAAATATTAAAAATTATAAACGGTCTGATAAAAAATTCCATTAAATCTTATTTTCGTTTGTAGTTACAAATCATTGCCGGCATGGTTACGTAGGTTCACTCCGCCAAACATTTACGTAAAAATCCTGGAGAGTGGTGTGCTAGAACTAAAGAAGCAGAAGTCAGAAGAGTATTACAAACTCGCAGTGGAGATGCTTGACACTTTACTTGGGCAAATAGGGTTCAGACAACACAAGAAAGCCCGATGGTATGCTGAAAAAGCGCTCATATTGCATAGCCATTTGGATAGCTCTGAACAGGTAATTTATATTAAACTGTACTATAACAACAACGTAACTATAGATAATGCAATCCACGACGACGCGCCCCACTCCGCGATCACTGTACTGTAAGCTGTACTTTAGTACGGAGCGGAGCGGAGTAGGGCGCGTCGTCGTGGATTGCACTATCTATATACTGTTTTGTACAATGTAAGAACGGTAGGATTTTAAATGCGACGCTTTTTTACCGTGCACTGGATTTTCAAATCTCGGCATTGAGCCGAGTGTTGAGAATCCAACAAAATGCATCCCTGGGGCGGTAAAACGTGTATTGTTGAATTTTCAACTCTAGGTGCTTAAAAAAAGCGTCCGTGCGCACGTGGGCTTTGACTGGTGTTGGAAATGATTTAATTCCTTTTGATAAATTGAAGCAAACATTTCCACGAGCGATCAGCAGTTTTATCAAATTTTCTGAATATTTGATCATTTTATAATGTAAAAAAAAATCTTATCTTATCATGTTCAGCAAACCAAACACTTAGATAAATATAATACAGATTAGGTATTAATCTAATAATATTATAGTAAGGTTAATCTAATATTCTAATAATATTATTGATACTCTTGGTTCTCGTTCCATTTTGAGTCTGTTGTCCTGACTTCAAAAATATTTTTCTTTTCCAGGCAGCAAAGATTTTGTTGATAGGATTCAAATCTGAAGATATGACAGAGGAGTTGAAAGATGAAATGCGGCCGCGCGCCCTAAAGATCGCTAACCAGCAGAATATACTATTGAAGGAATCATTGAGGGAGGAACTACGAAAATATGCAGATAAAGAGAGTATACTTGAAAGAACACTGTCGGGTGACCATCTTTATAAACAGCCAATGGAGTAAGTGATAAATCACGACCATAGAAATGTATTCAATTAGTTAAACTGGAATGTTATTTTCTACTCAAGAATTGAATTGAAATTTTAAGGTGTTATGCACATAGTATAATATTGTGAAATAGTTAAGTCTTCGTTATTTCACTAGGAAATCTATATTTTATGCTCTCTTAAAATTTTCATCATCACCACAGCCACTGCTGAACATAGGCCTCTCCCAAACTTCGTTATAACGACTGGTCTTGCGCGGATTTACATCCTTACATTTATTATATAACAAAGTCCTCCGTCGCGTCTGTCTGTCTGTCTGTCTGAACGCTATAAACTCAAAAACTACCGAACTCATTTTCAAACGGTTTTCACCAATAGATGGAATGATTCAGGAGGAAAGTTTTGGTGTATAATATTCAAGAAAAGAATTAAGAAGAGAATTTGTGTAAATTGGCTGAAATATGACGATTATTGTTAAAGATGTCGGAAAAAATCCTGCTGACTGGGAGCTTTGCTGGCATGCGCCGAGTAAACCGTGAAAGATAAATTAAATTAATTTTTGATAGGACCGTTCATATTAAAAATTTCAACAAAAATATCCACGATGGCATATGTCTATCTTCTAAGGATGTCCCACAGTAACAATTATTATCTTTCAGAATTTGATAAAAATTTAATTGTGATTTCTGAAGCTATTTTGTCCGGTATCATATTAATCCTTATCCAATAAAATATATTATTTAAATTGGGCATTTAATTTGGATTAAAATATGCCTTGACATCATATCATTTAAATTAACAGATTAAAATATATCACAGATTCAAAATGATGTGTGAAATAATTATGGTTGACATCAACGCGAGCGCAGCGGTAGGAGTCAATGACCTTTTCCTCCCCTATTAGGTATGTAATCCCGGTAGTACTTACTACTTAACCGTGGGATATTTTGCGACATCCACGCGGGCGAAGCCGCGGGTAATAGCTAGTATATACATATAATTAACACTATTTTGTTATTGCAGTAACTACAACCAAAGAGGTAAACTGAAGTTTGAAATGCATACTAAAGAAGGAAGGTCTACGTTGACGTGTGAAGAATATTGTATTGCCCACTACATTAATAATGGGCAGTATACAAATGGTGAGTAACAAATTCTACCTATTTCTTGGTCCGAATCCTTAGGTCTTTTTTACTAATATATTTTTAAGATATCCATGCGTCATGTTCGTGAACGGGCGCCGTCAGTTGGGACTGGTCATCTCTTAGCTGCCATGGCTTATTTTAATTTATTTTAAGTTTTTGAATGATTCTTTTTTTTCTTCTTTTTTATTACGGACGCTTTCACGAACGTGCACGTCTTATTACATTGTTCTCATATGCATAATTTCAAAATGAATGATGTAACCAATTTTTTGTATCAATTTTTTTTTATTTAAAAGAGTGTCCGTGGAGTTTCTTGCCCGTTCTTCTCCATAGGTACCTACTACGCTTTGGAATGGGCAACTAGGTTCATATTTTTGACTGACCGACCCCTTGACAATTCAAAAGTGCCTGTAAATGGTTTAATTGAAATAAATGCTTTGAGTTTGAGTTTGATATGTAACACAAGTACGGCTCGATATGATTATTGGTGCCATAATAAAGTAAATCAACATTATCAGGCATTTATTTATCTAAAGTCAATTCAAATCCTCGTTTCCAATTGACGTTATTTCCATTTAAACAAAGTTAAACTCTATGTCAGCGTAAATTAAGTTTTTTTTCGAAATAATGAATGGTAACAAACATTTGTACGTGTCGTTTTTTATTTTAAATATATAATATATTTTTTGAGATCCATATATATAATAAATCCATTCATAATATAATAAATTTATCCGTATCCGGTTCGTATTCGATACGTGAAAAAGACGGACGGGAAATTCGCGTCCTAGCGTCGCGCGTCGGCGCACTTATCCGTATTTAATTCGTTTTATTTGATATACTTACTCTGTTTTGATCCGTTACAAAACGACTCAAAATGAGAATTTACGAATCGAATACGAACCGTATACGCATGAGTGCACGAACTTCCATACAATTATTAGGATGGCCAAACCGGATCAGAAACGAACACGAACCGGATACGGATAAGAGCGAAAACGCGATCTAAGTCTATGTTTCCTATCTGACTACTCTGAGAAGAAACATTGAAACAAACTCAGTGTTCACAGAATGACTTGTCCGATTGAAAAAGTCATACAGTTGCAACGCAAACTGAACCTTATGTGTAGACAATAAAGTTATTTTCCAAAATACACGTAATATTAGAAACACACTATTCATATTTTGCTGTTTTCCTTTGCAGGCGAGCACTGGGAAGGCCGCATCGTCTCCACATTATTCTTTCTACTATTTTGGGACATTATTTACAGTAAGCCCCACGGTGTCTCCGGTATCTTCATGAGCCACTTCCAGCGATATCCACTGGACATGTTCTCTGAAAGCTTCTACCGTAATCGGAAGACGTTGATCGATGAGAGGCTGTTGTTCATTCAGGAGTGTACCGAGAACATGTTGTTAGCGGTCATGCAAGCAAATTGGGATGGAAGGCCTGAGAGTAAGTATTTCAATTATGTGTACCAAATATAATAAAAAAAACCAACGAAACTTTTAGGACCCTGCATTTCTGTTTACTTAACATAGTATTTCAAAATTCAAAATTCAAAAGTCATTTATTCAAACTAGGCTGAGAATCAGCACTTTTCGAACGTCAAAATTACATAAGACAGTCCCCCAAAACGCCCACCCTTCACCACTTCCTAGTGCTTTCGCTGGGAAGAAGAAGTGGCGCAAAAAACTCCCCAGCAGCACAGCTGTCTGTTCAGTTAGAAAAAAAATAAAAAATAATTCTATACAACAGTATGCAAGACAATTTACAATATGCAAAAAATAATTTAAATTAAATAGCTATAATTAATAGCCATATGACAGCTAGCACACGCCAATATAGCAACCAAAAGCATCGAGAACTATACTCAAGCAGAAATAAAAATAACTAAAAGTAAACAATATCAAAAAAAAAAAAGAAAAAGCCTCCAGGCATAAAGGGCGTACCCGCTTACATATAGCTGTAACTAGAAGTTACAATTGATAAACTAGGACCATCGAGGTAAAATAAATAATTGTCGAGGTCGCTAGCTAACCACATATTGCAATACAACTCATAAAAAAAACATTGTAATGAGTAGATTATGTCAGCACTAAATTAAAATAAAATTAAAATAAATTGACTTATAAAGTAAAATTATAAACAATTATATAAACTCATATAACCTGTCAGTAGGTAAACTAATTCTGGAGAAAGAACATTTAAACATTGTCTTGAGTTAATCACAGCAACCATCTATTCTTATCATTTAAGTAGTCGTTGATAGAATAGTATGCCTTTGAACAAAGGTTGGATTTTAATTTAGTTTTAAACGCATTAAAAGGCAAATCTAGCAAAGAAGAGGGTAGCTTGTTATAAAAGGTTATACCAAGCCCAACAAATGAGTTATGAACCTTATGAAGCCGGTGAAAGGGAGCACGTAGTTTATCCTTACTTCTTGTGTTAACATTGTGAATATCACTGTTTTTAGTGTATAAGTGTATATTTTGCCTAATATATAAGATGTTGGCGAAGATGAATTGTGATGCCACTGTGAGAATACCGATATCTTTGAAAAAATCTCTCAGAGAAACTCTGGCACCTAGCTGGTAAATTTGGTCATAACAATGTTATAAACGGTTTAGTTTTATTTTTAATGTCTCTTCCTGCTAAAGTACATTATTCCTGCAACAGTTGATGGGAAATGTTGTGATTGACTTACATTGGTATTTTTACTTTTAGAAAACTAATACCATGTAGAATAATTTAAAGTATTAAATAAAGGCAGGTATATATTAATTATTATTATTATCTTACACAAATTTATTTTATTTAGGTATACACACACACATTGCAGTATAAAACTGATTTACATCCGTCACCTCACACTCCAGTTGAAAACCAGCGTCAAACACTAGTTGTCTGGCATTTTTGCTTAACTGGGCATATTTGGCGCAACCGTGAGGCACACATTCGTGCTAGTATCTTAAACGCACTTTTACACTTTTTATTTGTATTCTTTCTTTTTATTTTATTTATTATTTACTTGTGTGCCTTTTAGTCTGTGCTAAATAAATGTATTTTCTTTCCTTCTTGTGTATGTGTTGTATAAATTGATGATATTTTTCATCAGTAACTTAAAGACATTAGAAACTGAGTTATTCTTGCTGGTTCCCTTTCTATAAGATAATCTAATACACAAACTACTGGCTTATTTAACAATATTCTGTATTTTATTCACAGGCGAGATATCAGAGATCCAGCGCAGCATAGGGTGGGAGTCAGTCCGCGAGGTGACGACATGCCTGGGCGCGCGCGGCGTCGCGGCCGTGTGTCGCCGGCTCGCCAGCAACTACGGGTACGCCAGGAGTGGCTTCCCCGACCTTACGCTGTGGAATATACATACTAAAAAGGTATTTTCATCACATCTATTCAAAAGAGCTAGTTTGTTCTTCGTAAACAGGGACCAAAATAGCTCTTTGATCCCTAGGGAGCAAAATAGATTTGAATTTGGAATGTGGATATTATTAGTAAAAGTCATGAATATTGTATAAAAAAGTAACAGGCTGGCAAGAAAGAGAAACTGTGAATTATTTGGTCAAAAGAAAATCCAAGATGGCGGCAACGACTTCTGACGTAAATTTTCAAAATTTCGTCATTGGTGTCGTTTTCATAGTTTTCGAGGGTTCTAAAGCCGATAGTGAGGTCAAAATGTAAATCCAAGATGGCGGCTACGAAAATTTTCAAATTTTTCGTCATGGGTGTCGTTTTCATAGGTTTCGAGGGTGCTAAAGCCGATAGTGAGGTCAAAATGTAAATCCAAACTGGCGCCTGCGAAAATTTTCAAGTTTTTCGTCATGGGTGAATTTTCATAGTTTTCGAAGGTGCTAAGAAGGTGTAAATCCAAGATGGCAGCTGCGAATATTTTCAATTTTTTATCATTCAGGTATCGTTTTTATAGTTTTTAAAGCTGCTAAAGTCGATAAAGAGGTCCAAACGTAAATCCAAGATGGCGGCTGCGAAAATTTTGTTTTGGTTTTAAATCTTATGTGAGAGATGAGGTTCGTACTGCGCACGTTATTTTTTTGTCATACAGGGTGATAAAAAGTAGAATTTTCACCTCGGGAGCAACACTATTTTAAGCTCGAGTGACGTACTTTGAAAAAACAATCTACTATTATTACTTCATTTATTTACATTTTTCGTAATAGAGTGTTCGAGGAAGAACTACCATTATATTACCAGCATTTGCTCCGGTTTGAAGGATAAATGCTTGTTTCCAAATTGATGTTTAACTTTATGCGACTGTAAATGAGTGACTGTAAGTTGATTTTAAGATAAATTGTACTATTGAACACAACAAGTTGTAGCACAAACTGAACCTTATCTTGTATGAATTAAAGTTGTTTTTACACATCTGTATTTGTTTACATTTTTAGAAACAAAATTGCAAATGCAGAATACACGTGATGTTTAAGGTGCAGGTAAAGTGCATGCAGATGTCGGTGGGTTGCCTGCATGGTGGTCATTCAATAATTTAAAATCCAAGGACGACTTAAATGTAAATAAGATAATTATACTCGTAGTCATACATTCTATCATATATACCACTTTTTAAATCTGGGGACAGTAAAGACACCAACAATTATAGACCAGTATCCGTGCTGCCGGTATTCAGCAAAGTGTTCGAAAAGGTAATGCTAAACCAAATGCTTAATCATTTTAACACCAACCAAATCTTACATGATCAGCAATATGGTTTCACCAAAGGTCGTTGTACAACTGACGCCGGTGTCACCTTATTAAAACACATATTTACAGCGTGGGAGGAGGCTCAAGATGCCATAGGAATCTTTTGTGACCTCTCCAAGGCATTTGACTGCGTAAATCATGAAACCTTACTCTTGAAACTTGAGCATTACGGACTAGGTAAACTTGCGCTCTGTTTAGTAAAATCTTATTTAAATGATAGACAACAGCAAGTTCAAATTAATGGTGTAAATTCACTCGGTCTAAAAGTAAAAATGGGTGTTCCTCAAGGCTCGATATTGGGTCCTTTCCTCTTTTTAGTATATATTAATGATCTACCCCATTTATTAAAAAAACAACCACAAATGGTGTTATTTGCTGACGATACTTCCCTAATTTTTAAGATAAATAGACGTGCATCAAATCTTGACGATGTAAATAACGCCCTACTGCAGGTCCAAAATTGGTTTACTGCTAATAATTTAGTATTAAATGGGAAAAAAACTAAATGCATAAGATTTGCTTTACCGAATGTTAAAAGTAGTGATTGTGATATAGTATTGAATAAGGAGAAGCTAGAATTTGTAGATAAAACTGTTTTCCTGGGGATCACGCTCGATTCAAGGCTGCAATGGGGTCCTCATTTAACATCTCTCGCAGGACGGCTAAGTTCAGCAGCATATGCTGTAAGAAAAATCCGTCAATTTACTGATATAGATACCGCAAGGCTAGTCTATTTCAGTTACTTTCATAGTATCATGTCCTACGGTATTTTACTATGGGGACGGGCTGCAGATATCGACTCTATTTTTATTCTGCAGAAAAGAGCCATTAGAGCAATATATTGCCTCCGTAGGCGCGATTCTCTAAGGGAACTGTTTAAAAATATTAACATCATGACGGTACCTTGTCAATATATTTATGAAAACATCATGTACGTCAGGAAAAATCTTAATCTTTTCAGTAAAAGAGGTGAAAGACACAATTATAGTACTAGAAATAGGGACCAATTAGTTCAACCGGGTTTCAGACTGGCTAAAGTAGACTCATCTTTCATGGGGTACTGTTTAAAATGTTACAATAAAATACCTTCCCATATACTACAACTAAATGAAACGAAATTTAAATCTTGTATAAAACGCACACTATGCTGCCAGGCATATTATAAGCTTGGGGATTATATCGCTGACAAAAATGCTTGGCTTAACGCTGGTCCAGCTCCACAAGGGCGCATAAACTAATTGATTAGCATTCAAAAATATTGTTGGAATTGCTGAAGATTGCAAAAACTATCTTTGAATTGTATAACTTCAATCTCTTTTTTTTTTTTATTGTATAAATGCATAGCACATGTGTGAGCACTGTGACCATGTACCTTCTATAAAGCTACCATTTACTGGGTACGTCTTTCATTGACTTGATATGCCCTGGCGGCTAAGAGTATGTCATGCTCACTCAAATGTCTCGCTGGTGGTGGCGTGTGTGTTGGATCGTTGAGTTCCCTTCAAAATGGTTGAGCTAAACGGTGCTGATCCATGCGTCATGTTCGTGAACGGGCGCCATCAGTAGGGACTGGTCATCTCTTATCTGCCACGGCTTATTTTAATTTTTGAATTGTTTTATTTTTGTTTTTTTATTACGGACGCTTTTTACGTACACGTCTTTCTACATTGTTCTCACATGTATAATTTCAACATGAATGATGTAAACAATATTTTGTAAGATTATAATTTTTTTAAAAAGAGTGTCCGTGGAGTTTCTTGCCCGTTCTTCTCCATAGGAACCTACGCTTTGGAATGGGCAACTAGCTTCATATTTCTGACTGACTGACTCCTTGACAATTCAAAAGTGCCTGTAAATGGTTTAATTGAAATAAATGCTTTGAGTTTGAGTTTGAGTTTTGAGTTTATCTTCTTTATTCACAGATAAAGTTCGTAGAAGTAAAGACGGACGCAGACAAGCCATCAATCAAGCAGCTGCAGTGGCTGCAGTTTCTACTAGAGCACGGCGTCGACGCCGGCTTCTGTTACGTGGGCGTCCACACCACGCGCTCGCGGGCTCGACCTCTGAACGACCTCTGAGAAGCTCTGACTAGTAAACTTGATTATAGTAAAGGTACACTTTCAAAGGCAACCGCTACCCGATTGCTAGGACAGACCACGGACACGACTGGTTTCTATGTATCTCTATGAAAACGCTTACTTAGCTGGCAGCGTTGCCCCCTGCTGTTACCGTTTTCATAGAGGTAAGGTAATAGTAACCAGTGGTGTCACTGCGGTCTGTCATTGCGATTGGGCGACCTTACCGCTGCCGTTTGTGGCTGCGGTCGCCTTCGGAAAAGTACTTCAATACTAAATTGATTAGGAGTGAAATACCCGGTTATACGACGCGGAATTTTTCGCGTCATATAAACGCGCCCCTAGGGTGACTTATCACAAAGCTATGATGTGCTCCACTTGACATTGGCTAAAATTCGCTTTGATAGATTTTAATGTGGAAACAAACAAAACAAAGCCAGCTTCAAGCTCACAAAACATAGTTCGGGAAAATCAAAAATTAGCTAAGATTAGTCACCCTATCTGTTCTCTCCCATAAAATACTAGTTGTGGCTCGTGTGTGGTTGGAGCTCGATTTATTTGCCGATACAGAAATCCATAAAAAAAATCTAGTCTGCATAAAAAGAATTACTCAAAAATTCGATATTTTTTAAAAGATTTCGTTAATATTTCGTTATTTCTTGAACATTTTATTGTTACTTTAATTCCTTACTCAATTTAAAATAATCCTTAATTTCATGGAAACAGGAAACATGATTGAAATAGTAGTATAGTAGAGTATACGTCACGTATGCCTACTCTTTTAGTCCGTCACAAGCTAAGATGGTACAGTGCGCGTCAAATAATATATAATGGTATAGTACGATTCAAACTTAATGGCGGCTCGGAAGTTAGTTACTCGCTGCGCAGTACCGCACCCCTCACCCCCGCTGACCCATAAACACGTTACTGCGCAGCGACTCGCCTCATGTTCCGAGCCGCCATTAAGTTTGAATCGAGCTGTATAATAACATACTTTGTTATTATACCATGTTTGACACGAACTTAGCTTGATGATTTTAGTAAATGTTTTATTAGAAGACGACTGTGTGGCGTGTTACATATATTCCGGTCGGCATGATTCAGCACGGTTCGGCAGAGCCGGAAAATCGAATTAAAATTTTGCCGCCCAGCCTGTGCCGAATTATGCCGACCCGAAAATGTTTTGTGTGTAGCAAGGAAGGGAACTTCTGTTAATATTTTAGATAAAAGCCTTTTTTTGTAAGCCAACCGAAACGAAGCTAAAACTAACATACTGAATTAGTTTTAATTTGCAAGTGTACATTTCTCATTAATAATGCAATGTTTACATATAGTGTTTTTTTTTTAAGAAGTGTTATTTGTAACCTATATTTCCTTTACACGCTGTTAGATTTAAAAAGTATCAATACGCCATTTTCTAAGAGTTCAGTGCTTTTATTGTTTTGTGGAATTATGATGTTAACCTTTCCGACGCTATATTACATATATAATTTTTGTTTTGTCTAACATTACAATTTCTATGAAGGTATACTCGATTCCGTTACTTTCCTTTGACATAATTATTATGATATTGATAACGTTGTGTAACCGTTATTTTTATTATTACATTGATCAAAGTAATTATTTGATATTGATCTCAAAATTCTCAATAACCTATTTGGTTTGTTCCATTAAAAATATGTTTAGACATGTACAGTGAACCGCACACCAGTGATAACAGTTTGTCATTGTCTGCGCCTTTATGTCGTAGCACTAAGAGCGATTTTCGTAGTGCTAGTGTTGCCACTGATGTGCGGTTGCCTATACATATAGGTAATTAAGTAATCAATCACATGTGAATTGGTGATAATCGCATGAAAGAAATATATAAATTTTATTTTTTGATATCTTGTGTTTCATTTATCTGAATCGAATACTCAATATTACTTCATCAATTCTGGATATGGTCCGGCAACTTACCTGACATTAAGGTTCATGCCCACACGTCAGTCGCGTCAAAGTCGAGTCGCCGATCAGTCACGTCAATTTCATGGACGTGTGTGAACAGGCATAGCAACGCCGGTTTCGTTTGTTTGTAGCAATACAAGTTTTGACTTGCCGGTGTTGCGACGTGGACTGAGACACGCCGGTAGTGACGTGACTGAAGGGTCTAGCCAACGTCCTACAACTTCTACGTAACTGTATTTTTAGACGTGTTTGATCGGCGACTCGACTGACGTAACTGACGTATGTGCATGAACCCTTAAATTCATACAAATGTTCCATTGTTCACCAGATAAATTGTAGGTAGTATACTCAACCGCGCGTCTAAATGGTAAGTTGTTTCGTTTTTTGCAAATACAGTAGGCGCTCGTTAATCCGGTACCCATTTTTTTCGCCCATGCTGGATTATTGGATTTCTATAGGAAATGTTCCCATGAAATGATTTTAACACAGATTTAAAAAGTAAAAATATTTATCTATCATATACAGGGTGATTGGAAGCTGGGTGCAAAGCTTTAAGGCGAAGATAGTACAGACAATTTAGAACCATTTAAGCCATGGTTGTCTTAGACGAAGTCTTACCATTTTTTTTAACCTAATTTACATTTTTTTTTTTCGAATATTCCCAAAATTTTAACTAAACTGCTTGTTATTGGCCAAATTAAATGATAAATGAATTGATTTTTATTTTATTTAATTAAAGTAATGAGTAAGCAATCTAGCAAAACAAGTTTTAGGCTTCTTTGTCGTTAGACATTTTGTTTACAGACATTTTAAGTTCACAAAAAAAAAAAAAAACATAAATACTTTTTGTATTCCTTATAACCTTATAAACAAATAGTAAGACTTCGTCTAAGATAACCATGGCTTAAATGGTTCTAAATTGTCTATACTATCTTCGCCTTAAAGCTTTGCACCCAGCTTTCAATCACCCTGTATAATCTTTATAAAATAATAAAGATTTTTTACTTTTTAAATCTGTGTCAAGTGTGTGTGTAAGTATTTTACTTACTCGTAGAATCGAACTGTACTCGTAGAACGACAGCGATCAATGCGCGCGTTCTGCCCTACTGTACCTTTCTCAAAGCTGACACGACACGACCATCCCTAAGCATTCCGCAGGTTTGTTTTTGTACCTATTTACGATGATTATAATCGTTGCATATTAAATCCTTGCCGTGCCGTGCCACCTGTGTGGCCCTCTAGCTGCAATCAACTTTGAGCATTTGAAATTTTTTGAACTTTATAAAGAAAGCTTATCTCATGCTTCAGGCTCTGGTCACGCAGGTCCGCGTGAGATGCGGGACGGGAACACGGATTACTATCGACTAGATATTATGACGCGACTGCGCGCGTTGATTGTTTTAGTGCTGTTGCCGCTGCCATTGACGCGTGCCGCTCGTGTATATGAACACTTATTGATGAAGAAGTTACGCGACTAATCGCGCCTGTTTAAATACCTGCAACTGCATACAAGTTAGATAGTTGACGCAATCAGCGCGATCGAATTCCGTCCCGTAGCCCGCACGGGATCCGCCTGTTTGGCCAGACCCTTAGATCTATTCGATTCAATTTTTTTCTATGACAACTGATCGGGATTCAGATAAAAACTTTTCATAAACTCTTTTCCAAAGACCACGTGCCCACACGTGCCTTTCAAATCATTACTGTCATATGACTGTCAAGAGCTTTCATAGCACGTATTGAATATGATTTTAAAATATATACAACAATATTGGAAAAATCCATACGAGTCCAATTGTATGGATTAGGCAATGTTCCCGGTGTACGTTCCACTGCTGGTCATGTCTGCTGTATCCGCCGCCTCGGTAATATTCCTGTACTGCAAGAACAGAGGCAGCAGCCGGCAAGGTTACATGGACGTGCAAAAGAAGCCCTCGGACGGTGACTGAACTACTTTAGTGATTACCTATCTCATGTTTTATTAGTTATAATTAATAATTATACGCGTTGATCTTTTTTTGGCCCTTTGATTGTGTTGCTAAAAATAGGCATGTTATGATCTGCAAGTTTCATCTGTAAGTCATATTTCTTTTTCATTAATAACTGATTATTCCACCTTGTTCAACTAAGTGAAAACTGCATTTTCTCATTCAGTCAAAGAGTGCCACATTAGCATTTCCAAATTATATTCAGATTAAGTAACATCTGCTGTGCTCACTGAGCATACCTCTATATTCGTGTGTATGATAGAATGACGTTATCTGTGCACAGATCAATGCTTCGCATGCTCCTGAAATATTCGCTTCAGCCGCTCATCACGCCCACAGTGGTAGCCGGGAATAGCACGAACAAATATATAATAAAATCACAGTTTCTGTAACATTATTTATTAAAATATATTCTACTAAAATTCATAACATAGTATGTACATTTTCAACAGTACACCTCAATAGGACAATAAGGCACCTATTTCTTAACTTACATGACATAAAAACTACGACTTATTAAACCCATAAAATAATTAATGACAATAATTCATACGCAAGAGTATCTTTCACCTCATAACGGTATACACCAATCGAGTAACAAGGAAATATAACATACCTACTTTGAGCATTTATTAACAAATGGTTCAGCTACATATACTCTGTGTCCACACAATATAATATATAGACACATTACAAAACTTATCTAACTTGTATAGATATAATTCTATTTAAATATAATCGAGATAAAATGCCTATATATCATATCTTCACTCTTACCTAGAGTTTCAATAACGATTTCTAGTGATTTCTTATAATACCATCACCTACTTGTTACTATTGTGGTAACTTACACATTCCAAATACTAGAGCGAAATACATAGTGTAGTGCTTAATAATTTTGACTTGACACCAAATAAATTAAGATATATTCTAGTAAATAGTACAAAAATCCAACAAATGTAGGCTTGTAAATAATTTCATTAACTTTGCTACAAAGTTACACAGCCGAATGGATGTACAAGCACTTGTAGAATCCAACACCTACTCTTAAAGTAATAAAATGTTTATATAAAAATTGGCAAACGCTCTTCCTACACCTACACACAAAACAATTATATAAAATACAAGCACAAAAAGTTGAAGTCTAAATAAACATCTTGTATAAATAATTCATAAAATTATTTGATCTTTTATAAAAGTTACATAATTTTCTCATTTTATATACATACTGAAGAATAATATCTATGGCTACATTTTTCTCTTATATAAATCATTGCATTTCCCACAATTTCCTTATCTTTAAAGCTGCAATTTTAAATCTGCCCAATATAGCGATATGCTTGATTCTTTTGATACGAATTCTTATTTACAAATTGGGTTATTGGTTAATTCAGACATTATTCTAAATATAATTTACGAAAAATTACGACAATTGTTACGTAAAAAACGACCACAAGGAATAACCAATGACTTTGGTTCCTGTGAATACCTACACAATTAAAACACATGAATTGAAATCATCACCAAATCGGTATGATTTATAATTTTTTAAACAGTGCATATCGCACATTCATCTAAAGATATTTCATATCAGTTTTGGATATAACCATGGTTTAGTTTTGTAAAATGCATATGAAGAACTTTCATCTCTTCGCCATTTTTCGGGAATAACCCAAGGATGTTTCCATTCTCATAAAAGCACATTTTTCAGTGACAGCGTGTTATGGTATCGTATAAAACTCACTATAACAACGTAATATCGGCAGTCTTCAGCATTGTCGAATCGTGTTCGGGGCTCCTGGTCAAACAATAATGATCATTATCCACATGTTTTATAACATTCTTAGCCCAGAATTAGGAACTAATGACCACCGTCACCAACCACCACGATTTACATTAGACGTGTTAGTTATGACTTTAAAACTAAGTTAATGTTTTAATGATTTAGCTCGTGCGCTTGATTTCTATACGGTTAAAAGAGAGCACAATTTGCAATGTCTTTGCACCTCATAGGTTCTCGTAGGCTATTATTCATGAAGATAATTATTTAAGGTATAAATTAACACTGTTCAATAAATTACGCACATCAACACTAATAATAAATCATAATTGTCGAGACTACGAAATCTTACACATAATAAACATTGCATTTGGACAAGTTATATTACCTAAACGATTATGGCTGTTTTTATGGGAAATATTGAACATTATAATTTGATCGCTACCTGGCATTTAGGAGACTAATCTATTTATATAATGAGATCTATTATTAACAATGCGAAACTTTAATTACATGGTCAAGACTTTTCTTCGGGAAGGCACAAGTTCATTCTCTCGTATTACACAGAGAATTTTATTGGCCTACATTATAAAAACTACATTTATATAAAAGCAGTACACTGCCTAATTCCTGTTCATTTCATGATGATTTGCACGATACATAACAAATACTTATTTTAGAGCTGATCTTTCGATCATCGATATTTTTTAAACTTTTTAATTATTGATATCTATTGAACAGCAGCAATCAGCTACGAAACCAAAACCTTACCCCGGGTCCACACTCGCGAGTGCGCCTCACGGACGCCCTCGCACGAGCCGCGGCAAGCGGAGGCTACACGAGTGCTACCCACCCACACCTTCGTTTTATTCAGTTGCCAGCCACGCCTCGCGCCTCGAGTCCTGTGACTCCGGTCAAAAAACCGACACCGAGCGGAGCGCGCACGAGGCGAGGCGAGATACGACAAGAAAAGGCGAGGGCGCCATCACTACACTATCGCACTCGCTTCACCTCGTCTTGCCCTCTGGAGAGTGTGGACCCCGGGGTAAAAGTTTGTGTCATGCAAATCATCCTAAGGACGAACGCAAACGACCGTGTAAAATCGGTTCGTAAAAAGTTGACATTCAATACAGAAATCCCACAAAAGTCGGTGATACAAAAAAGGCCGGTTAAAAATCGGTCATCACAAAAACGGTCGTATGCGTTTTCGCCAAAACGTTTACCGTTATTCAAAACGCGGAGTAAAGTTACAAGCAGTATTAGCAGTATACCTACAGTTACATTTGTCGAGTTATCAATTTGGCTTTACTCCGAGTTTATTACTAAAGTCCGCTTACACCAAAAATCACAAAAATGCGTTTAGCGTTAAATTAATTTAAAACATAGTTGTGTTTCTGTCAACCGCTTGAAGATGACAAAGACATAATGGTGTTTTAAATACGTTTAACATTTGATCAACAATAGCACTAGATTAAGGATTAGCAAAAAAAAACATCGCTCAAGTGGCCGCAATTGCATGTAACTCGATTATAAACACTCTAACATAAGGTTTATTATCGTTTGGAATATATTTATTACTTCGATTGAAAATAAAAACAAAAATATTTATGGCAAAATAAAACATAATTTGTAAGCAATAGGGTAAAAAAATAATGTTGCAAAATAAGACAACATTTTTTGATGCGCTCATCGGAAATCTAGTACTATTTTTGATCGAAGCATTTAATGTAAAATAATTTAGTGAATTGTGGTTCAAGTAGTTCTAAAAGGGTTAAAGAATAGCTGTTACAGTAAGGCACTAATTAATCGACGATGAACCGTAGCAAGCTCACATATTAGGCTCCTGCTTGAAGGGCAGGAAGCTGGGCTCGGGCAGCGGCAGCTGCGGCACGAGCGGCGGCGACCCCGCGGGCGACAGCGGCGCGGCAGCGGCGGCGGGCTCCTCTAGCGCCGCTTCTGCAGACGCCCCTGCGTGGAACATTACTTGAACTTACGAATGTACGGGCACTGAATGTGTGAGGTTACAACCATGAGCAACTGTTTAGTAGTGTGCAGACTCGTAAGTCATTTTTGTAAGTATTTTGGCAGATACCAGAAAGAGTCTGGTTAGTCACTGTTTAGTATCTATCAGATAAATTTAATGATAGAATATGTGGCAGATAAATAAACTACAATTCAGTTACGATTCGGACACTAAAACAAGCCAAGATCAAGGCCTAAGAATATTGTTAATATTAGATTGTTTGCCTAGGGAGCAAACAACTATTTTTAAGGCGAGAGTGTTTCTATGAATCCAGAGCGGAGCGAAGGATTCTAGAGTAGAATCCCAAGCATAGCGAGGGATTCTAAAGTAGAATCCTGAACGCAGCGAGGGATTCAAAGTACGTCACTCGAGCTTAAAATAGTGTTGCTCCCGAGGTGAACACTCTACTTTTTATCACCCTCTATGAGAAAAAAAAGTGTGTGGTCCGACCTCATCTCTCACGTATGATTTAAAACCAAAACTAAATTGTTGCAGCCGCCATCTTGGATTTACGTTTTGACCTCTTTATCGACTTTAGCAGCTTTAAAAACTATAAAAACGATACCTAAATGATGAAAAAATTGAAAATATTCGCAGCTGCCATCTTGGAATTTTCATTTTGACTTTACTATCGGCTTTAGCACCCTCGAAAACTATGAAAACGACACCCATGTCGACCAACTTGAAAATTTTCGCAAGTGCTATTTTGGATTTACATTTTGACCTCACTATCGGCTTCAGCACCGTCGAAAACTATGAAAACACCACCATGACGAAAAATTTGAAAAATTTCGTAGCCGCCATCTTGGATTTACATTTTGACCTCACTATCGGCTTTAGAACCTTCGAAAACTATGAAAACGACACCCATGACGAAAAATTTGACAGCCGCCATCTTGGATTTTCATTTAGACCTCATTATCGGCTTTGACGCCCTCGAAAACTATGAAAACGACACCCACGACGAATAATTTGAAAATGTTCGTAGCCGCCATCTTGGATTTACATTTTGACCTCACTATCGGCTTTAGAACCCTCGAAAACTATGACAACGACACCAATGACGAAAAGTTTGAAAATTTACGTCAGAAGTCGTTGCCGCCATTTTGGATTTTCTTTTGACCAAATAATTCACACTTTCTCTCTTTCTTGCCAGCCTGTTACGTTTTTATACAATGTTCGTGACTTTTACTAATAATATCCACATTCCAAATTCAAATCTATTTTGCTCCCTAGGGATCAAAGAGCTATTTTGGTCCCTGTTTACGAAGAACAAACTAGCTCTTTTTGAATAGATGTGATGAAAAAAGTTATTTTTAATTATTATTATTTAACAACCAATAAATGAGATTTCACAATCTTTCACTAAATTTTTAAGTTGATCAGCCTTTCAGAATCCGGGTGTAGAAGGTCATGTCCTAACAGAAAGCGATTGTCCGCTCTTTAATGTCAAAAAGTGCGCTTTTAAATAGGCCGCAGGGTACGGCATACTCGCACGGTCAATCAAGACGCGTTTATACGTCACAACTCACGATCACGTCCATCGCGTACTCGCGCGAAGGTTGCTTTCGGAGTATGTCTATATACTAAAAACCATATGACATGGTGACCGACCTCCAAGTAGCATCTCCTGCAGCAGACTGTCAACATGGGCGACTCCGAACAGCTTGGCGAACTGTATCTGTTCGATCATCTGCCACGTAATGCTCTGTAAGGGCGGCAAGCATAACAGGAGCTCTCCGAAGCGGCCGCGCCCGTCGTACTGACGGTCGCTGATGTAATCTTCTAGGTTGATCTGGATCTGGTAGCGGAGTTGCTTTATCTTCTGTGGCTGAGAGAGGCCTTTCGCGTCTGGAAAGTGAAGTTTTTTTTTTTTACAGTGGGTAAACGTGGCCACATTATAGGATAGATGGACTGTCGGTAGGAAAAAGAAGAAGATGCTTACAAATATTTTTTGTGGATATTCGCTCATTGGTAACGAAAAATAAACAGGACATTGCAAGATTTACAGGCAACACGTTTTTTGATTACTACAACAATAAAGAGCTTCTGATACTCTGCCTGTATTCAGAACGAATAAACTTTCAGCTGCTGACATTTAATAATGAACCTTATTATCCATGTATTTAAGTGCAAATTACATCAGCGCGATCGCTTTTAAGAACGCCCTAGGAACCGTTTGATATCGCCGTCGATGTTCGTTCAACTTTGCGCTATAAGTTGTAATATTCAATATTAAAAATAAAAAAACTTTAATACTTTATGGCCCGCAAACCATCACATACATTTAACACTAAAAGTATTTAAGAACGGTTAAATATTTACCTGTTTTAAACTATTATCTTCAAACGACTGAAACAGACCGATGTTTTAAATTCGTTTAGCGTTAAATGTGTTTAATGATTTGTGGTGCAAGCAGGCCTAATACAATAGTCATAAAGTGCATTATTCAATGTCATCAGAAGTCATATTTTTGTAAGTATTTAACACTTTCAATGTCACAAGGTAATTAGTAATCCTATCACCATACGTCCAATAAGAATATTGCATTGTGAAATAAGGTCAATTACACATAAGTCCAGATAACCATTACATATCAATTGCTTGGTTCGTCTCTGAGAAACGTAATGTGAATTTTCTTCGTCACTCCATTGTGGATTTATCCGCCTGTACGCTCTATTATTTTCCTTAATTTCGCTGATATATTAGATAAAAAAGATAACTACTAGTGCATTACATGTCATGCACGAACATAAAAGGCAACGACTTCAGTGCATTACATGTAATACATGGATAGTAAAAGTGTTAATACTCACTAGGGTCGAAAAACACGATGGCCTTGAGACACGCGAACTCGGTGTCGTCAATATCGATCTCTCGCAGCGGCTTCACGATCTCGTCCATGACGCGCATGCCGATCATGCTGATGTCTATGTCCATGCGACCGTCTGTAATAAATACGGGGCAAGTTTTATGAGAAAAGTTATAAATATAAAGCGAGTTCTTGGGCTTCAGTCAAGTTAATGATAGCGTTTAAATTTTAACCCATGTAGGTATTTTGTCACCGCATTATCTCGCGCTGAACGAACGTGAATATCCGGAAAATATGGACGCCGTGATTTTTGCCTCGATTACGTTTTTAGCCGGGTAGGGGTATCCAAAACTGTGGTAAAAAGAACAATGAGGTGAAATCATCGACTGAAGAAAACTGCAATCCTACCCCATCTCAGCGTATGAGATGGCATCAGCTTCATAGCGTTGAGAGGACATTGCAAAAACCTGATCAATCCGATTTGGCAGTTCTGCCCGTAGCTATTAAGGAGTTGAAGAATTAAGAAGATACATACCAATGTTATGTTTGGTGATGATACAGTTGTTGCCGAGCAGCAATATGTCGTTGAGGTGCAGAGAGCGACGCGCGCAGCCTAATAGCAAGTGTTCACCTGCGTGTGCGCGAAGTAGGGCCACCTGAGAACATTACAAATAAGAATGACTTAAGAAATGCCCGAGCAAAAATGGGGACACTAATCACTCATTCTCAAAAGCTACTAAGGAATATTTTATTTCACATAAACCTACAAGGGCACTTATGAAACGTCAGAAGCAAGGTGTGCACCTAGCTGACCTAGCTTCTGACGTTTTTGGAACCGTGCGGTTCCAATTGGTCGTTTCCTATGGAGAAGAGCCGGCAAGAAACTCCACGGTAAAGAAGAAGAAGAAAGAAGCTTCTTTGTTTGGCCGCCATTTTCAATTTGTTTCTTTAATAGCGTGGGGTTAGCTTCTAGCATACACAATTTATGTGATATACAAGAAAATCAAAGTCGATCAGTAAGAGTAAAGATTTGTTTTACGTTTTCTCATACTTTCTTGTTAATATAGTTTTGGGTGCATGAGGAACAGGGAGTAAGGTTTACTCATCAACCATAGAAAAGAGAGGATCCTACGACCAGACGGGTGTTGTGTCTGACGGGCAACTGCCCAACTGATGATGTCTTATATATGTCGTTCGCGCGGTAAACTCTAATTGCGCGATGCAGGATTTGTGTGACGTCGTGTCTTTGATGCGTAGTTCGTAATAGTGGTCTCATGCGCGACTGGTGAGCGTCCTTGTCTTGATTCCCGAGTCGGGTGGGTCGGTGGTTGTCTAAAGTTTTGTCCGATTTATAACAATAAGCTCTTCCCTATTACAAGAGACATTAACGAAAAGTGGGAGTACTATGTATTAAATACTACTTTCCGCCAACGGCTTCGCCCGCGAGATATCTTTATAAAATTATAGCCTATGTTACTCAGTGATAATATAGCTATAAACTGGTGAAATATATTTTTAAATCGGTCCATACGTTTTTGAGTTTATTCATTACAAACAAACATACATACAAAAATCAAATCTTTTCACTTTTTATAATATTTGTTTAGAAAAGGGATGACTCCTCGGTCAAAAAAAAAAAAAATTGTCCGTTAGTCAGATACTTAATAAAAAAATATTAGACTCGGATTTTTTGCTTCATCTTATTAATAAAAAATGACATAAATAAAACGCATTAAAGTTGGGAAGTGGGGGTCGCTACGTCACAAGAATGTATAAAATCTACATACTCGTGACGTCATGGCACATTTTAACTCAATGTATCGCCGTAATCTTTTGGTAACGTAAAAAAAGAAAAAAATACGTGTACGTTATTTTTTCATAATCTAGGTACATGACGGACAAAAAACATTTTTTTAGTTATTATCCCTATTTAATATGTACAGACACCCACATTTCGCCAGAGGTGTCCCTCTGCCTACCCCGTCGAGGTGTACAGGCGTGTGATTATATTATGTTATTCTCACCTGATCGTCTAGATGCAGCTCGGTGAAGGCGGGGATGTACTTGGCCCACTCCACCAGTATGAGTAGCTGCTGTTTGATGGAGTCGCACACGTCGTTGATCTTCGCGAGCTTTCGGTTGTTTATTTCTGCGTCCGTTACGTTGTTCGTCTGTGAATGAAGGAGCAACATTGAAGCAAAAGATTTCATTGGAAAAATATTCGCTTTATTCGATGACGTATTTAAAAAATGGTCGGGTTTTTATACTACTTCCCACCGCAAATGTATGAACACACAGTATTAAGTAAGTAGGTATCCTATTAATTATTTTCAGGGCGTATTTAAAACATCAATTACCAAACTTCGGACATTTTAATTAGGATGACGTATTTTTTGGCCACTGTCAATTTAGGAACGTTCTGTGCTTATAAACTAAACAAAGTTTCTTAAAATAGATTGAAACTAAAACTAAATTTAGTGACTTTTCAATGTCATACATAAAGTTAATAAGAAATACGTTATTGGACGATTTCTTAATTTTATAGTTACTTAGCAGTTTAATTTATATTTAAATTAGCTTTTTCCCGCGGCTTCGCCCGCGTGGTAGTCGCAAAATATCTCACGGGAACGTACTACCGGGATTACAAACCTAATAGCTGAGGAAAAGGTCACTGACTCCTACCGCTGCGCCCGCGTTGCCGTCAACCATAATATTTTTTTTACGCGTAATTTTGAATCTGTGATATCTTTTTAATTATTCATTTAAATGATATGATGTCAAGGCATATTTTAAGCTAAATTAAATGCCCAATTTAAATAACATATTTTATTGGATGAGGATTAATATAATACCGGTCAAAATAGCTTCGGAAATAACAAATAATTTATATCCAATTCTGAAGGATAATTATGGTTATTGTGGGTCATCCTTAGAAGATAGACAAATGCCATCGCGGACTTTTTTGTTGAACTTTTTAAGATAAACAATTCTATAGAACATACATTTTATGTATATTTTATTACTGTTTACGCGGCGCAGGCCAGCAAAGCTCCCAGTCGGCATGGTTTTATCCGACATCTTCAAGAATAATCGTCATATTTCAGGCAATTTACATAAAAACCTTAATGAATTATACACCAAAACTTTCGACGTTGACTACTTTTAGAATTACCCTCTTAAAGTGTGTTGCAACATTTGTCCTCTACTGGCTTATTAAGCTAACATAATTAAGATGTATACTAACCTCATCAATAACCTTCCTGCTGAGTAGCTCGGCGTTCAGTAGCGACACGACTGACAGTCCGTTGGCTTGCGTAGGCTCTTCATAAGATGGCCGCCTGCAGTTGATACGATCCCGCTCATTTTGTACCGCTGAAAATATACACCAATACTTAGAACACTTTATTATAGATATAGCATGCTTACGTAAACATGGGAATAAAGAATGATCATTGATCACCACGTTTGGTTAAGATGGATCCGCAATGGTTACCCGCGAAAATCAAATTTTCTTACTTTTATTTGCAAAGCTCATGAATATCTCTCAGATATATAGGTATAATACTTGTATACTTATTCATAAAATTTTAAATAAAAACGTACACACACAAATAACTTTTACAAAACAATCACAAATAAAAAACAGATACAGAACTAGACAAGCAAATGACATAGCGCTACGGGCCCCTAGAACAAACTACGGCAGGAGTACTATTTTGTATGAAGGAGCACAGCTTTACAACAAATTGCCTCGGCATATAAAAGATCAAAAATCAATGTTTACATTTAAAAAATCTCTAAAGAAACACATTTTAGCGGATTTAAAACTTTAAGTTATCTTCGGGTAGTGCATTATTCTAACCAATTTTGTTGTGTAACCGTCGCGTCGCTAATGTATTCTATGTAAGTAGAAATAAGTTTTTTTCTCATATAAGTGAATGTAATTCTTTTTGAGAATAAAGTTCTTAAACCATAATTTGCAGATCAGTGTCAAGTTGTATCTTGATCAAAATATGATTCGCGACAGTAAAAAATATGTATTTACATAATTATATGTATTCACATTAAGGAGCGCTGTTCCAAATTAAACGCATTATACGTTTATTACACATAAAATAAAAGGTACTTAAATAAAACACATATACTTAAAGATAAATAATAAAATTATCTTTAAAACGGTGAAGGGTTTAGAAAAATATAATGATAGTTTTTGCGTGATTCTCAGTTTTTATCCGCGTTAGACATTATTTACAAATTAATTATACTATGTCTTAAAAACATAATCTCAAATATTCACAGATTAAGTTGTTAAGAAAATGCTCTAATTTAACATATATTTTTTCCAAATCGTTAACAGTACCCGTTTAGACGTCATCGGCAGTATAAAATCATTAAAAGTCAGTTAGTGTCGCCTTAAATCCAGGTTTTAATATTAGTAGTTTTTTATAAACATGTTTAGTAGTTTACTTACTTAAAAACTACATTTTGTCGTCTGCTATGTCTTTTATATAATTACGTAGTTATGTAATGAATATTATTATTTTATCCCTTTGTTTTTACTTAGTTAGGTATAGAGTCGAGGGGAATTACTTTTTTTTAACCATTACAAAAAATCACTGCTATAATATAATCAATATTAATTTCTCAGCTATTATATTATATTATTAAACACGACTATTTTCTTGTTTTACACACGTACGTACAACAGGGAAAATTAATAAAATTACATATTCCTGAACAGTTCTGTATCAGCACTAAGTCTGAAATATGCGGTTACCTTGTGACGTGAAACGAATAATTCTAATGAATTGAATTAATTAGACGCATAAATAAATATCCATTTAGATTAGCTTCCATTGAATCTGTTTGCGTAGTAACGATAGTACCGTGAATAATAGGTTAATTATTTGTTATGTTGAGTCTGTCTCTTTTATGCATTTGTCATTCAGTTTAAAATAAAGACTAGATTCTAAATTAAAAAAATAATTTTAACTAGCTATTGCCCGCGACTTCGTCTTCGTTTATACATACTCGGATAAAATGTAGCATTGTCCTTTACTAGGTCCAAGGCTATCTCCTCACCATTTTATACAATATGTAAAAAGAAAACCCTGTCCGATCCGAATGGGGCACATAGGTAGGTACTGCAAATAACATTACCGAAAAGTTATAACAAATCTTATTATTATTGAAAATAAAAATGTTATTGCTATTTAAAATTCACATTCAAAGTCATTCAAAATTAGCAGATTTTCAACAGGGGTCATAAGTTATGACTTGTACACACCCGAAAAAAAAATGTGGTCAATATTTTTTTTCCTGAAAATTACCACATAAATAGACTCTCGGTACGATACCTAACAACTGTTTTTTTTTACATGTATATAATAAATATAAAACTAAAAGTAAATATGTTAAATGTTATCGAAACCTGTTCAGCAGTTTAGGCTTGGAAAGGTAACAGGCAGACAAACAGAGTAACTTTCGCATCTATACTCACCTGATATCTTTATAAATTATACCCTACGTAATTTAGTGACAAAATAGGATTCTACTGTTGAAAGAATTTATCAAATCGGCCCAGAAGTTTTTGACACTATTCATTACATTATTAGTGTAGAAGTATGGATTTCTGATCGATGTGAATGGTCCATGATTACTGCATCAAGAGCGACGGTATAGAATACATTATGTATGTTACATACGTACCTACTACATTGTTCAATAAATGCGGTAATTAAAGTATTATCGTCTACTGAAGATAACATAGGTTGGCGACCTATCCACTGGTTCCGAGAAGCATTGAGGACAAACAAATACATCGTATTAATATTATGATTATGAAGGGACATACTGTCTGAACTATTAAGGCTAACGGTAATTAGGGCGCGCCGCACCCGCAACGCAACGCATTGCAAGAATCCTCCTTTACCACATTCGTACATTTACTATCAACCAACGTACACTACAGGCGGGGATCACTGCACTTTTTTGTATGAAAATGCGTTGCGCTGCGGTCCGTTGCGGCATGCGCGGGTAA
Source organism: Xanthia togata (assembly GCA_963853775.1). NCBI lineage: Eukaryota > Metazoa > Arthropoda > Insecta > Lepidoptera > Noctuidae > Xanthia > Xanthia togata. The sequence goes on from OY970805.1 coordinate 9,690,613, forward strand.
TGTGCTTGGCTTTAGAAGGCTATAAGATTGTTCAGATTCGATATAGGTTTTATCGAACCAATATTTAATATTTACTTCACTTATTAACTCCCTAAAAAAAATACAGGGTGTCTGTTTTAAACATTTTGGGCTGGCATTGCAATTTTTCAATAAAACAGCAGATGCTTTTTCCGATATTTCCGAATTGTTTAGTCGACCTCGTAAATGCTTTAACACGCTACTAGCTTCTGCCCACGACTTCGTTTGTAAATTTTCTCGTTTTAATATAAACATATCCTATGGCCCTCAGGAATAGTGTAGCTTCCCATTAGTGAAAGAATTTTCGGAAACTGATCAGTAGTTCCCAAGATTACCCAATACGTTGCACGTATTGGGTAATCTTGACTCGACTCTCAAATTTTACCTCTGTTTCATATAAATATAGATAAGGTTACTGGCGCGTCATGAAGCAACAAGGTCTACGTGACAGTCAGATAGTTCCAAGTTTTGTGAAGTTTTAAGGTATGATTCCGAACAACGCTGCACGCGTCATTGCTGCGACGGCACTGCTGTGCGGCAGTGTCGCCCTACCACACCGCAGCAGACCACTAGTGCGGCGTTCATCACAGCGATAACACGTGAATTTTGACAATTGTTGAGAAGTCGCGTGCAGCGTTGTTCGGAATCATACTTTAAATTTACTGGGAATCGTTTTCAAAACTGGAAAAGCATTTACAAGGTCGACTAAACCTATCTATACTCCATTTGAAATAAGATTAGACAATTAACTAAACCTTTTTTACAGTCTGTTCAACCAATTTTGACTTTTATTGCGTTGGTGGCATGACAAATGGCAGCTGCAGTAAACAGTTGGTATTGTAATCACTTTTTTGCTTTTACTGCCAACCTTATGCCTACGGTATAGAAGTCAGAATTGGTTGAACGGACTGTAAAAAAGGTTTGTTTAAATGTCTAATCTTATTTCAAATGGAGTACAGGTATAGCAAAATTAGTTTATATTCAGGTATACCAATGATTTCAAACAAGCCCTGTATTATTAAGTCCTTAAAATATCACACAGAAAAGCATGCATTCGTTTTGATCACATCGGTAGGTACCTATAGGCTTAATGTTGTATTTCTCACCTTCTTTCTTCATGCCCGCCTTGAAGCATTTCCTTAGCCTACAGTATCGACACTGGTTTCTTTTGTCTTTGTCCACCACACAATTTCTGCTGAACCTGAAACAATTGAACATAAATAAGTAGGTTAATATCTGTATAATAAATATGAAATGCTGTTAGTTAGTTGGTAAGCGCATCACTTCTAGTGGTAGTTAATAAGACATAAAGCGCCAAAACGATTGTCAGATCGATTCTGACTTCGCGCTAGAACACTTCAACTTTCAGTATGTTAAAGAGTAGTCTGTGACTTCAACAGACCAAACGTCTAAAAGTCTTAACGCGCACAGTGGAGTCAGAACGGGATAGCGATATACCTAGTTTTAGTTTTACACAGCGCGTCGGGTGAACTCGGGCTGCTGTCGGCCCGCGTCGTCTGTTATTAGTGTTATTACGTAACGCATATGATGTAAATAGTTATTTTTTTGTAAATACAATAAATTAACTTTTCAATACGAATATAATTAGTTGTCATGAACTAAAATTCACACCAGTGGTGCCGATTCTTTTGTACACCGAACTAAACTATCACTATATGAGTTTCTCTGAGATTTTTTCAAAGATATTGGTATCCTCACAGAGTGGCATCACAATTCAACTTCGCCAACATCTTATACTGGGTGGAAGGGACATCAACGCGAAAACTGATACCATGGATTCAGTACATGATTCTGAACTCCCCTCCGTTGAAACTTTTGAACAGCAGATTGTTTTTTAAATAACCGACGAAAAAGTTCGAACCCAGGCACGCACCTGGCTTCGAACTTACGACCGATACGATACGATTCGTATGTCCCACTGTAACTACTGTAACACTAGGTACCACTGCTCACTATAGATCATAGTGGCAGTTAAATGTCCAAATGAGTACTTACTTAAACTGGTTTGTTTACGAAAATGTAAAATTAATATGAATAACAGAAAGGCATCTAAATAAAAACCCTCAAGGTTATACATAATATTTGCATATTTAGTTGCGTCAATAGAAGTCATAGAAAGGTTGGTAACCTTTTTTATACGTTTTTTTTGTCATATCAATTAATATTGAGATGTTGTTATTATAGCCTCGGTCCTCTATATAGAAACTACATAACATTTTTGTAAATACAGGGAGTATCTGAGATAGAATCGCAGGGATAGAGATATCTAGGCAGCTAGGTACTAGAGATAACAAATGGTCAAAGCCTAAAAATATAACTTATAAAAACTAAAACCCAACACGACAAAAACGCCAACTAAAAGGTATAAACAAGGCATCAAGGACAGACAAATTAAAAATCCGGAGTCACACGTCGTCGTGTTAATAAATAATATAAATCGAACAGATTACGTGTGAAGTGTAGCCAATTATTTTTAAATATAATTTTATTATAAATGACTTAAGAGGGAACAGGGCCCGCGATTCTCCATACAAACGTATTCCCCGTTTTTCTTCCTGAATAATGCCTCTAGAGCTGTCATTTTTTTTGTATAAAATTAGGGTCTCTATAGGCATGTCCATGTCATTTCCTTTTTTTCAGCAATTAATAAGTAAGGAAACTATGACCCTCCAAAAATTACAAAAATGCCCCATTTTTACCGCCGTGATTAGAGGACTACCAGACTAATTCGGAAAAGTTTTTAGCATTAAAAAAAATAGGAACCTAGACATACTCTTTCTTAAAACTTTAAGGTATTTTTTTTTAAAATCGGCTTAGTTTTCGAGGAGAAAAAAGGAGAATGCCAAACGTCGTTTTCGTCAAAAAATTTGTGATAAAATCGGTCTGAGCTGCAGTTGTCCCTATCGCACTTTACGGGGTTTAACTCGGTTTTTCGGGCGCAGCGCGACGGCAATAGTTTCTTCAAATACCTATTTTTCAAATTCCTCGCAGTTCCCTCTTAACTGTTTTAGCTATGGCATATTTCCTTAGAAGAATCTTATTCAATGTTGTTAATATGTAATAATAAGTATATTTACCTCTGAATGATAATTCCCAGAAATAAAAATATTATACATGACGTATTAAGTGCATGAACTAAAAACTTCCCATGAATTAAATTCTTGGATTTCGTTGTTCATAACGAACAGGTAATAAACATCCACCCATATAGGTAATTAATGACGTAAAGAAACTGACACAAAAACACGATCATATTTAAGAGGAAACATGTTTCTCATTCATGGTAAACCGCATTCTACTCACAAACGATTTAATTGACGTAATACCATACAAATTATACGTAATAAAAAAACATTATACTGTATGGACGTCTGAAGGACTAATCACATTTTATTTAATTTATTTTGACAGCGACTGTACGAAAACGAATTCTTTCTTTCGAGTACGGTTGGTACTTTTATCTAAAATGCTTTTCGGAATAGGGATGATGACAAAAAAAAAGATTGTTTTGTCCCTCAGGTAGTTAATTAAAAAATATTGGACACGAATTTTTCTTTTTTTACCTTATCAAAAGATTACGGCGATACATTAAGTTAAAATGTGGCATGAAGTAAGCCTATGTAGATTTTATATTTATGTAGTTGTGACATAGCGAGCCCTCCCTCCCCAACTTTTATGCGAGGAACTCATCAAAACATGACTCGTTTTATCTAAGTATTTTTTTATTTATATGATATTGATAATGCAAAAAAAAAGTGCCCAATATTATTATCTTACTGACGGACATAAAAAATATAGATCAGAAGTAGGTAAAATTCCGTATTCAATGTTATTTTCAATGTTAGAGTAAACAGTTTGTGTTATTATTGTTACATAATTATGTTTTGATTACTCAAAAACGGAGGTGACTTTCGATTTTGACGATTTCGATTCTCATATTACTGAAACAACGCCTGCAAAACTACAGTGTTTGTAAAGTGCGAAATAGCTCAGAACTGAGATTGAAAGTATGAAGTTAGAATAAGAGCCTTGTCAGTGTCAGGTCTAGCAGAATTTCTATGCATAGGTACTTATTACTTATTAGGTATGTGTAATAATAAAATAGTGCTAAGTGTTATATTTCATTTAGTTCCTTTCAAACTTTTTTTTTATAATTATTCGCACTCCCGCGCTGTCTAACGTGCGAATTATATCTACCTGACAAGTGTCAGTGTCCCCATTTGGCGTGCTCCCAGTTTCGGCTAAGGTTAAGGGGTTCCCACCGATGCAGATGAAGCGAATACCACAGGCTTGCCAACTCCTATCATTCACCAGTTTCACAAGTGCAGTCGTGAATCCACGATACCTAACACAACGTAATGGGATCATATTTTATTAGATAATGTTTAGAAACAAAAATCTGTTATTTCGTGATTCTATTTGTTTATTCATGCGTATCCGAAATTGGAATGTAAAATGTGAGCAATATCCGGTGTGAGTCAATTTTAAACAGTTTTGGTGTTTGAGCGGATATAATATATAATATTTCATTATTTGTTTGTTTATAGGGTGTTTTGTTCTGATCAAATTAAGTGAAATGAAAAAAGAAAAAAAAAGTTGTTCAAGTCTCGATATTTAAATCTTTTGCTTTTTGTAAGCATAATAAAAACGTGCAAATAAGAAATAACACACTAGTAGTTAAATAAACTCTACCTACTATCAGTGTGAAACAGTAGACGGATAAATTACGCCTGTCCTAATAGACTGCGACAAATCAAGATGGATCACGCCTTCAACTAGCGCCTGTAGTCCTGTGCCGACTTAACCAATTGACCATCGTACATTACATTAATTTCGATGTTTTCCACTACGCTGATTAACCAAACTATTTCAATAAATCAGAGATTATAAAACCATGACCTTGCCTAGTGGAACTTATGTAGTTTGAGTTGATTATGCTCCTAGATATAAAATCGTGCGTTTCCATCTCCTGTACAATAGTAAATATTATTGTAATAGCGTAGTAAGCACTACTGTGTGATCCACGACACGTGTCTTATTGAAAATCAAGCAATTTTTTTATAGTCCATTGTGCATTGAATAAGCCACCTTCAGACAGACTGCAGACGAGTGCATGTTTCATTACGCTATTCCTATTTCTAAGACCCCTCCTGCAGCCTTCCCGACCTCTATACAGTAGGTTATGGACATCCCACTGAGCACGCAGACAACTTTGGCGGCCGCCGCTAGGAGCGGCATTGACGAAACTTTCCATATAAACCATTTACCACCACCGTTTAGTCGCTCTATTAATCCGATCCATCCTGTCTCTTGCTGCCTCCCCAATGACGAAGCCCTAAGCCGAGGTCCGTACCCCACAGGGGTGCCATTAGCGTGTAGTCGCTTAGTTTAGTTTTTTAAGTTTTATGTCCTGGCTGGAGACCTTAATTATTGAGGCACCCACAGGAAAGTCTGGTTTAGCAGCCAACAGCAGTGATCCGCTCCATGAAAGCCTACGCGGCAGTGGTCTGGTGGGCCCGTACCCAGCTGGTTACAGCCTCCAACAAACTACAACGCAAGCAAAGACTGGCCTGCATGGCGACCACAGGCTGCATGAGGACTACTCCGACTGCAGCAATCGAAGCCTTGTTGGGACTACCACCGCTGCACCTGTTCATACAGCAGGAAGCGACGATGGTGGCTGTGCGTCTAAATTCAGTAAATCTCTGGGGTAAGAGAGACACACAACACACCGCGTTGCTTGAGGGACTCAAGACGGAGTTTCCCATTACGAAAGCCATAAATGATATACTTGGGGTACCCAAACAATTTATCTCTTTGATAAAAAATACAGAAAACAAATTCACGAGGATCGCCGATGTGAGGGTTTGCGCCCAACAGAGCTGCGCATGCGCAGATCTTCACAGATGGATCCAAAACAGTCGTCCAAGAAGACTCCAGCACCTGTACTACGGTGCTGGAGTCTTCTTGGACGACTTCAACATCCACATAGCTACACCATTGGGAGTCCATAACACAGTGTTCCAGGCCGAATGCATGGGAATTTATCTTGCCGCTTCAGCTATCCTGGCTAGGGAAGTTAAGGACCACTCGATACGTATACTCTCAGACAGCATGGCTGTTCTGCTAGCGCTGAACAGTCACACTGTAGACTCAGGGCTGATATACGAGTGCCACCAGTGCATTAACCAGGTGGGTGGCCTCAATAATATAACCATTCAATGGATCAAAGGATACAGCGGTTCGCTGGGGAACGATGCAGCCGAAATTGCCAGAAGGGGGTCGAGCATGGCACCAGTGGGGCCCGAACCCATCATGCCACCCCCTTCGGTTACCTACACACCCTGGTAAGGAAACGAACTAGGGATCAGCATCACAAACTATGGACCAAGGTGAGTGCAGGCAGGCTAAGGAGGCACTCCCTTCAATCGATGGCCGCCTTACGAAACAGGTTCTCCGATTAACTAAGAAACAACAGCTGCGTACGGTTACAGCAGCTATAACTGTCCATGGGTCATTTAATAAACACCTCTTTGTCATAGGAGTCACAGACAGTCCTCTTTGCAGGGCCTGCATGGAGGACGACGAGACAGCAGCTCATGTGCTGTTAAACTGCCCAGTGGTCGCCACTTACAGGGCGAAGTACTTCGGTAACCCAGGTACCCTACGTGAGATTGCCAGTAACACCAAGGCGTTGCTGGCCTTCTTTGAGGAGCTGGGGTGAATCGAATAACCGTTTTTTCCCATCTGTACGCAAAATACGCGCTTTGACGTGGAGTTGCCGAAACCAGCCCGTATTACCTATTACCTACCTACCTAGCAGCCAACAACCTCCTAGGTTGACCTGTGAGATGCAATACACAAAAAAAAAGTTTAATCTCACTACGACACAAATTACGTATTATAGAAACTGACAGCATTGAAGACTGTCCGTGACAGAAGTTGTGCGCTTAACACACTTTCAGAGAAACGAATTGTATCTAGTACCGGCAGCGTCTCTAGACGCGGCGATTCCATGCTGTGTGGTGTGGACGACCCCTTTCTAAATTATTGAGATCCATCAGTATGTTTTTTACCTGCATGTGTATAAATGATTTTTCCTGACGCTTCTTCTGAAGAAGCCCTTGCAGCCGTCACAGGAGGAGGCCCCGTAGTGCTTGCCGGTGGCTCGGTCGCCGCATATCGCGCAGTGCTGTGACAGCGCCGCAGAGGACGCCGCGCTAGCCTCGCTGCTACTCGTTTCCAGCTGCATATCGCTGTCTGGAACAAAAGAGTGATACACTTTAGTTCTTGTGTGGTATAACGATGCTCGATGAGATGTTACAGGCTAGGCTTACAGGAAACAATATTGTGTTGGTAGGGTAGAGGTACATCGAGAACCCTACGTAGAAGAACCCTAACCAAGCAGAAGTAGTTCGTATTTAGATACAAGTTGTTGCCCAAAAGCTTCTCTAGCATAACCCCGTACAAGTGTTAGCATTTGTAGACACACAATCATGTGTGTACGAAAAAGAAACTGAATTACAATTTTCATTGTGTGTTTTCAGAAGTAGTTCAGATGTGGTGGTATAGATGTCGCCAAAGCCCACAATGGCAGTAACTGATGGTCAGGATCCCGCCTTTAAAAGCCTGGACGGATGGCCTGACAGTCGACTTAACATTAGCATAGCATACCACCGATACTTTCCAGTTATTACGTTGTTAAGAAAACATTCACTTCAGGTAAAAACCAAACCTAAGTATGACTAGAAACGATCACAATATCATAGTAAGGAAAAATACGTCAAAAAAAGTGGCTATCTATGTTCGCTTCATTATTCTGCTGCACGTACGAGTATGTAAGTTTGGTAAGCTACAGAAGTAAACAATAAAATAATATCGTGAATTTAATACCTAATTGTTGTAAAGTACCTACGTCAGTATATTTCGCAGTAACTAGAAAAGCTATTTAGTCTAGTAGGTAAAGAATGTGGCTATCTTTATGTCATTGTTCGCTTCATTATTCAGCTGCACGTATGTAAGTTTGGTATGCTACAGAAGTAAACAATAAAATAATTTATGGTGAATTTAATACCTAATTGTTATAAAGTACCTACGTCAGTATATTTTGCAGTAACTAGAAAAGCTATTTAGTCTAGTAGGAAATTATGTTTATCGTATGTCATTGTAGCGTTGTGTCATTGTAGGAGCTCGTGGCTAAGTAGTAACTGCCGCACGGGCCGATCCGTCAGGTTACATACCGAGACTCCTCCGTGCCTCGGAAAGCACGCTAAGCCGTTGGTCCCGGTTGTCATTCGTGGATCTTTGACAGTCGGTACGGGTTGTCAGAAGCCCGAAAGTCTGACAACCAGTCTTACCAAGGGGTATCGTATTACCCAGTTACTGGGTTGTGGAGGTCAGATAGGCAGTCGCTCCATGTAAAATACTGGTATTCAGCTGCATCCGGTTAGACTGGAAGCCGACACCAATATAGTTGGGAAAAGGCTAGGCAGATTGATTTTTGTATGTCATTGTATAATGATGTGTCTATCCGTGCCTCGGAAAGCACGTTAACTTGTTGGTCCCGGCTGTTATTAGTAGTTCTTTGATAGTCGTTACGCGGGTAGTCCGTAGCCCAAAAGTCTGACAACCAGTCCTAGCAAGGGGTGTTGTGTTAACCAGTTACTGGGTTGTGGAGGTCAGATACGGTACCTCTAAAATACTGGTATTCAGCTGCATCCGGTTAGACTGGAAGATGGATAAAAGCTTCTGAAGGATTTTCATCAATTAAAGGGGTTAGTAGTCGATTCGCACGAAAATTATTCGTACGATCGTGCGAATCGTCCCCTTTCAATAAAAATATTTTTTTAGTAGGCGATTCGCACGGAAGTATTTAAATTGCGTGCGAATCGACCCCTTCAAGAATTAGTAGTATGCGATTCGCACACTTAACAAAATGTGCGAATAATAAATCTAAGTACAGTCATGTACAATATTCTAGAATATTAATATTAAAATTCAATAATTCTCTATTCGCATCGCAGTCAGGCACAAAATACTAGTTAAGAGGTAAGATGAAAAGTTTTGTCAGTATTTAATATGAAAACTTATAATATGAACACCATAAATGAGCTACATAAATAAATAATAATGTTACATTTTTAAGAACTTTGTACCTATTAATACTACAGATTACTCTGTTTAACAAACTGTGATTTTGTGATTGTTTTAACTTCCAGTGATGCCAATGCTCCTATCATCGTAAAATTTTTGTGTTAAGAAATATTTATAATATTGTTGATTAGTTAAGTGTTACATTTTTAAGAACTTTGTACCTATTAATACAACAGATGACTCTGTTTAACTGTGATTTTGTGATTGTTTTAACTTTCAGTGATGCTAATGTTCCTATCATCGTAAAATTTTTGTGTTAAGAAATATTTATAATATTGTTGATTAGTTAAGTGTTACATTTTTAAGAACTTTGTACCTATTAATACAACAGATGACTCTGTTTAACTGTGATTTTGTGATTGTTTTAACTTTCAGTGATGATAATGCTCCTATCATCGTAAAATTTTTGTGTTAAGAAATATTTATATTATTGCCCTTCCAAATGTTAGAAATCTAGGACCCAACATCGTCTTAGATAAAGAGGTGCTTGAAACTGTAAACTCGGCAGTTTTTCTGGGCATAACAGTAGATGCCAAACTTCAGTGGGGCCAACATATATCGAGCCTAGCGGGAAGGCTCAGTTCGGCCGCCTACGCCGTCAGAAAAGTAAGACAATACACTGACGTTGATACAGCTCGGTTAGTCTATTTTAGTTATTTTCATAGCGTTATGTCCTATGGTATTCTGCTGTGGGGCAAAGCTGCAGATATTCAAAATATATTTGTCCTCCAAAAACGAGCTATTCGAGCAATTTACCAGCTAGGTGCCAGAGTTTCTCTAAGAGATTTTTTCAAAGATATCGGTATTCTCACAGTGGCATCACAATTCATCTTCGCCAACATCTTATATATTAGGCAAAATATACACTTATACACTAAAAACAGTGATATTCACAATGTTAATACAAGAAGTAAGGATAAACTACGTGCTCCCTTTCACCGGCTTCATAAGGTTCATAACTCATTTGTTGGGCTTGGTATAACCTTTTATAACAAGCTACCCTCTTCTTTGCTAGATTTGCCTTTTAATGCGTTTAAAACTAAATTAAAGTCCAACCTTTGTTCAAAGGCATACTATTCTATCAACGACTACTTAAATGATAACAATAGATGGTCGCTGTGATTAACTCAAGACAATGTTTAAATGTTCTTTCTCCAGAATTAGTTTACCTACTGACAGGTTATATGAGTTTATATAATTGTTTATAATTTTACTTTATAAGTCAATTTATTTTAATTTTATTTTAATTTAGTGCTGACATAATCTACTCATTACAATGTTTTTTTTTATGAGTTGTATTGCAATATGTGGTTAGCTAGCGACCTCGACAATTATTTATTTTACCTCGATGGTCCTAGTTTATCAATTGTAACTTCTAGTTACAGCTATATGTAAGCGGGCACGCCCTTTATGCCTGGAGGCTTTTTCTTTTTTTTTTTAGATATTGTTTACTTTTAGTTATTTTTATTTCTGCTTGAGTATAGTTCTCGATGCTTTTGGTTGGTATATTGGCGTGTGCTAGCTGTCATATGGCTATTAATTATAGCTATTTAATTTAAATTACTTTTTGCATATTGTAAATTGTCTTGCATACTGTTGTATAGAATCATTTTTTATTTTTTTCTAACTGAACAGACAGCTGTGCTGCTGGGGAGTTTGTTGCGCCACTTCTTCTTCCCAGCAAAAGCACTAGGAAGTGGTGAAGGGTGGGCGTTTTGGGGGACTGTCTTATGTAATTTTGACGTTCGAAAAGTGCTGATTCTCAGCCTAGTTTGAATAAATGACTTTTGAATTTGAATTTGAATTATTGATTAGTTGATTGTTATTTTTTACCTATTAGAGCAAAATATTGTTGTTATAGTAACTGTGATTTTGTGACTGTTATTTTATTACATTTACTATAATACTCCAAAATTGTACTAGTTAATACTTAATAGAGAAAAAATATTTTGTTTTTGTTTATTTAATTGCCACATTTAAAACCATACCTTAGCTAATTAAAACGATTTTTATATTGTTATTACGAATATTTAAAAAGATTTATATATTTATAGTTTCGTTATATTTTTCGTTGTTTTTAAAATTAGCTTTTAGACCATTATAACGTTAATTATTTAATTTTGACTTACCTTTTCTAAACAACATTATTTTTAACAAGACTCAGGGGTTCATAAAAAGTTGATTTCGGTAAAAACTCTAATAAGTAGTAATTTGTGATGATTTAAGGTAAATGCAAGTGTACGGAAAAAGAGTACTTACTTGTAAAAATGCAAAACCAAATATTTGATTATAAATCGTACCTACTAACTGTGATTTTATTTGTAATCTTGGTTATAATTATGGTTTTAAGTTATTTAAACTGTGAATGATGTAAAATCACTTTCTGATAGATACAAAGTAAAATATAAAAACTTGATTTCCTTAAAAATCGTTTTATTTGTGTCCTGTATTAAAAGAAAGCATTTTGTACGTGATAGTACTTTTTTCTTGAAACTTTTCGATAAAGTATAGGTGTGTGCGAATCGCATACTACTAATTCTTGAAGGGGTCGATTCGCACGCAATTTAAATACTTCCGTGCGAATCGCCTACTAAAAAAATATTTTTATTGAAAGGGGACGATTCGCACGATCGTGCGAATAATTTTCGTGCGAATCGACTACTAACCCAATTAAAGTATGTGTATTTTTCAAATTATCTAGGTATATTATTGTAGTAGGTAGTAGCTTTTATACAGTAAATACAGGCTGCTACGACTATTACTATTTAGTAGATACCTAAGTTGATATAATACCAGCTGAGTTTAACTAAATAGCAACCTTTCAGGTGAAAATACGTACTGATGAGTATGAACCACTTTCATAATAGGCGCAACTCTGTAATAGTGAAGATTTACAGTAATGCTCTTATTTGCCTGTTATTGAAGAAATAAAGAAAAAAGTAAAATATTTTTGTTATACAGGGGCCCAAGTCTGCTATTTTTATAAATACATCATTCCAACACGATCCCATTGTCATTTTGCTAAAAGTTCGTAATCTGCTAAATTCTTATTGGTCGATCATTGGTTGATCATTGTATTCCACAAACACGATACTCGTAACGAATATAATGACTGCAAAATGACGTTCTCATGGTAGGTCACTGATCAAAGGAACTATCAAAATTTTAGCAGATTACCGCCTAAGTCAGTCATTAATTTTTCATTATGTACGAGATTACCAATAGATGCCATTTCTTTCAATGGAGTGTCAGTGGCTGACCATTGGAAGTCATAATGACTCCAATATGTTAGTAGATTACCAAACTTGTCAAAATTAACAATTATGAAATCAATGATAGACCATTCTGACACTATTGTAATAACAGACTTGAGGCCCAGGCTGTTTTTTTAGAAAATGACATTCCGTAAAAGGGAATTGCAAGAATCTTTAGAAAAGACACCTTGACCAAAGTCCAAACCAAATGTAACTATTAATTAAAAATAAATATAACAAATTCACAATTAAAAATAAATAGGTACCGAAAAAAATATATGGGATTATTTATTAAATGTTACAGACTTCAAAGGCTAGTCTGGTGTTTACCAGTCAACCAAGTGTGGTGAAAATTATATAACATGACAGGTAACTACCGTGTTGGTCTTTTACTTATATATATTTTGGATTAACTTCGCTATATCAAACAAGAAAGATCAATAACTGATTCATAATAATTTCATTCACGTGATTACGCTTTCACGTAGGTACTTAAAGTACAAGGTACGTTACTAGCTAGATAGTGACCTAGAACGATTGATATACTATTATTGCAAATGTTTATTGAGAGTAAGAGGTTTATCTTTCTTTAACCCTTGCTGATAGCACGGAGTTGAATTGACCAATCAGACCTCAACATATCACTATACCTAATTCAGATTTGCACCCAACCTGCAGTGGTTTGTACCGTGTAGTTCTAGTTAGAGAAAGTACAGGTTTTGCACCCACGGTTTGATTCCAACCGTGTCAAAGGGATGGGTAGTCGCGTGGTCAATTTGCGAATAACAACAAACTGCGGTGACTAATAAAGACTGCTAAGCATGGTGGCATGTTGTTCGAACAATATCTTCTATACACATAAATAAAATTGAACATCTTTTTACTAATTGCGTATGAAAGTATATACGATACTTTACCAAAAATATATTTAAAAAAAAATTGTCTGTGTCTGTCGTTTAGTTCCGGCTGATCTCCGAAATGGTTGGACCGATTTTGAATACTTTTATTAAGTTACGATATTGTCCAAAAAGCATGGCACAAAAGTGAGAAGGCCTATTCTCAGCAGCGGGTTGAACAAGGTTGCCACTTGCCAATGATCATCATTGGCAATTCGATTATTGTTCGATATAGGTCAGCTAATTCCTGTCCACAGCCACCAGTCACCATGTTTGATGAATGATGTTATGGTAATTCCAGAGTTTTATTGAACACGACTTGTAAACCCGCACATAAATTGGAGTAATTTTATTCTTTGATTACACAATTTTTAACTCCTACTGTCATTCTTTGTTTAACACTGTAAAGAAAAGAAAATAATTAGGGACCTACGCAGTGTTCCATTAAGAAATCTGGATTCTATTGTTGTGATTGCATCATATACCTACTTCTACATGATAACGTAAAAAACTGTAATTAAACACATCATTCTTTGTAAGGTGTCATCTGTTATCAGCAAAGATTACAATAAGCAGCTGAAAACAAAAAGGAAAAAAAATTGTCATCAGTATTTTTAAACGCTGATAAATTGTAAATTTCTTTACCTAATTGTATGCAAATGGCCGACATAACAATAATTACATGGCTAATATGCAAATCAAAATGTGATCACTAGATTGAGGTGTCAACAAACCTTCGTTGAACGTCATGACAGGCCGCGATTCCTGCGGGGGACTGCGTACTACGGGTCCGTAATACGGCGTACTGGCGTTCTTGTCCCACTGCGGCTGCGCACCCATCATGTAATCCACCGCGCTGTACATCGGACACAACTCCTGTGACGTCATCTCGTAACCGAGCACCGGCATCTTCCAGCCGCCTACCACTCAACAACACCCACGTCCAACTGTTATCCACTAATCGAAGTAACGCAACAGACGATAACCCCGATAATGCTTTACATAAACACGATTAATCAACAGGTGGACCAAATAACACAGCCCCTTATCACGGAAAACTTTACGAAACGTGGATCATAACAAATATTAAGTTTACAGCAAATAATGATCCGATAATGAATTTAGTGACAGCTACTGCACCACTTCCGGGAATGTTTTCGTTTTTATCACACAGTAATTGTGTACCAGTTCTCGATAGTGTTGTTTATAGAGAATCACGCCGGTCTCGGGTGACTAGCTGTTGGACACGACGCGACCTTCCGCGCTCACGGTAAAACTTCGACTGACGGCCGCGCCGCGGTCGCCATCACACCTAACATCTGCTTCGCCAATCTGCTGACAGCACTTATGAATGACCCGCTCAATGTGTCCAAGTCAGCAAATGGTAGCGATTCGCGGCGCGCACCCGACACCACGCTGACTCACCCGTTATCGGAAATGCAGCGGATGTGGAATCGAATGCGGCGCCCGAGGAGTCACTCGGTAGCAGCTGACGAACAGTCTTTTGCCATAACCGTCATGAAGCAGTAAGTAAACAAACTGCGGGGTGACTAATTAGTTGTCTCACGCACTGGCTTTGTTCGCATGCTCGGTTTGTTGCTATGTGTGCATCTATTGTGTGGGCTGTTATCTATCAGGATTCTGATAATGTTCGTGGAGATGATTTATCTCAAAATTGATAAGGAGTAATGACCGATACGACACATATCATCGAATTCTGTCATTGTCACTCATTCCACACAGATATCAGATATATATTTTAAAACAACAACAACAATTACTGCTATTATTGTGCTAAGACAACAGCTTGAAAATCATAACTAAGTAATTATAGGTACCTATGTATAAACAGTCGACAAGACAGAAACAACACAAGCACTCATGAGCCAATTAGTCTAAATTATATTGTAAGTTCTTATGATCCCTGACAAACAAAGCTAATAGCCGTCTGCATACTAATAACGTTAAATGCAGTGATTTGGTATTAAAACGTAATAAATAAGATGTAAACAGTGGCGGCATTCTGGAGCTATCGGAAGGCGGGGCAAGTCGGGGTCGTGATATCTCGGCCGAGCGGCGATGCCGATACTCCTGCCATAATAACCCTTTCTATCGTAAAACACGAGTTTTTAGATAAACTTCGTGGACATCATTGTAAAATAGTAGCAAATATAAAAAGACTTAGACATCGTCAGGAATTCTGAAGTAGGTAACATACTAAATTAACATATTATAAAAATTCAGGGGTTCAAGAGCTCCCCAAGATCTAGAAAAACAATTTTTAACAGAGAGAACCGTCCTTTTAATTTGAGGATTTGAAACACTTCTTTGGACAGTTCGGAAAACATCATTTCCATACACGGAGAGCAAATTTTCGATAGATTAAAGATAGATTCGACTTTGTGGCGTCTTTTTCTAAGTATTCAATAAAACTTTGCAAACTTTGGCTGTCTCTTAGCCTCTAATCAAATTTCAGTTATTTTGCTACTATACATTTTAGTACAAACGTTAAAAAAAATGTTTGTTTTAAATACTTGATTAAAACTTAAAACGACAAAGGACAATATTTTTATTTTTATGTCAAGGTTGCACTTCCTTATACATTTTCCAAAAATAATCGTGCCCTTAATAATAAAACAAACATATACGGAAATCTGAGAGGTTAAGTACCTAGTCACATAATAATTACGTATGTATAAATTAATTAAGTATTTATTTTCAAGGCAAGCAAGTACAGGCGCAGTAGAAATAATTCATTTTTACCAGATTATGGTGTATGGTATGTTAGTCATCGACTGAGTAAGTCAATACCTACGTATTTTCTTGTCTCACCTAACAAATGAGATATCTTTATAGGCTGTCAGTATTTACGAAGATTTGTAAGTGTTATGTAAGTGTCGTTTACTTACTTAGTATTTTACACGTTGACATATTATGTAACTTGCATAAGCCACAGACTCTAGAATTCACAGATATTCAAGACACGCTAATTTGTGTTGATATAAGAATAAAAGCATATTCGTAAAATATTTCTTTACTATTCATGAATAAACATCGTGATCGAATATATAATATTCGCCAAATATTTGATTTCAAAATATTATTTTCGCCATAGATGGATGTTGAAAAAAAAAATTGAAATCAAATATAACATCACCTTTATGTATTATTTTTATCAAATTTAGTTTCATGGGAAAATTACGTTTTATTTTTTTCGTATTAGTAGCTTGTTTCAATAGCTTAGTTAAGGTGTTAAACAACAAGTAGGTAAATAGATTGTAAAAAAAACGTTACCATCCCACATACATCGACTTGTGTTAAGAAAGAAAAAAATAAGGAAAATCCGGTTCGAACCAAGCGTTTCTTGCTATAAGGCTAAGAAAATTATATGATATGTCGTGTTATTATTGAAATGTTTAGGTCTAGCTTAACGCTTGAGGTATCATTAGCTATGTTGTACTCAATATAGATTACTTAAGTGTGCTCAACTCACATATTTACATAAAAGTTAAAGGAAAACTACGCAGCTGTTGGAAATAAAGTAGTTACTCAATCAATCAGTCTTTATTTGTAAGACGCTAGGGTCCCGAATGATGTAAATAAAAATAAGTAAGTTTAAATACAATTTAAACTAAAAATATTCCACATTATAATTTCTTGTAAGCCAAAATAAAGCTCCGATATTTATTCTCGGTGTTAAAGATTTATTAGTGTTTTAAATACTATAAAAACCGGCCAAGTGCGTGTCAGACCACGCACTATGAAGGGTTCCATAGTTGGGATGAATTTATTCCAACTTCCAAAAACAAACTTAACATTGTAGTTGAAAAACATGTTCTCCCATACGGAATGTATCGGAGAACATGTTTTTCAAACTGCAAAATTTAAGTTGGTCGATTATTACTCGTTACCCTGTAAAACTAGTGACAAAAAAAAACACAGCGGTAGGACGTATAACGAAATTAAAAGGAAAACTATCACAGCTACTCAGCAAGCTGTGATAGTTTTCGTTTAATTTCGTTATACTAGGTACTGCTGTGAATTTTTCACAAATCCAAGTACTTACAACCGTAACCATTTAGATGGTGGGGGGGGGAGGGGGACAATTGACTCTTAACTCTTAAAATGTCGATTGCACCCCATGTGTGCAAATAACAAAAAAATTCTATTGTGTCGCTAATTGCGCGCGCGACGGGTTAAAATAAATTAGCACTATAAAGCTTAATATTGTGCAAACGGATCCCTAAATTGAAAAATGGTTTTCACTTTTCACACACCCAGAGTATTTTTGAACGATCTTTCAACGACACCCCACACTATGAGAAGACGAGAAAAAATACATCCCCACTTTACTCATGCCGAAATACAGCTTTCTATTACTAACAGTCTGAGCTAAGCCGCGGACAGACCGACAGACAGACGGACAGAGCGAAACTATAAGGGTTCCTTGTTTACTACGGAACCCTAAAAAGTATCATGTCAGTATCCTATAATTTTCTTGGACTTAAAAAAACAACTCGACTAGTGATCATCCACGCGAAAGATAGAAAGAAGTGGAGCAAGCTAAAAAAAAAAGTGACCAGCCCGTAGGTACCTATAATGGCAAATCTGAAATCATGCATTGCAGTGGTGACTTTGCCTATACCTAATCATGAATTATTTTGAAATTGATAAGTAGTTTTTTTGAATTAAAATAAAACTACGAGTTTATTATTTAAATCAAATGAAACGCTGGTAACGTGCGAATAATAATAATTTTCCGTTTTCTTACTTGCGTCACATTACATACTCTTAATGACCCATACCTTGACATCAAGTTGTAAAACACATAAGTACTTGAGCGAGCTAACAATAATATGAACAATTTACTTACGCAAATCAGTATTTTGCTAACATAAATATGTATTACTGGCGTCATTGTAAGATTTTAAGAAAATTCTACGCGAGATGTTTCTATTAAAATGTACTGATAGACTTGTTTCAATAGCTTAAAAGACCTGCATTTTAAATTGCTCGCAATAGAAATAACTTTAATTTAAAATTAAATATTGCAATTCAATTATTAAAAACTTGTATAATAAGCCTATCAATCTATCGACTAAGCTATTGTAAATTTTTGTGGTGAAATAAATAAATTCAAACTTGAGAGTATATTAGTTTATGGGCTGTTTGCCAAGTTTGGTTATGCTATTCACACCACTTTTAAAAGTGAATTCATTCAAGAAAAAAAAAAAAAAAACATGTAATAAAACCCACAACATATTATTATAATAATCATGAATCATGCGGCTGGCTTTGAAAGTTTTACTAGAAACTGTGATAATTTTCTGAAGCAGTCTTAAATTTAATTTTAGGTATAATAACAATTTCTCAGTTTGCCCATTTCTACATCAATCGTCGGATATAATAGCGACGCACACGAATCAACAAACGCATTCAACGCCCATTGAGGACATGAAATGCCTGGAAGCGTTTAGACACGGGTGTTTACGATTTGACTTCGGTACCTGCAGTGCTATTCTGTAATCCTGCAGAGCTGTCAGTCCCTAGCAGCAGGTGGAATGACAGCTCACTTCACCTAAGTTTTCACCGTGGGATTATTACAGAATAGACCGGCTAGTACCTAAGTACCTAATGTGTAAGTAAAACGAAGCAGCTAGTATCGCCTGCCTAGAGCTATGGCTTATGGTGAATTTTAAATAGCTTGAAGTACTACTACATCACTTCGAACAAAACTGGAAAGGTGAATACGCAATTATCACTTCATATTATATAACAGAGTCACCCCTGCTGCGGCTGTCTGTTTAAACGCGATAAACTCAAAAACAGATTTTCATACGGTTTTCACCAATGGATGGAGTGATTCATGAGGAAGGTATAGTAGGTGTAATTAATTTATATAGAGATATAGATTATGTCTGGACTTTAAAAGAGACTGTGATCTCTAAGTTTGTTTCGGTGTTTCTTCTCAGAGTAGTCGGATTCAGATAGAAGACACCCGCCCTCATCTTTTTAAAAATATTATGAGTGTTTGTAAAAACCAATTTACAGAAATAAATATAAGTAGGTACTTAATTTATATCTTTTGTTAAGGTCGGTACAGATAAAAAGTTATTTTCATCGATTACCAAATAATTGCACAGAATATGATTAGCGCGTTATTGCGTAACTAGCCTTAAAATACCTAAGTTTATCCGTAATTTTAAATTATGTAGACGTTCTTCAGGTGCTCCGTGCTATCTACCTTCGGCGGATAAAGATACTTAATACTTGTTGACGCATACTTTTAATCCACCCACCCACCGTTTTCATGACAATAATAAAAAAATAAGATTTCTATCTACCTATTACGATAGACATGATAATAACTTAATAAGTGAGAATTATTAATTGATTAATTATTGCGCAGTTATCTATTAGTTATCAATTGATATTATTATTTATAGCGCCAAATGTAAGTCCGGGAGGCGGTCTGATCACGCGGTGCTTTACGTAATCTGTGATAAGTCCGGTCAGTGCACATATCACTAATTTGATCAATCTTAATTCAATTCCATTTTTTTACTCAGAGATAAGACCAGACAAAGAACCTTTTTTTTTTTTTTTTTTTTTTTTGGGTGGGAAATCATCAAATGACGTCTCCCGCTCTGGGTGGAGCGGGAGGGCGTGTCAGACTCTTACTGACTAAAACCCACCCGTGTTCCTTCTCTTGCCTGTGCAATGCCAGGGGGCCACGGTATCCCTTTCGGACTTTCCCGCAACCCCGGCAGGCAATGGTCTCATCGGACCCCTTCATTCGCTGACACTCTTTGAGGCGCGCGTGGAACACTACGCGCCGTCGACCCGGGCCTGGTCCTTACCGGACGGCGAGCTACCCATTGCTCACCGTCCGCAAGCCCGCGCCTACGGTGGCCGGGAATCGGCAATCGATTCCCGACGCCCAGGGCGTCTCCTCCTGCGGCGGCTAGGGGCGTGAGGGCGCGAAATTTGCCTCTCCCTCACGCGCTCCGCCTCCTCCTTCGCGAGCATTACTGCTTCGCAGAAGGAGGTGACGGCCTCCCATGCTCTCTCGCTCCGTACCATGGCCTGGACCAGGGCCGGACGCGAGAGATCCTCGCCACCGATCGCCTCCACGAGGACACGGCGGTGCTCTGCCCAAGCCGGGCATACCTCCACCGTATGCTCCACCGTGTCCTCCGGGCGATCCACGCAGTGATGACACCCGGGCGTTTCCTCCCGCCTTATCCGAAACAGGTACCTCCCGAAACAGCCGTGTCCGGTGAGGACCTGCGTCAGGCGGAAGGTGAGGACGCCGTGGCGCCTCTCCAGCCACTCCTCAAAGAGGGGACTTATCGCCGCAATAGTGGCGTGCCCAGCACTGGGTTGCGACAATCGCACTCTCCATGACGCCATGAGATCCCGTCGGAGCTCTGTCCGCTGTGCCGCGATTTCTCGCGGCATCGGAGTCAAGCCCCGGCGTTTCGCCTCCCCGCGCCACTCCCAAATATGCGCGAGGACTTTTGCCTCCAGATCCCATGGCGAAATTATAGGTAAGTCCGGGAGGCGGTCTGATCACGCGGTGCTTTACGTAATCTGTGATAAGTCCGGTCAGTGCACATATCACTAATTTGATCAATCTTAATTCAATTCCATTTTTTTACTCAGAGATAAGACCAGACAAAGAACCTAAGTTTTTGGAAGACAATTTTTTTAAATAACTACTTAACGTTTTTTATATGACACGTTTTGCCTATTATGTACTAACTTTTGCCAGCGTGGATGTCGGAACATATTCCACGCGAATTTACCACCAGGATTAAAGTAGGTACCTACCCTAATAAATCTAATGCCCGTTTTCACCGACAACTACGTGACACTTAAATGAATCCCTAAATAAAAGTGCTGTTGGGTTTTCAACTCTCACCGCCGAGCCTAGCGTTGAAAATCCAACCGTGCACTTTTATTTAGGGATTCATTTAAGTATCACTTAGTGAAGGTGAAAACGGGCATGAGTGTTAATCCAGCACCCTGATTGCGTAATACACGATCAATCAGAATCTGAATCGTTTTGAAACAGATTGCTAATCCATTGCTTCATATGTTCGAAAAAAAAGTTGCTCAACAACGTAAATAATGCAATTAAAATGTTGTTGAACTGTCAAAATGAAACATAACTATTAGTCTTAATTATTTACGAAAATGTGTTACGCAATTAGATAGCAGGTTATAAACTATCATTTTTTTTTTTTTTTTGTGGGGAAATCATCAAATGACGTCTCCCGCTCTGGGTGGAGCGGGAGGGCGTGTCAGACTCTTACTGACTAAAACCCACCCGTGTTCCTTCTGTTGCCTGTGCAATGCCAGGGGGCCACGGTATCCCTTTCGGACTTTTCCGCAACCCCGGCAGGCAATGGTCTCATCGGACCCCTTCACTCGCTGACACTCCACCACCCATTGCTCACCGTCCGCAAGCCCGCGCCTACGGTGGCCGGGAATCAGCGATTGATTCCCGACGTCCAGGGCGTCTCCTCCTGCGGCGGCTAGGGGCGTGAGGGCGCGAAATTTGCCAGGTTATAAACTATCTGTGTGCCAAATTTCATTCAAATCGGTTCAGCCGTTTTTGCGCCAATCCGGAACTAACATCCAGACAAACGGACAATAAATTCTAAAAACTATATTTTCAGCATCAGACTCGATCCCAAACCTCCCAATTCCTTTTTTTTTTAAATTACTTATTCAACTTTTTGATTCGTTACTATTTTATTAGGTATGTAACGGTTACACCGCCACTTACGAACTACGCATCAAAGACATGCGTCACACAAATCCTGCATCGCGCAATTAGTTTACCGCGCGAACGACATATTAAGACTATCCGACATCAACATAGGTTTACATAGGTTGGGACTCAGTGGAAGTTTGTGACTTCGTCCGGGTGACTTGCTGTGCAAAGTGCCAGCAGTACGGGCACCCGGAGAAGCACTGCAGGGCGGCCGCAATGGTCTGCGGCAGGTGTGGGGATAGCGGCCACAAGGCACAGGAGTGCCAGGCCGAGACACAGTGTTGCGCCACGTGTAGGCGATTTAAGAGGCCGGACGCTAAGTCCCATAGAACGGCGGCCATTGACTGTCCAGCGCGTGTATACGCGGAGAAGCAGGCGGTCTCCATGACCAGCTATGTATAGACGGCCATTGCTCAGGGTGGGACAGCTTAATCTCCAGGGTTCAGCATCGGCCACGTTGGAGTTGCCAGCTATTGCCAAGACTCTGCGTCTGGACCTTGTACTGGTCCAGGAGCAGTACTGCGATACTAGGACCATCTAGTTCGGACCAGAGTCCAAGGCGGGTATAGTAGTGGCAAACCCTGGGGTTGCTGTCGCCTTCCTGAGACACCTCAGCACCGACCATTGCGCGGTGGCCCACATCAGCCATCTAGCATCGGCGACGGATCTGTACGTGGTGTCAGTATACTGCCAGTATAGCCAGGACATAGCCGTCCATCTGCAGCAGCTGACGAGGGTTTTGGACCAGCTGGCAGGACACCACGTACTGGTGGCCGTAGATAGTAATGCTCACTCACCGCTGTGGCACTGTGAACGTAGGCAGTATGTGGGTAGGGGGCCGGACACAGAGTATAGGAAGACCCAGATGGAGGGCCTCATTCTGGGGAGGGGTCTTACTATACATAACGTGGAAGGTCAACCCCCCACATTTAGCGGACCAAATGGCCAATCAAACGTCGATATTACTCTTAGCACCAGGGGACTCACAGTGTCACAGTGGATGGTCCATGAGGGGTTGAGTGTGAGCGACCACCAGCTCATCACCTTCGAGCTTGGTGTGGGCACCGCGCGGACAGCGGGTCGAGCTGAGGCGCTGGCTGGCACTACGGTATCCTTCCGTGAGAAGGGAGTGGATTACGAGCGATTTCGCAATGTGCTCCACAACAGGATGGGTAGGCTTCAAACGTGGAAGCCGGCACAAGTAATCTGCTCCCAGTACTCGGAAATCCTCACGAGCGCCGCGGTGGCCTGCTTAGGCAAGCGAGGCAGGAAGGATACCGGGGGGTACGAGTGGTGGTCCCCAGAGCTGGACAGTCACCGGCGGAGAGTTTACAGCGCACGGCGTGCCTGGCAGCAGGCGCGTAAGTCTAGGGACTCAAGGGAGGGGGAACTGCTGGCCTCTCTGCACGCAGTGAGGTCAGCCTACAAAACCGCCATGCGGGAGGCTGAAGTCACTTTCTTTCGGGGAATAGCGGAGTCGGGGAACGACGACCCATGGGGGTTGGCTTATAGAGCGGCGACGGGCAGAGTGCGCCCCCCTGCCAATGTCATGGAAGGCATTAGGCTGGCGGACGGTTCTTCCATGACGGCAGAGGGCACCGCCGCGGGCCTCCTACATGTTTTGTGCCCGGACGATGACCCTGGGAGGGATACCTCATATCATCGACAAGTAAGGTTGGCCGCAGCATGCTCTCCAGCGGGACGGGAGTCTGACCCACCCAGCCGAGCGGCACTTGACCGCATAATCAGGGATTTACCGAACACAGCCCCCGGTCTGGATGGCCTCACAGCCAGAATTATAGGTCAGGCTTACAGGGTGAGCGGGGCGGAGATGCTCCTTATGTTTTCGGCATGTGTGAGCGGGGGTGTGTTCCCAGATATTTGGAAGGAGGGCAAGCTGGTCGTCTTGCCAAAGGGCAATGATCGGCCGCTCTCGGATCCCAAGGCGTACAGACCGCTCACGCTTCTCCCCATTTTGGGGAAGGTGCTGGAGCGCCTGATACTGTCATGTGCACCCTGCCTCTATCGTAGTATATCGGTTGATCAACATGGTTTTTCGAGGGGTAGGTCGACGGTCACGGCGCTGAATGCGATCCTTGACCGGGTGGCGTCCTCCTCGGAAAACTATGTCCAAGTAGTTTTGCTCGACATCTCTGGGGCCTTCGACAACGCCTGGTGGCCCATGATCCTAACAAAGGCTAAACAGGGCGGATGCCCGCCCAACATATACCAAATTTTAGTCAGCTATTTCAGCAATAGGCGGGTAGGACTGTTCATGGGCGACCAGGTGGTGTGGAAGCAGTCCACTATGGGCTGTCCCCAGGGGTCGGTTCTTGGGCCGACACTTTGGAACCTCCTGCTCGATGACATCCTAAGGCTGCCGTGGCCGGAGGGTGTCCGGGCGGTTGCTTACGCAGACGACATCACGGTCGTGATCGAGGCACCGAGTCGGGCGGCGATTGAGCGTAATGCCCAATTGTCGCTGGAGGCGGTGTCCGCTTGGGGGAAGCGGAACCGCCTCGAATTCTCTACTGCAAAGTCGCAGACACTTACCCTAAAGGGTAAGTTCAAACGTCCCCCTACCCTCCGCATGGACGGTGCCTCGATCGCGCACGTAGTGCAGGCCAAGTTGCTGGGCGTTGTTATCGATGAAGCGGGCTCCTACGTGCCGCATGCTAGTTTGGCCGGCCAACGGGCTGTGAATGCCTTCGGGAAGATGTCGAGGGTCTCGGCGTCTTCCTGGGGCATTAAGTACAGAGCCCTAAAGGTCCTGTTTTCAGGGACCTATGTGGCGATTCTTACATATGCTGCGGCCGTATGGTGGCGGAGTGTGGACAGATATGCAGTGCGGAGTACGCTGC
This sequence comes from Xanthia togata, assembly GCA_963853775.1. NCBI lineage: Eukaryota > Metazoa > Arthropoda > Insecta > Lepidoptera > Noctuidae > Xanthia > Xanthia togata. The sequence continues at coordinate 9,715,598 of OY970805.1, forward strand.
TCCGCACGCAGCGCCCAGCACTCATTTTACTGACAAAGGCGTACAGATCGGTCAGCACCGCAGCGTTGCCTGTGCTGGCGGGAGTGCTTCCGGCCGATCTGGAGGTCTGTCGTGCGGGACGACGGGTCGCGCAGGAGTGTTCCAATTTAATGTCTAGAGAGCGCAGGGTGGCAATTGGGAAGGTGAGAGCGGAGGTCGTTGCTCGGTGGCAGGAGCGATGGCAAGCCTCCGGGGATGGCAGGGACCTGTTTAAATTCTTTCCGGCAGTGGCGGTTAGGCTGTCGCTGGGATGGGTGGAGCCGGACTACGTCACTTCTCAGTTCCTTACAGGGCATGGGAGCTTCAGGAGCCGCCTACACGCAATGTCGCTATGCGACACTGCTAAATGCTATTGTGGGCTGGCGGATGAAACTCGGGACCATGTCCTGTGGGACTGTCCGTTGTACGCGGAGGAGAGAGAAACAATGCTGGGAGGATGGGAAAGGGAGGAGGTAGGACCGGTGTTCCACCGGGAGCTAGTAGCCAGCGCAGAGGGTTTCCGTAGGCTGGTGTCCTTTGCTCACAAATGGCACAGCCTGCGGAAAGAATTAGAGAATAGTGGTAGTTAGTTTATGAAATTAGAATTATAAATAATAATAATTAGAATTGATAATAATTATTGTATTTAATGGAAATGATGAATAATGATGTAAAATTTATTTTAATTTAATTTATTATACAGGACTGCTCGGGCGTGAAGCCTGTTTTTGTATTGTAGCGCGCCCCAGAAAGGGGAGAAGCGAAGAAAGAAGGGACAGGGTATACATTGAGGGTATGGAGTTTAAAAGCACACTCTGGCAGTAAGCTACGGATGTAGTGATACAAGAGCCAGAGTGTGTCTCCTTATCGGTCCGTATGCCGCAAGGCGGGAAGGACCATGTGAGGCGGGAGGTGGGATTATTATCCGACATCAACAGTTGGGCAGTTGCCCGCAAGACACAACACCCGTCTGGTGGATGAGTGAACTTTACACCCTGTTCCTCATGCTCTTATAGGTATATGTATATCCAAACATGTTTTATATTTAAGCTTCGTGCAGACTAGCGCGACGCGACACCGGTTATTGTTATGTGAAGTTTTCTTAGAAATTGTATTGTTCGAGTCGCGTAGCGACGTCGCGTCGCGCTGGTCTGCACGAACCTTTATAGCAACACAGTCAAAAGAACCCGCTATTATTATACAATTATGTACTAATATAATAAAGCTGAACACTTTGTTTGTTTGAACGCGCTAATCTCTGGAAACAGTCGGATTTCAAAAAATCTTTTTGCATTGAATAGCCCAATTCTTGAGAAAGGTTATAGGCTATGTAACATCACGCTTCGACCTCAAAGGAGCAGAGCAAAAAGAAAACAAGCCCGAAAAAACACTAAGCGAGAAAAGTAAGTAAGCGCGAGAGGGCGATGCGATACAACCCGGTGAGTCAGGGGCCGAAGGAATTTTATAAAAATGTGTGCATTTATTTAAATGCTGTAATTTTAGTAGGTTTGTGTATCTTACGACTTCACGCGAACGAAGTCGCGGGGAGAAGCTAGTTAGAGATAAATATATTTTTTGTGTTATATCCCTTTGTAATTGAACTGCGAAGATGTAATAGAATAAACTAAGACGATCACATTCAACTTTCTCTAATATTAATTAGGTACCGCATTTAAACATTATTTTCCTACATATTACTGTATTTAATCTGATGGCAAAGCGTACAGACCTACGAAGTTAAAAATTAGACATCTGACAAGTGTTTTCCTCATCAGGCAAAAAACAATAATCTAAAAAGAAACAAGGATTATCAACAAGCTATTTGCAAAAAAACTATAATTATTATTAGCACACATACGAATTAAGGCCCGAATCACGATGACTTGCGAGTTAGAAAACGACCGCTTTTTAGAGATTTACGCAATCACTGGATGGACTTTGGACCTCGATTTTGTATACAAATGTCGGGGTTCAAAGTCCAGTCCTCCGATTGCAAAGTGGGGAAATCACTAGCGAACTAGATTCAATAGATAGTTAAATTGCGCTGAATGTTTGCTTGTCTGCACATTATTATAAATATTAAATTAGAAATTTGTTTTGTTTTGTATATAAATTATTAGATAAGTACTTTTTTCTGTTTAATAATAAAATGCTGACTTAAAAAAAGTGTTAGAAGAAGGTTGCCTAGTGATATCTTTGTTCACCAAGTGTTGGTTCACCTATGACTGACCTGTTCATATAAGAAGACACAAACCAAAGGTCATTCTGCAGTTACCAGTCAAGTTTTGCAATGAAGGAACAAAAGCAGTCTAGCTATGAGTCTCCTACATAGGTAAATTATACAGTAATAGGTATAGAAAAATATTTTTTGCTTGTAATAATATTGAGTAACAAGGCGTACCTACAGTTCACTTACTGTACAAAGTCTGACAAAGTCTAGTTCTACTTATTGTACTGACAAAAAAATGTACAGACGTGATTATTTACATGTATGCATTTTCCGAAGAATTGCCAAACATAAATGGCAATGGGCAGGGCACATTGCTCGCAGAATAGATGGCTGATGAGGCCGAAAGGTTCTGGAGTGGCGACCGCGTACGGGAAGACCTTGTAAAGGCCGCAGGAATCCGCTGGATGCGGGAGGCACATAATCGGTCGAAGTGGCGCCGGCTGGGGGAGGCCTATGTCCAGCAGTGGACGTCTTTCGGCTGGAATGGTGATGATGATGATGCATTTTCTAGTCAATAAGGCAATTTTAATAGTGTGAAAATGCTTATGATCGCTGAACGAATTCAGATGCAAATTTTGCACATAGGCAGACTAAGTACGACCTGGACAAAGGGCATTTTTTATCTAGATGAAAAAAGAGTATCCGCAAACAGATGCGAATGAAACCACGGGCAACAGTTAGTCGTTGATAAAACAAACTCAACATAGGTACAAGTAGTGGTGTGCCTAGTCCGATTATACGATGTCCAATAGTAGCTTAATAACAGCTCACACAGTTAGGTAACATACAATCATAAAGGTCCATTATCAAGCTTGGACTTTAATCTTAAATAACTTTAGAAGTTACAGGGGTCCAAAGTCCAATTAAATAATAACAAACTGAAAAGAAAAGTGACCTTGACCTTCAAATATTTTGTGGATTAATTTTATAACGATGAGTCACTATGAACAACTAATGTGAGTCAGGACTTTTAAAGGAAAATATTTTTTTATTTATGATTCAGGTCCAACTACCTATAATGCCTACGCGATTATAAACGTCAATGGCCCATAACTGTCAAGAACCAGTGTTACAGAAATAATCATATATTAGGTACAATTTTGCAATATTAAAACAAGCTTTGTGGTTTCAAAACAATGTATGCCTACTTCAGTCACTCATTAGTCAGCCCAAGATAATCCAAGGATGTTATTTATACTTAACTAGATACAGGAACAATTATCTTTTTTAGTAATAGCAACACTGTCACGGTGACTGGGCAACAAACGGCTATAATTATTTACTACTAAGAAATAAACCATAATTACTGATGGCACTGGGTTTTTATTGGAAAATTCCTACCTGACATTCAATAACAACAAAAATTAATCCGATGAGGCGAAGAAAAATTAAATAGCATACATATCAAAACTGGAGAATTTGAACACTTTGTTTTTTTACAATGCTAACTTTAAAATAATGTGAACATCTCGGTAAACAAAAAACTTGTTAAAGGACTACATAGTATTTAGGGGGACAATCACCCCCAGCATCACCTATTTATTACTTATTATCAGGGAATAGACAAACGGAAAAGAATGTCCTGTACAAAAAAGTTTTTTGTTCACTGATAAAAATGAAATAATATACCAATGATGTCCTTAAATAGTTTGTTATATTAATATTATTGGAAACTTTACATGTTTGTAATGTCATTAGCAGTTGTTTGCTTGTCTTTAATAGTTATTAAGATAAAGTCAAAGGAGAATTTAAGTGGTCAGAAAACATTTTGTAAATATTTGAAGTTAATTATAGAAAATACTAATGATAACGGCATTCTTCAACATCATATTTTTAGATACGAAATTAATTATAGAGCATGCATGAGTATTTTTTTTAACTTTACTATAGTTTTGGTTGAGCTAAAGCGCATTCTGGCGCTCCAGGGTTCGATTCCCCTGTTAGTTAAATCGATTTTAATTTAGAAAGAAAGAAAGAAAATGCGTTTATTTGCGGTACTTAAGACGCAAGCAAAGAAAACAAAATAAACACAAAATACAATTATGTCCAATATTAAAACAAGAAGCAAGGTTCGGCAAATGGAACATGGAAATAAAAATGTGTGATTACAGTTTTTTTTTTTACCGATATTGAGACAATACAGACAGGGTAATTTGCACGCGCATCTATGTATCTTTTTTCTGATTTAGTGATCTATGTTCTTGCTTCGTCAGCAGGTCTTCGTCTCGTCAGGGTGGTTACCCTAACCTTTCTAGTCTAACCAGCTATGGCTGATTATTGCATACGCTTTGGGCGCCATTCTACTTCCGCACCCAACTCATTTGCTGCCTAGTCTAATGATATTATAAAGTTATTCAAGCAGCCATTTGCGTCACACAATCACAATTTTATTGCTGCTAACTTTCATTTGGTTTAATATTTTTTGCTTTAAAATAAATCGTTTAAAAAGGCTGTGTAAAATGTTTTTTAACCGACTTCCAAAAAAGGAGAAGGTTACTTACTACTTGGATGACCCTCTAACGTCACTGAGCTACTTTAAACAATAAACAATTCGTAATTTTTCCTCAATTATCTGTTCTCTAATACACAGAAACTCAATAAATAAAAAAATAAATAAAATAATTGATATAGTTGAGCTATAGAATAAGTTTGTACATGCGACAGCAACAATAAATGGGCTGGCATTCAATTGGGTCTAGTGGTGCAAGCTTACAATTGAAACTAATTGTGTCCTTAGGCCGCTACTAAATGCACAATGCTCATACATCACTGCAATTACCTATTTGAGCTTCATTTTAACATCCAAGGATGTATTTACTCACCTTTTTGTGGTGGTATATGTTTCAATAAAAAAAATTAAGTACTTAAATTTTATTTTCATAAACAATGAACAGGACCTGTTCTGGAGAGTAATTTATTTAATGAATAAAATATTTAATGTAAATTATTTAATATTTTCTCTTTATAATATTAGTGTGGATGGTGTAGACTAGCGACCCGCCTCTGTTTCGCACGGTTTTTACGACTTGACGAGATTTTTGTGTTATATGTAAGTTTAATATTTATATATAATACATATAAACCTTCTAGAATAAATTCTGTAAATGATGATGAAAACTGCATCAAAATCCGGTGCGGAGTTTAGAAGAACAGCGCGGTCACACAGACAGGCTCGAAATGCGACTTTAATTTATAAAATGTAGTCTGCATCTAATTAACAATTAATTGGCATTATATTATACAGAAAACCACAACATATTTAATAATCTGAATCTTTTCATTAGGTTTAGAAAAATTATATCAAAGAACAAGGGTCAGGGGCTTAAAACACACAACAAAAAACATGCTTTATAATTACCATGAATGCTATTACTTCCTATTTATCTCAATTCCATCACATCTTGTATAACTTATGCATGTACTTGTTTCAGTCATTAAACAATACCAGGTAATTCCAACATACCTTAAAATAATGAATTATGTAATCAATCAATTTAATTCAGTTTATTGACTTATGTCAGCAATGTCAATTTTAATTAATGTTGTTAATAATTGTTTTAATTCTTTAATTGTATTAATATTTGCACACCATGACATAATTATGGTAAACATGTTAGCACAACTCCATGTACCTACTTATAAACACCTTGCATGCATTGTACTCGTATTGTATGTATACATTGTACACTCATGTCTGAGCAAATAAAGTTATCTGAATCTGAACTTATTCCTTTCTAGGAAATAAGCAGGAGTGAGTGACTTGTTTAGTTTCCATAAGGAAACCTAGTCGTTATACTGTTGTGTTTTAGCTGGGTCATGGTGAGCAATAGCCTTTTTTACCTGTGTGGGTATTTTTTTTTTCTTATTTATCTTTATGTTATGTACTTATGATGAGTTTTTATATGGACATTTGTACCAAAACTGACACCAGTAGAGACCGAGCTGTAGATTTACTTTTAGATTTTTGACTTTACAGCTTTAGGAATATATGTATTACACTAGTACCCGTAGCATGACAACCCTAGAAACGGGTTTTCGGAAGAATACACAAAATGACAGATTGTGAGTATTTATCAGTCATTTTATCTATTCTTCCGTCGATAAAACCCGTTTCTATTGTGGTGTGTTCAGTGCTATGTGTGCTGGGTTCAGTCTTTTTCTATAAAATTAATCATGAATCTTTCAATCAAAATTTTTCTACTAGTTTCAGGCCTGAATTCTCGACAAAAACCATCAACCATCCGGTATCATAGAGCACATTCAATGAGTTTTATCATAACATGATCCAAGGTTTAGTGGAATTTCAACATACCTACATAATTGGCAAATTAATTATCTAATATCCAGCTGATTTCAGGAGGCTGATACATGATAGGAAGATGAAATCGAAGTTAACAAAAAAAAAGTATTGAACATTTACAACTGGACCCTCCACCATTTTTCAAGTTGGTTAAGATAAAAAAAATCACCCGTAAACAGATTTTTAATAGAAAAATTGTTTTGTAGATCACTTTTTCAAATGAACAATTATCTATTTAAAATTAAGTTTTGAATATCTTATATCTGACAAAATTTATCAACAAAGATAAAAATAATAGCTACATGGTCTCATATTTAATCACAGCCATGTCTGATAAGCAGATTATTTAAAATGTTGAGTAAAATAATAAATATTTCGGTTGCATCATGTGTTTACCAATACTGAACATCGAGTAATAGGATGCAGGCGGTAAGACTGATAAACACCATTATCTTACATACCTACTTAAAATATATTAACATGTAAATAATTACATAATGTAATGTAGGTACCAATAGTAACAGTATGACAAAGGAATGCCTTTGTCAATTATACTGTTACTATTGGTGATTAAAATATATATTACGTCTGAATAAGTCCTTTTTAAATTACTTAAGTACTATCAAATCAAGATACATTACCCAAGGATAATTATGATTTATACTAAGTATGTCAAAACCGTACATCAACCAGAGCCAGGTTAAATATAGGTAATATATGAATGCCCAAGTATGTTAAAACTACTTTATTGACCTACATAGTTAAGTAACAGATAACCCATTAGGTAACAACATTTAGAGGTCAAACTTGTTCTCGCATATATCCGCAATCAAGCTAATACACAATATCGGAAGATTCGTAAGTGTTACGACAAACACATTTACCTAAACAAACGGAAAACACGTCGCGAGGAACTCAAGTTGTACAACGGCGTAGTACTGCACATGGTAATCAATAACATGTTCAAATTCTTCCTATGACATTCTAGAATCGATTAACGCAAGAAAATTATACAGAACATACAAGGCATGTGCTCTAGAACCAGTAAGTTATATTGATAGTAATTAATTTGTTTACTACTATCATGTTCTCATCATTAACTCGGTATTATGATACATAAAAGTGTCCTACCTTCGTCGCAGAGTCCCATTGTCGAGTCAATCTTTACGTTTTAAAAAGCAATCCTTGGATTAAATAAACAATTCTCAGATTTTTCACTTTTATTAATATTTCATTGATGATTAATTCTCAACAATCGTGACAGCTGTCAAATCTAATTGTCAGGTCGCGACATATGTGATGACGGAAGAATGAGTGAATGATAAACAAAACTTGTAAATTATTTAACAGCGACATCTATGTTGTGAGTCTATATCAAAAATAATGGTCTTCCATATTTGTCACTAGATAGAGCTACCTACTAAAGGTTATTTGAATTGTATCATGAAAAAACAAATAAACATGATTAAACTTTTAAAGAATTTGTTAAGAAATATTTTAAAACTTTTAAAACAGCCTGTTCCTCAGCAAAAGTCATACACATTAAAAATAAAATATTATAATATCTTCTGGAAATAAAATTAAAACAACTTGAAATATTATTAATTCAGAACTCAAACTCAAAACATTTATTTCAATTAAACCATTTACAGGCACTTTTGAATTGTCAAGGAGTCAGTCAGTCAGAAATATGAAGCTAGTTGCCCATTCCAAAGCGTAGGTTCCTATGGAGAAGAACGCGCAAGAAACTCCACGGACACTCTTTAAAAAAAAAAATATTTTTACAAAATATTGTTTACATCATTCAGAAACGGGAAGAACGACAGTACGGAGTCGTGCCTTCCATCTAAAAATCAATGATGCAGATATTATCTAAGTAAGGCAGACGTGGAGGTGGCAACTGAGTTTGAAAATGTCTCCTCCACTTCTGCTAACTCAATACCTACTTATGTGAATGTATACCAGAATGTGACAAACTATTTGAATTTACAATTGCCACTGCTAAAGACATTAGGTATATAATCTTTTAAGAAGAGAAGGGACAAAACCCTTACCTTGGAGATGAAGGGAAGAGAGGCTACGGTCAGCATAGACCGTGTTAAGCCAGCATACCTGGACCCTGAACTGGTTTCCTCACGACCTGTTTCAATTCCCGTTCCATTTTCTCCTTCCACAGGCCCAACTCCCTCCTCGCCAACTACTCCTTCCCCTTCAGGCACTGTCACCACCAAAGCTGGCAGACGGGTTAAATTTGAGGACATTCTAGATTTATAGTTTTTTTACATGTATTTTTTTTTTTTTTTTCTGTGTTTAGGTATTTATATACCTTGTATTTCTCCGTAAAGGGGTGGTGTGGCGAACCAACTAATTATCTATGGTTCCCGCTGTTAGATTTAACCTGACAACACTAGTTGGTCTGGGGCAGTTAGTCTGGACACGGCTCGGCACACGCTGGCAGAGTGTGCAGCTTGGCCGCGCCGTGCCCTCATCTCTTTTCGTCCATTCAGATTTCCTACACACCAGCTTTACATGGCATGCAAGGTGCTAACAGTACGTCAATTATTTGTTTTGAATGTAGTTTTATTTCAGCACACTGTACTTGATTTTAACCCAGTACCTACAGTTATGAGAAGAAGAGATTTGGTTTGTGCTAACTCTCAGACTAAACATGCTTTCACTAAACGATTTTATTTATTCTTAGGACCCTACTTGTATAACTAGTTCAACAGACTGCTAAAGATTTATAGCTTAAGTTATAAGGTGTAATTTATTAGTACGAGAATATTAGCCAAATTCAATTATACGGACACGGAAAAAATACTAGAAATATTAAAATAAACTAAATATTATTCTCTACCTTATTTACTTTAATAATAATATATTATTAGTTAATTTATTTAAAATTAATCTAATATAATTTAGTTCTAGAATAATATACTTACACAATTAATTACTCTTACAATCATTGAAAATATTGTATCTTCTTTTTAAATGTTAATTTGTGAAATGCTGGCCTGAAACACAGGTTTTCATAAACCTAAATCAGGCCAGTCTACTTACATCTAGAATTATTTTTTCCTCGATTGCAATTAATGTAAATCATTATCCCACTTTGAATAAAAATAAATATTAAATATTATCTCAGGTGTCGTGTGCAGTGATCTGTCGCTGCCGGCCGTTGTCAACTCGATGGTCGGCAGCGAGGAGTCCTGGGACGCGGTGGTATACAGTCATTTCGCAGAAGGAGGCTGCGGAAAGGGAGCGAGAGATTGCTTTCGCTAACCGGCGGAGGGCGGATAACGCCCTCTTCAGCCCCCCTAAATGGGTCCAGAAGCGACGGATCTGGGGAAATCCGTCGCCCCCTACTCTTTAGGACCCGAGATGGTGGTGCGTAGTGTTCCACGCTCAATTCTCTATGATGTAAGGGGTGAGTTTAACACCTCACTCCCTCCTAACTCTAGGTGGCCCGCAGAGGCGGGCCGGCCCTAGCCGGGGATCGCAGAAGTCGCATTAGATCCCGTGATCCCAGGGCCATTATTACGAGACTCCACAGACTATATAGAGATACTGGAAACTCTCTGTGTAACGTGTAATCATCAAATTCGCGTATACATGTAGGTAATCTTCCGCATTCGCAGTTTATATAAAACCGCATGTCAGAAGACGCGGGAAATAACTATACCTAAGCATAGCTTGCAGAGTAAGCAAGCTGAAGTGGCAGTGGGCTAGCCACTTTTGTCGAAGGACCGATGGTCGGTGGAGAGGTGGAGCAGACGAGTCCTAGAGTAGAGACCGCGAATCAGCAAGCGTTGTGGGACGCTCTCCAGCTAGATGGACCGACGACCTTAAAAATTTGCGAGACTGGATGCGGGAGGCAGAGGACGACAGGGTGTTGTGGCGCAGCCTGGGAGAAGCCTATGTCCAACAGTTTACTGTGATAGGCTGTTTGTTTTTAGAACTATTTATGCAACATCGAGAAATCGGCGACTTTGAATTGAAAATAGATAGTCTACACACATTAAAAAAAGTTTAAGATCACTAGCAAAAACTGATATATTTTTAAAATTTAACTTTATCAAAAAAAAGTGTTTTATTTTTGTTAAATATAGTCTAACCTTGTGATGTCGTATTCTCGGAAAGCAGCATTGACTCGTTGAGCTCGATGTGTATCATCGACCTGTATGAATTGGAGCCCATGGTTTACTCGGAAGGTCTGACAATTCCATCAACAGCGACTATTTTGTACCTATCTGCCGTCATGGAGCCTCCATACGGGATCAAAGGCGTTCTAGCTCCAATAATAATTCCACCCCAAAAGGACACCGATTTCCCGTCTTGCTGAACGGTTCCAGTGGCAGTTCTTTGCCTTTTAGAGTCTCCAGGTCTTCTCCAGACACGGACACGTCGGTTAACTCCAAGTCCAGAGGCGGCCCGCACTTCTGCTTTTATTGTAGTGGCGTTGATTGTTGGGTCACGGGCTGCCAGCAATCTGATATAGCGGTTCTGAGCAGCAGTCAGAACAGTTGGGCGACCACTGCGGAGTCGGTCAGCTAAATTATCCATGCCGTGGTACCTCTGCATCGTGACCACGCCACAGGATTGGATTACAGCAAGTCTGCGTACCATTTCTCTCGTATCCTTATTCGCTCAAAGTTACAATTCTTGCTCTTAAAACTTCTGATAATCCTCTTGGCATTTTATCAATGACAACTTTCCTCGAAAAAATATTATAAATCCATCAAAATTGACCAAGTCAGATTTCTGAATGAGCTTAAGCTTGGATTAAATTTATTTTTATATAGAAAAACAATAGGTACTTAGTTTTTTTTGTTTTGTATTATAATTCTATACTTTTATGTAAAGAATCTAAAAAGAAGAAGAAATGTTAATATAGTCTACCATAACAAAAAAAACGATTTTTAAAACTGATCGCAAACTTTTTTTGATGTGTGTATTGTCAATGCCATTCCATCGACGATTATATAAAATTTATATAACAGACAAACTTCGTAGCAAAACAAACATTTATAGATATAGGAATGTGTGTCAAGTACGGCGGCGTTATAGACGAATTTGTTGGATTAGATTTTGTTGCTCCAGTGGCGAACGTCGACTTTTGCGCCTCTCAGGTGAGGAGCAGTAGGTAATGAACTAATGACTCATAATGATTTACTTAATTTGTAGTTTGCCAATCATGTCTATCTACTTAAAATGCTATCTACTTAAATAGATAGGTAAATTGAGAATAGAGTATTTTGAATGCTTGAAGTTTTCAGAAAAGCCTCCAACTCGGTTTCAGGTTCTGTTCTAACAGACTAGGACTCAAGTGACAAATTACATATAGCTACCTGTGTAAGTTTTAAAGCTGTTACTAAGTATTAGAACCTAAAGCTTCCTCAATCTGAAAACAAAACATTCCGAAGCTTTGGTAGTTTCCACCACGTTCTTATTAAACTTATCAGAAAAAAACCTGTAGGTAAAGCTTCGGACAGATTTCCATCCGGATTTTACTATTAGGTAGGTACCTAAGCTTCCAATATACTTACAATGTGTAACTGAATGAATGCATATTATGAAAGTAGTTTGTTCAGAATCGTTTACTGAATAAAATTTCTGTCATTTTGAATATAGGTAAGTAGGTATTTTTTTGTCTCAAAAATAATAATAAAAACTAATTACTACGTCACACTTCCACTGCACAGTCAAAACAATAGTTATTTGTGCAACAAGAGAGCAGTTGTTTTTTTGCTGCGAGTGTTGATTTTGAATCCCAAGCAAAGGATTCAAAGACACGAGATGCAAATAACTTTGGTCTCGTGTAACACATACAACATTTCACCTCAGCAGCGAGAACGTACATGTAAAAAAAACCCTGTCCGATCTTTAGTAAAAAATATAAACTTCGTATTTTTTCTTCAACATTCTCTTTATTTGAGAATAAAAATAAAAAAAATATAATTCGATTATTTCGAGAGAAAGAAAACGTGTGCGGTCGGGGGAACCTCATCAGAAACGAAGTTCCTTCTCACGTATGATTTAAAACAGAAACAAAATTTTCGCAGCCGCCATCTTGGATTTTCATTACGACCCAATTCCCACGTTCTATCTCTCTCTCTCTTTCTTTATCTTTGAATTAGAAGAAGATAGTCGCAAGCGCCTTTTCGCGGTACGATTTCTGCCAGTGCACTCTTACCGCAAGCCGCGTTAAAGAACTTCGTTCCAAAAAATATAATAAAGCTGAGCATTTAAATAAAACCATAACAGATAATTTGCAATTTTACGGTTTTATGTGTACCCAAACGTGGAATTTTAAAATCAAACCTCGAATCGACTTGTTTCTATCTCTCGCTTTTTTCGTATCGAAGTGAAAGTGACAGAACAAAGTGAAGTTCAAATCTTTCGAATTTTGTGAGTAGACCCAACACAGTTCTCGACATAAAAAAAAAAGTTACTTTTCACTTCTCTGAAAGTGCTTATATGTATGTGCAGGCTGCACAAAATCGAATTTTGTGGACAAGTGCATTAACGTATTCACTCATAAATGTATCTATATTAAGGAAAAGAAAATGAGCCATACAGCCAAACACAATAAGAAGTTCATACTTAGATAGAATTTGTTATTTTATAATATTTACTTTAATTTATTTGCCTTATGTGTTTTTTAAGACATAAAAGATATTAAAATTAAAATTCAAGTACGGTAGGTTATTTAATTAATTTAAGAAAATTATTATTACAAAATTAATTTATTAGTAGGCTGTATAGGTCTGCAGCCCAAGCCTATATATGCCTAATATCAATGCCGGGAAAAACCATTTCCTTCAGTTTTCAAAACTGTGTCTACTAATTTTACTTTGAATTTTAATTAAGGAAATGTTATGGTATACTACTGTTTTATTTCCTCGCAATCGAAGTGAAAAGCAGAGTTTATAACTCGTCCACAAAACTATTATAACCTCGACATTACTATCAGCCCTCGCCTTCGTCTCGGGCTGCTAAAAGTCTCGGATAAAAATGTTCGTTTTGTGCACTTGTTGTAAAATCTACTATTGTCTCACGCTCGCAGTAAAATCGAATTTTGCTCACTGTCTATATACCGCAAAACCTGCTTGTTTGAGGTGCTGAGGTGAAAACCAAATTGTACCTGCTATACTATACCTACCCTTGTAGCTACGTGTGCGACATGTGTGCATAGATTTGTAATGTGACCACAATTTTCTCCTACAATCAGTACCTACCTACTTATAACTTATTTAAAAACACATAAACAATGTTTTACAATAATACAAATTCAGTGTAGTGTATTAAATATGATTATAACATAACATTCTAGTTGGGGTTTTTGGGTGGTGTGCGTTAATCCGGGACATGTTGTAAGTGGTATTACTTAGGCTGAGAATCATTATTTCTCGATTATATTCGGCATAATTATCTTGTTTGTTATTTTTTTGTGGCTTTCCTGTTTCTCTCATCATCATTATGAACGACTTCCTTCACAGACTTCTTGTGGTTACAAATAGCAGTTCGATACGGAACTTCAAATTTCCCTACCTAGGTAGGGGAAGGGTGTACGAGATGATTCACTTGTAGTTTAAACGATATTCAACTTAATGCAGATGTAAAAGCGTTTATTTATAGTAAATTTATTTGTCTATCTGTTGTCACACTCAAAATGTATTTTTTTTAGATCTACTATTATTCTAATTCACATTTTTTTAAACCCTACCAAAGAATCATTTTGTACACCCCGCTGTCCAAGATGATTCCTACGGTGCAAGATGATCCTGGGGATCATGTACCCCCAATTTTGTGAATATTCTAGATTTTAGTATATAATTCAATAAAAAATAACTTAACACATAGTAATTTATTTATTTAAAAAGAAACAACATCTTAATTTATTAAATTAAACTCAAAAATTAGTAAAATTTAAAAAAAAAAAACTATCAAAATTAAACGCAAAAAATAAATCTTTATACGTCTAAACGTCGCTTTCCTGGAGTTGTTGTACACAAATCACATGTGAATTCATCAGGATCATCGCTATCTATCCCTGCACAAACTCCATGACCCCATCTTTGGCATAAACAACATTTTATACATTTAGGATGCGTTTAGGGGGGAAGGGGCAAGATTCAGGAGCACGAAGAGCTATATCTGGATGCCGCTGACGGAATCCTCAGAGCCAATCACTATCCAGCTTTTTCTCTGTGGAAAGGGTGTTTGATATTGTTTTTAGATATATAGGCTATAACGTAATCTATTAACATAAAGATGGTGTACAAGACGATCCGCACTGATCATCTTGTACACCAGTAGCATAATCATCTCACCCCAACATCAACTTTTCTATTCAATGTTCGATAACTTAACCTTTAAGTTCTTAACTGTTACCATGCCATTAAAGAAACAAAATAGAACAATAAACAAAGGTACTAATACAACAGCCTTTACAATAGACTACCTTGAACACATCTGACATAAACTTAAAGTCAGCCTTACCTTAGAATAACGACCCGCAATTTTTATTTTTTTCCACAAAAAAATTCTTGGTCACTCACAAAGCCACTGCGATTGACTGAAGCATGGGTATATCGGGAACTACGTTTTACCAATGAAAACAACTAGATGTCGCTGGTAGTTTCGTTGCAATTCAAAAGGATCATCTCACCTCAACGGACCATCTCGTACACCTTTCCCCTACATTTAGTTTTATTTCTGGGTAGGTAACTGATCGATAGGTACTTTAAGATTTATTTATAAGTATCAGAAGAATGTTTGTATTTTCTCAGAATCCAACAAAAACCGCACAGCTTACAGCGGCAAATGTGACAGAATAAAGGACTTGTGATACTGGAGGCGTTCTGCGTCCTGCGGTCCGTACAACTCGAACGCTGCCCGCACCCTTTGGAAGGGGCGACTCGAATCAATTTTGTTTTTTGTAAATTTTGACGTTCAAAAGTGAAAAAAAAACCCAAGTGACCTAATTGCCTATGGCCTAATTGAAATAAATAATTTGACTGGCAAATTCTTATTCTGTTGACAATATTTGTGTTTTGAGCCACATGTCGTTCAGCGACACAAATGTGATGAAATATACACTGAAAGCTGGCTAACTATCACGACTAATTTACTACAGACGGTTCACGGTTCTTTGAGGCGAGTCATAATATACCTACAGGCACAATTGATTGGCGCCACTTGTAAATATGAATTTGTCTTGAAAAATAGAAAACAAAACATCTCGCTTGTTTCCCCAAAGGGATAAGCTGAGGCGTTTAGTAGACAGAAGTTAGACAGCCATTTAGCCAGTTACCTATGTTTAACTTTGAAGGAGCGAGGCTTTGCGATACGAAGTAACTATATCCTATATCTACAATGGTGCCGATTCTCTTGTACACCGGACTAAACTAACTAAACTATCACTAAAATTCCTTACTTTTGGCTATGAGAATCTTAACGCTATTCTGTAGTAAAAAGTCTCTAAATTTAAATAATATTTTGACACAACTAAATCGAATTTGACAATTGCGACTCCACATGAGTACATACTCGTACTTGTTTGCCGCCCGTGATTTTTTTAGAGCCGGACGCGCGCGGTTGGGCAGCCTCGACGTTTTATATGGAATTTTTCACTTTTTGTATGGAAAATAAAAAAAAATATTACCAACGTGTTGAGTGTTTGGGGTATAAGGGTTTTATAAAGGGGGTCGAAATTTTCATTATTTTTGCGATAGGACACACCATTTTCGAGATATAAGCAAAAGAAAAGAATAAAATCCAGTACAGTACTGTTTTTGCACCCGAAGTCGAGATGTTCGTGTGAATTTTAGTTCATGACAACTAATAATAATCCACACCATTTTCAGTGGCGATTAAAAATAGTCAGAATTAGTTGGACAATTAAAATTTTAGGTGAAAAACGTCAAATTCAGAATAGCAAAATTGTCATTTTCACTAAATTAAAATCTCAGTACAATCTTAGTGCTGTCAAACTAAAATATAGTTAAGTTGTGCCACTTAAGTCTATTTCAGAATGGGAAATCATCGTTTGACAGGAGTAAACTAAATTTTAGTGATTTTTAGTCTAGTTTAGACGCATTTGTGACAAGAGAATCGGCACCAATGTTGGCTTATTTTAACACCGCTCAGAGCAATCACACAGGAAGGAAAGTAAGTTTAAAAAAAATGGAGCTAACTAAGTACTTAATGGTTTGTTTTAAATACAATTCGAATTGGTATATTCGAATTGAATTATCAGTAGATAGTTTCGGGATTTGCCCTAAAATCCCATCAAAACAATAAGTAAACAGAAAGTGATATCTACCTACTACGAGTAATATACATTACACTATATACCTACTTAGTGTTAGTTTAGAACACGTTTCAATACAATACTTACACTCCAAAAACTTCACTTTAATTTACAAAACCTTTTTGGAGCTCAACCCTTTTGCCGGTTGGCAAAACTCCCGTGTCAACATTGAACTAAAAATGGAAATTCTAACACTTATAAAAATACCCAATAGTAACTCCGGTGCATCATGTGGTAATTATGCAACAGTCTAATTATAATGAATCATGATTTACACCGCTACGTCGTGCTGAAGTTGGCAGGCTGTGGACAACGACTTGGCAGCGGTGCTTCGGTCGTTCAATGACATGGTTTTTTGACAGAACCATGTCACAGTTCAGAATGACGCGATCCATTCATACCTTGAATCTGTTAGTTTATGATCTTTGGCTATAACGAGGGTTCACTGACTAGCTCTGCTGGAAAGAAACTCACAGTGTCGGGACACTGTAAAGTGTTATACGTTTGCTTGGCAGACGAATTGATGATTGCAGTAGGCAGGTAGGTTTGTTGTTATGCAGACAGGAGCACACGACTGCCGATACGTTTGGATCTCTTGATAAGTTTAAATAAAAGTTATAAAACTAAAACCTACTACGACAAAAAAGTCATCTAAAAAGGTATAAACAAGACATCACAGACAGACAATTTAAAAATTTGCCCGTCCCACGTAATCTTTTCGATTTATGCCCTAACACGTGTGACTCTTAATTTTTCTGTCTGCGATATCTTGTTTAATAACTTTTTCACTGGATCGCAAAAATTCCGGGTCGCAAATAAAAACCGTGACATCTCCATAAATTACCTAGCTATATCGCTAGAATAAATAATATGTAGTAAGCAGGTTACTAATGCTTGTTCTAAATCTCTAAAGAGGTTTCATTATAAAAGCTTAAAAAAAAAGCTGCTCTGAAAATATTTAAAATTAGGAAAATATATTTTTTTTTGCTTTTGTTTCAAAGCGAGCTGTCATTATAAATGATTCCTTGGATTGATCAGAGTATTCAGTGCAATATCATGTCGTTAACACCTGAAGAACGTACACGGATTATTACCATGGTACAAGAAGGAAGAAGTCAGCGTAGCACTGCTAGAACAGTAAGAGTATCTTTACCAACGGTCCAAAGAGTACTCCAGCGATTTCAAGAGACCGGCATGAACATCAGGAGACCAGGAAATGGCAGGCCAAGGTGCACAACTACACGAGAAGACTGATTCATCGTGAGCACTATTTTAAGAAATCGTCATCTCACGGCTGTTCAGGTCCGAAAAAATCTTCATGAAATTCACCACAACAATGTGAGCTCTGATACGATTCTGCGACGTCTTCGTGAAGCTGGTATAAAGCCTTATAGACCAGTAAACGGCCCCAAACTGCTCAGAGAACATCAAGTTGCCAGGTTACGGTTTGCTCGAGAACACATTCGATGGACAGATGAAGATTGGTCCAAGGTTATGTTTTCCGATGAGTCCAGATTTTGTTTATTTACGCACGACGGGAAACGGAGAGTATTTAGAAGACCAGGAGAACGGTATCATCAAGCGTGTTTTGAAGAAAAGATGCCATTTGGGCTGGGATATCTTCAGAGGATCGCACGGAGTTAGTGATCATAAAAAACGGTTTTCTGACTGCTGTCAGATACGTAGAAGAGGTTTTAAATGAGCATGCTGGTCCTTTCTTAGTGAATATGGGTGCAAATTCCATTTTTATGCATAATAATGGGTAATGATAATGCGCGACCACATACTGCTCGTTTGGTCAATGTGTATATTCAAGACGTCGGTACCAGCATGGAGTGGCCAGCTCGCAGCCCAGACTTAAATCGCATAGAACATACATGGGACGAGATCGGGAGATGCGTGAGACAACGCTCTCCCAGCAGGCCTAACATGACACACACGACAATTACTCGCTCTCGCGTGAGTAATTTTTGTCTATTTCGGTCACTTTCTCGTTTTCTGACAGCACTTCCATACAAAATAGTCGACTCCTTCTGTCAAAATTGATGTTTTCTCTACAAACTCTAACATGGCACCATATTTAACTCGATTTTTGACAATTCAACACGATAATCTCCGATTTTTCTATCATTTAGTCGTATTTACTCGTCGTCGATTTTGACGACGAGAAGAGTAGACAAAATTATGATACAAAAAAAAAACTCCAAAATAACATGGCAGTTTCATAATTGTATTTATTTTAGTCATCATTTTATTTTACATTATATTAATAATGAAAATACTTAGTTTTACACTACTATTTATATTGGAACGACGTGTTTTTTATGGAATTTTTCGTTTTTTGTATGGAAAATATGAAAAAATATTACCTACATGTTGAGTGTTAGAGGTTTGTGGGTTTCATAAAGGGGGTCGAAATTTTCATTATTTTTGCGATAGGACACACCGTTTTCGAGATATAAGCAAAAGAAAAAAAAAAAGACAGTATTGTTTTTGCACCTTCGAGGTGTTGGTGTGGTTTTTATTTCATTTTTTAATCGCGATTTAATACTTAGACAATCAACATTTTAGGTGAAGAACGTAAAATTCTGAATAGCAAAATTCCCATTTTCACTAAATTAATAGCTCAGTGCCGTCAAACTAAAATATAGTTAAGTTGTGTCACTTTAGTCTATTTCAGAATAGAAAATCGTCGGTTGACAGGAATAATCTAAATTTTGCTGATTTTTAGTCTAGTTTAGAGGCATTTGTGACGAAAATCGGCACCATTGAATGAATGAAACGGAATCTCAAGCCGATGTTGCTATCATAAAAATAATTTGTTTTTAATATCTTGCAACATCGGTTTCTCGTCGCGAGATATAGAACGAGATAAAGAGGAAAGAGCTTTCTCGCGCTTGTCATGTTAGCCCTGCTGCAGGGCTAACATGACAAGTACGAGAAAGCTCTTTATCTCGTTCTTGTCGAAATTTGTCTACTAATCCCTAACATGACCGTAAACGACGAGATATCTCGTAAAAGGCACTTTGACACTTCTATATCTCGCGACGAGAAACCGATGTGGCAAGTTATTAAAAACAAATTATTTTCATGATAGCAACATCGGCTTGAGATTCCGTTTCATTCATTCAATGTTGCCGATTTTCTTTTCACAAATGCCTCTAAACTAGACTAAAAATCACCAAAATTTAGATTATTCCTGTCAACCGACGATTTTCCATTGTGAAATAGACTAAAGTGACACAACTTAACTATATTTTAGTTTGACGGCACTGAGCTATTAATTTAGTAAAAATGGTAATTTTGCTATTCTGAATTTTACTTTCTTGACCTAAAATGTTGATTGTCTAAGTATTTAATCGCGATTAAAAAATGAACTAAAATTCACACCAACACCTCGAAGGTGCAAAAACAATAGTCTTTTTTTCTTTTTTCTTGCTTATATCTCGAAAACGGTGTGTCCTATCGCAAAAATAATGAAATTTTCGATCCCCTTTATGAAACCCATAAACCCCTAACACTCAACATGTAGGTAATATTTTTTCATATTTTCCATACAAAAAACAAAAAATTCCATATAAAACACGTCGTTCCAGTATAAATAGTAGTTTAAAACTAAGTATTTTCATTATTAATATATTTTAAAATAAAATGATGACTAAAATAAGTACAATTAAGAAACTGCCATGTTATTTTGGAGTTTTTTTTTGTATCATAATTTTGTCTACTCTTCTCGTCGTCAAAATCGACGACGAGTAAATACGACTAAATGATAGAAAAATCGGAGATTATCTCGTGTTGAATTGTCAAAAATCGAGATAACTAAGGTGCCATGTTAGGGTTTGTCGAGAAAACATCAATTTTGACAGGAGGAGTCGACTATTTTGTACGGAAGTGCTGTCAGAAAACGAGAAAGTGACCGAAATAGACAAAAATTTCTCACGCGAGAGCGAGTAATTGTCGCGTGTGTCATGTTAGGCCTGCTGCTCCCGTTACCTTACACGAGTAAACGAATGCGCTAGTGGAAGAATGGGCAAACATAGACCAAAATCGTATAAAAAATTTGGTTTACAGCATGCCACATCGTCTTTGAAGTGATACGGGCTCGTGGAGGAAATACAAAATATTAAATTGACAATTTTTTTTTTAATTTTTAAGATTTACTGCGAAGTATATTTTTATTGTCATAAGTTAGAAGAGAAATTTTCTTATTTTATTTGTATTTAATAAGTTGTGTACAAAATGTGTTACACATGTTTATTTAGATTGATCAGTCATCTACAATATAATAGTTTCGCAAAGTAGTCTTATAATATGTAAGTATTTAAGAAACTATCACGCCATTTATTAGCGACCCGGAATTTTGAAATAGAAGCACTTTACTGACTTCCAACGATACCTCATTTGTCAAATTATAATCAGGAGTTTAGAAGTTATGAGTTTATAATTATATGAACATATTATGTACATACATACTGGTCAAAATCATAACCCTCCTTTTTGCTTCGCCGTAGTCGGATAAAAAGTGAAAAAGACCGCTTTCAGAAAACCATGACATTGTATTTCAGAAATATTTACATAATTTAGCTTCATATAAGAGGTAATCAGCAGGTACATTATATTAGTTACATGACCTTTCATTTTTATTTGTCCGTGCGACACACTCATTGTTTTCGATGACTGTATCTACCTATAACATTCTTATTATCTTCAGTTTTTAGGTGGTCTAGGCGGCATCGATGATAGACGTAGGTACTTAACTGTTTACGTCGTATAAATAAGTAGGTATGTTTTATATGTAGGTAGATAGATACCTATGATCAAACACCTTAATCCGTTAAGCTCCTCAAAGAAATAAATTAATTATGAGATAGCAATGTAACTACATAAAATAACGTTAAGAATAACTATACCTACATACCTATCTAAATATAGATGACCTATTGTTATCTACATTACATGGCGACTCTAACTAAACTCTTATTGTGAAGTCAAATTCGTTAAGTTTATTGCTATAAACTTCATTTACCTACTTATTTTTTTCATAATTCATAATCACATTGTTTGAAACACCTGAACAAATAAACATTATAAAACGTTTTACAATAAAAAAAACAACCGATTTCCAAAAAAAACAATGCAAACGGAAAAATAACTTTAATTTCGGTTTTGAATTTTCATCATTTGCCATCGACTTTCGAAATTAAGGATATTTTTCACTTTTTTGTTGTGGTACCTACCCCACACAAATTCGAATACTACCGGTCTGTGTATTATTGAAGCTTACTCAAAAATTACCCAAGCAAAGTTAATACAATTTATATGAGACCACCTCTGAAGTATCTACTACCTACCAAACAAAAATAATCATCAAAATCAATTCATAATTGGCGGACTAATCGCGTAACAAACATACAAAAAAACAACATACAGTCGAATTGAGAACCTCCTCCTTTTTGAATTCGGGGATGATGACTAAAAAAATGTTTTTTGTCCGTAATGTAGATTATGAAAAAATAACGTACACGTATTTTTTCTTTTTTTACGGTATCAAAAGATTACGGCGATACATTGAGTTATAATGTGCCATGACGTCACTTGTATGTAGATTTTATACATACTTGTGACGTATCAAGTATCAACCCCCACTCCCCAACTTTAATGCGTTGTATCAAGTCATTTTTTTATTATTATGATAAAGCAAAAAATACGTGTCTAATATTTTTTTATTATCTGACTGGCGGACTAAATAGAATTTCTTTTTTTTGACCCAGGCATCATCCCTATTGGGCTTTAAAGTATGAAAATAATGTATAAACCGTTTGTTTGTGCAAGTTAAAAGTTTTGTTAAACACAATCTGTACCTTTAATTGGTTCAAAACAGATTTAATTGGTTACAACCAATTCATATTTAAAGCTAAAACAAATGCGCCGTTGTCATATTTTCTTTAGAACAAAAATAGTCTGAATTAAATGATTTTTTAATTTTTATATTTCACCTAAGGGTTTTTTACATAAATAATCGTGACTGTCGAATTATTATGAATGAAAAACGAAAAAACAGCTTTTAAATCACTGTGAATATGATTATATAAACGAACACATGGCTAAACTGTTTTTATTATATTTAGCCAGTCTTGGTACCTAAGTCATTTAATATGGGCTTATGAGGATCACGCTGGTTTCGAGGATAAACCTTCTCTGCCTTTTTATATAAGTCTTTATGCTTCTTTACAAACATGGATACTTCATAGATACAGAGAGCGGGTAGCGGTAATAAACCAAGTTCTTTAAATATTAGCCTGCAACATTAATCAGGTTGAAGCCCACATATTGCACGAATACACTTTTTTTGTGCAACAAATAGCCTATTTCTGTCGGTACCTATTACCCCACCCCACATAACGAACCCATAGCGTATTAATGATTCAACATAAGCATGATAGGTAGTGATAGCAGTTTTAATATTTGTTATATTTTTAACCTTTCTGAGAGCGTATACGAATATATTTATTCTTTTAGATATATCATTTATTTGTGCTTTCCAATTTATGTCCTAATCTGTTATTACCCTAAGGAATTTCGTTTGTTAAACTTCATTAAGTTTTGGTATATCAAGTTTCAAATTGTATTTATTATTATCCGATTCATTATATTGTATATATACAGACTTATCTAAATAAATTTTTAAGTTATTCATGTCAAGCCATTCAATTAATTTGTCAACCGTGTTGCTAATTTCTGTTTCATGGTCGTAAATTGAATTAGTCTTTTTATTGGACGTCACTGTAATGGAAATATCGTCGGTGAATAATATTCATTTACAATTTGTTATCAGTACCTTTTTTTTGATTGGGTTTGATTTGTTATATTTGTGATTGAATTTATATAGAGTAGGAACAATATTGGGCCCAAGACACTTCCTTGTGGGACCATAATAGTTGCATTTATACTCTGATGACGATGATCATCACGTCTCGGATCATGACGTTGTTTTTATCTAATTTTGTAATAATAACACGTTGCTGTCGGTTATTTAGATATGACGATAGCCATTGAAATGCATTTCCCGCTATCCCGCTTACCTCCAGCTTTTGGAGTAATAAGTCATGTGACACTAGGTCAAAAGCTTTAGATAAATCAAAGAAGAATTCTGGAGTCAGATAGTTTTTATTAATATTGGATAGTATTGTTTTTATCAGGGAGAAATGTCGTAGGTTTGCTTTTTGGAAAGCCATGTTCTCATTCATACCCTAGAGTTATAGGATAACAAAAAACATCTTGTATATATTTGAAATGTGCTAATTAAACCCTTTCATTTGATACCCAATAAGGCATGATAAAAATACGCTTCGTTGCGACTGAATACAGGCAATGAAGCTTAAATTTGCTTAATCCTATTACATATAATAGTTACCTACAGCTCTTACATAACCTTCAGTGTAGGAATGTACGGCGGTACGGGCTACAGCAGCAGGACGTGGATTTGGAGGTGCAGCACAAACTAATCGTATGTCCCACTTCCTATTCTGCCCTATGTGCTCCAAAAAATGCGAATAGTCCCAGTCGTCCCCACATGTATTGCCACCAGGTGGCAATTGGGAAAAAAAAACCCAGTTGCCACCGGGTGGCGACTATATTTGATATAAAAAAGTTGGCAACCCTAGCTGCCACCGACTACGCGCGACGATATGTCGTGGAATTGGCGAAGTTATGGGCCAACAAAATTGAATACACTGTCATCAACGTGACGAAGAAGAAGTCTAGGAATATAAAAAAGAGTAAAAAATAAATGCTATGCTACGAAATACGTAGCGTACGAGTAGGTAGCGTAGGTATCTACGCTACCTTCTCGTACGCTGCGATTGCTACGAAAATAGCTACGAAATTCATTGATCTGAGCAAGCTTTTTGAGAAGAAACCATTATTATTTTATTTAGTAAACAATTCGCATCATTTGTGTTGGCATTATTTAACGAAAAAAATATTGCAATTGGGCTACGATTGCGCTACAAAATATTAATTCATCGTAGGTACTTGAGACTTGAGAATAATATTTTGTTATCCATTACCTACCTAACGATGTTTTGGTTTCAGATTGATTGACAAGGTTATGTCTCATTATACAGTAATTACCTTCAATTATTGATAATGCTGATCACATCAAGGAACACTAATGATAACGATGTTGGTCATTAACATTATTGTAAAAAAAAACACAACAAAAAAAGAAAACAACTTGTACGTACCATAACCGACGAATAAATATCTTTATCTTTAAAATTATGTATACTGTTTTGTTGTGGGTAACGGCGTAACTTTGAAGCGGCCTGTTTAGCAGTGGGCTGTGGGAGTAGACTAGAGTTACTAGACTCGTTGGACTCGTGGTCGCAAGCGCCGAGACTGCTAAGCGTGGGGTCCTGGGTTCGTTTCCCGGGGGGTCGGGCAAAATATCATTCGGGTTTTTCAAAAAAAATTTAAAAAAAATTCAGTATTTTCTCAAGCAGGTATAATGCTTTGTTGTGTCTATGAATAATCCCTATTTCGAAAATTGCTGTGAACCGAAAAAGAAATTCGGTCGAAAGAAACTCTACTACTTACTCGTACCAGTTTTAACTGGAATCCTACCCAAGTCTCCATAGTCTATCTACCTGATACGTCGGCTCTATGGCTCCATGGATAAAACACAGCT
Source organism: Xanthia togata (assembly GCA_963853775.1). Lineage (NCBI taxonomy): Eukaryota > Metazoa > Arthropoda > Insecta > Lepidoptera > Noctuidae > Xanthia > Xanthia togata. The sequence continues at coordinate 9,741,153 of OY970805.1, forward strand.
GATTTATCTAGGTACTTGAGGTAATGACCGTGTTTTACACCGCCATCCACTTACGTACTTATTTCAAGGTTGAAACCTGTTTGAATCGTAGTTGTATAGGTAAATGTAAGTTCTTTTGGCCTTGACAATAATTATATCATAGTTTTAAAATTATACTTCAGTTTTTTTGCAATGAATTTAATCTTTAGCTTTAATTAACAGTCATTTAGACCCGCAGACAGGCGCGACGCGACTCTGGTGGAACAATTTCTATGAAAACTTATCGAAAAGTTCTACCGGTGTCGCGTCGTGTCGTCGCGTCGCCCCTGGTTGCGGGAGCCTTATGTCTTGGGTGAGTACCTACTGTTCGCAATACCTACTAAGGGCCTTATCACTCTGGCGATATTCGAGCGTGTTTTCAGCGAGGCGATTGTTTAACGCTCTCGCTGCGTGTGCGTAGCGAGTACGCCACGTGTGATCAACGTGTTCGCCGCGTTCGCGGAACGAGAGCGGTTAACGTTAGTGTACATCAAGAGAGAGTGAGACAAGCGAGAGTACAATCATTGTGAAACCTCGGAGAACACGACGCAAAGTCGCGGCTTGCTCGCTTGGCACCCGCAGGGAGCGCGTTCACAAATCGCCTGGCTGGAAACAAAGTGGCAATGTGAAAAATCGTCAGTGTGATAACGCTCTAACCTACGATATCTGTTACCTACATAACTTATGAAGATGTTACCAATAAATAAGTAGGTCATCATCTGCCTAGCCTTTTCCCAACTATATTGGGGTCGGCTTCCAGTCTAACCGGATGCAGCTGAATACCAGTATTTTACATGGAGCGACTGCCCATCTGACCTCCACAACCCAGTAACTGGGTAATACGATACCCCTTGGTAAGACTAGTTGTCAGATTTTCGGGCTTCTTACGACCCGTAACGACTATCAAAGATCCACGAATGACAGCCGGGACCAACGGCTTAACGTGCTTTCCGAGGCACGGAGGAGTTTCGGTATGTAAAGATGGTCACCCATCCACAGACCAACCCCGGCAAGCGTAGCTTAACCTGCTGGATCGACCCGTGCGGCAGTTATTACTTAGCCACGAGCTCCTACCACCAATAAATAAGTAGGTACACTTAACATATCTGGAACTTCCGTTTATGTTATGACTAGCTCCACTACATATCTGTGTTTTATGAACAACTGTATAGTTTGTAATTTAAAAAAAACAAGACATTTCTTTCTTACGTTAAATTAAATGTTACGGTAGTACTTAGATACGAGTGCTACAGACTAAACTACCGGAAACTTTAAACACTAGTTGACCAGCGGAAGTAAAACAGACGGACAGACGCTCCTATTACACTAGATATAAGTAGGTACTACTACATAGACATACCTATCTACCGGCAGCACAGTGATGGGGCTTTTTGGTTTTTGTCATAGGGTCATTGGAAAATCTGTCAGGAAAGCTTTTAACCTTTGGTGAATCAGTTGTTCATTTAATAGTTAGCTCTACAACTGTCGATAGACTTATAAAACTATTGTTAGAGCTAAACGCATTCTATATTTAAAGTGTAGTCGTACATTATAATATAGCCATAGTAATAGGTTGGTATCTCTAGTCACTGTTACTGCAGATCTACAAATAACTAGCTGCTCCCCGTGGTTTCACCCGCATAAGTCTCGATCCTGTGGGAATATCGGGATAAAAACTATCCTATGTCCTAACACAGGTCATGGTCTACCCATGAGCCAAATCCGATAAGCCGTGTAACAAACAAACTCACTTTCGCATCTTTAGTATTAGTTAGGATTGTAAAAACTGTGCCAATGGTTTTATTATCGAACAAACTTAGCATATTAAGTCATAGTTTTTATCCTATCACAAAACGCATGGCAAAAGTGATACAATTTCATTATCATCAGCCTATTCTATTCTATTCTATTCTAGACTTTTCCCAACTATGCTGGGGCAACTATTCCAGTCTAACCGGAGCAGCTGAATACCAGTATTTTACATGAAACAGCAGCCTATCCGACCTCCCCGTGTTACCCAGTAAGTTACTAGGTAACACGGCACTGACGACACCCCTTGGTTTTGGGATTTTACTACCCGTTTCGATAATTTGTCACACCAAAATCGAATACTTAGTGCGGATTTTACCAATGAAACAGGCCTTAGTGTGAGTTTCTTCCCTTGCCCTTCACTGGCCTTCACTCGCCCTAAAGAAACTCACACTACTCTGAATGCGATCAGCACTTCTAAACCGCTTTCAAGATCGGTCAGTGTCAATATTCCATTACATTGTTGACACTGACAGCTCTTGAACACAGTTTAGATGTGCTGAACGTGTTCATTTTCGTTGGTGAAATTCGCCCTTACTGGGACAAAGTTTTGTCACAGGAGTGAGTGCTAGATACATCGACACTTGCAGGGTTATCAAAGAACTAAATATCAAGCATAGCTTTCTACTTAACACTAGATATAACTCACAGAGAGCGTTGAGCCAATAATTTATGCGGCCGATAACGTTCGCCTCTTGTCCTCTGTAATGAGGAACAATACAATACAATACAACACCTTTTGTAAAGATATATGGGGATCTATCTTTGAGTCCTTCATTATCATTATTGTCTACAAGTATATCATCTGTTCCCGCTTGGTACACCGGTAAAAAAGGTATCTCTGTCATGTCGAACTGTCCATTTGATGTCCTTCTAAAATGTTGATTTAGAAGTAACCGAATCTCGTTGAAGATCTATGATAGATTTTTATGATTGAAGACAAAAAAACAGGAGACACCACAGAAGTTACAAAATATCAAGGGTTGAAGTCAAAGACAACAGATGGTCTATCCGTCTAAGGGTCAGCAGCGTCCTTCTGTCTGATAACAACCACTCTGTACTCTGTATGCTCTGCATCAAACTGCTTCACACATATATTGGCTCGATGTCAAAGAAATTGACAGCTCAGTGCTCTCTCAACGAGTCTCGACACATTGACTATTTGCTCGTCCGCTCTATTGTATTTTTATAAACGTTACAATTAAACGCACCGTTAACGTCAAACGTTAGAATGGGTAAATTTAGCACCCCAAGAGTTGAAGAAATAGGAATAGAAATGATTTTAGAAAGTTTTATCACCTATCCAATGGCCGTTGGCTTCAGAAAATAACGCGCTCCACGTTATCGATATCTTAAAGTGTTAACACCGCTCAGCCTTATCTCAAGTCAGTATCTTAGGGTGGGGTAATCTGTGATAAATGACACTTTATCATTTATGTCCTTGTCTGTCTGTATGCAAACAGAATCACGCTGCGGTGAGCTGATCTTACGGATGTAAATAAAAACGTAGGTTAAGGTGGGTTAATCAGATAAACAAGAGCTTGACACAAGCCTTGACCTTGCACTTGACACCGAGCCACAAGGACATAAGAATAAACATTTAATTCTGAAAGAAACGTCAAAACAAAAGACGTCACAACTCCCGTTCTTGTGCAATACATTAGTACTGAAAAAAAAACTGAATGAATTTGTTGGCAAGTCGGCAGCAGGCAGCATGCACACATAATTATGTATTATATTTTTGAAGCGGTAAAATGTATGTGGTGTTAAAATTTACTTCAGAAACTTTAAGAGGTGCTTTAGACCATCGAACTGACTAAATAACTTTTACAATAGGAGCAACTATGAAATCGCGGGAAAAAAACAGCTGTTCCATAGTAGTTTTTAAATTTATGGGACAGCTGTTTTGTTTTGGGATCGCTATTTCAAAGTTGAACCCATAGTAAAATTTAATCAGTTCGATGGTTTAAAGCACCTCTTAAAGTTTGCAAAGTTAATTTCTACTAAAATACTAGCCATATAAATTTATATCTATGGTACTAGCACATTTTCTGATTCGGTGTGTACCGATCTACCGATTCAGTCAATTCAGTGCTAGTCTAGCTAGAGGTGAGGTGATGCTGCTATGTGATTTCGGCCACAGCGACATTCTGGTTTTCGCTTTCGTCATGGTGATTTAGAGCTTCGACTCCATGGCTATGACTACTATGAGTTTATCATTAAACTCTTTTCAACACAATAACCGCATGTTTCTGACCTTCATCTATTTTTTTTTTTTATATTAATGGTTTTAAACTATAGCAACGTTATGATTTATCATTCTCGTCTTGTAAAGATGCAGTGCCGTTGTAACATTGAAAATGATCATAAACATTGACATGACCTCGAGTACCACAACAGGTTTTTTCATGGGTATTGATTGAGTATGTTAGCAATTATCATTTCATGATTTTGTTTGTACATCACCACAACTTAACACTCAAACAAGGCCGTATTAAGACGAATTCTATCGTTCGATATAATATAATGCTGAGACTTGCCGATTGCCTTGATAGCTTATAACGAGAAGGGGATCTAAGCCAGTTAGCAAATAATTACGATTAGTGGAAGTTTTTGGTCATTTTCCATGTTAATCAAGACATCCCACTGTGAGTTGTGACGGCCAGGATTCTCCCATAAACATCAATTAAAACTATTCTCCCGTCTCTACAGTTGGGATGTTGCCATAAAAACTACTGTTATTATATTAACGCATTCCGGAAGGCGCTTGCGTTACATAAATAGTGTGTCTCCAACAACAGCGTGCGCGCACGCATCGGTGCGGTGTTTGACGCGCCTCCGTCGCCCGCGCTGCTCGCGCCAACCGATGCGTTGGCATAGGTTAGGAACCCACTGGCAGCTCAACGGCATGCCTTTCCCGCTTTGAACTGGCTTGGCTTTTTCCGTTGACACCGATTTATGCATCTATGAACATAATGTCAGCTGAGATAATCCTACGCCTGTAGGAACACAATGTAAATAATTCTGCTAAAATAAAACGCAAAATCGCAATAGCTTATACCTAATTTAATGTTTATTTATTAGGTAGCAATGAGTGTGTGGTACCTACTAAAAGTCGTTCAACTCTGCATGTTCATAACAGATGTCCTTCAACAGATCATTAGCTACATTTATTGCATTCACACTTGTTCACACTACATTGTTTTGAAGACGTAAAACATAAAGCCAGATTCCACCTAGTGACTAATGTATGAACCTCTATGTAGGTATACAAGGTGTTTTTTTTATATCCCATAACTCTAGGGTATGAATGAGACCATATCAATGAATCAACTGGCATATGTTTATAACTAACAGTTTTTGATTTATATATACCTACTGACAAAGTGCGCCTATGGTCTTTAAAAACTTAGCGTGGGAAGTCGGAACTCCTTCAATTGTTTAAAAACGTTAATTGGCTGCAGCAGAGCAGAGGTTTTTCAGCTAAACCAAAGCAACGATTTTAAACATAAGTAACAAGATGTTCGTCTAGCAGCCTAACAAATTGCTGATTAAAATAAACTCTCCACGTAATAATCTAATTCGTGATACGAGTAGTCATGTACCTACCTAAGATCAAAATTATACGGTCACAGACCGTCATGATTCGTTAACAGCCACGTTCAAAAATAAATCATTGGCCTGGCCTTGGTCTGAACTGAACACTGTAATATTATGCGCACTCCGATGCATGATAATAGTACAAAATATTATAGACCTAAGATTTATAGCTTTACTGAAAGGTAATAATCATATTTTACAAATACAAACAAACAGGTAGGTAATAAATATAATATAAAAACCGGCCAAGTGAGTGTCGGACCACGCACAATGAAGGGTTCCGTAGTTGAAATGAATTTATCCCAAGATAAAACTTACTTAACATTTTATTTGAAAAACATGTTCTCTCATACGGAATGTATGGGAGAACATGTTTTTCAACTGTAAATGTAAGTTTGTCGATTATTACTCGAAAACTTGTACAGCCAGCCACCATGGGATAGATGTGAAAAAAAAACATCCCCACTTTACGTGTAGACCGTACTGGAGGAGACAAAAAAAAAACCAAAACCCATGATTTTATTTTACCACTTTGTCGGCGACATTAATATGTATATCCATGCCAAATTACAGCTTTCTAGTACTAATAGTCACAGGTTTTTTTAGTAGATACTAATAGTCACAGGTTTTTTTATACTGCATGTTGATAATTATTGTATATTTATTATTAGGCAGGACATAATGGAACTGTAAGTTACCTAACATCTGTCTGCAAAACCTATGCCCACAATAAAAAGATTTGATTTTGACATTTCGGACACTCGGGCTCGTGTTCCTTCAGTTGCCTGACACTCCAAAATTAATTTACATTCAGAATTCACTATGCTGTTGTTTTGGCCCAAATGTTATATGTTTTCTACGTTCTTCTCCTTTACTTGGTTTTGTTTGGTTACTAGGGCCAGTTGATTCTTTGATATCGTCTGATTCATAACCTAGAGTTATAGGATATAAAAAACACCTTGTTTATTATTATTTTAAGACTGTTAGCTTTTTAAATTATGTAAATATTAATTTTAATTGAAAGGTAAAGGAAACTAAGGGTGGGTATTTATTTATTTGGGATCTCCAACAAAGGATGTACGGATACAATATTACAAAAGGCGTTTTCATCCCACCATCTCGGAAAGAGTATTTTTAATCTTCAGTATCTGAGTGGAAAAGCCGTTTTTATTCTCTAGAGGATAAAGTAAATTGAATTTAGAACATCGTGTGCACTAAGTTTGTGAATTAAAAAAAACATTAAACCTATTTACTGCTACCTCTATGGTGCCGAATATATCATACAACTTTTTTTTAATTTGTTAAAAACTCAGACTCGGAACCTTCTTGGTGTTCTTTTTTCAATTTGCTTTGTACGCGGTTCTTTACGCGGCATTTTTTCACGTCATTGTTAAACCTTAGGTATATTAAAAACAAGAAACTTGAAAACAAGTGAAAAAACTAAAATGAGTGATTCTAGCGACGAGGAAGTTTGCTTGACGCCAACAGAATTGACTGAAACTGTTAATAATGCGCAAATGAGCTTTCTCCCTCAACAATCACGCGAGAAGTATTTAAAACAGTACGATATGTTCAACACGTGGCGACTAGCAAAAGGAGCCAAAACTTTCTCAGAAAACGTTTTGCTGGCATATTTTATAGAATTATCCGAGAACAAGAAAGCAAGCACTCTATGGAGTACGTATTCGATGCTAAAAGCAACAATAAAGATGAAAAAAGACAAACATATCGATACCTATCCTAAATTAGTGGCATTTTTAAAAAGAGCCTCATCTGGTCATCAACCAAAAAAATCGAAGGTTTTCACAGTATCTGATATTGAAAAGTTTCTTAACGAAGCACCCGATTCCGTATATTTGGCGGCAAAAGTAAGTCAGTTGCACATTCAGTATCTACTTAAGTATATTAATCTCAATTAAATAGTATACTTAGTAGATGTTGATAGGCATAATTATGCGTTCATATCAATTTTATTCATTTATCTACTACAATACTCTTTACGTTACAGGTTGTTCTTATTATTGGAATAAACGGAGCATGTCGAACTAATGAACTAACACAACTTAATGTCAAAAACATTGAGAAACATTCAGATGACTTACTATTAATTAATTTACCTAATACAAAGACAAAAAGAGACCGCAACTTCGTCATTCGCAAGGAATACGTAACGATTGTTGAGAAATATCAAGCCTTACGCCCGCCTAACACTCCAATCAATCGATTTTTTCTACAGTATCGCAATGGAAAGTGTGTTAGACAGCCTATGGGTACTAATAAAATTGGCAGTATCCCACGAGAAATAGCAACATTTCTTGAACTTCCAGAACCCCTGTTGTACACGGGTCATTGTTTCCGACGAACTTCAGCCACACTTTTGGCTGATTCCGGAGCTGATCTGCTGTCCCTTAAGCGCCACGGAGGCTGGAAGTCCAATGCAGTTGTAGAGGGATACATAGAGGATTCCATCCAAAATAAGTCTAAAATATGTGAAGGCATCGTAGGAGCCATTACACTGAAAGAGCCTCAATCGGATCCTTGTACTGGCCCTTCTACATCAAAAATAAGCCGTTATGAAACACCTAACCATCTCCCTCTCTCTCCAACATTCACGCCAAGGGAATCCGATGAATCGGTACAACTATTAAGTATGACAGATAGTTTACCGAAAAACAGTACACAAGTGACTAACACCAATATTACAGTACCAAACAAAAATATTACACTCAATTTAAATAACTGTAGCAACGTTACTTTAAAATTTTCTTAATTATACCTTAGTATTATTTTGTTATAATTTAAAGATTATTCTGTAATACTTACCTGTCATAATGTAGTAATTAATACCTAAACTGAAATAAAAGTGTACCTATCTTGTGATTGTAAACGTTTTTTTTTTTGCATTTAGTCATTTCCTCGCTGAGGTGGAATGAAAAGTTACGTGTTGCACTCGAGTGCAAAGATTTTTCACCTCGTGCTCTTTTGATTCCCTCGCTAACGCTCAGGATTCTAATTTTGAATCACTCGCTGCGCTCGTGATTCAATTTTAGAATCCTTCGCTTGCTCGGTCATCAAAATTGAACACGCGGTTAAAAAGCAACTTTGCACTCTTGTATAACAAATAACTATTTTACGTGTGCTCCTTCAATTACAGGACGGATAGGAGGAGGGATTATCGGCCGACATTCAATGATTAACTTTAACGTTTACATGATACAAATTCGTTGTTTCATCCAAATTGAAGGTTAACCGTGTAGTTACCTATTCCAGCGATAGAGTCGTCTAACGTCTAAAGAATCTATCGCTGGACTTCAAATGATAAAATTAAACATTTTTTTATGGAAGTTTAGTCAAGGTTAACAGCTGAACACAACCTTCTTTTTGTACTAAGTTATAAAGTAAACTATGTTTGTTTTATTTTACCTTTAAGTTGATATTAGCTGGTTACAATATATCTGTTGTTGGAAGATATTATGTACGTACCTAAATACCTAGCTATTTTAATAATGACTACTTATCTAATGAGTATTGATCACAGTTACTTTAATGACTGACTAACATCCCGCCGATAAAATATAGACTTTCCATTGACCATCACGTGATTATTTATTTTTTGACTCAAAACGGAATATCGGTTTATCTCAGTTATTAGGACCAATTATTAGAGGAAACTAAATTTTGAGAATACCAGCCTAGGTTCTCAATGAAAAAGATTTTTTTTTGAATTTATCAAAATTAAAAAAAAAACAAAAAAATGCTCAGCAAAAAAAATGTTCAGTCATTTCTATATTTGTCAGCAGAAAAAAAATGTATTACAGCTGGTGATGATTAGATTTGATTTATTAGGGTTCCGTACCCAAAGGGTAAAAACGGAACCCTATTACTAAGACTTCGCTGTCCGTCCGTCCGTCTGTCACCAGGCTGTATCTCATGAACCGTGATAGTTAGACAGTTGAAATTTTCACAGATTATGTATTTCTGTTGCCGCTATGACAACAAATACTAAAAACAGAATAAAAATAATATTTAAGGGGGGGTCCCATACAACAGACATGATTTTTTTGCCGTTTTTATAGATAAAAATGGTAAAAAAATCATGTAATGGTACGGAACCCTTCTTGCGCGAGTCCGAATCGCACTTGGCCGGTTTTTATAATGATTTCTAAGTATAATATGCAAAGAAAAATTTTAATGTGATATTATTTATTGTAATTTTATTAGATTTTTTTAATGACAACTACTTATTTTAAATTTCTATTTATTTCATTTATTTTGAATCACGCTACTAATCATATTATATAAAATTGAACTTTACCAGTATCATTAAGACCTTCTATTCTAAACACATGTGATACTTATGCAATAAAAATATGAATTTGAATAAGTCAGTATAAACATCTTAGTTATCAACATCGCCATAAGAGCCGGAACCTGTATCTAGGTTCTTTCAGTCGTCCACAATTTATTCATTAAAGACTCTTTCTATTGGTGCATTTGTGTCGGGCAGATATAATATATAAACAATTAAAATACAAATGTTTTCATGGTTTAGGTTGTTGTTGGGGAACCCTTCTTCCCAACGACGGTTTCTGAAAACGGAACAATTTTGCGTCCCCAGGTTTTTTTCGGGGACACCGGGACGAAGAACCAAAAAAAGGGACGTATGGTCGCGTTAGATATACAGCCAATGTTATAGCTAACGTTTAAGTTTTCCTTCATAATCTGCGCCCTAATTGTGCGTAACATAGGTACTTTCAATCTCAATCTGAATGATTTTAAAGGATATTGCTAATCCATTGCTTCATAAATGTTCGGAAAGTTTGTCTGCTCAACAACGTAAATAACGCAATGAATGTTGTTGAACTGTCAAAATGAAAGCGATGGCTACTGTTACTGTGTTTTTCAATTATCCCGCTGTTCAGTGTAAAAGATGATGTGTTAATTTCCTTCCACCTTTTCATGATAAGAATTACGGGTTTAAGAACTTCTAATACTGACAGGTAACCCATTTTAAGTAAAGGCATTTAAAATATTTACTGAAAGGCTTATCGAGTTTGTAAAAAGTTGATAACATGTCATCACGCCTGGGGCCATATTATGAAGTATTAATGCCATCATTATTCCACTGCGAAAATAGGAAGGTGCTAGCGGCTTTGTATAGCTCCGTCTCTCACTCACACTGAAATAATAGTGGCATTAATACGTCATAATACGGCCCCTGTTTTCCACGAAGTCTCAGGCAGAGGTGTACCTAGTACCTACAGATAGTACAACCTCATTTTCCTGACTTTGTAATCCAACCTAGGACCTCAGGTCAGCTGTAGCGCTTATCTATCTTCTCAATCTTAATTCTCGAGGTGAAAGCTACAGCGAAGCCCACGAATTTTACTTACGTTCTTTTTTTTTAATTGCAGGTTCGTATCAGGTTGCAAGTTGATCAAAATATGATTCGCGACCGAAACAAATAAATTTATTTACAAAATAACCATTATAATGATGATTTTCACAGTTCAGACTTCATATTACTCTATTGAATGACTTTCATGAAATCCTGACGTTTTCGGTCAATTCGTTGTATCGATGAGTTTAATGATTTTAATTCTATCCGTCGTAGGTATTTATTTGATCAACATACCTACTACCTAGGGTTACCAACCCTACTACATTAGAGGCCTAAATCCTATATTTTAAAATAGGGCTGGCCTATTCTTTGGCCAATGAATCAGCATTGCCATAGAACGTGGCAATGCTGCCAGCCTTTTGGGCACTTTTCCTGTTGACAGTGATGCGGACGAATTTTTTGATGCCCTTATTCCTCCCCCCCTCCTCCCCTTTTTATATACTTGTACATATTATTATTATTTTAAGTCTGTTAGTTTTTTTTTTAAATACGTGTATATAAAATCGAGCCTACATGGAAAAAAAATTAAAAGAAAAAACATAGTAGGCGAAACTACTATATTTTTATTTCAATACAAAATAGCGAGATGATCGCAATATGACCAGTATTATTAACCTCATAAAAGTCTCATGTTAACGAATCTATCTTCACTGAGTGACTGCCAAAAAAATAATTTCAATTGCTTTTCTGAAACCGGGGGCTACTTACTAAATATTCTAGTTTAGGCACACTGAGAGATGAGTATTTATAACATAGTATTACATTAGATAATAATATCAGTAACTATAAACATAAAGTAATAGGTAAATAATTATAAGGTCCAGCCTCATACGTCTGATAAATTACGCATTATTAGTGGAAAATAATAACACGTGCGGCGGGAAACACGCGGCTCGTGAGATAGCTCCATCAATGAAAATAGTTTATTTTTTTAACAGACACGCGATCAGCTGGTATTCTATTTAATATGTAAAATAATTATAGAAATATTTTATGATTATATAGCTATATTACATTGATTAATTGCTTATAGTTTTTTTTTTGTTTACTAAATTCTCAAGAGCGACTGACCTTGTATAACGTCTCAAGGTGTCAGCTTGTGAAAAATAAAAACAAGGGAACTTTTAAGTTGTATTTTAGTGGTAGCCTCGTATTTTATTACTCGTACATTGAACGTATTATTTTGAAGTTTGAATGTAAAAAATAAATAGGTAACTAAACGCACTGTAGTTTCGCCAATTAAAATGTGATTTTATACAATGCTAATTTATTGATATTAATTTATTCAATCGTGTCGTGTCGTACAACTGGTAGAAATAAAACAACAACACATTGAATTACTTATTTTACTATTTTTCAGACCTGAAAAAGAAGGTAATACATATACCTAATGTATTACCTTCTATTTAGTTTACTTATTTACCTTAGATTAAGTGTCAAAGAAAAGAACAAAGCAGATGCGGTATTTTCTATTGGAAAGAAGTTCTTTAACGCGACTTGAGGTAGGAGTACCTACCTACCTAAACTGGTAAAATCTGGTGAAATCATCTCGTACGAAAAAGCGATATGCCCGAAATAGTCCGTTGTATAAATGTCAAAACTTGAGACCAAGATGGCTCTGTATAGGTAATATATTTACAAGAGGTCTATACTTTGGTTTGTTAGGTTACAGCTTAGAAATTGTGCACAACGTCTAATGATTGAAATACCTACTAGGTATCTTAAATTCATGCAAACCTAGTACTTTTTGTGCCAAGTTTCAAGTTTATTAACTCTTGGAATAAGATGATTGTTCATATAAACGAAGTCCCCCTTTTTGCCCCTTTAAAGGAGGAATTTTCTTAGTCTACGTTATTAAAAGAAGATGTGTGCAAAATTTCACGTTTGTAGACCAAGTAAGTTTCGGCTCTGCGGATATGTCAGTCAGTCAATCAGTTTCTCCTTTTATATATATTAATTAAGTTAGGATTTGGATAATGTCATCAACTTCTTTCTCTCCTCCGTGGTCTTCAACACGAACAGCTAATCAATTCCCTATTTTTCAGGACTCACGCTATTTTTAGGTAAGGATCAGTCGATCATTTTCATATTTTTCAGGGCCCAACTTTTTTACCTTTAAAAAAATATAAGTTTATTTTAAGTTCAGTAGGTAGGTCACAATCGTCACCCTATAGGCGGGTGACGATTTAGACACTTGCATCCACGCTTGCATCCGTCAAGAGGGTGATTCTACCCGTCATACTAAACAACTTTCAACATGAAACTCGAAGCAGATTCGCGAAAAAAAAAACAAATTCTATACACCTGTAAACAGACACTATTTAGATTATTGTATATTTTTTTATTACGTATCGTAGGTACCTAGAGTCGGCCACCACTGAAGTCCGGCGGAAAATTGTGGAACTAAATATTTTTTAATATGCAATTTGAATTTGATGCAATGACAGACTAGAGCGCCGCGTCTATCGGACTTGAATGGTGGCAAGGACTCTTCAGATGTATTTCATAGCGAAAGTTGTTTAGTAGGTATGACAGGTAGAATCACCCCCTTGACGGATGCAGGTCACTAAATCGCCACCATGTATATCTAAAAGCTGTTGACCGAAAGCAGACATAGGTATATGTTCGTATATGTACCTACCTACCTATAACACTATATCATTACATATTACATTCACTATTTTGCATTTTCAGTTAGTTGTAAGGTCATGGGGTCAGGACCCTCATTGTTCTTCCAATTTTATTATTCATCCTTCTTGTTTCAGACATGTGTGTATTATTTATTCTACACTCGTGATTGGAAAGCATTTGAATTGGATCCATGTACGAAGTACCTACATCTATACTATCTGTTGAGCTTATTTTTTTATAGTTGTATACCTACCTTTGTTCTGGCTACAGAAAATTCGATCCCATCCATTCAAATACAGTGTGATGAAGAACAAGTTAATTTCCCTTTACGCCATGTTTTTTTCATAGTAGTCATTTGATAGCATAGTATTTACATTTTTCTAGGAAGTTATAAAAGCAATGAATAATTTATCTATCGTAATTAATACACACGTAGAGCATCAACATGCAGTAAAATTATAAGTGGAATTTTAGTGATACTTTATCTGTAACCTAGAAATTTCGCATAAACGGAAAATATTTACTAATTATGTCTGAGAAGATTATAAAATATGTACTTATCAAACTTTTAAATTAAGTTTGAATTTAAAACCTCATAACACAACATAACATTTAAGTAAGTATTAAACATTTTGATCAGAGGACCAATTGACTTGGGTCCAATGTCTAATTCAAGTTTTCCAGAGCATTATTTGCTTCAAATAGTATTATCCCCGATAGGTACCCGTAATGAGCAGGTAGGTACTAGGCATATTGAACATTTACTAACACAGTTATGACATCCGTGAGTGGTGATAACACTGATAGTAGGGCGCAACGACCCGGATTTGTATAATAAATATTGTAAACTACTTATAAGTTAAAATATTGAGTGTCTCGTCAAGTCTCGTGGCAAAACAGCTGACGGGTAGTACAGAACGACGAGCAGGACAGAAGTACCTAAGAATATATCTACGCCTCAATTTAATGTATTCTCTTATGTCCAGACAAGCTACCTATACTATAACTTTATCGTGTAATGATTAGCCGCTTAGCCAGTCAGCAAGGTTGGCCACTATGGAAGACCTTTGCGAGGCTAACGCTAAAGCTGTCGAAGTGGCCGGATTCCGGACGAAGAAGGAGGAACTACTAATGGTGCTTAAGAAGAGCTGAATCAATTCTGATTGCCATCGACCCAAATAGAAGAAGGTACAAAACTAGCGACCACCACGATACATGTTTTCAGTGACATGCAGCGGATAAATAATAAGGGAACTAAAACTAATTTTAGCATTCCATAACTCACAGAGCAAGGTGAAAAGTGCCAAATGCTAACAATGTTACCGGAGATAGTGCAGACATTCAGCATATTTGTCTTTTTTTGGGAGCCAGCAAACAAATCCTTCAATGCGGAATACAGCACTGACGAGGATCTTATACACGCATCGAGACACCTGTGTTCCTGGTTCCTGTGATCCAGACGTGATACGATGCCCGTATAGATACCTTGTTTAATTTATTTTAGCCGAAGTGACCGTAGATCTGCACTTGAGATTGTGACGATATAAGATCGTCAAACGATTCGTTTGGTCGCTGTCGTATGCCCATTATAAGATACAGTAATGAAAAAAGAAGCTACGATAGTGGTTACATCAGAAGCCCAAATAGTCTGGCAAGCGGTCTACATTATAACATCACTACCTAGTAATATGTCACACAGGTCAGATGCCAACAACTTCGTTTTGATCAGCCACATCAGCCCTCGGTATATTTTCTAGATATCGCAATAAATTGATAATGTTTTTTTTTTTTAATACTTGAAAAATTGATTATTATTTTAACAACCTTCTTTGAGATACTCGTAAATCGAAAATGCTGTATTAGTATGAAAATCCATAACTCGTGTTTAGCGGCCAAATAATTAATATTGGAACTCCTAGCTGTCTAGTAATTTAAAAATGGAACGAACTTTTTACTTCGGAATCATGGCAACCAAGGTTTAAAATAGAAACGGCATGTTATTCTAGTGGAATCGTAAAACAAACGAGTTGAATTAAGCAAAGTTAGAAAACAACGGAAGAATAGTTATTTATCCAACATGTGAGGAAAGTTCGTTTTTCCAAAACGAATAGCAAATGAACTTGCTCACATGTTGCATACAAAACTTATCATCACTCCCAGCAAGAAAGTATTCAGTCATCATAGGTAAATAAATTAAATAGACACAAAGCAAATCAAAATAATTCTTTATATTTTAAAATATCTTTAAAACTTAACATAAAAAAATCAGGCAAGGTTAGTTTCTGAACGGGATCATTACTTTCCTCACTGTCCAAACAGTGAGGAAAAACCAACTTTCCTCACTGTTCAAGCAGTGAGGAAAACCCAGCTTTCCTCACTGTTTTCGTAGAGGAAAGACACTTCTTTCGTGCGGGAGTGTTGAAAAATACAATTATTTGTATTATAAACATGACGCCTAGAGAAAAAAATAAAGCACCCAAACACAGACACACAAACTGGGGGGAAAATAAACGTCACATCCACGCAAAACGCTCATCGCTCTGCATTCGTTCAGAAAGCTGTTTAGACTGAAAGCACAAAGGCTGGGGAGAAACAAAGTTATGACAATATAACTGCGCATAATCTATTTCAATTGATTCGTTATCAGAACATACTGTTTTTCTAAGAGACTAATTAGCCGGTCTAGACATTAATAGCACTATTAATTGGCATTCGAGGACTTGAATTGCTTTTTATGTATCCACGAGACGTCTTTTATAAATATGAGATGGCAGGGCTTATCTCACGACACTTAGTTCCGGCTACTATTAACATGTATTATTAATGACTCATTAACTCGTTAGCCTTTACATATTAATATGAGAAAAGTACAACAACAGACACTGGCGTTTTGGCTTTGTACAAAACGCGTCGTTTTGCATATGAATCCCATTTGTCTGAAGAAAATTTTACCTAAAACACTTCAATATTCTCCAATATACAGGTTGGTGATTTCTATAGTCACCTACATCTGGCAAGGGGTTACAATAGTTTTGTCAAACTATTGTAATTTCTAACGGAAAGAACAGGGTTAACCGCAACATCCGTAGACAGGGTTCTAGGTTCTGGCAACTCGCTTGATATGTTTGTTTTATCAATGTTTCAGAATATTATTTACAAAATAACAATAACATTTTAACAGAACAAACAACAGTAAGTATCACTTCTGTACCTATCTGGAATAATTTAAGACGATATCGCGATGTAAACAAATTAAAATTCAACATTAAACAAGTTATCTTGTCAAATAGAACAAAAATAGACGGAGAGCTATTAAAATAATGACGCGACCGACTTATTTTATGTCATAATGAAATAGACGTAAAAATCTGAAGTAATTAAATAGGTTTTTGTGTCGAATTACTGTTTCCGACGATAAAAATAAACATTTCGATCACCAGAGCATTGGCCAGGCTTTTTCTATCTACTGAGTAGAGTACGTACAGACCTCCTTCCTTTCTCTCCTTTCTTGGTAGTCTGTGCGTCTCATCCAGGTTTTACCAGCGGTCTTTTGTAGGTCATCCACCCATCAGGCAGCCATGTTTGTCACTTTTGTCAGTCAAAATTCTTAGGTAGGTACCGTCTCTCGGCAGCCAAACAATTAGGGCCCGTAACAACTGCCATCACACGTCTAGCCAAGTGACATAATGTACAGACGCCAGCAGGTCAACCTACCCGAAACTCAAATTTTCCCAATCAACTTTGAACCTTATACTTTGGTGATAAAGTTGAAAATCTCTTAAAGACATTTGACAGATTGTAGTTGGTTGATGTGGTGGCGTCTGTACACTGCTTTAAAGGATGTTTTGGCGCTCGAATGACGTTGACAGTGGGGCGCTGTGGGTAATCATATGTGCAAGTTTCTTTTGTGAAATGTATTGAAAAACAAGATGGCGGCGTTAGTTCCGATTTTGCCCACGCCAAAAGAATCTTGTCGCGCTATAGTAGCTATTTATGGATTATACTAGAATAGAACGTAGGGTCCTTATGCTTCGTGTGTCGATTATCCATGACTACGTGAGGTGTTTACACACTTGATGTGTCCCCTCGTCATCATTTTAGGTGTCATTACATCACATTAGTCAGGTCAGGGGCAATTTGAGCAGTGGGCGGCGGCAGAGTGAACTTAGGGCCCTAATCTTTACTGCTTCCTCGTTTGTATAGAGTTGACCCGTTTCAAAACAACTAACATTTAGGTGATCAATATAATAACGAAGATTTAATAAGAATTTCCGCTTGGGAAAATGTGATGGTAAAATAATTTCGTTGTGTAGGTAATTTTACGGACTATGATGTAGTCATTTACAAAGGATTTATACTCTGAATCTGAACATGGTCTCTTTATGGAATACTCGTAGAAAACAAAAATTAAATCCCAGAAGAAAGAAAATATCGTGACAAAATCTTACGTCAAAAACCCACAAAATTACCTAATCGACGATTCCCTAGCCGGGAAGGGGTGTTACTGATCGATATAATTAAGTAGGCATGCTACGTAATATTATGAAAAAATATCGCGAGTACATAGTGACAAAAACACAATACAATTATTTAGACAATTTTGATTTAAATTTTTATTATTTAATTTAAATTTTATTAAGTACCTACCTAATAATTTTATTTTGATTTTGTTATTTTAAATTGATGATATTTTTTGGATCATGTGGTCTGCAATAATAGTAGATTTTACAACAAGTGCACAAAACGAAACATTTTTATCCGAGACTTATTATTAGCAGCCCGAGACGAAGGCGAAGGCTGATAGTTAAAACATTTTATCCTCGACATTACTCGAGGATAAAATGGTTTTGTGGACGAGTTATAAACTGCTTTTCACTTCGATTGCGAGGAAATAAAACAGTAGTATAACATAACATTTCTTTAATTAAAATTCAAAATAAAATTAGTAAAGTTTTGAATACTGAAGGAAATTGTTTTTCCCGGCATATTAACGGTATTTACCATGTCTTAAAAACACATAAGGCAAATAAAATAAAGTAAATATTATATAATAAATAATTCTATCTATGAACTTCTTATTGTGTTTGGTTGCATGGCTAACTATCTACTAACTATCTACTCATAATTCAATCAAATTCATTTTCTTCGCCTCTATATTAAGGCAAAGAAAATGAATTTGATTGAATTATGAGTAGATAGTTAATGCACTTGTGCACAAAATTCGATTTTGTGCAGCCTATATCCTGCACAAATAAGCACTTTCAGAGCATGAGAAATGAAAAGATTTTTATTTATTAAGTAATAAAATTATTCCCAACAGTTAAATAGACATTACGTGTTTTACCTATTTTTATTTTTTATTTAGTTTATCACACGAAGACGATTAATACGTTTTTAGGTTGAAAGATATTGGATGTTATGCCAGGCTTATCTTACGGAATATTGCGTATCTACGGGCTATAAATCTAGATTAAGCGAATATTTTTATCAGAAAAATCCTAATAAATGTGACATGATAGCAGTTTTGTGTTTGGTGAAGGTGTAGGTATTACATAATGTATAGGTAGATAAACTTTTTGACTCCTTAAACGAAACTATTTGCATTCAATATTACCTATTTTTAGTTATGAAATAATCCTAAATTCCTAACTAATATTAAAAATGCGAAAATGTGTATTTGTTTGCTACGCTTTCACGCTAAAACGGCTGAACAGATTTGGATCCGTTCAGACATAGGATACTTTTTGTCCCGATATTCCCACGGGATCGAGACTTATGCGGGTGAAACCGCGGGACACAGCTAGTTTATTAAAATTAAAGCCAAGGTCACTGATTCAGATTGGGAAGATTAAGATAAAACGGTTAAAATGTAAATTTTAGTAATTCGTTTTAAAAATAATCTCCGACCGCTGAGTCTGCGTTCCTTACACCTACCAGTTTTATACAGTCCTTTCACAGTTAATATTACATCTGACAGCAACCTTATAGCAACGACAATAAAGATCACTGTGATTCAAAATCAGGAGTAAAATAAAAGTTAAAGGACTGCAAATGCTGAGTCCAGAAGAACACGTGTTTTAGGAATTTAAACTTTTCGTTCGTAATATTGTCCATCTGACAATATTAGGAACGAGGTATCTAGTTGAACATCTACAGAAATTTGTTTCGTAGGTATCATCTTTTCAGCCGAAAGACGTCCACTGCTAGACATAAATGGCCTTCCCCAAGCACCGCCGCTTCGACCGATTCTGTGCTTCCCGCATCCAGCAGTTTCCTGCGGCCTTCACAAGGACATCAGTTCATCTTGTGGGAGACGTCTTCCGGGACGCGGTCGCCACTTGTAGGTATGCCAGATAATACTTAAGAGGGAACAGGGGCTGCGAGGAATTTGAAAAATAGGTATTTGAAGAAACTATTGCCGTCGCGCTGCGCCCGAAAAACCGAGTTAAACCCCGTAAAGGGCGATAGGGACAACTGCAGCTCAGACCGATTATATCACAAATTTTTTAACGAAAACGACGTTTGGCATTCTCCTTTTTTCTCAACGAAAACTTAGCCGATTTAATATTTTTTTACATTAAAATTTTAAGAAAGAGTATGTCTAGGTTCCTATTATTTTCTTTTATGCTAAAAACTTTTCCGAATTAGTCTGGTACTTCTCTAATCACGGCGGTAAAACTGGGGCATTTTTGTAATTTTTGGAGGGTCATAGTTTCCTTACTTATTAATTGCTGAAAAAAAGGAAATGACAGGGACATACCTATAGAGACCCTGATTTTATAAAAAATGACAGCTTAGATGCATTATTCAGGACAAAAACAGGGAATACGTTTGTATGGAGAACCGCGGGCCCTGTTCCCTCTTAACGTCAAAATACATAGGTACTACGCAAAAAGATGAACAGAAAAAAGAAATATGAAGAGTCACAGAGCTACAACACGTTTTGCTAATTTGCAAGGCAAATTATAGACCCGCGTTCAGATATTTGGTTATACAATTAAAACCAAAACACGTTTCTGTCGAGCTTCCAATTTGGTAACGAAGAAATATCCTGCTTGACTACTTTCATTCTGAATGAAAATTGATTGCATTTCTGAATGAAATGTGATTATGAATGAAGTAATTAAACTAAAACTATTAAACTAAATGAAGTAATTTAGTTTAAGAATATTTTTAGATAGTTAGTGAACTCAGGCAGAAGGAAACGAACAGATTACTTTTCAGGCAGTAGATGGGCAAAGGGTTTGGTCAACTTTAAATAATTTATTTCAAATATAGGTACTTATATTAAGGCACTTTTGAGTTGATTCTCAAGAAAATTGATTCTAGTCGCCCCTTCCAAAAGGTAGTTTCGTATGGAGAAGAATGGGCAAGAAACTCCACAGTTACTCAGTTAAAATGTTTTAAGATATTTTGTACCTATACATTAATTATACTTATAATTATACGTGAAGACGATGCACCTAGAATAATATTAAACAGCAAGTCTTGTTCTTTCATATTTCTCTATTAGTCGCCATATCAAATAGAAAATAAGGAAGTAAGAAGGTCCTCCTAAAGTGCTGCAGTTCTATAATTATCATTTATTCATGTTGCTAATTGCTACCTACTAGCTGTCACAGCCAATTGTCTAATTTACAAGCAGACGGATCGTAATCTTTGGTCACATCTTCCTGCTATCTAAATACGTAACGCATTTTCGTAAACGATTAAGACTAATCTTTTCATTTGACAGTTCAACAACATTCATTGCGTTATTAAGCAGTTTTTTTTTTCGAACTTACTAAGCAATGGATCAGCACTCTGATTCAAAACGATTCAGATTGATCGTGTATTACGCAATTAGGGTATAGTTTATCTTAGACAATCATCAGTTCTATTTTCCCTCTTTATTTTACCCTATAGGACAAGAAGGTAATAATTGCAAGGTAAGTTTACATTGTATTACAGGCAGTCTTTGAGAGGTCGTATTAGGTATGTTCCTACTTACTATACTCTGTTAAACGCAGGTTGGCGTCGTGGTTAAGATGTATCGTGTCGTAAATACACTAAGTTACAATTTGATGCACAAAAATGGTGTTTCAAGCCGTGGCCTGCAAGCTACTGCATTGGAAACTCCATATTTATTTAAATTTATAGCTGTATGAGTGTATTATTTTAGTTACTAGATTAAAATATCAACTTATTGTGTTCTTTGACACCGTACTGATATTTATTGTAACAGACCTTTTTTTGCTAGGCTTGAAAGTTTATCTGAGCAAGCAGGTATAGTTCTTTTTCTTTTCTCATGTAAAATAACTTATTTTTAGTCTACAGTGCGATGTTTTGTCCCTCAATTCCGGTTCTACCCATAAATACAAGTAAATAAATCTTAGACTGTTTATATTAGCTTCAACTAGTGTCTATTAACCTTGGTGTTAGGCGCGTGTCATATGACGGAAAATGTACAAGCGCAATAGCGCATCGTTTCTTAAGCATTGGTATAAGCAATGAGTTTTCCTACGCACATAATATTTTGTAACACTATAATTTAAAAGTGTTAATGGAGTGTCTTGCTCGTTCTTCTCCATAGGAACCTCTATGGCTTGGGCTTTGACAACCATAACAGCGTCATCTTTTCACCAGACTACGGCGAAGCGAAAAAGGAGGGTTATGATTTTCCGGTATGTATGTATGTTCATCTGTTACCTCATAAGATCTAAACTACTGATAATAATAATTTGACAAATAGGGTATCCTTGAATGCGTCTTGATCGTCCGCTGGGTCTATTCTAAATTAAATACAATATGGTGCCCTCTAGAGGAAATAAAGTCATGAACTAAAAGTTATGCCTTGTTGTGTATCAAATGTATGGGCTTGACGAGCACATTACAAATAGGTATGTATATATGTATATCATATTGTCTAAGTAAATATTTTTTTATAAAAACAAGCAAATAGTGAGACTGTGCTACGTAGGGCGCGGCTGTAAAATTAATACCTAATAGACAATTTAATAAACAAAAAAAGCAGCTCTGCAAATACTTTATCACAAAATTATAACCCAAAAAAAAAGGTATAGGTAGGTAGGGTACAAAAATGGTCAAGGTAAAACCTTCGTCGCATACCATTATAGTTTTGTAGGTATACAGGCATGCGACGACGGCTTTACCTTGACCATTAATGTCTTGATTCCTGAATTAAATATTTTCTTGTTTCATACTTATTAGAGCATTATTTTTCAGTAGTCGGTTTTTAGTTTTTGAACTTACTTTTTTTGAATGATCGACTTCTTTGATAACTCAAAAAGTGCCTGTAAATGGTTTAATTGAAATAAATGCTTTGAGTTTGAGTTTAAACCCATTACATATTTTGAATACAACAGCATTATTAAGTATGAAAAAATCAATCGCTGTAGTGGTATCACCACCCACATACGCAAATATTTTACAATTGTTCAAAAGAACTATGGTAATTAGGAAAATGTACACCACCTAGGTCAGGGGTTCCCAACCTTTTAACAGACGCGCCCCCCTAACTGTCTTTTAACATCACTACGGGACCGAAAGTGAGGTAGAAGATTCCACCCCCTTGAATAAGGTTAGATTTTCTTTTGATCATTCAAACCGAAATAGAAGTTACTTGGTCGAGTTTTACAGAAAAAACTCAAGAATTATGAGAATGCATAATGTAAGAGCGAGCAAAGCAAGCTCGAAACATATTGTACAATTACAGATTCGTTACATTATTTTTTTGACCATTCATTCGTACTGTAAAAGGAGTTATTTTGTCGTTTTACACAGGAATGTTGAAGAATCAAGAGATTATAGAATGGAAGAGCAAACGAAGCGGGCTCGAAAATTGTAGCTAGCCACCTCGGATAGGTTCGGTTTTCTTTTGTCCATTCATAGAGAAATAGAAAAACTTGTTTTGTCGACTTACTTATGCAGAAAAGCTGAACCTCATTTTACTGAACCTAATTCCGAAGTATTAAGAAACGTTTGGGTTTTGGAAACTAGTCTTAACCTTTTCTAATACCGAGAACATAAAAGTTAATAAAGATACTTTATTATTGGAGCCACCGCGTCCCCGCATTGGTCACTCTACGCCCGAGGGGGGCGCGCCCCACCGTTTGGGAATCCCTGACCCAGTTATACATATAAATATTATCGTTTCGACAAAGATTAAACCATCATCAGCGGTTTAAATAAACTCGATTTTTATTATTTATTTCGTAATACTTACTTAATAATTTAAATTAGTTACGAAAAGAAAAACAAATAAAATGAAAATAAGTATTCGAGTGGGTGGAACGACGTGACTAAAATACATACCTACTACGTTGATAGAATTTGGTAGAACACAGAGAAGGTAAGGTCAATAGACCTATAATCAAGTTCACGTGCGATTTTAATTTAAATATTAATGAAGTTGGAAGATATTTTTAAATAGGTAAACTTACAGTTATTTTGTCATCGTATTTTTATAACCGAGATAAACAATTTGGCTGCCAATAAATAAATAAAATTTGGACGTGCGATTGTAATTTAAATCAAAATCCCAAAAAAAAACCGGTAGAGGGCGCCAGAAGTTCAAGGAACTGCACATGCACGCGTCTTGCCCCTCTCTTGTTAATGTTCCCACCGGCAGTGACCTTGAGTGGTTAGCTTGCGTGTTATGTGCTGACCTCACGCAACGTTCATACGTCACATTATTAATTTAATAGACATCAAATAAAAGGTATTTTAATAAAACACATAATAAAAAATATAAATAATTAAATTATCTTTAAAATGGTAAAGGTTTCAGAAAAATACGATTGATAGTTTTTGCGTGATTCTCGGTTTTTTATCCGCGATAGACATAACTTTACAAATTTATTACACTATGTATTATAAACATAATTTAAAATATTCACAGACTAAATTATTAAGAAAACGCTCTTAATTAACATATATTTTTTCCAAATCTTTATCAAGACTCGTGATTTTCAGTGTACCTAGTGTCGCTGTTTTCTTTTTCGCAAACGAGTAATAATGGTGCACAAACTGATAATTTATATACTTCAAAGATATCTTGATCTCTGCGACAGCTGTCAGTAATAACCGCCTATGAAGCTCAATGAAGTCCTGAATTTCATAATATTACTGACAGTAACTGTCAATGTCATACTTTATGGGCATGCCGACCTAACGAATGAATTCCTACTTGTATTACATACTAGGAATAGACTATTTAGATACTGATGAAGTACGTTTTAAGTATTATTTTTATTGTTTTTTAAAACAACATCTAAGTACACCTCCACAAATAACCTATCTGCTGTAGCTGTCTGTAACTGATATAGCAGAAAATAATGCATTTTGCCATTGTAGTGCATGTGCATAATTGCACCGGCAGGGCGCCACAAGTTCAAGGAGTTGCCCTTCTCTTGTTAATGTTCTCAATCAAGGAAACGCTCTTGAAGTCTTGACTAATAAATAACGCAACATGCTGTATATTTTTTGCACTTAATGCTGAAAAATCCTGCACACATTGATAACTTGATGTTGTTTAAAACCCGAGTGTAAGTATTGTTGATTTATATAATATATACTTACTTAAGTAGCTAAGTACCTAAGTATTATTTAATGTTGATAAATAGTGATATTTGTTTTATAGCATATGAAAATTATTATGTTTTTGCTATTAAGTTGGTATATATTTGTATTCTTTTTTTTTGTGTTCCTCTTAAACTCGTTATTTAACATGCATGCATTTTGATGACTGTACTGTACTGACTGGGGCGTCGAAAAGAAAACTATGATATAATTTGCACAGAGCGAAAAAGAAAACACTGTGTTTTTTTTTTTTTTTTGATATGGCATCTCGCAGTTGACTCTCAGATTGAGGTCGCAGCTGCTTAACCGGACTATCCTGTGGATGCCTTAAGCTACTAACTTAAAGCCTCCAGCCAGGGGCATAAACTATTCTATGTTAAATTAAGCGAACGCTCGCTAAGGGCACCCCCTGTGGGGTACGAACCTCGGCTTAGGGCGTCGCTGGCGGGGGGACAGCAAGGTGGGACAGGCTGGATCAAATTTTCATTATTATTGATCGGGGAATTTAAATCTACGTTTCTCAGCGTAACGCGGGCTGGCGCTTCTGCGAGCAAGGGTCGGGTGGGAAACACTTTGTGCCTTTTTTAATAGCATAAGTAAGTGTTTTAAACATGGCCTGCCTTATAGTTCCTTACGTACCAGTATCGTGTCTACTAATTAATGACTCTGCACTAACAGGGACACAATAGTCAATTAAGTAACTATATACCTACTTGTAATTTAATCGTACTAATATCTTCTTGCTTTTCTGAGACGGTCACTCGTATGAGTTTTCATTTTTGTTATCAATTATTTTGATGGATTGTTTACAAGTATGTAGGTAGGTACTTTTTTTATCTTACTGTTTGTATCTACTAATATACAATTATACACCTATTTTTATCATTTTCTTGTGAGGGTAACACGATGGATGGATTGTGTGAGGAATTATATGAAAGAGAATGGACTGTACGTGAGCGTGATGGTTGTCTGGGGAGATTGGAAGAAAACGTGTTTGAACATTGGACAAGGGCAGGAAGATTATGAATTTATGATGTGCCTCATCTCATTAGGTAGGTATTTACAAATTGTTCTTATTATATACCGTTTGTATTCGTAACGGTTGTCTGTCATTTGATCATTTCAATCGACCTCTTTTCACCGTGTTATCCGTAATCTTTTATTAAATAATCTATGTAATGTAGGTGCTTATACCTTATGTATAAATGCTTATTTATTACGTTCAGGTTTTTGTTACTATCCAGATTAATTCTATATTACCTATGTTTGCACTGAGACAAAATATGGTAATTAAGTATCCGTTTTCTTCGAGGTACGATTCTAATGTCAAAAAGCTTTGTTGAGACATAAATTAAAGACAAAATTGTGTGTCAAGTTAAAACTTCCATGTAGGTGTGGGCACTTACCGAGTATTTGCAGAAAGCTGTCCTCAAGCCTCATCGTGGAGGAGAGAAGGTAGTCGGTCCCCTCCAGCTCGCTCGGTGCCAACACGTCGCTCCTCATTTTCACCTTATTACCACTGCACAGAGTTCAAATTACAATAACTCGAGTTCCTAGAAAGGAGCCATAATTTGTTTATATCCTATGAATTATTTCCTTGACGGAACACTACACTGTATCTTCGTTCACACGCGTTCGGTTGTTGCGTAACAAATGCTTGGTTTTAAGGATTTTTTTTACTTGTTGCACAATAAAAACACTGTAAGATGAAGTTACGTTATCTGAAGTCACTTTCAAGTTGATATAATGATATTTGCAGTCAGTTCAGTTTGACGCGCCTTGTAATTGTGCGGCCGGTGAGTAGTCGGGTAAACAAGGCTGCGGAGCCGGTTTATTGGTGGTTTACGTGTATATTATTTGGTACGATAACGCAGATAGTGTCGGCGCGGCGTGTGCGCAGGATGTGCGGTGGGCTCGCGCGCGCGGCCACGACTCGCGCGCCACGCTGCTCCATCAGCTGATCCACTATACCACTATAAATAATACTGGATTGTATGCTTTTGAATACGCTCTCGTATGTGGACGTTTTAATTAATTATCTATATATTACTTTACGAGTTTACGACCCCCTATCGCTATGTTAACGGTTATCAGATTAAGCAGGTGACACTCGCTATACAATTGACTGATGGAAGATTATTGACGGGTTTAGATAGTCTATCCGGTAATCCTACTGTAGTTTTCGGTCGGATTATTGATAGGCAGTTTCCTTATGATTCTTTGTCCGTGTACCTACAGTTAGCAATAATAAAATACACAAATCTCAAAGACGTTGGAACAAATTTAAAAAAAATATAATTAATTACTGCTGACGGGGACCAATACAATTTATTCACTCAGAACAAACAATTAAAAAGAATACTACTTAATAAAAATAATGAATATATACAAAATTAAAATAGGTAGTCTGTGACAGCAATTAATCTCCCACAATTCTAACAAGACCTAGAAGCTTGGTAAGTTACTCCGTTTACTTCCTCATCGGCTGTACTTACACGGAAATCAAATATTTATGGAGTGATACACAAAAAAATCGGTGCTAACATCTTGTAATCAAAAACATTACTTATATGCAAAAAAATGACGATAAAAATTACATAACGAAAAACTGTAGAACTTGTGGATTTTGGTGATAACATTGATATAACTTTACTGCAGTGCGATTAAATGGTAGGTACAGACGCCAGCACGGCAACCTACTCGAAACTGTTAAATTTTCCCAATCAACTTTGAACCTTATGTGTTAGCAATAAAGTTGAAAATCTATTAAAGAAATTTGACAGATTGTAGTAAGTTGGTGTGCTGGCGTCTGTACCAGATATTAAGCCTAGGTGTGTTTATTGCCCCTTGTTAGTTGTTATCATTTTTGACGTGCTCCTGTGAGTTGTACCGTCAATAATTAGTTTTGGTCCAACACTCGTAGGTACAGACGCCAGCAGGTCAACCTACCCGAAACTGTCAAATTTTCCCAATAAACTTTGAACCTTATACTTAAGTGATAAAGTTGAAAATTGATTAAAGAAATTTGACAGATTGTAGTAGGTTGATGTGCTGGCGTCTGTACTTAGCATAAGCATAATCAGCCTTCGTTCCCACTGTTGGGACACTGGCCTTCTCTCTGTGAGAGGGAGTGAGCCCCGTAACCACACAAACTCAATGCGGGTTGGTTGGCGGATTCCCGGTTTTTTTAATTTTTTTATTTATACCTACGTAACATGACGCCTGTATTACAAAAGTTTTAGACAGAGGTTATACTTATGGTACACACATTTTACCAGTTATGTTTAAGTCCCAAATAATAGGGGGTACACATTAGACATGCTCTTAAAATATGAACTAGGTAAGTAGGTACTTTGATTTGATTGGAGTTTCAACATCAATAAAATAATGTATCAAACTCAAACTCAAAGCATTTAAATTTCAATTAAACCATTTACAGGCACTTTTGAATTGTCAAGGAGTCTGTTAGTCAGAAATATGACGCTAGTTGCCCATTCCAAAGCGTAGTAGTTACCTATGAAGAAGAACGGGCAAGAATCTCCACGGACTCTTTTAAATAAAAAAATTGATACAAAATATTGGTTACATCATTCATGTTGAAATTATGCATGTGAGAACAATGTAGAAAGACGTGCACATTCGTAAAAGCGTCCCTATTATAAAAAATAAAAAAAAAGAATTGTTCAAAAATTTAAAATAATTTTTGGTATGTGATAGGTACTTCACGCACAATGTTTTTATTTTCACTAGCTTTTGTTAATTTGAAGAGTATTTTCACCCCTGAAAATATTTTACACTGCTATTATTAAACGTTTCATTTCAGCGATCTATATGGGCGTCGTGTTTTCTTTAGAGCTGAATACTTAGTGCATTGCATAACGTAGTCGCGTGGTCTAGCGCTAAACATAGGATACCTGAGAATAGATGGATAGTAGATACTGAGTCGAGAACTTCAGAGGGCATCACAGATATTGCTTTTAAGAGATTAATTAGATTAAATCATCATGATTATTGGCGCACTAGAATTGGGTGAGTAGGTACACACGGCTACATATCAAGCTATACATTTCCAGTATAAGCTAATCTCGCATGGTATAGGATTTCCATACAATGAGCAATGAGCTTATACATTTCAGCTTATACTGGAAATGTATAAGCTTGATATGTGTGAACCAGTAAATAATTATCTGATAGCACCAGTCCGCCAGATTAGTATCGGAAATAGGCCGCACCGATTTTGTACCGATATAGGTACCTACGCAGTACCTATGTGTTTTCTTATTGGTAAGTATAGTATAGTAACATGTTATGGTGTTTAAAAAAAGTCCTGGCCGTGTAGGTGAAAATATTCCCGAAATTAGACTTTTTTACCTTGTTTTTTTTTGCGAACGCATGGTGGTAAAAGGCAGGTCATGACGGCCACAGTTCGTGAGCCGTTAAAACTTCTAATTTCTGAACAGAATTAATCTAATTTCTGATTGAGTAGAGACCGCGATTCAGTAACCATAGGTATTACAAGACCAATAAGCTGATGATGAAGGAAGCTTCTTTATGATTTGGGCGGATTTGATGTTGTAGGTGACTTATAATAATGTCCACCAATAGAAAGCAGTAAGATGAAAAACACAATCGATTAAAGAAGGATGTCCATTTTTCACCTGACTATGTATAGTAATGAAATAAATCTTAAAATTCAGCTAATTTAATAGTATATTAATTACGCTTATCACAATTTTAAAAGAAACGCAGGAAAAGAATATTTTTTAATATTTCTTTATGCTTATTCTACGTAAGAGTAAACGTATACCATGTTTTGAACGCATCTCAACTTCCCTGTATTTACAACGTTCCATTTACATACCGCTACTTGACTTTATTCAACTGTGTTTCTGAGTTTTATAATTATATTACTTTACGTTTTATTTAATCAGTAAGTATTTCTATATTAGTATTTTCCTAATTTCCAGATTAATAAAAAAAATAAAAAAAAAAACATGCAGTATGTAATTGAGTTCGCAAAAGTGAAACGGATTTTTTGGACATTTGACAGTTCTCCGATTGGCATGGCATCGGTTATCGGTGCAGTCCTTCGTTGTTGCGCTTGCGTCTCGTTGTGTAATGTGCCATTTTGTGTGTGTTAGTTCTTTTTACGACCTTATTTACCGCCCCTGGACCTCGATATCTTCCTCATCTGACGACCTTTGCTTACCATACCATTGTAAATCCGTCCTCTTGACAATGCCGCCGTCAGCAAAAAGTCGACGTATACTTTACATAAACTGCAACGTCTGCTTGATTCATATACATAGCCAGGTAAGTATCCTATTTAAGACTATACTTCGAGTGTTAATAATTAGGTATAGCACATTTATTTCTCTATATTTAGTAAGTAACGGCAAATCCTAACCTAAAAAGTAACATTCATATTTTTTGAACTTCGTAGCGTTTAAACCGTAAAAATGACTATTAGACATTATTTTCTAAACTTAAAGGTAGTCTTTCTACTATACCTCATAACTATACATAAACGTTCATTATCAGGTTTTTAAATGTATGGGAAGTGGGCATTGTTCTTTTGGTTGTCCAATGAGAAAACGGGAGGGGGGCCATTTTGATCTAGTGGCCCAGAATAAAGCACCCTCTGCATTTTATGTATGGAGCTACAAGTAAGCGGTGGGCCCGTCTTGTCGGGCTTATTCAGTGAGCGTAGAAGAAAATAAGAGTTACGCGATTGAAACAGAGGCAACTTTTAGGTGAATATAACTGTAGGTAATTTGCGCTGTGCGACCTGAATTGCACTTTATTGTGTTGAAACAAGAGTCGCTTTTTATTAAAATGATTTTGCGGAGTGAACCATCTGTATTATCTGTTCTAGTGGTAGGTATTATCGCGTTTTTTGTCGAACCTTGCGCAAAAATTGCCAACGTAACAATGCGATAATTATTGATAAAGATGTTTATAAGCCCATAGTGGAATTAGAAGGCACCAGTTTTTATTATCCGTCAGATAAGACTAACTACGATAATATGAAGTTATTGTAATATTTAGGTGATATTTTGTATCACTTATCTGTGGTACTTCTAGATCTAATCTAATAGCCAGGTAGGAGACCATTATCTAATCTTGCTAATGTTTTATTGCGGTGTTAAGACCGAATTGGGTGGGGTAACCTTATTCTGGTGATCCGGCCAATAAGCTTGGGTATTGGGCCTTTTAGTATTCTGATATCGACGAGTGTGGCTCGTTGCCCAGTAACAGGTAAAAGCCGCAAGGGTTGTTCTAAGGTTCTGCTACATTTACCGCGATCGGTCCGCGAGTGGGTGACCGTGGCCATTCACTACATACCGAGACCACTTCGAGCCTCGGAGCCGTTGGTGCCGACTGTCATTTTTAGACCTTTGACAATTGATAGGGATGACCTCCAGATTTTGCGGAAGCCGCGGCGGCCACATGCCCCAAATTATTTATTCCAACACTAATGCCATAAAATTATTCTGTGTTATTTCAATTGAATGTTCTTCACCTCTAAAAAAACACTCAAACACAACAGGGAAGAGTGAATGTATTTGGATGTTATGGAAGTTGATAAATACACAAACATAGGTTACCTAAGTACCTACTTACCTGTAAAGGGTGGCAGGGACATCGACGGGAAAACTTTTACCATGGATTCAGTAGGTAGGTACATGATTCTGAACCCTATGCCGAACCCTGCGTTGAAATTTAAAGGCCATTAAAAAAAATCTGCTGTTTCATAGAAAACTGCCAATACCTACGCGGTCAAAATGTATGGAACAGCGGGATCAGCAGTTCTTTTTTTAAATAACCGACGAAAAATTTTAAGGCAGGCCTTTCAAAATCATGTACTGAATCCATGGTAACAGTTTTCGCGTCGATGCCAGCCTGTATAATATCGAGATGATTATTAACTGTATATAACCCCCGACCCATGATCAATGAAGCGCCAGCCCGCGCCGAAGCTGAGCGTCTAGTTTTAAATTCCCCTATTAATAATAATCTCTGTCCCATCTTGCTGTCCTCCCCCCAGCATCGCCCTAAGCCGAGGTTCGTACGCCACAGGGGGTGCCCTTAGCGAGCGCTCGCCTAGTTTATAATTAGAATAGTTTTTGCTCCTGGCTAGAGGCTTTGAGTGTAGAAGCATAAGGCAGCCACAGGAAAGCCTGGCTAAGCAGCCACAACCTTAGTGGTCAACCACAAGATGCCCTAATTAAAAAACAACAAAAAAAAACTGTATTTTATGGTACCTACCGGTAAAACCAGGCTAAATATGAACTATACAATAGCCATCAACTTTTACAATTGGTGTACCTATTATGATTGTAACCTTTATTTTCTGCAAATAAAATATTGTTTTTTGAATATCTGTATATTAACAGTACTATGCCTATATATGAGGTGGCCGTATCTGTCAAAACAAACTTCCACCTATTTGAAAAACTACACAGTTCGCGACATGGAAATAAAATAAGCAGTACCTAGGCAACACAAAAAAGCAATATTCCGTAAAAACTTCCTAGGACTGCCACCACATATTTATAATAAATTACCATGCTTTGTTAAGTACACTGGATCGCAAAAATTCGGGGTCACTAATAAAAACCGTGATATCTCCATAAATTACATACCTAGATCGCTAGAATAAATAATATGTGTAGTAAGCAGGTTACTATGCTTGTTCTAAATCTCTAAAGAGGTTACATTTGTACAAGTAACAGATTAAAAAAAAAACTGCTCAGAAAACTTTTAAAATTTAAAATGGGGAAAATAATATTTTTTCTGCTTTTGTTTCAAAGCGAGCTGTCATTATAAATGATTCCTTGGGTTGATCAGAGTATTCAGTGCAATATCATGTCGTTAACACCTGAAGAACGTACACGGATTATTACCATGGTACAAGAAGGAAGAAGTCAGCGTAGCACTGCTAGAACAGTAGTAGTATCTTTATCAACGGTCCAAAGAGTACTCCAGCGATTTCAAGAGACCGGCATGAACATCAGGAGACCAGGAAATGGCAGGCCAAGGTGCACAACCACACGAGAAGACCGATTCATCGTGAGCACTATGTTAAGAAATCGACACCTCACGGCTGTTCAGGTCCGTAACAGTCTTCAAGAAATTCACCACAACAATGTGAGCTCTGATACGATTCCGCGACGTCTTCGTGAAGCTGATATAAACCCTTATAGACGAGCAAACGGCCCCAAACTGCTCAGATACCATCGAGTTGCTATTTTAAGGTTTGCTCGAGAACACATTCGATGGACAGATGAAGATTGGTCCAAGGTTATGTTTTCCGATGAGTCCATATTTTGTTTATTTACGCACGACGGGAGACGAGTATTTAGACGACCAGGAGAACGGTATCATCAAACGTGTTTTGAAGAAAGGGTGCCATTCGGTGGAGGATCAATAATGGTTTGGGCTGGGATATCTTCAGAGGATCGCACGGAGTTAGTGATCATAGAAAACGGTTATCTGACTGCTATCAGATACGTGGAAGAGATTTTAAATGAGCATGCTGGTCATTTCTTAGTGAATATGATGGCAAATACCATTTTTATGCACGATAATGCGCAACCACATACTGCTCGTTTGGTCAGTATGTATATTCAAGACGTCGTATTACCTGCATGGAGTGGCCAGCTCGCAGCCCAGACTTAAATCGCATAGAACATGCATGGGACGAGCTCGGGAGATGCGTGAGACAACGCTCTCCTGCTCCCGTTACTTTACATGAATTAAGGAATGCGCTAGTGGAAGAATGGGCAAACATAGACCAAAATCGTATAAAAAATTTGGTTTATAGCATGCCACATCGTCCTAATGAAGTGATAAGGGCTCGTGGAGGAAATACAAAATATTAAATTGACAAAAATACTTTTATTTTTTAAGATTTTCTGCGAAATGTATTTTTGCTGTCATAAGTTAGAAGCGAAATTTTCTTATTTTACAGTATTTAATTAAATTTATATAGTGTACAAAACGTGTTACACATTTTTATATATACAGGATGATTGAAGATGGGTGCAAAGCTTTAGGCCTCTGCCTCGAATTTTGCGGGCAGCGGGGCGGCGGCGGCGGCGGCGCGGGCGATCACCGCTTGACTGGAGTACACCGCTCGTTGCCCGCCCCCGCGCCGCTGTTTTCGAGAACCAGTCCATTTGATTTTACGCATAAGATCCTGCCGCTCCCGCGCCGCCGCCGCCGCCGCTCCGCTGCCCGCTGCCCGCAAAATTCGAGGCAGAGGCCTTAAGGAGAAGATTAGACCATTGGGAACCATTTAAGCCATGGTTGTCTCAGACGAAGTCTTACCAATTTTTGTAACCTATTATTTGATGTTTTTTTCGGAAATTCCCAAAATTTTATGTAAAATGCATAATTATGGCCAAATTGAATGATATACGAGTTAATTTTTGTTTATTTAATCAAAGTAATGTGTAAGCAATCAAGCAAAACATTTTTTAGGCTTCTGTGAACATTAGACATTTTTTACAGAAATTTAAAGTTCAGAAAATTTGTATCAATACGTTTTTTAAACCTTATTAAAAAAAAAATGGTAAGACTTCGTCTAAGACAACCATGGCTTAAATGGTTCTAAATTGTCTGTACTATCTTAGCCTTAAAGCTTTGCACCCATCTTCCAATCACCCTGTATATTAATCAGTCATCTACAATATACTATTGTTTCGCAAATTAGTCTTAGAAACTATCACGCCATTTATTAGCGACCCGGAATTTTTGCGATCCAGTGTATTAAAGATATCCATTTACTTACGAAGCAACTCAATAATCTACTGATAAGTAAGACATACTATACAATTAATGAATACCTGTCTGATAGAAATTCGGGTGTTTAATAATATTACATATAATTAGGGTGAATACTGGAGTCCAATTTATTTTTATTAAAATTATCAGATTTGTATTGCCAATTATGTGTCGACTGTATTAGACATTACTTAGTTATTATGACAATCGATATATGTATGAAATCAATAAGCATGTAATGTCAGAATATATAATTATTCTGACATTACATGCTTATTGATTTGTATTTATGACATTGTGTATGGTACTATTTTCAAATTGTATAACATATTAAAGTGAATTTATGAAATGGTATATATTTAATGGTGCTTATAATTTTAATAATAATTTTGCATGCCTGAATTGGTGCAACACAGTGGACTGCGCATTCACTTGACATCTATAAATGTATGATTATGTACTGGTTTGAGCAATAAACAGTTCAATCTGAATTTGTTATTCTACTACTAGTGTGGTTTAAGTCAATAGTACAACGGTTGGGCTATAGCCGCTTTTAATTAACGTACAATGTGCGCGCCAACTGTAGATTTTTAACTTTTCATATAAAATGTTTTATTTCTTTGTGAACACGTATTAATTAACATTTTGTTAGGTCAGGTCACCGTCTGGTTTAAAAGTAAAAAAGGGATTTAAATTACACTTAACAGTCGCTTCAAGATATTCAAATGAAGAATTAATATTCTAAAATAGCTGTTAGCATGTATATTGGAAGTATAATATCCGCCCGCTTCAGCGTTGTAGGTAAATGTACTTTAAAATAAATTTGAATAATTCATTAAAGTTCGTTCACAATAGGTACTTATGTATGATTTCGAGGACATTTGGTAGGTGATGTTTGAATACTATGTGGATAGGTGACCATCTTTACATACCGAGACTCCTCCGTGCCTCGGGAAGCACGTTAAGCCGTTGGTCCCGGCTGTCATCTACTGCTCGTCAGAAGCCCGAAAGTCTGACAACCGGTCTTACCAAGGGGTATAGTATTACCCAGTTACTGGGTTGTGGAGGTCGGATAGGCAGTCGCTCCATGTAAAATACTGGTCAGCTGCATCCGGTTAGGCTGGAAGCCGACCCCAATATAGTTGGGAAAAGCTAGGCAATTGATTGATTTTTGTTTCTTTTAAAAATATATCCGAAGTCGTGTAGGAAAGTTGAATGATCGCTGGCCGCGCAACTTGAATAAATGCAGTTGTACAGGTAACCATATTTTAAAAATAAAACCACAGATGAAGATGGGACACTCCGCAGTTTAGGTATGAAGCTACAAGTACAGTCACGAGCACCAATATGTATACACTTAGCAACTTAAAAAAGTGATTTTCTCCTCCTGCGTTGATTGTAATTTTGTGTTATTACGAACATAGTATATTGGAACCCATACTATTATGGAATAGGTAGTATTTCGAAGTTTCAATCGTAATTCCCCGAGTAAATCGTTTTTGCATTTTGCCAAGTGTTTACATATTATTGCTCGTGACTGTACGCGGCGCGTCTGAAGATCCAAGAGTTGCGCGATAGAAAGAGAGGCAACTTCTAGGTGAATATAACTGTAGGTGATTAGCGCTGTGCGACCTGAATTGCACTTTATTGTGTCGTAGTAAGAGTCGCTTTTTATTTAAATGGTTTAGCGGAGTGTCCGATCTGTATTAATCTGTGCTAAAACATACGTTTTGACAACGAAATCGAGTAAACTTGCTGTCACCAGTTTTGTATTTTACACCACCCTTACAGTCCTTTCATAATATGGGCATGGTTGATGAAAATGATCTGAGAGTTAGGTGTGAGTTCGCACTTGTCTCATATTTATTTAAATTAATTAGAGGCAAGATACATAACGCCAACGTATTAGAGTTGGTGTGTTTGAGTGTGCCCGACAGATGTGTGGCGGCGACGGCGGCCTCAGCTGTACCTCGTGGCCGCACTAATCTGGTAATTGAGGCGCCCCTGACGCGGGCGCTTCGCACCCTTAACCTTGTAGCGGAGGATATTTACATTTTTGCTTGTACACTGAATGAATTCACAAGAATTTATGAAATAAATTTTTGAAAATAAGTTGTTATTATTAAGTTTGCTTCACTATTGCATTAGGTTGTACCTGTAATAATAGTTGTAAGTGATGATATAAATAAATAAGAATAATAATATTTTCCTCTGACAGAAACCAAACAACAACCTTAATACAAAAAGAATAAAGATTGAATTTGAACTGAGGTATTATGGACTCTTAAACAAACCAAACAATTTAAAGTCTGGTGATTTGTACGTCAGACAACTAAGACAAAAAAAAATATAATCATGATCCATATAAAAAATATTGTTTATTACGATTCACAATATTGACATCAAATATAAACTGTGTATAAAATACATCAAAAAGGCACTTAAAATTATTAGAAGTACTAATTATGGCGGCAAAAATCCGAGATTCAAATATAAATCTTATTCCGATTATTATAAAAAAATATGAGGCAATGTTTCCACAGAATAAAACCTTGTGTTACTTGTGATTTTTTTTCTGAAGATGGTTTGATTATTCTTTAAAATCTTAATAGCTGTATAAGTCCAAGTTCGCAATCGAAAATCAAATACGCGAAAAAAAATCGCCCGTGCGAACCTGGGTTAAGTAACTAGCTGAGAATATCGGTAATAAAAGGTATCCTATGTCCTTTTCCATTCCATCCAAATCCGTTCAGCCTTTTTGGCGTGAAAGCGTAACAAAGAAACTCACTTTCGCATTTATAATATTAGTTAGGATTACGCAAATTTTTAACCATGTTATCGAATTAAAAAAATGTTAAATTATTTTTTCGTGATGATTGTTTTATAAATATCTTGATATTTTTAAAACATTTTGTAATCATTACATGAAAATAATTTATCATTACTTACTGATATTTTTCAACATGTTGATTATACAGGCTGGAATCACATCGACGCGAAAACTGATACCATGGATTCAGTCCATGATTTTGAATGCCCTTGCATTGAAATTTTTCGTCGATTTTTTTTTTAAATAACTGGCGAAAAATTCTAACGGAGGGGGGTGCAAAATCATCTACTGAATCCATGGTATCAGTTTTCGCGTCGATGTCCCTTCCACCCTGTGTAATAATAATTACCATAGGTAATTACAGGATTATTATTTATTTTTTTGTCAGGTCTTCGGCATCATTTCTTTTTTTAATAAGTGGAAACAAAGCCTCGTAATAAATAAATGTTGCCTTACTAAGATTCCTACTCCAAATTACGTAAATATTAAAAAGTAATGGCATTTTTTGTACAAGCAATACATTTGGCACTTTGAGATTCCTTCTCTCAACAGTATAAAAATACAAAATAGCTTACATCTACCAACTACGTAAACATATAGGCGTTGTTAATTTCATCAATAAAGTAGTCAAGGTAAACAAAATGTAACAAAGATAACACTTCAAATGTTGCTCAAATAATGGTTTATCAACTTTTCTTTACCTAAACAGCCAGTCTTCATGAGACCGGCAACTTTTTATGCTGATGAAACACTAAAACACGTTGAAACCTGAAATATCTTTCTATAGCAACAATTTGTTTACCAAGAACACGAGGCTTAACTAATTCACTACTTAAAATGTTAGGGACGGAAAAGTATAATAATAATGCTTAGAAAAGATTGAAACTCTTCTTGTGGCAAACAGTATTTCTAACTTGATTTGTTCAAATATTATAATTATAATGTATAAGCTTAGAGTAGTTATAAATATATTACCACTGGAAATAAGTGTAAAAGGTACAAAAGATACTAAAAACTATCCCCCAATACATGCTTATGGACTAACGACTGGTATAAAGCTATTGCGTTGAGGACTACTGATGGATTTCCTAATATATTTATAAACGGATCGCAAATCCTTCTTTAACCTAAGGGCACGTTTTCCCTATCATTACCGCGCCCCCCTGTCTTCTCCTTGATATGTAATGGCCGCTGTAGCCCCATAAAACATGACGCTCCAGTGGCTAGTGCAAATCTTCGGGATCATTCGATTCATCGAGTCTGGTTAAACCACGTTGGGGTCGGTGCATTTTCCTAGAGTGTGCGGTAATTGTCGGTTCTTATCCATAATTTCTCGCTTTTTCAGACTACCAACTCAGTCACTCATTTTTATTCTGGAAATGAAAGAATTCATCTCATTATCCAGCATTACAAATCAAATCACTGGAACTATTCGTCTGGAGCGTGATATTGGTACAAAAATATTCACATGCTGCATTTCACAGTGCAGAGCCTTTTTAAAGGCTAATACAGGTAAACCATAAAAGGTATGCGCTTCGGTCATCTTCGTGTTTCCGAATTAGCGCGAACGTCGCATCACAGAGTAAACCCAGAAGCAAAACTACAAACTTTTACCTATCATTACAATACGGCCGATATAACTTGGCTGTTCCGAACTTCGCGCAGAAGGCTGCGCATTAACATTTTTTAGGAACCAAATGGTGATATGAGGCGAGTGTGAGTGAGAGAACATGTGCGAAAGTTCGTAATGCCTGTGTTCAGAACTGCCAAGTTATATCGGCCGTATTGTACGCGGTTGTATGAAGCTTTCTCTCTGCTGGGTTACCCCTACTCCAGTCGCAGATAGATCATACCTTTATACTCATTTACTCATGGCAAAAGTTTTTCAATGATTGTAACAGCTCTATATTAGATTTCAACATCTCGCGTTCGTAATTCCGGAGAAAATCGGGAAAGAGCAATATTTTACTCGGTTGGATATGAGTGCATATGAACGCTTCTAATAGGAGCTCAGAACATAGCAGTTCTTACACCTTACGTAAGTATACATTTTCTAAGTTCATGCTAGTTTTAAGTGATAATACCAGTCGTTGGAGCATTAAAAGTTGACGATTACAACAATCGTCGTCTGCGCGTTTATAATTAAAATTTCAAATACACTGTGGCACGAATACAACTGTTTTTCTAATACTACGATCGTGGACGTTTAAGTAATTATATTATTAAAATGCCCAATCTACAGTGAAACAGATTATTTATAATTTAGAAAACAGTCTGGAAGCATCAGGTTTTACACCGTAAGCTCAAAACGTGTCAACATTAATTCGCTTTTGTCCGAGATAAAGGGTTATATTGTCGCTCATTATATCTGTAAATAATTCTTAGAAATTGAATGAGGAAAATTATATATTTATTATTTACTATTTTAGCATTCTCTATGTTGTTGTCGCCTACCTAAGAATCTCCATAGTTCAATCCGTTCCATATCCCAAATACCACAGGAAAGAAAAATAAAATCTACTGATACAGGAATTAATCCGTTATCTTTGAGTTCTGCATCCTAATTAACACACGATCAAGGATGAAGGATATTGCTAATATATTAATCAATATCTTCGAAAAAAAATCTGCTCATCAACGTAAATAACGCAATGAATGTTGTTGAACTGTCAAAATGTGAAAGAGATTATGACTGGTGCTGCATCCACATCGAATTTGACATTAATTTGTTTCGAAGTTTCAAATTCAAAAATCAATTCCATTTTCAACTCGGAAGATGTCAGGCGTATTCCTGCGCCTGAGTCATACAAGACCTAGACACGAATCAATGCTAACTACGTTTTAGCCTAATACTACACAACTAACTACATAAAACAACTTGTTATACGGACTGCGTTTCGACCTCTTCGCCGTAGTCAAGATCGTCGTACGTCAGCTCTTCGTCGAGAGAGTTAACCGTAGTCTCCTTGCCGCCGGGGCACGCCAGGCATCTGTAAATATAGAAAGTAAATATTGTGTAAATGCATAGATATGGTTAACATCTCACGATCGAACCATTTTTAGAACATCAGTACCGATAAGATATTATTGATAACATGATGTTGGAAACGCAACATATTTAGGTAAGTATAAGAAATGATATAAATTTTGTTGATTGGCTTAGGATCTCGTGGCTAAGTATAACAGCCGCACGGGTCGATCCATCAGGTGAAGCTACGCTTGCCGGGGTTGGTCCGTGGATGGGTTACCGAAACTCCTCTGTGCCTCGGAAAGCACGTTAAGCCGTTGGTCCCGGCTGTCATTCGTGGATCTTTGACAGTTATCACGGGTCAACAGAAGCCCGAAAGTCTGACAACCAAACCAACGGGTATCGTGTTACCCAGTTACTGGTTTATGGAGGTTAGATAGGCAGTCGCTCCATGTAAAATACTGGTATTCAGCTGCATCCGGTTAGACTGGAAACCGACCCCAACATAGTTGCGAAAAGGCTAGGCAGGCTGATTGGTTCTAAGCCAGTAATTTGAAAAACTACAAAATCTAATCGATCTACAAATCATTGTAACTAATGTGTATTTTTTACTTATAATTTTCATGTGCAATTTTTTTAATATTTTTTTTATAACATTGCCTCACACTAGGAATTTCTCATGTATTGTGGGTGCGTTTACAAACATTTATGCTCACATACACAAACAGCCAGACCCGAAACAACTACTTGTAGGTCATACAAATATTTGTTCCGTGCGGGAATCGAACCCGCGACACGCAGCGCAGTAGTCAAAAAGTAGGCTTAACCACTGCGCCAACAGTGCCGTCTAATTGTGGTAGGTACACGATTCGATTTTGATTGCGAATAATCAACTGTGGCAATTAATAAATAAAAGTAAGACAGTGTCACAATGTGTACAGAGTCAATGTCAAACCATTCTAACTAATAATATAAATGCGAAATTGAGTGATGTTTGTTACGCTTTCACGCTACAGATTTGGATGAAATTTGCCACACGAGTAGACCATGACCTGGATTAGGACATAGGATACTATTTATCCCGATATTCCCACGGAATCGAGACTTATGCGGGTGAAACCACGGGGCGCAGCTAGTAAGGAATAAAGCTCAGAAAACTTACATAACTCGAATAAAACCACTCGCACAAAATATCCACAGTATTGGTATCACTAGCTAATAAATTATTAAAACATAATTCACATAATACCATGACAATCATTTCCGAATAATTAATAATAATTGATTGGCAACACCTGTTCGTAACTCGATACGTCTTCGGCGCACGCGCAGGTCTGCGCTCAATATTATAATATGCTAATGTCAAGTCGACCTCGTTACGCAGGTGTGGCTTCGCCATCTTGTCAACATTTCATACTATTTCTCGCTAATGTTAGATTTTAGTATATGAAACATGTCGTAACGGCCTAGTGGTTAAGGCCTCGCCTCTCATATACGAGGTGTTGGGTTCAAAACCGGGCAAGTAGCAATGTGAGTTTTTCAATTCATAAGTACTTTCTGAGTTTATCTTGGACATTACTGACATCGGTGAAGGAAAACATTGTGAGGAAACTCAAAGCATTTACTTCAATTAAACCATTTACAGGCACTTTTGAATTGTCAAGGGGTCAGTCAGTCAGAAATATGAAGCTAGTTGCCCATTCCAAAGCGTAGGTTCCTATGGAGAAGAACGGGCAAGAAACTCCACGGACACTCTTTCATAATATTGTTACAAAATATTGGTTTCATCATTCATATTGAAATTATACATGTGAGAACAATGTAGAAAGATGTGCACGTAAAAAGCGTCCGTAATAAAAATAATTCAAAAATTAAAATAAACCGAGGCAGATAAGAGATGACCAGTCCCTACTGACTGC
Organism: Xanthia togata; assembly: GCA_963853775.1. Lineage (NCBI taxonomy): Eukaryota > Metazoa > Arthropoda > Insecta > Lepidoptera > Noctuidae > Xanthia > Xanthia togata. Next base: position 9,783,698 of record OY970805.1, read on the forward strand.
GCCCGTTCACGAACATGACGCATGGATCAGCACCGTTTAGCTCAACCATTTTGAAGGGAACTTAACGATCCAACACACACGCCACCACCAGCGAGACATTTGAGTGAGCATGACATACTCTCAGCCGCAGGGCACATCAAGTCAATGGAAGACGTACCCAGTAAATGGTAGCTTTATATAAGGTACATGGTCACAGTGCTCACACACGTGCTATGCCAGAAACCAGTACCCTAATTACGTAATATACGATCAATCGGAATTTGAACGGTTTTAAAACAAATTGCTAATCCATTGCTTCATTAGTTAGAAAAAAAAATCAGCTCATCAACGTAAATAACGCAATGAGGGTTGTTGAACTGTCAAAATGAAAAAAAAAAATTCGTAATCGTTTACGAAAATGAGTCGCGTAATTAGATAGCTGGACTTTAAGTCTGAAATCACCAACCCGTCTTGAGCAAGCGTGGTGATCAGTGCTCGTGCCTTCTGTGTATGAAAAGAGGCCTTTGGCCTGCAATGGGACAGTGTAGTGTAACAGGCTGGTAATATTAGAGTATGAATATTTAGGGTGAATTCGAATTTACTTGAATGGTTACGAATAGTCAGAAAGTGGGATCGTGTTACCCAGTAAAGTTCTGTGGCATTTGCACCTTGGTTGTGGATTCAGCTGCATTCGGTTAGACTTTATTATATCATTGCTTTTTATCAAAACTAACTACTGCCCGCGATGTCCGCCGCGTGATTGTACTACGCCTATAACTTTCGAGCAAGTGCAAGCAATAAATTGTCAGTTTTCATAAACTATGTACCTGCTCTGGTTGATTCCATAAGATAAACATTTATCTCCGACACATTCACAGCATCCGTCATGGAACCACCTGGAATACATAAAAATTAACATGAGTACATAAACTATATGACTGATTACCTACTAGATTCTACTATCCAAGTTCAATAATTCAATTCAAATTCAAAATATTTTATTTCCCATAAACCTACATGGGCACTTATGAAACGTCAGAAGCTAGGTGCACGGTTCCAATTGGTCGTTTCCTATGGAGAAGAGCCGGCACGAAACTCCACGGTTACTCTTTTAAAAATAATTGGCTTTTACAATATTTTCAAATCAGTTTTATTAGGTATGAGAGGACAGTGTAGGTCTTTCAAGTACCAGGTACTTAACAGAATAATGATGGGCAACAAATTTACAGTCCACTAAGCCTACAGCGTTCTCAAACTTCACAAAATAATTACTCAGTGAAGACGGAGAGTGGAAACAGGTAAGGCGGTCTCCTTCCACCTCTGAGCACTAAATTGCATCAACGGGAAGAGTAGCATCATTCTGTCTATCTACTAAGTCCTTACAACAAACTTTCCTTCGCAATCCGACTTACAATTTTATTTTCTCTTTGATTGCTTTGGGAAGCTAGCGAGTGGCGAGTCAATGTTGGCTCACTGATATCATTATGTTGATTGGCTACTTGATTGCACCACAGGGGACAAAGTGATCCTTGTAAATATCCATTGTAGAATGGAGCGGAGCTAGAGCTGGTTAGAAAGAGGGTTTCTAGTCGGCTCTGCGGTCATCTGTCCTGTTACATCAAGAACCTATTATTTCTAGGAATGTGCTCTAGATTAGTCTACTTTACCTCAAACTGTTAGCGCCCATAGACCGGCAGGAGGCACGACATTTGTCGCAGGACATGCACTGCGACATGTAGGCGACCGTGCAGTTGAGGGTCACCACGTCGCGGCTCACCGGCTCCGATTCTTGTTCTACGCTCTCTGTGGTGGGAATGAACGGAGTAGCTTAGATTGATGTTTCTGTTCTTTTAGCATAGTTGCTAAACTTTTATGAAGCAAGTATTACGTCGTGGTTAGAATGATTAATTCCCCGAAAGCTTTTGGAAGTTTTTCTGGTAATAGATTAATATTTTCTTCGTAAAATAAATTAAACATAAGACAATTTCATTAGTCAAATCCGTCCATTATTGTTTTGCTACTGCTACAAATCCCTTTCTACGGTTTCTAGATAACCGACTAACCAATGGTCTTTGTCTTTTAGAAGTGTTTGCTGAATATAGTAGGAATTCGGAATTCCGTTGTTCGGAAACAACGGCATCGAATTCTTCGTATGGAGTATATTTTAACAACAGGATCGCCTATGGCTAACGGGAACTGGTTTGGTACGTTTGTACAAAATACAATACAGGTGGGTTATAATTATTATAGTAATAAATACCTAGTAGACAAGACGTAATACACCTTGTTACTCAAACGCAACTCAACTCCTGGTTCATAATATGGGTATAACTGCTGTAGTCCTAAGTCCTAACTACTCGTATAATCACACTAATATTATAAATAAAGGCGAAAGTTTGTGAGTGTGTATGTTTGTCTCTTCTTCACGCTAAAACTACTGAACGGATTTGGATAAAATTTGGCACACAGTTTATAACCTGGATTAACATATAGGATACTTTTTATCTCACTCTATAACACACTAATATTATAAAGGCGAAAGTTTGTGAGTGTGTATGTTTATCTCTTCTTCACGCTAAAACTACTGAACAGATTAGGATAAAATTTGGCACACAGATAGTTTATAACCTGGATTAACACATAGGATTCGATAGGATGGGATTTATCCCGATATTCCTACGGGATCGAAACTTATGCGGGTGAAATATTATAAATGCGAAAGTGAGTTTGTTTGTTTGTTACGGTTTTACGCTAAAACGGCTGAGCGGATTTGAAAGAAATTAGGCACATGGGTAGGCCATGACCTGGGTAAGGAAATAGGATACTTTTTATCCCGATATATTAGTACGTTTCCGTGGGATAATCTCCGATCTTCATGCGGGTGAAGCCGCGGGCAACAGCTAATTTCAAATAACTCTAATTGATAACAAAGTTCTAGAAATAAAGGACAAAAGACAGACCACCCAATTCCCAATATAACATCGATGGTAAGCTAATAAAGCCACCTCAGGTGCAGGTAGTTGTTTACATTCCACGTTAATGAATCATGCGCATCTCTCCGTGGGACGCCACAGACGCCTGCGCCACTTTTATTGTTTTTTTAGGCCTTCCTCCTAAATTGAATGAGACATAATTGTCTGCGAGGATTAACGAATTGTCTTCTGTTATGTGACTAAATTGTACTTAAACTTTTGTTTCCTATTGAATTTGTCTGGGAATTATGGGTATCGGCTGTTTTTTTCGATAGGTTACTGGTATTAGGTACTTATTTTGTCTGCGTTTAAATAATCGACGGCGAAGTGTAGTCTAGTAGCAGTAGTCGCACACGAAGGGTTCCGTACAATCGTTTCATGTGTCTACCTATTACGGTTCAAGAGGTATAGAGATTGTTAAGCTCAAGCAAAAAAACGCCGAAAAATCACGTTATTGTATGGGGGCACCCTTTACAGACGGACAGCGGGGGCTTATAGTAACAGGGTCCCGTTGGCACCCATTGTGTACGGAAACTTAATAAAGAATCAAATCTTAGGTTGAGACAAATGCATGTGTTTAGTCCTAGTTTACTCTTGCCAAAAATGTTACAATTACAAGTACAGTCAGCAGAAAAAGTAGCTGATTATTTTCCGTTTTATTGTGTTAAGTAAATCTATCATATTAAATCTTCAATTATATGTAATGATTTGTTACAATTTACAATCAAGTACTAATTAGCCACTTTTAATTCATATACTTACTACAACTTTTTTCAGTGCCTGTACAAATAGATTTTGGTTTTCCAACTTTTTTGCCAACTTCTAAATTTCCATATTATTACCAACCCACCTGGTGACTCCCATTGTGCCAAACTAATTAAACATGGATTTGAAGAAACATAATACATGGTAAACACTGGTAATCGGATCTGAGCAATATTTTAATATCTAATGCAAATTACAGAGGAGTGCTAATGTAGATGAAGTTCACAAATAAATTAAAATCTTGTTCTACTCGTATGACTCACATGTTTACTTGATCTTAAATAGTTTTTATAAAATCTTTGTTATTATTAATTAATAGTATAACTGAGTTTTAAATGGCTGTCAAGTTCAATCTCCAGTAGATGATAGAAATAATTTAATTTGCAGTGGGAAGAAGTTAGCAGGGTAAATCAGCACTTGTTTAGAACCATAGAATTGCCAGTCTAGTACAGTACCTAAGCATTATTGACGTAAACTCTCATTAGCTCTTGAGTTCAAACCCAAGGCACACACCTCTGACTTATCAGATTCATGCGCATATTGTATAATTACCACTTTCTTAAAAAACGTTGGAAGAAAACATTGTGGGGAAACCAGCATGCCTTAGATATTACTCGACAGTATGTGAAGCCAAATCAGAAGACCATGGGTGGCTTTAAAACTGACACCGGGTTAGTCACTAACCACATGAAAAGAAGAAGCTGACTGTATTCAGGAATTATATTGCGATTGGTTATAGAATATAGTCATCCTAGTTATGAGGAATGATGCTGAATAATTAATGATTTTTTTACAACACAATATACTTACGTAAATGGAAAACAATTGTCTTTTCCGGAACAGCTCTGTACGCTGACAGATCTATGTCTACTGGGTAAGTGATGGACAGCCACCTCTGCTGAGGGTCTGGGTCACTGGTGAGGGCTGCAAACAGTCCGGGAACACCATCTGCTAACTCTTCTACGTATGACGTCTTTGATAATTCTGTTTGTGTGTCATTCGGTTTTGGACACATGTCTGTAAAGAAAATGATAATGTTATTATGTTATCAGTTGTAAATAAATACAATGTATTTGTGAATGAGTGTATTGTTTGATTAATCTTGATTTCCTGAATACTGCTTACTGAGGAAGAATACATATATAATTAAGCTGCTTTGTATGTGAGAGAAATTGACTTTGTCTAATAAAAGGCATATTTTTATACTATCTGTATTTCCTAACACTAAAACCTTGGACAGACATGGATGGAGTGCATTATTTATAATAACATTCCGATGTATCTGTGATGTGATGATCATTACCAAAGAGTTAATAAATTAAAAGTACTAACCAACACAACTGCAGCACTCGCTGTACAAGTAGCTGAGGCAGTTGAAACAGTCCTTGCAGCACGAACAATCCTTCAAGTCGCACTTACAAGATTGAGTCAGCATACATTTTGATACCACACTGGCACAAATAGCTTCATTACAAGCGTATACTATTGGCACTATGCATATTAGAGCTACGACGAAGTAGAATTTCCCAGCCATTGCCACAGTTTTAGACAAATTGTAAACAGGACACTTGAGGAATTTACAAAGTTGTAAAAATAAACAACACAAATACGTATAAATTGTCTCAATATTACGAGGGTTCACTAGGCATAAACTTGCAAAAAAGACTTGGCACTATTCATTTATAAAATACATGTAATATTCACGTAAGAAACAAACTTAAAATAAAAATACAATTTTTAGAAACAAGTTTATCGTCAACCACCCTGAAAGTTTACTTTTTATGAATGAACACGAAAGTTCTAAGAACGAATGATTTTTTATGTTGACCACAGATGAATGAAATTAAAATCAACAGGTTCTAACAGCAATGTTACTAGCTTCATTAAATGAGATAATAATAAATGGTTAGGCTACATTTTAATTGAAATAAAAGTCTACTAAATAGCAAACATTTTGTACCGTTTATTTGTTATACGAAACATTTTTCATAAAATCACAATTATTTGTATTCAAACAAAACCAATAGTTATTTTTTTTCTGAATTGGCAACATGAAGAAAGAAACAGAAAGCGGTAAAAATTTAATTTTCACGTGAAAGTAAGATTTCCAAAATTCTTTAAAAATAGCTGAGTTTAAGAGCGCCCTTCCCGGTCCGTCTATCGTCAACGCGAGCATGTTTGAAAAGCTTGTTGTTTCATCCAGCGCAAGTGACAACTGCTAACAAACAAGTAAGAACGCGTTAACATTGTACGAAAAATAGTGTGTAAAAATTTGTTTCAGGAAATACGTGTTTTTGGGTAAGCATACAAGTTTGTGAAATAAATGTTTGTCATTTAGAATCTTCATTACATGTGCGAGGTTTCTATGAAGATGTTTTTTTTTACTTTAACTATTTATGATTAAGTCCAGTATGACCGGCCAATGTTCAGGTAAAATTTGTGCAAAAAAGCAAATTTTTGGAGGTATAAACTGAATTTTTTCCTCAAATTTTCTATTTTTTGCTTTCTATGAAAGCCTTTCATAGAAAGCTGGTTAAGTGCTTATGATACAATATATTAACTAAAAATAAATAAAAAGAAATATTTGTTACAACGCCGTACTACTGTCGTACTCACGTACGAGCGTTTGTATGAAAAGTATGACGGGTTGGGAGTTATGTCGAGTCCTTGCAATATTAAAATACTTACCTTTAATATTCCCGCTGCTTGGACGGAGGCACAGACTACGTGTTACTGGTTCATCTTCGTGAAAAGGAGAATAGAATTTGTGCCGATTTATAAAATTTACGCCATTGCAGATTGATTACATAAGCCAGTAAAAATAAATGCTTAGGTAGCTACATTTACAAAAAAAACATTCAGTCAGTTCGTTAAATTATACTGAAAAAAAAAAAACATTAAACATTCTCTTACAAAGTTTTATTTAACGTTGATAAATCAGGGTTGCCAGACGAGTACAAGTGAATTATCGTATCAATATACGAAAATTATCGTACCAGATGAAAAACTGCCAGACGCGCGTGGAACGCGTAGCTAGTTCAAAACTAGAATTATGATAGGAATTTTAGGAAGTTTTGAAATGTGAAAGAAATTAAAAAATACTTAATACCATTTTTTGAGTTGCTTTTAAAAACCATCAGCATTATTTTTATTGAGTTTTTACGAATTGCGCTGAAAATAAAGCAGTTAACTTTTCTGTCGCAAGTTTGTTTCTTATTCTTGGTTTTGTCACATTATTATAATGAGGAGAGGTGCAAATTATCGTACTTTTGCGTACGTTTTAAATATTTATTATAATACTACTCCGAAACTGTCAAATTTTCCCAATCAACTTTGAATATAATACTTTAGAGATAAAGTTGAAAATCTACTAAATAAATTTGAGAGATTGTAGTAGGCTGACTGCTAGCGTCTGTACCTTGGCTATGATCATTGATAAGCGCATCTCTTCAGAACGGCTAAGCCACGGCAGGTAATCTTCAAGTAAAATATCCTAACCTTAGTCTATGGTGTGTACGGTACGTATCTCATTTGACAGTTCCTTCCCCTCCCGCCTTCCGCACTTCTGTCCGAATGACGCCATGTTTGTTGGTCTGTCAATTGCAAAACAAACTTTTGAAATTTAATACCGTTTCAAAGTTGCACGTTACTTTATTTCCGTAACTTATCCTCTCAATTTCTGAAGCTGTAATATTATCGTGCAACATGCACTACAAGTGCTGTGTTGTGACCTGTGCTAGTAGACGAAAGGACGTCAGTTTTCATATGTTTCCAAAAAATGAGATAGGACTCAAAAAATGGTTACAGTGCATTAACTGTGAAAGACTGCGAAGCTTCCAAAAACATCGCAAACGTTTTATGTGTCGAAATCACTTCGAGAAGAGGTTTCTTCATAGACTACTATATATATACTAGGGTTTCTTTCAACAACGCGTGATAGGGTTCGTCTTTGCCCCGACGCGACGCCTATCCAACGTTGTTTACTGCTCGCGAGATATCCAGTGGTATTCCTCAAACCGATGCATTAATACTCGACAAGTCTGGTACGTACCTATTTGAATATTATCACTTAGTCAATTTGTATTTCATTTATGTTTTACTCCTACACTACATGCAAACTTGTACAGTTTATTAGTGTAGACACTTCGTTCTCAACAAGAAGCATGCCCTCAGTTGAAGCAGTTATAATTAATTATAAAAGTATTTAAAACATTCTTAAGACAGTCAACAATACCCAATTTATGTTTGATTGTTTCTACATCTATAAGCGTTCACTTTCACAGAAAGTGTTTAGGGAGGTTGCATTACCTATTACAGTGATGTATTCCAAGTAAGATTTACTTACCGTCTTAAACTTTTAATACATTTTCGTAGCACAGACCCTTGTTATTGGTAGATATATTAAAAGATTATTTCCGCTAGCTGGAGAACAGCGGCAAAAGAAATGTATAGTTTCGTGAAATATTCAAATCTCTGGAATACTTCACGAAACTACACACTTCTTTTGCCGCTGCTTCATAATATCAGTTTTTTTGTGTATTTTGCACAAACTATTATATTGAGTAATATAATAATAAGAGATGTTTTTCAGTGTCAAAACAAATCATGACTACATTAAAAAAAAGAAGACATGTGGATCACACCTACTGGAAACCAGAAGTTGTGGACAAACACTCAATAACTGACAACATTTTTGGTAAGTTTCCATTGAAAAGGCAAAAAAATACATTTTTTTTTATGTAAGTCATTTGTCTGTCATATTGATGAGCAAGGAAATAGGTCATGTAATCATGTTGTCAGTATATATCTTGGTAGCGGGATAAATTGTGCAGGGTGCAATGGACTGTAATTTAAATATTTATTGTTCTTTAGAGCTCCTTCAATGCACCTTGTTTAGTTTTTATTATTATTAATTATTAAAAGCATAAATTTTCATTTTAGAAATGGAAGTGGATGGAATTTCTTCGTCACAGCCTTGGCCTTCTACATCTGGATGTGGACATGAAATCAGGGACCAATAGCAGGTAAGAAATAAAAATTGTTTAAATATTAGATATGGGAAGTAAGTACCCATTCATAAGTATATTTGCAACAACTGACGATCATTTATATTCAATCAATTATTAAAAAATCAGCAAACTTAATGAATTTTAAGTTATATAACCCAAATTGTCATAAACTGCTCAGTTTTGTAAGTTACTATACTGATTTTTGGTTTAAGAATTTTGTTTATGACCTTAGTATTGACTAACTATTATTTAATTATTTTATTTGTTGTAGCTCATTATGCAGATGGAACGAAAGTAAGCTCTACAATAAATAACACTGCAAAACTTGTCTCATTTTATGACAACCTGTTTGATTCAGTCAATGGAACAGGCTTCAACAAGACTTCTAAAGGGAAACCTTTAAGACAGAACAGTCGCCGCACTACAAATTTTGGAGGGAAGCGATAAAAAATCCAAAAAAAACATTAAATATGTCGACAAACACGGTAAGGAAACATCTGTCATCTGTGCCATCCTTAAAAAATTGGATTACAACTTTGAAAAGTTACCAGAGAGTGGCAATGTTTAAAAGAAAATTTTAATATTTTAAAATTATGCGCCCGCGATATTTAAATTCGGATCCCATCGAAATTTTTTTTGGACAAATGCGGGCATATAATTTTAGAAATACTAATCCAGATTGCCATGCCTTCAAAAGTATCTTCAAATCACTGTTAATCACGAGGTTTACAATTGTGAAGAGGATTCAGGTAAACAGATATTAAAATTAAAATCACTTTTTAATAAAGAACAAACTAACTCAGAAACAGCAAGTTTTTCACTTGCGGATTCTGAATTACGTTGTTCCCCTGAGTCCTCTGAGCTATCAAACTGGGTTGAAAGTGAAAGCGTTCAAAACTCAGCAAGGCAAGAAAGGCTAAATATCCACTCACGTGCATTTACAACTGGGTGGGTCATAAGAAAAATATTACAAAAAATAAAATTTCAGCATTGCGAAGAAAATGTAACTAGTAGGGAATCCAATTATGATAAAAATACTGTAAATAATTGGATTTCCTTTAGAGAGTTCAAGAGCATCAAAGAAAAGAAATTGACCTACCCTACAGAAAATGCTGTGAGATTTTTTGGAATCATCATAGAAGCAAACAAATACTTAGAAAATCAACCTGACCAGGATCCTATTATAAAAAGTATTAAAAATCATATCAAATCTAAGTATTCGTTTGACTTCATAAATTGTGAATTTCATAAGGATGCTGTATCTGAATGCTTCCTCGCATTGACTTTAAGATTAGCTGTATTTAATTGGTGCAATGTTATTAATAAAATTTTAAAAGGCACAGATGTCTTGAGACTAGAAAGTAAACCCTTGTTGCCTCAGATGCAACTAAAAGCTTTCAATAAATTTAAAACAAAAATAAAAAGAAATGAAATTAATAAGAAAAGTTTTATTTTTCCCTAGCATTCCCTTTCTAACTTATTCATACAACATATTGAAATAATTGCAATAACATTGCAATTATTTCAATAAAATGAAACTAAAATGACCAATTCCTAGCAAGAAAAACCATTTTAGGCTGACGGCTTACCACGCCATTGCATAAAGTTCCGCGCCGGAAAATAGCAAAATTAAAAAAAAAACAACTGTCATCCATGATATGTACACTTACACCAGTCGATTTTTATTCTATGAGAGTGCCCTGTCTGATACGTAGTATCTCTAAGTAGTCTGTGGGCTAAGCCCACGTTCGCACGGACGTAATAGGGACGTGTTTTTATCGCGGCGATTTGTTTTCGTGCAATGGATTTTCAACGCTTGCTTAGCGCTGAGTGTTGAAAATCCAACAGTGTGTTTTTTCAACGCGCTGGGACGAGAGTGCGTCCCAACGCGTCAGATTCTCAACGCTCAGCTCAACATAGAGATTTGAAAATTCAGTGTAAGAAAAAATATCGCCGCGATAAAAACACGTCCGTGCGAGACTGGGCTAATAGTCTGAAACAGGAAAGAAAAATTGGAAAAGCTTCCCGGAAAATCTTCAAATTCGGGAAAATCTGAACGTCCTTTTTTGTATGAATTATTGAAATTTGAACAGCTATCCATTGATATATACTAAAAAAGCCAAGATACACACTCAGTGTCTCAAAACCGTCCGTCCGCAAAGAAAGAGCGCACAACTGAAAATTGTGCCCTCTTTCCCCCCTCCCCTCTACCCCCCCCCCCCCTTCACGTCGCTCGCGTCACTGACCGCACGTTAAAAATGAGTGTTGCTTGAAAAAATGTAAAAATAGTAACGTTATCATCTAGAACGTTAAATAAGGGCGGGATATCATACTTTCGTTATGTAAAAGAGTTTATTGATTTTTTTTTGTTGTTTATATAACTAAATATAGGGAGAAATAGGTGATTTTGATTTAATTTGTCTTAAAACTTCACCCAACAGTCCAAGTATAATACGGCAAATTTCAATAGCCGCTTTTTCAAAGTAAGAACAATGCATTACAACCTACTTTTAATTTAGTAGAAAGGATGGTATTTTGGAATACTGTTGTTAATTTGGCATAGCAGTGTTTTCGTTGGCGAAAAGCGCCATCTCGTTTTACGGATCATAAAATGTTCACAAGTAGAAGTAGCGTCATCTATCGATATGTCTTTAAGGATAGTCTGTCATTTTTCTAAGATTTAGATTAAAACGTGGAACAGCGCGTGGGAAAATTTTTGAGATACGTGTTCAACCCATTCCCATCGCTAAATTTCCTTATGATTGTGCTGTTTAGCTTTATGTGTAGTGTAAAATAGATAATAAATTTTGCATACTATCATTGATTTCAACAATTTGTATATTTATAAATACATAAATTGTGGTTATGTCCAACTATGTCTTGTTGCTAATTTGGAATACCCGAGGTGATGTTCATTTGGAATATTCCAAAATACATTCAGTTCTACTTTTTCTAAGTGCTTTATATTAGTAGCAAAAAAAATTGGGCGAAAGACAGTCTTTGACACTAAATTTGAACATGAGCTGGTTGAGTATGCTTTGAAAATGGAATCGACCTTATATGGATTGACTTAGACTGATATGCGTAGAATAGCATTTCAACTCGCGAAAAAAAAAATGCAACACCCTTTCAAAAATGATATGGCTGGATGGTTTCTTGAAGAGAAACAAAGATCGTTTGTCGAGCCTTCAGGAACCTCGTTCGCAAGAGCCCGTGGATTCAATAAAGAACGAATGAACCAGTTCTTATTATCCTTTAGTTATTATTATCCTTTCACCTTTAAATCACTTACCTACTATCACGGCCTCTAATCTTGACTGAAGGTAATTTAGAATACCAAAATGGTATGCCAAATTACCTTCAATCGGTTTAGGAACCGATTTTAGAGAGTTGCTCTCTGGGATCAATTTTGTTATATCAAACCTTACACTTTCTTCTTAAACATTGACTTAGTAATAGCGAAAGTAACTGAGTTAAGCATGGTGAATACAATTTGGAATAAGTACTCCTATACCAAAATACCTGCACCCCATCTCCAAAACTAAATTGTGCCATTTTGTATTCAACCTAAAATTTTAACCCGTAGGGACATTTAATTGTTTTTGATAGCTTGCACATTGATAGTAAGATAAATATTGCTTGAATTTAATCAAGGTTTTATTTCATAATAACTCATGGAAAAAAAGTTGCAGGTCTGAAACAAAATGGTATTCCAAATTACCATCCTTTCCTCTACGAAAAAGTTCAAGTTGACTGAATTTTTCGTATTTAGTTTTAAATTAATATTTAAGTATATAATTAAATATAGTTTTTATAAAACCGACTTCCAAAAGGAGAAGAGGTCTTCAACTCGAAGATTTTTTTAAATATTTGTGTATGTATCGATTACTTATTTTAGTTTCGTTAACGACAATAGGTATCTATTATAAAAGTATCTATTATGTTATGTTTAGAACACCCATTCATATAAATTTTAATACTAAGTCAATGTAGGTATAAAAATATATTCGTTCTTCGTACTTCGGTCATAATTTTTTATTGCTTTATAAAAATTGCTTTGTAAAAACAACATTAAAACTTGCGCATAACGTTGAATTTTCAAAAAAGTATATTTACATCATGCATGACTATATCTACTTACCTACTAGCTGTTGCCCGCGACTTCGTCCGCGTGATTATGAACATAATATCAAGTTTGACGTTTAACGCTAACTATTTTTATATTTCAGCCAACAGAAAATGCCTATCAAACTAAGCAACTTTTTTAAAGGCACCAATTATAAAAAAGTAGATTTTGTTATTTTTTGTAAAAACTCTCAGTACACCACATTTTTTGTTTTATTTTCAGGCTGCAGTATACCATCAGGTGAACTTACTCTATAACAGGCCACATACAACTGACCGTGAGAGAAGCAATCGTTTCTTAGATCTATGCCAGCTACTTTTATCGTTTGGCCCTGCGCCTTATTAAATTACTGCCCTGCGCCTTATTAATTGCAAAGCATACGTGTCAGCACTGTGACCATGTTTCTTCTATAAAGCTACCATTTACTGGTTACGTCTTTCATTAACTTGATGTGCCCTTTTTTTTCAAATGACTTCTCTCGCTCTGGGTGGAGCGGGAAGGCGTGTCAGACTCTTACTGACTAAAACCCACCCGTGTTCCTTCTGTTGCCTGTGCAATGCCAGGGGGCCACGGTATCCCTTTCGGACTTTCCCGCAACCCCGGCAGGCAATGGTCCCATCGGACCCCTTCACTTGCTGACATCTCTTTGAGGCGCGCGTGGAACACAACGCGCCGTCGACCCGGGCTTGGTCCTTCCTTACCGGACGGCGAGCTACCCATTGCTCACCGTCCGCAAGCCCGCGCCTACGGTGACCGGGAATCGGCTTGTAGCGGTTACACCGCCACATACGAACTATGCATCAAAGACATGACGTCACACAAATCCTGCATCGCGCAATTAGAGTTTACCGCGCGAACAACATCAACAGTCGGGCAGTCGGCCCGCCAGACACAACACCCGTCTGGTCGGAGGATCCTCCCTTTTCTATGGTGGACGAGTGAACTTTACACACTGTTCCTCATACCCCTAAAGGCTATCGATTCCCGACGCCCAGAGCGTCTCCTTCTGCGGCGGCTAGGGGCGTGAGGGCGCAAAATTTGCCTCTCCCTCACGCATTGCGCCTCCTCCTTCGCGAGCATTACTGCTTCGCAGAAGGAGGTGACGGCCTCCCATGCCCTCTCGCTCCGTACCATGGCCTGGACCAGGGCCGGACGCGAGAGATCCCCGCCACCGATCGCCTCCACGAGGACACGGTGGTGCTCTGCCCAAGCCGGACAGACCTGCACCGTGTCCTCCGGACTTGATGTGCCCTGGCGGCTGAGAGTATGTTATGCTCACTCAAATGTCTCGCTGGTGGTGGCGTGTGTGTTGGATCGTTAAGTTCCCTTCAAAATGGTTGACCTAAACGGTGCTGTTCCATGCGTCATGTTCATGAACGGGCGCAATCAGTAGGGACTGGTCATCTCTTATCTGTCACGGCTTATTTTAATTTTTGAATTGTTTTTATCTTTTTATAGTCGTTTTTTACGTCCACGTCTTTCTACGTTGTTCTCACATGTATAATTTGTATAATTTCAACATGAATGATGTACTTAACCAATATTTTGTAAGAATATTATGATTTAAAAGAGTGTCCATGGAGTTTCTTGCCCGTTCCTCTCCATAGGAACCTACGCTTTGGAATGGGCATCTAGCTTCATATTTTTGACTGACTGAAACCTTGAAAATTCAAAAGTGCCTGTAAATGGTTTAATTGAAATAAATGCTTTGAGTTAGAGTTTGATTAATAGTTAGACCTCTTTAATCCGGCCCTGTCGCTTTAAAAAAGTTAATGACAGTCTCCTAAGACTGTTTTCTTGTAGCAACAACCTTATTGCCCTATCTCAAAATCCACCCTGGACATATTGTTATGATTGACTGCTTAGATCCATAAAGCTATAGCGTGATGATTATCTTTTAAAAGGTTAAATCCGTAACTATCTGCAATATTCTAACCTTTTGGCTAGCCTTTTTACAATTTGCGGTAAACTATAGAAGAATACGAACATAATGCAATATTGCTCATCCCCCATAGCATATAGCGTGATAATATTTTTTGAAAAGTCTATTGTAACGTTTCTATTATTTGACTTATAGATTATTTATAACAATTTTCAAAGTAATCAAGCCGCACAGTAAAATCCTCCGCTGTAACAATGAATACCCCTTGTCGCGTTATTTATGTTGTCGAGCAGATTTTTTTCGAATTTATGCATCAATGGATTAGCAATTTGTTTCAAGAGATTCAAATTCCGACTGACCATTGTATGTGCTGTGTATTACGTAGGTACCTAATTATGTTAGGGTAGTGGAGAACTGTCGGGTCAGCCAGTAATTAATCAATAACAAAAGCTGAAAATTTTATGCTGATATCGACATCGAATTATATCTATACAATCAAGAAAATATAAGATTGATGGACAAACGAAATAGGTACCAATGATTTCATAATTAGGGCTTATCGCGATAATACTCAGGTGGAGGAATTCAGTATTACTATGATATGGAATAGGATAATAATTAGTTTGCCTTGTTTATCGATAAATAATAATTAGGTACATACAATAGGTTTATTTTCACGCGAAGCATACCTATTAATTAGTTAGTCCTCGGTTGTAACTAATTTGATAAGGTCGCAAGATGGTAAGTCCGCTCTTACCTAAATCACATTTTGTTTATAATTATTAAAAAATATATAGGTATAATTTATCAGTTGTTGTTAGTAAATATTTAGGTATTTTGAGTGAGATATTTTAAAACTTATAATTACGTACCTACCTACACTCGCGGTCAAATAGGTACCTACTTAATACCTACTGAAAGGTGACGAAAATCTTTGTAAACTGCAAATTCATAATGGTACAATGCATGAAAATAACATAGTATTACCGAGAATTGTAGTATTGTATGAAATAAAACCATATATGTAGATCATATATGGTTTTATTTCATACAACATAATATAAAAAAGTTAAAATTTTAAAAACCTTGAATTTGGAAGTCAATTCAATTTGCGGTTGTTTTACTTTTGCTTGCTTTCTCAAATTTATTTTCAATCTGTCAAATCAAAATGATAAAAGGCGGTCATTGTAGTTTGTATCCATCATTATTGAATTACTATAAAGTATGTCGCTAACACCAGAAGAATGTACACGTATCGTCACTATCTCAGAAGAAGGCAGAAGTCAGCGAAGTACGGCAGCAAGAACAATAGGCGTGTCACATTCTACAGTGCAGCGAGTCGTTCAACGTTTCCGAGAAACTGAGCAGAACATAAGAAGACCAGCAGTTCGAATATGTACTATGGCCCGAAGGAATCGATTTTTTGTTACGACCATGCTCCGAAAACGGCACCTCACAGCAGTTAAAGTAACAAATCAATTTCGGGAGACCCGTAGAGATGACGTAAACTTGAAAGGCAACATCGGATAGCAAGATTACGATACGCCCGCGAACACGACGCACAATGGGGAAATGAAGAATGGGCAAGTAATGTTTTCTAACGAATCCAGATTTCTGCTGTATGCACATGATGGGCGGCGAAGAGTCTACCGACCGCGACGGCCAGGGGAACGTTTTATTCCAGCTTGTTTTGAGGAAAAAGTGCCGTTCGGCGGTGGATCTGATACGGTTTGGGCTGGAATCTCTTCAGAGAGTCGCACGGAGTTAGTGCCGATAGAAAATGGTATACGCTAACTAGTGCAAGATATGTGCAAGAAATTCTTAATGAGCATGTCGGCCCATATTTAGTTAATATGGGAAAAAAAAATATATTCATGCATGACAACGCCAGGGGCCCAAGTCTGCTATTTTTATAAATTCGTCATTCCAACACGATCCCATTGTCATATTGCTAAAAGTTCGTAATCTTCTAAATTCATAATGGTCGATCATTGGTTGATCATTGTATTCCACAAACCCGATATTCGTAACGAATTAAAAGAAATGACTGCACTATGACGTTCTCATGGTAGGTCACTGATCAAAGGAGCTGTCAACATGTTAGCAGATTACCGCCTAAGTCAGTCATTCATTTTCAACCGACTTCAAAAAGGAGGAGGTTCTCAATTCGGTTGTATGTTTTTTTTTTTTTTTTTTGTATGTTTGTTACGCGATTACTCCGCCAATTATGAATTGATTTTGATGATTCTTTTTTTGTTTGGTAGGGCATACTTCAGAAATATATAAATTTAAATACTATATAATGGCATGGCATGGGAGGCCGTCACCTCCTTCTGCGAAGCAGTAATGCTCGCGAAGGAGGAGGCGGAGCACGTGAGGGAGAGGCAAATTTCGCGCCCTCACGCCCCTAGCCGCCGCAGGAGGAGACGCCCCGGGCGTCGGGAATCGATCGCGGATTCCCGGCCACCGTAGGCGCGGGCTTGCGGACGGTGAGCAATGGGTAGCTCGCCATCCGGTAAGGACCAAGCCCGGGTCGACGGCGCGTTGAGTTCCACGCGCGCCTCAAAGAGTGTCAGCGAGTGAAGGGGTCCTATGAGACCATTGCCTGCCGGGGTTGCGGGAAAGTCCGAAAGGGATACCGTGGCCCCCTGGCATTGCACAGGCAAGAGAAGGAACACGGGTGGGTTTTAGTCAGTAAGAGTCTGACACGCCCTCCAGCTCCACCCAGAGCGGGAGGAGTCATTTGATGATTTCCCACCCAAAAAAAAAAAAAAAAGGGCATACTTCAGAAATGGTCCCATATAAATTTGGTCAAGATCTGATGAGGGGTTTTTGAGTTAGCTTCAATAATACGTATTTTTCCCATCTAGTTTATGTGGATGATATTCTAATAGTTCATGTCACTGTAATTTACATAGCAGGTAATGGGTATTACAATTTTTGTGGGGGTTTTGTGTAGATACCACAACTAAAAAGTGAAAAATAAAAACTTTTTCACAAAAAATAAAACCGCTTCCAAAAAAAACTGCAAAGCGAAAAATAACTTTGATTTCGGAAGTCGGTGGCAAAAAAACGACAACAAAACCCCAAAGACACCGACTTCCGAAATCAAAGTTATTTTTCGCTTTGCAGTTTTTTTTGGAAGTCGGTTTTATTTTTTGTGAAAAAGTTTTTTTCATTATGTAGGTACGCGAATACCAATAGATGCCATTTCTTTCAATGGAGTGTCAGTGGCTGACTATTGGAAAGTCATAATGACGCCAATATGTTAGTAGATTACCAAACTTGTCAAAATCAACAAAATATATACCATTCTGACACTATTGTAATAGCCTGAGGTAATAGCAGTGTGCCCTAATTACGTAATGCAAAATCAATCCGAATCTGAATCGTTTTGAAATAGATTGCTAATCCATAGCTCATCAAAAAAAAAACTGCAGAGCAACGTAAATAACGCAATGAATGTTGTTGAACTGTCAAAATGAAACAGATTTGTCTTTATCGTTTACGAAAATATGTTGCGTAATTAGAAAGCTGGTCTTGATGGCCTGGGTGCCTAACGTGTGATGGATTGCTGGGAGGTTAGAAAGTAGTGGGATGGCACAAAACGACGATTATCACAAAAAAAACAATAATTTCCAAATTTTTCCTTTGCCAGCATTATTGACATTTTCGTTGGCATCTATAAATATTTTTTTTAATTTTTTACCTCGTTAGATAGCTGATTAAATGAAGATCATCATCATCATCATCAGCCTATATAATAACGTTCCCACTGCAGGGACACGGCCTCCTCTCAATGAGAGGGAGTGGGCTATAATCCACCACGCGAGCTTGGCTCGGTAGAAGTCACATGTCTTCGAATTTTTGGTTCTAGGTCATAGGCCGGTTTCCTCGCGATGTTTTCCTTCACCGTTTTGAGAGCAGTGGTGATGAAATAAATTACATAAAGTTATGCGCCTGTCTGCGTTCGAACCCACGACTTACTGTTCGTAAGTCGGGGCCGCCACCACTGGGCCACCGCTGCTCTATGAAATGAAGATGTCTTCTTTTTAATTTGTACGCTTAATGCCATAGTCAAATTTTGAGATAACTGTAGTGCTATTCTGTAACCATCTCACCGTGAAAACTTAGGTGAAGTGAGCTCGAAGTGAGCTGTCAGTCCCTAGCAGCAGGTGGAATGACAGCTCACTTCACGCTCACTTCACCTAAGTTTTCACGGTGAGATGGTTACAGAATAGACCGGCTGGTGTCAAAGTTCAAGTACGTAGATTATTTTTTAAAAGAGTTAATAAACTTCTTCCTTTATTTTTTAACTGTTTGATGTTTTGTAAAATGTGGTTATCTACACCGAAAGGTTTATTAAAGTATTACTGGTACCCAATGGAATCTCAATGAAGGCCATTCAATCTGAGAGTTTAGAGAAAAGTGATAATTAGTGACGAATTCTGGGAAATTTTCAAATACTTACAAAAAGTTTTGTTTTCTCGAATGCCATAAATTTTTGCCTAGGGTATATGGGGTGTTTAATTGTTGGAAACGGGTCACAATATCACGTCCTAGAAGGAATACGTCAAATTACAAGTCACCCTGTTTATATACTTATTATAAGTTTTAACCCTAGAGAAGTTTGTAACTTTTTAGACCTCTTGTGAAAATTAAAAAGGCTTATCCATAGAAGAAGTGTGCTATTCTACAGTACCTGGTTTTGTACCAGCATTTGTTCCGGTCTAATGCCCTGATATTACGGGTATCCAGGTGGCTGTTAGCATTTTCTATCAAGTTGGCCATCGTCGGCTTGTTTGTCGTCCTTAAAAACCTGTCGGCGTCTCAAGTTGTGGCATAAGTTCATCATTATCTGCCAAGCAATTTCCCAACCACGTTGGGTTCGGCTTACAGTTTAACCAGTATTTGTCATTGCCTATGTGACCTCCACAACCAGTAACTGGGTAGTACGCCATCCCTTGGTAAGACTGGTCGTCAGACTTTCGTGCTTATAACTACCCGCAAGGACTGTCACGGAATAGAATTGAATATTGTTTACTGTTAGTTGCTAAAAAAACAAAAAAAGTATCTCTACAAAATCTGTAATCTTGTTTGATTTCCAGGGGTGGCAGTCAGTACTCTGCAGTCTGGTGGTGGTAGCTACGATCGCCAACGCGTACAAGAATCCGTACTACGCGCCGGGGAGGTCTGTGAACGTGCACCTCTTTGAGTGGAAGTGGGACGACATCGCCGATGAGTGCGAAAGGTTCCTTGGGCCTAGGGGCTATGGAGGCATCCAGGTAAGCTAGTATTTAGTACAATTTTAAAGTCAAATTGAAAATAATTTTACTTAAGTTTAACTTCACCGACGGTGTGTTATTTTGCCTTAGTTGCGGACATGCTCGTTTTATGTGTTTTTTGGAAAGCTAACAATCAAACAAAACTCTTATTAAAACTCTGCCGGCTCTAACTACAATAGTTTAGGAGAAAAAAAAAAAACGAGAAAAATCCTTAAAAACCATAGAAACACAATATCTCGTTTTTGGATTTGGTTTTTACACCAAATGTTTTAAGGTGTGATGGGAATTCACTGTAGGAACCATATATTTCTTGAAAACTTTAAAAATTTTGCTCACACAGGTGAGAATATATTTTTTTCTATGATTTTGATAATATTTTTTTCCTGGCGATTCTCTTCATGGTCGCGTTTTTTATTAAGCCTACATGTTAAGCACTATAATAACTATCGCCACAAAAAAAAACAGACGCAACAAACGCAGGATCTCAGAAATATTGAATTTTAAAATTGTGGGTTAGGGTTGTCACTCAAACCTGTGTGCAACATACAATACTTACTTCATGCAAACATTACTCATTGTGATTAACTATTGTTGACTCAGGTATTAGCAAATGCCGGTTTAAACTATGTAATTGTAAACTATGTACGTCGCAATTTAAGTTAATATGGAAATATAGTGCAGAAAGATAGTCTAAATTAAAATGATATTTACGGTTGAATTCGATCACTACTTTTGTTTATGATCTATCTTCGATGAAGGATATTATGTAGGATTGGGAAGGGGTCCGCCCTCGTTAGGCAAATGCTAAAACCCAATTCCTATACATAATATCTGGAGAAGCGGGGGTGAGGTGTCATGGAGCCGTCAAAGACCCATGGCACTGTTTTGCCTCAGCAGGCGCTGACCCATCCTGCTGGGGGATGTCCGTCTGGGCCCCGACCAGAGGACTTAATGCAAGGGGGGCATGAGGGCGCCAACTTTCATGCTGGTCAGCGAGTGGCAATTGTTACCGACGACCTAAGCCTGAATACGGATCGAAATATACTTACGAAACTGGAGATTTATAATATTTTGGTTGAAAAGACCCGACAATATGGGTTAAAACAAAGACCGGTTGACCTTGAAATCTTGGAACGGACAATGATTATTTTAAATGGATTGTATCCAACAGGTATTCCTTACAATCTTGATGTACAAAATAAAAGTCTTAAAGATAATATTTCCAAATTTATTTGTAAGTGCGAAAATCTTTATAATGAAAGCAAAAGAAATTTTAAACGCTTTAGTAAAAAAAATGCGAAATGGCTTGCTACAATTTTCGATGTTGAAATACCAACCAAAATAGAAAAAAGTCCTATAGAATTAAATAAAAATGTTGACAGTTTCCCTTCTCATTATCTTTTAAGACCTCAAGAACCAGAACCGTCAGGTATGGGTTCTGTAAGCACCTTATCGCTTACAGAACCCATAAGCGATATGGTGCTTACAGGACCGATATCTGAAACTTCATATGAAGCTCCATCAACTTCAAACATATGTAGTAACCGCCAAGAATCAATACCCGGAACATCTAATGACACTCCATCTGCTTCGAATGAAAAGAGCTCCCGTCAAATTCGTCGTATTCGAAAAAGTTTCGAGGAGTCGCTTCTAGATCAGCCGCAGTCAAAAATAATTAAAATTATGTCAAAAATAGTAACTGATGAAAGCGGCGGAGAAAAACTTAACAAAAGCTCTGCTCAAGGATTAGAGTTCGTAATCAATGAGTGTCTGAAAAGTCCAACGCTTCCTAAAAAAATTGCAACATCCATTAAAGTGAAAGCCGAACCCAAACCCTATACCCCTGATGAAGCCCTTTCTTTCGTAATTGATAGAAAACTAACTGTGGAAGATTACACTATCATACAGAAAGATTTGAAAGACAGAGGCTTCTTAGCTTATCCTCCATATTATAAATTACAAATAGCAAAAAAAATGTGTTATCCTGAAGAAGAAATAGTTATGACTGAAAGGGAAGCAAGTGTCTCACTTCACAGTTTATTACTACACACATTCCGCCGAATCATAAAATTAGGTACTCAAAAAATTTCACAATATTGCAACCAAAAGCAGAAAAACATAGTATATTGTACATTTGAGGGTTCTTGGGGGTTTGATGGCAGTACAGGACAGTCTTTTTATAAACAAAAGTTTTTAGATAGTGATAACGAAAATGAAAATTGTTTATTTACAACAACGTATATCCCGTTAAAATTAAAAACTGATGACGGCTTTGTATTGTGGTCTAACCCAAGCCCACAATCCTATAGGTTTTGTCGTCCGTTGAAGATCCAGTATAGAAATGAGACAAAAGAACTCATTCTGGAAGAAAAAAAACGTGTAGAGGCTGAAATAAATAATTTAACACCATTTTATGCGGAAACTGATGAAGGTCAAAGTATAATCTCAGATCCCAAATTATATTTAACCGTTATAGATGGTAAAGTATTTAACGTTATTACGGGAACAACTTCGCAATTACGTTGTGCTTGTTGTGGAGCTACAGCAACAGAGTTTAATAAGTTGGATGTTGTCATGAACAAACCCGTAAATTCAGAAGCCTTACGCCATGGATTAAGTCCCTTACATGCCTGGATAAGAATTTTTGAGTTCTTACTGCACTTGGGGTACCAAAATGACCCAGCTGTTATGAAGTGGAGGGTTACAAAAAAATCACCGGAAGCCACAATTGTAGAGGAGCGGAAAAAACGAATACAGACTGAAATAAGAGGCAAAATGTCACTTTTGGTTGATGTTGTTCGTCCAAATTCGGGGACCACTAATGACGGAAACACGGCACGAACAGCACTATCAGACCAACATCGAAAAACATTTGCAGATATCTTAGGTATAGAGACATGGCTGGTGGATGACCTGCATACTATTTTAGTAGTGCTGTCGAGTGGCTTAATAATAGATGCTGCAAAATTTGACGAATTTTGCAAATCTCTAGCTGCGAAGTATGTGGAAAAATACAATTGGTTTTATATGTCCGTCACTATGCACAAAATATTAATGCATGGCCGGCAAATCATAGACGCTAGCACGTTACCCATAGGTATGTTGTCCGAGCAAGCAGGCGAGTCCAGAAATAAATACTGGCGCTATGATCGACAACACCATACCCGGAAATTAGACAGAAAAACCACAATTTTGGACTTATTTCACCGTGCATTAGAATCATCCGATCCTTATATATCCTCGTTAACATTTAGTACACGTCATAAACATAAAAAATCTTTGCCCTTACCGAAATCAGTGCTCCAACTCTTATGCGTAACAACAGACAATGTTCACTACAACCAATCAGGATCCGAAGTGCTTGAAGCAAATGATATCACGCTGACAACTGACGAAATGGTAATTCAATCCGATGACGAAGATATGTCATAAGCGTTTAGCGTTGGCTAGCATAATTGATTTAATGGATTTAAATAATCAACTTAAATATTTACTACTTTGTGACAACCCTATTCCCATAGAAATTTAAAAAAAACTTAGAAAAGCAATAACTCCGAGATCTCGCTAGATACATATTTAGAATTTTCTCAGGTTGAAGGTACTATACATAAGTATATTATTCAAACAAAAAAAAACGCGACCCGTAAATAGCTAATTTTATAAATAAAAAAAACGTTTATATTAACAAAATAATTATTTATTCTGGCTCCCGTGACGTTAGGGACTTGCAATTTTTACACTGTATGTATTTCAAACCAACAATTAATTTGTATTTTACAAGAGCCTGACATTTGCTTTATTCAAGAAATACAGACGAAAAACTTTTTCAAGAAGGTCAGTGACCTTTCACTAAAATATTTGTATCTCCAAAATGAAGAGAAATATCAACACGGGTATTTTATGGAACGCTTTATTAGGGTTTCATCTATAATTAAAAAATATAAAACTGGCATGTCCGCAACTAAGGCCAAATAACACACTGTGCGACGGACTCATAAACTGCATCAATTTTCTAGACGCCTTTGAAATAAACGTTTGTGCCAAGTAGGTATTCAAACTTTTTATACAAATTTAAATTGAAACCTATAGTTTGGCTCGTTAACTTCATATCAGCGTACTATCATATCCTTAAGTGTATACTGGAAAGGCCATTTTTTTTTTTTACAAAAACGGTAAAGGTAACAAATATTGGTTTTATTAAAATTATTGAAAAAAGTTGAAGCCCAGGTTTTTTTTTTAATAAGGTGTATTGCCTCCACGTGAACTTATTATAGATTCTAATCGGTTCCGCATAGATCTGATTAGGGTTTTAAAACGATCTTGCGGAATATTGTTCCATTCTTGTGAAATCGCCGTTCTTAGTACTGCCACTGTTGAGGACACAGGATTTCTAGCCTAAACAGATTTTTTTTAAACTGTCCCAAACATGCTCAATGGGATTAAGATCCGGGCTGCGTGCTGGCCAATTCATTACGTATCCCAACTTCTTTGCAATATTGTCGAACTTGTGCAGCGGCGTGGAGTCGGGCATTATCTTGCATTAGAGTAAAATTTTCGCCTAATAATCCCATGTAATTACATAGCTGTAAGTTACGTTTTCTCACAGATTTCACCGCCCAACGAAAATGTGGTGCTATGGTCATACAATCGCCCGTAGTGGGAGCGCTACCAGCCGATGTCGTACAAACTGGTGACGCGCTCCGGCGACGAGCGGCAGTTCGCCAACATGTTGCGAAGATGCAATGCTGTAGGCGTCAGGTACTTATTTTTTTTTCCCCATATAGCTATCATTTCAGATTTCATTACCTAATGCAGTCTGAGAAATTTCCTGAGAAATGTCTAATGGAAAAACCCAATAACACTGCCCGACCTGGGAATCGAACCCAGGACCTGATGCTAAAATGGTATGCGGCGGAAGTCCGTAGTTTTTTTGTTTGTTTTTAATTCTAGGATCTACGTAGACGCCGTAATCAACCACATGACGGGCGAACCTCCAGAGAACGTAGGAACAGCCGGCAGTACAGCTGTGTTCAACGAGTGGTACTATCCCGCCGTGCCCTTCAACCGCCAGCATTTCAACTGGCCGCACTGCGTCATCGATGGCACTGACTACGCTACTAACGCCTGGAGAGTAAGTATTGCCATATGCACTTGTATACTTAGGTCTGGCCATAAATACTGTTACAATTAAAAATAAGAAAGATATTACATTTGAATTTGGAATCTGTCATTTTTATACGATTGTTCATTGAGTTTTCTAATTTTGGCGCCAATACAAATACATTGTACAATGTTTTGCGATATTCAAATGGAGTGGGGTGATAAAGAGAACCGAATCGCTGTGATTGCATTACACAAAGTTGCTATGGAGCCAAATGCAATATTTAAAACTCTCCATAAGCTTGGTATTAGTCAAATGTTTGTGTACCGGGCTATTAATAGGTACAATGAGACCTCCTTTGTTTGTGACAGAAAAAGATCTGGCCGTCCACGTAGTGTTCGTATGAAAAAGGTGGTCAAAGCAGTAAGGGAAAGAATTCGAAGAAATCCTGTCCGAAAGCAAAAGATTTTATCTCGAAGATAGCACCCAGAACCATGTCGCGTATTTTAAAAGATGACTTAGGACTTGCAGCCTATATGAGACGCACTGCTCATTTTTTAACTGATAATTTAAAAAAGAATAGGGTGGTAAAATCGAAACAACTACTGAAACGGTACGCAAAGGGAGGTCACAGAAAATTTTTACGGATGAGAAAATCTTTACAATTTAGCAACATTTTAACAAACAAAATGACCGTATTTATGCTCAAAGCTCTAAGGAAGCTACCCAATTAGTCGTCAGAGTGCAACGTGGGCATTATCCGACTTCAGTGATGGTTTGGTGGGGTGTTAGCTATGAAGGAGTGACAGAGCCATATTTTTGTGAAAAAGGTATCTAAACATCGGCACAAGTGTATCAAGATACCATTCTTGAGAAGGTAGTTAAACCCTTTAACAACACCATATTCAATAACCAAGTATGGTCCTTCCAACAAGACTCATCCACGCAGTCTTGGTTGGAAGTGAATGTTTCGGACTTTATCAGAGCTGAAGACTGGCCGTCGTCTAGTCCCGATCTTAATCCGCTGGATTATGATTTATGGTCAGTTTTAGGGAGTACGGCTTGCTCTAAACGCCATGATAATTTGGAGTCCCTAAAACAATCCATACGATTGGTAGTGAAGAATTTTCCCATGGAAAGAGTGCGTGCTTCTATTGATAACTGGCCTCAACGTTTAAAGGACTGTATTGCAGCCAATGGAGACCACTTCGAATAAGCTTTTTATATTTTAAATTGTTTTATATTTATGTATTAAACTAACACACTGTAAAAGTAATAAATATTACATGCAATAAAGAAAAAAAAATTCTTCGTGACAATATTTATGGCAAGACTAGGTAAATATTAATGGTATTATTATATATTAAATTCAGGTATTTTTAAATTCCCAAAGTGGGTTCTTGCCAATTTGGTACGAGAGCCTATGACCAACATTTTTGCCTTATCGTTTTACGAACAAAACCGTATAAAACCGATAGATTTGGTTATCCTGAGCCCTTAAATCCTAATTTCAGAAATTTTGTGCGTCACGTCTGACCTGACTACGTTTTTAAATAATGTATTTAAAAGTAACCGAATAGTTTTGTAGCACATATAATATATACAAATTGTGCGTACATACCTATTGTGATGAAACCGCCAATTTTTTTTTACTTAGCGCTTTTTTTAAATTCCCTCCTGCCTACCGAGTCGGGTTTAGATTCAGAGGCACTAGTGTGACTTTCTTTTAACTATTTCGACTTTACGCGCCGAACGCAATCGATAGTTAAAAACTACTTGCACTAGGGCCAAAGAATCATCTAACCTAACTTAAATAGGTACAGTTTGGCCGTAAAACGATGCAACATGGTTTGGTCGTGAGCTCTCGTACTATTACGTGAATTATGACCGAGATTTGGGACACCTGTATTCCCCGATGGGTTCAGCAGCAACTCGATGGGTTCTAAGTAGTTACTATTACAATAAATAAGCAAACCTCGCAAAGAGCAACAACAGCTGCAGCGACATGGCCACCTACTAAGTAGTTACATGCCTGTTTTAAGAACGGAACCACAATCTACATAGAATTGTTTTTGGGGGACCTTATAGTTTGCCCTCACCGCTGTACCGCGCCTTAGAAATGCGCGGTGAAGCGGGGGGCGGAGGGCCGTGAGCGTTGACGAATGAGCGGCCTGCACCGCCCCCGTGAGCCACGCACATACCTAAGGCGCAGTACAGCGGTTTCGATCACTATAACTAATTGCCATAGGTTGACAGAGTTAAGAAAAACATGCGGGGCAGTCTTTGGGGACTGCCGATAGAAGTGAAAACTAGCGGGCGGTGACGATTACGCGAGTTTCACGGTTTTTGTTCACCCAAAAATTGCAATTATATACAAAGTGTACATATAGCTCATGGAAAGCGTTCGGTGACGATGACGCGAGTTCCATGATTTTTGTTCACCCAAAAAGTGCTCAACGCGCCTATAGAAGTTTTCACTTCAAAAATTCACTTTTTTTCCTGCTTCATAAACACATTAAAGTGCCCTGAAAGAATTTTAATTCATTCTTTTTCAGGTGCGTAACTGCGAGCTCGTCGGACTGAAAGATCTGAACCAAGCTGATGAGCATGTCAGGAACATGATCGTCAATTTTATGAACGAACTAATTGATTTGGGCGTTGCTGGATTCAGGTAAGCTAGTGGCTAAATACTTTCAACCGAAATAGACTTGTGTGACGTACAAATTGAAACTATTTAAAGTTTTCAAATCATTATCACAAAGAATTTATGTTTGATTACAATTCTTGT
Organism: Xanthia togata; assembly: GCA_963853775.1. Classification (NCBI taxonomy): domain Eukaryota; kingdom Metazoa; phylum Arthropoda; class Insecta; order Lepidoptera; family Noctuidae; genus Xanthia; species Xanthia togata. Next base: position 9,811,605 of record OY970805.1, read on the forward strand.
AGGCTAAATTTGATTGTAATTCATTTTTAAGAACATGGTTCTTTTTAACATAACGTCACGATGCCTGCATTCCCCGATGGGTTAGGTTGATCCACCTACACCCACATTTCACCAGTACAAAGTATTAGTATCTTCCCTATCATAGATTATTGGTGATGGGTGCTGATCTCCTCGACAAACTTGACCGTCTTCTCAATAACTGCATTCCTTTCGTTTTCAATCTGCGTTAATATAATCATGACTCTGCGCATAGGTCGCTTTTAAGGTGATTGCCCATACGCCAGCGCAGAGAGCAAAGGGCGCTGACCACCTTGTTTTCATTTCTTGACTCTCCCTCTTTCCCTAATTATTTGGCCCCCCACTTTCAGTACATTTGCGCCAACCACAATAGAAATCTCTACGTTCATCTCACAATCGTCTTCTTCAATATCCCACTCACCGCACAGACTTCATTCACTCTTCTTTCTTCATTCAGTCTATCTATCTGTGGAATGCGCTCCCTCAGGAAATCAGGATGGCGACCAACCGATTATCTTTTAAAATTAAAGTTCGCGAGCACATTCGCAAGAAGCTGGCAGTATCATCACAACGGTAATGTTTTCCCATTGTTTGTCTTATTTGTGCTTATATTTATATATAACTAGCTGCGCCCCGCGGTTTCACCCGCATAAGCTTCGATCCCGTGGGAATATCGGGATTAAAAGTATCCTATGTGTTAATCCAGGTTATAAACAATCTGTGTGCCAAATTTTATCCAAATCCGTTCAGTAGTTTTAGCGTGAAGAAGAGACAAACATACACTCACAAACTTTCGCCTATAAAATATTAGTGTGATTTGATTTGGTGTAATTAATTATGTTTATCTTTTTATTTAAATAAATAGGTATGTTTTCCTCAATTCTCGCTATTGCACCTACCACTGTTTGTCTCTGCATCACCCAAAGGTTGACTGGTAGAAAATGCTCATGGCATTAAGTCCGTCTCTGTACATTTATGTGCTTGAAGTACTAAATAAATAAATAAATAAAAAATCTTCATAAAGACGTCCATTGCTGAACCTCTCTCAAGCATGCTGCATCCAGCAAATACCCGTGACCTTCTTCCTGTAACACTTCGACTGGACCCACTTTTCACAGAACTCTTACACCATGCCGCTATACATATTGGAAGTGAACCCTCCGGGAGGGTACCGTTGCCGGCATTACGTTTCCGCTATAGTTAACGATCGCGGACGATCAACGACATTAGGTTTAAAACCGTGTTATAAAACACTGAAAAACGAAGTAAAATAGTGTTTTCAGAGGCCCTAGTGTGTTTCTTTCAACCATCTCGACTTTACGCATCGACCGCGTTCGGCGCTCCGATTGGCAGCCGGCCGGTCTTCAACAGTGAAGGGCCAATCGGAGCGCCGAACGCGGTCGATGCGTAAATTCGAGATAGTTAAAAGAAACTCACACTAGGGCCGCTGGGAGTCTTGTCGCTATACGCTGTACCCAACCTTTTATTTTTTTTGTGAATATTTATAACCACGAACAAAAAAAAAAAAGACGTGTAGCACTCGGAGACTGCCGCGGTAAAGCTATTGCATAGCATTTTTTATCAACTTATGCAATTATAATTATATATTTATTTTATTTATGCAGTTTTTTTTTTTATTTGATATTAATTCAAGTTACACTTTGAGCGTGGTGACCGATAAGAAAACATTTTTTTTTCTTTTATTAAATAAATGAGAAGTTAATATTGTTCAAAATATTTTTATCTTTTCTTAACCTGACTGCCAGCTGCTTAACCTAACCCATCCTTTTCTTAACCTCACTGCCAGTTGCTTAACCCCACCCATCCTTTTCTTGACCTCACTGCCAGTTGCTTAACCCCACCCATCCTCTTCCACACCTCACTGCCAGTTGCTTAACCCCATTCATCCTTTTCTTAACCTTACTGCCAGTTGCTTAACCCCACCCATCCTCTTCCACACCTCACGACTAGCTGCTTAACCCCATCCATCCTTTTCTTAACCTCACTGCCAGCTGCTTAACCCCACCCATCCTCTTTCAAACCTCACGACTAGCTGCTTAACCCCACCCATCCATTTCTTAACCTCACTGCCAGCTGCTTAACCCCACCCATCCTTTTCTTAACCTCAGCTACTTAACCCCACCCATCCTTTTCTTAACCTCACTGCCAGGAGAGTACATGGCAGTCACAGCCCGTATCATCAGCGTCGACGCAATGATGATCGATGGGGAAAGAGGAGACGTCGCAGACCGTTTCGGCTGTCTAAAAGCCTCAGAACACCATGAGGTAGTAGTGTAAGAGGACAGAGGGGAAACTTTGAGTTTCCTCAAAGCCCCCAGACACCCAACAGCCGGCGCGACGAGCTCCACATCTGGCTCGATCACTCAAAGCGGATCAGAGAGGGCCCAGCAGAAGGCAGCTGCCGAAAAAGCTGCAAAGGAGCAGGGCAAGACCACTAGCCCGGAGGACCGGGCTCAGTCGAGGAGTCGCCTAAAAGCCTTTGGCACTTTCCTCAGCTCACTGCTCCCAAGAACCAGCCGCGCATCACCATCCCACAAGCAGGAAACAGCAGTGGAGAGGTTCTTCAAAAAGAAGCCCAAAGAACCGATATTGCGGAAGCCTACGCCTACAAGAGCCGATAAGGGGCATGTCAGCCCGCCGACCCTCGAAGTTAAATTAAAGCACCACGGACCACGTGAAGAGCGCTTTCCTCGAGTACGTAGCAATCGTGAGAGCGAACAGAGAGGTCAATCTCATGACATGCAAGAAGATCCTGCAGACCTTCCAGAGAGAAACAGAAGGACTGCTAAGGGTACTACTCGAGGAGGCAGAGGCAGCAGTTTACGACAACGTCACATCTCAAGTCATCAAAGGGGAAATGACGGGGTCGTACATGGCAGCCTACAGCGCGAAAAACGGTTTTGTGGCCCTAGACGACGAGGAAACGGAACGCGTGGGAAAAATCACATTTAAAACACCAAATGACGACCCGATAGTGGTTACCGCCAAATGTACCAAGATCATGCTGGACGATAAGATCCTTGAAATAGCACAGTCCATTTCGGGGATCTCGGACAACACAGCATCGCAGGAAAGTTGGACGGTACCCAGTATCAGGTGGGTAAACGGAGTTCCAGGTTGCGGCAAGACAACCTGGAACCAGACCACACCCATACCTCCAACACACTATTACTAACAAACCAATCCCAACCCTCCACGTACCAAATAAGAACAGAATCATATAGAACGTCATGGCAGAGCGAGTTTGTCATGCTCACGTAAATGTCCCGCCGATGGTGGCGCTGCGCATCTGGTCGAGTTGGTTCCCTAAGAAATGGTTGAGCTGAACGGCGCGGATGGGTACGTCATGTCCGTGAACGGATGCCGTCGCCTGGGGCTGGTGGCGTCGCCCTGCCATGAGGTTTGCAACATTGTGTAAAAAAAAAAAAATAGTGTATATAATAATGTAATTTTAAATGGTGCATGACAGCATGTATAAAAAAAAAAAAACTCACATACTTTTAAGTAAATATAAGCTCTAGCCTGAGTACAGTAGAAACGACAATTGTAATAATCAGAAATCAGAAACATGTAAATAGATCGTAACCAAAAGCACGGACCACCAAGTCTGTGGATTTATTGTAAGGAAGGAATGTGGTTTTAGCCGGTAACCCCATCACCCATCCTTTTCTTAACCTCACTGCCAGCTGCTTAACACCACCCATCCTTTTCTTAACCTCACTGCCCGCTGCTTAACCCCACCCATCCTCTTCCACACCTCACGACTAGCTGCTTAACCCCATCCATCCTTTTCTTAACCTCACTGCCAGCTGCTTAACCCCACCCATCCTCTTCCACACCTCACTGCCAGTTGCTTAACCCCACCCATCCTTTTCTTAACCTTACTGCCAGTTGTTTATCCCCACCCATCCTCTTCCACACCTCACGACTAGCTGCTTAACCCCATCCATCCTTTTCTTAACCTCACTGCCAGCTGCTTAACCCCACCCATCCTTTTCTTAACCTCACGACTAGCTGCTTAACCCCACCCATCCTCTTTCAAACCTCACGACTAGCTGCTTAACCCCACCCATCCTTTTCTTAACCTCAGCTACTTAACCCCACCCATCCTTTTCTTAACCTCACTGCCAGCTGCTTAACCTCACCCATCCTTTTCTTAACCTCACTGCCAGTTGCTTAACCCCACCCATCCTTACCCATCCCTTTCTTAACCTCACTACCAGTTGCTTAACCCCACCCATCCTCTTCCACACCTCACGACTAGCTGCTTATCCCCACCCATCCTTTTCTTAACCTCACTGCCAGCTGCTTAACCCCACCCATCCTCTTTCAAACCTCACGACTAGCTGCTTAACCCCACCCATCCTTTTCTTAACCTCACTGCCAGCTGCTTAACCTCACCCATCCTTTTCTTAACCTCACTGCCAGCTGCTTAACCTCACCCATCCTTTTCTTAACCTCACTGCCAGTTGCTTAACCCCACCCATCCTTACCCATCCCTTTCTTAACCTCACTACCAGTTGCTTAACCCCACCCATCCTCTTCCACACCTCACGACTAGCTGCTTATCCCCACCCATCCTTTTCTTAACCTCACTGCCAGCTGCTTAACCCCACCCATCCTCTTTCAAACCTCACGACTAGCTGCTTAACCCCACCCATCCTTTTCTTAACCTCACTGCCAGCTGCTTAACCTCACCCATCCTTTTCTTAACCTCACTGCCAGCTGCTTAACCTCACCCATCCTTTTCTTAACCTCACTGCCAGTTGCTTAACCCCACCTATCCTTTTCTTGACCTCACTGCCAGTTGCTTAACCCCACCCATCCTTTTCTTAACCTCACTGCCAGCTACTTAACCCCACCCATCCTTTTCTTAACCTCACTGCCAGTTGCTTAACCCCAACCATCCTCTTCCACACCTCACTGCCAGTTGCTTCTCCCCACCCATCCTTTGTGATATTTCAAAAAGTCATTAAAAGTTCTGCTATTTATCGATAGATGGAAAAAACTAAAAAAAGTATCACCGCTGTGCCGGTCGGAGTGTTAGGTTTTTTTCATTACGGAATTTCTGGATTCGGTCTCCACGCTCAAGGCCCGCAATAGAAGCTATGCAATAGCTTAAAAATTTAAATAAAACGGATTTTAAAAACAACGCATATACTAATGAATCTAGTTAAAATGTACATCAGATTTAATTTTCACGGTTTATAATGCTGTATTCGCTAAGAAAACCTACATTGAAAATTAGCCCTCCGCAAGGGCTCCCATATACGACTAGGTGAACCCTCCAGGAGGGCTCCCGACACTGAACTTAAGATCGCCATCTTCATCTCGCTTCTTGTATGAAGAGTTTTGTTCTAATTTATTTCTCAAAAATCTTCAGAATTGACGCAGCCAAACACATGTGGCCTGAAGACCTCCGCGTGATCTACGACCGTCTCAACAACCTGAACACACAACACGGCTTCCCCGCCAACGCTAGACCTTACATCTACCAAGAAGTCATAGACTACGGCACTGAAGCTATCAGTCGAGACGAATACACTCCTATAGGAGCTGTCACAGAGTTCAAAGTTGGTTTGGAACTGAGTAACGCATTCAGAGGAAATAATCAACTGCGATGGCTGTCAAGTTGGGGCCCACAATGGGGCTTGCTGGCCCACGAAGACTCTCTCACCTTCATAGACAACCACGACAATGAAAGAGGCCACGGCGGCGGAGGTGGCATCCTGACGTATAAACAGCCTCGTCAGTACAAGGGAGCTATTGCGTTCTTGCTTGCTCATCCGTACGGCGAGCCTCAGATTATGAGCAGCTTTGATTTCTGGGACTCCGAAGTTGGACCACCTATGGATAGTAATGGAAATATTATTTCACCATCTATAAACTCCGTAAGTGACTAATTTTTATTCATAAAAAGATATAATAGTAGAGTTTGTATACTTGGGGAGTCTGTTTCCAAGGGATGGGAAGATTGATGAAGATGAGGAAAGGAAGGTAAATGAGGGAAATAAAGTGAATGGTGCTATACATGCGGTTATGACTAACCATTGATGTCCATAAAGGGTCGACTGGCTGTTCACAATTGTGTGCTGGTGCAGATGTGACTGGAAACGCCGGGAGGGAGGACATAATTATACTGACCTTATTGGTGATGTACATCAGAAAGGACAGCTGCGTAGTACTCGCGACCTGTGTGCGTGTATGACCAGATGTATGAACGTAAACGAGGCAAAAGGAGTATGTAAGGATCGTAGCAGGTGCCGTTCTATAGTTTCTGCTTCTGCCTACCCCCTTGGGAAGAAGGCGTGAGTTTATGTGTATGTGTATATAATAATCAATCAATCTGCCTAGCCTTTTCCCAACTATGTTGGGGTCAGCTTCCAGTTTAACCAGGTGCAGCTGAATACCAGTATTTTATATGGAGCGACTGCCTATCTGATGTCCACAACCCAGTAACTGGGGAATACTATATATACGGGAATACTATACTCCGTGATCTGGGCTGGTAGGAATAACCACCAAACGGCCGCTATGGCCCACACACAATGTTCCACTTGACGGACTGAGTGCGGAAACCAAACCTCAAACATATGTATGTAAAGATCGTCTCCCATAACGGACCAACCGGCAAGCATAGCTTTACCTGATCGATTGACCCTGCTGTTATTGCTGAGCCACGATCTCCTCCCTATTTGAATGCATGTCTCCAAATTTATTGATTTACCACCATTCTTGACTGCTTGTCTGGTTTTGACTTCTTTAACTCATCCAATATCTAAAGCATAGTCTCTAAATTAATCTCAACTTTATCACCACTAGTGGCGAAATCCATCAATGACATTTATAATTTCCGTCACCAGGACGGCACGTGCGGCAACGGCTGGGTGTGCCAGCACCGCTGGCGGCAGGTGCTGGCCATGGTGGGCTTCCGGAACGCGGCCGGCGGCGCGGGGCTCAACGACTGGTGGGACAACGGCTCCAACCAGATCGCCTTCTGCAGGGGAGGGAACGCTTTCATCGCTATCAATAATGATTATTGGGACCTTAACCAGACTCTTCAGGTTTGAAATGATTATTTCCTGTTCTGGGTTTATTTCACCTGCAGCTGTATCCATAACCGTTCGATTCGGTTTCAGATTTGATTGGGAAGGTTCGTTTGGGCAGAACGCTGCAAAATGGTAACTTTTATGGTAGAAAATGTTTACTTAGAGGTTTGGCTGATAGCGAATCGAAAGGTTTTGAATAAGCCAGCTGGTCTGTCTACACGATGATGCTAAGCTTTAAGAATGAGGCTGATGTAAATAGTAGTCCTCACATATTTATTCGTTATTCGAAAATATTGTAAAAGCCAATTATTTTTAAAAGAGTAACCATCGAGTTTCTTGCCGGCTATTCTCCATAGGAAACGACCAATTGGAACCGTGCACCTAGCTTCTGACGTTTCAATTGCCTTTGTAGGTTTATGTGAAATATAATAAAATATTTTGAATAGATTAATATATTGAGAGATAGTTTGGATAATAGTGTGGAGGCTGGTAATATTTTAATATTATTATTAACATTAACAATCGGATTCTTTCACACGATTTGGATCTTATTGGTATTGTATTTAGGCCGAAAGGGGACCGAAAATGTAGTGAATATCGCGGAGGTATGGAACCCTTTTTTTATTTTGGTGGGGAAATCATCAAATGACTTTTCCCGCTCTAGGCGGAGCGGGAGGGCCTGTCAGACTCTTACTGACTAAAACCCACCCGTATTCCTTCAATTGCCTGTGCAATGCCAGGGGCCACGGTATCCTTTTCGGACTTTCCCGCGACCCCAGCAGGCATCAGTCCCATCGGACCCCTTCAGTCGCTGACATCTCTTTGAGGCTCGCGAGGAACACAACACGCCGTCGACCCAAGCCTGGTCCTTACCGGACGGTGAGCTACCCATTGCTCACCGTCCGCAAGCCCGAGCCTACGGTGGCCGGCAATCGGCCTGTGATTCCCGACGCCCAGGGCGTCTTCTCCTGCGGCGGCTAGGGGCGTGAGGGCGCGAAATTTGCCTCTCCCTCACGCGTTCCGCCTCCTCCTTTGCGAGCATTACTGCTTCGCAGAAGGAGGTGACCGCCTCCCATGCCCTCTCGCTCCGTACCATGGCCTGGACCAGGGCCGGACGCGAGATATCTCCGCCACCGATCGCCTCCACGAGGACACGGCGGTGCTCTGCCCAAGCCGGGCAGACCTCCACCGTATGCTCCACCGTGTCCTCCGGGCGATCCACGCAGTGATGACACCCGGGCGTTTCCTCCCGCCTGGTATGGAACAGAAACCTCCCGAAACAGCCGTGTCCGGTGAGGACCTGCGTCAGGCGGAACGTGAGGACGCCGTGACACCTCTCCAGCCACTCCTCAAAGAGGGGACTTATCGCCGCAATAGTGGCGTGCCCAGCACTGGGTTGCGACAATCGCACTCTCCATAACGCCATGATATCCCGCCGGAGCTCTGTCCGTTGTGCCGCGATTTCTCGCGTTTCGCTTCCACATGCCACTCCCAAATATGCGCGAGGACTTTTGCCTCCAGATGCCATGGCGGCAATCCGGCAAGAAGGCTCGTCGCCTCACCGGAGACCATGCGGTATCCCCGGACCAGCCGGGTGGCCATGACCCTCTGGGACGCGTTCAACTGGCGGGCTGGCCGCCGCCTCAACAAACGCGCCCACACCGGAGCCCCGTGAAGGGCCATGGACCGCACGACCCCTGCGTATAGCCCCCGGCAGGAGGCGTTTGGACCTCCTAGATTGGGCAGGAGCCGCTTCAAGGCAGCCCCGGCCCGCTCCAGTCTGGGAGCCAAACGTCGGAAGTGCTCCACGAAGTTCCACCGGCTGTCGAGGACGAGTCCTAGGTACTTCATCATCGACTCGACGCTGATGTGAACTCCTCCTACCGTTATTTGGGAGAGGTATGGAACCCTGGTATCCAGTTTCCAAATGGGTGCCAGGTAGTGCGCAACCAGTCGTTGTCCGATCCAGGGAAGATGGTGACCGGTTAGAACTTACAAGATTAACTTCTGTGGAATGTCTTTGGAACTCTCAGATTTCATGAAGATTCGAAGCATAATCAGCCAACATTGTCCCCACTGCTGGGACACACGCCTCCTCTCGGTGAGAGGGAGTGGGCCGTGGTACACCACGCGGGCCCAGTGTGGGTTGGTAGATGTCACATATCTTCGAATTTTTGGTTCTAGGACATGCCGGTTTCCTCACGATGTTTTCCTTCACCGTTTTGAGAGCAGTGGTGATGAAATAGTTTACACAAAGTAGTGTCAGGGTTCGAACCAACGACCTACAACTCGTAAGCCGCGGCCGTTACCACTGCTCTTTTAAGGCTTTATGAAGGAAACAAAGAAAGTAAGAAAGCTCGCTGATATTATATGATTATACTTATTACAATGTACTCCTCACCAGGGTCAGTTTTCTCTCAGCTGTTTATAAATTATTAATAAGTAATATTTTTTCCAGACCTGCTTGCCCGCGGGCAGATACTGCGACGTGATATCGGGCAACAAAGTGGGCTCGTCATGTCAGGGCAAGACGGTAACTGTGGGCAACGACGGACGAGCGCTTATCACTGTTGGAGCCAACGATTATGATATGATGTTGGCCATACATGTGGGGGATGAGGTAACCGTGCTGAAATTAATTATTGTCATTCAAACTGGTTTTATTTACACACGAGCCAACCCGCATAAAATGTTCTCCATTTTCCAATAAGACAGTAGCTACGAAATGAATTTCAAAATTCAAACTGAAACATTTTATAGTTTCATGCCTTTCTTAAACAGGGTGACTGGTAATTAGTGACCGATACATAAACTCATGACTTTACTCATCAATATGAACATCTTTTACTATGGGACCAAACCTGAAATCGCGAAAGAAAAATCAGCTGTTCCCTACATTTTGACGAGTTACATAAATGTAGGGAACAACAGATTTTTTTCTCGCGATTTCTTGTTTGGTCCCGTAGTAAAATTTGTTCATAATGATGAGTAAAGTCACGTGTTTAAGTATCAGTCACTAATTACCAGTCACCATTTTTTTTGTTGTTGTATTGTTTGAGTTTTTGGTGAGCTACCGTCACATCATGCCTAAATTAATTTCACTTTTATAAAGATATTTAATTACTGCCTGCGGGAATGCCTCGTTGGTCTAGTGGTCGATGCTGAGCATGAGGTCGTGGGTTCGATTCCCGGGTCGGGCAGTGTTATTGGGTTTTTCCATCTGGAATTTCTCATTAGCCCGGGGTCTGGATTTGTGCCCGGTTGATGGCAATAGGCTCGCCCTTAATTACATGGAATTTAAACTTAAATGGCGAAATGTGGGTCTACTATAGGTACACATCTAGCTAACCCTTCGGGAAAGACAAGCGTGATGTTATGTTATAAATTATATAATATAATATATTAAATTAAATATGCCTTAAGTAGTTATTTGTTTCAGAGTCGACTGTAAATGGAGTAAGAAAAACAACAAGAGAGAACGCTCTCTATGTCTTCATTATAGCCTTCCATTGGTATATTGCTGTAAGATTTTAAATTAAAAGACTACCCAACTTACAAAAGTTTTTAATTTAGGTACACTTTGTCATATGTCTGGTTCACTTCAATCATCTGCCTACCCTTTTCCCAACTATGTCGGGGTCGGCTTCCAGTCTAACCGGATGCAGCTGAATACCAGTATTTTGCATGAAGCGACTGCCTATCTGCACAACCCAGTTACTGGGTAACACGATAACCCTTGGTAAGACTGGTTGTCAGACTTTTGTGCTTCTGACCCATATCGACTGTCAAAGATCTATAAATTCTTTCCGAGGCACGGAGGGTACTCGATATGGAGTAGTACCCATCTACGAACCGACCGCGACAAGCGTAACTTAACCTTCAATGCGAGACGTCGCGACGCCCCCACGAGGGGGCGTGGAGATCGGGTTTGGGACGTCACCCGCGTCGGCCATACATCGGCCCGCTAATACGGGCCCATCGATGGTGCGGCCTAATACGGCCTACGGCATTTGACGCAGCAAAGCTGCATCTGTGTAATGGTTGCTATGAGTATTTCTGTAGGTGCGCCACAACGCTATTCCATATAGCGTCGTTTTCTTCACGACACCTCGGCGGTCAGTCCCCTCCAGGTGAGACCCCCAGTTACCTGGGGGAGGCCCGACGAAGACGACCAGCGACAGAGGACTCGACGCACCTGCAGGTAGATATGTAGTTTACCCTCGCCTGTCTCACAGATCTAGCCATTTACGGATTGAGGGATAAACAGTCGTGTATGTACGAGCGGTTTGTGTTGTTATGTAACACCGCTCGGCGTCTACGTGCATTGCGATCCGCATCGTGCCTGCACGTGTTGTGTATAGATGCATGTGTAGTTGTGGCTATCAATGTTTAGTTACGCGACGTGCCTATATTAACCTAGAAAACGCCACGTAACAGATGTATGTGTACATCTGTAGAGTCTTATTATTTTGAGTGAGCTGCGTGTAACCTGGGTGCGGCTCATTCGAGGCGTCAATCTGGTGGATGGGGTCAGTCGTCCGCTACCAGGTCGCGGGGCAGGGGTCTCGCGTCAGGTGGGCGCGCGTGCAAAGGCTCTATCTGCCTGACATGGGGCCAGGCAGAGGCGTCGGCACGCGTGAACATCAACATCGCGAGTCGCTTCACAAACTCATCCAGGCTCTCGATCCCGAGGTTCTGATGGAGGTAATCGTTCCTCACGAAACGAGGAGCGTCGACGATGGTCCGCAGCGCATAATTTTGCTGCGCGCGGAGCTGCTTTTTGCTCGACTCGCTCGAGAGGGCGAACCAAGCGGGCGTGGCGTATGTCAAGACTGGGCGTATGTACGTCTTGTACATGCTCAGCTTGACGCGTACCGGGATTCGGGATGTGAGCACTGGCCTGAGCAGGTGACGGGCGATCCCACCCTGCGCGGCGAACTTGCGGACGTGTGGCCCGTGAGGCGGCGGTCGATAGCCACACCCAGGTACTTAATCAGGGGCGACAAAATGACGGCGGCTCCTTGTAGCTTCAAAGGTGATGGGAGGTGCGCATACCCAGTGAGCAGCGCCTGCGTCTTACCCACGTTAACTGACAGCCACTCGGGGAGGAGGTCGAGGGCGCGCTGCATTTTGACCGCCGCGTACTTCGCACTAAGCGAGGTAGTAATGTACGCGGCGTACAGCGCGAGCGTCGCCTCGGGAGTGGTGGGGATGTCGTCGGTGTAACGTGAGTAATACACGAGATGCAGCTGCCCTGAGGCACGCCAGCCATCACCGGGCGGGCGCTGGACAGCGCCCTTTCGATCACCACCTTGAAGGGCCTGTGGGACAGAAAAGAGGAGACCACCCTTACAACGCGATGGGGCGCGTCGGACGTGGCCAACTTGTATATAAGGCCCTCGTGCCATACACGGTCGAAGGCCTTCTCCATGTCAAGGAATACTGCCACCGAGCACTCCTTCTTTCCTAGTGCTGAAGTCTGTCGGTGCAGTACCCTTGACAACTGAAGCGCCGTGCTATGTTCCATCCTGAAGCCGAATTGCTCTGGGCGCGGCGCGATATGAGGTAGGAGGTGTCGCAGCAGGAGTGCTTCGAACACCTTGGAGACTGTCGGCAGCAGCGCTATAGGCCTATAGCTCTCCGGCTTCACAGTATTCTTAGCATTATGACGCGCCCCTCCTTCCACGAGGTGGGAAAGACCCCGTGCGCGGTATCGCCGTGTACAGGCGCACCACTGCCGCTACCGTACAGAACGGCAAGATACCGTCGGCACCAGGGGCCTTCCTGGGCTTCGTCCTCAGGGTGGCGCGTCTAACTGCGCCAGGCGAGAAGAATCCTCGGGAGCTATCGGCGATGCGAAGAAGTCTTCTAGGTGTTTCTCGACTGCTGCGACATGCTTGATGCCGGCGGTCGGGTTAGGGCGGAACTGACGCTCCAGGTGTTCGACGAAGACCTCCACCCGGTCCTCCGCTACATACTTGAGCGCCCCGTCACTGTTGAGCAGAGGGAGCTTAACCTCCGATCAACCCGTGCGGCTGTTATAGTTTGGCTTCGAGCCCCTCCATAAGCCTGATTGATTTACTAACACGGTGCGATTTAGTCTGCCTGTGGTAATCGTACTAACTAGTTTTCAGGGTTTTTTTATGTTTTTCCCAACACCACTCTGGGTTCGCAATTTATTTGCCAAAAATGTAAACTAACACGAGTTTTACGTAACACAACTGTAAAGCTTGCGCTACAATTTCATATTTTTTTATATCTTTTTCAAGAGTACTAGTCAGTCTAAAACCAATTTTATTAACACTTTCATAAAATTGATGTGTTTTTAAGTGGAAATAACATCAATTGGAAACAAGGATTAAAACAGACCTTAGTAGGTACCCCAGAGATACTAAGTATAGCGACAATACCTCCTGAAAACACTATGTTAGTACTTTTTACCACACGGCTTTAAACCAAATCTTGGCATTCGGTTTAAAACCGTGTAACCCTACTCCAGGGTTCACTTTAGCGCCAAATTATTTCCGGGTGACCAGAAGGTCACCGGCATTGCTAGTTCAATTACATATTGCTGGTAGACCCTCCAGAACATATTATAACGTCCAGCCAACCAAGTGACTTGGAGTCTTGGGCAATGTCAGTCGGTGCGTGATCTGCAATACTGGGTAGCCGAGCTGGGTTAGAGTTAGACTCCATTCTCTCCGGCAAAAATGCTAATATTTCATATCGGTTTTTACTTCATACCATGAAGTAATTTACTTTGTGCCCATAGTTACCTAGCCCAAATATTTGCATATTATGACACAATCGACAGCATAACCAACCAGCATCTATTCAAAACCATTCGACAGTTTTCCGAATCGAAATTGACACATTTTTAGTTAGGTACCTGATTTGCACAGCTATTTGCTGTCGGAAGAATAGCAGTCGTCGGTTTGGTTCGGGTTTCGGATTGGTGAAATATGTTTAGTACTATTTACTAAAGAGCTACCATTTACCGGTTAATATGTATTTCATTGACTTGAATGTGCCCTGGCGGCTGTGAGTATGTCATGCTCACTCAGATGTCACGCTGATGGTGGCGCGAGTGTTGGATCATTTAGCTCCCTTCAAAATGGTTGAGCTGAATGGTGCTGATCCATGAGTCCTGTTCGTAAACGGGCGCCGTCAGTTGGGACTGGTCATCTCTTAGCTGCCATGGCTTATTTTTCATTTATTTTAATTTTTGAATTGTTCCTTGTTTTTGTCTTTTTATTACGGACGCTTTTGACGTGTTGTTCTCACATGTAGGTACCTATAATTTCAACATGAATTATGTAGGTAACCAATATATTGTATAAAAATTTTGATTTAAAAGAGTGTCCGTGGAGTTTCGTGCCCGTTCTTCTCCATAGGTAACTACTACCCTTTAGAATGGGCAACTAGCTTCATATTTCTGACTGAACGACTCCTTGACAATTCAAAAGTGCCTAAATGGTTTTGAATAGCTATGCAGATAGATAGGAACCCTACAGTATTCAAGACGATCGACGAACGCGGAGGTTTGGACGGTAAGCTGCCTGCGAGATAACAATTCAGCCAGTTGTCGAATTGTCTGGGTCTGGTTAGTATGTAATTGATCAATGAACTATGATCCTTTATATAATATCATTTATCTAATACAATAGACGTTCTATATATTTACTGCCTTACTAATAAACGTATTATTTCAGGTGAATAGTTACACACCGTTTTCTCTCTTTCAGTCGTCAGTAATTTGACTTTCGAAAGAAGAAGACAAAGCGTTGTGTAACTACGCAGACTCTATACAATGTTTATTAGTAAGGAGGTTAGTAACCTATTCCGTTTAACTATGCATAAAGAGTCTAAAGAATCTCTTTAGGAATAGTTAAGCGGAATAGGTTAAATAATGGAGTTCCGCAAGATCATTTCTGAATCAATTAACTACAATAGAGAAGGAAACAGGTACATAGCGGTAGGTGAGCTACTATAGGTTGCCTGGAGGAGATCGCGGAAAGCGATAAGGCCGCCCATTGTATATTTTGTAGTGTTTAATTATTTTTTGTTATGCATTTTTGTGGTTTACAATAAAGTATATATAAATAAATATAATATAGAGTGTCTGTACATATTATAAAACCATGTAAAGTTGCTTTTCGTGTCTGGCTATGTGACAGTGTGACCGCACTGACCGCGTTGTTCTTATACACTCCGTAACTGATTTTGATGCGGTTTTCACTACCATTTAGAAAAGGTTTGTGTGGTGTGGTGTGTAATACCTTAATAATACTTCTTAATATTAAACTTACATATTAATAAAGAAATAGATGTCTAATAGTTATGGGTCTTGACCCCAAGACCCCCCCTCCCCCGGGCTGTGTCTAGGTGGACCACTGATATTTGTTCTAATCTCATTGAAAAATTGGATCAAATAAATACTTTGTATCAATCAAAGTATTTATTTGATTGCCTCGTAGGATGTGTTTGCCACGATGTGCGATAATAACAGCACATAGTCTTGTTATGCGTAATAAGACTATGTGCTGTTATTATACTTATGATGATGGACCGTGGAGTTTTCTGCCGGCTCTTCTCCATTCCATAGGAAACGACCAAATGAAACCGTGCTCCTAGACTCTGACTTTTCATAAGTGCCCTTGTAAGTTTATCTGAAGCTAGCAGCTAGACGTAAAAATTAAATGCCTCAGTATAGGGTCAAAACAAACCGCTCCGGGCCCCCGGTCCTGGCGGCCCCAGTGCGGTGTACAAATGCCAATGTGGCCAAACAAATTCATAATCATATTATGGACATAAATCTATCGATTTGAAGGATTCGATATGGTCGCATCGTGTTATACGAAGGTATGACGTAACGCGTTCGGTGGCTTGGCTATAATATTATGTATTTACTTATTATGAAAACAGTGTCTTGTGTAAAAATTTCAAAACATAAAGCTGCTTACACCAAATCGCATAATTATATAACATTTAACCTTTACAAATTGCAACTACCTGGTTCCTTTTGGGAATACCCATGAAAATGTTAATCAGCCAAAACGTAATTCCATTCATGTTTAAAAAACTGCACGCCACTACGCCAGCGCAAAAACACGCAAATTCTCTATAATACAACTCTATATCAAACCACCAGACACTCCAGTCAGGTATAACTACAGTGCAATGAAAACAAAATACAAGTCGAACACACGAAACAGAACAACCTGCGTGACTGGTCTGCTAAAGAGTTGATCGTCGCCCGCGCCGCACCGGCCGGCGGCCGCGCCCCCCATTCGACGCGATGGCGCTACGCTCGCAACTCCTGCGCAACTGTGAGTATTTACGCGATAAAATAATTTTAATAAAAAAATATATTTTAGGCTTTTCCCTTCTATTTTTTTTGCAGCAAAAGTGTTTCTAAGTGAGTGTAACTATAGTGTAGCAAAAAATTGGTGACTGAAAATGTCAACAAAGGCTTTTTTATCGACCTTGTAGCGTCTTTTTTTGGAGCTAAGGATTACAGGTTTTTGATAGACAGATCACTTGTTTTTCGATGCTTGAGTTGAGAATTCTTTGATATATTTACATTTTCAAATACCAATGTTAATTACAAAACGTTTTTGTAATGAGTGTTCGCGTGCGAAATTAATTAGTGTTTCCAAGCATTGAGTGTAGGTAGAGCTGATAAATGAAATGTTTAATAAAAAACTTATGACTGAAACAGACTGTTTGTTCATTCGATACTGAGGCCCGATATTCTTTCCATACATTTTGTGAAATTAATGGGTTGTTTTTGTTCTGTTTAGTTCGTTGTTCTATAGCTACCATCTGTATTTGTCAGACTTACCATAATAGGCTGTTTATCTAAGCAGACCTTGTACAAAGAAATTGCATTATAAATGGCTGAGCCGTATGAATATAGATAACAGTTATTTGCTTGTTTGCTCTTGTGTACCTACCTATGTGTGACATTAAAATGACAATCGTCGGAAACCTGCACTTATGTCTGTGTGATGAGCACGATATGATTAGGATGCCAGATAATACGACAGATCGCAACTAAATGTCTATAACTACTTGCACTGTGTTCTGGATCTGGCAGACGTGGCCTACAATTTACAGTAGGTAGGTACGTATTACGCGATATAATCATCCCATTAGTCGTAGATTCCCTGATTGACGGGAGTCGTATCTTCAAGAAAACTCGACAACCACGGGAAATATAGAGACAAGTAAACTTGTTGTAAAGAAAACATTTAATTTTTTGGTTACTTTATAGTAAGTACCTACATAATTCCATGTTTGTTTAGGACTTTTCCTACCAAATTTTTGTTTCCAACTTTTCCAATAAACATCCAGTGAAGAAGTTGCGTAGCTTTTGATACCTTTTGACGACTGTTAAAGTCTATAGAGGTATGAGGAACAGGGTGTAAAGTCCACTCATTCTCCATATAAAAGGGAGGATCCTCCAACCTGACGGGTGTTGTGTCTGGTGGGCTACTGTCCGACGATTGAAGTCGGGAGTTTGCATTTATGTGCTAGTCGGGAGTAAACTTGCGCGATGCAGGAATTTGCGTGACGTCAGGGTGATGTTCGCATGTGGCGGAAGATGCTGCCACAAGTCTATTACAACAACCATTACCACTTAAAAAAAGTATTTTTTTTTCCTCGATAGCCCACAGTAACCACCCTACTTCTTTCAGGTATCAATGGCACCCAGTCTCGTCAGCTGCACGAGCTACACAAGGAGCGTGCAGGAGTGGCTGCACTGAGAGATGTGCTAGAAGATCGCTTGAGGGACATCAAGCGAGCCAAGACCTGGAAACATGAGAGGGTCCTCACTTCTCCGCAAGATACTAAGGTACAATACATCCTGGTACTTGTTGCCAGGCCTACACCGACACTCCTAACCCTGTAACACTGTTATTTGAAAAAGTTGTAAAAGTAAAAGAATAACCGTGGTGGAGTTTCTTGCCGGCTGTTCTCCATAGGAAACGACCAATTGGAACCGTGCACCTAGCTTTTGATATTTCTTATGTGCCCATGAAATAAAATATTATGAATTTGAAAATTCAAGTGCGAATTCTCTTCTTGGCCTTGCGAATTACCTACATTTAACATCAGTAATATGATAGGTAGGTACGAGATCTACCTCTAGTCCTTCTGAATTCATCGAGTACTTCATGATTATGCCATAAAAAGTTAAGTTCGAGCGATAAAAATAGGTACTGTAAAATATTATTTATTGGCTGTTGACTTCAACAACATGGAAAAAATTCCAAACACGATTGTTTGAATACATTTGGCACACAGAACACCATTATGCTAATTAAATTAGATGTCGGCGACGATGTCGCTTCTCAAAGTATCCGAAAACTTGACTGCGTTGTTATGTAGCTGACAAAAGTTGAAAATGAAATTCTCACTTTCGCGATCTCGACGAACATAGCGACGAATAGATTTTCATCTTACTTGAAAGATTTAAATGCAAGCAATATACAATATGCGTACTTATTCCATTTATTTCATAGGTACGATGGCCCTATAAAATAATAGGAATAGCAATAGGGTGAAAACCTATGTTATGGCAAAAAAAGGTGTGTTTATGTAGGCTAAGATGATGGCTGTTAGAGCTGCAGCAAGAGAAAACATGCCCCAAATAAACTGAAATAAGGGCAAGCATTGTGAATGAGTATTTTACCATCGCCATAACTTGCAAAAAGACCAATTTCGCTACAAAAATATTCAAGAGCAGTCTCGATTTTACATATAAACTTGAATAAAGTTCAGGGAAAACATGTGGGATTGGTTATTTTTGCACACACATGCGCTGATTGCGAAATATTGCGATTCACTTATCGCGTCCTCGGTCGGATGTGTACATTCGAGTGTTCCGTAGACGGAATGAGTAGGTACAAACACTGCATCGTGCGTTAAAGTAAGTGTTTTGGCGAACTGCGGGCGCCAAGACATGTAAACAACGTTTTTCTCACGCCATTCAGAAGCTAGACGAGTTGGTAACAAGAGGACTAGTACTGTCCACGTTACAAAAACAACTTTATCTTACAGTTCCGCTATAATCCACAACTTCGTTTTGAATAGCTACTAGTTTACATTTTACACTAAAAGAAAAGATTTCCCATAAAGTGAATATACCTACTTACTTGACGAAAGTCGAGTTTCCAAGTGCCTGATAAGTGACCGAGAGATCTCGACGACGTACTTTATTGGTTAAGTTTATTTATAATGGATTATGATGGGTCACTTTATACAAGGGCCGTACGATTAGCCTCCCCAATAAACAAACGAAAATAGCCCCCCTCTCTGTATCATGCGAAGTAGGTATTCTTAAATCCAGGTGCCATAGATCTTTTAAGCCTTGATGTTACGCGCATGCATCTTTATTCAGACCAGCTGTCTTATTACATAACATATTTTCCTAAACGATTACGACTAATCTGTTTAATTTTGACAGTTCAACAACATTGATTGCATTATTTACGTAATTGAGCAGATTTTTTTTTCGAACTTTTGAAGCAATAGATTAGCAATCTATTTCAAAAGGATTCAGATTCTGATTGATCGTCTATTACGCAATTAGGGTATTGTATATCCATTTAAAGCTACAAATATAGGGGTTTATTTATAAGCATTCCTTAACCGAGCTACTGTTTAACCAGTTTCTTTATTTTGCAACAACAACTTTCTTTATATTACAACAACAGCAAGTTCAAATTAATGGTGTCAATTTACTCGGACTAAAAGTAAAAATGGATGTTCCTCAAGGATCGATATTGGGTCCTTTCTTCTTTTTAGTATATATTAATGATCTAAATCATTTATTAAAAAAACCAACCACAAATGGTGTTATTTGCTGACGATACTTCCCTAATGTTTAAGATAAATAGACGAGCATCAAATCTTGACGATGTAAATAACGCCCTACTGCAGGTCCAAAATTGGATTACTGCTAATAATTTAGTATTAAATGAGAAAAAAACTAAATGCATAAGATTTGCTTTACCGAATGTTAAAAGTAGTGATTGTGATATAGTATTGAATAAGGAGCAGAAGCTAGAATTTGTAGATAAAACTGTTTTCCTGGGGATCACGCTCGATTCAAGGCTGCAATGGGGTCCTCATTTAACATCTCTCGCAGGACGGCTAAGTTCAGCAGCATATGCTGTAAGAAAAATCCGTCAATTTACTGATATAGATACCGCAAGGCTAGTCTATTTCAGTTACTTTCATAGTATCATGTCCTACGGAATTTTACTATGGGGACGGGCTGCAGATATCGACTCTATTTTTATTCTGCAGAAAAGAGCCATTAGAGCAATATATTGCCTACGTAGGCGCGATTCTCTAAGCCAAGGGAACTGTTTAAAAATATTAACATCATGACGGTACCTTGTCAATATATCTATGAAAACATCATGTAGGTACTTCAGGAAAAATCTTAATCTTTTCAGTAAAAGAGGTGAAAGACACAATTATAGTATTAGAATTAGGCACCAATTAGTTCAACCAGGTTTCAGACTGGCTAAAGTAGACTCATCCTTCATGGGGTACTGTTTAAAATGTTACAATAAAATACTTCCCCATATACTACAACTAAATGAAACGAAATTTAAATCTTGTATAAAACGCACACTATGCTGCCAAGCATATTATAAGCTGGGGGATTATATCGCTGACAAAAATGCTTGGCTTAACGCTGGTCCAGCTCCACAAGGGCGCATAAACCAATTGATTAGCATTCGAAAATATTGTTGGAGCTGCTGAAGATTGCAAAAACTATCTTTGAATTGTAGGTATAACTTCAATGTCTTTTTTATTGTATAATTGCATAGTACATGTGTGAGCACTGTGACCATGTACCTTCTATAAAGCTACCATTTACTGGGTACGTCTTTCATTTGACTTGATATGCCCTGGTGGCTAAGAGTATGTCATGCTCACTCAAATGTCTCGCTGGTGGTGGCGTGTGTGTTGGATCGTTGAGTTCCCTTCAAAATGGTTGAGTTAAACGGTGCTGATCCATGCGTCATGTTCGTGAACGGGCGCCATCAGTAGGGACTGGTGATCTCTTATCTGCCACGGCTTATTTTAATTTTTGAATTGTTTTTATCTTTTTATTACGGACGCTTTTTACGTGCACGTCTTTGTTCTCACATGTATAATTTCAACATGAATGATGTAAACAATATTTTGTAAGATTTTTTTTTTAAAGAATGTCCGTGGAGTTTCTTGCCCGTTCTTCTCCATAGAAACCTACGCTTTGGAATGGGCAACTAGCTTCATATTTCTGACTGACTGACCCCTTGACAATTCAAAAGTGCCTGTAAATGGTTTAATTGAAATAAATGCTTTGAGTTGAGTTGAGTTGAGTATCCATTTATTGTAATATTTTCAGGTGACAGTTCAAGGCATTGAAGGACAGTTCCTGAATTTCTGCGCTAACAACTACTTAGGACTTTCTGTAAGTTACCTTAGATTAGTTATCTCGTTAAAAGATGGAAGACAAGACATAGTAGAAAATAATAAAGATATTATTAACGAGGCTTACGCTGCAAACGACTATTTAATTGAGACATTTAGGTACGAGTACCCAGTAACTAGCTATAATGTTTTGTTTTTAATACAGAACCATCCGGAGGTGGTAGAAGCGGCTAGAGAAGGCTTAAAGAAATATGGCGCAGGACTCAGTTCTGTTCGGTTCATTTGCGGCACGCAAACAATACACAAGGTAAGGATATTTTTTTTGGTTGCCTCGTTTTGACGCAAGTGCGAGCTCTGAGCTTAGGGCATCTAAATGTCTAATAGAACCCACGAAATTACTCCATAGCAGCCATTTATGGCGGAGCATAGTAGATAACTATGTGCTACAGGACAAGCGTCCTGTTATGTTCTTTATTTGTAAACCTTTTTTTTTTTTTTTGTGTGGGAAATCATCAAATGACTTCTCCCGCTCTGGGTGGAGCGGGAGGGCGTGTCAGACTCTTACTGACTAAAACCCACCCGTGTTCCTTCAGTTGCCTGTGCAATGCCAGGGGGCCACGGTATCCCTATCGGACTTTCCCGTGACCTAACCTAAGCTTCATACAGGACTCTTCTTGTTCTAATTCGCTGCTGTCGCTTTTACCTTTTTAACTGCTTACCAATTTTGTATGTAAGCACGTTAGCAGTATCTTGTCCTTGCCTTCGTTTTGCAATTTGCATGCGAATAAAAGTCGTCACGTCACGTTTTTGGTTTAATGAGGCCATTATAAAGCACTTGCAATATTCATCACAAAAACCTTTCAAGTATTTTGTTGCACAAAAAATGCGACGTAATGCTAAGGTTCAAAATTAAAACGTTTATTTATAAACTCATAGAGGTCTTTAAAAAATCTTAGATTTACATTTGGTCAATGAAAATAGAAATGAGTTTTAAAAGTATTTCCACTTACCTACCCATTTATTTCCATAGGAGCTAGAGGACCGTCTGGCCAAGTTCCACGATCGCGAGGATGCGATCCTATACGGGTCCTGCTTCGACGCCAACGCTGGTCTCTTCGAGTCCATGCTGACGCCCGAAGACGCCGTGTTCTCCGACGCCTTGAACCATGCTTCCATCATTGACGGCATCAGACTGTGCAAGGCGCAGAAGTTCCGGTATCCTCATAGGGATCTGAATGGTGAGTTCCTTAATTAATTTTGAAAAATCTCAATACTTACATTAAAACATGACAGGATAGGTACAGAGGCCAGCACATCAACCTACTACAATCTGTCAAATTTCTTAATAGATTTTCAACTTTATTGCTACAATTTAAGGTTCAAAGTTGATTGGGAAAATTTGACAGGTTGACCTGCTGGCGTCTGTACTTGCCGCATGACTTCAATAGTTTTCGAGCTCACATAATTTCATTGGTCTTAATTTCATCTGTTTGTCATTAATTGCTGCACCTAAAATACTACATGTTAGGTTATTGTGACTTCATTCAGAACCTTTAAAATTCATGTTTTGTAGTCTCTTGACAAGGTACTGTCTCCATTTCAGTATTTTCAACCGTCTTCAAAGTCACATGCAGTAGGTACGTTCCAAGTCCCAAGACTTTCCTCAAATTTCGCAGACTGATTAAAGATCCCTTGGTCTCTGATCAGCGGTCAAACCTCAACAGTAGAGATTTTGCTGACCAAAATAACGACAACTAATTCAAAATGAGATTTAACTACGACCTAAATCGTAGACTCGTGATCGTCAAATCTGCTAATGTTCCAATATCTTTGTTAAACAGAATTAGAGCACCTCTTAGCTCACAGCGAGGCTCGGATCAAGTTGATCGTCACCGACGGCGTGTTCTCAATGGATGGCACTGTGGCACCGATTAAGGGACTCCGGGACTTGGCCGACAAATACCGCACCTTACTGGCTGTGGACGACAGCCATGCCACTGGATTCTTCGGAGAGACTGGCCGGTAAGTTGGTGGCTATTGATTCTCCAAATATGATGTGGTTTGGTTCATTTTATTAAATGACGAGATATCTTACTTGCTAGAACTAATCCCCCAAGATACAAGAGATAGGTACATACAACGATTCGGAGGTTCCAAACACGGAACTTTTTTAATCCGTGTTCCCAAACTACGTTCCATTGCAAGGAAGGTATAATCAACTAACCTTACCTTTTTAACTTACAGCTGATATTATCTGTAAGTTTTCCTAATAAAATAAATTAATTAATACAGTTCAGCAATATTTTTTTCGCAATCTGTAATTGTATGAATGACGACCTCAGACGAATCAGTCTTGAACGATGCGTTCTTATCGCAGAAATTGCATAATAATAATTTATTATACTTAATTCGATGCTGCATGTTGCATCAAGGTTGAGTGAGTATCGTTTAGAATCCTTATCCTAAGTTCGAGTTCAGGTTAATAATATCGCACACAAGCTAATTAGATGGAATTGGAATTCGAGCACTCAACGATTTTCCTTATTGCTTGAACGGCCAAAACCGGTAAATTGTTACGGTTTAGTGCAAATGTTTTTGTAACAAATAAGACATACCTACCGCTTCGAACAATACAGTGAAGCATGCCAAAACTACACCTCCGCTCTGTGCATACATGCTCATACGCGCACATGTACAACCATTTACAACCAAACTACACCTCACTAACTTCATACATGTTTACGAAACCGGCCTTACGACACTGTTAACAGTGCTATGTCTTGCTTTTTAGGGTTTCGTACCCAAAGGGTGAAACGGGACCCTATTACCTACTAAGATTCCGCTGTCCGTCTGTCACCAGGCTGTATCTCAAAAACCGTGATAGTTAGACAGTTACTTACCTAAAATTTTCACAGATGATGTATTTCTGTTGCCGCTATAACAACAAATTCTAAAAACAGAATAAAATAAATATTTAAGGGGGCTCCCTGACAACGGACATGATTTTTTTTCCGTTTTAATATGTAGATAGGAATGGTACGGAACCCTTCGTGCGCGAGTCCGACTCTCATTTGGCTGTTTTTTTATTTGGTCCGACATTGTTGGTACAGTATGCGCAAAACTTTTTGAGCTCTCGGAAGTTGCACGCGAGTGGCTGCGCAGTAAGTAAAAGATGTTTCACAGCTTACAATAAATGATTTTGCACTCATTGTGTCCTGCGCGGTTTAGTACTCGGGCCTACGTTCAGAGGACTCATAAAGTTTTGCGAGAACTGTAGTTCGCTAACAAAATACACTCGTAGTACTGCTGCCAATACGTACAGTCAACCGCACGTCAGTTATTAGTAACACTTGAATCACGAAAACCGCCCTTACTACTATGACATAAAGACGCTTCCAAGGTCAATCTGCTACTATTGACGTGCGGTTAAGATAAGATAAGTCATTTATTTGTTTGACCATCATAATACTCGTAATGACCGTTTATACAAAATTGCTCGGTTTGTATTCATTTTGTACATAATTCAAGGTCTGTTTAAGACCGTGACATTTTCTGAATAAGGAGTTTGCTCTTGTCATTAAAAAAATAAAAATGTAAGTATAAATTTTTCCTCATTGCAATCATATTACACGTGATCACAGCTATTCACAACCGTTCGATGCGCTTCCGCGCCGAATCGAACATCAGTCAATGTTATCGTCATTACCCGAAAAAATTGTCAGTTTAAAGGATCTCGCGCACTAGACGGCCACGAGCACAACCATTGGTCGCAGCGACCAGGTGAACTATGAAAACCAACACGAATTGTGCACTTGGTCGGTTAGTTGGCTGTTGCGACCATCTTCGCGATTCCATCCATCTAGCGAGATCGCTAAATCAAATAGACGACCGCCGTTCTTCCGACAGCTATATGCTGTCGGGGGCAAGGCAAATTAGTAATTAAAAATGTGTCATTTTCAACACGTACACATACTCACGCCTTCTTCCCATGGGGGTAGGCAGAAACTACAGAATGCCACCTGCTACGATCCCTACATACTCCTTTTGCCTCGTTTACGTTCATACATCTGGTCATACACGCACGCCGGTTGCGAGTACTACGCACCCTGTCCTTTCTCAAGAACATCACCAATAAGGTCAATATATGTCCTCCTAAGGCGTTCCCTCCCGGCGTTTCCATTCACATCTGCCTTGTAAATACATTTTGTTAGTCGCCTTTCATTCATCCTCTCAACATGACCAAACCATCTCAGCACACCCTTTTCAATTTTTGTCACTACATCTTCTTTCAACACGTGTACCTAGATAATATGATTGCAATAAGGTCTGTACCCTAATTGCGTACTACACGATCAATCAGAATTAGGGGCCGTATTATGAGGTATTAATGCCACCATTATTCCAGTGTAATTGAGAGACGGAGCTATATGAGGCCGCTAGCACCATCCTTTTTTCGCAGTGGAATAAAATAACGCCCCTGAATCGTTTTGAAACAGATTGCTACATAACTTGGAAAAAAAATCTGCTCATCAACGTAAATAACGCAATGAATGTTGTTGAACTGTCAAAATGAAACTGATTAGTCGTAATCGTTTACGAAGATATTGTGTATTATTTGATTTAGTGTTGCGTAATTAGATATTCAAATTATGTAGTATCTACATGTTTTTTTGTGTTTTATTTAGGTTCCTTGTTGGACCTTAATTTTTTGTAAACCATAATACCACTGCTAGTTATGGAAGGTTTCTTTGTTTTTGCTCAACTTGGCGGGACCCAGATCTCAGTCCAAACCATCAAAGATGAAACTTTAGAAAGTTCTACCCACCAGCTAGCTCATCCACCTCTAGATAATATTCAGCCTAACTTTTAAGAACTGGATCTTTGCGAATAGAGCCTTTTCGGGCACTATGACCCTTAATCTTCGATTTCATTTTGCAATGTTTTCGCCCCGCATACAAAGCGATCAGGAGCCCTACCACCGCCTCTTTTAGCAGTAGGTATTATTTTAATATTACTTGAGCGTGGGAAAGAGATGGAGCTAGACGTCCTTTATAGCTCCACTTCTTTCTCGCACTGAAGTAACATTAAAATAATAATGCTTTATGAGGTGGTGGTTGGCACCAGAAATCGTGTCTAAATTGGTCTGAAATGTCATTTTCCTTATTCCAGGGGTACAGAGGAATACTGCGGCGTCTTGGGCGCGGCAGATATTATCTGTTCGACCCTGGGCAAGGCGGTGAGCGGGGCAGCTGGCGGTTACACCACGGGGCCCAAAGAACTCATCACTTTGCTGAGGAACGTGTCCAGACCTTACCTGTTCTCTAACGCACCGCCGCCGTCCGTGGTCTGTGCTTCGATAAAGGTACGAAGATATTGCAATTTTTATTCTTTAAGGTATATTTTGCGGTCACAAAAAGGCACTATGAAACAGAGTCGTGCTTGGGAGTATGGGTTGACGGGTGTAACATTTTTTATTTTTTTATACTACCCTCGCCTCGTGATGAAGTCGATAGCAAAATAATGAAGAAGCTCAGTCAAATATTTCTACATTGTTAACTACTAATTGACTTCTATAGACTGACTGACGCATAAAGACGAAGTTCAGTGTTCTGATCACAATAATGTTCAAAGCGTCCCGAAAGATTGAAAGTATGAAAACATTTTAAATGAAACATAACGCCCTACCTTCTTCTTTTTCAGTCACTAGACCTCGTAGAACAAAGTGGGGAGCTTCGCCAACGTCTTCGAGACAACACCAAATCCTTCCGCGAGGGTCTGAAGTCAGCCGGGCTGACTGTGGCGGGCGACGAGCATCCCATCTGTCCTGTCATGGTGGGCGAAGCGCCGCTAGCTGTGGAACTTGCATCTAACATGCTTAGTAAGTAATAGGATGGAAATCTTTAAAGGACTTTAGACTTAGGAGTTGACCGGACCGCAGGACGCAGAACGCATCCAGTGTGACAAGTCCTTAAGAGTCCATCCGTCCATAATACCTCAGCTCAAATTTACTCCTTATCTCGCTCGCGGACTGAGAAGAGAGAAGGCTCCGAGGCGCCAATAGCTTAGGTAATTTCGTTATACCGCGAAAATATAGGTAATAAAAAAAACAAAAGATCATTGATGTATTAAAAGGAGGAAGATATGTTACGCGCTAACATCGCAATCAGTAAACTTGGGCTCGGCGCACGACTACATGCACTGAAACTCACACATCTGTGATCAGTGTCATCTCACAGTCGCAAAGCTACAGTTACCGATAGACGAGGATAGAGATAGGAGACGGCGCTGACGTGCGAGCGAAATCGCGTTAGCACCTCGCGCATTGTGTGAGTATCGTGTCTTTCACGCATGTTTTTAATATCTATCTCGCTCTCACAAATATGGCGAAGCAAACGTCAAAATATTATTGTAATTTTCAACAAATTAACATTTTTGGCTGTACTTACGAGTGGTAGGTAATCCCATGTGTCTTATTATTCTTTCTTGCATTATTTAGGCACTGTTTAGCTGCACAAGAAGTCATTTTGAAGCGTATTTATTACAAAAAAAAATGAAATTATTGAGTTGTGTGATCTACGATGTTCCGTGCGCGACTGAGTGCTGGTCCTACTCAACTACAGGCAATCCCGTAGTTGAGTAGGACCAGGCGCTGTGACTAAGTCCCGTATCTACCTCTTTTAATACGTCAATGCAAAAGATATAATTAGTGCTTATCTGCTTTATGTTTAGTTTTTTGCAAAGTTTGTGTGTTTGATTGTTTGTTAGTTAGTGTTTATGATCTAATTATAAGTATTATTTACCACCTAATAATACCTACATGTGGAATGCAATAAAAATATTAAGTATTTTTTTTATACCAGCGGTTTATTGTTCGGTTTGGAGATCTTTGGTTTTTATTCAACAGAGAAAATTTTATGGAATTGTGTTTTCGTCAAACATGTACTTACTTAACATTAACTTTTCTTTATACGTATTTATTTAAACATACTGCAGCGTTAATTTTGCAAGCAATGTGAGGTAGGTATTATAGACTTACCTCCTTACTAATAAACGTTGTATAGCGTCTGTGTAGTTACACAACGCGTTGTCTTCTTCTTTCGAAAGTCAAATTACTGACGACTGAAAGAGAGAAAACGGTGTGTAACTATTCACCTGATATACATATTACGTTTATTAGTAGGTAAGGCAATGTGTTTAGTAACATAACGATGGTAGCTTGCGGTGTACTGAAGTCCGCCAGTGTGGCGGAAAATTCTCGGCATTCCTTTGTTCTGCGCTGACAAAACTAAAGGAGCCCGAAGCAGAGGATTTATTAGAAAATATTGAATAATAAAATTTATCTCAGTTTCCTAAAGTCCAAACAAGCTTCTTTTTGCCAAATTATTTGACTGGCAGCCTTTTAAATGTTTCTTAATTTTCCTTTTCCAGAGCGCGGTATCTACGTGGTAGCGTTCAGTTACCCGGTGGTGCCCAAGGGCGGCGCGCGCGTGCGCGTGCAGCTGAGCGCGGCGCACGCGCACGCCCACGTGCAGCGCGCGGTGCTCGCCTTCGGGGAGGTCGCGAGGGAGATCGGCATTGTACAGAAGTAGACTTGTGGAGGTTGGTTGATCTCGAGAACCGGATTTCTAGTTACAAAATGAATGTATGGTATAAAAGTGTCGGTCGAAATGGCTGACTAGTGACTTAAAAAATCAGTCCACTTGAATATAACTTTGGTAAAGTCAATATCAGACGCTTTACTTTTTGTAAATTTTTGCCTTTCATTCGGCGGCATACTTCAATCGAAGTGAAACAAATTGAATTAATCCGTCCCAACGATGTTGGGTTTCGGCACTCAGCAGCATCTTTCACTCGCCCAATAAACGAAAAGTTTAATAATAGGCTTAACAGCACAGATTAATGCAGATTATAGGAAATAAGTAATAAAAGTGTTGGAATGTCAATATTCTCGAGATCTGTATCTTGCATTTTGTCTATAGCTCAGTATGTTATATACTTCTTATATATTATATAATATTTGTAAATATTATAAAATCGATTGCTTATGTTTGTGTATGCATGGATCTATGGGACTGAATCAATAAATGTTTTTACTGTTATTGCATTTTAAACATATTTTTTACTCTTCAAGTCTTCACCCCCTATCAATTCTTTTGTAATTACGATTCAGATTACAATAACAAGAAAAACGGTGGAATATAGTGATATAAGTAAAGCAGCTGACTGGGTTCAAACCTACGACCTACAACTCGGTAAGTCGCAGTCGTTACCACTGCTCTGCTCTGCTGCATTGCAGCGGTGTAAATCATTTCGACACCTCGATCTCAAAACGGTGAAGGAAAACATCGTGAGGAAACCGGCACGTCCTAGAACCAAAAATTCGTAGACATGTGACATCTACCAAGCCGTACTGGGCCCGCGTGGCGGATCACGACCCACTGAGAAGAGGCATGTGCCCCAGAAATTAGTACATTTTAAGGTGGTTATGTCATAGTGATAAATGAAACAATACAGTGTAATAATAACTGATCTATTAACAATAATTTATTACAAGTAATAAAACTCACACTCGTACTGACAACATGACACACAGTGCGGTCGCGTGTGGTACGCTCATTTAAACTATTCATTACAATTAATTATTTACATTGTATCGTACTGAATTCTCACTCGACGATATTGCATTGGTGTATCTCACCCTTCGTTGACACATCTCATGCAAGACGTACACAATTAAAATTAAAACATAAAAATAACAGTCCATAAATAAAATTTAAATATGTCAAGTTCAATAAAATACGTACCTAATATAAGTACAAACACTAAATATAGTACAATAATTATTGAAAAATTAGAATGTCACAAATCGGGTTTTGGGAATTTATATACATTGAGGCTGAGTCAAAGAAAAAAATATTAAAAATACTGACTGAAATGTATGGCCGAGTAAAAACCGCGTCCGTCCCGCCCGAAGGTTTGTTGTCGAATGCGACATTTAAATCCTTATTATATTTGGAGGGTATCCGTTCCCTATGTCTCTCGGTTACGTCTACGTGTGTATATTTGTCGTGTGGACGTATTGAGATCAAGACTGAGCGTCTCTCGTCACCCGAGTTCGGTTCACGAGTTTGGAGGAATGATGGATGTGTATGTCCCTCATTGTAGCACAGCGGGCTTCCCTGTAACGAAAGTTTTAAATTAGCATTGTGTAAGAAAATCAAGGAACTGAACAATGATATTAAAGTCCTATAGATTCTGATGTGAGACTGAAAAGTATCTTGACACTTGCCCAAAAGCCTCTTGTCTGAATTAATGTAGGTCCCCCCGCCACATCTGTTTGTCTAAACGCGATAAACTGAAACTACCGAACGGGGTTTTCATACGTTATTCACCAATGGACGGAGTGATTCGTGAGGAAGATTAAGGTGTATAATTAATTAAGGTTTTGCCGTAAATTGGCAGAAATATGACGATGATTGTTGAAGATGTCGGGAAAAAAATGTCGACTGGGAGCTTTACTGCCGTGCGCCACGTAGTTATATGAAAATAATGTATTACGGAATTAATTACATTGTTTACCTGGATCACACCTTAACATCTTTAATCACGGTAGTACGTTCCCGTGGGATTTACGCGGGCGAAGCCGCAGGCTAGTGTTAAATATTGGTTGCTTATTGCCTGCAGCGTCCCAAGTGCTACACCTTCAAGGTGCCTTGGCCATCCAATGTCGCAGTAAACTTGCAACGAGCGTATGAGCGTATACCCCGCTGGATAGCGTCAAAAACTATACTATTGCGCTTCAGAACCTTATAATTAAAATATTTGGTGGATACCTGGTAACTAAGGTGTTTTATGCATTACAGGGATGTGTTAAACAAAGCATTATTACCCGACTGCGCGACAGCAAAAACACGGTCCAATTATAGGGCTTAAGGGGAAGATTTCAAAACTATACCAAAATAAAAATGAAAGGTTAAAAAAAAAACTCGGACTCCATTAAAAAGGAGATGCGGTTGGTGGCATCAAGTCTGAGATTGAACTAAAATAACTGTCACCAACTGAATGACTGAGAAACGGACTTGAGAGTGCCCAAAAAATGATCTTGATTAACTTTTCCGTAGCAGTCGGGTTTTTTGATTTTTTCAATGTTTTGCGTCTGCTTGCTTCGTGGAATAACTTTTATGTCAATATCC
Organism: Xanthia togata; assembly: GCA_963853775.1. NCBI lineage: Eukaryota > Metazoa > Arthropoda > Insecta > Lepidoptera > Noctuidae > Xanthia > Xanthia togata. The sequence goes on from OY970805.1 coordinate 9,843,325, forward strand.
CCAAGTCCCAGCGCTCACCTGGCGGCGCCGCGGCGGCGGACGAGTTGTCGCGCGCGGCGGGCGCGGGCGGCGCCGGCGCCGGCGAGGGCGCCGCGGTACCCACAGGCTTCTGAAAATACGTACAAAATATGTATTAGTAAACCTTAAAAGCAAAGAGAATACATGAATTTGCATTAAACGCGACTTATAAACTAAAAAAAAAAAACACAAACACAGAAAGAACAAGTTGGGGGCAAATATGCGCCACATACGCAAAACGGCCATAGCTCAGGGGCCACCACTTCTTTTAGCAGTATTATGGGATGTGGGAAAGAGATGGAGCTAGACGTCCTGTATAGCTCCACTTCTTTCTCACACTGAAGTAACATCAAAATAATACTGTACCCCCAGTACAATGTCGTGATGCTTTACGAGACAAAGCCAAAGCGACCTTGAATTAAATCTCGGAGCCCCCTGTCCAGTGGACGTTTTACGGCTGTAGTGTAGGAGGGCAACGGACTAGTCAAATTATGATGATTAGATGACACTATGGAATGACATTTAGCACGTTGGGGACCAAACCAGTCTAATCCAAGGATGGTATGATACTTTCCTATAACTGGGCTAAAAAGGTCAGAGGTAGGTAATATAATTAATGCAATAATCAGTCACGTCTGGCCAGATAGTGAGTCGAACTCTAAATATTCAGGAATAGGTTGGAGTTTAGAAAAATGGAAAGTCTAATGCCCGTTTTGACCAACACTAAGTTACACCTAAATAAATCTCTAAATAAAAGTGCACTGTTGAATTTTCAACGCTAGGCTCAGCGCTGAGAGTTGAAAACCCAACAGTGCAGTTTTATTTAGGTATCACTTAGATGTCGATGAAAACGGGTATTAGAGCTTTTGCGCACTGTATCTAATTCGAATTTGATAAGAGTTCCATTCGAATTGTAAATGTTCTAAATTCGAATCTAGCTACCCGTGTACGCATCATTAAAATAGTACTATAGGCACTTGTCGGATTTTGTTTGCATGCAGTGCGCAAACGCATAATTAAAATAACATTATGTTTGAGTCCCATGGAATAGGGGGCGAGCCTATTGTCATCAACCGGGCACAATTCCAGGCTCCGGGCTGCTACTGAGAAAGTCCAGATGAAAAACCCAATAGCAGTTTGTCCGATCCGAATCGAACTAGACCGACGACAGGCAAAGTGTAGTTCTACGCACTATTGGTACACCTCTGCCCAACCCTTCGGGCAATACAGGCGTGGTGTAATGTTATGTGTTAAAATAAAATTAAAACGGAACTGCGCAAACCTCCACAATCAGTGAAATATCTATCCAATTTACTGCGGATATTTAATCAATTTTATCATTATGAATTGATTTAAAACGACTAGATATCACTACATCGCTTTGTGTTATGATTAGATACTTAATGACGGCGGCACGGAATTGAAATTATTTATTTTAAAACTAGTTCGTGTCGATCATCTTCCGAATGGGAATTCCAAAATACATGTAACGTGCTACCCCACGGTCTCTTTTGAGGCCAGAATTCTAGAGCGATGATCAAGCATGAATTTCGATTTAAGTATAACAGATGTAATAATACAATGAGTCACTTGTACTCCCCGTCATTATGTTTTTTTTTTTTGTACTGGACCATACCTGGGAACCTTCTGGGTACGGAGATATTGAAGTACAAAGCTCCATAAAGTATTTTTTTACGAAAACTTGTTTTAAAAGTCTCCTGTCCCGTTGCACCCAAAAGCACAATGTTTTGAGCGCGTTACAATGCGCGATGCCGTAAACAGCGATTTTTCTGTTTGATATTTACTCATGTGATTCGTTAATTCTAATGAATCTGAAGGCTACAGGGTACGCGTTGATAACTATCAATCACGTCCATTAGTTTACATTGACTTTAAATGAGCACTGACGTAGGCTATGTACTGAATTGTTCTCGGTCATTAATATTTTAATAACATAAGAAAAAGTAACAAATTATCAATCTTATCGTATTGACTACAAGTTCGAAAATTCAAAAACGTTTAAAACATACATTAAATAACACATGTTATAACATCACGCCTTATTTCTCCCAAGGTTGATACCAACCCATAGTACGTTTTATTAGTATTTGGTAAAACTCTCCTCTTAATTCTGGAAGATTGCAATAGTAGTCTGCTCATCACTTTATATTGATAACTTAACTGAGACCTAAATTAAAATAATATATGCCGTATTCGAATGCCGTAAAGGTTGAAATTCATAACTTCAAGTGACCTGTCATCAATTAAAATTAAATGCCAAACCCGTTTTAATTTTCGGCAATTATTCTATTATCAGTTCATATTGATAGCAAGTGAGTCCTAAATAAAAATAATTCATACTGTATTCGAATGCCATAAGGTTGAAATTTAAAATTTCAAGAGACAGGACCGGGTGGATCCAGCCCTCAAAAAAGGTTGTGGTCACAGCCACCCGAAAATCGGCCAAGTGTCGGAGTATGAACTCGCTCATGATCAAATTCAAAAGTCATTTATCCTGGACAGGCTGAGAAATCAGCACTTTTCGAACATCAAAATTACATAAGACAGTCCCCCAAAAACGCCCGCCCTTCACCACTTCCTAGTGCTTTAGCTGGGAAGAAGGGAAGAGGGAAAAATTAAAATATTATACAAAGTAATCATGTAATTTTGTATGTTATATTCAACAATGTCAATGTTTATATATTATAATACCAAATCAAAATAACAGGCTCACACCCTGTATATTCTGATGAATATATTAAACCAGTATTTAAATTATCTTAATTTATTAAGCAAGATGTTTCCTCTATTGTCCTAATATCAATTTAAATGATAATCAATGTCATTAGTTGTTGCCAAATTATTGGCAGAATTATTTAAAATGTCTTTGCATTGCTTTGATCTTGGAATTGATAATTTCATGAAGTGTTCAACCATTTCATGAAATGGTAAAGGCTCGTTCAGACCAGCGCGACGCGACTCTAACAATACAATTTCTAAGAAAACTTCACGGTATAACAAAAGCCGGTGTCGCATCGCGCTGTCACGTCGCGCTAGTCTCCATGAAGCTTAATACGGTGCCTATTCTCTTGTCACAAATGCCTCTAAACTAGACAACTAAGCAAACTAGGCACGCCCTTCGCCCTTTATGCCTGGAGGCATAAAGGGCGTGCCTAGTTTGCCTGTGTGTGGCTTTTATTTAGATAATGTTTACGTTTAGTTATTTTTATTTCTGTCTGAGTATAGTTCTCGATGTTTTGGTTGGTATATTGGCGTGTGCTAGCTAGCTGCCAATAATAATTTAAATATTTATAATATAATTTAAATTATGTTTTGTGTTGCGTAATGTAAATTATTTTTTTCTAACTGAACAGACAGCTGTGCTGCTGGGGAGTTTATTGCGCCACTTATTCTTCCCAGCTAAAGCACTAGGAAGTGGTGAAGGGTGGGCGCTTTGTGGGACTGTCTTATGTAACTTTGATGTTCGAAAAATGCTGATTCTCAGACTAGTTTGAAATGACTTTTGAATCTGGCCATGACATATGCACAATATGTGACTTGACTAAGTACTTCGTTGCGTTCCGCATCACGCACGATTCATTGTTTTATTTTATTTTATTAAGGCAGTGGATATATATTATCATCAGCCTGTCGACCTCAATAGACCATGAAAGTGTGATGTCACAAGTCTATTAGGGTTGTGGCCATGCCCATCGTGCCCACAACGGTGGATCCGCGCTTGTAAGTGACCATCAATAAAATGTCAACAAATTTTCATTTTCGGCAATTATTCTACTCACCTATTCACCTTTATTGAATGTAAATTTTCGTCTCACATTGAAATTCAAGGTACCAAAATGTCCCGGAAATACCTACATTGATAATTTAAGTACTGATTATCCTTAAATTCAGAACCTAGGCATATGAATGCCTGAATAAAATTGTGCTGTTGGATTATAAACTTTCGGCGCTGAGCCGACCGATGAAAATCCAACAGCGCAGCATTAGACTTACAGTGATTTCTTGTATCCTGTTCTGCAAGGCTTCGACTTTGCTCGTGAGCGTCGTGTTAAGTGTTCCGATATCTGCTCGGATTTCTTCGTCTCTCTTCGTGTTTGCCGAGACGTTTGCGATCGTCTCGTTGGCCTTGGCATCCAGTTGGTGAAGGAGAGTCCGTACTTCCTCTACCCCTGCCACAGCTGCTAAGGCCTGCTTGTGGGTCGAACTTATAGAACTGTCGAAACCGTTGATCTGGAAGAAGTGAGAGAAGAGGGGTTAATTTGAGCATAGAGAAGCAATATTTTATTTTATTTAGCTACAATATAAAATTGTTAAATACAAAAAGTAATAAAGGAGCTTGTTAAGTTGTTGCAGTTCAAAACCTTATCTACAAATATTGACAAAAAAAAACATGGTAACGAGTTATGGTATATATTGGTACCTATTAGAAATAGAATTTCGTCTGAATTCGTCGCTTGTAGTCATATAGAGCTTGACCAATATTAATGTACTGCCTTTTTTGCTTAAAATAAATATTTGCTCAATTGGAGTTCCAGTAAACATTGGTTTTTATTTAATGTCCCCATGACGCTGTTATCGCACGAAGTTTTATCTCTTAACGATGCTGTTCTGTGCGATAAAGTGCTATCGCCTATGACGTGTTTCTTTTTGAGACAACAAAGGCTTAAATCCTTCCTAATCCAAGTCTTAAAGAATCTAGAAAACCGCTATTTATAATGTTGTAACCGATAACAGAAGATTATCCGGTTTAAGACATTAGGGCTGTCATCGTTCGATGCGAGATAGCGATTAGATTAATAATATTGACCTACATACTAATAACAAAATCATACATGCTTTGGATGATCATAAGACTCTGATAATATAATGAAGACACGAGATAAAAAAAACATCTGGAAAGACAACTATGTAATTTGCAAAAGAAAACATTTTAATATTTGATCTGATCACAGGTCACATGAAGATCGAATTATTAATTAGCTTTAAGGCTATTTTAAACCCAGACGTCTTATAACTACAGTTCAAATTCGTGTGTATATTTTAAGATTTTTGTTACACATAATTGCAGCTTATTAAAACTTCGGTTTTTCCGAAGATCTGATCAATTTACATCAAAACACCACTGAGGTTCAAGGCTGTAAATAACGTGAGTCGTTTTCTTAGATAAGTGTGCTCTGGAGAGTTTATTATGAGCTGATAACTATTTACCCTCGCTTGCAACCCAAGTCGGTGACCGTGGCATATCTGCAACTTTCTGCGCGTGTAAATGCATGTCACTTATATGACAAAGATTATAGACTACCTTTTACTTTTGTGCTATGCATTTTTGACGGATACAGAAATACGCAGTAGCGAATAAGGGCCGCACAGTCCGCAAACACATATGTTATACCCGACGCCACATCATTTGTTACTGGCTAAATGACGAAAAACGGCATCATGACATCATCAGATTGACGTCATGTGGGTTGGCGTGTTATAAGCCCTTAATTTCGCTGTGTTAATATACTTTTCAGTTCTCATGCTCTGAAAGTGCTTATTTGTGCAGGATATAGGATGCACAAAATCGAATTATGTGCACTAGTGCATTAACGTACTCATAAATGTAGGTATCTATATTGAGCAAATAAAATGAGCCATACAGCCAAACACAATAAGAAGTCCATAGATAGAATTTGTTATTTTATAATATTTACTTTAATTTATTTGCCGTATGTGTTTTTTAAGACATACAGAAATGTTATGTTATAATACTGTTTCATTTCCTCGCAATTGAAGTGAAATGCAGAGTTTATAACTCGTCCACAAAACCATTTTATCCTCGACATTACTATAAGCCCTCGCCTTCGTCTCGGGCTGCTGAGTCTCGGATAAAAATGGTTCGTTTTGTGCACTTGTTGTAAAATCTACTATATATTGCAGTTTGGGGTTATTTAAAATGACCACCAAGAATGGCGCTACTTAAAATAAGTATACAGTTAAGGAAATTCTTTGTTAAGCAAATTTATACCCTACGTCAGTTTGCCGTGTTATAGCAATTACAACTGTTAAAAAATTACATTTGTGATTTGAATATACGGCCAGTTTAAGTTGGTAGAAGTCGTCTAAGCTAAAATGACGCGCCCCACTACCGCATGTTACTTGTCGAATCGCACTTTCCGCTATCGCATCGAGGGAGCCCTATCCTCTCCCCGCCAAATCCGCGCCGGAGTCCCTCAAGGCTCCGTGCTCGCCCCGCTCATGTTCTCGCTCTTCACAAGCGACATCCCCAAAAGCAATACGGCGCAGTTGGCTCTGTTCGCAGATGACACGGCCATATATTGCAGGGGCCGGTCGCAGACACAGATCCACCTTCTCTTACAACGGGCTGTCAATAACCTTGGCGCCTGGTTTAAGAAATGGAGAATTGAGGTGAACCCCGACAAAAGTCAGGCGGTTTTATTCATAAAACCGCGATCTAGACCCCCTCACATTCCCCGACCACTCACCTTGTTAGGCAAGCCTATCCCCTGGGAGAAGCGAGCCAAGTACTTGGGAGTCATCCTCGATCATTACCTCAACTTTACAGAGCACATAAGGTCGGTTCGCTCGCGGGCCGCCTTCGCTTTCAGTAGACTTTACTACATCGTTAATGCACGCAGCAAATTGTCACTCAAGTGCAAATTGCGCATCTACACAGCGTGCATCCGCCCCATCATGACCTATGCGGGTGTCGTCTTTGCACACACATCCCCCAGAAATATCCATAGGATGCAGGTGATCCAAAATAGATTTCTTAGAAGAGCCACGGGCGCTCCCTGGTATGTCAGGAATATTAACCTCCACCTAGATCTTAAAATCCCCACAATCCATCAGTTCCTAAAACGCATTTCAAAGCGTCATTTTGATCCCGCCGCCAATCACCGCAACCCTCTGGTTGTTGAAGCGGCCAATTATACCCCCTCCCGTATTAGTCGATTTCGCCGTCCTAGGCATGTCCTCTCCGATCCAGATGATCCAACCACTCTCCTCCAGGAGAGCAATAGGGCCACCAGTACAGTGCACAAATACACCCGACACCCGTCGTACCGACCTCGCCGCCGAGGTCCTCCGCGAGCGCGACCCTCACGAGTAAATAATACTCCCCCCCGACCCTTGTCCGATGAAGCGCCAGCCCGCGCCGCAGCTGAGCGCGTAGCTTTAAATTCCCCGCATAATAATAATATATCCTTGATCCAGCCTGTCCCATCTTGCTGTCCTCCCCTCAGCGACGCCCTAAGCCGAGGTTCGTACCCCACAGGGGGTGCCCCTAGCGAGCGTTCGCCTAATTTTAATTTAGAATAGTTGCTCCTGGCTGGAGGCTTTGAGTGTAGTGCTTAAGGCAGCCACAGGATTGTTCGGTTGAGCAGTAAATACCTTAGTGGTATACCTGCGAGATGCCATAGTTAAAAAAAATAAAAAAATAAAACCGCATGTCCCGTACGGTACGTATACTAATTAAGTAGTGGGGCGTCTCATATCAGCTTGGACGGGCTCTAGTCAATTTGGTAAACAATTCATTCCCCTGACTAATGGTGGCACATCACACTGCTATTCGTGATCGCGTATTCGTTCTATTTGCCCAGATACGACGATGTGAAGTTACTCTGTGAAAGACTTTCTAAATGATATGAATTTGTCCAGATTATGATTGTTATAATTAATTGCAATTTGACACTGTAAGACTTATCTACCTGAATATAATATTATTAATTGACTTCCCTATAATTTCTGTTTTGTTTTGTTGACGTTGTTTTGTAAGGTAAACTGTAGCCGATCTCATTAATTTATGTACAACATCTTATACCTGTACCTACCTACATTCATAGCAAATAAAGTTCTGATTCTGATTCTCTATGAAATTCGACTATATTTGCCTACTTTTCACGAAATTAAAACGAATAAGCAAATACACGAACACTCGGATCCGCCGGTTGTCGGTTTTTGGTCACATATCAATGATTGCGAATATACCGAATAAAGGCTCGTGCAGACCAGTGCGACGCGACGGCACGACTCGACTCGAACAATACAATTTCTAAGAAAACTTCACGGTATAACAATAACCGGTGTCGCGTCGCGCTAGTCTGCACGATGCTTAAGTTCGTTTACCGTCCATAAATGGCTTGCTCAGAAGAGTGCGGTGTTTTATGTACTCATAACATGTATTAGTAATTAACACAGAGGAAATAATAAATAGCTGCTGCGTCAACACGTCCATCTTTGCCTTCAGATTAGCAAAAAGATTCAAATTAACGATCGGCATATTCGCTGTTCCTGACGATGTGTTCGAGTTATTCGGACTTCTACACAATAATAGCCGAAGTACAAAACACAACAGTAAAAAAAGCGATGTGAAGTGCCACCATTACGTCCCGTCGTCCGGCCTACCCTGGGCAGTCGGCCTCGGCTATACCCTGCTGTCTAGCTAATATTTTTACAAATGCATTACGTATTCTTACGGTTCGAGTCGAGACGAGAGGTTAATAATAGACTCCAGTTTATCAAGGCCCGCCTCTTTTTACGTCTAGGTATAGTTAGGCATAGGAGAGTATCGATCTCTATTCCCTGCCTGCCTCTAATAATAGAAAGAATAGAACCCTCGAAGGACTGGCTATGAAAGCGCTTATACATAACTATATGCATAGAATGTAGGCGTATTATACTCGTATTTTATTGAATCTCTCAATTATTAATAGTCGATAGACTTCTCTTTTACCTCTATCTCATAGTGCAGACAAAGATGGTGCACATTTGCAAACATAAAAGACCAAAATGTAACTTTAATGCGGTGATGCTTAGCTACATCGGAAGCACAGCACCAGTCGATGTAGCGACGGTTGAGGGAGACCTATGGCCAGCAGTGGAGGTCTTTCGGGTTAAATAATGATGACGATGTTTCCTACATCTGTTTGTCTGATGAACTTAAGGCTGCAGTCTCGCAAAATGCACTCGCGGCGAATTATTTGCGTAACTTTGTATTTTTATTTTTAACAAAATAATGAAATAACATGAAATATTTTTATTGCACATAAATAACCATAATATAAGTAATAGCTAGTTATTTTTTGTAAGTTCATCTAGGTGGATTATGTTAGGTAAATCAAGCATTAAATACAGCTCTTTCGCGCCCAACATCACTTCGAGTTCTGTTTGCGCGCTTAGTTTATAGCAATGAAGAATTAATTTACAAATCTGTTCAGCGCTTAATTAACTCAATATTCTCGTCTTCAAAATGCGTTGATTAGTTTTTTCTAATTATGTTTCATTTTCTTAATTCAGAGGTCACAATTTCATCAAAATTCTCTGTTTTTAGCTCCTAATAAACGGTTTGTTACATAATAACTATGCATCTTATGTATGTAATAATTAGATTATTTTAAAGCCAAGAGTTTATTTAGCAACTACTAAAAAAATTGCACCTAAATCACACATTACACTAACAATAATAATCATCTTAAAAGACCTCCAAAAAACGAGTTTAAAAACAAGAATTGAGAGAGAAATTCTGTTTTTTTTTAGAGGTATTTTGAGATTATTATTATTGTTAGTGTAATGTGTGATTTAGGTGCAATTTTTTTAGTAGTTGCTAAATAAACTCTTGGCTTTAAAATAATCTAATTATTACATACATAAGATGCATAGTTATTATGTAACAAACCGTTTATTAGGAGCTAAAAACAGAGAATTTTGATGAAATTGTGACCTCTGAATTAAGAAAATGAAACATAATTAGAAAAAACTAATCAACGCATTTTGAAGACGAGAATATTGAGTTAATTAAGCGCTGAACAGATTTGTAAATTAATTCTTCATTGCTATAAACTAAGCGCGCAAACAGAACTCGAAGTGATGTTGGGCGCGAAAGAGCTGTATTTAATGCTTGATTTACCTAACATAATCCACCTAGATGAACTTACAAAAAATAACTAGCTATTACTTATATTATGGTTATTTATGTGCAATAAAAATATTTCATGTTATTTCATTATTTTGTTAAAAATAAAAATACAAAGTTACGCAAATAATTCGCCGCGAGTGCATTTTGCGAGACTGCAGCCTTAAGGATTTGGAAGAATACAATTGTGTAATGCCAACACACACGTACCCAAATGAGTGTTTGCATCTTGGACAGTACGGATGTTAGCATTGTAGCAATGAAGTTGAATTATACCTGTGAACCAAACGTAGCGACAGTTCTCTGTAGCTCGCCGAGTCTTCTCGGTGTGTCAGCTAGTTTGGGCGCCGCAGACAGCTGTTCCGACACGGCTGCCAATTCCTGGGCCGCCTGCGCCACCCGCTGTGTCAACTCTTTGTGTTCCTGATCTAATGCTGCGAATTTCGCGCTTAGATCGGTGGCGTTCGCTCGCAATTCTTTGGCAGTCGTGTGGCATACTTGTAGGGCGTCGTCGACGCTGTTGCTGCTTCTTGATACTGTTGAAGGAGGATATAATATATGTTAGTCATTATTGCTCCAGTATAGATTAAAAAATTGTGCAAGGAAATGTTCTTACAATGAAGGGTTATAAACAGTGATGAAAATGGGTTGAAATGGGTTATAGTACCTAATTAATATACACTAGCAAATCAGTACCTTATTACGCAATACACGATCAATCGGAATTTGAATAGTTTTGAAACAAATTGCTAATCCATTACTTCGTAAGTTCGAAACAAAATCTGCTCAACAACGCAATGAATGCTAATGAAACTAGCTTCAACTTTCTGAATAACTGACTCTTTGACAATTCAAAAGTGCCTGTAAAGGGTTTAATTGAAATAAATGGTTTGAGTTTGAATGTTGTTGAACTGTCAAAATGAAGCAAATTTGTTGTAATCGTTTACAAAAATGTGTTGTGTAACTAGATAGCAGATCTTATGTCATGACCTGGTAATATGACAGACTGTGTATGAGAAAGAAAGAAAAATAGGTTTATTTGTTACAAAAACTCGTGCGTACAAAAAAACCGGCCAAGTGCGTGTCGAAACACACACAATGAAGGGTTCCGTAGTTGAGATGAATTTATCCCAAGAACAAACTTAACATTTTTGTTGAATAATATATTATGTTCTCAAATATTCCAACTGCAAATAAATGTAAGTTTTTTTTTTAAATGTTTACGCTTAATATTGAGAGATTTACCGTGTTATTTTAAGACCATATACCTACTTCTTATAGGGTTTACTGTAATCTATTAATAAATAACCATTCTCTGTACTTTTTTCAAAGTTTTAGGCTCAGTAGTTTCGGAGATAAGGCGGGGGAATGGTCAATTTTCATCAATTATTAACTGACTTCCAAAAGGAGAAGGTTATCAATTCGAATGCTTATATTTTTTTTTATGTTCGGGTATAACTCCGTCATGTAAAGACGGATTTTCAAAATTCTTTTTTTGTTTGAAAGGGTTCCGAAATGGCCCCATTGTCATCAGGTCAGGATCTGATGATGGGATCCTGGAGAAATCGAGGCAACTCTTCAAATATTATAGGCACACCTATAGCGATTTGGTTATTTTTATAGTAACTGGTGCAGTTACTCTCGAAAAGCACCATTTGGTGAAGTGGAACTGATGATGAAGACCACAGATGGCCACCGGAACTGCTCAATAATAAGTATTTCACGGGTTGCGATTCGATCATCAGCATTTAATATGGTTGCCAAGCAATTTATGAGCAATTTAGAAAAATAACTTAAATTTCGGAAGTGACGAAGAAATGACGAAAATTCTAAAGCAAAGACACAGACTTCCGATTTTTTTTTTTAGTTTCTTATTAGCCCCCAAAAGTAAACCCCATATTCAAAATTAATTTATTTACGTTACACGTCCGTGTTGGGTCACAGAAACACATAATGTGTACCAAATTTCAACTTAATCGGACTATTAGATTCGGAGCAAATTGGCTTTGACAGACGGATAGACAGACACACGAGTAATCCTATAAGGGTTCCGTTTTTTCCATTTACGATACGGAACCCTAAAAATTATTAACTCGAGTAATCAGAAAAATTAAACAAAATAGATCTAAGTATATTATAATGACGAGCACACAACAAAAATATTCGGCAGTGTATATAGAGGCAGAGTAGATAGACAGTGTCAAAATCGCAAACATAATCATAATCACTCATTTACTCGCTTCCTAAACAGACAAATATAAAATTGTCTTTGCCGTCGGGCGGCGATTAGGCAGCGGGTAAATGAGTGACCTTTCGCTTAGTATAAAAAACAGATTAACTAATACAACTTGCTTTTTCCTTTTTAGTTCGTTTTTTGGCAGGGTATCTAGTCGTGTTATTTTTATTATGAAGAATTGAATTTATAAAGCAAGAGCAAAAACCATAGTAACCTCTTTTAGCAGTTTAAAAAGCGCTGAGATTCTGATAGTACATAACGCCCAGTTATAATACACAGCCAAGAATGAGCTACCTAAGCCATAAAGTTATTTTTATCAGTGCCTAGGTAACTAAAAAATAATAAAAACAATGTGTCTCAACTGTTTACACGACTACGTTCAATTGACGGAAACATGTGTCCAAAGGAAGCGAGATTCTAAAAGTAAGACCATTTTAATAGGTAACATTTGACGTCTGTCAGTTTAGTGAAAGCAAATCGTAAAATTACTCGTATCGGTCATTGATACAATAAATATGTAATCGTAATTGAAAAAAGTTAAGCAATTGTGCAGTTCTCACAAAACGAAAAAATATATTATTTTATGCCCGGCGTTACAGGTTTTTGATGAATTGTCAAATGTTACCTATTAAAATGGCTTTACTTAATGCAGCTCACATATTGTGTGGGATTGACAACTTGCCTCGGATTTCAAGGGATTGTCACGGCTTTAGGTACGAGAGGCCACGACCAAAACCATGTCACATCGTTTTACGGCCAAAACCGTATAAAATCGTTACTTTAGATGATTTTTAACCCGACTCGGTGGGAAGTACCACTTAGAAAGGTTCCAGTTCTACGGGAGCCCATTTAAACTATGTCAAAAAAAAATAGGCAGACAGTTTCATCACAATATGTCTGATATTAAAAATGTTATGTACATTTTTAATTAAATTACGAAAATGTTTGTTTTGCGTGTCACATGTTGCCCGAGCGTATTTTCGAAAACATTTTCAAAATATTTAACAGATCTGTCTCAGCAAACGGGTTCAATTTTTTTTTTTATTATTTGGATAGCTACCGGGGTTACTGAAAAACTGTTTTCAGAAATTTTAAATGTCACTTAACTCTTAAAATGTCGATTGCACCCCATGTGTGCAAATGACAATAAAATTCTATTGTGTCTGCTAATTGCGCGTGCGACGGGTTAAAACTGCAAAAACCAAAAGAACGTTTCGGAGTCGCGCGGTGCTTGTTAAGCTTCGTGCAGACCAGCGCGACGCGACACCGCTATTGTTATACCGTGAAGTTTTCTTAGAAATTTTATTGTTCGAGTCGCGTCGCGCCGTCGCTTCGCGCTGGTCTGCACGAGCCTTTACGCTCTCCTATCCCTCCAGACACCGATGATGAGTCCAACAATATTAAGATTAGATATTATTTTCTTTGTCAAATTTATAAAAAAATAAAAAAAACTTTTAATTTCAGTTCGATGGTTTCGGGTAACCTTTCTTTATTCATCGTACGAAAAACCGCTGCAATACGATTTATTAATAATTTCTGAATATCGAAGTTGTCTGATTACTACTTGATTAGTAACGTGAGACACAAAATTTGTCTGATATCGTTTTTTTCTACATCTGGGTAACCTTTTCCATCATGTCCAACAGTTTTCAGACAGAATGCTATGTGACCGATCGGTGACAATTTTCAACACGTTCAAAATCGTTTTAAGCATAAGATGCTCCTTTATTCTGAAAAATGATGTATTCGCATCAACTGACCAATGTTCACCTGAAAACAAGATTTTCAGACGGGTTGCTATGGGTTTTATTTATTGCCTCATTTTTAATTTTCTCAAAATGGTCTCTTGGGTACGTGGCGTGGCGACGCCTATAATTTGTTGCTTAAATTAGTTTAGGAGCTAAGTTACTCTAAAGAGTTATTTTTTATTTTTCGTTTATCAGTTCTTTTGCGTCGGTTTAATTCTTGTAAAAAAGTATACGACAAAAAATTTGGTCATGGGCTCTCGTACCATTTAAGACTATTGTTTTAGGCATTGTTTCTTTTTCATTTTAAAACTAATAATGAAGAGTTGAGTTCCGTTAGCTTGGGAAATCTTCTCTCTCTCTTTATCTCCCCCCCCCCCCCACCACCACCCAAAAGATCCTCTATTTTATTAAGTAATTGATGTTCACACTAGAGTTAACCATATATTTATCTAGTGCCACTAGACGAGACAAGCGCCTCTCACCAACCACTGTAACTGAATTGTGCGCGCCAGAATTTACAGTGGCGCCCAACTAAAAAAGCGCCGAGATTAAAGTCAACCAGTCCCACAAAAATTATTGAACAGACTTGAAACCCGCATCAAAATTAACCCAAAACAAAATTGGAGTTTTCAAAATAAACAGAAGGAAGGAAAGCGCGGTTTACGGTGTGTATCAATGATATGATAGCTCGATTCAGTAAGTGGAAACATACAAGCGGATATAACTTTAGCGAATCAGTCAATGTTTTTAACGGAACCCGTCCATAATCAATACATTACGAAAATTCACACACTCAACAGGAGAAATTCTAAACATCCTTTAATTTTGTTTTCTAGAGTAAAGAAACGATAGCGGACACAACTGGAGAATTATGAACTAACCGCGGCTTCGCCCGCGAGGTCGGATATTATTCCACGGAAACTTAACGATATAAAAGTACTTTATGTCCTAAACAAGGTCATGGTCTGCCCATGTGCCAAGTTTCATCCAAAAACCGTTTCAGCGTGAAAGCGTAATAACTCACTTTCACGTGACGACCAGACTTAGCATTAAGAAGCCAAGATATCTTATCGAATTTAAAATACCTTCTCAGCTTTAACTCAATTGAAGTTTGTTTTCGGACAGAAAAACATGCATAGCCTGCATAAATTCTGTAAAAAAAAAAAAAAAGTCCTGCCCTAAACTTTCATCCTACCCCAAACGGCAAATAATTTTGACACGATAACGTTTCGTGAATAAAGAAGTATGGAAACAAGTGATAATTTCCATGGCATGTAAATTGAGCGGTAATTCATTGCAGTGCGGGAACAGCGGGAACGGCTTTAGCAATTTTTCCTTGGAATTCCTTATGTTGTTGTAATAGGGACTATAGTTAAGTAAGGCCATTTTAATAGGTAACATTTGACAATTCATCAAAATTCAACAACGTAACCTTGTAACGCCGGGCATAAAATAATATATTTTTTCGTTTTGTTAGAAGTGCACAATTGCTTAACTTTTTTCAATTACGATTACATATTTATTGTAATAATGACCGATACGAGTAATTTTACGATTTGCTTTCAACGTCTGACGTCTGTCAGTTTAGACTGACAGACGTCAAATGTTACCTATTA
Source organism: Xanthia togata (assembly GCA_963853775.1). Lineage (NCBI taxonomy): Eukaryota > Metazoa > Arthropoda > Insecta > Lepidoptera > Noctuidae > Xanthia > Xanthia togata. The sequence continues at coordinate 9,858,880 of OY970805.1, forward strand.
AAATGGCCTTACTTTAGGTGTATGTACAGTTGTTTACTTTGACGCCAGTCACGCGTAAACCAAGTCATAGATGTGGCCTCCTGCCCGTGAACGCTTTCCAATGGCCTTTAGCTTTGTTGTTATAATAATGAATAATAATATACAAACATACATATACAAACATACATGTATACAAAGAACATTTTAATGTGGGACTTGTGTTATTACTTCTATACAATTCGTTTCTAGCTTCACGTATTATTTGCAGCATAACACGTAAATAAGATTTTATTATACGCTGTCAACTTTCCTTTCATGATTTTACCATCGTCAGACTAAGTTTGACTTTTCAAGATGTAGATGCTCATAAAAGAATTTTATTTGACTCAGGGTAAGGCACACAATATTAAAAAAAAAACAACAAAAAAAAACAGAAAAGAAAATAATCTTAGTAGAATATGTACTGTGTGTCTCACGGCTGCACCAAATAGGCCCAGTTCAGCATAAATGCTAGACAACTAGTGCCTGACGCTGGTTTTCTACTGGACCTTATGTTACGAGGACGTCTTAAATCAGTTTTATAGTGTGTTAAGTAAAAAACGATGTATGATGTGTAGCAAATAATATTAAACTCGATTAGATATCATAAGAAAACTGCACAAAGCCTGACCCAGCAATGGGTTTTTGCGGGCTTGTTCTATCTAGATAGCACTTTATTTCATATAAAGAAATTTAATGTAAACTAGAATGATGGGAATACCACCACCATTACTAATAATATGATAAAATATAATAGGCGTACCACAAGGTCCTTAGGTACCAAACAGACCTTCACTTTATTAGACGTAGCGTCGTAGGTATTTCCTGATAGTAAAAACGTTTCAGTCTTTTAATGGGTAAATACAGTAAACGAGCTTTATTAAATAAACAAATCATACCCTTTGACCAGGAAGTCGTAACTAAATAATTACTTATTAGTGGACATTAAGGTACCTACTGTTAGTTCCTTATTTGTGTCTATTTAACTAGATTCAATGTCAAGGCAAGATGATTGGTGTGGTTGGCATATAGATTGCTATAATTTCTTGTCAGGCGATCATTATAAAACGGACGTCATTTATAGTCCTATATGGACACCATAAAAATACAAGACATGCACTGCAATAAACTGACTAGTCTATACCCTCTAGATTATACGTAAGCGTTGTAAGTAGACTAATTGATGAAAACGTAAATGGTCCAATCAGTCAGTCAAGTCCAATGGTCATCGCAAGTTTGTAAAGATTCATTTCAAAGGTGTCAAACGCCAATATAATGCAGAACAGCAGATTTCAGACACTGCGTTAAATTTGTGCCCAATTTGACTATGACACATGAGGTTAATTGCCTGAAGAGTAGAATTAGAACAGCATCATTGACATTCGAAACTTACCCATTAAACGATTTAAAAGCTGTATAAAAACCAAACTTTGTAAAAAAGGGCACTATAAAGTTTCAGATTATTTAGAAGATAAAATAAGCTTGGGATTGAGCTGCTCGCTCTGCTAAGCCTTGTGATATAATCATTAAAATTAACATTATAACTAATTATTCAGTAAAATCATCAAAATATACCAGTATTATATAAACATTGACATTGTTGAATATATTGTACAAAATGACATGATTACTTTGTAAAATATTATATTATTTTAATTTTTGTGAATGTGAGGAAAATGTGGATATATATTTTTATTCTTTCTCAGTTAGTTTTAATGATGGCCTGGCAGTTTGAGTAGTTTATGCGGCCTACCGAAATGTCCTTTCTTTGGTATTGTTCGTCGAGTTGAGCTCCTTAAGTTCTGAGTTGAGCTCCACAAATGCTTGCATTGACAGGACAGGTCCATTCAAATCTGTGTGGTTCTTTTCTCAAAAGACCATTTCAGACTAATCTACATGGTCCTCTTAAGGCCTGACCAAGATTATGTCTGGACTTTAAAAGAGACTGTAACCTCTGAGTTTGTTTCGGCCTTTCTTCTCAGAGTAGTCAGATAGGAAACGCCGAACTCATCTAACAATTTTTTTTTTTAATATGACGTGTAAAAGTGATTCCAATATCCTATTTACAGAATAAACAATTTCTTTCATCGGTGTACATAATGAACACTGCAATCAGTAATGTAATGCAAGGTGGTGTCAAAGACATTCGAGCAAAGACAATACAAAATGATAGTGGCAAGTTTTTGGAATCTCTAATTTGTTCTGAAATTCGAATCGACATAGTATTGTATCCAACGTTACACATTAGCTTATGTCGTTGCATCTAACTACAACATCCATTACATAGGCATTGCAGAGTCTGACAACATGATTAATGACGCATAACATACAATGCTGCTCTATCAAGTTATTATAAAGTCGTATTTAAAAGGTAAATACACTTCAATAACAAAGACCCACCCTACTACAAAATAATTGAAGTAAATAGCTCGCTATGAAAGGAATATAATTGTGAATGCAAAATAGACATCATACTGCGTAGGTGTCACTTCATTGTTAAATATTAGCATTGTATGAGAATCCAAGTAACAACACTCGAAGTTGACTTTACATAACGAGATGAGTTTCCACCCACGCTTTGACGTTCACCGTTGTTATTATTCACGAGAACCACTTCAAGTTTAATTTGATTAAAATGCCAATGGAAAAGCAACTGTGTAAAATGAAATGAAAGATGGAATGGCTAAAAGAGGATGAATACTGCGATGATAGCTGATACAGATGTATGGAAGAAGTGCGTTTGCGGACCCCAAATAAATATGGCTAGGAGGACGATGATGTCCATGAAAATAAATTTTAAAAGCAGTTTGACTAGCCTTAATCCAAGTGTATCCACAGAACTAACAGAAAAAACATCAGATACATATAAGATTACATTTCTATCAAAAAATAATCTTTTAACGCGCCCTTTTTTGTATACGTGCTGATAGCCTGTTCAAGCTAATGGCCCATTACAGGGTCTGACGCAATTTGAAAGCTTTTTCTAAGAAAGGTTAGACCTTCAAACTTCATTATGTTGATTGTCTATATATTCAAGGTGAACGAATGTAAAGACTAACGGTATCAGTCTGATAATGTTTATATGATACTACTGGCTTTTAAAGAGTTTTACGACACTACAGGTTACGCAGATAATAACTATTATCTAAATGAAAAATAATTCTACACCGCGTTGAACTGCCAAGATGCAGACTCAATTCAGATGCATGTAAAGACTTCGTGAATAATAATTTGGTAGAAAAACATTTATAAACCCGAACCTCTGTCCATTTCAATGCGTAGTGAAGCAATCTGTCGCCTGACATCAACAAAGAGCCAGAGGACGGTTGCAGCCGAGACAACGCAGACACAGAAGGCAAGAGCTGCAGCCAGACGCACAAAGGGTCTGGATCGACGGCGGCGGGATGTGCGGCGGCCCCAGGGTTCCCCTTCATCACTGGAGGCAGATAGCAGTCGACCACCACGGGAGCCCCCGCCTCCTACTAGTGCATCTAGCTCCCGCCTCTTCCTCATCTTCTTTCCCACCCGCAGCGGCACTGCCGCGTGCACCGCACTCTCCATAACGCACCACAACGCTACCGCAAACGCATCCGCACACACCCGCACCAAGCACTCACTTTCACGCCACAGACGATCGAAAACTCTGAAAGGTCCGACACGTGTGATCCGCACCGCGGCGGCTTGCCGAATGACCACGAATGACCGTAAATGATACTCAGCATATGAAATTACGATTTGTAGTCTACTTATTTCTTAAACACTAGCTATTAAGAGCATGTCCGAGGTGCAATGTTGTGTAAATTGCGACTACTGTTTGTCTGTGTGTTTATTACAAGGCGCTGACGTTTGTATTGTACACTTTCAAGTTGGTGATAGACTGAAACCTGATAGTCCGCGGATAATATGCTTGCAAATCGAGTCTTGGCTTAATTTTATCGCTTTTCAGTGATGATTCATTCATAATGACCGATAACATCTGAATGCTTTATGTTGCTAATTCATGCATAGGTATAACCAATGTATATTAATAATAACATTGTATCTTTTTGATAACAGAAATGAAAAACATATTTAAGTATACTTTAAAAGCTGGGGCATGGCCTTGAGAAGTTATCTTTGATAAATTTGACAATGATATTATAAAACACGCTGTCCAAGTTTGCCAACAAAAATCTCCAGATTGACACAATTAATTAACAGAACGACGTAAGAGCAATATTTATAGACACTATTGTATTTGATTAGAAGGCGGAGAAAACGTGATCGCATTGATGATGTGTTTGAACAGTTTGATCACATTCAAGTACATTAGCGCTATTAAATCACGATGGAACCTAGACGTCTAGGACAAGTCTGTTTCCTACTAGGATAGATTAGAGGAAGTTTCCTAAGGCATTGACACTCAACCTTCTTGTCTTATTTATTGGCTCCTCACCTGCCTAGCTTCCAATCTAACCGGATGCAGCTGGATAGCAGTTTACATGGAGCGACGTGTCTGTCTTATCCAAAATCCAAAACCGGACCGAATATAAACGTTGGATCAAGGCTACTTGAATGTGTTTTGCATGCAGACTAATTATCATAAAAACATTTTCGCAGTAAGTATTCAATTTTAGATTTTCTGGACTGTCTTTCGGTTTCAGAAACTATGATCCAGGGACCTGTCATAGTCTAGACTAAGAAGTCGTGATGTGAAGTACCTACGGTCAGCATAATAACTCGCACGTATAAGGTCGTATACACGTTGACATTGGACTCGACTGGTAAGAAGTCATGTCTTATGCGTCGTGCAGACAGGGCAACGCGAATCTAACAAAACAATTTCTAAGAAAACTTCTAGGTCATTGATATACTAAAAAACCTATATCAATGTTCTAGGCAGAACAATTACCGGTGTCGCGCTAGTCTGCAGATAGTCTGGTGATACCTTGATCTTGTGAATCGACCCTGTTAATGGAAATCACTTTTCATAATGACAATCTAATGCAGATTTGTAAAGATTAGATTGACTGTTTTGGACATTTTAACAGAACTAGATCCGAGGCAGATTTAGTTTAATTGGTTCTATTAAATTAACAAGGTGAAGGTTTTAAATAAGTAATGGATAAATTAGTCTAAACTGAAGCATGTTTTTAAAACCACATCATAAACGATTGAATGTTAATGACCTTAAAGTACCTGCTCCACCCTTCCTTACGCGCACTGACCACTGACGTCAGGAGTCAGGGATAAGACAAGAGCATAGAGGTGCGATAACATTATTTACGAGACAGTACCGTGGTATTATCGACCTACGGGCCAGCCGGACGCGGTGAATGAAAGCCGAGCATGCGCAGAACAGCCCGCGACTTGCGACATCATTGTATTCGAAACAATACTCTAATATTCATATTAAACTAGCAGGAAATATATAAAATTAGAGAATTTAGCACCAAATCACACAGACAAACAGACAATAAAAAGACAACTGCTACACAAACTCACTGTACACTGATAAATAAATGCACAATTCAACACAGAATTTAAAAGAAAAACACGTATTCTCATAAGACACTGTACGCGGAGGAAATTGTAAATTTTCACAATCAACGAGGCACAAATCCCAATGGGGTATTGTATAACGGAGCAAGGGTCCAGGGCGACGGTCGGGCTAGAACTGTCCGTGACGTCACCCAGGCGCGGCGACGCATGCGTACAGAAAACACCGCATCAGATATAGAGAGATACTGGATGGTTTCGAGAAAAGTGTAGATAAAAGAAAAAACTCCGCCATCGCAAACTGAGTTGCTTGTCAGTTATGAATTAGTTTGAAAATTTTTGGTCATTCAAAAATCTACAGACGATCCGAAATAACTTTCCACCAAGGAGCTTGCTTTAAGCGATATTTTAGTAACAGAGATGATGTTTTACGTAAAATTTCTAAATTCACGAATGTCATAGTAAAATCTGATACCATCGTATCTTATTCTGCAGAAATTCCACCACTGCCAAGCAGTACCTCCGGCTGTAGTTCGTACATCTCCAAGTATATCTTGTGATCGTGTATTCGTGTACTTTATAAAAGTTAATGGATTTTGAAAGGTCTGAAAGTCTGTCAACACATCTACAATCCCAACTTATGTCTCTCTTCCATTCCAGACTCAGAAATGGTGTCGCATTAATTCATCTTTGACTACTTCTATGACGATCATTGCATGTTTGTCGATGCACTTCACCAATCACTCCAGTCATTCCTAAAAGTTCCTTTTGCGACGACACAAAAAGTAGCTAAAGTTTCGATTTCAATTAACTATTACTACATATTAACTCAGGCTTCACGTTTTTTAAAACAATTTACACAACAAAACATTCTAGATATCATTTTCAGACACTATTGTACATCCGTGTTTACTACGGTAGCGTAACTGGTGTCCTAATTTGTTCTACATTAATTACTCAAGAGCGCAGTAGCCGTAAATTGAACAATATTGAATTACTTCAGTGGGCCCGGAATTAAGCCATGTCTCATTTATCGTCAGAACTGTTTTTTTTTATCTTTCTTATTCTTTTTGTCTCTCACCGTCACGTCGCCGTCGGCGCTTGAAAATTGGCAATGTTTTATAGTAAAAATAAATGCTAGTGGGCGAAAATTGGCGTATTCTTCATATTTAATGAACGGTTAGGTGATCGCAGTTCCTATGCTGGTAATGACGTACTGGGAGATACTTCTTCATGCAACGTTCAGGCTTCTTAATCCTTAAGGACTTTTCGGGAATTTACCAGTTTAAAGCCCTATCGTACAATTGAGAAAAACCGTAGTTAACCCTGGATATTTCGGGCAAAAATGCAAAAATAGCTCCCAAACGGCAAGGGTTACTTTGGGTCAAATTAGGTGAATGGACAGAGGTTTACCTACGTGCGTAAGAGCCGTCATAGAATATAGATTGTATAATATTATAATAGTTACAACAGTCACGTAAAGACCGTCACTGGCATAGTCTAAATTAATTAGAGCGTGGAGCGGCACGGGAGGTGTTTAGACTTAGGAGATGACAAGTCTAAAAGTGGATTCAGATAAGCTGAGTTGCTTCTTAGCTTACTAGACGTATAAGAACGATGTTACGCATAATCATAAGTTGTACACGGAATGCATTCTTTCCCGGTTATCAATTTAAAGGTTTTTGTCAGAACGGATGCTGGATATTTATTACCTTCTTATGTATTTTGTGAAAATTAAACCATGCTTAACGCCAACGTTCGTTCTCGGTATATAGGGTTTTAGCGGACTGTTTTCACTGATATCCAAAGCTATAGGTAGGTATAGCTAGGTACCTATACCTACCTATAGCTTTGGATATCAGTGTATATAAAGGAAGTCGGTAGCAAACAATGAAAATACAAAACGAAAGACACCGACTTCCGGAATTAAAGTTACCAATTTTTCATATTATAGTGATTTTTTGGAAGTAGGTTTTATTTGTTATTTTGTAAATAAGTTTTATTTTCCGAGAAACTGTTTATTTTACCATAAATTACTGTATATCTTGTACAAAAAGTTGGCAACCCTAGCGGTAGCTGTATCGCGAACGTCATAAAACGAAGGAGCGAGACGACACTAGACTCAGTAAGTAGGTATATCTTTTTAAGAATTCTCAATATTCACTGTATTAGTCGCATGTTTTATTAATGGTTCGTCGATAAAACTGTTTTCCTGGGGATCACGCGCGACTCAAGGCCTCATTTAACATCCCTTGCAGGTCGGCTAAGTTCAGCAATACCTATATGCTGTGAGAAAAATCCGTCAATTTACTAAGATACCGCGAGGCTATAGACTAGCTTCACGGTATCTACATTAGTAAATTGTCATTTTTTTGTTACGTACATAGTAGGTATTATATCATACGGTATTTTACTATGGGACGGGCTGCAGACATCGAGTCTATTTTTATTCTGCAGAAGAGAGAAGAGCCATCAGAGCAATATATGGCCTTCGCAGGCGCGACTCTACAGCGCCATATTCACCATCCATCTTGTTGTACGTGCTGCCAAGGCCGCGGTGCTGGACATAGCATACTCAAGATCGTGCACGCATCCAGCGTGCTGTACGTCCGCTCAAGGCCGCGGTTAATGTTGCCAGGGTATTTTTCGCGATTTTTCCCCCAAAATTCCCTAATTCCTTGTCAAAATAAAATAGCCATGCAATTGTGACAGTTTGGACACACAGAAAGGATTGGCTCTCTTATGAAATCTTAGTCGTTATAGTATTGATATTTGGCTCTATTGACTAGTGAGTTTGGCGACCACAGCTCTATGAGAACTGTTTAAAGATATTAACATCATGTCGGTACCTCGTCAATATAAATTATCTATGAAAACATCAAGTATGTACTATCGAAGAACTTCATATCTAAGCAGTTTCAAAACAAAATCCCGTGAACACGATGACCGCATCTGTTACCGCCCCGGTTCTATAGCGGCCGAGCGCTGCAAGCAGAAATAGTCCTTATGGTGTATAGATATGAAGTTCTTCGATGGTACGTAAGGAAAAATCTACATATTTTTAGTAAAAGAGTCGAAAGACACAATTAGCAATAGGGACCAATTAGTTCAACCAGGTTTCAGGCTGTCTAAAGTGGGCTTATCTTTCATGGTGCACTGTTTAAAATGTTACCTACATTAAAATACCTCCCCTCATACTTCAACTGAATGAAACGAAATTTTTTAATCTTATATAAAACGCACACACTATTCAGCCACGCATATTATGAATTGGGAGATTACATCGCTGATAAAAATGCTTGGCAACGCTGGTGCTGCTCTACAAGGACGCATAAACTATTGATAAGCATTTGAAAATACTGTTGGAGCTGCTGAACATTTTAAAAACTATCTTTGCATTGTATAAGTTCAATCTCTTAGTATTGTATAATTGCATAGCACATGTGTGAGTACTTCGTACCTACTATAAAGCTACCATTTACTGGGTACGTTTCTCATTTACTTGAATGTGCCCTGGCATCTAAGAGTATGTCATGATCGCTCGAATGTCTCGCTGATGGTGGCGCGCGTATTTTGGATCATTTATTTTTATTTTTGTTCTCCATTTAATTCAAAATCAACCACAAATGGTGTTATTTGCTGACGATACTTCCTTAATTTTCAAGGTAGATAGACGTGCTACAAATTTTGACGACGTAAATAACGCCCTACTGCAGGTCCAAAATTGGTTCACTGCTAATAATTTAGTATTAAATGGAAAAAAAACTAAGTGCATAAAATTTTCTTTACTAAATATCAAAAGTAGTAATTGTGAGATAGTATTGAATCAAGAGAAACTAGAATTTGTCGATAAAACTGTTTTCCTGGGGATCACGCTCGACTCAAGGCTACAATGGGGTCCTCATTTAACATCTCTTGCAGGACGGCTAAGTTCAGCAGCATATGCTGTCAGAAAAATCCGTCAATTTACTGATGTAGATACCGCGAGGCTAGTCTATTTCAGTTATTTTCATAGTATCATGTCTTACGGTATTTTACTTTGGGGGCGGGCTGCAGACATCGAGTCTATTTTTATTCTGCAGAAAAGAGCGATCAGAGCCATTTATTATCTCCGCAGGCGCGACTCTCTTAGGGAACTGTTTAAGGATATTAACATCATGACGGTACCTTGTCAATATATCTATGAAAACATCATGTACGTAAGAAAAAAATTACATCTTTTTAGTAAAAGAGGTGATAGACATAATTATAGTACAAGAAATAGGGACCTATTAGTACAACCAGGTTTCAGACTGGCTAAGGAAGACTCATCTTTCATGGGGTTCTGTATAAAATGTTATAATAAAATTCCTCCCCACATACTTCAACTTAATGAGACAAAAATTCAAATCTTGTATAAAACGCACACTATGTAGGCAGGCATATTATAAGTTGGGGGATTACATCACTGATAAAAATGCTTGGCTCAGTGCTGGTCCTGCTCCACAACTAATTGACATACACACTGATTAACATTTGAAAATACTGATGGAGCTGCTGAAGATTGTAAGACCATTTTTGTATTGTATAAACTCAATTTCCTTTGTATTATATAATTGCATAGCACAGGTGTGAGTACTATGTACTAAAGAGCTACCATTTACCGGGTAATATGTAGTATTTCATTGACTTGAATGTGCCCTGGCGGCTGTGAGTATGTCATGCTCACTCAAATGTCTCGCTGATGGTGGCGTGTGTGTTGGATCATTTAGCTCCCTTCAAAATGGTTGAGCTGAATGGTGCTAATCCATGCGTCATGTTCGTGAACGGGCGACATCAGTAGAGACTGGTCATCTCTTAGCTGCCATGGCTTATTTTAATTTAATTTAATTATTGTTTTTTTTTTTAAATATTTTTATTACGGATGCTTAATGTTCTGCAACGTTCTCACATGTATAATTTGAACATGAATGATGTAACCATATTTTTATTTAAAAGAGTGGCCGTGGAGTTTCTTGCCCCTTCTTCTCCATAGGTACCTACTACTCTTTTGAATGGGTAACTTTAGCTTTATCTTTCGGACTGACAAACCCCTTGACAAAAGGCGTTGCTGGCCTTCTTTGAGGAGCTAGGGTGGATCGAATAACCGATTTTCCCACCCGTATGCAATATACGCGCTTTGACGTGGAGTTGCGGAAACCATCTCGTATTACCTATAACTCCTTGAATAATTCAAAAGTGCCTTTAACTGAAATAAATGCTTAAAAAAATAAAACAGTATAAAAGTAACAAAAATGTAAACAAAGATATCTGTATCGTGTTACACGTCACTTTACGAGTTGATTATCATGTGACGGTTATACCGACAGAGTCGTGTATATAAAAAAATGTGGTCGCAATTAAAATATGTAGCATAATGAATCCTTGTTTGATAAAGAGTTTTTATTACTTTTTATTATTGTTGTTAACCTAAAATGTTTTTCTATTAACTATTGAGTTAAATTAAGTTTGTTTTTTTTCTAATGCTGTTTTTAGAATTTTTCGAAGATTTGTCATAGTTGGGACAAATCTTCGTGGGACTTCGCGCACTAGACGGCCACGAGCAGTGGTAGCAGCGACCAGGTAAACTATAAAAACCAATACGAATCGCGCGATTGGTTGCAACGCCAACTAGCCGCAGACCGGGCCACGGTCCACGGAGCACGACTGGCCAGAGTCGTGGCCGTCTAGTTCGCGAAATCCCTTACAGTCTCAGTACTGTTAAAGGAAGAACATGGCATAAACAGCTAATATTTTGTAGTATAGTTATCATTAAATAATATTTTATACCAGATATTGGCTCAGGCTCAAGTCAATTCTTTTTCAAATAACACATTATGATAGTTGCACAATTACTTTTGCATAACACATGTTCCAATTGAAAGCTTGATTGCTGTCCTTGCCTGGTTTGAGGCATAAAAAATATAATAATTACTTGTGCTTTAAATTACCCGTTATTTGTGGATGTTTGACAGTCATTATGGGTCGTCAGAAGTCCAACTTACCAAGGGGGGTATTACCCGGTAACTGGGTTGTGGAGATCAGATAGGCAGTTGCTCCATGTAACATACTGGTATTCAGGTTAGAATGGAAGCCGACCTCAACATAGTTGGGAAAACGCTAGGTAGATTGATTGATTATTATATTTTTATGAATAAAAAGTAGTTACCGAGTTTATACATGGTGAAATAATATTATATTCTTTACTAGGAAATGCTAGGCAGATGATGGTCATGATAAATGGCCAGTACATGAACATGCACAATTTTAAATTGCAAACAACATACGTAATGGTATGCTAAATTAATATAAAGCTCTTGCCTTCACATGCCATCTATACATACATTTGACACAACCTGTATTATGCTCAACTTTAAACCTTGATGCCTGGCTGATCTTTTAACCGTGACTAGCCTCACTTTACTTGACATGCTCATTTTGTACAGGAATGTTGGTTCACAAGAAGAATTACAGCCAAGGTTGTCTTTAATAGATCACTTTTAGCGGTAAGACTGACTATTGTGTCAACCTATGTCAAATTTCAACTGCAATTTATATGGTGTAGATGATAGAGAGTATTCAATTATATAAAAATGCTTACATACCGAGTCCAATATCCATACGCATAGTCGAGACTTGGTCATAGAGGGCAGCACAAATCCATGTTAGCATCAGCAGCCATAGTATGAGAGTACCTCTCACGGCCCACCGGAGAGCACATTGCACTTCAGCACCAATGTTGTGCTCTAGAGGTAGAGGGGCAGTGTTGCGGCTGCGTTCACGCCTGCAAGTTTGTGAAAAGATTTATATATGTATTTTTTTTACTTTAAAATTTAGATAGTTGTATAGTATAATGTACTGATTCTATCTATAATCTAACAAACCTTTTTTTTACACAATTATTGGTTTAATTTGCAATAATATTAGATTAGAACAAATAATGCTAAGCTATTGGGATATTATACATAGGCTCAGATACCATGCTATTCAAAAAAAAAAAAAAAAAAAAAACAGGATTGAAATGGATGTCATAACCCTCCGAAAAGTCACCTGACTGAATTTTCTATAAGTGCTATAAAAGGTGTTACTAAATTAATATTTTAACACCTATAGACTTACCTAGATTCAGCTTTAGAACCTATTTTAATACAAATCTCTTGTATAGCAATAGGTAGTATTTATGCTGATATTTAAACTACTACGAACCTTGTAATTTTCTTCTTTCTGCTGGGAATTATTTCTAGCTGCAAGTCTTCTGACTCTTCGTCGCTAGACAAGTCCAAAAGACGGAAGTTTTCCTTGTTGACTTTAGATGGTGCAGACATTTTAGATTCCGGCTCATAAAACACATGCTATTAGTTACTTTCATGTGCGATACACATCAGACAGATAATCACACTGTATTTATTTACTTGTAATCATAAATTCTCTTCAAGGTTATAAAAGTTTGAAAGTACAGCTTACCGCAACTAAAAGGTTATGAATAAAGAGTAACTATAGTCTAATTATCGAAAGAGCAGAAGTAGAGCAAAATATAAGATATGTAATAGTATTGCTATAAAGATTCGATAAAAACTACATTGAATAAAATTACAAGAAGTAATGGGAAATGTCAAAGTCAAGTTAAAATTCTCTTCGTCTATTGTCGACATTGTCGTTGATGGAAAATCAAATAAAATGAGCTTGTCTATGTAAAGGTGGACAGCATGAAAATAATGCAGCCGAATTTTTAGGTTTGCAGTATAGTCTGGGTATTGTGGGTACTCTCTAGTAGCCCTAAAATAAATAAATAAAAACACATTATAAATAAAACAATAAAACAAAGATTTTTTCCTGGCAATGGCAATTTTGACTGATACGTCAAAAATCTGTGAAACTGTCACTTACACAAATTGTCATTCAATGCAAAATTTTGTAAATGCCAGTACCTAAATGCAATGGATCGTACACCGATTTTATTTCATGTTGTTATTTAGATGTAATATAAAAGTAGTAATTTTCTTTAAACAGTTACAAACATGAAAGAAAAATGGAATTTTGTTTTGTATTTAGTTTGGTTCGCCTACTTGGTTCTGTCAGCGGTTCTCATGTTCGGGCATGGATTCCTGTTATCCCGTAAAACTCTGAGTGATGTTACTGAATGTGTGCCGCTCGCTAGATTCGGATGTGATGGACGTGAAAATTCAACAGTGGATGGCCATTGTACTGAGGATGAGAAGATTCGTCGAATTTTGTCTGTATCTGGCGGGCCGCTGGCGTGCGTCCCGGAACGATCTCGAGTGGTGTTTTTGTTAGTAGATGCGTTACGGTATGATTTTACGGAGTACGATGAGAGTATTGAGAAGCCGTTGCCGTATCAGAACCGGTTGCCGATAATGCGTGAGATACTGGACCGCTGGCCAGAGAGCGCGCGGCTTTATCGCTTCATGGCTGATCCACCAACCACTACTCTCCAGCGTGTGAAGGCCCTCGCCACTGGCTCGCTGCCTACCTTCATTGACGCGAGCGCTAACTTCGCTGCTTTAGAGTTGCAAGAGGACAATATCATTGATCAGGTAATTTATTAAGGTGCTTGTTTTACAATCATTTAAAAATTTAAACCATACTTTAATAATAATAGGTAATACGGGCTGGTTTCCGCAACTCCACGTCAAAGTGCGTATTTTGCGTACGGGTGGGAAAAATCGGTCATTCAATCCACCCCAGCTCCTCAAAGAATGCCAGCAACGCCTTGGTATTATTGGCAATCTCGCGTAGGGTACCTGGGTTACCGAAGTATTTTGCCCTGTAAGTGGCGACCACCGGGCAGTTTAACAGCACATGAGCTGCTGTCTCGTCGTCCTCCATGCAGGCTCTGCAGAGCGGACTGTCTGTGACTCCTATGACAAAGAGGTGTTTATTAAATGGCCCATGGCCAGTTATAGCTGCTGTAATCACACGCAGCTGTTGTTTAGTTAGTCGAAGAACCTTTTTTGTGAGGCGGTCATCGATTGAGGGTAGTGCCTCCTTAGCCTGCCTGCACTCGCCTTGGTCCGACCATAGTTTCTGATGCTGATCTCTAGTTCGTTTCCTTACCAGAGTGCGTAGGTAACCGAAGGGGAGTGGCACGATGGGTTCGGGCCCCACTGGTGCCAGGCTCGATCCTCTTCTGGCAAGTTCATCTGCAGCATCGTTCCCCAGCGAACCGCTGTGTCCTTTGATCCATTGAATGGTTATTTTGTTGAGGTCACCCACCTGGTTAAGGCGCTGGTGGCACTCGTATATAAGTCCAGAGTCCACAATGTGACTGTTCAGTGCTTGCAGAACAGCCATGCTGTCTGAGAGTATGCGTATCGAGTGGTCCTTAACTTCCCTAGCCAGAATAGCCGAAGCGGCAAGAGAAATACCCATGCATTCGGCCTGGAACACTGTGTTAAGGACTCCCAATGATGTAGCTATGTGGATGTTGAGGTCCTCCGAGAAGACTCCAGCACCTGTACCACTACCTGTTTTGGATCCATCCGTGAAGATGCGCAGCTCTGTTGGGCGCAAGCCCTCACATCACCATCAACCATACTTTTCTCTGATGTAATGATGAATTTAACCCTAGGCAATAGGCATGTCCTCAATTATTATCTACACTAATACTATTACTATCAAATTGATAAGATTATTTAAAATTAGGTGACTAAGAACAATGGGCATGCGGTTCTCCTTGGAGATGATACATGGTCTCGTCTGCTACCAAAACGTTGGCTACGGTCTCATGCTATGTACTCTTTCCACACCTGGGACTTGGATACTGTTGATACAGGTAAGCACTTTACAATACCTATAGGGTGATTCCATTATCGGGGGTGCAACATTTAGACGCTCCTTATAATAAAGTTCCTTAATGATAAAATAAAAAGCATTTTTAATAAATTTATCTTGGAAGTATTACATTTTAACATGTTCACTTTAAATTTGTTTACAAGAATTTTAATTTGATATTTATATAGTCAGGAGGAAGGTCCAAAGTGGTTGCAACAACATTGGCCCTACCTTTCTGGATTATAAGATAAAAACATAAGTCTGTTAATTGTGAGCCATTTATTATGTTATATAAGAAAGAATAATAAGTAGATTTATTTAACACAGACTAAAAAGCACACAACATAAACAGCTGATAAAAAATAAAAAGTGTAAAATGCGATGTAAGAAGTTAGCAGATTACTAAACTTAAATCCTGTCTGTCTATAGTAAAACTATTTAAGGAAAAACTAGACTAACCACCTCTACCTGTTGGTATCAAAATCATTCAACTCTTTATGCAATTTTAGGCAATTTAAACCAATTTAATTTAATTAAAAAAATATACAACTCTACACACATAATTTTTTAAATTGGATGATTTTTTGATTGATGTTTTCCATTACTGATATCAGTGAAGGAAAACATTGTGATGAAACCTGCGGGGTAATTGCATAACACAAACTGTCAATAATTGATCACTATTTCTTTCGTTTTATCAAATCAGTCACATTCAATAATAATAATAATAGCTGAGAAAGATAAACAAATTAAGTATCTTGGCTTGCGAGGTTGTCGACATGTGGGATGTGGACTCAGCAATCATTGTGCCATTAGTCATATCAGCCAATGTCTTAATTGCCAAGAGCCTCGACCAACACCTAAGGAGGCTCTCGTTGGGCAGCTGGATTAAGGGCTTGATTCAGAAAGCGGTACTTCTGGACATGGCTCGCATTGTTAGGAGGTTCCTCTCTCTGGAGCCATGACCGTAGCTTGGCCAGGGGGCCACGGTATCCTTTTCGGACTTTCCCGCAACCCCGGCAGGCAATGGTCCCATCGGACCCCTTCACTTGCTGACATCTCTTTGAGGCGCGCGTGGAACATAATGCGCCGTCGACCCGGGCCTGGTCCATACCGGACGGCGAGCTACCCATTGCTCACCGTCCGCAAGCCCGCGCCTACGGTGGCCGGGAATCGGCCTGCGATTCCCGACGCCCAGGGCGTCTTCTCCTGCGGCAGCTAGGGGCGTGAGGGCGCGAATTTTGCCTTTCCCTCACGCGTTCTGCCTCCTCCTTCGCGAGCATCACTGCTTCGCAGAAGGAGGTGACGGCCTCCCATGCCCTCTCGCTCCGTATCATGGCCTGGACCAAGGCCGGATGCGAGAGATCTCCGCCACCGATCGCCTCCACGAGGACACGGCGGTGCTCTGCCCAAGCCGGGCAGACCTCCACCGTATGCTCCACCGTGTCCTCCGGGCGATCAACGCAGTGATGACACCCTTTTTTTTTTTTTTTTTTTGTTTCGGGGTGGAAAATCCTCATGGATGTCCTCTGCCTGGGGCGAGCGGAGGGGTCTGTCAGACTCTTACTGACTAAAAACCACCCCGGTGTTCCGTCTCACACCTACGCCGCGCGCAGGGGGTCGCGGGAACGAAAAAATCCTCCGCAACCCCCGACTGGTGCCAGCCCGCCGCAGCGCCCTCCTCCTTCATCACCGGCGCACCAGAACACATGGCACGCCGTGACCAACCCAGGGACCAAACCAGCACATGGGCGCCAGACAGCCCCTTGTCTGGGCGCCCTTGGCCCCTCTTCGACGACGGGTCAGATCATTGGCCCCGCCGTCTACCAATTTTCGGCCGCAGAGGATAGGGAGAGCGGCCTACGCTATACCGACACTCCTCTTCCCCTGCGGCCCCACCGCGTTCGCCATCAGACGGTGGCGACCCCGTCAAGGCCGCGGCAGGGAGGGAGAGCGCTGTACCGCAATACACCTCTCCAGCCGCGGCCCCGAAACCGCAGCCGCGATGCCTCCGATACACGACATCGCAGCCCGCCTCAGTTGCGATGTCGCCACCGCAACCTACTCGTTGGCCGCTACGTCATGGGCTTGGGTCAAAAAGCCCTGACGAGCGGCTCCTCCTCGGGTTCCTCTTGGCTTCACCGTGGGTGCCCAACCCACGGCTAATGAGCCCCCCCGCAACGACAATGCGGGAACCCTTCGGGGGGGAGTGATGACACCCTGGCGTTTCCTCAAGCCCGATACCGAACAGGTACCTCCCGAAACAGCCGTGTCCGGTGAGGACCTGCGTCAGACGGAAGAGGGGATTTATCGCCGCTATAGTGGCGTGCCCATCCTTCAAAAGCCTTGGATTGTGATTGGAAGTGTGTTAAGCAATTAGGGTGCTGGACTTAGCCCAGGTAGCACGGGCAATTTTTCCGGCGGCGAGGGCTTATAGTTAATTTGTGTGTATTAATAAGTCATAGTTACTGTAAGTAAATCAATGCTTGTGCCTTCTCTATAATCTTGTAATAATTAATATATTAGGATGGTGTTATAATGATAACATCTGCATTGCCATAGAATAAGCCCACGTACGCGCGAACGTAATAAAATCGCGGCGGAATAAAAACGCCTAGCGCGATTTTTTCCCGCCTTTATCAGTGTTCGAACGAGCGTTAAAAATCACTTGGAACTGACTCTTCGTGCAATACGGACGTATGGTGGGTTCCGCAAAATTATTAGCGGTAGCTACTTGTGAGGCCAGCAGGCCTAACATGACACACGCGACAATTACTCACTCTCGCGTGAGTAATTGTCGTCTATTTCTGTCACTTTTCTCGTTTTCTGACAGCGCTTCCATACAAAATAGTCGACTCCTGTCAAACTTGGTGTTTTTTCGACAAACCCTAATGGCATGGCACCTTAGTTATCTCGATTTTTGATAATTCAACACGTGATAATCTCCGATTCTTCTGTCCTTTAGTCTTATTTACTCGTCCTCGATTTTTACGACGAGAAGAGTAGACAAAATATTGATACAAAAAAAAAAAAAAAAAACTAAAATAACATGGCAGTTTCTTAATTGTACTTAATAAAGTCATCGTTTTATTTTACAATATATTAATAATGAAAATATTGGAACGACGTTTTTATATGGAATTTTTCGTTTTTTGTATGGAAAATATGAAAAATGTATATATTAATTTATAGGTTTTTTAAAGGGGGTCGAAATTTTCATTATTTTTGCGATTGGACACCATTTTCAAGATATAAGCAAGAGAAAAAAAAGACAGTTTTGTTTTTGCACCGTCGCGCGTGGGCGTCGAGGTGTTGGTGTGAATTTTAGTTTATGACAATTAATTTCCACCTTTTTAATCGTGATTAAATACTTAGACAATCATTAAATTACCATTATTAAATTGCAATTTTCGTCACTTGCGACGCATTTTGTTTGTCCTGCGCTTGATCATCCAGATAATTTACAACCCTGATCAAAATATATATAATTATAACAATAACTAGTTAGCTTGGACCCATGTTCTCATTACTGGTGGGATACTATTTCTTACTAGCTTTACCCGGCCCGGCTTCTCAAGAGAAGCACTAAGTACCTACTTATCTACGGTGCACCTACCTACATACATAACTACCTACCTACTGACATATACAATACCTACCCTACCTACACCTACCTACCTATCTAATCTGCGTTCGCAATTTATTTGCCAAACATGTGTTTTAGGAAAAACAATTTTATTGTAATGCTTACACATTAGGTTCGGTTTGCGCTACAACTTCATATTATTTATGACTTTTTCAACAGTACTAGTCAATCTAAAATCAACTTTATTTACACTTGCATAAAGTTGATGTTTGTTTAAGTGGAAATAACATCAATTGGAAACAAGGATATAAATAGACCTTACCTACCTACATACAGTACTTACCTACATACCTACCTACCTACCTACCTATTGTAATAGGTAGTATCGTGAATTCATGCAAGCCTAGTACAGTTAGGAACAGTTTGTATGGGATAATAAAATTGTGGTTTTTACTTTTCTCCTCGCAATTTTTCCATATTTTCTCACCATTTACACTTGACTTACAAATATTTCAAAACCAAAATTTGCCAAATCGTTACAGTCGTTCATTTTTATATACCTAGTCTTGCCATAAATATTGTCACGAAGATTTTTTTTTAAATTGCAAATAGTATGTATTACTTTTACAGTGTGTTAGTTTAATACATAAATATAAAACAATTTAAAATATAAAAAGCTTATTCGAAGTGGTCTCCATTGGCTGCAATACAGTCCTTTAAACGATGAGGACAGTTATCAATAGAAGCACGCACTCTTTCCATGGGAAAATTCTTCACTGCCAATCGTATGGATTGCTTTAGGGACTCCAAATTATCATGGCGTTTAGGGCAAGCCGTAATCTCTAAAATTGACCATAAATCATAATACAGCGAATTAAGATCGGGACTAGACTACGGCCAGTCTTCAGCTCTGATGAAGTCCGAAACGTTCACTTTCAACCAAGACTACGTGGACCGAGCTTTATGACCCGGCGCCGAGTCTTGTTGGAAGGACCATACTTGGTTATTGAATATGTTGTTAAGGGGCTTAACTACCTTCTCATGAATGGTATCTTGATACACTTGTGCCGATGTTTTGATACCTTTTTCACAAAAATATGGCTCTGTCACTCCTTCATAGCTAACACCCCATCAAACCATCACTGAAGTCGGATAATGCCCACGTTGCACTCTGTCGACTAATTGGGAAGCTTCCTTAGAGCTTTGAGCATAAATACGGTCATTTTGTTTGTTAAAATGTTGCTCAATTGTAAAGATTTTCTCATCCGTAAACAAAATTTTTCTGTGATCTCCCTTTGTGTACCGCTTCAGTAGTTGTTTCGATTTTACCACCCTATTCTTTTTTAAATTATCAGTAAAAAAATGACCAGTGCGTCTCTTATAGGCTGCAAGTCCTAAGTCATCTTTTAAAATACGCGACATGGTTCTGGGTGCTATCTTCATCTCCCGAGGTAAAATATTTTGCTTTCGGACAGGATTTCTTCTAATTCTTTCCCTTACTGCTTTGACCACCTTTTTCGTACGAACACTACGTGGACGGCCACATCTTTTTCTGTCACAAACAGAGGAGGTCTCATTGTACCTATTAATAGCCCGGTACACAAACATTTGACTAATACCAAGCATATGGAGAGTTTTAAAAATTGCATTTGGCTCCATACCAACTTTGTGTAATGCAATCACAGCGATTCGGTTCTCTCTATCACCCCACTCCATTTTAATATCGCAAAATATTGTACAATGTATTGGCGCCAAAATTAGAAAACTCAATGAACAATCGTATAAAAATGACAGTTTCTAAATTCAAATGTAATATCTTTCTTATTTTTAATTGTAACAGTATTTATGGCCAGACTAAGTTTATATGGATGTTTTTGAAAATGTGGCTTATTATAGGTAAACCAATAAATAAAAGAAATAACAATAAAATATATTGCAATACTGAGCTGGTAGGTACCCTGTTAAAATTTGAGTATAACTGCTAAAACCTCCAATTTCCACTCCTTATTTGCAGAAGTTGATTCGAAAATATACGACGAACTAAGACGTGATGATTGGAACCTGCTAGTTGCCCATTACTTAGGGGTAGACCATGCTGGCCACAGGTATGGGCCAAACCACGCCGAGATGACAAGGAAACTAGACGAAACCAATGTAAGACTGAAGAAAGTAATATCTATGCTGCCTCCAGATGTACTGCTCTTTGTGGTTGGAGACCATGGAATGACTGAAACAGGTATGTGATAGTGTGAACAGATTAAAGCAATATTGTTGTGGAAAATAATAAATTAATTTAATACTTGATTCTAATATTGGCAAGACGTTGTGACTAATTTCTATCATTAATCATAATTATGTATATCTTGCCATTCAAAGATCATTAATTTCACTACTGCAGAAGTATTCAGTTGTTGTTCATAAATGTAAAAGTCAGGACCTATGTATTTTAACCGTCATCCAATGAACTGAAATCATTGTATTGTAATGTAATTTAATTATAAGTATGATCTTGTGAAAATATCTGAGGACAAGTCATCTACTTCTGCCAATTAACAGTTTTGAGAAAGCAGCACGCTAATTGCGTGCCCCGCCAACGATTTACAGTGTGTTGATCTAGTTTTCAAACTGACCAAGTTTAAAAAAACATTTTTGATAAGCAATGACTTTTGTTTTGTTGACAAAATCAAAGCAATTACCGTGTTACGCAAATAGGGTGCAGATGACAAAATAAGTATGGAAAAAGGCATGTCTACAGATATATTCAGCAAGTATTATTGTACTTGTAATATTAAGTAAAGGTGCAAATTTTTCATATTGTTTTAGACTCACATGAATGGACCAACTCTGATGGTAGGTATTCAATAGTATTGCTTGCAATGTAGAAGATTTTTGTGTGTTATAAACTTATAATAATGTTGTTTTGTTTAGGCTAAATTTACTGCTATGTGTGTGATTCTAAAGCATTTTTGTTAGAATTTGTGTCTATGGTAATAGATTGTAGTTAGTTCCGTTATTTTCGTGAGTAGTCATGTGATTTTTTATTTGCGTTTTATGTAACAAAGCTCTAACTTATTTTGTTTTTTTGTAAGGAAAACACTAAAATATTTCATTGCTAATTAACAATCAGGAGAATCCGTGTCATTTACAGTTCTCGCAAAACTTTATGAGCCCTTTGAACGTAGGCCCGAGTACTAAACCGCGCAGGACACAGATGAGTGCAAAATCATTTAATGTAAGCTGTGAAACATTTTTTACTTACTGCGCAGCCACTCGCGTGCAACTTCCGAGAGCCCAAAAAGTTTTGCGCATACTGTATTATTACTTTGAATTAAAAAAATAAAGCATAAAAATCTTAAGTTTATTTTTTCAACATGTACAATTTACAACCATAAAAATATTCTCGTCCCATAACCAGGCGATCATGGAGGTGAAAGTAAAGCAGAACGCACAGCGGCATTCTTCGCGTATCGGGGTGCTGGCCTGGCCGGAACCGGGGAGGACATAATGACCGGCAAGGAAGTACAGCAGACTGATCTAGCGCCTACCCTAAGTGCGGCGTTAGGAAGACCGCCGCCTGCGCCCTCTCTAGGACACCTACTGTTGCCCGTACTGCCTAAGGCTAGCAAGACTCATACTTTACTGCATATTACTAATAATTTGAAACAGGTAAGATGAGCCAAAAGTATTTCTTTATTACCTCTCTTTGAAATCGAATGCAGCATCATTTTGTTTTTTCAACCCATATATAATGTTAGAATTAACTATCTTGTGTGACTTACATTGTGCAGTAGTAGTATAATGCTCATTATCTGTATAAAATATTCAGCATATTTAAACAACGTAATACCTCCGACAGATAACACAATACATGATTCGTTACGGAGAGGAAACCCAACAAGTGTCTCTCGACCGACTCGCTGATCTTATCAACGCGACGAGGAAACAGTTACATAAAGCCGCTTCCATTGAAACTGATGACCAGCTCAACAATTACGTCGCGGATGTCAGGTAATGCCGAAATTATGTAAACAAACGAATTTGAAGTTTGGCCTAATGTAATAAACAAAGATATAAATATGTCTAGATATTCAAAGCTGTGAACGAAAAAGTTTGCGTCCAAATTTTGGCCGGTAAATGCACGCCCACTAGAAAAGCACAATGACCCGGCGCGAGTGTAACACGTAGCTGTCACGCACACCAGCATAACAAAGATGGCTTGTTTGTTTCAGTTCTTTTGAAATGAACCTTTTTAGCGCAGCCGTGAGGCACACACATTACTGCTTTATGATTATTTTCACTTTTTATTTTGTTACTAGCTGCCCGCCCCGGCTTCATACGGGTAGCACTAAGTACTTATCTACGGCGCACTTACCTACCTACCCTACCTGTCCTATCTACCCTACCTACCCTAACCTATCTACCCTATCCTACCCTACCTAAAACCTTCTCCTGACAATAACAAACACAACAAAAAAAGAATTTGCGAAATCGGTCCAGCCGTTCTTGAGTTATAAATAGTGGAACTAACACGACTTTCTTTTATACTTATAGATTATGTGTTTCACCAACTGTATCCAAATAAATATTATTCATTCTTTCTTATTTTTGCAGCGCGATACTCCCTACACATATTAATAAAAAAGGTAATAAAGTTTAATTTTGTTTCAGGGCTCTGGTAGACGACATACGCAATGTTTTCCGCGAGGTCTGGGTCGAGTTTGATTCGCTGTCTATGCTCAGAGCTCTGCTACTTCTTATCTTGGCGATATTTTTCAATTGGTTGATAACTGAAGGTCTTCCCATGGAAAGGCTTCCGGCTGTTTTCGCCAGCACCTTTGTCCCGACTGGACTTACTGCAATGGCCGTTTGCATCGCAGTATGCTATACAGCTTTCTATTTCAAACTTTTAGAAGATCTTGAACATGCAATTGTCTTGAGTACTGGTTTAATATCCGCCAGTATAATGTGTGTTTTGATAATCATGCACTGGGATGGGATCGCTCAAAGGTGGTATGAAGGACGTTCACAATTCTACGAACGTTTCGCACGCGCGGCCTTAGCGGCTTCTGCAGCCATTTTAGTGTCGAACAGCTATATCATAGAGGAGGGGTCTACCCTCGCGTTCTTGTCTATGACTGTGTTGGGACTGATGGCTTGGAATGCATCTAATATAAACACGTTATTGTATTGGATCGCCTGTGGAGTTATATTTGCAGGGACAAGGTTGTATCGCGGTTGTAGGGAGGAACAGGGGGATTGTTGGACGGCGGGAGCGGGGGTGCCCTCAGGGCAGTCGTCACGACCTGCATTAGTTCTAGGCATGGGGACTGTGGCTGCTGTGGTTGCTATTTGTAGGCGACATGTGGGCTGGCGGGGTTATTGTACCGTAGTAGCGGGATTATTGGCCTGTTCACACTGGGCTACGGGTTATGGGTCATTAGGATCTCCGAGCCGTGCCAAATTGTTAGCGCGGGCCGCTTGGCTAGTTCTTGCAGTGATGATGTGTCTAATATGGAAGCGTGAAGGTCGCGGCGCCACTCTACCTCTGATGGCGACTGCTCTGATGTTTTTCGTCGCTAACACTCTAGTACTTGGTGTGTCGTACGCTCCGGGCGCAGTCTTATCTTTTATACTGGGATGTTTAGCGCTGAACATTGTTGCAAATTTGAAGAGTGATGGTTCTACAAAGTTTTGTAAGTGTTTTTTTTTAATTTTTTGGTTGAAATTGGAACTCCTTTCTTTTTAATTTATTTTTAACCCTTGCCTTTTTTTTTCAGCCCTGGTAACCCGATGCAACTCAAGCGTGGCTTGTTTGTGGGCGTTGTTGGCATCTTACGCGTTCTACGCCACGGGCCACCACGCCACGCTGGGCCACGTTCGATGGGCGCCTGCTTTCCACGCTGGAGACCCTAACTATTTAGATATTGGACCGACCATCACTGCCTCTTTGGTCTCACTGGAATTATTCGGTAACACATTACATTACCCCGACATGTTTAGAGATAGATCCAATAATAGGATGCATATTTACCTAAACTTGAGGAGTTGGCTACTATGAATGCACTTTTGTATCGAAAAAATTCCGCGATTCCGGGATCGAGAAATATATCTATTTACTTACGTTCAGGTGTTGAGTAATATGGGATGCACTTTTGTGTCGATTGTAGAATCCCGCGATTCCGGAATCGACATATTTCATTTTATATTCCGACTTCCGAAAAAGTTTGGTTTAAAGGATGTCTGTTTCATTTATTTATTTTTTGGATAATTAAATAAAAACAACATGAAAGCATTAATTTTTCCGCAGTGTTCAAATTCGTTATCCCTAATTTCGACCAGCACGCGTAGCATGAGCACCGTACAAACGGGTTTTGTCGACGGAAGAATAGACAAAATGACAGTTCGTGATTGTTTTTCATTCACGCGTGCAGCAGGAAATTTGATTTTAAACTCCGAAAACTGATTTTGTTTATCAGGATCTCTATTGGCATTTGGCGCGGCAGTGCCTCTATTAGCACTATGGGGCGAGAATGGAGCGGGTCGAGTTGGCCCTCGCACGCAGCTAGCAGCCGTCTTCTCACTGTGCCTCAAGTTCATGCTCTGCTTCGCTATTAGGGTATGTATGAGATGACTACAGAGCACAGAATCGCCGCGAATAGATACGGCAGTACTAATTAAATTCGTGGCACAGTTGTGAGTACTATGTACTAAAGAGCTACCATTTACCGGGTAATATGTCTTCCATTGACTTGAATGTGCCCTGGCGGCTGTGAGTATGTCATGCTCACTCAAATGTCTCGCTGATGGTGGCGTGTGTGTTGGATCATTTAGCTCCCTTCAAAATGGTTGAGCTGAATGGTGCTGATCCATGCGTCATGTTCGTGAAAGGGCGCCGTCAGTTGGTTGGCTTATTTTAACTTATTTTAAATTTTTGAATGGCGGAAAGTGCCGTGAGCTCTCAATTTCTGTCACGGATCTCCATCCAAAGCCGTCTGTTTCTATGTGTCATGTGTCGTAGTGCGAGTAAACCGTGACACAATTGGCTTATATGGAAAGTTTTGGCAGAAAATGCCGCTTCTAGAAAGCGTCTCCGTGCTCTGTGGAGATGACATATAAAACAGTTCACACTTCATTTATTATTGAGACCGCCGTCAAGGCCGCTGTGCGGTCTTGTCAGATGTAAGTCACACCATCGTGACAAAACCGCATGATACATCGAGTTGGATGAAAAAAATTGCGTCTTATGAAGTGGTAATTATGATAACAAGGACATCTGTCTGGCTTTGTTTTCGTAATTACAGCTGTGTCGCCTTATTGTATATTTTCCAGGGCTTGTCTAGTTATAAACCCTACCTATTGCTCATCAGGTATTCGCGTGCGCAATCTCGGCTACCATCCACTGCCGCCACCTGATGATTTGGGGCGTGTTCACACCGAAGCTATTGTTCGAAGCAGGCGCATGCGCGGCCGCGCTGTTCGGCACAGTGCTCGGCGCCACACTCGTCGCGTGGCACTTGCCCACACAACACCGCTCCAGTTGACACAAGCGGGCGAATTAGATCGTAGTTTTATATGGACTGGACTAGTGGGGGCCTCGGATTTTGAGTGAATGGAGCGACTACTAAGAACTGCAAATAGAACAATACTTTTTGATGGCAAAATATTACTTGTTGTAAACATCTAAAGGTCCATCTACACATATCAGGATCTGGGTAAACTGGTATATCCGGGCGTATGCACAGAACACTTACAGCTAAGAGTGCAGAAAGTTCTGACCCAGAACTGTGTGGATAGAGCTTTATACGGACCAACTTATCTATTGAGGATTCGACTTTCAATATTAACACAAGATCTCATTTACAAGGCGATAAGTTTGTGGCACCACAAAATTATGTTCAAGAACCTCTTACTTCGTTGATGTGACAAGGACTGCTAGTGTTTCAAACATTTATTGTTTCTTGGCATGAACTGAGTCACTCCCTAAAGCAAGCTCAGTTTTCACCGAAATTGCTGTTGTTCGTAAGTGCCACCTGCTATTGTAATATTACGAGTGGCGTTTCCTATTGTTTGTAATAGGGCTGGTCCACATCAAATACTTTCATTCGTGCTGTGAACCAGTGTGTGACATTTTTACACGCCCATACTGCCATCTAAGTTTTGTATGAGACCAGGCTTTAGAAGCTTTGTACTTTCTGGTTATGACGAAGTATTTTTCCTAGATATTTAAAAGGCCAAAACTGTGTGTGCTGACTTCATTTGTCTATAGTTTGACCGAAATCTCTGTAACGCGCCTTAGGAAATTGTGGCGAGGCGGGGGGCGGAACGCTGGCGCCGTGAGCGTTGACAAATGAGCGGCCTGCACTGCCCCCCCGTCTCGCCGTATACCGCGTTGATCGAGTTGATCGAAACCGCTGTACCGCGCCTTTTCGGTCAATCTATAGTTAAGAGGCCCTCACATCATTACGCTTGGACAGACTGTTTTAACTAAAATAATCGTATTGTACTGTTTGGGATGAGATTATGAAGATATTATATTGCATGCAAATGTGAAAGACATTATTATAAAGTTACTCCTATTGGAATGTTTTAATGCACGAGTCGTGAAGTTCTTTTACGAAGTTACGGGTTAATTCTGTGCTTAATGGTTGTATTAATTTTAATTGTTTTATAATATGACGTGATGTCTACCCAAAGCATTTTAAATATAGGTATTAAAGATGTATTTTAAATATAATTTATTGTGTCTGAACAAAAACTGCCATAGGCTGTTTACATAGTTGTTATTCAAAATAATGTTTAGAAATGTTGTTATTTATTTGATTGGAATTTAAATTAACTTATTGTAGATTCAAACAAATCAGTATTTGTTCTAGTTGACATCATTAAATTATAGTTTTAGCAATAATATGTATCTAATTATTAATTATATAAATCGCCATAATACGAAGAGTAGAATAGATATTTATTACTTATTCCATTGGCATTATGATTTTGGTTTACAATCAATATGATTTTTTTATAACAATAAAGATTTTTTAGCACACTATTAGGTTTTAATAAAAAATAAATTAAAACGTATATATTATAACATTTATTTTCTAGAATACTATGACTTTAATATCAATGTGAGGAGAATATAGTTAAATAAGATATAATCAAATCTTAGAACCCCAAAAGTGTAGATTGTGGTCACAAAGCTAGCATACTCTAAAACTTAAGCTTGTGACGAATAGCACCTTCACTCACCAATATAACTAATTTAGAAACTAATAATTGAAACTGGATATAAAATTCATTGCACTCTGGAATACACTCACATATAGTTGTTAGGTGTGGAAGTGGGCAAGTCACGTGGCAGGCGCGGGCGGGTCATACGGATTCAGGAGATACTCGGAGAACGAGTTGACAGCCGACGCGCCGCGGACCTCCTTATCCAGAAGAGGTAATTTGGTAACATGGAAGTCTTCATACAAGTCTGCAATTTGTTCGAGATACTTCTCCTGAACTTTGTGTCTCGCCGCGCACAGATCGCACGGTGCTGATGTCCTCAGTAACAGCTGGTTGACGATAATGTTGTGCGTGTCGATGCCGCATCGCGTCAGCTCCTGAACTAGACGCTCAGTCTCATAGAGTGACAGAAACTCTGCAATGCAGACACAAACGAACGTGGTCTGGTTGGGGTCCTTGAACTGGGCGTTGACTTGTCTGATAACCGAAAGCATTTCGTCCATTTTGTTGCTAAACATGTCCGAGTTGAACTCTGCCAGGCCAAACAGTGTTGCTACTTGGTTGATGAATGGGGCCACCTGAAAAACAAATTAGAGGAATAACAACTGACCTTAACCCAGTTGACTTTAATTGTGTCAGTTATTTTAAATTGCTAATTAGTGTTGTACGAAGTTTTAATAAAATGTTCTGTTGTCAAAATAAATAAAACTATTTCAAAGTTATGAAAGTCATGCTATACCAACGACCATCATTCGTGGCGGCTGAGGTCATATAACGTAGGAGCGAGATGACACTAGTAGGAACTAAATATGCACCATTCTACTTACTTACATTTTATGACCGCCACTGCCGTGATGATCATAGATCTTTGATAGAGATG
Source organism: Xanthia togata (assembly GCA_963853775.1). Classification (NCBI taxonomy): domain Eukaryota; kingdom Metazoa; phylum Arthropoda; class Insecta; order Lepidoptera; family Noctuidae; genus Xanthia; species Xanthia togata. Next base: position 9,887,880 of record OY970805.1, read on the forward strand.
GATTATGTTTTTGAATTGGAAAAGATTCATACCTTAGACTTCAGTCGCATCAGTTTTCCAAGACCTCGCTCCACGACCTGTGGGAAAGACAGGAGACGCAGAGTATGTCCCGTGGGCGCCGTATCGAACACGACTGCACTGAAGTTCATGCCCTTCACCAGCTTCATTACCTAGGAACAACAAACCAGTAAGTTTATTATAATAGAAGGTCATAGTACAATGTTACCTAGTTAGGGCTGGGGGGCAAATTGGCTACTAGCATCATCATCAATTTATTTTATTTAATTTATTCCAATCCGACTTATGACTACCCGAGATGACGACTAATAGAGAAGTAGGTATGGAAAAAAACGACATGTTGCGTCGACTTTTTAGCCATATCATCTGTCACACATTCCATCCATCATTTCTCTCGTCTTCTCCTACTCTTATAGCCATCGACAATCACACTCAAAACTTTCCTCACGATATTTTCCTGATACCTCCGCATGACATTCCTACAACCATTTTTCTCCATATGAAAACTACCTTTTGGAAGGGGCGACTAGAATCATCATCTTTTGTAAATTTTGAAAATTAAAAGTGCCTTTTACGAGTATGTGCCTATTTGAAATCAATTATTTAACTTGACTTGACTTGACACATCCGTACTATGACAACCGTTTTCAGCACAAATTTTCAGTCACCAGTGCCACTTTCAGACTTTCTCTTATGTACTAATTTATTATTCTATCCATTTGTGTAACACTACACATTCCTCTTAGACTCTTAGCATTCTCATCCCAGCAATGCATGCAATTGCCTTTCATTCATCCCTTTTTGTTCATACACACACTACATTATAATCTGCCATATTTTTTTTATTTCAAATTAATTAAATTAAATTACCAAATGTTAGCAGTAGAGAATGTGACATCATATTGAATGGAGAAAAACTGGAATTTATTAATCAAACAGTTTTCCGAGGAATGACGCTAGACGAGTAATTACAATGGGGACCCCATATAACATTTCTCGCGGGGCGGCATTCCTCTTAGCATTCTCATCCCAGCAATGCATGCAATTGCCTTTCATTCATTCCTTTTTGTTCATACACACACTACATTATTTTGCCATCCATTTTTTTAATTTCAAATGAATTAGATTAAATTACCAAATGTTAGCAGTAGAGAATGTGACATCATATTGAATGGAGAAAAACTGGAATTTATTAATCAAACAGTTTTCCGAGGAATGACGCTAGACGAGTAATTACAATGGGGACCCCATATAACATTTCTCGCGGGGCGGCATTCCTCTTAGCATTCTCATCCCAGCAATGAATGCAATTGCCTTTCATTCATCCCTTTTTGTTCATACTCACACTACATTATAATTTGCCCTATTTTTTTTTATTTCAAATTAATTTAATTAAATTACCAAATGTTAGCAGTCGAGAATGTGACATTATATTGAATGGAGAAAAACTGGAATTTATTAATCAAACAGTTTTACGAGGAATCACGCTAGACGAGAAATTACAATGGGGACCCCATATAACATTTCTCGCTGGGCGGCTTTGCTCGGCCGCTTATGCTGTTAGAAAGATAAGACAGTTAACAGATGTAGAAACCACGCGTTTGGTCTATTTTAGCTACTTCCACAGTATTATGTCTTATGGCATTTTACTGTGGGGTCGGGCTGCTGACATTGAATCTATCTTTATTGTACAAAAGAGAGCTGTCAGAGCCATTTATAATCTACGTCGTTCATCTTGGTATAGTAATCGTATTCTTCACATTTAATTAATGTATACAAGATAATGTGAAAACATTTTAAAAGAGTAACTGTGGAGTTTCTTGCCCATTCATCTCCATACGAAAACTACCTTTTGGAAAGGGCGACTAGAAACAATTTTTTTTTTTGTTGTAAATTTTGACGTTCAAAAGTGCCTTTTAAGTGCCTAATGAAATAAATTGATTTACTTTGACTTTATTCTTTACAAACAAAAATATAAGTAAATCTTTTCTCTTTATAATTTTAATATAGAATATTATAGAATATAGAATATTTACTGAATTGCTAATTTCTATAGATAAACAAGACAATGAATCATCATGTGATAAGCTGATTATTATATTTGCATCAATAAAATTCATTTATATGATACATGACATAGTATTGAAACACTGCTTCAAATAATAGTCTGAATAAGAATATCATTAGTCTGGTACAGCCCGATTCAAACTTAATGGCGGCTCGGAACATAAGGCGAGTCGCTGCGCAGTAACAAATTCATGTGTCAGTGGGGGTTGCGGTACTGCGCAGCGAGCAGCTAACTTCCGAGCCGCCATTAACTTTGAATCGAACTATACTGGCATGTGTTATTCATGGTCCTTGGCAAATAAATAGCTTGATTAAAGACAACATTATAAATCATAATATATCTTCTTTACATAAATCCTTTTTGTTAAAGAGAGAAAACATGTGACCTAGAGAGGTCAAGTTAAGTGTTGGGTTCATATATTAAGTTTATCTCACCTCTGCATAACTCATAGCCTCATCAATGCCAGGGAAGGCTCCTACTATTTCCTGCATCACTCCCTTGCCCAGCCTCATAGCCTCTGTTTCCCCCTCAAAATATTCCTCAGGCAACTCTGTGAGTCCCACATTGGGATCAATTTCCATCGCAAATAGATTATTGAAGCCTTTTACTTTGGTTGGCACCTGAAATGTGAAGAAACTCATAAATTATTGCAGTATTAGAAATTGTTCATTTTTATTTACTTAGTGATTAAATATAAAATACAAAATAAAATATACTGATTGAGTTTATCCTTGTTCTTCAGTATGTATTGATTGTATATTTTCTGTTTCTTTTATCTGGTTTTCAGCTGCATCAGGTTTGACTGGAAGCCGATCACAACATAGTTGGGAAAAGGCTAGGCAGATTGATTTTGACTGTATTTATTTGTTTTATAGCACTTAACATTGCATGTGACCTAGTTTATTAGTGCAGCTTAAATACTTTGTCGAAACATATTATTAGATTGTAAACAATGTGATATAGTGAACTAACAAAGAGGAGGAGGTTAACAAACATAAATGTTTTGTCAGCTACAACATAATTAGTATTTCTGCCATTGACGCTTTTTCGTAGATATCGTTTTCAGTGTAATCATTATAAACTTAGAGAAAACATAACCTACCTTGGAGAACTTTTGATCAAATGCATCGGAAATGTTATGAGCTGGATCAGTCGAAATAATGAGGACCGACTCGCGGACCTTGGCAAGTTGAATGGCCAAACTGCAGCTAAAAACGAATAACACTATTAGTTATAACTGGATCACGATGATATTACTCATTTTTGTGATAAATTGCATACCTGCACGTAGTTTTACCAACTCCACCTTTCCCCCCAACGAAGATCCACCTCAGGGATTTCTGATCAACCACATTTTTCAAAGAAGGTTCTAAGGTGTCCAAATCTTTGTTTTCTTCCATTTTTACAGAGTAATTAATTTAACGAAATTATCCAAAACAGCTCAACTCGAAAATCGTAAACGTAATTTTTTTTGACGTAACGTGACGTGACGTGACATGCGCAAAATCCTCAAAATCCATTGACGTTTATAAAAGTCAATCGCAAATCTGATGGCTAAAACGATTTATTTGTCACTGTCAATCTCTATCAGCTCTATGATGAATGAATGACGCCGATGGCTAATAACCGTAAAAACCACAGAGTAAATTTTTTTAATGGGGTAGAAACTGCCTTGGTGCAACAAGAAATAAGAAAGTATTATTTGTTTCAAAACATCAACATCTTTCTCACAGCAAGTTGCACAAAAGTACAGACGCCAGCACATCAACCAATTACAAGCTGTCAAATTTCTTAAATAGATTTTCAACTTTAGTGCTGAAGCATAAGGTTCAAAGTTTATTGGGAAAATTTGGCAATTTTGGGTAGGTTGACATACTGACGTCTGCACATTATTAAATCTTTCTTTTCCTAGCAACATTATTCCCTAAACGTCAAATAAATCAAAACCTAAAGTGTTAGGTGGCAGCATCGGCACCATTGCAGAAAAATAAAATAGAATAGCAATGACATTTATGGTAGTGCGTCAAAATATCAAAACAGAGTAAGGGTGCATTCCGAGTTACGATGTAATCGATTTGAGCGTGCTAACAGCCGTTTCGAATTAACGTGGACGCGATAACGATGTGTTTTGAATCAGTCATAGATGACGTCATGATGTGCGCCATCTTGCGATAACGCCGACCATGCCTTATACTAATATCACCGTGAGCGCTGTCAAAAATGACAGATGTGCTGTTTTTTTTTGACTCGCATCTTAACTATAAACTATCGTGGATTCGTGGCATTTTCGAAATTGTGCTTCTGGCTACCTTTCGCTACCTAAACAAAGAAGAAGAAGAAAAGATGTTTCAAAATGTATGGAGCCCCGGCCACGTCTATGTACACCATACAAAAAAATGGGGAAACACAATTAAAACAGTTTCCAATCATCCAATTACTTTAAGATGGCTTTGTTTGGTAGTAAAACACAAGAATGTACACTTGAAATTGCAACACACAACAAAAACCCGTCATGGCGGTAAGCTGTCATGTTGTTTCATTAATGACGTTTGACATGTTTTTGTCTTAATTGTCAAATCACTGCGTTTCGTTCAGTCTTTTGTAGACTTGAGAAATTAAAACAAAACGAACATCAAACCGCGAACGACAATGAAAGCGACTGAAGTGACAGTAGACAGTTCATGATATATGATCAATGGCCGATCTATGGTTTACTGTCATTGTTTTTAACCACAGAGTACCTAAATTGGCGAGACGCCATGTTGAAACTCGATAAAAATAATTGATAAATATCAAGTTGTTACAAGAGATGTATACATTTAAGCAATTTATCTGTATTTTTCCCGAATTCCATAGATTTTTCTCGATTTTTCGAGGTACTGTACACATTCTGGGCCGGATTTGGAACATCTCTTTTGTGGTTTAAACACAAAGAAATGCAAGTTTTGACGTTGAGCGAGTACTGTGAGCGCGTTCACGAGCGTTCCGAATTGCTGACAGCCCTCAGCTGTCATAATCGTGATCTTAATCGGAACGCCAGATGTCAGCGCTGCGAGCGATTATGTTCTAATTCGGAAAGCGGCCTAAATATGTACCTTGCTGTGTCAAGTAAAATTATGAATGAATTCGATTTTGCTCAAAATACATAATTGATGTAATGTAATGACTGAAATGTGCAAGTTTATAAATGAAAATAATGCTCTATCGACTGTTCCGCGGTCGTTTAACATTCAAGTTCTACATAGTGTTCACAATATTAGTAATCGCTTCGATATGTTGTTACTTTTTTCCACCGATTTATCCTATTGCCCCAGTGACAGTGTCACCAAATCCTCTGCATCCTCGTTCTTCACGCCATTTATCTAAGTTAATGACTGTAGTATTCCGCCAGTTTGAGGATTTCGAAAATGACATCGCTGATAGCGTGCAGTCGTTTGTATCAGCGTTTCCAAATATGCCTGTGGTGGTAGTTTGTGAGAATACTCCATATCCTCCGTTCCCATTTTCAGTAACGAACGAGACGTTACGAAATGTTAAAGTACTATCGTTAGAACTTAAACTGAGTGCTTCGCCGCAAGATTTCAATCCTTTGACGCACATATTTACTGAGTATGTATTATTTGTGCCTGATTCAACGAGAGTGTCACGTCGGGTGCTGCAACTCGCTATGGCGGCCGCTTCGGCAAGTCCCACACAAGCCATAGCTATTGGTGTTGGCAACTCTCACTCAATATGCCAGCATTTGCAGTGGAACTATGCAGACTGGACCCTGCACTACAGTAAGGATGCTTCTGGCAAGATCTGTGATGCCGTACATGGTCAGCATGCACTGCTAATTAGAACTGCTGTCCTGCAGAAAGTACCGCAGCCCTTTGCATTACCTTTTCCTGAGTCGCTTTATCTGCAAACTGCAGTCAAAAATGTTAAGGTGGGTTTGTTGTATCTAATTCTAAATCAATAAAAAATTGCCATTTCACCATCTTAAAATCCAATATCTTGGCTACATTATTTTAACATGTTTGTATTTTAGGTCCAAATATCAGATGGCAAGCTTGGTCCAGGTCGTGGAGTGCTTAAGACTCCAGGGGCAAAGCAGAGGGCATCTCGCCACATGCGGGACTACAGAGTGGCCCTGTATAAGCAGTTGGGAGTGAAGGCAGTTATCAGGGAAGATGGAAGAGTGCAGTGGTTCGGGTGCAAGAGGGAGACACAGGTATAATACCACATAAGTTTATTTCATGTTTTTAAACCCAGGGTCCTATATAATATAAATTATATAGCTGGCAATGCAGCATATTTGTAAAAAATATACATAATTAACACATTTTCATGACAAATGTTCTGTTTAGCATCAATAATGAACTGGTTAAAGGACAACAACATAACAGCAAATATTTCTAAAACTAAAATTTTGCAATTCTCTAATTATAACAATTCTCAATTAAAACCTTTAGACTTATATTATAAAAACATTAAAATTACAGAAGTACTTGATACAATTTTTTTAGGTATTATCTTAGATAGACACTGCAACTGGAAAGCACACACAACTCGCATATGCTCTAATCTAAAAAAAATTGTCTTTGCTCTAAAAAAGCTTAAGAAGGTAGCTAATCAAAAAACTGCTATGGCTGCGTACCATGGCAACGTCGGGTCAGTTCTTAGATACGGTCTTCTTATATGGGGTAATTCCTCTCAGGCTAAAAATGTCTTCACACAAAAAAAATGTGTCAGGGCAATCTGTGGGGCCGGACCGTTACAATCTTGTAGACCTTTATTTAAGAAATTAGGATTACTAACTCTACCTAGTCTGTATATATTAGAAGTAGGATTATTTGTTAAAAAGCACTCTGAGCGATATGCTAAAGCCATAGCAAATAAAAAATTCCTTTCAAGAGATCCAACCCGACTGGCTGTCACCAGATGTAGAAGCACACTAGTCCAAAACAACAAAACGTTGAAACGTCGCGTGCGACGACGCAACGCATAATGTGGCATGTCACTAAAAATATATGTAAAACGACGCAGCGTTGACGCTGCGACGACGCAACGCAACGCACTAATGAGGCCTCACTCTAAGAGCGAGGCCCCATTAGTGCGTTGCGCTGCGTTGCGTCGTCGCAGCGTCGTCGCTGCGTCGTTTTCCATACATTTTTTATAACATGCCCCATTAGACCGTTGCGTCGTCGCGCGCGACGTTTCAACGGATCGACGGACAAGAGACGAAGCGGGAGGGGGGGTGATGCGCTGCGTTGTCGGAGCTCCGCTGCGACGACGGACAGTGATGCACTGCTAGAGGAGGAAGCTAGACGAGCGTAACGACATTTTTTATCTTACCATGAGTGAGCAGGATATTGATATAGATTTTCTCATATCCTTGGTCCAAGAAAGACCCATTATATGGGATAAATCACACGAACATTACAGTGATAAATTTCGTAAAGCGAATGAATGGGTAGCTGTTTGTAAAAAAATATTTCAAGATTACGACGAGTTTGAGGACCAAAAAAAGAACAAGATTGGTGAGTTGGTATTTATTATATTATTTGTAAATTCAATACATATGTTAATTTATATCTTTTTCAACTGCCATGGTAAAGCCCCTTCTGGACTCATAAAGTAATTAGCAAATTGATCTCTGATAAAATTTTCGGGTAATGATTCTTCACTGCTATGGGGTCTCAATTGTGGGAACCTACTTATTGCCATATTGTCTTGTTGTTTTAACCCATCGTGTTGTATAACAAAATTGTGTAAAACACAACATGCTTTCGCAATATTAATAGTTAAATCATATGACGTATCAATTGGCCTATGTAAAATGCGCCATTTATTTGCCATGATCCCAAATGCACATTCCACGTATCTACGAGCTCTGCTAAGGCGATAATTATAAACTCTTTGTTTCACATTGAGATTGGATCCGCCGTATGGGCGCATAACATGCTTACTTAAACCAAATGCTTCATCACCGACGAGTACATAAGGGATTGGTGGCTCGTTATTATGATCATTTCCAAGTGGTTGTGGATCAGGCAATGGTAATTCATTTCTCATTAAAAGCTTGTACAGTGTCGAATTTCTAAAAATAGTAGAATCACTTTCCTTACCATATGCACCCACGTCGACAAAAACAAACATAATTTGAGTCAACAACCGCCAGCAAAACAATTGAAAAATAATTTTTATAATTATAAAACAAAGAGCCACTTTTGTCTGGTTTTATTAAACGTATATGTTTCCCATCAATTGCCCCAAAGCAATGAGGAAAGTTAGCTTTGAGATCAAAATCTAATGCAATATTTTGTAGTTTTTCTACTGTGATCTCTTCTAAGTACTGTGGTCGAACATATTTCCATATAGCTTGACAAACTGACGAAATAGTTCTAGAAATTGTTGCTCTTCCACGTTTAAATTTGAAATGCAAATCGTTTATCGAATTTCCGCTGCCTAAGTACCTGAAATAGAAACACAAAAAATAAACAGGGTGGCCCATTTAGATTGGTCAGTGTAGACAAGTTAGGTTCTTACACATTTTTTTCTTTCTTTGCAGGTAACGAGGTTGTGAAAAAATGGAGAAGCGTGAAGGACAACTTTTTTCGATACGTAAAAAAAATAAAAGAAAACAGTTCGTCTGGATCAGGGGCAAAACAATTGAAAAAATATCATTATTATCATCAGTTGCTGTTTTTGATGAAAGTTGCCCAAAATAAAACTGACAGTAGCCTTGAAATGGTGTCTGAAGAAACGGAACGAAATGAAAACACATTATCATCTTCTCCATTTCCTACAAAAGAAATGTCCTCGTTACCCCCAGGTCCTTCTCGCTACGTGCCTGCAAGCCGTAAGAGATCAAACCAAGCAATAGATGATTTCGAGGCGCAAACTTTAGAAGCGTTGCAAGAGAAAGAAAACCGCCACTTATCATTTTTCAAAGGAATTTTGCCTTCTTTGGACAGCTTTACGGAATTACAAACTTTGACGTTCCAAAGCAAAGTTATAAATATCATTACCGAAATTCGGTTCGGGGAACAGACTCAATCAACAACATTTCAATCACGCGGATATCAAACTGGACAACAGTATCAAGCAACACCATTGCAGTCACGCGGATATCAAACTGGACAACAGTATCAAGCAACACCATTGCAGTCACGCGGATATCAAACTGGACAACATGCCCAGTCACCATCGCCATCGTCGTATCGAACAGACGAATTCGAAGCTACCTATTCAACCAACACTACGATTAATAATTTTACTGATGATAGTCAAGAAGAAGATTATAACTTTGCTTTGTTGCCTAATAGTAACACTTAAATTAAACTGTTTTTAAAGATAATAAATTAATAACTGATTAACATTACGAGTATTATGATATTTGAATTACTTACCTCAATGTAATACCAATCATTTCAATTGGTTCTAAAGGGTTCCTGAATTTGGTATACTGCTTTTGTATATGTGGTTTTAAGGTTTCAACCAAATTATTAAAGCTGGCCACACTCATTCGAAAAAAATTGAAAAAAGTCTTTTCATCTAATAACAACTCCCTATATTCCTGCATAAAAAACTGACCATCACTATTTCTTAATGCTATCAAAGGAGATATCCAGAATCTTCTATGATTTCTACGTTTATTTCGGCGGTGCCGTAATAAAAGCAACAAAAGAACACGTTTGTATCTATCCATTGCAAAGGCTGAACTGAGACGCAGCTGCGTCGGCGTGCATGCCCTCTTGCGTTGCGTTGGCGCAGCGTCAACGCAACACAAGTGTGGCATACAATGCGTTGTTCCGTTGCGATGACGCGACGCAACGCAGCGCAACGCACTAATGGGGCCTCGCTCTAAGTCGGGGCCGCCACTAGCCCACCGCTGCTCGGTTTTTAATAAAGCAGAAAATGAAATGATTTTCGCCTGTCACCTGTTTCCTATTGGTCAAATTAAATAGGGCCCAGATATTATGTTCATTACGTACTTTAATTCCATTTCAGACTAAACCACCTGTTTTTATGTTGAACTGAAGAAATCTCTTGTCTATCTGTATCTTCTCAAAGTAAAGTCCAATAAAATTAATATTATTTTCAATAACATTAGTTTTATAGTGTCTCTGTACTAAGCTACTTACCGTTTATACTTTAATTATGCAGCTAGTAAAAAGCTGTTATTTTGACATTACAAACAGACACTTCCATTTTATTTATTTGTTTATATCTATAGATTATTTGCTAGCAAAATAATAATCATCATCATCTCATCTAAAAGTCTGAAAAATAAAGGGGATGAAATAAAGAAATGGGATAAGTTTTTTTGCAATTTGTCGCTATTCTAGTACCTCAGTTGGCCCAAAAAAGACTTGATCTGTATACAAAACTGCATTGATTGGCTAAAAATAAAACGAGTTGACCATTTTACAAATGTGAATGCAGTTAGTAATTAGTCAAAAAGTTAAGAACGTTTTCCTGTAGCTATAACGGCTAAGGAACCTCAATGCCCTGTCTCAAGAATCCACCCTATAAAAGTAGTATTCTTGAACTGCCACGATTACCTAACACATAATTCCGTCTCTTTCCAGCGCTGCTACCCATCAGTGCAAGGCACGCCATCCTACATGCTCTCAGGGCGCAACACGCCGCCATGTTGTCGCCGCAACATGCGCCGCGTCGCTGGACACGTGTTGCGCGCGTTGTTGCAAGCTGGAGCGAGGTGCTGGCTTGAGACCACGTCGTTACTGGGTGCTGTTATGAGGTATCATTTGGTTACTAAATATCGTTACCGTCCGAATTAGTCATTTACAGACACTACACTTATAGATACCTACTCTTACTGTAGGGACTCTATACTTATAGATTACGGGAAAACCTAATAGAAGTCTATGGTCTTAAAATAACATATTACGTAAAAACTTACATTTGCAGTTGGAATGTAAGAGAGAACATGTTTTTCAATTACAATGTTAAGTTTATTCTTGGGATAAATTCATCTCAACTACGGAACCTTTCATTGTGCGTGGTCACGTACTTGGCCGGCTTTTGTCGCTTTTCGTTGTGCAGCTTAGTGAAAAAAAGCCTATGCATACAAAGTAAAGCGTTGTAACTGTTTCATATAATGTACATAATTTCATTGATCAATGCTTCTGAAATTAAGCGACACCAAAACTGCCATTCTTATTTTTTGCTTCTAGACCCAGCGGTGCAATATATGTCAGTGAATTTTAGATTAAGTTACACCCCATCATACAAATACTGCAACCATAACTGTCATCAACCCTTATTACTAGAGATCGGATATTCAGATGTATATTTATTTAAAGTAAATTTTTGTCTAAGAAATTTTGGAAGTGGCTTCTTTATATATTTTTATTTAATATGAATCCCGGAATTCAATAAAATCCGGGAATGCTCAACTAATCGGATACATGGTATACTTATAAGCCCTCTTATGAAGGTTACTTTTGCGCTGTTACATAAAATTTATGTAGGTACCTACTGTAAAGAACACCAAGTTGTTTGTCGCTATGTGCTATGCCAATTTGGCAACCTACTTTACAACATTAGCTTGCATTTCTAAGTCAAAAAGTACAAAATTTATCAATTCCGGAATCGCGAGATTTTTGCGAGCGATACAAAAGTGCCATCCCATATTAGCCAACCTGAACGTAAGTAAACATACAATTCGATTCTATAAACAGAACTCTAAATTTATCGATGCAAAAGTGCTTTTCATAATAGGCAACACTTCAACTTTAAGTAAATATGCATCCGAATATCCGATCTCTACTTATAGCACACCAAAAACTTCCAGAGGCGACATCCTACCATGGGCAGAATACGTCGAGATCGGCATACATGCTTCGGACGTGTCCCGTGTGTCTTGGCTACAGCGAGGCGGCGCCGACGCCGACGGCTTCGTATGGGAGCGCGCGACCAAAGGACATTACTACAGAGTCGCCTACTCTGCGACTAACCGCGTCTATGTGCTGATACTGCCGTTTACAGCCAGGAATGGCACAATGTGGCCAGCAGACTGGGTGTTGGCACATCAGAGGGAGTTCCCTGAGAGGCACTTGCATCCGTTGGCACAGGTAATGTATTAAATTACGTTTTATAATTAAACAGAATCTGCTGTTTAGCCCCTAGGAACTTTGTTAAGTAAAACTCTATCGGTATTGGACTACTTTCAAAAATATACATGAATTAATATTTATTTCAAAGATGTTTAAAAAAAAAACTATTGAAAAAATACATAAAATTGAGACGTTACATGATTTTGAAATTATTCTCCTATCCTTGTCACGCACAACGATCATTGACTATACTGAATGCCGCGAAGTTATTATTTTTTAGTTTTCGAAAAAACCCTATTACGTTAACAACTTGATATTCAGAATTGATTATGACAACTTTTGCATACTTACCTTTGCAGAACTATAAGGAAAACTTTATAGTAAACCAATGAATTGCTGCCATCACTAATCTATAAAAATGAATGTTTTTACAGATCACCTTCGCGGGCCGCCAAGCGCCGGCTCCGAACGACGCCAGAGCCTTCCTAGATCTGAAGCTAGGCGCTAACGCAGTGGAACGCTGCGACAAACTTGGACCTAAACTACTCTATCCTTAAGTTTAATATTATTTAGACCCGGCTTCCGAATTAAGAATTTGTAGTTAAGAACTTGTCAAAGTTATCACTAGCATAACTTAAGGTATAGTTTGACCGCCTGTACCGCGCCTTTGGTAAGTGCGCGGCGAGACGGGGGGCAGTGCAGGCCGCTCATATGTCAACGCTCACGGCGCGCGACGGCGCCCGCGTCCCGACCGTCGCTCATTTGTCAACGCTGCTCCCATCTTGCCGCGCATTTCTTAAGGCTCGGAACAGCGGTCCCGGTCAAACTATACCTAACTTCAAAATTAAAAAAATCTAATTTAAAAATCATTTATTCAAACTAGGCTGAGAATCAGCACTTTTCGAACGTCAAAGTTACGACAGTCCCACAAAACGCCCACCCTTCACCACTTCCTAGTGCTTCAATGTAGCCCGCGAAATTCAACATTTCTCACGTCATCATCTGCCTAGCTTTTTCCTAACTGTTGGGGTCGGCTTCCAGTCTAACTAGATGCAGCTGAATATCAGCACATGGAGCGACTGCCTATCTGATCTCCACAACCTAGTTACTGAGTAACCCGATAACCCTTGGTAGGACTGGTTGTCAGACTATTGGGTTTCTAGTTACCCGTAACTAATGTCAAAAGTCTACGAATGACAGCCGAGATCAACGGCTTATGGGCGTTTATTCTGAAAGTTGGCAACGTCGCAAATAGATGTCAAATATTTCGCTGTTTTGAACTAGCAAACTAGAATATTAATGAATTGCAATTATAACTCTGAATTTGATGTTGTAACCGTTTTAGGTGTAAAAAAGGCATTTGGAAAGTTTCCAAATACTTTTTTACATATAAAAGTAAATGTTCGGTGTTACGATATTAATTATTGCATTTCATTAACAATATTTTAGTTCGCTAGTTGGCCACATTTCATATTTCCATACAGTAATATTGCCAAATTAATCAAAACAGGTAAATATTTGACAGCTATTTGCGACGTTGCCTACTTTTAGGATACGCCCTCTTAACGTGCTTTCTGCGGCATGGAGGGGTCTCGGTGTTTAAAAATGGTCACCATCCACAGACCAACCGCGGTAAGCGTAACTTAACCTAATCGATCGACCCGTGCAGCTGTTATGTCTTAGCCACGAGCCCTCAAAATTTCTCACGAAATTGCAACAAAGTAAATAATTGAATAACGCGACCTTTAACCTTTAATAATGTTACTCTACTTTTGACAAGTTCTCAACTTCTTATTCTCAATTCAGAAACCGGGTGTAAGACCCGTAAAAACTGTTCTGAACATAGGGCCTGAAATACAAGAAGAACAGTTGTTATTTCATTATCAGATGACAGACAATTCACAGCACTCATTTTTCCATTATAATGAACTGAGGTCACACTATATTATATCAGTTGCATAAGTGCTCATAAACACAAGCGACACGTTGCCAACGGCAGAAGCAACTGCAGCAATTGACACTCGTCAGCGGCTGCAGCTGCTGCTGTCGCTCGTGTATATTAGGTAGCAATGGGCGATTCCGAGATGTTTTAACAATCGAAAGAATCAGAGTCGTTAAATAAACCATCGAGACAACCATCGACTCGCCGTTCTACAAAACAATCGAGATGTTTTTCGATTGTTTCGAGTCAACGGAATCAATCGCTAGTTTTCGATTGTTCGAATCAGTCACTCTCACTCACCGAGTCTCGCTCGGTCACCGGGGGGCGGGGTTAGTCGATTGCATGCATCGAGCCGAGGTGCATGTTAGTTAAAGGCGAGAGCGTGCTGCGCTTAATTTTTACTTACGATGAATACGAATGAACGCGCCATGCGCCAGTCGCAATAACAGACCGAGTCAGACCCGAGTCCAGGTCGAAACAATCGAGAACCATCGAGATGTTCGAACAATCGAATAAAACCTCTCGCCATCGCGCATCGCTAATATTAGGACTTAAGTTACATAGTTTTTGTTCTCTTCACACGTGCTCCGTATGCAGAGTTTTTGTTCGCTATTGCGTCGATCGCACAATGTCTCGTCTGCGATATTGAAATGAGTCTGGCTGCTATGAAGCTAGAATATCCTTGTTATTTTAAGCGAATTGCTTTTATTATTTTAATTAAATTAACGATTTTGTGAGATAGTCAGTTGTTCATGTAATGAATTAAATACTAGTCAATAGTTACGAAGTCATTAATAGGATGACTCAGGTATCGCTGTGTATTGTTTGTTTGTTTATATGTGAATGAATGTATGAAATGTAGAGAACCTATATTCATTGTTTGTTAATATTTCCTCTCAACATGTAAAATTTCTGAATTCAATTGTGTATAATTAGAATCAAATGAGTCTAAAACTGAAATAAGTTCGTATTTAATTAAATATCGCGTGATATGACTCTTATGAGTCTTATGTCGTTGGTTTGAGGTATAAATTACAATAATTGACGTGCGAAAACGTAACTATTTGTCTTACGAACGTGTAACCGTTATTGAAATTTGTACCTTATAACAATTACATAAAGAGTCATATGACGTGCGAACTAAACTAATCTGTAGATAAAAATAATATAGTGACGTTACTTTTCTAAAATTGAAAATCCGATACATTTTTTTTTTTGTAAATACCTATTTATATGATTAGTATTTAAATATTTTGAAAGCAATCATCACTTTTAAATTATTAAAACATATTTTCCGATATCAATAAATAAGATGTATATTAGAATATAAAAAAAAACAGAGTTATAACTTATAATAATTGAATCACAAAACATTTAAAAATAAGTAATAATAGTACCTATAGTTTTCATTGTAATTTTAATAATAAGAAAATTTCAAATAATTAATTGTGATCTATTAGACTAGTCCAATTGCTTGTTAAATCCTAACAAATAAGATCTCACACTATTCTAGTCGACAAAGTATTACTTCTCGCATATATGTATACAGAATGGCCCAGTGGCACATATCCGACAGTTACCGACCAAGACAGTTACACAACTGGGTGGAATGTGACCTAACCGCCTGCTTGCCGCCTTATATCTGGCTGTTATATTCAAATATAGCGCTAAATTCCTATAATATATTTTGATTTAACATTTTCTTCCTTGTCAAACTTATTGTACAGATAGTGCAATCCACGACGACGCGCCCCACGCCGCGATGACTGTACTGTAAGCTGTACTTTAGTACGGAGCGGAGTGGAGTGGGGCGCGTCGTCGTGGATTGCACTATCTATACTTACCTAAATTATAAGTGAACAATGGTGGTCTCAATTTTTTTTTTTGATTGTTGAAAACTTGTATTAATTGTGTAGGAGATCATCTCATGACCCTGGGTCGATATGAGATAAATGCAATCCGCAGCGCAGCCGCTAATTAGCGATTTAGTGCTACACACTGGTGGTAAACACTGGGTTGGCAAACCGGATCAATGTAAATCAGCCTTTACGGGGTGTCCTGCGTGAGCGCAGAATACGACGCGACACGACACGACACGATGCCATGCCACGCGATACTACGTGATTTTGGTCATTACTTCTCGAATCATGGAGAAGTTGAAAGTAAAGTAGTTCGCGGTGTCGCGTCTGGTTGCCCTTAAAACAAGTACGCGTTACGTCGCGTCTCGCCGCAGACTGCCATATAGGCCGCAAGCAGGGTATGCCGTTGAGATCGCGTTCGTCGCTTTCGTCGCGATCGCAGCGTCGCATCGCGTAGTATTCATCTCTCACGCAGGATACCCCGTTATATTAGCTGGTGATGGTGTGAAAATGGTAAGTTCAGTACAGTTCGGCCGTCGAAAAATGCTCTCCTGACACCTGTCAGCTTGCCTTGTAATTTTTTGAATAAATATTATTATATTATATTTTAGTGGCATGAGGAACAGGGTGTAAAGTTCACTCATCCGGATAGTCTTGTCGGATAGTCCTATATATGTCGTCCGCACGGTAAACTATTTGCGCGATGCAGGATTTTTGTGACGTCATGTCTTTGATGCGTAGTTCGTATGTGGCGGTGTAACCGCTACAACATTATTATAGCTGGACAATTTCTTAGTATGGAGCAAATTCGCAAAATACATGTATGAAACTGACAGGTGTCAAGAACGCCATCTCTCGACGGTCGGACTGTAAGAGCCTGCACACGATGCGTTGCGGCGCCGCACCGCGCTGCATTGGCGGTCACACGGGTGCTGCGGCGCCGTGCCGCAAAGCGCGTAATTGTCATCTGTCAAACATCTGTGTTTTTGACAACGCCAAAACTGAGCGGTGCCGCTCCGGCGTTGCAACGCGCACACTCCTCCCCGCCTCGTCTCGCGCGCTGCAAGTCCGGTGTACGTGCGGTGCGACACCGGAACCCACCGTGAGGCATACCATGGATAGTTGTTTGTAAAACATCGCAGCAACACCGCCCCGACGCACGGTGGATCGAAAATGGGCTGTAGAAGACATAGGATCTCGATTTCTTAAATGTTATTTTTTTGCTGGAAATGACTTCTGCTGATCATTACTGTTCTATAAAATGTCATATGAAGTAAATGTGTGCACAAATGGAAGAGTTATAATTTTTATAAGAAAAAAATGTATGGAGCTAGTATGAAAAATCGAATTATCTCCTAAACGGCATGTTTAACCGTACCATCCTTGGAGGTGGTCATAGTGCTAATTATTTATAATTTTTTGGTTGCGGATTTGACGAAAAATTTCATGCCGTTTTTTTTTAAAAAATCGTCAAAATATTTTTATTTGTTTTTTCATATAAAACTATTCATTTTAGTGTTTATGTTGAAGAACACGGACTTTTAACTACACGTAACATAAAATAGCATCACTCCTATATTTCCGAAGGAGTTGGCAGAGGTTTATAGTACACCCACACGTAGACAACTATGTTTGAGCTAGATATTTATCAACACATCATGAGTTTTAAAACCTTTCATACAACCAAATTACCAATTGTTTACTCTTCTAATGAGTCCGAAAAGAAGTGATTAAGTAACTACACTGATTAGGTCTTCTAATGAGTCTTTATAGGTGATTTAATGATTTTCAATATCTCACGACAATGCCAACTATGGATTACATTCAACTTTTCTTGATAAGTAAGCTAATTTGTTAATTAGCAGTGCTATGAGTTCTAAGAATAGTTAGTGACAATTATAAATTTTCATTAGCTAATGAGAAGATAACGAATGAGGGTAGTTACCTAATTATTGGCGTTTTGCAATAAAAGGGCTAAAGTTTTGTTTTATAATTTAGTTTGTTCACAACTGTGTAACTGCTAACACTAAATCTGCGACTATAAAATCTTAGAATGGAAAGTTTAATCACGAATTTAGACTTGTTTGTTCTTCTACGAAGTGAGAGTACTTCATTTGATCATGAAGTATTGTTCAGTGCAGTTGTATCCCGCATAGGCGATTGCCTGTCTGACGAAGATCGTGTTGTTCTCAAAGAATTTTGTCGGAGATTTACGCGAGCCGCTTTACAAAGGTGGCAGAAATCCAACCGATTCCTTGATAATTTCAGGAGAAAGTACGAGAATTGGTTGGGAGCAAATATTGATTGGCCGAGTTTTGTGCAAACTTTAGTTAATCAAGAACCAAGTGTTGATGAGATACCAAGAGCGCCCTCAGTCTCTCCAGAACCGTTGACATCAACGTCCATTGGAACAATGACGAAAAGATCCCGTAAACCATTCGAAGATCTGGGAAGTAAACAAAAAAAGAGAAGATCTGATGAACACACAGGCGAAGATTCCAGTGAATTGGCATATGCAGCTGCAGCACGTTTAAAAGAAGAAGGGCATGGAGATATCGCCTCTGTCATCGAATACATGATGAAAAATCCTGAAGCAGCCGCTAAATTAAATGAAACGCTTAAGAAACCAGCGAAAACAATCATATTTACGTCAGAAAAGGCGCTTGGATTGCTTCTTTCGCTAAAACTCTCAAAGTGGCAATATATTACGTTGCGAGAGGCTGCCATTCGGGAAGGTGCTAAGGATATTTATCCATCTTACTATAAAGTGCAACAAACTAAGCTTGATTGCTACCCTCCGAAGCAATCAGTGACAGTTACTGATTCATCGGCTAGGATTACACTTCAAGCTTTACTTGATATCACAGTTACAAGAATCCTTCAAAGCCTTTCTAAGGAAGAGCATAACAAGCAGTTGAAGCTGATATCCAAGTGGGGATTTGATGGTGCTTCTAACCAAAGCCGATACAAGCAGAAAATGGAGGGTGAGGAAGATGACTCGAGCATTTTTATGACCTCCTTGGTGCCACTTAAACTGACAGATGGAGACAACATCTTATGGACGAACCCAAAACCATGCTCAGTTTTGTATTGTCGTCCAGTTCAGTTTACTTTTGTAAAGGAGAGTGAAGCAGTTGTCCTTGAGCTGAAAAAACAAATGGATGAAGAAATTGAGGCCCTTATCCCCACAGAGTGCAATAATAATAATAGGGTGACTCATGAACTAATGATGACGATGATCGACGCTAAAGTTTGCACTTACCTTTCTGAAGCTAGATCAAATGCATCGTGCTACCTGTGCTTAGCAAAGCCTACAGAAATGAACCGCTTAGATGCTGTAACATCAAAAATTGTGTGTTCTGACCTTTATGAATTAGGCTTGTCATCCCTACACGCCCGTATAAATTGTATGGAATGTCTGTTACACATTGCATACAGGCTCGACTTCAAACGGTGGGCAGCGAGAAGTGATGAGCACAAAGAAATGCTACAGACAAGGAAGAAAATAATTCAAAATAAATTCAAAGATGAACTCAATCTGTTGATTGGTATAGTAAAACAAGGCTCGGGAACCACCAATGACGGGAATACTGCAAGAAAATTCTTTGAGTTTCCTAATAAAACCGCAGCTATAACCGGTTTGGATGAAGACCTCATCAAAAGATTTGCTGTAATTTTACAAGCAATTACATCTGGAGAGCAGGTCGATATAATAAAATTTAGAGATTATGCCCGCAAAACAGCAGAAAAGTACGTATTATTATACGACTGGTACTACATGTCGTCAACCGTTCATAAATTATTAATCCATGGGGCTGACATAATCGAGAAAAATAATATTGTGCCGATTGGGACTCTCTCGGAAGAAGCCTCAGAGTCTCGAAACAAAGATTTTAGGAGGTTTCGAGAACATCATTCGCGGAAAAGAAGCAGGCAGGATTCCAATCAAGACATTTTAAATATGCTTGTTGTTTCTTCGGATCCTTTGCTAAGTGCACAAAGGCCTAAGTTAGATGCCAAGAAAAAGCAGAGCTTTTTTGCTGAAACTCTCGACTTAATTCAATTTCAGGAAACTGAGTTCGAGTTTTTGGACATATCCAATCTGGATGCTGACTCAGAATTGGAGTCTGACAACGAGAGTGATAAGGAAAATTTGTAAAAAAATTATACATTTGTAAATTTGTATTTGAGTCTGTTTGGGTTTTTTTTTGTAATATTTAATGATATTTTGTCTTTTTTTTTATTTTTTTACTTTATTTTACAAATGCTTAGTATTAATTCCTTCAATTAAATTATTTTGTGTATAATATAACTTTATATGTTACTTAAATAAGAGTTTGGTAATCTTTTTTTATTTAAATTAATAAAAATGTGTCAAAAAACAGCAATTTTTTTATTTAATTTTTCTTGTTTTGTGTGTTCTTAATATTTGGGTTAATAACATATCGAACTTTTTAACTTGGACACTAAAAGGGATCGTTTTACATGTAAAAATAAATAAAAATATTTTGACGATTTTTTTTAAAAAAACGGCATTAAATTTTTCGTCAAATCCGCAACCAAAAAATTATAAATAATTAGCACTATGACCACCTCCAAGGATGGTACGGTTAAACATGCCGTTTAGGAGATAATTCGATTTTTCATACTAGCTCCATACATTTTTTCTTATAAAAATTATAACTCTTCCATTTGTGCACACATTTACTTCATATGACATTTTATAGAACAGTAATGATCAGCAGAAGTCATTTCCAGCAAAAAAAATAACATTTAAGAAATCGAGATCCTATGTCTTCTACAGCCCATTTTCGATCCACCGTGCGACGCCGCGCCGCTGCCGCTAGGCATCGTGTGAACAGGCTCTAATGGCATTCTCTTGTGTACAGGCCATAAAAGATGGCGACCATTCAAAATGGAGTTGTTTTGTTTTTGAGAGTTTATAACATGCATTTTGTATTACGTGCCTTTAGCTATCTAGGCACCTTTCAGTCATAAGTTATTATTTAAAAGCTTTATTAGAATAATTATACAATTACGAGTAAAAATGAGTTTTTATTTATTAATAATATTAGAACTAAAATTAGTTGTTAGTAGCCTTAGCTGCAGTTAGCTATTATCATCCTCGAACTTCTCATCCACGACACCCGTTTGGAATGGTGGGTCACGAACCAAGCTTAAGAGCTTCTCCAGTTTCATGATCTAGAACACAAAAAAAAAAACAACATTATTTTCTCTGGCCTTTAAATACGGCACTCCGTGTTCTACAAAACATTCTTCCTTTGAATGTCGTATCTTGTCTATTGTATTCGGCTCTTTCTTAGAACCTGTGTCATATTTATTTACGCGCGAAGTATATAATTTAATGGTATTCCATGATACATTGTTTCGTTACGCCGTGATTTTGTAAGTAAACAAAGTTCTATCTATTTTTGAGTGATCATTCGGATGCAAAACGACGAGAAGGGTCCCCCGAAACGATCAATGGCTATTGTCAATTTTTACGAGATTGATACACATTGCGCTACTACCTACATTTGTAATCAATTGCGATTCATCGTTTCGGGGAAAAACTTTTTTTTTTTTTGTCAATCACCCTGACTTTTAGGAATAACATGTTAGGGTGTTTTTTTTATTTATTTATAAAAAGAATAATACTAGAATATTATTAAAATACGATACCTGTAATGTCCGTTGTTCAATTCCTTGGGATTTTTTGGGTGGTTTACACATAACTCTTAAATTCGGCGACAACTTCAAAACATGGCACGTTCCCCTAAAAAACAAATCTTAATACTGTTGAAAATAAAACAAAAAAACTACGAAAAGTCATAAAACGTTGAAATATGTAAAAATATTTGATCGATGCCCCCAGAGAGATTTGAACTCTCGACCCCTGGTTTACAAGACCAGTGCTCTAACCCCTGAGCTATGGAGGCTATGTGAGCAGTGGCGAAATAGGTAATCATATGTTACGGCAAAAATTCTAGAGCAGGATAGCAATATTTGATGGCCTTCTCACAGGTTTTTTTTGTTATTTAATTAAGTGTAATAACAAATTTAAATCTAATAAGTAATTGGCTTCACATGTTGTCTATCAGTCATTCAAGTTTAGTAGTTCAGATAGCGAATCAAATTATGTAATTGATTTACACCCGGATTCTGATTTGATAATTTTAAGTAAGTAGCTTATGGGAAAACCCCGCGAAATTCAAAATTATTTGAAAAAAATACAGTACGATTATTTTTTTTCAAAGGGATCTTTGAAGGATTTTTGAAAGGATCGCCTTTTGAGAAATTCTAAACGTTAAATCAGAGACCTGTAGGTACCCTAATTGCGTTACACACGATCAATCACAATCAATCATTTTGAATCAGATTCCTAATCCATTGCTATAAAAGTTCAAAAACAAAATCTGCTCAACAACGTAAATAACGCAATAAATGTTGTTGAACTGGCAAAATGAATCATTTACGAAAATGCGTTACGCAACTAGATAGCGGGTTTTAGTTGCTTAGAATTAAAATAAAAATCATCGTTACTTGGTATCTCCGCAGACGATGACGGGCAGTTTGGCATTGAAGTCGAGTCTAGAGAGTTTCTTGGTCTTCTTAGAGACCACAGCTTGCACGCATATAGGCCGGTACTTGTCCACGTTCAGGTCGTACACGTACACCTGTGGAATGAGAACCATAGATAAGTAGTATCTACCTAAACCCTGACGTTTCTAAATTTGCCAATGCTGTAAACAGCAATGGCCGTTCGAAATTTTCTACGGTTTACTGATGCAGTAGCATGAATCGATGTTACAATTTATAATTATAATTATTATTTCCGCGCATATAAAATAATTTAAATTTTGATAAATCCGTTTGATTTTATTAATTTATTATAGGTATTAGGTAAGTATAGTAGTTTATAGATCACTGTACTTAATGTAAAAAAAAAAAAAAAAAAAATAAGAAAATTGCAAAATTTCTACGCCAAAAGCTTCTCCACTCTTCTTTAATATTATACCCTACTTTTCTTAAGTCGCTAAAATAGAATCAGATAGATTAGATACTAACACATTAATATTCTTTTTTCTATACGGCCTGAATTTTTAGTCACCGTCCAAATTTTGATATATTATTTTGTTTTGTAGGAGTTGTATTGATGTGGTTAGCTAGCGACCTCTACAATTATTTATTTTACCTCGATGGTCCTAGTTTATCAATTATAACTAGTTAGGTACAGCTATATGTAAGCGGGCACGCCCATTATGCCTGGAGGCTTTATTTTCTTTTTTAGAAATTGTTTATGTTTAGTTATTTTTATTTCTGCTTGAGTATAGTTCGGTTTATTGGCATTTGCTTGCTGTCCTAAAGCTATTAATTTATCATTTAAATTGAGTTTTGTGTAATGTAAATTATCTTGCATACTATTGTATAGAATCATTTTTTTTTTCTAACTGAACAGACAGCTGTGCTGCTGGGGAGTTTGTTGCGCCACTTCTTCTTCCCAGCAAAAGCACTAGAAAGTGGTGAAGGGTGGGCGTTTTGAGGGACTGTCTTAGGTAATTTTGACGTTCGAAAAGTGCTGATTCTCAGCCTAGTTTGAATAAATGACTTTTGACTACTGCAGGTCCAAAATTGGTTCACTGCTAATAATTTAGTATTAAATGGAAAAAAACTAAGTGCATAAAATTTTCTTTACCAAATGTCAAAAGTAGTACTTAATTGTGAGATAGTATTGAATCAAGAGAAACTAGAATTTGTCGATAAAACTGTTTTCCTGGGGATCACGTTGGATGCAAGGCTACATTTAACATCTCTTGCAGGACGGCTAAGTTCAGCAGCATATGCTGTCAGAAAAATCCGTCAATTTACTGATGTAGATACCGCGAGGCTAGTCTATTTTAGTTATTTTCATAGTATCATGTCTTACGGTATTTTACTTTGGGGACGGGCTGCAGACATCGAGTCTATTTTTATTCTGCAGAAAAGAGCGATCAGAGCCATTTATTATCTCCGCAGGCGCGGCTCTCTTAGGGAACTGTTTAAGGATATTAACATCATGACGGTACCTTGTCAATATATCTATGAAAACATCATGTACGTAAGAAACAAAAATTACATCTTTTTAGTAAAAGAGGTGATAGACATAATTATAGTACAAGAAATAGGGACCTATTAGTACAACCAGGTTTCAGACTGGCTAAGGTAGACTCATCTTTCATGGGGTACTGTTTAAAATGTTACAATAAAATTCCTTCCCACATACTTGAACTTAATGAGACGAAATTCAAATCTTGTATAAAACGCACACTATGTATACATATAGGCATAGGTGTGTAGGCATATTATAAGTTGGGGGATTACATCACTGATAAAAGTGCTTGGCTCATTGCTGGTCCTGCTCCACAACTAATTGACATACACACTGATTAACATTTTGAAAATACTGATGGAGCTGCTGAAGATTGTAAGACCATTTTTGTATTGTATAAACTCAATTTCCTTTGTATTATATAATTGCATAGCACAGGTGTGAGTACTATGTACTAAAGAGCTACCATTAACCGGGTAATATGTAGTATTTCATTGACTTGAATGTGCCCTGGCGGCTGTGAGTATGTCATGCTCACTCAAATGTCTCGCTGATGGTGGCGTGTGTGTTGGATCATTTAGCTCCCTTCAAAATGGTTGAGCTGAATGGTGCTGATCCATGCGTCATGTTCGTGAACGGGCGCCGTCAGTTGGGACTGGTCATCTCTTAGCTGCCATGGCTTATTTTAATTTATTTTAAGTTTTTGAATGATTCTTTTTTTTCTTCTTTTTATTACGGACGCTTTTACGAACGTGCACGTCTTATTACATTGTTCTCACATGCATAATTTCAAAATGAATGATGTAACCAATATTTTGTATCAATTTTTTTTTATTTAAAAGAGTGTCCGTGGAGTTTCTTGCCCGTTCTTCTCCGTAGGTACCTACTACGCTTTGGAATGGGCAACTAGCTTCATATTTTTGACTGACCGACCGACCCCTTGACAATTCAAAAGTGCCTGTAAATGGTTTAATTGAAATAAATGTTTTGAGTTTGAGTTTTGAGTTGAATTTTGAATTCAGTCAGTCAGTTTCTCCTTATAAATATACAGTGTCGCCCATGGGCACGTGACCGCCCGTATTTTTCTGAATATTCATGAAAAATAATGATCGAAAATTAACTAAAGGTTAATTGATGGTTATTTGAGATATTTTGTTATTAGGTTATTTTTTATATTTTTTGAATAGCGTTTGCACTATCTCCGATGTTACGAGTATTGGCTCGACTTGGATTTCTTTTTATTATTTCTAAAAAGCGTATGAGTTATTTTATCGTTAGTAGGTACTACCTTTTTTCTTAAAATTTGTAGTAAGTATATGAAAAAATTAAATTAAGCTAGACCGGTCTCTTAATATTTTTTTTTTTTTTTTAGTTTATTTTAGTTAATATTTTATGAATATTCAGAAAAATACGGGCGGTCACATGCCCATTGTAGGTATGGATTCCAGCGGATTTTCCAAAAAACTAAATACTGTCGTGAATTCATGAAGCCTAGTACATTTTGTTAGGATGTATGGCATTTATACCGGGATAGTGCCAAATTTATAAAAGCATTTTTCGTCATCTTTTTTTTTTTTTCGTGAATTTTTCCAATGATTTAGTTATTCTGCTATTCGGGGCGGAGACAAATTCAACAAATCAAATAAAAATCGGTCCAAATCCGTTCTTGAGAAATGGTGTAACTAACACGACTTTCTTTTATATATACCTATAGATTTTATAGGTTTCTGGTGATCCACAGGATGAAAAAGTTTTTGATAGTATGAGTGTGCTATTTGGCGCGTTATTATAATCAGCGACACGTAGATATCGGGTTCTATTCCTAAGCAAGTTCAATGTTATTGCTTTTGGTCCCTGGGCACCACCCCTTGTATAGGTATCTTTTTAAGAGCTCTTTCTGTTTAAAGGACACGATTCTAGGCAGTTACATTATGTACCATGTGGGGACGACCACAATTCAGTATCTAAATGAAAATACAATGTTTTATATAAACGAGTATTTTCATTTCTACAGATATGGTAGATAGATATTAAACTCAATCAAGACTTCTCCCGCTCTGGGCGTAGCCGGAGGGAGTGTCAGACTCTTATTGACTAAAACCCACCCGTGTGTCTTTGGTTGCCTTTACGTTGCCAGGGGCCACGGTATCCCTTTCGGACTTTCCCGCAACCCCGGCAGGCATCGGTCCCATCGGACACCTTCACTCGCTGACATCTCTTTGAGGCGCGCGTGGAACACGATCGACCCGGGTCTGGTCCTTACCGGACGGCGAGCTACCCATTGCTCACCGTCCGCAAGCCCGCGCCTACGGTGGCCGGGAATCGGCCTGCGGGAATGAGACCTTTTAACAGGTTTTTGTGCTAACAACTTTATATCAATACCGGAATTCTCAGTAGCAGTCCGTAGTCTAGATTATTGGCCGGTTGATGGCAATAGGCTCGCCCCCTATTACATGGGACTTAAACAGATGCACATATTTTCTTCTTTTTTTTCCTCCATAGTCTTGGGAGAAGGAAGGGTTATGTAGGACTCCTACCGACTAAAACCCCACTGTTCCTACTACTACCACGGGGGCCCGGGAGATATTTGTACAGACGCCAGCACGTCAACCTACCCGAAACTGTCAAATTTTCACAATCAACTTTGAACCTTATGCTTTAGTGATAAAGTTGCCGCCCGCCATGCCTAGCGGGCCCCATAACCCAATGTGGTGACTACCACTATATGTGCACCTGGCTAACCCTTCAGGGAATAGAGGCGTAATGTTATGATGATGAATTTATCAATAATTAATTATTTGGCGACAAATCAGGGGTTCTACACCCTAAACGAAATCCGTAGTTTCGGCCAAAGTTACGTCACGTCACGCCTACGAACTCACTTACGAGCTACCTGGTAGCTCGTAAGTGAGTTCTGAGTTGAGCTCCACGATTACTGACAAATGCTTGCACTGACAGGACAGGTCCACTCAAATCTGTGTGGTTCTTTTCTCAAAATACCATTTTAGACTAATCTACATGGTCCTCATATGGCCTGACCAAGATATATGTCTGGACTTTAACCTTTATAATACTGGTGTCTCATATTGGAGACAGATAACAATAAAATTCTATTGTGTCTGCTAATTGCGCGCGCGACAGATTAAAAGAGACCGTGACCTCTCAGTTTGTTTCGGCCTTTCTTCTCAGAGTAGTCAGATAGGAAACGCTGAACTCATCTAGCTAATTTTTAATTATTTTTTTAAGATGACGCGTAAAAGTGATTCCAATATCCTATTTACAGAATAAACTATTTCATTTCAGAAGGAGAACGAAGCGCCCGTAACTTCGGCCAGAACTATAGATTTCGCTTAGGGAGTAGATCTCCTGAGGTCGATAGCAAAATCAAGTTGAAAATATGTTTTGCAGTGACTGAAGTAAGTGATGTGTTTTTTACAAAGCTGAGAATTGAAAACATCTTTTCACATACTAATATACATTTTTTTTCTTTCTAATCTGCAAAGCAATATCCCACATTGCAGGAAAGTCCCCTTTTGGTACCAATTACTAAATAATGAAAATTTCTGAAGACTGCTGTGGTTGTGAAGAAAATATTTCAGTTTCTGTGGTGACGAGTGACAGCTTGATATCCTTCCTTACAACAGGGGAGTTCTAAAAGTGAAATCAACTGCCATTAAATGGAGAGAATATTAACCTACTTGTGAGCTATAAATCGATCAGTGTGGCCGGATATCGTAATGTGTGATCTTCGGTTTAACGGCGACGCTGAATGGAATGTTCTATTTTTAAACGGTGGGAAGAATTCCAAAATGGACCATTGTACCTATTATTCTTATTCTGTGCTGCAGGGGTTTCGAAGGTCTAATGAATCAATGCAGTGTAGATATCGAAAATAACGCAAGACTTCTTATGGGGTCATTGTACTCATCATTATGAACAACTTTTACTATGGGATCAAACCTGAAATCGCGAAAAAAAAATCAGCTGTTCAGTACATTTTGACGAATTATTCGAACACAAAATATGTATTGAACAGCTGATTATTTTTCCCGATTCCAGGGTTGGTCCCATAGTAAAAGTTGTTCTTAATGATGAGTAAAATGACCCCATAAGAGGTCTTACGTTATTTACGTTACACCCTGTATAACATGTGTAAGTGCACTGTGCAGCACCTCAAACTCAGACTCAAATAATTTATTTCAAATAAACCAATTACAGGTACTTTTGAATTGTTAAGGGGTCGGTCAGTCAGAAAGATGAAGCTAGTTGCCCATTCCAAAGCGTAGTAGGTTCCTATGGAGAAGAACGGGCAAGAAACTCCACGGACACTTTTAATTAAATCAGAATATTGTTACAAAATATTGGTTACATCATTCATGTTGAAATTATAGGTACATGTGAGAACAATGTAGAAAGATGTGCACGTTAAAAGCGTCCGTAATAAAAATATAAAAACAAAAATAATTCAAAAATTAAAATAAGCCATGGCAGCTAAGAGATGACCAGTCCCCATTGACGGCGCCCGTTCACGAACATGACGCATGAATCAGCATCATTTAGCTCAACCATTTTGAAGGGAACATAAGGATCCAACACACACAAAACACAACTCTATAGGTATATTCTGCACTTGATGTCATCGAATGCACAATAAATAACATCATTTGCCTAGCCTTCACCCAACTTTGTTACGGGCTTTTTTTTTTTTTTTTTTGCTTTTACTGGGTAACATGATACCTCTTGGTAAGACCGGTTGTCAGACTTTGGGGCTTCCGACGACTCGTACCTACGTAACGACAAGCAAAGATCTACGAAAGCAAAATACATCAATTTAGAAAATATTTATTTAAGTGATGAATAGTTTACTAGGCACTGGTACAGATAGTGCAATCCACGACAACGC